>OY776123.1:52023580-54971913 GCA_963675135.1 Galeopsis tetrahit
GATCTGTTTTGAGTGTGACATGCAGTGCTAATGGCTTCAGCCCAGAACCTTTTAGGCAGTTTGGATTCAGCAATCAATGTTCTTGCTGCCTCTTTCAAGGTCCTGTTCCTTCTTTCAGCAACCCCATTTTGTTGAGGTGTTCTTGCTGCTGAAGTTTCATGAGTGATGCCATTCTTGCTGCAGTACTCATTGATGTATGAGTTTATGAATTTAGTGCCCTTGTCAATTCTGATCTTGACAATACTTAGGCCCTTTTCATTGCTCAATCTCATCATCAATTCAGGTAGCTTAACTTGGGTCTCCTTTTTGTTCAGCAAGAATACTACCCAAGTGTACCTGGAAAAATCATCAACAACAACTAAAGCATATTTTCTTCCATTTATACTTACTGGGATTATTGGTCCAAATAGATCCATATGCAGTAGTTGAAGAACTATCTCAGTTGAGATGACAGGCTTTCCTTTGAATGAAGCTTTGATCTGCTTTCCTTCCTGAAATGACTGGCATATATGTTCTTTGGTGAACACTTGATTTGGCAGCCCTTTAACTAGAGAGTTTCTTGCAATCTTGTTGATGGTTTTGAAGTTCAGGTGGTTTAGTCTTTTGTGCCACAGCCAGCTTTGCTCACATGTGCTTTTGGCAACAAGACAAACTGCTTCAGGGGTTTTGCTCCAATCTGCAAAATAGACATTTCCCTTTCTCACCCCTGTTAGTAGCACCTGTTGTGTTGAATTATTTTTGATAATACATTCATTTGGTGCAAATTCAACACAATATCCTTTATCACAGATTTGACTTATAGACAGCAAGTTATATTTCAGGCCTAGGACATAAGATACATCAGTAATTTTGACACTACCAATGTTTAATGTACCATAACCTCTTGTGATCCCTTGAGAGCTGTCTCCAAAGGTTACTGAAGGACCATCATTTTCTATGAAATCTGAGAGAAGCTCTTTGTTCCCAGTCATGTGTCTTGAACATCCACTGTCCAAGTACCATGCTGTTTTCTTGTTGATGCTTCTCTTCTTCTTGTGGTCCTTGCAGCCCTGCAAAGTCAAAATTTAGGTACCCTTTGAGTGTTGGGTCCTAGAGGGTTAGCTGTACCTTTTGGAACCCAAATCTGCCTAATTACTCTGATTGACTCAAAGTGACTGACTTGGTTTCCATTTACATCTACATACACAGTTTGACCCTTAAATGCCTTGGGTGTCTTCTGTGTATAAGTGTTGGCCTTGTAAGGTTCAGGAGAGTTGGTGAATTTCCTTGGGACATTTCTCCTGAAGTTACTAGGCTTAGGTGCAGCTTGGTAAGACCTTTGAGGATAGGGTTTTGGATGGCCTTTTCCTTTTGGCATGTAAGGTCCAGGCTTCCTGAATGTTTTATACCTGTCAGAGGGGATTGGCCTTAATCCATTCAGTTGAGGTTGCCTCATTTGAGTTGGCCTTTTCTGAACAGATTTTGGACAACTCCTCTGATGAGGATTCGGATAGGTTGGCCTTCCATTGGTTCTACCTTTCTGAACCTCATTTCTCCTGTAAGCAATGTCTTTAACCTTTTCCTTAGGTATGGGTTTAGGGACATTGTTTACTTGAGTTGGTATAAAAATTCCTTTACCCTTATCCTTGATCAGTGGTTGATTTACTTCCATTTCATTTTGTTGTGCCACTGATCTTACAAAAGTCATCTTAGAATTGCTTGATGAGGCAATACTAAGACCAGGCGAGGGTTCAAATGGATTATAGCCTAATCCACCCTTTTGAGCAAATGGTCTTTGAAACCCTTGAATTTCCTCTATTGCCTTAGCATATTTGTTCAAGGCAGACATTTTCATTTTTAAGCTCCCCCCACTCAATTTCAGGGTATCAAATTCACTTGAGAGATTGTCAAATTTTGCTTGAAGAATTCTAAGATCAAAATCCTTTTTCCTCAAGGCCAGTTCTTGATCATCAATCAACTTTTGTTGTTCAGAGACTTTGAGAGACATTTCCTCATGTTCTCTCACAATCTGCTGATACAACCCAGTTGATTTAAAGTCAAACTCTGGTTCAGGAAGGTTGGGAGTTTGAGCTTTAGAATTCAGTAGCTCATTTTCTCTAAGTGCCATATTGCATACTTCTTGTAGCCTGGTGAAATCCTCAAGTAACTTTCCAAAGTTGAGTTTCAAGTGGATTTCACTGGACTCATGTGTGTTATTTGAAGAATTAGAAGAATTAGAAGATGAACATACCTCATCATTTTCAAATGCCATTTGACAGTCATCATCACTGTCACTGTTGGAGAATAGACCATCATCAGAAGAGTAGACACTCTCTTCACTTGCAGATTCTCCAGCTACTATGGCCTTCCTGTTGTTCAGCCTCTTGTCTCTTTTGTTCTGCCTTTCTTTTCTTTCTTTGGCACTAAGGTCAGGACAATCATACTGAAAGTGACCCTTTTTCTGGCAGTTATAACACACATCTTCATCATCATTCTTCTTGCTTGAGGACTCCTTCTTCCTTGATGATGATGGTTCACCTTTGCTGTACTTCTTCCTATCAGCATATCTATCTTCTTTCTTTTCATCAGAGACTTTGTCCTCTGATTTGTTGTCAGGAGAACTGAATCTCCTTCTGGTTCTGTTGTCTTGGTAGAACTTCTTGTATCTACCAAATCTTGAGTTGAGCTTCTCAAATCTCCTTGCCATGAGTGCCAGCTCCTCCTTCATTTCAGATTTTGAAACAGATTGAGAGGATCTTTGAGTACTCTTCTTTTCTGTTTCAGCAGCTTTGAAAGCAACACCTTTGCTTGAGGAGGATGGCTCATCATGCACTTTCTTTCTGTTCAAATCAAACTCATATGCTTTGAGTTCAGAAAATACTTGCTGCATGGGCATGTTGTCAAGATTGCTAGTGTTCTGCATCATGACTGAGTATATGTCCCACTTGGATGTGAGACTTCTCATAATCTTCAAAGCAACCTCTCTTTCGGCATAGAATTTGCCAAGAGAGTTTATCTCATTCATGATGTCAATGAATCTGCCATCAAGATGATCAATAGTTTCATTGGCTTCCATAGAGAATTGTTCATATTTTTGGATAACCACTTGAAGCTTGTTTTCTTTTATCTTTTGGGTACCTTCACACATAAGTGCTAAGGTGTCCCAAATTTCTTTTGCTGATGTGCAGTGGTACACTCTTCCCATTACTGCATCTGGAATAGTCTGGTACAATGTGTTCATGGCAATGTAGTTCAGGTTGTGCCTTTTTCTTTCTTCAGCTATAAAGTCATCTTCATCCTTTGGTAGCAACTCCCTTGGATCTGCTTTCTGAGCATCAGTGAGCTTGGGATTTGCTTTGGTGAATGTGAATGGTCCTCTGGTGATGACTTTGAGCATTTCATCATGCTGGCAGGCAAGATGTGCTCTCATTCTAATCTTCCAGAAATCATAATTCTCAATTGAGAACATTGGCAACTTGTGATGAGAAATATGATTGACTTGGTTTGGACCCATGTTGTTGATGGTGTTAACAGCATCTCCTGGAACTGCATTGTTAGCCATTTCAACAGAAATAATATAAGATGAACACAGATAGGTTTTTCAGAAATTTGGATCAGTTCAGTGACCACAGAAAATGTGATTTTGAAAATCAATAATTTTCAGAGTCAGTGGTCTATGAACCCCTGCTCTGATACCACTTGTTGGTCCTTGGTGGAGTATAACACAAGTGTATGGGGGGGGGGAATGCACTTGTGTATGCAAATTCTTTCTTTTTGAACAAACTGGTCTTATCAGGCAAGTTGTCTTACAGCAAGCCTGAGTGTGAACTTTGATAGATACTTGTACTGAATACTATTGAGTGATCAGTTGGCTAAATATCTAAAAGAGTTGTTAAGTGCGGAATGTGGTTGGCCTTTTTAACTTAAAGAAATACTCCAAGTTGATTTCTGAAAAGATACAGTTATCAGGGACTTTGTCCAAAACAGTTTTTCTTAACTTACTGAGTTTTGCTCTTTGAAATATGTTTGAATGTAAATACAGTAAAGAGTGTAGTAAGTAAATGACACACAAGTTTATAGTGGTTCAGAGACTCAAGCTCCTACATCCACTTTCCCTGATTGAACAGGATAATTCCTTCACAATGGAATTAGCTTGTTTTATAGTGCCAAGGTGCACTGATCAACAACACTCTCTTAGTGTTTTGATCCCTAGGATAATCTGAGTCCTAGTGCTCAATCTCTCTGAGTTAAGACTGTGTTTCACAATGACAGTCCTTAACTCCTCACTTCTACAACAAACACTCTCTTCACTGAATGAGATAAGGGTTTGAAGTTTGGTTCCAACTAGTAGAGATATCCTTTACAATAAGAACAGTGTAAAGGCTTAGGATATCTCAATGCTAAGCTTTGGATGTTTACAAAGATTGGCTTAGCTATTTGAAGTGATTCAGGAAACTTGGGATTCTTAAGAACAGCTTGGTTTCCTTTGAAAGCTTGATGATAGTTTGATAGCTTGTAGTTGGATTGTGAATCCCTTTGATCACTTCTGTATTTATAGATAAATTTGAACAACTAACCGTTGGAGAGATGGCAATTCAAACTTGTCTATTTGCAGCATCATTGAAACGGCTATGAAGCTTGGCATCCTTTTATCCACTGTGTAAAAGGCCTCTTCAATGGTTGCTTGAATGAATGTGTTGACTTCTGAAAAATGCGGCTGAGAAGACTTGTGTCAGATTCCAAATATGCACATTTCCCAAGGTTGATTTGTGGCAAACTCTACACTCAACCAACGGTCAGATGGGACAAGTTCCCTGAACATTCCTGCTGCAATTTAGAATGTTCCAACATTCATTCAATGCTTCACTCTTTAATGCTTTAAGTCTTCAATGCTTGGTTCAGGCATGATTGGCAATAAATGCTTCATTGAATGTGTCTTCTGTGAGCTTTGGCATTCAATGCTCTTAATCATTTGTACTTCAACTGTTCTGATCATTTGCATTTATGAGCATTGCCTTAATACTCTTGATATCTTCAGCTCAGTTGTCCACTTGGTCAGCTTGTCCTGAAAGTTCAGCAACTTTGGCCTAGAGTCTAAACATTTATCAAGCTGCCTAACATTCCAGCTTTGGACAACTACCCTGAACTCTAAAATCTCACAACATTCCTGAGATTTTTAACTTAAGCATTCTACTTACTCAAGTGTTCTGAGACAACTTGCCTGAACTAGACTTGAGCATATCTCAACTAATCTGAACATCATCAATCAGGGGTTTTGGTATCTAAATCAAAATCATTTTATTGCCAACACTTGCTGTACCACAAACCTAAGTCACAAGTTCCTACAACATATCTAATAATTCTTTTTACAGCATGCATGTGAGATTCTTTAGGATCAGACTGATATCTAGCACATAAACAAACACTAAACATGATATCAGGCCTACTAGAGCTCAAATAAAGAAGACTGTCTATCATTGATCTGTATAATATTGAGTCAACATTCTGGCCAACATTATCTTTACTCAGTTTCTGAGTTGATCCCATAGGAGTTTTCATGTGTTTAGCATTCTCTAAACCAAACATTTTCACAAGACTTTTAGCATATTTACTTTGTGAAATAAAAATACCATCATTTTGCTGTTTAATCTGCAGTCCTAGGAAATAGTTTAAGTCACCAACCATGGACATTTCAAAGGTGGATGTCATTTCATTCACAAATAATTTGAGCATATCATCATCAGTAGAACTAAATACTATATCATCAACATAAATTTGAGCAATCATAATATCATTTTTCTCATGTTTAATGAATAGTGTTCTATCAGCTTCTCCTCTAGTGAAACCAAATTCAATCAGAAAATCAGTTAATCTTTCATACCATACTCTAGGTGTTTGTTTCAAGCCATATAGAGCCTTTTTTAATTTGAACACATAATCAGGAAATTCTGGATTTTCAAAGCCTTTTGGTTGTTCAACATAAGCTTCTTCCATTAGGATTCCATTTAGAAAAGCTGCTTTAACATCCATTTGGTATAGTTTTATATTGATAAAGCATGCAATAGCAAGTAAAAGTCTAATGGATTCTATTCTAGCAACTGGAGCAAATGTTTCATCAAAATCTACTCCCTCTACTTGAGTATATCCTTGAGCAACAAGCCTAGCTTTGTTTCTGACAATATTTCCTATTTCATCAGTTTTGTTTTTGAAAATCCATTTATTACCAATAACATTTGTGTGATCTGGCCTAGGTACTAAAGTCCATACATCATTCCTAACAAACTGATTTAATTCTTTATGCATAGCTTCTATCCAATGTTCATCATTTAAAGCCTCTTTTACTGTTTTAGGTTCAATTGCAGAATGATAACACTCATGATTTACCTTATTACACACATATGTCATACAAATAGATCTTACCACATCTTTTGAATTCATACCCAACCTCCTTCTGGTCTAAATTCCAGTAGATTGTTCACCTATTATTAGCTCCTGTGGATGATTCTTTTGGACTCTCCTTGAAGGAGTTTTATGCAGATTGTACAGATTCTCTGGATTTTCTGTAGCTTCAGCAGATGTGTCTGTGTGTGTTCCCTCATTCTGTTCATCATCTTGGATCTGTTCTGTCAGTAAGTATTGGACTGTCAGTAAGGTCTGAGACATCCTCTTCAATACTGTTTCCTGTAATACTTATGTTATCATCAAAAACCACATTTACAGATTCTTGAACAGTATTTGTTCTGAGATTATAAATCCTATAGGCTTTACTGTTTCTTGAATAACCAAGAAAAAAACCTTTGTTACTTTTAGAGTCAAATTTATGCAATTGTTCTCTATCATTTAGGATGTAGCAAACACAGCCAAATACATGAAAATACTTAAGATTAGGCTTTCTATTATTCAGTATTTCATAAAGAGTACTATTAGAATCTGTTCTAATCAAGACTCTATTAGAAATATGACAAGCTGTATTTAGAGCTTCAGCCCAAAACCTTTTAGCCAAATTTTTTGAACATAACATAACTCTAGTCATCTCTTGAAGAGTTCTATTTTTCCTTTCTGCTATCCCATTCTGTTGAGGAGTTTTAGGTGATGAAAACTCCTGTAATATGCCTTTAGACTCACAAAACTCAGTGAAAGCACCATTATCAAACTCTCTTCCATGGTCTGATCTAATTCTACAAACTTTGGAATTATAGACAGTCTTGAATTTTTTGCATAGAGTTTTAAAGACAGAAAAAGTTTCTGATTTTTCTTTTAAAAATTCTATCCATGTGAATCTAGAATAATCATCAACAATGACAAAAGAATACCTTTTTCCACCTATACTCTCAGTTTCCATAGGACCCATAAGATCCATATGAAGCAATTCAAAACAATGTTTTGTAGAACAGTGACCTAATAGTTTGTGAGATGCTCTTACCTGTTTCCCTTTCTGACATGGTCCACATATATGTTTGTCTGAAAATTTCAGCATTGGTAAGTCTAATTAATCTACCAATTTGTCTATAATTAACATGCCCAAGTCTATGATGCCATAATGTAGTTTCATCATTTTTCACACTATTACAACTGACTTTAGACTCAATTAAATAACAGTTATCAGCAGATCTATTGCCCATCATGATGCAATCAGAATTTTCATCTAGCACATAGCATGAATTTTTGTCAAACTTCACATGCAAGTCATCATCACATAACTGGCTTATACTAATAAGGTTGGCAAGTAGTCCATCAACATGTAAAACATTTGGTAATCTAGGAAATCCAGGAACATTTAAGGTTCCTTTACCAATGATCTTTCCTTTTGATCCACCTCCATAGGTAACATTACCACCATTATAAGCTTTGTAATCAGACAAATAATCAATTTGACCTGTCATGTGTTTTGAGCAACCACTGTCAAAGTACCATAAACCAGGAACACATGCTTTCAAAGACATATGAATAACATTGCAGATAGTATTTTTAGAAATCCATTCTGTTTTCTGTGAATGTTGCTTTGTGTGTGGTGTCAGTTTAGACAATCCAGTAGCATTCAAATCCTTTTGTCTTTTTAAACAGTAATGAGCTTTGTGACCCTTTTTAAAGCAATAGTTACACACAAGTTCTTTCACATTGACCAGAGTTTTTGTGGAAACATTAGCATTAGTTTCAAGTTCAGCTTTGACAAAAACAGTAGGCACATTACTTTGAGAACTAAGAACTGTTTTACCTTTATAACCAATACCTGCTTTCCTTGTATTGTTGATCAGCAGTGATTCATCCAGTTTTTCTTTTCCTTCAGAGAATTTCTTGAAGCTTAAAGACACTTCCTTCATATTTTCTTCAAGTTTTTCAATCTCACAATCTTTCTTGGTCAGAACACTCTCAAGTTTTAAAACTGAATTTCTTAAATCATCATTTTCAAATGTTAATGATTTAATAATACGATTTAATTTTTCAGTTTCAGAATATATAATATGTTGTTCTTCATTAGTCAAAGGATTTTCATAAGAATATTTTCTGAAATCAAGTACAGATACTTATAGTCTATCTTTTAGATTAGAAATTTCTTTATCCTTCTTAGTTAAAAGACTTTCTAATTTAAGAACAGTGTTAGACAAATCTAAAGTATTAGTATCTCTTCTGGATAGACTTGCTTTACTTGGTGTACCTGCCTCTGTAACAACACTTGTGAAACAATTAAATTCTGGAGTATTATTACTCAGTGATTTCCCAAATGATGACTCATTTGTCCTCACATCGTAGTAATCATCCAGATCATCATCAAGAGTATCATCATACATAATTCTAGCAGAGAAGGCTTTTTCAATGTCTTTTTCAGGATCATGCTCAACATCAGAATCATCACTTAAAGTAACACTGAAATTAAGTTTCTTTCTGAGAACAGTGTTAGCACATTCATTAGCATAATGACCATATCCAGAACATGCATCACATTTAACATTCTTCCTATAGTCTTGGTCAGGTCTGAACCTAGTTACTCTTTCTAATTGTCTGGAAGGATTAAAAGTGTTCTTCCTAACAGGCAATTGTTGATTATTAGTAATCTGGACTTTAGGCTGAATATTATCTTTGAATTTCTTATTCTTCATGAATGTCTTAAACTGTCTAGTCATAAAAGCCATGTAGTCAGGATCATTAAGATATTCATCAATGTTCTCTTCATCAGAATCAATTTCAGTAACATAAGGTGATTTTCCAGAACCTGATGATGTAGAAGATGTGGCATCACCTTTGAAAACAAGTACTTTCTTATCATGATCAGATTTTTCAGATATGTTCATTTCATAGGTTTTTAAAATACCAATCAATTCGTTTTGGCTTAAAACATCTGTATCCTTAGCTTCTTCTATAACACATATCTTAGGTTCAAAACGTTTAGGCACTGATCTAAGAATTTTATGTACTAACCTTGTGTTGGATATTGGATCACCAAGAGAATGAGCTTCATTCGAAATCTCGGTCAGCTTTTCATTCATTGTAAGATGAAATGGTTTCATCTTCTTTCATCCTCAAATTTTCGAACTTGGTTCCAAGCATACGAAGTCTGGTTCTTCGTACACTCTCCGATCCTTCACAATGTTCTTGTAATCGATCCCATGCATCTTTGGAGGAAATGCAGCTTGAAATAATTTTGAACATCGAGGCATCAGTTGAGGTGAAGATTGCATTCAACGCCTTTGAATTGTAGCTTGCGGCTGTGATTTCATCGTTTGTCCAGTCGAGCTCTCTCTTGATCTGGGCTTCGTTGTCCTCATCCGCAGCTGTTCTTGGTTGAGTCCAACCAGCAAGAACACTCCTCCATGCTCGTTCATCAATAGATTTGATGTACATCCTCATTTTTAGTTTCCAGAAGGCATAATTCGTGCCATCTAAAATCGGAGGTTTTAGTGCGGGTGAAAGTGGATACTCCATTGCAAATAAACACACACTCTAAGCAGAATCTCTACTTAGTGTATCAAGTAGTTGGCTTTGATACCAACTGAAAGTGTGCGTGCGTGCGATATACAGAGTGTTGTCTGTAGTGTTGGCACAGTCCAGACAACAATTGAGCAGCGGAAATTAAATCAACACTTTGCAAAGAAGTATTTCAAAATTTGTGTAGATTAAAAATTAATCTACACGAATCACCTATATTAATTATAATATTCAGTGAAACAAATCAACAACCTCGTAAGGTTTTGAACAACTGCAACTCGAATGAGTTTGAAAATAATACTAGAATGTATGCAACTATCTCCCTTATAGATCTAACATAAATTCTAGTATAGAGACTATGATTAGGTACACAAATATTCGGGTTTATAAGTGTGCACTAATCTACAAGAAGGAACAAATTATTTTCCTAACTAGAAGCGTTGCGCATTCCATAGATAGTAATCTTGTTTAGCTTTCTCTCTTGTTGTGTCTTATAATGAAGGCAGTGGTCTCTATTTATAGCCATGAATACGAACTGCCTTGCAACTCCCTTGATCATCTCAGCCATTGGATCAAGGTAGTTTTTGTAACTTCCCTTCACACTCCATATTTGTAGGACTTTGACCAATGATGCTTAGTAACCACTCAATCCCGTGCAACTGCCTGACCTGGGTGTTGCCCACGTCTTCTACCTACATTTGGGACATTACTAAGCAACACAAGTTAAGTTAGAGTTAGTAAAAGGAGAAAGGGCAAATTCTGATGTTGTAGTAGGTGTTGGCACATTTAGTACAACATGTAACTGAAATGTTGGATCATTAAATACAACACCTATTCCAACATCAACCGTCTATGATGTTGAGAATTTGAATAATGATAATGAAGGTGCATGGTTTTTGATTGATGTTAATGTGAAAGAGGGAGGGAGGGAGAGGGAGAGAGAGAAGAGAGAGAGTTTCTTTAACTGCAATATTCTATTCACGACACTTTTCCAAATCCAACCTCGACCGCTTACAATTCAGTCGCCACTACAGTACTAGGATGATGAATTCTCTCAAATCTACTTAAGAACATTAAACACAAAGTTATAAATTTCATTATAAATACATGTTTGATTAATCAACCTTAGCCACATAGACCTCATAAATACTGACTATCAGCAAACCTCGAAGAGGTGTTCTTTATCGAGATTAGGAGGAAAGATATACTATTTGACGATTATTTTTTGTATAAAACAAACAACTACCCTCTCTTACTTTTTTTTACTTAAGAGTCCATAACTTTTGGACACGAATTTTAATTTCTGAATTGTTTATTAGTATTATAAGGGATAAAGTGAGGATAGTAAAGTCTTTTCAACTCTATAAGTAGATACTCCCTCCGTCCCAGGATTTTATGCACACTTTGACCGACACGGAGATTAAGAAAATGGAATAAAGTGATGTGTAAGGTAAATAATGGAAGAGTATTATTGGTAATTCATTTATTAAAGTGAAAGAAATTTGATTAAATGTAAAATAAAGGAGGGGTATTATTGATATTATTGTTTCCTTTTTTGGAGTGTGAAAAAAATGTTGGGACGCCCATTAAGGAAAGTGTGCATAAAATCTTGGGACGGAGGGAGTAATAAATTTTTTTTTAGTGTAATAAAATAATGATATTGATGTAGAGGGATAGTTAAAATATTTTATTTATTATTTTAAGTATGAATATTTAAGTAAGAGACGTCAAAAATGGGATAATATATTTTCTTCATCCGTCTCTTTCTCTTATTTAGTTATCAATTTTGTCATTTTAAGTGTTCCTTGGTTAGTTACAAATTTTATCATTTTGAGCGTTTCTTGTTATTTATTTATTTTCAACCGTGCACTATCTCTCTGTCTTTCACTATCTCTCTGCCTTATTTCATTTGTACCTCTCACTATTTTTTTCTCTTCCCTACATTAATATAACCTAACTGATATTAAATACTACTCCATATTTAAAAAAAAAAATTATATTTTTTTTAGTACATTAGGTTACCACGTTTTTAAATTTAGTCCACTAAATTATCACTTTTTGAATTTAGTTCATTAAGTTTCGATTTATTTTAATTTTGGTCCAGTTACTTGTTATAATAGGTTTAACATGTCATTTTTTAAAATACACCATACACCCCCATAAAATGTTATACACACTCCAAATGTTAAACACACCACACTAAAATTTAAAAAATAATTTTTATTACTATACATACCCCAGTTCTTTCCTATTTAATAAATTGTCAAAAATAATTAAATTAAAAAAATAAAAATTCAAATCAATATAAAAATATAAATAAAACCAATAACATACCGTCTAAATCTTCAAAAATTAAACAAAGCTATGAAGATTGTTAATAAATTTTAAAAAAAAAATCAACTCGAAAAAATTATTAAATTAAATAAAAATAAACTTTTTAAAAATATTAAAAAAATAACTAAATTTTCAAAACTAATTAAATTAATTCATTTTTTTGAAGATTTAGGTATTTTTTATAGGTTTTATTTATATTTTTTATATTAATTTGAATTCTTATTTTTTTAATTGAATTATTTTTGATAATTTATTAAATATGTTTATGATTTTATTTAATTTTAATTGATTTTTGAATTTTTGTGTTTAACATTGGAGTGTATATAATATTTATGGGGTTGGTAGATTCATGTAATATAAAATAAATATTTAAAAGGAAAATAAAATAAAAGAGTTTAAAACTCAAATGCTTTATTAATGTTTTATTTGCGTTCTAATTTTTATAAAAATATCGACAATTAGTTAAAAATAAAATTTAAAAATAATAGAAAATCAATTAAATCTTCCAAACTAATTAAATTAATTAATTTTTTTTAGCTTTGTTTAATTTTTGAAGATTTAGACGATTTTTTATAGATTTTATTTATATTTTTCATATTAATTTGAATTCTTATTTTTTTAATTTATTTATTTTTGACAACTTATTAAATAGAAAAGAAATGGGATGTGTATAGTAATAAAAAATAATTTTTAAATTTTAGTGTACGTGGTGTGTTTAACATTTGAAGTGTATATATTTTATGGGGTGTGTGGTACTCTCTCCGTCCCGTATTAACTTTCATAGGTAGTTGGACACGTAAATCAAGAAAGTGTAATAATGAGTGGAGTTTTGAGGGGTAATTTTGTAAAACTTTATGTTTAAAGTAAAGAATGAGTTGACTTTTGTGTATGTGTGGAAAAAAAGTAATGATATTTGTGTAAAATTGAGGATATTCTAGGGGTGGAGTTTATATATGGTTTTCCATTTTAAGGGTGTGAAAATTATTGTGGGACGTCTCGAAAAGAAAGTGTGAAAGTTATTGTGGGACGGAGGGAGTATGTTTTAAGAAATGATCGGTTAAATCTACTGTACTACTGTAGGAACCAAAATTAAAATAAATAAAAACTTTTTAGACTAAATTAAAATGGTAAAATCTAGTATGCACTCGAGTGCATGTTGTGCACCCTAGTCTAAAGAAAAGTGTATGTTATTAAACTGAAAAGTACAACACAATATTACTAAAAAGTGTAAGTCACTATGACTAAAAATATTATTATACAATTTAATAATTGAAAAGTGCAACACCATTTACCAAAAAGTATAAGTCAGTAAAACTGAAAAGTGCAATTTAGACTAGGGTGCACAATATGCACTCGAAAGTGCAATTTAGACTAGGGTGCACAATATGCACTCGAATCCATAGCATACCAACCTAATAAAAAAAGTGGTAAAATAGTTGATTAAATTTAAAAACGTATTAACTTAATATAAAAAAAATACAATCCCTTTAATAAAGCAAATGGGTAACTTAATATAAGTCGAAAAAGTAATATTTAAAATAAGTAAGGTGAAGTATTAGACTAAAATGGAAATGGAAGTTAGAAATGAAAAGAAGGGGAAAGGGAAGAGATACTGCGTGACGGGGGCAACAGGTTACATCGGATCATGGCTGGTAAAGTCTCTCCTTCTAAAAGGCTACACTGTTCATGCCACTTTCAGGGATCCTGGTAATCCAGTATTTCACTATTTGATTTTTTCATCTCATCTGAAAATTGGCATAAGTATATCAAATAGATCCATATTGTTTTCTGACCAGAAAGAAACCCATCAACTATTTGTGTTTGTTTCTTAAGCTGCTATATTTTTAGTTGATTAGTTGAAGTGAATGAACAAATAATATAGTGTCTAGGCCATGGTTTGCCAATCTGCATAATTTATTGAAATTACAGGGGGACTTTCAAGGATATTTGTAATTTTAATTTAGATTTAGTAAAGGTGCTCAACTCCCAAAAATAGTTGAATGATTTAAACAAAGCGTTGAATGTTTTAACTTAACAAACAAAATTGTGTTATGAAATCGTTTTTTTTTAATTTTTATTTTTTATGTAAGATTAATCAAATGAGTTGAGCTCAATCGACCTTCCTTAGGAATATAAACATATTTTCCCTGAATTTAAATGCAAATGAAACATTATGTGATCTGATGGTAAAGTGTTGACTAAATCTCATAAAAACTTAATTGGGGAAAAGGGCTTTTGATCATAATCAGTATTCTCATTTTTACCTCTAGTTCTGTTTGTAAATGAAATAGATATGGTAACTTTTTATGTGCTGAGAATTCGAAATTTGTAAACCCCAGGATGAAGGGCAAAAACTTTCACCTGTGCTTTTATGAACATTCAATTTTATTTAATACTTCTCTCTGGCAAGTTGCAATTAAACGCCTTCAAGTTAATTTATTTTTATGGAGAAACTCAGGTTCTTTAGATATACAAGACCTTCCTCGTGGCATTTTTGCTTGTTTTTCATTCTTCATCTTATAAGAGGTGAAAAGATTTGTGCAAAATTTGTGTTTCCTTTATGTCACATTGATACATGCATTCTTTGGTGACAGTTTACCTCACTTTCTTACTTGCAAAGACATGTAGTTGTACGTTTTATAGGTCCGATTGTTAGGTCCATTCTGATACTGTGATATTGGATGAAGCTTACTTTTTTCTAATTTTATAAATTAGGCTTACATAATTGTATTTTACAGAGAAGGCATCCCATTTGATGAAGTTGTGGGAAGGCAGGGATCGATTGAGTTTGTTCAGGGCAGATTTACTGGAAGATGGAAGTTTCGATGAGGCAGTAAGAGACTGTGATGGTGTGTTCCATGTTGCAGCTTCCATGAATGTTGTGATGCCAGCTGCACAAAGTCTTGGTAATATAGTAAATCAAGTTAATTAATTATTAAAACGATATTTCTCATTAATTGTTTCAGAAAATAAAGCCCTGCTTGTCAATTGGTATACTGAAAACTGTTAGATTGATCTTGTCATCCCTTTGTTTTACAACTCCAAAGCTTATGTTATTGCTAATTGCTAGATTAGTTTCAAACTCACTAGGAAGTTTGATGACATTTTTCATTTTCAGACATTTTAAATATCACCAGTATTTTTGAAGTAAAACTCATGAGATGAAAATTATAATGCGAGTCTCAATAATATAGTTTTTTTCAACATTTAAACCGAAGAGCTGACACGCCTTTTTTTCCTTCCCCAAGATAGCTATGTAAAAACAAAGATCATAGATCCAGCTGTTCGAGGGACCGTGAACATTCTCAAAGCTTGTTTAAAATCGAATACTGCTAGGAGGATTGTATTCACATCATCGATAAGCACCTTGACCGCAAAGGATACCTCCGGGAGATGGGTCCCAGTTGTAGATGAATCTTGCCAAACACCTGTTGATCAAGTCCTAAAGACTAAAGCAAGCGGTTGGGTATTGTTTCTGTTTCATATATAAATGTTGAAAAGTCATCATCTGAGTCTTTTCTTATTAGCTTATTTTTATTGATGCCGTGTAAAATCTTCATTAGGTGTACGTGCTCTTAAAGCTATTGACAGAAGAGGCAGCATTTAAATTTGCAGTTGAGAATGGGATCGATCTGATTTCAGTGATTACAACTACTGTAGGGGGTCCTTTCCTCACTCCAACAGTTCCAGTTAGCATTCAGGTTCTGCTATCCCCTATCACAGGTTATCATCGTTTCTGATTGGATTTTCAATCTTTACGGAGGAGGTAGCATGTATCAACAACTCCATGTAATTCTCTTAATACTCAAATGCTTTTATTTTAGGTGATCCTAATCTACTCCCTATTTTGGTTTCGGTGAACTCAAGAATGGGATCAATTGCTTTAGTTCACATTGAAGACATATGCAGTGCACATATATTCCTCATGGAGCATGTCGATGCTAAAGGTCGATATTTATGCTGCACTAGCAGCTGCGTAATGTCTGAACTCATAGGACTCCTCACAAAAGACTACACTTGTTCAATTCCACCCAGGTAGCAACTTGCTAATCTCATAAATTCATTCTACTGATGCAGATTACTCTAGGTTGCGTTTGGATTGATGGGTTTCAAATACATTGGTGATATTGCTCTCATTTGAATTATAGTTTGAGAAATCGGTCATTAAATTTCAAATCCCTCAATCTAAATACAACCTACGAGAATTCCCAGACTTCCAGATTTAGGTACGATTTTCATTTTCCGTTTTTCACCCCCTATGTTTTAGGCTCGACAGCATGGAGCAGGATTCGGTCCCTAGCAATATTTCTTCTACTAAGATTAGGGACATTGGATTCGAGTTCAAGTATAGTATTCAAGACATAATCCATCAGGCCGTCAACAGCTGTGTGGATTTCGGGTTTCTACCTCAAACTTAGAAGGTATAATGTGGGAAAGCATGAAATTGTGAAAGACTATGAGCTGAAATGTTTATTGTGATCAATAAATATAAATCCCTCGGTGTTTCCATATTATTTGGATTCTTCCATTTTATTTAATTATTCATCTAATAGTGGGAAATTTTATTTGCGTTGCAAAAGTTGTAGTATTTTATTACATCGTTGCATAGATTTCTTGTTAAAATCGTCTTAATAAAATCACTATGACTTTTGCAAAAATAAAAGTCGTAGTGATTTGGACAAAAATTAAGCCGATCCACATATCCGGTCTGACCATAGATATCTCAACATATGTATCAAAAGAAACCGAGTTGTACTAATAAACTTTCCTGTTTTAGTTTGTACACCCTTTGATGTAATGAGTAAACATAGCTTTCATAGTAATTTTATAAACTTTTTATGTATAAATTAAAGAAATAAGTTGACTTGTGCATATGTATGGG
Organism: Galeopsis tetrahit; assembly: GCA_963675135.1. Classification (NCBI taxonomy): domain Eukaryota; kingdom Viridiplantae; phylum Streptophyta; class Magnoliopsida; order Lamiales; family Lamiaceae; genus Galeopsis; species Galeopsis tetrahit. The sequence continues at coordinate 52,040,700 of OY776123.1, forward strand.
TTCAAAAGTAACGACATTTTGTGTAAAATTGTAAATATTGTGAGGGTGTAGTTTATAAAGAGTTATTCTTTCTATTTTAAGTGTGAAAGTTATTGTAGGATGAAGGGAATACATGCTTTATATATAGGTAAGATATGATAAGACAGAAGTCTCAATATTATTTGCTCACAACACGTACTTAAGATGTGGATAACATGCTGTATTCTTCTCTTAATTAAGTCATGTAAAGGATCAATGTTTTTTATTTGTTAAGTTTATCACAGGACGGAGGGTGTCGGCCTATTTCTTCCCAGTTACAAGTTTAAAAAAATCGTACGTGTCGGATGGCCAGTATCCTTTACTATTTTGTCTCCTCTCTCAAAGAAATGAAAATCACACTCTCACCGTTCCTATTTTGATTCCGTTCTCACTTACGCCCTCCTACCCAGTGTGCGCGCCTCTTGCTATGCCTTCTTTCTGGGATACAGTTGCTAAAGTTCAATAAGGTATCTCTTACTATTCCTTTCTCAGTAAAATACAGTCTCATTTATGTTTATTAAATGTTAATTTATGCAAAACAATAAAAAATAAAGGCAAATAGGGAGTATAAAATGTTTGATTCGAGGGAGGAAAGAATTTGGGTTTCTAGGGGCGTAAAATTAATGTGATTTGAGAATTTAGATTTCCGTTGTCAAATGCTGGTGTTGTAGTTGGTATTTTTAGTATCTTCTCAATCTTGTAGTGCATTTCCCTTTGAAGATCCCTCTGTTTGTATTGGTGTGAGTGTCCTCCACTAAGATCACCTGTTCTAATTTTGGTATTTCAAATTTTATTACACTATATGGATAATTGACATGTGTCATATTAAAAATTAATCAACGTCCCATAATATTGAGGGCGACACGCGTTAAAAATTCATTAGAGTGAAATACTAGTTGTTGGTCCCAAGTAGTTGAGTTAAGATTAGAATGGGGGATTTCACTTATTAGGTCTTTCCACCTAGTGATTTTTTAAATAAGAACATGGTTTAAAATAGTTTCAAATTAAGATAAAAATGTAACATAAATGTACCATCATGCCCTTACTATCTAATTTTCAGAATTAATCTAGAGAACGTCAATAAGTTTTTCAAATTTAAATCCATGTCTACCAGCTCCTCGTAATTTACGTTAATCAATTAAAACCTTCCAAAATTAAAACCTTCCAACAGCTCCCGTCAATCAATTAAATGATCTGCAGAATTTTGGGGTTTTTCCAGTTGTGAAGAAGGCGAAGTGAGAAGTAGTGAAGAAGGCTAAGTGAGAACTGAGAAGGTTATTGTGCAGAATCAGTCTAACATGGTTTATCAAACGGTGAGAAGCGTAAATCGATCGTACTAACTGTCTTGTAAGTTATACAATTTTGATTATATTGTGTGTTTATTCCGCATCCATTGTTTTTTAAATTTTGTTGGATGGAAATCAGATGAAATTTTGGTTAACCCACAGAAAATATCGAATATTGTATGATACACTCCGTTTTTTCAGAAAAATAATGGAGGTTTTTGGGCATTGATCGATTAGGCCTAAAACATAGTCATCCCTTCGATTTTTTATGAACAAACCCTATAATCGTAACATGCATTTAGGAAACATGAATGTTGGGTACTTTTTGTGTTAACAGGTATAGAATATTCTTCAGAACTTGGGGTTTTGTTCGACATCTTTCATTTATACTCATAAGAAATCGTTTATTTTACAAAAGTGTGAAAATTTATAAAATAAAACATAAATATGTTGGAAAAGCAAATATGTTTATGTTTCGACTTTAAGGGTATGTTAATGAGAATTGTCCTCTGTTTTTCATCTTTCTGAAAGAAGAAAATCGAATATTTCATTTAATTATATCTCATCGTTTCATATCTGCAGAAATGGGTAAAGAGAAACAAAAATGAATTCAAATACGTGATGTCGATGAACGAGGAAAACGAAAAAGGGAAGAAAAGAAGTACCCGAATTAATGAAAACTAGAGGTAAGACATTTGAATATACCTTCTGTATGACTATAATGTGCATTATATGGAGGTTATTAGAAAATCTGTGTTAATTGGCATGTTTTTTTAGTATAAGATTAACCCCTCATTAATTTTTTTAACAGCATGGTATAATTATGTTGTATCCTTGTTTGCAGCTTCAAGTAGCAAAAAGACGTATAATAAGGATAAACACGGGAAACATAAAGGTTACAAAATCTAATTTTAAAGTTAAATATTACCTGTATTTAGATTTAATTATTAATTATTCTACATATTGTCAATACATGGGAGCATATTGTAAGGTGTGTTATTCTACCTTCGGATTCAGGTAAGTCTTCACTCTTATATATTATAATTGTAAAGTTATATAAACAATTACATATATGACTATAGTATTTATTGGATTTGTTTATAGATTTTGAGAGCGATGATGAAAGCAAGAAAATGAAGGTTCAGATTAGTTCTTCAGATTCCGAGGGTAAGTTGTTTCGTATTTTTAAGAAGTAAATGTACAGTTGTTACATATTTTTTAATTGAAATATATGCAGATGTGGAAAGCGAAGATGATAAAAGGAAGCATAAGTCTACGAAGAAGTATAAATATGTTAAAATTAACAATAAATTTGGTTAGTAACTTATTTCTATAATTATTACTCCCTCCGTCCCACAATAACTTTCACACTTTCCTTGACGTCCCACAATAACTTTCACACCCTTTAAATGGAAAACCCTTTATAAACTTCACCCTCACAATATTCTCAATTTTACATAAATGTCATTACTTTTTCTCTACACATACACAAAAGTCAACTCATTTATTTACTTTATACATAAAGTTTTACAAAATTACCCCTCAAAATTCCACTCATCATTACACTTTCTTAATATTCGTGCCCATCTACCTATGAAAATTAATATGAGATGGGGGGAGTATATTACAAATGTGTTGTTAAGATATGCAACATGATGAATGTATTCTTACTGTACGAGTTAACAATTTTTTCTTTTCTTCATGAAGATAATGTCAATGTTGTTTCAAAGAACAACTATTACAGATCAAACTTGAGAACATCATTCTATGAACTGGAACTGTTTGAGTTGAGAGAAGATCACTTCAAAGAGCTCAAGCATACCCCTTTTTGGTTCCTGTTGGAGGCTATTCTAATAAATGGAAATAAGGAGATGATTAAGAATACGTCGAAGTTTGAGGAGGACATAATAGAGATCGTAACTGTTTCTTTAACTTCTCCTTGTAATCGATTCTTTAACTTCCAAATAACTAACTTCTTAACTCCTTAAGTCAGTCTTCATAACTTCCAATCAGTTATTCAGTTACGTCCTTCAAATAAGTTTTCCAAACTTATCTTCAGCATAGTAAAATACTCTTCTCAAGTATTTACTCTTCTTATGTACTCTGCTTAAGTACTCTTCTTATGTCCTTTACTTAGCTTCTTCAGAGTATGTCTTCAAAATACTTCTTAGCTTGTAGCCTTCTGCTTCCGAGTAGTCTTCTGATCTTGACTAGTCTTCTGATATCCAACTTTGTTGTTTACATTTAATACAAACTTATGAATATAAAATCTATCAATACTTCAATTGAACTATATACAATAGAGTATTTCTAAGTCTATACTATAAACTATAAGTTGTCTATACAATCATTAATTCAGCTTAGTTCCTAACAGTTAGAATATTTCACTTCATATAACATATCAGATCAATAAAACTTGGTTATTATGACTTCTCAAGATGGCTTAATTAAGAGGGAGGAAAACCAGAATTCGCGCAATTATGGAAAAATCTCGCACCGCGAAAGGTTCAGACGATAGTGTGGAAGGCAATTAAAGGGCGGCTAGCAACTACGGACAACCTAAGAAGGGGAGGAATTTTAATACCAAAAGAGGAAGCGAAATGCGTTTTATGCGAAAAAATTATGGAAAGCAACATCCACTTACTCGTGAGCTGCAAATTCGCAGCGGCAATCTGGGAGGGCTGCTATAAGTGGCTCAAAATCAACATGGTCTCACATATTAACATTGACATTCATGCACAACAACACATCGTCGCAGTGGGTTTTGGAAAGAGGAGAAGAAATTTTATGTCTAGCCTCTGGTCGTGTGTTATATGGGAAATTTGGAATTGTAGGAACGCAAAGAAATTCAAAGGGGATATACAAGACGTAAAGAAGACACTGGAGAAAATAAAAATCAACTTGTGGACATGGCTTGGAGGAAATAATATTCTAACACCGAACTCGTCAATTGCATCATGGTTTTGCGACCCGTTTCTATGTTTCATTGAATAATTCTAAATTGGCTTGGGAGATGGGTTCTTTAACCCGTGTAAAATAGATCATACCTGTAAATTCATGGGTTGAGTGGCCCTAGTACTCATGGTTATATGAAACAACTTTTACCGTTCAAAAAAAAAAAAAAAAAGATGACTTATTCTATTTATCTTATTAATTTTAAATTGTTTTTTAGCCATCAAAACTTACTATCATCAATTAGGTCTTTATTTTTAGGATTCATACTCCAACACTAGTGGAATACAAAAAGTGAAATAGGAAAATGAAACGGCAGTATCCCGATGTAATAACATGTCATTGGAAATTACTGCATTAAAAAGGTATCTTGATTCCATTTCCTTTCAAATAAATGGCATGTAGATGAAGAGGTGAAACCTCCTTCTATGGTTTGATTTTCTCGACTTTTATTTTTGAGATATGATTTTCTAGACTTGAACTATGCTCTTATGTGTTAATATAATGATTAATGGAGAGTGGGTTCAGATCTCCCAATAAAAGTAGTAATTAATTTGATTCATAGATTTAGGGGGGTTTAGTAATGAATTTGATATGTAAATCTATCTTTTTTCTATATTTGATTTCTCATAACTTTAAACATTTTGATCCGAATTTATAATTTGATCCGGTTTTATAAGCTAGATTCCATAGGTTTAGACAACCTAGCCTCACCTTGGGTTTATGAAGCCAAGGTTTACATATCCCACCACATCTAAACCCATCTTATCTCAACCCATGAAGCAAACATGCCCTTATGGTGTATAAGAGGCGCAAGTGACGGGATTAGGGATTCGTACTTATTTATTTAATTTTTTTTTTATTATTTATTCCCATCATGCCACAATTGTTTGTATTCTTTTTCTTGTTTGTTGGTCTCACAATTATTTATACAATTCAAAAAATAAAACTTTTCATAAACCATACCCTCATAATATTCATATATTTACACAAAATGTCATTACTTTTACGCTCAATTCAATCATTTATTTTACTTTATTCATAAAAATTTACAAAAATTACTCCTTAAAACTCGATTCATTACACATTTTTCTTAATTTTGTACCCACTATTTTATGCACACATTTCTGGAACATTGTTTGATTGAGTTTGGATTATTATTGAGAGGGTGCGACTATCTGCAACGCCAAGTATCCAAATACTTGGTAGTTAGATTGAGTTTGGATTATTGAGAGGGTGCGACTATCTGCAACTCCAGCCTTGTTAACCGCACTCCCCCCTTCTATTTATTAATTTAATAATGATGTAAAAAATCTAAAATACACTTTAAGTAAAATACCACTACTAAATGCGCGCATCCCTACTACTAAATACACGCTCCTTTCAACATTTAAACTCTAACCCTAATTGCAGTTGCTGCCACCACCAGTTTTGGTGGCCAATTTCATTCAAACAATGTCAAAATTATAGAAATCTCAATTTTTTTTTTTAAATTTCATCCAAACAGTGTCGACGAACATATACATTTCGTCGATAAATTGTTGTCGACGAAATTGTATATTTTCGACCAACTATTGTGAAAAATTTAAAAATTAATTTTTTTTCGACAATAGTTGGCCGAACATATACACTCTCGTCGAAAAATTGTTGTCGACGAGAGTGTATATGTTCAACACTAGTTTGTCGAAATTATAAAAAAAAATTGAAAAACATATATACTTGCATTTGTTTTCCTAGATTTGGGAGGGGGAGATGGTGGGCTTGGGCGGGAGAGAGAGGAAGGGCGGAGGCAGGAAAAAAAAATGAGAAAGGGAGGGGAGGAGAGGCAGAAAGAGAAAGAGAAAGAGGGAAGAGAGAGAGAGGGAGGGAGGGCGACGGTAGAGGCAGAAAAAAAAAGGAGAAAGAAAAGGGAAGGGAGAAGACGCAGAAAGAGGGAAGAGCGGAGAGAGAGAGGTTGGGCGGCGACAGGTGGCGGTCGGCGGTGGGGCGATGTCGGACGGTGGGTGGGGTGGGGAGTGCATCAATCGGAGGAGTAGCATTAACAAAGTTGGATGTGCATATCAGTGTTTTTAAAACCGGACCGGACCGGCCGGTTCAACCGTGAACCGGTCACGGCTCCGGTCCAAAAGAGGGTCAAAAACCGTTTTCACGGTCAGACCGGATTAAACCGGCCCAAAACCGGAAAACCGCCCCAAAACCGGTTGAACCGGTCCAAATTTTTTTTTTTAAATTTTAAACTTATTTTTAAATTATTCACATCCAACCATATTCAATGTGGGACATAAATCTCACATCAAATGTCCTTTATATTGGTGAAAGACATATATTTCTTTTACTCATATTCAATGTGGGATAATAAATCTCACATCAAATGTCCCCTTATATTGGAGAAAGACATATATTTCTTTTACTCATATTCAATGTGGGATATAAAATCTCACATCATATGTTCTCCTTATATTGGAGAAAGACATAAATATCTTTTACTCATATTCGATGTGGGATATATCCCCCATATATTGGAGAAAGACATAAATCTTTTTTACTCATATTCGATGTGGGATATAGAGAATTCATATATTTGTTTATTAGATTTACATTTATATTTATTATTACTAACACTCCTACCCTTATATTATTTTTTTCTCCAATGTTTCTTTTACTCATATTTGAGATGTTGGACATAAATCTCACATATGTGTTTATTACTAATACTTCTACCTTTATATTATTTTTCTCCAATGTATCTTTTACTCTTATTCGTTGTTGTGGGACATAAATCTCACAAATAACAATCTAACACTCTTACATTTATATAGTTTTTTCCTATGTTTCTTTTACTCCTATTCGATATGAAATCTTACATATGTATTATTTTAGTTTAATATTTATTATTTTATTATTTTACTATATTTATTTTATTATGATTTTTATAAGTATATATATATTTTAATATAACATAGAAAATATTAAAATAAAATACATAAATATTATTTTACCGGTTGGACCGCCGGTTCAACCGGTCCAACCGGTTGAACCGTGAACCGGTGCCTACACCGATTTGGTCACCGGTCCGATTATGAAAACACTGGTGCATATAACTGTACCGTTATTGAGATTATTGAATTTGGGAAATGGATTCGTGCTTTCTAATGTTATTTTTATGCTTTTGATGATATTGATCATGTTTATATATCTATTATTGATCATCTTTTGTATATATAAATATGAGAAGGTCTAAAATGTAAATTTACATGTGCAAATTGCAACAAATCTCGCTAAATAAAGGAATTAAAAATTTACGGATTTATACCGAAATCAACTGGATTATAATCCTGCAAAATTAGGGTATCATATTCATACCCAAACTGCAAAAAACACAAATCACGATAAAAACGACGATAAAAAACCACATCAAAGATTGTCAATCATGGAAGACGCCAGTAAACAAACAAATTAACAAAACCTAGCACAAATCAACAAATTAATATGGTCTATTTCAACATTTCAATGAATAAACCAGATAAATCTGTAATTTTCTTGCATAATTTTGTAGGCCTCTACTTTGTATTAGTTTAATTCCACAAATTATGAATGTGTTTTCTCATGTAATTTATGTAGAAAAAATAGTAAAAGAATAACATTTATTACTCTGTAACACATATAAAATTGAATATTAAATAAAAAAAAAATAACTCAATAATAATAATGCTAGTAGACAAAATATATATAGTGACAAACATTAAAAAAATGCATATATTTCATAGAATACCAATATAATAATACACTTCAATTTACATCACTATACTTAAAATAAAACATATTAATGTATGCTAGTACTATACAGAATATCAAGGTAGTAACACAAATTAATATTGTCAATATCATAAAAAATCATGACAGTATCATGCAAAATATAAAGATGGTAGCACACATTAATGTATGTTAGCATTATAAACAATATTATAACATTGAGAGTAACACTTATAGTATAGAAAAAAATATCACATAAATGCATAGAGGTATTATACAGAAATAGTAATATAGTAACACACAAAAAATAAAAAAAGTATCACTCATAGTATAGTAAAATATATCAAATTAATGCACAAATGTATTATACAAAAATAGTACTCCCTTCGTCCACGAAAAGTAGTCTCATTTGCCTTATATTCTTTGTCTACAAAATGTAGTCCCATACGGCATACCCTTTATGGAAAACTATCACCCTTCAAGCATCACTTAATTACTCAAATTGCCATCAACTTTATTCACAAACAATCACTTTATTCGCAATGGACCCCATAATACCCTATAATACCCTTACTTTATCTACTTTATCTACCTTTTTCATGGACAGGGGGAGTAATATAGTAGCACACAAAAAATAAAAAAAAGTATCACTCATAGTATGGAAGAAACTATCACATTAATACATACAAGTATTATAGAAAAATAACAAGTTAGTAACACACAAAAAATAAAGTATCATACATCAATGTATGCTAGTATTATACACACTAGCAAGATAATAACACACATTCATGCATGTGTGTATCATACAAAAAATCTAGACAATATTATACAAAATATCAAGATACATATTAATGTATGCTAGTATTATAAAGAATACCAAGAAAGTATCATATAGAATAAAAGCATACGAGTATTAAACAATTTTTTTTTAATTTTTTTTTATAAAAACTCAATTTCTAATTGAAATACATAATTTAGTTCAATTATCAATACAATATCTTGCAAAACTCAAGAAAAATATTCTACTTATTAGATTTTTTCTCTAGCTAGCAACTTCTATCTTTTCAATAGCTAGTTTTATGAGCTCAATCTTTTGACCTGCAACCACATTCTTCCTCATTTCAACTGATTGACGAATATATAAAGGTAATCTTTTACAAAGCCTAGTCTTTTCCAGTTCATCAATTATGTTCAAAACTTTCTCATCAAAAAATAATTTTTAAGAATCTGGCATTTCAGCGGGTGAAGAAGAAGTAAGTTTATTGATTGCAACAAACTTTTTTATCCCTAGCTACCAATCTGTTGGTCCTGAAAGGAGTAGATAACAAGTGTATGGGGGGGGGGGGGGAATACACTTGTATGAGAATTCTTTTCAAACTTGATCAAACCAGAGCTCAGCAAGGTTGTCTTGGACAACTCTGCTGAAGAAGATTAACTCTTCTAAGATAATCAATCTACTAAGTACTATTGAGTACTTAGTTGAATAACTATCTAGGGGAGTTATATGTGCGGAATAATGGTTGGCCCTTTTAGTTTAAACTCCTTTAATATCTGAAATCACTTAGTCAATGTAACACAGTCCAGTTTTCAGGGAACTTGTCCAAATAGGTTTTTGCACACTCTTTGAATGTTTATCCTTGAAAGATCAGTTTTGTGTGCAGTGTTGATGTATTGTAAGTACTTGAAATGTAAATCAACACAAGAGTTTATAGTGGTTCAGAGACTCAAGCTCCTACATCCACTTTCCCTGATTTAACAGGATAATTCCTTCACTCTTGGAATTAACTTGTTTTATAGTGCCAAGGTGCACTTGATCAAGAACACCACTCTTGGTGAATTGATCCCTAGGATGTCTAGAGTCCTAGTACCCTCTTCTCAACTCAGAACTGAACTGTTCTTCTCTCAACAGTCAGCTCCTACCACTTCTACTACTACAACCTTCTCACTTTCACTCTTGAAAGATATGAGGATTGAAGTAAGGTTCCAACTAATGAGATATCCTTTACAATGAAGATCAGTGTATAAGGATAAGATATCTCTCTAAGCTTGTGTATGGATATACAATGTAGTACAGCTTAGATGAAGTGTTTGAAGACTAAGATAGTCTTTGAAAGCTTTGAAAGCACTCTAGCTTGTAAGAACTTAAGGTTGGATGTGCTTTGTTGAGGTTCTAGTTGGATACTTTCAAATGGTCTTCACACTTCTGTATTTATAGACAAATGAAGGATTTGCCCGTTGGAGAGGCAGCCTCCAATGTCCATAAATGTCTTCTTTTAGTTCTTCAACTTTGAAGACAAAATCTTGATAGTGACATGTCCTTATTTGGGAAATAAACGGCTGTAAGAACTTTGTCTTCATTCTGCAGCACTCTTCCCAATATCTGACTTTCAGATTCTCTTGTTAGAACTTGGACATCACTTCTGAAGGTTGTTCCAATGATAGGACAACATTCCTCAACATTTGGACAACACTTCTTATCACTATCAGCAGTCTTGCTTATCAGCAAGGTTGACTTGCTCTTCTTCAGATGACTTGGCTCTTTCCCTTTATTTCTCTTGAAGATGATCTTAGCTTGTTTCTTTGAAGATCTTTAGGGTGTGGTTGTCTCTTTCTCTTCAGCATAGTTGACCTCAGGCTTTCAGAGCACTTGATCTTGATTAATTGAGCTGAGACAACTCCTCTGGACAACTCTCCTGATCAGCATACTTGTCTTTCAGCAGACTTGATCATGATTCCAGAGTTTGAGCCTTGAGGGGACTTGTTCTTGATGTACTTCAAAGCATATGTTCCCCCTCAATTTGTGCATCTAATCATCTAAGAGCTACCTAACATATTAGCTCCTCATCTAGCCTTTATACTATATGTTCTAACATGTCTAGAACATATTCAATCATAACTTAGGCATGTCTCAGGGGGTTTTGGTATTCAATCAAAACATAACTCATTTTATTCCCAACACAATCTTTCAATATACTAAATAAATCTTTCTCAACATTCTTCAGGAATTAACATATCTCCAAAATTCAAAAAAAAAAAAAAAAAAAAAAAAACATAATAAGATAGAAAAATTATGCATAAAGTCAGATTTTCAAGAAAGTTATAAACATAATTGATGAATTGTAAAAAAATCATGGTGAAAGAAGCTTGTTGATGATATTCCAAGTTTTGATGAGATGAATGACTTTGAGAAAGACTACAATGATGATTTTGTTAACAACCCCGATGAAGGGAATGTGAACATTAAGGATGTAGAAAATGATGATGAATGGAATGTTAATGAAGATTGAAGAGCACACAAACCTAGAGGAAGAGTATGATGAGGTTTACAATTTGTGTAAATGTTGTTTGAGCCTTAAAAATTGATGTAAAAGTTCTGGACATACATCTCTTAAAAGTAAAAAGGATCACAATTTAAATACTTAAAACCACTGAGTAACTATGAGACACAAACTTCGCTACTACGATGTTGTCTTTTCAAAATGTGATAAAAAAATTTGTATTGTATTATTTATACTAGTATTTCTCCCGTGCGATGCACGGTTTATAAATTAATAAACTTATATAAACAATGATGTTAATAAATGATTTTTTGTATAAATACAATAGTGTAAGAAATTTCTTAGGACCATCAATTTTAATATTTTATTTGAAAAATAAACGTCACAATAATATTGGATAAAATTAAGATTTACCAAAAATAATTAATTGAGCATAATTAATAAATATCAATTTTATATAATATTTAATAAGTAATTTAAATTTAATAAGTAATAATGTTTTACAATAGTTATATTTATAGATAAAAGAAACATATCTAAGATTTTATCAAATATAATAAAAAGATAGATATGAATGATACAATATTATTATATACTCCGTATTATTACTATATTGCTAATAGAAAATAATGAAGAAATTCAAAGAAAAAAAATTGATTGGCATAGAGAGAGGAGAGAGAAAATGAAAATAAAGAAAGAGAGAGAAAGTGAATTTTAAAAAATGATATTTTATTTGTGGGTCCCACAAGAATAATATTTTACTATTACACCATTTTAGGCGGGAACTTGTCAAGGAAGCTACTATTCTGTTATTATATATATATAGATATTCATTGAGTAACTATGGGGCACGAAGACCGCTACTAAGATGTTCTCTTTTCAAAAGATGGATCAATGTGAAATTGTGAATTAAAAAATATTGTGCAAGAAAAATGAAATAAATTCATGTAAAAACAGCGTTGGAATGTGTGTGAGCCAACATTATAAAACAATATTAAAATTTGTTCGAATTTTAGTTATATTTATGAATTTTTTTTTTCTGAATACTTATTTATTTACATAATTCTTAATTTGATATTTCAAGTCATTATTATATTTAGATAATTATATTTTTCGGTTTTAATTAAATAAAACTTTAAAGAAGAAGTATGAACATCTTTTTGATGTTGTGGTGAAGAATCTTCTAAGCTTACACGGAGTTAGGAACAAATAAGTTTGCCCAAACTCAAAGTAATGGTTGTTGTTATTGATTCTGCAAAAAAATGAATCACTTTTGACTGGAAGTCATTCATCGTAAGGAAGATGATGAATGAAAAGTACAAGTTCAATATTAGATCAACCAACAAAGTGGTGGTGGAAGGGAAGATACAATATTGCACAAGAGCAAGTTTGCTCTTAGAAAATTTTGCCCACTACTCACATTTGCAAATCAAGGCAAAACCACTTCCAGCTCAAAAGATTATGTTTAGGAAGCTTTCTGATAAGACAGAGAAAAGAAAGCAAGCACAAGCAGCAAAGAAGACCTATGGTCAGCTGTTAAAGATTGTGCTAGAACAACAGAAGAGTTGTGATCGGCCTAAACCCTCTTCTCAGAAAAAGTCTAAGCCGAATGCAACTAAGGCTAATAAATTGTCTCCAGCTCATAAGAGGCCTGTTAAGTATGCACCTCCAATTTCTTATGAAATTCTTAACAAACCTGGATCTTAGATTCAATTACAATCAGTTGTTGCACCAAAACTTAAGGAAAATCAGAAGACATACTCAAATATGTCACATGAGCAAAAGTCTTCTAATATTCACTCGACTGACACTACTACTACTTCTTCAGCTGAGGAAAAAGTTGAAAAAGTATGGTATTGTGATGCCCGTGGGAACTTGATTGATGAGCAGAAGATTCTGAAAGAATTCATTACAATCGTGAAGATGGAAAAGCTAAGAGTTGGACCTAGAGGAACCAATCAAGAGATGTGGGAGCTAAAGAAGAGAGTGTGGGCTCAGTATGGGATTGCTCCTCAAGATGATGGGTCTCTTTGAAGGCTAAGTGTTCCTTTCTTTGTTATGTTATAATGTTTTTTATTTTGTTCAGTTTAGTTAGTATTTTCATATTGTTCTGATCTGTAATGATCTATCATGAATGAAAAGATAACTATTTTCTAGGAATAAATACATTTGGAGTCACTCTATAAGACCTGAAAGTGTGTGTGGATGGTATAGCTAGTGTTTAAGTGAAAAACAGAACAATGTTACACTAGGCTGTCTTCTTGCCAAGAGCTTGCTTGATTGTCAATCTGATAGCTTGAACATTTGCATTATGATTGTCTCTCAGCCTTTTTTGATCCTTCTTGACCTCCTTTGAGATGTTTTCCATACTGACTTTGGCTTTGTGAACTTCAGTAGAGATGGTTTGAAGGCCAGATTCTACTCCTTCAATTCTTGCTTCCAATGTGGGTAGCACCACATCTTCAGAGCCAGTTAGTCTCATTTCAACAGAAGCTAGGGTTCTTCCATGCTCACCTAATGCTCCAGAAGTTTCTTCATGAGCTGTTTGAACTTGTTGAGCCAAGGAATCCAACTTCTCTGATTGCATCCCAAGCAAGGCTTGTGCTGATCCAGTGTCAACTTGGATGGGAGCATCTGTCAAGAGATCTTCTGCAAATATTTGATCAAAGCTTATCCCTGCAATATCAGACAAATCAAAAGCATCAGTGAAAACACACTTATCTCCCTCATTTTCTTTTTCATAAGACTCTGATACATCAGCAGTCTTCTCCTCATTTTCAACTATTTCTTTTCTTCCTTCAATAAAAGTTTCCTCACTTAAAGAAACAGGCCTCCTCTCATCAAGGGATTCTTGAAGTTCAGATTTGACTTCAAGAATAGCCTGTCCTTCCTCACTTATACCACCCTCATATGTTGGTACACTCACAATCTTAGTGATAACTACCTCTCTTTCATCCACAACTCCCTCTGATTTTTCAAATCTACTTTCCTTTTCAACTCCTTCTCCTAAACCTGCAGCATCTCCACCTTCAGCAAGGTTCAAAGATGGCAGTTGTGGGGAGATCACAGTGCTTATATCAACAGCCACTGAGTCATCCTGAATGATTAAGGGCTGATCAGTGTCCAACTCTTCTGACACTGAATAGGCCTTAATCAAACTAGCCTCTAGAGAAGGAACCTCCATATCTTTAGGCTGTGCCTTGGGTTCAGAAGAACCTTCATTGGCAGATGTGTCCTTGGTTGTGTTACCATCCTTGGTCAACACCTCTGAAATGACAGAGCCTTTCCTATGATAGGTTCTAGGGGGGTTGGAAAGTCTTTCAGAGACAGAAGGCTTAGGGAGATTGGCTTGAGGGGTTTCAGGAGGGTTTGGTTTAGAGGGGTTTGAGGGATCATCTGGGGAGTCATCATCATTGGAGCTGCTTTCAGGGTGTTTGATGCCCTTAGCTTTCCTTTCCCTCTCCTCATTGATCTTGTCATCCACCAACTTTGCAAATACTTCCTCATCAGTGAGGAATCTTGTCTTTGAAACTCCAGCAAAGTGTAACAATCTGTTCTCCTCCACTTGCCACCAGTTTGCACCCTTTTCTTGGATGACTTGTGATATTTCCATCAAAGATTTATCTTTTACATCAACAAGCATCCTTAGATCATGAAAGGCCTTCTGAATTCTTGGAAATTCAGCAAGTTGTGGGTACAAACTGTCCACAGTAGCCTTGGCTCCTCCTCTGAGCATACTTTCATAAGTATACTCCTCCTCATCTCCACTTGAATGGGGACTTTGGGTTATAGGGGAGTTGGCTCTGGGTTCTCCTAATGCGGCTTCAGGCAGATTAAGTTCAGGAATGTTGGCTTCAGATGGGTTGGGTGCAGTAGAAGGAACTTCAGTTGCTTTTGAGAGCAATGGATCTGAAGGGGCTTTACTCAGGGGGGTTGGCTAAAAAAGTGCAGCTTCTAATTGCTTTGAGTAATTGAGCATAGATGAGTCAAGGGGAGATTGTAACCTTGTCTCATCTACAGCTATGTCAGCTAGCACATCTATCATACTTCTCTGCACACTTCCCTCAGGAGAGTATCTCTTTGTGAGATTTATGGGAGTGATAGGTTGATTGGTTGGGGTTATATGGGTTTCAAGGGAGTTGGGCTCAGGATTCTGAATTTCAGGGATGTTGGCCTCCATTGGTTGACCTTCAGGGACCCTGGATTCTGGAGTTCCAGAACCAGATGAGTTGGTCCTTGAATTTGATTTGGTCCTGCTTTCAGCTCTGCTCTCTCTTAGAGCAAGTTGTAGAGACCTTTCTTCCTGAAGCTCCAACACCTTGTCAGTAGGCTTGACCCTTCTCTTGCTAGCCCTACTGCTTCCACTCCCTTCCTCATCCTTCTCAGGGACAACCTCCCTGATCCTCTTATCACCCCTAGACTTTTGTCTAGTCTCATTGTACTTTTGCCTTAATTCTTCTGAGTGATCAGATGGCACTTGTACACCTTCTCTAGCAACTTCTTCAATCTCAGTTGAAGCATCTGAGTTCTCTTCTGAGATCATCTGAGACATTTTCCTTGTCTTCACCACTATTGCTTTAGTCCTCTTCTTCATCTTTGGCTTCTCCTCCACCCTTGCTTCAGCAGGCTTGGCCATTAACATCCTCCTTTGCTCAGTTTTCTTGCTGAGCTTTCTGAATAGAATCTTTTGAGCTGGGAGAGGCTTTGCAAAGGTTTGCATTTGGGAGTAGTGGGAAAATCTCTCAATCAACAAGCTTGCCCTAGTGCAATACTTGAGTTTCCCTTCTAGCACAACCTTATTGTGAGATTTCACTTTGAATTTTGCCTTTTCCTTCATCATCTCAGACATGATGAAAGTCCTCCAATCAAACTTGATGCCTTTGTCACTGGCATCAATGACTGCAGCCATGATTCTGATTCTTGGATGGCTGACCTGCTCCAAGCTTCCAGTATTACTCAAGAGACTTTTAGCTATTACCTCAAAGAGGTTGAGAAATTCTGGCTTGAGAGTCTTTTTGTTTTGAGTTGAGGAGAGAGGGCCTGGTGTCAATAGCCATTCTTGAGCTATTTCTTCTTCATGACCAGTGCCATAGATTTCTGGATTCCTTCCCTCAGAAGGCAATCCAAAAGCTCCTTCAAGATCTTCTGAAGAGAATTTCACTCTATGAAATCTTTCTTCCTCTTCTCCTTCAGCAACATATGACAGTCTGGTGGAAACTTCACCATCTTCAGGCTTGCCCCTCCATTTGAGAAAGGCAAAGAATTCAGCCATGTAGCTTTCCAAGCAGGAGCTTGGTCTTTCTTCCAAAAACTTTTGAAGACCAGCCCTTCTCAACCATCTCAGGGTTGGAGTAATCTCAGAATCTTCACTTTCAAAGGAGATTATGGGTTCAAAATGAAGATTGTTTTTGTTGCTTAGGTATCCAAAATCAAGGTCTAGAGCCTTGTTGGAAAAATCTATGATCATCTCTGGTCTAACTTTGGGAGCCATTGAAGATTGCAGAGATGAAATTTAGAAAGTTTTGGGAAAGTTTGAAGAGAATAGGTTAGGGTTTCGAATGCTTGGGAAAGAAGAATGTGTGGGGAGTTCTTAAGACTTGAGAATATTCTAAAAAGAATGTTTGTCAATGAGTTGGTGAGTTTTGTGTATTTTCAACTGTTGTCAAATATGGAAAGATACACTTGGACGGCCAGGATGAATTTCAGGGGAGTTGGCCAGTTTTGATCCAATGGTTAAAAACCAATGTAACAGTGACTTGTTGGTTTTATTCAAAACGTGGAAAGTATTTAATATTAGTTAATGGTTGGGGAGTTTTCGAGATAGATCATGGTTTGAAAAGGTGTAATGCAAACAAGAGTTAAATCTTGGCATTTAATGCATGGAAAGCGACCTTTTGGGTGGGGGACAAATTAAATCCCACAGAGATGATATCTGTAATTGGGACAGGTATCAAGGTAGACAATGATTACCCAAAATAGGTGCTTATCAAACCAAGAAAATAGTTTGATAGCCAAGACAACTTATCTGACCCCACAAGGACAAGTGTCCTGAAGAGATGTGGACAAGGGTCCTGAATTCCAATGGACAAGTGTCCTGAATAATTTCAGCCATCTCTTCTGATATTCAGTAGACTTGACCAAGTCTGCTGAGAACCTTCTCAGTTTCCATATATCCATTAACTTTTCATGAGATTTACTTGTCCAACTTCCCTGGATCAAGTAATCCCAACTCTGCTGATAGCTCCAGAAATCTTGCCTCTGCAAGTGGTTTAGTTAGAATATCAGCTTTTTGATGATCAGTGTGGATCTTGACCAACTTTATGTCCTTCTTCTCCACATGGTCTCTAATGAAGTGATGCTTGATGTCCACATGCTTGCATCTTGTGTGCAATACAGGATTCTGTGATATAGCAATGACACTATTGTTATCACAAAATATTGGCACTTCAGTAGAGTTGACTTTGTAGTCTCTCAGTTGTTGTCTCAGCCAAAGGATTTGAGCACAACAACTTCCAGCTGCAACATATTCAGCTTCAGTGGTGGAAGTAGCCACTGTGTTCTGCTTCTTGGAGAACCAAGATATAAGCTTGTTGCCCAAGAATTGACAAGTCCCTGAAGTGGACTTTCTGTCAATTTTACAACCTCCATAGTCAGCATCTGAGTAGCCAGTTAACTCAATGTTGTCATCAGCAGGGTACCAAAGGCCTAGATTTTCAGTGCCTTTGAGATACCTCAAAATCCTCTTTGCAGCCTCAAGATGGCTTTTCTTAGGATTTGCTTGGAACCTTGCACAAACACCTACTGCAAAGGTGATGTCAGGTCTGCTGGCAAAGAGATAGAGGAGTGAACCAATTATTCCTCTATACTCAGTAGGGTTGGTTGAAATACCACTCTCATCAGGATCCATCTTCCAATTTGTGTTCATTGGGATCCTTACTGGCTTGCTAGTTGTACACCCAAACTTCTTGATCATTTCTCTGGTGTACTTAGCTTGGTTGATGAAGATTCCTTCTTTTGATTGCTTGACTTGAAGACCCAAAAAGAAGTTCATCAACCCCATCATGGACATCTCAAACTTGCTTTGCATTAGCTTTGAGAATTTCTCACACAACTTCTCATTGGGGGATCCAAATATTATGTCATCCACATAAATTTGGACAAGCAAGATGTTCTCTCCTTCAGATATTCTGAAAAGAGTTCTGTCCACAGTTCCCTTGGTGAATCCATGATCCAAGAGAAATTGTGACAGTGTATCATACCAAGCCCTAGGGGCTTGCTTGAGTCCATATAGAGCTTTCTTGAGTCTGTAAACTTGGTTTCCAACCTCAAAACCTGGTGGTTGCTCTACATAGACTTCTTCCTTCAAGACTCCATTCAGAAAGGCACTCTTGACATCCATTTGGTATACTTTGAACCTCTTGTGGGCTGCATAGGCTAGAAAGAGCCTTATTGCTTCTAGCCTTGCCACAGGTGCAAATGTCTCATCATAGTCAATGCCTTCATGTTGGCAATAGCCTTTTGCCACAAGTCTTGCTTTATTTCTGACAATCACATCATTTTCATTTTTCTTGTTCTTGAACACCCACTTTGTTCCAATAACATCTTGATGTGAAGGCCTATCCACCAGCTCCCATACTTCATTTCTGGTGAATTGATTCAGTTCTTTCTGCATGGCTATGATCCAATTGGCATCTTGAAGTGCTTCCAAAATATCACTTGGTTCTTGCTCTGACAAGAAACAACAGAAAAAAGCACTTTCACCATGAAATCTTCTGGTTTTGACTCCCATACTTGGGTCACCAAGTATTAGATCAGTAGGATGGTCTGATAACCAAGTCCTTCTTTTTCTGATCTCTTCAGTAGAGTTGTACTCTACTGAAGTTGAGTCAATTTGATCATAGAATTCAGGATAATTGAATGCAGGATCTACTTCAGGATCATAATCAGGGGTGTTGTCCTCAATGTCAGGGACATTGGTATTTTCAACATTTTGAGTTCCCCCTTGATTATTTGACCTGTTAACTACCTCAACAGGAACTGCTTCTTCATTGGTAGTTGTTACCTGGATGTGAACTGGGATTGGATCATTCAGTTCACCATTCCTTTCAGTGGGATTTGCCTCAGGAAGGTTGCCTTAGGATGGTTGTCCAACATAGAGTTTTCAGGTAGATTGGCTTGGACAACATTTATGAATTCAGTGTCTTTGTCTTTTAGGCTTAGTCTGGTTGTTCTTTGTGTGATTTCTTCTGATTCCAAGTTCTCATTCCTGAACTCATGAGTAGATTCATCAAACACAACATGAGGTGTTTCTTCCACAATAAGAGTTTTCTTGTTGTAGACCTTGAAAGCTTTACTGATTTGGGAGTATCCAAGAAACACTCCTTCATCAGCTTTGCTATCAAAGGCTTTCAACTGATCTTTCCCATTATTGTGAATGAAACACTTGCAACCAAAAATGTGAAAGTAAGACACTTTAGGCATTCTTCCTTTCCAGAGTTCATAGGGGGTTTTGCCTTGCCCCTTAATAATCAAACATCTATTTTGAGTATGGCATGCAGTGTTTATAGCTTCAGCCCAAAACCTCTTAGGTAATTTTGAATCAGCAATTAGAGTTCTAGCAGCTTCTTTTAAAGTTCTATTTCTTCTTTCTGCAACTCCATTCTGTTGGGGAGTTCTAGCTGCTGAGGTTTCATGAGCTATTCCATTAGATGTGCAATACTCATTGATGTATGAGTTAATGAACTCTGTGCCTTTATCAGATCTTATCTTGATAATGCTAAGGCTTTTCTCATTTGACAATCTCTTTAGAAGTTCAGGCAGTTTGACTTGAGTTTCCTTCTTATTAAAGAGAAATACTACCCATGTGAACCTAGAGAAGTCATCTACTACAACCAATGTGTATTTTCTACCATTTATGCTTGCAGGGGTAATTGGTCCAAAAAGGTCCATATGTAACAGTTCAAGTACCCTTTCAGTAGAGATGACTGGTTTTCCCTTAAATGAGGCTTTGATCTGTTTTCCTTCTTGGCATGGTTTGCAAACATGCTCTTTAATGAAAACCTCATTAGGTAGTCCTTTGACTAATGCATTTCTAGCAATTTTGTTCATTGTTTTAAAGTTCAGGTGGTTTAATCTTTTATGCCATAACCAACTTTGTTCACTAGAACTCTTAGCAATGAAGCATGCAGCATCAGTAGACTTGTCCCAGTCTGTAAAATACACATTTCCTTTCCTAGTTCCAGTCAATAGAATTTGTTGAGTCTTATTTTTGATTAAGCATTTTCCACTTGAAAACTCAACATTGAAGTTTTTATCACAGAATTGACTGATACTTAGGAGATTATACTTGAGACCAGCCACATAAGATACATTGGATACTTTGATGTTACCAATCATCAAAGTACCATAACCTTTTGTAGTTGCTTGTGAGCTGTCTCCAAAGGTGACATTTGGGCCTTCTTTTTCAATAAACTCAGTGAGGAGTTCCTTGTTTCCAGTCATGTGCCTTGAACATCCACTGTCAAGATACCATGCTGACTTTTTGCTCATGCTCCTCTTCTTGTGGCCCATTGGTACCTACAATTAGATGGGTTTAGGTACCCTTTGAGTTTTGGGTCCTGAGAGGTTAGCTGTACCTTTAGGAACCCAAACTTGCCTAATAACCCTGATTGATTCAAGGTGGCTAAGTTGTCTTCCTTTAGCATCTAAATACACTGTCTTTCCCTTAAATGCCTTTGGGAAAGTGTGTGTGAATGTGTTAACTCTATAAGTTTCAGGAGAGTTTTCAAGTCTCCTGAACTTTTGAGTTCTTTGTGCAGCTTGAGGGAATCTTTGAGGAAAGGCTTTCTTATGACCATTACCCTTTGGTATGAAGGGTTTTGGTTGTCTCATTTTATTCTGCCTTTGAGGAAAGTTGTCCCTAGGTCTATTCAGCTGAGGCTTTCTCAGAAGAGTTGGCCTAGGCTGATTATACCTTGGATACTTCCTCTGAGCATTGTTCAGTAGAGTTGCCCTACCATTGGGTCTACTCTGCTGACCAATATTCCTCTTGTGTTCGGGAGCTTTGGCCATTTCCTTAGGTTTTAGCCTAATCTCCTGAAGCACTTGAGTAGGCATAACATCCATTTTGCCCTTTCCTTTGTTCAGTGGCTGAATTATTTCATTTTCAGTCTGTGCCACTGACTTAACAAAGATTCTCTTAGTGTTACTCACAGAAGCAACACTAAGACAAGGTGAAGATTCAAATGGATCAAAACCTAATCCACTTCTTTGAGCCATAGGTCTTTGATAACTCTGAATTTCCTCTATTGCTCTAGAGGATTTCTTCAGAGCAGACATCTTTAATTTCAGGCTCTCTTCACTTGATTTAAGAATATCATATTCATGTGAGAGGTTTTCAAACTTGGCATTGAGAATTTTAATTTCAAAATCTTTTCTCTTCTGAGAGAGAAGTTGATCATCAATCTCCTTTTGTTGGTCAACTATCCTGAGATTTGCTTCCTCAAGTTCTCTCAAGACTTGTTGATACAACTCAGTAGACTTGACATCAACAACTGTCTCAGAGTTTTTGGCAAGTTCAATAGCCAATCTTTCATTTTCCCTCACACAGTTATCATGAAATTCTTGTAACATAGTGAAATCTTCCATCAACTTTCCAAGGGAGAGTTTCAAGTTGACCTCACTATTGTTTTGTGAGATGAATGATGGTGAGCTAGAAGTGGAGGATACCTCATCATCCTCAAGAGCCATGTTGCAGACATCATCATCATCATCACTGTTGGAGAATAGTCCATCAGAGGAGTTGAGGCTTTCAGCACTATCAGATTCTTCACCAGCCATCATGGCCTTTCTGTTGGTGAATTTCCTATCTCTTTTGGCCTGCCTCTCCCTTCTCTCCTTAGAGCTTAATTCAGGGCAATCATACTGGAAGTGCCCTTTCTTTTTACAGTTATAGCACAGATCTTCATCATCTTCTTTCTTTGATTCTTCTCTTCTTTTTGATGATGAAGGTTCAGCTCTACTGGACCTTCTCTTATCAGAGTACTTGTCCTCTGATCTTTTCTCTTCAGGCTTTTTGACTTCAGCCTGTGCTTCAGGAGAGTTGTATCTCCTGAATTTGTTGTCCTGGTAGAATTTCTTGTATCTACCAAACCTTGAGTTTAACTTTTCAAACCTTCTAGCCATCAAGGCTAGTTCTTCCTTCATTTCAGTCTTTGAGACTGACTTTGATGATCTTGGAGTGGACTGCATCTCTGGTTCAGCAGTTTTGGCTTTGAATGCCACTCCCTTAGTAGGATTTGAAGGTTCCTCAATAGGCTTTCTTCTATTGAGGTCGAACTCATAAGCTTTGAGTTCAGAGAAGATTTGTTGCATGGGCATGGTGGAAAGATCTTTGGTGTTTTGCATCATTACAGCATAGACATCCCACTTTTGAGTGAGACTTCTCAAGATCTTCAACCCCACTCCTCTTTTGGTGTAGACCTTGCCCAGTGAGTTGATTTCATTCATCACATCAGTGAATCTACCAGCAAACTTATCAATGGATTCCTCAGACTCCATTGCAAACTGTTCAAATTTCTGCACAGCAACTTGGAGCTTATTCTCCTTGATCTTTTCAGTACCCTCACACATTTCAGCAAGAGTATCCAAAATTTCTTTGGCTGTTGTGCAGTGGTAGACTCTACCCATAATTGCATCTGGAATTGTTTGGTAGAGGGTGTTCATTGCTAGATAATTCAGATTATCCTTCCTCTTTTCATCAGTAGTGAAGTCATCTTCATCTTTGGGTAGTACATCTCTTGTATCTGCCCTTTGAGCCTCTGTGACTCTGGGATTGACAAAGGTGAACACAAAAGGACCTCTTGTGATCACTCTCAACATATCAGTATGAAGAGATGCAAGATGAGCCCTCATTCTGATTTTCCAGAAATCATAGTTATCAATTGAGAACATGGGCAGTTTGTGATGTGAAATGTGGTTGACTGGATTTGTGGCCATGTTGTCCAATCCTTGGATAGTAGGAGGTGGAACAACAGCATTGTTGTTGGCCATAATTCAAGAACAAATAGTCAGTCAATATACAATAAGGATTTCAGAGAGATCAGTTCAGTGACCACAACCAATATGTGATTTTGAAAACCAAGATGGCTTTTCAGAAGCAGTGGTCTTTGAACCCCTGCTCTGATACCACTTGTTGGTCCTGAAAGGAGTAGATAACAAGTGTATGGGGGGGGGGGGGGGAATACACTTGTATGGGAATTCTTTTCAAACTTGATCAAACCAGAGCTCAGCAAGGTTGTCTTGGACAACTCTGCTGAAGAAGATTAACTCTTCTAAGATAATCAATCTACTAAGTACTATTGAGTACTTAGTTGAATAACTATCTAGGGGAGTTATATGTGCGGAATAGTGGTTGGCCCTTTTAGTTTAAACTCCTTTAATATCTGAAATCACTTAGTCAATGTAACACAGTCCAGTTTTCAGGGAACTTGTCCAAATAGGTTTTTGCACACTCTTTGAATGTTTATCCTTGAAAGATCAGTTTTGTGTGCAGTGTTGATGTATTGTAAGTACTTGAAATGTAAATCAACACAAGAGTTTATAGTGGTTCAGAGACTCAAGCTCCTACATCCACTTTCCCTGATTTAACAGGATAATTCCTTCACTCTTGGAATTAACTTGTTTTATAGTGCCAAGGTGCACTTGATCAAGAACACCACTCTTGGTGAATTGATCCCTAGGATGTCTAGAGTCCTAGTACCCTCTTCTCAACTCAGAACTGAACTGTTCTTCTCTCAACAGTCAGCTCCTACCACTTCTACTACTACAACGTTCTCACTTTCACTCTTGAAAGATATGAGGATTGAAGTAAGGTTCCAACTAATGAGATATCCTTTACAATGAAGATCAGTGTATAAGGATAGGATATCTCTCTAAGCTTGTGTATGGATATACAATGTAGTACAGCTTAGATGAAGTGTTTGAAGACTAAGATAGTCTTTGAAAGCTTTGAAAGCACTCTAGCTTGTAAGAACTTAAGGTTGGATGTGCTTTGTTGAGGTTCTAGTTGGATACTTTCAAATGGTCTTCACACTTCTGTATTTATAGACAAATGAAGGATTTGCCCGTTGGAGAGGCAGCCTCCAATGTCCATAAATGTCTTCTTTTAGTTCTTCAACTTTGAAGACAGAATCTTGATAGTGACATGTCCTTATTTGGGAAATAAACGGCTGTAAGAACTTTGTCTTCATTCTGCAGCACTCTTCCCAATATCTGACTTTCAGATTCTCTTGTTAGAACTTGGACATCACTTCTAAAGGTTGTTCCAATGATAGGACAACATTCCTCAACATTTGGACAACACTTCTTATCACTATCAGCAGTCTTGCTTATCAGCAAGGTTGACTTGCTCTTCTTCAGATGACTTGGCTCTTTCCCTTTATTTCTCTTGAAGATGATCTTAGCTTGTTTCTTTGAAGATCTTTAGGGTGTGGTTGTCTCTTTCTCTTCAGCATAGTTGACCTCAGGCTTTCAGAGCACTTGATCTTGATTAATTGAGCTGAGACAACTCCTCTGGACAACTCTCCTGATCAGCATACTTGTCTTTCAGCAGACTTGATCATGATTCCAGAGTTTGAGCCTTGAGGGGACTTGTTCTTGATGTACTTCAAAGCATATGTTCCCCCTCAATTTGTGCATCTAATCATCTAAGAGCTACCTAACATATTAGCTCCTCATCTAGCCTTTATACTATATGTTCTAACATGTCTAGAACATATTCAATCATAACTTAGGCATGTCTCAGGGGGTTTTGGTATTCAATCAAAACATAACTCATTTTATTCCCAACACAATCTTTCAATATACTAAATAAATCTTTCTCAACATTCTTCAGGAATTAACATATCTCCAAAATTCAAAAAAAAAAAAAAAAAAAAAAAAACATAATAAGATAGAAAAATTATGCATAAAGTCAGATTTTCAAGAAAGTTATAAACATAATTGATGAATTGTAAAAAAATCATGGTGAAAGAAGCTTGTTGATGATATTCCAAGTTTTGATGAGATGAATGACTTTGAGAAAGACTACAATGATGATTTTGTTAACAACCCCGATGAAGGGAATGTGAACATTAAGGATGTAGAAAATGATGATGAATGGAATGTTAATGAAGATTGAAGAGCACACAAACCTAGAGGAAGAGTATGATGAGGTTTACAATTTGTGTAAATGTTGTTTGAGCCTTAAAAATTGATGTAAAAGTTCTGGACATACATCTCTTAAAAGTAAAAAGGATCACAATTTAAATACTTAAAACCACTGAGTAACTATGAGACACAAACTTCGCTACTACGATGTTGTCTTTTCAAAATGTGATAAAAAAATTTGTATTGTATTATTTATACTAGTATTTCTCCCGTGCGATGCACGGTTTATAAATTAATAAACTTATATAAACAATGATGTTAATAAATGATTTTTTGTATAAATACAATAGTGTAAGAAATTTCTTAGGACCATCAATTTTAATATTTTATTTGAAAAATAAACGTCACAATAATATTGGATAAAATTAAGATTTACCAAAAATAATTAATTGAGCATAATTAATAAATATCAATTTTATATAATATTTAATAAGTAATTTAAATTTAATAAGTAATAATGTTTTACAATAGTTATATTTATAGATAAAAGAAACATATCTAAGATTTTATCAAATATAATAAAAAGATAGATATGAATGATACAATATTATTATATACTCCGTATTATTACTATATTGCTAATAGAAAATAATGAAGAAATCCAAAGAAAAAAAATTGATTGGCATAGAGAGAGGAGAGAGAAAATGAAAATAAAGAAAGAGAGAGAAAGTGAATTTTAAAAAATGATATTTTATTTGTGGGTCCCACAAGAATAATATTTTACTATTACACCATTTTAGGCGGGAACTTGTCAAGGAAGCTACTATTCTGTTATTATATATATATAGATATTCATTGAGTAACTATGGGGCACGAAGACCGCTACTAAGATGTTCTCTTTTCAAAAGATGGATCAATGTGAAATTGTGAATTAAAAAATATTGTGCAAGAAAAATGAAATAAATTCATGTAAAAACAGCGTTGGAATGTGTGTGAGCCAACATTATAAAACAATATTAAAATTTGTTCGAATTTTAGTTATATTTATGAATTTTTTTTTCTGAATACTTATTTATTTACATAATTCTTAATTTGATATTTCAAGTCATTATTATATTTAGATAATTATATTTTTCGGTTTTAATTAAATAAAACTTTAAAGAAGAAGTATGAACATCTTTTTGATGTTGTGGTGAAGAATCTTCTAAGCTTACACGGAGTTAGGAACAAATAAGTTTGCCCAAACTCAAAGTAATGGTTGTTGTTATTGATTCTGCAAAAAAATGAATCACTTTTGACTGGAAGTCATTCATCGTAAGGAAGATGATGAATGAAAAGTACAAGTTCAATATTAGATCAACCAACAAAGTGGTGGTGGAAGGGAAGATACAATATTGCACAAGAGCAAGTTTGCTCTTAGAAAATTTTGCCCACTACTCACATTTGCAAATCAAGGCAAAACCACTTCCAGCTCAAAAGATTATGTTTAGGAAGCTTTCTGATAAGACAGAGAAAAGAAAGCAAGCACAAGCAGCAAAGAAGACCTATGGTCAGCTGTTAAAGATTGTGCTAGAACAACAGAAGAGTTGTGATCGGCCTAAACCCTCTTCTCAGAAAAAGTCTAAGCCGAATGCAACTAAGGCTAATAAATTGTCTCCAGCTCATAAGAGGCCTGTTAAGTATGCACCTCCAATTTCTTATGAAATTCTTAACAAACCTGGATCTTAGATTCAATTACAATCAGTTGTTGCACCAAAACTTAAGGAAAATCAGAAGACATACTCAAATATGTCACATGAGCAAAAGTCTTCTAATATTCACTCGACTGACACTACTACTACTTCTTCAGCTGAGGAAAAAGTTGAAAAAGTATGGTATTGTGATGCCCGTGGGAACTTGATTGATGAGCAGAAGATTCTGAAAGAATTCATTACAATCGTGAAGATGGAAAAGCTAAGAGTTGGACCTAGAGGAACCAATCAAGAGATGTGGGAGCTAAAGAAGAGAGTGTGGGCTCAGTATGGGATTGCTCCTCAAGATGATGGGTCTCTTTGAAGGCTAAGTGTTCCTTTCTTTGTTATGTTATAATGTTTTTTATTTTGTTCAGTTTAGTTAGTATTTTCATATTGTTCTGATCTGTAATGATCTATCATGAATGAAAAGATAACTATTTTCTAGGAATAAATACATTTGGAGTCACTCTATAAGACCTGAAAGTGTGTGTGGATGGTATAGCTAGTGTTTAAGTGAAAAACAGAACAATGTTACACTAGATGTTAAGACAAATGGTGTAACATTAATTCAAACAGAATATCAGAAAAGACAGACACACCTGAAGACTAAAACATTAGAAATAAACTGAACACAAGTAAAACAAGACTGATGCTTGATTTGTCGTGAGATTGCTCGAATTTGTGGATGAATTGTGCTCTAAATATCAAGTTATTCTTGCAAGAATCGTGTGATCGTTGGTTAATTCTTGAAATTTTGATACACGAACATTCTTGTTTGATTTCTAGGTAATATGATAAGTTTCGAAGCAAACCACGAAAAATCCAGCCGTTGGATCATTCCAAAGATGCAACCACATGAAAGGCATCGAAGAGAGGATCGTAATGAGACAAGAATCGAGCCGATCGGACCTCCGAATCAAAAGTTATGTCCAAAGCAAAAGTAAGGACAGAGTGTCACTCGGCCGAGTGAGCCCAACTCGGCCGAGTCGGGCCAAAAACTGAAATTTTCGATTTTTGAACACTCGGTCGAGTGCTCAGACTCGGCCGAATCTGAGAGTTTCAAAATTTCTGCACACTCGGCCGAGTTAGCTCACTCGGTCGAGTCACTGCTCATTTTTTGCCCTCTTCCAAATTAGACCTAGGGACACGTGCCAAGCTCAAGGGGGAGGGTATAAAAGGCCACAAATTCGTTTTTCTAGGAGGAGGCAGCCATTAGAAGAGTACTCAAGCTCCACAAATCAAAATTCCACCATCTTTTGCTTGTTTTTCTTAGTTTTAGCCATAGAACTTAGTGAATTTCCATAGATAGGTTATCTTTAAAGTTGTAATTTCATTTCCAAGGTAGAGATTGAAGATTGTGTTGAAGTTTTGAAGGTTTATTTCATATTTGCAAGACAAGAGGTGATATCTTATTTTAATTTGAGTATTTTGTTATTATTAAGCATGGGTATGTTTGTTTTCTCACTTATCTTCCTCAATTTCCCTAAATTAGCCATTAGCTAAGCATATTGGTGTTTGGGTGTTGTATAATTGTGATGGAATTAATGTTTTAGGTTGATTTTGATTGTGGAATTCATTGGGAGGTTTATTGGTTAGGTTTATGGGTTTTGTTAGATTATTTGCAAGAACTCAACTATTAGGTTGTGTTAGAAACTCAATTAATGCAACGAGAGTTGGTTAATTTGGGATAGATAGTATAATCGAGGGTTGGGAGTCGTGTGAATGAGTTAATATTGGTTTATCGCAACGAGAGTTGAGTAAATTTCATTAGAACCCCATTTATCTACATTAATTGCTTTAATTAACATTTAAGTGATTAATGAGAAGGCCATAGGAGCTTGGTTGTTAGTATTCAAGTGGAAAACCATATCTAGGGATTAGTTTAGTATAATTTAGGTAGAGTCGAACCCCCTAGTCGTGTGATTACCCGAGTAAGAAACCTTCTATTCATCCTCTCGATCCTAGGTGCTTGCTCGATATATGCATTAGTGATCGCTTCTACCAAATTCCATCCAATGAATTACACATAAACTTCGACTTTTAATATCGATTCCACACAAGGACCAACACCCGAACACTACCCCTCTCACTTGATTTTTACCATCATATCTTAGTTATTTGCTCAACATTGATTGTTATTTGATAGTTTCATTTACATTTTCTTGCACAAAACATGATTTCTCATTATATTCAAAGAAAAACATACACACTAAGGCTACTTTCACAATCTAGTCCCACGGATCGATAATTTAACCGGGCCTTGCTTTTATTACACGCGAACCTCTTATACTTGAGGGTAACGTGTTGGTAAAAACACGTGTCAATGCTACACTCAATGTTAGAACACTCAATGTAACACTGACTCGATTACAGAATATCAGAATACGAATAGCGGAAGACTTGAAAGTATGAAAAACACAAAGACACATAATTAACTTTTTAACATAGATTTTAATTTAAAATCTATGCGAGCCTCATGGCGAAACTTTCACTAATAATTATGTGAATACAAATGGTGTGTGAACAAATATTCACAACGGAAATAAGACTTCGATAATCTATCTAGTCTAAAGATGGCTTAAGTGTAAAACACTACCAAAAACTAATCTAACTCTATGATCTCTCTATCAAAGAAGTATAGAAAAGTCTATGTTGTACAGGAAGTTGGAACTCTTCGGCACAACGACATGAACATGCTAATGACAATTAATTGCTAACAGGATGAACACTAGTTTAGGAATTAAAGAATAGCACTTCGTGAAATATGTGACTCTCGGATCTGATGTGTATTTCTTCATGTTGTACGAGAATCTGATGAAGAAGAAATAATAATCACGATAATGTCTAAGTAGGACGAACACTTCACATAGACATTATGTGATTACTCTTAATTCTCCATGTTGAATAATGAAGACTTCCTTGTGTATTTATAGTGGTAAAACTGAATTCTAGAAGCTTCATAATCCAGATCCTATTTTTTAGGATCTCATCCCTTCTTTTTAGCCCACTTTTCACTACAATGAATTCTAGCACCTTCCAGCCTATTCTGGACGTTTTCAAAGGCAACCGCATGATCTACATACTTCTGCAAGCTTCCAGATCCTTCCAGTCTGGAACTGTGTAGAATGTTCTAGATCTTCAACCTGCGATGTTACAACATCCAAAGCAGCATTAGCTAGAAAACAAAATTTGGACTTAGGAAAAATAAGAAAGGTCGAATTAAGATGTTGCTGTGAATGTTAAGACATTTAAGAGTAACAACATCTACAATCTCCCCCAATTTGACCTTTCGACTACAACACACCTGATGCACATATATTTCTATATATACTCAGTATTATGTACATGCTAGAGCATTACCATCATATCCATGTACTAATCAAGTCAACACCTGTTGTAGCTTCCGGATCAAAGTAAGAAAGACCAAGAATGATTTCACATAGTCCGTGCCATAAGAGCAATGTGATCTCACTCAAAACAACAATAAGTATAAACAATATACTTATGTGAACAACATATAAACTTTACAAAAATCATAAGTTAAATCAGAGCATATATGAATATGTACTAGATCAACCTAAAACTTATGTATGACTCAAATAAAATAAAATCAGAGCAATAATGAAGAAAAGAAAAATAAACAGAGAAAAGACTAAAAATAAAAAACAGAGCAAAACATGTGAAAAACAACAATATCTAACAAAGACTTAAACAATAAGCAGTAAGCAACTGAGAATTAAAAAGAAGTGTACTTCTAAATTATATTATTATCAAAGCAAACAATTTAAGCAGTAAGCACATGATAATTAAAGAGAGGTGTACTTTTATATTATCCTCAAGGCAAACAATTTAAGCAAATTGAATAATAAGGCAAGTTAGAAAAACAAAACATACAACAACTAACATAAATATAAACAACATGCAGTAAGCAAATGATAATAAGTATAAAAACAATTTAAGCATGAAGCAGTAAACTATTATCATCAATGCAAACAATTTAAGCACGTTGAATAAAGAACAACCTATCAACTAGGAAGGAAAAACAAAATTTGTAAATCAACTTAAACACAGAATAAATGAATAAGATCAAGGGAAGTATAAAAGACACAAATACTTAAGAAACCAAACAAGTGACATATATTGTTGTATCAACAACTGCAACATCATGTTCCTGCACATTATCACTTATAATGTTCAGCCCTCCCCCTGTCTTGTATCAACCTGTTCAATTGTTATCATAACCTGTTTAGATGTCATAAAGAACATCCATATACGTTCATCAGCATCAACAAACTGAACCTCCTCCTCTTCAACAACAGTGCACGTTGTAGCAAAGTGAACTACAACATCTAGTTCAGTAGACTCTTCATCAATAGCAGCAGGTACACAATCAACTTCTTGTACATCTTCATGTAGCTCTTCACTTTGAATCCCAGAAGTTGATGGTGTTTCTCCCCCTGTGGTAGTAGAAAGCGTCTCTAACCACTGGACTTTAAGGAACTGAAGGCCATCAATAGAGTCCTGTAAACTTTTTAGTTGAAGTAAAATAAAAGATCTAAAAACAGAAAAGGTTTGACCAATGTGACCATCAATGCGTTTCACATTTGGTGTAGCATTCCTCTGTTCAGGTCTTGCTGGAGCTGGTCGAGCTGGAATAAGAGTATCTCTGTGATCAGAACTATCTGAATTTTGCAAGGGCAAATCAATAATCCTTTCACCAAGTAACAAAGTAGGTGAGATAGTCATCAAGGGTACCTTGCCTCTAATAACCTCAGTTTCCTTAGGTTTAAAAACTCATGCCTCTTGAGGTACGAACATATCAGCAAATGATAAGGTAAAATCCCTTTATAATAAATATCACAATAAACTGTATGTGGTGAAAATAATTAAATCCAGATTGAAATTCTTCAACACAATCATCTTATACAACAATAGAGCTTAATCCTTAATCACCGTAGTGGAATTTGTATAGAGTAACTAATTGTAGACAATCAATTTATGAAGTACAGAGTATAGAGATGTGAGATCTTTAACAAGCATAACATTTTTCCACCTAGTAATCTACCCCCAGTTATAGAAGTAGCAACCAAGTTTCAAATCAAGTGCATATTAATCAATCACATGCTCTATCTCTAAGAAGTCATCAATCAATTTCGGAGTAAATGAAACTGATCTCCCCCTAAATTGTATATTCCCATATTATTTAGATCTACGTCTACCTGTACTCTTCCTAAGACAAGCATAAAGTACATATACCCAATCACACACAAAAGTATCACTCAAAGTTACAGTTTTCAACAATTTCCTTTTAATCAGAAATTGTATCAAACCTTTACTCTCAAAATCAGCAATGTTAATTCTCTTTTCTATTAACAACTTTCATCTGGACAGTTTAGTTATTTTAGCAACTAACCTATCAGTCTCAAAATTATTATCAGGATCAGAATTACCTCATTCAGAATTTATTTCCTCAACTGATTCAGAATCTTTACTACTGCTCTTCTCAGAATCATCACTTCTATTGTCATCAGGGTCTGGTGTTGCAGCACTTGCTTCAGCATTTGATGCAGCATTCTTCCTCAGAATCTTCTTAATCTCACGCACAGTGGGATTATCCTCTGGATCAGATTCAATTCTTTTGGGCAAGTCTCGTTCAGCAGCAACCTTCTTTCCCTTTGGATCATACTTCCTTTTGACTCGTTTCTCAGTAACCACATTTTCTTCCTCCGATTAAGAAAAGAACATAAATCGGTTCATCAGCAACACTGCTTTGTTTCTTCTTTCTCCTCAGTGAGTTAGAGTAATCAACTCGTACACACACAACTGAATTTCCTTCATTGAACAGGGATCCTCTTTCTCTTTTCTTTCTCAAAATTCCTCCAAAAAGCAATCTATTCAGATTCATCAGTATTAAAAAGATAAGAGTTAGTTTCACCTGAGTTAGCATTTGCGTCAGTCTCCTTCATTTGAGCGTCCTCAAAATCGGATGTCTCAGCATTTGCAAACACATTCTGCTCAGCAACAGGAAAATCGTCAATTTCCTTTTCAATCTCCCCCATAGAGGAAGCACTCGAGGCAATTGACTCTATTTCAGTATTAGGACTTGAAAATTGGAGCTTTTATGAGATGAACAAACCAAGTGTAGTGATGAGTTTTTGGGTTTCAGTAGTGAGAAATGTCAAAGGGCATATTTCCAACAGTAAGAATAAGTAGATTCTCATAATATGAACATTTTTAGAATGGGTTTAACTGGAGTTGTTTGGGTAAGTGTTTCAGCTTTTCTTGTAGCAGTTGGTGAGTTTTGGTGTAAAGCGACCATGAAAGCGAAACTATTAAGATTGGAGAGAGATGGAGATGACGGTTTCGTGGGAGTTTGAGTGTGGTGAGGTAGTTTCCTGTCATTTAAACACCAAGAAATCGAAAAGATAATCACAATAACCGAGACACACAAGGCTTTAGCAAATCTTAAAAAGCAATACTCAAATCACTCGAAAAAAATGCAATGCTTAGTATATCATGTTATGAGAAGAATATAGGAGAGAATGCATAGTTGGAAGTAATACGTATAAAAATAAGAACTAGCTAAGGAAGATTCTAGAAGAAATTCGATAATACTCCATAAACTTAGCCACAAAAATAAATCATGGGTAAGTAGTGGGTAAAATCATAATTAAATAATTAATTAAATTAAGAACAATCTAGAATATTTAGTATTTAAATGTGTATAATCTGAAAATAAACCAAAGACGTGGGTTAGTATAATAAGAATAAATGAAATAAATTTCCACAAATAATCAAATAATTACTACTTATAAAAATATAATCGAATCATCTAATGCTATGCTCAAAACTGTTACATACACCTCAACACGGTTTTTACATGAATTTACTTCATTTGTGTTGCACCATTTTTTCTTTGTTTTTCGTGTTGTAGCACCTAGTTCATATTGATCCATTTTTCTAGAAGAGTGCATCGTAGTAGCGAACTCCGTGCCCCATAATTACTCAATGGATTATGAACATGTTGATGTATTTTATTAATCACCTTTTGAAAAGAAGGCATCGCAGTAGTCAACTCCGTGCTCCATAGTTACTCAGTGATTAACTACATCTTTTAGTATGCTAACAACATTCTATTTATATGCATTTGAGAGGTGTAAGACATGTTTATTTTTGCACAACAAATTTTAGATTCAAGAATATTTTACAAAGGAATTATTCAACGAAAATAGGAAATAAATTAAATCTATAACAACTATACAACCTTATGATGTTGTCCCAAATGCTACAACATTTGTAACACCATCCATCTAGGATTATTCAAATACTACACATACCAAGAGATTTTCTCAAAGATAAGAATGTCTCAAGGTCAAAACCTTAGTAAATATATCATCATTATGATTTTCAGTAGGTACGTATTCCAACTTCACTATGTTCTTCTCCACTAAATCTCTCATAAAATAATTCCTAATGCAAATGTGTTTAGTGAGTGAGTGTTGTACTGAATTTTTAGAAATGTTTATGCACTCGTATTATCATAGAAAATTGTAAGGATATCAATTCAATTCCATAGTCATGAAATATCTTGTTTAACAACAAGATTGTTTCCCATGTAGAAACATCCTCTACTCTTACTCTTTTTATCATCTATATCTCATGCTCAATCCACATCACTGTATCCAATCAAAGTGTTGTTGGTGTCCTTAGTATACCAAATCCCAAGTTCACTTGTACCTGCATCATACTTGATAATTCTTTTCAAAACATTCAGGTGAGATTCCTTTGGATAATATTGGTAACTAGCACAAACAAAAACACTGTACATTATATCTGGTCTAATAGAGGTTAGATAAAGTAAAACTTCTTATCATAGATCTATACAATGTTGGATCAACATCCTTTCCAGCATTGTCTTTGCAAAGTATCAAAGTAGATCCTATAAGAGTTTTCATTACTTTTTAACTTTTAAGACCAAACCTTTTAACCAAGTTCTTAGCATACATACCTTGAGAGAAGAATATACCATCCTTACATTGCTTGATTTGAAGACCTAAAAAATAATTCAAGTCTCCAACCATACTCATCTCAAATGTTGCAGTCATTGTGTTAACAAATTGTTTAACATTTTATCACAAGTTAAACCAAACACAATGTCATCAACATATATTTGAGCAATAAGTAAATCTTCTCCAGTGTGCTTAATGAAAACAGTTATATCGGCTTCTCCTCTAATAAAAATGATCAGGGTATTGTGGATCTTCAAATCCTTTAAGTTGTTCAACATATGCTTCTTCATTCAAAATGCAATTTAGAAATGCAGCATATACATCCATTTGATGAAGTTTAATGTCAATAAAACATGCAATTGCTAGCAATAATCTAATAGATTCTATCCTAGCAACAAGTGCAAAAGTTTCATCAAAATCAATAAATTCAACTTGAGTGTATGTTTGTGCAACTAACCTAACTATGTTCCTATCAATTTTACCAAACTCATAAGAAAATGTTTCATCAACATTTTTAGGTTTAATTTCAGAATAGTAACACTCTGCATTCACAACATTGCAAATAGAAGACATGCATATTGTTCTTATCACATCTACCTTATTGATCTTACTTTTCCTCTTGTTTGCACACTGTAGCATCACATATGATCTGGTCAGAAGGATGACTTTTATCAATCCTTGAAGAAATATCCCTTTTGGGAACATACTGATTATTCTGTGTAGATTCTGTTGAACTTTTTATCGATGTTGTTCTAGATGTTGTAACATTCGGAGCAACATTTTCAGTTCTCAGAGAATCTCCAGATTTTTCAGTAACCTCTGAAACATCTTCTTCTTCATTTCCATCTGTAAGACCTTTATCATCATCAAACACAATATTAACAGATTCTTGAACAGTGTTAGTCCTAAGGTTATAAACTCTATAAGCTTTACTATTTCTAGAATAGCCTAAAAAGAAACCTTACACTTTTAGAATCAAACTTATGAAGTTGATCTCTATCAATCAGAATATAACACACATAACCAAATACATGAAAATATTTCACATTCGGTTTTCTAATGTTCAAAATCTCATAAGGTGTTTGAATAGAACTAGATCGAATATAAACTCTATTAATGATATGACATGCTGAATTCAATGCTTTAACCCAAAATCTTTTAGAAAGACTTTTAGATAAAATCATGACTCTTGCCATTTCTTGTAGAGTTATATTCTTTCTTACAACAAAGACATAAGACCAATTAAATCCATGTGCAACAATTCGAAACATTGATGTGTAGAACAATGTGACAACATTTTATGCAACACTCTTACCTGCTTACCTTTCTGGCATGGTCCACATACAATAGTACTCTAAAACTTCAGTTTTGGTAATCCTTTTCACTGCATCGACTTTGATTAGTCTCTTCACTGATCTATAATGTGCATGTCCCAATTTTTGATGCAATAAGACATTTTTATCATTCTTTGACAAATTACACACATTTGTTCAAATTGTCTACTGCCCTAGACAATTTTCATCTTTATTAAGAACATACACATGATTCTTTGTCAAATTTTACATGCATATTATCATCACAAAGTGGACTAATACTAATCAAATTAGTAAACAAGCCATCAAAATGTAAAACATTTTTAAGCTTAGGAAAACTTTCAACATTTAAAGTTCATTTTGAAACCACCACCATATGTAATATCACCATCATTCAAGGTCACATAATCAGATAAGTAGT
This sequence comes from Galeopsis tetrahit, assembly GCA_963675135.1. Taxonomy (NCBI): domain Eukaryota; kingdom Viridiplantae; phylum Streptophyta; class Magnoliopsida; order Lamiales; family Lamiaceae; genus Galeopsis; species Galeopsis tetrahit. Next base: position 52,077,614 of record OY776123.1, read on the forward strand.
CAATTTATCCTGTCATATGTCTAGAACAACCACTATCAAAATACCATTAACCAAGTAAACATGCTTTCAAGGAAGTGTGAACAACATTACAAGTAACATTAGATTTTCATGCAGATTTTAGAAAATGTTTCATAGGATGTGACATCTTTTTAGGTAACATTTTCTCATATCTCAAATCATCAAACATTTACATGCAGTAAGGACAAATACGATCAATTTTCGAAAAATAATGACATACAAACTTCTTTTCAATATTTTTGACTTTATGAGAATCTGTTTGTGCAGATGTTACAACAGATGTTTTAACATTTGCCTTCACAAATTTCACAGTATTTTCAAAATTCTTAGAAATAGAAGCAGTTTAACCATCATAACGTATACCACAATTATCAAATTTACCAATAGCTATAACATATATCAGAAGCACTCATAGGAAATTTGATGAAACTTAAAGTAGAGGTGATCAATTTCTCCTTCAGTTTACAAACTTCAAAATCTCTTCTGGAATGTATGACTTCTAGCTTGGTAATTGTTCCTTTCAGATTCTCATTCTCAAAGAATTAAGAGTGAGTTTCTGAGAATTACAATTATCTAACAACTTTTGGTATTTAGAATCATCAATCCTTATGCCTGCATCATCAACAAACCCATTAAAACAATTCAAATCTGGGTGACTTTGTTTTGATGTTACCATAAATGTTATGACATTAGGTGCAACATCAGAATCTGTATCATCCAGATCATCATCTAAAGAATCATCATAATCAATCTTGATATGAAAAGCGAATTCAACATCTTTTAATTCATCAAATTCATCATCTGATTCATCATTTAAGGTAGTACTAAAATTCAGTTTTTGCTTAAGTCTAATATTGGCACATTAATTTTCATAAATACCATATTCAGAACACGCATTGAACTGATTTTCTATATTAAAGATCATACCTTGGTTTACCTTCACCTTTTTGATAACCTTGGTTGAAATTGACTTTTCCTTCTTTCTGGTGGATGTATTGATGTGTTGATTTGGATCTTTAGTACATCATAACATGTAAGTACACAGTCCTCCAAGCACATTCATCTTTCGACCTGATATACATGCACAACTTAGGCTTTAAATATGGATAATATGTTCGGGTGCCTAAGTGCAGTGGATATGTGATGTGTTTCCATTGCTAACATAAACTCAAACACACTTAAACAAGGATCTAAACCTAGTGTCGTCAGGTATTGGCTCTGATACCAACTGAAAGTGTGTGTGGGGTATTACTAGTGTTTAAGTGAAAAACAGAACAATGTTACACTGGATATTAAGACAAATGGTGTAACATTAATTCAAACAGAATATCAGAAAAGACAGACACAGCGGAAGACTAAAACACTAGAAATAAACTGAACACAAGTAAAACAAGACTGATGCTACACTCAATGTTAGAACACTCAATGTAACACTGACTCGATTACAAAATATCAGAATACGAATAGCGAAAGACTTGAAAGTATGAAAAACACAAAGACACATAATTAACTTTTTAACATAGATTTTAATTTAAAATCTATGCGAGCCTCATGGCGAAACTTTCACTAATAATTATGTGAATACAAATGGTGTGTGAACAAATATTCACAACGGAAATAAGACTTCGATAATCTATCTAGTCTAAAGATGGCTTAAGTGTAAAACACTACCAAAAACTAATCTAACTCTATGATCTCTCTATCAAATAAGTATAGAAAAGTCTATGTTGTACAGGAAGTTGGAACTCTTCGGCACAACGACATGAACATGCTAATGACAATTAATTCCTAACATGATGAACACTAGTTTAGGAATTAAAGAATAGCACTTCGTGAAATATGCGACTCTCGGATCTGATGTGTATTTCTTCACGTTGTACGAGAATCTGATGAAGAAGAAATAATAATCACGATAATGTCTAAGTAGGACGAACACTTCACATAGACATTATGTGATTACTCTTAATTCTCCATGCTGAATAATGAAGACTTCCTTGTGTATTTATAGTGGTAAAACTGAATTCTAGAAGCTTCATAATTCAGATCCTATTTTTTAGGATCTCATCCCTTCTTTTTAGCACCTTCCAGCCTATTCTGGACGTTTTCAAAGGCAACCGCATGATCTACATACTTCTGCAAGCTTCCAGATCCTTCCAGTTTGGAACTGTGTAGAATGTTCTAGATCTTCAACCTGCGATGTTACAACATCCAAAGCAACATTAGCTAGAAAACAGAATTTGGACTTAGGAAAAATAAGAAAGGTCGAATTAAGATGTTGCTGTGAATGTTAAGACATTTAAGAGTAATAACATCTACAAGACCATTAAACAAATTAAGACACAAATTATACATAATACAATAAAAGTCACTTTATGAATTGAATACCGTATATTGCCCTCAATATATTAAAAATTAGAATTAATTAAATAGCTCCATAAATTCCTGAAATTGAGTAATTCTAATTACAATTGTTTGACATTCCTTATTCCATCAGTTACCATACTTACATGGATTCTCCATAAATGTCCCTATCACATTAAATTGTCTTTTTAAAAAAAGATATTTTTCAAAAAATTTAATACACCATATTGTTCAAATATTATGCGTGTAACAAACAATTGTAATTTTAATTTTATTAAATATCTTGTTAATGCACTATAATTTAATCATACATAACTTAACTATATATTTCTATTTTTTTCTGCATATGTTCTTTACTTAGAACTTATGTGTATTATATTATTTATATTTTCAATATAATATGATGTGTTTAGAAAGTGAATGTTCATTATCTATTCATTTAAACCATAATTTAACCAAATTACCATGAGAAACTTACAAAAGATCTAGAATTCATCTATTACATTAATCATTTCAAATAAACAAAAAAATTCTTATAGAAATTTCATAAACAATGATACGGATAATAATTAAAACATACATTAAGAAAAAATCATTGTGTATTTAAACAAGTTCAAAATGCAAGAATTAACAATTAAGAGCGTAAAGTTGTCACAGGAGATACAAGACTTTCAACATACTTATATGTATGATCAATACAAATCACTGAATTCACTTATTTCATTCTGCACTCTTCACTTGTTGTAAAATCGTATGAGTAGAACGAACCGGATGGATCATTCCTGAACATAATCTTTTTCCGAGTATTGTTAATGAAGTGTATAGGCACGAGTTTATAATTAATGGGTAGAATTCCCACTTTTGAAATAGTAAACTTCTTCCAAGTTAATCCCGTAATTGAATATGAGAGCACCTGCATTTCAAAATAATATTTTCTCGTACCACAATTATCAACACTGTTTCGATCCCCATATACGGCTAGGTTATTGTCATCTAACGCCTCGACAACTAACGACCATGATTCACATTCATATGCATGTAATTTTATCAACCCATAACTCTTATCACTATAGTCGAAAGTTGCAATTGCATAAACCCCATAATTAACCTTCATAAATCTTCTAATGAAAAATCCCGCCAACGAAATGTGCATTGCATGATGACGAGCAGGGGCGAACCCACGTTTAACCTCAGGGGGCCTTGACCCCCCAACCCCCAACCCACCCCTTATATATATTTATTAAATTTTAATTTTTTTAGTTTTTTTTAAAAATTAAATAGAATTAGTGATAAAATTAATAATGAATTAATTCAATAAATTATTTTTATAGTAAGTTTATTGTAAAAGTCGGCTAAAAATTTCTTATTTACTTTTATTATTAATATATAAAAATGATTATTTTGTTCATATTATAATTATATAACTAATTTTAAAATAATTATATTTTTTATGTTTAAGATATTGATAAAAAAAATTCTACTTTTGTTATTACTTTAGTGTTTTAAAAACATATTTTCAATTAACTCATTTTTTTAGTATTATATAAATAAAAAATAATTAACCCTTAAAAAAATGGATTAATAATTTAATTTGATAATTTTTTAATTTTAAATAACATTTAACAAAATAAATAAGTAATATATTCATTATTCCATAATTTGAGTGTTCATTTTTTTTCAATTAATACTAGATGATTCAATGCAATAAAAAAATATCTTTTCTTTCAATTCAACATTTTTAATATATATATATATATATTTAAAATTAGTTAGTCTAATAAATTAAAAACATAATAATAAATTTTAAAAAATTCGGCCCCCCTACCCATGGATCCTGGGTCCGCCCCTGATGACGGGTGTTTGTATGGAAATGGATATAGTGAAATCCAAGTGTTTGAATTCCTAGAGTACAAATTCACTACACTTTGAAAAGCACCATACGACCAAAATCGTGTGAATCTCATTATTAAATAGGGGCATTTGTTATAAGAGTCATTTTACGTATAGAAACTACAAATAAAAACAAACATTTTGAAAGTTAGGAAAAAGAACAAATTAGTGGACAGATGTACAATTCTACCCTTTCTTTATAATTAATTACATCCGAAAATTCCATATTCAATTAATACAATTTATATTATTCAAATTAAGATTTCATAAAATCACAAATCATCGAAAATCACGGTAATAACTACACTCTCAAAATTCAAAACTTTCCTAAAAATGAACTGGAGTATTGGAGAAGCTAAATTACATAAATTTTGGAAGGTAGAAACTTGGGATTTTCTGCACATTTTTAAATTTGATTATGCAAAATCCACGAGTGTATATTTAATCATGGTGTTATACCCTAAAAATATCTAATATAATTTGATATAAAAAAATAAAATATGCTGCATCAACAAAAATGTTCGACATAATTTATATTTGTTTATAGTTTATATATATATATATATATATAAAGATGTTTTTAGATAAAATCTACTTATAATATTAAACTTTTAAGTAAATTGATATATAAACATACAATGAGTCTTATTAAATTAGGAATAACTTCTCCATTAAATTAGGAATAAATGATTGTCTTATTAATGTTAATGGTAACTTCTCCATTAAATTATGAATAACTATCAATAAGCATTAATTTTAAATTAAAATGACTTCATATTATTAAAAAAAAAAATGATTTAAGCACAAGAATCAATAAAATAAAATAACTAAAAACATTTACACATTTTAATATGTCCTGCATATATGCAAAATTCAAGAATTTTATCTTTATTTATAATTAATATAATCATAGTATTATTACATAATACTAAAAAAAAAAAAAATATATATATATATATATATAATATAATATAAGAAAACTAAATGTTATGCAACAACAAAATTGTCCCACGGAATTTATATTTGTTTATAATTTTTATATATAAAAAGAGTTTTTAGATAAAATCTACTTATAATATTATTCTATTAAACTAATTAATTTATTATTTATTGATTAAAAGAATATAGGCTTGGTGATATGCTAAAGAGAAAATGCACATTTCGATATATGGAACATATATGCAAATAACATGATTTTATCTTTACAAAACAAATTAATATAATCATAGTATTATTAAATAATCATGGTGTTATCCGTCCTAAAAATATATAATATAATATAAGAAAATTAAAATATTAGGCATTAACATAAATGTTCAATAAAATTGATCTATATTTATAATTACTCTTAATATTAAACTTTTAACTAAATCGAAATATAAACATTGATGGGTCTTATATTGATGTTAATTATTAAAAAAAAAAAAAGAGGTTAAAATCAAAATATAAAAATATATAATGTAATATATAAGAATAGTAAATATTTGAATTAAATTATGGATATCATTGAAAGCATATAATATATTAAATATAATTGTTAATATTTGTTAAAATATTATTATAACATGGATACCATTTCATTGGAAGTAGATAATATTTTGCATATGCGCATTTTGCGTCAGAATAAATGCGAAAATAATATTAATTGATTGCATATGTGCATAGGATTAATTAGATGTGGGAAACAAAGTTACATCTGTAAATGTATATTAGTTAAATAATATAACTTCATTTTTCCTCATATTGGAACTTCATAATCACAAAATATTCCATTTTTCGACTGTGATTTGATCCGCGAAAATATATGGAACAATCGATTAGTAAACCCTAATATGCAGGCTTGTATAAGAAAGATATGGATTAAAATATGTCATATGCAAGAAAACGATGAATGAGAATGCTGAAATCTTGAATTCTGGAAAAAAACGAAAGACCGAAGAAACTCGAAGAAACTGAAATGGTTTTGCAAATTTTTTCTTATTTTTGAAAAGCAATGAAAAATCAATTGCAAATTGGGATACGAAAGGTAATTAATCAATTAAGGAAAATTTGGTAATAATTGAGTAATTTGTACTTTATAAGGGGAATGAGAATTTAATTTCAATTTGAATAACAAATGCATGGAAAATGGAATTTCAATTTCAAATTTATTCTATTAATCAATTAATATTAGTTTTTAAGATCAAGGGTATAATTGGGTATTAATACATCAATTTGACCTTAAGAGAAATGTTTTAATTTGTTTCCTTTATTTGAAAATGAGTGTATAGGATAGTCCTTCATAATAATTAAACTCTATTAAATAATCATTCGTAGCACTATCATAACCCAAACCAAAAAATACCGATGCATTTTTAGATCCCGAGGGAAATTTTATATTCGGAGTAGGTATTATTAAGGATTGTTTTGAAATTCGATTAACCAACGAGTAAATATCATGTACATCACAAAATAAAACTACCCATTATAGTTTCCAAGTACTTCGTAATCTTCATCAGGTACAATCTCTGACCGTCGATGCTTTTCAACACCATTGACAACGTGGGATACGTAGCATACTGGAGGATATGCAACCCATTTTTTATGAATCAAGGAAAATACATTCCCGGATTTCATGTTACTTAAATGATTTTCAACAAACGACCATGCTTCACATTCATATGCTTATCAATTGATTTCACTGTCAACTGCATACCAATTGATCATATGCTTTTTTATAGGTTATTGTTATCAAACGCCTCGACAACTAACGACCATGCTTCACATTCATATGCATGTAATTTTATCAACCCATAACTCTTATCACTATAGTCGAAAGTTGCAATTGCATAAACCCCATAACCTTCATAAATCTTCCAATGAAAAATTCTTCCAACGAAATGTGCATTGCATGATGGCGGGTGTTTGTATGGAAATGGATGTAGTGAAATCCAAGTGTTTAAATTCCTAGAGTACAAATTCACTACACTTTGAAAAGCACCAGACGACAAAAATCGTGTGAAATTTTATATTCGGAGTAGGTATTATTGTTGTTTATTCTATCAAACTTAGTCCCGAAGTAAATGTAGTCAGTAAGTATTTTCTTTAGATGCACATATTAACTTATCACAGTGATGGGAGTACCTGGTCAAGCCTCACAATATTCAAGGAGGAAGGATTACCGTTTATGTTCAGTATCTACCCGATTTGCTTTTTGAACTGCTTGAAGACGAATATCATGTTTAAGGAGGAGCCAAGTGGGAAATTTTGCTCTTATGACATCCCAAAAAGAGAATTTCATGACTTAAATTGGTTGGATGAAGCCCCGAATGTCGACTGTACGTACAATATTTTTCCTTGTCTAGTTTCCCCATTCCCAAAAATAGATATTAATATGTAGTAGTATTATATTTTGTAACGTACTTTTTGGTACCTATACCATCAAATGGTTGTTATTATCTATAGTTTTGTAATCCACATGTAAATCAAATATATAAACCGATCCATGTTGTTATCTTACGTATAGACCTTAATGTAACTACTAATGCATAATACAATGTCAACTGCATACCAATTGATCATATGCTTATCTTGATGCATTATTTTAATTACACTTGTATCTAATGTTGTATTGTCCACTATATGTACTACATACGTCACATGTGCAGAAACGACTACATATACCCATTTTGATATTTTTAGCTCCGCCATTGCAAAACCAGAACTAGAACAATACACACATAGGGAAAATTAAAACGTTACTATTGAAAATAAAATCCATGATCTGAAATTATACTAACATCAGTGGCGCATCAATATCTGGGGCATATGCGTTGTTACCAAGTACATTCTTGAGTATCCAACTAATAACCAATACTATTGCCAATTTCAGAAGATGCGTAATTATAATTTGAACTTTATCTTATGCACCATTCTTCAATTTGCCTTCTTTAAACGACCTAATTTCTTCCTCGAGTTGTATACTCGTCTAACGAAAACACTCCAATTTTTCTTCCAGTTCTCTTATCTTTGTACGCTCTTCGTTTAATTTATTTAACAGTCCAGGGATAATATTCCTTCTTCTGCATCTTCTCTCCTAATTGGTATTTCTTTAGATCCCACAATGAAGCTTCCAGACTCCTCACCAAACAATCTTACAATGTCTCTTATATCATCCTCCATTTTTTTTTGCAGTTCTGTATCATCTAGTCATTACCATTACATAGAATTGAACTGAGCAGCAACCATAATGGCGTTGTCCTCAACTCCTTATAATGCATATTCGTAGACCTAAGTGCTCGAACACACCGGCGAAGGCGGTCCGTCACCAGGTTCGTTGTTGGGTACCAAACGTATAAAATGAATTGAAACATAAACAACATGCGTCTAAAGCATGGTTTAGATCTGTTACCTTTGCAGATCGAAGCGTTGATTCCAATCTACGGATCTTCTAGTCTGTCTCCCAACCTTGTTCGAACACCGGGTGGACGGCGCGCTATCAAACGTGGAGAAGGCTGTCTTTTGTTCGTCTCCTTGAAACCCTAGCCGTTTTCTTAATTTCGTGTGTGCTAGGGTTTCAAAACTATTTTGAGGCTCATATTTATAATCTCCATAAGTTCATGGGCCAGACTAGGGATCTATTAGAAGATATAGAGTCTGGGCTTCTTACAGGCCCAAATACTCTTATGTTCAGCCCAGAACATATAATTTGGCCCGAGAACATTAATTCATTCCACTAGAGAATTAATGTTGCACTTCCGTCCTATCCCGAACTGAAACAGGGCTTCTATTAGACTTTATAATTTCCCGTGTTTAAGATATCGCACGTCCATTAATTATTAAAGCTTCTGACTTTTTTAAATAATTAATTTCTATAATTCCTTGAGTAGTACCACTCAACCTTGTTGTCGTACGGATTAAATCCAACTTCAGGGTTTAATACGACAATCCTTTATAAGTTTTCTCAAGGGGACATCATCAACCTGGATGTACAGGACACGGTGCCCTAATGCCAATAAGTAGACATCATGCGAGCGATGCCACTACCCAAAATACGGAGCGTGAAGAATCTACCAAGATTCTCACCTATGGTACATCAAAGTAGTGAACAAGCACCCCACACATCTAAATATCACACTTAGGGTTAAGAATTATAAAAGTCACCAAGACCTCTAGTTCTTCATAACAGTCAGAACAGAAGAACATGTCTTATCTGTGATCCATTCAATACGCCTCAGCGCACTAGTATAAACTAATGGCCAAGACAAACCACTAACAAGTTTACACTACAACTTAAACCAATAGTTTTGTCCATAACTATCTCAGTTGTGAATACTGTTTATATCTTACAAGGAACTGACAATGTGATCTTCTGTGTGACTACAAACCCACCACATCGTCTACAATGCAAGATAAGCAGACATACAAGTAATCACAAAGAATGCAATAATGTGAAAAACCATTTATTTCAGATAAAAGGAAATCGAATATACGTCACAAAATTCCACTAAAAGTTTGCTTTACAGTATACACCAACACTAGGAAGCCTTAACTCCTTAAATGTAGTACTGTTGGGAATAAAATGAGAAGAGTTTTGATTGAATACCAAAACCCCCTGAGACATGCCTAAGTCAATGATGATCATGTTCTAAGAATGTTAGAACATATAGCATAAGGCTAGATGAGAAGCTGAAATGTTAGGCAGCTCTTAGTTTATTAGATGCACAATTTGAGGGGGAACATATGCCTTTGAGTTTATTAAGATCCAGTCCCCTCAAGGCTCAAATTGCAGATTGACTGCCAAGTCTATTGAAAGACAAGTATACTGATCAAGAGTGAATTTTGAGACAACCTATCTGAAGATCAATCAAGTGAAACAAATCATGAAAATCATGATCAGTGCAAAGAAATGTCAAAATCAGAAGAGTTGTCCAACAAAGTTGTCTCACCACAGTTAAACCAGAACAAGTCTTCTGAAGGTCAAAGATCAACTATGCTGAAGAAGTCAAGACAACTACACCCTAAGATGTTCAAAGAATCATGCTAAGAATACATGCAAAGGGAAAGAGCCAAGTCATCTGAAAAAGAGCAAGCCAACTATGCTGATAAGCTTTTCCACTAATAGTGATAAGCAGAGTTGTCCACTGGTAAGGAATGTTGTCCTTATCATAGGACTAACCATCAGAAACCATGTCCATGTTTAAACAAGTGGATCTTGAAGTCAGACATTGGGAAGAGTGCTGCAGAATGAAGACAAAGTCTATACAGCCGTTTATTTCCCAAATGAGGACATGTCACTATCAAGAATCTGTCTTCTAAGTTGAAGAACTCAAAGAAGACATTTATGGACATTTGAGGCTGCCTCTCCAACGGGAAAATCCTTCATTTGTCTATAAATACAGAAGTGTGAAGACCATTTGAAGCACCTCAACCTTGACAAGAATATCCAACTATCTTACAAGCAAGAGTGCCTTCAAGCTTTCAAAAGACTATCTTAGTCTTCATACACTTCTTCTAAGTTGAACCTATTGTATATCCATACAAAGCTTAGAGAGATATCCTAATCCTTATACAGTGATCTTCATTGTAAAGGATATCTCATTAGTTGGAACCTTACATCTTTCAAGTGAGAAAGTGAGAAGGTTGTAGTAGTAGAAGTGGTAGGAGCTGACTGTTGAGAGAAGAACAGTTCAGTTCTGAGTTGAGAAGAGGGTACTAGGACTCTAGACATCCTAGGGATCAATTCACCAAGGAGTGGTGTTATTGATCAAGTGCACCTTGGCACTATAAAACAAGTTAATTTCAAGAGTGAAGGAATTATCCTGTTAAATCAGGGAAAGTGGATGTAGGAGCTTGAGTCTCTGAACCACTATAAAATCTTGTGTTGATTTACTTTCTAGTACTTTCATACATTCAATACTGCACACAAAATTGACCTTTCAAAGGACACATACTCAAAGACTGTGCAAAACATATTTGGACAAGTTCCCTGAAAACTGGACTGTTTGACTAAGTGATTTCAGAATTTAAAAGGAGTTTCAACTAAAGGGTCAACCACTAATTCCGCACATATAACTCCCTTAGATAGTTATTCAACTAAGTACTCAATAGTACTTAGTAGTTTGATTATCTATAAAGAGTTAATCATATCAGCAGAGTTGTCCAGGACAACATTGCTGAACTCTGGTTTGATCAAAGTTAGAAAAGATTTGCATACAAGTGTATCCCCCCCATACACTTGTTATATACTCCTTTCAGGACCAACAAATGGTATCAGAGCAGGGGTTCAAAGACCACTGCTTCTGAAAATCCATCTTGATTTTCAAAAATCACATATTTGGTGTGGTCACTGAACTGATCTATCTGAAACCCTTTATATCTATTGTCTAACCTTTTTCTTGAAGAAATGGCAAGAGGAAACAACAACAACAATCAGAACCAGCAACAGAATCAAGATCAAAACATTAATGCTGCTGTTCCACCTCCTGCTGTTCAAGGATTGGACAATATGGCCACAAATCCAGTCAACCACATCTCACATCATAAATTGCCCATGTTCTCAATAGACAATTATGGTTTCTGGAAAATCAGAATGAGGGCTCATCTTGCATCTCTACACACCGACATGTTGAGAGTGATCACAAGAGGTCCTTTTGTGTTCACTCAAGTCAATCCCAGAGTCACTGAAGCTCAAAGAGCAGACACAAGAGATGTGATCCCCAAAGATGAAGATGACTTCACCTCAGAAGAAAAGAGGAAAGATAATTTGAATTATCTTGCCATGAACACCCTCTACCAAACAATTCCAGATGAAATCATGGGAGGGGTCTACCACTGCACAACTGCCAAAGAAATTTGGGATACTCTTGCAGAAATGTGTGAGGGTACTGAAAAGATCAAGGAGAACAAGATCAAGAGAGAGGTTGTATTAAAGATCTTGAGAAGTCTGTTGGTCCCAAAAGTTGAGTTAAGATTGAGTAAGCTAAGAAAAAGTCTAGAGGGGAGGGGTGAATAGACTTTTCAAATTCTATCAAAATATCAGAGTTTTTAGTGCGGAAATGTGTTCTGTACAGTACTGTTCTTAGAATCAGCTCAGTACTTAACAGTTAGCTTTTATACTCAACTTTTCTTTAAATCTTTTCTTTAGAAAACTTACTGTTCTTGCTTAACAATTATATCAACAGTTAATCAAATCAAAACAGTAAAGAACACAAGATTTTTATAGTGGTTCGACAACTTGTCTACATCCACTCTCACAACTCCAGTTGCGATGTTTTATTACTCTTTTCCACTTGAGTACTTGTTGCTTAGAGTCCCAAGATTAAGACTTCGATCTTGTCGATTACACTTCCAAGTGTATCTTCGATCAACTAGTAATTTCACAAGTAACTAGCACACTTGTTTACACAACACAAACTTAAAATGAAAAGTAAAACTTCTCTAGATGATAGCCTTTGTTTCTTCAATTCAGATCTGTGGCTTCTCTTCAGTTTTTCTTGATCTTCAACTCTGTGAGTGCTTGAATACTTGAATGCTTCTTGATTTGCTCTTGAACACTTTGAGTAGTAGTAGTTTCAGTAGTCTTTTCAAGTAGAAGATCATACGGTATTTATAAGCAATAGTAAGACAGTTAGCAGTTTGTGAACTAACTCTCAACTAACTCATAACCGTTTCTGTTTTGTAACTTCCTTCTGTTTGTAACCAACTTAAAACTTATCCATAAGTCAGCATATCTTCAACAATATCTTCAGTTACGCTTCAAATAAGTCATCCAAACTTATTCTTCAAATAAACCAACTCAGCACAGTAAACTACTCTTCTTAGTTTTACTGCTCTTGGTCAATCAGCACAGTCCTTCAAAACTGTTTAGTTTCCTTAAAAAACTTCTCTTGATTTCTTCAATCTCTGAAGTAGTCTTCTTAGTCATCTCTAGTCTTCTGACTTCAAACTAATCTACTGTTCTAACTATTACAATGCTGTAATACAATAAAATACAACTTTACAAATATAAATCTATCCATACATCAATATGAACTACATACAGATGAGTATAACTAAGTCCTATACTATAAGCTGTCTATACAATATTTCCATCAGCTTAGTTCTTAAACAGTTCATATATCAGATTAGTAAATCATAAGATCAGTAATCTAAAACTTCACATTTACAATAAGATCAGTAATCTCAGATAATAAGATCAGTAAACTTATATCATGTATCTTACATATATCAACATATAATCACATATATCATTAACTCTAAATTTACTTTTGGCCATCAAAACATATAATCGTCAATTAGAACATTGTTTATAGAATTCATATCCCAACAATTTCCCCCTTTTTGATGAAGCCAAAACTACTAAAACATTAACAGATCAGTAGTTAAGATATATAGTTAATCATATAATTCATCAATTCAAAAAATCAGATTAAGATTCAAAATAAGATCAGATATTACACATACTTCACATAGTCACAGAAATACCAAATAAAGAAAATAAAGATAAGGTTAAGAAGTGTTATCTTTTCCAGCATAGTCCTTCATCTTCAGTCTCTATCAGGAATTCTGAATGCCAAGTACATTCTGTTCTTGATATCCATCTTGTGCTTATGATCAGTGATTCCTTCATCTTCAATGATCCTTGAAATTATGTTTCCAATTTCTGAGTAATCTGGTTCACCATTTTCAAGTCTTGGAGGTTCCCAAACTGGTTCTTCAGGACATAGGATCTGTATTCCTGCACCAGCAGCTAACAACAGAATATGTTCCCAAAAATCTCTTGAGATATTCATCATGAATGTATCAAAATCAGAATATTCATCTTCCTTGCTTGAATGGTCACCAAATTTCTTCACTATAAAATTAGCAATCTGCCATTTCTTTTTCAGATCATTCCAATATGCCAAATCATCAGAACGAACAATGAACTCCATGTAGTTCTCTTCAAGAACTTTTCCAACAGATTTAGACTTCTTTTTCTTTTTCAAAGCAGCAACTCGATTTTCAAATTTCTTCCTTGCAGCTTCTGCCTCTTTCAATTTTTGCTTTCTAATCTGTTCATCAGCTTTCCTTTTCTCAGCAATTTCAGCTTTCTTTTGAGCTAGCATCTCATTATGCTTCTCAATTGCTTCAGCCATCTTTTCATCACTTGGCCTACTATCAGTAACTACATGCTTTAAGTTGCTTTTAGACCTGGTTAATCTTCCAGTCTCTTCAGCCTCTTCTTCATCATCTATAATAAATTTTCTTTTTCTCTTTTCAGAAGAAGATTCAGCATGTTTCTCAGTAATAGATTCAGGATTTTCCAATTTTAACTTCAGACTGATGATTTCTTCTTTCAAATCATCAATACTTGCTTTCAACTCATCTTGATTCACAACCAGTTGAGCTTGTTGAGTTTGAGTCTGTTCCATCACTTTCATGACCTTTACTTCCCCCTTTTTGGCTTCATCCTGCCAATCTTTCAAGGGTGTCACAAGCAGCTCAACCTTCTTTTGCAACTCAACAGAAAGGTTTTTCTCTTGTAATCTATGCAGATCATAGATCTTAGACATTGTGTGTTCCAACACTTGCTCATATGAATTGGTAGTAGTCAATTTTTCCAGCTGTTCAGTAGCTTGTTGAAACCTCTTCAAAGTTTCATCCAACTTACTTTGTAACTCTTCATTGTGCTTTTTCAACAATTCAAAGCTAGAGTTCTCTTGAGCTGTTTCAGATGGAACTGTTCTGACTGTCTCTTGATCATCATCAAGCACAGTATCCTTCTCAACATCTATTGGTGTGCTCTCCAACTCATTAGCACCCAAGGATTGTTCCTCTAAAACATCTGTTTCTTCAGCTACAACTGTGTTCTCAAACATCTCAGTTGCATTTGTATCAGCCTCATAATCAGCTTCCATATCAGCTTCATAATCAGCTTCAACATCAGCTTGATCAGTAGAAAGTTTAACTTCAGCATCATCAGCATCCATGTTGACATCAGTATCAACATCTACATTAGCAGACTTAGCCATGGAATACTTACAACCAGTTATTCTTTCAATCAACTGAATAACAGATTCCAAACTTGATAGCTCATTATAAGAATTAACACCTGCAGCTTCTTTCTGTTCCTGTTCCCAATCATGAAACACAGAAAGACCACCCATACCTTCAGCCACTATCAACAGTTGATCTAGACCTATGCTTCTAAGATACACCCAAGTACCTATCCTTAGAAGTTGCTCAAAGGTTCTAGTGCTGTCATCTAAACCATGAAAGCTTTTGAGAAGAGCATTTCTCAACTTAAATCGGATCCTCTCTTCCTTGTCACAAATAGGATAATCCATCAAGAATACTAATTCAGGTTGGATAAATTCTGTTTCCGGGGAGGATGTAATTTCAATTGGTTCAGAAGAAGGTATATGTTCATGCTCAGTAGAGTGATCATGAACTGGTTCAGTTTCAGGTTCTGGTTCAGGAGAAAAATGGGAAGAAGAAGTATGGTGAGGATTAGTTTGGGGAGTGGAATGAAATGAAGCATTCTGAGGGGTCGAGGGAGGAGTGTTCTGATGAATAGGAGAGTAGTGAACTGACTCCTCAGAACAGGAAGGCTCAGTTTCAAGGGGTTGGGCTTGAATAGAATGAGAGGTTGAGGGAGAAGGGGTAGTGTTCTGGAGGACTCTTCTGGGTCTAAGAACACCAGAAACTTTAGTTCTCTTATGTGAAAGAATAAGGCTTGGAGAACTTACCTCTTCCACAGAAGACTCCTTCACATTGGCCACTGACTCATCTGACTTTTCAGGAACGGCCCTAGCAGATCGACCTCTCCTTAATCCAGATCGATTAGGATCATGCCTAGCCTTCGTTCTCGACTCCGGCTCATCATTGTCAGAACGAAACATAGAACCACCAGATTCTTGCTGTTGATTCCTCTGGCTTTGTTCAAACAAAGTGGACTCCTTCTTGAACAAGAATTTGCCATGATGAAATATTTTTGGACGGCTCCAATCCAACTTCCTTTCAGCTAATTGTGGCAACAATATGCTCAATTTACTTCCAAAACCCATCATGGATTTAATGGAAAATTCTCTTGAGACTTCATCAAAAATTACTTTCTCTCGTTCAGCCAATAATCTGCCAAGCAGAAATCCTTGCCAATTACCATCGACTCGATCAGTGATTGCAGCCATAATGCGAATCTTGAGATTGGTAAGAGCGTCTTGACTGAAATGTTGCCCTAACAAGCATTTTCCAGCTATATCCATCAACAATTGCATACCTTCTGGAAGAATCTCCTTCTTCAAATTGGACAAGGTCGCTGGGTCAACATTCAACCATCTGCCCACGCGAACCTTCTCTTGACCTGCCATATAGCTCAGAATGTCTATTGGCCCTTCTGGTAGATTGAACGCGATTTCAAGGGTTTCTTTAGAAATGACAACCCTGTGGCCAGAAACCATCGAGTGAATGTTGTTTGTGTCACCCTGTACCTGAAGAAAGAATTCCATTGCCTCAGGTTCGTAAACCTTCACAGGAAATGATTATAGGTATTTTCGCAGCCCGCATTCTTCACACATGGTGAGAATGGCCTGATTCTCTGCCTTCTGACGTCCGGTGAAGTAAACGAAGTTTTCGACGAAGATTCCTTTCTCTCGCATCCATCTGGATGAATCAAAAGTTCCTGCTACTTCATTTTCTTCGTTAATAATATCAATAATCGCCATTGAAAAGAAATAGAGAAGAGTAGTTTGCAAGAGTAAGGGTATTTGAGAAAGTTTGAGCTTAGAGAGTTTTGCAGAAAGATTCTTGAGTAATGAAGAAGAAGAAGTTAACGAGATCGTGTAAATCTAAAATCAAATCAATATCTAGGGCTTGGATTGATTTTGATTTCCACGTTGTGTGGTTTGGATTGAGTTATTGAAAAGGTGTAAAAAAAACGTTCCAAATTCATAACATCTCAATACCAATTTGGAGCCAACTAGTGTTGATAAATACACCTTTTAAATTAGGTTAGAAATCGAGGAGTGTATTAATCTTCTCTATAAATGATCTAATTTTGAACAGATCTTGACTTGGAAAAATTCTAAGGCAAAATACTGTTCTGATGTATATCAGCACAGTTGTTTTCCAAACACATTATACTTCAATTTCTTATTACTACATTATTGAATTTTACTTATCTGGGTTCAGCCGAGTACTGTGATCAGCTGAGTACTCTTTTGAAGATCAGCTCAGTAGTTGAGTCAGCACAGTAATCCTCAGATCAGTTCCCCAACTCTTCTGATTTTCACTCTCTTTATATCAGTACAGTACTTTCTCAGATCAGTACTGCAAATGTTCTGTAGACAGATTTCCCTGTAATCAAATAAGCTCTGTAGACAGTTTAATCAGTAATCAGATCAGTTCTGTAGATTGAATGATTTTGTAGTCAGAATAGTTCTGTAGACAAATCAATTCAATAGTCAGAACATGTCTGTAGACAGATATGTGCTGTATTCAGATCAGATTTGTAGACAGATCACTTCTGTAATCAGATCTGTTCCCCCTCCAGTGGAGAACACCTCTTCTGTGCCTGTTTCACCTTAGTAGAAGTGTTAGTTCATGCATAGATGGTGAAATACAGTACAAAATAGTAAAGAATAATTAAAATAGGTCTATATAAGGTTTTGTTCTTAAGGTGTCTTTGTGCTCTGAGTCAACATACAGGATTTTTCAGAAATCATAGATTCCCCCTTAAATGTATATTCTCAATTCCCTCAGCTTTACCAGCTTCCTCATCGGGATTTAGGCACCTTAGTAACCTATTTACCTGTTTGTGATGATTGTAGAGGTCTTGACATGGTCTGTTCTTCAGAATTACCCATCTTGGTGAACTGATCTTGATGTCAGCTCAGTACCTGAAATGTTAGTATATAGCTCTATATACATGCAGGATCCATGTCTATCAATCCTAAACTTATGCATAGCTCTCCAAATCTAGTTTCACCCAAAGGTTTTGTGAAAATGTCAGCTCTCTGAATATCAGTATGGATCTTTTCCATTCTAATGTTTTTCTTTTCAACATGATCCCTAATAAAATGATGCCTAACATCTACATGCTTGCACCTAGTATGTAAAACGGGATTTTGAGTGATGGCAATTGCACTATTGCTGTCACAGAATATAAGTACATTGGATTCTACAATGTTGTAGTCTCTAAGTTGTTGCATTAGCCAAAGAAGCTGACTACAACAACTTCCTGCAGCCATATATTCTGCCTCAGTAGTGGATGTTGCCATACTTGTTTGTTTCTTTGAAAACCATGATATGAGCTTAGAACCTAAGAATTGGCATGAACCAGTAGTTGATTTTCTATCTATCCTGCAACCACCAAAGTCAGAATCTGAATAACCACTTAGGGATAGATCATCATCTGCAGAATACCACAAACCTCGATTAATGGTACCCTTTAGATATTTCAATATCCTTTTAGCAGTTTCCACATGACTTTCTTTGGGGTTGGCCTGAAATCTAGCACATACACCTACTGCAAATGCAATGTCTGGCCTACTAGCAGTTAAATAGAGTAGAGAACCAATTAAAGCTCGGTAATAGGATTGGTCAGCAGACTTACCTTGATCATCAGGATCCATTCTGTATGTTGGCAGCATTGGTACTCCAACTGTTTTACAGGTCTTGATACCAAATTTATCTAACAAATTTCTTGTATATTTTGCTTGATTGATAAAGATACCATCAGATGATTGTTTCACTTGAAGTCCAAGAAAATAAGTCATTTCTCCCATCATTGACATTTCAAACTTGCTTTGCATAAGTTTTGAAAAACTCTCACTCATGCTTTTGTTAGGAGATCCAAATATTATATCATCAACATAAATTTGGACTAATAAAATGTCTGTACCTTCTTGTCTTCTGAACAAAGTTCGATCCACTTTGCCCTTAGTAAATCCATTTTCAACTAAGAATAGTGAAAGAGTGTCATACCAGGCTCTTGGAGCTTGTTTTAGACCATAGAGTGCTTTCTTCAACCTGTATACTTGATTACCATTTACCTCAAATCCAGGAGGTTGTTCTACATAAACTTCTTCAACAAGTATACCATTTAAAAATGCACTTTTCACATCCATTTGATACACAATGAATTTCATATAAGCAGCATAAGCAAGAAACAATCTTATAGCTTCTAATCTAGCTACAGGAGCAAATGTTTCATCATAGTCAATACCCTCAGCTTGAGAGTAGCCCTGAGCCACTAATCTGGCTTTGTTTCTCACAACAAGATCATTTTCATCTTTCTTATTTTTGAAAATCCACTTTGTACCTACCACATTGTGATCAGTAGGTCTTTCTACAAGTTCCCATACATCATTTTGAGTTAACTGATTCAATTCTTCTTGCATAGCAAGAATCCAGTTACTGTCAGATAAGGCTTCTTTCACATTAGCAGGTTCAATAGAAGATAAGAAGCAACACCAACAAAATAAAGAATTACTGGGTTCAGGCTTAGAATCAAACAGTTGCCTTCTGGTCTTAACACCTTTATGGGATTCACCAATAATCAGATCAGTAGAATGAGCAGATTTCCATGTTTTTCTAGTCTTAACAGGAATACTATCATCATCCACATCATGTATACCAGAATCATCAATATCAATATCATTATTTTCAGCAGGTTTATTCACAGGAGAACAGTCAACCAAATCAGGCATGTCAATTGGTCTAGAAGACTTACCATTGTCTTTTACCTTTTCTACATCATCATATTTGTTTAGAACATTCAGAAATGGATTGTAGGCTTGTACAGATTCATAGATTTCTGTTTCTTCAGTGTCTTTATCAGTTTGAATGGTCAGATCATCAACTTTCTTACTGATCTGATGATCAGCAGAGTCCTGTACAACTTCATCAAAGACAACATGGGATGTTTCTTCTACACATAAAGTAGAGTAATTAAAAACTCTAAATGCCTTGCTTGTTGAGGAATATCCTAAGAAGATTCCTTGATCAGCTTTGGCATCAAAAGCATTTAATTTGCTCTTTCCATTGTTATGAATAAAGCACTAACATCCAAAGATATGAAAATATGAAATTCTTGGTTTTCTACCTTTCCATACCTCATACGGAGTTTTACCATGTACTCTGTTGAATGCACATCTGTTCTGAGTGTGACAGGCAGTGTTGATTGCCTCAGCCCAGAACTTATGTGGTGTGTTGTATTCTGCAAGCATTGTTCTACATGCTTCTTTTAGTGTTCTGTTTCTTCTCTCAGCTACACCATTTTGTTGGGGTGTCCTAGCTGCACTTGTCAAATGCTGAATTCCAGACTTAGAACAAAATTCTTTAATATAGCAGTTTATAAATTCAGTCCCCTTGTCACTCCTGATTTTGACAATGGGCTGACCTTTTTCTACTTGCAACCTCTTTAACAGATTTGGTAGTTGGGTTTGTGTATCACTCTTTTTGTGTAAGAAGATTGTCCAAGTGTACTTTGAATAATCATCTACCACAACCAAAGTGTACCTTCTACCATTCAGTGTAGGGGGTTTTATTGGACCATGTAAATCCATGTGTAAGAGTTCTAAGACTCTACAAGTAGAAAGAGTGGGAATTGACTTAAAGGAAACCTTTACCTGTTTACCTTTTTGGCAAGCATCACACACTTGTGATTTGAAATAGATTTCATTAGGGATACCTTCAACAAGGTAGTTTCTTGCAATCTTGTTAATAATCTTAAAGTTCAGATGACATAAGCGTCTGTGCCATAGCCAACTGATTTCTTTAGGACTTTTAGAAAGAAGGCAAGCATCCCTAGGACAGCTATTCCAATTTACAATGTAGACACTGCCCTGTCTAACTCCAACTAGTAGAATTGTATGTGTTATTTTATCCCAGATTTCACATTTGGTGCTTTTGAAGTAAACTTTGTAACCCCTGTCACAAAATTGAGAGACAGATAACAAATTATATTTCAGACCTTCAACATATGAGACATCTTGAATCTCTACATCTCCATTCTCGATGTATCCAAATCCTTTTGTAATTGCCATGGAACTATCTCCAAAGATCACTTTTGGTCCTTCCTTCTCATGATAGTCAGAAAGAAGAGTCTTGGTACCAGTCATGTGGTGAGAACACCCACTGTCTATGTACCAAGTTTCTCCAACTGAACCACCTTTCTTGTAAAGATCCAATCGACCCTGCAAGTAGTGATCTTAATAATTTAAGTACCCTTTTTTTTTTTATTGGGGTCCTTGGGGGTTAGTAGTGAGAGGTATCCAAATAAACATTGAAGTTTTGAATAATTGAGACCTCTTAAGTTTTCTGCCATGCTTATCACAGAACAGTACTTTATTGACCTTATCCAAATTATCAGCAGACTTAGGATCTATTTTTCTGAGATAGCCTTTCCTTGGTTCTATCCCTTTTTCAGGAAGATCAGTATGTCTGTAATAGTTTGCATATGGCCTAAAAGCCTGTGGACCATACGGCTTATAGATGCGTTTTGGTCTTTCTTCTCCAATGATATCATAAGATAAAGGTGGAGGATAAAGAACAGGTTTATTATGATAATGAGGCACAAATTTCCTAGGTTTAGTTGAGTACAGCTAAGACTGCCTTATAAAAGGAGGTCTAGGTTGTTTCCAACTTGCCTGTGCTTGTCTTGACCTACTGTTCTGAGTCTGCCTCTTCTGATTCCAGGACTTTTCAGCTCTGGTCAGAGGAGTAGAACTCTTCTGGTATGGTCTTGACTGTACTGGTCTAGATCCATTCTTCTGTTTACCATTCTTGGTAGTAGGAGGAATGTATTTAGACTGTACTTTAGGTTTTGGATCATTATCATAAATCATAGGTTCTTTTCCTTTATCTAATTGCAAAGAACTTGAACCAGCTCCAGTAGTGTTCTTAATGCCTGAAGTAGAGGAACTAGGCAGATCAGTACCTATTCCACTTTTATCATAAGGAGCTCTGTATCTATCTGATAATGTTTGATTAATCTTAGAAGAGTTAATCATCTCAGATAGCTTCAGATCCAAGCTCAGTACTTTAGATTCTAAGAATCTATTGCGCTCTTCAAGTTTTTCACATTTAATCTTTTAGTCATTGAACTCATTTGTCTCTTTAGCTTGTGTATGAAGCATACCCTGATATAACTTATCCATAGATGCATACTTATCTTTGAGTTGTGACAACTCTTCTGACAGTCGTGCATTTAGAACAGTTATATTAGGATCCACTTGCAATTGAGCTTCTCTAAGACTCATGATTTCTTGTCTTAAAGATATGTTCTCATCACTGATTTCCATGAATGCTTTATTAGCTGGTAGGAGGTCTTCTTCATTCATTCCATTGGAATGGTGAAGGCTACTCCCTACACTACTATCAGCAGTGTCACATAAATCAGAATCAGAGTCTGATTCATCACAAGATTGAAAAGATGTGACAGATGATACCTCTTGATCTATTTTTGCCATCATGACTAGTCCATCATCTGCAATGAAGACTTCTTTCTCACTGCTGGAAGGGTAATCAGAAGAGGAGGATGGAAACTCATCTGAATCCGTATCAGATTCATTGTTAGCAACCATTGCCCTCTTACCCTTTGCATATTTGCGATCTCTCCTTGCTTTCCTTTCTTTTCTGTCTTCAGCACTCAGATCAGGACATTCATGGATGTAGTGACCTGGCTTTTCACAGTTATAACACAGAGGTTCATTAGTAGAACGTTTATTAGGAGAGTGATATCGGTTCCTGTCCTTTCTATCATTAGAATTCCTATCCTTCGTATCAGCAGAGTTCCTATCTCTTCTTTTCTCATTAGAGATCTCATCTCTCCTTTCAGAAGATTTGTGGTCCCTTCTGGTCCTAGAAGAGTCCCTGTTATTAGAGCTCTGAGTGTCCTTATAGAATCTTTTGTATCTACCATACCTTTTGTTAAGCTTATCAAACCTCTTAATCATTAAGTTCAACTGATCCTTAAGATCAAGATCAGTACTCTCTAGTTCATCTTTTACGCTTGAGGATTTAGACACAGATGATCTAGGCTTCTTAGAGGTAGATGCCTTAAGTGCAATGTTCTTGGAGATTTCCTTAACCCTATCACCACTATCTATTGAATCTTCTTCATCCAATTCAAACTCATGTGCCTGAAGGGTTTGGAAAGTAGTTTCAGCAGACCAGTTATCTATATCTTGAGTGTTTTTAATGATCAGTGTGACCATTTTCCACCGTTCATCTAAGGCTTTAAGGATACGTAAATTGATCTCCCTATTGGTATAAGTCTTGCCTAAAACATCCAGATCATTCATAATCTTGGTAAAACGAGTATCGAGCTGGTCTATTGTTTCACCAGGCTTAATTTTAAATGATTCGAACTTCTGGACAGCAGTGGATAGTTTGCTTTCTTTTATAAGAGAAGTTCCCTCACAAATGATAGCTAACTTGTCCCACATCTCTTTGGCTGATTTACATTTAACCACTTTCCCAAGATACTCATTGGGAAGGGTGTGCAAAATGTAATTCTTGGCCAAGCTGTCTAGATTGTTCTGCCTCATTTCCTCAGTAGTTAAATCTAACCTGGGTTTTGGCACGAGAACACCAATGGCTTTTGAAGGCTCCAGAGTTGCAGTGTTGGGTATCATGGTAGTAATAGGACCTTCTTTGATCACAGACATCATCAGATCATGGGTTGAACTGAATATGGCCTCCATCCTCAGTTTCCAATAATCGTAATCTGCAACCTTGAACTTTGGAAGTTTATTGATGTTAGTTTCTTCCATGATGAAACAAGCAGTAAGATCAGTAGTATGACAAATAGGTCAAGAAAGACAAGTAAGATCAAGAAACAGTTATCAGTAATGAGAGACAATTAGACTTTCCCAAAGTCTATAGGGTTATCTAGAAACAGCAGTCCAAAGAACTACTGCTCTGATACCACTTGTTGGTCCCAAAAGTTGAGTTAAGATTGAGTAAGCTAAGAAAAAGTCTAGAGGGGAGGGGTGAATAGACTTTTCAAATTCTATCAAAATATCAGAGTTTTTAGTGCGGAAATGTGTTCTGTACAGTACTGTTCTTAGAATCAGCTCAGTACTTAACAGTTAGCTTTTATACTCAACTTTTCTTTAAATCTTTTCTTTAGAAAACTTACTGTTCTTGCTTAACAATTATATCAACAGTTAATCAAATCAAAACAGTAAAGAACACAAGATTTTTATAGTGGTTCGACAACTTGTCTACATCCACTCTCACAACTCCAGTTGCGATGTTTTATTACTCTTTTCCACTTGAGTACTTGTTGCTTAGAGTCCCAAGATTAAGACTTCGATCTTGTCGATTACACTTCCAAGTGTATCTTCGATCAACTAGTAATTTCACAAGTAACTAGCACACTTGTTTACACAACACAAACTTAAAATGAAAAGTAAAACTTCTCTAGATGATAGCCTTTGTTTCTTCAATTCAGATCTGTGGCTTCTCTTCAGTTTTTCTTGATCTTCAACTCTGTGAGTGCTTGAATACTTGAATGCTTCTTGATTTGCTCTTGAACACTTTGAGTAGTAGTAGTTTCAGTAGTCTTTTCAAGTAGAAGATCATACGGTATTTATAAGCAATAGTAAGACAGTTAGCAGTTTGTGAACTAACTCTCAACTAACTCATAACCGTTTCTGTTTTGTAACTTCCTTCTGTTTGTAACCAACTTAAAACTTATCCATAAGTCAGCATATCTTCAACAATATCTTCAGTTACGCTTCAAATAAGTCATCCAAACTTATTCTTCAAATAAACCAACTCAGCACAGTAAACTACTCTTCTTAGTTTTACTGCTCTTGGTCAATCAGCACAGTCCTTCAAAACTGTTCAGTTTCCTTAAAAAACTTCTCTTGATTTCTTCAATCTCTGAAGTAGTCTTCTTAGTCATCTCTAGTCTTCTGACTTCAAACTAATCTACTGTTCTAACTATTACAATGCTGTAATACAATAAAATACAACTTTACAAATATAAAACCTATCCATACATCAATCTGAACTACATACAGATGAGTATAACTAAGTCCTATACTATAAGCTGTCTATACAATATTTCCATCAGCTTAGTTCTTAAACAGTTCATATATCAGATTAGTAAATCATAAGATCAGTAATCTAAAACTTCACATTTACAATAAGATCAGTAATCTAAGATAATTAGATCAGTAAACTTATATCATGTATCTTACATATATCAACATATAATCACATATATCATTAACTCTAAATTTACTTTTGGCCATCAAAACATATAATCATCAATTAGAACATTGTTTATAGAATTCATATCCCAACAAAGTCTCACTGAAAAGTGGGATGTATATGAAGTTATGATGCAGAACACCAAAGATCACTCCACCATGCCCATGCAACAAATCTTCTCTGAACTCAAAGCCTATGAGTTCGATCTCAACAGAAGAAAGCCTGTTGAGAAACCTTCAATGCCTACAAAGGGAGTGGCATTCAAAGCCAAAACTGCTGAACCAGAAATGCAGTCCACTCCTATATCATCAAAGTCAGTCTCCAAGACTGAAATGAAGAAAGAACTAGTTTTGATGGGTAGGAGGTTTGAAAAGCTAAACTCAAGGTTTGGTAGATACAAGAAATTCTACCAAGACAACAAATTCAGGAGAAGATGCAACTCTCCTGAAGCTCAGGCTGAGGTCAAGAAGCCTGAAGAGAAAAGATCAGAGGACAAGTTCTCTGATAGGAGGAGGTCCAGTAGAGCTGAACCTTCATCATCTAGAAGAAGAGATGAACCCAAGAAGGATGATGATGAAGACTTGTGCTACAATTGCAAGAAGAAAGGGCACTTCCAGTATGACTGCCCTGAACTAAGCTCTAAAGAAAGAAGAGAAAGGCAAGCTAAGAGAGACAGAAAGTTCACCAACAGAAAAGCCATGATGGATGGTGAAGAATCTGAAAGTGCTGAAAGCTTCAACTCTTCTGATGGACTGTTCTCAAACAGTGAAGATGATGATGATGTATGCAACATGGCCATTGAGGATGATGAGGTATCCTCTACATCTAGTTCACCATCATTCTTATCACAAAATGCCAGTGAAGTCAACCTGAAACTTGCCTTTGGAAAGTTGATGGAAGATTTCACTAGGCTACAAGAATTTCATGATAATTGTGTGAGAGAAAATGAAAGGCTTTCTATTGAACTTTCAAAACCTGCTGAGACATTGGTTGATATCAAATCTACTGAGTTGTATCAACAAGTCTTGAGAGAGCTTGAGGAAGCAAATCTCAGGATAGTTGACCAACAAAAGGAGATTGATGATCAACTTCTTTCTCTGAAGAGAAAAGATTTTGAACTGAAAATTCTCAATGCTAAATTTGAAAACCTCTCACATGAGTATGATATTCTTAAGTCAAGTGAAGAGAGCCTGAAATTAAAGATGTCTGCTCTGAAGAAATCCTCTAGGGAAATAGAGGAAATTCAGAGTTATCAAAGACCTATGGCTCAAAGAAGTGGATTAGGTTTTGATCCATTTGAATCTTCACCTTGTCTTAGTGTTGCTTCTACAAGTAACACTAAGAGAATCTTTATCAAATCAGTGGCACAACAAGCTGAAAATGAAGTGATTCAGCCACTGAATAAAGAAAATGGCAAAATGTATGAATTGCCAACTCAAGTGTTTCAGGAGACTAGGCCCAAACCTAAGGAAAAGGCCAATGTCCCTGAACACAAGAGGAATGTTGGTCCGCAGAGTAGACCCATTGGTAGGGCAACTCTCCTGAACAATGTTCAGAGGAGTTATCCAAGGTATAATCAGCCTAGGCCAACTCTACTGAGAAAGCCTCAGCTGAATAGACCTAAGGACAACCATCCTCAAAGGCAGAATAAAATGAGACAACCTAAACCCTTCATGCCAAAGGGTAATGGTCATAAAAATGTCTTTCCTCAAAGATTTCCTCAAGGAGCACAAAGAACTAATAAGTTCAGGAGGTTTGATAACTCTCCTGAAACTTACAGAGTTAACACTTTCATACATACTTTCCCAAAGGCATTTAAGGGAAAGACAGTGTATGTTGATGCTAGAGGAAAACAACTTAGCCACCTTGAATCAATCAGGGTTATTAGGCAAGTTTGGGTTCCTAAAGGTACAACTAACCTCTCAGGACCCAAAACTCAAAGGGTACCTAAACCTATCTAATTGCAGGTACCTATGGGCTACAAGAAGAGGAGCATGAGCAAAAAATCAGCATGGTATCTTGACAGTGGATGTTCAAGACATTTGACTGGAAATAAAGACCTCCTCATTGACTTCATTGAAAAAGAAGGCCCAAATGTCACATTTGGAGACAGCTCACAAACTACAACAAAAGGTTATGGTACCTTGATAATTGGTAATATCAAGGTATCCAATGTGTCTTATGTGGCTGGTCTCAAATATAATCTCCTAAGTATCAGTCAATTCTGTGATAAAGATTTCAATGTTGAGTTCTCAAGTGGAAAATGCTTAATCAAAGATAAAACTCAACAAACTCTATTGACTGGAACTAGGAAAGGAAATGTGTATTTTGTAGACTGGGACAAGTCTACTGATGCTGCATGCTTCATTGCTAAGAGTTCTAGTGAACAAAGCTGGTTATGGCATAAAAGACTAAACCACCTGAACTTCAAAACAATGAACAAACTTGCTAGAAATGCATTAGTTAAAGGACTACCTAATGAGGTTTTCATTAAAGAGAATGTATGTAAACCATGTCAAGAAGGAAAACAGATCAAAGCCTCATTCAAAGGGAAACCAGTCATTTCTACTAAAAGGGTACTTGAACTTTTACATATGGACTTATTTGGACCAATTACCCCTGCAAGTATAAATGGTAGAAAATACACATTGGTAGTAGTTGATGACTTCTCCAGGTTCACATGGGTAGTATTTCTCCTTAATAAAAAGGAAACTCAAGTTAAACTACCTGAACTCTTAAAGAGACTGTCAAATGAGAAAAGCCTTAGCATTATCAAGATAAGATCTGATAAAGGCACTGAGTTCATAAATTCATACATCAATGAGTATTGCACACTAAATGGGATAGCTCATGAAACCTCAGCAGCTAGAACTCCTCAGCAGAATGGGGTTGCTGAAAGAAGAAATAGAACCTAAAAAGAAGCTGCTAGAACCTTAATTGCTGATTCTAATCTTCCAAAGAGGTTTTGGGCTGAAGCTATAAACACTGCATGCCATACTCAAAATAGATGTTTGATTACTAAGGGGCAAGGCAAAACCCCCTATGAACTCTGGAAAGGAAGAATGCCTAAAGTGTCATACTTTCACATATTTGGTTGTAAGTGTTTCATTCAAAACAATGGGAAAGAACAGTTGAAAGCTTTTGATAGCAAAGCTGATGAGGGAGTATTTCTTGGATATTCTCAAATCAGTAGAGCTTTCAGAGTCTACAACAAGAAAACCCTAGTTGTGGAGGAAACACCTCATGTTGTGTTTGATGAATCTATTCATGAGTTCAGGAATAAGAACTTGGAAACTGAAGAAATCACACAAAGAACAACCAGATTGAGTCTAAAAGACAAAGGCACTGAATTCCTAGATGTTGTCCAAGCAAACCTTCCTGAAATCATAAGATTGGACAACAATCCTGAAGGCAACCTTCCTGAGGCAAACCCCACTGAAGGAAATGGTGAACTGAATGACCCAATCCCAGTTCACATTTAGGTAACAACTACCAATGAAGAAGCAGTTCCTGCTAAGGTAGTTAATGGATCAAATAATCAAGAGGGAACAAATAATGTTGAAAATGCCAATGTCCCTGACATTGAGGACAACACCCCTGATTATGATCCTGAATTAGATCCTGCATTAAATTTCCCTGAATTCTATGATCAAAATGACTCAACTTCAGTAGAGGACAACTCTACTGAAGTGATCAGAAAAAGAAGGACTTGGTTGTCTGACCATCCTACTGATCTAATACTTGGTGACCCAAGTATAGGAGTCAAAACTAGAAGGTTTCATGGTGAAAGTGCTCTATTCTGTTGTTTCTTGTCAGAACAAGAACCAAGTGACATTGAGGAAGCACTTCAAGATGCCAATTGGATCACTGCAATGCAGGAAGAGCTGAACCAATTCACCAGAAATGATGTATGGGAGCTGGTGGATAGACCTTCACATCAAGATGTTATTGGAACAAAGTGGGTGTTCAAGAACAAGAAGAATGAGAATGATGTGATTGTCAGAAACAAAGCAAGACTAGTGGCAAAAGGCTATTGCCAATCTGAAGGCATTAACTATGATGAGACATTTGCACCTGTGGCAAGGCTAGAAGCAATAAGGCTTTTTCTAGCCTATGAAGCCCACAAAAGGTTCAAAGTGTGTTGGGAAATAAAATGATTTTGATTAAAGATACCAAAACCCCTGAATGATGATGATTAGGTTAGTTGAGATACACTCAAGTCTAGATCAGTCTAGTTGTCTCAGGATAGTTGGGACAGTAAGAATGCTTAAGTCCAAATCTCAGAAATGTTGTGAGATTTGTAGTTCAGGTTAGTTGTCCAAAGCTGGAATGTTAGGCAGCTTGCTAAGTATTAGTACTTTAGGACAAGTTTGCTGAGTATTCAGAACAAGCTGACTGAAGTGGACAACATGTCTGAATGATCAAGAATGATAAAGCAAAGCTTCATGCATTGATAAGAAATGTATCAGATCAATTGAAGTGCAAATGATCAAGAGCATTGAATGCCATTCTTACAGAAGACATATTTATTGAAGCATTTATTGCCATCAAGCCTGAACAAGCATTGAAGACTTAGAAGCATTAAAGACTGAAGAATTGAATGAATGTTTGAACATTCTAGTTAGCAGCAGGAATGTTCAGGGCAGTTGTCCCATCTGACCCTAAACCTTGGGAAATGTGCAAATTTGGAAGCTGACACAAGTCATCTCAGCCGCATTTTTCAGAAGTCAACACATTCATTCAAGCAACCATTGAAGAACCTTTTACACAGTGGATAATAGAAGGTCAAACTTCATAACCGTTTCAATGGTGCTGCAAATAGACAAGTTTGAAATTGCTATCTCTCCAACGGATAGTTGATCAAATTTGCCTATAAATTCAGAAGTGATCAAAGGACTCAAGTATCCAACTACTTGCTATCAAACTATCATCAAGCAATCAAAGGAAACCAAAGCTGTTCTCAAGAATCCCAAGTTTCCTGATCACTTCAAAATAGCTAAGCCAATTCTTATAATATCCCAAGCTTAGCACTGAGATATCCTAAGCCTTAACACTGTTCTTATTGTAAAGGATATCTCTACTAGTTGGAACCAAACCTCAAACCCTTACCTCATTAAGTGAAGTAGTGTTTGTTGTAGAAGTGAAGAGTTAAGGACTGTTATTGAGAAACACAGTCTTAACTCAGAGAGTTTGAGCACCAGGACTCAGATTATCCTAGGGATCAAAGCACTAAAAGAGTGTTGTTGATCAGTGCACCTTGGCACTATAAAACAAGGTAATTCCATTGTTAAGGAATTATCCTGTTCAATCAGGGAAAGTGGATGTAGGAGCTTGAGTCTCTGAACCACTATAAATTGTGTGTCATTTACTTACTGCATTCACTTTATTACTTGCAATAAATCATTGTTAAAGAGTTAATTTCAGTAAGTGAAAGAAAACTATTTTGGACAAAGTCCCTGATCAACTGTGTTTTCAGAAATTAACTTGGAGTATTCTTTCAAGAAAAAAGGCCAACCACATTCCGCACTTAGCAACTCTCTGAGATATTTATCCAACTGATCACTCAATAGTTTTCAGTAGGACAAGTATCTATTGAAGTTCACACTCAGGCTAGTTGTGAGACAACCTCCCTGATAAAACCAAACTGTTTCAAAAGAAAGAATTTGCACGCACAGGTGTATTTTTCCCCCCCTCCCCATACACTTGTGTCATATTCCACCAAGGACCAATAAATGGTATCAGAGCAGGGGTTCAAAGACCACTACTTCTGAAAATCCAACTGATTTTCAAATCACATTATTTATGTGGTCACTGAACTGATCCAAATTTCTGAAAAGCCTATTTGTGGTTATCTAATCTATCTTTATAGAAATGGCTAACAATGCAGTTCCAGGAGATGTTGTCAATACCATCAACAACATGGGTCCAAACCAAGTCAATCATATTTCTCATCACAAACTGCCAATGTTCTCAATTGAGAATTATGATTTCTGGAAGATCAGGATGAGAGCACATCTTGCATGTCAGCATGATGAAATGCTCAAAGTCATCACCAGAGGGCCCTTCACATTCACCAAAGCAAATCCCAAACTCACTGATGCAAAGAAAGCAGATCCAAGGGAATTGCTACCAAAGGATGAGGATGAGTTTACAGCTGAAGAAAGAAAAAGGCACAACCTGAACTACATTGCCATGAATACTTTGTACCAGACCATTCCAGATGCAGTGATGGAAAGAGTGTACCACTGCACAACAGCAAAAGAGATTTGGGACACCTTAGCACTTATGTGGGAAGGTACCTAAAAGATCAATGAAAATAAGCTTCAAGTGGCTATCCAAAAATATGAACAATTTACTATGGAGCCAAATGAAACTATTGATCATCTTGATGGCAGATTCACTGACATCATGAATGAGATAAACTCTCTTGGCAAGTTCTATGCCAAAAGAGAAGTTGCTTTGAAAATTCTGAGAAGTCTCACATCTAAATGGGACATATACTCTGTCATGATGCAAAACACCAGCAATCTTGACAACATGCCTATGCAACAAGTGTTCTCTGAACTCAAAGCATATGAGTTTGACCTGAACAGAAAGAAGGTGCATGATGAGCCATCCTCCTCAAGCAAGTGTGTTGCTTTCAAAGCTGCTGAAACAGAAAAGAAGAGTACACAAAGATCTTCTCAAACTGTTTCCAAGTCTGAAATGAAGGAGGAGCTGGCACTCATGGCCAGGAGATTTGAGAAGCTCAACTCCAGATTTGGTAGATATAAAAAGTTCTACCAAGACAACAGAACCAGAAGGAGATTCAGCTCTCCTGACAACAAATCAGAGGACAAAGTCTCTGATGAAAAGAAAGAAGATAGATATGCTGACAGAAAGAAGTACAGCAAAGCTGAACCATCATCATCAAGGAGAAAGGAGTCCTCAAGCAAGAAGAATGATGATGAAGATGTGTGTTACAACTGCTAGAAAAAGGGTCACTTTCAGTATGATTGTCCTGACCTAAGTTCTAAGGAAAGAAAAGAAAGGCAAAACAAAAGAGACAAGAGGTTAAACAACAGGAAGGCCATGGTAGCTGGGGAATCAGCAAGTGAAGAGAGTGTGTACTCTTCTGATGATGGGCTATTCTCCAACAGTGACAGTGATGATGACTGTCAAATGGCTTTTGAAAATGAAGAGGTATGTTCATCTTCCAACTCTTCTAATAACACACATGAGTCCAGTGAAATCCACTTGAGACTCAACTTTGGGAAGTTACTTGAGGATTTCACCAGATTACAAGAAGTATGCAATATTGCATTGAGAGAAAATGAGCTGTTGAATTCTAAAGTTCAAACTCCCAATCTTTCTGAACCAGAGTTTGACTTTAAATCAACTGAGTTGTATCAACAGACTGTGAGAGAACATGATGAAATGTCTCTCAAAGTCACTGAACAACAAAAGCTGATTGATGAACAAGAACTGGCTTTGAGGAAAAAGGATTTTGATCTTAGAACCCTTCAAGCTAAATTTGACAATCTCTCAAATGAATTTGATACTCTTAAATTGAGTGAGGGGAGCCTAAAAATGAAGATGTCTGCCTTGAACAAATCCGCTAAAGCAATAGAGGAAATTCAATGGTTTCAAAGACCATTTTCTCAAAAAGGTGGAATAGGCTATAATCCATCTGAACCCTCACCTAGTCTTAGTATTGCTTCAACAAGCAACTCTAAGATGATCTTTGTAAGATCAGTGGCTCAACAAAATGAAATGGAAGTAAATCAACCACTGATCAAGGAAAATGGTAAAGGAATCTTTATACCTACTCAAGTAAACAATGCTCCTAGACCCATACCTAAGGAAAAGGTTAAGAGCATTGTATACAAGAGAAATGAGGTTCAGAAGGGAAGAACCAATGGAAGGTCAAACCATCTGAACACTCATCAGTGGAGTTGTCCAAAATCTGCTCAGAAAAGGCCAACTCAAATGAGGCAACCTCAACTGAATAGATTAAGGCCCAACCTCACTGATAGGTATAACAGCTTCAGGAAGCCTGGACCTTTCATGCCAAAAGGAAAAGGCCATCCAAGCCCCTATCCTCAAAGGTCTTACCAAGCTGCACCTAAGTCTAGTAACTTCAGGAGATATGCTCCAAAGAAATTCACCAACTGTCCTGAACCTTACAAGACTAACACTTATGCACAGAAACCACCCAAGGCATTTAAGGGTAAGACTGTGTATGTAGATGTAAATGTAAACCAAGTCAGTCACTTTGAGTCAATCAGAGTAATCAGGCAGATTTGGGTTCCAAAAGGTACAGCTAACCCTCCAGGACCCAACATTCAAAGGGTACCTAAAATTTGACTTTGCAGGACTGCAAGGACCACAAGAAGAAGAGAAGCATAAACAAGAAAACAACATACTACTTGGACAGTGGATGTTCAAGACACATGACTGGAAACAAGGAGCTTCTCTCAGAGTTCATTGAAAAGGATGGTCCTTCAGTAACCTTTGGAGACAGCTCTCAAGGGATCACAAGAGGTTATGGTACATTAAACATTGGTAGTGTTAAAATTGCTAATGTTTCATATGTTCTAGGCCTAAAATATAATTTGCTGTCTATTAGTCAAATCTGTGATAGAGGATATAGTGTTGAATTTGCACCAAATGAATGCATTATCAAAGATAATTCAACACAACAGGTGCTACTAACAGGGGTGAGAAAGGGAAATGTCTATTTTGCAGATTGGAGCAAAACCTCTGAAGCAGACTGTCTTGTTGCCAAAAGCACAAGTGAGCAAAGCTGGCTATGGCACAAGAGATTGAATCACCTGAATTTCAAAAACATCAACAAATTGGCAAGAAACTCTCTAGTTAAAGGGCTGCCAGATCAAGAGTTCACCAAGGAACAAGTATGTCAACTATGTCAGGAAGGAAAGCAGATCAATGCCTCATTTAAAGGAAAGCCTGACATTTCTACTAAGAGAGTTCTTCAACTACTGCATATGGATTTATTTGGTCCAATAATCCCAGTAAGTATAAATGGAAGAAAATATGCTCTAGTAGTTGTTGATGATTTTTCCAGGTACACTTGGGTGGTATTCCTTCTGAACAAAAAGAAGACCCAAGTCAAGCTACCTGAATTGATGATGAGATTGAGCAATGAAAAGGGCCTAAGTATTGTCAAGATCAGATCAGACAAAGGCACAAAATTCATAAACTCATACATAAATGAGTACTGCAGCAAGAATGACATCACTCATGAGACTTCAGTAGCAAGAACACCTCAACAAAATGGGGTTGCTGAAAGAAGGAACATAACCTTGAAAGAGGCAGCAAGAACCTTGATTGCTGAATCCAAATTGCCAAAAAGGTTCTGGGCTGAAGCCATTAACACTGCATGCCACACTCAAAACAGATCTTTAATCACCAAAGGTCAAGGTAAAACTCCATATGAATTATGGAAAGGTAGATTGTCCACTGTTGCCTATTTTCATATATTTGGTTGTAAGTGTTTCATTCACAATAATGGGAAAGAGCAATTGAAAGCTTTTGACAGCAAAGCTGATGAAGGAATATTTGTTGGATATTCACAAATTAGCAAAGCTTACAGAGTCTACAACTGCAAAACCCTTATTATGGAAGAAACACCTCATGTTGTGTTTGATGAATCTATTAGTGAATTCAGGGATAGAAACCTGAATATTGATGAGATAACACAAAGAACAACCAGACTAAGACTTCAAAGCAAGGAAACAGTGTTTGTAGATGTTGCCCAGCCTGAACTTGATGACAATACAAAACTGGACAACTCTACTGATGACAATCAACCAGAAGTCAACCAACCTGAAGTAGAAATTGAACTAACTGACCCCATCCCAGTTCAAAATCAGGTAACAACTACCAATGAAGAAGCAGGCAATGCTGAGGTAGTAAATGGATCCAATATTCAAGGGGGAACCAATGAAAATGTCAACTTATCTGACAATGAGGACAACACCCCTGAATATGATCCTGAGCTTGATCCTTCAATTAACTTTCCTGAATTTAATGAGTCTAGTGATCCAACTTCAGAAGGGGACAATCCTCCTGAAGGGATCAGGTCTAGAAGGACTTGGTTGCATGACCACCCAACTAGCCTGATACTTGGTAATCCAAGTGAAGGGATCAAAACTAGAAGGTTTCATGGAGAAAGTGCTTTGTTTTGTTGTTTCCTTTCAGAACAGGAACCAAAAGACATTGAGGAAGCACTTCAAGACACCAACTGGATCATAGCCATGCAAGAAGAGCTGAACCAGTTCACCAGAAATGAAGTGTGGGAACTGGTGGATAGGCCAACTCATCAAGATGTCATTGGAACCAAATGGGTGTTCAAAAATAAGAAAAATGAAAATGACATCATTGTGAGGAACAAAGCAAGACTGGTGGCCAAGGGATATTGTCAATCTGAGGGGATTGATTATGATGAAACATTTGCTCCAGTGGCCAGACTTGAGGCAATCAGACCCTTCTTAGTATATGCAGCTCACATGAGGTTCAAGGTGTATCAAATGGATGTGAAGAGTGCATTTCTCAATGGGGTACTCATAGAAGAAGTATATGTTGAACAGCCCCCAGGCTTTGAAGAAGGAGACAAGGTGTACAGATTAAAGAAAGCCCTTTATGGCTTAAAGCAAGCTCCAAGAGCTTGGTATGACACCTTATCACAGTTTCTTCTAGACCATGGTTTTGTCAAAGGCACTGTTGACAGAACCTTGTTCAGAATCTGTGAAGGAGATGATATTTTGTTAGTCCAAATCTATGTGGATGACATTATATTTGGATCTCCAAATGAGCAGCTGTGTGAGAAATTTTCCAAACTCATGCAGAGCAAATTTGAGATGTCCATGATGGGATTGATGAATTTCTTTCTAGGACTTCAAGTCACTCAATCAAATAAAGGAATATTCATCGTTCAGGTCAAATATACAAGGGACATGATCAAGAAATTTGGATGTGCTACAAGCAAGCCAGTTAGAATTCCTATGAATACAAACTGGAAGATGGATCCTGATGAAAGTGGAAAATCAACCAATTCCACAAATTACAGAGGCATCATAGGATCACTGCTGTATCTCACTGCAATTAGGCCTGATATCACATTTGCAGTTGGAGTTTGTGCAAGATTTCAAGCAAATCCAAAGAAGAGCCACCTTGATGCTGCCAAGAGAATTCTAAGATATCTCAAGGGAACTGAGAATCTTGGATTATGGTATCCAGCTGATGACAACATTGAGCTCACTGGATATTCAGATGCAGATTATGGAGGATGTAGAATTGACAGAAAATCCACCTCTGGAACATGTCAATTCTTGGGCAGCAAGCTAATCTCATGGTTCTCCAAGAAGCAAAATACAGTTGCCACATCAACAACTGAAGCAGAATATGTAGCAGCTGGAAGTTGCTGTGCTCAGATACTTTGGCTCAGGCAGCAACTTAGAGACTACAAAGTCATCACCAATGAAGTTCTAATATTATGTGACAACAATAGTGCAATTGCTATTTCACAGAATCCAGTGCTCCACACCAGATGCAAACATGTTGATATTAAGCATCATTTCATAAGGGATCATGTGGAAAAGAAAGATATCAAGCTTGTCAAAATTCACACTGATAAGCAAAAAGCTGATATCTTAACTAAGCCATTAGCTGAAGCGAGGTTTCTGGAACTTTTAGCTGAATTGGGCTTACTTGATCCAGGGAAGATGGAGAAATGAAGAAGGAAGCTCAAATGGAGGGGGAAGTTCATTAAGTTGAACTTCAGCAAGGTTGACCAACCTCACTGAAGCTGTCAACCAGAAATGGAAACTCAGTAGAGTTGTCCATATAGCCTTCAGCAATGTTGGTCAGGAAGATTGACCTTGTGGGACCCATTCAGCAACATTGGGACCCACTCAGGCATGTTGGTCAGCTATTTTGACCAAAACAGAAGTCAAAACACATCTCAGGATGTTTGTCCAAGTTAATAGGGTGATAATTGCTATTTTTAGCATTGATTGGACATTTAAAAGAATTCTTGGGCTAAGAGTAGTCTATTTTAGGATGGCGTGTGCAATTAAAGGTTTTAGCCCCCAAATGGCAAATCGGCATTTAATGCAAAATCTCTTTTAAGATTGCATTAATTACTGTGCTATCATCAAAGCCATTGATTAACCTTAAACCTTCATCAAACCGTTCCACAGCCCACTACCCCACCATATCCAATTGGTTTTAAGATTTATCCACCCTCAAAAGCTATTAACCAACGGTTAATAAATCCTCCACATATAAAAACACTCAGTTTTTACCCTCACTTCTCACGCACCCATAACTTCAAACCCTTAACCATTTTTGAAAAGCTCTCCAAACTTTCAAACCTTCCATTCACCTCTCTCACAAATTTATCCATGGCTCCCAAAATCAAAAGAGAGGGACTTGTAGACTTCAATGATCCATCCTTGGATATTGATTTCTCATATCTTAGTAATGCAAACTCCCTAAGGTTCGAAAAGCTCGTAGCCTTTGACAATCCTGATAAAAATGTTCATCCAGTCCTTCAATGGCTTAGGGATGCTGGGCTCGAAAAATTCTTAGGCACCAAGCCTGACTCTTGTCTCAACCCATTTAAGGCTGAATTCTTTGCCCATCTAAGATGGAAGGGCAAGAAAGGTGATGTGTGCACCAAGCTCACATATGCAGAGGAAGATGAAGAGGAGGAAACTCAACACACCATCATCTTCACTTCTGAAGACCTTGATGCTAGCTTTGGGCTACCATCTGAAGGCCTGAATCCAGAACTCTACAGAGAAGGAGAGGAACAAGAGTTCTCTGATCCATGGATGAAGGTACCCAAGAAGCTGGTAAGTGCTCAAAACAAGAAAACACTGAAACCAACTTATGAGCACTTATTTGATTGTGTTGTGAAGAGTCTGTTAAGCCATTCTGGAAGTGTTGAACAAATTAGTTTACCAAAGTTAAGAGTGATGGCTGCTGTGATTGACTCTGCTGAAAAAAGAGAGTAAAATTTGATTGGAAAAGTTTCATTCTTGGAAAAATGATGAATGAGAAATTTAAATTCAAGGAGGTGAAACATCACAAGGTTGTAGTAGATGGGAAACTTTCATTTTGCACAAGGGCTAGCCTGCTCTTGGAAAGATTTGCCCATTACACACACCTTCAAGCCAAGCCAAAGCCATTTCCAGCCCAGAAGGTGATGTTTAGAAAGATGTCCTCAAAGACTGAGAAGAGGAAGCAAGAGGCAGCATCCAAGTAAGCCCTGACTGTTGCACGTGTGACCAGATCTTCTCCAAGGAAGAGGAAAGCTCAGCCAGTAAAAACTCAGCCCAAAATGAAGAAGATGAAACAGATTCTGAGTGAATCTTCTCCTGAAAGCCAATCTAGAAGTGGAGGTGCCACTTCTGAGGAGATTGATAGAGTGGAAGAAGAAGGAGTCAACCCTCCTGAAGAGGGAGAAGAGTTCAGAGAGATTGTCCCTCTCCAACCTGAGTCTGTTACTGAGTTTAGGGACCTTGAAAAGCCAACAAGGTCAGAAAGAAGAAGGAGGATAATCAAAACTTCTGAGAAACAGAAGTTGATGGAGGAAGAGAAGCAGAGGAAGGAATTCTTCAAGGAAATTAGACAAGCCAGTAGGTCTCACTCCAAGACTAAGTCCAAGTCCAAAAGCCCTGAAGCCAACTCCCCTGATATTCAATCACAAAGGATATCCCCATCCCATGATGAGCCTAAGCTTGAGGAAGAGGAGTGCAAGACTCCAGAAGATGCCCCCATTGTAGCCAAAAAGACCTACTCTCCTGAAGGTGCTCTTGATAGGACAGGCATTGATGTGTTGGCTGACTTAGCTGATATTGAAGATAGGCCATTCTCCCCTATTGATCCCAGACTTCTTTCATATACCAAACTTCTTGAATCTGCTCTTCAAGAAGGTGATCAATTTACTCTCCCACCCATTCAAGCCATTCCAATAACCTCCTCAGGAACATTGCTCTCTACAACACCTGAGACCCAAATTATTCTAAGTTCTTCTGAGCCCAACCCATCTGAACCCAACCTATCTGAGCCACAGCCCAACCTACCTGAATCCTAATCCAACCCTCCTGAATTTCAAGCCAACTCTTCTGATGGAGATGATAGTGAAGAAGAGTACACTTATGAGGAGATGCTAAGGTAGATTGCCAAAGCCAATGTGGACCAGCTGTACCTAGGATTGAAGGATTATCCAAGGCTGCAACAACAGTTCTATGATCTCAGAGCACTTATTGAGATCAAAGATAGAACTATGGTGGAGATAGCTCAGGCTATCAAGGATAAGGGTGCAAGTTGGTGGCAAGTCTAGTGTACTGACCACTGAGGCCCTGTTTTGCACAATTGTTCATGAGAAGGTGCTTGCTGAGAGAGAAAGGATTGCTCAAGGAGTCAAGCACCCTGACAGCACCTCAGATGATGCAGATGATGATGATAACACCAATCCCAACCCTCCCGGACTTAATTCTGTTTAGGTATACTATTTGACTTACCCTTCATTTAAGGACTCTGATAAATCTGAGGAGTTGACCAAGAGTGGTGACTCAGTCCAAGATACATTGGCCAAGGATGGTTCTTCTGAGCCTGAGGCAAAGCTTGACAATGTTGAGACTTCCATAGGAGAAATTGGTTTGACTAAAGCCTCATCAATGTCAGACAAGTTGGACATTGACCAGCCTTTAGTCATTCAGGATGACTCAGTGGCCTTGGGATGCCCAAGCACTGTGATCTCCCAACAACTGCCCTCTGTGGATCCTGTTGAGGATATGGAGGTGTCAGGTTTAGGAAATAAAGGAGTTGAAAAGGAGGATAGTGATGAAAAATCAGAGGGTGATGAGGGAGATTGTGTGATTACTGGTAGAATGAGTGCACCACAAAAAGAGGGTGAGGAAGTTGAAATGTTGGGTGCAGCCCAACATGAGAGTCAGGCTATTCTTCAAGTCAAATCTGAACTTGATGAATCCCTTGGTGAAAGGAGGCCTGATTCTCCAGTGAATGTGAGTCCATTATCTTTGAATGAAGAAAAGAATTTAGTTGAAAATGAGAGAGAAGGTGCTTATGTATCAGACCTTATGGGAGATAAAAAGAAAGAGGGTGTTGAGGGAGATTTAACTAACCCCTAGAGTTTTGCAGATTCAGTAGCTGTTACATTAGAACAAATATTTGCAGATGCTTCCCTCACTGATATTCCAGTTGATGTGGATATTGATCTTGAGGCAATCTCAGCAAATGTGTCCACCTTGAACAAAATCTATTTTGAACAGGCAAATGCAACAGAGGCTGGTTTGCAATTTGCCACACAAACTGCAACCTCCATTGAGGAGCAATCAGAGAAGTTGGACATCTTGGTCAGAGAAGTTGGGAAAGCCCATGCTGAAACTGCTGACACCCTAGATGGCCATGGAAAGACTCTAGCCTCTGTGGAAATGAGGCTCACAGGCTCTGAAGAAGTTGTCTTGCCAACCTTGGATGCAAGAATTAGTGGTGTTGAAACTGGTCTGCAAAAAGTTTCAACAGAGGTTACCAAAGCCAAGGATGCAATGTCAAAATTCACAAAATCTGTGAAGAGAGAGCAGCAGGGTTTAAGAGCCAGTTACAAACACAATGTGTTGGCCTTAAAGAAGACAATCAAGGATGCCTTGAGGCAAAGGACAACAGCTCAGAGAAGAAAGGCTGAGGAGCTTAAAGATGCAATGGTGAAGGAGGCTGCTGAGAAGTTCACAGTGGAACTTATGGCCAAGGTCTCTGATCAAGTTGTGACCAACCTCACTGACCAACTGCAGGACAAACTTGATCAATCCTTGAAGGCCACACTTGATGCAATTGTTGCTCAGAAAATGAAGCCAGTCCATGCCTTTCTGAGTATGGCTGATGATAGGATGCAGAACATCCATGATGAGAATGTCTATTTGTTGCAAGAATTGAATTCCCTCACTCATGCTCATTCCCATCTCTCTGTCACAATGAGTGAACTGAAGCCCAAGTGTTTTGATAATGCCAAAAAGGGGGAAAGAGAGAGAGCTAGGGCAAAGGGAACCTTGAAGATAGGAGAATCCAAAGGAAAGGACAAGGTCCCTGAGGTTGAAGAGGAAGAAGAGGTAGACATTGGGAAAGGCAAAGACCCAATGAACATTGAAGATCTCACTGAAGAAGAACAAATTCAGATTGCAGTAAAAGAGTCTATGGCTTCTGTGATGGAAGATCAGGCCAGATGGCAACAGAGACCTGGAGGTGAATCTGCAGGTCTTGATCCCAAAGAGAAGATGGTTACCAGAGCATCTGAAAGAAAGAGAAAAGAGCAGACCTTCACTGAATTCCCAACCAGCCTGACCTTACCATCTGAGTTTCAAGCTGAAGAGTCAACTCAACTAAGGAAGTCAAAGAGGCTGAAGAAAGCAGCCATGATGCCTGAAATCCAAGAAGAAGAAGCTGAAGAAGAAGAAGAGGTCAAGGAACCTGAAGTCAGAATGCCCAAACTTGCTGATGATCCTTCAAAGTTGTTTGAAGAAGGATTTGGAAAGGATCCTGAAACTCAGGAGAAGCTGGCTCTTCAGAGAGATAAGGAGAGGATGGATCAGTTGGTTGAGGCCAACAAAGCAAGGGATGAAAGGAGGGCAAACTTTAGAGCTCCAAGAAGAAGGGCATCTTACAGAAGGCTGAAGCCACAAATGCTGCAAAGATGGGACACTCAATACCCTCACCATAACAAGTGGATGCCAATCCAACTGAATGATGCATGGGAGGAGGCCAAAATGAGTTTTTATATGACTTATATGTCATAGGAAAGTGGCTAGGAGAGAATGTTGATGAGGTATTTGTGCAATTCATGTTTGAAAATCACAGGGACCTGTACCAGAAGCTGTTTGCAGCAGCTGACATGGCAAGAATTGAATTCAAAGCCCCTGGTCCCATTCTGTATATGCCTCCCAAGTTCAATGGGAACTTGATTGATGAAGGGAACATTCTGGAGGAGTTTATCTCCATTATGAAGATGGAGAAGATGAAGCCTGGTCCCAAAGGAACCAATCAGGACATTTGGGAGCTGAAGAAGAGGGTCTGGGCTCAATATGGAATTGCTCCTCAGGATGATGGCACTCTCTGAAGCATAAGTCCACTCTTTCTTTTCTATCTATGATTTTCTTGCTTGTTGTTATCTTATTTTATCTGTATCAGTTTACTGAGTCCTTGATTGATTTTCTGCATTGTAATGACCTATGATATATATGAAAGGATCACTACTTTTCTATCAGAGATAACAACTCATTATCTCAACTAACCTGACATGACCTATTTACTTGACTTGTTATTGTGCTAACAGTTTGTTTCAGGAAAATTGACCAGATCACTCATCCTGAAGATAAAGTCTAGTATAAGTCAAGTTCCCTTTGTAATAGGTTTTGGCATCATCAAAAAGGGGGAAATTGTTGGGAAATAAAATGATTTTGATTAAAGATACCAAAACCCCTGAATGATGATGATCAGATTAGTTGAGATACACTCAAGTCTAGATCAGTCTAGTTGTCTCAGGATAGTTGGGACAGTAAGAATGCTTAAGTCCAAATCTTAGAAATGTTGTGAGATTTGTAGTTCAGGTTAGTTGTCCAAAGCTGGAATGTTAGGCAGCTTGCTAAGTATTAGTACTTTAGGACAAGTTTGCTGAGTATTCAGAACAAGCTGACTGAAGTGGACAACATGGCTGAATGATCAAGAATGATAAAGCAAAGCTTCATGCATTGATAAGAAATGTATCAGATCAATTGAAGTGCTAATGATCAAGAGCATTGAATGCCATTCTTACAGAAGACATATTTATTGAAGCATTTATTGCCATCAAGCCTGAACAAGCATTGAAGACTTAGAAGCATTAAAGACTGAAGAATTGAATGAATGTTGGAACATTCTAGTTAGCAGCAGGAATGTTCAGGGCAGTTGTCCCATCTGACCGTTGGTTGAGTGTAAAGTCTGCCACAAATCAACCTTGGGAAATGTGCAAATTTGGAAGCTGACACAAGTCATCTCAGCCGCATTTTTCAGAAGTCAACACATTCATTCAAGCAACCATTGAAGAACCTTTTACACAGTGGATAATAGAAGGTCAAGCTTCATAACCGTTTCAATGGTGCTGCAAATAGACAAGTTTGTAATTGCTATCTCTCCAACGGATAGTTGATCAAATTTGCCTATAAATTCAGAAGTGATCAAAGGACTCAAGTATCCAACTACTTGCTATGAAACTATCATCAAGCAATCAAAGGAAACCAAAGTTGTTCTCAAGAATACCAAGTTTCCTGATCACTTCAAAATAGCTAAGCCAGTTCTTATAATATCCCAAACTTAGCACTGAGATATCCTAAGCCTTAACACTGTTCTTATTGTAAAGGATATATCTACTA
Organism: Galeopsis tetrahit; assembly: GCA_963675135.1. NCBI lineage: Eukaryota > Viridiplantae > Streptophyta > Magnoliopsida > Lamiales > Lamiaceae > Galeopsis > Galeopsis tetrahit. The sequence continues at coordinate 52,121,506 of OY776123.1, forward strand.
GTTGGAACCAAACCTCAAACCCTTACCTCATTAAGTGAAGTAATGTTTGTTGTAGAAGTGAAGAGTTAAGGACTGTTATTGTTGGGATATAAATTCACCCTAAGCCCCACTTGATGTTAGAATAGTTTTGATGGCCAAAACACTTAGAGTTTATAAATGTAATAGGATCAGCTGACTTGTATAGAACAGCTTAGACTAGTCTTGTGTGATCAACTGTATTGATATCAGATGATCAGCACAGTCCTGGCTTACATGCCTATCCTCAAGATGAGAAGAGTAGAAGACATGAAGACTAGAAGATCCTTGAAGACCAGATAAGTTAAGGTGCTTGTATACCTACTTATCTGATGGAGTCCCAGATTGAAGATGGCCTAAAGCAGTACAAAGAATTTCCAGATCAGAAGAGTGTTACTCTACTGATATCAGAAGAGTGTTACTCTACTGATATCAGAAGACAGAAGACCTAAGGCCAGAAGAGTAGTCAGAAGACTAGAAGTATAGAACAGAAGACTATGTGCTCTTCCAGGACTCGGCTGATTCCTAAGTCATCTTTCAATTCAAACGAAGACCTACTGTTGGTCCCTGAACGAGTAGTGAATGGGTTTAAAGTCTAGAGGGGAGGGGTGAATAGACTTTAAAACTTTTTCAAACAGAGTTGGGAACCTCTTCTGATTGCTATGTCAACTGGACTGCAAGTCTGCTGGTCCAGATGACTATAGTGATCTGACTGAGGAGGTTATATGCGGAATTATGGTGGCCCTGGTTTAGACTCGTTCTTGTAACTTGTTTTACTTAATGAAAATACTCAGCTGATGCTGGTTTGAAAGTTATGGCCTTGTTTTGAAGAGTGTTGAAATCACAGTATGCACTATATAATAATGAATGTAAAGGCAGAAATGTAAAGTGCAGAAAGTAAATAACACCGGATTTATAGTGGTTCGGATATACGTTCCTACGTCCACTCTCACGTCCTAACGTGATGTTTAATCCCTTTAATTTCCACAAATTACAAGGGTCTTGACCTTTATAGTCCCAAGGTTAGGACTTTGAGATCTGAGCCGTCCTAACAGCTACGGTCTCCACAAGTGATTGTAAGCACTTGCACTTTAAGGGGTTTCAAAAACTTTAACCTTTCGGTGAGGGTTTGGGGTTTTTGAGGTGTATCCAACTAATGGTTCAAGCTTATAATTTGCTTAACCACTATGCCTAAAACAATTGATATACAATATGAACAGGTTTCAGGTTCTTAAGGGTTGGATAGAAATCACTTAAGAGCTATAGATAATCTAATGGTTTCTGGCTCTTTTGAGAATTCTTAGAACTGTATGGCTTTAGCTTTGATTGCTTGCTTGGCTTGTTGAATTCTCTCTTGTGACTTCTTTTTTGTGATTTCTCATCCTCTTGTATTTATAATGGAGAGTGGTTGCAACTAGCCGTTGGAGTTGACTAGCCGTTTGAGCAATCTTTCCATAATAGCTTGATTCCTTGATTCCAGCCGCTTGATTGCTTCAATCCTGGGATCATGTCAATCTTCTAAATAAGGTAGGTCTTCGTTTGAATTGCAAGATAACTTGGGAATCAGCCGAGTCCTGGAAGAGCACATAGTCTTCTGATCTGTACTTCTAGTCTTCTGACTACTCTTCTGGCCTTAGGTCTTCTGTCTTCTGATATCAGACGAGTAACACTCTTCTGATCTGGAAATTCTTTGTACTGCTTTTAGGCCATCTTCAATCTGGGAGTCCATCAGATAGGTAGGTATACAAGCACCTTAACTTATCTGGTCTTCAAGGATCTTCTAGTCTTCATGTCTTCTACTCTTCTCATCTTGAGGATAGGCATGTAAGCCAGGACTGTGCTGATCAGCTGATATCAATACAGTTGATCACACAAGACTAGTCTAAGCTGTTCTATACAAGTCAGCTGATCCTATTACATTTATAAACTCTAAGTGTTTTGGCCATCAAAACTATTCTAACATCAAGTGGGGCTTAGGGTGAATTTATATCCCAACAATTTCCCCCTTTTTGATGAAGCCAAAACTATACTTGATAAGTGCTCTTAATGAATTAAGATAAGAGTTTATATCATGCTAAGACTTGAAGTATCTGATGAAGACAATGAGAGTTTGTCTTGTAAGCAAAAAGAACTAGAACTTGAATATAGATAGAACTTTTACAGATTACAAGTAATAGTTTCTTTAAATTTCTAAGCTAGTCTTCATCAGGTCTTCTGATCTTCAAATGCGGTAGGCAAGGTACAGACGAGCTCGAACTTCTTCCATGTGCTGTACATCTGTAACATTCTCCTCTTCATAGATCTTGTACAGAATCTTCTTGATTTCTATCATGTTGGCTCTTCCTGAATCCAGAAGGGGTGCATCCCATTTGGGTTCTTCAGGAGTTAGGATTCTGCAGTTGTCAAGTCCTTTGGCTGTCTTGACAATTTCTTCCCAGAACTCTGGATCTTCAATGTTCATGAACTGGGAGAATTGAAGAAATTCTTCTTCATAAGAAGGGAGAGGGCCAAATTTCCTTACTATGTGGTGTTGAATTTGCCACTTCTTCTTCAGGGGATACCATCTTGGTAGCTCATCTTGAAGGGCTAAGTAATCCACATAATTGCTGTCAAACACTAGGACACTGTCTTCTTGTGCTTTGTCCTTCATTGCTTTCCTGAGTTTGGCAATTCTTCTTTCAAATTTGGCTTTGACTGCCTTCGCATCATTCAGCTTCTTTTGCTTAAGCTCTTGAGCTTCAAGCAATTTCCTTTTCTTCATCTCTAGAGCCTCTTTCTCTTCTGCAGTAGGCTCTGCTGGAGCTGATTTCTTGCTGGTCTGAGCTGACTGAGCTTGCTCATCTGCCTTTCTTTTCCTTGTCATTCTCTTTTTAGGAACTTGTTCTACAGGAGCAGTGATCTGTAGACTCTTGGCAGGAGCTTGAGTGGGTGCTTGAGTATCTTCTAGAGCAATTTCTTTGTCTTTGCCTTGCCTGTTCTTAATTTTGCTCTTTAAACCACCCAAAGTTTCAGTCAAGTCATCTTGTGCTACTACCAGTTCAGCTTGCTGGGCAGTAGACTTCTCTAGAGCCTTTATCAACACATCTTCCCCCTTTTTGGCTTCAGCAAGTGCAGCCGCAAAAGGCTTCATAGAATTCATGATTTCCACTTTCAGAGTTTGTTTCAGTGCCATGGCATTGACCTTGGCAACTTGGGTCAGATGGGTTATGCTGTGCTCTAGAACTTCAGCATGTGAATTGGAGGAGGAGGCAGCTTCAAATCTAGTTGTAAGAGCTTCCAACTTGGCTGCTGTCTCCTTCAGCTGAGTCTGCAATTTCTCATTCTCCTCTGCAGCTGCCTTAAGAAGGGCTTGACCTTCTTTGGCTCTTGCTTCAGCTTCTTCAATTCTGGATGTGTAGGTGTTCTCCATGCGGTGCATCTCATCAGTGTAAAGATCAGCAAACCTTTTGGAGGTGTCAGCTGACAACTTCTGATAGGTACTCAAGTATTCTCCTATCTGCTGATGAAGTGCTTCACCAAACTTGTCTTCAACGTCAAGAATCTGGTCATGAAGACGAGTCTTCTGTTCCCTTGCAGCTTTCTCAACATACCTTCCTAGCTGCAGGCCTAAACCTTTCTCAAAGTGCAAGTCTATTGCAGCTTTGACCTGGGAGCAGATGTCTGCTGTAAGGTCAACAGATGGGGTAGAAGTAGAGGGTGTACCTTGAGGCTTTGGATGAACAATTATTGCTTTACCTCTCTATTCGGCTGATAGGTACTCCTCATTGAGGTAGCAGGTAGTGGCCTTAGTCAGATGGGTCATGATTCGTCTGCCTGCATCCTCTTGATTGTCAATGAAGTGAGTCAGATCGTCTGAAGGTTTGAAGTGAGCTGGTACTCTGACTACTTCTTTTGCAATCTATTCTTTGTCAGCTGATGCAGCTGAGTCTTCTGCAGGTGCAGCTGAGTCTTCCACCAAGGCTGGTGCAGCTGATTCCTTCATCTTTGCTTGTTCAGCTGTCTGCTGATCCGATGAACCTACGGGGATAGGGACATCAGCAGTGGAAACTCCTAGGATCCGGTTGCAGACTGCAATTAGTGCCTCATCTGATAGCAGCTGAGCAAAGGATTGAACTTGAGCAACTTCCTTTTACTCCATCTCCCAGTCGAGGAAGTTTTCCTTTCCTCCCATTCCTTCCATGACCTCAAGAAGGTCATCTACATCATCTCTTCTGAGCTCAATCCAAGTGCATACCCTAAGCACTTGTTCAAACTGGATTGAAGTCTCATCAACTCCAGGGATGGTGGTCTTGAGCAGGTTGGCTATCTTCATCCTCATTATCTTTTCTGTTTGGCACATGGGGTAGTGCACCATTCTGAACTGAGGTTGAGAGGGACCAGGTTGAACCAGGTCTTCTGGTGCCAAGTCTTCTGGAGCAGAAGGGACAATGATGGTAGGGGTTCGGGTAGTTGGGGCATTTTCCTCTGCTGTGTGAGTATCAGCAGGGATTTGGGAAGTGATTTCTTCTTGTTGGGTAGGAGGTTGGGAATGATCTTCAGTAATTTGTTCATCAGCAGGGTTATGGGTCTGCTGGTTTGGTTCAGTTTCTTCTTGAAGATCAGTAGGTGTTTGAGCTTGATGATCTTGGACATTTGCTGTTTGAATATCAGCAAGGATTGTGGATATAATCTGAGTTTGATCATCAGCAGGTTGTGTGGAGGTGGTCTGAGGTTGGTTGTCTGTTGTTTGAACATCAGCAGGGTTAGGCTGGGCTTGTTCCTCTGCTGTGTGAGTATCAGCAGGGATTTGGGCATCAGTGTGTGAGGGTTCAGATGGGTTGGTATCATCAGAAGGGTTGAAGGATGAAATAGGGGCTATGCTCATAGGAGTAGGGAGCCTGGATTTCTTGGCTTTCTTTGTGAAAGAAGAAGTGTTCTTCTTTCTCTTCTGACCCTTTGATAGTTTAGAAGGTGTGAAAGTGAGAGAGGGGTTAGAAGTACCTGCCTTTTTCAAAGGAGAGGCAGTGGGAGTGACATCTGAATCAGATGGGGAGATGAGCCCTGATCTGATCAGATATCTTCTTTGTGCTAAGGTCTGATTGTCATCATCATCCTCTTCAGCAACCTTCTTTTGAGCCTCTTCTTTCGATGGCTCCTCTTCTTCTTCAGCAGCAGAGTTATGATTGGACTCTTCTGCCTTTTCAATAACATCTTTGGAAGATGCTTCAGCTAACAGCTTCTTCCTCTCTTCTTTAAACCTTGCTGCCTCAGCAAGAGCGTCCTTCCTCAAATAATATTTGGAGATGTGGAAGGTCTTGTGAGGTCCCATCTTGTACTTTCTTGGGAATACTTCTGGAAGGATGATACTCAGCTTGTTGACAAAGCTGACAGTTGAGGTTACCTTCCATTCTCTTGATTGAAGGTCCAAAGTCACCTTCTTGGCTTCAAGAGCAATTCTGTCCAAGAAAAGCCCTTGCCAGTCTCCATCAATCTGATCCCAGATTGCAGCCATAACTCTAACCTTTAGAGTAGTAACAGCATCATGACTGAATGTGTTACCTAGCAACATCTTGCCTGCTATATCCATCAGGGTTTGGAACTTAGGTTCTAGTTGGGATTTCTTGAGTCCAGAGGCATCAGCAGCCTCGATTCTCCCATCAGTGAACATCTCCATGTACTCTTTCTCCTTATTCATGATGTAGGTGGAGATATTGATTTTCCCCCTTGACAAACCAAACAGTTCCTGAAGGATTTCCGTTGTTACCTTGACCTTGTGTCCACCCATGACACTTTCAACATACGATCCCTTCATCTGTATCTTGAGTGTCAAAGAGATCATTCCCCCTGGCATTTGGGATTGGTGCATCTTGATTCTGGTCAGCTTGTCCTGCTTGAGTTTGAGATCTAGTGACAGGTCTATGAGGCTTATCCTCCTCTGGTTCTTCAGGGAAAGGTTCATTGACTTCAATGAACTCATCTGGTTTGGACTTGATCACTAGATGTCTCATCTGATCTGCAGCTGAGTTTGTTTCTACTGCATTCTTTTCACAAGATTCATCAAAAACAACATGAGGTGTTTCTTCCACAAGAAGGGTTCGTTTGTTGAGTACTCTAAATGCTTTGCTAGTTGAGGAGTATCCTAAAAATATCCCCTCATCTGCTTTGGCATCAAAAGCATTCAACTTACTCTTCCCATTGTTGTGAATGAAACACTTACAACCAAATATATGAAAGTAAGATACTCTAGGTTTTCTTCCTTTCCACAGTTCATATGGGGTTTTCTCATGTATTTTATGAATACCTGACCTGTTTTGAGTGTGACAAGCTGTGTTGATAGCTTCTGCCCATAGCTTCTTGGGAGTGGAGAATTCAGCAAGGAGTGTTCTGGCAGCTTCTTTGAGTGTCCTGACTCTTCTTTCAGCTACACCATTCTGTTGTGGTGTTCTTGCTGCACTTGTCTCATGTTGAATACCATTAGAAGTACAATAGGCAATAATATAAGAGTTAATGAATTCAGTGCCTTTGTCACTTCTAATTTTCACAATTGGTTCTCCTTTCTCTACTTGGATCCTCTTCAATAGTTCAGGGAGCTTCTGCTGTGTTTCACTCTTCTTGTATAAGAAGATAACCCAAGTAAACTTGGAATAATCATCTACAACAATAAGAGTGTACTTCCTCCCTGTTAGAGTGGTTGGAGTGATTGGTCCAAAGAGATCCATGTGAAGCAGTTCAAGAACTCTGCTGGTTGATGCTGTCTTCTTGGTCTTGAAGGAGACCTTTGTTTGCTTTCCTTGTTGACATGCATCACACACCTGATCTTTACAGTAGAGTTCATTAGGCAGACCATCAACTAAGGATTCCCTTGCTAACTTGTTCATAGTCTTAAAGTTCAGATGACTAAGACGTTTGTGCCATAGCCAGCTGACATCTTTAGGGCTCTTCACAAGCAGACATGTATCCTTAGGACAGCTGTTCCAATTTGCAAGATACATACTTCCCTTTCTAGATCCTATTAGAAGGTTTTGTTTTGTTCTCTTATCACTTATGAGACACTCATCTTTAGAGAATTTGACTGAGTAACCAGTGTCACAAAAGTGAGAAACAGATAATAAATTAAACTTAAGACCTTCTACATATGATACATCATGTACCTCAATGTCACCATTTTTAAGGGTGCCATATCCTTTTGTGTTACCATGCGCGTTATCACCAAAGAAGACTTTTGGACCTTTCTTTTCTATGTAGTTGGTCAGCAGGGCTTTGGTTCCTGTCATGTGAGTTGAGCATCCACTATCTATGTACCAAGTTTCTCCTGCTAGACCTCCTCTTCTGTATAGGTCCCTCCTTTCCTGTAAGAAAAGTTAAGTCTTAGGTACCCATTTTTTTTTGGGTCCTTGGGTGTTAGTACTACCCTTGGGAACCCACATATACATTGGTCGTTTGAACAACCTTGAGCACTTGAGTTGTTTCCCTCGGGCATCATAGAACCAAATCTTACCAGTCAGCACCTTGGACTGATCTGATTTGTCCTTAGTGTCAGCTAAGTAATAGTCAAATGGTTTCCCTTTATAGGAGTGTACATACATGATCTTTTGACTAGTTACATTCGGCCTGGGTGCATTAGCTGGTCGATGCACACGATTATATGGACCATACTCTTCTGTTCTCACAATATCATAAGAGATAGGGGGTGCAAAGAGAACATATTTGTTTGAAGAAGACTTCTTCTTCTTGGCTGGAGCAGCATACAGCTGAGACTGTCTCAGCCGAGATGGTCTAGGCTGTTTGCTGTTCCTCTGTACAGGCTTGGGGTTAGCTTGTCCTTTACCATTTTTGGTTTTGGGATAGTTAGCCTTAGCTGGTACAGATGCCTTTTGGTTCATATTAGGTTCATTGTGTTTAGAACACTCACCCTTTTCATGTGTCTGAGTAGTGCACTTGTTAGGTGTACTACCCCCAGCTGGAGAGGATGTAGATGGGTTGAGTTCATAGCCAAAACCCATCTTATTGCCATTTGATCTATAATACTCAGAGATACTTTCAATAGTAGTAGAGGCTTTATTGAACTCTGATATCTTTTGATTTAGGCATTCCTTCTCCTTTTCTAAGAGCTTGTGTGTTTGGAAGAGGTCATCGAATTTGGATTGTAGTGAACGAAGTTCCTTAGTTTCTAAAGCTTGAGTTTGTAACATCCCCTCATACAACTGAGTTATTGTGGTATTTTCTTCCTTAAGAAGCTCCACTTCTCTGGTCAATCTTTCATTCATTGTGGCCAGCTCAGGGGTGTTATCAAACTTAACCTTTTTCAACTTAGCAATTTCTTTCCTTAGATCCTTATTCTCCTCTTCCACTTCTATAAAAGCTCTAGTGGCAATATCCAGATCACCTTTTACTTTTCTTAAAGATTGATAATAGGTGTCTTTTGATTCGCCTTCAGATGAGTTTATCTCATCTGATTGTGAAAAAATAGGTGAATGGAAAGTAGTAGTATAGGAGTTTACCTCATTTTCACCTATGGCCATCATAGCTAGGTCATCTGAATCATCTGAGAAGATTTGACAGTCTGGTGATGTAGGGAGTTCATTACTTTAATATTCAGATTCTTCAGTCACCATAGCTTTCTTGTCTGAATTTCTCCTTGGCCTTCTTTCTTCTTTGTCATCCAAATCCAGCTCAGGACATTCATAGACATAGTGTCCTGGTTTGCGACAGTTGAAGCATGATCCAGGTTTCTGATTTGAGTTGCCTTTCCTTGGAGGAGTGGCATCTCTTCTTCTAGATCCTCGGCTGTCAGATGACTCCACATCCTTTCTAGGATGTCTTTCTGGTGTTCTTTCTCTGGAACCTCTGGAGGGTGAACTTGCTCTTCTACCTTTGTAGTTTCTATAGAATTTTCTATATTTGCTGTTGAGAGTGTTCATCCTTTCGAATCTCTTGATCATAAGAGCCATTTGTTCCTTCAGACTCATGTCTGATCCTTCACAGTCTTCTGTTTTCAGAGAGGTCTTGCCAGATGAGGTACTTGCAGTTTTTGTATTGGCTGCCTTGAAGGCTACAGTCTTGGAGGTAGATGGGGTTGCAGTTGGCTCATCACTTCGTGAGTTTTCTTCTCTTTCCAGATCATATTCATGAGCTTTTAGGTTCTGAAATAGAGTTTGAGCAAACCACTTCTTGATATCTTGAGTATCCTTGATGATGGTCTTCTTGAGTCTCCATTTCTTGGTTAGAGAGTCTAAGATCTTTAGATTTTTCTCTCTATTTGTATATTTCTTGCCCAGAGATTCTATCTCATTGATGATCTTGGTAAATCTATTGTCTAGCTGATCAATAGACTCTTCTGGTTGCATCTTGAAGTGTTCGAACTTCTTGACTGCTGTAGACAACTTGGATTCCTTGATCAGCTCAGTTCCTTCACAGAGAAGTGCCAATGCCTCCCACATCTCTCTGGTTAAAGAGTCCAAGATCTTCAAGTTTTTCTCTCTATTTGTATACTTCTTGCCTAGAGATTCAATCTCATTTATGATCTTTGTACATCTATTGTCCAGCTGATCAATAGTTTCTCCTGGATGCATCTTGAGGTGTTCAAACTTCTTGACTGCTGTTGACAATTTGCTTTCCTTGATCAGCTCAGTTCCTTCACAGAGGAGTGCCAATGCCTCCCACATCTCTCTGGCTGACTCACAGTGGATGACCTTTGCAATGTACTCATTTGGAAGAGTTTGCATTATGTAATATTGAGCAATGCTATCAAGGTTTGATTGCTTCATCTCTTCTGGTGTGAGATCCCTCATGGGCTTGGGAACCAGTTCTCCAACTGGGACTTCTGGATCACCATTTGCAGTGTTGACTTGATGTTAGAATAGTTTTGATGGCCAAAACACTTAGAGTTTATAAATGTAATAGGATCAGCTGACTTGTATAGAACAGCTTAGACTAGTCTTGTGTGATCAACTGTATTGATATCAGATGATCAGCACAGTCCTGGCTTACATGCCTATCCTCAAGATGAGAAGAGTAGAAGACATGAAGACTAGAAGATCCTTGAAGACCAGATAAGTTAAGGTGCTTGTATACCTACTTATCTGATGGAGTCCCAGATTGAAGATGGCCTAAAGCAGTACAAAGAATTTCCAGATCAGAAGAGTGTTACTCTACTGATATCAGAAGAGTGTTACTCTACTGATATCAGAAGACAGAAGACCTAAGGCCAGAAGAGTAGTCAGAAGACTAGAAGTATAGAACAGAAGACTATGTGCTCTTCCAGGACTCGGCTGATTCCTAAGTCATCTTGCAATTCAAACGAAGACCTACTGTTGGTCCCTGAACGAGTAGTGAATGGGTTTAAAGTCTAGAGGGGAGGGGTGAATAGACTTTAAAACTTTTTCAAACAGAGTTGGGAACCTCTTCTGATTGCTATGTCAACTGGACTGCAAGTCTGCTGGTCCAGATGACTATAGTGATCTGACTGAGGAGGTTATATGCGGAATTATGGTGGCCCTGGTTTAGACTCGTTCTTGTAACTTGTTTTACTTAATGAAAATACTCAGCTGATGCTGGTTTGAAAGTTATGGCCTTGTTTTAAAGAGTGTTGAAATCACAGTATGCACTATATAATAATGAATGTAAAGGCAGAAATGTAAAGTGCAGAAAGTAAATAACACCGGATTTATAGTGGTTCGGATATACGTTCCTACGTCCACTCTCACGTCCTAACGTGATGTTTAATCCCTTTAATTTCCACAAATTACAAGGGTCTTGACCTTTATAGTCCCAAGGTTAGGACTTTGAGATCTGAGCCGTCCTAACAGCTACGGTCTCCACAAGTGATTGTAAGCACTTGCACTTTAAGGGGTTTCAAAAACTTTAACCTTTCGGTGAGGGTTTGGGGTTTTTGAGGTGTATCCAACTAATGGTTCAAGCTTATAATTTGCTTAACCACTATGCCTAAAACAATTGATATACAATATGAACAGGTTTCAGGTTCTTAAGGGTTGGATAGAAATCACTTAAGAGCTATAGATAATCTAATGGTTTCTGGCTCTTTTGAGAATTCTTAGAACTGTATGGCTTTAGCTTTGATTGCTTGCTTGGCTTGTTGAATTCTCTCTTGTGACTTCTTTTTTGTGATTTCTCATCCTCTTGTATTTATAATGGAGATTGGTTGCAACTAGCCGTTGGAGTTGACTAGCCGTTTGAGCAATCTTTCCATAATAGCTTGATTCCTTGATTCCAGCCGCTTGATTGCTTCAATCCTGGGATCATGTCAATCTTCTAAATAAGGTAGGTCTTCGTTTGAATTGCAAGATGACTTGGGAATCAGCCGAGTCCTGGAAGAGCACATAGTCTTCTGATCTGTACTTCTAGTCTTCTGACTACTCTTCTGGCCTTAGGTCTTCTGTCTTCTGATATCAGACGAGTAACACTCTTCTGATCTGGAAATTCTTTGTACTGCTTTTAGGCCATCTTCAATCTGGGACTCCATCAGATAGGTAGGTATACAAGCACCTTAACTTATCTGGTCTTCAAGGATCTTCTAGTCTTCATGTCTTCTACTCTTCTCATCTTGAGGATAGGCATGTAAGCCAGGACTGTGCTGATCAGCTGATATCAATACAGTTGATCACACAAGACTAGTCTAAGCTGTTCTATACAAGTCAGCTGATCCTATTACATTTATAAACTCTAAGTGTTTTGGCCATCAAAACTATTCTAACATCAAGTGGGGCTTAGGGTGAATTTATATCCCAACACCTACCTTATTTAGAAGATTGACATGATCCCAGGATTGAAGCAATCAAGCGGCTGGAATCAAGGAATCAAGCTATTATGGAAAGATTGCTCAAACGGCTAGTCAACTCCAACGGCTAGTTGCAACCAATCTCCATTATAAATACAAGAGGATGAGAAATCACAAAAAAAAAGAAGTCACAAGAGAGAATTCAACAAGCCAAGCAAGCAATCAAAGCTAAAGCCATACTATTCTAAGAATTCTCAAAAGAGCCAGAAACCATTAGATTATCTATAGCTCTTAAGTGATTTCTATCCAACCCCTAAGAACCTGAAACCTGTTCATATTGTATATCAATTGTTTTAGGCATAGTGGTTAAGCAAATTATAAGCTTGAACCATTAGTTGGATACACCTCAAATACCCCAAACCCTCACCGAAAGGTTAAAGTGTTTGAACCCCTTAAAGTGCAAGTGCTTACAATCACTTGTGGAGACCGTAGCTGTTAGGACGACTCAGATCTCAAAGTCCTAACCTTGGGACTATAAAGGTCAAGACCCTTGTAATTTGTGGTAAATTAAAGGGATTAAACATCACGTGTGGACGTGAGAGTGGACGTAGGAACGTATATCCGAACCACTATAAATCCGGTGTCATTTACTTTCTGCACTTTACATTTATGTCTTTACATACATTATTATATAGTGCATACTGTGATTTCAGCTGAGTATTTTCATTAAGCAAAACAAGTTGAACACTTTCATAAGAATTACAAGAACGAGTCTAAACCAGGGCCACCATAATTCCGCATATAACCTCCTCAGTCAGATCACTATAGTCATCTGGACCAGCAGACTTGCAGTCCAGTTGACATAGCAATCAGAAGAGGTTCTCAACTCTGTTTGAAAAAGTTTTAAAGTCTATTCACCCCTCCCCTCTAGACTTTAATCCCATTCACTACTCGTTCAGGGACCAACAAGTGGTATCAGAGCAGTGATTCTAACGGACTACTGTCTCTAGATTATCAAAAGACTTGAGGGAGTCTTTCTGTAGTCCTCTTGAACAGATCTTTTTGGAAAACTTGTTTTTGAAAACTCATACAGCATGAGTGCTAATATGCGAAAGTTGCCTAAATTTTCAGTAGAGGATTATGATTACTAGAAGATCAGGATGAGGTAGAATCTCACATCAGTCCACTACAAGATGTGGTCAGTAATCACAGAAGGCCCAATCACCATCATGACAGTCAACACTGCAAATGGTGATCCAGAAGTCCCAGTTGGAGAACTGGTTCCCAAGCCCATGAAGGATCTCACACCAGAAGAGATGAAGCAATCAAATCTTGATAGCATTGCTCAAGATTACATAATGCAAACTCTTCCAAATGAGTACATTGCAAAGGTAATCCACTGTGAGTCAGCCAGAGAGATGTGGGAGGCATTGGAACTTCTCTGTGAAGGAACTGAGCTGATCAAGGAATCCAAGTTGTCTACAGCAGTCAAGAAGTTCGAACACTTCAAGATGCAACCAGAAGAGTCTATTGATCAGCTAGACAATAGATTTACCAAGATCATCAATGAGATAGAATCTCTGGGCAAGAAATATACAAATAGAGAGAAAAATCTAAAGATCTTAGACTCTCTAACCAAGAAATGGAGACTCAAGAAGACCATCATCAAGGATACTCAAGATATCAAGAAGTGGTTTGCTCAAACTCTATTTCAGAACCTAAAAGCTCATGAATATGATCTGGAAAGAGAAGAAAACTCACGAAGTGATGAGCCAACTGCAACCCCATCTACCTCCAAGACTGTAGCCTTCAAGGCAGCCAATACAAAAACTGCAAGTACCTCATCTGGCAAGACCTCTCTGAAAACAGAAGACTGTGAAGGATCAGACATGAGTCTGAAGGAACAAATGGCTCTTATGATCAAGAGATTCGAAAGGATGAACACTCTCAACAGCAAATATAGAAAATTCTATAGAAACTACAAAGGTAGAAGAGCAAGTTCACCCTCCAGAGGTTCCAGAGAAAGAACACCAGAAAGACATCCTAGAAAGGATGTGGAGTCATCTGACAGCCGAGGATCTAGAAGAAGAGATGCCACTCCTCCAAGGAAAGGCAACTCAAATCAGAAACCTGGATCATGCTTCAACTGTCGCAAACCAGGACACTATGTCTATGAATGTCCTGAGCTGGATTTGGATGACAAAGAAGAAAGAAGGCCAAGGAGAAATTCAGACAAGAAAGCTATGGTGACTGAAGAATCTGAATATTAAAGTGATGAACTCCCTACATCACCAGACTGTCAAATCTTCTCAGATGATTCAGATGACCTAGCTATGATGGCCATAGGTGAAAATGAGGTAAACTCCTATACTACTACTTTCCATTCACCTATTTTTTCACAATCAGATGAGATAAACTCATCTGAAGGCGAATCAAAAGACACCTATTATCAATCTTTAAGAAAAGTAAAAGGTGATCTGGATATTGCCACTAGAGCTTTTATAGAAGTGGAAGAGGAGAATAAGGATCTAAGGAAAGAAATTGCTAAGTTGAAAAAGGTTAAGTTTGATAACACCCCTGAGCTGGCCACAATGAATGAAAGATTGACCAGAGAAGTGGAGCTTCTTAAGGAAGAAAATACCACAATAACTCAGTTGTATGAGGGGATGTTACAAACTCAAGCTTTAGAAACTAAGGAACTTCGTTCACTACAATCCAAATTCGATGACCTCTTCCAAACACACAAGCTCTTAGAAAAGGAGAAGGAATGCCTAAATCAAAAGATATCAGAGTTCAATAAAGCCTCTACTACTATTGAAAGTATCTCTGAGTATTATAGATCAAATGGCAATAAGATGGGTTTTGGCTATGAACTCAACCCATCTACATCCTCTCCAGCTGGGGGTAGTACACCTAACAAGTGCACTACTCAGACACATGAAAAGGGTGAGTGTTCTAAACACAATGAACCTAATATGAACCAAAAGGCATCTGTACCAGCTAAGGCTAACTATCCCAAAACCAAAAATGGTAAAGGACAAGCTAACCCCAAGCCTGTACAGAGGAACAGCAAACAGCCTAGACCATCTCGGCTGAGACAGTCTCAGCTGTATGCTGCTCCAGCCAAGAAGAAGAAGTCTTCTTCAAACAAATCTGTTCTCTTTGCACCCCCTATCTCTTATGATATTGTGAGAACAGAAGAGTATGGTCCATATAATCGTGTGCATCGACCAGCTAATGCACACAGGCCGAATGTAACTAGTCAAAAGATCATGTATGTACACTCCTATAAAGGGAAACCATTTGACTATTACTTAGCTGACACTAAGGACAAATCAGATCAGTCCAAGGTGCTGACTGGTAAGATTTGGTTCTGTGATGCCCGAGGGAAACAACTCAAGTGCTCAAGGTTGTTCAAACGACCAATGTATATGTGGGTTCCCAAGGGGAGTACTAACACCCAAGGACCCAAAACAAAATGGGTACCTAAGACTTAACTTTTCTTGCAGGAAAGGAGGGACCTATACAGAAGAGGAGGTCTAGCAGGAGAAACTTGGTACATAGATAGTGGATGCTCAACTCACATGACAGGAACCAAAGCCCTGCTGACCAACTACATAGAAAAGAAAGGTCCAAAAGTCTTCTTTGGTGATAACGCGCATGGTAACACAAAAGGATATGGCACCCTTAAAAATGGTGACATTGAGGTACATGATGTATCATATGTAGAAGGACTTAAGTTTAATTTATTATCTGTTTCTCACTTTTGTGACACTGGTTACTCAGTCAAATTCTCTAAAGATGAGTGTCTCATAAGTGATAAGAGAACAAAACAAAACCTTCTAACAGGATCTAGAAAGGGAAGTATGTATCTTGCAAATTGGAACAACTGTCCTAAGGATACATGTCTGCTTGTGAAGAGCCCTAAAGATGTCAGCTGGCTATGGCACAAACGTCTTAGTCATCTGAACTTTAAGACTATGAGCAAGTTAGCAAGGGAATCCTTAGTTGATGGTCTGCCTAATAAACTCTACTGTAAAGATCAGGTGTGTGATGCATGTCAACAAGGAAAGCAAACAAAGGTCTCCTTCAAGACCAAGAAGACAGCATCAACCAGCAGAGTTCTTGAACTGCTTCACATGGATCTCTTTGGACCAATCACTCCAACCACTCTAACAGGGAGGAAGTACACTCTTATTGTTGTAGATGATTATTCCAAGTTTACTTGGGTTATCTTCTTATACAAGAAGAGTGAAACACAGCAGAAGCTCCCTGAACTATTGAAGAGGATCCAAGTAGAGAAAGGAGAACCAATTGTGAAAATTAGAAGTGACAAAGGCACTGAATTCATTAACTCTTATATTATTGCCTATTGTACTTCTAATGGTATTCAGCATGAGACAAGTGCAGCAAGAACACCACAACAGAATGGTGTAGCTGAAAGAAGAGTCAGAACACTCAAAGAAGCTGCCAGAACACTCCTTGCTGAATTCTCCACTCCCAAGAAGCTGTGGGCAGAAGCCATCAACACAGCTTGTCACACTCAAAACAGGTCAGGTATTCATAAAATACATGAGAAAACCCCATATGAACTGTGGAAAGGAAGAAAACCTAGAGTATCTTACTTACATATATTTGGTTGTAAGTGTTTCATTCACAACAATGGGAAGAGTAAGTTGAATACTTTTGATGCCAAAGCAGATGAGGGGATATTTTTAGGATACTCCTCAACTAGCAACGCATTTAGAGTACTCAACAAACGAACCCTTCTTGTGGAAGAAACACCTCATGTTGTTTTTGATGAATCTTGTGAAAAGAATGCAGTAGAAACAAACTCAGCTGCAGATCAGATGAGACATCTAGTGATCAAGTCCAAACCAGATGAGTTCATTGAAGTCAATGAACCTTTCCCTGAAGAACCAGAGGAGGATAAGCCTCATAGACCTGTCACTAGATCTCAAACTCAAGCAGGACAAGCTGACCAGAATCAAGATGCACCAATCCCAAATGCCAGGGGGAATGATCTCTTTGACACTCAAGATACAGATGATGATCGACCTAATCAAGTCAACCCTCCTGATGACACTAGATCAGATGAGAATCCAAGCTCATCCAATGCAGATACTCCTGTGAGGCATACATGGAGAAACAACCATCCATCAAACCTCATCTTAGGAGGAGCTGACTCAGGTGTCAAGACAAGAAGACAACTGAATCAGAACTCACAATCATCTATGTTCTGCTGGTGTGCTTTCCTATCCAACATTGAACCAGCTGACATAGAAGAAGGAATGACAAATAGCAATTGGATCAGTGCTATGCAAGAAGAACTAAACCAATTCGAAAGAAATGAAGTCTGGGAATTGGTAGATCGTCCTGAAAACCACAATGTAGTAGGAACAAAGTGGGTATTCAAGAACAAGAAGGACGAAAATGATGTGATAACTAGAAATAAGGCTAGGCTAGTTGCAAAAGGATACTCTCAATCTGAAGGGATTGACTATGATGAAACCTTTGCTCCAGTAGCCAGATTAGAAGCCATACGACTGTTTCAAGCTTATGCATCATATATGGGCTTCAAGGTATATCAAATGGATGTCAAGAGTGCTTTTCTAAATGGTATTCTGGTAGAAGAAGTATATGTAGAGCAGCCTCCAGGTTTTGAAAAAGGTGATCAAGTATATCGACTGAAGAAGGCTCTCTATGGTCTAAAACAAGCCCCTAGAGCTTGGTATGACACATTGTCACAATTCCTACTTGACAATGGATATACAAAAGGCAAAGTGGATATAACTCTTTTCAGAATACAAGAAGGAGAAGACATCCTAATGGTGCAAATATATGTAGATGATATTATATTTGGATCACCCAATCAAGAGATGTGCAAGAAGTTCTCTGAACTTATGCAAGGAAAGTTTGAAATGAGCATGATGGGTGAGATGAATTATTTCCTAGGACTTCAAGTGAAGCAGAGTTCAGAAGGGATTTTCATCAACCAATCCAAGTATACCAAGAGCCTATTAGAAAGATTCAAATCTCTACAAAGCAAGACTGCAAGGATTCCAATGATGACATCTTTCAAAATAGAATCAGATGAGTCTGGAAAGGC
The DNA here is from genome assembly GCA_963675135.1 of Galeopsis tetrahit. Lineage (NCBI taxonomy): Eukaryota > Viridiplantae > Streptophyta > Magnoliopsida > Lamiales > Lamiaceae > Galeopsis > Galeopsis tetrahit. The sequence goes on from OY776123.1 coordinate 52,139,346, forward strand.
AGTTGATCAAGCTGAATATAGAGCACTGATTGGATCTCTACTATACCTTACAGCTAGCAGACCAGACATAACATTTGCTGTAGGAGTATGTGCTAGGTTTCAAGCAAACCCAAAGCAAAGTCATCTAGAAGCAGCAAGGAAGATTCTCAAGTACCTAAAAGGAACAGTCAACCTAGGACTATGGTACCCTGCTGATGACAATCTAGAATTGAGTGGCTATTCTGACTCAGACTATGGAGGATGTAGAATTGATAGGAAATCCACATCTGGAACCTGTCAATTTCTAGGCAACAAGCTGATATCATGGTTCTCTAAGAAGCAAACCTCAGTTGCAACCTCCACCACTGAAGCAGAATACATGGCAGCTGGTAGTTGTTGTAGTCAGCTGCTCTGGCTAGTTCAACAACTCAAGGATTACAATGTAGAGGCAAGAGAAGTCCCTATTTATTGTGATAGCAGCAGTGCCATTGCCATCACTCAAAATCCAGTCCTCCACACAAGGTGCAAGCATGTCGACATTCGACACCACTTCATAAGAGACCACCTTGAAAAGAAGGACATCAAGATGGAGAAAATTCACACAGATGTCCAAAGAGCAGACATCTTGACTAAGCCCCTAGCTAAAGAAAGGTTCAAAACCCTATGTTACAGCTTAGGACTCCTGGACCCAAGCACATGAAGAAGGAAAGATCAGCTGAAAACCTCAGCTGACCCAAGTGCAGCAGACTAGGAGGATCAGATGAGGTGAATAGACACCCTCATCTTCAGGTAAGTTCTTTCCCAATGAAGACAAATAAAGCTGAGGGAAAACTTAGAGTCATCTAATCAAGGGGGGATCAATGATACCTTAAGAATCCTTGATGAAATACTCTAAAATCTGCATTGCATATCATATGTATATATATACAGCAGACTTGAACAAAGTTATTTGATTTCTCTACTATAAGCAATGTATACTATGTATAATAATAAACTATTCTTCATAAAATACTTTATTTATATACATACATACAGTATACTATTGAGTTATACTTGGTTGGATTAATACACCATCCTCACCGACTCAACAGTATGCATGCACTGTACGGATTTCAAATAACTCTTGCTCAAAAATTTATAATTTCTGCATTCCATAAGATAAAGTCTGAATATCTTTAAATGTGAACCCTTAGATCAAGAATCTCATTGTTGATCTTAAGAAGTAACTTTTCAGAAATTCAGACCTATCAACTCTATAGTTTTGTCATCTTTCACTCCACTACCTCATTTCTACCCCTATAAAGGGAGGAAGTTATGAGAACACCTAAGAACACAAATCACTAACTATCATTTTCTGTTTCAGGGATGGAGACAATCGAAAGAAGAGATGGAATGGAGATCATCCTTCAACCAAGGTCTTGGGTGAAGGAGATGAAGATTTGTCCAGAAGATGAAGATGATGCAGATCAGCACACTTGGCTTACTCAACATGAGTTTGCCTATAAAAACTAGAGGAAAGAGAGACGTCCTTATTGAAAACTAGAGGAAAGAGAGATGGAGAAGACAAAGTAGCAAGCAAGCAGAGCTTCTTCTCCAGGGGGAAGTTCTATATGGAGAGCTTGTTACCAAAAGCTATTGTGTCTAAACAGAACATGAAGGCTAAGTCCATGGCCCTCTCTTCAGACTCCATTGAAGCCTCTTCCAATCTTCCTTCTCCTTCAAGAGAAGCGAAGAAATTCAAAAAGGACACATTTGATGCTACAACCCATCTGATGATGAGGAACATCAGATGGTAAGGGCAACCTGAACCAGTGGGATATCATCCAGGCTGATCATCTACATATTGATTTGATGGTCCTACTTGATTCAGAGATATAGCTGGAAGATCCATCAAACCAGGTTGGATCACCACTCACAATAAAGCTGGAAGATCCATCATCCAGGTTGGATCATCACAGCAACAACGAAGGATCCACCAAGACAGGTTGGACCTTCAAAACCCAGAAGGTTTACTCAGCAAATCTCAATCCTCCACTCAGCTGATCAGAAGACCAACTCAGCTGACCAGAAGACTTTCAAGGAAAATCAGCAGACCTCTTGAAGAAATCAGAAGACTTCACTCTGCTGACCAGATCATTTGATTTTAGAGTTCAATGACTATCTTTGATCATGTAATTCATTCTAGATTATTCCTGAATGTAATTAAGCAAATTGGCCTATATAAGGAATGCAATTCACTTATAAAAAACGGCCTTGATGATCAATTCTTGCCACAAAATTAGTCACAACGGCTATTTTTGGTAATGATGTCATTAACACTCAATTACCAAATTGCTAGCAAATCAACTGTTGCCACATGGCAAATTCAGCCGGCAAATTTAAAGTAAGGCCCGAAATCAAAGAAGGAAAATCTTGGGCTCTACTCCACAATTAAACTCAAATCTGACCGTTAGATCAAGAATTATTGGAGTATATATACACACCCTTAAAACTCTTCCAAACCCTTTCGCTCACAATACCCTATTGCTTTCAATACTCTCTCGTTCTGCAAATTTCTCTCAAGCTCTCAAAACCTAACACTCGAAATATACTATGGCAATCATTGAAATTTACGACGAGAAGACCAAGAGCACTGGCACCTTGGATGCTGCAAAGTGGTCCAAGGAAGGGAAGATGTTCACAGAGAATGCTCTGTTTTTCAAAGGCAAACACACAGCTGCAAACAAGGAAATCCTTCTCCGTTGCATCAACCTCAACCTTCGAGATTTTCTGGAAGCAGCACCCACCAATGTTTATGAACAAGATGTGCTGGCTTTCTATGCAAACGCTGTGATGAAGGGATCTTATGTCGAAAGTGTCATGGGTGGACACAGGGTCAAGGTAACAAGGGAAATCCTTCAGGAACTTTTCGGTTTATCAAGGGGGAAGATCAATATCTCCAACTATATTATGGGTAAGGAGAAAGAATACATGGAGATGTTCACTGATGGGAGAATCAAGGCTGCTGATGCCTCTAGACTCAAGAAATCCCAATTAGAACCTAAGTTTCAAACCCTGATGGATATAGCAGGCAAGATGCTGCTAGGTAACACTTTCAGCCATGATGCTGTTACCACCTTGAAGGTTAGAGTTATGGCTGCAATCTGGGATCAGATTGATGGAGACTGGCAAGGGCTTTTCTTGGACAGAATTGCTCTTGAAGCCAAGAAGGTGACTTTGGACCTTCAATCAAGAGAATGGAAGGTAACCTCAACTGTCAGCTTTGTCAACAAGCTGAGTATCATCCTTCCAGAAGTACTCCCAAGAAAGTACAAGATGGGACCTCACAAGACCTTCCACATCTCCAAATATTATTTAAGGAAGGACGCTCTTGCTGAGGCAGCAAGGTTGAAAGAAGAGAGGAAGAAGCTGTTAGCTGAAGCATCTTCCAAAGATGTTATTGAAAAGGTAGAAGAGTCCACTCATAACTCTGCTGCTGAAGAAGAAGAGGAGCCATCGAAAGAAGAGGCTCAAAAGAAGGTTGCTGAAGAGGATGATGATGACAATCAGACCTTAGCACAAAGAAGATATCTGATCAGATCAGGGCTCATCTCCCCATCTGATTCAGATGTCACTCCCACTGCCTCTCCTTTGAAAAAGGCAGGTACTTCTAACCCCTCTCTCACTTTCACACCTTCTAAACTATCAAAGGGTCAGAAGAGAAAGAAGAACACTTCTTCCTTCACAAAGAAAGTCAAGAAATCCAGGCTCCCTGCTCCAATGAGCATAGCCCCTATTTCATCCTTCAACCCTTCTGATGATACCAACCCATCTGAACCCTCACACACTGATGCCCAAATCCCTGCTGATACTCACACAGCAGAGGAACAAGCCCAGCCTAACCCTGCTGATGTTCAAACAGCAGACAACCAACCTCAGACCACCTCCACACAACCTGCTGATGATCAAACTCAGATTATATCCACAATCCTTGCTGATATTCAAACAGCAAATGTCCAAGATCATCAAGCTCAAACACCTACTGATCTTCAAGAAGAAACTGAACCAGACCAGTAGACCCATAACCCTGCTGATGAACAAATTACTGAAGATCGATCCCAACCTCCTACCCAACAAGAAGAAATCACTTCCCAAATCCAAGCTGATACTCACACAGCAGAGGAAAATGCCCCAACTACCCAAACTCCTACCATCATTGTCCCTTCTGCTCCAGAAGACTTGGCACCAGAAGACCTGGTTCAACCTGGTCCTTCTCAACCTCAGTTCAGAATGGTGCACTACCCCATGTGCCAAACAGAAAAGATAATGAGGATGAAGATAGCCAACCTGCTCAAGACCACCATCCCTGGAGTTGATGAGACTTCAATCCAGTTTGAACAAGTGCTTAGGGTATGCACTTGGATTGAGCTCAGAAGAGATGATGTAGATGACCTTCTTGAGGTTATGGAAGGAATGGAAGGAAAGGAAAACTTCCTCGACTGGGAGATGGAGCAAAAGGAAGTTGCTCAAGTTCAATCCTTTGCTCAGCTGCTATCAGATGAGGCACTAACTGCAGTCTGCAACCGGATCCTAGGAGTCTCCACTGCTGATGTCCCTATCCCAGTAGGTTCATCGGATCAGCAGACAGCTGAACAAGCAAAGATGAAGGAAACATCTGCACCAGCCTTGGTGGAAGACTCAGCTGCACCTGCAGAAGACTCAGCTGCATCAGCTGACAAAGAAGAGATTGCAAAAGAAGTAGTCAGAGTACCAGCTCACTTCAGACCTTCAGACAATCTGACTCACTTCATTGAAAATCAAGAGGATGCAGGCAGACGAATCATGACCCATCTGACTAAGGCCACTACCTGCTACCTCAATGAGGAGTACCTATCAGCCGAAGAGAGAGGCAAAGCAATAATTGTTCATCCAAAGCCTCAAGGTACACCCTCTACTTCTACCCCATCTGTTGACCTTACAGCAGACATCTGCTCCCAGGTCAAAGCTGCAATAGACTTGCACTTTGAGAAAGGTTTAGGCCTGCAGCTAGGAAGGTATGTTGAGAAAGCTGCAAGGGAACAGAAGACTCGTCTTCGTGACCAGATTCTTGACATTGAAGACAAGTTTGGTGAAGCACTCCATCAGCAGATAGGAGAATACTTGAGTACCTATCAGAAGTTGTCAGCCGACACCTCCAAAAGGTTTGCTGATCTTTACACTGATGAGATGCACCGCATGGAGACCACCTACAAGACAAGAATTGAGGATGCTGAAGCAAGAGCCACTGAAGGACAAGCTCTTCTTAAAACAGCTACAGAGGAGAATGAGAAACTGCAGACTCAACTGAAGGAAACAGCAGCCAAGTTGGAAGCACTTGCAGAAAAGCTCGAAGCTGCCTCCTCCACCAATTCTCTTTCTCATGTCATGGAACACAGTATATCCCACATTACTGCTGTCAACAAGGTTAATGCCATGGCATTGAAACAAACTCTGAAAGTGGAAATCATGAATGCCATGAAGCCTTTTTCGGCTGCACTTGCTGAAGCCAAAAAGGGGGAAGATATGTTGATAAGAGCTCTTGAGAAATCTACTGCACAACATTTTGTAATGGTAGTATCTCAAGATGAGCTGAATGAAACCTTGAGTAGTTTAAAGAGCAAAATCAAGAACAAGCAAGAAAAAGGCAAAGGCAAAGAAATTGCTCAAGAAGACACTCAAGCACCCACTCAAGCTCCTGCCAGGACTCTTCAGATCACTGCTCCTGAAGAACAAGTCCCTGAAAAGAGAATGACAAGGAAAAGAAAGGCAGATGAGCAAGCCCAGACAGCTCAGACCAGCAAGAAATCAACTCCAGCAGAGCCTACTGCAGAACAGAAAGAGGTTCTAGAGTTGAAGAAAAAGAAGTTGCTTGAAGCTCAAGAGCTTAAGCAAAAGAAGCTGAATGATGCGAAGGCAGTCAAAGCCAAATTTGAAAGAAGAATTGCCAAACTCAGGAAAATGATGAAGGACAGAGCAAAAGAAGACAGTGTCCTGGTGTTTGATAGCAATTATGTGGATTACTTAGCCCTTCAAGATGAGCTACCAAGATGGTATCCCCTGAAGAAGAAGTGGTAAATTCAACACCACATAGTAAGGAAATTTGGCCCTCTCCCTTCTTATGAAGAAGAATTTCTTCAATTCTCCCAGTTCATGAACATTGAAGATCCAGAGTTCTGGGAAGAAATTGTCAAGACAGCCAAAGGACTTGACAACTGCAGAATCTTAACTCCTGAAGAACCCAAATGGGATGCACCCCTTCTGGATTCAGGAAGAGTCAACATGATAGAAATCAAGAATATTCTGTACAAGATCTATGAAGAGGAGAATGTTACAGATGTACAACACATGGAAGAAGTTCGAGCTCGTCTGTACCTTGCCTACCGCATGTGAAGATCAGAAGACCTGATGAAGACTAGCTTAGAAGTTTAAAGAAACTATTACTTGTAATCTGTAAAAGTTTTATCTATATTCAAGTTCTAGTTCTTTTTACTTACAAGACAAACTCTCATTGTCTTCATCAGATACTTCAAGTCTTAGCATGATATAAACTCTTATCTTAATTCATTAAGAGCACTTATCAAGTATAGTTTTGGCTTCATCAAAAAGGGGGAAATTGTTGGGATATAAATTCATCCTAAGCCCCACTTGATGTTAGAATAGTTTTGATGGCCAAAACACTTAGAGTTTATAAATGTAATAGGATCAGCTGACTTGTATAGAACAGCTTAGACTAGTCTTGTGTGATCAACTGTATTGATATCAGCTGATCAGCACAGTCCTGGCTTACATGCCTATCCTCAAGATGAGAAGAGTAGAAGACATGAAGACTAGAAGATCCTTGAAGACCAGATAAGTTAAGGTGCTTGTATACCTAACCTATCTGATGGAGTCCCAGATTGAAGATGGCCTAAAAGCAGTACAAAGAATTTCCAGATCAGAAGAGTGTTACTCGTCTGATATCAGAAGACAGAAGACCTAAGGCCAAAAGAGTAGTTAGAAGACTAGAAGTACAGATCGGAAGACTATGTGCTCTTCCAGGACTCGGCTGATTCCCAAGTCATCTTGCAATTCAAACGAAGACCTACCTTATTTAGAAGATTGACATGATCCCAGGATTGAAGCAATCAAGCGGCTGGAATCAAGGAATCAAGCTATTATGGAAAGATTGTTCAAACGGCTAGTCAACTCCTACGGCTAGTTGCAACCAATCTCCATTATAAATACAAGAGGATGAGGAATCACAAAGAAGAAGTCACAAGAGAGAATTCAACAAGCCAAGCAAGCAATCAAAGCTAAAGCCATACAGTTCTAAGAATTCTCAAAAGAGCCAGAAACCATTAGATTATCTATAGCTCTTAAGTGATTTCTATCCAACCCTTAAGAACCTGAAACCTGTTCATATTGTATATCAATTGTTTTAGGCATAGTGGTTAAGCAAATTATAAGCTTGAACCATTAGTTGGATACACCTCAAAAACCCCAAACCCCCACCGAAAGGTTAAAGTTTTTGAAACCCCTTAAAGTGCAAGTGCTTACAATCACTTGTGGAGACCGTAGCTGTTAGGACGGCTCAGATCTCAAAGTCCTAACCTTGGGACTATAAAGGTCAAGACCCTTGTAATTTGTGGAAATTAAAGGGATTAAACATCACGTTAGGACGTGAGAGTGGACGTAGGAACGTATATCCGAACCACTATAAATCCGGTGTTATTTACTTTCTGCACTTTACATTTATGCCTTTACATTCATTATTATATAGTGCATACTGTGATTTCAACACTCTTCAAAACAAGGCCATAACTTTCAAACCAGCATCAGCTGAGTATTTTCATTAAGTAAAACAAGTTACAAGAACGAGTCTAAACCAGGGCCACCATAATTCCGCATATAACCTCCTCAGTCAGATCACTATAGTCATCTGGACCAGCAGACTTGCAGTCCAGTTGACATAGCAATCAGAAGAGGTTCCCAACTCTGTTTGAAAAAGTTTTAAAGTCTATTCACCCCTCCCCTCTAGACTTTAAACCCATTCACTACTCGTTCAGGGACCAACAATAAGAATTACAAGAACGAGTCTAAACCAGGGCCACCATAATTCCGCATATAACCTCCTCAGTCAGATCACTATAGTCATCTGGACCAGCAGACTTGCAGTCCAGTTGACATAGCAATCAGAAGAGGTTCTCAACTCTAGACTTTAATCCCATTCACTACTCGTTCAGGGACCAACAGTTATTGAGAAACACAGTCTTAACTCAGAGAGTTTGAGCACTAGGACTCAGTTTATCCTAGGGATCAAAGCACTAAAAGAGTGTTGTTGATCAGTGCACCTTGGCACTATAAAATAAGCTAATTCCATTGTTAAGGAATTATCCTGTTCAATCAGGGAAAGTGGATGTAGGAGCTTGAGTCTCTGAACCACTATAAATTGTGTGTCATTTACTTACTGCATTCACTTTATTACTTGCAATCAATCATTGTTAAAGAGTTAATTTCAGTAAGTGAAAGAAAACTGTTTTGGACAAAGTCCCTGATCAACTGTGTTTTCAGAAATTAACTTGGAGTATTCTTTCAAGAAAAAAGGCCAACCACATTCCGCACTTAGCAACTCTTTGAGATATTTATCCAACTGATCACTCAATAGTTTTCAGTAGGAGAAGTATCTATTGAAGTTCACACTCAGGCTAGTTGTGAGACAACCTCCCTGATAAGACCAAACTGTTTCAAAAGAAAGAATTTGCACACACAAGTGCATTCCCCCCCCCCCCCTCATACACTTGTGTCATACTCCACCAAGGACAAACAAAGTGTACCAAATGGATGTCAAGAGTGTCTTTCTGAATGGAGTCTTGAAAGAAGAGGTCTATATGGATCAACCACCTAGTTTTGATGTTGGAAACCAAGTCTACAAATTGAAGAAAGCTCTATATGGACTCAAGCAAGCCCCTAGGGCTTGGTATGATACACTGTCATAATTCCTCTTGGATCATGGATTCATTAAGGGAACTGTGGACAGAACTCTCTTCAGAATCTCTGAAGGAGAGGACATCTTGCTTGTCCAAATTTATGTGGATGACATAATTTTTGGACCCCCCAATGAGAAGCTGTGTGAGAAGTTCTCAAAGCTTATGCAAAGCAAGTTCGAGATGTCCATGATGGGGTTGATGAACTTCTTCTTGGGACTTCAATTCAAGCAATCAAAAGAAGGGATCTTCATGAACCAAGCTAAGTACACCAGAGAAATGATCAAAAAGTTTGGGTGTGCTACTAGCAAGCCAGTAAGGATCCCAATGAACACAAATTGGAAGATGGATCCTGATGAGAGTGGTGTCCCAACCAACTCTACTGAGTATAGAGGAATCATTGGTTCACTCCTCTATCTCACTGCCAGCAGACCTGACATCACCTTTGCAGTAGGTGTTTGTGCAAGGTTTCAAGCCAATCCTAAGAAAAGCCATCTTGAGGCTGCAAAGAGGATCTTGAGGTATCTCAAAGGCACTGAAAACATAGGCCTTTGGTACCCTGCTGATGACAACATTGAGTTAACTGGCTACTCAAATGCTGACTATGGAGGATGTAGAATTGACAGAAAGTCCACTTCAGGGACTTGTCAATTCTTGGGCAACAAACTCATATCATGGTTCTCCAAGAGGCATAACACAATGGCTACCTCCACCACTGAAGCTGAATATGTTGCAGCTGGAAGTTGGTGTGCTCAAATCCTTTGGTTGAGGCAACAACTAAGAGACTACAATGTCAACTCTGCTGAAGTGCCTATTTTCTGTGACAACAATAGTGCCATTGCAATATCACAGAATCCAGTTTTGCACACAAGATGCAAACATGTGGACATCAAGCATCACTTCATCAGTGATCATGTGGAGAAGAAAGACATCAAGTTGGTCAAAATCCACACAGATCACCAAAAAGCTGATATATTGACAAAACCACTTGTAGAGGCAAGATTTCTTGAACTATCAGCAGAATTGGGATTACTTGATCCAGGGAAGTTGGACAAGTAAATCAATTGGAGTTAATGAGAGAAGTGGAAACTAAAAGAAGTGTTCAGCAGACTTGGTCAAGTCTACTGAAACTCAGAAGAGATCACCTCAATTCTTCAGGACACTTGTCCATTGAATCTCAGGACACTTATCCACATCTTTTCAGGACACTTGTCCATGTGGGATCAGATAAGTTGTCTTGGCTATCAAACCAATTCTTGGTATGATAAGCACCTATTTTGGGCAATCATTGCCTATTTTGATATCTGTCCCATTCCTTTTACAGATATCACCTTTATAGGTTTTAATTTGTCTCCCACCCAAAAGGTCACTTTCCATGCATTAAATGCCAAGATTTAACTCTTGTTTGCATTAAACATTTCAAGCCATGATCTATCTCAAAAACTCCCCAAACTTTAACAAATATTAAATACTTCCCACATTTGAATAGAAAAAAGTTTTTCACTGTTATATTGGTTATTAACCATTGGATCAAAACTGGTCAACTCCCCTGAAATCAATCTTGGCCGTCCAACTTTGATTTCCACTTTTATCAACCGTTGAAAACTCTTGAGACTCACCTACTCATTGACATACATTCTTTTTAGAATATTCACAAGTCTTAAGAACCCCCACAAGCTCACTTCTTCCCCAAGTATTCGAAATTTTCTTGAAATCATAGCCTTCATTTTTCTTCAAACTCTATCAAATCTCTCAAATTTCCTTCTGGATCCTTCAATGGCTCCCAAAGCAAGACCTGAAATGATCAATGACTTCTCCAACAAGGCTCTTGACCTTGATTTTGGCTATCTTAGAAACAAGAACAACCTCATTTTTTAGCCCATAGTTTCTTTTGAGAGTGAAGACCCTGAAATCACTCCAACTCTTAGATGGCTAAGAAGAGCTGGACTCAAGAAGTTCATGGAGGAAAGACCAAGCTCCTGTCTTGAGAGCTATATGGCTGAGTTCTTTGCTTTCCTCAAAGAAAATGTAGCTGAAGGTGAGGTTGCTACAAGATTGTCATATGTAGCTGAAGGTGAGGAAGAAGAGAGATTTCACAGGGTGAAATTCTCTGCAGAAGACCTTGAAGGAGCTTTTGGATTGCCTTCTAAGGGAAGGAATCCAGAATTCTATGGTGTTGACCATGAAGAAGAAATAGCTCAAGAGTGGCTATTGGTTCCAGGTCCCATCTCTTCAACCCAACACAAAAGAACTCTTAAGCCACAATTTCTCAACCTCTTTGAGGTAATTACCAAGAGTCTTTTGAGCAACACTGGAAGTCTGGAGCAGGTCAGCTTTCCAAGGATCAGAATTTATGGTTGCAGTGATTGATGCCAGTGACAAGGGCATAAAATTTGATTGGAGGACCTTCATCTTGTCTGAGATGATGAAGGAAAAGGACAAATTTAAGGTGAAAGTCCACAACAAGGTTGTATTGGAAGGAAAATTGAAGTATTGCACCAGGGCAAGCTTGTTAATTGAAAGGTTTTCCCATTATTCTCAAATGCAAACCTTTGCAAAGCCTCTCCCTGCCCAGAAAGTGATGTTCAGGAAGCTGAGTAAGAAAACTGAACAAAGAAGGATGCAACTGGCCAAACCTGCTGAAGAGAAGGTTGAGGAGAAGCCTAAGTTGAAAAAGAGGACAAAGGCCAGAGTTGTGAAGATAAGAAAGGTGTCTCAAATCCCTTCAGAAGAGACTTCTTGAGCATCTACTGAGGTAGAAGAAGTTGCCAAGGAAGGAGTGCAAGTGCCTTCTGATCATTCAGAAGAGTTAAGTCTGAAATACAATGAGACAAGGGAAAAGAAGAAGGGTGATAAGAGACCCAGGGAAGTTGTCCCTGAAAAGGAGATGGAAGGAAGTGGAAGCAGTAGGGCCAGCAAGAGAAGGGCTAAGCCTACTGAAAAGATATTGAAGCTTCAGGAGGATAGAACTCTCCAACTTGCATTAAAGGAGAGTAGGGCTGAAAGTAGGACTAAATATAAGTCCAGGACAAACTCTTCTAGTTCTGGAACTCCTGAGTCCAAAGTCCCTGAAGGTCAACCCAAAGAGGCCAACCTTCCTGAAACTCAAAATCCTGAGCCCAATTCCCCTGAAACTCATGTTACCCCCACAAACCAACCCATCACTCCTCTCAATCTTACAAAGAGATATTCTCCAGAAGGGAGTGTGCAAAGAAGTGGAATTGATGTGCTAGTTGATCTTGTAGTAGATGAGACAAGATTGCAATCTCCACTTGACTCATCCATGCTCAATTACTCTAAATTTCTAGAAGCTGCACTTCATGAGCCAACCCCCCTGAGCAAAGCCCCTTCAGATCCATTGCTCTCAAAAGCAACTGAAGCAACCCTTGCAGCACCCAACCCTTCTGAAGCCAACCCCCCTGAACTCAAACTTCCTGAAGCCACATTAGGTGAAACCAGAACCCACTCCCCTATAACCCAAAGTCCCCATTCCAGTGGAGATGAGGAGGAGTATACTTATGAAAGTATGCTCAGAGGTGGAGCAAGGGCTACTGTGGATAGCTTGTACCCACAACTTGCTGAATTTCCTGGAATTCAGAAGATGTTTCATGACTTGAGGATGCTTGTGGATGTCAAAGACAAAACAATCATGGAGATCTCTCAAGTCATCCAAGATAAGGGTGCAAATTGGTGGCAAGTGGAGGAGAGTAGACTACTACACTTTGCTGGAGTTTTAAAGACAAGATTCCTCATTGTTGAGGATGTTTTTGCAAAGTTGGTGGATGATAAGATTGTTGAAGAGAAGGAGAGAATAGCTAAGGGCATCAGACACCCTGAAAGTAGCTCAAATGATGATGATTCTCCTGATGATCCCTCAAATCCCTCAAACCCCAACCCTCCTGAAACCAATCCCAATCCTTCTGAATCTGGCAAATTTTCAAACCCTCCTGCAACCTATCATAGGAAAGGCTCTGTATCTTCAGAGGTGTTGACCAAAGCTGGTGACACAACCAAAGATACATCTGCCAATGAAGGTTCTTCTGAACCCAAGGCACAGCCTAAAGATGTTGAGGTTCCTATTTTAGAGGCTGGTTTGATTAAGGCCTATTCAGTGTCAGGAGAGTTGGACACTGATCAGCCCTTAATCATTCAGGATGACTCAGTGGCTGCTGATAAAAGCACTGTGATCTCCCAACAACTGTCATCTTTGAACCTTGTTGAAGGTGAAGATGCTGCAGGTTTAGATGAAGGAACTGAAAAGGAGAATGTAGAGGAAAAATAAGAGGGAGTTGTGGATGATAGAGAGGTTATTATCACTAAGATAGTGAGTGTACCACTAAATGAGGGTGGTATAAGTGAGGAAGGACAGGTTATTCTTGAAGTCAAATCTGAACTTCAAGAATCCCTTGATGAAAGGAGGCCTGATTCCTTGAGTGAGAACATTATTGATGAAGGGAGAAAAGAAAAAGTTGAAAATGAGAAGAAGACTGCTGATGTATCAGAGTCTTATGCAAAAGAAACTGAGGGTGATGAGTGTTTATTCTCTAACCCATTTGACTTTTCTGATATTGCAGGTATTTCTTTTGATCAAATATTTGCAAATGAACTCTTGATTGATGCACCAATCCATGTAGATATCAGCTCTGCTCAAGCCATTCTTGGAGAGCAGTCAGCTAAGTTGGATTCTATTGCTCATCAAGTCCAAACTGCTCATGCTAAAACTTCAGGAGCTTTGGATGAGCAAGGTAGAACCTTAGCAGCTGTTGAAATGAGACTGACTGGGTCTGAAGAAATTGTTCTTCCCACCATTGAGGCAAGAATCAGTGGAGTTGAGACTGGTTTGCAAACCATCTCCACTGATGTGATGAAGGCCAATGCAAGCATGGATTCAGTATCTAAAGAGGTCAAGAAAGAGCAAACTTTGCTGAGGAGTAACCACAACAGGAATGTTAAGGCATTAAAGCTGGTGGTTAAGCAAGCACTTGGGAAGAAAACTGCCTTGCAGAAGAAGAGAGCAGAGGCAATGAGGCTTGCAATGGTAAAGGCAGCCTCAGAGAAGTTTTCCCAAGATGTCATGGCCAAGATTGCTGAAAGTGCATTGGCCAACCTTACTGAGCTCCTAAAGGCACAACTTGATGCATCCCTCAAGACAACCATGGAGGAGGTTGTTGAGCAAAAGATGAAGCCTGTCTTGGCTTTCTTAAGCCTAAGCAGTGACAAAATGCAGAACATACATGATGAAAATGTATACTTGCTTGAGGAGATGAAGTCCTTGAACCAAGCCCAATCCTTGATGGCATCCATTATGAGTGAACTCAAACCTCAGTGCTTTGATGCTGCCAAAAAGGGGGAAAGGGAAAGAGCAAGGGCAAAAGGTGCCTTGATTATTGGAGGCTCAGATAAGGGCGAAGACAAGGTTGCTGAAGGAAAAGGAAAAGAGCAAGCAGTGCTAAACTTGGATGATTTGGATGAAGAAGAGCAGTTAGCCATTGCCTTGAAGAACTCTATGGCTTCAGCACAAGAAGAGAGAGTTAGGCTACAGCAAAGACCAGGAGGAGAAATGTCTGGTTTGGACAAGGATGTTGAAGGTGTCCAAACCAGAGAAAAGATCAAGAAGGCTAAGGGAAACAAAAGAAAGGCTAAAACATTCACTGATTTTCCTAACAACATTGATCTCCCCCTTGAGTTTAGAATTGAAGAAGATGAGCCTACTTCCAAGAAGGTCAAGAGTACTGAAAAGGACAAAGCTACTGAAGTGTCCAAGACTGCTGAAGTTGACAAGTCTTCTGAAAGTGTCAAAGTTGCTGAAGGTCCCAAATCCACTGAAGAAGTTGAAGAGCTATTTGTTGAAGGATTTGGACCTGAGCCCAAGAAGAAGACAACTGTCTTAGCTCCTGATCCATCTAAGTTGTTTAAAGAAGGATATGGTAAAGATCCTGAAACACAGCAGAAACTGGCAATGATGAAAGCCAAGGAGAAGATGGATCTCATTGAAGAAGCCAACAGAGCAAGAGACAAGAGAAGGGCTGATTTTCAAAAGCCAAGAAGAAGAAGAGCTACATACATCAAGATGAAGCCACAGCTACTGATTCCCATGGACACCAAATATCCTCACTTGGATAAATGGGTGCCAATACAGCTGAATGACTCATGGGAAGAGGCCAAAAGGGAGTTTGTCTATGACTTTTATGTCATTGATAGATGGAATGGAAAAGATGCTAACTCCACTTTTTCTGAGTTTATGATTGAGTATTATAGGGAGCTATATCAGCAACTTCTTGCAGCTGCTGATCTTGCAAGAGTTGAATTCATTGCCCCTAAACCAATCATCTACATGCCTCCAAAGCTGGATGGATGGATTGACCAGTCAAAGATCCTCAAGGAATTTCTAGAGATCCTCAAGCTGAAAAAAATGGTTCTTGGACCTAAGGGAACTAACCAAGAGGCCATGGAGCTAAAAAGGAGAGTGTGGGCACAATATGGGATGGTGCCACCTAAGGAGGATGATCTCTGAAATGGCTAAGTTTTCTGACCTTCCTGTGCTAAATTGGATGAAAACTTATCTTGGTTGCTGATCTGTCTTGAATTGGTCATCTATGCTGAAGTTGGTCAAGAATGCTGATATGTTTTGCTATGATCTTGTCTGAAAATTCTTAAGTAATAGTTTATGCTCTAATGCATTGTGAATTATGTAATGTTGTTTAGATTCATGCTCTGATATGTTAATTTCAACTATCAACATGCCCTGTAATGAATTTCAAATGAATGATAGTTGAAAATATTTTGAATCTAGAAACATTGTTACAATGATCTCTCTATGCCTATCCTTGAAACATATTTGCAACATGAATGGTGAGTACACTAACACATTCTTTTTCAGGAAAATTGACTCTAGTCATGTCTTCTGAAGATAAATGTAATAGGTGTAGTCAAGTCATTTTTGCATAAAATGTATAGGTTTTGGCATCATCAAAAAGGGGGAAATTGTTGGGAATAAAATGAGAAGGGTTTTGATTGAATACCAAAACCCCCTGAGACATGCCTAAGTCAAGGATGATCATGTTCTAAGAATGTTAGAACATATAGCATAAGGCTAGATGATCATGTTCTAAGAATGTTAGAACATATAGCACAATTTCATACATTCAACACTGCACACAAAACTGACCTTTCAAAGGACACATACTCAAAGACTGTGCAAAACATATTTGGACAAGTTCCCTGAAAACTGGACTGTTTGACTAAGTGATTTCAGAATTTAAAAGGAGATTAAACTAAAGGGCCAACCACTAATTCCGCACATATAACTCCCTTAGATAGTTATTCAACTAAGTACTCAATAGTACTTAGTAGTTTGATTATCTATAAAGAGTTAATCATATCAGCAGAGTTGTCCAGGACAACATTGCTGAACTCTGGTTTGATCAAAGTTAGAAAAGATTTGCATACAAGTGTATTCCCCCCCCCCCCCATACACTTGTTATATACTCCTTTCAGGACCAACAAGTACGAACGTTAGATCTGTAATAGTTGTGGGTCCTGTCAATGTGCACTCCTTTTGTTGAGAAAAAAAACAACAAACACATTAATTCATATAGTTTTTATTAATAATGGTTACATACTGAAAATTTAAACAACGTATGGATGTTGTATAATTTAAACAATTGCATATACCAAATTTGTTCTTCGCTTTTAGACGTTTATGCTTCATAACTCTTCTTTGTCTTTCATATTCTTTACTATCACTTGCTGTATAGAACATTTAACAAATATTGAAGTCACATTTCATGTAAATAAAGCATTATAAGGAAAAACCAGTGATGTATGCAGTAATTTTATTAAATTTAAATGCACATCTACCTTCAGTTTGAAATGTTGAATAACTATTGCTTATTTTACTTGTTTCGAGATCACTTTCAAAATTTATAAATTAAAATTAAAACATATCAGATGTATGTTTGTAGGTCACCAAAGTTGAGTTAATATCGAGTAAGCTAGTGAAAATGTCTAGAGGGGGGTGAATAGACTTTTCAAAATTCTTTCGATATATCAAAGTACAATATGCGGAATAACGAAATTAATCAATGAGCCCAAGTAGTTTATACTCAACTTCTTATTCGAGAACTCTGTTCTATGTAAACAGTTAAGCAATTAAACAATCAATCAAAACAGTAAAGTAAACAACACACAACAATTTTATAGTGGTTCAACAACTTGTTTACGTCCACTCTCACAAACCCAGTTGTGATGTTTCCTTATCAACTCTTCCAATTGCGTACAGTGTGTGTTCTTGTAATTTTAAGTCCCAAGAAACAAGACTTAGATCTTCTCGAATATACTACCAAGTATATCTTCGATCTTACTAGAGATTTACAAGTATCTAGCAACTTGAAAACAGTAAACAAAAAGTAAAACTTATTAAGTAGCAGTCTTCTGGTTTCTTCACTTGACTAGCGGACTTGTTTTCTGAACTTTAACTTTGTGAGTAACTTGCTTCGAACGCTTCAGTAATTCTTCAGTATGTAGCTTATCAGTAGTCTTTAATCAATAAACACCTTGGGGTATTTATAGACTTCAAACTTCAAGAACTTTGTCAGTTGTAACCAACCTTTCTTGAAAACTAACTTTGTCCTTTCATACTTATCCTTCCACGCGTTTAAGTAGTTAATTAGTTATTTCTAACTAACTCTTCAATCCTTATCTTCATACGCGCTTGAGTAACTAACTTCTTCTTTATTATGTTGACTTGTCTTGTTGAGTCTTGTGGTCGCACCTGTCTTCAACAGTAGACTTCTTCTCTTCTTGTCTGATCTTCGTGCAATCCTTCTTTAATAGTAGATTATTCTATTCCTAACAAGACTATTACATTACTTTAAGCTTTATATCACAGCTTAGTCAACTTAGAAATCTATACAATGAATATTTACATATGAAAATCATGAGCTTCTATACAATGTTTAACATAGCTCAATAACAACCTAAACAATTAATATACACAGTATATACTTCGTACTTGTCTTTTCTTTTATACTTGACAATACTTGTCTTATGTGAACTCTACTGGTCTGTTCAAGATGACTCTTCTTAACTAGACTAGATCAGTCAACACTTAGAAAATATTCAAACTACTTTTGGCTTATCAAAACTTCATCTTTATCTTTTATCATCATTTAGGACTTGTTCTAGGATTCATATCCCAACAATTTCCCCCTTTTTGATGAAGCCAAAACTACTTGAATCTTTTCTTAATAGTAGATTAGTTAAGTAGTTATCTTGTCTTTAACATCAAATAGTACTTATCTTTTCATTCATTCAAATAAGAACAGTAGATATTACACATACTTCAAAAATAAAATAAAAAACAACTAATCTGAGAGAGTACCTCCTTCTGGATTAGGAACACAGAATGCATCTAGGAGTCTCTTGTGTATCACTCTGATATGCTCTTCATCTTCTATCTTCTCCTTGTCTAGCAGCTCTTCTTCATACTTCTTAATTTGATTAAGATCAACTCTTTTACCTGAGCTAGTCATAGGAGTCTTCCATTTCGGAAAGATCGGCACTAGAATGTTGAAATTTGCAGCAGCCGATATCCTCATGATCAAATTCCAAAGCAATTTGTTCTGGCCTTCCATGAACTTATCAAACATAGCATACAGTTCATCAGAGCTATCAGAATCACCAAACTTTCTGATAATCCAGTGGTCAAGCTCCTATTGTCTCTTCACTTTGCACCAGTCTTGACGATGCTCTTTGTCAATGAAATAATCAATGAACTGGTCTTCCATTTGATCTTCATCTGCCTTCAACTTTTGCAGCCTTTCAATATGCTTACCAATCTTTTTCTGGCTCGCATAATGACTTTCATCATTAGGATCAACCATCTTCTGCTTCTTCACTATCGCAGTGGGTTCTTCAGCTTCTTCCATAGCCAACTTCCTTTTAGTCTTTCTCTTCGTCTGAACCTCAACTTCTGGAGATGCAACACCTTTGCCCTTCTCCAATCTCTTCTGCTCATTTGCTCTAGCTTGCTCAAGCACTGCAGTTTTAACCAACTTGCCTCTCTAAGGCCTCTTCAGGTCTTGCATAGCAGTAGCAGCTTCCTTCATTTCTTCTGGTTCAGCACTGATTGACTTGGATTTAACAACTTCAGCTTTCTCAACTCTACTCGACTCTTCCCCCTTTTTGGCTTCATCAGTTGCCTTGAGAGTGAAAAGACTAGTAAAGCGAGTCATCTCTTCCTTAACAGCTTCCTTCATGGCTTCAGCAGCTAGCTCTATCTGCTTCTTATGTGTCTTGCCGTGACCGGGAGGAATGAATCTTGGATCAAGTGGGCAACCACCGCTTTTTCAGCTTGTCAAGACGATCTGTAGCCAACTCCAGCTTTCTTGAACTTGAAACTAGCTCATCTTTGAAGTACGTCGTTGTCTGTCGAAGGAGTCTGTTTTGCTCTGTTAAATCAGTTAGAACGGCTCGAGAACGCACCAACTGGTCTTGTGCTTCTCTTCTCTGTTCATCAGCAATTTCGATCTTAACCCTGTTGAGTCTCTCCATCTTGCTCGACTCTTCAGCCAAAGATCTAGCAAAGGTAATCGATCTCTTCTCCGAGAAAACAACTTGCTTCTTCGAGAAATTCTCAATTTCAGCATACATCTCTTCTCGAAAAGATGAGTCCATCTTGTTGATTTCACCAATCACTAATTCTCTTGAGTTATCAACAAGCGACTGATTCTGTTCAACTAGCATATCTTTCAGCTTTGAGTTTAAGAACTCATCTATAGCAGACTGGACAACAACCTTCAAGTCCGTCTTCAGCTCTTCTAGATAGCCTTCAGGAAATGCTTGAGTAGACGACTTAGCTTCAGCGATAACCTCTTCTTGAACTTTTTCAACAATCTCATCTTCATTAAACATGATGGCTTCAACGAACTCATCATCTTCTTCACCAAATTCGATAGAATCGACTTCTTCAGCACTTTCACCCTCTTCTTCAAGATGATCAGGGGCATCTTCTAACTCCATCATAGGTTCTGAGGTCTGAATGGCAGCATCAACAAGTTCTGCTTTCGACTCTTCTTCCAGTAGATCAGTTTGAGTGCCAACATCAAACGAGAACTCTTCACATAGAACACCATCTGGAATGCTTAACATTCTCTTCACGAGATCAGTTAAGGCTCGGCGAGGGAATAGCTCAGAGTGGTCTTGAACACCACTGTTTTCTTTCTGCTCCATCTCCCAATCCATGAAATTGGAGATCCCTCCCATTCCTAAGATAACTTCAAACAAGTCGTCTGTTGGGGACTTCTTCAATGCAACCCACGTGCATATCCTAAGAAGCTTCTCAAACTGCTCTGACGAGTAGTCTACTTCGATAGATGAGAGTTGTTTCATCAAGTTATTGCTCATCTTCGAACGAATCCTCTTCTCCCTTAAACTCATCGGATAATAAACTAGGGTTTCGAATCTAACTTCAGAAGGGGTCTGAGCAGGTGGGGTCCCTGTCTCAGCTGTTGCAGTGGCAACTAGAGTCTTATCTGAAGTAGATGGGTTAAGGGGTTCAACATATTCTGTTGAGGGTAAGGAGAGAGTTTGGTCTGTGGTTTCTGGGGGCTGAGATGTGGCTAGGTTAGGTTCGACAACTGTAGGAGTATCAGTTGTATCAATTATAGAAGTGTTTTGGGGAATGCTGGCTCTCAGCGGATATGCTGCCAGCACTTGTGAGGATGGGGGTGCAGGTCTAGGACGAGATCGGTGTGATCTTGCCTTGGTTCGAACTGGAGGGAGAGAGGGAGGAATTGAAAAAGATTGAGAAGAATCACCAACCTGAGGAGTCGACTCGTCTTGTGTAGGACTAGGCACTCTTACAAGACGATAGATTTCAGCAATACTTGGCTCCTCAGCTTTCTCGGTCTCATCATCAGATTGAGTTTCCTCCGAGTCATCTGCACTAGATCCAGCTTGTGCAACATCTTCTGATTCTTCATCTTTTGACTCGTCTTCTGAAGAACTAGACGAGGCAGCATATGGCATCGCATCCATAGGATTAATTTGAACTTGCCTGGGTACAGCTGGTCTAGCAGCCACTTGCTTCATCAAAGCCTCCTTTTTCAAATAAAATTTCAAAGGATGGAATGGCTTCCCTTTGCTCCATTCCGTCTTTGTTGGCATCAAAATAGGTAGGAGTATAGACAGTTTATTTCCAAAGCCAACTACATTGGACACCACCCAATTAGCCGTGTCGGTGTCGACTCTAACACTTCTCTCGAAGTACATAATTCGATCAGCAAGTAACTTGAACCAATTTCCTTCAGTTATTCCATCATAGATGGCAACCATCACTCTTGCCTTCTGCAAGGTGACTGAGTCAAACGAACCAGTGGACCATAGCAACATCTTGCTAGCTATGTCCCGGAGGGTTCTGTACTTCTCTAGCAGTTCCTTCTTCTTAACTGCTGGGATTTTGCCATCTCGATTCAACCGGATCTTCTTGCCACAGAAAATACTAAGATACCTCAGCTCTTGGCCAATCGCATAGTTCTCCACATCAATCGAACGTCAAAAACAGCTTCACGAGTGATTTCCACTCGACTTGCTCCAACAAACGATTCAATTACATCTCCTCGTCTGGTGGCGTTGGCATAGAACTCCAACACCTCTTGTTCTACACAACCTTTCTCTCATTTTGGCTCAAACAATCATAATCAATGCATAAATCAATGAAATCAACATCAAATGAGCTTCAAATATGCATCTAAATCGTGTAAATTCCACCCGAATCAACTCCCCCAAACTTAAAGTGTTGCTCGTCCTCGAGTAACGAAAGAATTACAACATGAGGGTGAAATTTACAACTAGATGATCAATGAAAGATCCCACGTATCAAATGACATGAAATGAATTCTTCTTCCTCAAGATACATTCTCAAAAATGATCACAAGTTCAACATTGAAAATCAAACTAATTACCCCACACATGCTCAACATACAATAACAAGTGATGGTGATGACAATATCCAAATGCTCAAGTTCAACTCACAAAATATAGTGTTTCTCTCAAACACTCAAACAAATTAAGGACAATAGACACTCATCAATCAAATCACGCATTGCAATTACCATAAGCTTGCCCAAGCTCTACCATCTTTCCACCACAAAATGTTCAACAATGAGATCAATAGGGCTTAACCAAGGACGTAACATTGGCTCTTTGGACGGGGTAAGATGAATATGGAAAAAGTGACTCGTCTAGTGGAGAACGAAAGTTGTTTTTCAACAATTCAAGCTCATGCTCTTAAGGTTTACAACCTTCATTCACACTTTTCATATAAGTTCCTCAAATGCATTCATCTCCTCATCTTTTTCTAGCCAAGTTATTTTCTTTTCAAACTCTTGGGGCTCATTGTCCCTCTTTTCTTTCTCAAATTTTCTTTTCACTTCCATCTCTTTTTTTTCTCTTTTCACAACTTTACCAATTTTCTCTTCAAACCAAAAGCACTAAAGCACATGTTTTACCACTTTCTTTTTATTCTCCACTAGATTTGGATATCAAAGGCTCAAAAGGCTAAGTGGTTAAACATTGTAGGTTGCCAATAGAATGGGAAATCAAGCTCAAACGGGCTAACTACGGAAGATTACTTTGGTTATTGGGAAATTTTGGCTAAGTGACGTGTAGTACGAAAGATGGCCTACATCATATCTCAAAGTATCACAAAAGCATGATTTCAAGCAAGAATTTGGGCAAGTTCTAGAAAAGCAAGCAATGAATTGATCCACTCAAAAATAAAATAAACCGGATTAATGCTCGGTTCAAAGCTCAACTCTCACCGGTTCATTCAAGACTCAAACATTCATCAATCATCACCACACATAACTCATTGTGCATGCAAAACATTCATAGGCAACAAGATGACAACAACACAAACAAGATGATTCATTCCAATCATGTACACATTCAAGGAATCAAATTCACAACAAATCATTATCAAATGTGACTCAATGATCACTAAAGCTCAAATTGCACACACACACAAAAGTATACATTGGCGTCAATAGAAAATGTAAAAACGAACATACCCCCCCAAAACTTTTTCATTGCAAAGCAATTAAAAGTTTGGAAAAATAGTGTTGCATTGATATTGACGCCAAGTGTTAAACATACAAATCTACACACATGGGCCACTATCCCAACAATTAAAAACAAGAGTTGCTAAGCAATCAATGTCATGAACAAGAATATAAATTCCACTACCCCCCAAACTTAGTAATTGCTATGCAATTCCTAAGAATTGGGGTGGGCGTACCTCTTACGATTGCTATAGCTACACCTTCTTCTAAGCACAAGGTTCCACTTTCAATCCACTTGTCCATTCGATCCAAGCTTCTCCAACTAACATCAAAACTCAGAAACACATCAAACTAAACTAACAAAGCAAATAAAATGAACAAAATTGAAATAAAGCAAGTAAAAATGGGTTGCCTCCCATTTAGCGCTAAGTTTAACGTCTTCAAGCCGGACGGAACTAAATGAGCTCATCGAAAAGGCCATGGATATCGGGCCTCCTTCCCATTGTATTTCAATCTTTTGGCCTCAAAGTCATGGAGTCTCTCATGAATGGTAGACTCATCACTTGCAACTTTCTTGCATATTTCTTTCAATGCACGTTCTTCTTGCTCTTCCTCCATTCTCTTTTTCCATTGCTCTCCATTTTCTCCAAGGATGCCCAAGCTCTTCTCAAGTTCTTTCTTTGAATCAAAGTGATCAAGAGGCAAAATAAAATCAATAGAAGCATCAATATCAAGTAAAGTGCAAATTGAAGAGTTTAAAGGTTTAGAAATGTTCATTTCGCTCTCCAACTCATCTTGGGATGCTTCTTGATCTTCTTGTTCTTTGTTGCTCATGTCCATCAAAGGACATTCCTCTTCATCTCCTTTGTCAAAAAGCTTGACATCTTCAACCTCCTCACTTGGATCCTCTTCTTCTTCTTTCATAGCGATGACGAATTCCCTGATTGTTGAGTTCATCCACTCCATTCCATTCAGGAGTGACTTGAGTTGATTCATTTGTTGTAGTTGGGTGGCCTTGATCTCTTCTAATGCAACCAACCTTTTTTCACTTGCATCCAAATTTTTCAAGGTGAGTGCAATGAGCTCTTTTGTAGTATCACTTTCTTCATTATTTGGTGACCAATGTGCATTGCTTTCCCACTCTTGATATTGATAATGAGAAGGAGTTTGTTGTATTTGATAATCGTACTCAAAGCTCCTCTCACTATCATAACAATTTTCCTTCGAAACTCCATGAAATTCAAGGCAAAGTTCCTCCATAGGTGGAGGAGGTGGACAATATAGATCTTCAGGTGGTGGGGGAGGATATGGATATGGGTGTTGAGGAGGAGTGTATTGATTTGGAGGTAGAGGATAATGGTGTTGCGGTGGAAGGTATTGATGTTGTGGAGGAGGTGGATAATATGCTTGTGGTTGAGGTGGGTAAGGATAAGGATAATATCCTTGAGGAGGAGGTGATGCTTCTCCATTCCTCCAATCTTGATAATAGGAGGGAACTTGTTGCATTTGATAGTGGTGATCAAAGTTTCTCCAATCATCGTAGTTCACATCTCCATGTTGTGGAGGATAAATCATGCCACGTTGATCATAGCAATGATTCAGCGGGTATTGATTATATCCATCCATCTAGTCAATGAAGTGCACACCTACAAAATAACAAAGTATCAAATTCAAAGAAAACAACTAAAAGCAAAATAACAAAAATAAAATGCTACTAGTAACACCACTCAACAAGTTTCAAGTCCCACGTAAGACTCTCAACTAGATCCCCGGCAGCGGCGCCATTGACTTGTCTCATTTTTCAACACTTTTTAAAGCACTTTACAATACGATCCCCACAAGCGTATGGGTTCGATTGTAGTACGCAAGTACGACCAAGTAGATTTTCGTTCCAAGGACCTAATTGAGTGAAAGTGAATCCCTAAAGTTATAAGTTTTCATGCTATTGTAGTAACTAAACGTGTTTGTTGGATTTTCGGGAATTACAACACAAGAATTAAACCAAATTAACTAAGAATGATAAGAAATGAACATAAGAAATAGCAAGCTATCTAACTTTCGAGAGAAAGTGCAATAGAAGGGTATTGCCTCGGGTGTTTCCGTTTTGTGGGTAATTCAATGAGTTAACGAACCAATTGCATGAATTAAACTATGGTTTTGGATTACGCTAAAGGCTATCACTCGTGTGTGTAGACCAATCCCTCGTGAGGCTTAGGTGAACACGTACATTAATTAGCAATTATATAGTCTAATCAATACCATAAGCTCCTAAGATAGTGTCTCATAAACACGTTCAACACGGTTACTAATGTTTATGAGACGCCCTCTCACCAATCTCCTAGACGACCTCTATTCAATTAGTGTCTAGTGTTGTCGATCTAAGCAATCAACCCCCGGTCGGTGTAGCTAATTACTATGTAAATTCTAATCAATTAATCCAAGCTCATGCACACACTCTTAATCATGCAACCCAATACGGTCGTTGAAGTCGACAAAACTAACAATGATAGCTAATAGGGTGAATTAATCAATTGAATCATGAAAATCACAACACTAGAAACATATACACCCAAATCCTAAGCTAATCATGCAATTAATCCACAATTACACTAAACACCCATCAATACATCCACACCCAAGGCAATAAGATCTTAGCTCATGGTTCTAGAAGAGAATCTCATGGCTAAAACAACAATAAACATAAAACTCATAATAGAATAACAATAAATTGAAGAAATTAAGAAAATACTAAATTGAATTGCAAAATAGATTAATATCACCTTGATCATAGAAATGTAGCTACAAAACGATGTAATAGACGATGCCCGATGATAATCGTAGCTTGATTCTAAGTAATAACCACTATTCTATCTAATCTAATGAAGAATCTAAACTAAAAATGAAGAACACCTACAACTATGTGAATGTGTGTGTGGAATTGCTTGTAAAAGGAGTAAGACTCCCTTTTAAAACTCAAATTGGAGCTATTTATAGTTGGGGTAGAAGTCTTGAATTAATTTTGCAATTAGGCCCTTGAAATATGGAGAAAATTGGTCAAAAACCACGAAAATGATGTGACCCGGCCGGGTGGCTCCCACCCGGGCATGCCACCCGGCCAAAATACGATCCAAATAATATTTCAGCCTTGCCCGGGTCGAAACCACCCGGCCGGGTGGGTTTCACCCGGGCTAAATACGAAGGTGTTGCAAAATTGGCCTTTCCCGAGTAGAATCCCACATGGCCATGTCATTTTTCGTTCCGTTGTATCTCGAGCTTCCGACCTCCGATTGACTCGATTCTTTTTTTCATTCCACTCCGTTTTTCGAGACGAATCCAACGGTGCACTCTTCTTCCTGATCCAGTAAGGTATGGTTGGTGTTTTGCTCCAAATTCCATCGTATTTCCTATAAAATCGACAGAACACAACCTTTCTCTCATTTTGGCTCAAACAATCATAATCAATGCATAAATCAATGAAATCAACATCAAATGAGCTTCAAATATGCATCTAAATCGTGTAAATTCCACCCGAATCACTCATAGGTCCAGTAAGACCTCTACCCTTTGTTCTTTTATGAATAACAACAAGGGTTGGAGAACTTACCTCTTTCTCTGATTCTAACTCGTTCTCCACAATTGCTACTGACTGTTCTGACTGCTCCGGGGTCAGTTTTCCAGTCATGATCTTCTTGGATCTCACTCGGTGTGGATCATGCCTTGCCTTTGATCTTACTTCCGGTTCATCATCATCTAATCTAAACATAGATCCACCAGAGTCTTATTGTTGCTCAAATTCCATTGATTCTTTCTTGAAAAGGAACTTTCCTTGATGGAATCTCTTTGGTGTACTCCAATCAACCTTACTGCTCACATTGACTCCTTTGAATGCTTAATTTGTTTCCAGTAGAATGCTTAATTTGTTTCCAAAACCAACCATTGCCTTTACAGAAAACTCCTTTGACTCCTCATCAAACAAATTTTTATCCTTCTCACTCAGTAGCCTTTCAAGGAAAAATCCTTGCCAATATCCATCTACTCGATCAATGATCGCCGCCATTACTTGAATCTTTAGATTTGAAAGAGCATTTTGAATGTGATGTTACCCTAACAAACTCTTTCCGGTAATATCCATCAATAATCGAAGGGGCTCTGGGAGAATTGCTTTCTTCAGGTTCAATAACGTCTTAGGTTCTTCTCCGGTCCATCTACCAACACACACTTTTTCTTGCCCTTCCATATAGCTCAAAATATGAACAGGTCCGTCGGGGAGATCAAAAGCATTGGCTAGAAGATCTCTTGCCAAAGACACACTGTTTCCCGAAAGAAACGACTTTACAGCATTGGTGTCACCATTGAGTTGTAGATAGAATTCCATTACCTCAGGTTCAAAAACCTTCTTGGGAAAGGATTATAGGTACTTCCTCAAACCGCATTCTTCGCACATCGTGAGAATGGCTTGATTCTCCTCCTTTTGCCTTCCGATGAAGTAGACAAAATTTTCAACAAATACACCCTTTTCTTTGATCCATTTCATAGGGTTAAAGGTACCTACAACTTCGTGAGTGTCGTTTAAAACTTCGATAATAGCCATTGATGTAGAAGTTAGAATAGGAGTGTTTGAAGAATTTCAGAGTTCGTAAGCTTTCAGAAACGTAAAAGTGAAGAAGATGAAGTGTTGAGATCGTGGATATCGAATTCAAAGCAAATCTAGGGCTTGGATTGAATTAATTTCGCACGATGTGTGGTTTGGATTGAGTCTTGAGATGTGGGATTTAAAAAAATGTTCCGTATTCAAAACCCTTTCCAATTTTGGAGCCAAACTGCTATTGATGAATACACCCTAAAATTAGGTCAAAAATAGAGGAGTGTATTAATCTTCTCTATTAGTAATCTAATTTTGAACAAATCTTGACTTAGAAATTTTCTAAGGCAAAATACTGTTCTGATGTATATCAGCACAATTTTTTTCCAAACACACTTAGCTTTATTTTCTCACTTTTATAATAATGAAATTTACTTATCTGGGTTCAGATGAGTACTGTGATCAGCTGAGTATCATTTTTTTTGATGATCAGATTAGTTCTTGGGGTCAGCATAGTAACATCAGATCAGTTCTCCAACTTTTCTGATTGTTACTTTCTCGACATTTTGAGCACTTTTTGACATCAGTACAGTACTAACAGATCAGTACTGTGTCTCAGATCAGTTCCCCCTTCAGTAGAGAACTCTTCTTCTGTGCCTGTTTCACCTTGGTAGAAGTGTTAGTTCATAAATATGGGTGAAATACAATACAGAATAGTAAAGAATAATTAAAATAAGGTATTTGTAAGGTTTATTCTAAGGCGACTAGTGCTCTGAGTCAACAGAAAGGGTATTTAAGAAATCATAGATTCCCCCTTAAATGTATATTCTCAATTCCCTCAGCTTTACTAGCTTCCTCATCGGGATTAGGCACCTTAGAAACCTTTTACCTGATTGTGATGAATGTAGTGGTCTTGGTATGGTCTTATTCCTCTGAGTTATCCTTTTTGGTATATTGTTCTTGGTTTGCTGATCTGCTCTTTGATATCAGCATAGTACCTGAAATGTTAGTACAGTTCTATATACATGCAGGATCCATGTTTATCAATCCTAAACTTATGCAAAGCTCTCTAAATCTAGTTTCAGCCAAAGGTTTTGTGAAAATGTCATCTCTTTGAATATCAGTATGGATCTTTTCCATCCTAATGTTTTTATTTTCAACATGATCCCTAATGAAACGATGCATAACATCTACATGCTTGCATCTAGTGTGTAAAACGGGATTCTGAGTGATAGCAATGGCACTATTGCTGTCACAGAATATAGGTACATTAGATTCCACAATATTGTAGTCTCTAAGTTGTTGCATTAGCTAAAGAAGCTGACTACAACAACTTCATGCGGCCATATATTCTGCTTCAGTGGTAGATGCTGCTACACTTGTTTGTTTCTTTGAAAACCATAATATGAGCTTAGTACCTATGAATTGGCATGAACCAAAAGTTGATTTTCTATCTATCCTGCAACCACCAAAGTCAGAATCTGAATAACCACTTAGGGATAAATCACTATCTGCAGAATACCATAATCCTCGATTAATGGTACCCTTTAGATATTTCAATATCGTTTTAGCAGTTTCCACATGACTTTCATATAGGCAGCATAAGCAAGGAATAATCTTATAGCTTCTAGTCTAGCTACAGGGGCAAAAGTTTCATCATAATCAATACCCTCAGCTTGAGAGTAGCCCTGAGCAACTAATCTAGCTTTATTCCTAACTACAAGATCATTTTCATCTTTCTTATTCTTGAAAATCCACTTAGTGCCTACCACATTGTGATCAGCAGGTCTATCTACAAATTCCCAAACATCATTTCTAGTAAACTGATTTAATTCATCTTGCATAGCAATAATCCAATTACTATCAGCCAAAGCCTCTTTTACAGTCTTGGGCTCAATAGAAGACAGAAAACAACACCAAAAAAATAAAGAATTACTAGGTTCTGCCTTAGAATCAAATACTTGTCTCCTGGTCTTAACACCTTTACTAGACTCACCAATAATAAGATCAGTATAGTGAGCAGATTTCCATGTCTTTCTAGTCTTAACAGGAACACTCTCATCATCTAAATCATTTATAGCATCATGCATATTAGTATCATCAATATGAGCAGATTTGTTCACAGGAGAACAATCAACCAATTCAGGCATGTCAATGGGTCTAGAAGACTTACCTTTGCCTTTTACCTTTTCTACATCATCATCTTTCTTCAAAATGTTTAGGAATGGATTGTAAGCTTGTATAGATTCATAAACTTTAGTCTTTTCATCATCATTGGTTTGAATTTTCAGATTATCAACTTTCTTACTGAGCTGATGGTCAGCAGAGTCCTGTACAACTTCATCAAAGACAACATGGGGTGTTTCTTCCACACATAGAGTAGAGTAATTAAATACTCTAAATGCCTTACTATTTGAGGAGTGTCCTAAAAATATCCCCTCATCTGCTTTAGCATTAAAAGCATTTAATTTACTCTTTCCATTATTGTGTGTTGGGAATAAAATGAGAAGTGTTTTGATTTAATACCAAAACCCCCTGAGACATGCCTAAGTCAAAGATGATTATGTTCTAAGAATGTTAGAACATATAGCATAAGGCTAGATGAGAAGCTGAAATGTTAGGTAGCTCTTAGTTTATTAGATGCACAATGTGAGGGGGAACATATGCTTTGAAGTCTATCAAGAACAAGTCCCCTCAAGGCTCAAATTCTGGAATGATTACCAAGTCCAATGAAGGACAAGTATGCTGATCAGAAGAGTTGTCTCAGCACAATTAAACCAGAACAAGTGTTCTGAAGCTTAAGATCAACTATGCTGAAGAGGTCAAGACAACTATACCCTAAAGATCTTCAAGGAATCATGCTAAGAATACATACAAAGGAAGCAAAGCGAAAGAGCCAAGTCAACTGAAAAGAGTGATAAGCAAAGTTTTCCAATTGATAAGGAAAGTTGTCCTATCTTTGGATCAACCATTAGAAGCCATGTCCATACTTAAACAAGTGAATCTTGAAGTCAGACATTGGGAAGAGTGCTACAGAATGAAGACAAAGTCTATACAGCCGTTTATTTTCCAAATGAGGACATGTCACTATCAAGAATCTGCCTTCTAAGTTGAAGAACTCAAAGAAGACATTTATGGACATTTGCGGCTGCCTCTCCAACGGGCAAATCCTTCATTTGTCTATAAATATAGAAGTGTGAAGACCATTTGAGAGCACCTCAACCTTGACAAGAATATCCAACTATCCTACAAGTCAAAGTGCTTTCAAGCTTACAAAGAGACTACCTTAGTCTTCATACACTTCATCTAAGCTGAACCTCATTGTATATCCATACAAAGCTTAGAGAGATATCCTAATCCTTATACACTGATCTTCATTGTAAAGGATATCTCATTAGTTGAAACCTTACTTCAACCCTTACATCTTTCAAGTGAGAAAGTGAGAAGGTTGTAGTAGTAGAAGTGGTAGGAGCTGACTGTTGAGAGAAGAACATTTCAGTTCTGAGTTGAGAAGAGGGTACTAGGACTCTAGACATCCTAGGGATCAATTCACCAAGGAGTGGTGTTCTTGATCAAGTGCACATTGGCACTATAAAACAAGTTAATTCCAAGAGTGAAGGAATTATCCTTTTAAATCAGGGAAAGTGGATGTAGGAGCTTGAGTCTCTGAACCACTATAAACTCTTGTGTTGATTTACTTTCAAGTACTTTCATACACTCAACACTGCACACAAAACCGATCTTTCAAAGGACAAATATTCAAAGACTGTGCAAAACACATTTGGACAAGTTCCTTGAAAACTGGATTGATTGACTAAGTGATTTCAGAACTTAAAGGAGTTTAAACTTAAGGGCCAACCACGAATTCCGCACTTATAACTAACTTAGATAGTCATTCAACTAAGTACTCAATAGTACTTAGTAGCTTAGTTATCTTTGAGAAGTTATACATCTTCAGCAGAGTTGTCCAAGACAATCTTGCTGAACTCTGGTTTGATCAAAGTTTGAAAAGAATTTGCAAACAAGTGTATTCCCCCCCCCCCATACACTTGTTACATACTCCTTTCAGGACCAACAAGTGGTATCAGAGCAGGGGTTCAAAGACCACTGCTTCTGAAAATCCATATTGATTTTCAAAATCACATATTTGGTGTGGTCACTGAACTGATCTATCTGAAATCCTTTATATCTATTGTCTAACTCCTTTCTTGAAGAAATGGCAAGAGGAAACAACAACAACAACCAGAACCAGCAACAGAATCAAGAACAAAACATAAATGATGTTGTTCCACCTCCTGCTGTTCAAGGATTGGACAATATGGCTACAAATCCAGTCAATCACATTTCACATCACAAATTGCCCATGTTCTCAATGGACAATTCTGATTTCTGGAAAATCAGAATGAGGGCTCATCTTGCATCTCTACACACTGATAAGGAATGTTGTCCTTATCATAGGACTAACCATCAGAAGCCATGTCCATGGTTAAACAAGTGGATCTTGAAGTCAGACATTAGGAAGAGTGCTGCAGAATGAAGACAAAGTCTATACAGCCGTTTATTTCCCAAACGAGGATATGTCACTATCAAGAATCTGTCTTCTAAGTTGAAGAACTCAAAGAAGACATTTATGGACATTTGGAGCTGCTTCTCCAACGGGCAAATCCTTCATTTGTCTATAAATACAGAAGTGTGAAGACCATTTGAAGTACCTCAACCTTGACAAGAATATCCAACTATCCTACAAGCAAGAGTGCTTTCAAGCTTTCAAAAGACTATCTTAGTCTTCATACACTTCTTCTAAGCTGAACCTTATTGTATATCCATAAAAAGCTTAGAGAGATATCCTATCCTTATACACTGATCTTCATTGTAAAGAACAGTTCAGTTCTGAGTTGAGAAGAGGGTACTAGGACTCTAGACATCCTAGGGATCAATTCACCAAGGAGTGTTGTTATTGATCAAGTTCACCTTGGCACTATAAAACAAGTTAATTCCAAGAGTGAAGGAATTATCCTGTTAAATCAGGGAAAGTGGATGTAGGAGCTTGAGTCTCTGAACCACTATAAACTCTTGTGTTGATTTACTTTCAAGTACTTTCATACATTCAACACTGCACACAAAACTGATCTTTCAAAGGACAAATATTCAAAGACTGTGCAAAACATATTTGGACAAGTTCCCTGAAAACTGGATTGATTGACTAAGTGATTTCAGAAATTAAAAGGAGTTTAAACTAAAGGGCCAACCAATAATTCCCCACATATAACTCCCTTAGATAGTTATTCAACTAAGTACTCAATAGTACTTAGTAGTTTGATTATCTATAAAGAGTTAATCATATCAGCAGAGTTGTCCTGGACAACCTTGCTGAACTCTGGTTTGATCAAAGTTTGAAAAGATTTGCATACAAGTGTATTCCCCCCCCCATACACTTATTATATACTCCTTTCAAGACCAACAAGTGGTATGAGAGCAGGGGTTCATAGACCACTACTTCTGAAAATCCATCTGACAACAAGTGGTATCTGAAATCCTTTATATCTATTGTCTAACCTTTTCTTGAAGAAATGGCAAGAGGAAACAACAACAACAACTAGAACCAGCAACAGAATCAAGATCAAAACATTAATGCTGCTGTTCCACGTCCTGCTGTTCAAGGATTGGATAATATGGCCACAAATCCAGTCAAGCACATCTCACATCATAAATTTCCCATGTTCTCAATAGACAATTATGATTTCTGGAAAATCAGAATGAGGGCTCATCTTGCATCTCTACAGACTGACATGTTGAGAGTGATCACAAGAGGACCTTTTGTGTTCACTCAAGTCAATCCCAGACTCACTGAAGCTCAAAGAGCAGACACAAGAGATGTGATCCCCAAAAATGAAGACGACTTCACCTCAGAAGAGAAGAGGAAAGATAATCTGAATTATCTTGCTATGAACACCCTCTACCAAACAATTCCAGGTGCAATCATGGGAAGAGTCTACCACTACACAACTGCCAAAGAAATTTGGGATACTCTTGCAGAAATGTGTGAGGGTACTGAAAAGATCAAGGAGAAGAAGCTCCAAGTAGCTGTGCAGAAGTTTGAACAATTCACAATGGAGTCTGAGGAGTCCATTGACAAATTTGCTGGTAGATTCACTGATGTGATGAATGAGATCGACTCATTGGGCAAGGTGTACTCCAAGAGAGAGGTTGGATTAAAGATCTTGAGAAGTCTCACTCAAAAGTGGGATGTCTATGTTGTTATGATGCAGAACACCAAGGATCTCTCCACCATGCCCATGCAACAAATCTTCTCTGAACTCAAAGCTTATGAGTTCGATCTCAACGGAAGAAAGCCTGTTGAGGAACCTTCAGTTCCTACAAAGGGAGTGGCATTCAAAGCCAAAACTGCTGAACCAGAAATGCAGTCCACTTCCAGATCATCAAAGTCAGTCTCCAAGACTGAAATGAAGGAGGAGCTAGCCTTGATGGCTAGAAGATTTGAAAAGCTCAATTCAAGGTTTGGTAGATACAAGAAATTCTACCAAGACAACAAATTCAGGAGAAGGTACAACTCTCCTGAAGCTCAGGCTGAAGTCAAGAAGCCTGAAGAGAAAAGATCAGAGGACAAGTACTCTGATAGGAGAAGGTCCAGTAGAGCTGAACCTTCATCATCTAGAAGAAGAGATGAACCCAAAAAGGATGATGATGAAGACTTGTGCTACAATTGCAAGAAGAAAGGGCATTTCCAGTATGATTGCCCTGAATTAAACTCTAAGGAAAGAAGAGAAAGGCAAGCAAAAAGAGACAGAAAGTTCACCAACAGAAAAGCCATGATGGCTGGTGAAGAATCTGATAGTGCTGAAAGCTTCAACTCTTCTGATGGACTGTTCTCAAACAGTGATGATGATGATGATGTGTGCAACATGGCTCTTGAGGATGATGAGGTATCCTCTACTTCTAGCTCACCATCATTCATTTCACAAAACACTAGTGAAGTCAACTTGAAACTTTCTCTTGGGAAGTTGATGGAAGATTTCACTATGTTACAAGAATTTCATGACAATTGTGTGAGAGAAAATGAAAGATTGTCAATTGAGCTGGCTAAAAACTCTAAGTTAGTTGTTGATGTCAAGTCTACTGAGTTGTATCAACAAGTCTTGAGATAGCTTGAGGAAGCAAATATCAGGATAGTTGACCAACAAAAGGAGATTGTTGATCAACTCCTATCTCAGAAGAGAAAAGATTTTGAACTGAAAATTCTTCAAGCTAAATTTGAAAACCTCTCACAGGAGTATGATATTCTAAAATCAAGTGAAGAGAGCCTGAAATTAAAGATGTCTGCTCTGAGAAGATCCACTAAAGCAATAGAGGAAATTCAGAGTTACCAAAGACCTATGGCTCAAAGAAGTGGATTAGGTTTTGATCCATTTGAATATTCACCTTGTCTTAGTGTTTCTTCTACAAGTAACACTAAGAGAATCTTTGTCAAGTCAGTGGCACAACAAGCTGAAAATAAAATAATTTAGCCACTGAACAAAGGAAAGGGCAAAATGGATGATTTTCCAACTCAAGTGCTTCAAGAGACTAGGCCCAAACCTAAGGAAAAGGCCAAAGTCCCTGAACACAAGAGGAATGTTGGTCAGCAGAGTAGACCCAATGGTAGGGCAACTCTCCTGAACAATGTTCAGAGGGGTTATCCAAGGTATAATCAGCCTAGGCCAACTCTACTGAGAAAGCCTCAGCTGAATAGACCTAAGAACAACCATCCTCAAAGGCAGAATAAAATGAGACAACCAAAACCCTACATGCCAAAGGGTAATAGTCACAAAAATGCCTTTCCTCAAAGATTCCCTCAAGTAGCACAAAGAACTCACAAGTTCAGGAGGTTTGACAACTCTCCTGAAACTTACAGAGTTAACACTTTCACACATACTTTCCCAAAGGCATTTAAGGGAAAGACAGTGTATGTTAATGCTAGAGGAAAACAACTTAGCCACCTTGAATCAATCAGGGTCATTAGGCAAGTTTGGGTTCCTAAAGGTACAGCTAACCTCTCAGGACCCAAAACTCAAAGGGTACCTAAACCTATCTAATTGCAGGTACCTATGGGACACAAGAAGAGGAGAATGAGCAAAAAGTCAGCATGGTACCTTGACAGTGGATGTTCAAGGCACATGACTGGAAATAAAGATCTCCTCATTGACTTCATTGAAAAAGAAGGCCCAAATGTCACATTTGGAGACAGCTCACAAGCAACAACAAAAGGTTATGGTACCTTGATGATTGGTAACATCAAGGTATCCAATGTGTCTTATGTGGCTGGTCTCAAATATAATCTCCTAAGTATCAGTCAATTCTGTGATAAAGATTTCAATGTTGAGTTTTCAAGTGGAAAATGCTTAATCAAAGATAAAACTCAACACACTCTATTGACTGGAACTAGGAAAGGAAATGTGTATTTTGCAGACTAGGACAAGTCTACTGATGCTGAATGCTTCATTGCTAGGAGTTCTAGGGAACAAAGCTGGTTATGGCATAAAAGACTAAACCACCTGAACTTCAAAACAATGAACAAACTTGCTAGAAATGCATTAGTTAAAGGACTACCTAATGAGGTTTTCATTAAAGAGCATGTCTGTAAACCATGCCAAGAAGGAAAACAAATCAAAGCCTCATTCAAAGGAAAACCAGTCATTTCTACTAAAAGGGTACTTGAACTTCTACATATGGAATTATTTGGACCAATTACCCCTGCAAGTATAAATGGTAGAAAATACACATTGGTGGTAGTAGATGACTTCTCTAGGTTCACATGGGTAGTATTTCTCCTTAATAAGAAGGAAACACAAGTGAAACTGCCTGAACTACTAAAGAGACTGTCAAATGAGAAAAGCCTTAGCATTATCAAGATAAGATCTGATAAAGGCACTGAGTTCATAAATTCATACATTAATGAGTATTGCACATCAAATGGAATAGCTCATGAAACCTCAGCAGCTAGAACTCCTCAACAAAATGGAGTTGCAGAAAGAAGAAATAGGACCTTAAAAGAAGCTGCTAGAACTTTAATTGCTGATTCTAATCTACCTAAAAGGTTTTGGGCTGAAGCTATAAACACTGCATGCCATACTCAAAATAGATGTTTGATTACTAAGGGGCAAGGCAAAACCCCCTATGAACTCTGGAAAGGAAGAATGCCTAAAGTGTCATACTTTCACATATTTGGTTGCAAGTGTTTCATTCACAACAATGGGAAAGAACAGTTGAAAGCCTTTGATAGCAAAGCTGATGAGGGAGTATTCCTTGGATATTCTCAAATCAGTAGAGGTTTCAGAGTCTACAACAAGAAAACCTTTATTGTGGAGGAAACACCTCATGTTGTGTTTGATGAATCTACTCATGAGTTCAGGAACAAGGACTTAGAGACAGAAGAAATCACACAAAGGACAACCTGATTGAGCCTAAAAGACAAAGGCATTGAATTCCTAGATGTTGTCCAAGCAAACCTCCCTGAAATCATAATGTTGGACAACAATCCTGAAGGCAATCTTCCTGAGGAAAACCCCACTGAAGGAAATGGTGAACTGAATGACTCAATCCCAGTTCACATTCAGGTAATAACTACCAATGAAGAAGCAGTCCCTGCTGAGGTAGTAAATGGATCAAATAATCAAGGGGGAAGCAACAATGTTGAAAATGCCAATATCCCTGATATTGAGGACAAATCCCCTGATTATGATCCTGAATTAGATCCTGCTTTGAACTTTCCTGAATTTTATGATCAAAATGACTCAACTTCAGTAGAGGACAACTCTACTGAAGAGATCAGAAAAAGAAGGACTTGGTTGTCTGACCATCCTACTGATCTAATACTTGGTGACCCAAGTATAGGAGTCAAAACTAGAAGGTTTCATGGTGAAAGTGCTCTATTTTGTTGTTTCTTGTCAGAGCAAGAACCAAGTGACATTGAAGAAGCACTACAGGATGCCAATTGGATCACAGCCATGCAGGAAGAACTCAACCAATTCACCAGAAATGACGTATGGGAGTTGGTGGATAGACCTTCACATCAAGATGTTATTGGAACCAAGTGGGTGTTCAAGAACAAGAAGAATGAGAATGATGTGATTGTCAGAAACAAAGCAAGACTAATGGCAAAGGGCTATTGCCAATCAGAAGGTTTTGACTATGATGAGACTTTTGCACCTGTGGCAAGGGTGGAAGCAATAAGGCTCTTTCTAGCCTACGCAGCCCACAAGAGGTTCAAAGTGTACCAAATGGATGTCAAGAGTGCCTTTCTAAATGGAGTCTTGAAAGAAGAAGTCTATGTGGAGCAACCACCTGGTTTTGAGGTTGGAAATCAAGTCTACAGATTGAAGAAGGCTCTATATGGACTCAAGCAAACCCCTAGGGCTTGGTATGATACACTGTCACAATTCCTCTTGGATCATGGATTCATCAAGGGAACTGTGGACAGAACACTCTTCAGAATCTCTGAAGGAGAGGACATCTTGCTTGTCCAAATTTATGTGGATGACATAATTTTTGGATCCCCCAATGAGAAGCTGTGTGAGAAGTTCTCAAAGCTTATGCAAAGCAAGTTTGAGATGTCCATGATGGGGTTGATGAACTTCTTTTTGGGACTTCAAGTCAAGCAATCTAAAGAAGGGATTTTCATCAACCAAGCCAAGTACACCAGAGAAATGATAAAAAATTTTGGGTGTACAACTAGCAAGCCAGTAAGGATCCCAATGAACACAAAATGGAAGATGTATCATGATGAGAGTGGTGTCCCAACCAACTCTACTGAGTATATAGGAATCATTGGTTCACTCCTCTATCTCACTGCAAGCAGACCTGACATCACCTTTGCAGTAGGTGTTTGTGCAAGGTTTCAAGCCAATCCTAAGAAAAGCCATCTTGAGGCTGCAAAAAGGATCTTGAGGTATCTCAAAGGCACTGAAAATCTAGGCCTTTGGTACCCTGCTGATGACAACATTGAGTTAACTGGCTACTCAGATGCTGACTATGGAGGATGTAGAATTGACAGAAAGTCCACTTCAGGGACTTGTCAATTCTTAGGCAACAAACTCATATCTTGGTTCTCCAAGAAGCAGAACACAGTGGCTACTTCAACCACTGAAGCTGAATATGTTGCAGTTGGAAGTTGTTGTGCTCAAATGCTTTGGTTGAGACAACAACTAAGAGACTACAATGTCAACTCTGCTGAAGTGCCGATTTTCTGTGACAACAATAGTGCAATTGCAATATCACAGAATCCAGTCTTGCACACAAGATGCAAACATGTGGACATCAAGCATCACTTCATCAGAGATCATGTGGAGAAGAAGGACATCAAATCGGTAAAAATCCACACAGATCACCAAAAAGCTGATATATTGACAAAACCACTTGTAGAGGCAAGATTCCTAGAGCTATCAGCAGAATTGGGATTACTTGATCTAGGGAAGTTGGACAAGTAAATCAATTGGAGTTAATGAGAGAAGATGAATCTAAAAGAAGTTTCAGCAGACTTGGTCAAGTCTACTGAAATTCAGAAGAGATGACCTCAAATGTTCAGGACTCTTGTCCATTGAATCTCAGGACACTTGTCCACATCTTTTCAGGACACTTGTCCATGTGGGGTCAGATAAGTTGTTTTGGCTATCAAACGAATTCTTGGTATGATAAGCACCTATTTTGGGCAATCATTACCTATTTTGATATCTGTCCCATTCCTTTTACAGATATCACCTTTATAGGATTTTAATTTGTCTCCCACCCAAAAGGTCGCTTTCCATGCATTAAATGCCAAGATTTAACTCTTGTTTGCATTAAACATTTCAAGGCATGATCTATCTCGAAAACTCCCCAAGCATTAACCAAGATTAAATAACTTCACATTCGAATAGAAAACAGTTTTTCACTGTTACATTGGTTATTGACCATTGGATCAAAATTGGCCAACTCGCCTGAAATAAATCCTGGCCGTTCAATTTTGATTTCCATTTTTATCAACCGTTGAAAACCCTTGAGACTCACCTACTCATTGACATACATTCTTTTCAGAATATTCACAAGTCTTAAGAACCCCCACAAACTCAATTCCTCCCCAAGTATACGAAACCCTAGCTTTCATTTCTTCAAACACTCTCAAACTCTCAATATCCTCTCTAAATCCTTCAATGGCTCCCAAAGCTAGACCTGATATGATCATTGACTTCTCTAACAAGGCTTTAGACATTGATTTTGGTTATCTCATCAACAAGAATAGCCTCATTTTTTAGCCCATAGTCTCTTTTGAGAGTGAAGATCCTGAAATCACTCCAACTCTTAGATGGCTGAGAAGAGCTGGACTCAAGAAGTTTATGGAAGAAAAACCAAGCTCATGTCTGGAGAGTTATATGGCTGAGTTCTTTGCTTTCCTCAAATGGAGAGGTAAACCTGAGGATGGTGAGGTTGCTACAAGATTGTCATATGTGGCAGAAGGTGAAGAAGAAGAGAGATTTCACAGGGTGAAATTCTCTGCAGAAGACCTTGAAGGAGCCTTTGGATTGCCCTCTAAGGGAAGGAGTCCAGAATTTTATGGTGCTGACCATGAAGAAAAGATAGCTCAAGAGTGGCTATTGGTTCCAGGTCCCATCTCTTCAACCCAACACAAAAGAACTCTTAAGCCATAATTTCTCAACCTCTTTGAGGTAATTACCAAGAGTCTTTTGAGCAACACTGGAAGTCTGGAGCAAGTCAGCTTCCCAAGAATCAGAATTATGGCTGCAGTTATTGATGCCAGTGACAAGGGCATCAAGTTTGATTGGAGGACCTTCATCTTGTTTGAGATGATGAAGGAAAAAGCCAAATTTAAGGTGAAAGTTCACAACAAGGTTGTATTGGAAGGAAAACTCAAGTATTGCACCAGGGCAATCCTGTTGATTGAAAGGTTTTCCCATTACTCTCAAATACAAACCTTTGCAAAGCCCCTCCCTGCCCAGAAAGTGATGTTCAGGAAGCTAAGTAAGAAAATTGAGCAAAGGAGGATGCAACTGGCCAAACCTGCTGAGGAGAAGGTTGAGGAGAAGCCAAAAATGAAGAAGAGGACAAAGGCCAGAGTTGTGAAGACAAGGAAAGTGTCTCAAATTCCTTCAGAATAGACTTCAGGAGCATCTACAGAGGTAGAAGAAGTTGCCAAAGAAGGAGTACAAGTGCCATCTGATCATTCAGAAGAATTGAGGCAAAAGTACAATGAGACAAGGGAAAAGAAGAAGGGTGATAAGAGGCCCAGGGAAGTTGTCCCTGAGAAGGAAAAGGAGGGAAGTGGAAGCAGTAGGGCCAGCAAGAGAAGGGTCAAGCCTACTGAGAAAATTTTGGAGCTTCAGGAGGATAGAACTCTCCAACTTGCTTTGAGGGAGAGTATGGCTGAAAGTAGGACCAAATCTAAGTCTAGGACCAACTCTTCTGGTTCTGGAACTCCTGAGTCCAAGGTCCCTGAAGGTCAACCAAAAGAGGCCAACCTTCCTGAAACCCAAAATCCTGAGCCCAACTCCCCTGAAACCCATATAACCCCCACAAACCAACCCATCACCCCTCTCAATCTTACCAAGAGATATTCTCCAGAAGGGAGTGTGCAAAGAAGTGGCATTGATGTGCTAGCTGACCTTGTTGTGGATGAGACAAGACTAAATTCTCCACTTGACTCAACCCATGCTCAATTACTCAAAGTTCTTAGAAGCTGCACTTCATGAGCCAACTCCCCTGAGCAAAGCCCCGTCAGATCCATTGCTCTCAAAAGCAACTGAAGCAACCCTTGCAGCACCCAACCCTTCTGAGACCAACCCCCCTGAACTCAAACTCCCTGAAGCCACATTAGGAGAACCCAGAGCCAACTCCCCTGTAACCCAAACTCCCCATTCCAGTGGTGATGAGGAGGAGTATACTTATGAAAGTATGCTCAGAGGTGGAGCCAGGGCTACTGTGGACAATCTGTACCCACAACTTGCTAAATTTCCTAGAATTCAGAAGATGTTTCATGATTTAAGGATGCTTGTGGATGTCAAGGACAAAACCATTATGGAAATCTCTCAAGTCATCCAAGATAAGGGTGCAAATTGGTGGCAAGTGGAGGAGAGTAGGCTACTACACTTTGCTGGAGTTTTGAAGACAAGATTCCTCATTGATGAGGATGTTTTTGCAAAGTTGGTGGAGGATAAGATCATTGAAGAGAAGGAGAGAATAGCTAAGGGCATCAGACACCCTGAAAGTAGCTCAAATGATGATGATTCCCCTGATGATCCCTCAAACCCCTCAAATCACAACCCTCCTGAAACCAATCCCAACCCTCGTGAATCCAAATTGCCTTCAACCCCTCTCTTAACCTACCATAGGAAAGGCTCTGTTTCATCAGAGGTGTTGACCAAGGCTGGTGACACAACCAAAGATACATCTGCCAATGAAGGTTCTTCTGAACCCAAGGCACAACCTAAAGATGTTGAGGTTCCTATTATAGAGGCTGGTTTGATTAAGGCCTATTCAGTGTCAGAAGAGTTGGACACTGATCA
The DNA here is from genome assembly GCA_963675135.1 of Galeopsis tetrahit. Classification (NCBI taxonomy): domain Eukaryota; kingdom Viridiplantae; phylum Streptophyta; class Magnoliopsida; order Lamiales; family Lamiaceae; genus Galeopsis; species Galeopsis tetrahit. The sequence continues at coordinate 52,181,503 of OY776123.1, forward strand.
GCCCTTAATCATTCAGGATGACTCAGTGGCTGCTGATAAAAGCATTGTGATCTCCGAAAAACTGCCATCTTTGAACCTTGTTGAAGGTGAAGATGCTGCATGTTTAAGTGAAGGAGTTGAAAAGGAGAGTGTAGAGAAAAGACAAGAGGGAGTTGTGGATGATAGAGAGGTTGTCATCACTAAGATAGTGAGTGTACCACTAAATGAGGGTGGTATAAGTGAGGAAGGAGAGGTTATTCTTGAAGTCAAATCTGAACTTCAAGAATCCCTTGATGAAAGGAGGCCTGTTCCTTTATGTAAGGAAATCAATACTGAAGGGAGAAAAGAATGAGTTGAAAATGAGAAAAAAACTGTTGATGTATTAGAGTCTTGTGCAAAAGAAACTGAGGGTGATGAGTGTTTATTCACTAACCCATTTAATTTCTCTGAATTTGCAGGTATTTCTCTTGACCAAATCTTTGAAGATGATCTCTTAACAAATGCACCCATCCAAGTGGATTCTGGATCAGCACAAGCCTTGCTTTGGATGCAAACAGCAAAGTTGGACTTCTTGGCTCATCAAGTCCAATCTGCTCATGCAGAAACTTCTGGAGCCTTGGATGAGCAAGGAAGAACATTGGCATCTGTGGAGATGAGATTAACTGGCTCTGAAGATGTGGTGCTACCCACATTGGAGGCAAGAATAAGTGGAGTGGAATCTGGTCTTCAAACCATTTCCACTGAGGTCCAAAAAGCTAAAGCCAGTATGGAGGCCATCTCAAAAGAAGTCAAGAAGGAACTGAAGTTGCTAAGAGATAATCACAATTCTAATGTTCAAGCTCTTAGACTAACTGTCAAGCAGGCACTTGGGAAGAAATCAGCCTTGTAGAAGAAGAGGGCAGAGGCACAAAGGCTAGCAATAGTGAACGCTGCCTCAGAAAAATTTTCCCAAGAGGTGATGGCCAACATTGCTGAGAGTGCAGTGGCCAACCTCACTGAATTCCTTAAAGCCCAACTTGATGCATCTCTGAAAGCAACCATGGAGGAAGTTGTCCAACAAAAGATGAAGCCTGTTCTAGCTTTCCTTAGCTTGAGCAGTGACAGAATGCAGAATATACATGATGAGAATGTATATTTGTTGGAAGAGATGAAGTCCCTGACCCAAGCCCAATCCTTAATGGCATCCACAATGAGTGAGCTCAAACCTCAATGTTTTGATGCTGCCAAAAAGGGGGAAAGGGAAAGAGCAAGGGCAAAAGGTGCCTTGATCATTGGAGGCTCTGATAAGGGCAAAGACAAGGTTGCTGAAGGAAAAGGAAAAGAGCCAGCAGTGCTGAACATAGAAGATCTTGATGAAGAAGAGCAGTTAGCCATAACCTTGAAAAATTCAATGGCTTCAGCTCAAGAAGAGAGAGTTAAGCTATAGCAAAGACCAGGAGGTGAAGTGTCTGGTTTGGACAAGGATGCTGAAGGTGTCCAAACTAGAGGAAAGATCAAGAAGGCCAAGGGAAACAAAAGAAAAGCTGAAACATTCACTGATTTTCCCAACAACCTTGATCTCCCCCTTGAGTTCAGAATTGAGGAAGAAGATCCTACTTCTAAGAAGAGCAAGACTGCTGAAAAATCTAAGGACAAGTCTACTGCAATGACCAAAAAGGCTGAGACTGCTGAAAAAGACAAGTCTTCGGCAACTGACAAGTCTGCTGAGACTAAGTCCACTGAAGGTGCCAAAGCTGCTAAAGATGTGGAAGAACTGTATGAAGAAGGCTTTGGACCAGGACCAAAGAAGAAGAAAGTTGCAATACTGAATGATCCATCAAAGCTGTTCCATGAAGGGTATGGCAAAGACCCTGAAACTCAACAGAAGCTGGCCATGATGAGGCCCCAAGAAAAAATGGACTTGATGGAAGAGGCAAATAGAGCAAGAGACAAGAGAAGAGCTGATTTCCAAAAGCCAAGAAGTAAGAGAGCAACTTACAGCAAACTAAAGCCACAGCTTTTGATCCCCATGGACACCAAATATCCTCACTTGGATAAATGGGTGCCAATACAGCTAAATGACTCATGGGAAGAGCCCAAAAGGGAGTTTGTCTATGACTACTATGTCATTGACAGATGGAATGGAAGAGATGCCAACTCCACTTTTGCTGAGTTCATGATAGAGTATCATAGAGAACTATATCAACAACTGCTTGCAGCTGCTGACATTGCAAGATTTGAACTCACTGCCCCCAAGCCAATCATATATATGCCTCCAAAGCTGGATGGATGGATAGATCAGAACAAAATTCTCCAAGAGTTTGTTGGAATCCTGAAGTTGAACAGGATGCAACTTGGACCAAAGGGCACTAATCAAGAGGCCATGGAGCTGAAGAAAAGGGTGTGGGCACAATATGGGATGGTGCCACCTCCTAAAGACAACCTCTGAAATTGGCTAAGTCCTGTTGACCCCTTTCTGCTGATCTGATTGCTTTGAATGCTGATTTTCTGAAATTAGTCATCTATGCTGAAATTTATCAAGACTGCTGATGTGCTTTGCTCTGATGACTGTTTGCTCTGATATGCTTTGTGCTCTGATATTCAAAAATCTAGTCTGGAAATTATTAAGTGATAAGTGAATGCTCTGATCCATTATGAATGATGTAATAGTGTTTTAGGTTCATGCTCTGATATGTTAGTTTCAACTATCAACATGCTTGTAATGAATTTCAAATGAATGATAGTTGAACATATTTTGAATCAAGAAACATTATTACAGAAATCTCTCTATGCCTATCCTTGAAACCTATTTGCAACATGAATGGTGAGTACACTAACACATTCTTTTTCAGGAAAATTGACTCTAGTCATGTCTTCTGAAGATAAATGTAATAGGTGTAGTCAAGTCACTTTTGCATAAGATGTATAGGTTTTGGCATCATCAAAAAGGGGGAAATTGTTGGGAATAAAATGAGAAGTGTTTTGATTTAATACCAAAACCCCCTAAGACATGCCTAAGTCAAAGATGATTATGTTCTAAGAATGTTAGAACATATAGCATAAGGCTAGATGAGAAGTTGAAATGTTAGGCAGCTCTTAGTTTATTAGATGCACAATCTGAGGGGGAACATATGCTTTGAAGTCTATCAAGAACAAGTCCCCTCAAGGCTCAAATTCTGGAATGATTACCAAGTCCAATGAAGGACAAGTATGCTGATCAGAAGAGTTGTCCAGAAGAGTTGTCTCAGCACAATTAAACCAGAACAAGTGTTCTGAAGCTTAAGATCAACTATGCTGAAGAGGTCAAGACAACTATACCCTAAAGATCTTCAAGGAATCATGCTAAGAATACATACAAAGGGAGCAAAGGGAAAGAGCCAAGTCATCTGAAAAGAGCAAGCCAACTATGCTGATAAGCAAGTCTGCTGATAGTGATAAGCAAAGTTGTCCAATTAATAAGGAAAGTTGTCCTATCTTTGGATCAACCATCAGAAGCCATGTCCATACTTAAACAAGTGAATCTTGAAGTCACACATTGGGAAGAGTGCTGCAGAATGAAGACAAAGTCTATACAGCCGTTTATTTCCCAAATGAGGACATGTCACTATCAAGAATCTGTCTTCTAAGTTGAAGAACTCAAAGAAGACGTTTATGGACATTTGGGGTTGCCTCTCCAACGGGCAAATCCTTCATTTGTCTATAAATATAGAAGTGTGAAGACCATTTGAGAGCACCTCAACCTTGACAAGAATATCCAACTATCCTACAAGTCAAAGTGCTTTCAAGCTTACAAAGAGACTACCTTAGTCTTCATACACTTCATCTAAGCTGAACCTCATTGTATATCCATACAAAGCTTAGAGAGATATCCTAATCCTTATACACTGATCTTCATTGCAAAGGATATCTCATTAGTTAGACCTTACTTCAACCCTTACATCTTTCAAGTGAGAAAGTGAGAAGGTTGTAGTAGTAGAAGGAATTATCCTGTTAAATTAGGGAAAGTGGATGTAGGAGCTTGAGTCTCTGAACCACTATAAACTCTTGTGTTTATTTACTTTCAAGTACTTTCATACACTCAACACTGCACACAAAACTGATCTTTCAAAGGACAAATATTCAAAGACTGTGCAAAACACATTTGAACAAGTTCCCTGAAAACTGGATTGATTGACTAAGTGATTTCAGAACTTAAAGGAGTTTAAACTTAAGGGCCAACCACTAATTCCGCACTTATAACTAACTTAGATAGTCATTCAACTAAGTACTCAATAATACTTAGTAGCTTGGTTATCTTTGAGAAGTTATACATCTTCAGCAGAGTTGTCCAAGCCAATCTTGTTGAACTCTTTGAAAAGAATTTGCATACAAGTGTATTCCCCCCCCCCCCATACACTTGTTATATACTCCTTTCAAGACCAACATTGTGAATAAAACACTTACAACCAAAGATATGAAAATATGAGACTCTAGGCTTTCTACATTTCCATACCTCATGTGGTGTTTTACCATGTACCTTGTTGAGAGCACTTCTGTTCTGAGTATGACAAGCAGTGTTGATTGCCTCAGCCCAGAACTTCTGTGGTGTGTTGTACTCTGCTAGCATTGTTCTGCATGCTTCTTTGAGTGTTTAGTTTCTTCTCTTAGCTACACCATTTTGTTGGGGTGTTCTAGCTGCACTTGTCAAATGTTGAATTCCAGATTTAGAACAATTTTCTTTAATGTAAGAGTTTATAAATACAGTCCCCTTGTCACTTCTTATCTTGACAATGAGCTGACCTTTTTCAACTTGCAACCTCTTTAACAGATCTGGTAGTTGGGTTTGTGTATCACTGTTTTTGCTGGAACACCGGGTGGACGGCGTGCTATCAAATCCCTTGAAGATCGAGGCGTTGATTCCAATCTACAGATCTTCTAGTCTGTCTCCCAACTTCGCTCGAACACCGGGTGGACGGCGTGCTATCAAACGTGGAGAAGGTGCCTCAATTTCGTCTCCTTGAAACCCTAGCCGTTTTTCTCTATTTCGTGTGTGCTAGGGTTTCAAAACTGAATTAGGGATCCTATTTATAATTTCCATAAGTTTCATGGGCCAGACTAGGGATCCATTAGAAGGTATAGGGCTTGGGCTTCTTACAGGCCCAAATACTCTTATGTTCAGCCCAGAACATATAATTTGGCCCGAGAACATTAATTCATTCCACTAGAGAATTAATGTTGCACTCCCGTCCTATCCCGAACCGAATCAGGGCTTCTATTAGACTTTATAATTCCCCGTGTTTAAGATATCGCACGTCCATTAATTATTAAAGCTCCCGACTTCTTTAAATAATTAATTACTATAATTCCTTGAGTAGTACCACTCAACCTTGTTGTCGTACGGATTAAATCCACCTGCAGGGTTTAATACGACAATCCTTTATGAGTTTCCTCAAGGGGACATCATCAGCCTGGATGTACAGGACACGGTGCCCTAATGCCAATAAGTAGACATCATGCAAGCGATGCCACTACCCAAAATACAGAGCGTGAAGAATCTATCAAGATTCTTACCTATGGTACATCAAAGTAGTGAACAAGCACCCCACACATCTAAATATCACACTTAGGGTTAAGAATCATAAAAGTCACCAAGACTTCTAGTTCTTCATAACAGTCAGAACAGAAGAACATGTCTTATCTGTGATCCATTCAATACGCCACAGCGCACTAGTATAAACTAATGGCCAAGACAAACCACTAACAAGTTTATACTACAACTTAAACCAATAGTTTTGTCCATAACTATCTCAGTTGTGAATACTGTTTATATCTTACAAGGAACTGACAATGTGATCTTCTGTGTGACTACAAACCCACCACATCGTCTACAATGCAAGATAAGCAGACATACAAGTAATCACAAAGAATGCAATAATGTGAAAAACCATTTATTTCAGATAAAAGGAAATCGAATATACGTCACAAAATCCCACTAAAAGTTTGCTTTACAGTATACACCAACAGTTTTTGTGTAAGAAGATTACCCAAGTGAACTTTGAATAATCATCTACCACAACTAAAGTTTACCTTCTACCATTCAGTGTAGGGGGTTTTATAGGACCATGAAGATCCATGTGTAAGAGTTCTAAGACTCTGCAAGTAGAAAGAGTGGGAATTGACTTAAAGGAAACTTTTACCTGTTTACCCTTTTGGCATGCATCACACACTTGTGACTTGAAATAGATCTCATTAGGGATACCCTCTACGAGGTAGTCTCTTGCTATCTTATTAATAATCTTAAAGTTCATATGGCATAGGCGTCTGTGCTATAGCCAGCTGATTTCTTTAGAACTCTTACTAAGAAGGCAAGCATCCCTAGGACAACTATTCCAGTTCACAGTGTAGACACTACCTTGTCTTACTCCAACAAGTAGAACTGAATGTGTTCTTTTATCCTAGATTTCGCATTTTATGCTTTTGAATTTGACTTTATAGCCCCTATCACAAAATTGAGAGACAAATAACAAATTTTATTTCAAACCTTTTACATAGGAGACATCTTGAATCTCTACATCTCCATTCTTTATGTATCCAAATCCTTTTGTGATTGCCATGGAACTGTCACCAAAGATTAACTTGGGTCTTTCTTGCTCATTATAGTCAGAAAGAAGAGCCCTGGTACCAGTAATGTGGTGAGAGCACTCACTGTCTATGAACCAAGTTTCTCCAACTGAACCACATTTCTTGTATAAGTCCAATCGACCCTGCAAGTAGTGATTTTAATAATTTAGGTACCCTTTCTTTATTGTGGTCCTTGGGGGTTAATGGTAAGAGGCACCCCAATAACCATTGAAGACTTGAATAATTGAGACCTCTTCAGTTTTCTACCATTCTTATCACAGAACAGTAATTTGTTGACCTTATCAGAACTATCAACAGACATGGGATCTATTTTTCTGAGATAGTCTTTCCTTGGTTCTATCCCTTTTTCAGTAAGATCAATATGTCTGTAATAGTTAGAATAGGGCCTAAAAGCCTGTGGACCATACGGCTTATAGATGCGTTTAGGTATTTCCTCTCTAATGATATCATAAGATAAAGGTGGAGGATAAAGAACAGGTTTATTATGATAAAGAGGAACAAATTTTCTAGGTTTAGTTGAGTACAGCTGAGACTGCCTTATAAAAGGAGGTCTGGGCTGATTCCAACTTAACTGTGCTTGTCTTGACCTACTGTGTTGAGTATACCTCTTCTGATTTCAGGACTTTTCTGCTCTGGTCAGAGGAGTATAACTCTGCTGGTATGGTCTTGACTGTACTGGTCTTGATACATTTTTCTTTTTACCTTTCTTGGTAGTAGGAGGAATGTATTTCGACTGTACTTTAGGTTTTGGATCATTATCATAAGTCATAGGTTCTCTTCCTTTATCTAATCGTAAAGAACTTGAACTAGCTCCATTAGTGTTCTTAGTGCCTGAAGTAGAAGAACTAGGCACATCAGCACCTATTCCACTTTTATCATTTAGAGCTCTGTTGGGATATAAATTCACCCTAAGCCCCACTTGATGTTAGAATAGTTTTGATGGCCAAAACACTTAGAGTTTATAAATGTAATAGGATCAGCTGACTTGTATAGAACAGCTTAGACTAGTCTTGTGTGATCAACTGTATTGATATCAGCTGATCAGCAAAGTCCTGGCTTACATGCCTATCCTCAAGATGAGAAGAGTAGAAGACATGAAGACTAGAAGATCCTTGAAGACCAGATAAGTTAAGGTGCTTGTATACCTACTTATCTGATGGAGTCCAGATTGAAGATGGCCTAAAGCAGTACAAAGAATTACCAGATCAGAAGAGTGTTACTCTGCCTATAATAGAAGACAGAAGACCTAAGGCCAGAAGAGTAGTCAGAAGACTAGAAGTACAGATCAGAAGACTATGTGCTCTTCCAGGACTCGGCTGATTCCTAAGTCATCTTGCAATTTAAACGAAGACCTACCTTATTTAGAAGATTGACATGATCCCAGGATTGAAGCAATCAAGCGGCTGGAATCAAGGAATCAAGCCATTATGGAAAGGTTGCCTCCACGGTTAGTCAACTCCAACGGCTAGTTGCACACAATCACCACTATAAATACAAATGGATGAGAAATCACAAACAAGGAAGTCACAAGAGAGAATTCACAAGCTAAGCAAGCAATCAAGCAAATAGCCATATTGTTCTAAGAGTTCTCCAAGAGCCAGAAAACCATTAGAATATCTATAGCTCTTAAGTGATTTCTATCCAACCCCTAAGAACCTGAAACCTGTTCATATTGTATAATCATTGTTTTAGGCATAGTGGTTAAGCAAATTATAAGCTTGAACCATTAGTTGGATACACTTCAAAAACCCCAAACCCTCACCGAAAGGTTAAAGTTTTTGAACCCCTTAAAGTGCAAGTGCTTACAATCACTTGTGGAGACCGTAGCTGTTAGGACGGCTCAGATCTCAAAGTCCTAACCTTGGGACTATAAAGGTCAAGACCCTTGTAATTTGTGGTAAATTAAAGGGATTAAACATCACGTGTGGACGTGAGAGTGGACGTAGGAACGTATATCCGAACCACTATAAATCTGGTGTCATTTACCTTCTGCACTTTACATTTCTGCCTTTACATATATCTTATATAGTGCATACTGTATTTTCAACTGTCTTCAAAACAAGGCCGTAACTTTCAAACCAGCATCAGCTGAGTACTTTCATAAAACAACAGGTTAACACTTAAAGAACGAGTCTAAACAAGGCCTACCATAATTCCGCATATAACCTCGTCAATCAGATCACTATAGTCGTCTGGACCAGCTGACTGGTAGTCCAGTTGACATAGCAATCAGAAGAGGTTCCCAACTCTATTGAACAAGTTTTAAAGTCTATTCACCCCTCCCCTCTAGACTTTAATCCCATTCACTACTCGTTCAGGGACCAACAAGTGGTATCAGAGCAGTGGTTCTAACGGACTACTGTCTCTAGATTATCAGAAGACTTGAGGGAGTCTTTCTGTAGTCCTCTTGAACAGATCTATTCTCTTTGAAAAACCTGTTTTTGAAAACTCATACAGCATGAGTGCTAATATGCGAAAGTTGCCTAAGTTTTCAGTTGAGGATTATGATTACTGGAAGATCAGGATGAGGAAGAATCTCACATCAGTCCACTACAAGATGTGGTCAGTAATCACTGAAGGCCCAATCACCATCATGGCAGTCAACACTGCTAATGGTGATCCAGATATTCCAGTTGGAGAGCTTGCCCCCAAGCCTATGAAGGACCTCACTCCAGAAGAGATGAAGCAATCTAATCTTGACAGCATTGCTCAAGATTACATAATGCAAACTCTTCCAAATGAGTACATTGCAAAGGTAATCCACTGTGACTCAGCCAAAGAGATGTGGGATGCATTGGCCCTTCTCTGTGAAGGAACTGAGCTGATCAAGGAGAGCAAGTTGTCAACAGCAGTAAAGAAGTTTGAACACTTCAAGATGCAACCAGAAGAGTCTATTGATCAACTAGACAATAGATTTACCAAGATCATCAATGAGATAGAATCTCTGGGCAAGAAATATACAAATAGAGAGAAAAAAATCTAAAGATCTTAGACTCTCTAACCAAGAAATGGAGACTCAAGAAGACCATCATCAAAGATACTCAAGATATCAAGAAGTGGTCTGCACAGACTCTATTTCAGAACCTAAAAGCCCATGAATATGATCTGGAAAGAGAAGAAAACTCAGGAAGTGATGAGCCAACTGCAACACCATCTACTTCAAAGACTGTAGCCTTCAAATCAGCCAATACAAAAGGTGCAAGTACCTCATCTGGCAAGACCTCACTGAAAACAGAAGACTATGAAGGATCAGACATGAGTCTGAAAGAGCAAATGGCTCTTATGATCAAGAGATTTGAAAGGATGAACACTCTCAACAGCAAATATAGAAAATTCTATAGAAACTACAAAGATAGAAGAGCAAGTTCACCATCCAGAAGTTCTAGAGAAAGAACACCAGAAAGACATCCTAGAAAGGATGTGGAGTCATCTGACAGCCGAGGATCTAGAAGAAGAGATGCCACACCTCCAATGAAAGGCAACTCAAATCAGAAATCTGGATCATGCTTCAATTGTCGTAAACCAGGACACTATGTATATGAATGTCCTGAACTGAATCTAGATGACAAAGAAGAAAGAAGGCCAAGAAGAACTTCAGACAAGAAAGCTATGGTGACTGAAGAATCTGAATATCACAGTGATGAACTCCCTACATCACCAGACTGCCAAATCTTCTCAGATGATTCAGATGACCTAGCTATGATGGCCATAGGTGAAAATGAGGTAAACTCCTATACTACTACTTTCCATTCACCTATTTTTTCACAATCAGATGAGATAAACTCATCTGAAGGCGAATCAGAAGACACCTATTATCAATCCTTAAGAAAGGTAAAAGGTGATCTGGATATTGCCACTAGAGCTTTTATAGAAGTGGAAGAAGAGAACAAGGATCTAAGGAAAGAAATTACTAAGTTGAAAAAGACTAAGTTTGATAACACCCCTAAGTTGGTCACAATGAATGAAAGATTGACCAGAGAAGTGGACCTTCTTAAGGAAGAAAATACCACAATAACTCAGTTGTATGAGGGGATGTTAGAAACTCAAGCTCTAGAAACTAAGGAATTTCGTTCACTGCAATCCAAGTTTGATGATCTCTTCCAAGCACACAAGCTCTTAGAAAAGGAGAAGGAATGCCTAAATCAAAAGATATCAGAGTTCAATAAAGCTTCTACTACTATTGAAAGTATCTCTGAGTATTATAGATCAAATGGCAATAAGATGGGTTTTGGTTTTGAACTTAATCCATCTACATCCTCTCCAGCTGGGGGTAGTACACCTAACAAGTGCACTACTCAGACACATGAAAAGGGTGAGTGTTCTAAACACAATGAACCTAATATGAACCAAAAGGCATCTGTACCAGCTAAGGCTAACTATTCCAACACCAAAAATGGTAAAAGAAAAGTTAACCCCAAGCCTGTACAGAGGAACAACAAACAGCCTAGACCATCTCGTCTGAGACAGTCTCAGCTGTATGCTGCTCCAGCCAAGAAGAAGAAGTCTTCTTCAAACAAATCTGTTCTCTTTGCACCCCCTATCTCCTATGATATTGTGAGAACAGAGAAGTATGGTCCATATAATTGTGTGCATCGACCAGCTAATGCACCCAGGCCGAATGTAACTAGTCAAAAGATCATGTATGTACACTCCTATAAAGGGAAACCATTTGACTATTACTTAGCTGACACAAAGAACAAATCAGATCAGTCCAAGGTGCTAACTGGTAAGATTTGGTTCTGCGATGCCCGAGGGAAACAACTCAAGTGCTCAAGGTTGTTCAAACGACCAATGTATATGTGGGTTCCCAAGGGTAGTACTAACACCCAAGGACCCAAAACAAAATGGGTACCTAAGACTTAACCTTTCTTGCAGGAAAGGAGGGACCAATACAGAAGAGGAGGTCTAGCAGGAGAAACATGGTACATAGATAGTGGATGCTCAACTCACATGACAGGAACCAAAGCCCTGCTGACCAACTACATAGAGAAGAAAGGTCCAAAAGTCTTCTTTGGTGATAACGCGCATGGTAACACAAAAGGATATGGCACCTTTAAAAATGGTGACATTGAGGTACATGATGTATCATATGTAGAAGGTCTTAAGTTTAATTTATTATCTGTTTCTCATTTTTGTGACACTGGTTACTCAGTCAAATTCTCTAAAGATGAGTGTCTTATAAGTGATAAAAGAACAAAACAAAACCTTCTAACAGGATCTAGAAAGGGAAGTATGTATCTTGCAAATTGGAACAACTGTCCTAAGGATACATGTCTGCTTGTGAAGAGCCCTAAAGATGTCAGCTGGCTATGGCACAAACGCCTTAGTCATCTGAACTTTAAGACTATGAACAAGCTAGCAAGGGAATCCTTAGTTGATGGTCTGCCTAATGAACTCTACTGTAAAGATCAGGTATGTGATGTATGTCAACAAGGAAAGCAAACAAAGGTCTCCTTCAAGACCAAGAAGACATCATCAACCAGCAGAGTTCTTGAATTGCTTCACATGGATCTCTTTGGACCAATCACTCCAACCACTCTTACAGGGAGGAAGTACACTCTTATTGTTGTAGATGACTACTCCAAGTTTACTTGGGTTATCTTCTTATACAAGAAGAGTGAAACACAGCAGAAGCTCCCTGAACTATTGAAGAGAATCCAAGTAGAGAAAGGAGAACCAATTGTGAAAATTAGAAGTGACAAAGGCACTGAATTTATCAACTCCTATATTATTGCCTATTGTACTTCTAATGGCATTCAGCATGAAACAAGTGCAGCAAGAACACCACAGCAGAATGGTGTAGCTGAAAGAAGGGTCAGAACACTCAAAGAAGCTGCCAGAACACTTCTTGCTGAATTCTCCACTCCTAAGAAGCTATGGGCAGAAGCCATCAACACAGCTTGTCACACTCAAAATAGGTCAGGTATTCACAAAATTCATGAGAAAACCCCATATGAACTGTGAAAAGAGTGCAGTAGAAACAAACTCAGCTGCAGATCAGATGAGACATCTAGTGATCAAGTCCAAACCAGAGGAGTTCATTGAAGTCAATGAACCTTTCCCTGAAGAACCAGAGGAGGATAAGTCTCAGAGACCTGTCACTAGATCTCAAACTCAAGCAGGACAAGCTGACCAGAATCAAGATACAACAATCCCAAATGCCAGGGGGAATGATCTCTTCGACACACAAGATACAGATGATGATCGACCTAATCAAGGACGAAAATGATGTGATAACTAGAAATAAAGCAAGGCTAGTTGCAAAAGGATATTCACAATCTGAAGGGATTGACTATGATGAAACATTTGCTCCAGTAGCCAGACTAGAAGCTATTCGACTATTTCTAGCTTATGCATCATATATGGGCTTCAAAGTGTACCAAATGGATGTCAAGAGTGCTTTTCTAAATGGTATTCTGGTAGAAGAAGTTTATTTAGAGCAGCCTCCAGGATTTGAAAAAGGTGATCAAGTATATCGACTGAAGAAGGCTCTCTATGGTCTAAAACAAGCCCCTAGAGCTTGGTATGACACATTGTCACAATTCCTACTTGACAATGGATATACAAAAGGCAAAGTTGATAGAACTCTTTTCAGAATACAAGAAGGAGAAGACATTCTAATGGTGCAAATATATGTAGATGATATTATATTTGGATCACCCAATCAAGAGATGTGCAAGAAGTTCTCTGAACTTATGCAAGGAAAGTTTGAAATGAGCATGATGGGTGAGATGAATTACTTCCTAGGACTTCAAGTCAAGCAGAGTCCAGAAGGGATCTTCATCAACCAGTCCAAGTATACCAAGAGCCTATTAGAAAGATTCAAAGCTCTACAAAGCAAGACTGCAAGGATTCCAATGATGACATCCTTCAAAATGGAACCAGATGAGTCTGGAAAGGCAGTTGATCAAGCTGAATATAGAGCACTGATTGGATCTCTACTATACCTTACAGCTAGCAGACCAGACATAACATTTGCTGTAGGAGTATGTGCTAGGTTTCAAGCAAACCCAAAGAAAAGTCATCTAGAAGCAGCAAGGAAGATTCTCAAGTACCTAAAAGGAACAGTCAACCTAGGACTATGGTACCCTGCTGATGACAATCTAGAATTGAGTGGCTATTCTGACTCAGACTATGGAGGATGTAGAATTGATAGGAAATCCACATCTGGAACCTGTCAATTTCTAGGCAACAAGCTGATATCATGGTTCTCTAAGAAGCAAACCTCAGTTGCAACCTCCACCACTGAAGCAGAATACATGGCAGCTGGTAGTTGTTGTAGTCAGCTGCTCTGGCTAGTACAACAACTCAAAGATTACAATGTAGAGGCAAGAGAAGTCCATATCTATTGTGATAGCAGCAGTGCCATTGCCATCACTCAAAATCCAGTCCTCCACACAAGCTGCAAGCATGTCGACATTCGACACCACTTCATAAGAGACCACCTTGAATAGAAGGACATCAAGATGGAGAAAATTCACACAGATATCCAAAGAGCAGACATCTTGACTAAGCCCCTAGCTGAAGAAAGATTCAAGACCCTATGCTACAGCTTAGGACTCCTGGATCCAAGCACATGAAGAGCAAAGATCAGCTGAAAAACCTCAGCTGATACAATTGCAGAAGACTAGGAGGATCAGATGAGGTGAATAGACACCCTCATCTTCAGGTAAGTTCTTTCCCAATGAAGACAAATAAAGCTGAGGGAAAACTTAGAGTCATCTAATCAAGGGGGAATCAATGATACCTTAAGAATCCTTGATGAAATACTCTACAATCTGCATTACATATTCATACATATATATATATCCAGCAGACTTGAACAAAGTTATTTGACATTTTTACTCTAAGCAATGTATAACTATGTATATTAATAAACTATTCTTCATAAAATACTTTATTCATATACATATATACAGTATACTATTGAGTTATACTTGGTTGGATTAATACACCATCCTCACCGACTCAACAGTATGCATGCAAAGTACGGATTTCAAGTAACTCTTGCTCAAAATTTATAATTTCTGCATTCCATAAGATAAAGTCTGAATATCTTTAAATGTGAACCCTTGGATCAAGAATCTCATTTTTGATTTTAAGAAGTAACTTTTCAGAAATTCAGACCTATCAACTCTATGGTTTTGTCATCTTTCACTCCACTACCTCATTTCTACCCCTGTAAAAGGAGGAAGTTATGAGAACACCTAAGAACACAAATCACTAACTATTATTTTCTGTTTCAGGTATGGAGACAATCGAAAGAAGAGATGGAATGGAGATCATCCTTCAACCAAGGTCTTGGGTGAAGGAGATGAAGATTTGTCCAAAAGATGAAGATGATGCAGATCAGCACACTTGGCTTACTCAACATGAGTATGCCTATGAAAACTAGAGGAAAGAGAGACGTCCTTATTGAAAACTAGAGGAAAGAGAGATGCAGAGGACAAAGTAGCAAGCAAGCAGAGCTTCTTCTCCAGGGGGAAGTTCTACATGGAGAGCTTGTTATCAAAAGCTACTGTGTCTAAACAGAACATGAAGACCAAGTCCATGGCCCTCTCTCCGACTCCATTGAAGCTTCTTCCAATCTTTCTTCTCCTTTAAGAGAAGCGAAGAAATTCAAAAAAGGACACTTCAGATGCTACAACCCATCTGATGATGAGGAACATCAGATGGTAAGGGCAATCTGAACCAGTGGGATATCATCCAGGCTGATCAACATATTGATTTGATGGTCCTACATGGTTCAGAAATAGAGCTGGAAGATCCATCAAACCAGGTTGGATCACCACTCACAATAAAGCTGGAAGATCCATCATCCAGGTTGGATCATCACAGCAGCACTGAAGGATCCATCAAACCAGATTGGACCTTCAAAGCACAAAAGATTTACTCAGCAAATCTCAATCCTCAACTCAGTTGATTAGAAGACCAACTCAGCTGACCAGAAGACTTTCAAGGAAAATCAGCAGACTTTTTGAAGAAATAAGAAGACCTCACTCTGCTGATCAGATCACTTGATTTTAGAGTTTAATGACTATATTTGATCATGTAATTCATTCTAGATTTATTCCTGAATGTAATTAAGGAAATTGGCCTATATAAGGAATGAAATTCACTTATAGAAAACGGCCTTGATGATCAATTCTTGCCACAAAATTAGTCATAACGGCTATTTTTGGTAATGATGTCATTAATACTCAATTACCAAATTGCCAGCAAATCAACTGTTGCCACATGGCAAATTCAGCCGGCAAATTTAAAGAAAGGCCCGAAATCAAAGAAGGAAAATCTTGGGCTCTACTCCACAATTAAACCCAAATCTGACCGTTAGATCAAGAATTGTTGGAGTATATATACACACCCTTAAACCTCTTCAAGCTCTCAAAACCTAACACTCAAACTCTATTATGGCAATCATTGAAATTTACGACGAGAAGACCAAGAGCACTGGCACCTTGGATGCTGCAAAGTGGTCCAAGGAAGGGAAGATTTTCACTGAGAATGCTCTGTTCTTCAAGGGCAAGCATACAGATGAGAATAAGGAGATCCTTCTTCGCTGCATCAACCTCAACCTGCGAGATTTTCTGGAAGCAGCACCCACCAATGTCTATGAACAAGATGTGCTGGCTTTCTATGCAAACGCTGTGATGAAGGGATCTTATGTCGAAAGTGTCATGGGTGGACACAGGGTCAAGGTAACAAGGGAAATCCTTCAGGAACTTTTCGGTTTATCAAGGGGAAGATGAATATCTCCAACTATATTATGGGTAAGGAGAAAGAATACATGGAGATGTTCACTGATGGGAGAATCAAGGCTGTTGATGCCTCTGGACTCAAGAAATCCCAATTAGAACCTAAGTTTCAAACCCTGATGGATATAGCAGGCAAGATGCTGCTAGGTAACACATTCAGTCATGATGCTGTTACTACTCTAAAGGTTAGAGTTATGGCTGCAATCTGGGATCAGATTGATGGAGACTAGCAAGGGTTGTTCTTGGATAGAATCGCCCTTGAAGCCAAGAAGGTAACTTTGGACTTACAATCAAGAGAATGGAAGGTAACAGCTACAGTCAGCTTTGTCAACAAGTTGAGTATCATCCTTCCAGATATTCTACCAAAGAAGTACAAGATGGGACCTCATAAGACCTTCCACATCTCCAAATATTACTTAAGGAAGGAAGCTCTTGCTGAGGCAGCAAGGTTGAAAGAAGAGAGGAGAAAGCTGTTAGCTGAAGCATCTTCCAAAGATGTTGTTGAAGAGGCAGAAGAGTCTGTTCATGACTCTGCTGCTGAAGAAGAAGAGGAGCCATCCAACGTAGAGGCTCAAAAGAAGATTGCTGAGGATGATGATGACAATCAGACCCTAGCACAAAGAAGATATCTGATCAGATCAGGGCTCATCTCCCCATCTGATTCAGATGCCACTCCCACTGCCTCTCCTCTAAAAAAGGCAGGTACTTCTAATCCCTCTCTCACTTTCACACCTTCTAAACTATCAAAGGGTCAGAAGAGAAAGAAGAACACCTCTTCTTTCACAAAGAAAGCCAAGAAATCCAGGCTCCCTACTCCAATGAGCATAGCCCCTATTTCATCCTTCAACCCTTCTGATGAGTCCAACCCATCTGAACCTCTAAACACTGATACCCAAATCCCTGCTGATACTCACACAGCAGAGGAACAAACTCAGCCTCAACTAACCCTTGAACCACAATTGCCAACCCCTGCTGACATTCAAACAGCAGATGTCCAGGATCATCAAGCTCAACCATCTACTGATCTTCAAGAAACTGAACCAGAACAGCAGACCCAAAACCCTGCTGATGAACAAATCACTGAAGATCAATCCCAACCTCCTACCCAACAAGAAGAAATCACTTCCCAAATCCCTGCTGATACTCACACAGCAGAGGAAAATACCCCAGCTACCCAATCCCCTATCCTCTCTGACCCATCTGCTCCAGAAGACATGGCACCAGCAGACCTGGATCAAGCTAGCCCTTCTCAACCTCTGTTCAGAATGGTGCACTACCCTATGTGCACAAAAGAGAAGATAATGAGGATAAAGATAGCCAATCTCCTCAAATCTACTACACCTGGAGTTGATGAGGGTTCAATCCAGTTTGAACAAGTGCTTAGGATATGCACTTGGATTGACCTCAGAAGAGATGATGTAGATGACCTTCTTGAGGTCATGGAAGGAATGGGAGGAAAGGAAAACTTCCTCGACTGGGAAATGGAGCAAAAGGAAGTTGCTCAAGTTCGATCTTTTGCTCAGCTGCTATCAGATGAGGCACTAACTGCAGTCTGCAACCGGATTCTAGGAATCCCCACTGCTGATGTCTCTATCCCAGAAGGCTCATCGGATCAGCAGACAACTGAACAAGCAAAGATGAAGGAATCAGCTGCACCAGCCTTGGTGGAAGACTTAGCTGCCCCTGTAGTAGACTCAGCTGCACCTGCAGAAGACTCAGCTGCGTCAGCTGACAAAGAAGAGATTGAAAGAGAAGTAGTCAGAGTACCAGCTCATTTCAGACCTTCAGACAATCTGACTCACTTCATTGACAATCAAGAGGATGCAGGCAGACGAATCATGACCCGTCTGACTAAGGCCACTACCTGCTACCTCAATGAGGAATACCTATCAGCCAAAGAGAGAGGCAAAGCAATAATTGTTCATCCAAAGCCTCAAGGTACACCCTCAACTCCTACCCCATCTGTTGATCATACAGCAGACATCTGCTCCCAGGTCAAAGCTGCAATAGACTTGCACTTTGAGAAAGGATTAGGCCTGCAGCTAGGAAGATATGTTGAGAAAGCTGCAAGGGAACAGAAGACTCGTCTTCGTGACCAGATTCTTGACATTGAAGACAAGTTTGGTGAAGCACTTCATCAGCAGATAGGAGAATACTTGAGTACCTATCAGAAATTGTCAGGTGACACCTCCAAAATGTTTGTTGATCTTTACACTGATGAGATGCACCGCCTGGAGACCACCTACAAGTCAAGAATTGAAGAAGCTGAAGCAAGAGCCTCTGAAGGTCAAGCCCTTCTTAAGGCAGCTTCAGAGGAGAATGAGAAACTGCAGACTCAGCTGAAGGAGACAGCAGCCAAGATGGAAGCACTTACAGAAAAGCTCGAACCTGCCTCCTCCACCAATTCTCTTGCTCATGTCATGGAGCACAGTATCTCCCATATTACTGTTGTCAACAAGGTCAATGCCATGGCACTGAAACAAACTCTGAAAGTGGAAATCATGAATGCCATGAAGCCTTTTGCGGCTGCACTTGCTGAAGCCAAAAAGGGGGAAGATATGTTGATAAGAGCTCTTGAGAAATCAGTTGCACAACAAGCTGTAATGGTAGTATCTCAAGATGAGCTGAATGAAACCTTGGGTGGTTTGAAAAGCAAAATCAAGAGCAGGCAAGAAAAAGGCAAAGGCAAAGAAATTGCTCAAGAAGGCACCCAAGCTCTCACTCAAGCTCCTGCCAAGACTCTTCAGATCACTGCCCCTGAAGAACAAGTTCCTGAGAAGAGAATGACAAGGAAAAGGAAGGCAGATGAGCAAGCTCAGTCAGCTCAGTCCAGCAAGAAATCAGCTCCAACAGAGCCTACTGCAGAAGAGAAAGAGGCTCTAGAGTTGAAGAAAAAGAAATTGCTTGAAGCTCAAGAGCTTAAGCAAAAGAAGCTGAATGATGCGAAGGCAGTCAAAGCCAAATTTGAAAGAAGAATTGTCAAACTCAGGAAAGCAATCAAGGACAAAGCAAAAGAAGACAATGTCCTGGTGTTTGATAGCAATTATGTGGATTATTTAGCCCTTCAAGACGAGCTACCAAGATGGCATCCACATAGTAAGGAAATTTGGCCCTCTCCCAACTTATGAAGATGAATTCTTCCAGTTCAATCAGTTCATGAACATTGAAGATCCAGTGTTCTGGGAAGAAATTGTCAAAACAGCCAAAGGACTTGACAACTGCAGAATTCTAACTCCTGAAGAACCCAAATGGGATGCACCCCTTCTGGATTCAGGAAGAGTCAACATGATTGAAATCAAAAAGATTCTGTACAAGATCTATGAAGAGGAGAATGTTACAGATGTGCAGCACATGGAAGAAGTTCGAGCTCGTTTGTACCTTGCCTACCGCATTTGAAGATCAGAAGACCTGATGAAGACCACTTTAGAAGTACAAAGAAACTATTGCTTGTAATCTGTAAAAGCTTTATATATATTCAAGTTCTAGTTCTTTTTGCTTGCAAGACAAATTCTCATTGTCTTCATCAGATACTTCAGTCTTAGCATGTTATAAACTCTTATCTTATTTCATTAAGAGCATTTATCAAGTATAGTTTTGGCTTCATCAAAAAGGGGGAAATTGTTGGGATATAAATTCACCCTAAGCCCCACTTGATGTTAGAATAGTTTTGATGGCCAAAACACTTAGAGTTTATAAATGTAATAGGATCAGCTGACTTGTATAGAACAGCTTAGACTAGTCTTGTGTGATCAACTGTATTGATATCAGCTGATCAGCACAGTCCTGGCTTACATGCCTATCCTCAAGATGAGAAGAGTAGAAGACATGAAGACTAGAAGATCCTTGAAGACCAGATAAGTTAAGGTGTTTGTATACCTACTTATCTGATGGAGTCCAGATTGAAGATGGCCTAAAGCAGTACAAAGAATTACCAGATCAGAAGAGTGTTACTCTGCTGATATCAGAAGACAGAAGACCTAAGGCCAGAAGAGTAGTCAGAAGACTAGAAGTACAGATCAGAAGACTATGTGCTCTTCCAGGACTCGGCTGATTCCTAAGTCATCTTGCAATTTAAACGAAGACCTACCTTATTTAGAAGATTGACATGATCCCAGGATTGAAGCAATCAAGCGGCTGGAATCAAGGAATCAAGCCATTATGGAAAGGTTGCCTCAACGGCTAGTCAACTCCAACGGCTAGTTGCAAGCAATCACCACTATAAATACAAGTGGATGAGAAATCACAAACAAGGAAGTCACAAGAGAGAATTCACAAGCTAAGCAAGCAATCAAGCAAATAGCCATATTGTTCTAAGAGTTCTCCAAGAGCCAGAAAACCATTAGAATATCTATAGCTCTTAAGTGATTTCTATCCAACCCCTAAGAACCTGAAACCTGTTCATATTGTATAATCATTGTTTTAGGCATAGTGGTTAAGCAAATTATAAGCTTGAACCATTAGTTGGATACACTTCAAAAACCCCAAACCCTCACCGAAAGGTTAAAGTTTTTGAACCCCTTAAAGTGCAAGTGCTTACAATAACTTGTGGAGACCGTAGCTGTTAGGACGGCTCAGATCTCAAAGTCCTAACCTTGGGACTATAAAGGTCAAGACCCTTGTAATTTGTGGTAAATTAAAGGGATTAAACATCACGTGTGGACGTGAGAGTGGACGTAGGAACGTATATCCGAACCACTATAAATCTGGTGTCATTTACCTTCTGCACTTTACATTTCTGCCTTTACATATATCTTATATAGTGCATACTGTATTTTCAACTGTCTTCAAAACAAGGCCATAACTTTCAAACCAGCATCAGCTGAGTACTTTCATAAAACAACAGGTGAACACTTAAAGAACGAGTCTAAACAAGGCCTACCATAATTCCGCATATAACCTCTTCAATCAGATCACTATAGTCGTCTGGACCAGCTGACTGGTAGTCCAGTTGACATAGCAATCAGATAGGTTCCCAACTCTATTGAAAAAGTTTTAAAGTCTATTCACCCCTCCCCTCTAGACTTTAATCCCATTCACTACTCGTTCAGGGACCAACAAGCTCTTTATCTGTCTGATAATGTTTGATTAATCTTAGAAGAATTAATCATATCAGATAGCTTTAGATCTAAGCTTAGTACTTCAGATTCTAAGAATCTATTGCGCTCTTCAAGCTCTTCAAGCTTTTCACATTTTATCTTTAAATCATTGAATTTATTGGTCTCTATGGCTTGAGTTTTAAGCATATCCTGATAATAATTTATCAATGGATGCATACTTATCTTTGAGTTGTGACAACTCTTCTGATAAACGTCCATTTATGACAACTATATTGGGATCTACTTTCAACTGAGCTTCATGTAGACTGATGATTTCTTGCTTCAAAGAAATGTTCTCATCACTGATTTCCATGAATGCTTTATTAGCTTGTAGGAGGTCTTCTTCAGTCACTCCATTGGAATGATGAAGACTACTCCCTACACTACTATCAGCAGTGTCACATAGATCAGAATCAGAGTTATCACATGAACGGAAAGAAGTGACAAATGATACCTCTTGTTCGATTTTAGCCATCATGACCAGTCTATCATCTGCAATGAAGGCTTCTTTCTCATTGCTAGAGGGGTACTCAGATGAAGACGAGGGCAACTCATCTGAATCCGTATCAGAATCATTGTATGCCATCATAGCCTTCTTACCCTTGGCAAATCTACGATCTCTCCTTGCTTGCCTTTCTTCTCTGTCTTCGGAACATAGATCAGGACATTCATTTATGTAATGATCTGGATTTTCACAATTATAGCACAGAGGTTCATTAGTAGATCGTTTAATAGGAGAACGGTTTCGGTTCCTGTCCTTCCTATCAGTAGAGTTTTTATCCTTCTTATCAGACGAGTTCATATCTTCCCAAAATTCTCTTGCAATATTCATCATGAAATCTTCAAAGTCAGCAAACTCTTCTTCTTTGTTCGAGTGAACACCAAATTTCCTCACAATGTACTTTGCTATTTGCCATATTTTCTTGATATCATTCCAGTATACAATCTGACCTGGATGCACAATGAAATCAAGATATGTATCATTGCACATTTCATTCACTTTCTTTTTCTTCTTGAGCATTGAAACTCTCTTTTCAAATTTCTTCCTTGCAGCTTCAGCATCTTTCAATTTCTGCTTTTTGAGTTCTGCATCTACTTTCTTCTTTTCTTGTAACTCAGCTTTCTTCTGAGCTAACATAGCCTTACAAGTCTCAGCAGCTTCAACCATCTGTTCTTCACTAGGTTGAGCACTTGCAACTACATGCTTCAACTTGTTTCTTGACCTGGTTACCCTACCAGTCTCTTCAGCTTCTTGTTCTGCTTCAACCATCTGAGATTCTTGACACTCTGTGCTTTAACCTCTTATATCTGAGATATGGCTAGGAACAACAACAACAACAACAACAACAATAACAACAACAACACTATAGTTCCTGGTGATGCTGTGGAGACCATCAACAACATGGCTCCAGATCCAGTCAATCACATATCTCACCACAAGCTTCCTATGTTCTCAAATGAGAACTATGACTTCTGGAAAATCAGGATGAGAGCTCATCTTGCATGTCTTCATAATGAAATGCTGAGAGTCATCACAAGGGGACCCTTCATATTCACTCAAGCAAATCCCAAGGTTATTGATGCTCAGAGAGCTGATCGAAGGGAAGAGATCCCCAAAGATGAAGATGACCTCACCACAGAAGAAAGAAGGAGACATAACCTCAACTATCTGGCAATGAACACTCTCTATCAAACAATTCCAGATGTTATAATGGGGAGAGTCTACCACTACACAAAATCAAGGAGAATAAGCTCCAAGTTGTTGTGCAGAAATTTGAACAATTCACAATGGAATCTGATGAGGCCATTGACAAATTTGCTGGTAGATTCACTGATATAATGAATGAGATCAACTCATTGGGCAAGGTCTACTCCAAAAGGGAAATTGCACTCAAAATTCTAAGAAGTCTCACTCCAAAGTGGGATGTATATTCTGTAATGATGTAGAACACTAAAGATCTCTCTACCATGCCCATGCAACAAGTCTTCTCAGAACTCAAAGCTTATGAGTTTGACCTCAACAGGAGAAAGCCAATTGAGGAACCTTCCTTACCAACCAAAGGAGTGGCATTCAAAGCCAAATATGCTGAACCAGAAAAGCTGTCCACTCCAAGATCATCAAAGTCAGTCTCTAAGGCTGAAATGAAGGAAGAACTAGCCCTCATGGCTAGAAGTTTTGAAAAACTCAACTCTAGATTTGGTAGATACAAAAAGTTCTACCAAGACAACAAGGTCAGGAGAAGGTACAACTCTCATGAAGCCAATGCTGAGGACAAAAGGTCTGAAGAAAGAAAATCAGAGGACAAGTACTCTGATAGGAGAAAGTCCAACAGAGCTGAACCCTCATCATCTAGAAGAAGAGATGATTCAAAGAAAGATGATGATGAAGACCTGTGCTATAACTGCCAAAAGAAAGGGCACTTTCAGTATGATTGCCCTGAACTCAGCTCTAAGGAGAGAAATGAGAGGCACGCCAAAAGAGATAGAAGACTCACCGGCAGGAAAGCCATGATGGCTGGTGATGAGTCTCAAAGTGATGAAAGCTTCAACTCTTCTGATGATGGATTGTTCTCTAACAGTGATGATGATGATGTGTGCAACATGGCCATTGAAGATGATGAAGTATCTTCTACATCTAGTTCATCACTCACTGGAAACTAGTGATGTCAACCTGAAACTCTCCCTTGGAAAGCTGATGGAAGACTTCACTAGGTTACAAGAACTTCATAATAATTGTGTGAGAGAAAATGAGGTGCTATATTCTGAAATTACAAAGCTCGCTCAAGATGAATTTGTAGTTAATGTCAAGCCTACTGAGTTGTATCAACAAGTCTTGAGAGAACTTGATGAAGTAGATTGATGAGGAATCGCTTATTCAGAAGAGAAAGGATTTTGAACTTAAAATTCTTCAAGATAAATTTGAAAACCTCTCTCATGAATATGATGTTCTTAAATTAAGTGAAGAGAGCCTGCGAAATAAGATGTCTGCAATGAATAAATCCTCTAAGGCAATAGAGGAAATTCAAAGCTTCCAAAGACATATGGCTCAAAAGAGTTGATTGGGATATGATCCATTCGAATCTTCACCTTGTCTTAATGTTGCTTCAATAAGTAAAACTAAGAGAATCTTTGTTAAATCAGTGGCACAACAAGCTGAAAATGAATTAATTCAGCCACTGAATAAAGGAAAGGGTAAAATGATTGAGGTGCCTACTCAAGTATTCCAGAGAACAAGGCCTATACCTAAGGAAATGGCCAAAGTCTCTGAATATAAGAGAAATGGTGTTCAGCAGAGTAGACCCAATGGAAGGGCAACTCATCTGAACAACATTCAGAGAGGTTGTCCAAAGTATGTTCAGCCTAGGCCAACTGTTCTGAGGCAACCTCAGCTGAACAGACTTAAGGCCAACTCTCTCAAAGGCACAATAAAATGAGACAACCAAAACCCTTCATGCCAAAGGGTAATGGTCATCTATAGCCCATCCTCAAAGATTTCCTCAAGCTGCACAAAAGACTCATAAGTTCAGGAGAAATGTCAACTCTCCTGAAACATACAGAGTTAACACTTTCACACATTCTTTCCCTAGGGCATTTAAGGGAAAAAACTGTGTATTTTTGTGGAAGAGGAAAACAACCTAGACACCTTGAATCAATCAGGGTCATTAGGCAAGTTTAGGGTCCTAAAGGTACAGCTAACCTCTCAGGACCCAAAATTCAAAGGGTACCTAAAGCTTGATCATTGTAGGTACCAAAGGACCACAAGAAGATGAGGAGCTTGAACAAAAAGACAGCATGGTATTTGGACAGTGGATATTCAAGGCACATGACTGGAAACAAAACACTCCTCACTGAATTCATTGAACAAAAAGGTCATAATGTCACATTTGGAGACAGCTCACAAGCCACTACAAAAGGTTATGGTACCTTGAACATTGGTAATGTCAAGGTAACTAATGTATCATATGTGGCTGGTCTCAAATATAACCTCTTAAGCATAAGCCAGTTTTGTGATAAAGGATATAATGTTGAGTTCTCAGGTGATAAAAGTCTAATCAAAGACAAAATAACTCAACAAACTCTACTGACTGGCATAAGAAAAGGAAACGTATATTTTGCTGACTGGAACATGTCTACTGATGTAACATGCTTTATTGCCAAGAGCTCAAATGAACAAAGTTGGTTATGGCATAAGAGACTTAACCATCTGAACTTTAAATCCATGAACAAGTTGGCTAGAAATGCATTAGTAAAAGGACTGTCAAATGAAGTTTTCATTAAAGAACATGTTTGTAAACCATGTTAAGAAGGAAAACAGATTAAAGCTTCATTTAAAGGCAAACCAGTCATTTCTACTGAAAGGGTACTTGAACTGTTACATATGGACTTATTTGGACCAATTACCCTGCCAGTATAAATGGAAGAAAATATACATTGGTTGTAGTAGATGACTTCTCTAGATTTACTTGGGTAGTATTACTCCTTAATAAGAAGGAAACACAAGTCAAACTCCCTGAGCTAATGAAGAGAGTGTCAAATGAGAAAAGCCTTAATATTATCAAAATAAGATATGATAAAGGCAATAAGTTCATAAATTCATATATTAATGAGTACTGCATTAAAAATGGAATATCCCATGAAACTTCAGCAGCCAGAACCCCTCAGCAGAATGGGGTAGCTGAAAGAAGGAATAGAACTCTTAAAGAGGCAGCTAGAACCTTGATTGCTGATTCAAATTTGCCTAAGAGATTTTGGGCTGAAGCTATAAACATTGCATGCTATACTCAGAATAGATGTTTGATCACTAAGGGTCAAGGTAAAACCCCATATGAACTCTGGAAAGGAAGATTGCCTAAAATATCATATTTTCACATATTTGGTTGTAAGTGTTTCATTCACAACAATGGGAAAAAGCAATTGAAAGCTTTTGATAGCAAAGATGATGAGGGAATATTTCTTGGATATTCTCAAATCAGTAGAGCTTTCAGAGTCTACAATTGCAAATCCCTTCTTGTGGAAGAAACACCTCATGTTGTGTTTGATGAAGCTTCTTTTGAGAACAAGGATAAAACCTTGGATTTGAATGACATCACACAAAGAACAACCAGAGTGAGCCTAAAGGACAAAGATACTTTATTCACTGAAGTTGTCCAAGCCAATCCTCCTGAAATCATTACAGTTGACAACACTCCTGAAGGCAATCTCCCTGAGGCAAACCCCGATGAAGGAAATGATGAACTCAATGACCCAATCCCAGTTCATAATCAGGTAACAACTACCAATGAAGAAGCAGGCTCTCCTGAGGTAGTTAATGGATCCACTATTCTAAGGGGAACTAACAATGTTGAAAATGCCAATGTCCTTGACATTGATGTCAACTTTCCTGAATATGATCCTGAATTAGACTTTCCTGAATTTTATGATCCTAGTGACTCAACCTTAGTAGAGGAAAACTCTACTGAAGGGATCAGACATAGAAGGAGATGGTTATCTGACCACCCAACTAGTCTGATACTTGGAAATCCAAGTATTGAAGTCAAAACTAGAAGGTTTCATGGTGAAAGTGCTTTGTTTTGTTGCTTCTTATCAAAACAGGAGCCTCAAGATATTGAGGAAGCACTTCAAGATGCAAACTGGATTACAGCCATGCAAGAGGAGCTGAACCAGTTTACAAGAAATTATGTTTGGGAATTGGTTGACAGGCCATCACATCAAGATGTTATTGGAAAAAAAGTGGGTGTTCAAGAACAAGAAGAATGAGAATGATGTGATAGTCAGAAACAAGGCCAGATTGGTGGCCAAGTTTTATTGTCAATCAGAAGGCATAGACTATGATGAGACATTTGCACCAATGGCAAGACTTGAAGCAATAAGGCTATTTCTAGCATATGCTGCACACAAAAGGTTCAAACTCTATAAAATGGATGTCAATAGTGATTTTCTGAATGGAGTGCTCAAAGAAGAAGTCTATGTAGAGAAACCCCCAGGAAATAAGGTGTACAGACTCAAGAAAACCCTTTATGGACTTAAGCAAGCTCCAAGAGCTTGGTATGACACCTTGTTACAATTTCTGTTGGATCATGGTTTTGTCAAAGGGACAATGGACAGAACCTTATTCAGAATTTGTGGAGGAGAAGACATCCTACTTGTCCAAATATATGTGGATGACATCATATTTGGATCACCAAATGAGAAGCTTTGTGAAAAGTTCTCAAAGCTCATGCAAAGCAAGTTTGAGATGTTAATGATGGGGCTGGTGAATTTCTTCTTGGGACTTCAAGTCAAGAAATCAAAGGAAGGAATTTTCATCAACTAAGCCAAGTACACAAGGGAAATAATCAAAAAGTTTGGATGTTTAACAAGCAAACCTGTAAGGATCCCAATGAACACCAACTGGAAAATGGATCCAGATGAGAGTGGAGTTGCAACCAACTCTACTGAATATAGAGGAATCATTGGATCACTCCTCTATCTCATAGCCAGTAGACCTGACATCACCTTTGCAGTAGGTGTATGTGCAAGGTTCCAAGCTAATCCTAAGAAGAGTCATCTAGAAGATGGAAAAATGATCTTGAGATACCTCAAAGGCACTAAGAATGTAGGCTTTTGGTATCCAGCAGATGACAACCTTGAGCTAACTGGCTATTCAGATGCAGACTATGGAGGATGCAGAATTTATAGGAAGTCCACCTCTGGAACATGCCAATTCTTGGGAAGCAAGCTCATCTCTTGGTTCTCAAAGAAGCAAAACACTGTGGCAACTTCAACCACTGAAGCTGAATATGTTGCAGCTGGAAGTTGTTGTGCTCAAATCCTTTAGTTGAGACAACAACTCAAGGACTATAATATCAACTCCCCTAAAGTGCCCATATTTTGTGACAACAACAGTGCTATAGCAATTTCACAAAATCCAGTACTGCACACTAGATGCAAGTATTTGGACATCAAGCATCACTTCATAAGAGATCATGTGGAGAAAAAGGACATTAAATTGGTGAAAATCCACACAGATCATCAAAAGGCTGATATTCTAACCAAACCTCTAGTTGAAGCAAGGTTCATGGAACTTTCAGCAGAGTTCGGACTTCTTGATCTAAGAAAGTTGGACAAGTAACCCCAAAGGAGTTCAATAATCAAGGGGGAACAAGAATTCCTCTTCAGCAGACTTGGGCAAAAGACGTCTTTGTCAAAGAAAAAGTCTACTGAATCTCAGAAGAGATGTCCAAAGAAGTTTCAGAGAAGTTGGGCAGACCAATTTATTGTTCAGCGCCCACTTTATGTGTTTTGGGTCAGGACAGTTGTCCATGTGGGGCCAAATAAGCTGAAATAGCTATCAAAACAAATGTAGGGATGATAATCACATATTTTGGGTAATCATTGCCTATTTTGATGCCTGTCCCATTCCTCTTCAAGTCATCACCTTTACAATATCTAATTTGTCCCCTACCCAAAAGGTCACTTTCGAAGCATTTAATGCAAAAGATTTAATTCTTGTTTGCATTAAAACTTTTAGCCCACAATCTACCTTGATAACTCCCACAGCCATAAAAACTGTTTGCCTTAACTTCTTATACCACGTTTTGATAAAACTGTTTTATTGATTTTAATTCAAATCTGAACCGTTAGATCACTTATTGGCCAACTCCCCTGAATTAATCCTGGCCATCCAATATTGATTTCCTCATTTGATAACCGTTGAATTGCCTTAAGACTCACTAACTCAATGACATACATTCCTTTTGGAATATACACAAGTCTTAAGAAGCCCTAGTTTCACTTCTCTTCATTTCTACGGCTTAAGCAATTCTCAAACCCTTAACAGAATTCTCTCAAACTTTCAAGCTTTTCTTACAATTCTTCAATGGCACCCAAAATCAGACAAGACAAGCTTGTTGACTTCTCAAATGAGAAGTTAGACATTGATTTTCCATACCTTAGACACAAGAACAACCTCACATTCGTGCCAATAATCTCTTTTGAGAGTAAACTGCCTGAAGTCACTCCCACTCTCAGGTGGCTAAGAAGGGCTGAACTTCAGAAGTTCATGGAGACCAAGCCAAGCTCATGCCTTGAGCAATACATGGCTAAGTTCTTTGCCTTTCTCAAATGGAAGGGTAAGGGTACCAGAGGAGCAGTACAAACCAGATTGACCTATGTTGAAGAAGGACAAGAAGAGGAGAGCTCACACACTATCAAATTCTCAGAGGAGGATTTGTAAGATGCCTTTGGATTGCCTTCAGAGGGAAGGAATCCTGAAACTTATGGTGTTGGGCAAGAACAAGATATTTCTCAAGAATGGCTTTCAACTCCTGGTCCTAATTCCTCAACGTAGCACAAAAATACATTGAAACCTGAGTTTCAGACACTTTTTGAAGTGGTCACCAAAAGTATTTCGAGCAATACTGGAAGTTTGGAACAAGTGAGCCAGCCAAGGATAAGGATCATGGTTGTTGTGATTGATGCTAGTGATAAGGGCATCAAATTCAATTGGAGAGACTTCATCATGGGAGAGATGATGAAGGAGAAGGCAAAGTTCAAAGTGAAAGCTCACATGAAGGTGGTGATGGAGGGAAAACTGAGATATTGCACAAGGGCAAGTCTCCTGATAGAAAGGTTCTCCCATTATTCCCAAATGCAAACATTTGCCAAGCCTCTTCCAGCTCAAAAGATCATGTTTAGAAAGCTGTCCAAGAAGACATAAAAGAGGAAGATGCAAGTGGCCAAACCTGCTGAGGAGGTGGAACAAAAGACCAAGTTGATTCCTAGGAGAAAGGCTAGGGTGGTGAAGACAAGAAAGATCACTCAAATCCTCTCATAAGAAGATACTGATACTTCAGCAGAGTTGGAGAAAGTTGTTGAAGGAGTTAATGTGCCATCAGATTCAGAGGAACTAAGGGAAAAGTTCCCAATAGCAGTAAATAAGAGCAAGAAGCAATCTGCTTCTAAGAAAAGGGTCAGGGATGTTGTCCCAGTGGAGGAAGAAAGTGGCAGTTCTAGGCCAAGCAAGAGAAGGGTCAAGCCTTCTGAAAAGATACTGAGTTTGCAAGAGGAGGAGACCTTGAGGAAGGCACTCAAGGAAAGTAGAGTTGAAAGTAGATAAGGGTCAAAATCAAAGTCTAAGACCAACTCCCCTGATGCTGGAACTCCTGAATCCAAACTCCCTGAAACTAACTTTTCTGAGCCCAACTCCCTTCATACCCACAAAACTCCTGAAAACCTACCAATCACTCCTGAGGGAACAACTCAAAGAGGTCTTATTGACATGTTAGCGGATATTGCAGTTGATGAATCAAGATTAGAGTCTCCTCTTGATTCAACTATGCTATCATACTCAGGATTCCTTGAAGTTGCATTGTTAGAACCCACACCCTTAAGTAAACTCCCTTCAGGAACATTGCTCCCAAAAGCACCTGAATCAAACCTTTGCTGAGCCCAATGTCCCTGAACCTAATCTTGAAACCAACCCTCCTGAACATGTTGCCAACTCTCCTATAACCCAATGTCCCCAGTCTGATGGAGATAAGGAGGAGTATACCTTTGAAGGTATGCTTAGAGGAGTAGCTAGAGCAACTGTGGACAACTTGTACCCCAACCTTGCTGAATTCCTAAGATTGCAGAGGAATTTCCATGATTTGAGAGCTCTTGTAGAAGTCAAAGACAAGATTATCATGGAAATTGTCCAAATTATCCAAGACAAAGGTTTGGTGGCAAATTGAAGAAAGCAGACTTCTACACTTTGGTAGTGTACAGAAGACAAGATTCCTGACAGATGAAGTTGTCTTTGTCAAGTTGGTGGAGGACAAGATTGCTGAAGAAAATGATAGAATTGCCAAGGGCATCAAGCACCCTGATAGTAGTTCTAATGATGATGATGATCCCACAAACCCAACCCTCCTGGTCCTCAGAGAAGTCAGGTACATTACTTGACTTATGGTGATGCAAAGGACTCTGAAAATTCAGAGGTGTTGACCAAGAGTGGTAACACAGTCAAAGATGCATCAGCCCATGATGGTTCAACTGAGCCTGGGGCACAGCTGAATGATGTTGAGACTTGTTGGTCCCAAAGTTGAGTTAAGATTAAGTAAGCTAAGAAAAAGTCTAGAGGGGAGGGGTGAATAGATTTTTCAAATTCTATCAAAATATCAGAGTTTAAGTGCGGAAATGTGTTCTGTATAATACTGTTCTTAGAATCAGATCAGTACTAACAGTATATCTTTTATACTCACCTTTTCTTTAAATCTTTTCTTAGTAAACTTTACTGTTCTTGGTTAAACAAATATAAACAGATAATCAAAACAGAAAGTAAAGAACACAGGATTTTATAGTGGTTCGACAAATGTCTACATCCACTCTCACAACTCCAGTCGTGATGTTTTATTACTCTTTTCTTCTTGAGTACTTGTAGCTTAGAGTCCTAAGGTTAAGACTTTGATCTTTTCGATTATACCTCCAGGTATATCTTCGATCGACTAGTAATTTCACAAGTAACTAGCACACTTGTTTACAACGAATCACAAACTAAAAGTAAAGTAAAACTTCTCTTTGTAGTAGCCTTTGATTCTTCAATTCAGTATAGTGGCTTCTTCTCAGTTCGATCTTCTTCAACTCTGTGAGTTCTTGAATACCTGAATTCTCTTTGATTGCTCTTGAATAGTAATTGTATCAGTAGTCTTTTCAAGTAGAAGATCACACGGTATTTATAAGATCTAGTATGACAGTTAGCAGTTTGTGAAACTAACTCTCAACTAACTCATAACCGTTTCTTGTTGTAACTTCCTTTTTGTAACCAACTTAAAACTTATTTTTCCAAGTCAGCATATCTTCAAATATATCTTCAGTTACGCTCAAATAAGTTATCCAAACTTATTCTTCAATCCAACTAACTCAGCACAGTAAACTACTCTTCTCAGTTTTACTGCTCTTGGTCAGTCAGCACAGTAATTCCAAAACTGTTCTGCTTCCTTCAAAAATACTTCTCTTGATTTTCTGAGATTCATTTTGACTTCTCTTGATAATCTTCATATCCTGAAGTAGTCTTCTGTTGTCTCTTAGTCTTCTTTCTTTGATCTAATCTACTGCTCTGAACTTTTACATGCTGAATACAATAGAATACAACTTTACAAATATACAAAACCTATCTATACATCAACTGAACTATATATAGATGAGTACATCTAAGTCCTATACTATAAGTTGTCTATACAATACATTCTCAGCTTAGTTCCTTAACAGTTCATATATCAGATCAGTAAAATACTAAGATCAGTAAACTCAGTTTTCATAATACATTAAGATCAGTAAACTTATTTCATATAACTCAGTTAGAACAACATATAATCACATATATCATTAACTTCAAGTTGCTTTTGGCCATCAAAACATACAATCATCAATTAGAACATTGTTAGTAGGATTCATATCCCAACAATTTCCCCCTTTTTGATGAAGCCAAAACTACTTAAATGTTAATAAATCAGTAGTTAAGCATATAGTCATTCATAACAGTTCATCAAATATAAAATCAGATTCATATTCAGATTAAGATCAGATATTACACATACTTCACATAATCACAGAAATATCAGATAGAAATAAAGATTAAGGTTAAGAAATGTTATCTCTTGAGCTTAGCCCTTCATCTTCAGTCTTCATTCTTTATCCAGGAATTCTGAATGCCAAATACATCCTGGTCTTGATATCCATCATGTGCTTATGATCAGTGATTCCTTCATCTTTAATGATCTTAGCAATAATGTTTCCAATCTCTTTGTAATCAGGTTCTCCATTCTCTAATCTTGGAGGTTCCCATACAGGTTCTTCTGGACATAAGATCTGGATATCTGCAGCAGCAGCCAATAATAACATATCTTCCCAGAAGTCTCTTGCTATGTTCATCATGAACTCTTCAAAATCAGAATATTCGGCCTCTCTGCTTGAATGGTCACCAAATTTCTTCACTATGAAATTAACAATCTGCCATTTCAATTTCAGATCATTCCAATATTCCATATTATTAGCATCAACAATAAATTCCATGTAGTTATCATCAATAACTTTTTCAACAGATTTTGACTTCTTTTTCCTTTTCAATGCAGTAACTCGATTATCAAACTTCTTCCTTGCAGCTTCTGCATCTTTCGATTTTTGCTTTCTTAGCTGTTCATCAACTTTCTTCTTTTCAGATAATTCAGCTTTCCTTTTTGATAACAACTCATTGTTCTTTTTAGCAGCTTCAGCCATCTCTTCTTCACTTGGCTGATTACTAGCAACAACATGCTTCAGCTTACTTCTAGATCTGGTAACTCTACCAGTCTCTTCAGCCTTTTCTTCATCATTCAAGATCAGTTTTCTCTTTCTCTTTCCAGAAGAAGACTCAGCAATGTTTTTCTCAGTCACTGCTACACCTTGAGTTTCAGAATTCTGTTGTCTTCTGAGATTGATTTTCAGATTCAAACTAATGATCTCTTCTTTCAGATCATCCTGACTTTTCTTCAGCTCATCTTGACTAACAACCAACTGAGCTTGTTGAGCTTGAGTCTGCTCCATCACTCTCATGACCTTAACTTCCCCCTTTTTGGCTTCATCATGCCATTCTTTCAAGGGTGTCATGTGCAGCTCAAACATCTTTTGCAGCTCAACAGAAAGTTTCTTTTCTTGCAATCTATGTAGATCATAGATTTTGGACATAGTGTGTTCCAACAGTTGTTGTTGGTCCCTGAACGAGTAGTGAATGGGTTTAAAGTCTAGAGGGGAGGGTGAATAGACTTTAAAACTTTTTCAAACAGAGTTGGGAACCTCTTCTGATTGCTATGTCAACTGGACTGCAAGTCTGCTGGTCCAGATGACTATAGTGATCTGACTGAGGAGGTTATATGCGGAATTATGGTGGCCCTAGTTTAGACTCGTTCTTGTAACTTGTTTTACTTAATGAAAATACTCAGCTGATGCTGGTTTGAAAGTTATGGCCTTGTTTTGAAGAGTGTTGAAATCACAGTATGCACTATATAATAATGAATGTAAAGGCAGAAATGTAAAGTGTAGAAAGTAAATAACACCGGATTTATAGTGGTTCGGATATACGTTCCTACGTCCACTCTCACGTCCTAACGTGATGTTTAATCCCTTTAATTTCCACAAATTACAAGGGTCTTGACCTTTATAGTCCCAAGGTTAGGACTTTGAGATCTGAGCCGTCCTAACAGCTACGGTCTCCACAAGTGATTGTAAGCACTTGCACTTTAAGGGGTTTCAAAAACTTTAACCTTTCGGTGAGGGTTTGGGGTTTTTGAGGTGTATCCAACTAATGGTTCAAGCTTATAATTTGCTTAACCACTATGCCTAAAACAATTGATATACAATATGAACAGGTTTCAGGTTCTTAAGGGTTGGATAGAAATCACTTAAGAGCTATAGATAATCTAATGGTTTCTGGCTCTTTTGAGAATTCTTAGAACTGTATGGCTTTAGCTTTGATTGCTTGCTTGGCTTGTTGAATTCTCTCTTGTGTCTCCTTTCGTGATTTCTCATCCTCTTGTATTTATAATGGAGATTGGTTGCAACTAGCCGTTGGAGTTGACTAGCCGTTTGAGCAATCTTTCCATAATAGCTTGATTCCTTGATTCCAGCCGCTTGATTGCTTCAATCCTGGGATCATGTCAATCTTCTAAATAAGGTAGGTCTTCGTTTGAATTGCAAGATGACTTGGGAATCGGCCGAGTCCTGGAAGAGCACATAGTCTTCTGATCTGTACTTCTAGTCTTCTGACTACTCTTCTGGCCTTAGGTCTTCTGTCTTCTGATATCAGACGAGTAACACTCTTCTGATCTGGAAATTCTTTGTACTGCTTTTAGGCCATCTTCAATCTGGGACTCCATCAGATAGGTAGGTATACAAGTACCTTAACTTTTCTGGTCTTCAAGGATCTTCTAGTCTTCATGTCTTCTACTCTTCTCATCTTGAGGATAGGCATGTAAGCCAGGACTGTGCTGATCAGCTGATATCAATACAGTTGATCACACAAGACTAGTCTAAGCTGTTCTATACAAGTCAGCTGATCCTATTACATTTATAAACTCTAAGTGTTTTGGCCATCAAAACTATTCTAACATCAAGTGGGGCTTAGGATGAATTTATATCCCAACAATTTCCCCCTTTTTGATGAAGCCAAAACTATACTTGATAAGTGCTCTTAATGAATTAAGATAAGAGTTTATATCATGCTAAGACTTGAAGTATCTGATGAAGACAATGAGAGTTTGTCTTGTAAGCAAAAAGAACTAGAACTTGAATATAGATAGAACTTTTACAGATTACAAGTAATAGTTTCTTTAAACTTCTAAGCTAGTCTTCATCAGGTCTTCTGATCTTCAAATGCGGTAGGCAAGGTACAGACGAGCTCGAACTTCTTCCATGTGTTGTACATCTGTAACATTCTCCTCTTCATAGATCTTGTACAAAATCTTCTTGATTTCTATCATGTTGACTCTTCCTGAATCCAGAAGGGGTGCA
The DNA here is from genome assembly GCA_963675135.1 of Galeopsis tetrahit. Taxonomy (NCBI): domain Eukaryota; kingdom Viridiplantae; phylum Streptophyta; class Magnoliopsida; order Lamiales; family Lamiaceae; genus Galeopsis; species Galeopsis tetrahit. The sequence continues at coordinate 52,217,438 of OY776123.1, forward strand.
TCCCATTTGGGTTCTTCAGGAGTTAAGATTCTGCAGTTGTCAAGTCCTTTGGCTGTCTTGACAATTTCTTCCCAGAACTCTGGATCTTAAATGTTCATGAACTGGGAGAATTGAAGAAATTCTTCTTCATAAGAAGGGAGAGGGCCAAATTTCCTTACTATGTGGTGTTGAATTTGCCACTTCTTCTTCAGGGGATGCCATCTTGGTAGCTCAACTTGAAGGGCTAAGTAATCCACATAATTGCTATCAAACACCAGGACACTGTCTTCTTTTGCTCTGTCCTTCATCATTTTCCTGAGTTTGGCAATTCTTCTTTCAAATTTGGCTTTGACTGCCTTCGCATCATTCAGCTTCTTTTGCTTAAGCTCTTGAGCTTCAAGCAACTTCTTTTTCTTCAACTCTAGAGCCTCTTTCTGTTCTGCAGTAGGCTCTGCTGGAGTTGATTTCTTGCTGGTCTGAGCTGTCTGGGCTTGCTCATCTGCCTTTCTTTTCATTGTCATTCTCTTTTCAGGGACTTGTTCTTCAGGAGCAGTGATCTGAAGAGTCTTGGCAGGAGCTTGAGTGGGTGCTTGAGTGTCTTCTTGAGCAATTTCTTTGCCTTTGCCTTTTTCTTACTTGTTCTTGATTTTGCTCTTTAAACTACTCAAGGTTTCATTCAGTTCATCTTGAGATACTACCATTACAGCATGTTGTGCAGTAGATTTCTCAAGAGCTCTTATCAACATATCTTCCCCCTTTTTGGCTTCAGCAAGTGCAGCCGAAAAAGGCTTCATGGCATTCATGATTTCCACTTTCAGAGTTTGTTTCAATGCCATGGCATTGACCTTGTTGACAGCAGTAATGTGGGATATACTGTGTTCCATGACATGAGAAAGAGAATTGGTGGAGGAGGCAGCTTCGAGCTTTTCTGCAAGTGCTTCCAACTTGGCTGCTGTTTCCTTCAGCTGAGTCTGCAGTTTCTCATTCTCCTCTGCAGCTGTTTTAAGAAGAGCTTGTCCTTCAGTGGCTCTTGCTTCAGCATCCTCAATTCTTGTCTTGTAGGTGGTCTCCATGCGGTGCATCTCATCAGTGTAAAGATCAGCAAACCTTTTAGAGGTGTCGGCTGACAACTTCTGATAGGTACTCAAGTATTCTCCTATCTGCTGATGGAGTGCTTCACCAAAATTGTCTTCAATGTCAAGAATCTGGTCACGAAGACGAGTCTTCTGTTCCCTTGCAGCTTTCTCAACATACCTTCCTAGCTGCAGGCCTAAACCTTTCTCAAAGTGCAAGTCTATTGCAGCTTTGACCTGGGAGCAGATGTCTGCTGTAAGGTCAACAGATGGGGTAGAAGTAGAGGGTGTACCTTGAGGCTTTGGATGAACAATTATTGCTTTGCCTCTCTCTTCGGATGATAGGTACTCCTCATTGAGGTAGCAGGTAGTGGCCTTAGTCAGATGGGTCATGATTCGTCTGCCTGCATCCTCTTGATTGTCAATGAAGTGAGTCAGATTGTCTGAAGGTCTGAAGTGAGCTGGTACTCTGACTACTTCTTTTGCAATCTCTTCTTTGTCAGCTGATGCAGCTGAGTCTTCTGCAGGTGTAGCTGAGTCTTCCACCAAGGCTGGTGCAGCTGATTCCTTTATCTTTGCTTGTTCAGCTGTCTGCTGATCCGATGAACCTACTGGGATAGGGACATCAGCAGTGGAAACTCCTAGGATCCGGTTGCAGACTGCAGTTAGTGCCTCATCTGATAGCAGATGAGCAAAGGATTGAACTTGAGCAACTTCCTTTTGCTCCATCTCCTAGTCGAGGAAGTTTTCCTTTCCTCCCATTCCTTCCATGACCTCAAGAAGGTCATCTACATCATCTCTTCTGAGCTCAATCCAAGTGCATACCCTAAGCACTTGTTCAAACTGGATTGAAGTCTCATCAACTCCAGGGATGGTGGTCTTGAGCAGGTTGGCTATCTTCATCCTCATTATCTTTTCTGTTTGGCACATGGGGTAGTGCACCATTCTGAACTGAGGTTGAGAAGGACCAGGTTGAACCAGGTCTTCTGGTGCCAAGTCTTCTGGAGCAGAAGGGACAATGATGGTTGGGGTTTGGGTAGTTGGGGCATTTTCCTCTGCTGTGTGAGTATCAGCAGGGATTTGGGAAGTGATTTCTTCTTGTTGGGTAGGAGGTTGGGATTGATCTTCAGTAATTTGTTCATCAGCAGGGTTATGGGTCTGCTGGTCTGGTTCAGTTTCTTCTTGAAGATCAGTAGGTGTTTGAGCTTGATGATCTTGGACATTTTCTGTTTGAATATCAGCAAGGATTGTGGATATAATCTGAGTTTGATCATCAGCAGGTTGTGTGGAGGTGGTCTGAGGTTGGTTGTCTGCTGTTTGAACATCAGCAGGGTTAGGCTGGGCTTGTTCCTCTGCTGTGTGAGTATCAGCAGGGATTTGGGCATCAGTGTGTGAGGGTTCAGATGGGTTGGTATCATCAGAAGGGTTGAAGGATGAAATAGGGGCTATGCTCATTGGAGTAGGGAGCCTGGATTTCTTGGCTTTCTTTGTGAAAGAAGAAGTGTTCTTCTTTCTCTTCTGACCCTTTGATAGTTTAGAAGGTGTGAAAGTGAGAGAGGGGTTAGAAGTACCTGCCTTTTTCAAAGGAGAGGCAGTGGGAGTGACATCTGAATCAGATGGGGAGATGAGCCCTGATCTGATCAGATATCTTCTTTGTGCTAAGGTCTGATTGTCATCATCATCCTCTTCAGCAACCTTCTTTTGAGCCTCTTCTTTCGATGGCTCCTCTTCTTCTTCAGCAGCAGAGTTATGACTCTTCTGCCTTTTCAATAACATCTTTGGAAGATGCTTCAGCTAACAGCTTCTTCCTCTCTTCTTTCAACCTTGCTGCCTCAGCAAGAGCGTCCTTCCTTAAATAATATTTGGAGATGTGGAAGGTCTTGTGAGGTCCCATCTTGTACTTTCTTGGGAGTACTTCTGGAAGGATGATACTCAGCTTGTTGACAAAGCTGACAGTTGAGGTTACCTTCCATTCTCTTGATTGAAGGTCCAAAGTCACCTTCTTGGCTTCAAGAGCAATTCTGTCCAAGAAAAGCCCTTGCCAGTCTCCATCAATCTGATCCCAGATTGCAGCCATAACTCTAACCTTCAAGGTGGTAACAGCATCATTGCTGAAAGTGTTACCTAGCAGCATCTTGCCTGCTATATCCATCAGGGTTTGAAACTTAGGTTCTAATTGGGATTTCTTGAGTCCAGAGGCATCAACAGCCTTGATTCTCCCATCAGTGAACATCTCCGTGTATTCTTTCTCCTTACCCATAATATAGTTGGAGATATTGATCTTCCCCCTTGATAAACCGAAAAGTTCCTGAAGGATTTCCCTTGTTACCTTGACCCTGTGTCCACCCATGACACTTTCGACATAAGATCCCTTCATCACAGCGTTTGCATAGAAAGCCAGCACATCTTGTTCATAAACATTGGTGGGTGCTGCTTCCAGAAACTCTCGCAGTTTGAGGTTGATGCAGCGAAGAAGGATCTCCTTGTTTTCTGCTTTGTGTTTGCCCTTGGAAAACAGAGCATTCTCTGTGAACATCTTCCCTTCCTTGGACCACTTTGCAGCATCCAAGGTGCCAGTGCTCTTGGTCTTCTCGTCGTAAATTTCAATGATTGCCATAGTATATTTTGAGTGTTAGGTTTTGAGAGCTTGAAAGAAATTTGCAGAACGAGAGAGTATCGAGAGCAATTGAGTAATGTGAGCGAAAGGGTTTGGAAGAGTTTTAAGGGTGTGTATATATACTCCAATAATTCTTGATCTAACGGTCAGATTTGGGTTTAATTGTGGAGTAGAGCCCAAGATTTTCCTTTTTTGATTTCGGGCCTTCCTTTAAATTTGCCGGCTGAATTTGCCATGTGGCAACAATTGATTTGCTGGCAATCTGGTAATTGAGTATTAATGACATCATTACCAAAAATTGCCGTTGTGACTAATTTTGTGGCAAGAATTGATCATCAAGGCCATTTTTTATAAGTGAATTGCATTCCTTATATAGGCCAATTTGCTTAATTACATTCAGGAATAATCTAGAATGAATTACATGATCAAAGATAGTCATTGAACTCTAAAATCAAATGATCTGGTCAGTAGAGTGAAGTCTTCTGATTTCTTCAAGAGGTCTGCTGATTTTCCTTGAAAGTCTTCTGGTCAGCTGAGTTGGTCTTCTGATCAGCTGAGTGGAGGATTGAGATTTGCTGAGTAAATCTTTTGTGCTTTGAAGGTCCAACCTGGCTTGATGGATCCTTCGTTGTTGCTGTGATGATCCAACCTGGATGATGGATCTTCCAGCTTTATTGTGAGTGGTGATCCAACCTGGTTTGATGGATCTTCCAGCTCTATCTCTGAATCAAGTAGGACCATCAAATCAATATGTAGATGATCAGCCTTTTATAGGGGTAGAAATGAGGTAGTGGAGTGAAAGATGACAAAACTATAAAGTTGATAGGTCTGAATTTCTGAAAAGTTACTTCTTAAGATCAACAATGAGATTCTTGATCCAAGGGTTCACATTTAAAGATATTCAGACTTTATCTTATGGAATGCAGAAATTATAAATTTTGAGCAAGAGTTATTTGAAATCCGTACAGTGCATGCATACTGTTGAGTCGGTGAGGATGGTGTATTAATCCAACCAAGTATAAATCAATAGTATACTGTATGTATGTATATAAATAAAGTATTTTATGAAGAATAGTTTATTATTATACATAGTATACATTGCTTATAGTAGAGAAATCAAATAACTTTGTTCAAGTCTGCTGTATATATATATATATATATGATATGCAATGCAGATTTTAGAGTATTTCATCAAGGATTCTTAAGGTATCATTGATTCCCCCTTGATTAGATGACTCTAAGTTTTCCCTCAGCTTTATTTGTCTTCATTGGGAAAGAACTTACCGGAAGATGAGGGTGTCTATTCACCTCATCTGATCCTCCTAGTCTGCTGCACTTGGGTCAGCTGAGGTTTTCAGCTGATCTTTCCTTCTTCATGTGCTTGGGTCCAGGAGTCCTAAGCTGTAACATAGGGTTTTGAACCTTTCTTCAGCTAGGGGCTTAGTCAAGATGTCTGCTCTTTGGATATCTGTGTGAATTTTCTCCATCTTGATGTCCTTCTTTTCAAGGTGGTCTCTTATGAAGTGGTGTCGAATGTCGACATGCTTGCACCTTGTGTGGAGGACTGGATTTTGAGTGATGGCAATGGCACTGCTGCTATCACAATAAATAGGGACTTCTCTTGCCTCTACATTGTAATCCTTGAGTTGTTGAACTAGCCAGAGCAGCTGACTACAACAACTACCAGTTGCCATGTATTCTGCTTCAGTGGTGGAGGTTGCAACTGAGGTTTGCTTCTTAGAGAACCATGATATCAGCTTGTTGCCTAGAAATTGACAGGTTCCAGATGTGGATTTCCTATCAATTCTACATCCTCCATAGTCTGAGTCAGAATAGCCACTCAATTCTAGATTGTCATCAGCAGGGTACCATAGTCCTAGGTTGACTGTTCCTTTTAGGTACTTGAGAATCTTCCTTGCTGCTTCTAGATGACTTTGCTTTGGGTTTGCTTGAAACCTAGCACATACTCCTACATCAAATGTTATGTCTGGTCTGCTAGCTGTAAGATATAGTAGAGATCCAATCAGTGCTCTATATTCAGCTTGATCAACTGCCTTTCCAGACTCATCTGGTTCCATTTTGAAAGATGTCATCATTGGAATCCTTGCAGTCTTGCTTTGTAGGGCTTTGAATCTTTCTAATAGGCTCTTGGTATACTTGGACTGGTTGATGAAGATCCCTTCTGAACTCTGCTTGACTTGAAGTCCTAGAAAATAATTCATCTCACCCATCATGCTCATTTCAAACTTTCCTTGCATAAGTTCAGAGAACTTCTTGCACATCTCTTGATTGGGTGATCCAAATATAATATCATCTACATATATTTGCACCATTAGGATGTCTTCTCCTTCTTGTATTCTGAAAAGAGTTCTATCCATTTTGCCTTTTGTATATCCATTGTCAAGTAGGAATTGTGACAATGTGTCATACCAAGCTCTAGGGGCTTGTTTTAGACCATAGAGAGCCTTCTTCAGTCGATATACTTGATCACCTTTTTCAAAACCTGGAGGCTGCTCTACATATACTTCTTCTACCAGAATACCATTTAGAAAAGCACTCTTGACATCCATTTGATATACCTTGAAGCCCATATATGATGCATAAGCTAGAAACAGTCGTATGGCTTCTAATCTGGCTACTGGAGCAAAGGTTTCATCATAGTCAATCCCTTCAGATTGAGAGTATCCTTTTGCAACTAGCCTAGCCTTATTTCTAGTTATCACATCATTTTCGTCCTTCTTGTTCTTGAATACCCACTTTGTTCCTACTACATTGTGGTTTTCAGGACGATCTACCAATTCCCAGACTTCATTTCTTTCGAATTGGTTTAGTTCTTCTTGCATAGCAGTGATCCAATTGCTATCTGTCATTGCTTCTTCTATGTCAGCTGGTTCAATGTTGGATAGGAAAGCACACCAGCAGAACATAGATGATTGTGAGTTCTGATTCAGTTGTCTTCTTGTCTTGACACCTGAGTCAGCTCCTCCTAAGATGAGGTTTGATGGATGGTTGTTTCTCCATGTATGCCTCACAGGAGTATCTGCATTGGATGAGCTTGGATTCTCATCTGATCTAGTGCCATCAGGAGGGTTGACTTGGTTAGGTCGATCATCATCTGTATCTTGAGTGTCAAAGAGATCATTCCCCCTGGCATTTGGGATTGGTGCATCTTGATTCTGGTCAGCTTGTCCTGCTTGAGTTTGAGATCTAGTGACAGGTCTATGAGGCTTATCCTCCTCTGGTTCTTCAGGGAAAGGTTCATTGACTTCAATGAACTCATCTGGTTTGGACTTGATCACTAGATGTCTCATCTGATCTGCAGCTGAGTTTGTTTCTACTGCATTCTTTTCACAAGATTCATAAAAAACAACATGAGGTGTTTCTTCCACAAGAAGGGTTCGTTTGTTGAGTACTCTAAATGCTTTGCTAGTTGAGGAGTATCCTAAAAATATCCCCTCATCTGCTTTGGCATCAAAATCATTCAACTTACTCTTCCCATTGTTGTGAATGAAACACTTACAACCAAATATATGAAAGTAAGATACTCTAGGTTTTCTTCCTTTCCATAGTTCATATGGGGTTTTCTCATGTATTTTATGAATACCTGACCTGTTTTGAGTGTGACAAGCTGTGTTGATGGCTTCTGCCCATAGCTTCTTGGGAGTGGAGAATTCAGCAAGGAGTGTTCTGGCAGCTTCTTTGAGTGTTCTGACTCTTCTTTCAGCTACACCATTCTGTTGTGGTGTTCTTGCTGCACTTGTCTCATGCTGAATACCATTAGAAGTACAATAGGCAATAATATAAGAGTTAATGAATTCAGTGCCTTTGTCACTTCTAATTTTCACAATTGGTTCTCCTTTCTCTACTTGGATCCTCTTCAATAGTTCAGGGAGCTTCTGCTGTGTTTCACTCTTCTTGTATAAGAAGATAACCCAAGTAAACTTGGAATAATCATCTACAACAATAAGAGTGTACTTCCTCCCTGTTAGAGTGGTTGGAGTGATTGGTCCAAAAAGATCCATGTGAAGCAGTTCAAGAACTCTGCTGGTTGATGCTGTCTTCTTGGTCTTGAAGGAGACCTTTGTTTGCTTTCCTTGTTGACATGCATCACACACCTGATCTTTATAGTAGAGTTCATTAGGCAGACCATCAACTAAGGATTCCCTTGCTAACTTGTTCATAGTCTTAAAGTTCAGATGACTAAGACGTTTGTGCCATAGCCAGCTGACATCTTTAGGGCTCTTCACAAGCAGACATGTATCCTTAGGACAGCTGTTCCAATTTGCAAGATACATACTTCCCTTTCTAGATCCTGTTAGAAGGTTTTGTTTTGTTCTCTTATCACTTATGAGACACTCATCTTTAGAGAATTTGACTGAGTAACCAGTGTCACAAAAGTGAGAAACAGATAATAAATTAAACTTAAGGCCTTCTACATATGATACATCATGTACCTCAATGTCACCATTTTTAAGGGTGCCATATCCTTTTGTGTTACCATGCGCGTTATCACCAAAGAAGACTTTTGGACCTTTCTTTTCTATGTAGTTGGTCAGCAGGGCTTTGGTTCCTGTCATGTGAGTTGAGCATCCACTATCTATGTACCAAGTTTCTCCTGTTAGACCTCCTCTTCTGTATAGGTCCCTTCTTTCCTGCAAGAAAAGTTAAGTCTTAGGTACCCATTTTGTTTTGGGTCCTTGGGTGTTAGTACTACCCTTGGGAACCCACGTATACATTGGTCGTTTGAACAACCTTGAGCACTTGAGTTGTTTCCCTCGGGCATCACAGAACCAAATCTTACCAGTCAGCACCTTGGACTGATCTGATTTGTCCTTAGTGTCAGCTAAGTAATAGTCAAATGGTTTCCCTTTATAGGAGTGTACATACATGATCTTTTGACTAGTTACATTCGGCCTGGGTGCATTAGCTGGTCGATGCACACGATTATATGGACCATACTCTTCTATTCTCACAATATCATAAGAGATAGGGGGTGCAAAGAGAACAGATTTGTTTGAAGAAGACTTCTTCTTCTTGGCTGGAGCAGCATACAGCTGAGACTGTCTCAGCCGAGATGGTCTAGGCTGTTTGCTGTTCCTCTGTACAGGCTTGGGGTTAGCTTGTCCTTTACCATTTTTGGTTTTGGGATAGTTAGCCTTAGCTGGTACAGATGCCTTTTGGTTCATATTAGGTTCATTGTGTTTAGAACACTCACCCTTTTCATGTGTCTGAGTAGTGCACTTGTTAGGTGTACTACCCCCAGCTGGAGAGGATGTAGATGGGTTGAGTTCATAGCCAAAACCCATCTTATTGCCATTTGATCTATAATACTCAGAGATACTTTCAATAGTAGTAGAGGCTTTATTGAACTCTGATATCTTTTGATTTAGGCATTCCTTCTCCTTTTCTAAGAGCTTGTGTGCTTGGAAGAGGTCATCGAATTTGGATTGTAGTGAACGAAGTTCCTTAGTTTCTAAAGCTTGAGTTTGTAACATCCCCTCATACAACTGAGTTATTGTGGTATTTTCTTCCTTAAGAAGCTCCACTTCTCTGGTCAATCTTTCATTCATTGTGGCCAGCTCAGGGGTGTTATCAAACTTAACCTTTTTCAACTTAGCAATTTCTTTCCTTAGATCCTTATTCTCCTCTTCCACTTCTATAAAAGCTCTAGTGGCAATATCCAGATCACCTTTTACTTTTCTTAAAGATTGATAATAGGTGTCTTCTGATTCGCCTTCAGATGAGTTTATCTCATCTGATTGTGAAAAAATAGGTGAATGGAAAGTAGTAGTATAGGAGTTTACCTCATTTTCACCTATGGCCATCATAGCTAGGTCATCTGAATCATCTGAGAAGATTTGGCAGTCTGGTGATGTAGGGAGTTCATCACTTTGATATTCAGATTCTTCAGTCACCATAGCTTTCTTGTCTGAAGTTCTTCTTGGCCTTCTTTCTTCTTTGTCATCCAAATCCAGCTCAGGACATTCATAGACATAGTGTCCTGGTTTACGACAGTTGAAGCATGATCCAGGTTTCTGATTTGAGTTGCCTTTCCTTGGAGGAGTGGCATCTCTTCTTCTAGATCCTCGGCTGTCAGATGACTCCACATCCTTTCTAGGATGTCTTTCTGGTGTTCTTTCTCTGGAACCTCTGGAGGGTGAACTTGCTCTTCTATCTTTGTAGTTTCTATAGAATTTTCTATATTTGCTGTTGAGAGTGTTCATCCTTTCGAATCTCTTGATCATAAGAGCCATTTGTTCCTTCAGACTCATGTCTGATCCTTCACAGTCTTCTGTTTTCAGAGAGGCCTTGCCAGATGAGGTACTTGCAGCTTTTGTATTGGCTGCCTTGAAGGCTACAGTCTTGGAGGTAGATGGGGCTGCAGTTGACTCATCACTTTCTGAGTTTTCTTCTCTGTCAAGGTCATATTCATGAGCTTTTAGGTTCTGAAATAGAGTTTGAGTAGACCACTTCTTGATATCTTGAGTATCTTTGATGATGGTCTTCTTGAGTTTCCATCTCTTGGGTAAAGAGTCCAAGATCTTCAAGTTTTTCTCTCTATTTGTATACTTCTTGCCTAGAGATTCAATCTCATTTATGATCTTTGTACATCTATTGTCCAGCTGATCAATAGTTTCTCCTGGATGCATCTTGAGGTGTTCAAACTTCTTGACTGCTGTTGACAATTTGCTTTCCTTGATCAGCTCAGTTCCTTCACAGAGGAGTGCCAATGCCTCCCACATCTCTCTGGCTGACTCACAGTGGATGACCTTTGCAATGTACTCATTTGGAAGAGTTTGCATTATGTAATCTTGAGCAATGCTATCAAGGTTTGATTGCTTCATCTCTTCTGGTGTGAGATCCCTCATGGGCTTTGGAACCAGTTCTCCAACTGGGACTTCTGGATCACCATTTGCAGTGTTGACTGTCATGATGGTGATTGGGCCTTCAGTGATTACTGACCACATCTTGTAGTGGACTGATGTGAGATTCTTCCTCATCCTGATCTTCCAGTAATCATAATCCTCAACTGAAAACCTAGGCAACTTACGCATGTTAGCACTCATGCTGTATGAGTTTTCAAAAACAAGTTTTCCAAAAAGATCTGTTCAAGAGGACTACAGAAAGACTCCCTCAAGTCTTCTGATAATCTAGAGACAGTAGTCCGTTAGAACCACTGCTCTGATACCACTTGTTGGTCCCTGAACGAGTAGTGAATGGGTTTAAAGTCTAGAGGGGAGGGGTGAATAGACTTTAAAACTTTTTCAAACAGAGTTGGGAACCTCTTCTGATTGCTATGTCAACTGGACTGCAAGTCTGCTGGTCCAGATGACTATAGTGATCTGACTGAGGAGGTTATATGCAGAATTATGGTGGCCCTAGTTTAGACTCGTTCTTGTAACTTGTTTTACTTAATGAAAATACTCAGTTGATGCTGGTTTGAAAGTTATGGCCTTGTTTTGAAGAGTGTTGAAATCACAGTATGCACTATATAATAATGAATGTAAAGGCAGAAATGTAAAGTGTAGAAAGTAAATAACACCGGATTTATAGTGGTTCGGATATACGTTCCTACGTCCACTCTCACGTCCTAACGTGATGTTTAATCCCTTTAATTTCCACAAATTACAAGGGTCTTGACCTTTATAGTCCCAAGGTTAGGACTTTGAGATCTGAGCCGTCCTAACAGCTACGGTCTCCACAAGTGATTGTAAGCACTTGCACTTTAAGGGGTTTCAAAAACTTTAACCTTTCGGTGAGGGTTTGGGGTTTTTGAGGTGTATCCAACTAATGGTTCAAGCTTATAATTTGCTTAACCACTATGCCTAAAACAATTGATATACAATATGAACAGGTTTCAGGTTCTTAAGGGTTGGATAGAAATCACTTAAGAGCTATAGATAATCTAATGGTTTCTGGCTCTTTTGAGAATTCTTAGAACTGTATGGCTTTAACTTTGATTGCTTGCTTGGCTTGTTGAATTCTCTCTTGTGTCTCCTTTCGTGATTTCTCATCCTCTTGTATTTATAATGGAGATTGGTTGCAACTAGCCGTTTGAGCAATCTTTCCATAATAGCTTGATTCCTTGATTCCAGCCGCTTGATTGCTTCAATCCTGGGATCATGTCAATCTTCTAAATAAGGTAGGTCTTCGTTTGAATTGCAAGATGACTTGGGAACCAGCCGAGTCCTGGAAGAGCACATAGTCTTCTGATCTGTACTTCTAGTCTTCTGACTACTCTTCTGGCCTTAGGTCTTCTGTCTTCTGATATCAGACGAGTAACACTCTTCTGATCTGGAAATTCTTTGTACTGCTTTTAGGCCATCTTCAATCTGGGACTCCATCAGATAGGTAGGTATACAAGTACCTTAACTTATCTGGTCTTCAAGGATCTTCTAGTCTTCATGTCTTCTACTCTTCTCATCTTGAGGATAGGCATGTAAGCCAGGACTGTGCTGATCAGCTGATATCAATACAGTTGATCACACAAGACTAGTCTAAGCTGTTCTATACAAGTCAGCTGATCCTATTACATTTATAAACTCTAAGTGTTTTGGCCATCACAACTATTCTAACATCAAGTGGGGCTTAGGATGAATTTATATCCCAACACTTGTTCATAAGAATTAGCAGTAGTCAATTTTTCCAGCTTCTCAGTAGCTTCCTGAAATTGCTTCAAAGTAGCTTCCAGTTTGGCTTGTAACTCTTCATTATGCTTTTTCAACAATTCAAAGCTAGAGTTATCTTGAGCTGTCTCAACAGGAACTGGTCTTACTGTCTCTTGAACCTCTTCAAGCACAGTAGTCTCAGCAATATCAATTGGTGTGCTTTCAAGCTCATTAGCGCCCAAAACTTGTTCCTCTAAGACCTCAGTCTCTTCAACTACAACTGTGTTCTCAAACACCTCAGTTTCATTGGTATCAGCTACATAATCAGCTTCCATATCAGCTTGATTATCAAAATCATTTTCAACAACATCCTCATCAACTTCCATGTTGACATCAGCATCAACATTCTATTCAGCAGAATTTATCGCATCATATTTGCAACCAGCCAGTCTTTCAACCAACTTCACAACTGATTCAGGAGATATCAATTCTGTAAAAGAATTAACACCAGCAGCCTCTCTCTGCTCTTGTTCCCAGTCATGGAAAACAGATAAACCACCCATACCTTCTGCTACAACTAACAACTCTTTCATGCCAACTCTTCTTAAATACACCCAAGTGCCTATCCTAAGAATTTGTTCAAAAATCATAGAGCTGTCAACTAAACCATGAAATCTTCTAAGAAGAGCATTCCTCAGTTTAAACCTTATTCTTTCCTCCTTATCACACACTGGATAATCCATCAAAAACACTGAATTGGGTTGAATAACTTCAGTTTCAGGAGAAGAAGTGATCTCAATAGGTTCAGAAGAAGGTACATGTTCATGCTCAGTAGAGTGATCATAAACTGGTTCAAGAGAAAAATGTGGAGTGGGATTATGTTGAGGGCTCAATTGGGGAGTGGGATGAAAAGAAGTGTTCTGAATGGGTGAGGGAGGAGTGTTCTGACGAATGGGAGAGTAATGTACTGACTCATCAGAACAGGTAGGCTCTTTATCAAGGGGTTGGGCTGGGATGGGGTCAGAATTTGAGGGAGTAGAGGAAGTGTTTTTAAGTACTCTTCTGGGTCTAAGCACACTTGTACCCTTTGTTCTCTTATGTAAAACAACAAGGCTTGAAGAATTTACCTCTTGTTCTACAGAAGCCTCCTTCTCTTCTGCAGCAACCGACTCTTCTGACTTCTCTGAGGCAACCCTAGCTGATCTGCCTCTTCTCAATCCAGCTCTGTGAGGATCATGTCTAGCCTTAGTTCTTGTCTCCGGCTTATCATCATCAGAACAGAACATTGATCCACCAGAAACTTGAGGTTGTTGACGTTGCAGCTGATCTTGTTCAAATTTTATAGACTCCTTTTTGAACAAAAATTTGCCCTGATGAAACTTCTTTGGAGGACTCCAATCCACCTTCTTATCAGCTAGTTGAGGCAACAACATACTCAACTTGTTTCCAAATCCCATCATAGATTTTATGGAGAATTCTTTGGTGTCTTCATCAAACAACACCTTTTCTTTTTCAGCTAACAGTCTGCCCAAAATAAATCCTTGCCAGTCACCATCAACACGATCAATAATAGCCGCCATAACTCGAATCTTCAAGTGAGTGAGAGAGTCCTGACTATAGTGTTGACCTAATAAACATTTTCCAGCAATGTCCATTAACAACTGAATGCCAGCAGGAAGAATAGCTTTCTTCAAATTTATCAGAGTCGTGGGTTCTACACCAGACCATCTGCCCACGCAAGCTTTTTCTTGCCATGCCATATAGCTCAGAATATTTACTGGCCCGTCGGGTAAATCAAAAGCGATTCCAAGGGTTTCTCTGGAAATAGCAACCCTGTGTCCAAAAATCATCGAACGAACGCCATTGGTATCACCTTGGAGCTGTAAATAGAATTCCATTGCCTCAGGTTCAAAAACCATCTTGGGGAATGATTCTAGATACTTTCTCAGCCCGCATTCTTCACACATGGTGAGAATGGCTTGATTCTCATTGTTTTACCTTTCGGTGAAGTAGACAGAGTTTTCGACGAAGATGCCCTTTTCACGATTCCATTTGGATGAGTTAAACGTACCTACAACTTCATTACCTTCGTTTAGAATATCGATAATCGCCATTTGAGAGAAATGTAGAAGTGTAGATGATAGAGTAAAGGAGTATCGCGAAAAATTTTGAGCTTAGAAAATTTGCAGAAATGTTAAGTGAAGAAGAAGAAGTAAATATGATCGTAGTTATCTAATTCAAAGAAAATCTAAGGCTTGGATTGATTTAGATTCCAACGTTGTGTGGTTTGGATCGAGTATAGAAATGTGTAATTAGAAAAACGTTCCAGATTCATAAAACTCTTTCCAATTTGGAGTCAACTTGTGTTGATAAATACACCATTTAAAATTAGGTCAAAAATAGAGGAGTGTATTAATCTTCTCTATAAATAATCTAATTTTGAGCAGATCTTGACTTAGAAGTACTCTAAGGCAAAATACTATTCTGATGTGTATCAGCACAGTTGTTTCCACGCACACTTTACTTCATTTTCTTGCTTGAAATATATTAATATTTACTTATCTGGATTCAGCTGAGTACTGTAATCAGCTGAGTATCCTCACTGAAGATCAGATCAGTAGTTGGGTCAGCACAGTAGTCCTCGGATCAGTTCCCCAACTCTTCTGATTTTCACCTCTTTGTTATCAGCACAGTACTTTCTCAGACCAGTACTGTAACTCAGATCAGTTCAATTTTGTAGACAGATTTTCATGTAGTCAAATAAGCTCTCTAGACAGTTTAATCAGTAATCAGATCAGTTTTGTAGAAAGATTGATATTGTAATCAGAACAGTTCTGTAGATAAATAACTTTGTAGTCAGAACAGTCTTGTAGACAAGTCAATTCAATAATCAGAACATGTCTGTAGACAGATATGTGCTGTAATCAGATCAGATTTGTAGACAGATCAAATCTGTAATCAGATCAGTTCCCCCTACAGTGGAGAACTCGTCTTCTGTGCCTGTTTCACCTTGGTAGAAGTGTTAGTTCATGCATAGTTGATGAAATACAATACAGATTAGTGAAGAATAATTAAAATAGGTCTTTGTAAGGTTTGTTCTAAGGTGACTTGTGCTCTGAGTCAACATACAGGATTTTTAAGAAATCACAGATTCCCCCTTAAATGTATATTCTCAATTCCCTCAGCTTTACCAGATTCTTCATCGAGATTTAGGCACCTTAGTAACCTTTTTACCTGTTTGTGATGAATGTAGTGGTCATGACATGGTCTGTTCTTCATAATTACCCTTCTTGGTGTACTGTTCTTGATATCAGCTCAGTACCTGAAATGTTAGTACACATCTCTATATACATGTAGGATCCATGTCTATCAATCCTAAACTTATGCAAATCTCTCCAAATCTAGTTTCAGCCAAAGGTTTTGTGAAAATGTCAGCTCTCTGAATATCAGTATGGATCTTTTCCATCCTAATGTTTTTCTTTTCAACATGATCCCTAATAAAATGATGCCTAACATCTACATGCTTGCATCTAGTATGTAAAACGGGATTTTGAGTGATGGTAATTGCACTATTGCTGTCACAGAATATAGGTACATTAGATTCCACAATGTTGTAGTCTCTAAGTTGTTGCATTAGCCAAAGGAGCTGACTACAACAACTTACTGCAACCATATATTCTGCTTCAGTGGTAGATGTTGCCACACTTGTTTATTTCTTTGAAAACCATGATATGAGCTTAGAACCTAAAAATTGGCATGAACCAGAAGTTGATTTTCTATCTATCCTGCAACCACCAAAGTCAGAATCTGAATAACCACTTAGGGATAAATCATCATCTACAAAATACCACAAACCTCGATTAATGGTACCCTTTAGATATTTCAATATCCTTTTAGCAGTCTCCACATGACTTTCTTTGGGATTGGCCTGAAATCTAGCACATACACCTACTGCAAATGCAATATCTGGCCTACTAGCAGTCAAATAGAGTAAAGAACCAATTAAAGCTCGATAATAGGATTGATCGGCACACTTACCTTGATCATCTGGATCCATTCTGTATGTTGGCAGCATTGGTACTCCAACTGTTTTACAGGTCTTGATACCAAATTTATCTAACAGATTTCTTGTGTATTTTGCTTGATTGATAAATATACCTTCAGATGATTGTTTTACTTGAAGACCAAGAAAGTAAGTCATTTCACCCATCATTGACATTTCAAAATTACTTTGCATGAGCTTTGAAAAGCTTTCACTCATGCTTTTGTTAGGAGATCCAAATATTATATTCAAAAATGCACTTTTCACATCCATTTGATACACAGTGAATTTCATATAAGCAGCATACGCAAGAAACAATCTTATAGCTTCTAGTCTAGCTACAGGGGCAAATGTTTCATCATAATCAATACCCTCAGCTTTAGAGTAGCCCTGAGCAACTAATCTAGCTTTATTTCTAACAACAAGATCATTCTCATCTTTCTTATTTTTGAAAATCCATTTTGTACCTACCACATTGTGATCAGCAGGTCTTTCTACAAGTTCTCATACATCATTTCTTGTAAACTGATTTAATTCTTCTTGTATAGCAATAATCCAGTTACTATCAGATAAAGCTTCTTTCACAATTTTAGGCTCAATAGAAGATAAGAAGCAACACCAACAAAACAGAGAATTACTAGGTTCTTGCTTAGAATCAAACAGTTGTCTTCTGGTCTTAACACCTTTATTGGATTCACCAATAATCAGATCAGTAGAATGAGCAGATTTCCATATTTTTCTAGTCTTAACAGGAATACTTTCATCATCCACATCATGTATATCAGAATCATCAATATTAATATCATCATTTTCAGCAGGTTTATTAACAGGAGAACAGTCAACCAATTCAGGCATGTCAATTGGTCTAGAAGACTTACCTTTGTCTTTTACCTTTTCTACATCATCATCTTTGTTTAGGATGTTCAGAAATGGATTGTAGGCTTGTACAGATTCATAAACTTCAGTCTCTTCATTGTCTTTGTCAGTTTGAATGGTCAGATCATCAATTTTCTTACTGATCTGATGATCAGCAGAGTCCTGTACAACTTCATCAAAGACAACATGGGGTGTTTCTTCTACACATAGAGTAGAGTAATTAAACACTCTAAATGCTTTGCTAGTAGAGGAATATCCTAAGAATATCCCCTGATCTGCTTTAGCATCAAAAGCATTTAATTTGCTCTTTCCATCCACTTACATCCAAAGATATGAAAATATGAAACTCTAGGTTTTCTACCTTTCCATACCTCATAAGGAGTTTTACCATGTACCTTGTTGAGTGCACATCTGTTCTGAGTATGACAAGCAGTGTTGATTGCCTCAGCCCAGAACTTCTGTGGTGTGTTGTACTCTGCAAGCATTGTTCTGCATGCTTCCTTTAGTGTTCTGTTTCTTCTCTCAGCAACACCATTTTGTTGGGGTGTCCTAGCTGCACTTGTCAAATGCTGAATTCCAGACTTAGAACAAAATTCTTTAATATAGCAGTTTATAAATTCAGTCCCCTTGCCACTTCTGATCTTGACAATGGGCTGACCTTTTTCTACTTGCAACCTCTTTAACAGATCTGGTAGTTGGGTTTGTGTGTCACTCTTTTTGTGTAAGAAGATTACCCAAGTGAACTTTGAATAATCATCTACCACAACTAAAGTGTACCTTCTACCATTCAGTGTAGGGGGTTTTATAGGACCATGTAGATCCATGTGAAAGAGTTCTAAGACTCTACAAGTAGAAAGAGTGGGAATTGACTTAAAGGAAACCTTTACCTGTTTACCTTTCTGGCAAGCATCACACACTTGTGATTTGAAATAGATTTCATTAGGAATACCTTCAACATGGTAATTTCTTGCAATCTTATTAATTATCTTAAAGTTCATATGGCATAGGCGTCTGTTCCATAGCCAGCTGATCTCTTTAGGACTCTTACTAATAAGGCAAGTATCCCTAGGGCAGCTATTCCAATTCACAATGTAGACACTGCCTTGTCTTACTCCAACTAGTAGAATTGTATGAGTTCTTTTATCCCAAATTTCGCATTTGGTGCTTTTGAAGTAGACTTTATAGCCCCTGTCACAAAATTGAGAGACAGATAACAAATTGTATTTCAAACCTTCTACATATGAGACATCTTGAATCTCTACATCTCCATTCTCGATGTATCCAAATCCTTTTGTGATTGCCATGGAACTATCTCCAAAGATCACCTTTGGTCCTTCTTTCTCATGATAGTCAGAAAGTAGAGTCTTGGTACCAGTCATGTGGTGAGAACACCCACTGTCTATGTACCAAGTTTCTCCAACTGAACCACCTTTCTTGTATAGATCCAGTCGACCCTGCAAGTAGTGATCTTAATAACTTAGGTACCCTTTCTTTATTGGGGTCCTTGGGGGTTAGTAGTAAGAGGTATCCAAATAAACATTGAAGATTTGAATAATTGAGACCTCTTAAGTTTTCTACCATGCTTATCACAGAACAGTACTTTATTGACCTTATCCAAATTATCAGCAGACTTTGGATCTATTTTTCTGAGATAGCCTTTCCTTGGTTCTATCCCTTTTTCAGGAAGATCAGTATGTCTGTAATAGTTTGCATAGGGCCTAAAAGCCTGTGGACCATACGGCTTATAGATGCGTTTTGGTCTTTCCTCTCCAATGATATCATAAGATAGAGGTGGAGGATAAAGAACAGGTTTGTTATGATAATGAGGCATAAATTTCCTAGGTTTAGTTGAGTATAGCTGAGACTGCCTTATAAAAGGAGGTCTAGGCTGTTTCCAACTTGCCTGTGTTTGTCTTGACCTACTGTTCTGAGTCTGCCTCTTCTGATTCCAGGACAGTTCTGCTCTGGTCATAGGAATAACACTCTTCTGGTATGGTCTTGACTGTACTGGTCTAGATCCATTCTTCTGTTTACCATTCATGGTAGTATGAGGAATGTATTTAGACTGTACTTTAGATTTTGGATCATTATCATAAGTCATAGGCTCTTTTCCTTTATCTAATTGCAAAGAACTTGAACTAGCTCCAGTAGTGTTCTTAATGCCTGAAGTAGAGGAACTAGGCATATCAGTACCTATCCCACTTTTATCATAAGGTGCTCTGTATCTGTCTGATAATGTTTGATTAATCTTAGAAGAGTTAATCATATCAGATAGCTTTAGATCCAAGCTCAGTACTTCAGATTCTAAGAATCTATTGCGCTCTTCAAGTTTTTCACATTTAATCTTGAAATCATTGAACTCATTGGTCTCTTTAGTTTGTGTATAAAGCATACCCTGATATAACTTGTCCATAGATGCATACTTTTCTTTGAGTTGTGACAACTCTTCTGATAGCCGTGCATTTAGAACAGTTATATTAGGATCCACTTTTAATTGAGCTTCTCGAAGAGTAATGATTTCTTGTTTTAAAGATATATTCTCATCACTGATTTCCATGAATGCTTTATTAGCTGGTAGAAGGTCTTCTTCAGTCATTCCATTGGAGTGGTGAAGACTACTCCCTACACTACTATCAGCAGTGTCACATAAATCAAAATCAGATTCATCACAAGATTGAAAAGATGTGATTGATGATACCTCTTGATCGATTTTTGCCATCATAACTAGTCCATCATCTGCAATGAAGACTTTTTTCTCACTGCTAGAAGGGTACTCAGATGAAGACGATGGCAACTCATCTGAATCCGTATCAGATTCATTGTAGGCCACCATTGCCCTCTTACCCTTAGCATATTTGCGATCTCTCCTTGCTTTCTTTCTCTTCTGTCTTCAGCACTCAGATCAGGACATTCATGGATGTAATGACCTGGCTTTTCACAGTTATAACACAGAGGTTCATTAGTAGAACGTTTAGTAGGAGAATGATATCGGTTCCTGTCCTTTCTATCAGTAGAGTTCTTATCCTTCCTATCAGCAGAGTTCCTATCTCTTCTTTTCTCATTAGAGACCTCATCTCTCCTTTCAGAAGATTTGTGATCCCTTCTGGTCCTAGAAGAGTCCCTGTTACTAGAGCCCTGAGAATCCTTATAGAATCTTTTGTATCTACCATAACGCTTGTTAAGTTTATCAAACCTCTTTATCATTAAGTTCAATTGATCCTTAAGAGCAAGATCAGTACTATCTAGTTCATCTTTTATGCTTGAAGACTTAGACATAGATGATCTAGACTTCTTAGAGGTAGATGCCTTAAGTGCAATACTCTTGGAGATTTCCTTCTCCCTATCACTACTTACTATTGGATCTTCTTCATCCAATTCAAACTCATGCGCCTTAAGGGTTTGGAAAGTGGTTTCAGCAGACCAGGTATCAATATCCTGTGTGGTTTTAATGATCATTTTGACCATTTTCCACCTGTCATCCAAAGCCTTAAGAATACGCAGATTGATCTCCCTATTGGTGTAAGTCTTTCCTAAAACATTCAAGTCATTCATAATCTTTGTAAAACGAGTATCTAGTTGGTCAATTGTTTCACCAGTCTTAATTTTGAATGATTCGAACCGCTGAACAGCAGTGGATAGTTTGCTTTCCTTTATAAGAGAAGTACCCTCACAAATGATAGCTAACTTGTCCCACATCTCTTTGGCTGATTTACATTTTACTACTTTCCCAAGATACTCATTGGGAAGGGTATGCAAAATGTAATTCTTGGCCAAGCTGTCCAAGTTGTTCTGCCTCATTTCTTCAGTAGTTAAATCTAACCTGGGTTTAGGAACAAGAACAACAATGGCTTTTGTAGGTTCCAGTGTTGCAGTGTTGGGCACCATGGTAGTGATTGGCCCTTGTTTGATCACAGATAACATCAAATCATGAGTTGAACTGAAAATGGCTTCCATCCTCAGCTTCCAGTAATCATAATCTGCCACTTTAAACTTAGGAAGTTTATTGATGTTAGTTTCTTCCATGATAGAACAGACAGTTAAGATCAGTAGTATAGCAAGTAGATTCAGATAGACAAGTAAGATCAAGAAACAAGTATCAGTGATGAGAAACAGTTAGACTTTCCCCAAAGTCTACAAGGTTATCAAGAAACAGCAGTCCGAAGAACTACTGCTCTGATACCACTTGTTGGTCCCAAAGTTGAGTTAAGATTGAGTAAGCTAAGAAAAAGTCTAGAGGGGAGAGGTGAATAGACTTTTCAAATTCTATCAAAATATCAGAGTTTAAGTGCGGAAATGTGTTCTGTATATTATTGTTCTTATAATCAGATCAGTACTAACAGTATATCTTTTATACTCAACTTTTCTTTAAATATTTTCTTAGTAAACTTTACTGTTCTTGGTTAAACAAATATAAACAGATAATCAAAACAGAAAGTAAAGAACACAAGATTTTATAGTGGTTCGAAAAATGTCTACATCCACTCTCACAACTCCAGTCGTGATGTTTTATTACTCTTTTCTTCTTGAGTACTTGTAGCTTAGAGTCTCAAGGTTAAGACTTTGATATTTTCGATTATACCTCCAGGTATATCTTCGATCGACTAGTAATTTCACAAGTAACTAGCACACTTGTTTACAACGAATCACAAACTAAAAGTAAAGTAAAATTTCTCTTTGTAGTAGCCTTTGATTCTTCAATTCAGTACAGTGGCTTCTTCTCAGTTCGATCTTCTTCAACTCTGTGAGTTCTTGAATACTTGAATTCTCTTTGATTACTCTTGAATAGTAATTGTATCAGTAGTCTTTTCAAGTAGAAGATCACACGGTATTTATAAGATCTAGTATGACACTTAGCAGTTTGTGAAACTAACTCTCAACTAACTCATACCCGTTTCTTGTTGTAACTTCATTTTTGTAACCAACTTAAAACTTATCTTTCCAAGTCAGCATATATTCAAATATATCTTCAGTTACGCTTCAAATAAGTTATCCAAACTTATTCTTCAATCCAACTAACTCAGCACAGTAAACTACTCTTCTCAGTTTTACTGCTCTTGGTCAGTCAGCACATTTCTTCCAAAACTGTTCTGCTTCCTTCGAAAATACTTCTCTTGATTTTCTGAGCTTCATCTTGACTTCTCTTGATAATCTTCATATCCTGAAGTAGTCTTCTGATGTCTCTTAGTCTTCTTTCTTTGATCTAATCTACTGCTCTGAACTTTTACATGCTGAATACAATAGAATATAACTTTACAAATATACAAAACCTATCTATACATCAACTGAACTATATACAAATGAGTACATCTAAGTCCTATACTATAAGCTGTCTATACAATACATTCTCAGCTTAGTTCCTTAATAGTTCATATAGCAGATCAGTAAAATACTAAGATCAGTAAACTCAGTTTTCATAATACATTAAGATCAGTAAACTTATTTCATATAACTCAGTTAGAACAACATATAATCACATATATCATTAACTTCAAGTTGCTTTTGGCCATCAAAACATACAATCATCAATTAGAACATTGTTAGTAGGATTCATATCCCAACAAGACTTCCAAAGGAGAAGCTTGTTTGGTTAAAACCACACCAGTGTCAGAAGAGTTGGACACTGACCAACTTTTAACCATTCAGGATGACTCAGTGGCCTTGGTATGCCCAAGCACTGTGATCTCCCAACAACTGCTCTCTATGAATCCTGTTGAGGATGTAGAGAATGCAGGTTTAGGAGATGGAGTTGAAAAGGAGAATAGTCCTGAAAAACTAGAGGGTGATGAGGATGATAGTGAGGTAGTTATCACTAAAATTGTGAGTGTACCACCTCAAGAGGGAGATGGAGTTAGTGAGGAAGGACATGTTATTCTTGAAGTCAAATCTGAATTTCAAGATTCCCTTGATGAGAGGAGGCTTGTTCTTCATGATTGTGAGATCACATATGATGAAGGAGGAAAGAATCTAGTTGAAAATGAGGAGAAAGTTGTTGATGAGTCAGGGCTTTATGAAAAAGAAATTGAGGGTGATTATGCTAACAAGTTTTTCTTTGCAGATACTGCAGGTATTACACTTGACCAAATATTTGTTGCAGATGAATTTACAGATGCACCTGTCCAAATTGATGCAAGTTTATCCAATGCTACACTAGAAGAGCATTCAACAAAGTTGGACACCTTCGCCCAACAAGTGGGATTAGTTCATTCACACACCTCAGAGGCTCTGGATGAGCAAGGGAGAACACTAGCCTTAGTTGGACACCTTCGACCAAGAAGTGCTTGCCAAGATCTCTGAATCTGCAGTGGCCAACTTCACTGAGCTCCTCAAGGCCGACTTGGATGCATCACTTAAGGCCACAATGGAGGAGGTTGTTAAGCAGAAGATGAAGCATGTTCTTGCTTTCCTTAGCATGAGCAGTGACAGGATGCAAAACATTCATGATGAGAATGTTTATCTTCTTGAAGAGATCAAGTCCCTGAACCAGGCCCAATCCTTATTGGCTACTACAATGAGTGACCTTAAGCCCCAATGTTTTAATGTTGCCAAAAAGGGGGAAAGTGAAAGAGCTAGAGCCAAAGGTGCCTTGAAGATTGGTGAAGGCAGCAAAGGAAAAGAGCAAGTGCCTGAGATTTAAGGGAAATGCAAGAAAGTAATGGACATAGAGGATCTGGATGAAGAAGAGCAATTGGCTATTGCATTGAAGAACTCTATGTCCTCAGTTCAAGAAGAAAGTGCTAGATGGCAGCAAAGGCCAGGTGGAGAGTCAGCAGGCTTAGACAAGCAAGCTGAAGATGATGTCCAAGTCAGGGGGAAGGTCAAGAAAACAAGAAGAGTAAGAGAAGAGAAGAGAGCTTCACTGATTTTCCAAATAACCTGGACTTGCCTGCTGAGTTCAGAATTGATGAGGAACCTATACCAAAGAAGAGCAAGACTGCTTAAGAAACTGCTGAAGAAGAAGTGGCCAAGAGCCCTGAAAAGAAGAAGATTCCAGTCTTAGCTGATGATCCTTCAAAATTGTTTAAAGAAGGCTTTGGAAAGGATCCCGAGACTCAGCACAAATTGTCCATGATGAGAGCACAAGAGAAGATGGAAGCTCTCATGGAAGCAAACAGAGCCAGAGATTTAAGAAGAGAGAACTTTCAGAAGCCAAGAAGAAAGAGACCATCTTACACCAAGCTAAAGCCACAGCTACTGATCAAGATGGACACCAAGTATCCTCATCTTGATAAATGGGTCCCAATCCAGCTGAATGATGAATGGGAGGAAGCTAAAAGAGAATTTGTTTATGACTTCTATGTCATAGGCAGATGGATGGATGAAGATATTGAGTGTATTTTCACTCAATTTATGTATGACAATCATAGGGAGCATTACCATAAACTCTTTGTTGCTGCAGATATAGCAAGAGTGGAATTCAAAGCCCTTGGTCCCATCATCTACATGCCTCCTAAGTTGGCACAGGAAGACTACATTGATCAGCACAGAATTCTTTAAGAGTTCATTGACATTCTCAAGATGGAGAAGCTGAAAGTTGGACCCAAGGGAACAAACAAGGAGATCATGGATCTTAAGAGAAGAGTTTGGGCACAGTATGGGATGGTGCCACCTCCTGAAGATGATCTCTGAAACTGCTAAGTTTCCTTGTCCCCTTTTGCTCATGGCTGCTGATATGTGTGTATTTATGTTCTATGCTCTGATTACATGCTCTGATTGGTTGATTTTGACTATCATCATGCTTTGTAATGCTCATATGTTATATCAATGAAAATCAACCATTTTGCTTCAAGAGATAATATCTCATTGTATCAACTTGCCTGACTTAACCTATATATGCTTAAACTGTGATTGCACTAACAGTTTCTTTCAGGAAATTTGACCTTAGTCATCTCTACTGAAGATACATGTAATAGTATAGTCAAGTCACCATTGTATAGGTTTTGGCATCATAAAAAAGGGGGAAAATGTTGGGAATAAAATGAGATTTTGATTAATATACCAAAACCCCTTAAGACATGCCAAATAGATAAGTCAAAGATAAATGAATATGTTTCAGGAATGTTGGAACATATAGATCAGGCTAGTTGAGAAGCTGGCATGCTAGGAAGCTTATAGATGCTTTAGATGCATAAGTTGAGGGGGAAAACAAGCTTAGAAGATTACAAAAATCAAGTCCCTCAAGGCTCAGAATCAAGATGATCCCAACACTGCTGATGATCTAAATGCTCAACTGTGCTGATAGTCAGATCAACTCAGTAAAGAGACAAGCTCCTTGATGATTAATTCAAAAGAACACATTTGGTTGGAATTTACCGATTTGGTCCGATCTGAACCGGATTGATTCAGGTCCAGTCTCTTGTCCACCCATTTGGTTTGATTCCTAACCCGGACCAAACCGGTCTCAAGTAGACAACTTATTTTATAAGGGTACGTAGTTGACAACTTATTTGATATCTGTTGGTATAGGTGATAAAGTAAATATATTGCTGGTATGAAATATCATGAATAATATAAATATATAAGTAAATGACAATAAAGTAAAGAATGCACGAATTATAGTGGTTCGGCCTCTAGACCTACATTCACTCTCACAGCCACACTGTGATATAAATTCCTTTACTAAAAAGGACTTGTAATTTTACGTCCCAAGAATGGGACGTTGAGTTCGATACACTTCCAAGTGCAATTGGCTCTACTTGTTATATTAAGAACAAGTACTTCTTGTTTGTGGTTACACCAAACAATGAGATTTTAGGGTTTAGAAGGGGTTGTTTGTAGTGTATAGGTGTCAACAATAGTGAATCAAAACACTTTTGATCATATTTTCTAAGCTCTTAAAGAAGTTTGCTCTTTGAATGTGAGGAGTTGACGTTTTCTCTTCAAGAATTCTTTAGTCTTCGGATGACATGAAGTCCTTTGTGAATGAATGTCTGAATTGAATTCTTTAGTGTTTCTCTTATGTTGCTCTTAATCATCGCTGGAAGCTCCCTCCCCCAGTTAAAAACAAGCTTCACTCGGATGCAGCGGTCTTCAAAGATGGGTCGGTTGTTTCGGTTTCATAATCCGAAATGACACTGGGGTCGTCTTACTCTCGGGTAGCCAACGAACAAGAGAAAATGGGAATAGCACTATGATTGAAGCCCTCGCTGTGAGATATGCTCTGTGTCGCGCAGCTGTCTACGGCATCAGAAATATGGTGGTTGAAGCTGATTCAAAAACTCTGATTCGGGCTCTCAACAAAGACCTTGAACCGGACACTCATGCCATGATGTTGGTTGAAGATATCTGGGAGTTGGCTGAAACTTTGAACTGTTCATCTTTCTCCTTTATCAGAAGAGAAGCAGACATGATAGCCCATACATTAGCCCACCTGGCCCTTCTATTGGCTGGGAAGAAACTCTGTTGAATGATATTCATGCTAGTTGTAGATCTTTTGTGTCCTCTGGTTTAAGGCGTGAGCCAAACATTTCTTCTTAATGACATGTTATTTCCCCGTCAAAAAAATAATAATAATAAACAATTCATACATTTTATTAGTAATTCATACATTAAAATTTGTGTCCAAAATCTATTAATCCTTAATTAGCAATTCAACTATGACTTTTATGCTTTCTAGTGGAGAAGTTAATGTATGACTTCTATCCTATTCAATGGAGGAGTTCCCTAACTCTAAGTGCACGATTGGTATGATAGAATGAAATTGTTGCAGAATGGAATGAACTCATGAATGGAATGAAGGTTTAAATGGAATGCCATAAGAATGATCATTTTTACGATTGGTATAACATAGGAATATGAACGTAGGAATGAAATGCAATATTGTATAAATTTATTTTAAATTATTACTATTAAGTCTTGTTAAAAATATACTATCATTTTATATTAATAATATTATTATTTAATATTAATAGTATTATTATTAATTATTGTTAAAAATATACTATTTTTTATTATTAATAATTATTACTAGTTACTAGTGATAGAGTTATTATTAATAATATATTTGTCAGTTTTGTCTTATTAATTTTATAATTTATAATAAAATGTATATTTTAAATAAAGTTATTTTATTTTTAAATAAGAATATTTTTTTTACTATTAAATAAATTAAAATTAATATAATTACTTATATCATCAATAATTATTATACTATTATTTTATATTATTTTATATTATTAAAAATAATATATTGTATATATTATTTATATTTTTGAAAATTATTAAATTATCTTTTATATTAATATATTTATAATTTAATGTTGGTCTCAAGCAGTTAAGTTAAGATTAGAACGAGTCTAAAACTCTAGAGGGGTGAAAAGACTTTTCAAACTTTTCTAAAATATCAGAGTTATAATGCGGAAATAGTGTTCTTATACAGTACTCTTCTGAGTATTAACGTGAGCCTTTAAACAAGTTTATACTCAACTCTTATGATTATGAATTTTACTCAACGTACATACTGTTCTCTATATCAAGTAATTCGTCTACTCAACAAGATTTCTCAATCTAGTTGTTTATACGAATTCTTTCAGAACTTATAAGAACATAAAACAGTAAGTAAATCAAACGCAAGATTTATAGTGGTTCGACAACTTTTCTACATCCACTCTCACAAACCCAGTTGTGAAGTTTTTATTAATATGCTCTTGTGGCTTTAAGTCCCAAGATATAAGACTTTGATCTTGTCGATTATACCACCAAGTATATCTTCGATCTACTAGTATTTCACACAAGTTACTAGCACTCTTGTTTACAAAACAAAATCACAAACTAAATGATAAAACTTCTTTGTGTAGCCTTGCGAATATGCTTCTTGAAAACCTTGCTTCTTGTGATCTTCTCTTCTTGAACTTCGCTTTTGTATTGAACTCTATGAGTTTCTTGATCGCTTCTTTAGACGTGAATTGCTCTTTCAGTGCTCGTACTTTCAGTAGTATCAGTAGTCTTTTCCAGTAGAAGATCATCCGATATTTATAGACTTTAGTAATGCAGTTAGCTGTTTGTGAAAACTAACTCATAACTAACTCTTAACCGTTTCTATAACTTCTCTTTTGTAACTGACTCTTGTAACTTTCAAATAACTAACTTCTTAACTCCTTAAGTCAGTCTTCATAACTTCTTCAGTTATTCAGTTACGTCCTTTAGTTAAGTTTTACAAACTTTTCTTCAGCACAGTAAAATACTCTTCTCAAGTATTTACTTTTATCATGTACTCTGCTCAAGTACTCTTCTTATCTCCTGTACTTCAAAGTATAACTTCATAATACTTCTTAGCTTGTAGTCTTCTGCTTCCGAGTAGTCTTCTGAGTTTGTAGTCTTCTGATCTCAACTAGTGTAATATCCTGAAATTTTATAATAATAAAAAATAGAAATTTATTCAATAAATAATTAGTTTATATATTATATCACAAGACAATTATATATATATATATATATATATATATGCGTAGGTGTATATACATGTATTAGTAATACAATTATATCAACTAATTTTCATAACTATCTTAATCATTTCATATGCCACTTTATATCAATGCGTTTTTTTATTATTATTTTAAATAAATTCTTTTTAATATAAATAAAACCCTTATTTACTATACAATCTAATCTAATTAAAGATTTATGTAACTCTCCTATTTAGTGGGGGAAATGAAAAGTCTATTTCTCATAATCACGCAACTATGTTATATATATATGTTTAGATTAAGTATAACTTAAAAGAAAATGTAGATTAAGTATAACTTAAAAGAAAATGAGATTCTATGTAATACGGATTCTTGCATATGAGGCTTCCTCATATCACATGTACGTTCATCTATCGAGGTGGGGATTTCTATCATTCTATTTGTCATTATTAAATGTAAAATGTGATTATTTTGATATTCATGTGAAATATGATTTATAACTTATTATGTTTGTCACTATTAAATGTCACATGTGATTATATTGATATTCATGTGAAAGATGTACGAGGATAGGTCATTCGACCTTTATAAACGAGGATAGGTCATTCGACCTTTATAAACGATGATAGGTCTTCTGACCTTAATAAACGAGGATATGCCATTCGACCTTAATAAACGAGGATATATCGTTCGACCTTAATAAACGAGGATATATCGTTTGACATTTATAATCGGGATGATGTTATTGAATTATACATGTTAATGTGAATTGATGATTAATTACTTATTGTATTTAGTTTTGATAAATTTGTCCCCACTGAGCTGTGGTTTGCTCACCCCTTCATTTTAATATTTCAGATCGAGGAGTTGATGGCGAGGAGGAGCGGTAGATGACAATCATTTAATTAAATCAATTAAGCTAGTACATTTCTTTTGTTAAACTTTTCATAAATAATATTTGGACTATACTAAAATTCTTTTGAGTTTTTATTTATTCTTTATGCTGCCGCTGATAGTCAATTATCTTTATTGTAAAATTAAATTGTAAGCCTCATTTTTTTAAAGTGAAAAGTTAGCTCATGCCCTTTTATTTTTAAATTAACAGTTATTCTGTAAAATTAATTATTTTTAAATTTGGGGCGTGACAACTAGTCTTCTGATCTTGACTAGTCTTCTGATATCTAACTTTGTTGTTTACATCACAATACAAATTTACAAATATAAAACCTAACAATACTTCAACTGAACTATATACAGTAGAGTATTTCTAAGCCTATATTATAAGCTGTCTATACAATCATTTATTCAGCTTAGTTCCTAACAGTTAGTGGTTGATCAGTGCACCTTGGCACTATAAAGCAAGTTAATTTCAAGTGAAGGAATTATCCTATTAAATCACGGAAGTGGATGTAGGAGCTTAATTGAGTCTCTGAACCACTATAAACCTTTGTATTATTTACTTTCAAGTCATTTCATACAAGTAACACATTCATACACTGCACACAAACTGATCTTCAAAAGATACTTAACATAAATTGTGCAAAACAAATTTGGGACAAGTTCCCTGAAAAACTGTCTAAGTGTTAAGGAAGTTTTCAGAATTAAAAGGAGTTTAAATATAAAGGGCCAACCATAATTCCACACTTATAACTTACTTAGATAGTTATTCAACTGATTACTTCATAGTTCTCAGTAGTTTAATTATCTGAACAAAAGTTATACATACTCAGAGAAGTTGTCCAAGACAACAATCCTAATAGCGTGTTTGTTTTAAAAAGAAAAGAATTTACATATACAAGTGCATTCTCACCTCCATAAATTTGTGTCATACTCCTTTTATGTACAAGTATATATATACTTTATGCCGTGGTTGGTTTTCATAAAAAATTACATGCATACACTCCTCCAAAGGCAATTAATTCATTAATTTTTAAAAATTTATATGCGTACACTTTACTTTAGGTCAATTGCTCTTGTCAAAAAAAAAAAAAAAAAAAAAACTCTAAATAGCTCAATTGTATACATCCGAATTGCGACTGACTTGTAATCTATGGGTGATGTGATTTAGAGAGAAAAGTATAATAAAAAAACTCTAAATGAATTTTGGACACGAAGATTAAAAAATATAATAAAATAAGTAGATGTATTATGGGTGATGTGATTTAGAGAGAAAAGTATAATAAAATACTAGAGGGTTCAAGTTTGCAAAAAAAAAAAAAAATTATTGCGACTGACTTGTAATAAAAAAAAAAAGACAAAAGAGAAAAGTTGGTCACGGGATTAGATGGAGTATATGTATTTGACCTCTTCTTATGCAATAAATAAAACAAACGTCGTTTCTGTCATTTTGTTTTTGCATGGTTCTTCTATCTCAAAACTGTACCACATGTCATGTATTTAGAGATACGGTAGAGTGGTCCTTGATAACAACATATAAGACCAAGACAATTTTTAACTTGGTTTAAATTAATGTGTAAGATTATATAATTGGGCAGGATCTTCTAGTCCAATAAATTAATTAATTTAATGTTTTATCTTGTATTTCATTTTTTTATTTTAAGTCCCGGGTATTCGATTTAAGGATCGACTAATTTCGGGGACCAATTCCACACAGTTCACTTGCGGGGGTCCGTTTAAAGTCAAAGTCTGGTTCCATAGAAATTATTTGCACCTAGTTATATTTTGTTTCAATAATTTTAATACATGAATCGTGTAACTAATTGATGTCACCTATTCCTTAATAGTATTAAACAACCCATACTTTTTCTTTATAGTCACCTGTACAAGAATTACAAGCACGATTGACCCGGTTGATCTGTGAATGATATTCATGAATTTTCTGGTTCCTGAAATGTGTTAATAATACATGTACTATACATGAATTTAAATATAGTTTATAGAGAAGCATTAATTTAAATATATATTTAAATAGATGCATTTAAATATATATTTTATTTTTACTTAATTAACCGTGTTTCACACAACATGCATGGTGGGTGTATTTTTTGCCATTTTGGACGTGCAAATGGTCTTCTTTATTTTACTTTGATTACAATTTCCCTCAGGGTGTCGCTATGTCGACCGCTCTGGTCCCAAGGTTCCAGTAATCTACTCATATTTATATATATGTATTATATATACATGTATATATTTCTTGTAAAAAATAAAAGGTATAAAAAGTCATTAGATCGATTAATATTAAAAAATATAGTATTAAATGTGTAGTGGATAGTTAATAAAAAAAATGAAAAGAAGAAAAAGTAGAGATAAGTAGAAAAGAGAAAATATAGAAAGAAATATGAATAAAATATATAGAGAGTCAATAAATTTTGTCAAATACATAAATGTAAATTTTAGGTTGAGACGAACTAAAAAAAAAAGTGTAAACCAATAAAAGTTACGATGGTAGTACCATAATTCAGATGATACTCTTTGACAATGCATGCATTTTGGAAATACAGTAAAAATGCCTTGAAATCTATTCATAGTCTCGGGTATATATAGGTACTTTAAAGTAGGACAAATATTTAGATAATTGATTCAAATTAAATGAAATGATTTTATTTTGTGAACTAAAAGTTTTGCATGTGTCTTTATTTTGATATTCTCAAGTTAACAAATATTTTGAGTTGGTATCCTAATGTCTTAAATGCCTATATAGTAAATATTAATGTTTATTCATGCGATCGACTTTAATATCCGCATAAAACAGTTTCTTTAAATTAAAATTGCTAATAGTGTACCTAAGTTATATGAAATGTTAAATACACTAATTAACCATTTAATTTACTGAAAAAGATATATATGTTGGAACAATTTAACTATATATGAAGATATATTATTAATGATTTTGCTTCTTATTAAAATGTTAAAATTTAATTATTTTTAAATGATTTTTTTAAAACTTTTATTAATTCGTTTTTATCGTGTGCATACATTGTTTAAAGGAGCCCATTTATATAGTTTGCCCCATACCAAAATAATGTAAAGAACGACTCTAATTTCACTATTAGAAAATCTTACATGAAACCTAGAAAGTGTCAAAGGCATGGACTAGCATTTTCTTCTCTTAGATTTGAAAATTGTTATTTATTAAAACTTGCATTAATGAAACATCAATGTCAATATAGTTTCCATGAAGTTCATAGTCTCATCTCCCAAATGCTTAGCAATTACCAAGTAATGAGTATATATATATATATATATATATATATATATTTTAATACTCCAGCATTCCTCTAGCTATTCAAGCAACATTAAAAAATGGAATATGTGGGTGTATATCTTCTGCTGCTTTATGTAGTACCCTTGGCCTTAGTGAATATGACTTCAGGCACCCACACCCACACCCATTTTAATGAAGGTATGATAGGTGCCATCTTTGATTGCAGTAGCCGTGCAGGTAAACAAGAAAGAGTTGCCATGGAGTTGGCTATTCAATATATGAACAACCAACAAAACAAGAATCTCAATCTTTCGATAAAATGCTCTCGCGAGGGACCCCTTCATGCATCTCAAGCTGGTAAATCTCTTTTTTCTTCGAATTTATTATAGCAATTGTAGGACCTTATGTTTGCGGGCTGTCACATTTTTATTATTTAATTTAAGTTTTCGAATATAATTAATATTCAAGCCAAATATGCCCCCAACTCGGGTTAAAATGTCTCGTTCTATGTACTCATGACGTGTCTAGTCTATATTTAATTCTTGCGAAAATTAAAATATAATGTCCTATATTTGCTACCCGGTCCCAAAATATATTATTCCCGTAACCATCACAATAATTAATATATATTTGTAGCCAGGTACCTTATGAATAGGAGGGGAGTGAAGGGCATTGTGGGACCAAATTCATGGGAAGAATCATCAGCAGTTGCGGAGGTAGGACAACAACTTGATGTCCCGACTATGTCCCTATGCGATTCGTCTCCGGTGTGGGCCACCACTCGATGGCCATTCTTCGTTCAGGCCTCCCCCTCCACTTCCAACCAGATGAAGGCGGTGGCTTCCATCATTGAAAGTTGGGAGTGGAGGAGGGTGAATGTGATATACGAGGACGCGGGAGGTGCGTCCTCGGATATCCTCACTCATTTATACGGAGCACTCCATGATGTCGATATCCAATTTAGTAGCCTCGTGTCCCTCCCATCCCTCGCGTCGTCTAATACGTTGCACGAAGAGATGGAGAAGCTGAAGAACGACGAGTGTAGAGTTTTTGTGGTTCACACCAGTTTAGGCCTTGCTGAACGGATATTCAAAAAGGCCAAGGAGATGAGAATGATGGATCAACAATACGTGTGGATCGCTACAAATTCTATTACTAGTATGGTTCACACCGTGAACGCTTCCCTTATCTCATCCATGGAGGGTGTAATTGGAGTTATGAGGTATTTTCCGGACGTCGGAGAGGATTTTCTTAACAAATTTACTACAGCCTTTCGACAAAAATACCCCGATGACAAGTATCATGATCCAGGGATCTTTGCGTTACAGGTAAGTAATTTTTATTAGTATTATTTAGTGAATATAATACAATACTCAGTGGTTATAATCCTTTTTTGTCTTTTTTTTTTTTTAAAAAAAAGAGAAAATTGGTATTATTGCCTGAGTACCTCAAATCCATTTTTGTCTCGTAACTTTCCAACTTTTTCATAATGGTCTTGAAATACATAAATGTATGAATTTAGATCAAATTATTTTTTTATAAGTACCCGTTTCGTATAAAAGTCGTTTGAATCTTCAGAAAAGACGTTGTTTTTTATCAGCAAGTTCATGGAATCAACTTCACATGACTAAAAATGATGTCGTTAGGAAGATTCTGTCAACTTTGGAACGAAATTGGTACATATATAAAACAATTGAGACTATATTCACATATTTATATTTTTTGGAATCATTTTGGAAAAAAGTTGAAAAAAAAAAAAAATCTATCCCCTGTACTCACCATTTGATCTGAATGCATTTTGAATCAAAAAATAAATGTGTATTCGAATTTTAAATTTCAAATACGAATATCAAAATCTAAATACAAGCATGAAATTTTTGATTTGTTTACAATCCTATTTATAGGCCTATGATGCTACACGGGCATTGGGGTCAGCAATCAATGTAGATTCCAAGAAAATGATGGACATGATTGAGGAAACAAATTTTATTGGATTGAGTGGGAAAATCCGATTCGATGATCGGAGACTAGCTCCGGCAAACCAGTTTCGAATAATCAACGTCATCGGAAAAAGCTACCGGGAACTGGGTTTCTGGTCAGATGGATTAGGTTTCTCTAAAGTTATTGACGGTACACAAATGTACAATTCGTCCATGAAAATATTGGGACACGTGCTCTGGCCAGGGGGGACTTGGTCTGCTCCAAGTGGATGGGATTCGAAACGTCTGAAGATCGGGGTCCCCAGTGAATCCTTATTGGATAAATATATTAAAGTTGAATATGATGCCATTACAAAACAACCCAAAGTTTCTGGGTTTTCAATTGATGTCTTCAAAAAGACAGTGGCTAGGTTGAAGTACGACTTACCTTATGACCTCCTCCCTTTTCCAGGAAATTACACTGCGATGGTGATGCAAGTTGAATCGAAGGTGAGTCATTCGTCACGTCTTAAGCTTTTCGTTTATTTTTGGTACATTGATAGGAAAAACAATGTAGAGAGAGATAGGAAAGAAAAAAACGTATAAGAGAAATAGAAAAGAAAAAAGTTAGGGACATATAGACACAGTGAGTTGACCCAGTGGTTTAGGTTTGAGACGTATGAATGTGCTCCTTTCTTGGTCTCAATTCGAAACTCGAAAGGTGCAAATAATTTTTTAGGGGCCAGTGCATAAAATGTGTCGTTCTGGCTTTAAAAAAAAAACAAACAAAGAACCTTTGTTTGGACGCCCATTTTGGCAAAATGGGAAGCTTAAGGGACGGAGGGAGTATAATTAAAGATATTGAAATTATTGTACCTATTATTTAAGGCAAGGAGGTCAGTTATGGACAATGGGACTCATTTTTTAAACGACATTAGTTGTTTTCATTGTATAATACTCCCTCCGTCCCCGAAAAAATTGCGGGGAAAGTATGAAAAAGGAAAGTATGAAAACTTTTAGGGTGGGAGGACGGAGGGAGTATTAGTTATTTTCACCAAATAGATTAATTGTTTTCACTTAACAATATTAATTGTGTATGGTTTAATTGGTTATGAATGCAGGAACTTGATGCGGCAGTTGGCGACATAAATATAATTTCGAGTCGATACAAGTACGTGGAATTCAACCATGCTTACACAGAGTCAGGATTATGTATGGTAGTCCCAATTCAGAGACGACCTAGTAGAGCATGGTTGTTCATGAAGCCATTCACAAAGGGCTTGTGGTTGCTCACAATTCTCATAAATGTGTACAATGGTTTTGTTATATGGAGCATAGAAAAGGATTACTGCTCCGACCTAAAAGGCCCCTTTCTCACTCAGATTGCAACTCTAATTTGGTTGGCCTTCGCCACACTCTTCTCATTCAATGGTAAACCTACACTTTGTTAATTTTCTAGCGGAAATATACTGCCTCCTTCCTTTCGATAGTTACCAATTTTGTCCCTTTTCCATCACATCTCACCGCACGCCAACTCATTTAATATTATATTTCTTAATATTTGTATCAAAACAAATGAACAACTATGAGAAGGACGGAGGGAGTATATGGAGTATATTTTATTTTAGTCCAAGTCTGTTTTCACGTATGTTTACCACATTTAACTTCTTAAATTGGTCCCATTACTTTTTTTCATTTTTAATTTCACTTATTTTGAAATTAGTCTTATTATAAGTTTACCATATTCGACATTTTAGTTCTGATTGGCTACGATAGCCAACCATTGAACGAAAAAAATCGAATATATGGTAAATTTACACGTGAAAATGGTCTTAAGTGATTGATGAGTTTGATATAGGAGGGAGATTGCACAGCGACTTGTCAAAGATGGCAACTGTGGTGTGGTTGTTTGTGGCTCTCATCATCACTCAGAGCTACACTGCAAGTCTCACAAGTATGCTCACCATACAAAATATCGAGCCTAAGGTTGCAAATCTTGAAACGTTGAAGAGTCAAAACGCGTACGTTGGATACAACAAGAGGTCTTTTGTCAAGGACTATTTGGTAAATGCCCTGCAGTTTAAAGAAAACTCCCTCAAAAACTTCACGAAAGCTGAGCCCATTTTTGAAGCCTTCAAGAATGGTGAAATAGCAGCAGCATTTCTCGAAGCCCCCGACGCCAAACTTTTCGTCGCCAAGTACTGCAAGACCTTCACCATTGCAGGTCCAATATACAAAGTTGGAGGATTTGGATTTGTAATCTCTCTCCACCCTTCTCTATTCCATGCACCACTCTTTTATCTTATTATGTTATTTTATTAATTAATCTACACTTTAATAAAATTCACTAGTAATGACAAAAAATATTCTATCATTATAACTTTTCTATTTAATGACACGAAATTGAGAATAATAACATAATCATTGTCAATTTCATGTCATGAATGAAATACTTTGAGGTACAAAAGTTACAATGTCAAATCTTTTTGCACTGTTATTCCATTCGAATTAAAAGTTTTATTTTTGTATCATAACTTATCTACTATCCATGTTTGGTCCCAGAAAACAAAATTCACCTCTTCGATTTAGTCTCAATATTAAAAAAGCTGTCTAATTTTGGCACAAAATTGAGAAATTTTTTAAAACTGGTGTCCTTTTTCTAGGACCAAATTTTGATAGTAGACAAGTTATGAGGCAAAATTTGGTCATTCACGTGACATAAAATGACATAGTTTTCAAAAAAATTGCAATTTTGTAGGCATAAATTGAACAAAATTTTGAATATTGGAACTATATGGAAAATGTGAACATTTTATTTTTGTACCAAAATTTAATAGTATTGTGTCCTCCTAATCTTTCCCTTTGCTTTTTGCATATAAATATAAAATTAAATAATGGGTTGTAGAGAGAAATATGAAAAATAAAGGGTAGAGAAAGATAGAAGATAAAAAATCTAGAGAGTAGGTCAGGTTTGGCCACTCAAAATAGACAAATGAAAAGTTTAGGGTGGGACGGGGACGGGGACGAAGGGAGTA
Organism: Galeopsis tetrahit; assembly: GCA_963675135.1. Classification (NCBI taxonomy): domain Eukaryota; kingdom Viridiplantae; phylum Streptophyta; class Magnoliopsida; order Lamiales; family Lamiaceae; genus Galeopsis; species Galeopsis tetrahit. The sequence goes on from OY776123.1 coordinate 52,255,155, forward strand.
TTTAACTTATGAGACCAAGTCTTTTTATGCCTTTAAATATATATATATATATATATATATAATTGTTTGTGTAATGATTTAGGCATTTCCAAAAGGATCCTTGTTGCTTCATGACATAGACGAAGTCTTACTTAGTGTATTCGAAAGCGGAGAGCTGAAGGAGTTGGAAGATAGCTTGATGGCATCTCATAAATGTGTAGACATTCCATCAGAGAATGATACTGCGAGTCTAAGCCCTCAAGGTTTCTTCATACCCTTTATATTCACAGGAGGCACCTCTACTGTGGCACTCGCAATCTACTATTTTCGAAGAAAATTATCAAAGGCTGATTCCATGCCTCAACACAAACGAATTTGGCTCCTTATCTCCTTGGTCCTTCTCAAATGGAAATATCAGAGGAATCGATTCTCCCGTAAAGTTAGTGATGTAGAAATTCCTACGCATTCTCCTGACGATTCACCTACATGACTACCACTCATCTAAATGTATGTATGTTGTAGCATAGTTGAAAGATCTCATCTAAAAGTTCGAACTTGTAGAAAGGTGGATAATTAATTCTTGTATATTAATTTTCTAATAATAGTGATCATAATTAATTAGCACCATGTAACAGATTGTGTGGTTTTTCACACTATATTTAGGTCTGGTAAGATTTTAATGGGTATTTCATTCATAATTTGCAAAGTTACATTTACATGTATGTATAGGTAGTAGCTCACATTGAGCATGCCTTATTTATGTTTCCATTCTACAACTTTCTAAAATAGAATTGTTATAACAAATTAACTACATTGATATAACTAGCTAACAACTTTCCTATCTTGTTCTATCGGTAAGAATTCAGTCTCATCTAAAAATCTGAACTTATAAAGAGATGAAAAATTAATTCTTATTACTCCCCCCACTCATGGATCGGATTATCACATCTATCCTAGGGGAGGAGGCCCATCGAGTGGACGTGTGGGCGTGAGCTTTGAGGCATTGATACCATGAAAGAATTTCGTCTCATCTAAATGTCCGAACTTGTAGAGAGATGGGGAATTAATTCTAGTATATTAATTCCTATTAATATCTAACCTATCGAGAACATGCGATTCATAATGAACCTGGTCATGTTTATGAATGAACCTGGTCATGTTTATATGCATGAGGTTCATATTGCCGATCTTGTGAATTTGCAAGATACATTGACGTGCTCCCCTTGAGTCCAAACATAATAGCGAAGTAAGCACAAGGAACTGATATAGAAACTAAAACCGGGGGAGAGAGTGGTTTGCAACTAAAGATGTCTATCGAGCTGGTCCTAGCCCTGTAGGGACCTACAATTGTTGGGACCTAACCCTAGCGGGTCACGGGCTAAACGGACCACTAACGGGCTACAATATTTTTTTTCTTTTAAAATTAAAGGTCTAAAATTGATACGTCCAACAAGCAAATAAAATAGAAAAATATATAATTAGTTAATGATCGATAGATGAGAAAACAAAAGTATGATTTAAACACAATTCTAGAACTCATTGGTCCTTAATATGGTCAAATAAAGCTAAATAAATATCATAATCTAATAAAAAAATAGTAGTAATGACGGATGGATGGTAATGAGCTACTTAATGTTTATAGTTATGGCTATGGGCCAAATGATCCAAAATTTATTCTAAGGTTATTTATTAAAAAAAAATGGAAAAAAAAAATACTAACCCTACATTTTTCAGGGTTAAACTAACCCTACATTTTTCAGGGTTAAACGGGCCATCCCGGTTAGCTCCGCCCGGATAAACATCTATATCTGCAACCTTATTTGCAGATGGGACGTACCGAACATCAAGCTCATACGCCTATTAACTAGTTGAAGATGTGCCGAACAAAGTTTGGGATTAAAAATAAAAATGGTGGTTCTTCGATGGGGACTAGAAAAGTTTTGTCGTCGCTGATGTGAGTTGACCTCAATTTGATATCCCTTGCGACTTTCAAGACATGATATGTGAGGCTTTTATTTTCTATCCATTCTCATTTTAAATGAATAACTTTTCTTCTCTTTGCAGCTAATTAAGGTCGTACACCTAAGGCTCATCACTTATCCAAGGTTGTTTTATTGTATATTCCACATCGGATATGTATATTTACATAATAATAATAGAGTCTTATTAGTTGCACTGCATGGTGTCTCATTTGTCTTGTCCCACATTAGTTGTGAGTTAAAGTTAAGTCTATCTTGAAGCTATAAAATACATGGATGGACTTAGTAAATTGATTAAGCTGTTTTGGAATCTAATAATTCAATTAAAAGCTTAAATAATTAATATTTTTTCTAACAAGAGCAGTTGGTGGCGGTTATATACCTTAACCAAAAGGATAATTGAAGCGTTTGAAATAGTTTAAACGTTTCTTCAGTAAAAGGTTGCGATATCGACGTTTGTCGTTGATTCATTCATCACGACGAATCAGTCCATAAATGCGAGGGTTCAAGAGTGAACCTTATATGAATTAGAGCAGTTGCTCTTTTCGTGAGTTGTATCCTTTCGCTGTGGGATTGCAACCATTAGTCTTTTCGAAAGTTGTGACTTTTCGATGTGGGATTTCAACGCATCCTTGCAGCCTTTAACTATCTATAAATAGTTTAGGATGTGAAGAGTTGAAGGTATTTGAAAACAAGAGTCTTCTTAAGTGCAATTGCTTCTGTCTTCATTTTCTTTTTATAGAGTCTTTTGATTTTATAAACACTTGTCGATTTTTGCTTCTAAATTCGTTAGAGTGTAACTATCGAATTTTTGTGGAATAGGTTTTGTATCCTGGAAGGTTAATTCCTTGAAAGAATCATTTACACTTGTGTGGGAGGAATTAATACCTTTAAAGATAACATCATTTTTCGGTGTACCTAACTTATCATTATCCTATCATTAACCTATCATTAAATCCAAGATAGCAACTTTGAAATGGCCGAAGCTTGGTAGTAAAGTTGTGAAATTTGTCTTTATTGGTTATTCTGCACTAAGTAAAGCATATAGATTTCTTAGACTTCATGATAATAGTGTATTTGAGGCTGCACATGCTATATTTTATGAACACTTTAATAGGGGTGGATAAATATACCGAAATTTCGGTATACCGAGCTTTTCATACCGAAAAAATATCAAAATTATCGAAATTTTCGGTATACCGAAATTTTCGATACGGTATGATATCGTACCGAAATTTTCGGTACGGTAACTTTATGGAAAATGATCATGCCGCGGTATTTCGGTAAACCGAAAATTCTTCGGTATTCGGTATGAAATGTATATCGATATACCGAAATACCGAAACCTTAATAAAATAATAATTTTATATTATTTTAAAATTAAAATAACTTTAATTATTAAAACATAAATAAAATAAACCTTAAATAATTAATTTCAGTATAAAAAAATGCTTCAATATTTTCGATACGAATTGGTATACCGTTATTTCGATATGAAATGATGGTTCAATATTTTCGATATGAATCGATATACCGATATGGTACGGTATACCGATATACCGTACTGAAAATTTGGTATACCGAAATTACGGTACTGTATCGGTATGAATTTTTACATACCGAAATTTCGATACGGTAACGGTATGAATTTTTTCAATATCGAAATTTTCGATATGATAACGGTATAGTTCGGTATGATCGGTATACCGTACCGAACCACCCCTACACTTGAACATTAGAAATGATGATAAAGTAGAATTAAATAATGATTTACTTGTTGAAATTGATAATGATGATCATACATCTAATAATGAAATTATGAATGATGAGAATTCTAGTCAAGTATCTGGTAATGAAATTATGAATGATGATTTAGAAGAAAATGGGAATGATGAAAAGAATTTTGGTCATGATATGTTGACATACACTCTAGAAGAGGATCCAAAAACTTTTCAAGAAGCTATGTCACAACCAGATTTTGGTATGTGGAAGAGTCATGGACGATGAAATGAAGTCCATACTTGAAAATCAAACTTGGACTCTTGTTGATTTACCTCCTATGACTAAACCTATTGGTTGCAAGTGGGTCTTAAAAAAGAAACTCAAAACTGATGGTACTATTCATAAGTACAAAGCTAGATTGGTGGCCAAAGGTTATAGCAAAAAAGAGGAAATTGATTATTTTGAGACATTCTCCCCAGTTTCTAAATTTACATCTATTAGAACCATGTTTGCAATCGCATCCATTTATGGATTGGAGGTTCATCAAATGGATGTTAAAACTGCGTTTTTAAACGGAGACTTAGATGAGAAAATTTATTTACATCAACCTGAAGGTTATGTTGTTAAGGGTGAAGAACATAAAGTATGTAAATTAAAGAAGTCTCTGTACGGGCTTAAACAATCACCAAGACAGTGGTACAAAAAGTTTAATCAAGAAATTAAAAGGTTTGGATTTAAGAGTAGCAAAGTAGAAAGTTGTATTTTTACTAAAGTTACTCTTGAATATAAAGTAGTAGTGACTTGCTAATTTTTGGTTCTAACATGAGAAGAATAAATGAAACGAAAATTTTCCTAAACCAAACTTTTGACATTAAGGACTTAGGTCTTTTAGATGTCATTTTTGGTGTCAAAGTACTTAAAAGAGATGGAACTTATATTCTAACACAATCACATTACATTGAGACAGTGTTAAGAAAGTTCAATTACTTTGACTGTAAGGACAATTCAAGTCCTATCAATCCAAACGTGAAGTTAGTTCGTAACAAAGGAAAATCTATAAATCAAGAAAAATATGCCAAAATAATTGGTAGTGTTATGTATGTGGTAAATCACATAAGACCCGATCTTACGTGTTCTATTTGCATATTGAGTAGATTTACTAACAATCCAGGAGAAGATCATTGAAAAGAACTAAAAAGAGTGCCAAGGTACTTAAAATCGACAATAAATTATGGCATGCATTATAAATGCAATTCATCCACACTTAAGTGCTTTAGTGATGCAAATTGGGCATCAGATCAAAATGACTCTAAGTCAACTAGTGGATTGTTATTTACCGTTGTAGGTGCCATAGTTTTGTGGGCGTTGAAAAAACAAAATTGTGTTGCTTTATCTTCGATGGAATCTGAATATATTGCCTTGTCCATAACTATTAAAGAGCTTGTGTGGTTTAGAAGATTCCTACGAACTATTCCTTTTATAGAACCTAAAAAGAGTCCTATAACTTTGTATTGTGATAATCAAGCTGCCATTTACAATGCAAAGAACGAGAGGAATTCATAGCATAGTAAACACATTGCCATGAGATATAATCATGTAAGAAGTATGATTAAAAAGGGAAAGATAATACTTGAGTATCTCCCAACAAATCAAATGCTTGCGGATCCGTTAACAAAACCTTTATCGGGGGATAAGATAAAAAACGTCGTAAGAGATATAGGGCTATCACCGATTAAATAAGATGTCTTGATTAAAACCCACTCCATCTTAAGGTACAATCGTACAAATGAAAAATTGGCACCGTATGAATTGAGTTTGCAAAGGCAATTCAATATTAGACATCAGTGAAATGGATTCATGGACACATTTCAAAGTGCCCATAAATCGGAAATAGTGGGTGTTGGTCCCAAAAGTTGAGTTAAGATTGAGTAAGCTAAGAAAAAGTCTAGAGGGGAGGGGTGAATAGACTTTTCAAATTCTATCAAAATATCAGAGTTTTTAGTGCGGAAATGTGTTCTGTACAGTACTGTTCTTAGAATTAGCTCAGTACTTAACAGTTAGCTTTTATACTCAACTTTTCTTTAAATCTTTTCTTTAGAAAACTTAATGTTCTTATTCAACAAATATATCAACAGTTAATCAAAACATAAAACAGTAAAGAACACAAGATTTTATAGTGGTTCGACAAATGTCTACATCCACTCTCACAACTCCAGTTGCGATGTTTTATTACTCTTTTCACTTGAGTACTTGTAGCTTAGAGTCCCAAGATTAAGACTTTGATCTTGTCGACTATACCACTAGGTATATCTTCGATCTACTAGTAATTTCACAAGTAACTAGCACACTTGTTTACACAATACAAACTTAAAACGAAAAGTAAAACTTCTCTTTGTAGTAGCCTTTGTTTCTTCAAATCAGATCTGTGGCTTCTCTTCAGTTCTTGATCTTCAACTCTGTGAGTGCTTGAATACTTGAATACTTCTTGATTTGCTCTTGAATACTTCGAGTAGTAGTAGTATCAGTAGTCTTTTCAAGTAGAAGATCACACGGTATTTATAAGCAATAGTAAGACAGTTAGCAGTTTGTGAACTAACTCTCAACTAACTCATAACCGTTTCTTGTTGTAACTTCCTTCTGTTTTTGTAACCAACTTAAAACTTATCTTTCCAAGTCAGCATATCTTCAAATAAATCATCAGTTACGCTTTCAATAAGTCATCCAAACTTATTCTTCAAATAACCAACTCAGCACAGTAAATTACTCTTCTTCATTTTACTGCTCTTGGTCAGTCAACACAGTTCTTCAAAACTGTTCAGCTCTTTTCAATAACTTCACTTGATTTCTTCATCTTCAGAAATAGTCTTCTTAGTCATCTCTTAGTCTTCTGACATCAATCTAATCTACTGTTCTAACTATTACAATGCTGAATACAATAGAATACAACTTTTACAAATATAAAACCTATCTATACATCAACTGAACTACATACAGATGAGTACATCTAAGTCCTATACTATAAGCTGTCTATACAATATTTCCATCAGCTTAGTTCTTAAAACAGTTCATATATCAGATTAGTAAAACATAAGATTAGTAAACTTAAACTTCATATCACAATAAGATCAGTAAACTTAATCAGTATAAACCACATAGAACAACATATAATCACATATATCATTAACTCTAAAGTTGCTTTTGGCCATCAAAACATATAATCATCAATTAGAACATTGTTTATAGGATTCATATCCCAACAATTTCCCCCTTTTTGATGAAGCCAAAACTACTTAAACATTCTAAGATCAGTAGTTAAGATATATTGTTAATCATATAGTTCATCAATTAAAACAAAATATCAGATTAAGATTCATATTCAAAATAAGATCAAATATATCACATATTACAACTAAGTCACATAATCACAGAAATATCAACTAAAAATATAAAGATAAGGTTTAGAAATGTTATCTTCTTGAGCTTAGTCCTTCATCTTCAATCTTCATTTGAAATTCTGAATGCCAAATACATTCTGTTCTTGATATCCATCATGTGCTTAGGATCAGTTATGCCTTCATCTTTAATGATCTGTGAAATTATGTTTCTGATCTCTGAGTAATCTGGTTCACCATTTTCAAGTCTTGGAGGATCCCAAACTGGTTCTTCAGGACATAATATCTGAATACCTGCACCAGCAGCTAACAACAAAATATGTTCCCAAAAATCTCTTGCAATATTCATCATGAATTCATCAAAGTCAGAATATTCATCTTCCTTGCTTGAATGATCACCAAATTTCTTCACTATGAAATTAGCAATCTGCCATTTCTTTTTCAGATTATTCCAGAACTCCAGATCTTCAGAATCAACAATAAATTCCATGAATTGTTCATCCAGAACAGTTCCAACAGATTTAGACTTCATTTTCTTTTTCAATGCATCAACTTTATTATCAAATCTCTTTCTTGCAGCTTCTGCATCTTTCAACTTTTGTTTCCTTTTCTGTTCATCTGTTCTTTTCTCAGCTATTTCAATTTTCTTCTGAGCAAGCATCTGATTATGCTTCTCAATAGCTTCAGCCATCTGAACATTGCTTGGTCTATTATCAGTAACCATATGTTTCAGCTTGCTTTTAGATCTGGTATTTCTACCAACCTGTTCAGTCTCTTCTTCATCATCAATAATGAATTTCCTTTTTCTTTTTCTTGAAGAAGTTTCAGCAATGTGTTTCTGAGTACCACTTTCTTGATTTTCAGAATCAGGATTGATCCTTAATTTCAGACTAATGATTTCTTCCTTCAAATCATCAATACTAGCTTTCAACTCATCTTGACTCACAACTAATTGAGCTTGTTGTGTTTGAGTTTGTTCCATCACTTTCATCACTTTTTCTTCCCCCTTTTTGGCTTCATCCTGCCAATCTTTCAAGGGAGTCAAAAGTAGCTCTACTTTCTTTTGCAGTTCAGTAGAAAGTGTCTTTTCTTGTAATCTATGCAGATCATAGATCTTTGACATTGTGAATTCCATTATCTTGTCATAAGAACTAGTAGCAGTCAAACTTTCTAATTTCTCAGTAGCTTGCTGAAATCGTTTCAAAGTCTCATCCAGCTTGCTTTGTAACTCTTCATTATGCTTTTTCAACATTTCAAAGCTAGAGTTATTTTGCTCAGTTTCAGTAGGAACATCTCTTACTGTCTCATTAAGCACAGTATGTTCAGCAGCAATGACTGGTGTGCTTTCCAACTCATCAACACCAAAGTCTTGATCCACTAAAACTTCAGTATCTTCTGCTACAACTGTGTTTTCAAACATCTCAGTTGCATTAGTATCAGCTTCATAATCAGCTTCCATATCAGCTTCATAATCAGCATGAGTATCAGAAGTTCTAACTTCAGCATCATCAACATCCATGTTGACATCAGTATCAACATCTACATCAGCAGGCTTAACCATGGAATATTTGCAACCAGTTATTCTTTCAATCAACTGAATAACAGATTCCAAAGTTGATAATTCAGTGTAAGAATTAACATCTGCAGCCTCTTTCTGTTCTTGTTCCCAATTATGAAACACAGAAAGACCACCCATACCTTCAGCAACAACCATCAGCTGATCTAGACCTATACTTCTAAGATATACCCAAGTACCTATCCTTAGAAGTTGCTCAAAGGGTCTAGAGCTGTCATCTAATCCATGAAAACTTTTGAGAAGAGCATTTCTCAACTTAAATCGAATCCTCTCTTCCTTATCACAAACAGGATAATCCATCAAGAACACTGAATCTGGCTGTATGAATTCAGTTTAGGGAGAAGAGGTAATTTCAATTGGTTCAGAGGAAGGTATATGTTCATGCTCAGTAGAGTGATCATGAACTGATTCAGTTTCAAATTCATGAGATAAATGAGGAGTGGGATTTTGATGAGAACTTGATTTGGGAGTGGAATGAAAAGAAGTGTTCTGAGGGGTTGAGTGAGGAGTGTTCTGTCGAATAGGAGAATAGTGAACTGACTCCTCAGAACAGGAAGGCTCAGCTTCAAGGGGTTGGGCTTGAATAGAATGAGAGGTTGAGGGAGAAGGGGTAATGTTCTGGAGGACTCTTCTGGGTCTAAGAACACCAGAAACTTTAGTTCTCTTGTGTGAAAGGATAAGGTTTGAAGAACTTACCTCTTCCACAGAAGACTCCTTCACAGCGGCAACAGACTCTTCTGACTTCTCAAAATCGGCCCTAGTTGATCGACCTCTTCGTAATCCAGATTGGTGAGGATCATGCCTAGCCTTCGTTCTCAACTCCGGCTCATCGTTGTCAGAACGGAACATAGAACCACCAGATTCTTGAGGTTGATTCCTCTGGCTTTGTTCAAACAAAGTAGACTCCTTCTTGAACAAGAATTTGCCCTGATGAAATCATTTTAGAAGGCTCCAATCCATCTTCCTTTCAGCAATTTGAGGCAACAGTATGCTCAACTTACTTCCAAAACCTAACAAGGATTTAATGGAAAATTCTCTAGTGACCTCATCAAAAACCACTTTCTCTCTTTCGGCCAACAATCTACCAAGCAGAAAACCTTGCCAATCACCATTGACACGATCAGTGATTGCAGCCATAATGCGAATTTTGAGATTGGTGAGAGCGTCTTGACTGAAATGTTGCCCTAACAAGCATTTTCCAGCAATATCCATCAATAATTGCAAACCTTCTGGAAGAATATCCTTCTTCAAATTGGACAACGTTGCTGGGTCAACTTTCAACCACCTGCCCACGCGAACCTTCTCTTGCCCTGCCATATAGCTCAGAATGTCTATTGGCCCGTCTGGTAGATTGAACGCGATTCCAAGGGTTTCTCTGGAAATGACAACCCTGTGGCCAGAAATGATCGAACGAATGCTGTTTGAGTCACCCTACACCTGAAGAAAGAATTCCATCGCCTCAGGTTCGTAAACCTTCTCAGGAAATGATTCTAGGTATTTCCGTAGCCCACATTCTTCACACATGGTGAGAATGGCTTGATTCTTAGCTTTCTGACGTCCGTCGAAGTAAACAGAATTTTCAACGAAAATTCCTTTGTTCTTACTCGATTTTGCTGGATTGAACGTACCTACAACTTCATTCTCTTCGTTAAGAATATCAATAATCGCCATCGAATAGAAATTGAGAAGCGTAGTTGCAAAGGTAAGAATAAGCGAGAGTGCTTGAGCTTAGAGAATTCAGCAGAAATATTTAGAGTAATGGAGAAGAAGAAGTTAATGTGATCGTGTTAATCAAAATCAAGGCAAATCTAGGGTTTGGATTGATTCTGATTTCCACGTTGTGTGGTTGGATTGAGTTTTAGAAAAGTGTAATTTAAAAGAAACGTTCCAGATTCATAACATCTCAATTCCAATTTGGAGCCAACTAGTGTTGATAAATACACCTATTAAATTAGGTTAAAAATAGAGGAGTGTATTAATCTTTTCTATAAGTAATCTAACTTTGAACAGTCCTTGACTTAGAAGTACTCTGAGACAGGATACTGTTCTGATGTATATCAGCACAGTTGTTTTCCATACACATTATACTTCAATTTCGTATTACTACTATTTGGAATTTTACTTATCTGGGTTCAGATGAGTACTGTGATCAGCTGAGTACTATGATGAAGATCAGATCAGTAGTTGGGTCAACTCAGTAGTCATCAGATTAGTTCCCCAACTCTTCTGATTTTCACCTTTTTGATACCAGCACAGTACTTTCTCAGATCAGTACTGAAAATATTCCGTAGACAAATTTTCTGTAATCAAATAAGCTCTGTAGACAGTTTAATCAGTAATCAGATCAGCTCTGTAGATTGAATGATATTGTAGTCAGAATAGTTCTGTAGACAAATTAACTTTGTAATCAGAATAGTCTGTAGACAAATCAATTCAATAATCAGAACGTGTCTGTAGACAGATTTATACTGTAATCAGATCAGATTTGTAGACAGATCAAATTTGCAATCAGATCAGTTCCCCCTCCAGTGGAGAACTCCTCTTCTGTGCCTGTTTCACCTTGTTAGAAGTGTCAGTTCATGCATAGATGGTGAAATACAGTACAAAATAGTAAAAAAATAATTAAAATAGGTCTTAATAAGGTTTGTTCTAAGGTGACTTGTGCTCTGAGTCAACATACAGGATTTTTCAGAAATCATAGATTCCCCCTTAAATGTATATTCTCAATTCCCTCAGCTTTACTAGCTTCCTCATCGGGATTTAGGCACCTTAGTAACCTTTTTACCTGATTGTGATGAGTGTAGTGCTCTTGACATGGTCTGTTCTTCAGAATTACCCTTCTTGGTGTACTGATCTTGATATCAGCTTAGTACCTGAAATGTTAGTATACAGCTCTATATACATGCAGGATCCATGTCTATCAATCCTAAACTTATGCAAAGCTCTCCAAATCTAGTTTCAGCCAAAGGTTTTGTGAAAATGTCAGCTCTCTGAATATCAGTATGGATCTTTTCCATTCTAATGTTTTTCTTTTCAGCATGATCCCTAATAAAATGATGCCTAACATCTACATGCTTGCATCTAGTATGTAAAACGGGATTTTGAGTGATGGCAATTGCACTATTGCTGTCACAGAATATAGGTACATTAGATTCCACAATGTTGTAGTCTCTAAGTTGTTGCATTAGCCAAAGAAGCTGACTACAACAACTTCCTGCAGCCATATATTCTGCCTCAGTGGTAGATGTTGCCACACTTGTTTGTTTCTTTGAAAACCATGATATAAGCTTAGAACCTAAAAATTGGCATGAACCAGAAGTTGATTTTCTATCTATCCTGCAACCACCAAAGTCAGAATCTGAATAACCACTTAGGGATAGATCATCATCTGAAGAATACCATAACCCTCGATTAATGGTACCCTTTAGATATTTCAATATCCTTTTAGCAGTCTCCACATGACTTTCTTTGGGGTTGGCCTGAAATCTAGCACATACACCTACTGCAAATGCAATGTCTGGCCTACTAGCAGTTAAATAGAGTAGAGAACCAATTAAAGCTCTGTAATAGGATTGGTCAGCAGACTTACCTTGATCATCAGGATCCATTCTGTAGGTTGGCAGCATTGGTACACCAACTGTTTTACAGGTCTTGATACCAAATTTATCTAACAAATTTCTTGTATATTTTGCTTGATTGATAAAGATACCATCAGATGATTGTTTCACTTGAAGTCCAAGAAAATAGGTCATTTCTCCCATCATTGACATTTCAAACTTGCTTTGCATGAGCTTTGAAAAGCTTTCACTCATGCTTTTGTTAGGAGATCCAAATATTATATCATCAACATAAATTTGGACTAATAAAATGTCTGTACCTTCTTGTCTTCTGAACAAAGTTCGATCCACTTTGCCCTTAGTAAATCCATTTTCAACTAAGAATAGTGAAATAGTGTCATACCAGGCTCTTGGAGCTTGTTTCAGACCATATAATGCTTTCTTCAATCTGTATAATTGGTTACCATTTACCTCAAATCCAGGAGGTTGTTCTACATAAACTTCTTCAACAAGTATACCATTTAAAAATGCACTTTACACATCCATTTGATACACAGTGAATTTCATATAAGCAGCATAAGCAAGAAACAGTCTTATAGCTTCTAATCTAGCTACAGGGGCAAATGTTTCATCATAATCAATACCCTCAGCTTGAGAGTAGTCCTGAGCCACTAATCTGGCTTTGTTTCTCACAACAAGATCATTCTCATCTTTCTTATTTTTGAAAATCCACTTTGTACCTACCACATTGTGATCAGTAGGTCTCTCTACGAGTTCCCATACATCATTTCGAGTAAACTGATTTAATTCTTCTTGCATTGCCATAATCCAGTTACTATCAGATAAAGCTTCTTTCACATTAGCAGGTTCAATAGAAGATAAGAAGCAACACAACCAGAATAGAGAGTTACTGGGTTTAGGCTTAGAATCAAACAGTTGCCTTCTGGTCTTAACACCTTTATTGGATTCACCAATAATCAGATCAGTAGAATGATCAGATTTCCATATTTTTCTAGTCTTAACATGAATACTTTCATCATCCACATCTTGTATAGCAGAATCATCAATATCAATATCATCATTTTCAGCAGGTTTATTCACAGGAGAACAGTCAACCAATTCAGGCATATCAATTGGTCTAGAAGACTTACCATTGTCTTTTACCTTTTCTACATCATCAACTTTGTTTAGAACATTCAGAAATGGATTGTAGGCTTGTACAGATTCATAGGTTTCAGTCTCTTCAGTGTCTTTATCAGTTTGAATGGTTAGATCATCAATTTTCTTACTGATCTGTTGATCAGCAGAGTGCTGTACAACTTCATCAAAGACAACATGGGGTGTTTCTTCTACACATAGAGTAGAGTAATTAAATACTCTAAATGCCTTGCTTGTAGAAGAATATCCTAAGAATATTCCTTGATCAACTTTGGCATCAAAAGCATTTAATTTGCTCTTTCCATTGTTATGAATAAAGCACTTACATCCAAAGATATGAAAATATGAAATTCTTGGTTTTCTACCTTTCCATACCTCATAAGGAGTTTTACCATGTACCTTATTGAATGCACATCTGTTCTGAGTGTGACAGGTAGTGTTGATTGCCTCAGCCCAGAACTTCTGTGGTGTGTTGTACTCTGCAAGCATTGTTCTGCATGCTTCTTTTAGTGTTCTGTTTCTTCTCTCAGCTACACCATTTTGTTGGGGTGTCCTAGCTGCACTTGTCAAATGCTGAATTCCAAACTTAGAACAAAATTCTTTAATATAGCAGTTTATAAATTCAGTCCCCTTGTCACTCCTGATCTTGACAATGGGCTGATCTTTTTCTACTTGCAACCTCTTTAACAGATCTGGTAGTTGGGTTTGTGTATCACTCTTTTTGTGTAAGAAGATTGTCCAAGTGTACTTTGAATAATCATCTACCACAACCAAAGTGTACCTTCTACCATTCAGTGTAGGGGGTTTTATTGGACCATGTAGATCCATGTGCAAGAGTTCTAAGACTCTACAAGTAGAAAGAGTGGGAATTGACTTAAAGGAAACCTTTACCTGTTTACCTTTTTGGCAGACATCACACACTTGTGACTTGAAATAGATTTCATTAGGGATACCTTCAACAAGGTAGTTTCTTGCAATCTTGTTAATAATCTTAAAGTTCAGATGGCATAAGCGTCTGTGCCATAGCCAACTGATTTCTTTAGGACTTTTAGAAAGAAGGCAAGCATCCCTAGGACAACTATTCCAATTTACAATGTAGACACTGCCCTGTCTAACTCCAACTAGTAGAATTGTATGTGTTCTTTTATCCCAGATTTCACATTTGGTGCTTTTGAAGTAAACTTTGTAGCCCCTGTCACAAAATTGAGACACAGACAACAAATTATATTTCAAACCTTCAACATATGAGACATCTTGAATCTCTACATCTCCATTCTTGATGTATCCAAATCCTTTTGTGATTGCCATGGAACTATCTCCAAAGATCACTTTTGGTCCTTCCTTCTCATGATAGTCAGAAATGAGAGTCTTGGTACCAGTCATGTGGTGAGAACACCCACTGTCTATGTACCAAGTTTTCCAACAGAACCACCTTTCTTGTAAAGATCCAGTCGACCCTGCAAGTAGTGATCTTAATAATTTAGGTACCCTTTCTTTATTGGGGTCCTTGGGGGTTAGTAGTAAGAGGTATCCAAATAAACATTGAAGTTTTGAATAATCGAGACCTCTTAAGTTTTCTACCATGCCTATCACAGAACAGTACTTTATTGACCTTATCCAAATTATCAGCAGACTTAGGATCTATTTTTCTGAGATAGCCTTTCCTTGGTTCTATCCCTTTTTCAGGAAGATCTGTATGTCTGTAATAGTTTGCATATGGCCTAAAAGCCTGTGGACCATACGGCTTATAGATCCGTTTTGGTCTTTCCTCTCCAATGATATCATAAGATAAAGGTGGAGGATAAAGAACAGGTTTATTATGATAATGAGGCACAAATTTCCTAGGTTTAGTTGAGTACAACTGAGACTGCCTTATAAAAGGAGGTCTAGGCTGTTTCCAACTTGCCTGTGTTTGTCTTGACCTACTGTTCTGAGTCTGCCTCTTCTGATTCCAGGACTTTTCAGCTCTGGTCAGAGGAGTAGAACTCTTCTGGTATGGTCTAGATCTATTCTTCTGTTTACCATTCTTGGCATTAGGAGGAATGTATTTAGACTGTACTTTGGAGTTTGGTTCACTATCATAGGTCATAGGTTCTTTTCCTTTATCTAATTGTAAAGAACTTGAACTAGCTCCAGTAGTGTTCTTAATGCCTGAAGTAGAGGGACTAGGCAGATCAGTACTTATTCCATTCTTATCATAAGGAGCTCTGTTTCTGTTTGATAGTGTTTGATTAATCTTAGAAGAGTTAATCATATCAGATAGCTTCAGATCCAAGCTCAGTACTTCAGATTCTAAGAATCTATTGCGCTCTTCAAGTTTTTCACATTTAATCTTTAAGTAATTGAACTCATTTGTCTCTTTAGCTTGTGTATGAAGCATACCCTGATATAACTTGTCCATAGATGCATACTTATCTTTGAGTTGTGATAACTCTTCTGATAGCCGTGCATTTAGAATAGTTATATTAGGATCCACTTTCATTTGAGCTTCTCTAACACTCATGATTTCTTGTCTTAAAGATATGTTCTCATCACTGATTTCTATGAATGCTTTGTTAGCTGGTAGGAGGTCTTCTTCATTCATTCCATTGGAATGGTGAAGACTACTCCCTACACTACTATCAGCAGTGTCACATAAATCAGAATCAGAATCTGATTCATCACAAGATTGAAAAGATGTGACAGATGATACCTCTTGATCTATTTTTGCCATCATGACTAGTCCATCATCTGCAATGAAGACTTCTTTCTCACTGCTGGAAGGGTAATCAGAAGAGGAGGATGGTAACTCATCTGAATCCGTATCAGATTCATTGTTAGCCACCATTGCCCTCTTACCCTTTGCATATTTGCGATCTCTCCTTGCTTTCCTTTCTCTTCTGTCTTCAGCACTTAGATCAGGATATTCATGGATGTAATGACCTGGCTTTTCACAGTTATAACACAGAGGTTCATTAGTAGTACGTTTAGAAGGAGAATGATATCGGTTCCTGTCCTTTCTATCAGTTGAGTTTCTATCCTTCCTATCAGCAGAGTTCCTATCTCTTCTTTTCTCATTAGAGATCTCATCTCTCCTTTCAGAAGATTTGTGATCCCTTCTGGTCCTAGAAGAGTCCCTGTTATTAGAGCCCTGAGTGTCCTTATAGAATCTTTTGTATCTACCATACCTCTTGTTAAGCTTGTCAAACCTCTTAATCATTAAATTCAACTGATCCTTAAGATCAAGATCAGTACTCTCTAGTTCATCTTTTATGCTTGAGGACTTAGACATAGATGATCTAGGATTCTTAGAGGTAGACGCCTTAAGTGCAATGCTCTTGGAGATTTCCTTAACCCTATCGCCACTAACTATTGGATCTTCTTCATCCAATTCAAACTCATGTGCCTGAAGGGTTTGAAAGGTAGTTCATCTTTTATTACTCTTTTCACTTGAGTACTTGTAGCTTAGAGTCCCAAGATTAAGACTTTGATCTTGTCGACTATACCACTAGGTATATCTTCGATCTACTAGTAATTTCACAAGTAACTAGCACACTTGTTTACACAATACAAACTTAAAACGAAAAGTAAAACTTCTCTTTGTAGTAGCCTTTGTTTCTTCAAATCAGATCTGTGGCTTCTCTTCAGTTCTTGATCTTCAACTCTGTGAGTGCTTGAATACTTGAATACTTCTTGATTTGCTCTTGAATACTTCGAGTAGTAGTAGTATCAGTAGTCTTTTCAAGTAGAAGATCACACGGTATTTATAAGCAATAGTAAGACAGTTAGCAGTTTGTGAACTAACTCTCAACTAACTCATAACCGTTTCTTGTTGTAACTTCCTTCTGTTTTTGTAACCAACTTAAAACTTATCTTTCCAAGTCAGCATATCTTCAAATAAATCATCAGTTACGCTTTCAATAAGTCATCCAAACTTATTCTTCAAATAACCAACTCAGCACAGTAAATTACTCTTCTTCATTTTACTGCTCTTGGTCAGTCAACACAGTTCTTCAAAACTGTTCAGCTCTTTTCAATAACTTCACTTGATTTCTTCATCTTCAGAAATAGTCTTCTTAGTCATCTCTTAGTCTTCTGACATCAATCTAATCTACTGTTCTAACTATTACAATGCTGAATACAATAGAATACAACTTTTACAAATATAAAACCTATCTATACATCAACTGAACTACATACAGATGAGTACATCTAAGTCCTATACTATAAGCTGTCTATACAATATTTCCATCAGCTTAGTTCTTAAAACAGTTCATATATCAGATTAGTAAAACATAAGATTAGTAAACTTAAACTTCATATCACAATAAGATCAGTAAACTTAATCAGTATAAACCACATAGAACAACATATAATCACATATATCATTAACTCTAAAGTTGCTTTTGGCCATCAAAACATATAATCATCAATTAGAACATTGTTTATAGGATTCATATCCCAACAGTGGGGGTAAAACTATTTCTAATTCGAAAGCTCTATATCTGACTTGTGCACTTTTTTTTTACCACAACAAGTTAAGGTTGGATTTTAAAATCCTTAATATACTTATAACTTTGTGGGATGCGTTGTGGACATTCTTGATGAGTCTACCTATGCAAGTAGAGAAGTGAGAAGCCGCTTCTTAGGGATTATATCGGTAAGATCCTAGAGTACTTGCGAAACCAGGATAAGCACAAGGCCCATTACGAATTGGTGCTGCCATAATTAAAGAAGCAAGAAATCATATGCGGCGACAATATGATTCCATAGAGTTTCATGATTCAACCATAAGTTAAAGGCCTAGTCCACTTCATGGATATTCGTTGTGTAAAACAAGTGTATTTTTTTTATTATTATATATATAAATAAGTGGCGGATTGTTGTATATCCCACTTCGGATATGTATATTTACATTTTTTTTTTATTAGTAAAATTTATTTCAATATCTTAGATTACAATACCCTGCCTCTATATTTGTTGTCCATCCCCCTTATGCTCCTACCCTGTTTTTTTCTATTTTTCGTGGATTAAAGCTCCAAGTCCTGAAGTCCGAAGGAAGATTCCAGTCAGTACTCGTGATCCAGCTCCACATACTAATTTTCATCTCTTCCAAAATGTTTTCTCCTGCAGCCTGCTCACTTTTGAAAATAGAGTCATAGTTGCATTGCATTGTGTCTCATTTGTCTTGTCCCACATTGGTTGTGAATTAAAGTTGAATCTATCTTGAAGCTATAAAATACATGAATAGACTTAGTAAATTGACTAAGTTGTTTTGGATTCTAGTAATTCAATTAAAAGCTTCAATAATTAATATTTTTTTCTAATAGTAGCAGTTGGTGGCGGTTATACACCTTAACCGAAAGGATAACTGAAGCGCTTGAAATAGTTTAAATGTTTCTTCAGTAAAAGGTTACGATTGTGACGTTTGTCGTCGATTCATTCATAACGACGAATCAGTCCATAATTGCGAGGGTTCAAGAGTGAACCTTATATGAATTAGAGCAGTTGCTCTTTTCGAGAGTTGTATACTTTCGATCTGGGATTGCAACCATTAGTCTTTTCAAAAGTTGTGACTTTTCGATGTTTGCAACCCATCCTTGCAGCCTTTAACTATATATAAATAGTTTAGGCTGTGAAGAGTTGAAGGTATTCGAAAACAAGAGCCTTCTTAAGTGCAATTGCTTCTGTCTTTATTTTCTTATTACATAGTCTTTTAATTTTATAAACACTTGTCGATTTCTGCTTCTAAAATTCGTTAGAGTGTAACTATCGAATTTTCGTGGAATAGGTTTTGTATCCTGGAAGGTTAATTCGTTGAGAGAACAATTTACACCTGTGTGGGAGGAATTAATACCTTTAAAGATAACATCATTTTTCGGTGTGCCTAACCTATCTTTAAATATATAACCCACATTATACATTAACATGCTCCCCTTGAGTCCAAACGTAATAGCGAAGTAAGCACAAGGCACTGATATAGAAACTAAAACCGGGGGGAGAGAGTGGTCTACAACCTTATTTGCAGATGGGACGTACCAAACACCAAGCTCCTGCGACAATTAACTTGTTGAAGATGTACCGAACAAAGTTTGGGATTGGAAATAAAAATGGTGGTTCTTCGGTGGGGACTAGAAAATTTTTGTCGTCGCTGATTGACTTGTATCATTTTTTTAACACTTGTTTAAGCACGTAACAATACGATCCCCACAAGCGTATTGGTCCGATTGTAGTACGTAAGTACGACCAAGTTGTTTGTTCGTCCAAGGATCTAGTTGAGTGCAAGTGAATCTCTCATGTTATTGTAGTAACTACACTTGTTTGTTGGATTTTTGGGATTTAAAACACAAGTATGAAACTAGATTAACTAAGATAATAAGAAATAGACAAAAGAAATAACAAGCTATCTAACTTTCGAGAGAAAGTGCAAGAGAAGGGGTATTGCCTTGGGTGTTTCCGTTTTGTGGGTAATTCAATGAGTTAACTAACCAATTGCATGAATTAAACTATGGTTTTGGATTAAGCTAAAGGCTATCACTACTATGTGTAGACCCCCTCGAAAGGCATAGGTGAACACTTGCATTGATTAGCAATTATAGGATCAAATCAAATACCATAAGCTCCTAAGATAGTGTCTCATAAGCACTTTCAACACGGTTACTAATGCTTATGAGACGACCTCTAATCGATTGATGTCTAAAGTTGTTTGTATAGCAATTAACCCTCTCCCGGTTAAGCTAATTACTACTTAAATTCTATTCAATTAACCAAAGCTCACACTTACACTCCCAATCATGCAACCCAACTCTCGTTACAATTAACATAATCGAACATGCTCACTAATAGGGTTGATTAACCAAATGAATCAATCACAACACAACTCTAGAAACATAAACACCCAAAACCTAAGCTAATCATGCAATAAACCCATAATTACACTAAACACCCATCAAAACATCCACACCCAAGGCAATGAGAATTTAGCCAATGGTTTTAGAAGAGAATCCCATGGCTACAACAAAAACAAGCATCAAACTCATAGCAAAATAGTAAGTAATTGGAGAATTTAAGAAATTACCAAACTGAAATGCAAACAAAAGTAATATCACCTTGATCATGGAATTGTAGCTACAAAAGGATGTAATAGACGATGCTCAATGATAATCGTAGCTTGATTTTAAGTAAAAACCACTAATCTATCTAGTTCTATGAAGAATTAAAACTAAAAATGAAGAACACTTCTAAATATGTGTTTGTGTGTGAGAATTTGTTTGTAAAAGGAGTAAGACCCTTTCAAAACATAAATTGTATCTATTTATAGTTGGAGTAGAAGTCTTGGGTGAATTTTACAATTAGGCCCTTCAAAACTGGAGAAAATGAGCCAAAACCCCCGAGAAATGGAAAAGTAGGGTGACTCGGCCGAGTCTGTGCACTCGGTCGGGTGTTCAGAAAAATCAAAAGTTTCAGTTTTTCGGTTCCGACTCAACTGAGTCTGTTCACTCGACCGAGTGTGCAGCAAAAATTCGAAATTTCAGGTTCAGGCCTTGACTCGGCCGAGTCTATTAACTCGGCCGAGTAGAACCTGACCCCTGCTTCTTGTTTTGTGCATAACTCTCAATCCGAAACTCCGATCGGATTGATTCTTGTTTCATTACGACCCTATCTTCGATACCTTTCATGTGATCAACTTTCCAGGTTGATCCAACGGCCTGATGTTTTGTGATTTGATTTGAAACACCAAATTTTACCTATAAACATCATCAACACACTACCTTTCTCACAATTAAATCAAATCGTCCACAATTGACAAATATAATGTGAAAATACAAGAAATATAAGCTCTAAATATGCACTAAAGTCATGCAATTTACACTCGAATCAACCCCCACCCCCCAAAACTTAAAGTGTTGCTCGTCCTCGAGCAACGAAAGAATTAAAACATTAGGGTGGAATGATTGCAAATAGATGATCAATGAAAGATCCCACATATCAAATGGCATAAAATGAATTCTTCTTTCTCAAGATACATTCTCAAAATGATCACAATTTCACTATTGAAAATCCAACTAATTACCCACACATGCTCAACACACAACAACAAGTGATGGTGATGACAATATCAAAATGTTCAAGTTCAACTCCCAAGATATAGTGTTTCTCTCAAACACTCAAACAAATTAAGGACAATAAACACTCATCAATCCATCATGCATTGCAATTGCCATAAGATTGCCCAAGCTCTACCATCTTCCCACCACTAACATGTTCAACAATGAGATCAATAGGGCTTTCCCGAGGACGTAACATTGGCTCTTTGGACGGGTAAGATGAATATGGAAAAAGTGACTCGTCTAGTGGAGAACGAAAGTTGTTATTCAACAATTTAAGCTCGTGCTCATGAGGTTTACAACCTTCATTCTCACTTTTCATTTAAGTTCCTCAAATGCATTCATCTCCTCATCTTTTTCTAGTCAATTTATTTTCTTTTTAAGCTCTTGGGGCTCATTGTCCCTCTTTTCTTCTCATCATTTTTCTTTTCACTATCCATATTTTTCTCAACTTTTGCCAATTTTTCTTATCAAACCAAAGACACTAAAGCACATGTTTTACCGCTTTCTTTTTAATTCTCCACTAGATATGGATATAAAAGGCTCAAAAGGCTAAGTGGTTAAACATTGTAGGTTGCCAAAAAAATTACATTCATCAATCATCACCACGCATAACTCATTGTTCATGCAAAACATCCATAGGCAATAAGATGATAACAACACAAACATGATGATTCATTCCAATCATGTGCACATTCAAGGAATCAAATTCACAACAGATCATCATCAAATGTGTCTCAATGATCATTAAAACTCAAATTGCACACATACACTAGAGTACACATTGGTGTCAATAGAAAATGTAAAACCTAACATACCCCCCCAAACTTTTTCATTGCCAATTAATTAAAAGTTTGGAAAAATAGTTTTGCAATGATATTGACACCAAGTGTTAACCATATAAATCTACACACATGGGCCACTATCCCAAAAATCAAATCAAGAATAACTAAGCAATCAATGACATGGACAAGAATATAAATTCCACTACCCCCCCAAACTTAGTAATTGCCATGCAATTCAAAGAATTGGGGTGGGCGTACCTCTTATGATTGCTATAGCTACACCTTCTTCGAAGCTCAAAGTTCCACTTTCGATCTCCAATCGCCCAATCGATCCAAGCTTCTCCAACTAACATAAAAAACTCACAACACATCAAACTAAACTAACAAAGCAATACAATGGACAAGAAATGAAAGAAAGCAAGTAAAAATGGGTTGCCTCCCATTTAGCGCTAGGTTTAACGTCCTATGCCAGACGGAACTTAACAAGTTCAAACATCCATTTCTTTGAATGGAGGATTGTAGGTCCCTAGTTGAGTTAATAATATTGAGTAAGCTAGTGAAAACGTCTAGAGGGGGGTGAATAGACTTTTTAAAAATCTTTCAATATATCAGAATACGAATGCGGAATAATCAGAATAACAATGAGCCCAATCAAATTTATACTCAACTAAATTCGCGAACATTGTATGAACACTCTACTAGTCTTGTTCAGATATGTAATTCAATCAATTAAACAGTTAATCAATCAAACACAAATAAAACAATAAAGTAAATCAAACACGAGATTTATAGTGGTTCGATAACTTGTCTACATCCACTCTCACAACACCAGTCGTGAAATTCTTATTAACTCGTCCAATAAAGTAATGTGTTCTTGTAGCTTTAAGTCCCAAGAAATAAGATTTAGATCATCTCAATTATACCACCAGATATAACTTCGATCTAACTAGCTATTTAACAAGTAACTAGCAACTTGAAAAAAAAAAAAAAAAGACAAAGTGGGATAGCTCTAGTGGTTAGAGCACCACTACCTAGGCCTTAGGTCCTGGGTTCGAGTCATGGGGAGGGAAAAAAGGGATGGGTATTTAACTTCCATAAAAAAAAAAAAAAAAACTTCTCTGTCTTCAGTAGTAGCCTTCTTTGATCTTCACTTGTCTTCTGGCTTCTTTCTGAATTGGAACTCTGCGAGTTTCTTCTCTTGAATACTTCGTTAATTCTTCACTTGAATATAGAACGTCAGTGTATCAGTAGTCTTTAATCGATTAATACCATGAGGTATTTATAGACTTCCAATTTCAAGAACTTTCAGTTTTATAACAACCTTTTCTTGTAAACTGATTTCTAACTTCTCCTTCTTATCCATCCATGCGTTTCTTCAGTTAATTAGTTATTCCATAACTAACTCTTTAATCTTTATCTTCACACGCATTTTAATAACTAACTTCTTTCTTCTTTTTGTCTTGTTGCGCACCTGTCTTGTCTGGTTTCGACACATAGACAAATTCAGTCTTATTCTTACTTGACTTGTCTTGCGCAGGTCTTCTTCTTTAGACTTCTGAATAGAACTAATCTAGTCCTATCATCTAATCTTAACAAGACTATTACATTACTTTAAGCTTTATAAATCAGCTTAGTCACCTTAAGATCTATATATTGACTATGAACGAATACAAACGAAACATGAGCTTCTATACAATCTTTGAATAGCTCAGTATAAATCCTAACAAATACACTAATACAAAGTACTTATAAAAAGTACTTGTCTTTTAATCATACTTAAACTTTTCTTTTGAACTTATCTTTTGAAACTTTACTTGTCTTGTGAACTCTACTGATCTGCTCAAGACGACTTCCATAACTAGACTAGATCAGTCAACACTTAGAAAATATTCAAGTCTACTTTTGGCTTATCAAAACTCATCTTATCTTTTCATCATTTAGGACTTGTATTAGGATTCATATCCCAACAATTTCCCCCTTTTTGATGAAGCCAAAACTACTTGAATCTTTTCTCAATAGTAGACTAGTTAAGTAGTTATCTTGTCTTAATCATCAAAAGTGTTATCTTTTCATTCATTCACATAAGATCAGTAGATTACACATACTTAAAACAAAAAGAATAAGTAAAGAAATTACAACTAATCAGTTATGTTACCTCCTTCTAGGTTTGGAACACAAAAAGCATCGAGGAGTCTTCTATGGATCTCTGAGATATGTTCTTCATTCTCGATCTTCTCCTTCTCTAGCAGCTCTTCTTCAAACTTCTTGATTTTTTTGAAGTCGATTCTCTTGCCAGAACTTAGCATAGGAGTAGTCCATTTAGGATAAATTGGCACCAGAATGTTAAAATTCACAGCAGCTGCAATCCTTATGATCAAGTTCCACAGCTTCTAATCTTGAACTTCCATGAACTTGTCAAAAATTGCGTATAGCTCTTCATTGATGTCTGCATCTCCAAATTTGCGAATGATCCAATGATCAAGTTCCCATATCATCTTGACTTTGAACCATGCATCTCGATTTTCATTGTCAATAAAATTATCAATGTAAGCATCTTCAATCTGATCTGGATTTGCTTTCAACTTCTGCAATCTTCGAATATGCTTTCCAACCTTCTTCTTACTAGCATAATGCGAATCATCAATCTTCTGCTTTTTCAGAATCGCAGTCTCATCTTCAACTTTAGGATCTTTAATAATAAGCTTCCTTTTGACAACTCGTCTTGTCTGAACCTCAGGTGAAGCAGCACCTTTGCCCTTAGCTTGTCTCATTTGCTCTGCTTTCGCCACTTCTAACTCAGCCTTCTTCACAAGCTTACATCTCTTAGGCCTTCTTAGTTCTTCCATAGTAGACGCAACAACTTTTACTTCTGGTTCAGCACTAGACTTTTCTAGACCTTCTTCAACTTTACTTGTCTCTTCCCCTTTTTTGGCTTCATCACTTGCCTTAAGAGTGAATAGAGAAGTAAAGCGAGTCATTTCTTCCTTCAGAGCTTCCTTCATTGCTTCAGCAGCAATTTCAATCTGCCTCTGATGCGTCTTGTCATGACTCATCTTGTCAAGACGATCAGCCGTAAGCTCTAGTTTCCTTGAACTTGAAACTAGCTCATCTTTGAAGTGAGTAGCTGTCTGTCTGAGCAATCTGTTCTGTTCAGTCTACTCTGTTAGAACAGTTCTTGAACGCACCAACTGATCTTGTGCTTCACGCCTTTGCTCATCAGCTATCTCAACTTTTACGCGGTAGAGACGTTCCATCTTGCTTGATTCTTCAGCTAACGATCTTGCAAAGTTGATAGAACGCTTCTCTGAATAATCAACTTGTCTCTTCAAGAAGTCTTCAATCTGAGCATACATCTCTTGTCTGAAGGTTGAGTCCATTTGATTGACTTCACCAACAATCAACTCCTTCGAGTTATCTACAAGAGATTGATTTTGCTCCACAAGAACATCTTTCAAGTCAGACTTTAAGAATTCATCAATAGACGACTGAACTACATTCTTCAAGTCCATCTTCAATCCGTCTAAGAATCCTTCTGGAAAGACGTGAGTAGCATGATCTTTAGCAACAATCTCATCTTCATCAAAGACAAATGCTTCAACAAACTCGTCGTCTTCTTCAGCAAATAAGAACAAGTTATCTTCAGCTTCAGCACGTCCAGGAACTTCTTCAAGCTGATCTGAGACTTCCTTCAACTCAATCAAAGGCT
Source organism: Galeopsis tetrahit (assembly GCA_963675135.1). Taxonomy (NCBI): domain Eukaryota; kingdom Viridiplantae; phylum Streptophyta; class Magnoliopsida; order Lamiales; family Lamiaceae; genus Galeopsis; species Galeopsis tetrahit. The sequence continues at coordinate 52,281,096 of OY776123.1, forward strand.
CAGATGTTTGAATTCCAACATCAACGAATTCAGCAGCCAACTTGTCTTCCACAAGGTCAGTTTGAACTCCAACATCAAACTTGACTTCTGAAGATAACACATCGTCTGAAATATTGATCATTCTTTTCACCAAAGATGTTAATGCATGCGCTGGGAGGAGTTCTGAGTGGTCTTTTACTCCACTGTTCTCTTGTTGCTCCATTTCCCAGTCTTGAAAATTAGAAATTCCGCCCATTCCGATGATTACTTCAAACAGATCTTCAGTCGGGGCCTTCTTCAATGCAACCCATGTGCAAATTCTCAATAATTTCTCAAATTGTTCTGAAGAAGTGTCGATCTTGACTGATGGTAGCATTTTCATCAGATTCTTGGAAACTTTCGCACGAATCCTTTTCTCTCGAAGACACATCGGATAATACACCAAGGATTCGAATCTAGTAACGGGAGGGGTCTGAGCAAGTGGGGTCCTTGTCTCAGTTGTTGTAGTGGCAACTAGAGAAGTTCCCGAAACAGATGGGTTTGGGGGTTCAACATATTCTGTTGAGATTGAGGGAATTTGGGTTGTGGTTTCTTGGGGTTGTGATGTGGCTAGGTTTGGTTCGACAACTGTAGGAGTATCAGTTGTATCGAATATAGTAGTGTGTTGGGTAATGTTGGCTCTTAGTGGTTGCACTGCCAACACAGACGAGGATTTGGGTATAGGTCTGGCACGTGATCTTGCCTTGGTTTTGACGGGGAGAGAGAGAGGAATTGAAAGAGTACGAGAAGAAGTACCAACCTTTTCAGCAGTCGACTTGTCTGGTGAGGGACTCGACTCGACTCTCACCAGTCGATAGGTTTCAGCAACTTCAACACCTGTCTCAGCCTCTTTCTCAGGCTCCTTGTCTGAATGAGTCTCTTCTGAGTCTTCAACTGGCTCAAACATTGCCTCCTCTGGCACATACTGAACTAGTCTCCCACTAGTTCCAGCCTCAGCCACCTCTTCAGATTCCTTATCATCATCCGACTCGTCTTCCTCAGCACTAGACGAGGCGGCTTCGAACATAGCATTTTGAGGATCAATCTGAATCTGCTTGCGCTCAATAGCTCTTCCAGCAGCTTGCTTCGCGAGAGCTTCCTTCTTTAGATAATGCTTAAGAGCATGAAATGGTTTGCCCTTGCTCCAACTTGTCTTGTTCGGCAACAAGACGGGTAAAAGGATACTTAGCTTGTTTCCGAAGCTAACTGCAGCAAATACCACCCAATCTCTGGTATCGGTGTCAACACGAATATTTCTTTCGAAATACATCAACGGATCTATGAATAACTTGTACCAGTTTCCTTCCGTGATGCCGTCATAGATTGCGGCCATCACTCTTGCCTTTTGAAGCGTGACTGAATCATAGCTTCCTGTGACACCAAGCAACCTTTTGCTTGCAATGTCGAGTAGAGTCTTGTATTTCACCAGAAGCTCCTTCTTCTTCACAGCTGGGATTTTTCCATCTCTATTCAATCACAACTTCTTACCACAGAATATGCTTAAGTACCTCAATTCCTGCCCTTGAGCATAGTTCTCCACATCGATTGTACCCGTAGGTAGCTTCAATGTTTCGAAAACAGCATTACGAGTGATTTCCACTCGGCTTCCACCAACAAAGGCTTCAATGGAGTCGCCTCTTCTAGTAGCATTAGCATAAAATTCCAATACTTCTTCTTCCAGCACGATCTCAGGAAATGCCTCCAGATACGGTCTCAATCCACATCGGCAGCACTTTACGAGAATCTCCTTGTTGTCGTCAGTGTGATTTCCTTTGCAGAACACCGATCCTTCAACATGCACCTTTCCTTCTGAGGCGTACTTGCCTAGGTCGAACCTGGCTTTCATGTTAGTGCGAACATCGAAAAGCGACACAATCGACATAATGGTAGAGTTGATTAAGATCAAATAGGTATGATTGTGCAAGAAATTTGAGTGCTTGGGGGTAGGAGAGTTAAGAAAAAGTGAGAAGAGAAGAGTGAAATAGTTGGGATTTGTTTCAAATGTATCAACGGCCAAGATTAAAGGAATAGATCCAACGGTTGAGTCTTTTGGAATTCAGTTACGGAATCGAGAATATTACGTGATTTGGTATTGTAAAATTTGGAATCCGCCCTTCCTATTGGTTAAGACAGAGGAGTGTACTCATCTGACCTAGTGTAGTAGGGTTTGGCGTGAACTGGGTGTATACACCTCATTAAAGGGAGTGTATAAATCCAATTCTAGGTTTTCCAAATTTTGCATTATCAAATTACATTAATACCCTTAACTCGCACTGATTAAACACTTAGAATGTATTGAATCATAAGAACACTTATCTTGTCTGTTCGAGTCTATCCAGAACAGACGAGTAGACTAACGCGCACCAAACGAGTTCCCCCTTCGACTGTGCTTATCTGTCTGAATGTCGAATGACTTCATGTACCTATCTTATCTTGTGCTACGTATGAGTGTAGGTACAAGTAGAATAGAATAATTAATGATGAACATCAATCTAAAGCAATGGTCAAGGTTTCGAACAAGATGACTTTTAACAAACTTAAGAGTCAACATAAGGATATTTAAGAAATCAAAGATTCCCCCTTAAATGTCTATTCCCTTAGTATTACCCTCAGCTTTACCAACTTCCTCATCGGGTTGTTTGGTCATCTTGTCTGACCTTGTATACCTGTCTGATGAGCGAGTAGACGAGTGCTCTGTTTTAGTGATCTTGTCTCCTTAACTTTTGTGATGTACCTGTCTGGTTAGTACATATCTATAGGCAAGTAGGGTCTAGATCAATTAGTCCTAGACTAATGCATAATTCACGAAAACGAGCCTCAGGTAATGGTTTTGTGAAAATATCAGCTCTTTGAAAATCAGTATGAATCTTTTCCATGCGAATATCATTCTTTTCTACATGATCACGTATGAAATGATGTTTCACATCAACATGCTTACAACGTGTGTGCAAAACAGGATTTTGTGTAATGGCAATGGCACTGTTACTATCACAGAAAATAGGAACATTTGATTCTTATATATTGTAATCTCTAAGCTGTTGCATGAGCCAAAGTAGTTGACTACAACAGCTACCAGCAGCCATGTACTTGGCTTCGGTAGTAGAGGTAGCCATACTAGTCTGCTTTTTCGAAAACCATGAAATGAGTTTTGTGCCTAAGAATTGACAAGAACCGGATGTAGATTTCCTATCTATTCTACAACCACCAAAATCAGAATCTGAGTAGCCACTTAGAGATAAATCATCATTCGAAGGATACCATATACCACGATTGATGGTTCCTTTCAAGTATTTTAGTATCCGTTTAGTGGTTTCCATGTGACTCTCTTTTGGATTAGCTTGAAAACGAGCACATACGCCAACAGAAAATGCAATATCAGGTCTACTAGCAGTCAAGTACAGTAATGAACCAATAAGACCACGATAATATGTTTGATAAGCACACTTACCATGTTCGTCTGGATCGATCCTGTATGTAGGTAGCATACGTACTCTAGTAGATTTGCATGTCTTAATACCATACTTGTCTAGTAGATTTCTAGTATACTTTGCTTGATTTATGAAAATCCCTTCTGGGGTCTGTTTTACTTGAAGACCAAGAAAGTAATTCATTTCACCCATCATGGACATCTCAAATTTACTTTGCATGAGTGTTGAAAAACTTTCACTCAGCTTTTTGTTAGGTGAACCAAAAACGATATCATCTACGTAAATTTGGACGAGTAAAATGTCTTTCCCTTCTTGTCTTTTGAACAAGGTTCTATCGACCTTGCCCTTAGTAAAACCATTTTCTAATAGAAAGAGAGAGAGAGTATCATACCATGCTCTTGGAGCTTGCTTTAGTCCATATAAGGCTTTCTTCAATCTGTACACCCTGTTGCCTTTGACTTCGAAACCTGGGGGTTGTTCAACATACACTTCTTCCGCAAGAATACCGTTAAGAAATGCACTTTTAACATCCATTTGATACACAGTAAACTTCATATAAGCAGCATATGCAAGGAACAATCGAATGGCTTCTAGTCTAGCAACAGGAGCATAAGTTTCATCATAGTCTATGCCTTCAGCTTGTGAATAACCTTGGGCTACTAGTCTAGCCTTATTTCTAACGACTACATCATTCTCATCTTTCTTGTTTTTGAAAATCCATCGAGTGCCAACTACATTGTGATGTTCCGGCCTATCGACAAGTTCCCAGACTTCGTTTCGAACAAACTGGTTCAACTCGTCTTGCATATCGATGATCCAATTACTATCAGCCAATGCCTCCTTAACGGTAGTAGGCTCGATAGAAGAGAGGAAACAACACCAGCAAAACATAGATGGACTAGGCTGTTCTTGCGACTCAAAGAGTTGTCGTCTAGTCTTCACACCAATAGTAGAGTCACCAATGATATTCTCAGTATCATGCGCAGATTTCCATGTTTTTCTATTCTTAACAGGAATACTATCATCATCTACCTCAGGAATAGCATCATGCATTTCGACATCATTTGTATCAACAGATTTAATAGGAGTAGACGAATCAACTAGAGCAGGCATGTCAACTGGTCTAGTAGACTTACCTTGAGCACTTGACTTCTCGTTGTCATCAGACTCGAGAGCTTTCATAAATGGATTGTAGGCTTGAATAGATTCGTACACTTCTGATTCTTTGTCAGATTCGATCGATAGATCAGTTACCTTCTCACTGATCTTGTCGGTAGACAAGTCCTGTCGAGATTCATCGAAAACCACATGTGGTGTTTCTTCCACACAAAGAGTCGAGTAGTTGAATACCCTAAATGCTTTGCTAGTCGAGGAGTATCCTAAGAATATCCCCTCGTCTGCTTTAGCATCGAATGCATTCAACTTGCTTTTCCCATTGTTATGGATGAAACACTTACAACCAAATATATGGAAATCTGAAATTCTGGGTTTTCTACCTTTCCACACCTCGTAAGGTGTCTTACCTAATACTTTGTTGATCGCACTTCTGTTCTGAGAGTGGCATGCAGTATTGATTGCTTCGGCCCAAAACTTTTGAGGAGTTTTGTATTCAGCTAGCATGGTTCTACAGGTTTCTTTGAGAGTTCGATTCCTTCTCTCGGCTACACCGTTCTGTTGTGGTGTCCTAGCTGCACTAGTAAGATGTTGGATACCACGTTTAGCACAAAAATCTTGGATATAGCAATTAATGAACTCAGTACCCTTGTCACTACGAATCTTGACAATAGACTGGTTCTTCTCAACTTGTAACTTCTTCAACAGATCAGGTAGAAGTGTCTGTGTATCACTCTTCTTGTGTAGGAAGACTACCCAAGTGAACTTAGAATAGTCGTCTACAACAATAAGTGTGTACCTTCCACCATTCAAGGTTGGAGGAGTTATCGGACCATGAAGATCCATATGTAGGAGTTCTAGGACTCTACTTGTTGAGAGAGTAGAAATTGATTTAAAGGAACCTTTTACCTGTTTACCTTTCTGAAAAGCATTGCATACATGTGATTTGTAATAAACTTCGTTGGGTAAACCTTCCACTAGGTAATCTCTTGCAATCTTATTAATTACCTTAAAGTTCATGTGACAGAGGCATCTATGCCAAAGCCAACCGAGCTCTTTAGGGTTCTTACTAAGAAGACAAGTATCCCTTGGACAGCTATTCCAATTCACAATGTACACGCTGCCTTGTCTTATGCCGACGAGTAGAATAGTGTGAGTCCTCTTGTCTATGATCTCGCACTTTCGGCTTTTAAACTGCACTTTATAACCACGGTCACAGAATTGAGAAACAGATAGTAAATTGTATTTCAAACCTTCTACGTAGGATATGTCCTGTATCTCTACATCTCCATTTCTGATGTAACCAAAGCCTTTCGTAATAGCAGTAGAGCTATCACCGAATATCACCTTGGGTCCTTCTTGCTCGTGGTAACTCGATAGAAGAGCCTTAGTACCTGTCATGTGGTGCGAACAACCACTATCAATGTACCAAGTTTCTCCTACTGAGCCACCCTTCTTATACAAGTCCAGTCGACCCTGCAATGAAGATATTCAATAATTTAGGTACCCTCTTTGTTTATTGGGGTCCTGGGGGGTTAGTCGAGTTCAAAGGAATCCAGATATACATCGGAGTCCTGAACAAGTTTGATCTCTTAAGCTTTCTCCCATACTTGTTACAAAATAAGACCTTGTTGTCCTTATTTGGCCTATCATTTGATTTCAGGTCTACTCGTCTGAGATAGCCTTTCGACTTAATCTCTACTTGTGTAGGCACTTGTCTATGATAGTCAGAATAGGGTTTGTATGCATTAGGTCCATACGGTTTATAGACACGTTTAGGTCTTTCCTCACTAATAATATCATATGACAAAGGTGGAGGATATAGGACAGGTTGTGTACGATATTTTGGAGCAACCTTCCTAGGCCTAGACGAGTAGAGCTGAGACTGCCTTATGAAAGGAGGTCTAGGCTCTTGTCGTATAGTCTGTACTTGTCTAGTACTCGTCTCCTCAGGATACCAATCCTCGTATCTGACCTGGTTGGGTCGTCCACGACTAGTGGTCCTTTGTAGACTAGTTCTAAACGGAATAGGCTTGTTGTTAACATTCTTTTTACCAACCTTGGTAATCGGAGTGTTAACTCGAGTCTGCTTAGGCACAGTGCCTTCATATGGTGTTCCAATATCGTATATCATTGGTCCTTTTCCTTTATCATTAGTCAAAGAAATTGAGATGAAAGTAGTAGGGTTCTTAAGGACTTGAGTAGACGAGCTAGGTGAATCTGCACCTATCCCTGTCTTGTCAGCTGGAGCCCTATACCTATCTGACAGTTGAATGTTAACCTTTGAAGAGTTAACAAGGTCAGTAAGTTTAAGGTCTAGAGTGACAACCTCAGTCTCTAAGAACTTATTACGTTCTTCAAGCTTTTTGCATTTTCTCTTTAAAACATTGAACTCATTTCTCTCAGTTGCATGTGTCTTAAGTAGGTCTTGATATAACCTGTCTGTCAATGCGCACTTTTCTTTGAGTTGTCTTAACTCTTCAGTCAAGCGTTCATTTAGGACTGTTACACTAGGATCTACTTTAGACTGAGCTTCCTTAAGATCAATGATTTCTTGTTTTAATGCGATGTTCTTGTCGCTGACTTCAATGAATGCCTGATTAGCAAGTAGGAGGTCTTCTTCATTCACACTAGTAGAGTGATGAAGACTACTCCCTACTTCACTACTGGCAGTATCACTTTCATCAGAATCCGATTCATCACATGATTGAAATGAAGTTGCAGATGATACCTCTTGATCAATTTTAGCCATGCAGCATAGGCCATCATCTACTATGAATGCTTCATCGTGATCTCGATCAGACGGGTAGCTAGATGAGGACGATGGCAACTCGTCTGAATCCGACTCAGAGTCATCATTAGCCATCATTGCCTTCTTGCCATGGTTGTATCTTCGTTCCCTTCGTGCTTTGCACTCTTCTCGATCATCAGTGCTTAGGTCCGGACATTCGTAAATGTAGTGACCTGGTTTCTCACAGTTATAGCATAAAAGATCGTTAGTAGACTTTTTAATAGGAGAATTATCCCTTCGCTTATCTCGTCTATCAGAACGCTTAATCTTCCTATCATCAGACTCTCTATCTCGTCTGTTTCCTTTCGAGACTTTGTCTCTCCTTTCGGACGAGTTTCGGTCTCGTCTGGTCTCAGACGAGTCCTTAGAAGCAGATCCTCTATGATCTCTATAGAACTTCTTATATCTTCCGAAACGCTTGTTTAACCTATCGAACTTTCTAACCATAAGGTTCACCTGATCCTTCAGGCTTAGATCAGTTCCATCTAACTCGTCTTTGACAGAAGCAGACTTAGTCTTAGACTTGCCTACTCTAGAGCACTTAGACGAACTAGACTTAAAAGCAACATTCTTCGACACGACATTCTCTCTATCACTACTGGCAATAGGTTCATCTTCATCTAGATCAAACTCATGAGCCTTTAGAGTTTGAAACATTGTCTCTGCAGACCACTCGTCTATATCCTGAGTATTCTTAACAAGCATTTTCACCATTTTCCATCTAGCATCAAGACTCTTAAGAATTCTCAAATTAATTTTACGAGCAGTATAAGATTTGCCAAGAACTTCCAAGTCATTCATAATCTTTGTAAAGCGAGTATCCAACTGGTCAATTGTTTCACCAGTTTTCATCTTGAATGATTCGAATCTCTGAACAGCAGTAGAAAGCTTACTTTCTTTGATTAGGGAAGTCCCTTCACAAATAATAGCAAGACGGTCCCACATTTCTTTGGCAGTCTTACATTTTAACACTTTCCCAAGATACTCGTTAGGAAGGGTGTGTAAAATGTAATTCTTGGCCAAACTGTCCAAGTTATTTTGCCTCATTTCTTCAGATGTTAATTCTGACCTGGGTTTGCGAACAAGAGCACCAACAGGTTTGTCTTTGTCCAAGGCAGCAGTGTTAGGGATCACTGTCACGATTGGTCCTTCGGTGACGACGGAGATCATCAAGTCATGAGTGGAGCTGAAAATGGCTTCCATCCTCAACTTCCAGTAGTCGTAATCTTGACCTGGAACTTCGGTAGCTTGTTAGCACTGATTTCGAGAGACATGATTCCAAAAAGATTAGTATTAAGCAGTTTTATGATCAAGAAACGGATATGTCAAGAACAGCGATCAAGAACACATAAGAGCACGTTCAATCAAGAACCAAGACTTCACCCAAGTCTTAAGTCGGTTATCAAGTAACAGCAGTTCGTAAACTACTGCTCTGATACCACTTGTAGGTCCCTAGTTGAGTTAATAATATTGAGTAAGCTAGTGAAAACGTCTAGAGGGGGGTGAATAGACTTTTCAAAAATCTTTCAATATATCAGAATACGAATGCGGAATAATCAGAATAACAATGAGCCCAATCAAATTTATACTCAACTAAATTCGCGAACATTGTATGAACACTCTACTAGTCTTGTTCAGATATGTAATTCAATCAATTAAACAGTTAATAAATCAAACACAAATAAAACAATAAAGTAAATCAAACACGAGATTTATAGTGGTTCGACAACTTGTCTACATCCACTCTCACAACACCAGTCGTGAAATTCTTATTAACTCGTCCAATAGAGTAATGTGTTCTTGTAGCTTTAAGTCCCAAGAAATAAGACTTAGATCTTCTCAATTATACCACCAAATATAACTTCGATCTAACTAGCTATTTAACAAGTAACTAGCAACTTGAAACAAAAATAAAACTTATCTGTCTTCAGTAGTAGCCTTCTTTAATCTTCACTTGTCTTCTGGCTTCTTTCTGAATTTGAACTCTGCGAGTTTCTTCTCTTGAATACTTCGTTAAATCTTCACTTGAATATAGAACGTCAGTGTATCAGTAGTCTTTAATCGATTAATACCATGAGGTATTTATAGATTTCCAATTTCAAGAACTTTCAGTTATGTAACAACCTTTTCTTGTAAACTGATTTCTAACTTCTCCTTCTTATCCATCCACGCGTTTCTTCAGTTAATTAGTTATTCCATAACTAACTCTTTAATCTTTATCTTCACACGCGTTTTAATAACTAACTTCTTTCTTCTTTTTGTCTTGTTGCGCACCTGTCTTGTCTGGTTTCGACACTTAGACAAATTCAGTCTTATTCTTACTTGACTTGTCTTGCGCAGGTCTTCTTCTTTAGACTTCTGAATAGAACTAATCTAGTCCTATCATCTAATCTTAACAAGATTATTACATTACTTTAAGCTTTATAAATCAGCTTAGTCACCTTAAGATCTATACATTGACTATGAACGAATACAAACGAAACATGAGCTTCTATAAAATCTTTGAATAACTCAGTATAAATCCTAACAAATACACAAATACAAAGTACTTATAAAACGTACTTGTCTTTTAATCATACTTAAACTTTTCTTTTGAACTTATCTTTTGAAACTTTACTTGTCTTGTGAACTCTACTGATCTGCTCAAGACGACTTCCATAACTAGACTAGATAAGTCAACATTTAGAAAATATTCAAGTCTACTTTTGGCTTATCAAAACTCATCTCATCTTTTCATCATTTAGGACTTGTATTAGGATTCATATCCCAACAAGGATGATAATGCTTTACATTGTGCTCATCGATGATGAACACTTCGTCATCCTCACTTTCCAACGCAATGCCTCCTTCATAGGCCAATTTCTTCATGACCAACATCTTGCGTTCTTTGAGCTTCACCTTTCCAAGGACTTCCATCACTCCCAAGTTGCACCATACCACCGTATCTTCAATTTCAATTCCTTTTTTGATCTTTCTCTCCTTCAAACTCTTTCTTCTTCCCTCTTCATCGTCACTACCCTCAAGGAACTCACCAAACCTTTTCTCCTCATCAACCCCCCCCCACCCCAAACTTGAGTTTTGCTCAAGTTTGGGTGTTTGCTTCATTTCTTGATCATCTCCCGGATCGTTCAATGATAATGTTGGTAAGGGCTCTTTCACACAAATTTTTATTTCTTTGACGGAGTGAGATTACTTCTTTCTTGGGGAACTCTCAATTGAGCCATACTTGGAGAAAATCACCTTCTCTCCATTCACTTCCAACGTCACCTCTCCTTTCCTCAAGTTTATATTTGCTCCCCCCTGTGGCAAGAAATGGCCTCCCAAGAATCAATGGGATATTTGCATCTTCTTTCATATCAAGCACCACGAAGTCGGCTGGAATGATGAACTAGTCAATGTTCACCAATACATCTTCAATGATCCCTTTAGGATGTGTGATGGAACGATCCGCTAATTGGAGAGTAATTGATGTGGACACTTAGTTCAAGGGATGCGTCTGATCTCATATCTCACACATGCTCCTCGAGAAGAAGGAAAATCCAGAATTCTATTTAAATAAAAGAACAGGGCAAGCACCGGATCACTCGATCCTTAAGAATAGAAGAAACCAACCTCCCAGCGGTGTCTCAAATGTCTCTACATCGACGAATTCGCTCTAATAGAATGTTGCGTCCCCAGATCGTCGTGAGTCATCATGGGACATCAGGGGCCCAGAAGTATTGTTTAACCGCACTAAAGCGGATTCCGCAGAGATTCCTCAAAGAGTTGAATAATCAATAGCTGGAAGTGTTGTTGCTATAGCAGGCCTTGGATACGTCATTGATAATAATGAGCGAATAAGGGATCCTCCCCTTTCGGGGAAGGGCTTGGCACTAGCGATTACAAAACTTCCTAGAGAAGGCTTTTTTGGATATAAAGAATTGCTAAAAAATATTCTATCTACTGAATTCAAAAGGCGACCCGCCGCGCCGGGCTGTAAGATAGAGTTGTTGTACTACTTGACTGGTAAGAAACAGCTTCCGTAAGAACGGGAAGACTCTTGTATGTATGGTAACCCTCTCTTCCGCTACTGGTGGACTGTTGCACAAAAAGGCCGACAAAAGCAAGGTTTCTTAGCGTGCTTTTCAAGCGCTTAACTTCTGCTAGCGGCAGGGCGGCAAGGCCATGTTGTTCAGTTGAAAGCATAAGCCAAGAAGAACGAAGTGACGGGAGGCTTACATGTTCACTTCAATGATAGAGTCAGTCCCAAACGCTTAAAGATTGAAACTACCCGGATCCTTGAGCTTTTCGGGAGGATTTCGTTGAAGAATAGCACTACACTCCTCGGTCAAATTGATCTTCTCATCATCCACTAGCTTCTTCTTGTTTGCTATTGCATCCTTTAGAAACTTCATGTAATGAGACATTTGCTCTAAAGCATCTGAAAGTGGAAGATCAATGTGGATTTTCTTGAAGATCTCCAAAAACTTCCCAAACTTTTCATCCATCTTCTTCCTCATATATCTTCCCGGATATGGAAGTGGCTCATATGTAATGGGCACCCCCCATTTATCACAAGGTTCCTCATTCGTCTTCTTGTTCAAATCCTTGGCAATTCTCCACTTTGGAATTATTGGAGTAACCTCTCCTCTTTAAACTTTTTCTACCTCCTTCTTTTTCTCTTCCTCCCTTTTTTTTTGCCTTCACCTCTTCATTCTCTTCCACTTCAATAGACATTGAAGAGCTTCCATACTTTTCACCGCTTCCAATTGTAATAGCATTACAATGCTCACGTGGGTTTACCTCAGTGGTCGATGGAAACTTTCCCTTTGTATGTTAGGTTCCAATTGTTGTAGCCAATTGACCAAGTTGAAACTCAATTCCCTCCACCCTCTTATCATTCCCTACAAACTTTCTTTCATAAGCTTCAAACTTCTTTTCACTTACCTCCATTTTTTTTCAAAATGAGGGCGACTTTCATCGGTTGACGACTTTCCTTCTCCACTTGAAAGTTTTGCTCCGGGATTAAATCCGGGAGGATATTGAATGGCACCCTTTGGGTTGGAATAAGATAAATTGTCGTTCCACCGAAATTTTGAGTTTTGAGGAGCTTGGTATTGAGGGGAAGGACCCCCTTAACCTTGAGAAAATGATGATTGGCCTTGATGTCCTTGGAATCGGTTTTGAGGAGGGGCTTGATATCCTTGAGCACGATTTTGATGTAGTGGTTGCCCTTGATATTTTCGATTCCCTTGAAAATTTTGTGGGTACCCTTGTTGACCCATATATTGTACTTCTTCAATTGGTTCCATTTGAGGCTCTTCTTGACCAAATGACGAATGATTATCTCTCGGTTGAGATATGACATTCACCTTTTCTATTAGTGTGGCCATCATCGCCTTCATACTTTCCATGTCATTTACTTGGGCTACCCGGTGTCTTTCTCCACGGTCTACTCTCATTTTGAAAGTATTGTTTGATATCCCTTCCATTATGTCTTTGATTTCATCCGCCGATTTTTGCCAAATTGAACCCCCCGCACAAGCATCAATGTGTTGTTGATCTTCCGCACGTAACCCATAAAAGAACCAACATGTAGTTTGTTCTAATGGAAATCCATGATGGGGCATGTTATCAGAAGATTCGTAAACCTTTCCCAAGCTTCCTTGATGCTCTCATTTGCCCCTTGTTGAAACGTAGAGATCTTTTGTTTGGCTTCCATCGTCTTAGAAGGAGGGTAGTACTTCAATAGAAATCTCTTCTTCAATTCTTCCCATGTCCTCACTTCTCCGGCTTGAATGCTTGATTGTAGCCAAGCCTTTGCTTTTCCCGACAATGTGAATGGAAATAACCTCAACTTCTTAGCATCTTCCGATACTCCATTTTGCTTGAGAGTGTCGGCGACCTCTAAGAATTGAGCAAGATGTTCATTCGGGTCTTCCTCAAATCCTTCCTCCGTTCTTCTTTCAAATTGTTTCTCTCTCAACATTCGTAGTAGAGAGGCACTAATCTCAAAGTTGTTTGCCTCCACCCTTGGTCTTGATAACCCATCGTAGTACTCCCTTGGTTGAGGCTCAAAATATCCCTCATAGACCTTCCATGGTATACATGTCGAGGCCCTTCTATATGTGGAGGAGGAGGGGTGTACTCTTCTTGAATTTGTTGAGGTGGAGGATATTGGTAAAGAGGGTAAGGGTGTTGAGGTTATTGGTAGTGATGTGGTGGAAGTGGTGGATAGTAGGCTTGTTGTGGAGGTGGGTAAGGATAAGGGTAATATCCTTGGTATGGTGGATGGTTTTGAGATGGATATTGTGGATTGGGATTTTGGAGATTTGGTGGAGGGTTTTGAGGTGGATTACCTCCTTGTGGATTCTCTCTTTGAGGCCCATCCTCCCTTAGAGGTGGAGGATTCATGTTCTCCTCTTGATTGTTCTCCATCTCATAATGATCCTCTTAAACTCTTTGTAGGTTTCAACTTCGATTCCGTCTTCTTGCGTGAGCTTCAATATCAAGATCCAATGGTTCCAAATTTCCTCCACGTGATCTTGTGATCATACACCTACAAAAGAAAAGTATCAAAGCATACAAGAGAAACAAAAAATAAAATAATGAAAAGAAATGCTACTATAAATAATGCTCAACAAACTTTAAGTTTCACAATTAACACTCGCTTAGATCCCCCGCAGCGGCACCATTGACTTGTATCATTTTTATAACACTTTTTTAAGAACGTAACAATACGATCCCCACAAGCGTATGGGTCCGATTGTAGTACGTAAGTACGACCAAGTAGTTTGTTCGTCCAAGGATCTAGTTGAGTGCAAGTGAATCCCTAAAGTTAAGAGTTTTCATGTTATTGTAGTAACTACACTTGTTTGTTGGATTTTCGGGATTTAAAACACAAGTATGAAACTAGATTAACTAAGATACTGTAATAAGAAATAGACAAAAGAAATAACAAGCTGTCTAACTTTCGAGAAAAAGTGCAAAAGAAGGGGTATTGCCTCGGGTGTTTCCGTTTTGTGGGTAATTCAATGAGTTAATGAACCAATTGCATGAATTAAACTATGGTTTTGGATTAAACTAAAGGCTATCACTACTATGTGTAGACCCCTCGAAAGGCATAGGTGAACACGTGCATTGATTAGCAATTATAGGACTAATCAAATACCATAAGCTCCTAAGATAGTGTCTCATAAGCACTTTCAACACGGTTACTAATGCTTATGACACGCCCTCTCACCAATCTCTCAAACGACCTCTATTCGATTGATGTCTAAAGTTGTCGGTTTAGCAATTAACCCTCTCTCGGTTAAGCTACTTACTACTTAAATTCTATTCAATTAACCAAAGCTCACACTTACACTCTCAATCATGCAACCCAACTCTCGTTGCAATTAACATAATCGAACATGCTCGCTAATAGGGTTGATTAACCAAATGAATAAATCACAACACAACTCTAGAGACATAAACACCCAAAACCTAAGCTACTCATGCAATAAATCCATAATTACACTAAACACCCATCAAAACATCCACACCCAAGGCAATGAGAATTTAGCCCATGGTTCTAGAAGAGAATCCGATCCCATGGCTACAACAAAAATAAGCATCAAACTCATAGCAAAATAGTAAGTAATTGGAGAATTTAAGAAATTACCAAATTGAAATGCAAACAAAAGTAATATCACCTTGATCATGGAATTGTAGCTACAAAACAATGTAATTAACGATGCCCATGATAACCGTAGCTTGATTCTTAGTAAAAACCACTAATCTATCTAGTTCTATGAGGAATTAAAATAAAAAATGAAGAACACTTCTAACTATGTGTTTGTGTGTGAGAATTTGTTTGTAAAAGGAGTAAGACTCCTTTCAAAACTTAAATTGAATCTATTTATAGTTGGAGTAGAAGTCTTGGGTGAATTTTACAATTAGGCCCTTCAAAATGGAGAAAATGAGCCAAAACCGCCCGAGAAATGGAAAAGTAGGGTGACTCGGCCGAGTCTGTGCACTCGGCCGGGTGTTCAGAAAAATCAAAAGTTTCTGTTTTTCGGTCCCGACTCGGCCGAGTGTGCAGCAAAAATTCGAAATTTCAGGTTCAGGCCTTGACTCGGCCGAGTCTGTGAACTCGGTCGAGTAGAACCTGACCTCTACTTCTTGTTTTGTGCATAACTCTCGATCCGGAAATCCGATCAGATTGATTCTTATTTCATTACGATTCTTTCTCCGATACCTTTCACATGATACACTCTTCAGGTTGATCCAAAGGCCTGATTTTTCATGATTTTCTTCGAAACACCACATTTTACCTATAAACATCAACAATACACTACCTTTCTCACAATTAAATCAAATCATCCACAATTGACCAATATAATGTGAAAATACAAAAATATAAGCACTAAATATGCACTAAAGTCATGCAATTTACACCTGAATCACTGATAGGAGTTGACCTCGATTTGATATCCCTTGCGACTTTAATGACATGAGATGTGAGGCTTTTATTTTATGTCCATTCTCGTTTTAAATGAATGACTTTTCTTCTCTTTGCAGCTAATTGAGGTCGTACACCTTAGGCTCATCACTTATCCAAGGTTGTTTACTATCATCTTTGTTGTGTTTCTCTTAGCGGTATCGAGAATGATCGTGCAAGTTTCTCAATCGTAAGTGCGAGAGATAAAAATCTGGTTTGGGAGTGAATCTACATCATCTCTAAGTTGGACATCCTCATGGTACACTTTATAAGTTATCTTTTTATTCAACATCATTATTTATTTTCCTAATTGTTATCTTTTCTTTGCAGCTATCCCACCTGTAAGTATTTCTCATCTTTCTCCTTCAGTAGAAAGAGACGAATTAATGGCCTCTATGATGAAGAACTTGTAATGTGTCACTGTCAAGCGAGAAGCTCTTGAAGAAACTCGTCGCCAATGCCCCTAAGCTAAAAAGAAAGAATGTTGTAGGAGTTGGCACCTCGGCTCCTCCAGCGAGGAGGAATGATCCCACCAGGTAGTCATCTTTTCGTGCCTCGCCTCCTCATGTTGCGAGCTTGTCATCAACTCTAATTGCTCGCAAGTAGAATGTCTTGGTTGTTACCTCACATGTTAAGTATAGATCTTTTTTTTTCTCGTCATTTTTTTAAAATTGGCTTATCTTTACTTCTCAGGGTCAATGCAAACCCTGTTTGTGTTCTGAAATGGTTCGAGATGTATTTTCAATCCAAATCTCCAAGTCGTTAGAGTTTGGACATTCTTAGTGACCCTGCCATTCGAGTGATGAATGACTTACCTCTCTCCCTAACCAAAACAACTCACAACTAAAGTTGGATGCAAAATCTTATTGACAACACCTGCTTTACTTTACCGAGCAAGCTCAATTTCAATTGCGCGATCAAGGTGTGCTCTTAGATAGCCTCAAGGCGAGTAATAGGGAGTTGTAGGCCAACATGAAAGCCTCTGACAAGAAGCTTGCTGGAGCCGAGAGGCATATCTTAGCGGTCAGTTAGGTTAAATACATTATGACTTTTTATGTATTTTGCACTTTTTAAAAGCAATAATACGATCTCCACAAGCGTATGGATTCGATTTATGCAAGTACGACCAAGTAGTTTTTCGTTCTAAGGAACTAAATGAGTGTAAATGAATCCTCAAAGTTACGAGCTATTATGCTATTGTAGTAATTAACCGTTGTTTGTGGGTTATTGGAAAAACGAATGAAAGACTATAATTAAAACACAACTCAATTGCAAGTATTACTAAGATTACGCTAAGCAACAAACAATAGAACAATGATTAAACTAATTACGTTGAAATTCAAGTGAAGAGATTGCTTCGGGTGCTTCCGTTTTGTGGGCTTACTGATGAATTAACGAACAAATTACAATAATTAAGCCTAATATCTTGAATTATGCTAAAGGCTGTCACATATATGTGTAGACCAATCCCTCGTGAGGCTTGGGTGAACACGTGCACTAATTAACAATTATGTAATCTAATCAGTATCATAAGCTCCTAGGTTAGTGACCCGTAAACACTTCCAACACGTACGGTTACTAATGTTTACGACTCGTCCTCTCACTAATCTCCTAGATGACCTTTATTCGATTAATGTCTAATGTTGTCGATCTAAGAAATCAACCCTCTCTCGGTTAAGCTAATCATTATGTAACTTCAATTAATTAATCAAGGCTCACACCCACACCCGTTATTCAGTCTAGGACGGACCCGATGACGACATAACGACGTTTGTCATCCGACCAAGACCAAGGACTCGTCCTTAGTTGATCGGGGCGGCCTCTAGGTAAATTTGGTTAACGTCAACCACAGAAGGGATAACGCTAGTTCCGGCCTCACCAGTCTCGGCCTGAGCCTAAGTTTCGACCTCGGTAATCCTCCGGTTCACATCCAACTACATAATTAAATTTTTTAAATTAATATAATAAACTATATATAGTTAATTAATGTATTTAATTACATATATAATACATAAACTAATTAAACTTACGTGAAGGTTAGTCGTGCTCATGTATGTGGACCTCTATGTAGACGGATCAAACGAATGAACAATGTTCAACCGGTCCGAGTGGGTTGGTGCACGCCCCATATCCCGCTCCTATTACGTACCAATTGAACATATAAAATAATTAATTTATATATTATATATATTAAATAAATTGAAATAAATGTAATGAACACTTACGAGAGCAATTGATTGCTCATAGACGGACAGGGATCCCCCCTAATGCCTTAACATCCCGCTTCCGCCGTCGGATGTGCGGTTGGCTCGAGCAATCTCACACTTCTCGATGTACTTCGGGTCCATCTAAGTCATCGTCAACGTTCCCCACAACTCCACGTCATTCTTGTCCTTACACAAGTTTTGCGTCCTTTTATCTAGGTGCCAAACCATTCTCCAGTTGTACATTAACTCCTTATACATATTTGTACACACTTTGTAAAAAAACTTGAAAATAATGTCGTCCGCGTAGATCGTCAGGTTCCAATGGGCTTTTTTTCTACACATATTCAACATATTTATTAAATAATATATATAATAATTTTTTTTATTATTTAACAAACATTAATTAATTAAACTTATATACGTGGAACTCCTCAAAGTACTCCATCTTTTTTTACTTTTGATACCTTCTTCCAAGAGATCGCACCCGGAGCGATCGATAAAGCGGTAAAGGAAGTCGTGCACATCCTAACCACCTCGTTACCAGGCAACAACATGTGACATTATGAATAAAAAATAACTCACAATGTTATTAATTATTAAACATTTAAATTATTTAATTAATTACTTAGATTCCACCCTCGATCTATACCAACGTCCTGGTCTCCCGAGATGCAACGAGATACTCACGAGAACTTCATGTAGTTGTCGATGATTGAGATGACGTCGGCGATGGATGTGTGTTGGTCCTGAAAGGAGTAGATAACAAGTGTATGGGGGGGGGGGGAATACACTTGTATGGGAATTCTTTTCAAACTTGATCAAACCAGAGCTCAGCAAGGTTGTCTTGGACAACTCTGCTGAAGAAGATTAACTCTTCTAAGATAATCAATCTACTAAGTACTATTGAGTACTTAGTTGAATAACTATCTAGGGGAGTTATATGTGCGGAATAGTGGTTGTCCCTTTTAGTTTAAACTCCTTTAATATCTGAAATCACTTAGTCAATGTAACACAGTCCAGTTTTCAGGGAACTTGTCCAAATAGGTTTTTGCACACTCTTTGAATGTTTATCCTTGAAAGATCAGTTTTGTGTGCAGTGTTGATGTATTGTAAGTACTTGAAATGTAAATCAACACAAGAGTCTATAGTGGTTCAGAGACTCAAGCTCCTACATCCACTTTCCCTGATTTAACAGGATAATTCCTTCACTCTTGGAATTAACTTGTTTTATAGTGCCAAGGTGCATTTGTATGTCAGCTAGCACATCTATCATACTTCTCTGCACACTTCCCTCAGGAGAGTATCTCTTTGTGAGATTTATGGGAGTGATAGGTTGATTGGTTGAGGTTATATGGGTTTCAGGGGAGTTGGGCTCAGGATTCTGAATTTCAGGGATGTTGGCCTCCATTGGTTGACCTTCAGGGACCCTGGATTCTGGAGTTCCAGAACCAGATGAGTTGGTCCTTGACTTTGATTTGGTCCTGCTTTCAGCTCTGCTCTCTCTTAGAGCAAGTTGTAGAGACCTTTCTTACTGAAGCTCCAACACCTTGTCAGTAGGCTTGACCCTTCTCTTGCTAGCCCTACTGCTTCCACTCCCTTCCTCATCCTTCTCAGGGACAACCTCCCTGATCCTCTTATCACCCCTAGACTTTTGTCTAGTCTCATTGTACTTTTGCCTTAATTCTTCTGAGTGATCAGATAGCACTTGTACACCTTCTCTAACAACTTCTTCAATCTCAGTTGAAACATCTGAGTTCTCTTCTGAGATCATCTGAGACATTTTCCTTGTCTTCACCACTCTTGCTTTAGTCCTCTTCTTCATCTTTGGCTTCTCCTCCACCCTTGCTTCAGCAGGCTTGGCCATTAACATCCTCCTTTGCTCAGTTTTCTTGTTGAGCTTTCTGAATAGAATCTTTTGAGCTGGGAGAGGCTTTGCAAAGGTTTGCATTTGGGAGTAGTGGGAAAATCTCTCAATCAACAAGCTTGCCCTAGTGCAATACTTGAGTTTCCCTTCTAGCACAACCTTATTGTGAGATTTCACTTTGAATTTTGCCTTTTCCTTCATCATCTCAGACATGATGAAAGTCCTCCAATCAAACTTGATGCCTTTGTCACTGGCATCAATGACTGCAGCCATGATTCTGATTCTTGGATGGCTGACCTGCTCCAAGCTTCCAGTATTACTCAAGAGACTTTTAGCTATTACCTCAAAGAGGTTGAGAAATTCTGGCTTGAGAGTCTTTTTGTTTTGAGTTGAGGAGAGAGGGCCTGGTGTCAATAGCCATTCTTGAGCTATTTCTTCTTCATGACCAGTGCCATAGATTTCTGGATTCCTTCCCTCAGAAGGCAATCCAAAAGCTCCTTCAAGATCTTCTGAAGAGAATTTCACTCTATGAAATCTTTCTTCCTCTTCTCCTTCAGCAACATATGACAGTCTGGTGGAAACTTCACCATCTTTAGGCTTGCCCCTCCATTTGAGAAAGGCAAAGAATTCAGCCATGTAGCTTTCCAAGCAGGAGCTTAGTCTTTCTTCCAAAAACTTTTGAAGACCAGCCCTTCTCAACCATCTCAGGGTTGGAGTAATCTCAGAATCTTCACTTTCAAAGGAGATTATGGGTTCAAAATGAAGAGTGTTTTTGTTGCTTAGGTATCCAAAATCAAGGTCTAGAGCCTTGTTGGAAAAATCTATGATCATCTCTGGTCTAACTTTGGGAGCCATTGAAGATTGCAGAGATGAAATTTAGAAAGTTTTGGGAAAGTTTGAAGAGAATAGGTTAGGGTTTCGAATGCTTGGGAAAGAAGAATGTGTGGGGAGTTCTTAAGACTTGAGAATATTCTAAAAAGAATGTTTGTCAATGAGTTGGTGAGTTTTGTGTATTTTCAACTGTTGTCAAATATGGAAAGATACACTTGGACGGCCAGGATGAATTTCAGGGGAGTTGGCCAGTTTTGATCCAATGGTTAAAAACCAATGTAACAGTGACTTGTTGGTTTTATTCAAAACGTGGAAAGTATTTAATATTAGTTAATGGTTGGGGAGTTTTCGAGATAGATCATGGTTTGAAAAGGTGTAATGCAAACAAGAGTTAAATCTTGGCATTTAATGCATGGAAAGCGACCTTTTGGGTGGGGGACAAATTAAATCCCACAGAGATGATATCTGTAATTGGGACAGGTATCAAGGTAGACAATGATTACCCAAAATAGGTGCTTATCAAACCAAGAAAATAGTTTGATAGCCAAGACAACTTATCTGACCCCACAAGGACAAGTGTCCTGAAGAGATGTGGACAAGGGTCCTGAATTCCAATGGACAAGTGTCCTGAATAATTTCAGCCATCTCTTCTGATATTCAGTAGACTTGACCAAGTCTGCTGAGAACCTTCTCAGTTTCCATATATCCATTAACTTTTCATGAGATTTACTTGTCCAACTTCCCTGGATCAAGTAATCCCAACTCTGCTGATAGCTCCAGAAATCTTGCCTCTGCAAGTGGCTTAGTTAGAATATCAGCTTTTTGATGATCAGTGTGGATCTTGACCAACTTTATGTCCTTCTTCTCCACATGGTCTCTAATGAAGTGATGCTTGATGTCCACATGCTTGCATCTTGTGTGCAATACAGGATTCTGTGATATAGCAATGGCACTATTGTTATCACAAAATATTGGCACTTCAGTAGAGTTGACTTTGTAGTCTCTCAGTTGTTGTCTCAGCCAAAGGATTTGAGCACAACAACTTCCAGCTGCAACATATTCAGCTTCAGTGGTGGAAGTAGCCACTGTGTTCTGCTTCTTGGAGAACCAAGATATAAGCTTGTTGCCCAAGAATTGACAAGTCCCTGAAGTGGACTTTCTGTCAATTTTACAACCTCCATAGTCAGCATCTGAGTAGCCAGTTAACTCAATGTTGTCATCAGCAGGGTACCAAAGGCCTAGATTTTCAGTGCCTTTGAGATACCTCAAAATCCTCTTTGCAGCCTCAAGATGGCTTTTCTTAGGATTTGCTTGGAACCTTGCACAAACACCTACTGCAAAGGTGATGTCAGGTCTGCTGGCAGTGAGATAGAGGAGTGAACCAATTATACCTCTATACTCAGTAGGGTTGGTTGAAATACCACTCTCATCAGGATCCATCTTCCAATTTGTGTTCATTGGGATCCTTACTGGCTTGCTAGTTGTACACCCAAACTTCTTGGATCATTTCTCTGGTGTACTTAGCTTGGTTGATGAAGATTCCTTCTTTTGATTGCTTGACTTGAAGACCCAAAAAGAAGTTCATCAACCCCATCATGGACATCTCAAACTTGCTTTGCATTAGCTTTGAGAATTTCTCACACAGCTTCTCATTGGGGGATCCAAATATTATGTCATCCACATAAATTTGGACAAGCAAGATGTTCTCTCCTTCAGATATTCTGAAAAGAGTTCTGTCCACAGTTCCCTTGGTGAATCCATGATCCAAGAGAAATTGTGACAGTGTATCATACCAAGCCCTAGGGGCTTGCTTGAGTCCATATAGAGCTTTCTTGAGTCTGTAAACTTGGTTTCCAACCTCAAAACCTGGTGGTTGCTCTACATAGACTTCTTCCTTCAAGACTCCATTCAGAAAGGCACTCTTGACATCCATTTGGTATACTTTGAACCTCTTGTGGGCTGCATAGGCTAGAAAGAGCCTTATTGCTTCTAGCCTTGCCACAGGTGCAAATGTCTCATCATAGTCAATGCCTTCATGTTGGCAATAGCCTTTTGCCACAAGTCTTGCTTTGTTTCTAACAATCACATCATTTTCATTTTTCTTGTTCTTGAACACCCACTTTGTTCCAATAACATCTTGATGTGAAGGCCTATCCACCAGCTCCCATACTTCATTTCTGGTGAATTGATTCAGTTCTTCCTGCATGGCTATGATCCAATTGGCATCTTGAAGTGCTTCCACAATATCACTTGGTTCTTGCTCTGACAAGAAACAACAGAAAAGAGCACTTTCACCATGAAATCTTCTGGTTTTGACTCCCATACTTGGGTCACCAAGTATTAGATCAGTAGGATGGTCTGATAACCAAGTCCTTCTTTTTCTGATCTCTTCAGTAGAGTTGTCCTCTACTGAAGTTGAGTCAATTTGATCATAGAATTCAGGATAATTGAATGCAGGATCTACTTCAGGATCATAATCAGGGGTGTTGTCCTCAATGTCAGGGACATTGGTATTTTCAACATTTTGAGTTCCCCCTTGATTATTTGACCTGTTAACTACCTCAGCAGGAACTGCTTCTTCATTGGTAGTTGTTACCTGGATGTGAACTGGGATTGGATCATTCAGTTCACCATTCCTTTCAGTGGGATTTGCCTCAGGAAGGTTGCCTTCAGGATGGTTGTCCAACATAGAGTTTTCAGGTAGATTGGCTTGGACAACATTTATGAATTCAGTGTCTTTGTCTTTTAGGCTTAGTCTGGTTGTTCTTTGTGTGATTTCTTCTGATTCCAAGTTCTCATTCCTGAACTCATGAGTAGATTCATCAAAGACAACATGAGGTGTTTCTTCCACAATAAGAGTTTTCTTGTTGTAGACCCTGAAAGCTTTACTGATTTGGGAGTATCCAAGAAACACTCCTTCATCAGCTTTGCTATCAAAGGCTTTCAACTGATCTTTCCCATTATTGTGAATGAAACACTTGCAACCAAAAATGTGAAAGTAAGACACTTTAGGCATTCTTCCTTTCCAGAGTTCATAGGGGGTTTTGCCTTGCCCCTTAATAATCAAACATCTATTTTGAGTATGGCATGCAGTGTTTATAGCTTCAGCCCAAAACCTCTTAGGTAATTTTGAATCAGCAATTAGAGTTCTAGCAGCTTCTTTTAAAGTTCTATTTCTTCTTTCTGCAACTCCATTCTGTTGGGGAGTTCTAGCTGCTGAGGTTTCATGAGCTATTCCATTAGATGTGCAATACTCATTGATGTATGAGTTAATGAACTCTGTGCATTTATCAGATCTTATCTTGATAATGCTAAGGTTTTTCTCATTTGACAATCTCTTTAGAAGTTCAGGCAGTTTGACTTGAGTTTCCTTCTTATTAAGGAGAAATACTACCCATGTGAACCTAGAGAAGTCATCTACTACAACCAATGTGTATTTTCTACCATTTATGCTTGCAGGGGTAATTGGTCCAAAAAGGTCCATATGTAACAGTTCAAGTACCCTTTCAGTAGAGATGACTGGTTTTCCCTTAAATGAGGCTTTGATCTGTTTTCCTTCTTGGCATGGTTTGCAAACATGCTCTTTAATGAAAACCTCATTAGGTAGTCCTTTGACTAATGCATTTCTAGCAATTTTGTTCATTGTTTTAAAGTTCAGGTGGTTTAATCTTTTATGCCATAACCAACTTTGTTCACTAGAACTCTTAGCAATGAAGCATGCAGCATCAGTAGACTTGTCCCAGTCTGCAAAATACACATTTCCTTTCCTAGTTCCAGTCAATAGAATTTGTTGAGTCTTATTTTTGATTAAGCATTTTCCACTTGAAAACTCAACATTGAAGTTTTTATCACAGAATTGACTGATACTTAGGAGATTATACTTGAGACCAGCCACATAAGATACATTGGATACTTTGATGTTACCAATCATCAAAGTACCATAACCTTTTGTAGTTGCTTGTGAGCTGTCTCCAAAGGTGACATTTGGGCCTTCTTTTTCAATAAACTCAGTGAGGAGTTCCTTGTTTCCAGTCATGTGCCTTGAACATCCACTGTCAAGATACCATGCTGCTTTTTGCTCATGCTCCTCTTCTTGTGGCCCATTGGTACCTACAATTAGATGGGTTTAGGTACCCTTTGAGTTTTGGGTCCTGAGAGGTTAGCTGTACCTTTAGGAACCCAAACTTGCCTAATAACCCTGATTGATTCAAGGTGGCTAAGTTGTCTTCCTTTAGCATCTAAATACACTGTCTTTCCCTTAAATGCCTTTGGGAAAGTGTGTGTGAATGTGTTAACTCTATAAGTTTCAGGAGAGTTGTCAAGTCTCCTGAACTTTTGAGTTCTTTGTGCAGCTTGAGGGAATCTTTGAGGAAAGGCTTTCTTGTGACCATTACCCTTTGGTATGAAGGGTTTTGGTTGTCTCATTTTATTCTGCCTTTGAGAAAAGTTATCCCTAGGTCTATTCAGTTGAGGCTTTCTCAGAAGAGTTGGCCTAGGCTGATTATACCTTGGATACTTCCTCTGAGCATTGTTCAGTAGAGTTGCCCTACCATTGGGTCTACTCTGCTGACCAATATTCCTCTTGTGTTCGGGAGCTTTGGCCATTTCCTTAGGTTTTAGCCTAATCTCCTGAAGCACTTGAGTAGGCATAACATCCATTTTGCCCTTTCCTTTGTTCAGTGGCTGAATTATTTCATTTTCAGTCTGTGCCACTGACTTAACAAAGATTCTCTTAGTGTTACTCACAGAAGAAACACTAAGACAAGGTGAAGATTCAAATGGATCAAAACCTAATCCACTTCTTTGAGCCATAGGTCTTTGATAACTCTGAATTTCCTCTATTGCTCTAGAGGATTTCTTCAGAGCAGACATCTTTAATTTCAGGCTCTCTTCACTTGATTTAAGAATATCATATTCATGTGAGAGGTTTTCAAACTTGGCATTGAGAATTTTGATTTCAAAATCTTTTCTCTTCTGAGAGAGAAGTTGATCATCAATCTCCTTTTGTTGGTCAACTATCCTGAGATTTGCTTCCTCAAGCTCTCTCAAGACTTGTTGATACAACTCAGTAGACTTGACATCAACAACTGTCTCAGAGTTTTTGGCAAGTTCAATAGCCAATCTTTCATTTTCCCTCACACAGTTATCATGAAATTCTTGTAACATAGTGAAATCTTCCATCAACTTTCCAAGGGAGAGTTTCAAGTTGACCTCACTATTGTTTTGTGAGATGAATGATGGTGAGCTAGAAGTGGAGGATACCTCATCATCCTCAAGAGCCATGTTGCAGACATCATCATCATCATCACTGTTGGAGAATAGTCCATCAGAGGAGTTGAGGCTTTCAGCACTATCAGATTCTTCACCAGCCATCATGGCCTTTCTATTGGTGAATTTCCTATCTCTTTTGGCCTGCCTCTCCCTTCTCTCCTTAGAGCTTAATTCAGGGCAATCATACTGGAAGTGCCCTTTCTTTTTACAGTTATAGCACAGATCTTCATCATCTTCTTTCTTTGATTCTTCTCTTCTTTTTGATGATGAAGGTTCAGCTCTACTGGACCTTCTCTTATCAGAGTACTTGTCCTCTGATCTTTTCTCTTCAGGCTTTTTGACTTCAGCCTGTGCTTCAGGAGAGTTGTATCTCCTGAATTTGTTGTCCAGGTAGAATTTCTTGTATCTACCAAACCTTGAGTTTAACTTTTTAAACCTTCTAGCCATCAAGGCTAGTTCTTCCTTCATTTCAGTCTTTGAGACTGACTTTGATGATCTTGGAGTGGACTGCATCTCTGGTTCAGCAGTGTTGGCTTTGAATGCCACTCCCTTAGTAGGATTTGAAGGTTCCTCAATAGGCTTTCTTCTATTGAGGTCGAACTCATAAGCTTTGAGTTCAGAGAAGATTTGTTGCATGGGCATGGTGGAAAGATCTTTGGTGTTTTGCATCATTACAGCATAGACATCCCACTTTTGAGTGAGACTTCTCAAGATCTTCAACCCCACTTCTCTCTTGGTGTAGACCTTGCCCAGTGAGTTGATTTCATTCATCACATCAGTGAATCTACCAGCAAACTTATCAATGGATTCCTCAGACTCCATTGCAAACTGTTCAAATTTCTGCACAGCAACTTGGAGCTTATTCTCCTTGATCTTTTCAGTACCCTCACACATTTCAGCAAGAGTATCCCAAATTTCTTTGGCTGTTGTGCAGTGGTAGACTCTACCCATAATTGCATCTGGAATTGTTTGGTAGAGGGTGTTCATTGCTAGATAATTCAGATTATCCTTCCTCTTTTCATCAGTAGTGAAGTCATCTTCATCTTTGGGTAGTACATCTCTTGTATCTGCCCTTTGAGCCTCTGTGACTCTGGGATTGACAAAGGTGAACACAAAAGGACCTCTTGTGATCACTCTCAACATATCAGTATGAAGAGATGCAAGATGAGCCCTCATTCTGATTTTCCAGAAATCATAGTTATCAATTGAGAACATGGGCAGTTTGTGATGTGAAATGTGGTTGACTGGATTTGTGGCCATGTTGTCCAATCCTTGGATAGTAGGAGGTGGAACAACAGCATTGTTGTTGGCCATAATTCAAGAACAAATAGTCAGTCAATATACAATAAGGATTTCAGAGAGATCAGTTCAGTGACCACAGCCAATATGTGATTTTGAAAACCAAGATGGCTTTTCAGAAGCAGTGGTCTTTGAACCCCTGCTCTGATACCACTTGTTGGTCCTGAAAGGAGTAGATAACAAGTGTATGGGGGGGGGGGAATACACTTGTATGGGAATTCTTTTCAAACTTGATCAAACCAGAGCTCAGCAAGGTTGTCTTGGACAACTCTGCTGAAGAAGATTAACTCTTCTAAGATAATCAATATGCTAAGTACTATTGAGTACTTAGTTGAATAACTATCTAGGGGAGTTATATGTGCGGAATAGTGGTTGGCCCTTTTAGTTTAAACTCCTTTAATATCTGAAATCACTTAGTCAATGTAACACACTCCAGTTTTCAGGGAACTTGTCCAAATAGGTTTTTGCACACTCTTTGAATGTTTATCCTTGAAAGATCAGTTTTGTGTGCAGTGTTGATGTATTGTAAGTACTTGAAATGTAAATCAACACAAGAGTTTATAGTGGTTCAGAGACTCAAGCTCCTACATCCACTTTCCCTGATTTAACAGGATAATTCCTTCACTCTTGGAATTAACTTGTTTTATAGTGCCAATGTGCACTTGATCAAGAACACCACTCTTGGTGAATTGATCCCTAGGATGTCTAGAGTCCTAGTACCCTCTTCTCAACTCAGAACTGAACTGTTCTTCTCTCAACAGTCAGCTCCTACCACTTCGACTACTACAACCTTCTCACTTTCACTCTTGAAAGATATGAGGATTGAAGTAAGGTTCCAACTAATGAGATATCCTTTACAATGAAGATCAGTGTATAAGGATAGGATATCTCTCTAAGCTTGTGTATGGATATACAATGTAGTACAGCTTAGATGAAGTGTTTGAAGACTAAGATAGTCTTTGAAAGCTTTGAAAGCACTCTAGCTTGTAAGAACTTAAGGTCGGATGTGCTTTGTTGAGGTTCTAGTTGGATACTTTCAAATGGTCTTCACACTTCTGTATTTATAGACAAATGAAGGATTTGCCCGTTGGAGAGGCAGCCTCCAATGTCCATAAATGTCTTCTTTTAGTTCTTCAACTTTGAAGACAGAATCTTGATAGTGACATGTCCTTATTTGGGAAATAAACGGCTGTAAGAACTTTGTCTTCATTCTGCAGCACTCTTCCCAATATCTGACTTTCAGATTCTCTTGTTAGAACTTGGACATCACTTCTGAAGGTTGTTCCAATGATAGGACAACATTCCTCAACATTT
The DNA here is from genome assembly GCA_963675135.1 of Galeopsis tetrahit. Taxonomy (NCBI): domain Eukaryota; kingdom Viridiplantae; phylum Streptophyta; class Magnoliopsida; order Lamiales; family Lamiaceae; genus Galeopsis; species Galeopsis tetrahit. The sequence continues at coordinate 52,309,693 of OY776123.1, forward strand.
GGACAACACTTCTTATCACTATCAGCAGTCTTGCTTATCAGCAAGGTTGACTTGCTCTTCTTCAGATGACTTGGCTCTTTCCCTTTATTTCTCTTGAAGATGATCTTAGCTTGTTTCTTTGAAGATCTTTAGGGTGTGGTTGTCTCTTTCTCTTCAGCATAGTTGACCTCAGGCTTTCAGAGCACTTGATCTTGATTAATTGAGCTGAGACAACTCCTCTGGACAACTCTCCTGATCAGCATACTTGTCTTTCAGCAGACTTGATCATGATTCCAGAGTTTGAGCCTTGAGGGGACTTGTTCTTGATATACTTCAAAGCATATGTTCCCCCTCAATTTGTGCATCTAATCATCTAAGAGCTACCTAACATATTAGCTCCTCATCTAGCCTTTATACTATATGTTCTAACATGTCTAGAACATATTCAATCATAACTTAGGCATGTCTCAGGGGGTTTTGGTATTCAATCAAAACATAACTCATTTTATTCCCAACAATGTGGAATGGGCGATTACTACGCAGGAGGAGCCATCGAAGGTTGAGTTCTAAGTGCAGCCCTCTTCCTTGACCGACCAAGTGACCCCGAGGCCTCACGTGAACCAGAACCAACATTCTAATCTTTACTCACCTGTTTTAATCAATAATTTCCTAATTTAATTAACAATAACATAATTTAATCAACATATTCCTAATTTTAATCAATAATTTTCAAATTTAATTAACAATGACCTAATTTAATTAACAATAACATAATATAATCAACATATTCCTAATTTTAATCAATATAATTTCCCAATTTAATCAATAATTTTCAAATTTAATTAATAGTGACCTACTTTAATTAACAAATTCCTAATTTAATAAATAATGTCCTAGCTAATTTAATCAATAATAAGCTAGTTTAATCAACAATTTTCTAATTTAATCAATATTTTCCTAATTTAATCAATAATTTTATAATTTAATAATTAATTTCCTAGCTATATAATTTAATCAATAATTTTCTAATTTAATTAGGAGTGATCTTGTGTGAAATATTGCATATATGTATCAGCTCAATTCACACCCACATTCTTTATAAATACACCCACTAACAGTCTAATTTACACCCACGATTTTTTTAAATACACCCACTGACAGAAACTGTGCCTGTTCGTCTTCTCCGAGCAGTTTTCGACCACCCCAAGCCGCAGTCGGACGCTGCAATTTACGACGGTTTTAATCTTTAAATATTTTATATTTTTTTAATATTCTTTAATAATTATTATGGATAAGGTTATTTTGTATTACTACATGCAATAATATATATCTTAATAATGCAATAATATATATTACTACATATTATAATGTGAGTTACTATGTCAACAAAAAGCAAAATACTTGTATACATCCGCGTGTACGGTGCCCCTTAGTATATTTGGCTTCTCTCTTGGATTTAGGGATTTAAAATTCTCCTGCTTCCGGCGCCGGTTCCGCCTCACCACCTCGGAGGCACCGACAGATATCAAAGGAGATCTTCACTCGCTACTCGAATAACGGTGAGATGACAGTTGATCATCACCGCCTCACCTGCCTAACTAACGCCACCGTCGCTTCGCCTAGAGAAAGAAGCTAAGGCTGCCGTGAATGGGCCTTTTGCTCATCCATTCCGCCCTTCCAGACGCGGTGATTTATTTACCCAAAAAAAGGGGTTGGATACTAGCGTGATTGAGCTTTCAAAACAAGGGCGTTTCAGGTAAGGAAGCACTGGAGAAAGGCGTCGCCGGAGTGAACGTTTTGGTGAACCCTGAGAATCACAGGGCTATGGCGTCAAACTTTTGCCCCTGAATCCCCCTCCGATTTAGAGCTAAGTCTGTTTCTTGTTTTCCTGTTAAACCCCAATTCTTGGTTCAAGTTAGGGCATTTTCTTCTCAAGAATCCTCTTCAACTCCAAAAGGTACATTATTTTGCCATACTTTACATTTTGGTCTGATTAGATTTTACTTTTTTGTTTCAATTGACAATTCTTAGTTGTAATTATGTTGTGGGATGTGCATCATTGCTTGTATGCTTACCAGTTATTTGAGATTATCATGAGCTTAATTGAAAATTGATTTTATTTTTGCAATTGGAGACTACTGCTGCTTAATGATGATGAACTTCTTGTAAATGGTTATATTTGTGAGCTTTAGATGAAATATATATAATCTAAGCGTTGATTAATATGTAAAGTCTTACATTGAATTGGGAGATTGAGGAAATTTATTGAAATTGTGCTTGTGGTTGGGATTTGAAATCTATCTTAGCAAATTTATTGAGTACCGGTGTATATTATATATGGAGTATCTAAAATTAAAAGCTTGGAACAAAATATTTAATGAATTTATGTTGGAACAGATGAGACGAAGTCGTCGTCTCGCATTGGCTTTTTGGGACTGGGAATTATGGGTTCTCCTATGGCACAAAATCTCATTAAAGCAGGGTACATGTGTATTCATTTAGTCATTTGGGTACAAATTATTCGAACGCTGTTTATCGAGTGTTTCAATGTTCGTTTGCAGATACGATGTGACCGTTTGGAACAGGACAAAGAGCAAATGTGACCCCCTTATCTCGTTGGGTGCAAAGTAAGTCCATGATCAAACTTAATTGAGGGGTATTTTGTTTATGTATATCATTCCAGTCGATGTGCTTATTCAAATTTGGCCGAAGAAGAAGTATTTGGCGCATATATAAATCATCACCTGAAGAAGTAGCTGCCTCGTGTGATTATTAATTGTGGTATTATTGGTTATTGTTTGTGTTATTACCGATTATGTGAAAATTTATAATAGGTTAAGACATTATTGATAAATGTGGTAAAAAAATAATTTGGGGGTGCGTGGTATTATTGGTTATTGTTTGTGGTATTATCGATTATGTGAAAATTTATTATTGGTTAAGGGCCTTAAAGCATTACTGATAAATGTGGTAAAAAAATAATTTGGGGGTGTGGGGGTGTGGTATTATTGATTATTAATTGTGATATTATTGGTTATTGTTTGTAGTATTATCGATTATGTAAAAAAAAAATTATTTTTTTTAGGGTAGAATTACAGATAGGAATATTAGAATTACATCTCTCTCGCTCACCTATCTATACAGAGAAAATTTTACCAAAAACTTCTTGCTTCAAACTCAATCTTGAGAGAGTGGAAAGTCAAATAGGCATACAAGCACACCTTGAGGTTCCTTGTAGGTCCCTAGTTGAGTTGATAAGATTGAGTAAGCTAAGAAACGTCTAGAGGGGGGGTGAATAGACTTTTCAAAATCTTTCAAAATATCAAAGTACACAATGCGGAATTATCAGATTTAACAATGAGCCCTTAAGAATTTATACTTAACTAATACTCGAATATGAACTTCTGTATGAACACTGAACTTGTCTATTCTATATGCAGATTAATCAATTAAACAAATAATCAATCAAACAACAAATAAAACAGTAAAGTAAATCAACACGAGATTTATAGTGGTTCGACAACTTGTTTACATCCACTCTCACAACTCCAGTCGTGAAATTTATTAACTCTTCTCTTCGAGTAGTGTGTTCTTGTGGCTTTAAGTCCCAAGAAATAAGACTTCGATCTTTTCGATAACACTACCAAGTGTTTCTTCGATCTAACAACTATCTATTTTACAAGTAACTAGCAACTTGAACAATCAACAAATAGTAATGAAAAACTTCTCTAATTCAGTAGTAGCCTCTTGAATATCACTTGTCTTCTGGCTTGAACTTTCTGAATCTTCAACTCTGCGAGTTTCTCTTGCTTTGAATATCTCTCAATAATTGCTCAGTAAATCTCAGTGTTTCAGTAGTCTTCAACGCTTCAAATACTTCAAGTATTTATAGACTTCCAGAAATCAAGAACAGTTTGTTATCCAACAACCTTTCTTGATAACCAACTTCTGTAACTGTTTCTTCTTATCTTTTCACGCGTTTCTTCAGTTAATTAGTTATTCCATAACTAACTCTTCAATATACGATCATATCTTCATTTGATATCTTCACGCGTTTTTTACTTAAGTAAAATTTCCTTCTTCGCGCACTTTTGTCTAGTCTTCAACACTTAGACAATTCTTCAGTCTTCACTTCACTTGTCTTGTCTTGTTATAGTCTTCTTCCAGCAGTAGACTCCTTCATACATAACATTAATCTACTCCTATCAATCTAATCCTAACAAGACTATTACATTACTTTAAGCTTTATAAATCCACCTTAGTCAACTTAAATCTATACATCAATATAAATATGAACTTCTATACAATGATTATATGCTCATCATAAAATCTATATAAAACTCAACACAGTACTTATAAAACGTACTTGTCTTTTCTTTCTTACTTTGTACTCTACTGATCTTGTTCATAAGACGACTTTCATAACTAGATCAGTCAACACTTAGAAATATATTCAAGTCTACTTTTGGCTTATCAAAACTACTTCAACATCAATTAGGACTTGTATTAGGATTCATATCCCAACATTCCTCGATCTAGAGATATAACAAACCTGCTCCAAGATTGAAACAAATTGTCGCACACAACGACACGCACTACACCTCCGAAATTATAGTAGACGTCCCCAAAGAGAACTAGTGTCAAGCCCAACATTGGCGCAACAGAGTCCCACAAAGGGGACGAGTACCCACAACCGGGCAAAAATGACCCATAACCGGGAGAAAATAACAACGGTAAAGAAAAACATTACAGAAATAAAAAAAATCAAAAGCAGAAAAAAGCAGATCAAAAGCAGGGAATAAACTATGACACTAATCAACAAAAGTAAAGAAAAAAAATAAAGCAAATAAAACTGGATCAAAGGGAGACTCACCGGACAGCCACCGTGGCTCCGTCGAAGAAGATCTACCCATTGATCCCAACTGAAAACCTAAAAAAAGGCCCTACATCTACTAAAAATTTGAAGAAGAGGATTGCCGAGTCGGCTGATCGGCGATTCGGCGGCGGTCCGGTGGTGGTGAGCAACGGTATGGATGCGGTTCTACACTATTTAAGAAACTAAATCAGATCTAATAATAATCCTATCTAATGGTTAAATCTAAACTACTAATAAGAAAATTTAAAAGAACAGGATGGAGAAGGCGAAGGAGGAAGATGGGGGGTGCCGGAGGGCTGCGGCGGCATTGGGCGCCCCCAATATAGTAGGTTGTACCAGATCTACATTAGAGGAGAGGAGATGTGGCTGGTGGTGGTGGTGGGATTGAGGTTTACCGGCGAAAAAAAGTGGGAGAGAAAGGTGGGAAGGGTTTTAGAGAGAGAAAAAGTTTTTGTCCCGGTTTTCTAAAATTTTATTATTGGTTAAGGTATTACTGATAAATGTGGTAAAAAAATAATTTGGGGGTGAACTCATAAAATGAGCGGGTGCAGATAACCGTAGTAAAAAGGTGATTTGAGGGTGAAATCATTAAATGAGCGGTGCAGATAACCGTAGTAAAAAGATGATTTGAGGGTGAACTCATTAAATGAGCGGGTGCGGATAACTGTGGTAAACATAAATGAGATGGGGGTGAACTAATTAAATGTGTGAGTGCAGATAAAATATGAATTAAAAATTGAAATTGTATGTATGGTACATCCAAGTGTACACAAGTGTTACCCAACAAAAATACTATGAAAAAAAATGTTTTACTACATAAAAGAATTTGTATTACTATATAAAATAGTTTGTGTTAGGTAACACCCCTAAAAATCTCAAATTAATATTTCACGTGATTTTAAAATTTTATAGATTATTCTTATCTTTCTCAAAATTTTATACTACATGATATAATTAAATATATTATTTTGAATGTATGAATTAATTATATTAGAGATATTATTTTATATATATATATATACCCTTAAAAAAATATTTAACGTGAATTCTGCATAATACTGCCTTATCGATTAACCAATTTAACTTAAATTGATTATGCCAGTCTTTTATCATTTTCATTATTATAAATTTATTGATTTTAAATATGGTAAAGTCTAGTATGCACTCGAGTGCATGTTGTGCACCTAGTCTAAAGAAAAGTGTATGTTATTAAACTGAAAAGTACAACACAATATTTCTAAAAAGTGTAAGTCACTATGACTAAAAATATTATTATATAGTTTAATAATTGAAAAGTGCAACACCATTTACCAAAAAGTGTAAGTCAGTAAAATTGAAAAGTGCAACATGGATTTGGGTGCACAACATGCACTCGAGTTCATAGCAGACCAACCCTTTAAATATTCAAGTCAATCAGATTTAATAAAATATTTTATAAATTTTTCCATCCAATCCATTCAGTTAAATTTGAAATTTTCATAGAAGATTCAATTATTTATATCTTTTCTCTCAAGAAAATCTATTTCCTCTCCTATAAATAGAGGATCATATTTACAAAACAAAAACACACGTAAAAATATTTTCATATAATTTATTTATTCTACGCTCGATTTATGGAAGTCAACTTCAAAAAGATTAAAATCATTTCTACTGCATCCATTGCATCCACGACATAAAATTGAGGTGAGATTTTCTTACTATGTATTCACTTTGTCACTTTTAAATGTTATTTGTGAATTTAATTGTTGCTTAGCTACATGAACTTATGTTTACGTTATTATGGGTTATTTCGACGGAAAGGTCGTTATAGCTAGCGAGGACTACGGTCCGGGATGGTAAGATCCTTGGGGCAACTCCACCGTATACAGATTGGCCAATTTAATTGGTCAATATATGGAAGAATTATTTACGCATGTTTGTGAGTTGATGGTTACGTTTGCATTGATATTTAACTGTGACAAAGGGGATCCCACTGAGCTAGTTGTTTTTCTCACCCCAATCATATTAACATTTTTCAAATTAAAAAGATTAAAGGAGTTGTGGTGGAGGGACGGTGTGGATGCTTGTCAAGGAATTAATTATTATTTTAAAACTACGATTTAATTAGTTCATATGTTATTTAATGTATTTCTATTTAATGTATTTCGTTTAGATAAAAAGTCACATCCTTTTTGTTGTATTAAAAATTGTATTTATCTTTAAAGGAAATTTATTTATTTTTAAGTGATTGATGTTAAGTGTTGGTTCCTGAACGAGTAGTGAATGAGATTAAAGTTTAGAGGGGAGGGGTGAATAGAGTTAAACCTCGTCCGATTCACTAAGTCAGCTGGTCCAGATGACTACAATGATCTGATAGAGTTTCAAGTATGCGGAAATGTGTAGGCCCTTTTGTTTAGACTCGTTCACTTATCGTTTATAAAAACTCAATTAATTAATTCGAATGAAATACTCAGTTGATGCACGTTTGAAAGATTGATGGCCTTCTTTACAAAACAGTTTAAAACACAATATGCACTATAATAGATATAAATGAAATGACTTGTAAGTAAAGTGCAAGTAAGTAGATGACACCGTAGATTTATAGTGGTTCGGATTGCAGGTCCTACGTCCACTCTCACGAATCGATCGTGATGTTAATCCATTAAATTGTCCAAATTTACAGGGGTTTGTCCTTTATAGTCACAAGAGAAGGACTTTGAGATCTGAGTAGTTCCAAACTACTGTGGTCTCCACAAGTGAATGTCGAGCACTTGCACTCTTACAATGAATCAAAAACCTAAAATTTTGGGTGAGGGGTTTGGATTTTTGATGGGATCCAACTAAATGGTTCAAGCTTATAAATGTGCTTAACCACTATGCCTAAATCAATATGTTTTTACAAGAATGATTTGGATTCAGGTTATTAGTTGGATGAGGAAAAACTTAAGAGTTGGGGTTGATCTAAGATTTTCTGGGCTCTTGAGAATTCTTTTTGGTATAAGGTTTTTGCTTGCTTGCTAGTATATAGCTTAAGAATTCTTGCGTAGTTTTTCCGTATCTTGTTCTTCCTCATCGTCTTGTATTTATAGGTAAAGATTAGGGCTACTAGCCGTTGGAGTTGACTAGACGTTGGTAAATCTTTCTTTGTTGATGTTGATTCCTTGATTCCTGTTGATTGATCTTGATTGCTTCAATTCTGGAATCTTTGTCAATCTTCTATGTATGAGTAAGACTTCTTTTAAATCGTACGATGACTTGGAATCTGTCCTTAGGAGAATTTGCTTGATAGACGGATAGTCTGCTGATCTGTTATTAGATGACTAAAAGTCATCTGATCTGTGTAATGCTCTTCTGTTCTGGCCAACTTCGTCTTGGACATCATCAGTGTTAAGTAGGCATACAAGAACCTCACTTAGCTGTTCTTCAAGGGTCTTCTGGTCTTCTTCTTCTCTTTATCTTCTGAGTTTGCGCGTGTAAGCTGGGACTGTGTTATCAGCTGAGATAAATACAACTGGTCACACAAGACTAGACTAAGTAGTGAGCTGATCTTTACAACATCAACTGACCCTATTACATGGTTTTATAAAATCTAAGTGTTTATGCCATCAAAACTATCCTATTACATAGGGAGTCTTAGGGTGAATTTATATCCCAACAATTTTCCCCTTTTTGATGAAGCCAAAACTATCTTGATAAATGCTCCTATGTATTACAGAAGATAAGAGTTTATAAATTATCACACGATAGTTCTGATGAAGACAATGAGAATTTGTCTTGTAAGCCAAGGAAATATCACTTGCATATAAGAAATGAAATTTAGGAATTACAGATTACAAGTAATAGTTCTCTTGAGCTTCTTAAACAGTCTTCATCTGGTCTTCAGATGCGGTAGGCAAGGTACAGACGAGTGCGGATTCCTTCCATGTGCTCTAAGTCTGTAACATTTTCTTCAGTGAAGATCTTCTCAAGGATCCTCTTAACTTCAGCCATGGCTGTTCTTCCAGAATCTAGTTTAGGAGGATCCCATTCGGGGTCTTCTGGAGTTAAAATCCTGTAGCCTAGGGCCTTGGCTGTCTTCAAGGCTTCTGTCCAGAGTACTTCATCTTCAATTTCCATGAATTGAGTGAACTGAAGTAGCTCTTCTTCATAGGTAGAGAGGGAGCCAAATTTTCTGACTATGTGATGAGCTAGCTGCCATTTCTTCTTCAAGGGATACCATCTTGGTAGTTCGTCTGGAAGTATTAGCAGATCCACATAGGTGCTGTTAATCACCTTGATACTTTCTTCTTGCTCTTTTTACCTCAGTGTCTTCCTTATTTTGGCCAGTTTTCTCTCAAATTTGTTCTTGACAGCCTTAGCATCATTCAGTTTCTTCTGCTAGAGCTCTTGAGCTTCTTGCAGCTTTCTTTTCTTTAGTTCTTGAGCCTCTTTCTCTTCTGCTTTGGCCTCATCTGCTTTTCTTTTCCTTGTCATTCTCCTAGATGGAGTAGACTCTTCTGCAGCAGTGCTTTGGATTTTAGTAGCTTGAGTTTCATCTTGAACAACTTCCTTTCCTTTTCTGTTCTTGATTTTGCTCTTCAAACCACCCAATGTTTATGTCAGGTCATCTTGTGCTACAACTAACTCAGCCTGCTGAGCAGTAGACTTCTCCAGAGCGTTTATCAATACATCTTCCCCCTTTTTGGCTTCAGTAAGTGCAGCCGCAAACGGTTTCATGGAATTTAGGATTTCAACCTATAGAGTCTGCTTGAGAGACCTGGCATTGACTCTACTGACATAAGAGAGTTGAGTGATGCTGTGCTCCAGGAGTTGAGCATGGGCAGAAGGGACAGACACCTTCTCTAGCTGGTCCGTGAGAAATACTAACTTGTTAGTTGTTTGCTTCAGTTGAGCTGAGAGCTTTTCATTTTCCTCAGCTGCTGCCTTGAGTAGGGCCTGGCTTTGCTCAGCTCTAGATTCAACATCTTCGAGTTTGAACTTGTAGACATTCTCCAGTCTAGTCGACTCATTTTGTTCCTTTTAGCTGCCTTCTTGATTTCACTCATGAGATACTCATCAATCTGTCTATGTAGTGCGTCACCAAATGTGTCATCAATCTCATGTATTTGGTCGATGAGACGAGTCCTTTGTTCCTTAGCAACTCGATCAATGTATCGTGCCAATTGCATTCCTAGCCCTTTCTCAAAGTGTGTCTATTGCTTCTTTTACTTGAGCGCATATTTCAGCTTTAATATCAATAGACAAGTTTGAGGGAGGATTGATACCTGTGGAAATTCTTGAGGTCATGTGGACAGGACTTGGTCTGAATTCCACGATTGCAAGGCGTCTTTCCTCTACTGTCAGATGACCTTCATCAAGAAAAGTTGTTGTAACATACACCAAGCGAGTAAAAAGGCTTTTCTCCTTGTGAATTGGTCGAGAAATGAAGTGCTCAAATTCATTTCTTGGCTTGAAGTACTCTGGAATCTTCAGTATCTCCCTTTCAGCCTCTACTACTTCAGTTGCATCAGCTGACCGATCCAAACTTTGAAGTCCCTGAGCCACTGAGACCTGGGGTTGTGATGGCTCAGCGGATACCAATTCAGGCATCTGATTGGTTGGATCGTTCGATGGAGCCGACTCATCTACCAGCACAGTCTCTACTGTCTTCAGCTGGTTCTGAGTTTGTTCCAAGGCATCAGAGATTAGTGTGTTCTCTGGTGTTGGAACTGTCAAATCCTCAGCAATTGGTCTTGAGGTTGACGTAGTTTTGAATCCGAGGATCCTATCACAAACTTGAGCCAGTGCGTCGTCGGACAACAGTTCAGTGAATGTCTTTACTTGAGCAATCTCCTTTTGCTCCATTTCCCAATCAAGGAAGTGTGCTAAACCTCACATTCCTTCCATGACCTCAACAAGGTCTTCTACATCATCTCTTTAGGAGGTGGGTTTTTCTGGGTGGTTTCCTCTGCTGTGTGAGTATCAGCAGGGGTTTGGGCAGTAGAGTTTGTGGGGTCAGAGGAGTTCAACGGATCAGAAGGGTTCAAAGCAGAGATATGAGTTATGTCCATTGGTGTGGGGAGTTTGGATTTCTTAGTGAGGTTGGATCTGGGTTTCTTTCCTTTTAGACTAATAGATAAATTTGAAGGAGAAATTGAAGTAGAGAGATTTGAGGTTCTTGCCTTTTTCAGTGGGGATGCTGTGGGAGTTGCATCCGAGTCAGAAGGGGATATGAGTCATGATCTGATCAGCATCCTCCTTTGAGCCAGGGTCTGGTTGTCATCTTCATCATCAACAACCTCCTGAGGAGTGTCATTCTTGGTCTTCTAATCCTTTTCCTCAGCAAACTCAGTCTGCTCCTGTACAAATTCCTCTTCCTTTGCCTCTAGGTTAGCTGCCTCAGCTAACTTTTTCTTTTTAGCCTTTTGCCTTGCTGCCTCTGCAAGGGCTTCTTTCTTTAGGTACCATTTCAAAGAATGAAAACTTCTTGGCTGGTCCCCAGACATAGTTTGCAGGAAGAAGTTCAGGTAGGATGATACTCAGTTTATTGACAAAACTGACAGTAGAGGTCACTACCCATTCTTTCTTTTTCACATCTAAAGAAACTTTCTTTGCCTCTAGATATAATCTTTCCATAAAGAATCCTTGCCGGTCTCCATCAACCTGATCCCAGATTGTAGCCATGACTCGTACTTTCATTGTAGAGACTCCATCGTGACTGAAGGTGTTTCCCAGAAGTATCTTGCCCGCTATATCCAGCAGGGTTTGGAACTTCTCCCCCAGTTGTGGCTTCCGAACACCAGTAGCATCCTTGGCTTTGATCCTTCCACCAGTAAACATCTCAATATATTCTTTCTCCCTATCCATTATATAGGTAGATATATTGACTTTCCCACTTGGAAGATCAAATAGATCCCTAAGCACTTCTCTGGTGATTTTTACTCTATGACCACCAACATAGCTTTCCACATATGAACCCCTAAACACTGCTTTCGTGTAGAAAGCCAGTACTTCCTCCTCATACACATTAGCATGTGCCGCTTTGAGAAATTCATGAAGGTTCAAGTTTATGCAGCGAAGAAGAACTTCTTTGTTTTCTGCTGTATGTCTCCCTTTGATTAAAACATAGCATTTTCAGTGAAAATCTTGTGAACCTTTGACCATTTAGCAGCATCAAGATTTCCAGTTATCTTGGTCTTGTCATCATAGATCTTGATAATTCCCATTCTAAATGTTGAAAGAAAATTGTGTAGGTATGTTTCAGTAGGGAGTTTTTCAAAATTCAAGGGTTTGAGAGCGAAGGTATTGCAAGAAGGGCTAAGTTTTTAATTTATACTCTCAGACATTTCGAATGGAGGGGTGTGGATTACTTTGTTTCAACGGCTCAGATTAGGGCTTGGAAGGGTAAAAATCGAGGCGGGACCTTTCACCTTCAGCCCATCAAAATTAATTTGCTGGCTCAATCAGCTACGTGTCTTACATTGATTGGTCCGAAATTTTTGTAATTGAGAACAAATGACGTCATTACCAAAAATAGCCGTTGAGACTTAATTTGATAATTACTGCAATTCTTCAATCAATTAAGGCCGTTTTCAACATATGTATGTATCATACATTCCTTATACATGATTTTTCCACAAATACATTCAGAATTAAATCTAGAATGAGTAATTTATGCAATCAGTCGAGCCTTCTGAGCAGCTGAGTAGGGGTCATCTGATCAGCTGAGTGAGTCTTCTGACCAGCTGAGTAGGTCTTCTGATCAGCTGAGTGTTCTAAGTCAGCAGAGTTCTGAGTCTTTTGATGCCTGTTGTGACTTCTAATTTTCTGAGTCTTACTTTGATTCCCCCTTAACCATGTGGAACCTTCTTAGCCATATGAAGTTGGGCTGCCTAGATGACTTTCCACTAGCATAAGCTGTCTTGCGCATTAGATGGGGTGTAACATCTAATGAGCTCTTGTTGAATTTATTCGCCTCAACTTCCTCTCTAGTAAGAGGGAGAAGAGAGGAAGGTGCTTCAATGAAGAGCCTGTGAGAAAATTGAGGAGAGGTGTCTTCCTGAATTGTGTGGACAAGGTTTCTCCAGAGAAGAAGATCTGCTTGTTGTCTCCTCTTGACACCTTGTCTCTTGCACCTCTTCTTTCTTTTCTCTTTAACGTAACCTCATCTTCTTTCTTTTCTCTTTAACGCATACTTATGTTGGATGATCCAAGTATGCTGAGTCTTGATGTCTCCGTCTACTGGACATATCTTCCCTGCTTTCACCCATGACTTTGGTTGGAGTATGACATCCATTCCTTCCTTTCTCGCGATTTTCTTCATCCATGTAAAATAAATCTTTAAGGGTGTATGCTTCTTCAAGTATTCTCATAAGTAGCTCCTTTTATAGAGGTAGAAATAAGATGATGAGGAATAAAACGACAATAATTTATGAAGTGATAGGTCTGAGCTTCTGAAAAGAGGACTTCTCAAGATAAAAAATGAGATTCTGATCTGAGGGTTCAGATTTAAAGATGTTTAGACTTATCATGTGGATTTCAGAGGTTATAGAATTGAACATGAATTATTTAAAGTCCGTATCCAAAGTAGATTTGTCTACAGTTGGGTTAGTTAGAGTGGTGAATTAATCCAACCTAGTATTTATCCAAAAGTAGAGTATATATATATATAAGGACGAAATATTTTATAAAGAATACTCTATCTTTATGTATATACATATACATCATTATTTAAATAAGTTCCTCAAATAAACTTGTGCAATATAATTTAAGATTAGAACGAGATCAGCTGTGTTCTGTGAACAGCTGATATTTTTGGTTGGTTGAATTTCACTCCTCATATGTGTATTTGAACTGATCCAACTGTATTTCTAGCTTGTTGAGTCTTCATTCCTAAAAAATTGGAGCTAGATAGTTTCTATTTATGTAGCTGAATATGATCAATATGTATCTTAATATATATATATATATATATATGTGTGTGTGTCTATGAAAAACTTAAAAATAGAGTGTTCTCATCGAGGATTTTTAAGGTATCATAGATTCCCCCTGGATTGAGTAACTCTATGGTTTTCCCTCAGCCCTATTTGTCTTCATCGGGAAAAACTTAACTGATGATGAGGTCTATTCACCTCATCTGATTGCTTTTCTTCCTGATCTGGTCTTCTGAGCTCTTCAGAATCTTTATCTGTTGATGATCCCTCAGTAGACTTCTTCACCTTTAGGAGGAAGGGTCAAGTAGTCCTAGGCTGTAGCATAGACTCTTGAACCTTTCTTCAGCTAGAGGCTTAGTTAAGATATCTGCTCTTTAGATATCTGTGTGAATTTTCTCCATCTTTATGTCCTTCTTCTCCAAGTGATCTCTTATGAAATGGTGCCTAATATCAACATGCTTGCACCTTGTATGAAGGACTGGGTTTTGAGTAATGGCTATAGCACTGCTGCTATCACAGTAGATGGGAACTTCTTTTGCTTCTACGTTGTAGTCCTTTAGTTGTTGAACCAGCCATAGTAGCTGACTGCAACAACTCCCAACTGCCATATACTCTGCTTCAGTGGTGAAGGTTGCAACAAATGTCTTCTTCTTTGAGGACCAAGATATCAATTTGTTGCCTAGAAATTGACAGGTTCCTGATGTGGATTTTCTATCTATTCTGCATCCACCATAGTCAGAATCAGAATATCCACTAACTTCTATGTTGTCATCAGCAAGGTACCACAATCCTAAGTTGACTGTTCCTTTTAGATACTTCAAAATCTTCCTTGCTGCTTCTAGATGACTTTGCTTTGGATTGGCTTGGAATCTAGCACATACACCTACAACAAAGGTTATGTCTGGTCTGTTGGCTGTAAGGTATATGAGAGATCCAATGAGTTCTCTATATTCAGATTAATCGACTGCTTTTCCAGACTCATCTGGTTCCATCTTGAAGGATGTCATCATTGGAATTCTTGTAGTCTTGCTTTGTTGTGCATTGAATATTTCCAGTAGACTTTTATTATACTTGGATTGATTTATGAAGATCCCTGATGGACTTTTCTTTACTTGAAGTCCTAGGAAATACTGTAATTCATTTCACCCATCATGCTCATCTCAAACTTTCCTTGCATTAGTTTAGAGAATTTATTGCACATGTCTTGGTTGGGCGATCCAAATATGATATTATCCACATAGATTTGCACCATTGGGATGTCATCTCCTTCTTGAATTCTGAACATGGTTCTATCCACTTTGCCTTTAGTATACCCATTGCAAAGAAGGAACTGAGATAGAGTGTCATACCAAGCCCTTGGTGCTTGCTTCAGGCCATAGAGTGCTTTCTTCAGCCGATATACTTGATCTCCTTTTTCAAAGTCTGGAGGTTGTTCTACATATACTTCTTCCACAAGTATTCCATATAGGAATGCACTCTTGACATCCATCTGATATACTTTGAAACCCATGTAGGATGCATAAGCTAGAAATAACCTAATGGCTTCAAGTCTGGCGACTAGAGCAAAGGTTTCATCATAGTCAATCCCTTCGGATTGTGAGTATCCCTTAGCTACCAATCTAGCATTGTTTCTAGTTATCACATCGTTCTCATCCTTTTTGTTCTTGAACACCCACTTTGTTCCAACTACATTGTGGTGTTTAGGACGATCTACTAGTTCCCACACTTAATTTCTTGTGAACTGGTTCAATTCTTCTTGCACGGCAGTGATCCAATTGATATCTTGCATTGCCTCATCTATGTTAGGTGGTTCTGTGTTGGACAAAAAGGCACACCAGCAGAATATGGATGTTTGGGGATTCTGAGTTAAATGTCTTTTGGTTTTAACACCTGAGTCTACTCCTCCTAGGATGAGAGTAGATGGATGATTAGACTTCCATGTATTCCTTACATGTGTCTCGACACCAGATGAGTTAGGGTCCTCATTTGTTCTAGTGTTGTCAGGAGAGTTGACTGGGTTTGTTCGATCATCATCTGTATCTTGAGTGTCAAACAGCTCATTCCCCCTCGCACTTGGGATTGAAGCATCTTGATTAGGAGTTGATTGTTCAGCTTGAGTTTGTGATCTGGTGACAAGTCTATGAGGTTTGTCTTCTTCTGGATCTTCAGAGAAGGGTTCATCAACTTCGGTAAACTCTTCTGTTTTCTCTTTAGATTTGATCACTAGTCTCCTCATCTTTTCTGCTGCTGAGCTTGTATCATCTGTACTCTTTTCACAAGCTTCATCAAATACAACATGAGGTGTTTCTTCCACAAGAAGGGTTCGTTTATTAAATACTCTAAATGCTTTGCTAGTTGAGGAGTATCCTTAGAATATCCCCTCATCTGCTTTGGCATCAAAAGCATTTAATTTACTCGTCCCATTGTTGTGAATGAAACACTTACACCCAAATATATGAAAGTAAGATACTCTAGGTTTCCTACCTTTCCACAGTTCATAGGGAGTTTTCTCATGAATTTTATGAATACCTGGCCTGTTTTGAGTATGACATGCTGTGTTGATGGCTTCTGCCCATAGTTTCTTAGGAGTGGAAAACTCTGCTAGAAGGGTTCTTGCAGCTTCTTTAAGTGTTCTGACCCTCCTTTCAGCTACACCATTTTGTTGAGGTGTTCTAGCTGCACTTGTTTCATGCTGAATGCCATTAGAAGTAACATAAGCAATAATATGAGAGCTTATGAACTCAGTGCCTTTGTCACTTCTAATTTTGACAATTGGTTCTCCCTTTTATATTTGGATTCTTTTGAGCAGTTCAGGAAGCTTCTGCTGAGTTTCACTCTTCTTGAATAGAAAGATGACTCAAGTGTACTTGGAGTAGTTATCTACTACTATTAGAGTGTATTTTCTTCCTGTCATTGTTGTTGGAGTGATTGGTCCAAATAGATCCATGTCAAGCAGTTCCAGAACTCTGCTGGTTGATGCAGTCTTCTTGGTTTTGAAAGAGATCTTTGTTTGCTTCCCTTGTTGACATGCATCACATATCTGATCTTTATTGTAAAGTTCATTAAGCAGACCATCAACTAGAGATTCCCTTGCTAACTTGTTCAAAGTCTTAAAGTTCAGATGATTAAGACGTTTGTGCCATAGCCAACTGATATCTTTAGGGCTTTTCACAAGTAGACAGGTATCTTTAGGACAGCTGTTCCAATTTGCAAGATACATACTACCTTTTCTAGAGCCTATTAGAAGGGTTTGTTTTGTTCGTTTATCACTTACGTGACAATTATCTTTAGAGAACTTTACTGAGTATCCTGTGTCACAAAAATGAGATACTAAAAGTAAATTGAACTTCAAACCTTCTACATAAGATACATCATGTACCTCAAGGTCACCATTCTTTAAGGTGTCATATCCTTTTGTGTTATCGTGCGCGTTATCACCAAAGAAGATTTTTGGACATTTCTTTTCTGTATAGTTGGTCAATAGGGTTTTGGTTCCTATCATGTGAGATGAGCATCCACTGTCTATATACCAAGTTTCTCCTGCTGATCCACCCTTTCTGTATAGGTCCCTTCTTTCCTACAAGGTAAATTAGATCTTAGGTACCCATTTTGTTTTGGGCCCTTGGGTGTTAGTAGTAGTACCCTTGGAAACCCACATATACATTGCTCTTTTGAACAACCTTGAGCATTTGAGTTGTCTCCCTCGGGCATCACAGAACCAAATCTTACCAGCTGACACCTTGGCATGGTTTGATTTGTTATTTGTGTCAGCTAGGTAACTGTCACATGACTTCTTCTGATAAGAGTGGGTAAGAATTGTCTTCTGACTAGTTACATTCGAATTGGGTGCATTAGCTGATCGGCGTACATGATTATATGGACCATACTCTTCTGTTCTCAAAATATCATAAGAGATAGGGGGTGAAAAGAGAACAAATTTGTGTGAAGAAGATTTCTTCTTCTTGGCTGGAGCAGCATACAACTGAGATTGTCTCAGACGAGATGGTCTAGGCTGTTTGTTGTTCCTCTGTGCTTGCTTTGGCACACTCAGCTGAGTTGGACCCAGATGAAGTTGCCTTGGCTGTACTGGCTTAGGGTTAGCTTGTCTTTTACCATTTCTGGTTTCAATAGAGTTAACCTTAGCTAGAACTGGCACAGATGCCTTTTGGTTCATATTAGGTTCATTATGTTTAGAACATTCACCAGTCTCATGTAGTTGAGTAGTAAACTTGTTAGGTGTACTACCCTCAGCTGGAGAAGATTTTTATGAGATAGGTTCAAACCCATGTCCCATCTTGTTGGCATTTGATCTATAATATTCAGAGATATGTTCTATAGTAGCCGAGGCTTTATTGAACTCTGATATCTTTAGATCTAGGCCATTCTTCTCCTTTTCTAAGAGATCTTTTGCATGAAAAAGATCATCAAACTTAGATTGAAGTGTTCGAAATTCCAAAGTTTCTTGGGCTTGAGTTTTGAGCATCCCCTCGTACAACTGAGTTATTGTGGTGTTTTCTTCTTTAAGAAGTTCAATCTCTTTATTTAGACGTTCATTCGTAGTTAATAACTCAGGGGTGCTTTCAAACTTGGCCTTTTTCAACCTTGTAATTTCTTTTCTCAAATCTTTGTTCTCTTCTTCCACTTCTATAAATGCTCTTGTTGTGATATCGAGATCACCTTTTACTTTCTCCAAAGATTGGTAATAGGTGTTTTCGATCTCGCCTACAGATGAGTTACCCTCATCTGTGTGTGAGGAAGCATGTAAATGATAAGTTGAAGTATAGGAGTTTACCTCGGTTTCAGCTTTGGCCATCATAGCTACGTCATCTGAGTCATCATTCGAGAAAAGTCCAGAGTCAGGTGATGAGGGCAGATCATCACTTTGGTACTTAGATTCTTCAATCACCATTGCTTGCCTGTCTGAGTTTCTCTTGTATCGTCTAGACTTTCTTTCTTCTTTGTCTTCTGAACTCAGATCTGGACATTCATAAACGTAATGTCCAGGTTTGTGGCAGTTGAAGCAGGTACCTAATTTTTGGTTTGAGGTACTTCTTCTTGGTGGTGTGGCATCTCTTCTCTTATATCTACTACCAGATGACTCCTTATCCTTTCTTGGATTCCTTTCTGGAGTCTTTTCTCTCATTTCTCTAGTAGATGAGCCAACATTTTTGTCTCTATAGTTTTTATAGAACTTTCGATACTTACTGTTCCTATTGTTCATTCGTTCGAATCTCTTGATCATCAAGGCCATCTGTTCTTTTAGGCTCATGTCTGATCCTCCTACTTCTTCAGTATTTTGGGAAATTTTGCTAGATGAGTTGCTCGTGGCTCTTGCACTGGTAGATGCTTTGAAAGCTACGGTTTTGGTGGAGGATGGAGTTGGAGGTTGATCTTCATTTTCTGAATTTTCGTCTCTCTCCAGATCATACTCATGGGGTTTAAGGTTCTGGAATAAGGTCTAAGCAGTCCAGTTCTTGATATCCTGAGTATCCTTGATGATGGTCTTCTTGAGTCTCCACTTTAGATAAGGAGTCTAACACTTTTAGATTCTTCTCTCTGTTAATGTACTTCTTGCCTAGAGACTCAATTTCATTGATAATCTTGGGGAATTGATTATCCAACTGGTATATGTTCTCTTCTAGTTGCATCTTGAAGTGTTCGAACTTCTTGACTGCAGTTGAGAGCTTGCTTTCATTCATTAACTTTGTTCCTTCACATAGGAGTGCCAGGGCATCCCACATCTCTTTGGCTGAATCGCAGTTGAGTACTTTTCCTATGTATTCATTCGGAAGAGTCTGCATAATGTAATCTTGAGCAATGCTGTCAAGATTAGCTTGCTTCATCTCTTCTGATATTAGCACTCATGCTGTATGAGTTTAAAAAAATAAAGATCTCTTCAAAAGGACTACAGACAGACTCCCTCAAGTCTTCTGATATTATAGAGACAGTAGTCCGTTAGAACCACTGCTCGGATACCACTTGTTGGTCCCTGAACGAGTAGTGAATGGGATTAAAGTCTAGAGGGGAGGGGTGAATAGACTTTAAAACTTTTTCGACTAAAGAGTTAAACCTCGTCTGATTCACTAAGTCAGTTGGACTACAAGTCTGTTGGTCCAGATGACTACAATGATCTGATAGAGTTTCAAGTATGCGGAAATGTGTTTGTCCTTTAGAGTCACAAGAGAAGGACTTTGAGATCTGAGCAGTTCCAAACTACTGCGGTCTCCACAAGTGAATGTCGAGCACTTGCACTCTTACAATGAATCAAAAGGTTAAACCTTTGGGTGAGGGGTTTGGATTTTTGATGGGATCCAACTAATGGTTCAAGCTTATAAATGTGCTTAACCACTATGCCTAAATCAATATGTTTTTACAAGAATGATTTGGATTCAGGTTCTTAGTTGGATGAGGAAAAACTTAAGAGCTGGGGTTGATCTAAGATTTTCTGGGCTCTTGAGAATTCTTTTTGGTATAAGGTTTTTGCTTTCTTGCTAGTATGTAGCTTAAGAATTCTTGCGTAGTTTTTCCGTATCTTGTTCTTCCTCATCGTCTTATATTTATAGGTAAAGATTAGGGCAACTAGTCGTTGGAGTTGACTAGCCGTTGGCAAATCTTTCCTTGTTGATGTTAATTCCTTGATTCCTGTTGATTGATTTTGATTGCTTCAATTCTAGAATCTTTGTCAATCTTCTATGCATGGGTAAGTCTTCTTTTAAATCGTACGATGACTTGGAATCTGTCCTTAGGAGAATTTGCTTGACAGACGGATAGTCTGCTGATCTGTTATCAGATGACTAAACCTCATCTGATCTGTGTAATGCTCTTCTGTTCTGGCCAACTTCCTCTTGGACATCATCAGTGTTAAGTAGGCATACAAGAACCTCACTTAGTTTTTCTTCAAGGGTCTTCTAGTCTTCTAGTACTCTTCTTCTCTTTATCTTCTAAGTTTGCGCGTGTAAGCTGGGATTGTGTTATCAGCTGAGCTACATACAGCTGATCACACAAGACTAGACTAAGTAGTGAGCTGACTCTATTACATGGTTTTATAAACTCAAAGTGTTTTGGCCATCAAAACTATCCTATTACATAGGGAGGCTTAGGCTGCAAATATTTTTATAAATTAATAAATTTAATTTAAATCAATAATTCAATGCCTTTTGAAAATCAAAATAAGACATTATTTTATTTAGTTGACCTTTAAATAGTAGAAGATAGTGTTTTCATCTAGGCCCTAAAATCGGGATGTGATATGTTATTACTACATGTAATAATGTGTTTAACTAAATAAAAAACTAATATATGTTACTACATACTACCATTTGAATTACTACATTGAATATGCGTTTCTTTGCATCATCCTGCAATAAAACAATTTGTATTACAACATGGTTATTGTGTTTACTACATGCGATAATATATATTATTATATATTATAATGTGAGTTACTACATCAACAAAAACACTAGAAAAAACGTATTACTAAATAAAAGAATTTGTGTTACTATATAAAATAGTTTGTGTTATTACTAAATAAAATAATGTGTGTTACTACATGTTACAATTTGAATTACTACATCTAATAGTCTGCGTTCGTCAATAAAATAAAAAATAAAAAAATCAAAGAAACGGGTAAAATAAACGTCGGTCAAAATTAAAACACAAGCGGGCCAATTGATAAATAGAATAATTAACCCAAATGAATTAATGGTGGCTCAATAACATATATTTTTAGCTCATTGACTTAATAAGTCAATATTTCCAGCCCAATTAACTTAATTGGTCAATATTTCATGTAAGCAATATTGCATATAAATTTTTGTGATTTAATTAAAACCTAATTTAATCAATAATTTCCTAATTTAATTGTCAAAATCCAAACAATAACCAAATATTTATAACACTAACTAAATAATTTAACACTAACTAACCATTAACATTCACTAATTAAATAAATTAACATTAACTAACAATAAAATACTCTATAAAAATGATTCATAATCAACAAATAAAATAACAAATAACATCATAATCAAATCAACTAACTACATCAACTACACGCAATCTTATATTAAATTATAACTAACATGCAATTTACTTCATCCATTCTACAATAAGTGTTGTTTTCATAATATTTGTTGAAATTAAGAAAAGGTATGCATTGACAAGTATACCCTTAAATAATAAAGAATTTTTTTAATCACATTAATTCCCTTCAAATCTTTCCAAATTCTTTAACCAATCTTTTTTAATCATATATTTTCAATTTTATGTCTCAAATAATTTTCAAATTGGAGGGCATAATGGGAACAAATGGTGTAAAAATTCTAAAACAACACTTATTGTAGAACGGAGGGAGTATATTACATTAAATTTAAATTAATTAACTTAATTAATAAATTAAGAAAACGCATCGTTTAGATTTTTGCTCGGAGGAGATGGCTGGAGGGGATGCTCGGAATACCCGTAAATAAACTCGCTAAGACCTCTTCGGGTTCGAATTCAAGAGATGAAAGAAGATATTTTTTTCTTTCGAAAGAATGCTACTGCATTCGTTTAATATATTAAAAAAATTGGTTACCGACAGATATTTCCGTCGGCAATGAACATATATTTATACCACGCATTGATTTAATGGCTATCGAGGCGGTGCATTGATAACGGGTCGGCTACCGACGGATTTTTTTCGTCGAAAATCACATATTTAAATGTCGACTGAATATTTGGTCGGTAAACAGGTCAAAAGCGACACTGTTTCGTTCTCTGGGCCGTTCCGTCGGCAGAACCGTCAGTACTTACCGACCGATTTAAAAATCGATCGGTAAACACTGTGCCTTTTCAAATCTTTCAGTATTCGTCGATATTCTGTCGGTAATACCGATCGATGGCGTTTCGTCGGTAATACACCACGTTTTTGTAGTGTGAAATGTCTTAATATAATACGTGTGTAAATTTATGTGGAACTGAGGTAGTACATTTTTTTAATATGTGTATTCATCTAAAGTATGTATTCCATCCGTCTCATTAAAATCTCTCTTAAACATATCTATTATTTACACTTCATGTCATTACTTTTAGACACAAATAAAATATTACTCCCTCCGTTCAATTTTATAATTCCCACTTTCCTTTTCGGGTTGTCCAATTTTATTATTCTCATTCCTTATTTGGAAATTTTACTATTCACACTACTTTCCTTTTCGGGTTGTCCAATTTTATTATTCTCATTCCTTATTTGGAAATTTTACTATTCACACTACTTTATCTCCACTCTTCAACCATCACTTATTTACTTAAATTGTCATTGACTTTATTCATAAACAATCAATTTATCTATAAATGGACCCCACAACATCCCATCATACCCCCAACCTATCTATTTTATACATAAACTAATCAATATTCATTAAAACTCGTGCCCAAAGAAGTGGGCATAATAAAATTGGACGGAGGGAATATCTCTCTACTAAAGTATAAAAATACACATAATATCCCTTCTAAAAGTTAATTTAATCGTCAAAAACTTATATACAATATTTCACAATAACACTACCGTGAAATTTGACCCATTCTTCTATTCTTATCCGGTATTCGATCTCACTTTTCTCTTCAGCGCTGCCTACTTCACCTCTACTCAAAATCTGCAGGCTTCCATAAAAAAAAAAAAATTATCAATTCTCTTCAGCGCCGCCTTCCTTCTCTTCTGCGCGAAATCTACAGGCTTCCATAAAAAAAAAAAAATACCTTTAGAAAATTTATTCTTATCAATTCTATTGTTCATATTTCCGATCTGCTAATCACGAAACAAGACAGAGAAATTATTATTTTATTTTTTGAATGAATTAATGAAAAAAAAATCAACAATAATACCACACACAGATTTATTCCAATTAATTATTGACAATTATGTTTTTGTAATTGTAGGGATCGATAAACTATTCAACATGGTTGCGATTTTCGTGTTTTCAATTATTGTTCTTCATCTTTTTAATGTGGGTATCTTATTCCCTCTCAATAATGGCGTTTTATTTATACTGTAACACATCTTTCTCTATAAAATAATACAATTGTGTTTATATAGTAACACAATTTTCAATCAATACATGTGTTACTTTAAGGATAAATATGTGTTACTCAAAAAGTCAATTGTGTGTTACTTGTCCTTATAGTAACACATATTTTTTGTATAGTAACATATAATTGTATTTAAAGTAACACAAATTAAGTACAAACTTTTGTGTTTGTCTCTTGGATGATTTTTTTTTTTTTTGAAACATATGTTTGATTTGGTATGACTTACAAAAAATCTTGAGTTTTTTATCCTTCTTTAAATTAATTGTATTAATATTTAATGTAAAAAGTCAATTTATGTGTTATTTGCACTTAAAGTAACACATGTTTGCCTTTACAGTAACATATAATTACTTTTATAGTAACACGGACCTTAACCCCATTTTTCAGTTTTTTTGGAAAGATTCGTTTGACCGGTCAGACCAGTTACATATCCGCAAATTTTTGGCCATTCCTTAAATATACTAATATTTCACGTGAAATATTTCATATAAGTGTTTTCCAATTTTAATATTAATAAACAATTTCTTATTAAAAACACGTGCAAAGAGTAAGGCTATGTTCTCAACAATAATACAATAATACTATAATAATATCATACATTCAATCATTACAAAATCAACTAATAATTATAATCTCACCAACAATAATATAATAATACAATTTCATTCAATTTTACACAATGATTTGACTTAAAGTTAAAATATTCTACTATTTCACAAACGGTAATGCTAAGAATCTAGAATCTGGATATCACAAAATCTTTTCCTTAATTAATTAATGTTTTATTGATTACAAAATTAATGTTCTACCCTTAATTATTGATAATTACAATTAATTAATTAAATTGCATGCGCAAAAATTAATTTCCTTTTTTCTCGTTTCTCAACATACGCTGACGGCGGGATTTACTCTCCCAAGACACATAATTACGTCATGTCACACTATCATGTTTAAGTTTGAAATGGTAAGTTTTCTCCTCCCCCATCAAATTAATTTCTCCCACCATTACAAATATTATCACCATTTCATCCGTTAAAAAAAAATTAAGTTTCCACCATTATCAACCCCATTACCTCCATCAAAACACGAAATCTGAATAATTTTTTCATCCTCCATTCAACAATGGCTGATCGTGAATTACTTCGCTCAGTTTTTTGAGATGATTCCAACAACGAAGAGAATATTCAAGGTCACTCACCACCACCCCAACCAACAGTTAACAACAAGCAAAATGTTAATGACGATGAAGTTGTTGTAGAAACTGGAATGGTCTATGGGACCATTGATGAGTTGTTTATAGCTTATCAGGAACATGCTAGAAGAAAGGGTTTTAGCATTATTAAACGGACATTGGTAAAAGGGGATGAATCACAATACAAACATGCTTTTATGGTTTGTCATAAGGCTAGGGTTTCTAAGGCAAATAAGGCGTCGAAAAAAGTTGATTGCAAAGCTCTTTTGAATGCGAAAAAGCTTGAGGATGGAACTTGGACTATTAGTAAAATGGTGCATGACCACAACCATGAAATTGATATAGTCTCCCGTTAAAGAAGCAACTAGAAGCAAATGATATTGCGGGAATAAGGACATACAAAAATGTAAGATTATGTGAAGTTCAATCGTGTCGCCTAGAAAATATTGGGTGCCTTCCTAAGGATTGTAGGAATTTTATTGAAGAAAGAAGAAGGCTGAAATTAGGCGAGGGAGACGCAGAAGCAATCTGTAAGATGTTTTCTAAACTTCAAGTGAGGGATAGCAGTTTTGTGGTTCCATTCTAAAAGTAAAGTTGCTTACGAAGAGTTTCATGACGTCGTGAGTTTAGACACAACGTATCTCGTCAATAGGTACAAAATTAATTTCGAAATGCTTACATTAATATTTAGGGTTTAGTATTTTTTTGGTTGTTCATGCATATGTTTGTTCATCAAATTTTATGGTTTGGTACAAAATTGATTTGAGAATGCTTACATTAATATTTAATTATGGGTTTTTTTGGTTGTGTTGTTACAATAATTTTTTTTAAGGATTGATTTTGGGTTTAGGGTTTATAGTCAATATGAAAGACATAAGATCATTCATTAATATTTCAGAATTGTTTTGTTTTGGAAAACTAGGTACAAAATGCAATTTGCAACAATCGTTGGGGTTAATCATCATGGTCATTCGATCTTGCTAGGGTGTGCGTTGGTGAGCAATGAAAATGCAGATACGTATAAGTGGATTTTTTCGAATTGGTTAGAAGCAATGGGTGGCATTCACCCTACTGACATAATTACGGACCAAGCTGAAACCATTAAGATAGCTATAAGGGAATTGATGTCGAACACTATTCATTGGTATTGCATATGACATATTTTATCAAAAGTTGGAGAAAAGTTCAAAAGGGTTCATGATATTAAATCATGCACTGTTGAATTTAAAGGACTCGTGTACGACAACATAACCATCAAGTTATTTGAGAGGGAATGTGCTGAGTTCTTGGTGAAATACCATTTGGAAAATAACGAATGGTTAATCGGTTTGTACAACGAAAGGGAGAAATGGGTTCTAGTTTACTTGCACCACACGTTTTGGGCTGGAATGATTTCGACGCAACGAATTGAGGAAATGCATGCTTATTTTTATGATTTTGTTCACTCCAGAAGCACGCTCAAACAATTAATGGAACAATACGATATTGCTATCGGTAATAAGTGTAGATGTTGTTAACTCTTAAATGCTTTAACATTCTCAACAACATCTTAATTTGACCTTCCTTGAATTTTTCTAAGTCTTTTATGAAATGTTACATTAAATGTTGAGCTAAATGCGATCACATTTCAGGTGGCGATCTAGAACCTTCTACAAGAGTCTGGAACCTGGAAGATTCCAGAACCTAGGAGAACGTGCTAGAAGTGCTAGAAGAGTCAGTGTTCCATTAATTGTTCACCTCCATTGTGTCTCGTTTGTTTTTAGTGTTTCAAGTCTTCGGCTGTGTGTCTACATATTTCTGATATTCTGTTAGAGTCAGTGTTGCACTATTTGTCTCAACACTAGATACCATACACAACACACTTTCAATTGGTATCAGAGCCGATACCTAAAGACACTAGGTTTAGATCCTTGCTTAAAGTGTGTTTTAGTTTATGTTAGCAATGGAAACACATCACATATCCACTACACTTAGGCACCCGAACATATTATCCATATTTTAAGCCTAAGTTGTGCATGTATATCAAGTCGATTGTTGAACGTGCTTGGAGCACTGTACTTACAGGTTATGATATACCAAAGATCCAAATCAACACATCAACACCCCACCAGAAAGAAGGAAAAGTCAATTTCAACCAAGGTTATCAAAAAGGTGAAGGTAAACCAAGGTATGATCTTTAATATAGAAAAATAGTTCAATGCATGTTCTAAATATGGTCTTTATGAAAATTAATGTGTCAATACTAGACTTATGCAAAAACTGAATTTTAGTACTACCTTAAATGATGAATCAGATGATGAATTTGATGAATCAAAAGATGTTGAATTTGCTTTTCATACTAAGATTGATTATGATAATTCTTTAGATGATAATCTGGATGAAACAGATTCTGATGTTGCACCTAATGTCATAACATTTATGGTAACATCAAAACAGAGTCACCCACATTTGAATTGTTTTAATGGGTTTGTTGATGATGCAGGCATAAGGATTGATGATTCTAAATACCAAAAGTTGTTAGATGATTGTACCTTTCAGAAACTCACTCTTAATTCTTTGAATAAAGAGAATGTGAATCTGAAAGAGTCAATTACCAAGCTAGAAGTCATACATTCTAGAAGAGATTTTTGTAGTTTGTAAACTGAAGGAGAAATTGATCACCTCTACTTTAAGTTTCATAAAATTTTCTATGAGTGCTTCTGATATATGTTATAACTATTGGTAAATCTGATAATTGTGGTATACGTTATGATGGTGAAACTGCTTCTATTTCTAAGAATATTTGAAAATGCTGTGAAATTTGTGAAGGCAAATGTTAAAACATCTGTTGTAACATCTGCACAAACAGATTCTCACAAAGTCAAAAATATTGAAAAGAAGTTTGTATGTCATTATTTTTAAAAAATTGATCATATTTATCCTTACTGCATGCAAATGTTTGATGATCTGAGATATGAGAAAATGTTACCTAAAAAAATGTCACATCCTATGAAACATTTTCTGAAATCTGCATGGAAATCTGATGTTACTTGTAATGTTGTTCACACTTCCTTGAAAGCATGTTTACTTGGTCAATGGTATTTTGATAGTTGTTGTTCTAGACATATGACAGAACAAATTAACTACTTATTTGATTATGTGACCTTGAATGATGGTGATGTTACATATGGTGGTGGTTCGAAAGGAAAGATTAATTGCTAAAGGAACTTTAAATGTTGAAAGTTTTCCTAAGCTTAAAAATGTTTTACATTTTGATGGATTGCTTGCTGATTTGATTAGTATTAGTCAACTTTGTGATGATAATTTGCATGTAAAATTTGACAAAGAATCATGTGTATGTTCTTAATAAAGATGAAGATTGTCTAGGGTAGTAGATAATTGTTTATCTTATTGGAACAAATGTGTGTAACTGGTCAAAGAATGATGAAAATGTATTATTGCATAAAAAATTGGGACATGCATATTATACATCAGTGAAGAGACTAATCAAAGTCGATGCAGTGAAAATGATTACCAAAACAGAAGTTTCAGAGTACTACTGTATGTGGACCATACCAGAAAGGTAAGCAGGTAAGAGTGTTGCATAAAATGCTGTCACATTGTTCTACACATCAATGTTTCGAATTGTTGCACATGGATTTTATTGGTCTTATGAAAACTGAAAGCATTGGAGGCAAAATATATTCACTTGTTGTGGTAGATGATTTTTCTAGATTTACCTGGATTGAGATTTTACGTGATAAATCTGAAACATTAATTTGTTGCATTTAAAATTCTTTACAAAAGATTAAAAAATGTGTTTAACTTGAAAGTTGGCCATATTAGAATTGATCATGGTAGGGAATTTGAAAGTAGCATGTTTAATGATTTTTGTGATATAAAATGGTATTTTGCAAGAATATTCATCTCCTAAAACTCCACAACGAAAGGTCTTTAGTGAAAGAAAGAATATAACTCTACAATAAATGATATGAGTCATGCTTACTTCTAAAAGTCTTGCTAAGAGATTTTGGGTTGTAGCATTGAATACACCATGTCATATTATTAATAGAGTCTATATTCGATCTGGTTCTATTCAAACACCTTATGAGATTTTGAACATTAGAAAATCAAATGTGAAATATTTTCATGTATTTGGTTGTGTGTGTTATATTCTGAATGATATGAATCAACTTCATAAGTTTGATTCTAAAAGTGTAAGGTTTCTTTTTAGGCTATTCTAGAAATAGTAAAGCTTATAGAGTCTATAACCTTAGGACTAACACTATTCAAGAATCTGTTAATGTTGTGTTTGATGATGATAAAGGTCTTACAGATGACAAAGATGAAGAAGATGTATCACAAGTCACTGACAATTCTGAGAATACACTGAAATCTGAAAATGTTGCACCGAATGTTAACACATATGGGTCAACATCTACAGAACAATCAGTTGTACCTTTACAGAATGATCAGTATGTTCCCAAAAGGAATCCTTCTTCAAGAATAGACAAAAGTCATCCTTCTGACCAAATCATAGGTGATGCTATAGTTGGAGTGCAAACAAGAGGAAGAGTAAGATCAAATAAGGTAGATGTGGTAAGAACAATATACATGTCTTCTATTTGCAATGTTGTGAATGTAGAGTGTTACTATTCTGAAATTGAACCTTAAAATGTTAATGATGCATTAACTGATGAAAATTGGATAAATGTTATGCATGAGGAACTTAATCAGTTTGAAAGAAATGAAGTATGGACACTAGTTCCAAGACCTAGTCATACTAATGTCATTGGAACAAAGTGGATTTTTAAGAATAAAACTGATGAGTTTCGTAACATTTTTTAGGAATGAGACTAGATTAGTTGCACAAGGTTACACCCAAGTTGAGGTTATTGATTTTGATGAAACTTTTGCACATGTTGCTAGGATAGAATCTAGTATATTATTGCTAGAAATTGCATGTTTTATTGACATTAAACTTCATCAAATGGATGTATAAGTTGCATTTCTAAATTGCATTTTGAATGAAGAAGCATATGTTGAACAACTTAAAGGATTTGAAGATCAACAATACCCTGATCGTTTTATTAGAGGATAAACCGTTATAACTTTGTTTATTAAGCACACTGGAGAAGATTTACTTATTGCTCAAATATATGTTGATGACATTGTGTTTGGTTTAACTTGTGATAAAATGTTAAACAATTTGTGAAAGTAATGACTGCAACATTTGAGATGAGTATGTATTGAAGACTTGAATTACTTTTTAGGTCTTCAAATCAAGCAATGTAAGGATGGTACATTCTTCTCTCAAGGTATGTATGCTAAGAACTTGGTTAAAAGGTTTGATTTTTAAGTTAAAAAGTAATGAAAACCTCTATGAGATCTACTTTGAAACTGTGCAAAGACAGTGCTGGAAAGGATGTTGATCCAACATTGTAGAGATCCATGATAGGTATATTACTTTATTTAACCTCTACACTACAAGAAATTTAAGAAATTGCGACGAAAAAAATCGTCATAAAACTCCATTTTTCATCACGAAAGTTGTTTGACAACGAAATTTTTCGTCACAAAGAATGTCACCTTTTGCGTGTCACTGTAGGTAAAATGCGACGTTATTTTGATTCGTCAATAAAAGGCATCATATGATGACGATAAATGTCATCGTCACTATATCATTCATCTATGGTGACATATAAATCGTCACATTGACATTAAAATTTCGTCGCTTAATATGGTATTTCGTCACTAAAGGTTAAAATTTTCGCGACGATTTGATTATTTTTCACTAAAAATTATTTTTTTGTGACGATTTTCCATCTATTACTAACCTTATCAAATTTTAGTGACATTATTTTTTGTTACAATTAGACTAACTATTTTGTCATATTTTGTATATTTCGTTACGATAAAGTTGTTATTTCGTGACAAAATGTTGTTCGTTGTTATATGTGTGTATATACAATGACGACCAAATTTGTCACTAAAAAGTCTGATTTAGTGACAATTTTTTTACTGTCACTAAATAGTGTGAAAATTATGAAAAATTATTTTTTGTCATAATAATGTACTATTTAGTGACAAAAACGGTGACCGTCACAAAAAGTTTAGTAACGGTGACAACATATTTTTTATCGTATTTTAAATCTTTCGCCAAGAAAGAATTACGCTATAGTGACAAAAAAAAATTTGTCACGAATTCTACCTGTTAAGTGGCGAAAATTAAATTTGTCGCCTTTAAATGATAAATTTTAACGAATTTTGTGTCGTCGCGTGGCCAAACCTGCTGAAGAGAAGGTTGAGGAGAAGCCTAAGTTGAAAAAGAGGACAAAGGCCAGAGTTGTGAAGACAAGAAAGGTGTCTCAAATCCCTTCAGAAGAGACTTCTGGAGCATCTACTGAGGTAGAAGAAGTTGCCAAGGAAGGAGTGCAAGTGCCTTCTGACCACTCAGAAGAATTGAGGCAGAAATACAATGAGACAAGGGAGAAGAAGAAGGGTGATAAGAGGCCCAGGAAAGTTGTCCCTGAGAAGGAGATGGAAGGAAGTGGAAGCAGTAGGGCCAGCTAGCCTTGAAGGAGAGTAGGGCTGAAAGTAGGACTAAATCTAAGTCCAGGACCAACTCTTCTGGTTCTGGAACCCCTGAGTCCAAAGTCCCTGAAGGTCAACCCAAAGAGGCCAACATTCCTGAAACCCAAAATCCTGAGCCCAACTCCCCTGAAACACATGTTACCCCCACAAACCAACCCATCACCCCTCTAAATCTTTCCAAGAGATATTCTCCAGAAGGGAGTGTGCAAAGAAGTGGAATTGATGTGCTAGCAGACCTTGCAGTAGATGAGACAAGATTGCAATCTCCACTTGAGTCATCCATGCTCAATTACTCTAAATTTTTAGAAGCTGCACTTCATGAGCCAACCCCCCTGAGCAAATCCCCTTCAGATCCATTGCTCTCAAAAGCAACTGAAGCAACCCTTGCAGCACCCAATCCTTCTGAAGCCAACCCCCTGAACTCAAACTTCCTGAAGCCACATTAGGTGTAGCCAGAGCCAACTCCCCTATAACCCAAAGTCCCCATTCCAGTGGAGATGAGGAGGAGTATACTTATGAAAGTATGCTCAGAGGTGGAGCAAGGGCTACTGTGGATAGCTTGTACCCACGACTTGCTGAATTTCCTAGAATTCAGGAGATGTTTCATGACTTGAGGATGCTGGTGGATGTCAAAGATAAAACAATCATGGAGATCTTTCAAGTCATCCAAGATAAGGGTGCAAATTGGTGGCAAGTCGAGGAGAGTAGATTCCTACACTTTACTGGAGTTTTAAAGATAAGATTCCTCATTTATGAGGATGTTTTTGCAAAGTTGGTGGATGATAAGATTGTTGAAGAAAAGGAGAGAATTGCTAAGGGCATCAGACACCCTGAAAGTAGCTCAAATGATGATGATTCTCCTGATGATCCCTCAAACCCCTCAAACCCCAATCTTCCTGAAACCAATCCCAACCCTTCTGAATCTAGCAAATTTTCAAACCCTCCTGCAACCTATCATAGGAAAGGATCTGTATCTTCAGAGGTGTTGACCAAAGCTGGTGACACAACCAAGGATACATCTCCCAATAAAGGTTCTTCTGAACCCAAGGCACAGCCTAAAGACGTTGAGGATCCTATTTTAGAGGCTGGTTTGATTAAGGCCTATTCAGTGTAAGGAGAGTTGGACACTGATCAGCCCTTAATCATTCAGGATGACTCAGTGGCTGCTGATAAAAGCAGTGTGATCTCCCAACAACTGCTATCTTTGAACCTTGTTGAAGGTGAAGATGCTGCAGGTCTAGGTGAAGGAGTTGAAAAGGAGATTGTAGAGGAAAAACAAGAGGGAGTTGTGGATAATAGAGAGGTTATTATCATTAAGATAATGAGTGTACCACTAAATGAGGGTGGTATAAGTGAGGAAGGACAAGTTATTCTTGAAGTCAAATCTGAACTTCAAGAATCCCTTGATTAGAGGAGGCCTGATTCCTTGAGTGAGAACATTATTGATGAAGGGAGAAAAGAAAAAGTTAAAAATGAGAAGAAGACTGTTGATGTATCAGAGTCTTATGCAAAAGAAATTGAGGGTGATGAGTGTTTATTCTATAACCCATTTGACTTTTCTGATATTGCAGGTATTTATTTTGATCAAATATTTGCAAATGAACTCTTGACTGATGCACCAATCTATGTAGATTCCAGCTCTGCTCAAGCCATTCTTGGAGAGCAGTCAGCTAAGTTGGATTCTATTGCTCATCAAGTCCAATCTGCTCATGCTGAAACTTCAGGAGCCTTGGATGAGCAAGGTAGAACCTTAGCAGCTGTGGAGATGAGACTGACTGGCTCTGAAGAAATTGTTCTTCCCACCATTGAGGCAAGAATCAGTGGAGTTGAGACTGGTTTGCAAACCATCTCCACTGAAGTAATGAAAGCCAAAGCCAGCATGGATACAGTCTCTAAAGAAGTCAAGAAAGAACAAACCTTGCTGAGAAGTAACCACAACAGGAATGTTAAGGAATTAAAGCTGGTGGTTAAGCAAGCACTTGGGAAGAAGACTGCCTTGCAGAAAAAGAGAGCAGAGGCAATGAGGCTAGCAATGGTGAAGGCAGCCTCAGAGAAGTTTTCCCAAGATGTCATGGCCAAGATTGCTGAAGGTGCAGTGGTCAACCTTACTGAGCTCCTTAAGGCACAACTTGATGCATCCCTCAAGACAACCATGGAGGAGGTTGTTGAGCAAAAGATGAAGCCTGTCTTGGCTTTCTTAAGCCTAAGTAGTGACAGAATGCAGAACATACATGAGGAAAATGTATACTTGCTTGAGGAGATGATGTCCCTGAACCAAGCCCAATCCTTGATGGCATCCACTATGAGTGAACTCAAACCTCAATGTTTTGATGCTGCCAAAAAGGGGGAAATGGAAAGAGCACGGGCAAAAGGTGCCTTGGTTATTGAAGGCTCAGATAAGGGCAAAGACAAGGTTGCTGAAGGAAAAGGAAAAGAGCAAGCAGTGCTGAACTTGGATGATTTGGATGAAGAAGAGCAGTTAGCCATTGCCTTGAAGAACTCTATGGCTTCAGCACAAGAAGAAAGAGTCAGGCTACAACAAAGTCCAGGAGGAGAAGTGTCTGGCTTGGACAAGGATGCTGAAGGTGTCCAAACTAGAGTAAAGATCAAGAAGGCCAAGGGAAACAAAAGAAAGGCTGAAACATTCACTGATTTTCCTAACAGCCTTGATCTCCCCCCTGAGTTCAGAATTGAAGAAGATGAGCCTACTTCCAAGAAGGCCAAAAGTGCTGAAAAGGACAAAGCTGCTGAAATGTCCAAGACTGCTGAAGTTGTCAAGTCTTCTGAAAGTGTCAAAATTGCTGAAGGTCCCAAATATACTGAAGAAGTTGAAGAGCTATTTGCTGAAGGATTTGGATCTGAACCCAAGAAGAAGACAACTGTCTTAGCTCTTGATCCATCTAAGTTGTTTCAAGAAGGATATGGTAAAGATCCTGAAATACAGTAGAAACTGGCAATGATGAAAGCCAAGGAGAAGACGGATCTTATTGAAGAAGCCAACAGAGCAAGAGACAAGAGAAGGGCTGATTTTCGAAAGCTAAGAAGAAGAAGAGCTACATACAGCAAGATGAAGCCACATATATTGATTCCCATGGACACCAAATATCCTCACTTGGATAAATGGGTTCCAATTCAACTGAATGACTCATGGGAAGAGACCAAAAGGGAGTTTGTCAGAAGCAGAACACAGTGGCTACTTCTACCACTGAAGCTGAATATGTTGCAGCTGGAAGTTGTTGTGCTCAAATCCTTTGGTTGAGACAACAACTAAGAGATTACAATGTCAACTCTACTGAAGTGCCAATATTCTGTGATGACAATAGTGCAATTGCAATATCACAGAATCCTGTTT
Organism: Galeopsis tetrahit; assembly: GCA_963675135.1. Taxonomy (NCBI): domain Eukaryota; kingdom Viridiplantae; phylum Streptophyta; class Magnoliopsida; order Lamiales; family Lamiaceae; genus Galeopsis; species Galeopsis tetrahit. The sequence goes on from OY776123.1 coordinate 52,344,627, forward strand.
TGCACACTAGATGATGTGCAGAAGAAGGACATAAAGTTGGTCAAGATCCACACAGATCATCAAAAAGCTGATATTCTAACAAAGCCACTTGCAGAGGCAAGGTTTCTGGAGCTATCAGCAGAGTTGGGATTACTTGATCCATGGAAGTTGGACAAGTAAAATGTCTATGACTTCTATGTCATTGATAGATGGAATGGAAAAGATGCTAACTCCACTTTTTCTGAGTTTATGATTGAGTATTATAGGGAGCTATATCAGCAACTTCTTGCAGCTGCTGATCTTGCAAGAGTTGAATTCATTGCCCCTAAGACAATCATCTACATGCCTCCAAAGCTGGATGGATGGATTGACCAGTCAAAAATCCTGAAAGAGTTCCTAGAGATCCTTAAGCTGAACAAAATGGTGCTTGGACCTAAGGGAACCAACCAAGAGGCCATGGAGCTAAAAAGGAGAGTGTGGGCACAATATGGGATGGTGCCACCTAAGGAGGATGATCTCTGAAATGGCTAAGTTTTCTGACCTTCCTGTGCTAAATTGGATGAAAACTTATCTTGGTTGCTGATCTGTCTTGAATTGGTCATCTATGCTGAAGTTGGTCAAGAATGCTGATATGTTTTACTATGATCTTGTCTGAAAATTCTTAAGTAATAGTTTATGCTCTGATTCTTGTGAATTATGTAATGTTGTTTAGATTCATGCTTTGATATGTTAATTTCAACTATCAACATGCCTGTAATGAATTTCAAATGAATGATAGTTGAACATATTTTGAATCAAGAAACATTGTTACAATGATCTCTCTATGCCTATCCTTGAAACCTATTTGCAACATGAATGGTGAGTACACTAACACATTCTTTTTCAGGAAAAATGACTCTAGTCATGTCTTCTGAAGATAAATGTAATAGGTGTAGTCAAGTCACTTTTGCATAAAATGTATAGGTTTTGGCATCATCAAAAAGGGGGAATTGTTGGGAATAAAATGAGAAGAGTTTTGATTTAATACCAAAACCCCTTGAGACATGCCTAAGTCAAAGATGATCATGTTCTAAGAATGTTAGAACATATAGCATAAGGCTAGATGAGAAGCTGAAATGTTAGGCAGCTCTTAGTTTATTAGATGCACAATTTGAGGGGGAACATATGCTTTGAAGTTTATCAAGATCAAGTCCCCTCAAGGCTCAAATTGCAGAATAACTGTCAAGTCTACTGAAAGACAAACATGTTGATCAAGAGTGAATCTTGAGACAACCTATCTGAAGATCAATCAAGTGGAACAGATCATGAAGATCATGATCATTGCAAAGAAATGTCAAGATTAGAAGAGTTGTCCAGCAGAGTTGTCTCAGCACAGTTAAACCAGAACAAGTCTTCTGAAGGTCAAAGATCAACTATGCTGAAGAGGTCAAGACAACTATACCCTAAGATCTTCAAAGAATCATGCTAAGAATACATGCAAAGGGAAAGAGACAAGTCATCTGAAAAGAGCAAGCCAACTATGCTGATAAGCAAATCCACTGATAGTGATAAGCAGAGTTGTCCACTGGTAAGGAATGTTGTCCTTATCATAGGACTAACCATCAGAAGCCGTGTCCATGTTTAAACAAGAGGATCTTGAAGTCAGACATTGGGAAGAGTGCTGCAGAATGAAGACAAAGTCTATACAGCCGTTTATTTCCCAAATGAGGACATGTCACTATCAAGAATCTGTCTTCTAAGTTGAAGAACTCAAAGAAGACATTTATGGACATTTGGAGCTGCCTCTCCAACGGGCAAATCCTTCATTTGTCTATAAATACAGAAGTGTGAAGACCATTTGAAGCACCTCAACTTTGACAAGAATATCCAACTATCCTACAAGTCAAAGTGCTTTCAAGCTTTCAAAGAGACTACCTTAGTCTTCATACACTTCTTCTAAGCTGAACCTTATTGTATATCCATACAAAGCTTAGAGAGATATCTTAATCCTTATACACTGATCTTCATTGTAAAGGATATCTCATTAGTTGGAACCTTACTTCAACCCTTACATCTTTCAAGTGAGAAAGTGAGAAGGTTGTAGTAGTAAAAGTGGTAGGAGCTGACTGTTGAGAGAAGAACAGTTCAGTTCTGAGTTGAGAAGAGGGTACTAGGACTCTAGACATCCTAGGGATCAATTCACCAAGGAGTGGTGTTCTTGATCAAGTGCACCTTGGCACTATAAAACAAGTTAATTCCAAGAGTGAAGGAATTATCCTGTTAAATCAGGGAAAGTGGATGTAGGAGCTTGAGTCTCTGAACCACTATAAACTCTTGTGTTGATTTACCTTCAAGTACTTTCATACATTCAACACTGCACACAAAACTGATCTTTCAAAGGTCACATACTCAAAGACTGTGCAAAACATATTTGGACAAGTTCCCTGAAAACTGGATTGATTGACTAAGTGATTTCAGAACTTAAAAGGAGTTTAAACTAAAGGGCCAATCACTAATTCTGTACATATAACTCCCTTAGATAGTTATTCAACTAAGTACTCAATAGTACTTAGTAGTTTGATTATCTATAAAGAGTTAATCATATCAGCAGAGTTGTCCAGGACAACCTTGCTGAACTCTGGTTTGATCAAAGTTTGAAAAGATTTGCATACAAGTGTATTCCTCCCCCCATACACTTGTTATATACTCCTTTCAGGACCAACACTCCCTCGGGCCCTAATCATGAAAACGATCGAGCTCTTTCGAAGCCTAAATCGAGAGAAATACAAAGGTTTTAACACACAACCCATTTATGTGCTATTTGCGTAAATTTCGATTTCCGTTTATGATTTTCTGTACTTGAATCTGGTGGAATATGTGTTATAATTGTCTTATGGTGATAAGGTTATGTGGTCGGCATGTTTAACTGGTTCGAAGCATGAACTAAATGTACAAAAAACGTTTTTGAAACTTAGCAAACAAACTGAAACTTTGATGTTGAAACAGCAACTTTAGGAGCCGATATCTTTTTATAGAAAAATGATTTTGATACGAGACCAACGTGAGTATTTTCTCCATATGGTAGAGAGTCCGAATGTGAAATATTACATAAATTGGTGTGATATATCGGGAGATATTCATATTTGAAAATCTACCAGTAAGCTGGGAAAACTTGAAAAAACAGAGCATTCGTTTTATTTTCAGTACTTCGGGGTAATTTTTACTCGACTTCGAGACGCGTTTTTCACAAAAGTTTTTATTGCCAGTAAACTTGATATATCGTAGTGTAATTAACCCAAGATTTCATGTTAATTGAATTAACCGTTTGACGAGAAATGATTGACGAACATACGCAAAAATTCACTATTTTAAGAATGTCCAATTTTGCAAAATTACAAATATTATCTTTCGAGTCACAATTAAATTCTGAAAAAATATCTATGTTGATAGAAATATTTTGAAATGCTATGGAAATGATTTTCATAAGAATCAAACAGCTATAGCTATTTTATTATAATTTTCCGAGCAAAAAGGACCAATAATGAAACAGGCATAATCTTACCCAAATCTATAAAAAATATTCGGCATGTGTTAAAACTTTTTAAACAGATCTTGAAATATTTTTAAAGTATCTAAATACCTACTTTATAGTTAAACCATTTTTCCGCAAATAATCTGTTTATATTTATTATTATAATATATATGCTAAATATACGGGTGCTATTTCGTTTGTGAATTTTGTGTGTGAAAGTGTCAATTCTGTGATGATATATCTACTTTATTATCACTATTATTTTTCGTGCTAATGAAATAAGAATGATTTTTATTTAAACATAATTAAGTTAAACCCTACTTTAAATACATTATTTATAAGTTACTCTTATGTGATTTGTTAATTAAGGAACATGTTTATATTATATATGAGTTACTACATAAATGGTTATTATTTGTTGAAGCACATTGATAAGTATTAAAATGTATTTTATTAAATTTATTATTGTGGTATTACTTGTTATGTGATTATAAGATTTTCATGAAGATAAATTGTTAAGTAAATTTAAGAATCGAGATTTCTGATAATAAATAAATATTCAAGAAAACGTGTTAGGCGAAGTGCGGCCTAATCGGAGCTCGGACGGTCCCTGCGTTACGCTTGCTAAAATCATTCAAGAAGCTTGTAACTTTTCTTAAAAGTTAACCAGGTGGGTGTCACTACTGTATTGCCGATGTAAATGTTATATGGACTGTTGGTGTATTCTGAATTGAACTAAACAAACATCGACATATAACTAAGAATACATATTGGTCCACCTGTCCTTCAGGAACTGGAGCTCTTCAATTGTTTCCTGCAATTGTTGAAGCTGAGTTCGATGAATTCCTGTGAAACACAGACATTACCAGAAATGTTGATGTAACACCCCGTCCCAAAATTAATATGAAATAAATTAATAAATAATTTAAGAGTTTTTATTTATACTAACGTCGTTATTTATTTTAGGAAGGCGGACGAGCATTCTGATCGGGGAACACTCCTAGCAGATAATAAAGAAATAAATAAAAGTATAAGGTTTGATAAATATTTAATAAGTGTCAAAAAAGTGAAAGAAGCATAATTAATAACTTTAACAATGAATGATTTTATCAAGCTCATAATAAACAACTTGACAAAACATAATTCATTTTAATAAATAGTATTGAGTTACCATCTTAGCCTTAAAATACGAAATATAGAGGCTTGGTTTATTTAATTACTAATTATTTGATCATAATTGATATAATATGAATGAAAGGTTTCATTTCTTTGGCGATCATGCTTTTCGTGTCTATGTGCTATAATGTTTGTCTTATCAGATTTTATTATGACTCATTCTGATAATTCGCTATTAAATTAATATTAGAATTAAAACAAAAATAATATAAGCAGTCTTAAGTCGGATTTTATAATTAAATAATTTTCATCTCGAAACGCGACGATTTTATCACCATAATTCTTAAATAATTATTTCTAGCCCTTGTGTAATTTTCCACGATAAACTAATACGAAAATGAGTAACAACTGTGTAGTAAATACCGAATGCTAACGAATAGTGTGGTAAATAAAATATCTAAGGCTTTTAACTCATAACCACAAAACTTGATATGGTCACAAAGCATCCACCTCTCCCTTTTACCTTGTGAGTCGGCCAACAGGTAACTCCCTCTCCTTCTATATATACACTCCATCACTCCACTCTTCTTCATTATCTCTCTCCAAAATATAAGCCAAAGCTCTGCAGATTTTTCCCTCCTCCGATCCATTCTTAGAGAAAATCGATCATGATTAAGGAGAATAACACTTCACTCCTCATCCCTTTGATCTTTACAGTTCCATTCTGCCTCGTAGCTCTTCCATACATCAAGAACCAGTCCCAAGCGTTTGAGTTGAAGAATCAACCCTCTCCATCTAAGCAAAGTAAAGAACACGCCTCCTTCTTCTTCTTAATTCGCTGCTGTATTTTATTTCCAGATTCTGTGTGCTAACTCGTTCTTCAATTTTCTTGCTCAAACCTTGAAGAACTCAAACCAAATTCATCCTTGATCAATTCCCCAGCCTTCCACATGAATTCGAACCATTATCAAATCCTAAATCGAGAAAACCACACAGGTTTTACCACACAAACCATCTATGTGCTATTTGTGTAATTTTCGGTTTTCGGTCACAATTTTTCGTGCTTAAATCTGGTGGGATTTGTGTTATATTTTTATTACGATAATCATGTTATATAGTAGATGTGTTTAACTGGTTGGAAACATGAGTTAAGTTTACAAAACGTGCTTTTAAAGTTTAACTAAAAACTGGAATTTTGGTGTTAGAAGCAGTGACTTTGGAGGCTTATATCTTTTAAACGAAAATTGATTTTGACACGAAACCAACTCGAGTATATTCTCCATATGGTATAGAATCTGAATGTGAAATATTACATAAATTAGTGATAGATCGGGAGATATTCATATTTGAAAATCAACCAGTAAGCTGGGAAAACTGGGAGAAACAGAGCATTCGTTTTATGTTCAGTACTTCGTGGTGATTTTTACTTAACTTCGAGACACGTTTTTCACAAAACCTTATGTTACCAGTAAACTTGATATATCGCAGTACAATTATCCTAAGATTTCATGTTAATTGAATTAACCGTTTGACGAGAAATGATTGACGAACATATGCAAAAATTCACTATTTTAAGAATGTCCAATTTTGCAAAATTACAAATATTATGTTTTGAGCCACAATTAAATTCTGGAAAAATATCTATGTTGATAGAAATATTTTTAAATGCTATGGAAATAATTTTCATAAGAATCAAACAGCTATAGCTATTTTATTATAATTTTCCGAGCTAAAAGGACCAATATTGAAACATGCAAAATCTTACCCATAATCTATAAAAAATATTTGGCATGTGTTAAATCTTTTAAAACAAATCATGAAATATTCTAAATACCTACTTTATAGTTAAACCATTTTTCCGCAAACAATCCGTTTATGTTTAATATATATATGCTAAATATATGGGTGTTATTTCATTTGAGAATTTTGTGTGTGCAAGTGTTAATACATCGATAATATAATAATTAATTTACTATCACTATCATTATTTGTGCTAATAAAAAAAATAAGAATGATGCTTTAAATATAATTAAGTCACATTCTACTTTAATTGTATTATTTTACGAGTTACCCTTATGTTAAGTAAATTAAGAGATAAGAGTTCTAATAGTAATTAAATATTCAAGAAAACGTGCTAGGCGAAGTGTGGCCTAATCGGAGCTCGAACGACCTCTTCTGTGTTACGCTTGCTAAAAGTTATTCAAGAAGTTTGTAACTTTTCTTAAAAGTTAAGCAGGTGGGTGTCACTACTGTACTGCCGATGTAAATGTTATATGGACTGTTGGTGTATTCGGAACTAAACTAAATAAACATGAACATATAACTAAGAACACAAGAATACAATAATAATTATTATATGACATGATAATATTATGATATATGAATCACGATTTCACGGAGGTGGTGGGAAAGTGTTTATGGGGATTGCATGTGGTAGAATCGCTACCAGTGTCCCAAATATGAGTTTCACGGAGGAGGTGGGAAAGTGTTTATGGGGATTGCATGTGGTAGAGTCGCTACCAGTGTCCCAGGAGGAGATGGAAGCGTTTAGGGGGTAGCATGTGGTAGAGTCGCTACCAGTGTCCCACATGATATATGATAAGTATGACATATGATTTATGATAAGTATGATATATTATGATTAAATAAGAATATACAATGAATCCTCAGTGAATAACAAATTCACTATCCAAAAGAATTAGAATTATTTACGATAAAATACTAATATTAATTTCTTCGGCGTACTGCCAATTAATCTGTACAACAGCGTACATGATATCCACTGAGATTTTTATCTCACACCCCAAAAACAAATATTTTCAGGTTATGATGGAGAGGGGTCGGTGTTGCAGCAGGGACGACACAGAGCTTTCCCCGTATTAATATGTTATAATATATATCCATTTGAGACTTATGTTTATAAATGAAATGTTTTACGAAAGGTGAAATTTATTCTTATATCTAGTGACAAACTTTTCTAAAACTACATGATGACCAATACGTAAGTTATCTTTAAACCTACTGCTATTTATCAGTTTCTAATTTTTCAAATAAATGGGCCCACATTACTTCTATTTCAACTTATAACTGGCTTTAAATTATTTTCGCTGCAAAAATCTTATCGTTTCACTTGTGTTATTATATATTTTAAAGAAATTTTCAAGTTCGGATTTTCAGTCACTAAGTGGCGACTCGAATTTAGAGTGTTTGAGCCTTAAAGGCTGCATTCCGGATTCGGGGCGTTACAGTTGATACGGATGTTCTCAACATTTGGGGGTGCATTTCTCTGTCTTGGTCTGGAAGGGCCTGGTTGTTCAGAAGTAGAGGGTCTGGAAGATCTTTGTGGACTATCAGTACCACGAGTAACTAAGGGAAGATCAATCACTCTGTCCCCAATCAATAAGGCAGGAGCAACAGCAAGCAGTGGCACTCTCCCCCTCAAAACATCAGTCTTCTTAGCAGTGAAGCCATGGTGCTTCAAATAGTTTGATATCAAGACTGGATAGGGCAGATTTCCTTTCCCAGAAGTTTTCCCAGTAAACTTTCTCATGTGGTGAAAAATGGTGTGACCTAGATTGAACTTCTTAAGTATAGAAATCCTATACATAAGAATGGCTTGATCTCTGGTAATTTTAGTGGCGTTGGTAGTGGGGATCTAATTATAAATAATCAACTTATATAGAACAGAATGCAAGGAGGTTAAGTGTCTAGCTAACATTTTCCTAGCCCACTTAGTCTTTCTTCCCCCTGTGATTGCAGTAATCACAACATCCATATCCGGATCATCATCCTCATCAACATTAGGAGTGTGCAAGAACTCATTAATCAGTTCTGGAGTGAATGACACATCCCTCCCCCTAAAATTAACAGTACCATAAGATCTAGAGCTTCTCCTACCAGTGTTTTTCTTCATACAGGCATAAAACTCATAGGACCAATTAGTCAGAAAAGCCTCACCAAATGTAACAGCATTCAACAGATTTTTATCCTCTAACAATTTAACCATTCCCTTACTATCAAAATCAGGCACATTAATTCTTTTCTCAATCAACAACTTCCTCTTCGAGTATATTTCTAACCTTTTCTCAACATAATTAGAGGGATCAGAGATACCTTCACTTTCTTCCTCAGAAGGTAGTTCCTCATCAGGATCAGAATCTCCATCATGTTCAGAGGAGCTTTTGGATGAGCTCTTTACCTCAGCAGATGAGCTCTTTGCCTCAGAAGATGAGTCTCCACTTCCACCATCATCAGGTTTTGGTGTGGACTCGTTTGCAGCAGCAAATGACTCATCATTCTTCTTAAGAGATTCTTGCATATCTCTTAGGCAAACATTGAAATCAGAATCAGAGTCTGATTCAGCAGGTTCTTCTTCAGGGATCATCTTGGCCTTCCCTTTCCCTTTAGGTTCAGCAGCAACCTTTTTCTTCTTTGCTTTCTCAACAACAGCGGCAGCAACAGGTTCTGTTTCCTCTTCGGATTCAGTGAACACCTAAATGGGTTCAGTAGCATCGTGTCCAGCTTTCTTCTTTTTCCTCATAGATTCAGAGTAATCCACTCGGGTAAAGATACGGTTTGACCTCACCTTTTGGACGGGGCTTCTTCTTATTTTACCTTTCTGCACCGTTTTCTTAAGAGGAACAGGGGCAGACTCATCAGAGGGTGAGAGAGAGGAGTTTGTACCATTATGAAAAGCTTCGACATCCTCCATTTCGACATCCTCAGAATCGGATGCATCAGCAGTAGCTTCTCCTTCAACAACGGTTTCCACATTCTGTTCCGGTGCTGTAGGCTCAGTAGGGTTCGATGATTTGAGGGTTTTTGCAGCAACAGCCATTTGAGCAGTTTGTTCGGCCAAATAGCTTGAGATATCCACAGTGATATCTCTGAACGTCATCACAGGTAGATGACCAGTAGTTCGAAGAGTATTTATTACCTCTTCAACAGCCTTAGTGAACTGTTCAACGGTTAAGTCTTGTGGGATGTGGGTAGTTGGTGGAGTAGTTTGTGGAACAGGAGCGGTTGTTGATGGGGTTGCAGAGACATTAGTGCCAGCATTTGAGGAATTTGATTGTTGCGAAGCCATTGAAGCAAGAAGATCGAGAGAGTTTTGGGCAGTTTGTTCGGAAGATTCAGAAGCAGAGTTCGAGTGAGAGTGAGATTGACGTGGTTTCCAGCCATTAAGAAGGACGGTTGGATTTTCAAGGCAAGGTGGGAGAGTGTATACAGCAATTTGGGAAATACACGGCCAAAACAATTTCTGCAAATACTTGACAAAACTCGATAAAACACTTAGCAAATAATAATCACGATTAATTGAGTTAGATAGAGAGAATGTATGCAGTTGGAGGTTAAAAAGATTAATTCCAGAAATAATTTGATAGTGCTCCACATTTTTAGCCACAACGATCATGGGTAATTAGTGGGAAAAATCAATTTTATTAATTAATTAAGAAGTTTCTAGAATTTTTAATTAGTCCAAGCATAATCTGAAAAATAAAAAATGCTGGTCAGTATATAATTTAAATAAATAAAATAAATCTCAATAAATAATTAAATAATTACAACTTATAAAAATAAATTCGAATCAAGCAATGTTGTGCTCAAAACTGTTACAAACACCTCAACACGGTTTTTACATGAATTTTCTTCATTTGTGTTGCACCATATTTTTTCATTTTGTGTTATAGCATCTAATTTGTATTGATCCATTGTTCCTGTAGAGTACATCGTAGTAGCGAACTCCGTGCCCCATACTTACTTAATGGATTACAAATATATTGATGTTTTTACCAAATATCACATTTTGAAAAGAAGGCATCGTAGTAGTGAACTTCGTGCTTCATAGTTTCTCAGTGATTTGGTACATCTTTTAGTATGCTAATAACATTCTATTTTTATGCATTTGAGAGGTGTAAGACGTTTATTTTTGCACTCCAAGGTTCTCAGATTCGAAGATATTTTACAAAGGAATTATTTAACTAAGTAAGAAATAAATTCAACTTATAAAATTTCTACAACCCATGATGTTGTCCCAAATGCTGACGCATTTATGACAACATCCATCCGAATTTTTCAGATAGTGCTCATACCAACAGATTTCCTCAGAGTTGATAATCTCTCATGGTCTAATGCCTTAGTGAAAATGTCAGCATTCTGTTTTTCAGTAGGTATATACTCCAACTTTACAATATTCTTCTCTACTAAATCTCTCATAAAGTGATGTTTTATGCTAATGTGCTTAGTGAGTGAGTGTTGTACAGGATTCTTAGAAATGTTAATGGCACTAGTATTATCACAAAAGATTGTAAGTATACCATTCTCAATACCATAGTCATGGAACATCTTACTCAGCCACAAGAGTTGTGTACAGCAGCTTCCAACAACTATCTCCTCAGATTCTGCAGTGGATTGTGAAACACAATTCTGTTTCTTGCTGTGCCATGATACAAGATTGTTTCCCATGTAGAAACATCCTCCACTCGTACTCTTTCTATCATCTATATCTCCAGCCCAATCAGCATCACTGTAGCCTATCAAAATGTTGTTGGTGTCCTTAGTGTACCAAATTCCAAGTTCACTTGTACCTGAAACATACTTGATAATCCTCTTCACAACATTCAGGTGAGATTCCTTTGGATTAGCTTGGTACCTAGCACAAACACACACACTTTACATAATATCTGGTCTACTAGAGGTTAAATACAGTAAACTACCTATCATGGATCTGTAAAGTGTTGGATCAACATTTGTTCCAGCACTGTCTTTGCAAAGTTTCAAAGAAGATCCCATAGGAGTTTTCATTGGGTTTGAATTTCAAGACCAAATCTTTTAACCAAGTTCTTAGCATACTTACTCTGGGAGAAGAAAATACCATCACTGCTTTGTTTGATTTGAAGACCTAAAAAGTAATTCAAGTCTCCAACCATACTCATTTCAAATGTTGCAGTCATTGCCTCAACAAATTTACTCAACATTTTATCACAAGTTGAACCAAACACAATGTCATCAACATATATTTGAGCAATAAGTATATCATCTTAAGTGTGCTTAATGAACAAAGTTCTATCTGCCTCTCCTCTAATAAAGCCATATTCCAAAAGAAAGTTAGTAAGCCTACCATACCATGCTCTAGGAGCTTGTTTAAGACCATACAAAACTTTCTTAAGTTTATATACATGATCAGGATATTGTGGATCTTCAAATCCTATAGGTTGTTCAACATATGCTTCTTCATTCAAAATGCCATTTAGAAATGCAGCTTTTACATCCATTTGATGAAGTTTAATATCAATAAAACATGCAATTACTAGCAATAATCTAATAGATTCTATCCTACCAACAGGTGCAAAAGTTTCATCAAAATTAACTCCTTCAACTTGGGTGTAACCTTGTGCTACTAACCTAGCCTTGTTCCTAACAATATTACCAGATTCATCAATTTTGTTCTTGAATATCCACTTTGTTCCAATGACATTAGTATGACTAGGTCTTGGAACAAGTGTCCACACTTCATTTCTTTCAAACTGACCAAGTTCTTCATGCATAACATTAATCCAGTTTTCATCAGTTAAGGCTTCTTTAGCACTCTTATGTTCAATTTCAGATAAATAGCATTCAGCATTTACAACATTACACATAGAAGACATGCATAGTGTTCTTACCACATCTACCTTAGTTGATCTTACTCTTCCTCTTGTTTGCACTCCAACTGTAGTATCACCTATGATCTGGTCAGAAGGATGACTTTTGCCTATTCTTGAAGAAGGATTCGTTTTGGGAACATACTGATCATTTTGTGAAATTACAACTGACTGTTCTGTAGATGTTGACCCAGATGTGTTAGCATTAGGTACAACATTTTCAGACTTCAGTGTATTCTCAGAATTGTCAGTGACCTGTGATACATCTTCTTCATCTTTATCATTTGCACGACCTTTATCATCATCAAACACAACATTAAAAGATTCTTGATCAGTGTTAGTCCTAAGGTTATACACTCTATAAGCTTTACTATTTCTAGAATAGCCTAAAAGGAAACCTTTATCACTTTTAGAATCAAACTTATGAAGTTGATCCCTATCATTCAGAATATAACACACACAACCAAATACATGAAAATATTTCACACTTGGTTTTCTGTTGTTCAAAATCTCATAAGGTGTTTGATTAGTGCCAGAATGAATATAAACCCTAATAATAATATGGCATGTAGTATTCAATGCTTCTCCCCAAAATTTCTTAGCAAGACATTTGGATGTAAGCATGACTCTTGCCATTTCTTGTAAAGTTCTATTCTTTCTTTCAACAATTCCATTTTGTTATGGAGTTTTAGGAGATGAATATTCTTGTAAAATACCCTTTTTATCACAAAAATCATTAAACATGCTGTTTTTAAATTCCCTACCATGATCAGTTCTAATACGGCCAACTTTCAAGTTAAACACATTTTTGAACCTCTTATAAAGAATTTTAAATGCATCAAATGCTTCAGATTTGTCTCTCAAAGACTCTACCCAGGTAAATCTAGAAAAATCATCTACCACAACTAAGGAATACCTCTTTCCTCCAATGCTTTCAGTTTCCATAGGACCCATCAAATCCATGTGCAATAATTCAAAGTATCGATGTGTAGAACAATGTGACAGCATTTTGTGCGGCATTCTTACCTGCTTACCTTTTTGGCATGGTCCACATACAGTGGTATTGTGAAACCTCAGTTTTGGAATTCCTTTTACTGCATCTGCTTTAATTAGCTTTTTCATTGCTCTGTAATTTGCATGAGCCAATATTTGATGCCATAAAACATTTTTATCATGTTTTGACAAGTTACACATATTTGTTCCAATAAGATAGCAATTATCAGCTGACCTAGTACCAGTCATGACACAAACTTCATCTTTATTAAGAACATAACATGAATCTTTATCAAACTTCACATGCAAATTATCATCACAAAGTTGACTAATGCTAATCAGATTTGCAAGTAAGCCATCAACATGCAAGACATTTTTAAGCTTAGGAAAACCTTCAACATTCAAAGTTCCTTTACCAACAATCTTTCCTTTAGAACCGCCACCATATATAACACTACCACTATTCAATGTCACATAATCAGATAAGAAATCAATACGACCTGTCATATGTCTAGAACAACCACTATCAAAATACCATAGATCAGGTAGACATGCTTTTAAGGAGGTATGAACAACATTACAAGTAGTTTTTGGTTTCCATGCAGATTTCAGAAACTGTTTACCAGGAGGTGACAGATTTTTATGCAACATTTTCAAGTTTTTCAGTTCTTCAAACCATTTTATACAGTAAGGACGAATATGACCAACTTTGAAACAGTAATGACATATATACTTCCTTTTAACCTTGTGAGGATCTGAGTGTGCAGATGTTACACCAGATGTGTCAACATTTACCTTCACAAATTTCACAAGTTTTCTAAAATTTTCAGAAATAGAAGCAGTTACATCATCATAACCTAAACCATGATTATTAGACTTACCAGTAGCTATAGCATTATTTACCTCAGAAGCACTCTTGGAATATTTCTTGAAACATAAAGTGGAATTTATCAGTTTCTCCTTTAAGTTACAGATTTCGAGATCTCTTTTGGTAAAAATAACTTCTAGCTTGGTGATTGTGTCTTTCAGATCCCCATTCTCTTTATTCAAGGAATTAAGAGTGAGTTTCTGATTGTTCCAATCATCTAACAGCTTTTGGTATGCATTGTCATCAATCCTTTTTCCTGCATCATCAACCAAACCATTAAAACAGTTCAAATCTGGGTGACTCTGTTCTGATGTTGTTGTAGATGTTGAAGCATCAGGTACATCATCAGAATCTGTTTCATCCAGATCATCATCTGAGGAATCATTATAATCAATTCTGGTAAAATTTGAATATTCATTCTCATTTAATTCATCAAGATCATCATCATCGGATTCATCACTCAAGGTAGCACTAAAATTCAGTTTTTGCTTAAGTCTAGAATTGGCACATTCATTTGCATAGTGGCCATATCCAGAACAAGCATTGCATTGAACTGATTTTCGAAATTCAGGATCATACCTTGGTTTACCTTCACTCTTTGATGGTCTTGGTGTGAATTGACCTTTCCTCCTTTCTGGTTGAGGTGTTGATGTGTTGATTTGAATCTTAGGCTGAATGTTTCTAGATTTGTTCACATATTTCTTAAGAAATTTATTTAAGTGCTTAGTGAGCAAGGCAATGTTGTTAGGATTGTTGAGGCATCCATCAAGCAATTCTTCATCCGAATCAACTTCAGTAATGATAGGTTGAATCTCAGATTTGTTTGATGTTTCCCCTCTAAAAACAACAACTTTCTTATCATCATTAGTTTCATTAACTTGGTTAGTGTTTATCTCATAAGTTCTAAGTATACTCACTAATTCATTTTGACTTAACTTATCTGTATCTTTTGCTTCTTCAATAGCACAAATTTTAGCATTAAATCTCTTAGGAACAGATCTTAATATCTTATGAACTACTCTAACATTAGAAATAGGGTCACCAAGAGAATCTGATTCATTGATTATCTCACTTAACCTTTCATTGTAGGATGAAATTGTTTCATCTTCCTTCATTCGGAGATTCTCAAATTTTGTCCCCAACATTCGAAGCTTATTCCTTCGAACACTGTCTGAACCCTCACAATGCTCTTGCAACCAGTCCCATGCATCTTTAGAAGTAGAACAGTTAGATATAATTTTAAACATTGAAACATCAACAGAGGTAAAAATAGCATTTAAAGCTTTAGAATTGTATCCTGCTGTTGTTATTTCATCAGCCGTCCAATCAACTTCTTTCTTGAGTTAAACTTCACCATCTGCATCTGCTGGTCTCTTCGTAGCTTCCCAGCCTGTAAGTACAGTCCTCCAAGCACGTTCATCAATTGACTTGATGTACATACGCATCTTAAGCTGCCAATAAGCATAATTCGAACCATCTAAAACGGGTGTCCTAAGTGTCGTGGATATGTGATGTGTTTCCATTGCTAACATAAACTAAAAACACACTTGACCAAATATCTAACCTAGTGTCGTCGGGTATCAGCTCTGATACCAACTGAAAGTGTGTTGTGGTATAGTGTTTAAGTAAAAGTAGATTAATGCTGTACTAAATGTTGTGACAAAATGTACAACACTGACTGTAACAGGATATCAGAAATAAAGATACACAGGCGGAAGACTTGAAACACTAAAAATAAACAAGACACAATGGATATATTTTTCACATAGATTTTATAAATAAAAATCTATGTGAGCCTTACGGCGAAATATCAATACTTATCTTCAAATACAAATGTTGTGTGAAATGTTACAACAATAACCTTCACAACTAAAACTACAAACGAGGCAGGTGCTTAGTTTTGAAAACGAACTAAGTGTATAAAATTACACACTGTCGAAATGCTAGTCTATCTATAATTACACTCTCGATAGATAAGAAAAGCACACAGCCATACGGGTGGGATACTTCGTATGATCTAAAAGGTATAACTATTGGAGCCACAATTTCCTAACAAGATGAACGCTAGTCTAGGATATTGATCGAATAGAATACACTGAATTGTGGAGCCTTCCTTCGGTATTTATAGAGTGAGGGACGAATTCTAGAGGCTTCCATATTTGAGATCCTATTTTTTAGGAACTCAACTTCCACAACTTCCATGATCTTTCCAGATCCTTCTTGCACGTTCCAGGTCATTCTAAACTGCTTCCAGCCTTTTCAAGATCTTCTAGGACGTTCTCCAATATTCTGGAATCTTCCAGGTTCTAGATCCTTGTAGAAGCTTCTAGACTCTACCAGAAATGCTGTAACATTTAGCTCAACATTTAATGAAACATTTCAGAAAGGACTTAGAAAAAATCTCGGAAGGTCAAATTAAGATGTTGTTGAGAATGTTGATACATTTAAGAATTCACAACATCTACACTAATAGAATGAAACTATCATCACCATTGAAGAAGGTGATTAGAATGATCTTATACAAAATGGCAATCAATGTCGATGTGCTTCGCTCTCTTATGTGCCACCGGGTTTTGGCTGAGAAAGAGAGCACTCTTGTTATCACAGAGAAGAGTAAGTGGGACAGGAGGCTATGCTTTTGACTCTCGTAACAAATTTGTCACCCAAATCAATTCAAAAGCTGCATTTGCAAGCGTTCTATACTCGGGTTCGCAGCTTGAGCGGGCCACCGTAGGTTGTTTCTTAGCACTCCATGAAATAAGATTTTCACCAAGAAATATGGAATAACCATAAGTTGAGCGGCGGGTCTCGACACAACGGGCCCAATCAGCATCTGAATAACCAACAATAGAGGTGTTTGATTGACAAGCAAAGGATATGCCAAAGTGAATAGTGCCTTTTATATATCAAAGAATTGACTTACATGATTCAAGAATTGACTTACATGATTCAAGAATTGTCTGATTAACAGCAAGGAAATGAATATCCGTTGGAGCATGCAAGAATTGACTTACATGATTCACAACATACGACAAATCGGGGCACGTGATGGTTAAGTATTGCAGGGCACCAACAAGAGAACAATACAGAGTTAGGTCTGAATTGAGTGTACCCGAGCTGGTCAAGGATTCACCTGCGACGAGAGGAGTCGCAATGGGCTTTGAGTCCAACATGGTAGCCCGTTAGACAATATCATGTGCATATTTAGCTTAGCCTATAAATAAGCCTGATTTGGTGTAGGTGATTTCAAGGCCCAAAAAATAGTTCAATTTTCCAAGGTCCTTAATCGCGAATTCAGCATGGGTTCGATCAGTTAACCGATGAAGTAAGGATGGGTCGTTGCTTGTGACAATTATATCATCGACGTAAAGTAGAGGATAAATAATCGAGACATCTTTGTGAAGGAAAAATAGAGAAGAGTCGAAACGGCTTGCAAAAAAACCGAGACTTAAGAGATACGTGTTAAAGCACCGAAACCAAGCTAGAGGAGCTTGTCGTAGACCATGTAGTGCCTTCTTTAGACGACAAACATGGTCAGGAAACCGAGGATTAATGAAGCCGCGAAGTTGAGCCATGAACACCGGTTTCTAGAGCACCACTGAAATGATGTAACAACCACTGAAATTGAACATCTAATTGATGTAACAACCACTGAAATTGAACAGAGAGTGCTAGAATGATCTGAACCGTGGATGCCTTAACAACATGACTGAAAGTGTGACCAATGTCTGTTCCCGGAATTTGCGTGAACCCTTGAGCAACAAGACTAGTTTTTCGAAACACCTATTTCGAACAAATAATATGGGTGTTTAGGGGGTGAGGCACCAAATCTCATGTTTGATTATAACGAAGCGCATCAATTTCTTCATGCATGGCAGAGAGCCAATGAGGAGACTTCGAGGCAGATTTGAAACCTTGAGTTTCGGAAGTAGTTGCTAGGGCCGATAATAAAGTTGTTGAAGCTAAGTTGACTGGATGACGGGTCTTAAATATCTAAGATTTTGCCCGAGTCACCATTAGGTGAGAGGGCAAGGGGGCTGGTGGTTCGACAATATGCGCCACAGGTTGATGCGGAGGTGGAGCCTGATCGAGAGCTTGAACCTGTGCAGGCTGCGGAAGGGTTGTTGGAGGTGGTTCAAAAATTTGTGGCCCATTTAGAATATGGGAAGGCTGTGGCCCATCTAGTATTTGCTGAGCAGATGGACAAATGCGACAAGGCCTAGAAGGAACATGCTGAACCGATTGGTGGGATTGAGTAATAATTAGGCCTGATGGAATGGGCTGACTAATATCCTGTGGAACATCCAGAATTGAAGAATAATCCAACACCGAAGAGGCCGAATCCGTAGAATTCCTAGAAAAAGGAAAATAGTTCTTGTCAAATTGGGCATGATGAGTGATAAAAATCCGAGCCGATAAAGGATCATAGCACCGAATACCCTTATGAATGCTGCTGTACCCCAAGAAAATACACAGACGACTTTGAGGAGCCAATTTATTTTGAGCATAGTCACGGATATAGGGAAAAACACGACACCCAAATGGCTTAAAATTTACATAATTTGGCGGAGAATCATAAAGCACCTAAAAGGGTGAGATGTTTCCCAAGACAGTAGATAGAAGGCGATTAATCACATAAACTACAGTAGCAAAAACATCAAACCAATGGCAAGTAGGAGAATGAGCATGAAATAAGATTTGATATGCCAGTTTCAGAGATATAACGATGTTTACGTTCTACACGACCGTTTTGTTGAGGCGTATATGGGCAAGATATCCGATGATGAATGTCATGCTCAGACATAAATTTTGCGACCCGAATATTAACAAATTCCAACCCCATCACTTTGAAATGTTTTCACCGTTGTGGAAAATTGATTGCACACAAAACTGTGAAAGCAAACCAAGACATCATAAAATTCAGATTCAAACGTAAAGGATATATCCATGTAAAGTGTGAATAGTCATCAACAAAGGCGACATAATAACAAAATCCTTCAACATAATCAATAGGCGATGGGCCCCACAGATCACAATGTATTAAGTTTTGAACAGGAGTGGCACGTTTATCATTTAAATTAAAAGGCCATCTTTTACTCTTGGCCAATTGGCAAGAGGAACAAATACCAAGAGTTGGTAATAAAGATGAAACAGAGAGTTGTCCTAATTTACTCATATGCGAAATAACTGAAAATGGGACATGCCCCAAACATAAATGCTATAAAAGATAGCTAACCTTCAAATTCTTGATGCGAAGAGCAGTAACTAGTGCTGAAATGCCCCGCTCCAAGACATATAACCCATTATCACGCTGACCGTGAACTAGAATCACCTTTGTCACCCGATTCTGAATCACAAATGTTTTGTCAGAGAAAATCACATCAACTAGAAAATCAGAACTAAGCTTGTTAATGGATAATAATTTTTAGTCAAATGTGGAACAACTAACACATCAAGAACACACACATCATTAGACAAGCAATGAACCAGTATGAGCAGGTGAGGCCTCTATATGATCGCAGCGTTAAATGATCAGGTGAGCCCTCTGTACGATCGTAGCATTGAGGGCATTTATTTGTGTAATGCTCCCCGCGGCAAATCTGACAACGAGGAATAAATTTCTTACGTCCCTCCTTGCCACGACCCTGAGCCTGGTGAGGGCTGCGGTAATTAGAAGAGTTGCCTCCACGTGATTGACCACGACCAGAATGGTTCGAAGCAGATTTGTCATAGGGATTGTGAGCCATGACGGCTACTGGAGGCTGCCCGCCTTCGAGATTTTTGGAGAATAGACTGAAGGCATGTGCCTGGGTAGAGAGTTCCCGAAAAGAAGGGGATATGATCCATTGTCATGCGAACATCCAAAAAATTTGTAAACTGTGACCCCACCCCTCTCAAGAACCAATGACTTTTGTCAAATTCCTCCACCGGACGTCCGATAGCCACCAACTTATCGTATAAAACTTTAAATTGACGACCATATTCAACAACAGAAAGAGAGCCCTTGCGAAGGAGGAGTTCCTCACGAAGTTGATGAGCACGGGAGGAGGATGAGTGGTAGAAAGCTGCCTCCAACGCAAGCCAAATAGAACGCGATGATTTACAGCCGATAACTTCGGCCATTGCTTCTTCTAATAAAGAGGAGAGAATGACACTGAGCATTGCTTCTTCTAATAAAGAGGAGAGAATGACACTGAGGATTTGTTGTTCCTTAGCATGCCAGGTGTTGTATTCAGGGTTTGCAGTGGGGGAAGAGGCACCATTAGTTGCTGCAACAGTCTGCGATGTGGAAGGAGAGGACCCATCGATAAATCCAAAAGGATCATGGTTGTGTAACACGGGTTCTACTTGGTTGCGCCATAACAGATAATTAGAGGACGGAAGTTTGATCGTCACGAGATGAATTAGACCAGCAATAGTGTAATGGACCAAGGATGGGTACATGGGCATTTGGCCCAACTAAATAAATCCCTAGGCCCAAATCTCTATTCTCTTCTCTTTCAAAATCACAATTGAGTGTTGCCCAAGTTTTGATGGCAATCTCAATCTTTGACTTTCCTTGATTGTGGATTCTTTCCCTTAATTTATGATTGTAATTTCCTTTTCATGATTATAAATTAAGGTGTAGGGTATCTTTATTTCGTGTGGGTTCAAAACATCTTTGTGTGAGTTATCTTTGTGTGAATTCCTTTGTGTGTGTAATCTTTGTGAGAATCCCGTCTTTGTGAGTCTAGTGATAGAGAGAGAAGAGGTTTGATTTGTATGCCCGCACCGTCGCCTGGAAAGAAGACCTGAGCCCGTATACAACCAAATCAACGGTGGAGAAGGCGGCCCCAAAACCCAACAGTGGTATCAGAGCCAGATTCGCCGCAACACCACCATAACACCGCCGTGAGAATTGTCGGCACTGTTGTAGGAGATCAGAACCACTCACGCTGTCTTCCGCTGCAGATCCACCATTGGAGCTGCTGATCTGTCCTGTTGTGACGTTGACGCAGGTAAGTGCAGTCGCTGCAAAAGCAGGTAAGCCTTTTGTCCAGATTATACTTTGTTCACGTTGCATATTGACAGTTGCTGGGTTTATTTCCAAAATTGGATTGGCTTAATATTTTGTTTGAGGTTTGTTTCTATATTATAATTTATTAAGCCATCCCACTTACTGATTTTTTTTGGTTTTGAGCATATTAAGAGGCTGTATTGGAATTTAGTTCCATTTATCTTCGTGGTTCAAGGGTAAATTTGGAATTCTTCCGATAGGATTCCGCTCTGGTATAAAAGCTTATCCCTAAATCTTTTACTGCTTTCGTAGCATAACCCCTTGTCGGGGATTATTTGTTTGGGTTTATCTGCTATAGATTTTATAGGTTGTCTTCGTGATTTCTATTTCTTTGTGTTTAATTTTTGTGTGGTTATTTTTGCTTCCGTTGTGTGATTTTCTCTGTGATTTGTTTGGATCTATCATCATGTCTTTTAATATGGGTTCCACATTCTCTTATGATTACAAGTTAAATACCCATCCATTTTCCCCTCCCCATGACTCGAACCCAGGACCTCATGACCCCTTTTAATGGTAAAACTGATTTTTGCATGTGGAAACAGAAAATGAAGTGTATTTTGATTCAACATCGTGTGTTTAAAGCTATTGATGAATCCTATGCTTCCACTGATACTACTGAGAAAAAGAAAGAGATCAATGAACTTGCTTTATCTGCTATTATCCTGCATCTATCTGACTCTGTGCTTAGGAAAGTAGGTGTTATGGACTATGCCAAGGAGTTATGGGACAAATTGGTAGAGTTATACACTGATAATTCATTGCCTAGTAAACTGTTTTTACTTGAAAAATTCTTCCGTTTTAAACTTGATTTAAACAAAGATATTGAAGAGAATTTAGATGATTTTACTAAGTTGATACAGGATATTAAGCTGACTGGTGATAAGCATATTGATGAGTATTCTCCTATTGTGTTATTAAATGCTATACCTGACTCGTATAATGATGTGAAATCTGCTATAAAGTATGGTAGAGATTCTGTGACTTTTGACACTGTAGTTAATGGTCTTAAGTCTAAGGAGTTAGATTTAAAACACAAGGGGGGTTCTAGTCCGTCTAATGAGGTTATGCATGTTAGGGGGAGGGATGGTAAGAAGAAAACCCATGATGATGAGAATGATTATTCTAGTAGTAAGTCAAAATCCCGTGGTAAGCCTTGGGTTAGGAAGTGCTATAATTGTGGTGACCATGGTCACAAGATTAATGATTGTACTAAGCCTAGGAAGAAGCCTAATAAGAACCCTCAGGTTGATAATGTTAATATGGCTACTAATAATGATAGTGAGGACTATGGTGATGTCTATTGAGTCTGTATGCTTTGTGTTTTATTTTGTATCTTTGTGATGTGATTTATGTGCTTAGTGTCTTTGTGCTTTGTGTTATTTTACTTTGTGGCTTTTCTTTGTGTGTTTTTTTCACTGCATTCTTTTCTTTGTGGGGTAATGAATGACTAATAGCTTCTTTGTGTTTAGATATTATTCCTAGTGATTTCATCTTTGTGATTTATGATTATTCTTTGTGGAGCACTTGTCTTTGTGTGTTTTTTCTTTGTGGCTTAACTTCTACGTACGTGGACTAACTTGGTGTAATGTCCTTTGCAGGTACGTGGGAGTGGGTTGGGCGATGATGAGGTCAAAATGTTTTCCAAAATAAGGGGCGGTGTATTGGCGTTGGACCAAATAGGTGGAGATGTAATGGACCAAGGATGGGTACATGGGCATTTGGCCCAACTAAATAAATCCCTAGGCCCAAATCTCCAAATCTCTATTCTCTTCTCTTTCAAAATCACAATTGAGTGTTGCCCAAGTTTTGATGGCAATCTCAATCTTTGACTTTCCTTGATTGTGGATTCTTTCCCTTAATTTATGATTGTGATTTCCTTTTCATGATTATAAATTAAGGTGTAGGGTATCTTTATTTCGTGTGGGTTCAAAACATCTTTGTGTGAGTTATCTTTGTGTGAATTCATTTGTGTGTGTAATCTTTGTGAGAATCCCGTCTTTGTGAGTCTAGTGATAGAGAGAGAAGAGGTTTGATTTGTATGCCCGCACCGTCGCCTGGAAAGAAGACATGAGCCCGTATACAACCAAATCAACGGTGGAGAAGGCGGCCCCAAAACCCAACAAATAGGAATTGCGTCTTTCACAGATTCTTCCATTGATAAAAGAGGGAGAGAGCAGTCTGATTGGATAGAGGCTGAAGTAGATGGTCGTGAGGACGGGAGGACGGGAGGGGAAGAGAGAAAAGAGAATAAGGGTTGTACGGT
Organism: Galeopsis tetrahit; assembly: GCA_963675135.1. Taxonomy (NCBI): domain Eukaryota; kingdom Viridiplantae; phylum Streptophyta; class Magnoliopsida; order Lamiales; family Lamiaceae; genus Galeopsis; species Galeopsis tetrahit. Next base: position 52,368,057 of record OY776123.1, read on the forward strand.
GTTAGGCTTATATCGTGATTGAACGAAATTATCATCACCGTTGAAGAATGTGATTAGAATAATCTGATATATATGAATAATGTGCAGCCGATTTACAAGGATGAATACAACTGAATTACACCTGAATCTAATCTTATCTCATATATACAAAATAATGGAATATTTAATATATTTGAACTAGTCAATATGCTTGTCCATGGTTACTTATCTATTTTACTCCAATGTCGCATCGCAGGCCTCAGAATCCCACGCTATGTTCGCACCTATTTTTATTTGAGTAGTACTTGGGTACCCCCAATTGCACTCATCCAATTGGATTTTAATTTCAAATTTTACTTCATATTTTATCTACATCCGTTGATTTTATAAGTTCACCCCTAAATCATTTATTTTTACCACGATTATCTGCACCCGCTCATTTTATGAGTTCATCCCAAAATCACAATTATCTGCACCTACTTATTTTATGAGTTCACGCCCAAAATATTTCTTTAAAATATATTACATTTAAAAGACTATATTATCATTTTATTAATTTACACAAAATATAATACAATCGACCCTAATTTATATACATTTACAATCTGCAATTGAGTCATTGACGAGTTACCGTTGATTTACCACCAAGTCACCCATATTTTTAGAAAAAAAATTGTATAAACATAATTAAAAAAAAACTATCAAAATTAGTCACAAATCTCAATTTTTTTTTTAAAATTTTTCTCCACCCCCTCCCCTTTTTCTTCCCATTTTCAAATTTTATTCCAATCTTTTTATTTCTTTGTTTTTGTTCCTTTTACTTTTTTTTTTTCTTTTTTTTTTTATTGCCTTTCTTTATTTTCCATTTTTTCATGTGTATTTTATTAAATTTTAAAACAAAATACTATTATAGGTATAATTTTATTATAGTCGGTAATACAATAAAATAATCACTAATACCATAAACAACATAAATAGTAATCAGTAATACATTAACAGTAATTAGTAATATTTTATACAATAACAAATAATTTCACGTATCTAATTATATTTAGTAATACTAAACACAATTATCAGTAATACCATGAATAGTAATCAGTAATACCATGAACATTGATCAGTAATATCTTATACAATAACAAATAATTACACACATCTAATTATATTTTGTAATACCAAAAACAATTATCAGTAATAACATGAACAGTAATAAGTAATACTATGAACAGTAATCAGTAATATCAAGAACAATAATCAGTAAAAATTAATACAATAACAAATAATTCCACACATCTAATTATATTCAGTAATAACAAAAACAGTTATCAGTAATACCATGAATAATAATCAGTAATACCATGAACAGTAATAAGTAGTCAGTTATACGCACACATAAGATTTTAGCGCACACCTCGTACGATTAGAAAACACCCCATGAAAGAGCGAATATATATTTCTCCTACATAACCATAATTCTCCCCTTATTCTCTCAAACCATATAGCGTGAAAAATAAAATACGCCGCTTGGGACACCCACTCTTCTCCCAGCCTCGTCGGTCCCCGCTCAAAGCCTCGCCACCACAGTCTTTCTTCATTGCCACACAAAGTCTCGCTCCCATTGCCCTGTTCGTTGTCGTCGCATTTGTTTCACCAATTTTATGCGCATCTGCTTCGCCGTTCGTCCAAGGTTGCGTCCCAAGTCGTCGTCGTACGTCCAAGCCTCTCGCCGCTTCCTCCTTCTTACGTTGCATCCCAGGCCGTTTGTCCCTCTTTCGTTTGTAAGTTAGAAAAATAGATTCGTCACCTCCTCCTCGTTTCTGCTGCTCTCCATCGTGAATCTTCTTCTAGATATCTCAACCAAAAAATTCAGATATGTAAGTTTTTTTTTTTTCAATTTTTTTTCTAGACCTCTCAATCTCAAAATCATTGATTTGTAAAAAAAAATGTGGGTGTCCCATCAATCTTGTGGGTGTGCATATAATCGTGGTCTTTCATTACATTTGTGCGACCCATTAATTGTCTTCACCGAAAAAGGAAAATTAGGCCCAAAATTTTAATGAAATTAAAGAGTGTATATAAGAATTTGACTATATAAATTAGGATTGATTGTATTATATTTTCTCAAAATTAATAGAAGGGCACTATAGTAATTTTAGGTGTAATTTTAAAAAAAATTAGACGGTAAAATCAACAAAATTGGGGGTGTAAATAACCATGGCCAATTGTTTATATAATTTGGGGGGTGAAGTCAACAAAAACTGGGGTATAAATAACCGTGGGCAATCATAAAATAAAAAATTTGATAAATTAAAATCTGAAAAATTGAGGAGTGTATGGAAGAATTTGCCTTTTTATTTCCACAAATAATTTTTCGCTTATAAAAGTGCCATTAATAATAATAAAAGTGTAACGTTAATAACCAACAAAGTGTAAAACATTATTTTATAACAGAGTATGTTCCATTGAAATGAGTGATAGTATATATTGCACTTTTATATTAAATTAAGTTTGTATATATCATATTAATTGCAAAAAAATTGCAAAAAATAAAGATGATCACTTATCATCTAAGTTGTTGTTCACACTCAATAAATAAATAATTTTCTTTTGTAATGAGTTTCAATAATAACTTATATTTTTTAGATATAATAACTTACACTTTTCATTAATATTGTGTTGCACTTTTCAGTTATACTAACTTGCACTTTTTAATGATATTGTCTTGCATTTTTCAGTAACATTGTGTTGCACTTTTTAGTTATAATGATTTACACCTTTCATTAATATTGTGTTGCACTTTTAAGTTATAATGACTTGCGCTTTTTAATAATATTGTGTTCCACTTTTCAGTTATAATGACTTACATGTTTAAAACATATTGTGTTTCAATTTTTAGTTATAATGACTTACACTTTTCATTAATATTGTGTTGCACTTTTCAATTATATTGATTTGCACTCACTACAAAAAAACTGAGATTTAGAGACGGATTAGATACCATAAACACCGTCTCTAAACAAGTTAGAAATAGATTTTTGAATCATTTTCTATCCGTCCCTAATCACATGGTATCTAATGTCAGGAACGGTTTCTTAAATTCCGTTTCTAATAAGGCACGAGTTTGAGACCGTTTTTTTCCGATTTGTAATAAGGGACGAAATTTGACACCGCATATTCCTGTGTCTAAATGATGAACGACCCGTTTTATAGCTGGGTCAAGAATACGTCTGAAAATTTGTTCCTAATTAGAAAATTACGTTTTACATTTAGGTCAAATCATTTTTTTCCCGCAACCCGAAGCCCACAACCCAAAGCCTGCAACCCGACCCAATCCGAAGCCCGCAACCCAAACCAATTCGTAACCCAAACCCAGCCCAACCCGCAACCCGAAGCCCACCCCGCAATCCAACCCAACCCGAAGCCCACCCTACAACCATCCCCTTCCCAACTATTTAAATTACCATTTATTTGGTCTAGGAGTTTTTTTTATCCAAATCCTGAAAGATGGGTCAACTATCAATTTAAGGCCTAAAAGAAAATGCATATTGATATAAGACCCAATTAATATAAAACTATCAATTGAAGGCTTAAAATTTAACACAGTTAACAATCTATTTAACGGAAGTTGATGAGGCAATTAAGTGTCAAATAATTTCCATGTGTCATCTAATTCAATTAAAAAAAAATTGTTTCCTTCTTTCATTTTCATTAACGGCCTTTCCATCTATGTTTATATTTCCTATGTTATTTTATTTCCATGGACAACCTTTTCATCCCTGTTTATATTTCCTTTGTTACCGTAGAAATGCTAGTTCATACTTCACTTCCCTTAGGATGGTAAAACATAGAAACAAAAGTTCTAAACCTAATTTCTAGTAGAGGAACACATTAAAGGACTTAAATGACACAATATAGCAAGCAATTGAAACGTGGAGAAATGATTATCATTTATCCTAAGATGAAGAGTAAGTTATTCTGGAAGAAATTAGGAGAGTAGAAAGAGGCTAAAGTTCATAAAGGTTAACACTAGATAAGAAAAAATAATCTTTGAAGCATTTCATCAAACACCTAATAGGCTAAAGAAAAAACAATAAATGTCATAAGATTTCTGAACAATAAACCATTAACATTTCTTCATAACTCGTGTATAAATTACAGCCACAATCGTCAACAATTGTTATAGTTTTATTCTAGTTTGAAATTATTCAAAGATACTCTTATCTTCTAACAAAAACACCTGTACATTTTTTATGCTAGAAAAAAAAACAAATAACAACTGTTATAGTTTGATTCTAGTTTGAAATTATTCAAAGACACTCTTATCTTCTAACAAAAACACAACAATTAGCACTCACCACTTGGACAAATAACTCTTTTGTTTTCTCTTTTAATATTAATTGTATATGTATATTCTTTTGATAATTTTTTTAATTTATTTTAACTTTTAAATTTGTAAATATATTTTTTTGTTATTAATTTCTAAATTGTATATGTATTATATTTTGACTCATTTAATAAATTAATTTCACATATATAATTTTAACCCTAAAGTTACTGTTGCTCTCTTCATTTTGATTTCAATTTGTATTTGTTTTTTGATTAAAAAAAATTTTCAATTGATTTGGTTTTCCTTTCTTAGATCACGTATTTTATTATCTTGTTATTGTTATTGTACTATTTTGTTGCACTCCGTAATTTATATTTCAATGGATACATTTTGTTTCCCCTCCTACGTATTTTATTATCTTGTTCAAAATAAGTTTTTTCAATATATTTTTCATAATTCCGAATTTGATCTCTATAAATTAGATTCAACTTAATTTGTCAGTCTCTCAAATTCAACGTAACTTTTAGATCCTTTTACAATTAGCAATGCTTCTTCTATTTGTAATAACTCATTTTCTAAATTGATGATTGAAATTATATTTATACTAACTCATTTTCTAAATGAATGATTGAATTTTTTTAATCTAAAAACTATGGAAACTTTTTTTAAAACCTTATGCAAAATTCTTTAATTTTCTAAATGAATGATAGAAATTCTATTTATATCAACTCATTTTCTAAATGGATGATATAATTTTTTTTAATCTTAAAACTATGGGAACTTTTTAAAAAACCTTATAGAATTTTTTTTACAAGTCTTTTATAAATGAGTAGGTCTTGTGTAGACTAAGTTTATATAAGAACTTGAGTTGACCAAGTCAACTTTTTATTTTATTTTTTTATATTTTCTTATGGTGTTGCACTTTTAAATTATAGTGACTTACACTTTTTAATACTCCATATTTTCAGTGTTGACTTTTCAATTATCTAAGAACTTGAGTTGACTAGGTCATGTGTAGATTCGGTGTTGCACTTTTCAGTTGTAGTGTCTTACACTTTTTCATTAAAACTGTGTTGCACTTTTTAATTATAGTGACTTACAATTTTTATTAAAAATTGTGTTACACTTTTCAATAATATTGACCAGTACTTTTTAGTTATAATAACTTACACTTTTTATTAAATATTGGGTTGCATTTTTCAGTTATATTGACTTGCACTTTTTAATAATATAGTGTTGCACTTTTCAGTTATAATGACTTACACTTTTCACTAATATTGTGTTACATTTTTCAGTTATACTCACTTGTACTTTTTTAATAAAAATTATGTTGCACGTTTTAGTTATAAACACTTACACTTTTAGGTTATAGTGGCTTACACTTTTTAGTAATATTGAGTTGCATTTTTCAGTTATATATGACTTACACTTTTTTTATTAATATTATGTTGCACTTTTCAGTTGTAGACACTTACACTTTTCGATTATAGTGACTTACACTTTTTAGTAATATTGAGTTACAATTTTTCAGTTATATATGGCTTACACTTTTTATTAATATTGTGTTGCATTTTTCAGTTATACTCCCTCCGTCCCACAGGAATTTGCACACTTTCTATAAATGGATGTCCCATACCAATTTGCACACTCCATAAAAAGGAAATTGTTGGTCCCAAAACGAGTATGGTTTGTAAATATGCATGCTAAAGCAGTAAATAACACATAGATTTATAGTGGTTCGCATCTCAATATCCTACATTCAATCTCACGATCTCAATCATGATATTAGCCTCCTTGAACACTTTAACTTCCCAAGAAGAGGACGTCTTGCTATTTTATAGTTCCAAGAGAAGACTTTTGATCAAGAACCTCAACTACTTTCTGAGGCTACGGATTTGTTTGTTGATGAGGTAACAAACAACATTTACAATGGTTAATACCAATAAATGAAAGTGTGTGTATAACTCGGCCTATCTTCTAAATGGGTGTATAGAAGGAAGGACCCTCACATCTGGTTTAGGCTCATGCTAGGATTGAAAATTTCTCTTCTAAGATTTGGATATATATATGACAATGCTGGCTTAGATGAGTTCACACACTAGTGGGTAAAGGTATGGATGCTTGCTAGATTTCTTCTAAGAGGTGTTCTTGAGCTCTTCTGTTTTGATGAACACTTATGCATTTTGCTCAGCCTTTGCATCCCCTTTCCACATGTGAGATAAGATAATGAACCCACATATATAGTGTGGATTTGAAATATTACCGTTGGATGATAATAATCAAATCCCACTATTTTAGGAAAAGCTATCTTTTGATTTGATACTCTGAAAATTACATATCCATGTAATAAATGTATTTTTTACTTTACAGATTCAGCAGCTTTTGCGTCAGATCCGTACAGATGTTGTTGCATTTATGTTGGTCCACGTCAGCTGTATAGTTGTTGTCTAACAGATCTAAATCAACTTATATTCCAGCTGCTGTCTTTACTCATTTGTCTTTTACTCAGCTGCTATCTTTACTCAGCTGTCTTTTACTCAACTGTCTTTTACTCAGCTGTCTTTTACTCAGTTGCTGTCTTTACTCTGTTGTCTTTTTGGTCTTCTGATTTGTCTTCTGAGTTGTCTTCTAACTTAATCTATTACAAGATGAATAATGAAGTTGTCTATAAAATACAACTTATCCTATTACAAGTATATTTGGTTTATCAATACAAAACATAAGGATATAGAATATCCCAACAGAAATATATTCATAACCTCCACCCTCAAAATATACTATTGTTTACCCATATTCCATTACTTTTCCACACTCACTCTACTTTTTACTTTACTTTATTCATAAAACTTTACAAAACCACCCCTCAAAACTAGGGTTGGCAACGGGGCGGGTATGGGACGGGTATGACCTGTCCCAGGACCCGCCCGCCAAAAAAATTTATACCCGTTACCCGCCCCATCTCGCCCCGTCCCGCCCCGCGAACCCGGCGGGTAAACCCGCCCCGCCATAATTTTTTTTTTTAATAAAAAAGAACTTTTATTTAAATAAAATAACACATTTAAAATCTCCTCTTAAAATCACAATAAAACATCAATTTCAACATTAAATAGAACATAAAATCTTAAAAAACATACATATTGTTCAATGCAAAATTAACCTAACAAAATCAAATGCATAACACAATTAATATCTCAATTCTCAACACTCGTTGATAGATAATTCTTCACGTACGTCTTCTTTCTCGAATTAGAAAGGCAGAAAGCAGTACATGTGTATGTATATATGTTTTGTTGTTGTGTAAACCTTACAATTAGAATTTAGAAAAAAAAATTTAATATATATTTATTATACTAATATATATATATATTATATATTTTTTAATTATTATATATATGCGGGTCGGGTTCGGGTCGGGTATATACAATCCCATTACCCGTCCCATACCCGGCGGGCATTCGTTGACCGGGTATTTACCCGTGCGGGCCGGTTTCATGCGGGTCCGGGTTTTTACCCGTCCCATTGCCAACCCTACTCAAAACATCACTCATTACACATTTTCTTATACATTTCTTAAATCGCGTGCCATCTCAGGTGTGCAAGTTCATATGGGACGGAGGGAGTACCAATTTACACTTTTTAATAATATTGTGTTGCACTTTTCAGTAATATTATGTTGCATTTTTTTAATTACTCCAAAAGGATTAAAAAATAAAAAATAAAAAAGAGAAAGAGAAAATTTCAAACCGTGTCAATAAATAAAAAGAAATAAAAAACTTTTTTAATTGTTTGAAATGGTCAAAATAAATAAAAATAAAAAAACACATGTGGCACTCGAGTTCTTAATTATACTCGAGCCTATATAAGATTCTACCTTTATAAATATATTTAGAAACTTTCAAAAATTATTAAATGGCACCATAGCATGTTGGGAATAGGGGTGGAAGTAGGCCGGGCTACCCGATAGGGGCCTAGCCTATTAAGAGCCTTGTTAGGCCTAGCCTATTTATAAAATGAGCCGGGCTAAGGCTTTTTAAAAAGCCTCTTTAATTAAGTAGGCTAGGCTTAGGCTTTATATAAGGCCTTATAAGTCTAATAGGCCGGCCTATTTAAGATTATATATTATATTTATATATATTTTATAATAAATTTAGTACTAACATTTATATTAAATTAAATTAAAATAAATTAAATTTATTTTAGTACTTTTGAAATCATTATAATGTTTGCATTTAAACTCATCGTTGTAATGCATTTGTTTTGATAGTGAATTTTATTTGCAACTTTTAATATTGAACTACGATTCATATTTAATAGGCTTCTAAAAGGCTCGTAGGCCTGACCTATTTACTTAAAAGGCCAGACTTAGACTGCAAAAAAAGCCTATCATAGATAACAGACTAGGCTCAGACTCAATATTTATAAACCAGGCCCAGGCTTTTTCATGTAAAGCCTAGCCTAGCCCAGCCTATTTCCACCCCTAGTTGGGAATAAGGAGGACATTTGATACGTATTAAAATGTACGACTTCAAATTTTAGTAAATAAGTATTTTATTAATTAACTATTGTACACTGTATTACTGCAATTCAAATGTATTTTAAATTGGTATTTTATTAATTATTTATTGTACAAAAAGTTTTAAATTGATCTCAAGAAAAGAATCTCAGTCTCTTACGGTTTCAAGATAAATTGTGTCGATCTTGCTTGGTTGATAGAATAATTTTATTCCTAGATATTTTAATGTATGTTTAATAAGCAGAAAATACTCCTTGTGGGGCGTCCACTAGTGACTTGCAAGGACGGCCGCATCGTTGTTCCCCTAGACCTTCGATTAAGGATCCTCGAGTACACTACTTCCTCATGTCGTGTCGCCGTTCCCGTTGCCCTCTCCTTCGTCTTTAGTTTTTATTGCATATAATAAATTGTTTTTTCTTCTAAACGTCTTTGTAGTTGAAAATGAACCGGAAGGTAGCAGAGGCTCAGGCTCACCCAAATTCGGGAGGCGGTAAGTGGGACAATTTGGGAATTGCATGAATACTTTATTTATTTTTAAGTTTGTTTTAGGTTGCATGAACACTTTATTTTATTTTAAGTTTGTTTTAGCTTGAACAATTTAATGATTTTTTATGTTTATTTACTTTGAACAATTCAAAACTTTGGGTACAACATATAATTAATAAAATACGTATTTACTAACATGTGAAGTTATACATTTTGATACGTAATCATTAATGTTTTGTAAAATTAAATTGATCATATTCACTACAAAATTTGGCTCGGATCGCAAGGGAAATTATCGAGGAAAATAAATCCCTTACAAATGGCGAGAGATTTGCCTAGGGATTGAATGGGCAAGGGAAAATACCGAGGGAAGAAAAAATCCTTGCTAAATGTCAAGGGAAACTAAATCCCTTGCCATTCCCAAGAATATTGGCAAGGGAATTTAAATTTGAAAATTTCTGAAGTAGTGCGCCCTTGCAAAGTTTGATATGTCAATTAAAATTCGGGAGGGTTAGTGGGCCCTCGGTAAAACCCTGGCGAATGGAATATATAATTGAGTGAATGGAATATATAATTAATATTTAATATTTTAAAGTATACGAAATAAGATAACATATTTATAATATTTGTATTGAAAAAATATAAAATGTATGTTTGTTACCCATTATCAAATAAGTAATCAAGTGTAAATTAAATAAATTAAGGAAGAAAAAATTGAAAATATAACACATATATACATTAATTGCATTCAAAACATAATTATTGATAACAATATATTTTATAATATTTGTTTTGAAAAATATAAAATGTATGTGTGCTATCAATTATCTAATAAGAAATCAAGTTTAAATTAAATAAATTAAAGAAGATAAAACTGGAAATATAGCACATATATTAATTGCATTTAAAATATAACGAAAAAAGCTCCTAGCCCAACGATAAAATGAGCGCCCATAAACACATTATTCCCAACATGTCGCGAGTTCAATTCCTATGCATGCGGATGCTCTCTCCCAAATTCAAAATAACTTTTGATATAATTTTTTTAAACTAACGACTACAAAACCTTTTAAAAAACCTTATATATACAAAATGTTTTACAAGTCTTAATAGTTTTATAAATATATTAACAAGCTTTACAAATTATTTTATGTAATTTATGATAAACGACACAACAAAACATATTATATAAATAAAATTGTCCTTTTATCTTAATTTTGATATGAAACATAAAGATTTAATTTATTTACTTGATTAATCATAATAGATGTAATATCTGATGCATAAAGGGAAATCATGATAGATGTAATATCTGATGCGTAAAAGAAAATTTCAGTTTAATTGATTTTCTTATTTCATCTATATGTCATACGTACTCGTTCTTAGGTAGAGCACCACTACCTAGGCCACAGGTCCTGGGTTCGAGTCATGGGGAGGGGAAAAAAGGGATGGGGTATTTAACTTGTAATCAAAAAAAAATCTAGATTAAATTAACATTATTAGAATATAAAGTAGAAATGCATATATACCCACCCGTGTTTCCTTCATTCTTTGTCAAAATTCATATAATTTAATATTTGTTTACTTGGTCTACTCCTTCTATTATATATGGTATATGTTAAGGGCGCGGCTAAAGGCACCCGGATTTCCTATGAGTACACCCAAGGGAATTTTTTTTTGTCACAAGGGTGTTGCGAAATGACGTATTTACCCCTCCTGTACTTTTTTAAAAAAACACCGGATGAGTACACCCACCTCCTATCTAAACGCGGGAATACAGAGGGTCATCACTTTCTACGCAATTCCAAATTTTTCTTTTCTGCAAATTCGATTTTGAGAGTGAGGATGGAGTCGAAAATGGTCGATTATGATGTAATAACTACTAGTGGTAGTGCCAAAGACTCATTTGTAAGTTATTTATCATGTTTTGATTTTGAATTTTTTTTTTTAAAGTGAAAGAGTTTTTATATTTAGGGTTTTTGTGTGTTTGTGTTGGTGTTTATGCTTGTTTTTTTTTTTTTTTGCATCTTATGACTCTATAGTGGTATGTAATTGAAATAATATGCATTTAGGACATACATTTTGACATTATGTATTGCATTTGGTCATTTTTCAAAAAAAACCCATTTTCGCGACTGGTTTTGCGAAGAAGACGACTATGTTCGTGTTTTTTTTTTCGGACATTGATGTGTTTTCCGAAAAAAAGACTGGGACAAATCTCTTTTGTTTTGAACTTTTTTTCGAACATATCTCTTATGTTCGAAAAAAAGTTCCCAACATTGGGCCAATGTTCGAAATTTAGTTCCGCGAGTTTTACTTGGTCGAATTTCAAACCCAAAACTCTCTGCAACGAATAAATTTTCGAACATTGGGCTTATGTTCGAAAAAAAGTTCCCAACATTGGGCCAATGTTCGAAATTTAGTTCCGCGAGTTTTACTTGGTCGAATTTAAAACCAAAAACCCTCTGTTGGGAATAAATTTTCGAACATATGCCCAATGTTCGAAAATTAGTTCCCAACACGACACCAATGTTCGAAAATTAGTTCCCAACATGACACCAATGTTCGAAAATTAGTTCCCAACATGACACCAATGTTCAAAAATTAGTTCCCAACAAATAAGCCATGTTCAAAAATTTGTCCCGGACATCTCCTCATGTTCGAAAAACCAGTCAAAATCCGTTCAATTTTTCCTAAACCGTTTCATTTCTTCCTAAACCTTGCCAATTAGATGCCCATTGGTTTATTTTCATCCTAACACATCAAATATTGATACATTGTACACATAAACATGATTATAACACAAAAAACCAACCTTAATCAACACATGCATGAAATTAACACCAAATTCAAAAAATAAAACCTAAACTCTACAACAATAAAAACAATGTTTCAATCAACAAAAACCGAAACTAAACACGCGTCCTCCTCCTCTTCTCAAATATAAGCAAGAAAAACTAACCTTTAACCATTTTTGCAAAATGAAAAAAAAAAAACGCTTCCTCCTATTCTTCGAAAAAACGATGTAGTGGGAGTGGGGGAGAACGGTGCTCTCTCTCTCTTGTTCGACGTCGCAGGTGGTTCTCATTTTGAAGGGGGGAACGGTGGAGTGGGGAATGGGGGAGAAGAGTTGAGTGGGGGAGAGGTTTGGGGAAGATGGGAAGGGTGGGTGTACCGAATGGAGAGAATGGATGGAGGGAGGGAGGGAGGGAGGGGGAGAAATGTTAAGGGCAATTTTGGGTTTTTCAGGTGGGTGTCCTTATCCGTTTTGTGTGTGTTCTCATCGCGTGGGTATACTCATAGTAAATCCGGGTGCCTTTAGCCGCGCCCATATGTTAAATTAGTGAATTGCTTCATTATACCCAAAATCAAAGGCCCATTTAATTTTGCCCAGATACACTCATTTTATTTGCAAAAAGCCTAAAAATAACGCCCAGAACTTACTTCTCTGCACACATATATACACGTATACTTTTGTATCCAACTTACCAGATATTTAACACCTCTTACCCTTTTTGGGGAGGAGGCCCATCGAGTGGACAATTTAAATGGGTGGAGTGCTTCCAACAGGAATCGAACCCAGGTCGTTTGCCCGGTTTGCTCTGATACCATGAAAGAATTCCGTCTCATCTAAAAGTCCGAACTTGTAGTGAGGGTGGGAATTAATTCTTGTATATTAATTCCTAACATAGTCCCTTTAGAAAGCCTTCCACGAGGAGAGTAAAACCCCTCAAACAATTTGACGATCAGACTTGGGAAAGGTTGTCAAAATCCATCGGAGGGACACGGTTGAAACTCTTTCCCTATAAAATTAAAATCCGAATTACTATCTCTAAAATACTGTTGTGAATCTATGTGCATCTCCTACTTTCTTCTTCCTTGTTTTTCTTTGTGTGTTCATATTTGAAGAGACATGTGAGATGTGTGAGGAGGGTTAAGAGAGAAAAAGTGAGACTGTGACTATTGTGTTGGAAAAGAATGAAACAATGAGTAAGAAAATTAGAGTCTAAGCGTGTACGTGTGAATTAATTTTTATGAGAGAGAAATTGTGCTTATTAAAGAAAAATACTGAGTAAAGTTTAATTTTCTATCTTATTCCTTTTTATTTTGCTAGCATCAATTAAAATATTTAGAGATTATATTTTTTTTAGTCCATTAAGTTACCACGTTTTTGAATTTAGTCCACCAGATTACCATTTTTTGAATTTAGTCCATTAAGTTTCGATTTATTTTGATTTTGGTCCAGTTACCTGCTATAGCAGGTTTAACAGATCATTTTTTTAAAACACACCCCATAAAATGATATACACACCCCCAATGTTAAACACACCACACTAAAATTTAAAATTTTTTTGTTATTACTACACACCCCAATTCTTTCCTATTTAATAAATTACGAAAAATAATTAAATTTAAAAAAAGTAAGAATTCAAATAAATATAAAAAATATAAATAAAAATTATAAAAAAATCGCCTAAATCTTCAGAAATTAAACAAAGCAAAAAAATTTAATTAATTTAATTAGTTTTGAAAATTTAGTTGATTTTCTAAATTTTTTTTATTTTATTTAGCCTTATTATTGACATTTTTATAGAAGTTAGAAGGCAAATAATAAAGCATTGGAGTTTTAAACTTTTTTATTTTATTTTACTTTTAAATATTTCTTTTATTTTATATGAACATATCATAAAAATGTTTAATAAATTATAAAAAATAATTTAATTAAAAAAAATAAAAATTCAAATTAATATGAAAAATATAAATAAAATCTATAAAAAAAATACATAAATCTTCAAAATTTTAATAAAGCTAAAAAACAATTAAATTTAATTATTTTTTAAAATTTAGTTGATTTTTTAATATTTTTTGAATTATTTTTTGGTAATTTATTAAATAGGAAAGAATTGGGGTGTGTTAGTAATAACAAAAAAAAAATTAAATTTTAGTGTGGTGTGTTTAACATTGGGGCTTTTGTTAATTTAATTATTTTTGGTAATTTATTAAATAGGAAAGAATTGGGGTGTGTTTAGTAATAACAAAAGTTTTTTTAATTTTAGTGTGGTGTGTTTAACATTGGGGGTGTGTATAATATTTTATGCGTGTGTTTTAAAAAATGACCTGCTAAATCTGCTATAGTAGGTAACTGGACCAAAATCAAAATAAATCGAAATTTAATGAACTAATTCAAAAAGTTGTAATTTGGTGGACTAAATTCAAAAATGTGGTAACTTAATGGACTAAAAAAAGTATAATCCCAAATACTTATGCATAATTATTAATTAAATTGTCCAGCGTGTGTGTACGCGTGTAAATAAGTAGTGGTGTGTGTTAGTGTGTGTAGAGTCTTTTATTAGGTATATTAAATTGTGCAATGTATGATATGAATATAAAGTACTAGTAAGTATTACATTACTTATTACTAGGGACCTTCTATATGTAGTCAGGGTGTCGTAACGTATCATAATGACTACCGTAGTCAGTTAATCTAAGCCATTAAAAATCTAATCTAAAGGATTAGATTTGATGATCTTTTACCTTATGTAAATTTTACGATATGTATTGTCGTAATGTGTCATAAATTTGTATTTTTTATTAAATTAAATTAATTAAAATATATTATTGTAAATTTACATTTTTATCCTTATACAATAAAATAATTTATTACAACAATTATCTACACCCGCTACTTTTATGAGTTCACCCCAAATCATTTTTTACCATAGTTATCTGCACCCATTTATTTTATGAGTTCACCCAAATCATTTTTTACTATAGTTATCTGCACCCATTCATTTTATGAATTCACCCCCAAATCATTTCTTTTTACAACGGTTATCTACACCCGCTCATTTTATGAGTTCACCCCCAAATTATATTTTTACCAAAGTTATTTGCACCAGCTCATTTTATGAGTTCACTCCCAAATTATTTTTATACCACAATTATCTGCACCCGCTCATTTTATGAGTTAACCCCAAAATATTTTTTTAATTACATTTAAAAGACTATATTATTTTTTATTAATTAACACAAAATATAATAAAATCAACCCTAATTTATACATTTACAATCTACAACCGAGTCATTGCCGAGTTACCGTCGATTCACCACCAAATCACTCATATTTTTTGAAAAAAATCGTAAAAACATAATTAAAAAAACTATCGAGATTAGGCACAAATTTCAATTTTTTTTCTTTTTAATTTTTCTTCCAATTTTTAATTTTTATTCCAAACTTTTTATTTCTTCGTTTTTTTTGTTTTCTACTTTTTTTTCATTAGTATATTTTTTAGTTTTAATACAAAATAATATTATATGTATGATTTTATTATAATCCCTCCGTCCCAATGAAAGCTCCTCATGAGCTTCAGACACAGAGGTTAAAAAATATGATATAATAAGTGGATGTATGAGAGGTGATGTGATTGAGAGAGAAAAGAATATAATGAAATGTGAGAGGGAATAGTTTGGCAAAAAAGGAATGAGTAACTTTCATTGGGACAAACGAATAAGGAAAGTTGGGTAGCTTTCAATAGGAAGGAGGGAGTAGTCGGTAATACAACAAGTAATAACCAGTAATACCATAAACAGTAATCAGTAATACCATTAACAATAATTAGTAATACCACGAACATTAATCAGTAATACCATTAATATTAATCAGTAAAATTTTATACAATAACAAATAATTTCACACATCTAATTATATTCAATAATACAAAAAATAATTATCTGTAATACCATGAACATTAAGTAGTAATACCATTAACATTGAATAGTAATATCTCATACAATAACAAATAATTCCACAAATCTAATTATATTCAATAATACCAAAAACAATTATCAGTAATACTATAAACAATAATATGTAATACCATAAAAATAATAATAATCAGTAATAAATAATTTCACATAATCAGTAATACCACAATTAATAATCAATAATCATTAATATTAATTCAATAGTGTATTAATAGTAATACCGCAATCAATAACTAGTAATACCGGTATCAATAATATCAATAACAATAATACCATAAAAAAAAGTGGAGAGAGTGCAAATCGGGGTGTACTAAAGAAAATAGAGGGTGCACATTACCAAGCCCAATTGAAGGAAACCCTAGCCCAATGGGAGGGCACCCTAGGTCAGTAGTCGTCGCTTGTGATTTCATCAGCAAGGTCACCGGCTCCGAGTGTCGTCCGATCAGAGATCCATCAGCAACATACTCACAGTCCTCCGTCGGGCCGTCGTCAGCCGGAGGAAGAGGCTGCGCAGGAGCAGGGTGAAGAAGACGGATGAAGCAATGTAGCTTCGATTTGGACAGAGATGAACGACGAGAGAGAGGCAGCGTCGATCCGAGTGTTGCAGGCGAGCGCCGTTGATGTAGGAGAAGCTCCTGGATCGCGAACGCAGGGGAGATTGATCGAAGCAGTCGCGTCGGTGGTCGAAATGAGGAGAGGATTTCGGCCGCCAT
This sequence comes from Galeopsis tetrahit, assembly GCA_963675135.1. Lineage (NCBI taxonomy): Eukaryota > Viridiplantae > Streptophyta > Magnoliopsida > Lamiales > Lamiaceae > Galeopsis > Galeopsis tetrahit. The sequence goes on from OY776123.1 coordinate 52,384,840, forward strand.
GGATCGTGGCCGAGATGGAAGATTATGTTGATTGTTATGGAAGTGAAGAATCGCGATTGCGATTCGAGGAGGGGTCTCGGGCTTCAACGGCCGAGACCGAAGCGCCGCCGTCGCCGTCGAGGGGGTGGTCGGGCATGGTGGTGGCTGGGTCACCCGCCGACATGCATGGATTTCCGGCAGGTCCTTTACTCATCAAATTAAAATTAAAATTTAGGTGCACCGCCGATCGACTTTAATAAAATTATACCTATAATATTATTTTGTATTAAAATTTAAAAAATACACATGCAAAAAATGGAAAAAAAGACAGGAAAATTTAAAAAGGAAAAGAAAAAAAAAACAAGGAAATACAAAATTTGAAAAAAAATTGAAAATGGGAAGAAAAAAGAAAAAAATGAGGGGGGAAGAAAAATTAAAAAGAAAAAAATTGAGATTTGTGGCTAATTTCGATAGTTTTTTATTAATTATATTTTTACGCTTTTTTTTTTTAAATATGGGTGATTTGGTGGTGAATTGATTTTTTAGAGTTTATTTTATTATATTTTGTGTAAAATAATAAAAGGATAATATAGTCTTTTAAATGTGATTATTTTTTAAAAAATATTTTGGGGTGCACTCATTAAATGTGCGAGTGCAGATAACCATGGTAAAACAATAATTTGGGGGTGAACTCATAAAATGAGCGAGTGCAGATAATTGTGGTAAAAAATAATTTGGGGGTGAACTCATAGAATGAGCGGGTGTAGATAACTGTTGTAAAAAAGAATTGATTTGGGGGTGAACTCATTAAATGAGCGGGTGCAGATAATTGTTGTAAAAATATAATTAGGGGGTGAATTCATTAAATTAGCGGGTGGAAATAATTATAGTAAAAATATGATTAGGGGGTGCACTCATTAAATTAGTGGGTGTAGGTAAAATATAAATAAAATTTAAAAAGAAGGGTAATATAGTAAATAACAAAATATAATTTAAATAATTCTAAAAATAACTAAAACCTGTATGACAGGTAGCAGGTCGTTTTTACGGGTACGACGCCACATGACGCGATTCGACAAAGTGACTGCGTAGTCACTTTGTAAAATGTGACTATCATAAGAATTGCCCTACTTACTATTATTAGAATTGTTATCAATATTATTGCCGTGTATATATATTTTACTAACACCCTAATACATTATATCAAAATTCTTAGGGTAACACTTGCTTACACTCGTATGCACCGTACCCCTAATTTTAATTTTAATTTTAATTTTTTATTTATATTTTACTTGCACCTGCTAATTTAATGAGTTCATCCTCAAATTATATTTTTACTGCAGTTATCTCCACTCGCTCATTTTATGAGTTCACCCCAAATCATTTTTTACTACAGTTGTCTGCACCCGCTCATTTTATGAGTTCACCCCCAAAATCCTGGATCGCGAACACAAGGGAGATTGATGGAAGCAGTCGCGTCGGTGGTCGAAATGAGTAGAGATTTTCGGCCGAGATGGAAGATGATGTTAATTGTTATGGAAGTGAAGAATCGTCATTGCGATTCGAGGAGGGGTCTCGGGCTTCAATGGCCGGGACGGAAGCGCCGCTGTCGCCGTCGAGGGGGTGGTCGGGCATGGTGGTGGCAGGGTCACCCGCCGAACGACATGGATTTCCGGCAGATCCTTTACTCATCAAATTAAAATTGAAATTCAGGTGCACCGCCGATCGACTATAATAAAATCATACCTATAATATTATTTTGTATTAAAATTTAAAAAAATACACATGAAAAAAATGGAAAAGAAAGACATCAAAATAAAATAAAAAAAGTAAAAGGAAAAGGAAAAAAAATGAATAAATAAAAAAATTGAAAAATAAACTGAAAATAGGAAGAAATAAAGGAAAAGAGAAGGAGGAAGAAAAATTAAAAAGAAAAAAAATCGAAATTTGTGGCTAATTTCGATAGGTTTTTATTAATTATATTTTTACGATTTTTTTTAAAATATGTGTGAGTTGGTGGTGAATCGACGGTAACTCGGCTGCATATTGTAAATATATAAATTAGAGTTTATTTTATTATATTTTGTGTAAATTAATAAAATGATAATATAATTTTTTAAATGTGATTATTTAAAAAAAATATTTTGGGGTGAACTAATAAAATGAGCGGGTGCAGATAATCGTGGTAAAACAATAATTTGGGGGTGAACTCATAAAATAAGCGGGTGTAGATAACCGTGGTAAAAATGATTTGGGGGTGAACTCATAAAATGAGCGAGTGTAGATAATCGTAATAAAAAATGATTTGGGGGTGAACTCATTAAATGAGTGAGTGCAAATAATAATAGTAAAAAATAATTCGGGGGTGAACTCATTAAATGATCGGGTGCAAATAAAATTAAAATTAATTGATGAATTAAAATTTAAAATTAAAATTAAAATTGAAGTATGCACCGTACATGCGAGTCCATACAAGTATTTGGCAAATTCTTATAGTTGGATAAATTATTTAAAGAGTTGTGTATCTATATATTAATTATTATTGTTAATTATAAATATATTTATTGTAATTTACAAGTTAAAACAACTTTTTCATTTGAATAAGGGTTTTCAAGATATTGTTGATTTTATAAATTCTATTTTTCTCATTAAAGTCATTTAATCCTAAATGCCTACATTTATCTTATTTTATACTCCCTCCGTCCCACAACTGTTTGCACACTTACCTTATTTGTCCGTCCCACAATTGTTTGCACACCCATAAAAGGAAACTTCTTCATAAACCCCACCCTCACAATATTCACATATTTACACAAAATGCCATTACTTTTACTCTCTTTCCAATCACCTTTTTACTTTATTCATATAACTTTACAAAATTACCCCTCAACACTCCACTCATTACACTTTTTTCTTAAAAAGTGTGCCCACTTTGTGGTGCAAACACTTCCGGGACGGAGGGAGTATGTTGCTCCTTTTAAACTATTAAAATGAAGTATGTGTGTAGATGTTGTTACTCTTAAATGTCTTAATATTCACAACAACATCTTAATTCGACCTTTCTTATTTTGTCTAAGTCTAAATTCTGTTTTCTAGCTAATGCTGCTTTGGATGTTGTAACATCGCGGGTTGAAGATCTAGAAGATTCTACACGGTTCCAGGCTGGAAGGATCTGGAAGCTTGCAGAACGTTGTAGATCAGGCGGTTGCATGGAGAAACGTCCAGAATAGGCTAGAAGGTGCTAGAATTCATTGTAATGAAGACTAGGCTAAAAAGAAAGGATGAGATCCTAAAAAATAGGATCTGGATTATGAAGCTTCTAGAATTCGTTTTTTCCACTATAAATACACAAGGAAGACTTCATTATTCAGCATGGAGAATTAGGAGTAATCATATAATGTCTACTTGAAGCGTTAATCATACATAGACATTATATCGGTTATTACTTCTTCTTCATCAGATTCTCGTGCAACATGAAGAAATACATATCAGATCCGAGAGTCACATATTTCACGAAGTGCTATTCTTTAATTCTTAAACTAGTGTTCATCCTGTTAGGAATTAATTGTCATTAGCATGTTCATGTCGTTGTGCCGAAGTGTTCCAACTTCCTGTACAACATAGACTTTTCTATACTTCTTTGATAGATAGATCATAAAGTTAGATTAGTTTTTGGCAGTGTTTTACACTTAAGCCACATTTAGATTTGATAGTTTATCAAGTCTTGTTTCCGTTGTGAATATTTGTTCACACAACATTTGTATTCACTAATTGATTAGTGAAAGTTTTGCCATGAGGCTCACGCATAGATTTTAAATTAAAATCTATGTAAAAATTATTTCCATTGTGTTCAGTTTATTTTTAGTGTTTTAGTCTTCCACTGTGTCTGTCTTTTCCGATATTCTGTTTGAGTTTGTGTTACACTATTTATCTTAACATACAGTGTAACATTGTTCTGTTTTTCACCTAAACACTAGTAATACCATCCCCACACACTTTCAGTTGGTATTAAAGTCAATACGTGACGACACTAGGTCTAGATCCTTGCTTAAGTGTGTTTTAGTTTATGTTAGCAATGGAAACACATCACATATCCACTGCACTTAGGCACCCGAACATATTATTCATATTTTAAAGCCTAAGTTGTGCATGCATATCAAGTCAATTGATGAACGTGCTTGGAAGACTGTACTTACAGGTTATGATGTACCAAAGATCCAAATCAACACATCAACTCTCTCACCAGAAAGAAGGAAAAGTCAATTTCAACCAAGGTTATAAAAAAGTGAAGGTAAACCAAGGTATGATCTTTAATATAGAAAATCAGTTCAATGCATGTTCTGAATATGGTCTTTATGAAAATTAATGTGTCAATATTAGACTTAAGCAAAAACTGAATTTTAGTACTACCTTAAGTGATGAAGCAAATGATGAATTTGATGAATCAAAAGATGTTGAATTCGCTTTTCATACTAAGTGGGTGTTTTCAAACACTATAAGGTGCTTAAAAGCACTTTTTTTTTTTCAAATAGAATCACTTTTGTAGTGTTTTCAAATACAACTAAGTGATTAAGTTAATTTGTTAAAAGTGATTTTGGTGAAGCACCCCTCCACCTATTTCTAATAGCTTCTATGTGCTTCTCATCATTATTATAATCAATTTTACAATTTTACCCTCACAATTTAAATAATATTTCATTTTTACACATTACCTATCCAAATGTAATAAGAGTGTTTTTTGTAAATTTATATATAAAAAAAAAGGTTTATTTTGTAAACACCACAACATATACACAATTGATTTAAAGTGCTTAATTTTGATCACTATGATTTGCAAACACACCCTAAGATTGATTATGATGATTCTTTGGATGATGATCTGGATGATACAGAGTCTGATGTTGCACCTAATGTCATAACATTTATGGTAACATCAAAACAGAGTCACCCAGATTTGAACTATTTTAATGGGTTTGTTGATGATGTAGGCATAAGGATTGATGATTCTAAATACCAAAAGTTGTTAGATAATTGTAACTCTCGGAAAATCTTTCTTAATTCTTTGAATAAAGAAAATGAGAATTTTAAAGGAACAATTACCAAGCTAAAAGTCATACTTACCAGAATAGACCTTGAAGTTTACAAACTGAAGGAGAAATTGATCACCTCTACTTTAAGTTTCATAAAATTTTCTATGAGTGCTTCTGATATATGTTATAACTATTGGTAAATCTGATAATTGTGGTATACGTTATGATGGTGAAACTGCTTCTATTTCTAAGAATATTTGAAAATGCTGTGAATTTTGTGAAGGCAAATGTTAAAACATTTGTTGTAACATCGGCACAAACAGATTCTCACAAATTCAAAAACATTGAAAAAAAGTTTGTATGTCATTATTTTTCGAAAATTGATCATATTTGTCCTTACTGCATGAAAATGTTTGATGATCTGAGATTGAGAAAATGTTACCTAAAAAGATGTCACATCCTATGAAACATTTTATGAAATCTGCATGGAAATCAAAAGTTACCTGTAATATTGTTCACACCTCTTTGAAAGCATGTTTACTTGGTCTATGGTATTTTGATAGTTGTTGTTTTAGACATATGACATGACAAATTGACTACTTATCTGATTATGTGACCTTGAATGATGGTATTGTTATATATGGTGGTTGTTCGAAAGGACATATTAATTGATAAAGATTAAAAATGTTTTACATTTTGATGGATTGGCTCATTTGATTAGTATTAGTCAACTTTGTGATGATAATTTGCATGTAAAATTTGACAAAGAATAATGTTTATGTTCTTAATAAAGATGAAGATTGTCTAGGGCAGTAGATAATTGTTATCTTATTGGAACAAATGTGTGTAATTTCTAGATATACCTGTATTGATCATTTTTAAGAGATATATCTGAAACATTAATTTGCTGCATTTAAAATTCTTTACAAAAGGTTCAAAAATGTGTTTAACTTGAAAGTTGGTCATATTAGAATTGATCATGGTAGAGAATTTGAAAGTAGCATGTTTAATGATTTTTGTGATAAAAATGGTATTTTGCAAGAATATTATCTCCTAAAACTCCACAACGGAATGTCTTTGCTTAAAGAAAAAATATAACTCTACAAGAAATGATAAGAGTCATGCTTACTTCTAAAAGTCTTGCTAAGAGAATTTGGACTGTAGCATTGATTCATTGAATACATCATGTCATATTATTAATAGAGTTTATATTCGATCTGGTTCTATTCAAACACCTTATGAGATTTTGAACAATAGAAAAATAATGTGAAATATTTTCATGTATTTGGTTGTGTGTGTTATATTCTGAATGATATGGATCAACTTCATAAGTGTGATTCTAAAAGTGTAAGGTTTCTTTTTAGGCTATTCTAGAAATAGTAAAGCTTATAAAGTTTATAATCTTAGGACTAACATTGTTCAAAAATCTGTTTATATTGTGTTTGATGATGATAAAGGTCTTACAGATGACAAATTGAAGAAGATGTATCACAAGTGACTGAAAATTCTGAGAATACATTGAAATCTGAAAATGATGCACCAAATGTTAACACATCTGGAGAAACATCTACAGAACAGTCAGTGGTAATTCACAGAATGATCAGTATGTTCCCAAAAGAAATCCTTCTTCAAGAATAGGTAAAAGTCATCTATCTGACCAGATCATAGGTGATGCTACTGTTGGAGTGCAAACAAGAGGAAAAGTACGATCATATAAGGTAGATGTGGTAAGAACAATATGCATGTCTTCTATTTGCAATGTTGTGAATGCAGAGTGTTACTATTCTGAGATTGAACCTATAATGTTAATGAGGCATTAACTGATAAATGTTGGATAAATGCTATGCATGAGGAACTTAATCAGTTTTGAAAGAAATGATGTATGGATATTTGTTCTAAGACCTAGTCATACTAATGTCATTGGAACAAAGTTGATTTTTAAGAATAAAACTGATGAGTTTGATAACATTTTTTTTACGAATGAACTAGTTTAGTTTCACAAGATTACACCTAAGTTGAAGTTATTGATTTTGATGAAATTTTTGCACTTTGTTGGGAATAAAATGAGATATGTTTTGATTCAATACCAAAACCCCCTAAGACATGCCTAAGTCAAAGATGATTATGTTCTAAGAATGTTAGAACATATAGAATAAGGCTAGATGAGGAGCTAATATGTTAGGCAACTCTTAGTTGATTAGATGCACAATTTGAGGGGGAACACATGCTTTGAAGTCTATCAAGAACAAGTCCCCTCAAGGCTCAAATTCTGGAATTATGATCAAGTCTGCTGAAGGTCAAGTATGCTGATCAGGAGAGTTGTCCAGAGGAGTTGTCTCACCACAATTAATCAAGATCAAGTGCTCTGAAAGCTTGAGGTCAACTATGCTGAAGAGTTAGAGACAACCACACCCTAAAGAACTACAATTCAACATGCCAAGATCACTTTGAAGTGAAGCAAAGGGTAAGAGCCAAGTCATCTGAAGAAGAGCAAGCCAACCTTGCTGATAAGCAAGACTGCTGATAGTGATAAGGAGAGTTGTCCAATTGATAAGGAATGTTGTCCTATCATTGGAACAACCTTCAGAAGCCATGTCCATGTCCTAACAAGAGAATCTGAAAGTCAAACATTGGGAAGAGTGCTGCAGAATGAAGACAAAGTCTATACAACCGTTTATTTCCCAAATGAGGACATGTCACTATCAAGATTCTGTCTTCAAAGTTGAAGAACTAAAAGAAGACATTTATGGACATTGAAGGCTGCCTCTCCAACGGGCAAATCCTTCAATTGTCTATAAATACAGAAGTGTGAAGACCATTTGAAAGTATCCAACAACCTCAACATTTGACAAGAATATCCAACTATCCTACAAGCAAGAGTGCTTTAAAAGCTTTCAAAGACTATCTTAGTCTTCATACACTTCTTCTAAGCTGAACTTAATTGAATACCCATACACAAGCTTAGAGAGATATCATATCCTTATACACTGATCTTCATTGTAAAGGATATCTCATAATTTGGAACCTTACTTCAACCCTTACCCCTTTCAAGAGTGAAAGTGAGAAGGTTGTAGGAGCTGACTGTTGAGAGAAGAACAATTCAGTTCTGAGTTGAGAAGAGGGTACTAGGACTCTAGACATCCTAGGGATCAATTCACCAAGGAGTGGCGTTATTGATCAAGTGCACCTTGGCACTATAAAACAAGTTAATTCCAAGAGTGAATGAATTATCCTGTTCAATCAGGGAAAGTGGATGTAGGAGCTTGAGTCTCTGAACCACTATAAACTCTTGTGTTGATTTACTTTTTAAGTACTTACATACATTCAACACTACACACAAAACTAATCTTTCAAAGGTTAATCATTCAAAGACTGTGCAAAACCTATTTGGACAAGTTCCCTGAAAACTGGACTGTATTGAATTGACTAAGTGAATTTCAGAAACTAAAGGAGTCTAAACTAAAAGGGCCAACCACTATTCCGCACTTATAACTCTTTTAGATAGTTATTCAACTAAGTACTCACTAGTACTTAGTAACTTGATTATCTTAAGAGAGTTAATCATCTTCAGCAGAGTTGTCCAAGACAACCTTGCTGAGCTCTGGTTTGATCAAAAGTTGAAAATAATTGCATACAAGTGTATTTCCCCCCCCATACACTTGTTATATACTCCTTTCAGGACCAACAAGTGGTATCAGAGCTGGAGTTCAAAGACCACTGCTTCTGAAAAGTCAACTTGGTTTTCAAAATCACATTTTTAGTACGGTCACTGAACTGATCTATCTGAAATCCTATCAATTGTTGACTAACTGTTTGTTCTTGAGATATGGCAAACAACAATGCTGCTGTTCCACCTCCTGCTGTCCAAGGATTGGACAACATGGTCACAAATCCAGTCAACCACATCTCTCATCACAAATTGCCCATGTTCTCAATAGACAACTATGATTTCTGGAAAATCAGGATGAGGGCTCATCTTGCATCTCTACACACTCATATGTTGAGAGTGATCACAAGAGGTCCTTTTGTGTTCACTCAAGTAAATCCCAGGGTTACTGAAGCTCAAAGAGCAGATATAAGGGAACTGATTCATAAAAGATGAGGATGACTTCACTGCTGATGAGAAGAGGAAAGATAATCTGAATTATCTTGCCATGAACACCCTCTACCAAACAATTCCAGATGCAATAATGGGTAGAGTCTACCATTGCACAACTGCCAAAGAAATTTGGGATACTCTTGCTGAAATGTGTGAGGGTACTGACAAGATCAAGGAGAACAAGCTCCAAGTGGCAGTGCAAAAGTTTGAACAATTCACAATGGAGTCTGAGGAATCCATTGATAAATTTGCTGGTAGATTCACTGATGTGATGAATGAGATCAACTCATTAGGCAAGGTGTACTCCAGAATAGAAGTTGGATTGAAGATCTTGAGAAGTCTCACTCAAAAGTGGGATGTGTATGCTGTAATGATGCAAAATACCAAGGATCTTTCCACCATGCCAATGCAACAAATCTTCTCTGAACTCAAAGCTTATGAGTTCGACCTCAATAGAAGAAAGCCTGTTGAGGAGCCTTCAATTCCCACAAAAGGAGTGGCATTCAAAGCCAAAACAGCTGAACCAGAAATGCAGTCCACTCCTAGATCATCAAAGTCAGTCTCCAAGACTGAAATGAAGGAGGAACTAGCCTTGATGGCTAGAAGGTTTGACAAGCTAAACTCAAGGTTTGGTAGATACAATAAATTCTACCAAGACAACAAATTCAGGAGAAGGTACAACTCTCCTGAAGCTCAGGCTGAGGTCAAAAAGCCTGAAGAGAAAAGATCAGAGGACAAGTACTCTGATAGGAGAAGGTCCAGTAGAGCTGAACCTTCATCATCAAGAAGAAGAGAAGAACCAAAGAAGGATGATGATGAAGACTTGTGCTATAACTGCAAGAAGAAAGGGCACTTCCAGTATGACTGCCCTGAATTGAGCTCTAAGGAGAGAAGAGAAAGGCAAGCTAAAAGAGACAGAAAGTTCACCAATAGAAAGGCCATGATGGCTGGTGAAGAATCTGAAAGTGCTGAAAGTTTCAACTCTTCTGATGGACTGTTCTCCAATAGTGAAGATGATGATGATGTTTGCAACATGGCTCTTGAGGATGATGAGGTATCCTCTACTTCTAGTTCACCATCATTCATCTCACAAAACACTAGTGAGGTCAACCTGAAGCTTTCCTTTGGAAAGTTGATGGAAGATTTCACCATGTTACAAGAATTTCATGATAACTGTGTGAGAGAAAATGAAAGATTGGCAATTGAGCTTGCTAAAAAATCTGAGGTAGCTGTTGATGTCAAATCTACTGAGTTGTATCAACAAGTCTTGAGAGAGCTTGAGGAAGCAAATCTCAGGATAGTTGACCAACAAAATGAGATTGATGATCAACTTCTCTCTCAGGAGAGAAAAGATTTTGAACTGAAAATTCTAAATGCCAAATTTGAAAACCTCTCACATGAGTATGACATTCTTAAAACAAGTGAAGAGAGCCTGAAATTAAAGATGTTCTCTCTGAAGAAATCCTCTAGAGCAATAGAGGAAATTCAGAGTTATCAAAGACCTATGGCTCAAAGAAGTGGATTAGGATTTGATCCATTTGAATCTTCACCTTGTCTTAGTGTTGCTTCTACAAGTAACACTAAGAGAATCTTTGTTAAGTCAGTGGCACCAACTGAAAATGAAAACAAACTGCCACTGAACAAAGGAAAGGGCAAAATGGATGACTTGCCTACTCAAATGCTTCAGGAGACTAGGCCAAAACCTAAGGAAATGGCCAAAGCTCCTAATCACAAGAGGAATATTGGTCAGCAGAGTAGACCCAATGGAAGGGCAACTCTCCTGAACAATGTTCAGAGGAGTTATCCAAGGTATAATCAGCCTAGGCCAACTCTACTGAGAAAGCCTCAGCTGACTAGACCTAAGGACAACTATCCTCAAAGGCAAAATAAAATGAGACAACCAAAACCCTTCATGCCAAAGGGTAATGGTCATAAGAAAGCTTTTCCTCAAAGATTCCCTCACGTAGCACAAAGAACTCATAAGTTCAGGAGATTTGACAATTCTCCTGAAACTTACAGAGTCAACACTTTCACACATACTTTCCCAAAGGCATTTAAGGGAAAGACAATGTATGTAGATGCTAGAGGAAAACAACTTAGCCACCTTGAATCAATCAGGGTTATTAGGCAAGTTTGGGTTCCTAAAGGTACAGCTAACCTCTCAGGACCCAAAACTCAAAGGGTACCTAAACCTATCTAATTGCAGGTACCATTGGGCCACAAGAAGAGGAGCATGAGTAAAAAGTCAGCATGGTACCTTAACAGTGGATGATCAAGGCACATGACTGGAAACAAGGAACTCCTCACTGATTTTATTGAAAAAGAAGGCCCAAATGTCACATTTGGAGACAACTCACAAGCTACAACAAAAGGTTATGGTACTTTGATGATTGGTAACATCAAAGTATCCAATGTGTCTTATGTGGCTGGTCTCAAATATAATCTCCTAAGTATCAGTCAATTCTGTGATAAAGATTTTAATGTTGAGTTTTCAAGTGGAAAATGTTTAATCAAAGACAAGACTTAACAAATTCTACTGACTGGAACTAGGAAAGGGAATGTGTATTTTGCAGACTGGGACAAGTCTACTGATGCTGCATGCTTCATTGCTAAGAGTTCTAGTGAACAAAGTTGGTTATGGCATCAAAGATTAAACCACTTGAACTTCAAAACAATGAACAAGATTGCTAGAAATGCATTAGTTAAAGGACTACCAAATGAGGTTTTCATAAAAGAGCATGTTTGCAAACCATGCCAAGAAGGAAAACAGATTAAAGCCTCATTCAAAGGAAAACCAGTCATCTCTACTGAAAGGGTACTTGAACTATTACATATGGACTTATTTGGACCAATTACCCCAGCAAGCATAAATGGTAGAAAATACACATTGGTTGTGGTAGATGACTTCTCTAGGTTCACATGGGTAGTATTTCTCCTTAATAAGAAAGAAACACAAATCAAACTGCCTGAACTTTTAAAGAGATTGTCAAATGAGAAAAGCCTTAGCATTATCAAGATAAGATCTGATAAAGGCACTGAGTTCATAAACTCATACATCAATGAGTATTGCACATCTAATGGAATAGCTCATGAAACCTCAGCAGCTAGAACTCCCCAACAAAATGGAGTTGCAGAAAGAAGGAATAGAACCTTAAAAGAAGCTGCTAGAACCTTAATTGCTGATTCAAATTTACCAAAGAGGTTTTGGGCTGAAGCTATAAACACTGCATGCCATACTCAAAATAGATGTTTGATTACTAAGGGGCAAGGCAAAACCCCCTATGAACTCTGGAAAGGAAGAATGCATAAAGTGTCATACTTTCACATCTTTGGTTGTAAGTGTTTCATACACAATAATGGGAAAGAACAGTTGAAAGCCTTTAATAGCAAAGCTGATGAGGGAGTATTCCTTGGATATTCTCAAATCAGTAGAGCTTTCAGAGTCTACAACAAGAAAACCCTTATTGTGGAGGAAACACCTCATGTTGTGTTTGACGAATCTATTAATGAGTTCAGGAATGAGAACTTGGAATCAGAAGAAATCACACAAAGGACAACCAGACTGAGCCTAAAGGACAAAGACACTGAATTCATAGAAGTTGTCCAAGCCAACCTACCTGAAAAACTCCCATTGGACAACAATCCTGAAGGCAACCTTCCTGAGGCAAATTCCACTGAAGGGAATGGTGAACTGAATGATCCAATCCCAGTTCACATCCAGGTAACAACTACCAATGAAGAAGCAGTTCCTGCTGAGGTAGTTAATGGGTCAAATAATCAAGGGGGAACTCAAAATGTTGAAAATGCCAATGTCCCTGACATTGAGGACAACACCCCTGATTATGATCCTGAATTAGATCCTGCATTCAATTATCCTGAATTTTATGATCAAAATAACTCAACTTCAGTAGAGGACAACTCTACTGAAGAGATCAGAAAAAGAAGGACTTGGTTGTCTGACCATCCTACTGATCTAATACTTGGTGACCCAAGTATGGGAGTCAAAACAAGGAGATTTCATGGTGAAAGTGATCTTTTCTGCTGTTTCTTGTCAGAACAAGAACCTAGTGATATTGAAGAAGCACTTCAAGATGCCAATTGGATCACAGCCATGCATGAAGTATGGGAGCTGGTGGATAGACCTTCACATCAAGATGTTATTGGAACAAAGTGGGTGTTCAAGAACAAGAAGAATGAGAATGATGTGATTGTCAGAAACAAAGCAAGACTAGTGGCAAAAGGCTATTGCCAACATGAAGGCATTGACTATGATGAGACCTTTGCACCTTTGGCAAGGCTAGAAGCAATAAGGCTCTTTCTAGCCTATGCAGCCCACAAGAGGTTCAAAGTGTACCAAATGGATGTCAAGAGTGCCTTTCTGAATAGAGTCTTGAAAGAAGAAGTCTATGTGGAGCAACCACCTGGTTTTGAGGTTGGAAACCAAGTTTACAGACTGAAGAAGGCTCTATATGGACTCAAACAAGCCCTTAGGGCTTGGTATGATACACTGTCACAATTTCTCTTGGATCATGGATTCACCAAGGGAACTGTGGACATAACTCTCTTCAGAATCTCTGAAGGAGAGGACATCTTGCTTGTCCAAATTTATGTGGATGACATAATATTTGGATCCCCCAATGAAAAGCTGTGTGAGAAGTTCTCAAAGCTCATGCAAAGCAAGTTTGAGATGTCCATGATGGGGTTGATGAACTTCTTTTTGGGACTTCAAGTAAAGCCATCAAAAGAAGGAATATTCATCAATCAAGCTAAGTACACCAGAGAAATGATCAAAAAGTTTGGGTGTACAACCAGCAAGCCAGTAAGGATCCCAATGAACACAAATTGGAAGATGGATCCTGATGAGAGTGGTGTTCCAACCAACTCTACTAAGTATAGAGGAATCATTGGTTCACTCCTCTATCTCACTGCCAGCAGACCTGACATCACCTTTGCAATAGGGGTTTGTGCAAGGTTTCAAACAAATCCTAAGAAAAGCCACCTTGAGGCTGCAAAGAGGATTTTAAGGTATCTCAAAGGCACTGAAAATCTAGGCCTTTGGTACCCTGCTGATGACAACATTGAGCTAACTGGCTACTCAAATGCTGATTATGGAGGTTGCAGAATTGATAGAAAGTCCACTTCAGGGACTTGTCAATTTTTAGGCAACAAGCTCATATCTTGGTTTTCCAAGAAGCAGAACACAGTGGCTACTTCCACCACTGAAGCTGAATATGTTGCAGCTGGAAGTTGTTGTGCTCAAATCCTTTGGTTGAGACAACAACTAAGAGACTACAAAGTTAACTCTACTGAAGTGCCAATATTTTGTGATAACAAAAGTGCAATTGCAATATCACAAAATCCTGTCTTGCACACAAGATGCAAACATGTGGACATCAAGCATCACTTCATTAGAGACCATGTGGAGAAGAAGGACATAAAGTTGGTCAAGATCCACACGGATCATCAAAAAGCTGATATTCTAACAAAGCCACTTGTAGAGGCAAGGTTTCTGGAGCTATCAGTAGAGTTGGGATTACTTGATCCAGGGAAGTTGGACAAGTAAAATCCATTGGAGTTAATTGGAGCAAGGGGAATTAAAATGGTTTTCAGCAGACTTGGTCAAGTCCACTGAAACTCAGAAGAGATGACCTCAAATGATCAGGACTCTTGTCCAATGAGTCTCAGGACACTTGTTCACATCCTTTCAGGACACTTGTCCAAGTGGGGTCAGATAAGTTGTCTTGGCTATCAAAGTATTTTCTTGGTTGATAAGCACCTAATTTGGGTAATCATTGCCTATTTTGATATCTGTCCCATTCCTTTTACAGATATCACCTTTTTTGGATTTTAATTTGTCCCCCACCCAAAAGGTCGCTTTCCATGCATTTAATGTCAAGATTTAACTCTTGTTTGCATTAAACATTTCAAGCCATGATCTATCTCGAGAACTCCCCATCCATTAACCAATATTAAATAACTTCCACATTTTGAATAAAACCAATAACTCACTGTTACATTGGTTTTTGACCATTGGATCAAAATTGGCCAACTCCCCTGAAATTAATCCTGGCCGTCCAAGTGTGTTTTCCATTTTTGACAACCGTTGAAAACTCTCAAAACTCACCAACTCATTGACAAACATTCTTTTTAGAATATTCTCAAGCCTTAAGATCCCCCACAAACACTTCTTCCCCAAGAATTCGAAACCCTAGCTCTTATTTCTCTTCAAACACTCTCAAACTCTCTCAAATTCATTTCTGTAAACCTTCAATGGCTCCCAAAGTTAGACCAGAAATGATCATTGATTTCTCCAACAAGGCTCTAGACCTTGATTTTGGATATTTGAGCAACAAAAACAGCCTTCACTTTGAGCCCATAGTATCATTTGAAAGTGAGGATCCTGAGATTACACCAACCTTGAGATGGTTGAGGAGGGCAGGTCTTCAAAAGTTTATGGAGGGAAGACCAAGCTCCTGCTTGGAAAGTTACATGGCTGAGTTCTTTGCCTTTCTCAAGTGGAGAGGTAAGCCTGAAGATGGTGAAGTTTCCACCAGACTTTCATATGTGGCAGAGGGAGAGGAGGAAGAGAGATTTCATAGGGTGCAATTCTCTTCAGAAGATCTTGAAGGAGCCTTTGGATTGCCTTCTGAAGGAAGAAATCCAGAATTCTATGGTGCTGATCATGAAGATGAGATAGCACAAGAATGGCTTTTGGTCCCAGGTCCACTATCATAAACACAAAACAAGAAGACTCTCAAGCCAAAGCTTCTCAATCTCTTTGAGGTAGTTGCAAAGAGTCTTCTGAGCAACACTGGAAGCCTAGAGCAGGTCAGCCATCCTAGAATCAGAATTATGGCTGCAGTTATTGATGCTAGTGACAAAGGCATCAAATTTGATTGGAGGACCTTCATCATGTCTGAGATGATGAAGGAAAAGGCCAAATTTAAGGTGAAAACTCACAATAAGGTTGTGCTAGAAGGGAAACTCAAGTATTGCACCAGGGCAAGCTTGTTGATTGAGAGGTTTTCCCGTTATTCTCAAATGCAAACCTTTGCAAAGCCCCTCCCAGCCCAGAAGATAATGTTCAGAAAGCTCAGCAAGAAAACTGAGCAAAAGAGGATGCTCATGGCCAAACCTGCTGAAGAAAAGGTGGAGGAGAAGCCAAAATTGAAAAAGAGGACAAAGGCCAGAGTAGTAAAGACAAGGAAAATGTCTCAAATCCCCTAAGAGGAGAAGTCAGGAGCTTCAGCTGAAATTGAAGAAGTTGCTGAAGAGGGAGTAAGTGTGCCTTCTGATCATTCAGAAGAGTTGAGACAGAAGTATAATAAGACTAGACAGAAATCTAGAGGTGATAAGAGGATCAGGGAAGTTGTCCCTGAGAAGGATGGTGAAGGTAGTGGGAGCAGTAGGGCTAGCAAGAGAAGGTCCAAGCCTACTGATAAAGTGTTGGAGCTTCAGGAGGAAAGGTCTCTCCAACTTGCTCTAAGAGAGAGCAGAGCTGAAAGCAGGACCAAGTCTAAGTCAAGGACCAACTCATCTGGTTCTGGAACTCCAGAATCCAGGGTCCCTGAAGGTCAACCAATAGAGGCCAACAACCCTGAAATTCAGAACCCTGAGCCCAACTCCCCTGAAACCCACATAACCCCAACCAACCAACCAATCACCCCCATCAATCTTACAAAGAGATACTCTGCTGAAGGGAGTGTGCAAAGAAGTGGGATAGATGTGCTAGCTGATTTAGCAGTAGATGAGACAAGGCTTCAATCACCCCTTGATTCATCTATGCTCAACTACTCAAAGTTTCTAGAAGCTGCACTTCATGAGTCAACCCCAATTAGTAAAGCCCCTTCAGATCCATTGCTCTCAAAAGCAACTGAAGTACCTTCAATTGCAACCAACCTTTCTGAAGCCAACATCCCTGAACTTAACCTTCCTGAAGCCACTTTAGGAGAACCCAGAGCCAACTCCCCTATAACCCAAAGTCCCCATTAAAGTGGAGATGAGGAGGAGTATACTTATGAAAGTATGCTCAGAGGAGGAGCCAAGGCTACTGTGGACAGTTTGTATCCACAACTTGCTGAATTTCCAAGAATTCAGAAGATGTTCAATGATTTGAGGATGCTTGAGGATGTGAAAGACAAAACTATTATGGAAATTTCACAAGTCATCCAAGATAAAGGTGCAAACTGGTGGCAAGTGGAGGAGAGCAGATTGTTGCACTTTGCTGGAGTTTTAAAGACAAGATTCCTCATTGATGAGGGAGTTTTTGCAAAGTTAGTGGAGGATAAGATCAATGAGGAAAAGGAAAGGAAAGCTAAGGGCATCAAACACCCTGATAGTAGCTCAAATGATGATGATTTCCCTGATGATCCCTCAAACCCTTCAAACCCCAACCCTCCTGAAACCCCTCAAGCCAACCTCCCTGAATCTACTCAACCCAAGTCTTCTGTATCAGCCAGACTTTCAAACCCTCCTAAAACCTATCATAGGAAAGGCTCTGTATCTTCAGAGGTGTTGACCAAGGGTGGTAACACAACCAAAGACACACCTGCCAATGAAGGTTCTTCTGAACCCAAGGCACAGCCTAAAGATGTTGAGGTTCCTATGCTAGAGTCTGGTTTGGTTAAGGCCTATTCAGTGTCAGGAGAGTTGGACACTGATCAGCCCTTAATCATTCAGGATGACTCAGTGGCTGTTGAAATAAGCACTGTGATCTCCCCACAACTGCCATCTTTGAACCTTGTTGAAGGTAGAGATGATGCAGGTTTAGGTGATGGAGTTGAAAAGGAGAATTTAGTGGAAAAACCAGAGGGAGTAGTAGATGAGAGAGATGTGGTGATCACTAGAATAGTGAGTGTACCACCAAATGAGGGTGATATAAGTGAGGAAGGGCATGCTATTCTTGAAGTCAAATCTGAACTTCAGGAATCCCTTGATGAGAGGAGGCCTGTTCCTTTAAGTGAGGAAATTACTAATGAAGGAAGAAAAGAAGTAGTTGAAAATGAGAAGAAGACTGCTGATGTATCAGAGTCTTATGAAAAAGAAATTGAGTGTGATGAGTGTGTTTTCACTAACCCTTTTGATTTGTCTGACATTGCAGGTATAAGTCTTGATCAAATCTTTGCAGTTGACTTCTTGACAGATGCTCCCATTCATGTTGATTCTGGATCAGCACAAGCCCTACTTGGCTTGCAATCAACAAAGTTGGATTCCTTGGCCCAACAAGTTCAATCAGCTCATGCAGAAACTTCTGGAGCTTTAGATGAGCATGGAAGAACCTTGGCATCTGTGGAAATGAGGCTGACAGGCTCTGAGGATGTGGTGTTACCCACATTAGAAGCAAGAATTGAAGGAGTGGAATCTGGTTTTCAAACCATTTCCACTGAAGTTCACAAAGCCAAAGTCAGTATGGAGAACATCTCAAAGGAGGTCAAGAAGGATCAAAAGCTGCTTAGAGATAACCACAATGCAAATGTTCAAGCTATTAGATTGACCATTAAGCAAGCTCTTGGCAAGAAGACAGCCTTGCAGAAGAAAAGAGCAGAGGCACAAAGGCTTGCTATGGTGAAAGCAGCTTCAGAGAAATTTTCCCAAGAGGTGATGGCCAACATTGCTGAAGGTGCAGTGGCCAACCTCACTGAGCTTCTAAAGGCCCAACTAGATGCATCTCTAAAAGCAACCATGGAGGAGGTTGTCCAACAAAAGATGAAGCCTGTTCTAGCTTTTCTTAGCTTGAGCAGTGATAGGATGCAGAATATACATGATGAGAATGTATATTTGTTGGAGGATATGAAGTCTCTAACCCAAGCCCAGTCCTTGATGGCATCAACTATGAGTGAGCTCAAACCTGAATGTTTTGATGCTGCCAAAAAGGGGGAAAGGGAAAGAGCAAGAGCAAAAGGTGCCTTAGTGATTGGAAGCCCAGTGAAAGGGAAAGACAAAATTGCTGAAGGAAAAGGAAAGGAGCCAGCAGTGCTGAACTTGGAAGAATTGGATGAAGAGGAACAGTTAGCACTTGCTTTGAAAAATTCAATGGCCTCAGCTCAAGAGGAAAGAGTGAGGTTACAGCAAAGACCAGGAGGAGAGGTGTCTGGTTTGGACAAAGATGCTGAAGGAGTCCAAACTAGAGGAAAGATCAAGAAGGCCCAAGGAAAGAAAAGAACAGCTGAGACATTCACTGACTTTCCTAACAGTCTTGATTTGCCTCCTGAATTCAGAATTGTTGATAATGAACCTATCTCCAAGAAGACCAAAGTTGCCGAAAAGGATAAGAATGCTGAAGTGTCCAAGATTGCTGAAAAAGACAAGTCTTCTGAGAAGGAAAAGTCTACTGAGACTAAATCCACTGAAGGTGCCAAAGCTTTTGAAGATGTAGAGGAGCTGTATGAAGAAGGCTTTGGACCTGGACCTAAGAAGAAGAAAGTGGTGGTGCTAAATGATCCATCAAAACTGTTTCATGAAGGGTATGGCAAAGACCCTGAAACTCAACAGAAGCTGGCCATGATGAGGGCCCAAGAAAGGATGGACTTGATGGATGAAGCACAAAGAGCAAGAGATAAAAGAAGAGCAGATTTCCAGAAGCCAAGAAGGAAGAGAGCAACCTTCAACAAAATGAAACCACAATTACTGATCCCAATGGACACCAAATATCCTCACTTGGATAAATGGGTGCCAATTCAGCTAAATGACTCATGGGAGGAAGCCAAAAGGGAGTTTGTTTATGATCATTATGTCATTGACAGATGGAATGGAAGAGATGCCAACTCCACTTTTGCAGAGTTCATGATAGAGTATCACAGAGAGCTTTATCAACAACTGCTTGCAGCTGCTGATATTGCAAGATTTGAACTCACTGCCCCCAAGCCAATCATCTACATGCCTCCAAAGCTTGGTGGATGGATTGATCAGTCAAAGATCCTTAATGAATTCACTGAGATCCTCAAGCTGAACAAGATGGTTCTTGGACCCAAGGGAACAAACCAAGAAGCCATTGCCTTGAAAAGAAGAGTGTGGGCACAATATGGGATGGTGCCACCTCCTGAGGATGATCTCTGAAAATGGCTAAGTCTTCTGACCTTTTGGATGAAAAACTTATCTTACCTGAAGATATGTTTTAAATGGTCAATTATGCTGAAGTGTGGTCAAGATTGCTGATGTAGTGTGCTATGCTAATCTGTTTACTCTAATATGCATTAGTTGCTCTAATACAAGCATTTGTCTTGATATCCAGTATTCTGCTCTGATACTTGAAGTGTTTTGGTTTTGCTCTGATACTAGAAGATGCTCTGAAACTTGAAGATCTAAGTACTTTTAAGTGTTTAGTTGTTTTGCTCTGATACTCTAGAACTTATGTTTAATGTATGCTCTGAAACTTTTGTAATGAAATGATCAATTGTAATGATGTCTTGAATTCATGCTCTGATAAGTTATCTTCAACTATCAACATGCTTGTAATGATTTTTATATGAATGATAGTTGAACTACCTTTGAATCAAGATACATTATTGCAGAAATCTCTCTATGCCTATCCTTGATGAGGAGCTAATATGATTATGTTCTAAGAATGTTAGAACATATGGAATAAGGCTAGATGAGGAGCTAATATGTTAGGCAGCTCTTAGTTGATTAGATGCACAATTTGAGGGGGAACACATGCTTTGAAGTCTATCAAGAACAAGTCCCCTCAAGGCTCAAATTCTGGAATTATGATCAAGTCTACTGAAGGTCAAGTATGCTGATCAGGAGAGTTGTCCAGAGGAGTTGTCTCACCACAATTAATCAAGATCAAGTGCTCTGAAAGCTTGAGGTCAACTATGCTGAAGAGTTAGAGACAACCACACCCTAAAGAACTACAATTCAACATGCCAAGATCACTTTGAAGTGAAGCAAAGGGTAAGAGCCAAGTCATCTGAAGAAGAGCAAGCCAACCTTGCTGATAAGCAAGACTGCTGATAGTGATAAGGAGAGTTGTCCAGTTGATAAGGAATGTTGTCCTATCATTGGAACAACCTTCAGAAGCCATGTCCATGTCCTAACAAGAGAATCTGAAAGTCAGACATTTGGAAGAGTGCTGCAGAATGAAGACAAAGTCTATACAGCCGTTTATTTCCCAAATGAGGACATATCACTATCAAGATTTTGTCTTCAAAGTTGAAGAACTAAAAGAAGACATTTATGGACATTGAAGGCTGCCTCTCCAACGGGAAAATCCTTCAATTGTCTATAAATACAGAAGTGTGAAGACCATTTGAAAGTATCCAACAACCTCAACATTTGATAAGAATATCCAACTATCCTACAAGCAAGAGTGCTTTCAAAGCTTTCAAAGACTTTCTTAGTCTTCATACACTTCTTCTAAGCTGAACTTAATTGAATACCCATACACAAGCTTAGAGAGATATCCTATCCTTATACACTGATCTTCATTGTAAAGGATATCTCATTAGTTGGAACCTTACTTCAACCCTTACCCCTTTCAAGAGTGAAAGTGAGAAGGTTGTAGTAGTAGAAGTGGTAGGAGCCGACTGTTGAGAGAAAAACAGTTCAGTTCTGAGTTGAGAAGAGGGTACTAGGACTCTAGACATCCTAGGGATCAATTCACCAAGGAGTGGTGTTATTGATCAAGTGCACCTTGGCACTATAAAACAAGTTAATTCCAAGAGTGAAGGAATTATCCTGTTCAATCAGGGAAAGTGGATGTAGGAGCTTGAGTCTCTGAACCACTATAAACTCTTGTGTTGATTTACTTTTTAAGTACTTACATACATTCAACACTGCACACAAAACTGATCTTTCAAAGGTTAAACATTGAAAGACTATGCAAAACCTATTTGGACAAGTTCCCTGAAAACTGGACTGTATTGAATTGACTAAGTGAATTTCAGAAACTAAAGGAGTCTAAACTAAAAGGGCCAACCACTATTCCGCACATATAACTCTTTTAGATAGTTATTCAACTAAGTACTCAATAGTACTTAGTAGCTTGATTATCTTAAGAGGGTTAATCATCTTCAGCAGAGTTGTCCAAGACAACCTTGCTGAGCTCTGGTTTGATCAAAAGTTGAAAAGAATTGCATACAAGTGTATTCCCCCCCCCCCCATACACTTATTATATACTCCTTTCAGGACCAACACACTTGTTGCTAGGATAGAATCTATTAGATTATTTCTAGCAATTGCATGTTTTATTGACATTAAACTTTATCAAATGGATGTAAAAACTGCATTTCTAAATTGTATTTTGAATGAAAAAGACGCATATGTTGAACACCTTAAAGGATTTGAAGATCCGCAATACCCTGATCATTTTTGTTAGAGGAGAAGCCGATATAACTTTGTTCATTAAGCACACTGGAGAAGATTTACTTATTGCTCAAATATATGTTGATGACATTGTGTTTGGTTTAACTTGTGATAAAATGTTAACCAATTTGTTAAAGCAATGAATGCAACATTTGAGATGAGTATGGTTGGAGACTTGAATTATTTTTTAGGTCTTCAAATCAAGCAATATAAGGATGGTATATTCTTCTTTCAAGGTAAGTATGCTAAGAACTTGGATAAAAAGTTTGATCTTGAAAGTTAAAAAGTAATGAAAACTTCTATGAGATCTACTTTGAAACTTTGCAAAGGCAATGCTGGTAAGGATGTTGATCCAACATTGTATAGATCCATGATAGGAAGTTTACTTTATCTAACCTCTAGTAGAGCAGATATTATGCATAGTGTTTTTGTTTGTGCTAGGTACCAAGCTAATCCAAATGACTCTCACCTGAATGCAATGAAAAGAATTATCAAGTTTGATGCAGGTACAAGTGAACTTGGGATATGGTACACTAAGGACACCAACAACACATTTATTGGATACAGTGATGCGGATTGAGCATGAGATATAGACGACATAAAGAGTAAGAGCAGCGGATGTTTCTACATGGGAAAAGAATCTTGTGGTTAAGCAAGATGTTTCATGACTTATTATATTGATATCCTTACAATTTTCTGTGATAATACGAGTGCATAAACATTTCTAAAAATTCAGTACAACACTCACTCACTAAACACATTTGCATTAAGAATTATTTTATGAGAGATTTAGTGGAGAAGAACATAGTAAAGTTGGAATACGTACCTACTGAAAATCATAATGATGATATATTTACTAAGGTCTTGACCTTGAGACATTCTCATCTTTGAGGAAATCTCTTGGTATGTGTAATATCTGAATAATCCTAGATGGATGATGTCGCAAATATGATAGCATTTGGGACAACATCGTAAGATTGTATAGTTGTTATAGATTTAATTTATTTCCTATTTTCGTTGAATAATTCCTTTGTAAAATATTCTTGAATCTAAAATTTGTTGTGCAAAAATAAACATGTCTTACACCTCTCAAATGCATAAAAAATAGAAAGTTATTAGCATACTAAAAGATGTACCAAATCACTGAGTAACTATGGAGCACGGAGTTCGCTACTACGATGCCTTCTTTTCAAAAGGTGATATTTGGTAAAAACATCAAGAGGTTTGTAATCCATTAAGTAAGTATGGGGCACGGAGTTCGCTACTACGATGTACTCTACATGAACAATGGATCAATACAAATTAGATGTTATAACACAAAAGAAAAAAATATGGTGCAACACAAATGAAGTAAATTCATGTAAAAACCGTGTTGAGGTATATGTAACGGTTTTGAGCATAGCATTAGATGATTCAATTATATTTTTATAAGTTGTAATTATTTGATTATCTGTGGAAATTTATTTTATTTATTCTGATTATACTAACCCACATCTTTGGTTTATTTTTCAAGTTATACACATTTAAATGTTAAATATTCTAGATTGTTCTTAATTTAATTAATTATTTAATTATGATTTTACCCACTACTTACCTATGATTTATTTTTGTGGTTAAGTTTATGGAGTATTATCGAATTTCTTCTGGAATCTTCCTTAGTTAGTTCTTATTTTTATACGTATTACTTCCAACTATGCATTCTCTCCTATATTCTTCTCATAACATGATATACTAATCATTGCATTTTTTCGAGTAATTTGAGTATTGCTTTTTAAGATTTGCTAAAGCCTTGTTTGTCTCGGTTATTGTGATTATCTTTTCGATTTCTTGGTGCTTTAATGACAGGAAACAAAGAAACTACCTCACCACACTCAAACTCCCACGAAACCGTCATCCCCATCTCTCTCAAACCTTAATAGTTTCGCTTTCATGGCCGCTTACACCAAAACTCACCAACTGCTACAAGAAAAGCTGAAACACTTACCCAAACAATTCCAGTTACACCCATTCCTATAACTGTTCACATTCAACTCGATACGACCCTTAACGAGTTGAACCAAGTTGTTGAGAATATGTTTCAATCGAATGTGAATTATGAGAATCTATCTATTCTTACTGTTGGAAATACGTCCATTGACATTTCTCACTACTGAAAACCGAAAAACTCACCACTACACTTGATTCGCTCACCTCACAAAAGCCCTAATTTCCAAGTCCTAATACTGAAATAGAGGCAAATGCCTCGATAGCTTCATCTTTGGGGGAGATTGAAAAGGAAATTGATGATTTTCCTGTTGCTGAGTAGAATGTGTTTGCAAATGCTGAGACATCCGATTCTGAGGACGCTCAAATGAAGGAGACTGACGCGAATGCTAACTCAGGTGAAACTAACTTTTCTCTTTTTAATATTGATGAATCTGAATATATTGCATTTATGAAGATTGTTGAGAAAGAAAAGAGAAAAGATTAGCCCATGTTCAACGAAGGAGATCCGGCATTGTGTTCACTAGAGTTGATTACTCTAACTCACTGAGGAGAAAGAATAAAGAAAGTAGTGTTGTTGATGAACCGATTTAAGACATTTCTTAATCGGAGGAGGAACAAATTGTTACTGAGAAATAAGTCAAAAGGAAGTATGATCCAAAGGGAAAAAAGGTTGCTGCTAAACGAGACTTGCCCAAAAGAATTGAATCTGATCCAGAAGATAATCCCATTGTGTATGAGATTAAGAAGACTCTGAGGAAGAATGCTGCATCAAAGGCTGAAGCAAGTGCCGCAACACCAGACCCTGATGACAGTAGGAGTGATGATTCTGAGAAGAGCAGTAGTATGTGACATATTTTTATGCTTGCTAAAGATCTCACATCTCTATACTCTGTACTCCATAAATTGATTGTCTACAATTAGATACCCTATACAAATTCCACTAAGGTGACTAAGGATCAAGCTATATAGTTGTATATGATGGTTGTGTTGAAGAATTTCAACCTGAATTTAACTATTTTCACCACATGCAGTTTATAGTGATATTTCTTATAAAAGGATTTTACCTTACCCTGTGTTGATATGTTCATACCTCAAGAGACATGAATTTTTAAAACCTGAGGAAACTAAGGTTATTTGAGACAAAGTACCCTTGATAACTATCTCACCTGCTTTGTTACTTGGTGAAAGGATTGTTGATTTGATTTGTTACACAATTCAGATGATTCTGATCACATAGATGCTCTTATTCCAGTTCGACCAACTCCAGCAAGACCTGAACAGAGAAATGCTACACCGAATGTGAAACGCATTGGTGGCCACATTGGTCAAATTTTTTCTGTTTCTAGATCTTTTACTTTACTTCAACTGAAACGTTTACATGACTCTATTGATGAGCTTCAGTTCCTTAAATCCAGTGGTTAGAGACGCTTTCTACTACCACAGGGGGAGAAACACCATCAACTTCTGGGGGTTCGAAGTGAGGAGCTCCATGAAGATGTACCAGAAACTGGTTGGTGTACCTGATGCTATTCATGAAGAGACTGCTGAACCAGATGTTGTAGTTCACTTTGCTACAACGTGCACTGTTGTTGAAGAGGAGGAGGATCAATTTGTTGATGTTGATGAACATATGGATGTTCTTTATAACATCTAAACAAGTTATGGTAACAACTGAACAGGTTGATACAAGACAGGGGGAGGGCTGAACATTATAAGTGATAATGTGTAAGAACATGATGCTGCAGTTGTTGATACAACAATATATTTCACTTGTTTGGTTTCTTAAGTATTTGTGCCTTTTATACTTCCCTTGATCTTATTCATTTATGTTACTATGTTTAAGTTGATTTACATATTCTATTTTTCCTTCCTAGTCGATAGGCTGTTCTTTATTCAATGTGCTTAAATTGTTTGCATTCATGATAATAGTTTACTGCTTAGCTTTATGCTTAAATTATTTTCATACTTATTATCATTTGCTTACTGCATGTTGTATATGTTTATGTGTATGTTTATGTTAGTTGTTATTTGTATTATTTTTTCTAACTTGCCTTATTATTCAATTTGCTTAAATTGTTTGCTTTGAGGATAATTTAGAAGTACACTTCTTTTTAATTCTCAGTTGCTTACTGCTTATTGTTTAAGTCTTTGTTAGATATTGTTGTTTTTCACTTTTTTTTTGCTCTGATTTTATTTTATTGAGTCATACATAAGTCTTAGGTTGATATAGTACATATTCATATATGCTCTGATTTAACTTATGATTTTTGTAAGTTTATATGTTGTTCAGATAAGTATATTGTTTATACTTATTGTTGTTTTGAGTGAGATTACATTGCTCTTATAGACTATGTGAAATCATTCTTGGTCTTTCTTACTTTGATTCGGAAGCTACAACAGGTGTTGACTAGATTAGTACATGGATATGATGGTAATGCTCTAGCATGTACATAATACTGAGTATATATATAAATATATGTGCATCAGGAGTGTTGTAGTCGAAAGGTCGAATTGGGGGAGATTGTAGATGTTGTTACTCTTAAATGTCTTAATATTCACAACAACATCTTAATTCGACCTTTCTTATTTTGTCTAAGTCTAAATTCTGTTTTCTAGCTAATGCTGCTTTGGATGTTGTAACATCGCGGGTTGAAGATCTAGAAGATTCTACATGGTTCCAGGCTGGAAGGATCTGGAAGCTTGCAGAACGTTGTAGATCAGACGGTTGCATGGAGAAACGTCCAGAATAGGCTAGAAGGTGCTAGAATGCATTGGAATGAAGACTGGGCTAAAAAGAAGGGATGAGATCCTATAAAATAGGATCTGGATTATGAAGCTTCTAGAATTCGTTTTTTCCACTATAAATACACAAGGAAGACTTCATTATTCAGCATGGAGAATTAGGAGTAATCATATAATGTCTACTTGAAGCGTTAATCATACATAGACATTATATCGGTTATTACTTCTTCTTCATCAGATTCTCGTGCAATATGAAGAAATACATATCAGATCCGAGAGTCACATATTTCACGAAGTGCTATTCTTTAATTCTTAAACTAGCGTTCATCCTGTTAGGAATTAATTGTCATTAGCATGTTTATGTCGTTGTGCCGAAGTGTTCCAACTTCCTGTACAACATAGACGTTTCTATACTTCTTTGATAGATAGATCATAGAGTTAGTTTAGTTTTTGGCAGTGTTTTACACTTAAGCCACATTTAGATTTGATAGTTTATCAAGTCTTGTTTCCGTTGTGAATATTTGTTCACACTACATTTGTATTCACTCATTGATTAGTGAAAGTTTTGCCATAAGGCTCACGCATAGATTTTAAATTAAAATCTATGTAAAAATTATTTACATTGTGTTCAGTTTATTTTTAGTGTTTTAGTCTTCCGCTGTGCCTGTCTTTTCTGATATTCTGTTTGAGTCTGTGTTACACTATTTGTCTTAACATACAGTGTAACATTGTTCTGTTTTTCACTTAAACACTAGTAATACCATCCCCACACACTCTCAGTATGTGTTTAAATTATTAACGAGTTATTTCATAAATTGTTATTATTTGTTAAAAGCGCATTAATTAATATATGTTAAAATATACATATGATTAAATTTATTATTTGCGATATTACTTGTAAAATGATTATAAGATTTATTCTTGATGAGAAAATGTTAAGTAAATTATGAAACAAGAGTTCTGATAATAATTAAATATTCAAGAAAACGTGCTAGGCGAATTGCGGCCTAATCAGAGCTCACACGATCCTTGCGTAACACTTGCTAAAATTATTCAAGAAGTTTGTAACTTTTCTTAAAAGTTAACCAGGTGGGTACGTAACACTAACTGTATTGCTGATGTAAATGTTATATGGACTGTTGGTGTGTTCTAATTAAAGGGAACGAAATAAAATGAAGTTAATAAATATGAAAACACATGATACAAAAATGGCATAACTTTATGAAAGAGTATCAGATGTTTGAAAGATGGCACGGTACGATTATGTGTATCAGATGTCTGAAAGATGGCACGGTAAAATTATTATGAAAGAGTATCAGATGTTTGAAATATGACACAGTACGATTATGTGTATCAGATGTCTGAAAGATGGCACGGTACAAATATTATGAAAGAGTATCAGATGTCTGAAAGATGGCACGGTACGATTATGTGTATCAGATGTCTGAAAGATGAGACGGTACAATTATAAGAGAGCTAAGACTCTACCAAAAAGCCATTTAACGCAAGAACTTAAATGAAAAAAAAAAAAAAAAGGGATAATGCACAAATGAAATATCTAAACATGGGGAAAGGGTAGAAGCTTTTAAATTTTAGAATTATACCAATCTGTATAACAGCGTACAGGTTATCCACAAAGATTTTTATCTCACGCCCCAACCTTTAATATTTTCAGGTCATGATATGGAGACTCCGGAGCTGTCGTAGACACGAAGACCCCCTTATATATATTTACATATATATATAACTACCTAAATGATAATATTAATGGACATCTTTAACTTTCAAATTGTCGTACTTTTGAAATCACTACTACTTTCGTCGAAAGATGTACTTAAGACTCGTCGATGATACTTTTGCTAAAACAACTCAAGGCTATAATTATGAAACGTATGAACTTATATTATATTGTAAAAATTAATGTATTAAATGATTTTCCGTTGCAATGTTCTATTCTATTTTGTTATTTATTCATTTTAAAAGAAATTTTTAGGCTCAGTTTTCTCGGTCACTAAGTAATGACTTGGATTTCGGAAGGTCAGACCTTGAGGGTCCACTTTCTGAAAACGGGGGCGTTACATTATTTACTGAAAATGCCACTCCATGGCCCACATTATATTTACACTTTCAACCCAATTAACAATTTAACAATACTAATTAAACATTTAAACCTATTATTTAAATTAGCACAACTCTCTCTCTCTCGAATCTTCTTTTTGGATTATCAACCAAGAAAGTGAGAAACCATATAGCGATTCGATTGTTCTTCGTGTTTCCATCGACTACCATTGATTGTTCTTCTTCTTTCCATCTACTACCTTTGTGATGGCCGACGGTTCATCCACAGTCGGATTTTCTGATTCTCCTACCTTGAAAACTATTTTAGCCCTTTCGCTTGATGACACGATTGTGTCGGAATCGTTGATGTGTTCTAATTCATCTACCATCGGGTCTAATTTGTCCGATTTTCCTACAATTGAAGCTTTTTTGTCCGCCGGAACCCTATTTTCTGATTCTCCTACCATCAAAACTATTTTGCCCCTTCCTTTTGACACTATTGTGCCAGAATCGTTGATGGGTTCCGATTCATCTACCATCGGGTCCCATTTGTTCGATTCTCCTACAATCGAACCCTCTTTGTCTGATTCATCTACTATGGTGTTGGATTCATTGAAGTGCAAATGTGGTGCTCCAATTTCTGAGTCGATCGTGGTATTATTCCTTGATGTATGGATGTGGTGCCCCTATTTCTCAGCAAATGGTGTTCGATTCTCACAAAGTAGTGTCATATCCGACGGTTCTCGAAAATGATGATTTTTCGAAGATTTTTGGACCCTCTCGTGGACCAAGGTGCCCTGAAATGCGTCAATACACTGTGGATAGCTACCTTATATGGATTCCAACAGCTAAATGTCTTTTAAATAGGTCATTTATATCCAACTCATGCTCACTCATTTAATTTATGATTATATTTCTGAAATGTTGCAAGAGTGCTATGAGAGTATTGATGGTTTTTCTGATTTAGTGTTGAAATGATGTTTGCATGTATAGCGAGACATGTTTTAGGTTAAAAGCCAACCCTAGAATGTTCACTCTTAGGAGTGGAGGATTTAACTTGAGTACAATACACCCTGTGATGTTTGTCAATTGAATCTGAGGATTTATTGTTGATGTTTAAAAAGCACCACTGGTATGTGAACTTTTAGGTGTGGAGGCTTTAGCTGAATAACAACCTTGTGATGGATGTTAATTGAATCTGAGGGTTGAAATATGGTGAAATTTATGTCTTTTGTGTACTGAAATTGAATGTGGGAGTTTGAAATATGGTGAATTAAAGCCTTCTATCTAGGAGGTGGAGGCTTTAACTTAATAACAACCCTGTGATGGATGTTAATTGAATCTAGGGATGGCAATGGGGCAGAGCAGGGCAGGGCAGATAGTTAAATATCCAAATCTGCCCTGCGTTCATAAGTATCTGCCATGCGACCTACTGCGGGGCAACGTTTTGTGCCCTGCCCTGTGCAAGTCATTGCCCTGCCCCATGCACTCCAAAAGTCCAAGTAAAACATGCAGATTAAATTAAATTAAACAATAAAATAAATATTAAAAATCCACAACTAAATTAAACATTAAAATTAAACATTACAAATTCACTAAATCATATCCAAAATACTTAACAGCAAATAAATGTGTTTTGTGAAATTGTGATTTGAAGACAGTGAGAGAGTGAGCGGCGGGATAATGGAATAGTGGCCATAATTAAATAATATATATTAATATATATATATATATATTAATATAATTTTTTTTTATATTCAGGGCAGGGCAGGGTAGATCAGATTTTTATAATACATGGATCCATGCCTGCCCTGCCCTGCGTGCGGGGCGGGGCAGATTTGCCCTGTTTTAAGAATGGAGCAGGGCAGAGCGGATCTAAACCTCTCAGAGCAGGGCGGGTCGACCTCGGGGCAGATCATTTTGCCATCCCTAATTGAATCTGAGGATTGAAATATGGTGAAATTTATGTCGTATGTGCACTGAAATTTATTCCAGAGTGTTGTGCTGCTCGCTTATTTATATCTTCAATTTTGTCCAAGGACCTAATTACTGTTTCCAGTGTAATTTTCATATTGTGAATGACGACTTCAGATGATTTGCCATATTCTAAGACCAGTAATTCATGAATGCACACATATCTACTTATGTCAATGTATGCATTTTGATTGTGTTAAGAGTAACCTGTATTTTTTTTTTTAAATATAGAGGCTCATGTCACTATTAAATTTTGGTTGTGTACTAATACACATATGTATATAGAACTATGTCTACTTTTACTATTAGTTATTGTACTGAATCATTTGGTTTTTGGACTGAGTGGTTTAAGGAAAATTGTTAAGATTGTGTGCAGGTTATATGTTTGGACTTTATTGGTGATAAATAAGGTTAACCTCTCCTTTTTATCACTTAATTTTGTTGTGGTTTGTATGTATCATAAGTAATATTTACATAATGGTATCTTATGTATATTGCTGATGGGAGATAAATAGGTCTTTGTTATATGGTTTGATATGAGCAAGATGCTTTGATAACTGAATGATTTATCTTGTAAATATCTTAGATAGATGCGAAATTCTACATCTTATTGTTTATTGTAGATCCTTTGAGTCAATGGTTGTGGCTTTGGCTTTAGATGTTATCGTTATCTTGCACTGTTTCTTCCTATCAATGTTTTTCCTATGTGATATATTATTGTTTGTTGGATATTATTTGTAGTAGTATGCTTCCATGTGTTAATTATTTTAGGTGCTTCAATAATAAAGTTAAAAAACTCGTGTATGTACCCAAGTTAAAATAGTCTTGTTATTGCTTTATCCATGTGAAATTATTGGTGTATTTTTGGCATGTAAAGATGGACATAAACACCATACACAATGTTATCTGTAATATAATATAAGATACAAGTTTGTGAATTAAATCTGCTATTTTTCTGAAATGTCCATGTTGAGTGTCAAACAATTGTCCCACATCGGATTAGCATTGAAGGATCATTGGGTATAAAGGGGGGACTAGTATCTCCATTGGTATGAGGCCTTTTTGGGGAAAACTCAAAAAGCAAAGCCGTGAGGGTCTTGCCAACCCAAAGCGGACAATATCATACCAAGTGGAATACTATGGAGGGTCCAAGTCCTGCCCAACTCTACGAGGGCTTGAGGATTCATAACTCGTAGATTTACTCAACAGTCCATTTGTTTAGTAGTTTGCACTGGTTCCCTTAACTTAGCTAATTAATCAAGTTCCCATATTGTTTACAAATTGAAATTGAATTTAAAAATAGTACAAGCCATAACTAACATATTCAAATTTTCATTTTTTACTAAACATAGTAAGGTCCTTGAGGTTGAATGGATGGCTGCAACTTTACAGATGAGAAAAGTTATTATCATACTTAGGATATTGAGGGAATACAGTCACACTTTGTTAGATTTAAGTTATTTCAGCAATGTGCACTTGTGGTTATAGTAGATATCAGCAGGGAATGTAAAAAATTATGGAGGATTATTGTTCCAGTATTTTTTTGGTCTATTTGGCTTGAGAGGAATAAGAGAATTTTTTAAGGTAGGCATAAATCTTTAGAGAATATTTAAAGTTAGTCTATGGGTCTCTAGTTACAGGTAGTTCAATGAATTCTTACTATTACTAAATGACTTGGTGAGGGATGAAGTTTGACCAAATTATTTTTGGTATTATTTGTTTGTTACTTACTTTTCTGTGGAATTTGTCATTAACCCCCTCCCCCCACCCCATAGGGGAATAACTAGTTATCATGCAAGTAAATCCTGTTGTACATAAGTTATGCACTTCCCTACTTCAGGATAAGGCTAGTTTTCTTAAGTGGGGCCATATTCTTGTGATCGTCTAGTTCCCTAAACTTAGTTAATTAATCAGGTTCCCATATTGTTTACAAATCTGAAATTGTATCAATAACATGTTTAAAAAATAGATTACCATCTTTTTTACAAAAAGGTTCAATATGCAAGTTTACAAAAAACATTCCACATGCATGCATGTTACAAAAAGCATTCCACAAAAAGCATTTCAAGTTTGGAGTCTATGCTAGCCACCGTAGATCTGCAACTAAACTTTCCACATCATATGAACAAACAATTTGATTCTTAGGTTGCCTTAAGTAGTCAATGCATTCTTTGAGTAGTAGCTCAACAACTTGGATGCACTCTGGAAGTATTTCCTCTCTGGTGAGTATTTCTTTGTACATATGGGGCAATGTATATGAATTGTGCCCCTTGCATTTCATTATCTCAATCATGCAATTTTGTAGACTTAGGAACACCTTATTCAATGTGATGTGTGTGAGTTTGTATAAGAAAGCATAACATTGTGAAGAAGATCATCTACATTGTATGATTTTGTCTCATCTTGCAAACTCTGAATTGCTCTAAACCCCCCCCCCCCCCCCCCAAATCATTGATGTTCGTATCAGGAGAATTAGCTGGCTGACAAATCAGATGGATATTGAATCCATCTGAGCTTGCAGCAGCTCTGAAATCAATATCATTGTTGTTAATGTGTGGCCTGGCATTGTCCTGTTGTATAAATATGTTCCTTGTTGCATTAGCTGGCTATTCCTCATTAATTGCTGGAATAATCTACAAAGTAATGTAACCAACATTTATATACTTTGTGTTTGAATACTTACTTTGTTAAAAAACTACATGATGATATTTTTCTGATAGTGTTAGTTTTAGTAATGAATTGTGTACCTAGTTGATTAAACAATTCTTGATGAATTCCTTGTTGATTGTTTAAATTGGCTTGGTTTCCAAATGTGCCCTTCAATCTGTTGTTGTTGTTTCTTTTGGCTGGCTCTTGTTTAGTGAATGGAAATAACACCATTTTTCCATCAAATATGAGGTCACCATTCATTGCATATTGTGGCCTAGCCTCTTCACACATGAACATAAACTTAGTGATGAACCTCTTGCTCTTACATGATCTGTATGGCTCTATTTCACCTGGAATCAAGTAGTACCTCTCATTCTCTTTTGTGATGTAAAACTACTTTTCATCAATATGAATTGTGTTGTGCATGATTTTGAACTTAATATTATTGAGTGCTGCATCATATTGTAACGAGCTTACATAAAATGCCAGTCTTAAAAGCTTGTTTTGAACTGTTAAATCTGGCTTGATAGCATTTGTCTGTGCCCTGATCAACCCCATTTTAAACCAAATTCCCAAAGTACTCTTACTTATATGAAGATCTTTTGTGAAAAGGTAGACTTTTGAATTTCTGAATATCCAACTTTGTTGCATCACGATGTGTTGACCATTTGGGTGCCTTAAAAATAACATTCTGACCTTTTTGTATGCTTGATTTTGTTGCAACCCAAATGGTGGAGAGATTTCTTTTGGATATTCCACACTGTGAAGATATTTCTTTTGCTAGTTGACCATCTTTTGAATTTTCAAGCAACAACTGTGATGCCCTATTCTTCATTTCGGCTGAAATATTTGGCTTTTTTGTTCTCATTTTATGCTTTGAATTTAATTTACTGTGTTAGGTGTGTATTTATTGTGTTGAATTAGGTGGGAACTTTTAAATGTTCTTATTGGAGGGAATTTGAATATTTTGATCAAATCTGGTTGTATTAGGTGATGAATTAAAATTTTTAGATTTATTGCGTGAGGGAGTCCATTAACCATGGTCATTATGAAATTGCGTTTGAATCTCCCTCCATTTTACAATTGGAGGGAGTTGTTAACTCTTTAATCTGCTCTTTTGTGAACTTTGAAAAGTCAAAGTTTTACCAATAATACCCTTTACTACTTTATCACATTTTTTATCTTTATAATTTATTATTCGGATTTCCTTAAAATCTGTGCCCAACTATATGAGCAAAATTTTCTAGGATAGAGGAAGTATTATATAAGACCTTTCAAACAACACAAGTAATGGAATGTTAGAGCATTAGACTTAAAACGTCTGAAATTCAAACTGAGTAACACTTAACATAAAATTGACGCAATTCAGGGCTCGTTGAATAAATTAGGGTCGTATTTGTATAAATCAATGTGTGTATTTATATATTATATTATTAAATAGTAAATATTAGTAATAATTAATTAAAAAAGTTTTGATTTTATTTTTTATTTAATTTTACCATTTGACTAATTAGATACAAATTTGAGACGGTTAGATTCCATATTGGATCCCAAATTCAAACTTCATGTACCACCTTGTCTCATTTTATATCGGGGAGTAAAAATTGATTGTTTACAGATGGTGGTATCTGTATCTAATCCGTATCTAAAACTCTCGAAACTAAAAGTCGTATCTAATCTATTTATAATGAGAGGCAGTTTTATTTTCGGTTTCAAATCTCGATTTTTAACAAATCCGTATCTAATTCGTACCTATTAGAGACGAATTAGGTCTCCGTCTCAAAATTTCGGTATCAAAATCAGGCTTTTTTTGTAGTGACTTTTTAACAATATTGTGTTGCACTTTCCAGTTATACTGACTTACACATTTCAGACTGTGTTACACTTTTAGTAATATTGTGTTGTACTTTTCTGTTATATCGACTTAGATTTTTTAGTAATATTGTGTTGCACTTTTTACTGAATAAAATTTTTCATTTGAAATTTTAACACATATTTACTTAAAAAAGTTTTAGTTATTATAATTGAAAAGTGTAAAACATTTTTACTTAAAAAATTGGACAATGGAACTTAATATTTTTTTTGTGAATTATTTATTATTTTATTATATATAATTGATAAAATTATTTATTTAACGAGTACATTAGCCTAAATGGAGAATGTGTATATTTTTAAGTACGAGTTAAATGGTTCAAACCTCATTTTTCTCACACATTTTTTTTTCATTTTTTTTTTAAAGTTTTAGTTATTATAATTGAAAAGTGTAAAACATTTTTACTTAAAAAATTGGACAATGGAACTTAATATTTTTTTTGTGAATTATTTATTATTTTATTATATATAATTGATAAAATTATTTATTTAACGAGTACAGTAGCCTAAATGGAGAATGTGTATAATTTTAAGTACGAGTTAAATGGTTCAAACCTCATTTTTCTCACACATTTTTTTTTCATTTTTTTTTTTTTGAAGTCTCGGGTATCCGGTCTTGGACCGACTAATCCCGGGAGACCAATCACACCGTCCACTTGCGGGGGTCCCGTTTAAAGCCAGAGCTTTGTGCTCTGTATGAACATGGATTTTTCTAATAAAAATTATATAACTTAAATTTATACATACAAAATTGAAGAATTGTGTATTAAAAAAAAAAACAGCAGCCAAACCAACGGTTACGGTTTGCCGAAATGAAAAACCGTAACTGAACCGCCATTTTTTAATGACGGTTCGGTCGGTTGGCCGGTTCGGCGGTTTCAAACCGGCCGTGTCTACTCACAATGGTTCATCCATCCTTAACTATATTTTTTATGGGTCCCACCATCATATCTTTCTACTTTATTCATATTTTACATTTTCAATAACCAATTTTTTTTTGTTATAATATTACTAAATAAAATATACTAGCAATTGATTATAAATTAATTGACAACTAACAAAATATTCGAATAAATTATTCGTAAATATTGATTTTTTTTTATTAAATAATGCAAACATTCAAATTAAAACAATACAAGCAAATTTAAAAATTAAAGAGTACAATATTAAAATCTTACAAGAAATTAAAGCAAATTATAGAGTACAACTGATTATTTTCCCCTAGAAGACTTGCATTGTTTGCTTGTTGATCGTGGAGTAGAAATTCCTATAAACATTTGTGGTCGCTTTCCAAATTGATTGTTTGCATTTTATCAAACATTTTCTGGAAGAGGATTTTGAAATTGAGCTCCGATAGAGATATTTCGAATATTCGTCATATTGGAAGTGAAATTTGGATAATTTTTCATATTCCCAAAATTTAATTTTTGGGATAATTGGTTTCCAAAAGAAAATTTTGGAGAAATTTGCGAATGAAATGGTGTAGGATGATTGAATTGAGAGTGTGAAAAATTTGGAGGAAGTTGAGAATCTGGAGAAGATTCATCTTCATCTTCATCTAAATTTTGAGAATGAAGTAAATTACTATAATTTTTATCAAATTTTGGATAAAAATTAGAGTGTGAAGAGGAATTCAAAATGAAATGAAATTGAGGCACGGGGTATAGAGTAAATTTGAGGGGTGAAAATGAAAGAAGATTGATATGGTAAACATACGCCCACACAAACATGTATTTATATGTAAAAAATTAAAATATTTTATTAATTAAAATAGAAGTGGGATCCATTTTTATTTTAATTGATATATTTGGTAGCTATTTCCAACGGTTATATTTTGATACATGTTAGAATTTTAATT
Source organism: Galeopsis tetrahit (assembly GCA_963675135.1). Classification (NCBI taxonomy): domain Eukaryota; kingdom Viridiplantae; phylum Streptophyta; class Magnoliopsida; order Lamiales; family Lamiaceae; genus Galeopsis; species Galeopsis tetrahit. The sequence continues at coordinate 52,422,389 of OY776123.1, forward strand.
TCAACTAACATTAAATTTAACATAATTAATTGTATATTTAGAATATATTGAGTCAAGTCAGTTGTTTTTTAAATAATACAATTAACTTAAAATTTAAATTTTACATTTATTAAAAGAGTCCAATAGAAAAATAGATAAAAAAAAAAAAGGAAAAAAAAGGGACCACAAGCAGAATCGCAGTCTGCAAATACAGAACTGTCTGCCAAAATAATGTTCTTCTTTTTCACATGAAATGCACACGCCAATTAATTAATGTGTATTTTCCTCACGCAAGGTAAGTGCGCTGCATCATTTTCTCTCTCTCTCTGCGTCGTTGGATGTCCGAGAGTTTGGATTTTTCTCTCTCCTATCTCCTTCATGGACATCTCACAATGGCTCCCTCATGTTTCTCCACCCTATGGAAACCTCCATGGACAAGCTCTAACAATCAAGAATAGAATCTCTTCCCGATAGAGTCTATGTCTCAACAACCATGAAAAATATGTTATAGATAGGGCACATGTTGGTCTAGCGGACCCTTGGGGAGGATTTTTATTTGGTAAACATGAAATAATTTATCTCTTCGTTCCTAAAAAAATTTATACTCCTTTTTTTTAATTTATTCCTCAAAAGTTTATATTACTATAAATAGAAACAATTATCACAATTTTCACCTTCACAATATACACATATATACATTTTATGCCATTACTTTTGAAATCCACCATATCAAATTACTTTATTTATTTTATACTCCGTATATAAAAAATTACAATTACCCCTGAACACTCTAATCATTACATTTTTTTAAAACTCCGTGCCAAAAAAGCACCACAAGTTTTTCAGAAACAAAGGGGTAGTTAATATGAATAAAATTAAAATCATATACTCACTCCTTCTCCCACCTATTGACTCATTTTGTCATTTTAGATATTTCTTACTTAATGACTCATACTTAAAATATTAAAAAAAAAAGTTTAATTATCCCCTCAAAACACCTTAATATTGCATTAAATGTCATTATTTTATTCAAACTAAAAAAACATATTTATTATTTTTAAAGTTGAACCATCTTTATTATCTTCATTTTTATCTTACATAATACTCCTTCCGTCCCACAAAAATAGCTACATATTTCGTTTTTGGATGTCCCAAATTATAGCTACATTTCCTCTTTTATTTTAGTATTAAATGTTTTATTGTCAATTTTACCCCTAATTAATAAGAGTAATTAATGCTTAACAAATTTTGAAGTATGAAATTTCAAAGGTAAAATTGGTACATTAGCTAAACTTAACTACATTTATTGATTTTTCTTAATCTGTGTATAAAGTCAAATGTAGCTATCTTTGTGGGACGGAGGGAGTACTAATGAGACTCAATAAAATAATCATTACTTTGTTTTAATTAAATATGACTCATTATAATCATTACTACAATCATTTTACCACATATCCTATTATTATTTGAACATTTATTAACTATCATTTACTCTTTAAAAATATAATTTAAACATTTCTTAATTACATCACATGTCATTACTTATTATACACAAATAAAAATTATATCTTCAATAAAGCAGAAATATTTATATTATTATCTCTTCTAAAAAATAATTTTATCACATTTAATACTAATAAATAATTTTTACATTAAAACTCGTGTAAACAATAAATATTCAACTAATAATGGAATGAAGAGAGTACTATTTTTTAATAAATAATAATATTTAATCCATACATACCTAATCCAAAACCAGAGTCAACTGTTTACAATATAATTGCCCATCTGCATATTGTAATTCATCGATCATTAATTAACATTTTTAATTCCATCCAAGAATTTAATAAAACACACACTATATTCTAAAATAAGTTACTATATTAAGCTTGCAAAACTCCTAGGATAAAAGTAGAATTATAAGAAACGGCTGACAATTACAGAAAGAAAAATATAAATTAATTGACATTTTGATATGCAGTTACGAGCCAATTGTATATACTCCCTAAGTGTGCACAAAAAATAACATCATACCATAAAATAAAAAAAAAGAAAGAAAGAAAGTTCAATTACTACTCATTTTATTTAACAAATTTAATAGGCCCACTGATTACAACTGCAGTCTTAAACAAAGACATTGAGAGAAAAATATAAAAGCTATAAGGCCTAGATCTCTTTCTTTAATCATCATTCGCAACAGTCTTAGATGAACTAGTTCCCATTGGAAGAAGATGATTATGAATGTTAGGTGCCACTCCACCATTAGCAATCGTAACATCACTCAGAAGTTTACATAGCTCGTCGTCGTTTTTGACGGCGAGTTGGATGTGCCTCGGAAGAATTCTCGTTTTATTGTTATCTCTTGCTGCATTTCCAGCCAACTCTAGCATCTGTAATCAAAATCAAAAGTATTGGGAATTACCAAGTGGGGGACTAAAACACACTAAATTCTACAAAATTAAGAAAATATAATACCAATCTAGAAAATCAATTAATAAAATCCAAGATTTGAAATGGAAAAGGAAATAAAAGGCGTGGTACCCACCTCAGCTGCTAGGTATTCAAGGACCGCCGCAAGATACACTGGAGCTCCGGCGCCAACTCGATCAGCGTATTTTCCAGCCTTCAGGAAACGAGTGATACGGCCAACGGGGAAAGCAAGACCGGCTTTGGCACTTTTAGAATGGGGTTTTTTAGCAGCCCCTGATCCAGGTGTCTTACCTCGGCCGGCCATTTCAAATTGCAAAGGATATAATTAGTATAAAAAGGGATTGTATAGAGGAGAGGAGATGCACGTGAGAGTAACAAGGAGAGCCCCTTTATATAGAAGTTGGGGTCTCAAGTAGTGATGATGTAGGGCGCGGATCCTTAAGCATAACCGTTGATTAGAGAAATTAATGGACGGACGGATTCAGGCCTAATTACGAGTCTCAAGTTAAGTAGTGATGATGTAGGGCGCGGATCCTTAATTATAACCGTAGATAAGAGAAATCAATGGACGGGCGGATTGAGGCCTAATTAGGAGTCTCAAGTTAAGTAGTGATGATGTAGGGTGCGGATCCATAAGCATAACCGTTGATAAGAGAAATTAATGGACGAACGGATTGACACCTGATTAGGGGTCTCAAGATAAATAGTGACCTTGTAGGGAGCGGATACTTAAACGTAGTCGTAGATAAGAGTATTAATGAACGACCAGATTGAGACCTTGTTCGAGACAATAATTGTAACTACCTTCCATAACGTTTTAGGTAAATAAATAAGGGAAAATATTATTTATACCCATTTTTCGAAAATAAAATTGAATCTACCCACATTCATAAGAAAAATTATTTCTACCCATTTTTTAAGGTAAAAGACTCTAATACCCTTGTTACAAAAATATGTTTTTACCCACATGACCCACACAACCTTCTTCTTACCCAACTCAAATGGCCTACCCTCTCCCCTTCTAACATATTCGGTTGAATTGGGTATTCAGTCCATTATATTTATTCGGTTGGAAATTTAGAGATCGAATTGGGTAATTTCATCCATTATTTTCATTTAGACGGGTTTTTTATTCGGTTTGAACATATTAGATCGGTGAGTATTTAGGGTCGAATGGGATAATTAATCCATTATTTTCATTTGGACGTTCTTCTTCTTCATTTTTTATTTATTTTTTAAATTCAGTCTAAATTGACACTATTATAAAATTGTTACATTATTATGCTCCAAACATACACTAAAAATATCATAATTTTTACCGTACATAATAAAATATTTATAATTTCTAAGGACAAAAACTTATATGCAATATTTCATACATGAAATATAGCTAATTAAGGTAGATTTGAGGTAAAAATGTATATATTTTCGCATTCAAGTATTGTGTTGGTCCTTGAAGGAGTATGACATAAGTGTAGGGAGGGGGGAGGGGGGGGGGAATGCACTTGTGAGTTGTCTGACAACTTCTCTAAGTGTGATAACTTTAGTAGATAATCAACCTACTAAAAACAATGAAGTAATAAGTTGGACAACTATCTAAATAAGTGTGGTTGACCATTTTTCTTAAGAGAACACATTTTTTATTTCTGAAAACAGTTTATCAGGGAACTTGTCCAAAGACAGTTTTTCAAACTTTTTATGAATTATCTTTTTTATAACAGTTTTGTGTGTTGTGTATGAATGTGATCAATTGAAAGCAATGCAATAAGTAAATAACACAAACAATTTATAGTGGTTCAGAGACTCAAGCTCCTACATCCACTTTCCCTGATTTAACAGGATAATTCATTCACTCTTTGGAATTAGCTTGTTTTATAGTGTCAATGTGCACCGATCAACCACACTATCCTTAGTGCCTTGATCTCTAGGAATTCTGAGTCCTAGTGCTCAACTTTTTTGAAAAAAACTTGTTGGTCCCTAAACGAGTATCAATGGTGAGAAAGTTTAGGGGGGGTGAGTAGACTTTTTAATTTTATAAACTTTTTGTGTGCTAATCAGATGAGACAATCAGAAGAGCTATATGCTCTATCGTATGATGCAAATAATATGATTTTAAATCAATGAATGATATCAACTTATACTAGGTACCTGCTGATTTACAAAATCTATACTTGTGATGTTTGACTCTTTTGAAAACTTATGATTTTTAACCAAAATATGAATAACAATATAAACAATATAAAGTTGTAAATAACACAATATTTATAGTGGTTCGAACAACTTTTTCTACATCCACTCTCACTAATTAGATAGTAGAATTATATTCCTTGCTAACTTTATATTCCCAAGAAAAGACTTTGATCAAGATACATAACCTTTTGTGTATACGGATCTACTTGTTGGTTAAAGAACAAGTACCCTTTATAAATTGGTTTTTCTAACTATAATGTAAATGTATGTGTATAACCAACTTCAGTGTGAAAGATTCACAACTGATTTTTAAGCACTAAAGATAGGAATCTTAAGGCTGGCTTAGGATTAGAAACTTAAAGCTAAGGATAGAAAATACTTTTCTGGCTCTAAAGAATTCGATATGCTTTCAGAATGCTAACTGTTCTTGAGGTCTGCTTATTTCTTGAGTTCTTGATAATGGAATTTCTGTTAGTTATTCCAAAGAACAAGTGTTGTTTTTATAGAGGATTTGAGCTCCAAACTAGCCATTGGTGAGAAACTACCTGTTGCATGCAATCCTTCTATATTTGGGTCGAGATCTTTCTGATTTGATGTTTTCCTTGTAATCTAGTACGACATTACCTTAAATGGAAATGTACATTAAATGTCCATTTAATGTTGTGTACGATCCTGCAAAAGATCTCTGCAACCTAATCCAAGTCAACTCAAATAGTTGTGCTGGCATCTTCTCACTAGTCCACATCAGTCGAGTTGTTAGACTTGCAGTCTTGTCTTTTGTTAGAGTAATTCAGATGATATCTGACATTCTCTTTGTCTTCTATAATCATTAACCTTCAATGCATCTTTAATGAATGCCTCTTCTTCAAGTGGTCTTCATCTTAAATGCTAACTGTCATCTGATCAATCAGATGAACTAGACTTTAATGCGCTTTAAGGCTTTTTCTTAGACAAGATCTGATGAAGCTCATATCTGCTGAATATGTCTTCTTATTTATTGCAAATTATCACATAACTTCTATCAGCTGATAAGGTATACAACGACCTTTCAAACTGATTCCACTAATGAGCTTTGAGGTCTTATAGTCTTCAAGTCATGAGAATACGCGTGTTTATCTAGATGTGTTATAAGATGATATACATACAACTGATCCACTAACTAAGACTTAGATTTTATTCAATACTTCTAAGATTTATATAACAACTTAGGTAACCTATTAGTAGATTACAAATTATTATACTAACACTTGTTCTACTGATCTGGTTTTGGCCATCAAAACTAAACATAAGAAATTATAATCAGATTAGGGGCTTGGATGAATATCCCAACAATTTTCCCTTTTTTTATGAAGCTAAAACTAACTAATCTAAGTTATCAGACCAGTTAGTAATAATTTGAATTTTATCAAAGGTTAGTAATAATAATATAGATAAGAAAAATAGCTTCTAGTGAAGACAATGAGAAGTTGTCTGAAGTTGAAAAAGTAAATTCTTGTATTAAAATCAGATGAGAAAGTGATACTACAAATACAAGGTAATCTACTTAACAACTATCAAGATATGTCTTCAGTAGATGCCATTAGCCTGGTAGACTCTCTTCTTGATCTCTCGAGCAACTTCCTTGTTTCGAACATTTTCTTCAAGAGCTATGTTCATGGCAAGTAGATCAGCTTCCCTCATGTCTGGCTTACCATTTGCAGTTTCAGATGCTTTCCAGCAAGGGAATTCTTGTATGTAGCACCCATAATTTAAATAAATGAATAAGTTATTAACTTAAGATTTATTATAGTAAATTAATAAATGAATTTGGATAAAGTATACAAATTCTAAAATGATACGTATATACATAATATTATATAATATATTATAGTTATTTTAAATATTTATCTCAGGATATATATATATATATATATATATATATATATTTTTAGCGTGAGTTGATGTTATTCTCTTATTAATTATTTTAAGATTTCAAACTATATTTAGATAAACCATAATTTTCATCATTATTTAGTTTAAACTTATCTAAATCCTTATATTACTCAGTCTACTCACAACTTAAAAAAAAAATTCAGATTTTAATTATCTACTTTTTCCTTCACTCTCGGTTGATGTTCCCATATACAAACTAACAACATGGAATCAAAGAATATTCCCTTTTGATTCCACTCATTCAAATTACAAAGACTGAAAATACCTGCAACACTTTTTCATTTCTAGTACAAGTTGTTATTTTGGATGAGAGGATAATTTGTTGGTAAGGGATAGATAGGTGTCACCACAAGATTGGCTAGCAAGTTCTATAAATAGGTAATCTTGTATTTCTCTTTCAACCCTTTAATGTAAGCCAAAACCTACCGGTGAATATAACAGCCAAACACCTACCTTTCCCTCGATATTTTACAAGCTTCAACAAGAAATGAGATACCGAATCCCCTGCAGTGCGTTCTCCCTGGGTTAGAAATTCGTTGCAGCCAATCTTTATTGAAGCAGTATTCCTCTTATTGAAGCAATATTCCTCCTTCCTCTTTGCAACACGTTAAATGGTTCTCCTTCCTTTCTTATATTTATTATCTCTTCTAATGCTTCTGCACTGTATGTAGTAGCGTGGTTTGAGTGTTTTGGATCTATTAGTGTATTTATTGAGTTAAGGCTATATGCTTTGGACAAACCCTTTTTCTTAAAGTAGCACATCTTTTAATATTTGCCAGTTTTAACGCCTGGTTTATTTTTCCCCGTTTTACTATTTTATGTTAACTACTGTTTTGCACTCATATATATTAATGGAGGTGTTATAGAGTTTATAATTAATTTATTGGGTAATACCTTGGTTTGATGCATAAGCCGTCATTCTCGGTTAACTGGTACCCAAGGTTTACTCATTCTCCTATAATTATTATAACTACTATTATTTAATATTTTTTTTCTAATTTTATATATGATTTTGCTTAGTGGATAGTAGGTTAATTCTTAATCACGAAATCTTAGTATCATTTATTTTACTTGAGTCCATTAGAGCATATATTATTAAATATTAATTGATAATAATATATTAATTATCTACTGTATTAATTTATTATTATTAATACTTCTAAGTTATATTATTCTTTAATTTTAGGTGACGAGACTCTCTCGCGTTAAACCAATCCACGTATTTACGAGACTACTAAAGATTTAAGGTGGGATTTTCTTATTATTTGATTGTCACTTTTAAATGTTTCGTGTGATTAAATTTGTCGCCTGTTGCATCTTACTACTCATGTTATGGTTGGTTTATCCAACAACTTATGTTATTATGGTTGGTTTATCCAACAAGCTTATGTTATTATGGTTGACATTGCCAACAAGCTTATGAAATTGTATGTATGTTTGTGAGTTAATTATTATATTTGCATGTGATATTTAATGGTGACAAAGGGAATCCCACTGAGCTGGTTTTTGCTCATCCCAATCTATTTAACTTTTACAGATTGAAGGAGCTGCAGTGGAGGGACGGTGAATGCAGTACGTGCCATTAGGAAAATGCATCTATGATATGTTATTTATTAGGGTTAATTGCAAAAAAAATCACGACCTTTAGTAGATTTATCAATTACAACATATACTTTTTTTCTTTGCAATTCGATACACCAACTTTTTTAGTTTTACAATTTAATGCACCTACAAAATTTTTGATTAATTTTAAAATGATGTGACGCCGGAAAGATCAAAATCGTCATATTGGCACCAAGTAAGACGGCCAACTAATTAATAGTACTATTTTTTAATGAAAAAAACAATTTTAAAATAAAAAAATAAAACAAGCTGCACATAAATTTTAATTATATTCTACAATTCGTCAATCCTTCCATCGATTTGTTTGTTTATGATGGGCTTAGATTCACGGTGCTCTTATTCTCCAAGGAATTTGGAAAGAGAGCATGAGAAATCAATTTTATTAACTAATTACACAATTTTATTTTTTCTATTGACTTAATTTTTCCTAATAAAAGAGTCATTAAATGACACTATGAACAGAAAATACTCCTGAGAAAAAAAAAAAAACTCCATGATGTCTTTTGTGTGCGTGTGCGTTTAGGTCCTTTAGGATAATTATTAATAAGGGCTGGTTTAATTTTGTATTTTTTAGAGTTTTAAAATAGTTATTTTTCCATTAAAAAATAGTAATAATTAATTAGTTGGCAGTTTTACCGAGCATTAATGTAGCGATTTTAATCTTTTTGGCGCCACATCATTTTAAAATTGATCTAAAAATTTGTCGATGCATTAAATTGTAAAATTAAAAAAGTTGGTGTATTGAATTGTAAAGAAAAAAAATTTATGTTGTAATTGATAAATCTACTAAAGGTTGTGAATTTTTTTGCAATTAACCCTATTTATTATTTGCATTTAAATTTCTAACTACTTTCATCTTAGGTATTTTCCAACTCTTTAAAACTAGCTTGGTACTCTTTCGTTGAACTTAAATTTTTTTTTGAGATTATTAATTGTGTTTTGAGTATTTATCTTCTAAATTAATTCCGCTGCCAAATTTTATAAAAATATGCATGTTTTTATTTATTAGTGTAATGTGGTAAAATGACATTTTGCTAAATTATTTTAAAAACTAGTCCAAATTACATCCCATTAAATTTGGGGTGTGACAGTGTGGTATCAGAGCAGGTCTACGTTCTTGTAGACTTGTTTAAAAAAAAAAAAATCTTTCTTTTAGTGTCAAATTTTTTTTATTGGTCATTAAAAAAAAAATTAGTAATATTTTGCATATGAAGTTGAGTCATGCATTCATAATGTTTATAAGTTATGGCATCTGTTGGTCCCAAAGTCGAGTTAAGATTGATTAAGCTAGGAAGAGTCTAGAGGGGAGGGGTGAATAGACTTTTCAAAATCTTTCAAAATATCAGAGTTTTAATGCGAAAATGTGTATGAAACAGTACTGTTTTTACTGGGCCAGATCAGTACTTCCAGTTTCAGTTTTATATTCAACTTAGATTTAGATCTTGAATATGTATGTTAAACAAATATTAAACAATAAGTAAATCAACACACAAGGTTTATAGTGGTTCGACAAATGTCTACATCCACTCTCACAACTCCAGTCGTGATATTTTATTAACTCTTTCTTCTTGAATTTCTTGTGGCTTAAAGTCCCAAGATTAAGACCTTGATCTTATCGATTATACCACCAGGTATATCTTCGATCTACTAGTAATTTCACAAGTAACTAGCACACTTGTTTATAACAAATCACAAACTAAAATAGTAAAGTAAAACTTCTCTAGAATGTCAGCCTTTGAATCTTCAATTCAGTACAGTGGCTTCTTCTCAGTTTGATCTCCTTCAACTCTATGAGTTCTTGAATACTTGAATACTTTGTGTTGGTCCCAAAGTTGAGTTAAGATTGAGTAAGCTAAGAAAAAGTCTAGAGGGGAGGGGTGAATAGACTTTTCAAATTCTATCAAAATATCAGAGTTTTTAATGCGGAAATACGTTCTGTACAGTACTGTTCTTAAAACCAGCTCAGTACTTAACAGTTAGCTTTTATACTCAACTTTTCTTTAAATCTTTTCTTTAGAAAACTTACTGTTCTTGGTTAAACAAATATAAAGCAGTTAATCAAAACAAACAGTAAAGAACACAAGATTTTATAGTGGTTCGACAAATGTCTACATCCACTCTCACAACTCCAGTTGCGATGTTTTATTACTCTTTCCTTCTCGAGTACTTGTTGTTTAGAGTCCCAAGATTAAGACTTTGATCTTGTCGATTATACCACCAGGTATATCTTCGATCTACTAGTAATTTCACAAGTAACTAGCACACTTGTTTACACAATACAAACTTAAAACGAAAAGTAAAACTTCTCTAGTAATAGCCTTTGATTCTTTTCTTCAGTTCTGTGGCTTCTCTTCTGGTTTCGATCTTCAACTCTGTGAGTGCTTGAATACTTGAATGCTTCTTGATTGCTCTTGAATAGTAATTGTATCAGTAGTGTCAGTAGTATTTTCAAGTAGAAGATCACACGGTATTTATAAGCAATAGTTAGACAGTTAGCAGTTTGTGAACTAACTTTCAACTAACTCATAACCGTTTCTTGTTGTAACTTCCTTCTTTTGTAACCAACTTAAAACTTATCTTTCCAAGTCAGCATATCTTCATATATCTTCAGTTACGTCTTAAATAAGTCATCCAAACTTATTCTTCAAATAACCAACTCAGCACAGTAAACTACTCTTCTTAGTTTTACTGCTCTTGGTCAATCAACACAGTTCACCAAAACTGTTCAGCTTCCTTCAAAAATACTTCACTTGATTTCTTCATACTCTGAAGTAGTCTTCTGATATCTCTTAGTCTTCTTTCTTCAATCTAATCTACTGTTCTAAACTTTTACAATGCTAAATACAATAGAATACAACTTTACAAATATAAAACCTATCTATACATCAACTGAACTACATACAGATGAGTATAACTAAGTCCTATACTATAAGCTGTCTATACAATTCATCCATCAGCTTAGTTCTTAAACAGTTCATATATCAGATTAGTAAAATACTAAGATCAGTAAACTTAAACTTCATATCACATTTAAGATCAGTAAACTTAATCAATATAAATCACATAGAACAACATATAATCACATATATCATTAACTCTAAAGTTGCTTTTGGCCATCAAAACATATAATCATCAATTAGAACATTGTTTATAGGATTCATATCCCAACACTTTGATTGCTTCGAATATCTTGAGTAGCAGTAGTATTTTCAAGTAGAAGATCACACGGTATTTATAGACTTTAGTATGATAGTTAGCGGTTTGTGAAACTAACTCTCAACTAACTCTTAACCGTTTCTTTAGTAACTTCTTTTTGTAACTAACTTATCTTATCTTCCAAGTCAGCATATCTTCTAATATCTTCAGTTACGCTTCAAATAAGTTTTCCAAACTTATTCCTCAATTCTAATAACTCAGCACAGTAAACTACTCTTCTTAGTTTTACTGTTCTTAGTCAGTCAACACAGTTCTCAACTTTTGTTCTGCGCTTCTTCAGAATACTTCTCTTGTATCTCTGAGCTTCATCTTACTCCTTTTGATAGTCTTCTTACATTGAAGTAGTCTTCTGATCTTCCTTAGTCTTCTTTAGTCTTCTAATCTGGTTCCAATCTACTGTTCTAAACTTTTACAATACTGAATACAATAGAATACAAACTTACACATATATAAAACCTATATATACATCAACTGAACTATATACAGAAGAGTACATCTAAGTCCTATACTATAAGATGTCTATACAATACATTTATCAGCTTTGTTCCTAACAGTTCATATATCAGATCAGCAACACACTAAGATCAGTAAACTCAATTTTCATAACTCATTAAGATTAGTAAACTTATTTCAAATGACTTAGTTAGAATGACTTAGAACCACATATATCATTAACTTCAAGTTGATTTTGGCCATCAAAACATACAATCACCAACTAGAACATTGTTTCAAGGATTCATATCCCAACAATTTCCCCCTTTTTGATGAAGCCAAAACTACTTAAATGTTAATAAATCAGTAGTTAAGTATGTAGTCAATCATAACAGTACATCAAATCAAAAACTCAGATTCATATTCATATAAGATCAGATAATTCACATATTACACATAATCACAGAATATAAAATATAGAAATAAAGATAAAGGTAAGAAATGTTATCTTGTGAGCTTGTCCTTCATCTTCATTCTTCAGATTCTGAATGCAACATACATCCTTGCCTTGATATCCATCATATGTTGATGATCAATGATGCCTTTATCCTTAACGATCTTCTCAATTATTTTACCAATTTCCTTGTAATCAGGATCTTCTCAATAATTTTACAATGAAGTTTGCTATCTGCCATCTTTTTTTGATATCATTCCAGAATGCATTCTGATCTGGATGCACAATGAAATCAAGATATGTATCACTGCAGATTTCATTCACTTTCCTTTTCTTCTTAAACATTGAGACTCTCCTCTCAAATTTCTTTCTTGCAGCTTCAACATCTTTCAACTTTTTCTTTCTAAGTTGTTCATCAACTTTTCTCTTTTCTTGTAACTCAACTTTCTTCTAAGCTAACAGTTCTTTATTCTTTTTAGCACCTTCAACCATCTTCTCTTCACTAGGTTCAGCACTAGCAACTACATGCTTCAACTTGCTTCTTGACCTGGTAACTCTACCAGTCTCTTCAGCCTCTTGTTCGTCGTCTTCATCTAAGATCAGTTTCCTCTTTTTCTTTCCTGAAGAAGATTCAGCAATGTTCTTCTCAACACTTGAAGTTGCTACACCTTGAATACCAACAACAAATTGTTGTTTTCTAAGTTTAATTTTCAGATTCAAACTTATGATTTCCTCTTTCAATTCATTCTGGCTTTCCTTAAGCTCATCTTGACTTACAACTAGCTGGGCTTGTTGTGTTTATGTCTGCTCCATAACCCTCATGACTTTTTCTTCCCCCGTTTTGGCTTCATTATGCCATTCCTTCAAGGGTGTCATGTGTTGCTCTAGTTTCTTATGCAACTCTTGAGATAACTTTTTCTCTTGTAGCCTATGAAAATCATAAATCTTTGACATTGTATGCTCCATAATTTGCTCATAAGAACTTTCAGCTGTCAACTTAGTAAGCTTCTCAGTTGCCTTTTGGAACTGTTTCAGAGTGGCTTCCAACTTGCCTTGAAACTCTTCATTATGCTTTTTCAACATTTCAAAGCTAGAGTTATCAAAAACTTCTTTAGCAGGAACTGCTCTTACCTCTTCTTGAACTGTATCAAGAATAGTAGCATCTGCAACCTTAATTGGCGTGCTTTCAACCTCATCAGCAACCAATTCTTGTTCCTCTAAGACTTTTGTATTTTCAATGACTACTGTGTTCTCAAACACCTCAGTAGCATTGTCATCAGCCATTTCAACTTCCTCAACAACTTCTGCAACAAACTCATCTTCAACATCCATATTGACATCAGAATCAATATTTTCTTCAGCAGTTGCAATATTTTCCACAACATATGTAAATCCAGTTATCCTTTCCACCAATTGAACTACAGATTATGGAGTTAACAACTCAGTGAAAGAGTTAACACCACCTGCATCTTTCTGCTCTTGTTCCCAGTCCTTAAAGACTGCAAAACCTCCCATACCCTCCACTATCACCAACAACTCAACCAGATCTACTCTTCTTAGATACACCCAAGTGCCTATCCTATGAAGTTGTTCAAAAATAGTAGAGCTCTCATCTAAACCATGAAATTCCTTCAGAAGAGCATTCCTCAGATTCATTCTAATCTACTCCTCTTTATCACAAATATTGTAATCCATAAAAAATACAGGTTTGGGTTGAATGAATTCAGGTTCAGGAGATGAAGTGATATCAATGGGTTCAGAAGAAGGTATAAATTCATGCTCAGTAGAGTGATCATGAATTAGTTCAGGAGAAACATATGAAATGGATTGATTTTGAGGAATTGTTTGGGGAGTGGGATGAAAAGAAGTGTTCTGGGGGGATGAATGAGTATTGTTCTGATGAATGGGAGAATAGTGGACTGACTCATCAGAACGAGTAGGCCATTGATCAATAGGTTGGGCTGGGATGGGGTCAGAATTAGAAGGGGTGGAAGAAGTGTTCTTGAGCACTCTCCTATGTCTAGACAAACTTCTACCTTTTGTTCTTTTATGCACAAAAACAAGGCTAGAAGTGCTTACCTCTTGCTCCAAGGAAGCCTCCTTCTCCACTGCAGCTACTAACTGCTCTGACTGCTCTGAGGTAACCTTTGCAGTCCTATCCCTCCTTACTCGAGCTCTGTTCGAATCATGCCTAGCTTTTGATCTTGTTTCAGGCTCACAATCATCAGAACGGAACATAGATCCACTAGAACCTTGAGAATGTTGTTGTTCAAATTCCACAGATTCCTTTTTGAACAAAAATTTTCCTTGATGGAATTTCTTATGTGGACTCCAATCCACCTTCTTTTCTGCTAGAGTTGGCAGAAGGATGCTCAACTTGTTTCTAAAACCAAGCATCACCTTCATCGAAATTTTGTAATCAGAACAGTTCTGTAGACAAATCAATTTTGTAGTCAGAGCAGGTCTGTAGACAGATAAATGCTGCAGTCAGATCAGATCTGTAGACAGATTATCTGTAGTCAGATTAGTTCCCCCTTCAGTGGAGAACTCCTCTTCTGTGCCTGTTTCACCTTGGTAGAAGTGTTAGTTCATGTAATATGGGTGAAATACAGTACAAATCAGTAAAGAATAATTAAAATAAGGTCTTTGCAAGTTTTGTTCTAAGGTGACTAGTGCTCTGAGTCAACAGAAAGGATATTTAAGAAATCATGGATTCCCCCTTAAATGTATATTCTCAATTCCCTTAGCTTTACCAGCTTCATCATCGGGATTAGGCACCTTAGTAACCTTTTTACCCGATTGTGATGAATGTAGTGGTCTTAACATGGTCTATCCTTCTGAATTTTCCTTTCTTGGTGTACTGTTCTTGGTACCGGCTCAGTACCTGAAATGTTAGTACATATCTCTATGTATATGCAGGATCCATATCTATCAATCCTAAACTTATGCAAAGCTCTCTAAATCTAGTTTCAGCCAAAGGTTTTGTGAAAATGTCAGCTCTCTGAATATCAGTGTGGATCTTTTCCATCCTAATGTTTTTCTTTTCAATATGATCCCTAATAAAGTGATGTCTTACATCTACATGCTTACAACGAGTATACAAAACGGGATTTTGAGTGATGGCAATTGCACTATTGCTGTCACAGAATATAGGTACATTAGATTCCACAATATTGTAGTCTCTAAGTTGTTGCATTAGCCAAAGAAGCTGACTACAACAACTTCCTGCGGCCATATATTCTGCTTCAGTGGTAGATGTTGCCACACTTGTTTGTTTCTTTGAAAACCATGATATGAGCTTAAAACCTAAGAATTGGCATGAACCAGAGGTTGATTTTCTATCTATCCTGCAACCACCTAAGTCAGAATCTGAATAACCACTTAGGGATAAATCATCATCTGCAGAATACCACAAACCTCGATTAATGGTACCCTTTAGATATTTCAATATCCTTTTAGCAGTTTCCACATGACTTTCTTTGGGATTGGCCTGAAATCTATCACATACACCTACTGCAAATGCAACATCTGGCCTACTAGCAGTCAAATAGAGTAAAGAACCAATTAAAGCTCGATAATAGGATTGATCAGCACACTTACCTCGATCATCTGGATCCATTCTGTATGTAGGTAGCATTGGTACTCCAACTGTTTTACAGGTCTTGATACCAAATTTATCTAACAGATTTCTTGTATATTTTTCTTGATTGATAAAGATACCTTTAGATGTTTGTTTTACTTGAAGGCCAAGAAAGTAAGTCATTTCACCCATCATTGACATTTCAAACTTACTTTGCATAAGCTTTGAAAAACTTTCACTCATGCTTTTGTTAGGAGATCCAAATATTATATCATCAACATAAATTTGGACACGTAAAATGTCTTTCCCTTCTTGTCTTCTGAACAAAGTACGATCTACTTTGCCCTTAGTAAAACCATTTTCAATTAAGAATAGTGAAAGAGTGTCATACCAGGCTCTTGGGGCTTGATTTAGACCATATAGTGCTTTCTTCAACATGTATACTTGGTTACCATTTACTTAAAATCCAGGAGGTTGTTCTACATAAACTTCTTCAGCAAGTATACCATTTAAAAATGCACTTTTAACATCCATTTGATACACAGTGAATTTCATATAAGCAGCATAAGCAAGAAACAATCTTATAGCTTCTAGTTTGGCTACAGGGGCAAATGTTTCATCATAATCAATACCCTCAACTTGAGAGTAGCCCTGAGCAACTAATCTAGCCTTATTTCTAACAACAAGATCATTCTCATCTTTCTTATTTTTGAAAATCCACTTAGTACCTACCACATTGTGATCAGCAGGTCTTTGTACAAGTTCCCATACATCATTTCTAGTAAACTGATTTAATTCAACTTGCATAGCAATGATCCAGTTACTATCAGCCAAAGCCTCTTTTACAGTCTTGGGCTCAATAGAAGATAAAAAGCAACACCAGCAAAACAAAGAATTACTAGGTTCTGCCTTAGAAGCAAACAATTGTCTTCTGGTCTTAACACCTTTATTGGATTCACCAATAATCAGATCAGTAGTATGAGCAGATTTCCATGTTTTTTTAGACTTAACAGGAACACTCTCATCTTCTAAATCATGAACATCAGTATCATCAATTTCAGCAGATTTATTCACAGGAGAACAGTCAACCAATTCAGGCATGTCAGTAGGCCTAGAAGACTTACCTTTGCCTTTTACCTTTTCTACACCATCATCTTTGTTTAGGATGTTTAGGAATGGATTGTAGGCTTGAACTGATTCATAGACTTCAGTCTCATCATCATCTTTGTCAGTTTGAATTTTTAGATCATCAACTTTCTTACTGAGTTGATGGTCAGCAGAGTCCTGTACAACTTCATCAAAGACAACATGGGGTGTTTTTTCCACACATAGAGTAGAGTAATAATTAAACACTCTAAATGCCTTGCTAGTAGAGGAGTATCCTAAAAATATCCCCTCATCTGCTTTATCATCAAAAGAATTTAATTTGCTCTTTCCATTGTTATGAATAAAACACTTACAACCAAAGATATGAAAATATGAAACTCTAGGTTTTCTACCTTTCCATACCTCATATGGTGTTTTACCATGTACCTTGTTGAGTGCACTTCTGTTCTGAGTATGGCAGGCAGTGTTGATTACCTCAGCCCAGAACTTCTATGGTGTGTTGTACTCTGCAAGCATTGTTTTGCATGTTTCCTTAAGTGTTCTGTTTCTTCTCTCAGCTACACCATTTTGTTGGGGTGTTCTAGCTGCACTTCTCAAATGCTGAATTCCAGACATAGAACAATATTCTTTAATGTAACAGTTTATAAATTCAGTCCCCTTGTCACTTCTTATCTTGACAATTGGCTGACCTTTTTCTACTTGCAACCTCTTCAACAGATTTGGTAGTTGTGTTTGTGTATCAATCTTTTTGTGTAAGAAGATTACCCAAGTGAACTTTGAATAATCATCTACCACGACTAAAGTGTACCATTCAGTGTAGGGGGTTTTATAGGACCATGAAGATCCATGTGCAAGAGTTCTAAGACTCTGCAAGTAGATAGTACATGAATTGACTTAAAGGAAACTTTTACCTGTTTACCTTTCTGGCATGCATCACACCCTTGTGACTTGAAATAGATTTCATTAGGGATACCTTCAACAAGGTAATCTCTTGCTATCTTATTAATTATCTTAAAATTCATATGGCATAGGCGTCTGTGCCATAACCAGCTGATTTATTTAGGACTCTTACAAAGAAGGCAAGCATCCCTAGGGCAGCTATTCCAATTCACAATGTAGACACTGCATTGTCTTACTCCAACCAAAAGAATAGTGTGTGTTCTTTTATCCCAGATCTCACATTTGGTGCTTTTGAAGTAGACTTTATAGCCCCTGTCCCAAAATTGAGAGCCAGATAACAAATTGTATTTCAAACCATGAGACATCTCGAATCTCTACATCTCCATTCTTGATGTATCCAAATCCTTTTGTGATTGCCATGGAACTGTCACCAAAGATCACCTTGGGTCCTTCTTGCTCATGGTAGTCAGAAAGAAGAGCCCTGGTACCAATCATGTGGTGAGAACATCCACTGTCTATGTACCAAGTTTCTCCAACTGAACCACCTTTCTTGTATAGATCCAATCGACCTGCAAGCAGTGATCTTAATAATTTAGGTACCCTTTCTTTATTGGGGTCCTTGGGGGTTAGTGGTAAGAGGCACTCAAATAAACATTGAAGATTTGAATAATTGAGACCTCTTCAGTTTTCTACCATGCTTATCACAGAACAGTACTTTATTGACCTTATCCAAAGTATCAGCAGACTTAGGATCTATTTTTCTGAGATAGCCTTTCCTTGGTTCTATCCCTTTTTCAGTAAGATCAGTATGTCTGTAATAGTTTTAATAGGGCCTAAAAGCCTGTGGACCATACGGCTTATAGATGCATTTTTGTCTTTCCTCTCCAATAATATCATAAGATAAAGATGGAGGATAAAAAATATGTTTGTTATGATAATGAGGCACAAATTTCCTAGGTTTAGTTGAGTACAGTTGAGACTGCCTTATGAACGGAGGTCTAGGCTGTTTCCAACTTGCCTGTGCTTGTCTTGACCTACTATGCTGAGTTTGCCTCTTCTGATTCCAGGACTGTTCTGCTCTGGTCAGAGGAGTAAAACTCTGCAGGTATGGTCTTGACTGTACTGGTCTAGATGCATTCTTCTTTTTACCATTCTTGGTAGTAGGAGGAATGTATTTAGACTGTACTTTGGATTTTGGATCATTATCATAAGTCATAGGTTCTTTTCCTTTATCTAATTGCAAAGAACTTGAACTAGCTCCAGTAGTGTTCTTAATGCTTGAAGTAGAGGAACTAGGCACATCGGCACCTATTCCACTTTTATCATTTGGAGCTCTATATCTGTCTGATAATGTTTGATTAATCTTAGAAGAATTAACCATATCAGATAGCTTCAAATCTAAGCTCAGTACTTCAGATTCTAAGAATCTATTGCGCTCTTCAAGTTTTCTACATTTAATCTTTAAATCATTGAATTCATTTGTCTCTTTGGCTTGTGTATGAAGCATATCCTGATATAACTTGTCAATAGATGCATACTTTTCTTTGAGTTGGGATAACTCTTCTGATAGCCGTGCATTTAGGACATTTATATTAAGATCTACTTTCAATTGAGCTTCTCGTAGACTAATGATTTCTTGTTTTAAAGAAATATTCTCATCACTGATTTCCATGAATACTTTATTAGCTTGTAGGAGGTCTTCTTCAGTCACTCCATCGGAATGATGAAGACTACTCCCTACATTACCATTAGCAGTGTCATGAGAATCAGAATCAGAATTATCATAAGATTGGAAAGAAGTGACAGATGATACCTCTTGATCGATTTTTGCCATCATGACCAGTCCATCATCTGCAATGAAGACTTCTTTCTCACTGCTAGAGGGGTACTCAGATGAAGACGATGGCAACTCATCTGAATCCGTATCAAACTCATTGTAAGCCACCATAGCCTTCTTACCCTTGGCAAACCTGCGCTCTCTCCTTGCTTGCCTTTCTTCTCTGTCTTCAGCACTCAGATCAGGACATTCATGGATGTAATGACCTGGCTTTTCACAGTTATAGCACAGAGGTTCATTAGTAGAACGTTTAATAGGAGAACGATATTGATTCCTATCCTTTCTATCAGTAGAGTTCTTATCCTTCCTATCAGCAAAGTTCCTATCTCTTCTTTTTTCAATAGAGACCTCATCTCTCCTTTCAGAAGATTTGTGATCCCTTCTGGTCTTAGAAGAGTCCCTGTTACTAGAGCCCTGAGAATTCTTATAAAATCTCTTATATCTACCATAACGCTTGTTAAGTTTATCAAACCTCTTTATCGTTAAGTTCAACTGATCCTTAAGAGTAAGATCAGTACTATCTAGTTCAACTTTTATGCTTGAGGGATTAGACATAAATGTTCTAGACTTCTTAGAGGTAGATGCCTTAAAAGCAATACTCTTGGAGATTTCCTTCTCCCTATCACTGCTTACTATTGGATCTTCTTCATCCAATTCAAACTCGTGTGCCTTAAGTGTTTGGAAGGTGGTTTTTGTAGTCCAGGTATCTATATCCTGTGTAGTGTTGATGATCATCTTGACCATCTTCCACCTGTCATCTAGAGACTTAAGTATACGCAAGTTGATTTCTCTATTGGTATATATCTTTCCTAGCACATCCAAGTCATTCATAATACGTGCGAAACGAGTATCTAACTGGTCTATTGTTTCACCAGCCTTCAACTTAAATGATTCGAACCGCTGAACAACTATGGATAACTTGCTTTCCTTTATTAGGGATGTCCCTTCACAAAGAACAGCTAGTCGATCCCACATTTCTTTGGCAGTCTTACATTTTAATACTTTTCCCAGATACTCGTTAGGAAGGGTATGTAAAATGTAGTTCTTAGCCAAACTGTCCAAGTTGTTCTGTTTCATTTCTTTTGAAGTTAATTCTAACCTGGGTTTAGGAACAAGAACACCAACAACTTTTGATTTATCCAGTGTGGCAGTATTGGGCACCATGGTAGTGATTGGACCTTCTTTGACCACTGAAACCATCAGATCATGAGTTGAGCTGAAGATGGCCTCCATCCTCAGTTTCCAGTAGTCATAGTCTGCAATTTTAAACTTAGGAAGTTTGTTCACGTTAGTTTCATCCATGATTGATCAGACAGATAAGATCAGTAGTATAGCAAGTAGATTCAGATAGACAAGTTATTGATAAAGATCAAGAATCACTGAGAAAAATCAAATATACTTCCCTCAAAGTCTACAAGTTTATCAAGAAACAGCAGTCCAAAGAACTACTGCTCTGATACCACTTGTTGGTCCCAAAGTTGAGTTAAGATTGATTAAGCTAGGAAAAGTCTAGAGGGGAGGGGTGAATAGACTTTTCAAAATATCAGAGTTTTAATGCGAAAAGTTGTATGAAACAGTACTGTTCTTACTCGGTCAGATCAGTACTGAGTTTTAATATTTGCCAGTTTTAACGCCTGATTTATTTTTCCCTGTTTTACTATTTTATGTTAACTACTGTTTTGTACTCATATATATTAATGGAGGTGTTATAGAGTTTATATTAATTTATTGGGTAATACCTTGGTTTGATGCATAAGCCGTCATTCTCGGTTAACTCGTACCCAAGGTTTACTCATTCTCCTATAATTATTATAACTACTATTATTTAATATTTTTTTCTAATTCTATATATGATTTTGCTTAGTGGATAGTAGGTTAATTCTTAATCACGAAATGTTAGTATCATTTATTTTACTTGAGTCCATTAGAGCATATATTATTAAATATT
This sequence comes from Galeopsis tetrahit, assembly GCA_963675135.1. Lineage (NCBI taxonomy): Eukaryota > Viridiplantae > Streptophyta > Magnoliopsida > Lamiales > Lamiaceae > Galeopsis > Galeopsis tetrahit. Next base: position 52,444,017 of record OY776123.1, read on the forward strand.
AATTGATAATAATATATTAATTATCTACTGTATTAATTTATTATTAGTAATACTTCAAAGTTATATTATTCTTTAATTTTAGGTGACGAGACTCTCTCGCGTTAAACCAATCCACGTATTTACGAGACTACTAAAGATTTAAGGTGGGATTTTCTTATTATTTGATTGTCACTTTTAAATGTTTCGTGTGACTAAATTTGTTGCTTGCTGCATCTTACTACTCATGTTATGGTTGGTTTATCCAACAACTTATGTTATTATGGTTGGTTAATCCAACAAGCTTATGTTATTATGGTTGGCATTGCCAACAAGCTTATGAAATTGTGTGTATGTTTGTGAGTTAATGATTTTCTTTGCATGTGATATTTAATGGCGACAAAGGGAATCCCACTGAGCTGGTTTTTGCTCATCCCAATCTACTTAACTTTTACAGATTGAAGGAGCTGCAGTGGAGGGACGGTGAATGCAGTACGTGCCATTAGAAAAATGCATCTATGATATGTTATTTATTATTTGCATTTAAATTTCGAACTACTTTCATCTTAGGTATTTTCCAACTCTTTAAAACTAGCTTGGTACTCTTTCGTTGAACTTAAATTTTATTTTGAGATTATTAATTGTGTTTTGAGTATTTATCTTCTAAATTAATTCCGCTGCCAAATTTTATAAAAATATGCATGTTTTTATTTATTAGTGTAATGTGGTAAAATGACATTTTGCTAAATTATTTTAAAAAACTAGTCCAAATTACATCCCATTAAATTTGGGGTGTGAAAATGTGGTATCACAGCAGGTCTACGTTCTTGTAGACTTGTTCAAAAAAAAAAAAAAAATTCTTTCTTTTAGTGTCAAATTTTTTTTATTGGTCATTAAAAAAAAATAGTAATATTTTGCATATGAAGTTGAGTCATGCATTCATAATGTTTATAAGTTATGGCATCTGTTGGTCCCAAAGTTGAGTTAAGATTGATTAAGCTATGAAAAGTCTAGAGGGGAGGGGTGAATTGTTGGTCCTGAAAGGAGTATATAACAAGTGTATGGGGGGGGGGGGGGGGAATACACTTGTATGCAAATCTTTTCAAACTTTAACCAAAACAGACTTCAGCAAGGTTGTCCTGGACAACTCTTCTGAGATGAATAACTCTTTAGAGATAATCAAACTACTAAGTACTATTGAGTACTTAGTTGAATAACTATCTAAGGGAGTTATATGTGCGGAATTAGTGGTTGGCCCTTGTTGGTCCCTGAACGAGTAGTGAATGGGATTAAAGTCTAGAGGGGAGGGGTGAATAGACTTTAAAACTTTTTCAATAGAGTTGGGAACCTCTTCTGATTGCTATGTCGACTGGACTACAAGTCTGCTGGTCCAGATGACTATAGTGATCTGATTGAAGAGGTTATATGCGGAATTATGGTAGGCCTTGTTTAGACTCGTTCTTTAAGTTTTTTATCAAAGTGTTAACTTGTTTTTCTTTATGAAAGTACTCAGCTGATGCTGGTTTGAAAGCTATGGTCTTGTTTTGAAGAATTTTGAAATTACAGTATGCACTATATAAAAATATATGTAAAGGCAGAAATGTAAAGTGCAGAAGGTAAATGACACCAGATTTATAGTGGTTCGGATCTACGTTCCTACGTCCACTCTCACTTCCACACGTGATGTTTAATCCCTTTAATTTACCACAAATTACAAGGGTCTTGACCTTTATAGTCCCAAGGTTAGGACTTTGAGATCTGAGCCTTCCTAACAGCTACGGTCTCCACAAGTGATTGTAAGCACTTGCACTTTAAGGGGTTCAAAAACTTTAACCTTTCGGTGAGGGTTTGGGGTTTTTGAAGTGTATCCAACTAATGGTTCAAGCTTATAATTTGCTTAACCACTATGCCTAAAACAATGAATATACAATATGAACAAGTTTCAGGTTCTTATGGGTTGGATAGAAATCACTTAAGAGCTATAGATATTCTAATGGTTTTCTGGCTCTTGGAGAACTCTTAGAACAATATGGCTATTTGCTTGATTGCTTGCTTAGCTTGTGAATTCTCTCTTGTGACTTCCTTTATTGTGATTTCTCATCCTCTTGTATTTATAGTGGTGATTGCTTGCAGCTAGCCGTTGGAGTTGACTAGCCGTTGGGGCAATCTTTCCATAATGGCTTGATTCCTTGATTCCAGCCGCTTGATTGCTTCAATCCTGGGATCATGTCAATCTTCTATATAAGGTAGGTCTTCGTTTGAATTGCAAGATGACTTTGGAATCAGCCGAGTCCTGGAAGAGCACATAGTCTTCTGATATGTACTTCTAGTCTTCTGACTAGTCTTCTGGCCTTAGGTCTTCTGATATCAGATGAGTAACACTCTTCTGATCTGGTAATTCTTTGTGCTGCTTTAGGCCATCTTCAATCTGGACTCCATCAGATAGGTAGGTATACAAGCACCTTAACTTATCTGGTCTTCAAGGATCTCCTAGTCTTCATGTCTTCTACTCTTCTCATCTTGAGGATGGGCATGTAAGCCAGGACTGTGCTGATCAGCTGATATCAATACAGTTGATCACACAAGACTAGTCTAAGCTGTTCTATACAAGTCAGCTGATCCTATTACATTTATAAACTCTAAGTGTTTTGGCCATCAAAACTATTCTAACATCTAGTGGGGCTTATGGTGAATTTATATCCCAACAATTTCCCCCTTTTTGATGAAGGCAAAACTATACTTGATAAATGCTCTTAATGAAATAAGATAAGAGTTTATAATATGCTAAAAGTGAAGTATCTGATGAAGACAATGAGAATTTGTCTTATTAGCAAAAAGAACTAGAACTTGAATATTTATAGAGCTTTTACAGATTACAAGTAATAGTTTCTTTATACTTCTAAAGTGGTCTTCATCAGGTCTTCTGATCTTTAAATGCGGTAGGCAAGGTACAGACGAGCTCGAACTTCTTCCATGTGCTGCACATCTGTAACATTCTCCTCTTCATAGATCTTGTACAGAATCTTTTTGATTTCAATCATGTTGGCTCTTCCTGAATCCAGAAGGGGTGCATCCCATTTGGGTTCTTCAGGAGTTAGGATTCTGCAGTTGTCAAGTCCTTTGGCTGTCTTGACAATTTCTTCCCAGAACACTGGATCTTCAATGTTCATGAACTGATTGAACTGGAAGAATTCATCTTCATAAGTTGGGAGAGGGCCAAATTTCCTTACTATGTGGTGTTGAATTTGCCACTTCTTCTTCAGGGGATACCATCTTGGTAGCTCATCTTGAAGGGCTAAATAATCCACATAATTGCTATCAAACACCAGGACACTGTCTTCTTTTGCTTTGTCCTTGATTGCTTTCCTGAGTTTGACAATTCTCCTTTCAAATTTGGCTTTGACTGCCTTCGCATCATTCAGCTTCTTTTGCTTAAGCTCTTGAGCTTCAAGCAACTTCTTTTTCTTCAACTCTAGAGCCTCTTTCTCTTCTGCAGTAGGCTCTACTGGAGCTGACTTCTTACTGGCCTGAGCTGACTGAGCTTGCTCATCTGCCTTCCTTTTCCTTGTCATTCTTTTCTCAGGGACTTGTTCTTCAGGGGCAGTGATCTGAAGAGTCTTGGCAGGAGCTTGAGAGGGTGCTTGGGTATCTTCTTGAGCAATTTCTTTGCCTTTGCCTTGTCTGTTCTTGACTTTGCTCTTTAAACCACCCAAGGTTTCAGTCAAGTCATCTTGTGCTACTACCAGTTCAGCTTGCTGGGCAGTAGACTTCTCTAGAGCCTTTATCAACACATCTTCCCCCTTTTTGGCTTCAGCAAGTGCAGCCGCAAAAGGTACCATAGCATTTCGAATTTCTACCATCAGGGTCTGTTTAAGAGCCATGGCATTGACTTTGCTAACCTGTGTCAGATGTGATATGCTGTGTTCAAGAACTTCAGCATGAGAATTGGAGGAGGAGGCAGATTCAAATCTATTTGTAAGTACTTCCAGCTTGGCTGCTGTCTCCTTCAGCTGAGTCTGCAGTTTTTCATTCTCTTCTGCAGCTGCCTTAAGAAGGTTTTGACCTTCAGCAGTTCTTGCTTCAGCATCTTTAACTCTTGACTCGTAGGCGTCCTCCATTTGGGAGATCTCATTAGCAAACATTGTGGAAACGTCACCTGTTCTTTTCTGAATGAGAGTCATGTAATCTCCAATCTGATCATGGAGTGCCTCACCAAATCTGTCCTCGATGTCAAGGATTTGGTCATTAAGACGAGTCCTCTGCTCCCTAACAGCTTTTTCAACATACCTTCCAAGCTGTAGACCTAAACCTTTTTCAAAGTGCAAGTCTATTGCAGCTTTGACCTGGGAGCAGATGTCTATTGAGTGATCAACAGATGGGGTAGAAGTAGAGGTTGTACCTTGAGGCTTTGGATGAACAATTATTGCTTTGCCTCTTTCTTCAGCTGAAAGATATTCTTCATTGAGGAATGTGGAAGTGGCCTTAACCAGATGTGTCATGATCTTCTCTCCTTTATCAATGAAGTGAGACAGGTCAGCTGTTGGCATGAAGTGAGCTGGTACTCTGACTACTTCTCTTTCAATCTCTTCTTCGTCAGCTGGTGCAGCTGAGTCTTCTGCAGGTGCAGCTGAGTCTTCTGCAGGGGCAGCTGAGGCTTCCACCAAGGCTGGTGCAGCTGAGTCCTTCATCATTGCTTGTTCAGCTGTCTGCTGATCTGATGAGTCTTCTGGTATAGAGACATCAACAGTGGGGATTCCTAGAATCCGGTTGCAAACTGCAGTCAGTGCCTCGTCTGATAGCTGCTGAGCAAAAGATCGAACTTGAGCAACTTCCTTTTGCTCCATTTCCCAGTCGAGGAAGTTTTCTTTCCTCCCATTCCTTCCATGACCTCAAGAAGGTCATCTACATCATCTCTTATGAGTTCAATCCAAGTGCATATTCTAAGCACTTGTTCAAACTGGATTGATTCCTCATCAACACCAGGAGTAGTGGACTTAAGCAGGTTGGCTATCTTTATCCTCATTATCTTCTCCTTTGTGCACATAGGGTAGTGCACCATTCTGAACTGAGGTTGAGAGGGGCCAGCTTGATCCAGGTCTGCTGGTGCCATGTCGTCTGGAACAGATGGGTCAGTGATGGTAGGAGGTTGGGTAGCTGGGGCATTTTCCTCTGCTGTGTGAGTATCAGCAGGGATTTGGGGAGTGATATCCTCTTGTTGGGTAGGAAGTTGGGATTGATCTTCAGTGATTTGTTCATCAGCAGGGTTTTGGGTCTGCTGGTCTGGTTCAGTTTCTACTTGAAGATCAGTAGATGGTTGGGCATGGTGATCTTGGACATCTGCTGTTTGAATGTCAGCAGGGGTTGGCAATTGTGGTTCAAGGGTAAGTTGAGGCTGAGTTTGTTCCTCTGCTGTGTGAGTATCAGCAGGGATTTGGGTATCAGTGTTTGAAGGTTCAGATGGGTTGGACTCATCAGAGGGGTTGAAGGATGATATAGGGGCTATGCTCATTGGAGTAGGGAGCCTGGATTTCTTGGTTTTCTTCGTGAAAAAAGAAGTGTTCTTCTTTCTCTTCTGACCCTTTGATAGTTTAGAAGGTGTGAAAGTGAGAGAGGGATTAGAAGTACTTGCCTTCTTCAAAGGAGGGGCAGTGGGAGTGGCATCTGAATCAGATGGGGAGATGAGCCCTGATCAGATCAGAAATCTTCTCTGTGCTAAGGTCTGATTGTCATCATCATCATCCTCAGCAGCCTTCTCTTGAGCCTCTTCTTTGGATGGCTCCTCTTCTTCTTCAGCAGCAGAGTCATGAGGGATTCAAATTACCACAAATTACAAGGGTCTTGACCTTTATAGTCCACTCTCACGTCCTAACGTGATGTTTAATCCCTTTAATTTACCACAAATTACAAGGGTCTTGACCTTTATAGTCCCAAGGTTAGGACTTTGAGATCTTAGCCGTCCTAACAGCTACGATCTCCACAAGTGATTGTAAGCACTTGCACTTTGAGGGATTCAAAAACTTTAACCTTTCGGTGAGGGTTTGGGGTTTTTGAGGTGTATCCAACTAATGGTTCAAGCTTATAAATTGCTTAACCACTATGCCTAAAACAATGAATATACAATATGAACAAGTTTCAGGTTCTTATGGGTTGGATAGAAATCACTTAAGAGCTATAGATATTCTAATGGTTTTCTGGCTCTTGGAGAACTCTTAGAACAATATGGCTATTTGCTTGATTGCTTGCTTAGCTTGTGAATTCTCTCTTGTGACTTCCTTTATTGTGATTTCTCATCCTCTTGTATTCATAGTGGTGATTGCTTGCAGCTAGCCGTTGGAGTTGACTAGCCGTTGGGGCAATCTTTCCATAATGGCTTGATTCCTTGATTCCAGCCGCTTGATTGCCTCAATCCTGGGATCATGTCAATCTTCTATATAAGGTAGGTCTTCGTTTGAATTGTAAGATGACTTTGGAATCAGCCGAGTCCTGGAAGAGCACATAGTCTTCTGATCTGTACTTCTAGTCTTCTGACTACTCTTCTGGCCTTAGGTCTTCTGATATCAAATGAGTAACACTCTTCTGATCTGGCAATTCTTTGTGCTGCTTTAGGCCATCTTCAATTTGGACTCCATCAGATAGGTAGGTATACAAGCACCTTAACTTATCTGGTCTTCAAGGATCTCCTAGTCTTCATGTCTTCTACTCTTCTCATCTTGAGGATGGGCATGTAAGCCAGGACTGTGCTGAACTGCTGATCAGCTGATATCAATGCAGTTGATCACACAAGACTAGTCTAAGCTGTTTTATACAAGTCAGCTGATCCTATTACATTTATAAACTCTAAGTGTTTTGGCCATCAAAACTATTCTAACATCAAGTGGGGCTTAGGGTGAATTTATATCCCAACAGCCCTTTAGTTTAAACTCATTTTAAGTTCTGAAATCTCCTTAACAGTTTAACAGTCTATCAGGGAACTTGTCCAACTCTTTTTTTAAACAGTTTTAAGTATATATCTTTGAAAGGTCAGTTTGTGTGCTGTGTTGTATGAATGTAATTACTTGAAAGTAAATCAACACAAGAGGTTATAGCGGTTCAGAGACTCAAGCTCCGACATCCACTTTCCCTGATTTAACAGGATAATTCCTTCACTCTTGGAATTACTTGTTTTATACTGCCAAGGTGCACTTGATCAACCACACCACTCCTTGGTGCCTTGATCCCTAGGATATCATGTAAGAACCCAAAAATCTCATGAATTGAGCCCTTATATTTGTTTATGTGAAATTATGTGATTTATCATAATTATGTGAAATTTACATAATATTAAATGTTATTCACCTATTGAATTATTTATTTACTAATGGTAGGAAGATTAGTGTTGGTGGATGGCATAAGACTAGTTAAGTTATTCATTTAGGTTTGATTTGATATAAGAAGGTGGATGTGAGCACTCGATCTCGAAAGTGCAACCCTTTAATTCATGTCTTTTGAAATTTAAAATTCTATTTTGGATGACTATTTGAAATTGTAGTATTTTATTGTAAGGCAAATTCTTAAGGACCTTACTTGCTACTTTACTTCCGCTGTTGTCACTTCTTAATTATTTTGAGGGTTTTGGTGATGATCAACTTGGTTTGAATGGTTGCATTCATTTAAATTATTAGGTTATTTTCAAGCGTAGTAATGCCCCTTACCCCTTTTAAAAAAAAAATCTATGTTTATTCCTTTAAAATTTTGGGGTCGTTACATATCAGAGTCCGAGTACTCTCTTCTCAACTCAGAATTGAACTGTTCTTCTCTCAACAGTTAATTCTTACCACTTCTACTACAACAACCTTCTATCTCTCTTTAGGAAAGGTATAAGGGTTGATGTTGGTTCCAACTAGTTTGAGATATCCTTTACAATGAACTCAGTGTAAAAGGATAGGATATCTCTCTAAGCTTTGTATGGTTATACAATAAGGTTCAACTTAGAAGAAGTGTTTGGAGACTAAGAATGTCTCTTTGAAAGCTTGAAGGCACTTATGAGCTTGTAGCTTCAGAATTGTTGGTTCAAGTTGGATGCCTTCAATGGTCTCCACACTTCTGTATTTATAGAAAAAATTGAGGATTTGCCCATTGGAAAGACAGCCTCAATTGTCTATAGATGTCTTCCTTGAACTCTGCAACTGGAAGACAGTTTCTTGATAGTGACATGTCCTTAGATTGGGAAATAAACGACTGTGACCACTTTGTCTTGACTTTGAAGAACTCTTTCCAATGTCTGACTTCAAGATTCAATTGATCAAATATGGACATCACTTCTAATGATTGGTCCTATGATAAGGACAACATTCCTTATCACTTGGACAATTCTGCTTATCAGAGTCAGCAGAGATTGCTTATCAGCAAATGTTGGCTTGCTCTTCAGATGACTTGGCTCTTTCACTCTTCATGCATGAGTCTTGATGATCTTTAGGCATTCAAGACTTTGATTCAGTAGTTTTGACCTCATCAACACAGTTGGGATTCTCTTGCAATAGTTCTGGTACAAGTGTGATGAGACAACTCTGCTGCTCATATCATCTGATCCTTGAGTTATACATCAGTGGACTTAGTCTTGATGATGCATTGATCTTCAGATGGATTATCACACAACTGAGCTGACTTGATCAGCACAGTTGTCCATTGAGTGTATTCAGCAGACTTGATGTCAATTTGATCTTGAGCCTTTGAGGGGACTTGATTCTTGGGATCTTCTAGGCATGTGTTCCCCCTCAACTTGTGCATCTAACTTTCTAAGAGTTGCCTAACATTTCAGCTTCTCAACTAGCCTTAAGCTACATGTTCTAACATTCCTAGAACATGTTCATTCTATCATTGACTAAATCATTTGGCATATCTTAGGGGGTTTTGGTATCTTAATCAAAACTTCTCATTTTATTCCCAACAATTTCCCCCTTTTTGATGATGCCAAAACCTATACAACCTATGCACAACCTATTCAAAGGTGACTTACTACACTTATTACATTTATCTTCAGTAGATATGACTAAAGTAAGATTTCCTGAAAGAAATATGTTAGTGTAATCACTGTTTAAGCACATATAGGTTTAAGTCAGGCATGTTGAGACAGTAAGATGTTATTTCTTGATTCACATAAAGATTCAACTATCATTCATAAAGTCATTGGAATTACAAGCATGATGATAGTTAAATAAACATATCAGAGCATGAATCAGGAAATTTACATCATACTTAATCAGGGCAAAACTATCATATAGAACATATAATCAGAGCAAATGGAACATGTGATCAGAGCAAGATCATGATTCAGCATTCTTGAGTAAATTCAGCAGAGATGACCATATTATCCACAATCAGCAATCAAGAGCAAGTACTCATCCAATTCAGCATTCTTAGGCAAGTAAGGGTCAGAAGGACTTAGCCAATTTCAGAGATTGTCTTTAGGTGGTGGCACCATTCCATATTGTGCCCGCGCTCTCTTTTTCAGCTCCATAGCCTTTTGATTTGTACCCTTAGGCCCAAACACCATCTTGTTCAGTTTCAGGATCTCAAAGACCTCTTGAAGGATCTTGGATTGGTCAATGAAGCCATCTAACTTGGGGGGCATGTAGATGATTGGCTTAGGCGCATTGAACTCAATTCTTGCCAAGTCTGCAGCTGCAAGAAATTGTTGATAGAGCTCCATATGATAGTCAATCATGAACTGTGTGAAAGTGGAGTTGGGATCTTCTTCATTCCACCTGCCTATGACATAGTAATCATAGACAAAATCCCTCTTGGCCTCTTCCCAGTTGTCATTCAGCTGGATTGGAACCCATTTATCTATGTGTGGATATTTGGTGTCCATTGGGATCAGCAGCTGAGGCTTCATCTTGCTGTAGGTAGCCCTCTTCCTTCTAGGCTTCTGAAAGTCTGCTCTTCTTTTGTCTCTGGCCCTGTTAGCTTCTTCCATTAGATCCATCTTCTCTTGGGCTCTCATCATAGCCAGCTTTTGCTGAGTTTCAGGATCTTTGCAATAGCCTTCTTCAAAAAGCTTTGATGGATCATTGGCCAGCACTATGCTCTTCTTCTTTGGTTCTGCTCCAAAACCTTCTGCAAACAACACTTCTACATTTTCTTGAGTTTCAGCAATCTTGGCAGGTTCAGTAGACTTGGTTTCAGCAGATATTCTCTTTTCAGCTGATTTATCTTCTTCAGCAGTCTTGGACTTTTCAGCATTCTTGGCCTTATCAGCAGCTTTAGCCTTTTTGGAGGTAGGCACTTCTTCTTCTACCCTGAATTCCACAGGTAGATCTAGGCTGTTAGGAAAATCTGTAAATGTTTCAGCTTTTCTCTTGTTCCCTTTAGCCTTCTTGATTTGGCCTCTAGTCTGGACTCCTTCAGTAGCTTTGTCCAGTCCTGACATTTCTCCTCCAAGCCTTTGCTGAAGTCTTGCTCTCTCCTCTTGAGCAGATGCCATTGAGTTCTTTAGAGCAATAGCTAGCTGCTCTTCTTCATCTAACTCTTCCAGATTCAAGTCTGCTTCTTCTTTGCCCTTGGATTCTAGCACTTTCTCTTTGCCCTTGCCTTCTCCAATAGCCAAGGCACCTTTTGCCCTTACTCTTTCCCTTTCCCCCTTTTTGGCAGCATCAAAGCACTGTGGTTTCAGCTCACTCATGGTTGTAGCCATTAGGGACTGGGCTAAGTTCAATGACTTCATCTCCTCAAGCAGATACACATTCTCATCATGAATGTTCTGCATTCTGTCACTGCTCAAGCTTAGGAAGGCTTCATTTTCTGCTCTACAACCTCTTCCATAGTTGTTTTGAGGGATGCATCAAGGCTTGCCTTCAGAAAATCAGTGAGATTGGCCACTGCAGATTCAGCAATTTTGGCCATCACTTCCTGTGTAAACTTTTCTGAAGCTGCTTTGACCATAACCAGCCTCATTTTCTCTCATCTTTTCTTCTGAATGGCACTTTTCTTGCCAATGGCTTGCTTGACAACCACCAATTTCAATGCCTTCACATTCTTGTTGTGATTTGCTATCAGCAGCTTTTGCTCCTCTCTGACCTCCTTAGTGAAAGTTTCCATGCTAGACTTGGCTTTTTGAACTTCAGTGGAGATGGTTTGCAGACCAGACTCAACTCCACTGATTCTGGCCTCAATGGTAGGCAACACCACCTCTTTAGAGCCTATCAATCTCATTTCTACTGATGCCAAAGTTCTACTTTGCTCATCCAAGGCTCCTGAAGTCTCAGCATGGGTTGTTTCCACTTGATGGACCAATGTGTCCAACTTTGCTGATTGCTCACCCAGAATGGCTTGAGCTGAGTTTGAGTCAATATGAATAGGAGCATTTGTAAGAAACTCATCAGCAAAAATTTGATCAAGTGTTACACCTGCAAGATCAGAGAAATCAAATTTGTCAACAAATAAACACTTAGCACCCTCAATTTCTTTTTCATAAGACTCTAATACATCAACAGTCTTCTTCTCATTTTCAACTTTTTCTTTTCTTCCTTCAGCAATAATGTCCTCACACTCAGGGTCAGGCCTCATCTCCTTAAGGGTTTCTTGAAGTTCAGATTTGACTTCAAGAATAACCTGCCCCTCCTCACTTATACCACCCTCATATTGTGGTACACTCACTATCTTAGTAATAATAACATCTTTCTCATCTTCTACTCCCTCTGATTTTTCAGCTAATATCTCCTTTTCAACTCCACCATCTAAATCTGCGACTTCTCCATCCTCAACAGGGTTCAGAGAAGGCAGTTGTTGGGAGATTACAGTGCTTGGCTCTAAAGCCACTGTGTCATCCTGAATGGTTAAGAGCTGGTCAGTGTCCAGCTCTCCTGACACTGATGAGGTCTTAGCCAAACCAGCTTCTAAAATGGGAGCCTCAAAATCAGTAAGTTGTGCCTTGGGTTCAGAAGAACCTTCATTGGCTGATGCATCTTTGGCTGTGTTACCTTCTTTGATCAACATCTCTAAAGAGACAGAGCCCTTCCTATGATAGGTCAAGTAGTGGACTGTAGGTTGTTTGGGACCAGGAGGATTGGGATTTGTGGGATCTGAGGGACTATCATGAGAATCATCATCATTAGAGCTGCTTTCAGGGTGCTTGATCCCCTTGGCAATTCTATCTTTTTCTTCAGCAATCTTATCAGCTACCAATTTTGCAAAAACTTCCTCATCAGTGAGGAATCTTGACTTTGTTACTCCAGCAAAATGTAGCAATCTGCTTTCTTCAATTTGCCACCAATTTACACCCTTGTCTTGAATTACTTGAGCAATATCCATGATGGTTTTATCCTTCACATCCACTAGAGCTCTCAAATCATGGAATTGTTGTTGTAGCTTTGGAAATTCAGCAAGTTGGGGGTACAAACTATCCACAGTAGCTCTTGCTCCACCTCTGAGCATACTTTCATAAGTATACTCCTCATCATCTCCACTTGAATGGGGACTTTGGGTTATAGGGTAGTTAGCTCTGGGTTCAGGAAGGTTGGCTTGAGGGTTAGTTTTAGAAAGATTGGGTTCAGAAGGGTTGGCTTCAGAAGGGTTGGTTGCTACAATGGTTGCTTCAGTTACTTTTGAGAGCAATGGATCTGAAGTGACTTTACTCAGGGGAGTTGGCTCAAGGAGTTTAGCTTCTAGGAATCTTGAGTACTTGAGCATGGATGAGTCAAGTGGAGACAAAAGTCTTGACTCATCTATTGCAAGATCAGCTAGCACATCAATAGGTCCTCTTTGTGTAGCCCCTTCTGGAGAATACCTCTTTGTTAGGTTCAGAGGGGTGATAGGTTGGTTTTCTTGGGTTTTGTGGGTATCAGGGGAGTTGGGCTCTTGATGTTGAGTTTTAGGGACTTTGGATTCTGGAGTACCAGAACAAGAAGAGTTGGTTCTTGACTTAGACTTTGACTTGGTTTTGCTTTCAGCTCTACTTTCCCTTAGAGCAATTTGCAAAGTTTTTTCCTCCTGAAGCTCTAACAACTTTTCAGTAGGCTTGGCCCTTCTCTTGCTAGCTTTACTGCTCCCACTTCCTTCTTCATCAGGGACAACTTCCCTAATCCTCTTTTCTCCTTTCTTCTTCTTCTTCACCACCATAGGGAACTTTTCCCTTATCTCCTCAGAGTTTGAGGGCACCTGGACTCCTTCTTCAGCAACTTTGTCAACTTCTGCTGAAGTTGTTGAGTCATCTTCTTCAAGGATTTTGGACACCTTCTTTGTCCTTAGCACCCTTGCCTTGGTTCTGGTTTTCAGCTTAGGCTTCTTCTCAACCTCCTCTTCAGCAGGTTTGGCCATCTGCAGTCTCCTTTGTTCAGATTTCTGGGAAAGCTTTCTGAACATGATTTTCTGAGCTGGGAGAGGTTTTGCAAAGGTTTGCATCTCAGAATAATGAGAGAATCTCTCTATCAGCAGGCTTGCCCTTGTGCAATACTTGAGCTTTCCTTCCATCACCACCTTGCTGTGAGTTTTCACTTTGAATTTGGCTTTCTCCTTCATCATCTCATTCATGATGAATTCCCTCCAGTTAAATTTGATGCCCTTATCACTTGCATTAATTAGTGCAACCATAATTCTGATTCTTGGTGAACTCACTTGCTCTAGACTCCCAGCGTTGTTAGTAAGCTTTTTGTTACCACCTCAAAAAGATTGAGAAACTCAGGCTTGAGAGTTCTTTTGTGTTGAGTTGAAGAAATGGGGCCTGGAACTAGTAGCCAGTTTTGAGCAATTTCTTCCTCATGGCCATTTCCATAGAATTATGGATTCCTTCCTTCTGAAGGCAATCCAAAAGCACCTTCCAAATCTTCTGCAGTGAATTTGACTCTATGGAATCTCTCCTCCTCTTCACCTTCAGCAACATATGACAACCTTATTGTCACTTCACCATCTGCTGGTTTGCCTCTCCATTTGAGAAAGGCAAAGAACTCTGCCATGTAGCTTTCTAGGCAGGAACTGGGCTTTTCTTGCATAAACTTTTGAAGTCCTGCTCTTCTTAGCCATCTCAAGGTGGGGGTAACCTCAGGATCTTCATTCTCAAAAGAGACTATTGGCTCAAAGATGTGGTTATTTTTATTGCTGAGATATGAGAAATCAAGGTCAAGGTCCTTGTTTGAGAAATCTACAATCATTTCTGGTCTTACTTTGGGTGCCATGGATAGAATAGTAAGAAGCTTTGAGAAGTTTTGAGAGTGTTTGAGAAAATGGAGTTTAGGGTTTCAAGAGAGTTTGAGTGCATGGGGAAGAAGTGAAGTTTGTGGGCTTATTAAGACTTGGAGTATATTCCAAAAGGAATGTATGTCATTGAGTAGGTAAGTCTTAAGGCAATTAAAGGGCTTACAAATGAGGAAATCAAGTTTTGAACGGCCAGGATTAATTTAAGGGGAGTTGGCCAAAACTTGATCCAACGGTTATTAACCAATGGAACAGTGTTGGAAACTGTTTTTATTCAAAACGTGGGAAGGAGTTAATATTAGTTAAAGGCTGGGGGGTTTTCAAGGTAGATAGTGGCTTGAAATGTTTAATGCAAGCAAGAGTTAAATCTTGACATTTAATGCATTGAAAGTGACTTTTTGGGTAGGGGACAAATTAAATCTTTGTAAAGGTGATGGCTTTAAGAGGAATGGGACAGCCATCAAAATAGGCAATGATTACCCAAAATAGGTGCTTATCAGACCAAGATTTTGGTTGATAGCCGAGACAACTTATCTAACCCCACATGGACAAGTGTCCTGAAATGTCATAGACAAGTGTCCTGAATTCCCATGGACAAGTGTCCTGAACTCTTGTGGACAAGTGTCCTGAATTCCTATGGACAAGTGTCCTGCTCAATTTCTCTGAAGAGATTGAGGTCATCTTCTCTGAATTTCAATAGACTTGTCCAAGTCTGCTGAAGATCACTTTTAGTTCCCCCTTAATTGATTAACTACATTGGGCTTACTTGTTCAACTTCCCTGGATCAAGAAGTCCCAATTCTGTTGATAATTCCAAGAATTTTGCTTCAGCAAGTGGCTTTGTCAAAATATCAGCTTTTTGGTGATCTGTGTGGATTTTCACCAATTTGATATCCTTCTTCTCCACATGGTCTCTGATGAAGTGATAATTGATGTCCACATGCTTGCATCTTGTGTGCAATACTGGATTTTGAGAGATTGCAATTGCATTGTTGTTGTCACAAAAGGTTGGCACTGCAGTAGAATTGATATTGTAATCTCTTAGTCGTTGTCTCAACCAAAGGATCTAAGCACAACAACTTCCAGCTACAACATACTCAGCTTCAGTGGTGGAAGTAGCCACAGTGTTGTGTTTCTTTGAGAACCAAGAGATGAGCTTGTTTCCCAAGAATTGACATGTTCCTGAAGTGGACTTCCTATCAATTTTGCATCCTCCATAATCAGCATCTGAGTAGCCAGTTAACTCAATGTTGTCATCAGCAGGGTACCAAAGGCCTAGATTTTCAGTGCCTTTGAGATACCTCAAGATCCTTTTAGCAGCCTCTAGATGGCTCTTCTTAGGATTAGCTTGAAACCTTGCACATACACCTACTGCATAGGTGATGTCAGGTCTGCTGGCAGTGAGATAGAGGAGTGAACCAATGATTCCATACTCAGTAAAGTTGGTTGGAACACCACTCTCATCAGGATCCATCTTCCAATTAGTGTTCAAAGGGATCCTTACTAACTTGCTAGTAGCACACCCAAATTTCTTGATCATTTCTCTGGTGTACTTAGCCTGTTTGATGAAGATTCCTTCTTTTGATTGCTTGACTTGAAGACCCAAGAAGAAATTCATCATCCCCATCATTGACATCTCAAACTTGCTTTGCTTGACTTGAGAACTTTTCACAAAGCCTTTCATTGGGGGATCCGAATATGATGTCATCAACATATATTTGAACAAGTAAGATGTCATCTCCTTCACAAATTCTGAATAGAGTTTTGTCCATAGTTCCTTTGACAAATCCATGATCCAAGAGAAACTGTGACAATGTATCATACCAAGCTCTTGGAGCTTGCTTGAGTCCATATAGAGCTTTCTTCAATCTGTAGACTTGGTTTCCAATCTCAAAACCAGGTGGTTGCTCAACATAGATTTCTTCTTTCAGAACTCCATTTAAGAAGGCACTCTTGACATCTATTTGATAGACTTTGAACCTCTTGTGGGCAGCATAGGCTAAGAACAGCCTTATTGCTTCAAGTCTTGCCACTGGTGCAAAAGTCTCATCATAATCAATGCCTTCTGATTGACAATAGCCCTTGGCCACCAATATGGCCTTGTTTCTCACTATCATATCATTCTCATTCTTCTTGTTCTTGAACACCCACTTGGTTCCAATAACATCCTGATGTGATGGTCTGTCAACCAGCTCCCAAACATCATTCCTTGTAAACTGGTTCAGCTCTTCTTGCATTGCTGTAATCCAGTTTGCATCTTGAAGTGCTTCATCAATGTCCTTTAGTTCCTGTTCTGATAGGAAGCAACAAAACAAAGCACTTTCACCATGAAATCTTCTAGTTTTGACTCCTATACTTGGATCACCAAGTATCAGGTCAGTAGGATGGTCAGATAACCAAGTCCTTCTTTTCCTGATCCCTTCAGTAGAGTTGTCCTCTACTAAGGTTGAGTCACTAGGATCATAAAATTCAGGAAAGTTTAATGCACGATCTAATTCAGGATCATATTCAGGGGTGTTGTCCTCAATGTCAGGGACATTGACATTTTCAACATTAATGTTTCCCCCTTGAATATTGAATCCATTAACTACCTCAGCAGTATCTGCTTTTTCATTGGTAGTTGTTACCTAATTATGAACTGGGATTGCATCAATCAGTTCATCATTTTTGTTGGTCCTGAATGGAGTATGACACAAGTGTATGGGGGCGGGGGGGGGGGGGGGAATGCACTTGTGTATGCAAATTCTTTCCTTTTGAAACTGTTTTACCTATAAGGAAGGTTGTCTGACAACTAATCTGAGTGATAACTTTAATAGATACTTAACCTACTGAAAACTATGAAGTGAACAGTTGGATAACTATCTAAAAGAGTTGTTAAGTGCGGAATGTGGTTGGCCTTTTCTTTGAAAGAATACTCCAAGTTAATTTCTGAAAAACCAGTTAATTAGGGACTTTGTCCAAAAACTGTTTTGCTCAACTTTGTTGAATTAAGTTCTTTTAAGACTGATTTTTGCAAGTAATTGAACAAGAAAATAATGCAGTAAGTAAATGGCACATCAATTTATAGTGGTTTAGAGACTCAAGCCTGGAATTAGCTTGTTTTATAGTGCCAAGGTGAATTGATCAACAACACTATCTTAGTGCTTTGATCCCTAGGATAATCTGAGTCCTAGTGCTCAATCTCTCTGAGTTAAGACTGTATTTTTCACTTAATAGTCCTTAACTCCTCACTTCTACAATAAACTCTACTTCACTCAATGAGGTAAGGATTTGAGGATATCTCAGTGCTAAGCTTGGGATTATTACAAAAGTGGCTTAGGTTTTGAAGTGATCAGGAAACTTGGGATTGTAGTAGAACAACTTTGGTTTCCTTTGATTGCTTGATAGTAGTTTGATAGCAGATAGTTGGATACTTGAATCCTTGGACCACTTCTGAATTTATAGAGCAATTTGATCAACTATCCGTTGGAGAGATAGCATTTCAAATTGTCTATTTGCAGCTCCATTGAAACGGCTATGGAAGCCAACCTTCTATTATCCATTGTGTAAAAAGGTTCTACAATGGTTGCTTGAATGAATGTGTTGACTTCTGAAAAATGCGGCTGAATTGACTTGTGTTAGCTTCCAAATTTGCACATTTCCCAAGGTTGATTGTGGCAGACTTTGTACTCCACCAATGGTCAGATGGGACAAGTGCCCTGAACATTCCTGCTGCAGGTGGAATGTTCCTCCATTCATTCAATTCTTCAGTCTTTAATTCTTCTAAGTCTTCAATGCTTGTTCAGGCTTGATGACATTAAGTGCTTCATTAAATTTGTCTTTTGTGTATGCATCATTCAATGCTCTTGATCTTCAAGTCTTCAAACTGATCTGATATAGCTCTTATCAGTACTTGCAGCTTGACTTTTTATCTTTGATCATTCAGCCATGTTGTCCTTCTCAGCTTACTAGTCTCTATGAAATCAGCAAACTTGTCCTAAAAGACTTAAGCACACAAAGCTGCCTAACATTTTCAGCTTTGGACAACTATCCTGAACTAGAAATCTCACAACATTTCTGAGATTTAGACTTAGACATTTTTACTGTCTCAACTACCCTTAGACAACTAGACTGATGCTTACTTATTTGTATCTCAACTAATCTGACCATCATCAATCAGGGGTTTTGGTATCTTAATCAAAATCAATTTATTTCCCAACAATTTCCCCCGTTTTGATAATGCCAAAACCTATTACAAAGGGAACTTGACTTATACTAAGTTTTGTCTTCAGAATTGTTGATCTGGTCAATTTTCCTGAAACAAACTGTTAGCACAATAATAAATCAAGCATATAGGTTATGTCAGGTTAGTTGAGATAATGAGTTGTTATCTCTGATGAAAATAGTGATCCTTTAATATATATCATAAGGCATTACAGTGCTGGAAAACAAAAAGGACTCACTATGCTGAAACAACAAAAAAAAATAGAGACAACAACAAATTAAAACATATATAAAGGGAAAGAAGACTTATTCTTCAGAAAGAACCATCATCTTGAGGAGCAATCCAATATTGAGCCCAGACACTCTTCTTTAGTTCCCAAATCTCCTGATTTGTGCCTTTGGGACCCAGCTTCATCTTTTCCATCTTCATGATGGAGATGAACTCCTCCAAGATTTTCCCTTCATCTACAAGATTCCCATTGAATTTGGGAGGCATGTACTGAGTAAAGACAGCAGCTGAGAAAAAACAGCAGTTGTGTAAAGCCAGCTGAGTAAAGACAGCAGCTGAGAAGAAACAGCAGCTGTGTAAAGCCAGCTGAGTAAAAACAGCAGAGTGAAGTCTTCTGACCAGCAGAGTGAAGTCTTCTTACCAGCAGAGTAGAAGTCTTCTTACCAGCAGAGTGAAGTCTTCTTACCAGCAGAGTAGAAGTCTTCTTACACAATTAAAGGAAGACCAATCACAGCTGAAATCAAGGATTGACAAGATATGTGCACAAGAAAGGAAAGTCAAAGATATGATTGAAATTACATGACAATGGTAATATTCAATCATATCAAATCAAGAGATTATCAATTCCTCAATTAGTGGAGATTTGAATTGCTATCATCCAACGGTAACATTCAAACATCAACACTATATAAATGAGCTCATACATCATTGGGAGAGAGTGAAGAGGTGTGAGATGCAAAGGTCGAGCAAAGGTCATAAACTCCAGAAATAAGAAGAGCTCAAGAAGATCATTCATGAAGATTCAACACGCATCACCTCATCCCCAGTGAGTGAACTCATACTATCTAAGCCAGTGCAACCACTCATATATATCCATAGCTTAGAGAGAATTTCCCAATCCTAGCATGAGGCTAAAACAGATTGTAAGGGAAATTCTCACCTAGTTCATATACACAAAACCCACCTTCTACCATAAAACCTTAGAAGTCAAGTTGAGTGTTTATCATTGTAAAGAGTCCAAGTGCTCTATAATCACTTGTGGAGTGCAAGTGCAAGTGCTTACAATCACTTGTGGGGAAGTGCAAGTGCTTACAATCACTTGTGGAGACCGCAGCAGTTAAGGGAACTAGCTCAGATCTCAAAGTCCTACCCTTGGGACTATAAAGGTCAAGGCCCTTGTAATTTGTGGTAAATTAAAGGGATTAAACATCACGTGTGGACGTAAGAGTGGACGTAGGAACGTATATCCGAACCACTATAAATTAATGTGTTATTTACATTTCTGCACTTTACATTTCAAGTCTTTTCATACATATTTGTGCATAAACTGTTTTACACACTGTATTTAAATAATAGACGAGTATAATATTTATGGGCACACTACAATTCCGCACTTAACTCCGATAAGTAATTAATCAGTCGACTAACTAGTCCTAGGCCCCTAGTGAAATCAACGGACTAGTTACTTCGAAGAGTTAGTTTATTTTTCACACAATCAGCAGACATCAAGTCAGCTAATCTTACACTCGTCTCAGGGACCAACAGTTAGAATAGTTTTGATGGCCAAAACTCTTAGAGTTTATAAATGTAATAGGATCAGCTGACTTTGTATAGAACAGCTTAAACTAGTCTTGTGTGATCAGCTGTATAGATCTCAACTGATCAGCACAGTGAATTCTTACATGCACAACCTCAAGAAGAGAAGAGTAGAAGGCATGAAGACTAGAAGATCCTTGAAGACCAGATAAGTAAGGTGCTTGTATACCTACTTAGCTGATGGAGTCCAAGTTGAAGATGGCCTAAGTAAGCACAAACAATTGCCAGATCAGAAGAGTGATACTCATCTGATATCAGAAGACAGAAGACATAAGGCCAGACGAGTTAGCCAGAGGACTAGAAGTGAAGATCAGAAGACTAGAAGCTCGTCAAGGACTCGGTTGATTCCAAAGTCATCTTGCAATTCAAACGAAGACTTACCATACTTAGTAGATTGACACAATCCCAGATTTGAAGCAATCAAGCGGCTGGAATCAAGGAATCAACCAAACATGGAAAGATTGCCCAACGGCTAGTCAACTCCAACGGCTAGTTGCAGCAATCCACCCCTATAAATACAATAGGATGAGGAATAACAAAACAAGGAAATACACGAGAGAATTCACAAAGGCTAAACAAGCAAGCAAGAAGAAACCCAAGAGCCCAGAAACCATTAGAACACCATTCTAGCTCTTAAGTTATTTCCCATCCAACCAAAGAACCTGAATCCTATTCATACTGTATATTCATTGATTTAGGCAAAGTGGTTAAGCGATTTATAAGCTTGAACCATTAGTTGGATACATTCAAAAATCCCAAAACCCCCACCACAAGGTTAAGTTTTTGAACCCCTGTAAAGTGCAAGTGCTTCCAATCACTTGTGGAGACCGTAGCAGTTTAGGAACTGTTCAGATCTCAAAGTCCTACCCTTGGGACTATAAAGGACAAACCCTTGTAATTTTTAGTAAATTAAAGGGATTAAACATCACGTCAGGACGTGAGAGTGGACGTAGGAACGTATATCCGAACCACTATAAATCCGGTGTTATTTACTTTATTACTTGTTCATATTTTTATATAGTGCATATTTTGTTTTCAAAATATCTTCAAACAAAGCCATACCTCTCAAACCAGCATCAGCTGAGTATTTTACTAAGTAAACAAATTGGTTATTTCAAAAGAAACTCAAGAACGAGTCTAAATAAACAGGCCTACTCACTTCCGCATATAAACCTCTTCATCAGATCACTATAGTCATCTGGACCAGCAGACTTGTAGTCCAGCTGACATAGAAATCAGAAGAGGTTCCCAACTCTTTGAGTGAAAAAGTTTTAAAGTCTATTCACCCCTCCCCTCTAGACTTTAAACCCATTCACTACTCGTTCAGGGACCAACAAGTGGTATCAGAGCAGTGGTTCTAACGGACTACTGTCTCTAGATTATCAAAAGACTTGAGGGAGTCTTTCTGTAGTCCTCTTGAACAGATCTATCTTTTGAAAACTTGTTTTTGAAAACTCATACAGCATGAGTGCTAACATGCGTAAGTTGCCAAAGTTTTCAGTGGAGGATTATGATTACTGGAAGATCATGATGAGGAAGAATCTCACATCAGTTCACTACAAGATGTGGTCAGTAATTACAGAAGGCCCAATCACAATCATGACTGTCAACACTGCAAATGGTGATCCAGAAGTCCCAGTTGGAGAACTTGTCCCCAAACCAATGAAGGACCTCACACCAGAAGAGATGAAGCAGTCAAATCTTGATAGGATTGCTCAAGATTACATCATGCAAACTCTTCCAAATGAGTACATTGCAAAAGTAATCCACTGTGAGTCAGCTAGAGACATGTGGGATGCATTGGCACTTCTCTGTGAAGGAACTGAGTTGATTAAGGAGAGCAAATTGTCAACAGCAGTCAAGAAGTTCGAACACTTCAAGATGCAACCAGAAGAGTCTATTGATCAGCTAGACAATAGATTCACCAAGATCATCAATGAGATAGAATCTCTGGGCAAGAAATATACTAATAGAGAGAAAAATCTAAAGATCCTAGACTCTCTAACCAAGAAATGGAGACTCAAGAAGACCATCATCAAAGATACTCAAGATATCAAGAAGTGGTCTGCTCAAACTCTATTTCAGAACCTAAAAACCCATGAATATGATCTTGAAAGAGAAGAAAACTAAGGAAGTGATGAGCCAACTGCAACACCATCTACCTCCAAGACTGTGGCCTTCAAGGCAGCCAATACAAAAGCTGCAAGTACCTCATCTGGCAAAACCTCTCTGAAAACAGAAGACTTTGAAGGATCAGACATGAGTCTGAAGGAGCAAATGGCCCTTATGATCAAGAGATTCGAAAGGATGAACACTCTCAACAGCAAATATAGAAAATTCTACAGGAATTATAAAGATAGGAGAGCTGGTTCATCTTCTAGAGAATCAAGAGAAAGAACACCAGAAAGATATCCTAGAAAGGATGTGGAGTCATCTGACAGCCGAGGTTCTTGAAGAAGAAATGCCACTCCTCCAAGAAAAGGCAATTCAAATCAAAAGCCTGGATCATGCTTCAATTGTCACAAACCAGGACATTATGTCTATGAATGTCCGGAGCTGAATTTGGATGACAAAGAAGAAAGAAAGCCAAGAAGAGACAGAAGAAATTCAGATAAGCAAGCAATGGTGACTGAAGAATCTGAATATCAAAGTGATGAACTTCCTACATCACCAGACTGTCAAATCTTCTCAGATGATTCAGATGATCTAGCTATGATGGCCATAGGTGAAAATGAGGTAAATTCCTATACTACTACTTTCCATTCACCTATCTTTTCACACACAAATGAGATAAACTCATCTGAAGGCGAATCAGAAGACACCTATTATCAATCTTTAAGAAAGGTAAAAGGTGATCTGGATATTGCCACTAGAGCTTTTATAGAAGTAGAAGAGGAGAACAAGGATCTAAGGAAAGAAATTGCTAAGTTGAAAAAGACTAAGTTTGATAACACCCCTGAGTTGGTCACAATGAATGAAAGATTGACCAAAGAAGTGGAACTTCTTAAAGAAGAGAATACCACAATAACTCAGTTGTATGAGGGGATGTTAGAAACCCAAGCCTTGGAAACTAAGGAATTTCGTTCACTACAATCTAAGTTCGATGACCTCTTCCAAGCACACAATCTCTTAGAAAAGGAGAAGGAATGCCTAAATCAAAAGATATCAGAGTTCAATAAAGCATCTGCTACTATTGAAAGTATCTCTGAATATTATAGATCAAATGGCAATAAGATGGGTTTTGGTTATGAACTTAATCCATCAACATCCTCTCTAGCTGGGGGTAGTACACCTAACAAGTGCACTACTCAGTCACATGAAAAAGGTGAGTGTTCTAAACACAATGAACCTAATATGAACCAAAAGGCAGCTGTACCATCTAAGGCTAACTATTCCAACACCAAAAATGGTAAGAGACAAGTTAACCCCAAGCTTGTACAGAGGAACAAGAAACAGCCTAGACCATTTCGATTGAGACAGTCTCAGCTGTATGCTGCTCCAGCCAAGAAGAAGAAATCTTCTTCACACAAATTTGTTCTCTTTGCACCTCATATCTCTTATGATATTGTGAGAACAGAGGAGTATGGTCCATACAATCGTGTGCATCGTCCAGCTAATGCACCCAGGCCGAATGTAACTAGTCAAAAGATAATGTATGTACACTCCCATAAGAGGAAACCATTTGACTATTACTTAGCTGACACAAGTAACAAATCAGACCAGTCCAAGGTGTCAACTGGTAAGATTTGGTTCTATGATGCCCGAGGGAAACAACTCAAGTGCTCAAGGTTGTTCAAACGACCAATGTATATGTGGGTTCCCAAGGGTAGTACTAACACCCAAGGACCCAAGACAAAATGGGTACCTAAAACTTAACCTTTCTTGCAGGAAAGGAGGGACCTATACAGAAGAGGAGGTCTAGCAGGAGAAACATGGTACATGGATAGTGGATGCTCAACTCATATGACTGGAACCAAAGCCCTGCTGACCAACTACACAGAAAAGAAAGGTCCAAAAGTCTTCTTTGGTGATAACGCGCACGGTAACACAAAAGGATATGTCACCCTTAAAAATGGTGACATTGAGGAACATGATGTATCATATGTAGAAGGTTTAAAGTTTAATTTATTATCTGTTTCTCACTTTTGTGACACTGGCTACTCAGTAAAATTCTCTAAAGATGAGTGTCTCATAAGTGATAAAAGAACAAAACAAAATCATCTAACAGGATCTAGAAAGGGAAGTATGTATCTTGCAAATTGGAACAGCTGTCCTAAGGATACATGTCTGCTTGTGAAAAGCCCTAAAGATGTCAGCTGGCTATGGCACAAACGCCTTAGTCATCTGAACTTTAAGACTATGAAAAAGTTAGCAAGGGAATCCTTAGTTGATGGTCTGCCTAATGAACTCTACTGTGAAGATTAGGTATGTGATGCATGTCAACAAGGAAAGCAAACAAAGGTCTCTTTCAAGACCAAGAAGACAGCATCAACCAGCAGAGTTCTTGAACTGCTTCACATGGATCTCTTTGGACCAATCACTCCAACCACACTAACAGGGAAGAAGTACACTCTTATTGTTGTAGATGATTACTCCAAGTTTACTTGGGTTATCTTCTTATACAAGAAGAGTGAAACTCAACAGAAGCTCCCTGAACTATTGAAGAGAATCCAAGTAGAGAAAGGAGAACCTATTGTGAAAATTAGAAGTGACAAAGGCACTGAATTTATTAACTCCTATATTATTGCCTATTGTACTTCTAATGGTATTCAGCATGAGACAAGTGCAGCAAGAACACCACAACAGAATGGTGTAGCTGAAAGAAGAGTCAGAACACTCAAAGAAGCTGCAAGAACACTCCTTGCTGAATTCTCAACTCCTAAGAAGCTATGGGCAGAAGCCATCAACATAGCTTGTCACACTCAAAATAGGTCAGGTATTCACAAAATTCATGAGAAAACCCCATATGAACTATGGAAAGGAAGGAAACCTAGAGTATCTTACTTTCATATATTTGGTTGTAAGTGTTTCATTCACAACAATGGGAAGAGTAAGTTGAATGCTTTTGATGCCAAAGCAGATGAGGGGATATTCTTGGGATACTCCTCTACTAGCAAAGCATTTAGAGTACTCAACAAACAAACCCTTCTTGTGGAAGAAACACCTCATGTTGTTTTTGATGAATCTTGTGAAAAGAGTGCAGTAGAAACAGACTCGGCTGCAGATCAGATGAGAAAGCTAGTGATCAAGTCCAGACCAGATGAGTTTATTGAAGTCAATGAACTATTCCCTGAAGAACCAGAGAAGGATAAGTGTAGCACCCCGTTCCCGAAACGTTAGATTCTCTGTAACCCAGACGTGTCGAGGACGAGTTGCTAACTTTGCCATTTAAATTTTACTCATCATTTAAAAACAATTGTTAATGCAGCGTGAATTAAAAATAATCATATAAAGGTATTAGAAAATAGTATGATAGAATCTATCATTGATTTTAGTCCCATAAACTTAATTTGTAGCATAACGAGAATTTAAAACTTAAGTAACTTAATACATGCCATTATTTAAATAGAGTACCCTAAATATTTATTACTTGGAGTCTTGGTGTTACGGCAGCTCCCGAGCTTCCACTTCGAAATCTGAAATGTTAAATTGGATATGAGATAAAATCTCAGTGGATAACCTGCAGGCTGTTAGTCGTTTGGCAGTATACAAAATGTATTATTACGAACCGGACCCGTCGGCCATTTCTCATTTGACTACATAAGTCTATTTGCCCGATAGATCCGTCGATCCTTAACCCGTAGGTCCAAGGGCCTGTTTGACTACATAAGTCTTGACCGGATAGACCCGTCGGTCCTTAACTCGTCAGTCCAACGGTCTTTAGATCCGAAGATCCGAAATAATCATAATTCATCAGTTGGTTTATACAATAAACACAATCGCATACACCAACTGACGACAAAACATTTACAACTGCGCTACAGATAATGTTACCCACCTTGTTATCTTGAAATTATGTTGGTTGACAGGGAATAATTGCTACAAGCCTCAGGGTGCCTTCAGTATCCACCTAGCATATTTACAAAATTTATTTTCATTTGGCTCCAACATATCAATTACTTCTCATATCTTATTCTTGCTATCTAAAGATTCATTTTGTAATTTGTATCTTAACTTTGCGTAACTATATTTTATTCAGGAAATTTATTTATTAATTTTACTAAATTGCTTATTATATATGTTCGTAAAATTCTAATTGTTAGGCGCATGCTTATTCTTTTAAAGAAGTCATCCTACAAGTATTTTTTTTTATGACATCTTTTCTCTATTCATGCATGTGTACATATTCATACCAAAGAGTAAATACTATAATTCCATATTTTCTTATTTCCAAAATGCCTATTCTAAATATATACACCTAAGTGCCTTACGTATATATATATATACAAAAATAAGCTCCATTACCTAGTTTCTTAACTTTTATAGAGATAGGATTTTATAAATATTTCACCAAATCAAATAGTTATAGGAATTAATACTTACGGGTTTTCGGCTTCTCTAAACAGAAATAATGAAAAAGGACGATCGTAACGGCTTCTTGAAAGACAAAAAGGATGATCGTAACGGCGCCGTGAGCTAGTATCGGAGAATGGGTGATGTTGATTTTGAGCGACGTAGAACTCCAGTAGTTGCTGCCTTCAAACTTAGTTTCGATTTTATTGTGAGAGGTGGGTGGATATGGTGGTGACGGAGTGAATTGTTTAGGGTGGAAGGGGTGGAGGTTTCATGTTTGCAAGGAGTCGAGAGGAGGTAATGAGGTGAAGATGCGTTTGAACGAAATACTTGGCCCCTATTTATACACTAATTTTTACCGATGAGATTGTGAATTTTCTATACGTGGCCTAAGGTTGATCATACTCTTAGTAGGAGGTGGAGTGTTCTAAAGGGGGTTTAGTAAGCACTCCTAGTTTCATAGATTAGGCAGGTGTCTTTTTTTTAGCTTACTCTTACATACTCATCTATTTTAACTAATTAAATATTATATATATATATATGTGTGCGTCCCTACTTTCCACACCTATCATTTATAATATTTTATCTCAAGTTCATTTCCATCCTTAATTATACGCACTTGTTTAAATTTTGAGATTACCTTTAATTTACTTATGAGTTTTTTTTTTTTTTTTAAATCTAATTCACATATATATGTTTTTAAATAATTTAAAAATTACTTTTATCTACACTTATACTTAATTGCTAGGGATACATCCGAGTCTGAGTAGCTTGTCCATTTTTCCCTGTAAAATAAAATTGTTTGGAAGTGCACAATAAACTTATTGAAATAAAAAATTTAAAATGATCAAACAATTAAATATAAACTTGCTCAGATATGAATTATGCTTTGGGGTATTACAGTCTACCCTTCTTAAAAAAAATTTCGTCCCCGAAATTTCACTTACTTGGATTTCCTAGGCAAGCGGGTATTTTGCTAAAATTTCGTCCTCTCTTTCCCACGTAGCTTCTTCTTTTCCGTGCCTACTCCATTGTACTAGCACTAAGGGAATCTCTCTGTTTCTAAGTATGTGAATTTTCTTACCCAATACCATTACAGGTACCTCCTCATATGTCATGTCTCGATTTATTTCTATGTCTCTAAAGCTAACGATGTGGCTTGGGTCTTGTACATACTTCCTTAACATAGATACGTGGAACACGTCGTGTACTTGTGATAGTCTTGGGGGTAAGGCAAGACGGTAAGCTACATCTCCAATCCTTTCTAGAATCTCAAAAGGTCCTATAAACCGTGGTTTTAACTTTCCCTTCTTTCCGAATCGCACAAAACCCTTAAACGGCTTTACTCGTAGGAATACCTTCTCTCCAGTATCAAAACGTAGATCCTTTCTTCTAATGTCGGCATATGCTTTCTGACGATCCTGAGCGACTTTGATTCTATCCTTTATTTTCGAAACAGCTTCGGTGGTTCTCTCAATGAGCTCGGGACCTAAGATCATTCGAACCCCAACTTCATCCCAGCATACTGGTGTCCTACACTTTTTGCCATATAATGCCTCGAATGGCGCCATCTTGATTGTAGCTTGATAACTATTGTTGTAGGCAAATTCTACCAAGGCGAGATGTTCCTCCCAACTACCTTCGAAATCTAGAGTACAAGCCCTTAGCATATCCTCAAGTGTCTGAATTGTCCTTTCTGATTGTCCGTCAGTCTGTGGGTGGTAAGCGGTACTGAAGTTGAGCTTCGTTCCCATTGCATGCTGGAGACTTTTCCAGAATTCTGAAGTAAAACGTGGATCTCGATCTGAAACGATAGAGACTGGTATGCCATGTAGTCTGATGATCTCTTCCACATATAGTTGTGCGAGCTTGTCTAAAGAGTATGTCATTAGAATTGGTATAAAGTGGGATGTCTTCGTCAGTCGATCTACTATAACCCAAATAGCATCGTGGTTTCTATTTGTCCTTGGTAATCCGGTGACGAAATCCATGGTGATGTGCTCCCATTTCCATTCTGGTATTTCTAAAGGATTTAGTAATCCTGATGGTCGTTGATGGTCGGCTTTGACTTGTTGACAAATCAAACACCTTTTCACGTATTGGGCAATGGTTCTCTTCATTCCTCTCCACCAAAAATTTCCTTTTATGTCCCTGTACATCTTCGTCTCTCCTGGATGCACCGTATACGGCGCGGCATGTGCCTCTCCAAGTATTTCATTCCTCATGATTTCGTCATTTGGTACGCATACACGTCCTTCAAAGGTTAAGGTTCCATCAGGGGCTACCGTAAAACCCTTAATGTCCCCTTTTTCTACTTTGACCTTTATCTTGTCGAGGAATTTGTCGTTTCGTTGTGCCTCCTTGATTCTTTCCCTCAGGGTTGGTTGCATTAATAGCATGGAAATTTCTGCATTTACGCAACATGGTTTATCATATCCCAACCTTAATTGAGAAAATTCCCGAATTAGTGGTTCCTGTTCGGTAGGCACCATTGCCAATTGTGCGTTATTTTTTCGACTAAGAGCATCGGCTACGACGTTTGCCTTTCCTGGATGATAGTGAATTGTGCACTCATAATCTTTTACCAACTCGAGCCATCTCCTTTGCCTCATATTTAACTCCTTTCGGGTAAAGAAGTACTTCAGGCTTTTATGGTCAGTGTAAACTTCACATTTCACGCCGTACAGGTAATGCCTCAATATCTTCAATGCATGGACTACTGCCGCTAGTTCCAAGTCATGAGTTGGATAGTTTTGCTCGTGTGGTTTTAGTTGCCGCGATGCATATGCAATAACCTTCCCGTTTTGCATAAGGACGCACCCTAAACCAATTTTTGACGCATCGGTGTAAATCGAAAATCCTTCAAAACCGTCTGGAATAGTTAATACTGGTGCTGAAACCAACTTCTCTTTTAACTCTCGGAAACTCTCTTCACATTTGGGTGACCAAACAAACTTTTCATTTTTCTTTGTCAATTGTGTTAGCGGCCTTGCGATTCGAGAGAAATTTTGAATGAATCTTCTATAATATCCGGCTAAACCCATGAAACTCCTTACTTCATTCACATTCTTGGGAGCTTTCCAATTTACCACTGTTTCCACCTTCGCAGTGTCCACTTCAATTCCTTTTGCTGAGATGATGTGACCTAAGAACATAACTCTATCGAGCCAAAATTCACATTTGCTAAATTTGGCATAGAGTTTCTCCCGTCTTAATGTTTCCAATATAGTTCGGAGGTGTTCCTCGTGCTTCTTCTTGTCCTTTGAATATACCAATATATCATCAATGAATACAATGACGAATTGATCAAGATACTGATGGAATATCCGATTCATCATATCCATGAAAACTGCTGGCGCATTTGTTACTCCAAAAGGCATTACAGTAAACTCGTAGTGACCATATCGTGTCCTAAACGCTGTCTTGGGAATATCATCCTCCTTGACTTTGAGCTGATGGTATCCTGATCTCAAATCAATTTTTGAGAAGACACTTGCGCCTCTAAGTTGATCGAATAAATCTTCGATCCTGGGAAGGGGATATTTGTTTTTTATCGTTAACCGATTTAATTCTCGGTAGTCGATACACATCCTGAGTGTTCCATCCTTCTTTTTTACGAATAGAACGGGCGCTCCCCAAGGAGAGACACTAGGCCTGATGAACTTCTTTTCCAAGAGTTCTTGCAATTGCTTCTTCAATTCCTGCAATTCTCTTGGAGCCATCCTATAAGGTGCTTTTGAAACAGGAGCGGCCCCTGGGATTAGGTCAATGGTGAATCTGGTTTGACGATCTGGAGGAATGCCATCTAGGTCTTCAGGGAATACATCGAGGTAGTCCCTTACCACAGGCACTCCCGAAGGGGACTTATTTTCCTTCTCTACCTCCATTATATTCACCAAGAATCCCTCACTTTCCTTATTCCGTAATAATTTTACAGCTTTCATTGCTGATATCATGGGTAGTTTAAAATCAGGTTTTGTTACTTCAAAAGTATAACACTGCTTATTCGCCCCTTTAAACTCTATCTCTCGCTTAGCACATCGTATGACTGCCTCTCTCTTTGTTAGCCAGTCTATTCCCAGTATAACGTCAAATTCTTTCATTTTTAGAACATAAAGGTTTGTTCGTACCTTATGTCCACCTAAGTCCAGTTCAACATTTTTTACTTGTTCCTGGACTTTTATTGTATCTCCAGAAGGAATACTCACGTTCAAAGTTCCTCCCTTTTCAATTTTCAATCCCAACTTCGTTCTAAGTCTTTCAGATATGAATGAATGAGACGCTCCCGTATCAAAAAGTACATATACTAGAGTATTAAATACTTTTAAAATACCTGCCATTGTCTCATTCCCCACTGACTCTTCTTCATCTTCATCCTCCCCTTCGAGTATAGCATTCACTTGAGCCTTTCCACGTGGTCCTTGAATAGGATTATTCCTTCTAGGAGGTGCTGGAGGTTGATTATTTCTTCTTAGGGGTGCTCCGGGTTGTGGGTTCCTTGCTTGGGTTCCATTCGGGAGTAGCTCTGGGCATTCTGATATCTGATGTCCGGGTTGTCGACAGCGATAACAAACTCCTTTTCCATACAAACATTCTCCTGGGTGGTTCTTCCCGCAATTGTGACATGGTTGTATTGCTTTTTGCCCACCACCAATGGCCAACTGATTCTTCTTCACGGGTGGTTGGAAGCGACTACCTTTGCTTGGTTGCCATCTCTTCTTAGATGTCATTTCTTGGGGTCTCTGCCCATATTCCAAGCCTTGACTTATGGAGACAATTAGAGCCCTATCAAAAACTTCATGATATTCTGGGAGTTTTAGTCTGCTCACGATACCTCCGATCTCAGGGCGCAAGCCCCGTTCGAACCTTCTAGCTTTTCTTTCATCGGTATCCACCAAGTGAGTAGCATATCGAGATAAATGGTTAAATCGACGTTCATACTCGGTTACAGTAAGTGTCCCTTGTCGGAGATTCACAAATTCCAGTTCCTTTTGATCTTTGAAGGCCTGGGGAAAATAACGTCTCAAAACAGCTCCTTTGAAGTTCTCCCACATTAGTGCACGTCTTTCCTCAAGCGTCAAAGTGCGTTCATAAGCTTCCCACCATTGAGCGGCATCTTCGGCTAACTGAAATTGGGCACAAGATACCTTTTGTGCCTCAGTTAATTCCAAAAGCCGATAGATTCTTTCAATTTCGGTTAACCACTCTTCAGTGGCTACAGGTCCCTCTCTCCCCTTTAGGCGTGGTGGCTGAAAGTGCCTAAATTGCTTAACGACGTCGTTAGTTCTTGGGCCATTTGGAGGAGCTGGCACGTGGGGCGCTTGCTGATGAATAAATCCTTGCAAAGAGTTGAAGAACTCTCTCGCAATCTCTGCCCCTGAACCCGTATTTTCTTGGGCCGGTTGATCTTGCTCATAAGACTCCTGAGAGTCTTCCCTCTGGGCCCTTGGGATATTTCGAGGTCGTCCACGTCGCATGATAAAACTGAAACTAAAAGGGTAGATTTGGGTCGGTTTATTTAATCAGAATACTGTGCATTATGGATAATAGATCGTATCACTGTATAGTAAAAATACAAATATAGGAAAGGAATGATAATATTTTAATCATAGGTAAGTAAATTATGTAATATATATAATATACACTATCCACTGCATTTAATAGCAATTAAATAGTGATTCAAAAGTACAACCATATCGATATTCCAGTAGGAGAAAATGGATATTCATAGCATATATATATATATGCTACTAATAACTTATTATATGTTCTAAGCAAAAGTACGTCTATAGTCAGGACCCTGCTACCAAAAATAGCCCATGTTATCCTAATATTTATGCTAAATATTAAGTACCATTATTATACTTATATATATATATATCCGTCAACTACTGCCATGTCAGAAAATAACTACTCCTTATCGTCTACCACCCCCTTGCGCTCTGGAGGTGGAGGTGGCCTACTTGGTCCAACAACATCTCGTCCCACTTCGGTTGGTACGACAGCCGGGTCTGAAGCTCGAGATCCCCTATCAGATGGTACCACGTCTTCTGATGGGTCAGATTCCGGTAATCCTCCTGGTATGCCAGACTCCTGTCTGTATATATTCGCTTCTCTACGTGCATTTTGTGCAATCCTCTCCTGATTGTATGCCATATCATCTAATCTTCTCGCCCTTGATCTGTGCGCAGAAGCTTTCTCCCTATAGTTAGCCGCTTGATCAGTAGCACGGTGTGCGTTTCCTTCAGCGATTAAAGACTTGTTGTGTGCTTCCTCGCGATCTCCAATTATTCTTGATACTGCTCTAACATACTCAAAGTGGTATATCCAAGCCCCTTCGTATGAATCAATCTGAGCGATTTCATCAAAAATCCCTCGTGCGGTAGCTCTCCACTGAAGGTTCACCGCTTCTCTTAAATGCTCGGATGCCTGCCACTCGGTGTCGAAATATTGTTCTTGCATAGCAGCGGTCCTTAGTTGCAAAAACCTAAGTACAAAATCTCGAATTGGCTCGTCATCAAACTGGATAATGGATCGATATTGCATAGTCATCAGTCCTGGTGGTATTCTTCCATTGAGTCTTTCAGCGTCCATCTATTTAATTTCTTCTCATACATAACTCTTAAGTAAGTATAGTGAAAAATTGGAAGACTTAAATGAATGTGAGCATGAAGTACTTTAAAACATGATATGTAATAAAGTTCTACATTAAACATGAATGTAAATATAGCATACTTGTAACAGAATATCATGGTTATAATTGCTCAAAATAATTTCTTTATGCCAGAAACTGGTATATAAAAAAAAAAAAAAATTAATGCTTTGCTCAATACCCCTTTTCTTTAAAGTACCCTTGAAGTAAGCCTCGTTTGCTGCAGTAACCACCATCTCCCATTATTATTAATTTACATGGTCATCTTCTTCACTAATTAAAGAAAATAAAATAATAAAAGCTTTTTAAGTTTTTGTTAAAAGATTGGTAATATTTTGAAAAAAGATTAACGTGTACATATATGAAAAGGAATTAATTTAATTCCAGCTTTCTGTAGAGAGAAAAAAAAATATGTATATAAAGAAATTTTTAGATTGGTAAAAGGCTAATATTTTCAGTAAACTGTGGCTCTGATACCACCTGTAGCACCCCGTTCCCGAAACGTTAGATTCTCTGTAACCCAGACGTGTCGAGGACGAGTTGCTAACTTTGCCATTTAAATTTTACTCATCATTTAAAAACAATTGTTAATGCAGCGTGAATTAAAAATAATCATATAAAGGTATTAGAAAATAGTATGATAGAATCTATCATTGATTTTAGTCCCATAAACTTAATTTGTAGCATAACGAGAATTTAAAACTTAAGTAACTTAATACATGCCATTATTTAAATAGAGTACCCTAAATATTTATTACTGGGAGTCTTGGTGTTACGGCAGCTCCCGAGCTTCCACTTCGAAATCTGAAATGTTAAATTGGATATGAGATAAAATCTCAGTGGATAACCTGCAGGCTGTTAGTCGTTTGGCAGTATACAAAATGTATTATTACGAACCGGACCCGTCGGCCATTTCTCATTTGACTACATAAGTCTATTTGCCCGATAGATCCGTCGATCCTTAACCCGTAGGTCCAAGGGCCTGTTTGACTACATAAGTCTTGACCGGATAGACCCGTCGGTCCTTAACTCGTCAGTCCAACGGTCTTTAGATCCGAAGATCCGAAATAATCATAATTCATCAGTTGGTTTATACAATAAACACAATCGCATACACCAACTGACGACAAAACATTTACAACTGCGCTACAGATAATGTTACCCACCTTGTTATCTTGAAATTATGTTGGTTGACAGGGAATAATTGCTACAAGCCTCAGGGTGCCTTCAGTATCCACCTAGCATATTTACAAAATTTATTTTCATTTGGCTCCAACATATCAATTACTTCTCATATCTTATTCTTGCTATCTAAAGATTCATTTTGTAATTTTTATCTTAACTTTGCGTAACTATATTTTATTCAGGAAATTTATTTATTAATTTTACTAAATTGCTTATTATATATGTTCGTAAAATTCTAATTGTTAGGCGCATGCTTATTCTTTTAAAGAAGTCATCCTACAAGTATTTTTTTTTATGACATCTTTTCTCTATTCATGCATGTGTACATATTCATACCAAAGAGTAAATACTATAATTCCATATTTTCTTATTTCCAAAATGCCTATTCTAAATATATACACCTAAGTGCCTTACGTATATATATATATACAAAAATAAGCTCCATTACCTAGTTTCTTAACTTTTATAGAGATAGGATTTTATAAATATTTCACCAAATCAAATAGTTATAGGAATTAATACTTACGGGTTTTCGGCTTCTCTAAACAGAAATAATGAAAAAGGACGATCGTAACGGCTTCTTGAAAGACAAAAAGGATGATCGTAACGGCGCCGTGAGCTAGTATCGGAGAATGGGTGATGTTGATTTTGAGCGACGTAGAACTCCAGTAGTTGCTGCCTTCAAACTTAGTTTCGATTTTATTGTGAGAGGTGGGTGGATATGGTGGTGACGGAGTGAATTGTTTAGGGTGGAAGGGGTGGAGGTTTCATGTTTGCAAGGAGTCGAGAGGAGGTAATGAGGTGAAGATGCGTTTGAACGAAATACTTGGCCCCTATTTATACACTAATTTTTACCGATGAGATTGTGAATTTTCTATACGTGGCCTAAGGTTGATCATACTCTTAGTAGGAGGTGGAGTGTTCTAAAGGGGGTTTAGTAAGCACTCCTAGTTTCATAGATTAGGCAGGTGTCTTTTTTTTAGCTTACTCTTACATACTCATCTATTTTAACTAATTAAATATTATATATATATATATATATGTGCGTCCCTACTTTCCACACCTATCATTTATAATATTTTATCTCAAGTTCATTTCCATCCTTAATTATACGCACTTGTTTAAATTTTGAGATTACCTTTAATTTACTTATGAGTTTTTTTTTTTTTTTTTTTAAATCTAATTCACATATATATGTTTTTAAATAATTTAAAAATTACTTTTATCTACACTTATACTTAATTGCTAGGGATACATCCGAGTCTGAGTAGCTTGTCCATTTTTCCCTGTAAAATAAAATTGTTTGGAAGTGCACAATAAACTTATTGAAATAAAAAATTTAAAATGATCAAACAATTAAATATAAACTTGCTCAGATATGAATTATGCTTTGGGGTATTACAATAAGCCACACAGACCAGTCACTAGATCTCAAACCCAAGCTGAGCAAGCTGACCAGAATCAGGATGCAACAATCCCAAATGCAAGGGGGCGTGATCTCTTTGACACACAAGATACAGATGATGATCGACCAAATCAAGTCAACCCTCCTGATGGCACTAGAACAGATGAGAATCCAAGCTCATCTAATGCAGACACACCTGTGAGGCATACATGGAGAAACAATCATCCATCAAACCTCATCTTAGGAGGAGCAGACTCAGGTGTCAAGACCAGAAGACAACTGAATCAGAACCCCCAATCATCTATGTTCTTCTGGTGTGCTTTCTTGTCCAACATTGAACCAGCTGACATAGAAGAAGCAATGACTGATAGCAATTGGATCACTGCTATGCAAGAAGAACTAAACCAATTCGAAAGAAATGAAGTACGGAATTGGTAGATCGTCCTGAAAACCACAATGTAGTAGGAACAAAGTGGGTATTCAAGAATAAGAAGGACGAAAATGATGTAATAACTAGAAATAAAGCAAGGCTAGTTGCAAAAGGATACTCACAATCTGAATGGATTGACTATGATGAAACCTTTGCTCCAGTAGCCAGACTAGAAGCCATTCGACTGTCAAGAGTGCTTTTCTGAATGGTATTCTGGTAGAAGAAGTGTATGTAGAGCAGCCTCCAGGATTTTGTGAATGGTATTCTGGTAGAAGAAGTGTATGTAGAGCAGCCTCCAGGATTTGAAAAAGGAGATCAAGTATATCGTCTGAAGAAGGCTCTCTGTGGTCTAAAGCAAGCCCCTAGAGCTTGGTATGATACATTGTCACAATTCCTACTTGACAATGGATACACAAAAGGCAAAGTTGATAGAACACTTTTCAGAATACAAGAAGGAGAAGACATTCTAATGGTGCAAATATATGTAGATGACATTATATTTGGATCACCCAATCAAGAAATGTGCAAGAAGTTCTTTGAGCTTATGCAAGGAAAATTCGAAATGAGCATGATGGGTGAGATGAATTACTTCCTAGGACTCCAAGTCAAGCAGAGCCCAGAAGGGATCTTCATCAATCAGTCCAAGTATACCAAAAGCCTATTAGAAAGATTCAAAGCTTTACAAAGCAAGACTGTAAGAATTCCAATGATGACATCTTTCAAAATGGAACCAGATGAGTCTGGAAAGGCAGTTGATCAAGCTGAATATAGAGGACTTATTGGATCTCTACTATACCTTACAGCCAGCAGACCAGACATAACATTTGTTGTAGGAGTATGTGCTAGGTTTCAAGCAACCCCAAAGCAAAGTCATCTAGAAGCAGCAAGGAAGATTCTCAAGTACCTAAAAGGAACAGTCAACCTAGGACTATGGTACCCTGCTGATGACAATCTAGAATTGAGTGGATACTCTAACTCAGACTATGGTGGATGTAGAATTGATAGGAAATCCACATCTGGAACCTGTCAATTCCTAGGCAACTAGTTGATATCATGGTTCTCAAAGAAGCAAACTTCAGTTGCAACCTCCACCACTGAGGCAGAATATATGGCAGCAGGAAGTTGTTGTAGTCAGCTGCTCTGGCTAGTTCAACAACTCAAGGATTACAATGTAGAAGCAAGAGAAGTCCATATCTATTGTGATAGCAGCAGTGCCATTGTCATCACTCAAAATCCAGTCCTCAGCTGAAGAGACCACCTTGAAAAGAAGGACATCAAGATGGAGAAAATTCACACAGATATCCAAAGAGCAGACATCTTGACTAAGCCCCTAGCTGAAGAAAGGTTCAAGACCTTATGCTACAGCTTAGGACTCCTGGATCCAAGCACATGAAGAGCAAAGATCAGCTGAAGACCTCAGATGATACAATTGCAGCAGACTAGGAGGATCAAATGAGGTGAATAGACACCCTCATCTTCAGGTAAGTACTTTCCCAATGAAGACAAATAAAGTTGAGGGAAAACATAGAGTCATTTAATCAAGGGGGAATCAATGATACCTTAAGAATCCTTGATAAATTACTCTACAATCTGCATTACATAATATACATATACATACAAAAGACATGAACAAAGTTAATTGGTATCTATACTTAAGCAATGTATACATATGTATAATAATAAAATATACTTCATAAAATACTTTATCATTATACATGCATACAGTATACTATTGAGTCATACTTGGTTGGATTAATACACCATCCTCACCGACTCAACAGTATGCATGCACTGTACGGATTCCAAATAACTCTTGCTCAAAATTTATAATTTCTGCATTCCACAAGATAGAGTTTGAATCTCTTTAAATGTGAACCCTTAGATCAAGAATCTCATTGTTGATCTTAAGAAATAGCTTTACAGAAATTCAGACCTATCAACTCTATAGTTTTGTCATCTTTCACTCCAATACCTCATTTCTACCCCTATAAAAGGAGGAAGTTATGGGAACATCTAAGAACACAAATCACTAACTATTATTCTTGTTTCAGGTATGGAGAAAATCGAAAGAAGAGATGGCATGGACATCATCCCTCAACCAAAGACTTGGGTGAAGGAGAGACGTTCTAGTTGAAAAATAAAGGAATGAGAGATGTAGAGGATAAAGTAGCAAACAAGCAGAGCTTCTTCTCCAGGGGGAAGTTCTACATGGAGAGCTTGTTACCAAAGGCTACTGTGTCAAAACAAATCAAGAAGACCAAGTTCCTGCCTTTCTCTTCACACTCCATTGAAGCACCTTCCAATCTTCTCCCTCTTTCAAGAGAGGCGAAGAAATTCAATTAGAACACATTTGATGCTACAACCCATCTGATCGTGAGGAACATCCGATGGTGAGGGCAATCTGAACCAGTGGGATACCATCTAGGCCAAACCATCTACATATTGATTTAATGGTCCCACATGGTTAAGAGGCAGAGCTGAAAGATCCATCAAACCAGGTTGGATCATCACAGGCGAACTAAAGGATCCATCAAACCAGGTTGGATCATCACGCACAGAAGATTTACTCAGCAAACCTCAAACTTCTACTCAGCTGATCAGAAGACCAACTCAGCTGACCAGAAGACCTCCAAGAAAATCAGCAGACTTTTCGAAGAAAATCAGAAGACCTCACCCTGCTGATCAGATCACTTTTTGATCTAAATAGAAAGTCTAATGCTCATCTTTGATCATGTAATTCATTCTAGATTTGTTTCTGAATGTAATTAAGGAAATTGGCTTATATAAGGAATGCAATTCACTTATAGAAAACGGCCTTGATGATCAATTTTTGCTAAAATTTAGTCACAACGGCTATTTTTGGTAATGATGTCATTAGTACTCAATTATTGTTTTGCCAACGAATCATCAAGTGACACATGGCAAATTCAGCCGGCAAATTCAAATGGCAATAAGATGGGTTTTGGTTATGAACTTAATCCATCAACATCCTCTCTAGCTGGGGGTAGTACACCTAACAAGTGCACTACTCAGTCACATGAAAAAGGTGAGTGTTCTAAACACAATGAACCTAATATGAACCAAAAGGCATCTGTACCAGCTAAGGCTAACTATTCCAACACCAAAAATGGTAAGAGACAAGTTAACCCTAAGCTTGTACAGAGGAACAACAAACAGCCTAGACCATCTCGATTGAGACAGTCTCAACTGTATGCTGCTCCAGCCAATAAGAAGAAATCTTCTTCACACAAATTTGTTCTCTTTGCACCTCCTATCTCTTATGATATTGTGAGAACAGAGGAGTATGGTCCATACAATCGTGTGCATCGTCCAACTAATGCACCCAAGCCGAATGTAACTAGTCAAAAGATAATGTATGTACACTCCTATAAGAGGAAACCATTTGACTATTACTTAGCTGACACAAGTAACAAATCTGCCTTTCTCTTCACACTCCATTGAAGCACCTTCCAATCTTCTCCCTCTTTCAAGAGAGGCGAAGAAATTCAATTAGAACACATTTGATGCTACAACCCATCTGATCGTGAGGAACATCCGATGGTGAGGGCAATCTGAACCAATGGGATACCATCTAGGCCAAACCATCTACATATTGATTTGATGGTCCCACATGGTTAAGAGGCAGAGCTGAAAGATCCATCAAACCAGGTTGGATCATCACAGGCGAACTAAAGGATCCATCAAACCAGGTTGGATCATCACGCACAAAAGATTTACTCAGCAAACCTCAAACTTCTACTCAGCTGATCAGAAGACCAACTCAGCTGACCAGAAGACCTCCAAGAAAATCAGCAGACTTTTCGAAGAAAATCAGAAGACCTCACCCTGCTTATCAGATCACTTTTTGATCTAAATAGAAAGTCTAATGCTCATCTTTGATCATGTAATTCATTCTAGATTTGTTTCTGAATGTAATTAAGGAAATTGGCCTATATAAGGAATGCAATTCACTTATAGAAAACGGCCTTGATGATCAATTTTTGCTAAAATTTAGTCACAACGGCTATTTTTGGTAATGATGTCATTAGTACTCAATTACTGTTTTGCCAACGAATCATCAAGTGACACATGGCAAATTCAGCCGGCAAATTTAAAGGAATGGCCCGAAATCAAAGAACGAAATCTTGGGTACTACTCTACATTAAAATCCAATTTGACCGTTGGATCGATCACACCTCAAGAATTGCTGGAGTATATATACAACCCTTAAACCATTCCTAAAACCCTCTCGCTCACAAATCTCAATTGCTTACAATACTCTCTCGTTCTGCAAATTTCTTTCAAAACCTAACACTCAAAACTCAGAATGGGAATCATTGAAATTTTTTATGAGAAGACCAAGATCACAGGCACTCTAGATGCTGCAAAGTGGTCTAAGGAAGGGAAGATCTTTACGGAGAATGCTCTGTATTTCAAAGGCGTTCACACAGCTGAGAACAAGGAGATACTGCTTCGATGTCTCAACCTTAATCTCAGAGAATTTCTGCAAGCAGCACCTGCCAATGTTTATGAACAAGATGTGCTGGCTTTCTATCCAAACGCTGTGATGAATGGTTCACAAGTTGAAAGTGTCATGGGTAGACACACGGTCAAAATCACAAGAAAAACTCTTAAGGACCTGTTCGATCTACAAAGGGGGGAAGTAAACATCTCTACCTACATTATGGGAAGAGAAAAAGAATATATGGAGTTGTTTACTGGTGGAAGAGTCAAGGCTGCTGATGCCTCTGGAGTCAAGAAATCTCAACTTGACCCTAAGTTTCAAACCTTGATGGACATA
The DNA here is from genome assembly GCA_963675135.1 of Galeopsis tetrahit. Classification (NCBI taxonomy): domain Eukaryota; kingdom Viridiplantae; phylum Streptophyta; class Magnoliopsida; order Lamiales; family Lamiaceae; genus Galeopsis; species Galeopsis tetrahit. The sequence goes on from OY776123.1 coordinate 52,485,172, forward strand.
GCAGGCAAGATGCTGCTAAGTAACACATTTAGCCATGATGCTGTTACTACTCTAAAGGTTAGAGTTATGGCTGCAATCTGGGATCAGATTGATGGAGACTGGCAAGGGCTTTTCTTGGACAGAATTGCTCTTGAGGCCAAGAAGGTTTCCTTGGACTTACAATCTAAGGAGTGGAAGGTGACCTCTACTGTCAGCTTTGTCAACAAGCTGAGTATCCTCCTTCCAGAAGTACTCCCTAAGAAGTACAAGATGGGTCCTGCTAAGAAGTATCATATCTCCAAATACTTCTTGAGGAAGGAAGTTATTGCTGAAGCAGCAAAATTGAAGGAAGAGAAGAAGAGGATGTTAGCTGAAGCTTCTTCTAAAGATGTTATTGAGGAAGCAGAAGAGTCTGTTCATGACTCTGCTGAAGAAGAAGAGGAGCCCTCCAAAGAAGAGGGTCAAAAGAAGGCTGCTGAGGATGATGATGATGACAATCAAACCTTAGCACAAAGAAGAATTCTAATCAGATCAGGGCTCATCTCCCCATCTGATTCAGATGTCACTCTCACTGCCTCTCCTTTGAAGAAGACAGGTACTTCTAATCCCTCTCTCACTATTACTCCTTCTAAGCTATCCAAGGGACAGAAGAGAAAGAAGAACACTTCTTCTTTCACCAAAAAGACAAAGAAATCCAGGCTCCCTACTCCCATGAGCATAGCCCCTATTTCATCCTTCAACCCTTCTGAAGATGCCAACCCATCTGAACCTTCAAACACTGATACCCAAATCCCTGCTTATACTCACACAGCAGAGGAACAAGTCCAGCCTCAAACAACTCTTGAGCCACAACTGCCTACCCCTGCTGATGTACAAACAGCAGGTGACCAAACTCAGACCACCTCTACACCCCCTTCTGATGATCAAACTCAAATCACTTCTCCATCCCCTGCTGATACTCAAACAGCAGATGACCATGATCATCAAACCCATCCATCTACTGATCTTCAAGTAGAATAGGAACCAGACCAGCAGACTCAAAACCCTGCTGATGCTCAACCAACTGGAGATCAATCTCACACTCCTACCCAACCTGAAAATATTACTTCCCAAATCCCTGCTGATACTCACACAGCAGAGGAAAATGTCCCATCCACTCAATCCCCTATCCTCACTGCCCCATCTGCACAAGAAGACTTGGCACCAGCAGACCTGGCTCAAGCAGGCCCTTCTCAGCCTCAGTACAGCATGGTGCACTATCCTATATGCACAAGGGAGAAGATAATGAGGATGAAGATAACCAACCTGCTCAAGTCTACTATTCCTGGTATTGATGAGGAATCAGTTCAATTTGAGCAAGTCCTAAGAGTCTGTACTTGGATTGAGCTCAGAAGAGATGATGTGGATGACATTCTTGAGGTCATGGAAGGAATGGGAGGAAAGGCAAATTTCCTCAACTGGGAAATGGAGCAAAAGGAAGTTGCTCAGGTTCAATCTTTTGCTCAGCTGCTGCCAGCAGAGGCCCTGACCACAGTATGCAACAGGATTCTAGGAATCCCCACTGATGATATCTCTGTCCCAGAAGGCTCATCAGATCAGCAAACAGCTGATAAAGCCTTGGTAGATGACTCAGCTGCAACAGCCTTGGTAGAAGACTCGGCTGCACCAGCTGACATAATGGAAATTGAAAGAGAAGTGGTCAGAATACCAGCTCACTTCAAGCCTTCAGAAAATCTGGCCCTCTTCATTGATCAATCAGAGGATAAAAGCAGAAGGATCATGACCCAGCTGGCTAAGGCCACAACCTTCTTCCTCAATGAAGATTATCTATCAGCTGAAGAAAGAGGCAAAGCACTGATAGTTCATCCAAAACCTCAAGGATCTGCCTCCACCTCTACCCCATCTGTTGATTATACAGCAGACATCTGCTCACAGGTCAAAGCTGCAATAGACTTGCACTTTGAGAAAGGTTTAGGCCTACAGCTTGGAAGATATGTTGAGAAAGCTGTTAAGGAGCAGAAGACTCGTCTTCACGACCAGATTATTGACATTGAAGACAAGTTTGGTGAAGCACTTCATCAACAGATAGGTGAGTACTTGAGCACCATTCAGAAGAAGGCATCTGACTCCTCCAACATGTTTGCTGATCTCTACACTAATGAGATTACCCGCATGGAGACCACTTACAAGACAAGAATTGAGGATGCTGAAGCAAGAGCCACTGAAGGTCAAGCTCTTCTTAAATCAGCTGCAGAGGAGAATGAGAAACTGCAGACTCAGCTGAAGGAGACAGCAGCCAAATTGGAAGCACTTACAGCCAGGCTAGAAGCTGCCTCCTCCTCCAATTCTCATGCTAAAGTTCTAGAGCACAGCATCACTCATCTGACCCAAGTTGCCAAGGTCAATGCCATGGCCCTGAAGCAGACTCTGAAAGTGGAAATTCTGAATGCCATGAAGCCTTTTGCGGCTGCACTTATTGAAGCCAAAAAGGGGGAAGATGTATTGATAAAGGTTCTGGAGAAGTCTACTGCCCAGCAAGCTGTAATGGAAGTATCTCAAGATGAGCTGAATGAAACCTTGGGAGGTTTAAAAAGCAAAATCAAGAACAGACAAGGCAAAGGCAAAGAAATTGCTCAAGAAGAAACCCAAGCTCCTGCCAAGAGTCTACAGATCACTGCCCCTGTAGAACAAGTTCCTGAAAAGAGGATGACAAGGAAGAGGAAGGCAGATGAGCAAGCTCAGACAAGTGAGAGGTCAGCTCCAGCAGAGCCTACTGCAGAAGAGAAAGAGGCTTTAGAGCTGAAGAAGAGAAAGTTGCTTGAAGCTCAAGAACTCAAGCAAAAGAAACTCAATGATGCGAAGGCACTCAAGGCCAAATTTGATAGGAAAGTGGCCAAGCTAAGGAAAGCACTCAAGGACAAAGCAAAGGAAGACAATGTCCTGGTGTTTGATAGCACTTATGTGGATTATTTAGCCCTTCAAGATGAGCTACCAAGATGGCATCCCCTGAAGAAGAAGTGGCAAATTCAACACCACATAGTAAGAAAATTTGGCCCTCTCCCCACTTATGAAGATGAATTCTTCCAGTTCAATCAGTTCATGAACATTGAAGATCAAGAGTTCTGGAAAGAAATAGTCAAGACAGCCAAAGAACTTGACAACTGCAGAATCCTAACTCCTGAAGAACCAAAATGGGTTGCACCTACTCTGACCTCCGGAAGAACAAACATGATTGAAGTCAAAAGTATTCTGGAGAAGATCTACCTTGAAGAGAATGTTACAGACCCTCAACACATGGAAGATGTTCGAGCTCGTCTGTACCTTGCCTTCCGCATCTGAAGATCAGAAGACCTGATGAAGACTACTTTAGAAGTGTAAAGAAACTATCACTTGTAATCTGTAAAAGCTTCATATATATTCAAGTTCTAGTTCTTTTTGCTTACAAGACAAACTCTCATTGTCTTCATCAGATACTTCAGTTTTAAAATGTTATAAACTCTTATCTTATTTCATTAAGAGCATTTATCAAGTATAGTTTTGGCTTCATCAAAAAGGGGGAAATTGTTGGGATATAAATTCACCCTAAGCCCCACTTGATGTTAGAATAGTTTTGATGGCCAAAACACTTAGAGTTTATAAATGTAATAGGATCAGCTGACTTTGTATAGAACGGCTTAGACTAGTCTTGTGTGATCAACTGTATTGATATCAGCTGATCAACACAGCCCTGGCTTACATGCCCATCCTCAAGATGAGAAGAGTAGAAGACATGAAGACTAGAAGATCCTTGAAGACCAGTTAAGTAAGGTGCTTGTATACCTACTTATCTGATGGAGTCCAAGATTGAAGATGGCCTAAAGCAACACAAGTATTTGCCAGATCAGAAGAGTATTACTCGACTGATATCAGAAGACAGAAGACATAAGGCCAGACGAGTAGTCAGAAGACTAGTAGTGCAGATCAGAAGACTATGTACTCGTCCAGGACTCGGCTGATTCCCAGAAGTCATCTTACAATTCAAATGAAGACCTACCTTATTTAGAAGATTGACATGATCCCAGGATTGAAGCAATCAAGCGGCTGGAATCAAGGAATCAAGCCAATATGGAAAGATTGCCCCAACGGCTAGTCAACTCCAACGGCTAGTTGCAAGCAATCACCACTATAAATACAAGAGGATGAGAAATCACAACACACGAAGTCACAACGAGAGAATTCTACAAGCTAAACAAGCAAGCAAGCAAAAAGCCATATTGTATTGAGAGTTCTCAAAGAGCCCAGAAACCATTAGAACACCTCGAGCTCTTAAGTGATTTCTATCCAACCATAAGAACCTGAATTCTACTCTTATTGTATATCCATTGATTTAGGCATAGTGGTTAAGCAAATTATAAGCTTGAACCATTAGTTGGAAATATTCAAAAACCCCAAACCTCCACCGAAAGGTTAAAGTTTTTGAACCCCTGCAAAGTGCAAGTGCTTACAATCACTTGTGGAGACCGTAGCAGTTAGGACTGCTCAGATCTCAAAGTCCTACCCTTGGGACAAGCCCTTGTAATTTTTGGTAAATTAAAGGGATTAAACATCACGTTAGGACGTGAGAGTGGACGTAGGAACGTATATCCGAACCACTATAAACCTGGTGTCATTTATCTTTCTACACTTTACATTATTGTCATTTCCATATATTTTATATAGTTCATACTGTGTTTTCAACTATCTTCAAATCAAGGCCATAACTTTCAAACCAGCATCAGTTGAGTATTTTCATTAAGTAATCAAGTTGGCACTTTCAAAAGAAACAAAAGAACGAGTCTAATCAAGGCCTACCAAACTTCCGCATATAACCTCTTCATCAGATCACTATAGTCATCTGGACCAGCAGACTTGTAGTCCAGTTGACATAGAAATCAGAAGAGGTCCCAAACTCTCTTGAAAAAGTTTTAAAGTCTATTCACCCCTCCCCTCTAAACTCTAAACCCATTCACTACTCGTTCATGGACCAACAGACAATGTCCTGGTGTTTGATAGCACTTATGTGGATTATTTAGCCCTTCAAGATGAGCTACCAATATGGCATCCCCTGAAGAAGAAGTGGCAAATTCAACACCACATAGTAAGGAAATTTGGCCCTCTCCCCACTTATGAAGATGAATTCTTCCAGTTCAATCAGTTCATGAACATTGAAGATCAAGAGTTCTGGAAAGAAATAGTCAAGACAGCCAAAGAACTTGACAACTGCAGAATCCTAACTCCTGAAGAACCAAAATGGGATGCACCTACTCTGACCTCCGGAAGAACAAACATGATTGAAGTCAAAAGTATTCTAGAGAAGATCTACCTTGAAGAGAATGTTACAGACTGTTGGTCCCTGAACGAGTAGTGAATGGGATTAAAGTCTAGAGGGGAGGGGTGAATAGACTTTAAAACTTTTTCAAACAGAGTTGAGAACCTCTTCTGATTGCTATGTCAACTGGACTGCAAGTCTGCTGGTCCAGATGACTATAGTGATCTGACTGAGGAGGTTATATGCGGAATTATGGTGGCCCTGGTTTAGACTCGTTCTTGTAATTCTTATGAAAATACTCAGCTGATGCTGGTTTGAAAGTTATGGCCTTGTTTTGAAGAATGTTGAAATCACAGTATGCACTATATAATAATGTATGTAAAGAGAGAAATGTAAAGTGCAGAAAGTAAATAACACCGGATTTATAGTGGTTCGGATATACGTTCCTACGTCCACTCTCACGTCCACACGTGATGTTTAATCCCTTTAATTTACCACAAATTACAAGGGTCTTGACCTTTATAGTCCTGTTGGTCCTTGAACGAGTAGTGAATGGGATTAAAGTCTAGAGGGGAGGGGTGAATAGACTTTAAAACTTTTTCAAACAGAGTTGGGAACCTCTTCTGATTGCTATGTCAACTGGACTGCAAGTCTGCTGGTCCAGATGACTATAGTGATCTGATTGTTAAGGTTGTATGCGGAATTATGGTGGCCCTTGTTTAGACTCGTTCTTGTAACTTGTTCTACTTAATGAAAATACTCAGCTGATGCCGGTTTGAAAGTTATGGCCTGTTTTAAAGAGTGTTGAAATAACAGTATGCACTATATAATAATGAATGTAAAGGCAGAAATGTAAAGTGCAGAAAGTAAATAACACCGGATTTATAGTGGTTCGGATATACGTTCCTACGTCCACTCTCACGTCCTAACGTGATGTTTAATCCCTTTAATTTCCACAAATTACAAGGGTCTTGTCCTTTATAGTCCCAAGGTTAGGACTTTGAGATCTGAGCCGTCCTAACAGCTGCGGTCTCCACAAGTGACTGTAAGCACTTGCACTTTGAGGGGCTCAAAAACTTTAACCTTTCGGTGAGGGTTTGGGGTTTTTGAGATGTATCCAACTAATGGTTCAAGCTTATAATTTGCTTAACCACTATGCCTAAAACAATTGATATACAATATGAACAGGTTTCAGGTTCTTAAGGGTTGGATAGGAAGCACTTAAGAGCTATGGATAATCTAATGGATTTCTGGCTCTTGGAGAACTCTTGGAACAGTATGGCTTTTGCTTGATTGCTTGCTTAGCTTTTGAATTCTCTCTTGTGACTTCTTGTCTTTGTGATTCCTCATCCTCTTGTATTTATAATGAAGATTGGTTACAACTAGCCGTTGGAGTTGACTAGCCGTTTGAGCAATCTTTCCATAATAGCTTGATTCCTTGATTCCAGCCGCTTGATTGCTTCAATCCTGGGATCATGTCAATCTTCTAAATAAGGTAGGTCTTCGTTTGAATTGCAAGATGACTTAGGAATCAGCCGAGTCCTGGAAGAGCACATAGTCTTCTGATCTGTACTTCTAGTCTTCTGACTACTCTTCTGGCCTTAGGTCTTCTGTCTTCTGATATCAGACGAGTAACACTCTTCTGATCTGGAAATTCTTTGTACTGCTTTAGGCCATCTTCAATCTGGGACTCCATCAGATAGGTAGGTATACAAGCACCTTAACTTATCTGGTCTTCAAGGATCTTCTAGTCTTCATGTCTTCTACTCTTCTCATCTTGAGGATAGGCATGTAAGCCAGGACTGTGCTGATCAGCTGATATCAATACAGTTGATCACACAAGACTAGTCTAAGCTGTTCTATACAAGTCAGCTGATCCTATTACATTTATAAACTCTAAGTGTTTTGGCCATCAAAACTATTCTAACATCAAGTGGGGCTTAGGGTGAATTTATATCCCAACAATTTCCCCCTTTTTGATGAAGCCAAAACTATACTTGATAAATGCTCTTAATGAAATAAGATAAGAGTTTATAATATGCTAAAACTGAAGTATCTGATGAAGACAATGAGAGTTTGTCTTGTAAGCAAAAAGAACTAGAACTTGAATATAGATAGAACTTTTACAGATTACAAGTAATAGTTTCTTTAAACTTCTAATGTAGTCTTCATCAGGTCTTCTGTTCTTTAAATGCGGTAGGCCAGGTACAGACGAGCTCAAACTTCTTCCATGTGCTGCATGTCTGTAACATTCTCCTCTTCATAAATCTTGTAAAGAATCTTCTTGATTTCAATCATGTTGACTCTTCCTGAGTCCAGAAGGGGTGGATCCCATTTGGGTTCTTCAGGAGTTAGGATTCTGCAGTTGTCAAGTCCTTTGGCTGTCTTGACAATTACTTCCCAGAACTCTGGATCTTCAAAGTTCATGAACTGGGAGAATTGGAGAAATTCTTCTTCATAAGTAGGAAGAGGGCTAAATTTCCTTACTATGTGGTGTTGAATTTGCCACTTCTTCTTCAGAGGATACCATCTTGGTAGCTCATCTTGAAGGGCTAAGTAGTCCACATAATTGCTATCAAACACCAGGACCTTGTCTTCTTGTGCTTTCCTGAGTTTGGCAATTCTTCTTTCAAATTTGGCTTTGACTGCCTTCGCATCATTCAGCTTCTTTTGCTTAAGCTCTTGAGCTTCAAGCAACTTCTTCTTCTTCAACTCTAGAGCCTCCAGAGCCTCCTTCTCCTCTGCAGTAGGCTCTGCTGGAGTTGGCTTCTTGCTGGTCTGAGCTAACTGAGCTTGCTCATCTGCCTTTCTTTTCCTTGTCATTCTCTTTTCAGGGACTTGTTCTTCAGAAGCAGTGATCTGAAGAGTTTTGGCAGGAGCTTGAGTGGGTGCTTGGGTATCTCCTTGAGCAATTTCTTTGCCTTTGCCTTGTCTGTTCTTGATTTTGCTCTTTAAACCACCCAAGGTTTCAGTCAAGTCATCTTGTGCTACTACCAGTTCAGCTTGCTGGGCAGTAGACTTCTCTAGAGCCTTTATCAACACATCTTCCCCCTTTTTGGCTTCAGCAAGTGCAGCCGCAAAAGGCTTCATGGCATTCAGAATTTCCACCTTCAGAGTCTGCTTTAGAGCCATGGCATTGGCTTTGCCAATGTGGGTCAGATGAGTTATGCTGTGCTCAAGAACTTCAGCATGAGAATTGGACGAGGAGGCAGCTTCAAATCTAGTTGTAAGTGCTTCCAACTTTGCTGCTGTCTCCTTCAGCTGAGTCTGCAATTTTTCATTTTCCTCTGCAGCTAATTTAAGGAGAGCTTGTCCTTCAGTGGCTCTTGCTTCAGCATCCTCAATTCTTTGCTTGTAGGTGGTCTCCATGCGGTGCATCTCATCAGTGTAAAGATCAGCAAACCTTTTGGAGGTGTCAGCTGACAACTTTTGATAGGTACTTAAGTATTCTCTTATCTGCTGATGGAGTGCTTCACCAAACTTGTCTTCAATGTCAAGGATTTGGTCACGAAGACGGGTCTTCTGTTCCCTTGCAGCTTTCTCAACATATCTACCTAGCTGCAGGCCTAAGCCTTTCTCAAAGTGCAAGTCTATTGCAGCTTTGACCTGGGAGCAGATGTCTGCTGTATGGTCAACAGATGGGGTAGAAGTAGAGGGTGTACCTTGAGGCTTTGGATGAACAATTACTGCTTTGCCTCTTTCTTCAGCTGATAGGTACTCCTCATTGAGGAAGCAGGTAGTGGCCTTGGTCAGATGGGTCATCATTCGTCTGCCTGGATCCTCTTGATTTTCAATGAAGTGAGTCAGTTCGTCTGAAGGTCTGAAGTGAGCTGGTATTCTGACTACTTCTCTTTCAATTTCTTCTTTGTCAGCTGGTGCAGCTGAGTCTTCAGAAGGGGCAGCTGAGTCTTGAGCAGGGGCAGCTGAGTCGTCCACCAAGGCTGGTGCAGCTGATTCCTTCATCTGTGCTTGTTCAGCTGTCTGCTGATCTGATGAGTCTTCTGGGATAGAGACATCAGCAGTGGGGATTCCTAGAATCAGGTTGCAAACTGTAGTCAGTGCCTCGTCTGATAGCAGTTGAGCATAAGAACGAACTTGAGCAACTTCCTTTTGCTCCATTTCCCAGTCGAGGAAGTTTTCCTTTCCTCCCATTCCTTCAATGACATCAAGAAGGTCATCCACATCATCTCTTCTGAGCTCAAACCAAGTGCATATCCTAAGCACTTGCTCAAACTGGATTGAATTCTCATCAACTCCAGGGATAGTGGACTTGAGCAGGTTGCCTATCTTCATCCTCATTATCTTCTCTGTTGTACACATGGGGTAGTGAACCATCTTGAATTGAGGTTGAGAAGGGCCAGCTTCATCCAGGGCTGCTGGTGCTAAGTCTTCTGGAGCTGTTGGGGCAGAGAGGATAGGAGATTGGGTAGCTGGGGTATGTTCCTCTGCTGTGTGAGTATCAGCAGGGATTTGGGGAGTGATTTCTTCTACAGTGGTTTGTTCATCAGCAGGGTTTTGAGTCTGCTGGTCTGGTTCAGTTCCTTCTTGAAGATCAGTGGGTGTTTGAGCTTGATGATCCTGGTCATGTGCTGTTTGAATGTCAGCAAGGATTGTGGATATAATCTGAGTTTGATCATCAGCAGGTTGTGTGGAGGTGGTCTGAGGTTGTTTGTCTGCTGTTTGAACATCAGCAGGGTTAGGCTTGGCTTGTTCCTCTGTTGTGTGAGTATCAGCAGGGATTTGGTTTTCAGTGTTTGGGGGTTCAGATGGGTTGGAATCATCAGAAGGGTTGAAGGATGAAATAGGGGCTATGCTCATGGGAGTAGGGAGCCTGGATTTCTTGGATTTCTTTGTGAAAGAAGAAGTGTTCTTCTTTCTCTTCTGACCCTTTGACAACTTGGAAGGAGTGAAGGTGAGAGAGGGGTTAGAAGTACCTGCCTTCTTCAAGGGAGAGGCAGTTGGAGTGACATCTGAATCAGATGGGGAGATGAGCCCTGATCTGATCAGATATCTTCTTTGTGCTAAGGTCTGATTGTCATCATCATCCTCAGCAGCCTTCTTTTGAGCCTCTTCTGTGGATGGCTCCTCTTCTTCTTCTGCAGCAGAGTCATGAGTAGACTCTTCTGCCTCTTCAACTGCATCTTTGGAAGGTGCTTCAGCCAACAACTTCCTCTTCTCCTCTTTCAACCTTGCTGCCTCAGCAAGAGCATCCTTCCTCAAGTAATATTTGGAGATGTGGAAGGTCTTGTGAGGTCCCATCTTGTATTTTCTGGGGAGTATTTCTGGAAGAATGATACTCAGCTTGTTGACAAAGCTGACAGTAGAGGTCACCTTCCATTCTCTAGATTGAAGGTCTAAGGTTACCTTCTTGGCTTCAAGAGCAATTCTGTCCAAAAAGAGTCCTTGCCAATCTCCATCAATCTGATCCCAGATTGCTGCCATAACTCGAACTTTCAGAGTGGTAACAGCATCATGGCTGAAAGTGTTACCAAGCAGCATCTTGCCTGCTATATCCATTAGGGTTTGAAACTTAGGTTCCAATTGAGATTTCTTCAGTCCGGAGGCATCTTCAGCCTTGATTTGACCACCAGTGAACATCTCCATGTATTCTTTCTCCTTACCCATGATGTAGGTGGAGATATTGATCTTCCCCCTTGTCAAACCGAACAGTTCTTGGAGAATTTCCCTTGTTACTTTGACCTTGTGTCCACCCATGACACTTTCAACGTGAGAACCCTTCATCACAGCATTGGAGTAGAAAGTCAGCACATCTTGTTCATACACATTCGTGGGTGCTGCTTCCAGAAAATCTCGAAGGTTGAGGTTGATGCAGCGAAGAAGGATTTCCTTGTTTGCAGCAGTGTGTTTGCCTTTGAAAAATAGAGCATTCTCTGTGAACATCTTCCCTTCCTTGGACCATTTTGCAGCATCCAAGGTGCCAGTGCCCTTGGTCTTCTCGTCGTAAATCTCAATGATTGCCATAGTAGTGTTTGAGTGTTAGGTTTTGAGAGCTTGAAAGAAATTTGCAGGACGAGAGAGTATTGAGAGCAAAAGTGAATTGTAAGCGAAAGGGTTTGGGAGAGGTTTAAGGGTGTGGATATATATATACTCCAACAATTCTTGATCTAACGGTCAGATTTGGATTTAATTGTGGAGTAGAGCCCAAGATTTTCCTTCTTTGATTTTGGGTTGTCTTTAAATTTGCCGGCTGAATTTGCCATGTGGCAACTGTTGATTTGCTGGCAATTTGGTAATTGAGTATTAATGACATCATTACCAAAAATAGCCGTTGTGACTAATTTTGTGGCAAGAATTGATCATCAAGGCCGTTTTTTATAAGAGAATTGCATTCCTTATATAAGCCAATTTGTTTAATTACATTCAGGAATAAATCTAGAATGAATTACATGATCAAAGATAGTCATTTAAACTCAAAAATCAAGTGATCTGATCAGCAGAGTGACGTCTTCTGATTTCTTGAAAATGTCTGCTGATTTCTCTTGGAAGTCTTCTGGTCAGCTGAGTAGGTCTTCTGATCAGCTGAGTGGAGGTTTGGGATTTGCTGAGTAAACCTCTTGTGCTTTGAAGGTCCAACTTGGCTTGATGGATCCTTCATTGTTGCTGTGATGATCCAACCTGGATGATGGATCTTCCAACTTTATTGTGAGTGGTGATCCAACCTGGTTTGATGGATCTTCCAGCTCTGTCTGAATCAAGTAGGACCATCAAATCAATATGTGGATGATCAGCCTGGATGATATCCCACTGGTTCAGGTTGCCCTTACCATCTGATGTTCCTCATCATCAGATGGGTTGTAGCATCAAATGTGTCCTAATTGAATCTCTTCGCTACTCTTGAAAGAGAAGGAAGATTGGAAGAGGCTTCAATGGAGTCGAAGAGAGGGCCATGGACTCAGCCTTCATGTTCTGTTTAGACACAATAGCTTTTGATAACAAGCTCTCCATGTAGAACTTCTCCCTGGAGAAGAAGCTCTGCTTGTTTGCTACTCTGTCCTCTGCATCTCTCTTTCCTCTAGTTTTCAATAAGGACTTCTCTCCTTCCTCTAGTTTTCACAGGCATACTCATGTTGAGTAGGCCAAGTATGTTGATCTGCATCATCTTCATCTTCTGGACAAATCTTCATCTCCTTCACCCAAGACTTTGGTTGAAGAATGATCTCCATTCCATCTTTTCTTTCGATCTTCTCCATACCTGAAACAAAAATTATAGTTGGTGATTTGTGTTCTTAGGTGTTCTCATAACTTCCTCCTTTTATAGGGATAGAAATGAGGTAGTGGAGTGAAAGATGACAAAATTATAGAGTTGATAGGTCTGTATTTCTGAAAAGTTACTTCTTAAGATCAACAATGAGATTCTTGATCTAAGGGTTCACATTTAAAGATATTCAGACTTTATCTTATGGAATGCAGAATTTATAAATTTTGAGCAAGAGTTATTTGAAATCCGTACAGTGCATGCATACTGTTGAGTCGGTGAGGATGGTGTATTAATCCAACCAGTATAACTCAATAGTGTACTGTATGTATGTATACAAGATAAAGTATTTTATGAAGAATAATTTATTAATATACATAGTTATACATTGCTTGTAAAGAAATCAAATAACCTTGTTCAAGTCTGCTGTCTATATATATATATGTATGATATGTAATGCAGATTTTAGAGTATTTCATCAAGGATTCTTAAGGTATCATTGATTCCCCCTTGATTAGATGACTCTAAGTTTTCCCTCAGCTTTATTTGTCTTCATCGGGAAAGAACTTACCTGAAGATGAGGGTGTCTATTCACCTCATCTGATCCTCCTAGTCTGCTGCACCTGTATCAGCTGAGGTCTTCAGCTGATCTCTTCTCTTCATGTGCTTGGATCCAGGAGTCCTAAGCTGTAGCATAGGGTCTTGAATCGTTCTTCAGCTAGGGGCTTAGTCAAGATGTCTGCTCTTTGGATATCTGTGTGAATTTTCTCCATCTTGATGTCCTTCTTTTCAAGGTGGTCTCTTATGAAGTGGTGTCGGATGTCGACATGCTTGCACCTTGTGTGGAGGACTGGATTTTGAGTGATGGCAATGGCACTGCTGTTATCACAATAGATAGGGACTTCTCTTGCCTCTACATTGTAATCCTTGAGTTGTTGAACTAGCCAGAGCAGCTGACTACAACAACTACCAGCTGCCATATACTCTGCTTCAGTGGTGGAGGTTGCAACTGAGGTTTGCTTCTTTGAGAACCATGATATCAACTTGTTGCCTAGGAATTGACAGGTTCCAGATGTGGATTTCCTATCAATTCTACATCCTTCATAGTCTGAGTCAGAATAGCCACTCAATTCTAGATTGTCATCAGCAGGGTACCATAGTCCTAGGTTGACTGTTCCTTTTAGGTACTTGAGAATCTTCCTTGCTGCTTCTAGATGACTTTGCTTTGGGTTTGCTTGAAACCTAGCACATACTCCTACAGCAAATGTTATGTCTGGTCTGCTAGCTGTAAGATATAGTAGAGATCCGATCAGTGCTCTATATTCAGCTTGATCAACTGCCTTTTCGGACTCATCTGGTTCCATTTTGAAAGATGTCATCATTGGAATCCTTGCAGTCTTGCATTGTAGAGCTTTGAATCTTTCTAATAGACTCTTGGTATACTTGGACTGGTTGATGAAGATCCCTTCTGAACTCTGCTTGACTTGAAGTCCTAGGAAGTAATTCATCTCACCCATCATGCTCATTTCAAATTTTCCTTGCATAAGTTCAGAGAACTTCTTGCACATCTCTTGATTGGGTGATCCAAATATAATGTCATCTACATATATTTGTACCATTAGAATGTCTTCTCCTTCTTGTATTCTGAAAAGAGTTCTATCCACTTTGCCTTTTGTATATCCATTGTCAAGTAGGAATTGTGACAATGTGTCATACCAAGCTCTAGGGGCTTGTTTTAGACCATAGAGAGCCTTCTTCAGTCGATATACTTGATCACCTTTTTCAAATCCTGGAGGCTGCTCTACATATACTTCTTCTACCAGAATACCATTTAGAAAAGCACTCTTGACGTCCATTTGATATACCTTGAAGCCCATATATGATGCATAGGCTAGAAACAGTCGTATGGCTTCTAATCTGGCTACTGGAGCAAAGGTTTCATCATAGTCAATTCCTTCAGATTGAGAGTATCCTTTTGCAACTAGCCTAGCCTTATTTCTAGTTATCACATCATTTTCGTCCTTCTTGTTCTTGAATACCCACTTTGTTCCTACTACATTGTGGTTTTCAGGACGATCTACCAATTCCCAGACTTCATTTCTTTCGAATTGGTTTAGTTCTTCTTGCATAGCAGTGATCCAATTGCTATCTGTCATTGCTTCTTCTATGTCAGCTGGTTTAATGTTGGATAAGAAGGCACACCAGCAGAACATAGATGATTGTGAGTTCTGATTCAGTTGTCTTCTGGTCTTGACACCTGATTCTGCTCCTCCTAAGATGAGGTTTGATGGATGATTGTTTCTCCATGTATGCCTCACGGGAGTATCTGCATTGGATGAGCTTGGATTCTCATCTGATCTAGTGCCATCAGGAGGGTTGACTTGATTAGGTCGATCATCATCTGTATCTTGTGTGTCAAAAAGATCATTCCCCCTGGCATTTGGGATTGGTGCATCTTGATTCTGGTCAGCTTGTCCTGCCTGAGTGTCACATCCCGATTTTTAGGGGCCAAGATGAAAATACTATATTTTTACTTTTGAAGGCCAACTAAATAAAATACTGTCTTATCTTCACTTTCAAAAGACTTTGAAATACTGAAGTAGATCAAATTTATGAATTATAAAAAGATGTGCAGCGGAAGTAAATATTAAATAAAGACAATTTTGAAAACTTAACACCAATCATTCAAAAATAAATAAATTTACTGTAAAGGTAAATATAATTTTTAATAAATCAAAGGATGTGACTTTTTATTTAATTAAATACTCAAAAACTCAAAATCACATATTAACTAATTAAATAGCAACATTAAAATAACAACTAATTTCTTGACACGCATCCACCATCCCTCCACGCCGCAACTCCTTTAATCTTTTTAATCTGTAAAATGTTAATATGATTGGGGTGAGCAAACAACTAGCTCAGTGGGATCCCCTTTGTCACAGTTAAATATCAATGCAAACGTAATCATCAACTCACAAACATGCGTAAATCGTTCTTCCATATATTGACCAAGTAAATTGATCAATCTGTATATTGACCAAATAAATTGACCAATCTGTATATTGACCAAATAAATTGACCAATCTGTATATTGACCAAGTAAATTGGCCAATCTGTATACGGTGGAGTTGCCCCCAAGGATCTTACCATCCCGGACCGTAGTCCCCGCTAGCTATAACGACCTTTCCGTAGAAATAACCCATAATATCGTAAACATAGGTTCATGTAGCTAAGCAACAATTAAATTCACATAACATTTAAAGGTTCATTTACTTCAATGAACTCATCTGGTCTAGACTTGATCACTAGATGTCTCATCTGTTCTGCAGCTGAGTTTGTTTCTACTGCATTCTTATCACAAGACTCATCAAAAACAACATGGGGTGTTTCTTCCACAAGAAGGGTTCGTTTGTTGAGTACCCTGAATGCTTTGCTAGTAGAGGAGTATCCTAAGAATATCCCCTCATCTGCTTTGGCATCAAAGGCATTCAACTTACTCTTCCCATTGTTGTGAATGAAACACTTACAACCAAATATATGAAAGTAAGATACTCTAGGTTTTCTTCCTTTCCACAGTTCATATGGGGTTTTCTCATGTATTTTATGAATACCTGACCTGTTTTGAGTGTGACAAGCTGTGTTGATGGCTTCTGCCCATAGCTTCTTGGGAGTGGAGAATTCAGCAAGGAGTGTTCTGGCAGCTTCTTTGAGTGTTCTGACTCTTCTTTCAGCTACACCATTCTGTTGAGGTGTTCTTGCTGCACTTGTCTCATGCTGAATACCATTAGTAGTACAATAGGAAATAATATAAGAGTTAATGAATTCAGTGCCTTTGTCACTTCTAATTTTCACAATTGGTTCTCCTTTCTCTACTTGGATCCTCTTCAATAATTCAGGAAGTTTCTGCTGTGTTTCACTCTTCTTGTATAAGAAGATAACCCAAGTAAACTTGGAGTAGTCATCTACAACAATAAGAGTGTACTTTCTTCCTGTTAGAGTGGTTGGAGTGATTGGTCCAAAGAGATCCATGTGAAGCAATTCAAGAACTCTGCTGGTTGATGCTGTCTTCTTGGTCTTGAAGGAGACCTTTGTTTGCTTTCCTTGTTGACATGCATCACATACCTGATCTTTACAGTAGAGTTCATTAGGCAGACCATCAACTAAGGATTCCCTTTCTAGCTTGTTCATAGTCTTAAAGTTCAGATGACTAAGACGTTTGTGCCATAGCCAACTGACATCTTTAGGGCTCTTCACAAGCAGACATGTATCCTTAGGACAGCTGTTCCAATTTGCAAGATACATACTTCCCTTTCTAGATCCTGTTAGAAGGTTTTATTTTGTTCTCTTATCACTTATGAGACACTCATCTTTAGAGAATTTGACTGAGTAACTAGTGTCACAAAAGTGAGAAACAGATAATAAATTAAACTTAAGACCTTCTACATATGATACATCATGTACCTCAATGTCACCATTTTTAAGGGTGCCATATCCTTTTGTGTTACCATGCGCGTTATCACCAAAGAAAACTTTTGGACCTTTCTTCTCTATGTAGTTGGTCAGCAGGGCTTTGGTTCCTGTCATGTGAGTTGAGCATCCACTATCTATGTACCAAGTTTCTCCTACTAGACCTCCTCTTCTGTATAGGTCCCTTCTTTCCTGCAAGAAAAGTTAAGTTTTAGGTACCCATTTTGTTTTGGGTCCTTGGGTGTTAGTACTACCCATGGGAACCCACATATACATTGGTCGTTTAAACAACCTTGAACATTTGAGTTGTTTCCCTCGGGCATCACAGAACCAAATCTTACCAGTCAGCACCTTGGACTGATCTGATTTGTTCTTTGTGTCAGCTAAGTAATAGTCAAATGGTTTCCCTTTATAGGAGTGTACATACATGATCTTTTGACTAGTTACATTTGGCCTGGGTGCATTAGCTGGTCGATGCACACGATTATATGGACCATACTCTTCTGTTCTCACAATATCATAAGAGATAGGGGGTGCAAAGAGAACAGATTTGTTTGAAGAAGATTTCTTCTTCTTGGCTGGAGCAGCATACAGCTGAGACTGTCTCAGGCGAGATGGTCTAGGCTGTCTGCTGTTTCTCTGTACAGGCTTGGGGTTAGCTTGTCCTTTACCATTTTTGGTTTTGGGATAGTTAGCCTTAGCTGGTACAGATGCCTTTTGGTTCATATTAGGTTCATTGTGTTTAGAACACTCACCCTTTTCATGTGTCTGAGTAGTGAACTTGTTAGGTGTACTACCCCCAGCTGGAGAGGATGTAGATGGATTAAGTTCATAACCAAAACCCATCTTATTGCCATTTGATCTATAATACTCAGAGATACTTTCAATAGTAGTAGAAACTTTATTGAACTCTGAAATCTTTTGATTTAGGCATTCCTTCTCCTTTTCTAAGAGCTTGTGTGTTTGGAAGAGATCATTGAATTTGGATTGTAGTGAACGAAGTTCCTTAGTTTCTAAAGCTTGAGTTTGTAACATCCCCTCATACAACTGAGTTATTGTGGTATTTTCTTCCTTAAGAAGCTCCACTTCTCTGGTCAATCTTTCATTCATTGTGACCAACTCAGGGGTTTTCTCAAACTTAGCCTTTTTCAACTTAGCAATTTCTTTCCTTAGATCCTTATTCTCCTCTTCCACTTCTATGAAAGCTCTAGTGGCAATATCAAGATCACCTTTTACCTTTCTTAAAGATTGATAATAGGTGTCTTCTGATTCGCCTTCAGATGAGTTTATCTCATCTGATTGTGAAAAAATAGGTGAATGGAAAGTACTAGTATAGGAGTTTACCTCATTTTCACCTATGGCCAGCATAGCTAGGTCGTCTGAATCATCTGAAAAGATTTGATCGTCTGGTGATGTAGGGAGTTCATCACTTTGATATTCAGATTCTTCAGTCACCATTGCTTTCTTGTCTGAGGTTCTTCTTGGCCTTCTTTCTTTCTTGTCATCCAAATCCAGCTCAGGACATTCATAGACATAGTGACCTGGTTTGCCACAGTTGAAGCAAGATCCAGGTTTCTGATTTGAGTTGCCTCTCCTTGGAGGAGTGGCATCTCTTCTTCTAGATCCTCGGCTGTCAGATGACTCCACATCCCTTCTAGGATGTCTTTCTGGTGTTCTTTCTCTGGAACTTCTGGAGGGTGAACTTGCTCTTCTATCTTTGTAGTTTCTATAGAATTTTCTATATTTGCTGTTGAGGGTGTTCATCCTTTCAAATCTTTTGATCATAAGAGCCATTTGTTCCTTCAGACTCATGTCTGATCCTTCTGATCCTTCACAGTCTTCTGTTTTCAGAGAGGTCTTGCCAGATGAGGTACTTGCAGCTTTTGTATTGGCTGCCTTGAAGGCTACAGTCTTGGAGGTAGATGGGGTTGCAGTTGGCTCATCACTTCCTGAGTTTTCTTCTCTTTCCAGATCATATTCATGAGCTTTTAGATTCTGAAATAGAGTTTGAGCAGACCACTTCTTAATATCTTGAGTATCCTTGATGATGGTCTTCTTGAGTCTCCATTTCTTGGTTAGAGAGTCTAAGATCTTTAGATTTTTCTCTCTATTTGTATATTTCTTGCCCAGAGATTCTATCTCATTGATGATCTTGGTAAATCTATTGTCTAACTGATCAATAGACTCTTCTGGTTGTATCTTGAAGTGTTCGAACTTCTTGACTGCTGTAGACAACTTGGATTCCTTGATCAGCTCAGTTCCTTCACAGAGAAGTGCCAATACCTCCCACATCTCTCTGGCTGACTCACAGTAGATTACCTTTGCAATGTACTCATTTGGAAGAGTTTGCATTATGTAATCTTGAGCAATGCTATCAAGATTTGATTGTTTCATCTCTTCTGGTGTGAGGTCCTTCATAGGCTTGGGAACCAGCTCTCCAACTTGGACTTCTGGATCACCATTTGCAGTGTTGACTGTCATGATGGTGATCGGGCCTTCTGTGATTACAGACCACATCTTGTAGTGGACTGATGTGAGATTCTTCCTCATCCTGATCTTCCAGTAATCATAATCCTCAACTGAAAACTTAGGCAACTTTCTCATGTTAGCACTCATGCTGTATGAGTTTTCAAAAACAAGTTTTTCAAAAAGATCTGTTCAAGAGGACTACAGAAAGACTCCCTCAAGTCTTCTGATAATCTAGAGACAGTAGTCCATTAGAACCACTGCTCTGATACCACTTGTTGGTCCCTGAACGAGTAGTGAATGGGATTAAAGTCTAGAGGGGAGGGGTGAATAGACTTTAAAACTTTTTCAAACAGAGTTGGGAACCTCTTCTGATTGCTATGTCAACTGGACTGCAAGTCTGCTGGTCCAGATGACTATAGTGATCTGATTGTTAAGGTTGTATGCGGAATTATGGTGGCCCTTGTTTAGACTCGTTCTTGTAACTTGTTCTACTTAATGAAAATACTCAGCTGATGCCGGTTTGAAAGTTATGGCCTGTTTTAAAGAGTGTTGAAATAACAGTATGCACTATATAATAATGAATGTAAAGGCAGAAATGTAAAGTGCAGAAAGTAAATAACATCGGATTTATAGTGGTTCGGATATACGTTCCTACGTCCTCTCTCACGTCCTAACGTGATGTTTAATCCCTTTAATTTCCACAAATTACAAGGGTCTTGTCCTTTATAGTCCCAAGGTTAGGACTTTGAGATCTGAGCCGTCCTAACAGCTGCGGTCTCCACAAGTGATTGTAAGCACTTGCACTTTGAGGGGTTCAAAAACTTTAACCTTTCGGTGAGGGTTTGGGGTTTTTGAGATGTATCCAACTAATGGTTCAAGCTTATAATTTGCTTAACCACTATGCCTAAAACAATTGATATACAATATGAACAGGTTTCAGGTTCTTAAGGGTTGGATAGGAAGCACTTAAGAGCTATGGATAATCTAATGGATTTCTGGCTCTTGGAGAACTCTTGGAACAGTATGGCTTTTGCTTGATTGCTTGCTTAGCTTTTGAATTCTCTCTTGTGACTTCTTGTCTTTGTGATTCCTCATCCTCTTGTATTTATAATGAAGATTGGTTACAACTAGCCGTTGGAGTTGACTAGCCGTTTGAGCAATCTTTCCATAATAGCTTGATTCCTTGATTCCAGCCGCTTGATTGCTTCAATCCT
Source organism: Galeopsis tetrahit (assembly GCA_963675135.1). Lineage (NCBI taxonomy): Eukaryota > Viridiplantae > Streptophyta > Magnoliopsida > Lamiales > Lamiaceae > Galeopsis > Galeopsis tetrahit. Next base: position 52,505,807 of record OY776123.1, read on the forward strand.
GGGATCATGTCAATCTTCTAAATAAGGTAGGTCTTCGTTTGAATTGCAAGATGACTTAGGAATCAGCCGAGTCCTGGAAGAGCACATAGTCTTCTGATCTGTACTTCTAGTCTTCTGACTACTCTTCCGGCCTTAGGTCTTCTGTCTTCTGATATCAGACGAGTAACACTCTTCTGATCTGGAAATTCTTTGTACTGCTTTAGGCCATCTTCAATCTGGGACTCCATCAGATAGGTAGGTATACAAGCACCTTAACTTATCTGGTCTTCAAGGATCTTCTAGTCTTCATGTCTTCTACTCTTCTCATCTTGAGGATAGGCATGTAAGCCAGGACTGTGCTGATCAGCTGATATCAATACAGTTGATCACACAAGACTAGTCTAAGCTGTTCTATACAAGTCAGCTGATCCTATTACATTTATAAACTCTAAGTGTTTTGGCCATCAAAACTATTCTAACATCAAGTGGGGCTTAGGGTGAATTTATATCCCAACAAGTCCCAAGGTTAGGACTTTGAGATCTGAGCCGTCCTAACAACTACGGTCTCCACAAGTGATTGTAAGAACTTGCACTTTAAGCGGTTCAAAAACTTTAACCTTTCGGTGAGGGTTTGGGGTTTTTGAGGTGTATCCAACTAATGGTTCAAGCTTATAATTTGCTTAACCACTATGCCTAAAACAATTGATATACAATATGAACAGGTTTCAGGTTCTTAGGGGTTGGATAGAAATCACTTAAGAGCTATAGATAATCTAATGGTTTCTGGCTCTTTTGAGAATTCTTAGAATAGTATGGCTTTAGCTTTGATTGCTTGCTTGGCTCGTTGAATTCTCTCTTGTGACTCTCTTTGTGATTTCTAATCCTCTTGTATTTATAATGGAGATTGATTGTAACTAGCCGTTGGAGTTGACTAGCCGTTTGAGCAATCTTTCCATAATAGCTTGATTCCTTGATTCCAGCCGCTTGATTGCTTCAATCCTGGGATCATGTCAATCTTCTAAATAAGGTAGGTCTTCGTTTGAATTGCAAGATGACTTAGGAATCAGCCGAGTCCTGGAAGAGCACATACTCTTCTGATCTGTACTTCTAGTCTTCTGACTACTCTTCAGGCCTTAGGTCTTCTGTCTTCTGATATCAGTAGAGTAACACTCTTCTGATCTGGAAATTCTTTGTACTGCTTTAGGCCATCTTCAATCTGGGACTCCATCAGATAAGTAGGTATACAAGCACCTTAACTTATCTGGTCTTCAAGGATCTTCTAGTCTTCATGTCTTCTACTCTTCTCATCTTGAGGATAGGCATGTAAGCCAAGACTGTGCTGATCAGCTGATATCAATACAGTTGATCACACAAGACTAGTCTAAGCTGTTCTATACAAGTCAGCTGATCCTATTACATTTATAAACTCTAAGTGTTTTGGCCATCAAAACTATTCTAACATCAAGTGGGGCTTAGGGTGAATTTATATCCCAACAATTTCCCCCTTTTTGATGAAGCCAAAACTATACTTGATAAATGCTCTTAATGAAATAAGATAAGAGTTTATAACATGCTAAGACTAAAGCATCTGATGAAGACAATGAGAATTTGTCTTGTAAGCAAAAAGAACTATAACTTGAATATATATAGAGCTTTTACAGATTACAAGTAATAGTTTCTTTAAACTTCTAAAGTAGTCTTCATCAGGTCTTCTGATCTTCAAACGCGGTAGGCAAGGTACAGACGAGCTCGAACTTCTTCCATGTGCTGTACATCTGTAACATTCTCCTCTTCATAGATCTTGTACAGAATCTTCTTGATTTCTATCATGTTGGCTCTTCCTGAATCCAGAAGGGGTGCATCCCATTTGGGTTCTTCAGGAGTTAGGATTCTGCATTTATCAAGTCCTTTGGCTGTCTTGACAATTTCTTCCCAGAACTCTGGATCTTCAATGTTCATGAACTGGGAGAATTGAAGAAATTCTTCTTCATAAGAAGGGAGAGGGCCAAATTTCCTTACTATGTGATGTTGAATTTGCCACTTCTTCTTCAGGGGATACCATCTTGGTAGCTCATCTTGAAGGGCTAAGTAATCCACATAATTGCTGTCAAACACTAGGACACTGTCTTCTTGTGCTTTGTCCTTCATTGCTTTCCTGAGTTTGGCAATTCTTCTTTCAAATTTGGCTTTGACTGCCTTCGCATCATTCAGCTTCTTTTGCTTAAGCTCTTGAGCTTCAAGCAATTTCTTTTTCTTCAACTCTAGAGCCTCTTTCTCTTCTGCAGTAGGCTCTGCTGGAGCTGATTTCTTGCTGGTCTGAGCTGACTGAGCTTGCTCATCTGCCTTTCTTTTCCTTGTCATTCTCTTTTCAGAAACTTGTTCTACAGGAGCAGTGGTCTGTAGACTCTTGGCAGGAGCTTGAGTGGGTGCTTGAGTATCTTCTAGAGCAATTTCTTTGTCTTTGCCTTGCCTGTTCTTGATTTTGCTCTTTAAACCACCCAAGGTTTCAGTCAAGTCATCTTGTGCTACTACCAGTTCAGCTTGCTGGGCAGTAGACTTCTCTAGAGCCTTTATCAACATATCTTCCCCCTTTTTGGCTTCAGCAAGTGCAGCCGCAAAAGGCTTCATGGAATTCATGATTTCCACTTTCAGAGTTTGTTTTAGTGCCATGGCATTGACCTTGGCAACTTGGGTCAGATGGGTTATGATGTGCTCTAGAACTTCAGCATGTGAATTGGAGGAGGAGGCAGTTTCAAATCTAGTTGTAAGAGCTTCCAACTTGGCTGCTGTCTCCTTCAGCTGAGTCTGCAATTTCTCATTCTCCTCTGCAGCTGCCTTAAGAAGGGCTTGACCTTCTTTGGCTCTTGCTTCAGCTTCTTCAATTCTGGACGTGTAGGTGGTCTCCATGCGGTGCATCTCATCAGTGTAAAGATCAGCAAACCTTTTGGAGGTGTCAGCTGACAACTTCTGATAGGTACTCAAGTATTCTCCTATCTGCTGATGAAGTGCTTCACCAAACTTGTCTTCAACGTCAAGAATCTGGTCATGAAGACGAGTCTTCTGTTCCCTTGCAGCTTTCTCAACATATCTTCCTAGCTGCAGGCCTAAACCTTTCTCAAAGTGCAAGTCTATTGCAACTTTGACCTGGGAGCAGATGTCTGTTGTATGGTCAACAGATGGGGTAGAAGTAGAGGGTGTACCTTGAGGCTTTGGATGAACAATTAATGTTTTGCCTCTTTCTTCGGCTGATAGGTACTCCTCATTGAGGTAGCAGGTAGTGGCCATAGTCAGATGGGTCATGATTCGTCTGCCTGCATCCTCTTGATTGTCAATGAAGTGAGTCAGATCGTCTGAAGGTTTGAAGTGAGCTGGTACTCTGACTACTTCTTTGTCAATCTCTTCTTTGTCAGCTGATGCAGCTGAATCTTCTGCAGGTGCAGCTGAGTCTTCCACCAAGGCTGTTACAGCTGATTCCTTCAATTTTGCTTGTTCAGCTGTCTGCTGATCCGATGAGCCTTCTGGGATAGAGACATCAGCAGTGGGGATTCCTAAAATTCGGTTGCAAACTGCAGTCAGTGCCTCATCTGATAGCAGCTGAGCAAAAGATCGAACTTGAGCAACTTCCTTTTGCTCCATTTCCCAGTCGAGGAAGTTTTCCTTTCCTCCCATTCCTTCCATGACCTCAAGAAGGTCATCGACATCATCTCTTCTGAGTTCAATCCAAGTGCATACCCTAAGCACTTGTTCAAACTGGATTGAATTCTCATCAACTCCAGGGGTAGTGGACTTGAGCAGGTTGGCTATCTTCATCCTCATTATCTTCTCTGTTTGGCACATGGGGTAGTGCACCATTCTGAACTGAGATTGAGAAGGGCCATCTTGAACCAGGTCTTCTGGTGCCATGTCAACTGGAGCAGAAGGGACAGTGATGGTAGGAGTTTGGGTAGCTGGGGCATTTTCCTCTGCTGTGTGAGTATCAGCAGGGATTTGGGAAGTGATTTCTTCTTGTTGGGTAGGAAGTTGAGATTGATCTTCAGTGATTTGTTCCTCAGCAGGGTTTTGGGTCTGCTGGTCTGGTTCAGTTTCTACTTGAAGATCAGTAGATGTTTGAGCTTGATGATCTTGGATATCTGCTGTTTGAATATCAGCAAGGATTGTGGATATAATCTGAGTTTGATCATCAGTAGGGGGTGTGGAGGTGGTCTGAGTTTGGTTGTCTGCTGGTTGAACATCAGCAGGGTTAGGCAATTGGGGTTCAATGGGTAGTTGTGGCTGAGTTTGTTCCTCTGCTGTGTGAGTATCAGCAGGGATTTGGATATCAGTGTTTAGAGGCTCAGATGGGTTGGACTCATCAGAAGGGTTGAAGGATGAAATAGGGGCTATGCTCATTGGAGTAGGGAGCCTGGATTTCTTGGTTTTCTTTGTGAAAGAAGAAGTGTTCTTCTTTCTCTTCTGACCCTTTGATAGCTTAGAAGGTGTGAAAGTGGGAGGGGGATTAGAAGTACCTGCCTTTTTCAAAGGGGAGGCAGTGGGAGTGGCATCTGAGTCAGATGGGGAGATGAGCCCTGATCTGATCAGATATCTTCTTTGTGCTAAGGTCTGATTGTCATCATCATCATCCTCAGCAGCCTTCTTTTGAGCCTCTTCTTTGGATGGCTCCTCTTCTTCTTCAGCAGCAGAGTCATGAGCAGACTCTTCTGCCTCTTCAGCAACGTCTTTGGAAGATGCTTCAGCTAACAACTTCCTCCTCTCTTCTTTCAACCTTGCTGCCTCAGCAAGAGCTTCCTTCCTTAAGTAGTATTTGGAGATGTGAAAGGTCTTATGAGGTCCCATCTTGTACTTTATGGGGAGTACTTCTGGAAGGATGATACTCAGCTTGTTGACAAAGCTGACTGTTGATGTCACCTTCCATTCTCTTGACTGTAAGTCCAAGGTCACTTTCTTGGCCTCAAGAGCAATTCTATCCAGAAATAGTCCTTGCCAATCTCCATCAATCTGATCCCAGATTGCAGCCATAACTCGAACTTTCAGAGTGGTAACTGCATCATGGCTGAAGGTGTTACCAAGCAGCATCTTGCCTGCTATATCCATCAGAGTTTGGAACTTAGGTTCAAGTTGGGATTTCTTGAGCCCAGTGGCATCAATAGCCTTTATTCTTCCATCAGTAAACATCTCCATGTACTCTTTTTCTCTACCCATGATGTAGGTGGAGATATTTACATTCCCCCTTGACAAGCCAAACAATTCTTGAAGAATTTCCCTTGTTACCTTGACCTTGTGTCCACCCATGACACTTTTGACATAAGATCCCTTCATCACAGCGTTTGCATAGAAAGCCAGCACATCTTGTTCGTAAACATTGGTGGGTGCTGCTTCCAGAAAATCTTGCAGGTTGAGGTTGATGCAGCGAAGAAGGATCTCCTTGTTTTCTGCTTTGTGTTTGCCCTTGAAAAACAGAGCATTCTCTGTAAACATCTTCCCTTCCTTGGACCACTTTGCAGCATCCAAGGTGCCTGTGCTCTTGGTCTTCTCGTCGTAAATTTCAATGATTGCCATAGTAGAGTTTGAGTGTTAGGTTTTGAGAGCTTGAAAGGAATTTGCAGAACGAGAGAGTATTGAGAGCAATTGAGTAATGTGAGCGAAAGGGTTTGGGAGAGTTTTAAGGGTGTGTATATATACTCCAACGATTCTTGATCTAACGATCAGATTTGGGTGTAATTGTGGAGTAGAGCCCAAGATTTTCCTTCTTTGATTTCGGGCCTTTCTTTAAATTTGCCGGCTGAATTTGCCATGTGGCAACAGTTGATTTGCTGGCAATTTGGTAATTGAGTATTAATGACATCATTACCAAAAATAGCCGTTGTGACTAATTTTGTGGCAAGAATTGATCATCAAGGCCGTTTTTTATAAGTGAATTGCATTCCTTATATAGGCCAATTTGTTTAATTACATTCAGGAATAAATCTAGAATGAATTACATGATCAAAGATAGTCATTTAAACTCTAAAATCAAGTGATCTGGTCAGCAGAGTGAAGTCTTCTGATTTCTTCAAGAGGTCTGCTGATTTTCCTTGAAAGTCTTCTGGTCAGCTGAGTTGGTCTTCTGATCAGCTGAGTGGAGGATTGAGATTTGCTGAGTAAATCTTATGTGCTTTGAAGGTCCAACCTGGCTTGATGGATCCTTCGTTGTTGCTGTGATGATCCAACCTGGATGATGGATCTTCCAGCTTTATTGTGAGTGATGATCCAACCTGGTTTGATGGATCTTCCAGCTCTATCTGAATCAAGTAGGACCATCAAATCAATATGTAGATGATCAGCCTGGATGATATCCCATTGATTCAGATTGCCCTTACCATCTGATGTTCCTCATCATCAGATGGGTTGTAGCATCAAATGTGTCCTTTTTGAATTTCTTCGCTTCTCTTGAAGGAGAAGGAAGATTGGAAGAGGCTTCAATGGAGTCTGAAGAGAGGGCCATGGACTTAGCCTTCATGTTCTGTTTAGACACAGTAGCTTTTGATAACAAGCTCTCCATGTAGAACTTCCCCCTGGAGAAGAAGCTCTGCTTGCTTGCTACTTTGTCTTCTCCATCTCTCTTTCCTCTAGTTTTCAATAAGGACGTCTCTCTTTCCTCTAGTTTTCATAGGCAAACTCATGTTGAGTAAGCCAAGTGTGTTGATCTGCATCATCTTCATCTTCTAGACAAAGCTTCATCTCCTTCACCCAAGACCTTGGTTGAAGGATGATCTCCATTCCATCTCTTCTTTCGATTGTCTCCATTCCTGAAACAGAAAATAATAGTTAGTGATCTGTGTTCTTAGGTGTTCTCATAACTTCCTCCTTTTATAGGGGTAGAAATGAGGTAGTGGAGTGAAAGATGACAAAACTATAGAGTTGATAGGTCTGAATTTCTGAAAAGTTACTTCTTAAGATCAACAGTGAGATTCTTGATCTAAGGGTTCACATTTATCTTATGTAATGCAGAAATTATAAATTTTTGAGCAAGAGTTATTTGAAATCCGTACAGTGCATGCATACTGTTGAGTCGGTGAGGATGGTGTATTAATCCAACCAAGTATAACTCAATAGTATACTGTATGTATGTATATAAATAAAGTATTTTATGAAGAATAGTTTATTATTATACATAGTATACATTGCTTAGAGTAAAGAAATCAAATAACTTTGTTCAAGTCTGCTGTATATATATATATATATGATATGCAATGCAGATTTTAGAGTATTTCATCAAGGATTCTTAAGGTATCATTGATTCCCCCTTGATTAGATGACTCTAAGTTTTCCCTCAGCTTTATTTGTCTTCATTGGGAAAGAACTTACCTGAAGATGAGGGTGTCTATTCACCTCATCTGATCCTCCTAGTCTGCTGCACTTGAGCAGCTGAGGTTTTCAGCTGATCTTTCCTTCTTCATGTGCTTGGGTCCAGGAGTCCTAAGCTGTAACATAGGGTCTTGAACCTTTCTTCAGCTAGGGGCTTAGTCAAGATGTCTGCTCTTTGGATATCTGTGTGAATTTTCTCCATCTTGATGTCCTTCTTTTCAAGGTGGTCTCTTATGAAGTGGTGTCGAATGTCGACATGCTTGCACCTTGTGTGGAGGACTGGATTTTGAGTGATGGCAATGGCACTGCTGCTATCACAATAAATAGGGACTTCTCTTGCCTCTACATTGTAATCCTTGAGTTGTTGAACTAGCCAGAGCAGCTGACTACAACAACTACCAGCTGCCATGTATTCTGCTTCAGTGGTGGAGGTTGCAACTGAGGTTTGCTTCTTAGAGAACCATGATATCAGCTTGTTGCCTAGAAATTGACAGGTTCCAGATGTGGATTTCCTATCAATTCTACATCCTCCATAGTCTGAGTCAGAATAGCCACTCAATTTTAGATTGTCATCATCAGGGTACCATAGTCCTAGGTTGACTGTTCCTTTTAGGTACTTGAGAATCTTCCTTGCTGCTTCTAGATGACTTTGCTTTGGGTTTTCTTGAAACCTAGCACATACTCCTACAGCAAATGTGTTGGGATATGAATCCTAGAACAAGTCCTACATGATGATTAAAAGATAAAAGATGGAGTTTTGATAAGCCAAAAGTAGTTGGAATATTTTCTAAGTGTTGACTAATCTAGTCTAGTTAAGTTGAAGTCATCTTGAACAGATCAGTAGAGTTCACATGAGAAGAAAGTATTGTTTTCTTATTAAAAGATAAGTACGATTTATAAGTACTTCATATGTGCTATTTTGATATGTTAGATTATTGTTGAGCTATGAATAATCATTGTATAGAGCTCATGATTTTTGAATGTAATAGATAGATTGATTGTATAGTTTTAAGTTGACTAAGCTATAAGCTTAAAGTAATGTAATAGTCTTGTTAGGATTAGAATAGTCTACTACTGAAGATTGCACAAGAAGACCAGAAGAAGAAGAGTTGAAGTCTACTACTCAAGACTGGTGGACTACAAGACAAGTGCATCTACTAGACTATACAAGACAGGTCAACTTGAAGTAAAGTTTAAGTGAAGCGCGTGTAAAGATAAGGATGAAGAAGTTAGTTATGGAATAACTAATTCGTAACAAGAAACGCGTGGATTGATAAGAAGTTTCAGTTAAAAGTTAGTTTTCAAGAAGAGTTGGTTACAACTACCTGAGTTCTTGAAGATTGAAGTCTATAAATACTTCATGGTGTTTATCATTTGAAGACTACTGTTACTGTAAGTACGCATACTGATACATACTGAAGATATACTGAAGATTACTCTCAGAGTTCGTTGAAGTTCAGAAAGCAAGTCAGAAGTGAAGTGAAGAATCAGAATACTGCGACTGAATAAGTTTTTAGTTTTTGTTGTTTTTATCAAGTTGCTAGATACTTGTTAAATTTCTAGTAAGATCGTAGACATATCTGGTGGTATAGTCTTAGAAGATCTAAGTCTTCTTCTTGGGACTTAAAATCACAGGAAAATACACTTTGTACTCGATTGGAAGAGTTTAGTGGAAACATCACAACTGGGTTGTGAGAGTGGACGTAGACAAGTTGTCGAACCACTATAAATTGTTTGTGTTGTTTACTGTTTTAATTGCTTAACTGTTTAATTGTTTACATACTTAACTGTACTAGAGTAGTTGAGTATAGAACAAAGTTCTCGAATTTTGAAGTTGAGTATAAACTTAAATTGGGCTCATTATTAATTTCGTTATTCCGCATATTGTATTCTAATATTTCGATAGATTTTTGAAAAGTCTATTCACCCCCCTCTAGACATTTTCACTAGCTTACTCGTTATTAACTCAACTTTGGGGACCTACAAGTGGTATCAGAGCAGTGGTTTTCGAACTGCTGTTTCTTGATAACCAACTTAAGACTAAGGGTGAAGTCTTGGTCCGTGATTGTACTTGCCTACGTGTTCTTGATCTATACTCCAGTTATATCTGTTTCTTGTTCCCTGTTCTTGACTTAACTGCCTCTTGATCATAAATCTGCTTAGCACTTATTTCTTGAAATCATGTCGTTGGAAATTAGCGCTAACAAGTTGCCCAAGTTCCAGGTTCAGGATTACGACTACTGGAAGCTGCGAATGGAAGCAATTTTCAGCTCCACGCATGATCTAATGATCTCTGTTGTGACCGAGGGACCGATCGTGACAATGGTCCCAAATATTGCAAATCTTGACAGAGACAAACCAATTGGCACACTCGTCAAGAAACCAAGGTCTGATCTAACCTCAGAAGAAATGCGTCAAAATAATTTGGATAGTTTGGCGAAGAATTATATTTTACACACCCTTCCTAACGAGTATCTAGGAAAAGTGTTAAAATGTAAAACTGCCAAAGAGATGTGGGACAGATTAGCTATCATTTGTGAAGGGACATCCCTGATCAAAGAGAGCAAATTATCCACTGTTGTCCAAAGATTTGAATCATTTCGAATGAAAGCTGGCGAAACTATCGACCAGCTGGATACTCGTTTCACTAAAATCATGAATGACCTTGAAGTTCTTGGTAAAACTTATACTCCTCGTGAAATCAATCTTAGGATTCTTAAGAGCTTAGATTCTCGATGGAAAATGGTAAAGATGATAGTTAAGAATACCCAAGACATAGATGCTTGGAGTGCAGAGACCATGTTTCAAACTCTGAAGGCTCATGAGTTTGATTTAGACGAAGATGAACCACTAGCCAGTAGCGATAGAGAACATGCTGTATCTAAGAACGTTGCCTTTAAGTCTAGCTCTTCTAAGTCTTCTAAGGTAGATAGGTCTAAGTCTAAGACTAAGTCTGTCTCTGTAAAAGACGAGTTAGATACTGATCTTAGTTTGAAGGATCAGGTGAGCCTCATGGTTAGAAAGTTTGATAGGCTGAATAAACGTTTCGGAAGATACAAGAAGTTCTATTGGGATCATAGAGCGTCTACTTCTAAGAACTCGTCTGAGACCAGACGAGATCGAAACTCATCCGAAAGGAGAGACGAAGTCTCGAAAGGTAATAGACGAGATAGAGAGTCTGACGATAGGAAGATTCAACGTTCCGATAGACGTGATAAGCGTAGGGATAAATCTCCTATTAAAAAGGCTACTAATGATCTCTTGTGCTACAACTGCGAAAAGCCAGGTCACTACATATATGAATGTCCAGACCTGAGCACTGACGATCGAGAAGAACGTAAAGCTCGAAGGGAAAGAAGATACAACCGTGGCAAGAAGGCAATGATGGCCAATGATGACTCTGATTCGGATTCAGACGAGTTGCCATCGTCCTTATCTAGCCACTCGACTGATCGAGACCACGACGAAGCATTCATAGTAGATGATGGCCTATGTTGTATGGCTAAAATCGACCAAGAGGTATCATCTGCTACATCTTTTCAATCTTGTGATGATTCAGAAACTGGTGAAAGTGATACTGCTTGTAGTGAAGTAGGAAGTAGTCCTCAACACTCGACTAGTGCTATTGAAGACGACCTTCTACTTGCTAACCAAGCATTCATCGAAGTCAGTGATGAAAACATTGAATTAAAACAAGAAATCATTGATCTTACGGAAGCTCAGTCTAAAGTAGATCCTAATATAACAGTCCTAAATGAACGCTTGACTGAAGAGTTAAGACAACTCAAAGAAAAGTGTGCATTGACAGACAGGTTATATCAAGACCTACTTAAGACACATGCAACTGAGAGAAATGAATTTAATGTTTTAAAGAGCAAGTGCAATAGACTTGAAGAACGTAATAAGGTCTTAGAAACCGAGGTTGTCACACTTGATCTCAAACTTACTGACCTGGTTAACTCCTCAAAGATTAACCTTGAATTGTCAGATAGGTATAGAGACCCAGGTGACAAGACAGGTATAGGTGCTGAGTCATCTAGCTCGTCTACTCGAGTCATTAAGAACCCTACTACTACTAACGCAAGACTTTTGCCAAATGATAAAGGGAAAGGACCTATGTTATACGACATTGGTACTCCATCTCAAAGGTACTGTACCTAAACAAGCTCGAGTTAACATTCCGATTACCAAGGGAGGTAAAAAGAATGGTAACAGCAAGCCTGTTCAACCTAGAACTAATCTTCAAAGGACCACTAATCGTGGACGACCCAACCAGGTTAGATACGAGGACTGGTACCCTGAGGAGACGAGTACTAGACAGGTACAGACTAGACGACAAGAGCCTAGACCTCCTTTCATAAGGCAGTCTCAGCTCTACTCGTCTAGACCTAGACAAGTAGCTCCAAAATATCGTACACAAGTTGTTCTATATCCTCCACCTTTATTATATGATATCGTTAGTGAGGAAAGACCCAAACGCGTCTATAAACCGTATGGACCTAATGCTTACAAGCTCTACTCTGACTATCATAGACCAGTGCCTGCTCAAGTAGAGATTAAGTCGAAAGGCTATCTCCAAAGAGTAGACCCTAACTCGACTGATAGGCCAGTTAAGGACAACAAGGTCTTATTTTGTAACAAATATGGGCGAAAGCTTAAAAGATCGAACTTGTTCAAGACTCCAATGTATATTTGGATTCCTCTGAACACGACTAACCCCCAAGGACCCCAATAAACAAATGGGTACCTAAATTATTGAATATCTTCATTGCAGGGTCGACTTGACTTGTATAAGAAGGGTGGCTCAGTAGGAGAAACCTGGTACATAGACAGTGGTTGTTCGCACCACATGACTGGTACCAAGGCTCTCTTATCAAGCTACCATGAGCAAGAAGGACCAAAAGTGATATTTGGTGATAGCTCCACTGCTGTCACTAAAGGATTTGGTTACATCCGGAATGGAGACGTTGAGATCCAAGATGTCTCATATGTTGAAGGTTTGAAATATAATTTACTCTCTGTTTCTCAGTTTTGTGATCGTGGTTACAAGGTGCAGTTCAAGAGCCGCAAATGCGAAATCATTGACAAAAGGACGCACATAGTCCTACTAGTCGGCGTAAGACAAGGAAGTGTGTACATAGTGAACTGGAACAGTTGTCCGAGGGACACCTGTCTACTTACTAAGAATCCTAAAGAGCTTGGGTGGCTCTGGCACAGACGCCTTTGTCATCTAAACTTTAAGGTTCTTAATAAGATAGCCAGAGATTACCTTGTTGAAGGTATTCCCAATGAAGTTTACTACAAGTCACATGTATGCACGGCCTGTCAAGAGGGTAAACATGTTAAAGGTTCTTTTAAGTCAATTCCTACTCTCTCAACTAGTAGAGTCCTAGAACTTCTACATATGGATCTTCATGGTCCAATAACTCCTCCAACCTTAAATGGAAGAAGGTACACACTTGTTGTTGTAGACGACTATTCTAAGTTTACTTGGGTAGTCTTTCTACACAAGAAGAGTGATACACAAACACTTCTGCCTGAACTGTTGAAGAAGTTACAAGTTGAGAAGAACCAGTCCATTGTCAAGATTTGTAGTGACAAGGGAACTGAGTTCATTAATTGCTATATTAAAGATTTCTGTACTAAATGTGGTATCCAGCATCTTACTAGTGCAGCTAGGACACCACAACAAAACGGTGTAGCAGAAAGAAGGAATCGAACTCTTAAAGAAGCCTGTAGGACCATGTTAGCTGAGTTCAACACTCCTCAAAAGTTTTGGGCCGAAGCTATCAATACTGCATGCCATTCACAAAACAGAAGCGCGATCAACAAGGCTCTAGGCAAGACACCTTATGAGGTTTGGAAAGGAAGAAAACCCAGAGTTTCATATTTTCATATATTTGGTTGTAAGTGTTTCATTCAGAACAATGGAAAGAGCAAGTTGAATGCTTTCGATGCTAAAGCAGACGAGGGGATATTTTAGGATACTCCTCGACTAGCAAAGCATTTAGGGTATTTAACTACTCAACTCTTTGTGTGGAAGAAACACCACATGTGGTTTTCGATGAATCTCGACAGGACTCGTCTGCCGACAAGATCAGTAAGAAGGTAACTGATCTAACGATCGAATCTGACAAAGGCTCAGAGGTATATGAATCCGTTCAAGCCTACAATCCATTCATGAAAGCTCTCGAATCTGATGACAAGGAGAAAGTAAGTGCTCAAGGTAAGTCTTCTAGACCAGTTGACATGCCTGCTCTAGTTGACTCATCTACTCCTGGTAAATCTGTTGATGATACAAATGATGTTGACATGCATGATGCTGTACATGATATAGATGATGATAGTATTCCTGTTAAGAATAGAAAAACATGGAAATCTGCACATGATACTGAAAATATCATTGGTGACTCTACTATTGGTGTAAAGACTAGACGACAACTCTTTGAGTCGCAAGAACAGCCTAGTCCAACTATGTTTTGCTGGTGTTGTTTCCTCTCATCTATTGAGCCTACCACTATTAAAGAGGCATTGGCTGATAGTAATTGGATCATCGCTATGCAAGACGAGTTGAACCAGTTTGTTCGAAACGACGTCTGGGAACTTGTCGATAGGCCGAAACATCATAATGTAGTTGGCACTCGATGGATTTTCAAGAATAAGAAAGATGAGAATGATTTAGTTGTCAGGAATAAGGCTAGATTAGTTGCCCAAGGCTATTCACAAGCTGAAGGCATAGACTATGATGAAACGTATGCTCCTGTTGCTAGACTAGAAGCCATTCGATTGTTCCTTGCATATGCTGCTCACATGAAGTTTACTGTATATCAAATGGATGTCAAAAGTGCATTTCTTAACGGTATTCTTGCGGAAGAAGTGTATGTTGAACAACCTCCAGGTTTCGAAGTCAAAGGCAACCAGGTGTACAGGTTAAAGAAAGCCTTATACGGACTAAAGCAAGCTCCAAGAGCATGGTATGACACTCTCTCTCTCTTTCTATTGGAAAATGGTTTTACTAAGGGCAAGGTCGATCGAACCTTGTTCAGAAGACAAGAAGGGAAGGACATTTTACTCGTCCAAATTTACGTAGATGACATCATTTTTGGATCACCTAACAAAAAGCTGAGTGAAAGTTTTTCAACACTCATGCAAAGTAAATTTGAGATGTCTATGATGGGTGAAATGAATTACTTTCTTGGTCTTCAAGTAAAACAAACTCCAGAAGGTATTTTCATAAATCAGGCGAAGTACACTAGAAATCTTCTAGACAAGTATGGGATCAAAACTTGTAAGTCTACTGGCGTACCAATGCAACCAACTTACAGAATGGATCCAGATGAGAACGGTAAATGTGCTGACCAATCTTATTACCGTGGTTTAATTGGTTCCTTACTGTATCTAACTGCTAGTAGACCAGACATTGCATTCTCTGTTGGTGTTTGTGCTCGATTCCAAGCCAATCCAAAAGAAAGTCACATGGAAACCACCAAAAGGATCTTGAAATATTTGAAAGGGACCATCAATCGTGGTATATGGTATCCCTCAAATGATGATCTATCCTTAAGTGGCTATTCAGACTCAGACTTTGGAGGCTGTAGAATAGATAGGAAATCTACTTCTGGTTCTTGTCAATTTCTAGGCACAAAACTCATATCTTGGTTTTCTAAAAAGCAGACTAGTGTTGCAACTTCAACTACCGAAGCCGAGTACATGGCTGCTGGTAGCTGTTGTAGTCAACTACTCTGGCTCATGCAACAGCTTAGAGATTACAACATACATGAATCAAATGTTCCTATTTTCTGTGATAGTAATAGTGCAATTGCCATTACACAAAATCCTGTTTTGCACACACGGTGTAAGCATGTTGATGTGAAGCATCATTTCATACGTGATCATGTAGAAAAGAAGGATATTCGCATGGAAAAGATTCATACTGATTTTCAAAGAGCTGATATTTTTACAAAACCATTAGCTGAGGCACGATTTCGTGAGTTATGCATTAGTCTAGGGCTAATTGATTTAGATCCTACTTGCCTATAGCTATGTACTAACCAGACAGGTACATCAAGAAAAGGAGACAAGATCACTAGACCAGAGCACTCGTCTACTCACTCAACAGACAGGTATACAAGACTAGACTAGATGACCAAAATACCCGATGAGGAAGCTGGTAAAGCTGAGGGTAATACTAAGGGAATAAACATTTAAGGGGGAATCTTTGACTTCTTAAATATCCTTATGTTGACTCTTATGTTTGTTAAAGGTCATCTTGTTCGAAACCTTGATCCTTGCTTTAGATTGATATTCATCTTATTTATGTTACTCTACTTGTACCTACGATTACACATTGCAAATGATAAGATAGGTACATGAAGTCGTTCGACGTTCAGAATAGACAAGCACAGGCGAAGGGGGAACTCGTCTTGTGTACTTAAGCCAACTCGTCTTGTGAAGCTTAAGTCTACTCGTCTGTTCTGGATAGACTCGAACAGACAAGCTAAGTGTTCTTTTGATTCTACAATACTAAGTGTTTTAATCAAAACGGATTAAGGATATTATAGTAATTAGATATTGATAAATTTTGAAAACCCCTGAAATAGATTTATACACTCCCATTTAATGTGGTGTATACATCCAGTTCACACTCGTCTACACTAGGTCAGATGAGTTCACTCCTCTGTTCTAACTAAGTAGAGGCGGATTTCAAAGATTACAATATCAAATCACATAATATTCTCGATTCCGTAACCGAATACCAAAAGCCTTAACAGTTTTTTTTTTATCAAAACCCCCCACACTCTCACACGTCTTACTCCTCAATTCCATAATTCCCTTACTCTCAAGAAGTTACTTTCTCTCTATCTTCAAAGCAATCTGATTATACTCATATCATCGCTATGTCTATTCGAGCAATTTTCGATCTAAGAACCAACATGCAGGTGACATTCGACCTAGGCCGATACATCTCCGACAATAAAGTAAATGTTGAACCATCTGTATTTTTCAAAGGAAATCACTCAGATGACAATGCCGAGATCCTGACCAAATGCACCAGATGCGGACTAAAGCCGTATTTGGAAGCATTTCCTCAAGTCGTCTTGGAGGAGGAAGTGCTAGAGTTTTATGCTAATGTCACCAGACGAGGTGATACAATCGAGTCTTTCATTGGTGAGAATTGTGTGCAAATCACTCGAGAAGCAATGTTCAAACATCTAAAGTTGCCCACCGGAACTATTAATGTTGAGAATTACGCACTCGGGCAAGAAGTTCGATATTTGAGCATTTTCTGTGGCAAGAAGCTGAAACCGAAACCAGATGGCAAGTATGCTGCAGTTAAGAAGGCAGATCTTCTAGAAAAGTATCGCACATTATTGGATATTGCCAGCAAAGTTTTGCTAAGTTCTACTGGTTCTCATGACTCTGTGACTTTTGGAAAGACAAGGGTTATGGCTGCGATATACGATGGTATTTCTGAAGGTAACTGGTTCAAGCTAATTGCAGATCGAATCATGTACTTTGAAAGAAGTGTTCGAGTAGATGACAATACTCATAATTGGGTGGTGTCTACGGCTGTTGGATACGGTAATAAGCTAAGTATCTTATTCCCTCTTTTAATGCCAAACAAGACAGAATGGAGTAAAGGTAAGTCATTCCATCCTTTGAAGTTTTATTTGAAAAAGGAAGCCTTGAAGAAGCAGGCTGCTGCTAGGCCAGCTGCATCTAGGCAAGCTCGCATTGATCCTATGGAAGCCTTGCCGTATGCTGCCTCGACTAGTGCATCGGAGGATGAGTCAATTGAAGAATCGAAGAAAGCTGCACAAGACTCGTCTAGTGCAGATGACTCTGAGAAGACTCAGTCGGAAGAGGAGTCCGAACGAGAAAAGGAGCCAAGTGCTAAAATTCCAGAATTGTACACTCTTGTGCGAGTTGGGTCGTCCTCTCCACCAGAAGAGTCAAGTATTCAGGTTGGAACATCTTCTCAACCTTTGTCAATTCCTCTCTCTCACTCTTCTGTCTGAACCAAGGCTAGATCACATCGATCTAGGCCCAGACCTATTTCCTCAACCTCGCAAGTGCTGGCAGCACATCCGCTGAGAGCCAGCCTACCCCTAAACACTCCCATAATTGACACAACTGATACTCCGATAGTTGTCACACCAATCCTAGACACATCAAAGCCCACAGAAACCACAGACCAAATTATATCCTTACCTTCAACAGAATATGTTGAACCTATCAACCCATCTACTTCAGACAAGACGCCAGTTGCCACTGCAACAGCTGAGATAGAGACCCCATCTACTCAGACCCCGTCTGAAGTTAGATTCGAATCCTTGGTCTACTACCCGATGTGTTTAAGAGAGAAGAGAATTCGATCGAAGATGAGCAAGAATTTGAAGAAGCAGCTCTCATCTATCGAAGTCGACTACTCGTCAGAGCAGTTTGAGAAGCTTCTACGTATATGCACCTGGGTTGCATTGAAGAAGTCTTCAACAGACGACTTGTTCGAAGTCATCTTAGGGAAAGGTGGTATTTCTAACTTCATGGATTGGGAGATGGAGCAGAAGGAGAATAGTGGTGTTCATGATCACTCCGAGATTTTCCCAAATCATGCTATTACTGCTCTTGCTAAGAGGTTACTGGGTATTTCTGATGACTTGATGAGTTCAGAATTTCAGTTTGATGTGGGCGTTCAGGTTTCAGAATCTGACTTTATGCAAGATATTGTGATGATTGAAGCTGAACAAGCTGAGTTGATCCAGTCTACAGATCCGGTCATAGAGCTAGACAATGTCTCAGATCAGTTGAGAGGCATTGTGTTCAGATTTCAAACGGACCATGCTGACAGTCCAAGGTCAGACTTCAAGTTTATTAATCGATACACTGGTTTTCTACTTCCCATTGAGATATGTGGATACATGGAGAAGTTGCACGCTTTATTAAAAAAGGAATTGGCTGATGATGAAAGGAAGGCTCATGAAGCAAGGTTAGCTATCATTCCTTATTCTCCCCAACTAAACCTAAAAGCTATTGCTGGAAGTGTGCTTCCAGAGGCTGAACTAGTTGAAGACGAGGTCTTGACTACTACTCCAGAAGGCCAGTTGGTGGAAGCTTTATCAATTCCAGGTGATGAGATTATGGTAGAAGCTGTTCATGTTGATGTTGGACAAACATCTCAAGCTATCCCAGCCACTTCAATAGATGAGTTGAAAGATGACTTGAAAGCTGTCATTAAGTCGTCTATTGATGAATTCCTCAAGACTGAATTGAAGAAGACTCTTGTTGAACAGAAAAGTGTCCTTGTGACAAGTTCAAAAGAGATGATCATAAACGAAGTCAATCAGTTGGATAATGATTTCAGGCAAGAAATGTTCAACCAAATCGAAGGATTTCTCCAGAATCAAATTGAATATTCAGAGAAGAGCTCAGTTGATTTTGCTCGTGTTCTAGCTACTGAATCCAGAAAGATGGAAAGAGTCTATAGAGCCAAAATCGAAGTAGCTGATGTTCAAAGAAAGGAAGCCTTTGATCAGTTAGCACAAGCTAAAGAGTTTATTAGTGCTATGACTGAAGAGAACAAGAAGCTGCGTCTGACTGCAACCCATTTTAAGAATGAGTTGAACTTATCTACTCAGAAGCTGGAGTTGGTGGCGACCAAACTAGATAAGTTGAGTCAAGATGGTTCTCATCAAAGGCAGATTGAAAGAGCTTCTAATCTGATGAAGCAAGCTATGATGGAAGAGATGACTCGGTTCACTTCTCTATTCTCTCTCAAGGCGACTGATGAAGCCAAAAAGGGGGAAGAGACAAGTCGAGTTGAAGTTATTACTGAAGGTGAAAAAGGAAAGTCAGCTGCTGAACCAGAAGCTGAGGAAGCTGCTACAACTATGCAAGATCTAGGAAGGCCGAAGAGACGGAAGTTGGTTAAAACTGTAGATCTTGAGCAAGCTAAGGCTGAAGCAGTTGAGTTGAAAAAGAAGGAGAAAGGCAAAGCAGTTGCATCTCCTGAAGCTGAAGTTCAAACAAGACAAATGTCAAAAAGAAAGTCTATTGTTATAGAAGAACCGAAAGAAGCTGAGACAACAACAAAAGTGAAGAAGCAAAAGGTTGTTGATCCGAATGATGAAGCTCACTATGCTAGCCAAAAGAAGATTGGAAAACATATTGAAAGGTTGCAAAAGCTTAAAGCAGATGAAGATCAGATGGAAGATCAATTCATTGACTACTTTATTGACAAAGAACATCGATCTGAATGGATGAAAGTGAAGAGACAATGGGAAATTGATCACTGGATAATCAGGAAGTATGGTGACTCTGAAAGTCCAGATGAGTTATATTCTTTGTTCGATAAATTTTTGGAAGGTCAGAACAGAATGCTTAGGAATTTGATCTTGAGGATATCTGCTGGAGCAAACTTCAATATTTGTGTTCCTGAATTTCCAAGATGGAAATGTCCTATGACAAGCTCTGGAAAAAGGTGTGATATGAATCAGATCAAGAAGTTTGAAGAAGAACTACTCGAAAAAGTGAAGATTGATGATGAAGATCATATCAGTATTATTCACAGAAGACTTCTAGATACGTTCAATGTTCCAAATCCAGAAGGAGGTACTCTTTCAGATTAGTTGAATTCTTATATGATATTTTTGTTTATTTTTGCTCTGATATTTTTTAAAGTATGTGTAATATCTACTGTTCTTATTTTGAATGAATGAAAATATAAAATACTATTTGATGTTAAGACAAGATAACTACTTAACTAGTCTACTGTTGAAGAAAAGATTCAAGTAGTTTTGGCTTCATCAAAAAGGGGGAAATTGTTGGGATATGAATCCTAGAACAAGTCCTACATGATGATTAAAAGATAAAAGATGAAGTTTTGATAAGCCAAAAGTAGTTGGAATATTTTCTAAGTGTTGACTAATCTAGTCTAGTTAAGTTGAAGTCATCTTGAACAGATCAGTAGAGTTCACATGAGAAGAAAGTATTGTTTTCTTATTAAAAGATAAGTACGATTTATAAGTACTTCATATGTGCTATTTGGATATGTTAGATTGTTGTTGAGCTATGAATAATCATTGTATAGAACTCATGATTTTTGAATGTAATAGATAGATTGATTGTATAGTTTTAAGTTGACTAAGCTATAAGCTTAAAGTAATGTAATAGTCTTGTTAGGATTAGAATAGTCTACTACTGAAGATTGCACAAGAAGACCAGAAGAAGAAGAGTTGAAGTCTACTACTCAAGACTGGTGGACTACAAGACAAGTGCTTCTACTAGACTATACAAGACAGGTCAACTTGAAGTAAAGTTTAAGTGAAGCGCGTGTAAAGATAAGGATGAAGAAGTTAGTTATGGAATAACTAATTCGTAACAAGAAACGCGTGGATTGATAAGAAGTTTCAGTTAAAAGTTAGTTTTTAAGAAGAGTTGGTTACAACTACCTGAGTTCTTGAAGATTGAAGTCTATAAATACTTCATGGTGTTTATCATTTGAAGACTACTGTTACTGTAAGTACGCATACTGATACATATTGAAGATATACTGAAGATTACTCTCAGAGTTCGTTGAAGTTCAGAAAGCAAGTCAGAAGTGAAGTGAAGAATCAGAAGACTGCGACTGAATAAGTTTTTAGTTTTTGTTGTTTTTATCAAGTTGCTAGATACTTGTTAAATTTCTAGTAAGATCGTAGACATATCTGGTGGTATAGTCTTAGAAGATCTAAGTCTTCTTCTTGGGACTTAAAATCACAGGAAAATACACTTTGTACTCGATTGGAAGAGTTTAGTGGAAACATCACAACTGGGTTGTGAGAGTGGACGTAGACAAGTTGTCGAACCACTATAAATTGTTTGTGTTGTTTACTGTTTTAATTGCTTAACTGTTTAATTGTTTACATACTTAACTGTACTAGAGTAGTTGAGTATAGAACAGAGTTCTCGAATTTTGAAGTTGAGTATAAACTTAAATTGGGCTCATTATTAATTTCGTTATTCCGCATATTGTATTCTGATATTTCGATAGATTTTTGAAAAGTCTATTCACCCCCCTCTAGACATTTTCACTAGCTTACTCAACTTTGGGGACCTACAAAATGTTATGTCTGGTCTGCTAGCTGTAAGGTATAGTAGAGATCCAATCAGTGCTCTATATTCAGCTTGATCAACTGCCTTTCAAGACTCATCTGGTTCCATTTTGAAAGATGTCATCATTGGAATCCTTGCAGTCTTGCTTTGTAGAGCTTTGAATCTTTCTAATAGGCTCTTGGTATACTTGGATTGGTTGATGAAGATCCCTTCTGAACTCTGCTTGACTTGAAGTCCTAGGAAGTAGTTCATCTCACCCATCATGCTCATTTCAAACTTTCCTTGCATAAGTTCAGAGAACTTCTTGCACATCTCTTGATTGGGTGATCCAAATATAATATCATCTACATATATTTGCACCATTAGGATGTCTTCTCCTTCTTGTATTCTGAAAAGAGTTCTATCCACTTTGCCTTTTGTATATCCATTGTCAAGTAGGAATTGTGACAATGTGTCATACCAAGCTCTAGGGGCTTGTTTTAGACCATAGAGAGCCTTCTTCAGTCGATATACTTGATCACCTTTTTCAAATCCTGGAGGCTGCTCTACATATACTTCTTCTACCAGAATACCATTTAAAAAAGCACTCTTGACATCCATTTGATATACCTTGAAGCCCATATATGATGCATAAGCTAGAAACAGTCGAATGGCTTCTAATCTGGCTACTGGAGCAAAAGTTTCATCATAGTCAATCCCTTCAGATTGTGAATATCCTTTTGCAACTAGCCTTGCCTTATTTCTAGTTATCACATCATTTTCGTCCTTCTTGTTCTTGAATACCCACTTTGTTCCTACTACATTGTGGTTTTCAGGACGATCTACCAATTCCCAGACTTCATTTCTTTCGAATTGGTTTAGTTCTTCTTGCATAGCAGTGATCCAATTGCTATCTGTCATTGCTTCTTCTATGTCAGCTGGTTCAATGTTGGATAGGAAAGCACACCAGCAGAACATAGATGATTGTGAGTTCTGATTCAGTTGTCTTCTGGTCTTGACACCTGAGTCAGCTCCTCCTAAGATGAGGTTTGATGGATGGTTGTTCCTCCATGTATGCCTCACAGGAGTATCTGCATTGGATGAGCTTGGATTCTCATCTGATCTAGTGCCATCAGGAGGGTTGTCTTGATTAGGTCGATCATCATCTGTATCTTGTGTGTCAAAGAGATCATTCCCCCTGGAATTTGGGATTGGTGCATCTTGATTCTGGTCAGCTTGTCCTGCTTGAGTTTGAGATCTAGTGACAGGTCTATGAGGCTTATCTTCCTCTGGTTCTTTAGGAAAAGGTTCATTTACTTCAATGAACTCATCTGGTTTGGGTTTGATCATTAGATGTCTCATCTGATCTGCAGCTGAGTTTGTTTCTACTGCATTCTTTTCACAAGATTCATCAAAAACAACATGAGGTGTTTCTTCCACAAGAAGGGTTCGTTTGTTGAGTACTCTAAATGCTTTGCTAGTAGAGGAGTATCCTAAGAATATCCCCTCATCTGCTTTGGCATCAAAAGCATTCAACTTACTCTTCCCATTGTTGTGAATGAAACACTTACAACCAAATATATGAAAGTAAGATACTCTAGGTTTTCTTCCTTTCCACAGTTCATATGGGGTTTTCTCATGAATTTTGTGAATACCTGACCTGTTTTGAGTGTGACAAGCTGTGTTGATGGCTTCTGCCCATAGCTTCTTAGGAGTGGAGAATTCAGCAAGGAGTGTTCTGGCAGCTTCTTTGAGTGTTCTGACTCTTCTTTCAGCTACACCATTCTGCTGTGGTGTTCTTGCTGCACTTGTCTCATGCTGAATACCATTAGAAGTACAATAGGCAATAATATAAGAGTTAATGAATTCAGTGCCTTTGTCACTTCTAATTTTCACAATTGGTTCTCCTTTCTCTACTTGGATCCTCTTCAATAGTTCAGGGAGCTTCTGCTGTGTTTCACTCTTCTTGTATAAGAAGATAACCCAAGTAAACTTGGAATAATCATCTACAACAATAAGAGTGTACTTCCTCCCTGTTAGAGTGGTTGGAGTGATAGGTCCAAAGAGATCCATGTGAAGCAATTCAAGAACTCTGCTGGTTGATGCTGTCTTCTTGGTCTTGAAGGAGACCTTTGTTTGCTTTCCTTGTTGACATGCATTACATACCTGATCTTTACAGTAGAGTTCATTAGGCAGTCCATCAACTAAGGATTCCCTTGCTAACTTGTTCATAGTCTTAAAGTTCAGATGACTAAGACGTTTGTGCCATAGCCAGCTGACATCTTTAGGGCTCTTCACAAGCAGACATGTATCCTTAGGACAGCTGTTCCAATTTGCAAGATACATACTTCCCTTTCTAGATCCTGTTAGAAGGTTTTGTTTTGTTCTTTTATCACTTATGAGACACTCATCTTTAGAGAATTTGACTGAGTAACCAGTGTCACAAAAATGAGAAACAGATAATAAATTAAACTTAAGACCTTCTACATATGATACATCATGTACCTCAATGTCACCATTTTTAAGGGTGCCATATCCTTTTGTGTTACCATGCGCGTTATCACCAAAGAAGACTTTTGGACCTTTCTTCTCTATGTAGTTGGTTAGCAGGGCTTTGGTTCCTGTCATGTGAGTTGAGCATCCACTATCTATGTACCAAGTTTCTCCTGCTAGACCTCCTCTTCTGTATAGGTCCCTCATTTCCTGCAAGAAAAGTTAAGTCTTAGGTACCCATTTTGTTTTGGGTCCTTGGGTGTTAGTACTACCCTTGGGAACCCACATATACATTGGTCGTTTGAACAACCTTGAACACTTGAGTTGTTTCCCTCGGGCATCACAGAACCAAATCTTACCAGTCAGCACCTTGGACTGATCTGATTTGTTCTTAGTGTCAGCTAAGTAATAGTCAAATGGTTTCCCTTTATAGGAGTGTACATACATGATCTTTTGACTAGTTACATTCGGCCTGGGTGCATTAGCTGGTCGATGCACACGATTATATGGACCATACTCTTCTGTTCTCACAATATCATAAGAGATAGGGGGTGCAAAGAGAACAGATTTGTTTAAAGAAGACCTCTTCTTCTTGGCTGGAGCAGGATGTAGATGGATTAAGTTCATAGCCAAAACCCATCTTATTGCCATTTGATCTATAATACTCAGAGATACTTTGAATAGTAGTAGAAGCTTTATTGAACTCTGATATCTTTTGATTTAGGCATTCCTTCTCCTTTTCTAAGAGCTTGTGTACTTGGAAGAGGTCATCGAACTTGGATTGTAGTGAACGAAGTTCCTTAGTTTCTAAAGCTTGAGTTTGTAACATCCCCTCATACAACTGAGTTATTGTGGTATTTTCTTCCTTAAGAAGCTCCACTTCTCTGGTCAATCTTTCATTCATTGTGACCAACTCAGGGGTGTTATCAAACTTAGTCTTTTTCAACTTAGTAATTTCTTTCCTTAGACCCTTGTTCTCCTCTTCTACTTCTATAAAAGCTCTAGTGGCAATATCCAGATCACCTTTTACCTTTCTTAAAGATTGATAATAGGTGTCTTCTGATTCGCCTTCAGATGAGTTTATCTCATCAGATTGTGAAAAAATAGGTGAATGGAAAGTAGTAGTATAGGAGTTTACCTCATTTTCACCTATGGCCATCATAGCTAGGTCATCTGAATCATCTGAGAAGATTTGACAGTCTGGTGATGTAGGGAGTTCATCACTTTGATATTCAGATTCTTCAGTCACCATAGCTTTCTTGTCTGAATTTCTTCTTGGCCTTCTTTCTTCTTTGCCATCCAAATCCAGCTCAGGACATTCATAGACATAGTGTCCTGGTTTGCGACAATTAAAGCATGATCCAGATTTCTGATTTGAGTTGCCTTTCCTTGGAGGAGTGGCATCTCTTCTTCTAGATCCTCGGCTGTCAGATGACTCCACATCCTTTCTAGGATGTCTTTCTGGTGTTCTTTCTCTGGAACCTCTGGAGGGTGAACTTGTTCTTCTATCTTTGTAGTTTCTATAGAATTTTCTATATTTGCTGTTGAGAGTGTTCATCCTTTCGAATCTCTTGATCATAAGAGCCATTTGTTCCTTCAGACTCATGTCTTATCCTTCACAGTCTTCTGTTTTCAGAGAGGTCTTGCCAGATGAGGTACTTGCAGTTTTTGTATTGGCTGCCTTGAAGGCTACAGTCTTGGAGGTAGATGGGGTTGCAGTTGGCTCATCACTTCCTGAGTTTTCTTCTCTTTCCAGATCATATTCATGAGCTTTTAGGTTCTGAAATAGAGTTTGAGCAGACCACTTCTTGATATCTTGAGTATCCTTGATGATTGTCTTCTTGAGTCTCCATTTCTTGGTTAGAGAGTCTAAGATCTTTAGATTTTTCTCTCTATTTGTATATTTCTTGCCTAGAGATTCTATCTCATTGATGATCTTGGTAAATCTATTGTCTAGCTGATCAATAGACTCTTCTGGTTGCATCTTGAAGTGTTCGAACTTCTTGACTGCTGTAGACAACTTGGATTCCTTGATCAGCTCAGTTCCTTCACAGAGAAGTGCCAATGCCTCCCACATCTCTCTGGCTGACTCACAGTGGATTACCTTTGCAATGTACTCATTTGGAAGAATTTGCATTATGTAATCTTGAGCAATGCTATCAAGATTTGATTGTTTCATCTCTTCTGGTGTGAGATCCTTCATGGGCTTGGGAACCAGTTCTCCAACTGGGACTTCTGGATCACCATTTGCAGTGTTGACTGTCATGATGGTGATTGGGCCTTCTGTGATTACTGACCACATCTTGTAGTGGACTGATGTGAGATTCTTCCTCATCCTGATCTTCCAGTAATCATAATCCTCAACTGAAAACTTAGGCAACTTTCGCATGTTAGCACTCATGCTGTATGAGTTTTAAAAAACAAGTTTTTCCAAAAAGATCTGTTCAAGAGGACTACAGAAAGACTCCCTCAAGTCTTCTGATAATCTAGAGACAGTAGTCCGTTAGAACCACTGCTCTGATACCACTTGTTGGTCCCTGAACGAGTAGTGAAAGGGATTAAAGTCTAGAGGGGAGGGGTGAATAGACTTTAAAACTTTTTCAAACAGAGTTGAGAACCTCTTCTGATTGCTACGTCAACTGGACTGCAAGTCTGCTGGTCCAGATGACTATAGTGATCTGACTGAGGAGGTTATATGCGAAATTATGGTGGCCCTGGTTTAGACTCGTTCTTGTAATTCTTATGAAAGTGTTCAACTTGTTTTGCTTAATGAAAATACTCAGCTGATGCTGGTTTGAAAGTTATGGCCTTGTTTTGAAGAATGTTGAAATCACAGTATGCACTATATAATAATGTATGTAAAGACAGAAATGTAAAGTGCAGAAAGTAAATAACACCGGATTTATAGTGGTTCGGATATACGTTCCTACGTCCACTCTCACGTCCACACGTGATGTTTAATCCCTTTAATTTACCACAAATTACAAGGGTCTTGACCTTTATAGTCCCAAGGTTAGGACTTTGAGATCTGAGCCGTCCTAACAGCTACGGTCTCCACAAGTGATTGTAAGCACTTGCACTTTAAGGGGTTCAAAAACTTTAACCTTTCGGTGAGGGTTTGGGGTTTTTGAGGTGTATCCAACTAATGGTTCAAGCTTATAATTTGCTTAACCACTATGCCTAAAACAATTGATATACAATATGAACAGGTTTCAGGTTCTTAGGGGTTGGATAGAAATCACTTAAGAGCTATAGATAATCTAATGGTTTCTGGCTCTTTTGAGAATTCTTAGAATAGTATGGCTTTAGCTTTGATTGCTTGCTTGGCTCGTTGAATTCTCTCTTGTGACTCTCTTTGTGATTTCTCATCCTCTTGTATTTATAATGGAGATTGATTGTAACTAGCCGTTGGAGTTGACTAGCCGTTTGAGCAATCTTTCCATAATAGCTTGATTCCTTGATTCCAGCCGCTTGATTGCTTCAATCCTGGGATCATGTCAATCTTCTAAATAAGGTAGGTCTTCGTTTGAATTGCAAGATGACTTAGGAATCAGCCGAGTCCTGGAAGTAACACTCTTCTGATCTGGAAATTCTTTGTACTGCTTTAGGCCATCTTCAATCTGGGACTCCATCAGATAAGTAGGTATACAAGCACCTTAACTTATCTGGTCTTCAAGGATCTTCTAGTCTTCATGTCTTCTACTCTTCTCATCTTGAGGATAGGCATGTAAGCCAAGACTGTGCTGATCAGCTGATATCAATACAGTTGATCACACAAGACTAGTCTAAGCTGTTCTATACAAGTCAGCTGATCCTATTACATTTATAAACTCTAAGTGTTTTGGCCATCAAAACTATTCTAACATCAAGTGGGGCTTAGGGTGAATTTATATCCCAACACAGACCCTCAACACATGGAAGATGTTCGAGCTCGTCTGTACCTTGCCTTCCGCATCTGAAGATCAGAAGACCTGATGAAGACTACTTTAGAAGTGTAAAGAAACTATCACTTGTAATCTGTAAAAGCTTCATATATATTCTAGTTCTAGTTCTTTTTGCTTACAAGACAAACTCTCATTGTCTTCATCAGATACTTCAGTTTTAAAATGTTATAAACTCTTATCTTATTTCATTAAGAGCATTTATCAAGTATAGTTTTAGCTTCATCAAAAAGGGGGAAATTGTTGGGATATAAATTCACCCTAAGCCCCACTTGATGTTAGAATAGTTTTGATGGCCAAAACACTTAGAGTTTATAAATGTAATAGGATCAACTGATGTTGGGAATAAAATGAGTTATGTTTTGATTGAATACCAAAACCCCCTGAGACATGCCTAAGTCAGGATTGAATATGTTCTAGAAATGTTAGAACATATAGTATAAAGGCTAGATGAGGAGCTAATATGTTAGGTAGC
Organism: Galeopsis tetrahit; assembly: GCA_963675135.1. NCBI lineage: Eukaryota > Viridiplantae > Streptophyta > Magnoliopsida > Lamiales > Lamiaceae > Galeopsis > Galeopsis tetrahit. Next base: position 52,534,109 of record OY776123.1, read on the forward strand.
TCTTAAATGATTAGATGCACAAATTGAGGGGGAACACATGCTTGGAAGTTCATTTGAATCAAGTCCCCTCAAGGCTCAAACTCTGGATACAACACTAAGTCTTTTGAGACTAACTATACTGATCAGGAGAGTTGTCCAGAGGAGTTGTCTCAGTACAAGAAGTCAAGATCAAGTGCTCTGAAAGCCTGCAGTCAACTATGCTGAAGAGTTTGAGACAATCATTCCCTAAAGATCTTCAAAGAAACAAGCTAAGATCATCTTCAAGAGAAATAAAAGGGAAAGAACCATCTGAAGGGAAAGAGCCATCTTCAAGAGAAATAAAAGGGAAAGAGCAAGACAATCTTGCTGATAAGCAAGACTGCTGATAGTGATAAGGAGAGTTGTCCAAATGATGAGGAATGTTGTCCTATCATTGGAACAACCTTCAGAAGACATGTCCACATTCTTACAAGAGAATCTGAATGTCAGATATTGGGAAGAGTGCTACAGAATGAAGACAAAGCTCTTACAGCCGTTTATTTCCCAAATAAGGACATGTCACTATCAAGATTCTGTCTTCAAAGTTGAAGAACTAAAAGAAGACATTTATGGACATTGGAGGCTGCCTCTCCAACGGGCAAATCCTTCATTTGTCTATAAATACAGAAGTGTGAAGACCATTTGAAAGCATCCAACTTCAACCTCAACCAAGCACATCCAACCTTAAGTTCTTACAAGCTAGAGTGCTTTCAAAGCTTTCAAAGACTATCTTAGTCTTCAAACACTTCATCTAAGCTGTACTACATTGTATATCCATACACAAGCTTAGAGAGATATCCTATCCTTATACACTGATCTTAATTGTAAAGGATATCTCATTAGTTGGAACCTTACTTCAATCCTCATATCTTTCAAGAGTGAAAGTGAGAAGGTTGTAGTAGTAGAAGTGGTAGGAGCTGACTGTTGAGAGAAGAACAGTTCAGTTCTGAGTTGAGAAGAGGGTACTAGGACTCTAGACATCCTAGGGATCAATTCACCAAGAGTGGTGTTCTTGATCAAGTGCACCTTGGCACTATAAAACAAGTTAATTTCAAGAGTGAAGGAATTATCCTGTTAAATCAGGGAAAGTGGATGTAGGAGCTTGAGTCTCTGAACCACTATAAACTCTTGTGTTGACTTACTTTCAAGTACTTTCATACACTCAACACTACACACAAAACTGATCTTTCAAAGGATAAACATTCAAAGACTGTGCAAAACTGATTTGGACAAGTTCCCTGAAACTGGACTGTATTGAATTGACCAAGTGATTTCAGAATCTAAAGGAGTTTAAACTAAAAGGGCCAACCATTATTCCGCACATATAACTCCCCTAGATAGTTATTCAACTAAGTACTCAATAGTGCTTAGTAGTCTGATTATCTTAGAAGAGTTAATCATCTTCAGCAGAGTTGTCCAAGACAACCTTGCTGAGCTCTGGTTTGATCAAGTTAGAAAAGAATTTGAATACAAGTGTATTCCCCCCCCCCCCATACACTTGTTATATACTCCTTTCAGGACCAACAAGTGGTATCAGAGCAGGGGTTCAAAGACCACTGCTTCTGAAAAGCCATCTTGGTTTTCAAAATCACATATTTAGTGTGGTCACTGAACTGATCTCTCTAAAATCCTAATTGTATATTGACTGACTGTTTGTTCTTGAGTTATGGCCAACAACAATGCTGCTGTTCCACCTCCTACTGTCCAAGGATTGGACAACATGGCCACAAATCCAGTCAACCACATTTCACATCACAAACTGCCCATGTTCTCAATTGATAATTATGATTTCTGGAAAATCAGGATGAGGGCTCATCTTGCATCTCTACACACTGACATGCTGAGAGTGATCACAAGAGGTCCTTTTGTGTTCACATTTGTCAATCCCAAAGTCACTGAGGCTCAAAAGGCAGACCCAAGAGAGGTACTCCCAAAAGATGAAGATGATTTTACCACTGATGAGAAGAGGAAAGATAACTTGAATTATCTTGCCATGAACACCCTCTACCAAACAATTCCAGATGCAATTATGGGTAGAGTCTACCACTGCACAACAGCCAAAGAAATTTGGGATACTCTTGCTGAAATGTGTGAGGGTACTGAAAAGATCAAGGAGAATAAGCTCCAAGTTGCTGTGCAGAAATTTGAACAGTTTGCAATGGAGTCTGAGGAGTCCATTGATAAGTTTGCTGGTAGATTCACTGATGTGATGAATGAAATCAACTCTCTGGGCAAGGTCTACACTAAGAGAGAAGTTGGATTGAAGATCTTAAGGAGTCTCACTCAAAAGTGGGATGTCTATGCTGTGATGATGCAAAACACCAAAGATCTCTCCACCATGCCCATGCAACAAATCTTCTCAGAACTCAAAGCTTATGAGTTCGATCTCAATAGAAGAAAGCTTATTGAGGAACCTTCAAATCCTACTAAGGGAGTGGCATTCAAAGCCAAAGCTGCTGAACCAGAAATGCAGTCTACTCCAAGATCATCAAAGTCAGTCTCAAAGACTGAAATGAAGGAAGAACTAGCCTTGATGGCTAGAAGGTTTGAAAAGCTAAATTCAAGGTTTGGTAGATACAAGAAATTCTACCAGGACAACAAATTCAGGAGAAGGTACAACTCTCCTGAAAATCAGGCTGAAGCCAAAAAGCCTGAAGAGAAGAGATCAGAGGACAAGTACTCTGATAGGAGAAGGTCCAGTAGAGCTGAACCTTCATCATCAAAAAGAAGAGAAGAATCAAAGAAAGAAGATGATGAAGATCTGTGCTATAACTGCAAAAAGAAAGGGCACTTTCAGTATGATTGCCCTGAATTAAGCTCTAAGGAGAGAAGAGAGAGGCAAGCCAAAAGAGACAGAAAGTTCACCAACAGAAAGGCCACGATGGCTGGTGAAGAGTCTGATAGTGCTGAAAGCTTCAACTCTTCTGATGGACTGTTCTCCAACAGTGATGATGATGATGATGTCTGCAACATGGCCCTTGAGGATGATGAGGTATCCTCTACTTCTAGTTCACCATCATTCATCTCACAAAACAATAGTGAGATCAACTTGAAGCTTTCCCTTGGAAAGTTGATGGAAGATTTCACTATGTTACAAGAATTTCATGATAACTGTGTGAGAGAAAATGAAAGATTGGCTATTGAACTTGCTAAAAACTCTGAGGTAGTTGTTGATGTCAAGTCTACTGAGTTATATCAACAAGTCTTGAGAGAGCTTGAGGAAGCAAATCTCAGGATAGTTGACCAACAAAAGAAGATTGATGATCAACTTCTCTCTCAGAAGAGAAACGATTTTGAATTTAAAATTCTCAATGCCAAGTTTGAAAATCTCTCACATGAATATGATATTCTTAAAGCAAGTGAAGAGAGCCTGAAATTAAAGATGTCTGCTCTGAAGAAATCCTCTAGAGCAATAGAGGAAATTCAGAGTTATCAAAGACCTATGGCTCAAAGAAGTGGATTAGGATTTGATCCATTTGAATCTTCACCTTGTCTTAGTGTTGCTTCTGTGAGTAACACTAAGAGAATCTTTGTTAAGTCAGTGGCACAAACTGAAAATGAAATAATTAAGCCACTGAACAAAGGAAAGGGCAAAATGGATGATCTGCCTAATCAAATGCTTCAGGAAAATAGGCCAAAACCTAAGGAAATGGTCAAGGCTCCTGAACATAAGTTGAATGCTGGTCAGCAGAGTAGACCCAATGGTAGGGCAACTCTACTGAACAATGTTCAAAGGAAGTGTCCAAGGTATAATCAGCCTAGGCCAACTCTTCTGAGAAAGCCTCAGCTGAATAGACCTAAGGACAACTTTCCTCAACTTTCCTTAAAGGTACAGCTAACCTCTCAGGACCCAAAACTCAAAGGGTACCTAAACCTATCTAATTGCAGGTACCATTGGGCCACAAGATGAGGAGCATAAGCAAAAAGACAGCATGGTACCTTGACAGTGGATGCTCAAGGCACATGACTGGAAACAAGGAACTCCTCACTGATTTCATTGAAAAAGAAGGCCCTAATGTCACATTTGGAGACAGCTCACAAGCATCAACAAAAGGTTATGGTACTTTGATGATTGGTAACATCAAAGTATCCAATGTATCTTATGTGGCTGGTCTCAAATATAATCTCCTAAGTATCAGTCAATTCTGTGATAAAGACTTCACTGTTGAGTTTTCCAGTGATAAATGCTTGATCAAAGATAAGACTCAACAAATTCTATTGACTGGAACTAGGAAAGGAAATGTGTATTTTACAGACTGGGACAAGTCTACTGATGCTGCATGTTTCATTGCTAAGAGTTCTAGTGAACAAAGTTGGTTGTGGCATAAAAGATTAAACCACTTGAACTTCAAAACAATGAACAAAATTGCTAGAAATGCATTAGTCAAAGGACTACCTAATGAGGTTTTCATTAAAGAGCATGTTTGCAAACCATGCCAAGAAGGAAAACAGATCAAAGCCTCATTTAAAGGAAAACCAGTCATTTCCACTGAAAGGGTACTTGAACTTTTACATATGGATCTTTTTGGACCAATTACCCCTGTAAGCATAAATGGTAGAAAATACACATTGGTAGTAGTAGATGACTTCTCTAGGTTCACATGGGTAGTATTTCTCCTTAATAAGAAGGAAACTCAAGTCAAACTGCCTGAACTTCTAAAGAGATTGTCAAATGAGAAAAGCCTTAGCATTATCAAGATAAGATCTGATATTAAGGCACTGAGTTCATTAACTCATACATCAATGAGTATTGTACATCTAATGGAATAGCTCATGAAACCTCAGCAGCTATAACTCCTCAACAGAATGGAGTTGCAGAGAGAAGAAATAGAACTTTAAAAGAAGCTGCTAGAACCTTAATTGCTGATTCAGATTTGCCTAAGAGGTTTTGGGCTGAAGCCATAAACACTGCATGCCATACTCAAAATAGATGTTTGATCACTAAGGGGCAAGGCAAAACCCCCTATGAACTCTGGAAAGGAAGATTGCCTAAAGTGTCTTACTTTCACATTTTTGGTTGCAAGTGTTTTATTCACAATAATGGGAAAGATCAGCTGAAAGCCTTTGACAGCAAAGCTGATGAAGGAGTATTTCTTGGATACTCTCAAATCAGTAGAGCTTTCAGAGTCTATAACAAGAAACCCCTTATTGTAGAGGAAACACCTCATGTTGTATTTGATGAATCTATTCATGAGTTCAGGAATGAGAACTTGGAATCAGAAGAAATCACACAGAGGACAACCAGACTAAGTCTAAAAGACAAAGACATTGAGCTTATAGATGTTGTCCAAACCAATCTACCTGAAAACTCTATGTTGGACAACCATCCTGAAGGCAACCCTCCTGAGGCAAATCCCACTGAAGGAAATAGTGAACTGAATGATCCAATCCCAGTTCACATCCAGGTAACAACTACCAATGAAGAAGCAGTTCCTGCTGAGGTAGTTAATGGGTCAAATAATCAAGGGGGAAATCAAAATGTTGAAAATACCAATGTCACTGACATTGAGGACAACACCCCTGATTATGATCCTGAATTAGATCCTGCATTCAATTATCCTGAATTCTATGATCAAATTGACTCAACTTTAGTAGAGGACAACTCTACTGAAGAGATCAGAAAAAGAAGGACTTGGTTGTCTGACCATCCTACTGATCAAATACTTGGTGACCCAAGTATTGGAGTCAAAACAAGAAGATTTCATGGTGAAAGTGCTCTTTTCTGTTGTTTCTTGTCAGAACAAGAACCAAGTGATATTGAGGAGGCACTTCAAGATGCCAATTGGATCACAGCCATGCAGGAAGAACTGAATCAATTCACCAGAAATGAAGTATGGGAGCTGGTGGATAGGCCTTCACATCAAGATGTTATTGGAACAAAGTGGGTGTTCAAGAATAAGAAGAATGAAAATGATGTGATTGTAAGAAACAAAGCAAGACTTGTGGCAAAAGGCTATTGCCAACATGAAGGCATTGACTATGATGAGACATTTGCACCTGTGGCAAGGCTAGAAGCAATAAGGCTCTTTCTAGCCTATGCAGCCCACAAGAGGTTCAAAGTGTACCAAATGGATGTCAAGAGTGCCTTTCTGAATGGAGTCTTGAAGGAAGAAGTCTATGTAGAGCAACCACCAGGTTTTGAAGTTGGAAACCAAGTTTACAGACTCAAGAAAGCTCTTTATGGACTCAAGCAAGCCCCTAGGGCTTGGTATGATACACTGTCACAATTCCTCTTGGATCATGGATTCACCAAGGGAACTGTGGACAGAACTCTTTTCAGAATCTCTGAAGGAGAGGACATCTTGCTTGTCCAAATTTATGTGGATGACATAATATTTGGATCCCCCAATGAGAAGCTATGTGAGAAGTTCTCCAAGCTAATGCAAAGCAAGTTTGAGATGTCCATGATGGGACTGATGAACTTCTTTCTGGGTCTTCAAGTCAAGCAATCAAAAGAAGGAATCTTCATCAACCAAGCTAAGTACACCAGAGAAATGATCAAGAAGTTTGGGTGTACAACTAGCAAGCCAGTAAGGATCCCAATGAACACAAACTGGAAGATGGATCCTGATGAGAGTGGTATTCCAACCAACTCTACTGAGTATAGAGGAATAATTGGTTCACTCCTCTATCTCACTGCCAGCAGACCTGACATCACCTTTGCAGTAGGTGTTTGTGCAAGGTTTCAAGCAAATCCTAAGAAAAGCCATCTTGAGGCTGCAAAGAGGATCTTGAGGTATCTCAAAGGCACTGAAAATCTAGGCCTTTGGTATCCTGCTGATGACAACATTGAGTTAACTGGCTACTCAGATGCTGATTATGGAGGATGCAGAATTGACAGAAAGTCCACTTCAGGGACTTGTCAATTCTTAGGCAACAAGCTCATATCTTGGTTCTCCAAGAAGCAAAACACAGTGGCTACTTCCACTACTGAGGCTGAATATGTTGCTGCTGGAAGTTGTTGTGCCCAAATCCTATGGTTGAGACAACAACTAAGAGATTACAGAGTCAACTCTACTGAAGTGCCCATATTTTGTGATAACAATAGTGCCATTGCTATTTCACAAAATCCTGTCTTGCACACAAGATGCAAACATGTGGACATCAAGCATCACTTCATTAGAGATCATGTGGAGAAGAATGATATAAAGTTGGTCAAGATCCACACAGATCATCAAAAAGCTGATATACTAACTAAGCCACTTGCAGAGGCAAGGTTTCTGGAGCTATCAGCAGAGTTGGGTTTACTTGCTCCAGGGAAGTTGGACAAGTAAAACTCATTGAAGTTAATGGGAGTAAAAGAGCTGAATTGATATTCAGTAGACTTGGACAAATCTACTGAAGTGCAGAAGAGATGATCATAATTACTCAGGACACTTGTCCATTGACATTCAGGACTCTTGTCCACATCTCTTCAGGACACTTGTCCTTGTAGGGTCAGATAAGTTGTCCTAGTTATCAAACCTATTCTCTTGGTTTGATAAGCACCTATTTTGGGTAATCATTGTCTACCTTGATATCATAGGAAAGGCTCTGTCAATTCAGAGGTGTTGACCAAGGATGGTAACACAACCAATGACACATCTGCCAATGAAGGTTCTTCTGAACTCAAGGCACAGCCTAAAGATGTGGAGGTTCCTGTTTTAGAGGCTGGCTTGGTTAAGGCCTATTCAGTGTCAGATGAGTTGGACATTGATCAGCCCTTAATCATTCAGGATGACTCAGTGGCTGCTGATATAAGCACTGTGATCTCCCCACAACTGCCATCTTTGAACCTTGTTGAAGGTGGAGATGCTGCAGGTCTAGGTGAAGGAGTTGAAAAGGAGATGATAGTGGAAAAACCAGAGGGAGAAGTAGATGATAGAGAGGTTGTGATCACTAGAATAGTGAGTGTACCACCAAATGAGGGTGATATAAGTGAGGAAGGGCAGGCTATTCTTGAAGTCAAATCTGAACTTCAAGAATCCCTTGATGAGAGGAGGCTTGTTCCTTTAAGTGAGGAAATCATTATTGAAGGGAGAAAAGAAATAGTTGAAAATGAGGAGAAGACTGCTGATGTATCAGAGTCTTATGAAAAAGAATTGGAGGGAGACAAGTGTGTTTTTACTGATGCTTTTGATTTGTCTGATATTGCAGGTATAACCTTTGATCAAATTTTTGCAGATGAACTCTTAACAGATGCACCCATCCAAGTTGATAGTGGATCAGCACAAGCCTTGCTTGGGATGCAATCAGAGAAGTTGGATTCCTTGGCTCACCAGGTACAATCAGCTCATGCAGAAACTTCTGGAGCCTTGGATGAGCATGGAAGAACTTTGGCATCTGTGGAAATGAGGCTAACTGGCTCAGAGGATGTGGTGTTACCTACCTTGGAGGCAAGGATCAGTGGAGTTGAGACTGGTTTGCAAACCATCTCCACTGAAGTTATCAAAGCCAAAAACACCATGAGGTCAGTTTCAAAGGAGGTTAAGAAAGAGCAATCTTTGCTAAGAATCAACCACAATAGGAATGTGAAGACATTAAGGCCAGTAGTAAAGAGAGCTCTTGGAAGAAAGACTGCACTGCAAAGACAAAGAGCTGAAGAGCAAAGGCTAGCTATGGTGAAAGCAGCCTCAGAAAAGTTTTCCCAAGAGGTATTGGCCAACATTGCTGAAGGTGCAGTGGCCAACCTCACTGAGCTTCTCAAAGCCCAATTGGATGCATCTCTTAAATCAACCATGGAGGAGGTTGTCCAACAGAAAATGAAGCCTGTTCTAGCTTTTCTTAGCTTGAGCAGTGACAGGATGCAGAATATACATGATGAAAATGTATATTTGTTGGAAGAAATGAAATCTCTAAATCAGGCACAATCCCTAGTGGCCACAACAATGAGTGAGCTAAAACCCCAATATTTTGATGCTGCCAAAAAGGGGGAAAGGGAAAGAGCAAGGGCAAAAGGTGCCTTAGTGATTGGAAGCCCAGTTAAGGGTAAGGACAAAGCCCCTGAAGGAAAGGGAAAAGAGCCAGTAGTACTGAACTTGGAAGAATTGGATGAAGAGGAGCAATTGGCACTTGCATTGAAGAACTCTATGGCCTCAGCTCAAGAGGAAAGAGTAAGGTTACAACAAAGACCAGGTGGTGAGGTATCTGGTTTGGACAAGGATGCTGAAGGTGTCCAAACTAGAGGAAAGATCAAGAAGGCCCAAGGAAAGAAGAGACAAGTTGAGAAATTCACTGACTTTCCCAATAGCCTTGATCTTCCACCTGAATTCAGAGTTGTTGATGATGAGCCTATCTCAAAGAAGGCCAAAACTGCTGAAGAGCCCAAGAATGCTGAAAAAGACAAGTCTACTGAGACTAAGTCCACTGATAGTACCAAAGCCTCTGAAGATGTTGAGGAATTATATGAAGAAGGCTTTGGACCTGGACCAAAGAAGACAAAGATTGTGGTACTCAATGATCCATCAAAGTTGTTTCATGAAGGGTATGGTAAAGACCCTGAAACACAACAGAAACTGGCCATGATGAGGGCCCAAGAGAAAATGGACTTGATGGAAGAGGCCAACAGAGCAAGAGATAAGAGAAGAACAGACTTCCAGAAGCCAAGAAGTAAGAGAGCAACATATAACAAGATGAAGCCACAGCTATTGGTCCCAATGGACACCAAATATCCTCACTTGGATAAATGGGTGCCAGTTCAGCTGAATGACTTATGGGAGGAAGCCAAAAGGGAGTATGTCTATGATCAATATGTCATTGACAGATGGAATGGAAGAGATGCCAACTCCACTTTTGCTGAGTTCATGATAGAATACTACAAAGAACTCTATCAACAATTGCTTGCAGCTGCTGATATTGCAAGAATTGAACTCACAACTCCCAAGCCAATCATATACATGCCTCCAAAGCTTGAAGGATGGATTGACCAAGCAAGAATTCTGAGAGAATTCACTGAGATCCTTAAGCTAAACAAGATGGTTCTTGGTCCTAAGGGAACAAACCAAGAAGCCATGGCATTGAAAAGAAGAGTGTGGGCACAGTATGGAATGCTGCCACCTCCTGAGGATGATCTTTGAAATGGCTAAGTCTTCTGACCTTTCTTGATTGATCATCTATGCTGAAAAATGGTCAAGATTGCTGATGTGGTGTGCTAATCTGTTTGCTCTAATTTGATATGGATTGATCTGATACAAGCTCTGTGCTCTGATGTTGAAAATCTTGCATATGTCTTGAAGTGTTAGTATTTGTTCTGATATAAGATTGGTGCTCTGATACAAGTTTATGCTCTGATACTGAAAAATCTTGTATATGTGTTGAACTGTTAGAATGAAATACTCGATGTATTTAGTGTTGATGATTCATGCTCTGATATGTTAAATTCAACTATCAACATGCTTGTAATGATTTTTGAATGAATGATAGTTGAACTTATTTTGAATCAAGAAACACTCATCTCTCTATGCCTATCTATGAAACCTATGTGCAACATGAATGGTGAATACACTAACACATTGCTTTTCAGGATAACTGACCTTAGTCATGTCTTCTGAAGATTAATGTAATAGGTGTAGCTAAGTCACTTTTGCACAAGCTGTATAGGTTTTGGCATCATCAAAAAGGGGGAAATTGTTGGGAATAAAATGAGTTATGTTTTGATTGAATACCAAAACCCCCTGAGACATGCCTAAGTCATGATTGAATATGTTCTAGAAATGTTAAAACATATAGTATAAAGGCTAGATGAGGAGCTAATATGTTAGGTAGCTCTTAGATGATTAGATGCACAAAATTGAGGGGGAACACATGCTTGGAAGTTCATTTGAAATAAGGTCCCCTCAAGGCTCAAACTCTGGATACAACACTAAGTCTTTTGAGACTAACTATACTGATCAGGAGAGTTGTCCAGAGGAGTTGTCTCAGTACAAGAAGTCAAGATCAAGTGCTCTGAAAGCCTGCAGTCAACTATGCTGAAGAGTTTGAGACAATCATTCCCTAAAGATCTTCAAAGAAACAAGCTAAGATCATCTTCAAGAGAAATAAAAGGGAAAGAGCCATCTGAAGGGAAAGAGCCATCTTCAAGAGAAATAAAAGGGAAAGAGCAAGACAATCTTGCTGATAAGCAAGACTGCTGATAGTGATAAGGAGAGTTGTCCAAATGATGAGGAATGTTGTCCTATCATTGGAACAACCTTCAGAAGACATGTCCACATTCTTACAAGAGAATCTGAATGTCAGATATTGGGAAGAGTGCTACAGAATGAAGACAAAACTCTTACAGCCGTTTATTTCCCAAATAAGGACATGTCACTATCAAGATTCTGTCTTCAAAATTGAAGAACTAAAAGAAGACATTTATGGACATTAGAGGCTGCCTCTCCAACGGGCAAATCCTTCATTTGTCTATAAATACAGAAGTGTGAAGACCATTTGAAAGCATCCAACTTCAACCTCAACCAAGCACATCCAACCTTAAGTTCTTACAAGCTAGAGTGCTTTCAAAGCTTTCAAAGACTATCTTAGTCTTCAAACACTTCATCTAAGTTGTACTACATTGTATATCCATACACAAGCTTAGAGAGATATCCTATCCTTATACACTGATCTTCATTGTAAAGGATATCTCATTAGTTGGAACCTTACTTCAATCCTCATATCTTTCAAGAGTGAAAGTGAGAAGGTTGTAGTAGTAGAAGTGGTAGGAGCTGACTGTTGAGAGAAGAACAGTTCAGTTCTGAGTTGAGAAGAGGGTACTAGGACTCTAGACATCCTAGGGATCAATTCACCAAGAGTGGTGTTCTTGATCAAGTGCACCTTGGCACTATAAAACAAGTTAATTCCAAGAGTGAAGGAATTATCCTGTTAAATCAGGGAAAGTGGATGTAGGAGTTTGAGTCTCTGAACCACTATAAACTCTTGTGTTGACTTACTTTCAAGTACTTTCATACACTCAACACTGCACACAAAACTGATCTTTCAAAGGATAAACATTCAAAGACTGTGCAAAACTGATTTGGACAAGTTCCCTGAAACTGGACTGTATTGAATTGACCAAGTGATTTCAGAATCTAAAGGAGTTTAAACTAAAAGGGCCAACCATTATTCCGCACATATAACTCTCCTAGATAGTTATTCAACTAAGTACTCAATAGTGCTTAGTAGTCTGATTATCTTAGAAGAGTTAATCATCTTCAGCAGAGTTGTCCAAGACAACCTTGCTGAGCTCTGGTTTGATCAAGTTAGAAAAGAATTTGAATACAAGTGTATTCCCCCCCCCCCCCATACACTTGTTATATACTCCTTTCAGGACCAACAACTGACTTTGTATAGAACAGCTTATACTAGTCTTGTGTGATCAACTGTATTGATATCAGCTGATCAGCACAGCCCTGGCTTACATGCCCATCCTCAAGATGAGAAGAGTAGAAGACATGAAGACTAGAAGATCCTTGAAGACCAGTTAAGTAAGGCGCCTGTATACCTACTTATCTGATGGAGTCCAAGATTGAAGATGGCCTAAAGCAACACAAGTATTTGCCAGATCAGAAGAGTATTACTCGACTGATATCAGAAGACAGAAGACATAAGGCCAGACGAGTAGTCAAAAGACTAGTAGTGCAGATCAGAAGACTATGTACTCGTCCAGGACTCGGCTGATTCCCAGAAGTCATCTTACAATTCAAATGAAGACCTACCTTATTTAGAAGATTGACATGATCCCAGGATTGAAGCAATCAAGCGGCTGGAATCAAGGAATCAAGCCAATATGGAAAGATTGCCCCAACGGCTAGTTGCAAGCAATCACCACTATAAATACAAGAGGATGAGAAATCACAACACACGAAGTCACAACGAGAGAATTCTACAAGCTAAACAAGCAAGCAAGCAAAAGGCCATATTGTATTGAGAGTTCTCAAAGAGCCCAGAAACCATTAGAACACCTCTAGCTCTTAAGTGATTTCTATCCAACCATAAGAACCTGAATCCTACTCTTATTGTATATCCATTGATTTAGGCATAGTGGTTAAGCAAATTATAAGCTTGAACCATTAGTTGGAAATATTCAAAATCCCCAAACCCCCCACCGAAAGGTTAAAGTTTTTGAACCCCTGCAAAGTGCAAGTGCTTACAATCACTTGTGGAGACCGTAGCAGTTAGGACTGCTCAGAACTCAAAGTCCTACCCTTGGGACTATAAAGGACAAGCCCTTGTAATTTTTGGTAAATTAAAGGGATTAAACATCACGTTAGGACGTGAGAGTGGACGTAGGAACGTATATCCGAACCACTATAAACCTGGTGTCATTTATCTTTCTGCACTTTACATTATTGTCATTTCCATATATTTTATATAGTGCATATTGTGTTTTCAACTATCTTCAAATCAAGGCCATAACTTTCAAACCAGCATCAGCTGAGTATTTTCATTAAGTAATCAAGTTGGCACTTTCAAAAGAAACAAAAGAACGAGTCTAATCAAGGCCTACCAAACTTCCGCATATAACCTCTTCATCAGATCACTATAGTCATCTGGACCAGCAGACTTGTAGTCCAGTTGACATAGAAATTAGAAGAGGTCCCAAACTCTCTTGAAAAAATTTTAAAGTCTATTCACCCCTCCCCTCTACACTTTAAACCCATTCACTACTCGTTCAGGGACCAACACCAAGTATTACTTGAGGAAGGAAGCTCTTATTAAGCAGCTATGTTGAAGGAGGAGAAGAAACAATTGGCTAAAGCATCCTCCAAATATGCAGGTGAAGAGGCAGAAGAGTCTGTGCATGACTCTGCTGAAGAAGAGGAGGAGCACTCCAAGAAAGAGGCTCTTTAGAAGGCTGCTGAGGATGATGACGATGACAATCAGACTCTAGCACAAAGAAGATATCTGATCAGATCTGGGCTCATCTCCCCATCTGATTCAGATGCCACTCCATCAGCCTCTCCTTTGAAGAAGGCAGGTATCTCTAATCCCTCCCTTACAATTACCCCTTCAAAATTGTCTAAGGGTCAGAAGAGAAAGAAGAACACTTCTTCTTTCACCAAGAAGTCCAAGAAATCCAGGCTCCCTACTCCTATGAGCATAGCCCCAATTTCATCCTTTGACCCTACTGAAACTGCCAACCCATCTGAACCTTCAAACACTGATACCCAAACCCCTGCTGATACTCACACAGCAGAGGATCTAGCCAAGCTAACCCAAACTACAAGCCTCCAAACATCATCTAATCCAATCATCCCTACTACTCAAACCCCTGCTGATGCTCAAACAGCAGATGACCAAATCTAGAAACCTTCTCCATTCCCTGCTGATATCCAACCAGTAGAGGACCAAGCTCAACAATCTCAACCATCTATTGATCTTCAAACAGCAGATGAACCAGCCCAGCATATTCCAACCCCTGCTGATGCAGAATCCACAGCGATACAACTTCACCCACCTACTCAACCCACAGATATCACTTCCCAAATCACTGCTGATACTCACATAGCAGAGGAATCTGTCCCATCCACCCAATCCCCTATCCTCAATATCTCTTCTGCACCAGAAGAACTGGCACCAGCAGAATCTTCTCAACCTCAACCCCAGTACAGCATGGTGCACTACCCAATGTGCACTAGAGAAAAGATCATGAGAATGAAGATAGCCAATCTGCTTAAGACCACTGTCCCTGGAGTTGATGAGGACTCAATCCAATTTGAGCAAGTACTAAGGATATGTACTTGGATTGAGCTCAGAAGAGATGAAGTGGATGACCTCATTGAAGTCATGGAAGGAATGGGAGGAAAAGCTAACTTCCTCGATTGGGAAATGGAGCACAAAGAAGTTGCTCAAGTCCAGTCATTTACTGAGCTACTACCAACAGAGGCCCTATCCAAGGTATGCAAAAGAATTCTAGGAGTCCCCGCTGAGGATCCCTCTGTACCAGAAGCCACTACAGATCATCTGGTGGCCGACCAAGCTTTGGCAGATGACTCAGCTACACCAGCTGAGACAGAGGAAAATGAAGTATTGGTCGTTCCAGCTCACTTCTTGCCTAAGGATGAGCTTACACACTTCATCGACCACCCAGATCACAAAGGAAGAAGAATCCTTACCCATCTGGTTGATGCAACTACAAGCTTTCTGAATGAAGATTATCTTACAGCTGAAGAGAGAGGCAAGGCATTGGTGGTTCATCAGAAAATCCCACCACCCAAAGCACAGGGTACTACCTCCACCTCGACCTCGTCCGGTGATTATACAACAGACATATGCTCTCAGGTCAAAGCTGCAATAGACTTGCACTTTGAGAAAGGATTAGGCATGCAGCTAGCAAGGTATGTTGAGAAAGCTGTCCAAGAGTAGAGGACTCGTCTCACCAACCAAATTGTTGATGTTGAAGACAATTTTGGTGAGGCACTTCATCATCAGATAGATGATTACCTCAAATCTGAGATGAAGAAGTCATCTGATAGATCCAAGATGTTTGCTGACCTCTATGCAAATGAGGTAAACCGCATGGAGACCACCTACAAAAGCAGGCTTGAAGATGTTGAAGCAAGAGCCACTCAAGGCCAAGAACTCCTTAAATCAGCTGCTGAGGAGAATGAGAAACTGCGGACTCAGCTGAAGGAACCAGCAGAGAAACTGGAAAACCACACAACCAAGCTAGAAGTTGCCTCTTCTTCAACTTCTCATGCCCAAGTTCTAGAGCATAGCATCTCCCATCTGAATCATGTCAGCAAAGTCAATGACATGGCTCTCAAGCAGACTCTACATGTGGAAATTCTGAATGCCATGAAGCCTTTTGCGGCTGCTCTTGCTGAAGCCAAAAAGGGGGAAGATGTATTGATAAAAGCTCTGGAGAAGTCTACTGCACAGCAAGCTGAACTGGTAGTATCTCAAGATGATCTGAATGAAACCTTGGGAGGTTTGAAAAGCAAAATCAAGAACAGACAAGGCAAAGAAGCTGTTCAAGAAGAAACCCAAGCTCCTGCCAAGAATCTGCAGCTCACTGCCCCTGTAGAACAAATTTCTGAAAAGAGGATGACAAGGAAAAGAAAGGCAGATGAGCAAGCAAAGGCAGATGAGAAAGCATCAGTTCCAGCAGAGCCTACTGCAGAAGAGAAAGAGGCTCTAGAACTGAAGAAGAGAAAGATGTTTGAAGCTCAAGAGCTTAAGCAAAAGAAGCTAAATGATGCGAAGGCAGTCAAGGCCAAGTTT
Organism: Galeopsis tetrahit; assembly: GCA_963675135.1. Classification (NCBI taxonomy): domain Eukaryota; kingdom Viridiplantae; phylum Streptophyta; class Magnoliopsida; order Lamiales; family Lamiaceae; genus Galeopsis; species Galeopsis tetrahit. Next base: position 52,550,306 of record OY776123.1, read on the forward strand.
GATAGGAAAGTGGCCAAACTCAGGAAAGCACTGAAAGACAAAGAGAAGGAAGAAAGTGCCCTGGTTACTTACAGCACATATGTGGATATGTTGGCTCTTCAAGATGAGCTACCAAGGTGGTACCCTCTGAAGAAGAAATGGCAAATCCAACACCACATAGTGAGAAAATTTGGTCCTCTCCCTACCTATGAAGATGAATTTCTTCAATTCTCTCAGTTCATGAACATTGAAGATCAAGTGTTCTGGACAGAAATAGTCAAAACAGCCAAAGAGCTCGACTGCAGAATCCTAACTCCTGAAGAACCTAAATGGGATGCACCTACTCTGAAATCCGGAATAACAAACATGATAGATCTCAAACGGATTCTGGAGAAGATTTATGTTGAAGAGAATGTTACAGACCCGCAACACATGGAAGATGTTCGCGTTCGTCTGTACCTTGCCTTCCGCATCTGAACAAGTGAAGACCTGATGAAGACTACTTTAGAAGTTCAAAGAAACTAACACTTGTAATCTGTAAAACTTCATATATGTTATTCAAGTATTAGTTCTTTTTGCTTACAAGACAAACTCTCATTGTCTTCATCAGAAACTTCATTTTTAAGGATTTATAAACTCTTATCTTAGTCATTAAGAGCATTTATCAAGTATAGTTTTAGCTTCATCAAAAAGGGGGAAATTGTTGGGATATAAATTCACCCTAAGCCCCACTTGATGTTAGAATAGTTTTGATGGCCAAAACACTTAGAGTTTATAAATGTAATAGGATCAGCTGACCTTGTATAGAACAGCTTAGACTAGTCTTGTGTAATCAGCTGATCAACACTGTATTTGCTTACATGCATAACCTCAAGAAGAGAAGAGTAGAAGGCATGAAGACTAGGATATCCTTGAAGACCAGATAAGTAAGGTGCTTGTATACCTACTTATCTGATGGAGTCCAAGTTGAAGATGGCCTAAAGACAGCACAAAGAATTACCAGATCAGAAGAGTGATACTCTTCTGATATCAGAAGACAGAAGACATAAGGCCAGACGAGTCAGCCAGAAGACTATAAGTGAAGATCAGACGACTAGGAGCTCGTCCAGGACTCGGCTGATTCCAAAGTCATCTTGCAATTCAAACGAAGACTTACCATACTTACAAGATTGACACGATCCCAGAATTGAAGCAATCAAGCGGCTGGAATCAAGGAATCAACCCAACATGGAAAGATTGCCCAACGGCTAGTCAACTCCAACGGCTAGTTGCAGCAAATCATCCCTATAAATACAAGAGGATGAGGAATCACAACACACGGAAATACAACGAGAGAATTCACAAAAGCTGAACAAGCAAGCAAGCAGAAAGCAACATTTTGTTAAGAGTTCTCCAAGAGCCCCGAAACCATTAGAACATCATTCTAGCTCTTAAGTCATTTCCCATCCAACCAAAGAACCTGAATCCTACTCATATTGTATATTCATTGATTTAGGCATAGTGGTTAAGCGATTTATAAGCCTGAACCATTAGTTGGATACATTCAAAAACCCCAAAACCCCCACCACAAGGTTAAGTTTTTGAACCCCTGTAAAGTGCAAGTGCTTCCAATCACTTGTGGAGACCGCAGAAGTTTAGGAACTGTTAAGATCTCAAAGTCCTACCCTTGGGACTATAAAGGATAAGCCCTTGTAATTTTTGGTAAATTAAAGGGATTAAACATTACGTTAGGACGTGAGAGTGGACGTAGGAACGTATATCCGAACCACTATAAATCCGGTGTCTTTTACATTCTGCACTTTACTTTATTTCTTGTTCATATCTTTATATAGTGCATATTGTGTTTTCAAATATCTTCAAACAAGGTCATACCTTTCAAACCAGCATCAGTTGCGTATTTCAATAAATAAACTAATTGGTTATTTCAAAAGAACTCAAGAACGAGTCTAAACAAACAGGCCTACTCACTTCCGCATATAACCCCTCCATCATATCACTATAGTCATCTGGACCAGCAGACTTGTAGTCCAGCTGACATACAGATCAGAAGAGGTTCACAACTCTTTAATTGAAAAAGTTTTAAAGTCTATTCACCCCTCCCCTCTAGACTTTAACCCCATTCACTACTCGTTCAGGGACCAACACTTCATTAGAGATCATGTGGAAAAGAAGGACATTAAATTGGTGAAAATCCACACTGATCACCAAAAAGTAGATATCTTAACAAAACCACTTGCTGAAGCAAGATTCCTGGAATTATCAGCAGAATTAGGACTTCTTGATCCAGGGAAGTTGGACAAGTAAGCCAAATGGAGTTAATCAATTAAGGGGGAACTGAAAGTGAACTTCAGCAAACTTGGTCAAGTCTACTGAAACTCAGAGAAGATGACCTCAATCTCTTTAGAGAAATTGAGCAGGACACTTGTCCATGGAAATTCAGGACACTTGTCCACAAGAGTTAAGGACACTTGTCCATAACATTTCAGGACACTTGTCCATGTGGGGTCAGATAAGTTGTCTTTGCTATCAAACCAAATCTTGGTCTGATAAGCACCTATTTTGTGTAATCATTGCCTACTTTAATGGCTGTCCCATTCCTCTTAAAGCCATCACCTTTTCAAGGATCTATTTTGTCCCCCACTCAAAAAGTCACTTTCAATGCATTAAATGCCAAGATTTAACTCTTGTTTGCATTAAACATTTCAAGCCATTATCTATCTCGAAAACCCCCCAACCATTTATCAAAACTTAACTCCTTCCCACGTTTTGAATAAAAATAGTTTATTACTGTTTCATTGGGTATTAACCGTTGGATCAAGTCTGACCAACTCTTCTGAAATTGATCTTGGCCGTTCAAACTTGATTTCCTCATTTGTAAACCCTTGAAATGCCTAAAGACTTACCTACTCAATGACATAGATTCCTTTTGGAATATACACAAGTCTTAAGAAGCCCACACACCTCATTTCTTCCCCACGCATTCAAACACTCTTGAAACCCTAGCTTTCATCTTCTCAAAATCCTCTCAAGTCTCTTACTGTTCTATCCATGGCACCTAAAGCTAGACCTGAGATGATTGTTGATTTCTCAAACAAGGCTCTTGACCTTGATTTTGCATATCTCAGCAACAAAAATAACCTTATTTTTTAGCCAATAGTCTCTTTTGAGAGTGAGGATCCTGAGGACACTCCAACCTTGAGATGGTTGAGGAGAGCTGGTTTACAAAAGTTCATGCAAGAAAAGCCCACTTCTTGTCTTGAAAGTTATATGGCAGAGTTCTTTGCCTTCCTCAAATGGAGAGGCAAACCAGAAGATGGTGAGGTGACAACAAGGCTGTCATATATTGCAGAAGGAGAAGAGGAGGAGAGATTCCATAGAGTCAAGTTCTCTGCTGAAGATGTGGAAAGTGCTTTTGGATTGCCCTCAGAATGAAGGAATCCAGAGTTCTATGGAAATGGGCATGAAGAGGAAATTGCTCAAGAATGGTTACTAGTACCAGGCCCCATCTCCTCCACCCAACACAAAAGGACTCTCAAGCCAAAATTTCTCAATCTCTTTGAGGTAATCACAAAGAGTCTGTTGAGCAACACTGGGAGCTTGGAGCAAGTAAGCTCACCCAGAATAAGAATCATGGCTGCTGTGATTGATGCAAGTGATGAAGGCATCAAATTCAACTGGAGAGAGTTCATCTTGAATGAAATGATGAAGGAGAAAGCTAAGTTCAAGGTGAAAACCCACAGCAAGGTGGTGTTGGAGGGAAAGCTCAAATATTGCACAAGGGCAAGTCTGCTGATAGAAAGTTTTTATCACTACTCAGAGATGCAGACCTTTGCCAAGCCTTTACCAGCTCAGAAAATCATGTTTAGAAAGCTCAGCAAGAAGACTGAACAAAGGAGATTACAACTGGCCAAACCTGCTGAAGAAGAGGTGGAAAAGAAGCCTAAGTTGAAAAAGAGAACTAAGGCAAGAGTTGTAAAGACAAAGAAATTATCTCAAATTTCTTCAGAAGAGAAGTCTGGAGCTTCAGCAGAAGTTGATGAAGTTGCTGAAGAGGGAGTGCAAGTACAGAAGAACAAGAAGGGAGAGAAGAGGATCAGGGAAGTTGTCCCTACTGAGGAAGGAAGTGGGAGCAGTAGAGCAAGCAAGAGAAAGGCCAAACCTACTGAAAAGATTTTGGAGCTACATGAGGAAAAAACCAAATCCAAGTCTAGAACCAACTCTTCTGGTTCTGGTACTCCTGAATCCAAAGTCCCTGAAGCTCAACATCAAGAGCCCAACTCCCTTGATACCCATAAAACCCCAGAAAACCAACCTATCACTCCTTTGAACTTAACCAAAAGATATTCTCCAGAAGGGGCTGCACACAGAGGGCCAATAGATGTGCTAGCGGATCTATGCTCATATACTCTAGAGCTCTAGAAGCTGGACTTCTTGAGCGAACCCCCCCTGAGCAAAGCCACTTCAGAACCATTGCTCTCAAAAGCAACTGAAGCAACCATTATTGCACCCAACCCTTCTGAACTTTATCTTCCTGAATCCAACCCTCAAGCCAACCTTCCTGAACCCAAAGCCAACTCCCCTATAACCCAAAGTCCCCATTCCAGTGGAGATGAGGAGGAGTATACTTATGAAAGTATGCTCAGAAGTGGAGCAAGTGCTACTGTTGATAGTTTGTACCCTCAACTTGCTGAATTTCCAAGATTACAGCAGCAATTCTATGCCTTGAGAACTTTAGTGGATGTGAAAGACAAGACAATCATGGAGATTGCTCATGTAATCCAGGACAAGGGTGCTAACTGGTGGCAGATTGAGAAGAGTAGGCTGCTACATTTTGCTGGAGTAATGAAGACAAGATTCCTCACTGATGAGGAAGTGTTTGCAAAATTGGTAGCTGAAAAAATTGCTGAGGAAAAGGAAAGAATTGCCCAAGGGATCAAGCACCCTAAAAGCAGTTCTAATGATGATGATAGCAAGGATGATCCCTCAAACCCCAACCCTCTTGAATCCAATCAGCCCTCAACCACCCTCTTAACCTATCATAGGAAGGGTTCTGATTCATCAGAAGTGTTGACCAAGGCTGGTAACACAGCCCAAGATGCATATGCCAATGAAGGTTCTTCTGAACCCAAGGCACAGCTTAAAGATGTTGAGGCTCCCCACTTAGAAGCTGGTTTGATTAAGGCCTCATCAGTGTCAGGAGAGTTGGACACTGATCAGCCCTTAATCATTCAGGATGACACAGTGGCTTTAGAACCAAGCACTGTGATCTCCCAACAACTGCCATCTTTGAACCCTGTTGAGGGTGGATATACTGCATGTCTAGGTGAAGGAGTTGAAAAGGATATATTAGATGAAAAACCAGAGGGAGTGATTGATGAGAGAGAGGTTGTGATAACCAAAATAGTGAGTGTACCAACAAATGGGGGTGGTATAAGTGAGGAGGGGCAGGTTATTCTTAAAGTTAAATCTGAACTTCAAGAAACCCTTGATGAGAGGAGGCCTGACCCTGAATGTGAGGAAATTAATAATGAAGGGAGAAAAGAACAAGTTGAAAATGAGAAGAAGACTGCTGATGTATCAGAGTCTTATGAAAAAGAAATTGAGGGAGTTGAGAGTTTATTTGCTGACAAGTTTGATTTTTCTGATCTTGCAGGTGTTACTTTTGACCAAATCTTTGCAGATGAGCTTCTTATTGATGCTCACATTCAAGAAGATTCCAGTTCAGCTCAAGCCATTCTTGGAGAGCAGTCAGCCAAGTTGGACTTGTTGGCTCACCAAGTTGAAACTGCTCATGCTGAAACATCAGGAGCTTTGGATGAGCAAGGCAGAACCTTGGCATCAGTTGAAATGAGGCTAACTGGCTCTGAAGATGTGGTCTTTCCTACCATTGAAGCTAGAATCAGTGGAGTAGAATCTGGTCTGCAAACTATCTCCACTGAAGTGCAAAAAGCTAAGGCCAGCATGGAAACCTTCACCAAGGAAGTGAGGGAAGATCAGAAAATACTTTTGGATAATCACAACAATAATGTTAAAGCATTGAAAGTGGTGGTCAAGCAAGCCCTTGGAAAGAAGAGTGCTCTTCAGAAAAAAAGAGCAGAAGAGATGAGGCTAGCCATGGTCAAAGCTGCCTCAGAAAAGTTTACTCAGGGAGTGATGGCCAAGATTGCTGAATCTGCAGTGGCCAACCTCACTCATTTCCTGAAGTCAAGCCTTGATGCATCCCTCAAGACAACCATGGAAGGGGTTGTAGAGCAGAAAATGAAGCCTGTTCTAGCTTTCCTAAGCTTGAGCAGTGACAGGATGCAGAACATTCATGATGAGAATGTATATCTGCTTGAGGAGATGAAGTCCTTAAACCAAGCCCAGTCATTTATGGCCACTACAATGAGTGAGCTGAAACCCCAGTGTTTTGATGCTGCCAAATAGGGGGAAAGGGAAAGAGCAAGGACAAAAGGTGCCTTGACCATTGGAGAAGGCAAAGGCAAGGAGAAAGTGCCAGAATCCAAAGGCAAAGAAGAAGCAGTTTTGAACTTGGAAGAGCTAGATGAAGAAGAGAAACTGGCCTTAGCCATGAAGAATTCAATGGCATCAGCTCAAGAGGAGAGCAAGACTTCAGTAGAGGCCTGGAGGAGAAGTGTCAGGATTGGACAAATCCACTGAAGGAGTCCAGACAAGAGGCCAAATCAAAAAGACTAAAGGAAACAAGAGAAAGGCTGAAACTTTTACAGATTTTCCTAACAGCCTTGATCTACCTCTTGAGTTCAGGATTGAAGAAGAAGAGCCTACCTCCAAAAAGGCTAAAGCTGCTAAAAAAGCCAAAATTGATAAAAAGGCCAAAACTGCTGATGAAGCCAAGTCTACTGAAACTATCAAGTCCACTGAGACCAAATCTGCTGAAGGTCCCAAAGATGCTGAAATCAAAGAAAATGTTGAAGTGCTATTTGAAGAAGGTTTTGGACCTGAACCAAAGAAGAAGACACCAGCACTGGATCCATCCAAACTGTGTGTGGAAGGATATGGAAAGGATCCTGAAACACAACAACAACTGGCTATGATGAGAGCTCAAGAAAGAATGGATCAAATTATGGAAGCCAACAGAGCAATAGACAAGAGAAGAGCTGATTTTCAGAAGCCTAGGAGAAAAAGGGCTACATATAACAAGATGAAGCCACAACTGCTGATCAAGATGGATACCAAATATTCTCACTTGGATAAATGGGTCCCAATCCAGCTGAATGACAATTGGGAAGAGGCAAAAAGGGAGTTTGTTTATGACTACTATGTCATAGGGAGATGGAATGAAGAAGACCCCAACTCCACTTTTACACAATTTATGATTGATTATCACAGGGAGCTCTATCAACAATTGTTTGCAGCTGCAGACATTGCAAGAATTGAGCTTAATGCCCCTAAGCCAATCATCTACATGCCTCCCAAGAAAGAAGCCTTCATAGACCAATCAAGGATCTTCCAAGAATTCCTTGAAATCCTGAAGCTGAACAGGATGGTGCTTAGGCCCAAGGGAACTAATCAAGAAGCCATGGAGTTGAAGAAAAGAGTGTGGGCACAGTATGGGATGGTGCCACCTCCTAAAGATAATCTCTGAACTGGCTAAGTCTACTTGACCCTTGTTTGCCATAAGTGCTGAATTGGATGATTACTTGGTCTTGGTTGCTATCTTGTTGATATGGTCATCTGTGCTGAATGTTCTCAAGACTACTGAAATATGCCCTATGCCCTGATGACTATTTATTTGCTCTGATCATATATCTATGTTAGTTTTTGTATTGCTCTGATCAATTAACTTGTAATTTCCTTGATTCATGCTCTGATATGTTTGTTCAACTATCATCATGCCTATAATGATCTATGAATTTATCAATGATAGTTGAACATGTTTATGAATCAAGAAACAGCATCTCATAATCTCAAATTGCCTAAGTTTAAACCTATATGCAATCAGAACAGCGATTACACTAACACATTCTTTTTCAGGAAATTTGACCTAAGTCACATCTACTGAAGATAAATGTAATTAGTATAGTCAAGACACCTTTGCATAGATTGTATAGGTTTTGGCATCATCAAAAAGGGGGAAATTGTTGGGAATAAAATGAGAAGTTTTGATTTAGATACCAAAAACCCCCTGAGACATGCCAAGGATTGAATGATCATGTTCTAAGAATGTTAGAACATATAGCTTAAGGCTAGTTGAGAAGCTGGTATGTTAGGCAGCTCTTTAGAATGTTAGATGCACAAGTTGAGGGGGAACATTTTCATAGAAGATCAAAAAAATCAAGTCCCCTCAAAGGCTCAAGATCAAATTGACCTCAAGTCTGCTGAATGCACCAAATGGACAACTGTGCTGATCAAGTTAGTTCAGTTGTATAGCAATCCATCTGAAGATCACATGAAGCAAATGCATCATCAAGACTAAGTCCACTGATGTAAATCTCAAGGATCAGAAGATGTGATCAGCAGAGTTGTCTCAGCACACTTAAACTAGAAATGATACAAGTCATCCCAACTGTGCTGATAAGGTCAGAACTACTGAATCAAAGCCAAGCATGCCTAAAGTTCATCAAGACTTATGCATAATGAGTTCAAGAAAAAGATAAGAGCCAAGTCATCTGAAGAGCTAGAGCCAACATTGCTGATAAGCAAACTCTGCTGATTCTGATAAGCAGAACTGTCCAAGTGATAAGGAATGTTGATCCAAAGGCCAATCATAAGAAGTGATGTCCATGTTTGATCGAGTGAATCTTGAAGTCAGACATTGGGAAGAGTGCTGCAAAGTCAAAACAAGATGCTCACAGTTGTTTATTTCCCAAACAAAGGACATGTCACTTTCAAGAAACTGTCTTCCAGTTGCAGAGTTCAAGGAAGACATTTATAGACAATTGAGGATGTCTTTCCAACGGGCAAATCCTCAATTTTGTCTATAAATACAGAAGTGTGGAGACCATTCGAAAGCACCCAACTAGCATCAACAATTCTGAAGCTACAAGCTCATAAGACCTTTCAAGCTTTCAAGAGACATTCTTAGTCTCCAAACACTTCTTCTAAGGTATACTTCATTGTATATCCATACAAGCTTAGAGAGATATCCTATCCTTTTACACTGAGCTCATTGTAAAGGATATCTCAAACTAGTTAGAACAAACATCAACCCTTATACCTTTCCAAAAGAGAGATAGAAGGTTGTTGTAGTAGAAGTGGTAGGAATTAACTGTTGAGAGAAGAACAGTTAATTCTGAGTTGAGAAGAGAGTACTAGGACTCTGATATCCTAGGGATCAAGACACCAAGGAGTGGTGTTGTTGATCAAGTGCACCTTGGCACTATAAAACAAGTAATTCCAAGAGTGAAGGAATTATCCTGTTAAATCAGGGAAAGTGGATGTAGGAGCTTGAGTCTCTGAACCACTATAAACTCTTGTGTTGATTTACTTTTTAGTACCTACATTCATTCAACACGGCACACAAACTGAACTTTCAAAGACACATACTTAAGACTGTGCAAAACAAGATTTGGACAAGTTCCCTGATAGACTGTGAAAACTGTTAAGGGGATTTCAGAACTTAAAAGGAGTTTAAACTAAAGGGCCAACCACTAATTCCGCACATATAACTCCCTTAGATAGTTATTCAACTGAGTACTCAATAGTACTTAGTAGTTTGATTATCTATAAAGAGTTAATCATATTAGCAGAGTTGTCCAGGACAATCTTGCTAAAGTCTGGTTTGATTAAAGTTTGCAAAAGATTTGCATACAAGTGTATTCCCCCCCCCCCCCATACACTTGTTATCTACTCCTTTCAGGACCAAAAGTTAGAATACCATCTAGTAAAACAATAAATGCTTATTCCATGGTTAAAAATGTTAACATTAAGGTGAATGGACATTATTTAGAGGATGATTTATATGTGTTGGATATGAAAGATTTTGACATTATTCTTGGAATGGACTGGCTTAGTAAATATCAAGCCGACATTAAGTGTCGGCAAAAAGAAGTAACTTTACATCCACCTAGCAATGAGGAAATTGTCTTTTATGGAGTAAAGTCTAGGACCGTACCACGAGTGATAAGTGCGATGAAGGCAGCATCAATGTTGAAGAAGAATGATTGTCGAGGATATCTGGTCAACGTCACGGGGAGCCAAAGATCGGGAATAAGTGTTGCTGACGTACCAATCGTTCGAGAATACGAAGATGTTTTTTCGGAGGATTTACCTGGCGTACCACCAGATAGGCAGGTCGAATTCACAATTGATTTGGCACCTGGAGCGGCTCCAATATCCAAAGCCCCTTATAGGATGGCACCTAAGGAGTTGCAAGAATTGAAAGTGCAAATTCAAGGATTGTTGGATTTAGGTTTCATCTGACCTAGTGTCTTACCATGGGGAGAACCTGTTCTATTCGTCAAGAAGAAGGATGGAACGTTAAGAATGTGCATCGACTACCGAGAGTTGAATCGACTCACAATAAAGAACAAGTACCCCTTGCCTAGAATTGAAGACTTGTTTGACCAATTGAGAGGAGCAAGAGTATTTTCCAAGATTGATCTTCGATTGGGGTACCACCAACTAAAGTTCAAAGAAAGTGATATCATGAAGACGGCATTTAGAACTCGTTATGGCCATTATGAGTTTGTAGTAATGCCCTTCGGGTTGAGTAATGCTCCTGCAGTGTTTATGGACTTGATGAACAGAGTCTTATATCCGTTTCTAGATCGGTTCGTCATAGTGTTCATAGATGACATTTTGGTGTACTCAAGGGATGAAGAGCAGCATGTAGAGCATTTGAGGATTGTAATGGAAACGCTTCGCAAGGAAAAGTTATACGCAAATTTAAGAAGTTCGAGTTTTGGCTGAATCAAGTTGCCTTCCTCGGACATGTGATTACAGCTAAGGGGATTGAAGTAGATCCGACCAAAGTGGAAGCGATTAGTGATTGGAAGAGACCTACGAATGCACATGAGGTGCGTAGTTTCTTGGGTTTGGCTGGTTACTATCGAAGGTTTATAGAAGGATTTTCGAGGATAGCTTTGCCAATGACTCGACTGACGAGGAAAGGAGAGAAGTATGAATGGAATGAGAAATGTGAGAAAAGTTTTCAAGAGCTCAAACGGAGACTCACATCAGCCCCTATATTGACAATTCCAGATCCCACCAAGGAATTTGTGATCTATAGTGACGCGTCGAAACAAGGACTAGGGTGTGTTTTGATGCAAAGTGGCAAGGTCATTGCCTATGCCTCAAGGCAACTAACGATTCATGAGATGAACTATCCAACTCACTATTTGGAGTTAGCAGCCGTTGTTCATGCGCTAAAAATATGGAGACATTACCTTTATGGCGGAAGGTGTGAGATCTACTCGGACCATAAGAGTTTAAAGTACCTTTTTCACGCAGAAGGAGTTGAACATGAGGCAAAGGCGATGGTTGGAGCTGGTAAAGGATTATGATTGCACCATACACTACCATCCCGGAAAAGCTAATGTGGTAGCTGATGCACTAAGTCGGAAAACAAGGAGTGAGTTAAGTGTGCTAGCCAAGCAAGAACTGTGGGTAAGAGAATTTGCGAAAATGAAGATCGAGATTTTGGAACCACCAAAAAGTGTTAAAGTAGTTCTATCAACCTTAGTGGTTCAACCGGATTTGAGGGATATGATTAAAAAGGAACAACTCAAGGATGAGTTTTTGAGTAAAGTGAAGGAGCGTACTATTAAAGGAGAAGATAAAGGTTTTGTAGTAGGTGAGGATGGAGCACTGTATTATGAAGGTATGATCCGTGTGCCTAAGGACGTTGAACTAAGGAAAGTAATTCTTGAAGAAGCTCATAGTACACCTTATGCTGCACACCCGGGTAGCACAAAGATGTACCATGAATTACGAAGAATGTTTTGGTGGAATGGAATGAAAAGAGACATTGCAGAATTTGTAGAGAAGTGTTTGAATTGTCAACAAGTGAAGGCCGAACATCAACGCCCATCAGGATTACTTCAACCACTTAGGATTCCAGAATGGAAGTGGGAGCACATAACGATGGACTTCGTTACGGGATTACCGAGAACGGTTAAAGGAAATAATGCAGTTTGGGTTATCGTGGATCGTCTAACTAAGCCTGCACATTTCCTTCCAGTGAAGACTACTTTTAAGATGGAGCAATATGCACGCTTGTATATCCAAGAAATCGTGAGGTTGCATAGAGTGCCAGTTTCAATCGTGTCTGATAGAGATACACGATTTACGTCGGAATTTTGGAAGAGTTTACACAAGGCCATGGGAACAAAGCTAAACTTTAGTACGGCTTACCATCCGCAGTCCGATGGGCAATCAGAGAGGACAATCTAAACTTTGGAAGATATGTTGAGGGCATGTATACTTGATCTGAGTGGAAATTGGGAATAAAATATTCCTTTAGTTGAGTTTGCGTATAACAATAGCTTTCATTCAACCATTGGGATGGCTCCTTATGAGGCGCTATATGGAAGAAAGTGTCTGTTGGGATATAAATTCACCCTAAACCCCATCTAATGATAGGATAGTTTTGTATAAATGTAATAGGATCAGCTGACTTTTGTATAGAACAACTTAGACTAGTCTTGTGTGATCAGTTGTATAGATCTCAGCTGATCAGCACAGTATTTTCTTGCATGCACAACCTCAAGATATGAAGAGTAGAAGGCATGAAGATTAGAAGATCCTTGAAGATCAGATAAGTAAGGTGCTTGTATACCTACTTAGTTGATAGAGTCCAAGTCGAAGATGGCCTAAGTTAGCACAAGTATTTTCCAGATCAGAAGAGTGATACTCATCTGATATCAGAAGACAGAAGACATCAGGCCAGACGAGTTAACCAGAAGACTAGGAATGAAGATCAGAAGACTAGTAGATCGTCAAGGACTCGGCTGATTCCAAAGTCATATTGTAATTCAAACGAAGACTTACCATACTTAGAAGATTGACACGATCCCAGATTTGAAGCAATCAAGCATCTGGAATCAAGAAATCAACCAAACTCATAAGGAAAGATTGCCAAACGGCTAGTCAACTCCAACGGCTAGTTGCAGCAATCCTCCCTATAAATACAAGAGGATGAGGAATAACCAAGCACGGAAATACAATACAAGAATTCGAAAAGCTAATCAAGCAAGCAAGCCAAAATCCATATTCTGTCAAGAATTCTCAAGAGCCCAGAAAAGCATTAGAACATTATTTCTAGCTCTTAAGTTATTTCCCATCCAACCAAAGAACCTGAATCCTACACATATTGTATATCCATTGATTTAGGCATAGTGGTTAAGCAATTTATAAGCTTGAACCATTAGTTGGATCCATTCAAAAACCCCAAAACCCCCACCATAAGGTTAAGTTTTTGAACCCTTGTAAGAGTGCAAGTGCTCACAATCACTTGTGGAGACCGCAGCAGTTTGGAACTGCTCAGATCTCAAAGTCCTAACCTTGGGACTATAAAGGACAAGCCCTTGTAATTTTCGGGAAATTAAAGGGATTAAACATCACGTTGGAACGTGAGAGTGGACGTAGGAACGTATATCCGAACCACTATAAAATCTGGTGTTATTTACTTACTGCACTTTACTTTTCTAGTTACTTATATTTTTATATAGTGCATACTGTGATTTAAACATCTTTATAAACTAAGGACATATCTTTCAAACCAGCAACAGCTGAGTATTTCACAAATAAGTAATTGGTTATTTCAAAAGAACACTTGAACGATAGTCTTCTGGACCATCAGATAACTATAGTCTTCTGGACCAGCAGACTTGCAGTCCAGCTGACATAGGTATCAGAAGAGGTTTCCAACTCTAGACTTTAATCCCATTCACTACTCGTTCAGGGACCAACAAGTGGTATCAGGGCAGTGGTTCTAACGGACTATTGTCTCTAGAATATCAGAAGACTTGAGGGAGTCTTTCTGTAGTCCTCTTGAACAGGTCCATCTTTTGAAAAACCTGTTTTTGAAAACTCATACAGCATGAGTGCTAACATGCGTAAATTGCCTAAGTTTTCAGTGGAAGACTATGATTATTGGAAGATAAGGATGAGAAAGAATCTCACCTCAGTTCACTACAAGATGTGTTCAGTGATCACAGAAGGACCAATCACAATCAAGATGGCCAACACAGCAAATGGCGATCCAGAAATCCCAGTTGGAGAACTTGCCCCCAAACTCATGAAAGATCTCACTCCAGAAGAGATGAAGCAAGCAAATCTTGACAGCATTGCTTAAGATTACATTATGCAACCTCTCCCCAATGAGTACATTGCAAAAGTGCTCAACTGTGAAATAGCTAAAGAGATGTGGGATGCCCTGGCACTTCTTTGTGAAGGAACATAACTGATCAAGGAAAGCAAACTATCAACAGCAGTCAAGAAGTTTGAACACTTCAAGATGCAACCAGAAGAGTCTATTGATCAGCTAGACAATCGATTTACCAAGATTATCAATGAGATCGAATCTCTATGGAAGAAATATACCAATAGAGAGAAAAATCTAAAAATCTTGGACTCACTAACCAAGAAGTGGAAACTCAAGAAGACCATCATCAAAGATACTCAAGATATCAAGAAATGGTCAGCTCAAACTCTGTTCCAAAATCTCAAAGCTCATGAGTATGATCTTGAAAGAGAAGAAAAATCAGAAAATGATGAGCCAACACCAACTCCATCTACCTCCAAGACTGTAGCCTTCAAGGCAGCTACTAGTACAAAAGCTGCAAGCACCTCATCCGGCAAGACCCCTTTGAATACAGATGACTTAGGAGGATCAGACATGAGTTTAAAAGAACAAATGGCTCTTATGATCAAGAGATTTGAGAGGATGAACACCCTAAACAGCAAATATAGGAAATTCTACAAGAATTACAAAGATATAAGAGATGGATCATCCTCTAGAGAATCAAGAGAAAGAACTCCAGAAAGGTATCCAAGGAAGGACATGGAGTCGTCTGATAGTCGAAGTTACAAAAGAAGAGATGCTACCCCTCCAAGAAGAAGTACTCCTAATCAGAAACCTGGAACATGTTTCAACTGTCATAAACTAAGACATTATGTCTATGAATGTCCAGACCTAAGTCCAGGAGACAAAGAAGAAAGAAAATCAAGAAGAGACAGGAGGAATTCAAACACACAAGCATTGGTGACTGAAGAATCTGAATATCAAAGTGATGACCTACCTTCATCACCAGACTGTGAACTCTTCTCAAATGATTCAGATGATTTAGCTATGATGGTCATAGGTGAAAACGAGGTAAATTGTTATACATCAACTTTTCACTTACCTGCATCTTCACACACAGATGAGGCAAACTTATCTGTAGGCGAATTCGAGAACACCTATTACCAATCCTTGGAGGAAGTAAAAGGTGATCTTGATATTGCAACAAGAGCTTTCATAGAAGTGGAAGAAGAGAACAAAGACTTAAGGAAAGAAATTGCAAAGTTGAAAAAGGCTAAGTTTGATAACACCCCTGAGTTAGTAACAATGAATGAAAGATTGACTAAAGAAGTGGAACTTCTTAAAGAAGAGAACACCACTATAACTCAGTTGTATGAGGGGATGTTAAAGACTCAAGCCTTAGAAACCAAAGAATTCCGTTCACTACAGTCTAAGTTCAATGATCTTTTCCAAGAAAAAGAGCTCTTAGAAAAGGAGAAGGAAAGCCTTGATCAAAAGATATCAGAGTTCAATAAAGCATCTGCTACTATTGAAAACATCTCTGAATATTATCGATCTAATGGCAACAAGATGGGTTTCGGTTATGAATTTAATTCATCAACATCTTCTCCAGCCGAGGGAAGTACACCTAATCAGTGTACTACTCGATCACATGAAAATGGTGAGTGTTCTAAACACAATGAACCTATTATGAACCAAAAGGCATCTGTACCAGCTGAGGTTAACCATCACAACACCAAAAATGGCAAGAGACAAGTTAACCCCAAGCACATACAGAGGAATAACAAACAGCCTAGACCATCTCGTCTAAGACAGTCTCAGCTGTATGCTACTCCAGCCAAGAAGAAGAAATCTTCTTCACAAAAATTTGTTCTCTTTGCACCCCATATCTCTTATGATATTGTGAGAACAGAGGAGTATGGTCCATATAATCGTGTGCATCGTTCAGCTAATGCACCCAGGTCGAATGTAACTAGTCAGAAGATAATTCACACTCACTCCTATAAGAGGAAATCATCTGACAGTTACCTAGCTGACACAAATAACAAATCAAACCAGGCCAAGGTGTCAACTGGTAAGATTTGGTTCTGTGATGCCCGAGGGAGACAACTCAAATGCTCAAAGTTATTCAAACGACCAATGTATATGTGGGTCCCCAAGGGTACTACTAACACCCAAGGACCCAAGAAAAAATGGGTACCTAAGACTTAATCTATCTTGCAGGAAAGAAGGGACCTATACAGAAAAGGTGGTCAAGCAAGAGAAACTTGGTATATAGACAGCGGATGCTCAACTCTTATGACTTGAACCAAAACTCTACTGACCAACTATACAGAAAAGAAAGGTCCAAAAGTCTTCTTTGGTGATAACGCGCATGGTAACACAAAAGGATATGGCACCCTGAAGAATGGTGACATTGAGGTACATGATGTATCATATGTAGAAGGTTTGAAGTTCAATTTATTATCAGTATCTCATGTTTGTGACATTGGATACTCAGTAAAATTTTCTAAAGATGAGTGTATCATAAGTGATAAACGAACAAAACAAACACTTTTAACAGGATCTAGAAAAGGTAGTATGTATCTTGCAAATTGGAATAGTTGTCCTAAGGATACATGTCTGCTTGTGAAAAGTCCTAGAGACATCAGCTGGCTATGACACAAACGTCTTAGTCACTTGAACTTTAAGACTTTAAACAAGCTAACAAGGGAATCCTTAGTTGATGGACTGCCTAATGAACTCTACTGTAAAGATTAGGTATGTGATGCATGTCAACAGGGAAAGCAAACAAAGGTCTCCTTCAAGACCAAGAAGACAGCATCAACCAGCAGAGTTCTGGAACTACTTCATAATCATCACTCCAACATTGCAATCGTCACATATTTCCAAAGCTTTCTCATTTACTTTATATTTTCACTGCCAATTGGACTTGTCTAGGCAGAATCCTTATTTTTTTTGTTTTCTCTTGTTGCATTTCCATCCAATTCCAATTGTTCAATTAAACTCGTTCAAACCCTATATATTGGGGAATTACTTGTTGGGTTATCAAAATCCATTAAATTCTGCAATTTGTAGAACTACCAAATTTGGATATCTCAAGATTAAAAAAAATATATAATACCGACCATGAATCAAAATTGTGAATAAAACTAATTAATTAAACACATGGACCATTTCCTAGACATTAATATTAAAAAAAAAAATGGTTTCCCTACTCCATGCACGATGGTAGTGTCAATTAAATATTTGTAAGATTTAGTGAAAAATATGTATTCTTATTTTACAATAATTAAAAAATTAGCATTGAACATATATATTAAACATTAATTTTAAACATTAATATTATAATTGTGATTATGTGTTTTAAATTATAGTTTTTAAAGATTGGTTGAAAATACCTCAGTGATTTATATGCAATTTTAATGATAATTTGGTGGATTAAAAATAATTTTAGTGAAAATGTAGTACAATAATTAGTGCAATTTTGAATTAAATTTGATTTTTTATTTTTATTTTATGAAAATACCTCATGAAAAAATCAGATGCATCGAAAATAACAACATTATAGGTAACTCATTAGACTTGGGCCTCGAATTATTTGTACAACTATTTAATCCTTATTTGTAGAAGGCTTAAAATGACCAGTTTTCATGTGAAGAAGGTGACAGTTAATGTTAATCATCACTCCACCATTGGCAATCGTCACATCTTCCCTAAGCCTTCTCGCAACTACTATATGTTTTCACTACAGTTGAATGTGTCTAGGCCAAATCCTTGTTTTATTGTTCTCTCTTGTTGCATTTCCAGCCAATTTCAATTGCCCAATTAAACCCGTTCGTACCCTATATATTGGGGAATTACTTGTTGGGTGATCGAAATCCACTAAATTCTGAAAATTATAGAACTATCCAATTTGGATATCTCAAGGTTAAAAAATATATAATACCAATCATGAATCTAAGTTGTGAATAAAATTAATTAACTAAACACAATGATCATATCCTAGACATTAATAATAAAACAAAAAAGTTTCCCTACTCCATGCACGATGGTAGTGTCAATTAATATTTGTAAGATTTAGTGCAAAATATATATTATTATTTGACATTAATTTAAAAATTAGCATTGACCGTATATTAAACATTCATTTTAAACATTAATATTATAATTGTGATTATGTGTTTAAAATTATAGTTTGTATAGATTGGTTGAAAATGGTTAACTGGTTTATATGCAATTTTAATGATAATTTGGTGGATTAAAAATAATTTTAGTGAAATTTTGTGCAATAATTAGTGCAATTTTGAATTAAATTTGATTTTTTTTGTATGAAAATACCTCATTAAAAAAGCACATGCATCGAAAATAACATCATAGGTAATTCATTAAACTTGGGCCTGGAATTATTTATACAACTATCTAATGCTTATCTGTAGGAGGTTTTGAAGAACTAGTTTTCATTTGAAGAAGATGATGGTGAATGTTAATCATCACTCCACCATTGGCAATCGTCACATCTTTCCAAAGCTTTCTCAACTACTTTATATTTTCAATGTCGGTTAAATGTGTTTGGGCAGAATCCTTATTTTTTTGTTCTCCCTTGTTGCATTTTCAGCCAATTCCAATTGTTCAATTAAACTCGTTCAAATCCTATATATTGGGAAATTACTTGTTGGGTGATTGAAATCCACTACATTCTGTAAATTATAGAACTATCAAATTTGGATATCTTAAGATTAAAAATATATAATATCAATTATGAATCTAAGTTGTAAATAAAATTAATTAACTAAACACAGTGACCATATCCTAAACATTAATATTTACAAAAATGGTTTCCCTACTCCATGCAGATGGTAGTGTCAATTAATATTTGTAAGATTTAATTCAAAATATATATTATTATTTGACATTAATTTAAAAATTAGCATTGACCATATATTAAACATTCATTTTAAACATTAATATTACAATTGTGATTATGTGTTTAAAATTATAGTTTGTATAGATTGGTTGAAAATGGTTCTGTGGTTTATATGCAAATTATTATGATAATTAGGTGGATTAAAAACAATTTTAGTGAAAATTTAGTGCAATAAATAGTGCAATTTTGAATTAAATTTGATTTTTTTTTTTTATAAAAATACCTCATGAAAAAAGCACATTCATCGAAAATAACAACATCATAGGTATTATGCTTGGGCCTAGAATTATTTATACAACTATCTAATCCTTATTCGTAGTAGGCTTAGAAGGACCAGTTTTATTGTGAAGAAGATGATGGTGAATGTTAATCATCACTCCACCATTGGCAATCGTTATATCCACTACAAGAAAACAATGAAATTCCAACAAAACAATTTCAATGAGTTTTTGCATTTTTTTCCATTGGAACCACTCATTCCAACGAAAATCTGACAGTTGAAAAAGTGGGAGTTGGGAATTGTAAAATTTCAACATAAATTCTAGTAGAAAAAAATTTCGACGGTACATTACAACGGATCTTGATCGTTGAAATTTTCACCAATTGAAATTATTTGCAACGTAAATTCCATCGACAAATCCAACGGTAAGTTTTCGTTGGAATTTCTTCCAACGAATTTTGACCGTTGGAATTTCAATTTTTGTAAATTATAAATGTGAATTCCTGCATTAATTCCAGCAACAAAAAAAAATGTTGGGATTTTTATTCCTATAGATATGTACCATTGAAATATTCAATTATTAAAAACTTTTCATCACAAACGTCATCGTTAATTCCAATAATTATTTTATATTAAAATTATTCCAACAAAAATTTATTTTAAAATATATTAAATTTTAATTGTTATATTAAAAAAAATCAAAATCAATCGAAATTACACAACATATAACCATTACAATTCAAATATATAATCAACTTCAAAAATATATAATAACTTCAAAGTTAAATACGTACAATTTAAAATAACTAGCGTCATAATAAAAACAATTACTTCTAAACATTGTAATCATAAATGTATATGCATTGATCACCCTTACAATTCACATCACCAACAAATATAAACAAATTTATAAAATAAATATTAACTCCTAGAAATCGCCATCTTCATCTTTTTCATGATAATCACCATCATCAATACCAAGGGCATGATCATCCTCTTCATTCTCATTTTCATTATCTATATTCTCAGCATCACAAGAAGATACACCTGAAGAATATGCATCATGGTTAGCATTGAATGAAGTGTTGTTCATCTTCTGAAGAATATTGCGTACAAAGGCTAATTCACTCTAAGCAATAGTTAAACGAGGTCTTAAGAAAAAATAACTAAGAAATACAATGGTTGTGGAGGTCAAATAATTTGTATAATTAGTATATGACTACTAGAAATTTAGATGACTACAAAATATAAAAAAATGTTAATATTATCAGATCATGTTAAGTGCTCCGACATTAGACATTTTTTTCTTAAGAAAAAAAATATGATAAAAAGCACAATTTTTCTCATTTAAAAAAAAAAAAAAACTAGAAAGTCTTATATATTCATCAAAATTACAAGCTCAGGAGATTCAATTAAATTCCCTCACAAACCTCGTTAAGTTAAACTAGGTTGGTCCTTTACAGAGTATGACACAAGTGTATGGGGAGGAATGCACTTGTGTATGCAAATTTTCACCTTTTTTAAACAGATTAACCTATCAGGAGGGTTGTCTGACAACTTCTCTGAGTGAATTAACTAGAATAGATAATCAACCTACTGAAAACTATGAAGTAATCAGTTGGACAACTATCTAAAAGGGTTATTAAGTGCGGAATGTGGTTGGCCTTTACTTTGAAAAATACATCTTAGTTAATTTCTGCAAAACACCAGTTATCACGAACTTTGTCCAAAGTTGTTTTACTTAAGATTTCTAATGTCAAATATTTTCAATAGGTTTTGTGTGCAATGTGTGATAATGATAGAAATACAGTAAGTAAATGACACATCAAATTATAGTGGTTCAGAGACTCAAGCTCCTACATCCACTTTTCTTGATTGAACAGGATAATTCCTTAACACCTGGAATTAACTTGTTTTATAGTGCCGAGGTGCACTGATCAACCACACTATCTTATTGCTTTGATCCCTAGGAAATCTGAGTCCTAGTGCTCAACTTCTCTGAGTTAAAGCTGTGTTTTCTCTTAACAGCTCTTAACTTCTCACTTCTACACCAAACACTACTTCACTTAAGAGGTAAGGGTTTGAGGTTTGGTTCCAACTAAGTGAGATATCCTTTACAATAAGAAAAATGTAAAGGGATAGGATATCTCTTTGCTAAGCTTGGATTTTACAAGATGGCTTAGCTAGAAGTGATCAGGAAACTTGGGATTCTAAGTTGTAAGCTTTTGTTTCCTTGAATGCTTGATAGTAGTTTGATAGCAGATAGTTGGATTCTTGAATCCTTGGATCACTTCTGTATTTAAAGAACAACTTGATCATCTATTCGTTGGAGAGATAGACATTCAAATTGTCTATTTGCAGCTCCATTGAAACGACTACTTGAGCATTCTTCTATTATCCACTGTGTATAGAAGGTTCTTCAATGGTTGCTTGAATGAATGGTGTTGACTTCTGAAAAATGTGGTTGTGCAGAATTGTGTCAGTTTCTAAGCTTGCACATTTTCCAAGAGTGATTGTGTCAGAACTTGTACTTCACCAACGGTTAGATTGGACAAGTTCACTGAACACCTTTTGCTGCAGGTAGAATGTTCTTTAATTCATTCAAGTCTTCAGTCTTTAATGCTTCTAAGTCTTTAATGCACATTCAAGCTTGATGGCTTTAATGTTTCATTAATGTTGTCTCTTGAGACAGAAGCATTCAATGCTCTTGATCTTTAACACTTCATCTTGATCTGATACAGCTCTTTTCATTGCTGGTTTAACAGATCAGGCTACTTGCTTGAGCCTTGTGCATTCAGCCATGTTGTCCACTTCAGTAGCTTTGTCTTCATGTGATCAACAAACTTGAGCTTAACAACAAAAACTATTAAGCTGCCTAACATACCAGCTTGGACAACTAGCCTGAAAACTAAGATCTCAACATTCATGAGATTCTTGCCTTAGACATAATTTTGAACTGTCTCAACTATCCTCAGAAAAGTAGACTGCCTATCATTCTCAACTAATCTGACTATCATCATTCAGGGGTTTTGGTATCTTAATCAAAATCAATTCATTTCCCAACAAACTACAAACAAAATCAAATTTTTTTGTTTAAAATAATATTCAGACACATTTAGATATATATTGTAACAGTTTTAAACGAGAGAGTTTCAAAAGATGTTACATGTACAAGAAAAAGTTAAGTTTCTTTTGACCTACCATGAATACAATTAAATATAATAATCTACAAATTGACGATTTTGCAGTGCTATTACAAGCTAAATTCAAGGTTTGGTAGATACAAGAAATTCTACCAGGACAACAAATTCAGGAGAAGGTACAACTCTCCTGAAGCTCAGGCTGAGGTCAAAAAGCCTGAAGAGAAAAGATCAAGGGACAAGTACTCTGATAGGAGAAGGTCCAGTAGAGCTGAACCTTCATCATCAAAAAGAAGAGATGAACCAAAGAAAGATAATGATGAAGACTTGTGCTATAATTGCAAGAAGAAAGGGCACTTCCAGTATGACTGCCCTGAATTGAGCTCTAAAGAGAGAAGAGAAAGGCAAGCAAAGAGAGACAGAAAGTTCACCAATAGAAAAGCCATGATGGCTGGTGAAGAATCTGAAAGTACTGAAAGCTTCAACTCTTCTGATGGACTGTTCTCCAACAGTGAAGATGATGATGATGTGTGCAACATGGCTCTTGAGAATGATGAGGTATCCTCTACTTCTAGTTCACCATCATTCATCTCACAAAACACTAGTGAGGTCAACCTGAAACTTTCCTTCGGAAAGTTGATGGAAGATTTCACTATGTTACAAGAATTTCATGACAACTGTGTGAGAGAGAATGAAAGATTGGCAATTGAACTTGCTAAAAACTCTGAGGTAGTTGTTGATGTCAAATCTACTGAGTTGTATCAACAAGTCTTGAGAGAGCTTGAGGAAGCAAATCTCAGGATAGTTGACCAACAGAAGGAGATTGATGATCAACTTCTCTCTCAGAAGAGAAAAGATTTTGAACTAAAAATTCTAAATGCTAAGTTTGAAAACCTCTCACATGAGTATGATATTCTTAAATCAAGTGAAGAGAGCCTGAAACTAAAGATGTCTGCTCTGAAGAAATCCTCTAGGGCAATAGAGGAAATTCAGAGTTACCAAAGACCTTTGGCTCAAAGAAGTGGATTAGGTTTTGATCCATTTGAATCTTCACCTTGTCTTAGTGTTGCTTCTACAAGTAACACTAAGAGAATCTTTGTTAAGTCAATGGCACAAGCTGAAAATGAAGTAATTCAGCCACTAAACAAAGGAAAGGGCAAAATGAATGATTTGCCTGCTCAAGTGCTTCAGGAGACTAGGCCAAAACCTAAGGAAATGGCCAAAGTGTTGGGAATTATCCCAATACCCAATAGTAGTCCCCCAACAATGTGGTCCCCAATTCTTGTGGTCCCCAACTCCTTTGTGGGAATATTATGGGACCACATTCCCCATCTCCTTTGTGGGGAATTATTGGCACTTGTGGGTTATGGACCGTCACGCTAGGGATCCTTTGAGACTCCCTTTAAAATTACCAAGATCTATTTGAAACGTCTTTTTGAGACTCCCAAGAATCTTTTGAGATGCCCTAGGGATCTTTCGAGACTCCCGGGAATCCTTTAAAATTACCAGGATCTATTTGAGACGTAATTTAAATATGAATTATCATAAATCTAATTTTATAATTTAAACAAATTAAATCAACTAATTCATGTAATGAATGTACGGTAAATAATTAAATCCCTAAACATGCGGAACTAAGGGATTACGTGTTTACCTTTGAATCGGAGAGATACCGTTGAGAAGAATAACAACTTCAACCCAATTGCCTTCTCGAGTATTCCCTAAGTCCTAGCCCGTTGATCCGGTGGGAGATCTCACGAACTAATAACTCTCAAGGAAGAATTAATTTTCTCTTGTTGCACACACTGTAATTTTGAAAATTACAGATCTCTCTTTTCCGTATTTTATGGAGAAGACCGATTTTTTTCTCAACTCTTAAAACTAAGAGTGGCGGTTTTTACTCTATTTATAAGAGAGAATAGCAAATTTATTTATTAGAAAATATTGGGGATCTAGAAATATTTTATTCTCCAAGAGATATTATATTATTTCCATATCTTTCTCCATAATATTCTCTCCCCAAAATAAGCGCTACTTTCCTCTCTTTCTTGCAACAAGATTAATTCTTATCTTTTTAATTACCTTAGTTAATGGACTTTTATTGGGCTACTTGAGGGGCCTTTAGGAGAATTAGGATTGGACCTCCCAATGGGCCCAGAAATCAATATTGAGCCACAATATTTTTCCAGCTCATTAATATTAATTCATTCCACTATAGAATTAATATTGCACTATCCATCCTAACCCATATTACGAAATATGGCTCCCGGTTATTATTTCCCGTGTTTAAGATTCAATGTCCATCAATTAATTTAAGCTACTGAATGCTTTAATTAATTAATATCTTTTATTCCTTAGAGTAAGGACAGCTCAACATTATTATCATACCGGAAATAAATTCCACTGATCAGATTTGATATGATAAACCTTCTGAGCCCACCAAGGGGACATAATCAACTTGACACTCCAAGACACGATTCTCTGTATTAATTTTGGCAATCTGTCCTATAATTAATAATATTGCCCAAAATATAAAGTATTGAATCACAATGATTCTTTACCCATAATAAATCAAAGCAATACTTCTTAACTACAGACAATTCCATTTAAGTGACAGAGATTAAGAAATCAACAACCACTGAGGTCTAATTCTTCATTCCTTAAGCCAGTCTAGAAGAATTACCTCTCTGTAGGTCCTATTCAGCACATCAAAATGCACTAGTGTAATCTCTTGGTCAAGACAAACCAATCTGAGCCTTACACCTCAACTTCTACCAATGGATTGTTCAATTCCATCTAAGTTGTGAATCAATTGTACTTATATACAAGGAACTGACAATGTGATCTTCTGTGATCTTCTACACACCACATTGTCTACAATGTAAAGTACATCTGAACGTTTATGCAATAAATAATTACCATTCATTATATTTAAAGCAACCAGTGACAAAAATTTATTCTCATTAATAAGTGCAAAAATCAGTTTGTATACATAAGTAGCACTAAAAGCATACTTGCCAGTATAACCCTAACAATCTCCCACTTATACTCAAAGTCTGCTTTTAAGTATACTACAGCACGTCCATGTTCTACATGTCCTAATAAATTCTCCCACTTATACTCAAAGCAGCTTGGCAACGCACTTTGACCCCCATTCCTTCCACATGTCTCTCGAATGTACTCTGAGGCAGACCCTTTGTGAAGGGATCAGCTAGGTTGTCTTCCGATGCGATCTTTGCCACCACTATATCTCCTCTCTTAACGATTTCTCGTATAAGATGGTATTTCCTTTCAATGTGTTTGCTTGCCTTGTGAGCTCTTGGTTCCCTTGAATTTGCAACTGCTCCAGCATTATCGCAATAAATAGTGATAGTGCTGGGCAAATTCGGAATCACATCCAAGTCCACTAAGAAGTTCTTAAGCCAAACCGCTTCTTTCGCTGCTTCACAAGCAGCTACATATTCGGCTTCCATGGTAGAATCAGCGATGCATTTCTGCTTCACACTTCTCCATGTCATGGCTCCACCCCCCAAACAAAACACACTACCCGAGGTAGATTTTCTAGAATCCATGTCTGATTGGAAATCTGAGTCCGTATAACCCACAGGGAATAGACTATCTGACTGATAAACCAACATTCTATCTCGAGTTCTTTTTAGATACTTGAGAATGTTTTTAACTGCAGTCCAATGTTCTTTCCCTGGGTTACTTTGATATCTTGCTACCATGCCTACAGCAAAACAAATATCCGGTCTCGTGCACAGCATTGCATACATGAGGCTTCCAACTGCCGATGCATATGGAATGTTTCTCATCTCATCCATCTCCTTTTGTGTCTTAGGACACATCTCTTTAGATAGATGAATTCCATGTCTGAAAGGAACAAATCCTTTCTTGGAATTTTGCATGCTGAATCGTTTCAAAATAGTGTCTATGTATGAGGTTTGGGATAAGCATATCATCCTTTTCTGGCGATCTCGAGTAATCTTAATCCCAAGGATGTGACCAGCTTCTCCTAAATCCTTCATATCAAACTGTTTTGACAACCATACCCTCACGTCTGTCAACACCTTTTTATTGTTTCCAATAAGCAGAATGTCGTCTACGTATAATACTAAGAATACCAAGGCAGTTCCGATACACTTCTTATAGACACAACTCTCAAACTCATTTTGATCAAATCCATAGGATTGTATCACCTGATCAAAACACTGATTCCAAGCTCGCGATGCTTGCTTAAGTCCATATATTGACCTTTTAAGCTTGCATACAAGATTCTCTTGGCCTTTTTCAATGAAGCCTTCGGGTTGGCGCATGTAGATTTCTTGTTCAAGACTTCCATTTAGGAAAGCTGTCTTGACATCCATTTGCCAGATCTCAAAGTCTAGGTGAGCTGCAATCGACAAGAGAATACGGATAGACTTAAGCATAGCTACAGGCGAAAAGGTCTCCTCATAATCGATTCCTTCTTTTTGAGTATATCCTTTTGCCACTAGTCTAGCTTTGAAGGTTTCAACCTTCCCATCTGATCCTCTTTTTCTCTTGTAGACCCACTTGCATCCAATAGGTTTTACACCTTTGGGTGGTTCCACAAGCTCCCACACTTTGTTATGATCCATAGACCCCATTTCTGCTTCCATTGCAGTTTGCCAAGAATCTGCATCCTTGTCTTGGATTGCCTCATCGTACGTCCAGGGGTCAGATTCATCCTCTCCGGGGACCAAGTCCGAAGACTCTCCCACGAACATGAATCGCTCAGGTTGTCTCACAACCCTCCCACTACGACGAGGTTCCGGTTGTGTTTGTGTATCGCTTGGTACATCTACTTGTACACTTGGTATAGGAGTTGGCCCTCTTAGTTCATTTAAGGTAATCTCACTCTTGGGCTTTCTATTACTCATATAGTTTTCTTCCATAAATCTAGAATGTGTGCTTATCACAATTCGCTGATCCTTTGGACTATAGAATAAACCCCCTTTCGTTCCTCTAGGATATCCTACAAACAGCCTTAATTCTGAACGAGGATCTAACTTTCCAGCTTCCTTGTCCAACACGTATGCAGGACACCCCCAAATTCTTATGTGTCTTAGACTAGGCTTTCGCCCGCTCCACAATTCTGTAGGGGTTTTAGGAACTGATTTGGAAGGTACCAAATTCAGAATGTAAGTCGCTGTTTCCAAGGCATGACCCCAAAACGACTTAGGTAAATCTGAATAACTCATCATAGATCTGACCATCTCTAAAAGAGTTCGATTTCTTCGCTCTGCAACCCCATTTTGTTGAGGGGTTCCGGGTGCAGTTAATTGGGATACAATCCCTTCGCCTGATAAGTAGCCCAAAAATTCATTGCTGAGGTATTCGCCTCCACGATCTGATCGTAGAAACTTGATACTCTTTTCCCTATGCTTTTCCGCTTCAGCCTTAAACTCTTTGAATTTATCAAAGGTCTCAGACTTATGCCGCATTAGATAGATGTATCCATATCTTGAGTAATCATCGATAAAAGTAACGAAATACTCAAAACCTCCCTTTGCTTGAATTGACATTGGTCCACATACATCAGTATGAACGAGTTCTAACACTTCACTAGCTCTATTCCCCTTTGCCCCAAAGGCTCTTTTGGTCATTTTACCCTCTAAACATGATTCACATGTTGGAAACGGCTCAACCTGGAGTGATTCCAACAAGCCGTCGTTCACCAACCTTTGAATCCTTCTTAGATTAATATGACCAAGTCTAAGATGCCACAGAAGTGTTTCGTTCATGTCTGAAGAATGCTTTCTTTTCTTAGAAATAGTCGATGTGTTATGCGATTCATTTTGTGTGGAATGTGCACAATTAATAGTATAAAGATTATTCACCAATGCTCCCGAACAGATAATCTCGTCATCACGACAAATAACGACATTCTTATTAAAAGAAACTGAATATCCATCCAAAATTAGTTTAGAAACTGAAATCAAATTCTTTCTAAAACTCGGAACATAAAGAACGTCTTTTAAAACTAAAATTCTATCACTAAAAGATAGTTGCACATCTCCCACTGCAACAGCCGCCACTTTCGTAGCATTGCCCATGGTGATGATGATCTCACTCCCACTAAGTTGTCGGGTTAGCTTGAACCCCTGAAAATTGAAACAAATATGATCAGTGGCTCCCGTATCCACCACCCACGAATGGGAAGAATACACCGCTAAACAAGTTTCAATTACTAGTGCGTGAGAATTACCTTGCTTACCAGCCTTCTTAGGCTTGGTACAGGCTGACTTCCAATGTCCTTTCAGACCGCAACTAAAGCACTTTCCCTTAGTGGTCTTTTTCTTGACACCTCCCTCAATTGGTATCTTTTCCTTGTTATTAGCTTGTTTCTGGCCATTTGCCTTCTTCTTCTTTCCACCTTTCGGTGCAGAATTAGAAGATGGACCGTTTGCCAACATAGCCGTATGCTCGTTCCTTGGTCCCATTAACATCTCAGCCGAAACCAAAGCTTGCAAGAGCTGAGCCAACGTATACTCTTGATTATTCATCGTATAGTTCAGTTGGAACTGCTCAAAACTTTTCGGTAGAGAATGGAGTACGAAATCGATTTGCGTTTCCGCATCGAATTCAGCACCAAGAATCTCAAGTTTGTTAAGAAAACCCATCATCTTAAGAACGTGATCCCTCACGGGCGTTCCCTCGACCATTTTCTGTGATAACATATCTCGCATGGTCATTTGTCTAGCCGTACGATTCTGATGAGCAAAAAGTTCATTAAGGTTCATCATAATAGCTGAAGCGGATTCCATGTTCTGGTGTTGGTGTTGCAACACATCTGACATTGAAGCCAAGATGGTACACCTAGCCATTTCATCGGATCTCATCCACTCCTTATGATATTCCTTATCTTCTTGGTTCGTCTCATCCGTAGGGGCAGGGGGTTTAGGTTCATCAAGTACCCACTTATGCTGTTGTGCAGTCAAGACTATAAATAAATGTCTTTTCCAATCCACATAATTCTCTCCTTCCAATTTATTTTCTTTAAGTATACTAAACAGTGGGTTAAAAGGAGACGACATGCTGAACTGAGAATAAAATATACAATTTGTATTAATATCCTATTAACACAAAAATTATCACATAATTTGATCACATGTACTATATCAAAAACCTCAAAAAATCGATATAAACATGCATCAGCCAACATCTTAAAACCAATTTAAGTAAGTCACGATGAGTGTGATCGTTTACTCAAATACATTTAAGCAGGTTACAAACAAAGCAGTTACAAACCTTTAATTCAAAATTAATAGTTGGCTTCAACCTGGCCATATAAAATTGACAGGGACTCCGATGGGGAGTTAATATATCAATTTTATACCTAAGTAATAACCATAATTAAATACAGGACTATTATTTCGTTTTGAATAAGCCACTCGATGGGAGGGTCATACCGCCACTAGTAATAATCCACAATCATCCTTAAAGGAATTTATTCATGTGAACTTATCTTTTGACCTATCCGATAGGGAGAGAGGCGCTTGCCAATGCGTAGCCAAAAGACTTCACAAATAAATAAATTATGGAGGCCATTTAATCAATTTATTATCTTAAATAAATTTAATTAATAAAAAAAACATACTTAGTAATTTTTTAAACTAGAGGTTTTTCACGAATTCTCATGCAGAATTAACAAATAATCATAGCATAATAACAAAACAAAAATTAAACACAAATTAGGCAAACACGTCCAATTATCATGGTTTAATTTTCTCGTTTTGAAGGAACGAGAATTCGTACACCCACGACCGCAAAAAAATCACGCCACGCCTACAAGCGACTCGTGTGGCTTGGTCGTTCGGGTGCCTCCGATTCTTTAATCCGTCTAACGGTCTTCGTCTTTGACCCGTTACAATTTATTTACAAAAAATAAATCTAACATCTAGACTAGTTTATTACAAATTAAATAATCTAATCTACCCGTGGATTTTCTCACGGAAAAAACAAATCTGACCGAATCAGATTAAAAACCACATTCAAACAACATAAATTAAAACATACATTAAAACCATGATAATTGGATACCTGCAAAAAAGATCTAACAATTCTACCATCCAAATATCAATTTAATGTAAATAGATTTAAATTCTAATTTAAATTACAGAGCCCAAAACCTTGGCTCTGATACCATCTGTTGGGAATTATCCCAATACCCAATAGTAGTCCCCCAACAATGTGGTCCCCAATTCTTGTGGTCCCCAACTCCTTTGTGGGAATATTATGGGACCACATTCCCCATCTCCTTTGTGGGGAATTATTGGCACTTGTGGGTTATGGACCGTCACGCTAGGGATCCTTTGAGACTCCCTTTAAAATTACCAAGATCTATTTGAAACGTCTTTTTGAGACTCCCAAGAATCTTTTGAGATGCCCTAGGGATCTTTCGAGACTCCCGGGAATCCTTTAAAATTACCAGGATCTATTTGAGACGTAATTTAAATATGAATTATCATAAATCTAATTTTATAATTTAAACAAATTAAATCAACTAATTCATGTAATGAATGTACGGTAAATAATTAAATCCCTAAACATGCGGAACTAAGGGATTACGTGTTTACCTTTGAATCGGAGAGATACCGTTGAGAAGAATAACAACTTCAACCCAATTGCCTTCTCGAGTATTCCCTAAGTCCTAGCCCGTTGATCCGGTGGGAGATCTCACGAACTAATAACTCTCAAGGAAGAATTAATTTTCTCTTGTTGCACACACTGTAATTTTGAAAATTACAGATCTCTCTTTTCCGTATTTTATGGAGAAGACCGATTTTTTTCTCAACTCTTAAAACTAAGAGTGGCGGTTTTTACTCTATTTATAAGAGAGAATAGCAAATTTATTTATTAGAAAATATTGGAGATTTAGAAATATTTTATTCTCCAAGAGATATTATATTATTTCCATATCTTTCTCCATAATATTCTCTCCCCAAAATAAGCGCTACTTTCCTCTCTTTCTTGCAACAAGATTAATTCTTATCTTTTTAATTACCTTAGTTAATGGACTTTTATTGGGCTACTTGAGGGGCCTTTAGGAGAATTAGGATTGGACCTCCCAATGGGCCCAGAAATCAATATTGAGCCACAATATTTTTCCAGCTCATTAATATTAATTCATTCCACTATAGAATTAATATTGCACTATCCATCCTAACCCATATTACGAAATATGGCTCCCGGTTATTATTTCCCGTGTTTAAGATTCAATGTCCATCAATTAATTTAAGCTACTGAATGCTTTAATTAATTAATATCTTTTATTCCTTAGAGTAAGGACAGCTCAACATTATTATCATACCGGAAATAAATTCCACTGATCAGATTTGATATGATAAACCTTCTGAGCCCACCAAGGGGACATAATCAACTTGACACTCCAAGACACGATTCTCTGTATTAATTTTGGCAATCTGTCCTATAATTAATAATATTGCCCAAAATATAAAGTATTGAATCACATTGATTCTTTACCCATAATAAATCAAAGCAATACTTCTTAACTACAGACAATTCCATTTAAGTGACAGAGATTAAGAAATCAACAACCACTGAGGTCTAATTCTTCATTCCTTAAGCCAGTCTAGAAGAATTACCTCTCTGTAGGTCCTATTCAGCACATCAAAATGCACTAGTGTAATCTCTTGGTCAAGACAAACCAATCTGAGCCTTACACCTCAACTTCTACCAATGGATTGTTCAATTCCATCTAAGTTGTGAATCAATTGTACTTATATACAAGGAACTGACAATGTGATCTTCTGTGATCTTCTACACACCACATTGTCTACAATGTAAAGTACATCTGAACGTTTATGCAATAAATAATTACCATTCATTATATTTAAAGCAACCAGTGACAAAAATTTATTCTCATTAATAAGTGCAAAAATCAGTTTGT
Organism: Galeopsis tetrahit; assembly: GCA_963675135.1. Lineage (NCBI taxonomy): Eukaryota > Viridiplantae > Streptophyta > Magnoliopsida > Lamiales > Lamiaceae > Galeopsis > Galeopsis tetrahit. Next base: position 52,582,712 of record OY776123.1, read on the forward strand.
ATACATAAGTAGCACTAAAAGCATACTTGCCAGTATAACCCTAACACAAAGTCCCTGAACACAAGAGGAATGTTGGTCAGCAGAGTAGACCCAATGGAAGGGCAACTCTCCTTAACAATGTTCAGAGGAGTTATCCAAGGTATAATCAGCCTAGGACAACTCTACTGAGAAAGCCTCAGCTGACTAGACCTAAGGACAACTATCCTCAAAGGCAAAATAAAATGAGACAACCAAACCCCTTCATGCCAAAGGGTAATGGTCATAAGAAAGCCTTTCCTCAAAGATTCCCTCAAGTAGCACAAAGAACTCATAAGTTCAGGAGATTTGACAACCCTCCTGAAACTTACAGAGTTAACACTTTCATACATACTTTCTCAAAGGCATTTAAGGGAAAGACATTGTATGTAGATGCTAGAGGAAAACAACTTAGCCACCTTGAATCAATCAGGGTTATTAGGCAAGTTTGGGTTCCTAAAGGTACAGCTAACCTCTCAGGACCCAAAACTCAAAGGGTACCTAAATCTATCTAATTGCAGGTACCAATGGGCCACAAGAAGAGGAGCATGAGAAAAAAGTCAGCATGGTACCTTGACAGTGGATATTCAAGGCACATGACTGGAAACAAGGAACTCCTCACTGATTTTATTGAGAAAGAAGGCCAAATGTCACATTTGGAGACAGCTCACAAGCAACAACAAAAGGTTATGGTACTTTGATGATTGGTAACATCAAAGTATCCAATGTATCTTATGTGGCTGGTCTCAAATATAATCTCTTAAGTATCAGTCAATTCTGTGATAAAGATTTCAATGTTGAGTTTTCAAGTGGAAAATGCTTAATCATAGATAAGACTCAACAAATTCTATTGACTGGAACTAGGAAAGGAAATGTGTATTTTGCAGACTGGGGCAAGTCTACTGATGCTGCATGTTTCATTGCTAAGAGTTCTAGTGAACAAAGCTGGTTATGGCATAAGAGATTAAACCACTTGAACTTCAAAACAATGAACAAGATTGCTAGAAATGCATTAGTTAAAGGACTACCTAATGAGGTTTTCATTAAAGAGCATGTTTGCAAACCATGCCAAGAAGGAAAACAGATTAAAGCCTCATTCAAAGAAAAACCAGTCATCTCTACTGAAAGGGTACTAGAGCTTTTACATATGGACTTATTTGGACCAATTACCCCAGCAAGCATTAATGGTAGAAAATACACATTGGTTGTAGTAGATGACTTCTCTAGGTTCACATGGGTAGTATTTCTCCTTAATAAGAAGGAAACTCAAGTCAAACTGCCTGAACTTTTAAAGAGATTGTCAAATGAGAAAAGCCTTAGCATTATCAAGATTAGATCTGATAAAAGCACTGAGTTCATAAACTCTTACATCAATGAGTATTGCACATCAAATGGGATAGCTCATGAAACCTCAGCAACTAGAACTCCTCAACAAAATGGAGTTGCAGAAAGAAGAAATAGAACCTTAAAAGAAGCTTCTAGAACCTTAATTGCTGATTCTAACTTACCTAAGAGGTTTTGGGCTGAAGCTATAAACACTGCATGCCATACTCAAAATAGATGTTTGATCACTAAGGGGCAAGGCAAAACCCCCTATGAACTCTGGAAAGGAAGAATGCCTAAAGTGTCATATTTTCACATCTTTGATAGCAAAGCTGATGAGGGAGTATTCCTTGGATATTCTCAAATCAGTAGAGCTTTCAGAGTCTACAACAAGAAAACCCTTATTGTGGAGGAAACACCTCATGTTGTGTTTGATGAATCTATTAATGAGTTCAGGAATGAGAACTTAGAACCAGAAGAAATCACACAGAGGACAACCAGACTGAGCCTAAAGGACAAAGACACAGAATTCATAGATGTTGTCCAAGCCAACCTACCTGAAAACTTTACATTGGACAACAATCCTGAAGGCAATCCTCCTGAGGCAAACCCCACTGAAGGAAATGGTGAACTGATTAATCCAATCCCAGTTCACATCCAGGTAACAACTACCAATGAAGAAGCAGTCCCTGCTGAGGTAGTAAATGGGTCAAATAATCAAGGGGGAACTCAAAATGTTGAAAATACCAATGTCCCTGACATTGAGGACAACACCCCTGATTATGATCCTGAATTAGATCCTGCATTCAATTATCCTGAATTTTATGATCAAAATGACTCAACTTCAGTAGAGGACAACTCTACTGAAGAGATCAGAAAAAGAAGGACTTGTTTGTCTGACCATCCTACTGATCTAATACTTGGTGACCCAAGTATAGGAGTCAAAACAAGGAGATTTCATGGTGAAAGCGCTCTATTCTGTTGTTTCTTGTCAGAGCAAGAACCAAGTGATATTGAAGAAGCACTTCAAGATGCCAATTGGATCACAGCCATGCAGGAAGAACTGAACCAATTCACCAAAAATGAAGTATGGGAGCTGGTGGATAGACCTTCACATCAAGATGTTATTGGAACCAAGTGGGTATTCAAGAACAAGAAGAATGAGAATGATGTGATTGTCAGAAACAAAGCAAGACTAGTGGCAAAGGGTTATTGCCAACATGAAGGCATTGACTATGATGAGACATTTGCACCTGTGGCAAGGCTAGAAGAAATAAGGCTCTTTCTAGCCTATGCAGCCCACAAAAGGTTCAAAGTGTATCAAATGGATGTCAAGAGTGCCTTTCTGAATGGAGTCTTGAAAGAAGAGGTCTATGTGGAGCAACCACCTGGTTTTGAGGTTGGAAACCAAGTTTACAGACTGAAGAAGGCTCTATATGGACTCAAACAAGCCCCTAGGGCTTGGTATGATACTCTGTCACAATTTCTCTTGGATCATGGATTCACCAAGGGAACTGTGGACAGAACACTCTTCAGAATCTCTGAAGGAGAGGACATCTTGCTTGTCCAAATTTATGTTGATGACATAATATTTGGATTCCCCAATGAGAAGCTATGTGAGAAGTTCTCAAAGCTTATGCAAAGCAAGTTTGAGATGTCCATGATGGGGTTGATGAACTTCTTTTTGGGACTTCAAGTCAAGCAATCAAAAGAAGGGATCTTCCTCAACCAAGCTAAGTACACCAGAGAAATGATCAAAAAGTTTGGGTGTACAACTAGCAAGCCAGTAAGGATCCCAATGAACACTAATTGGAAGATGGATCCTGATGAGAGTGGTGTTCCAACCAACTCCACTGAGTATAGAGGAATCATTGGGTCACTCCTCTATCTCACTGCCAGCAGACCTGACATCACCTTTGCAGTAGGTGTTTGTTCAAGGTTTCAAGCAAATCCTAAGAAAAGCCACCTTGAGGCTGCAAAGAGGATTTTGAGGTATCTCAAAGGCACTGAGAATCTAGGCCTTTGGTACCCTGCTGATGACAACATTGAGTTAACTGGCTACTAAGATGCTGATTATGGAGGATGCAGAATTGATAGAAAGTCCACTTCAGGGACTTGTCAATTCTTAGGCAACAAGCTCATATCTTGGTTCTCCAAGAAGCAAAACACAGTGGCTACTTCCACCACTGAAGCTGAATATGTTGCAGCTGGAAGTTGTTGTGCTCAAATCCTTTGGTTGAGACAACAACTAAGAGACTACAAAGTCAACTCTACTGAAGTGCCAATATTTTGTGATAACAACAGTGCAATTGCAATATCACAAAATCCTGTCTTGCACACAAGATGCAAACATGTGGACATCAAGCATCACTTCATTAGAGATCATTTGGAGAAGAAGGACATAAAGTTGGTCAAGATCCACACAGATCATCAAAAAGCTGATATTCTAACAAAGCCACTTGCAGAGGCAAGGTTTCTGGAGCTATCAGCAGAGTTTGGATTACTTGATCCAGGGAAGTTGGACAAGTAAAAACCATTGGAGTTAATGGTGTAAAGGAAATTAATTTGGTTTTCAGCAGACTTGGTCAAGTCTACTGAAACTCAGAAAAGATGACCTCAAATGATCAGGACTCTTGTCCACTGAATCTCAGGACACTTGTCCACATCTTTTCAGGACACTTGTCCAAGTGGGGTCAGATAAGTTGTCATGACTATCAAACTATTCTCTTGGTTTGATAAGCACCTAAATTGGGTAATCATTGCCTATTTTGATATCTGTCCCATTCCTTTTACAGATATCACCTTTTTGGGATTTTAATTTGTCTCCCACCCAAAAGGTCGCTTTCCATGCATTTAATGCCAAGATTTAACTCATTGTTTGCATTACAGTTTTCAAGCCATGATCTACCTTGAAAACTCCCCAACCATTAACTAATATTAAATAACTTCCACGTTTTGAATAAAACCAATAACTCACTGTTACATTGGTTTTTGACTATTGGATCAAAACTGGCCAACTCCCCTGAAATCAATCCTGGCCGTCCAAGTGTGTTTTTCCATTTTTGACAACCGTTGAAAACTCTAAAAACTCACCAACTCATTGACAAACATTCTTTTTAGAATATTCTCAAGCCTTAAGATCCCCCACAAACACTTCTTACCCAAGTATTCGAAACCCTAGCTCTTATCTTCTTCAAACACTCTCAAACTCTCTCAAATTCATTTCTGTGTTCTTCTATGGCTCCTAAAGTTAGACCAGAAATGATCATTGATTTCTCCAACAAGGCTCTAGACCTTGATTTTGGGTATCTAAGTAACAAGAACAGCCTACTGATAAGGTGTTGGAACTTCAGGAACAAAGGTCTCTCCAACTTGCTCTAAGAGAGAGCAGAGCTGAAAGCAGGACCAAGTCTAAGTCAAGGACCAACTCATCTGGTTCTGGAACTCCAGAATCCAAGGTCCCTGAAGGTCAACAAATAGAGGCCAACCTCCCTGAAAATCAGAACCCTGAGCCCAACTCCCCTGAAACTCATGTTACTCCCACCAATCACCCCCATCAATCTTACAAAGAGATATTCTCCAGAAGGGAGTGTGCAAAGAAGTGGGATAGATGTGCTAGCAGATTTAGCAGTAGATGAGACAAGGCTTCAATCACCCCTTGATTCATCTATGCTCAATTATTCAAAGTTGTTGGAAGTTGCACTTCATGAGCCAACCCCCATAAGCAAAGCCCCTTCAGATCCATTGCTCTCAAAAGCAACTGAAGTACCTTCAATTGCACCCAATCCTTCTGAAGCCAACATCCCTGAACTTAACCTTCCTGAAGCCACATTAGGAGAAACCAGAGTCAACTCCCCTATAACCCAAAGTCCGCATTCAAGTGGAGATGAGGAGGAGTATACTTATGAAAGTATGCTCAGAGGAGGAGTCAAGGCTACTGTGGACAGTTTGTATCCACAACTTGCTGAATTTCCAAGAATTCAGAAGATGTTCCATGATTTGAGGATGCTTGTGGATGTGAAAGATAAGACCATAATGGAGATATCACAAGTCATCCAAGATAAAGGTGCAAACTAGTGGCAAGTGGAGGAAAGCAGATTGCTACACTTTGCTGGTGTGTTAAAAACCAGATTCCTCATTGATGAGGAGGTTTTTGCAAAGTTAGTGGAGGATAAGATCATTGAGGAGAAAGAGAGAAAAGCTAAGGGCATCAAACACCCTGAAAGTAGCTCAAATGATGATGATTCCCCTGATGATCCCTCAAACCCTTCAAATCCCAACCCTCCTGAAACCAAATTGCTTTCAACACCCCTTCTAACCTATCATAGAAAAGGCTTTGTGTCATCAGAGGTGTTGACCAAGGGTGGTAACACAACCAAAGACACATCTGCCAATGAAGGTTCTTCTGAACCCAAGGCACAACCTAAATATGTTGAGGTTCCTATCATAGAGGCTAGTTTGATTAAGGCCTATTCAGTGTCAGAAGAGTTGGACACTGATCAGCCCTTAATCATTCAGGATGACTCAGTGGCTGCTGAAATAAGCAATGTGATCTCCCCACAACTGCCATTTTTGAACCTTGTTGAAGGTAAAAATGCTGCAGGTCTAGGTGATGGTGTTGAAAAGGAAAATTTAGCTGAAAAATCAGAGGGAGTAGAGGATGAAAGAGAGGTTGTAATCACTAAGATAGTGAGTGTACCACCAAATGAGGGTGACATAAGTGAGGAAGGACAGGTTATTCTTGAAGTCAAATCTGAACTTCAAGAATCCCTTGATGAAAGGAGGCCTGTTTCTTTAAGTGAGGACATTATTAATGAAGGGAGAAAAGAAAAAGTTGAAAATGAGAAGAAGACTGCTGATGTATCAGAGTCTTATGAAAAAGAAACTGAGGGTGATGAGTGTGTTTTCACTAACCCTTTTGATTTATCTGATATTGCAGGTATATCTCTTGACCAAATATTTGCAGATGATTTCTTGACAGATGCTCCCATCCATGTTGATTCTGGATTAGCTCAAGCCCTACTTGGCTTGCAATCAACTAAGTTGGACTCCTTGGCTCATCAAGTCCAATCAGCTCATGAAGAAACCACTGGAGCTTTAGATGAGCATGGCAGAACCTTGGCATCTGTAGAAATGAGATTAACTGGCTCTGAAGATGTGGTGTTACCCACATTGGAAGCAAGAATTGAAGGAGTGGAATCTGGTCTTCAAACCATTTCCACTGAAGTTCACAAAGCCAAAGTCAGTATGGAGAACATCTCAAAGGAGGTCAAGAAGGAACAAAAGCTGCTCAGAGATAATCACAATGCCAATGTTCAAGCTATAAGGCTAACCATCAAGCAAGCACTTGGAAAGAAGACTGCCTTGCAGAAGAAAAGAGCAGAGGCACAAAGACTTGCCATGGTGAAAGCAGCTTCAGAGAAATTCTCCCAAGAGGTGATGGCCAACATTGCTGAAGGTGCAGTGGCCAACCTCACTAAGCTTCTTAAAGCCCAATTGGATGCATCTCTGAAAGCAACCTTGGAAGAGGTTGTCCAACAAAAGATGAAGCATGTTCTAGCTTTTCTTAGCTTGAGCAGTGATAGGATGCAGAACATACATGATGAAAATGTATACTTGTTGGAGGAGATGAAGTCTCTAACCCAAGCCCAGTCCTTGATGGCATCAACTATGAGTGAGCTTAGGCCTGAATGTTTTGATGCTGCCAAAAAGGGGGAAAGGGAAAGAGCAAGGGCAAAAGGTGCCTTAGTCATTGGAAGCCCAGTGAAAGGGAAGGACAAAGTTGTTGAATCTAAAGGAAAAGAACCAGCAGTGCTGAACTTGGAAGATTTGGATGAAGAGGAACAATTAGCACTAGCCTTGAAGAACTCAATGGCCTCAGCTCAAGAGGAAGGAGTTAGGCTACAGCAAAGGCCAGGTGGTGAAGTGTCTGGTTTGGACAAAGATGCTGAAGGTGTCCAAACTAGAGGAAAGATCAAGAGGGCCAAAGGAAAGAAAAGACAAGCTGAGACATTTACTGACTTTCCCAACAGTCTTGATTTGCCTCCTGAGTTCAGAATTGCTGATGATGAGCCTATCTCAAAGAAGGCCAAAAATGCTGAAAAAGCCAAGACTGCTGAAGTGCCCAAGGCTGCTGAAAAAGACAATTCTTCTGAGAAGGAAAAGTCTACTGAGACTAAGTCCACTAATGGTTCCAAAGCTTCTGAAGATGTGGAGGAGTTGTATGAAGAAGGCTTTGGACCTGGACCTAAGAAGAAGAAAGTTGTGTTGCTAAATGATCCATCAAAGCTGTTTCATGAAGGGTATGGCAAAGACCCTGAAACTCAACAGAAACTGGCCATGAAGCACAAAGAGCAAGAGACAAAAGAAGAGCAGACTTCCAAAAGCCTAGAAGGAAGAGAGCAACTTACAACAAGATGAAGCCACAGCTGTTGATCCCAATGGACACTAAATATCCTCACTTGGATAAATGGGTGCCAATTCAGCTGAATGACTCATGGGAGGAAGCCAAAAGGGAGTTTGTCTATGACTTCTATGTCATTGACAGATGGAATGGAAAAGATGCCAACTCCACTTTTGCTGAGTTCATGATAGAGTATCATAGAGAACTCTATCAACAACTACTTGCAGCTGCTGATATTGTAAGATTTGAACTCACTGCCCCCAAGCCAATCATATACATGCCTCCAAAGCTTGATGGATGGATTGATCAGTCAAAAATCCTGAAGGAATTTACTAAGATCCTCAAGCTGAACAAGATGGTTCTTGGACCCAAGGGAACAAACCAAGAGGCCATGGAGCTGAAGAGAAGAGTGTGGGCACAATATGGGATGGTGCCACCTCCTGAGGATGATCTCTGAAATGGCTAAGTCTTCTGACCTTTTTATGAGTTAAAACTTATCTTACCTGAAGATATGTTTTTAATTGGTCATTTATACTGAAGTTTTGGTCAAGATTGCTGATGTGGTGTGCTCTGACAAGTTGTTAAGCTCTGATATGATTTGGTTGCTCTGATATGCTCTTGTTACTCTGATATAAGAGTTTGTGCTCTGATACTAGAAGATCTAGATACCATTAACTGATTTGATTATGCTCTGATACTGGAAGATCTAGATACTTTTAAGTATTCAGTTGTTTGCTCTGATACTCTAGATTTTATGTTTAGTGTATGCTCTGAAATTTCTGCAATGTAATGATAAATTGTAATGATGTCTTGAATTCATGCTCTGATATGTTATCTTCAACTATCAACATGCTTGTAATGATTTTCATATGAATGATAGTTGAACTGACTTTGAATCAAGAAACACTATTGCAGAAATCTCTCTATGCCTATCCTTGAAACCTATTTGCAACTTGAACAGTGAGTACACTAACACATTGTTTTTCAGGAATATTGACCTTAGTCATGTCTTCTGAAGATAAATGTAATAGGTGTAGTCAAGTCACTTTTGCATAGAATGTATAGGTTTTGGCATCATCAAAAAGGGGGAAATTGTTGGGAATAAAATGAGATATGTTTTGATTCAATACCAAAACCCCCTAAGACATGCCTAAGTCAAGATGATTATGTTCTAAGAATGTTAGAACATATAGAATAAGGCCAGAAGAGAAGTTGATATGTTAGGCAGCTCTTAGTTGATTAGATGCACAATTTGTGGGGGAACACATGCTTTGAAGTCCATCAAGAACAAGTCCCCTCAAGGCTCAAACTCTGGAACCAACACTAAGTCTTTTGAAGACCAACTATGCTGATCAGAAGATTTGTCTAGAGGAGTTGTCTCAGCACAGTTAAACAAGATCAAGTATTCTGAAAGCTTGAGGTCAACTATGCTAAAGAGTTAAAGACAACAATACCCTAAAGATCCTTGATGAATCATGCTAAGATCACTTTGAAGTGAAGCAAAGGGTAAGAGCCAAGTCATCTGAAATGAGCAAGCCAACCATGCTGATAAGCAAGTCAGCTGATAGTGATAAGGAGAGTTGTCCATTTGATAAGGAATGTTGTCCTATCATTGGAACAGCCTTCAGAAGCCATGTCCAAGTCTTATCAAGAGAATCTTAAAGTCAGACATTGGGAAGAGTGCTGCAGAATGAAGACAAAGTCTAAACAGTCGTTTATTTCCCAAATGAGGACATGTCACTATCAAGAATCTGTCTTCTAAGTTGAAGAACTGAAAGAAGACATTTATGGACATTTGAGGTTGCCTCTCCAATGGTGTTGGGAATAAAATAAGATATGTTTTGATTCAATACCAAACCCCCCCCCCCCCCCCCCGAGACATGCCTAAGTCAAGTTGAGTATGTTCTAGAAATGTTAGAACATATAGAATTAAGGCTAGATGAGAAGCTGGTATGTTATGCAGCTCTTAGTTTAATAGATGCATAATTTGAGGGGGAACCTATGCTTTGAAGTGTATCAAGAACAAGTCCCCTCAAGGCTCAAATTCTGGAACAACCACTAGGCCTAATGAAGGCCAAGTATGCTGATTAGGAGAGTTGTCCAGGAGTGTTGTCTCAGCAAAGTTAAGCAAGATCAAATCTTCTGAAAGCTTGAGGTCAACCATGCTGAAAGTTAAAGACAACAAGGCCCTAAAAGATCTTCAAAGAATCATGCTAAGATCACTTTCAAGTGAAGCAAAGGGCAAGAGCCAAGTCATCTGAAATGAGCAAGCCAACCTTGCTGATAAGCAAGACTGCTGATAGTAATAAGGAGAGTTGTCCAGTTGATAAGGAGTGTTGTACTATCATTGGAACAACCTTCAGAAGCCATGTCCAAGTCCTAACAAGAGAATCTTAAAGTCAGACTTTGGGAAGAGTGCTGCAGAATGAAGACAAAGCTTAAACAGCCGTTTATTTCCCAATTGAGGACATGTCACTATCAAGATTCTGTCTTCAAAGTTGAAGAACTAAAAGAAGACATTTATGGACTTTTGAGGCTGCCTCTCCAACGGGCAAATCCTTCAATTGTCTATAAATACTGAAGTGTGGAGGCCATTTGAAAGCACCTCAACAATTGACAAGAATATCCAACTATCCTACAAGCAAGAGTGCTCTCAAAGCTTTCAAAGACTATCTTAGTCTTCATACACTTCTTCTAAGCTGAACCTACTGTATATCCATACACAAGCTTAGAGAGATATCCTAATCCTTATACACTGATCTTCATTGTAAAGGATATTTCATTAACCCTTTCAAGTGAGAAAGTGAGAAGGTTGTTGTAGTAGTAGTAGAAGTGGTAGGAGCTGACTGTTGAGAGAAGAACAGTTCAGTTCTGAGTTGAGAAGAGGGTACTAGGACTCTAGACATCCTAGGGATCAATTCACCAAGAGTGGTGTTCTTGATCAAGAGCACCTTGGCACTATAAAACAAGTTAATTCCAAGAGTGAAGGAATTATCCTGTTCAATCAGGGAAAGTGGATGTAGGAGCTTGAGTCTCTGAACCACTATAAACTCTTGTGTTGATTTGCTTTTCAAGTACTTTCATACACTCATCACTGCACACAAAACTGATCTTCCAAAAGATACATTCTCAAAGACTGTGCAAAACCTATTTGGACAAGTTCCCTGAAACTAGATTGTTTGATTGATTAAGTGATTTTCAGAACTTTAAAGGAGTCTAAACTAAAAGGGCCAACCACTATTCCGCACATATAACTCCCCTAGATAGTTATTCAACTAAGTACTCAATAGTATTTAGTAGTTTGATTATCTTAGAAGAGTTAATCATCTTCAGCAGAGTTGTCCAAGACAACCTTGCTGAGCTCTGGTTTGATCAAAGTTATAAAGAATTTGCATACAAGTGTATTCCCCCCCCCCCATACACTTGTTATATACTCCTTTCAGGACCAACAAGTGGTATCAGAGCAGGGGTTCAAAGACCACTGCTTCTGAAAATCCATCTTGGTTTTCAAAATCACATATTTGGTGTGGTCACTGAACTGATCTGTCTGAAATCCTTTGTATCTATTGTCTAACCTTTTTATTGAAGAAATGGCAAGAGGAAACAACAACAACCAGAACCAGCAGCAAAACCCTGATCAAAATATAAATGTTGCAGTTCCACCTCCTGCTGTTCAAGGATTGGACAACATGGCAACAAATCCAGTCAATCATATATCTCATCACAAATTGCCGATGTTCTCAATTGATAATTATGATTTCTGGAAAATCAGAATGAGAGCTCATCTTGCATCTCTTCATACTGATATGTTAAGAGTGATCACAAGAGGTCCTTTTGTGTTCACTTTTGTCAATCCAAGAGTCAAAGAGGCTCAAAGGGCAGACACAAGAGATGTGCTACCCAAAGATGAAGATGACTTCACTGCTGATGAAAAGAGGAATGATAATTTGAATTATCTTGCAATGAATACCCTCTATCAAACAATTCCAGATGCAATCATGGGAAGAGTCTACCACTGCACAACTGCCAAGGAAATATGGGATACTCTTGCAGAAATGTGTGAGGGCACTGAGAAGATCAAGGAGAATAAGCTCCAAGTGGCAGTGCAGAAGTTTGAACAATTCACAATGGAGTCTGAGGAGTCCATTGATAAATTTGCTGGTAGATTCACTGATGTGATGAATGAAATCAACTCCTTGGGCAAGGTCTACACCAAGAGAGAAGTTGGATTGAAGATATTGAGAAGTCTCACTCAAAAGTGGGATGTCTATGCTGTAATGATGCAAAATACCAAAGATCTCTCCACCATGCCCATGCAACAAATCTTCTCTGAACTCAAAGCTTATGAGTTCGACCTCAATAGAAGAAAGCCTGTTGAGGAACCTTCAAATCCTACTAAGGGAGTAGCATTCAAAGCCAAAACTGCTGAACTAGAAATGCAGTCCACTCCAAGATCATCAAAGTCAGTCTCCAAGACTGAAATGAAGGAGGAACTAGCCTTGATGGCTAGGAGATTTGAAAAGTTAAATTCAAGGTTTGGTAGATACAAGAAATTCTACCAGGACAACAAATTCAGGAGAAGGTACAACTCTCCTGAAGCTCAGGCTGAGGTCAAAAAGCCTGATGAGAAAAGATCAGAGGACAAGTACTCTGATAAGAGAAGGTCCAATAGAGTTGAACCTTCATCATCAAGAAGAAGAGAAGAACCAAAGAAAGATGATGATGAAGACCTGTGCTATAACTGCAAAAAGAAAGGGCACTTCCAGTATGACTGCCCTGAGCTGAGCTCTAAAGAAAGAAGAGAAAGACAAGCCAAAAGAGACAGAAACTTCACCAATAGAAAGGCCATGATGGCTGGTGAAGAATCTGATAGTGCTGAAAGCTTCAACTCTTCTGATGGACTGTTCTCCAACAGTGAAGATGATGATGATGTCTGCAACATGGCTCTTGAGGATGATGAGGTATCATCTACTTCTAGCTCACCATCATTCATCTCACAAAACAATAGTGAGGTCAACCTGAAACTTTCCCTTGGAAAGTTGATGGAAGATTTCACTATGTTACAAGAATTTCAAGATAACTGTGTGAGAGAAAATGAAAGATTGGCTATTGAACTTGCCAAAACTTCTGAGGTAGTTGTTGATGTCAAATCTACTGAGTTGTATCAACAAGTCTTGAGAGAGCTTGAGGAAGCAAATCTCAGGATAGTTGACCAACAAAAAGAGATTGATGATCAACTTCTCTCTCAGAAGAAAAAAGATTTTGAGCTGAAAATTATAAATGCTAAGTTTGAAAACCTCTCACATGAATATGATATTCTTAAATCAAGTGAAGAGAGCCTAAAACTAAAGATGTCTGCTCTGAAGAAATCCTCTAGAGCAATAGAGGAAATTCAGAGTTATCAAAGACCTATGGCTCAAAGAAGTGGATTAGGTTTTGATCCATTTGAATCTTCACCTTGTCTTAGTGTTGCTTCTTTAAGTAACACTAAGAGAATCTTTGTTAAGTCAGTGGCACAAACTGAAAATGAAGTAAATCAGCCACTGAACAAAGGAAAGGGCAAAGTGGATGATCTGCCTACTCAAGTGCTTAAGGAGAATAGGCCAAAACCTAAGGAAATGGCCAAAGCTCCTGAACATAAGAGGAATGTTGGTCAGCAGAGTAGACCCAATGGAAGGGCAACTCTCCTGAACAATGTTCAGAGGAGTTATCCAAGGTATAATCAGCCTAGGCCAACTCTTCTGAGAAAGCCTCAGCTGACTAAACCTAAGGACAACTATCCTCAAAGGCAAAATAAAATGAGACAACCAAAACCTTTCATGCCAAAGGGAAATGGTCATAAGAAAGCCTTTCCTCAAAGATTCCCTCAAGTAGCACAAAGAACTCATAAGTTCAGGAGATTTGACAACTCTCCTGAAACTTACAGAGTTAACACATTCACACATACTTTCCCCAAGGCATTTAAAGGAAAGACAGTGTATGTAGATGCTAGAGGAAGACAACTTAGCCACCTTGAATCAATCAGGGTTATTAGGCAAGTTTGGGTTCCTAAAGGTACAGCTAACCTCTCAGGACCCAAAACTCAAAGGGTACCTAAACCAATCTAATTGCAGGTACCATTGGGCCACAAGAAGAGGAGCATGAGCAAAAAGTCAGCATGGTACCTTGACAGTGGATGTTCAAGGCACATGACTGGAAATAAGGAACTCCTCACTGATTTTATTGAAAAAGAAGGCCCAAATGTCACATTTGGAGACAGCTCACAAGCAACTACAAAAGGTTATGGTACTTTGATGATTGGTAACATCAAAGTATCCAATGTGTCTTATGTGGCTGGTCTCAAGTATAATCTCCTAAGTATCAGTCAATTCTGTGATAAAGATTTCAATGTTGAGTTTTCTAGTGGAAAATGCTTAATCATAGATAAGGCTCAACAAATTCTATTGACTGGAACTAGGAAAGGAAATGTGTACTTTGCAGACTGGGACAAGTCTACTGATGCTGCATGCTTCATTGCTAAGAGTTCTAGTGAACAAAGTTGGTTATGGCATAAAAGATTAAACCACTTGAACTTCAAAACAATGAACAAAATTGCTAGAAATGCATTAGTTAAAGGACTACCTAATGAGGTTTTCATTAAGGAGCATGTTTGCAAATCATGCCAAGAGGGAAAACAGATTAAAGCCTCATTTAAAGGAAAACCAGTCATCTCTACTGAAAGTGTACTTGAACTTCTACATATGGACCTATTTGGACCAATTACCCCTGCAAGCATAAATGGTAGAAAATACACATTAGTTGTAGTAGATGACTTCTCTAGGTTCACATGGGTAGTATTCCTCCTTAATAAGAAGGAAACTCAAGTCAAACTGCCTGAACTTCTAAAGAGATTGTCAAATGAGAAAAGCCTTAGCATTATTAAGATAAGATCTGATAAAGGCACTGAGTTCATAAATCATACATCAATGATGTTGGGATATGAATATCCTTAGTTTAGTTTTGATAAACCAAATCAAACATGTAATAGGATAAGTTGTATTGTATAGACAACTTTATTATACATCTTGTAATAGATAGGACTCTGGTTAGAAGAGAAGACTTGTCAAATGCTCAAGAAGAGAAGAGAAGACCAAGACCAGAAGTCTCCTGATAAGATGAGTTGAACTCATCTTACAGGATAAGAAGAGTAAAAACAGCTGAGTAAAGACAGCAGCTGAGAAGAAACAGCAGCTGTGTAAAGACAGCTGAGTAAAGACAGCAGAGTAAAGACAGCAGCTGAGAAGAAACAGCAGCTGTGTAAAGACAGCTGTGTAAAGACAGCAGAGTAAAGACAGCAGCTGAGAAGAAACTGTAGCTGTGTAAAGACAGCTGAGTAAAGACAGCTGAGTAAAGACAGCAGAGTAGAAGTCTTCTTACCAGCAGAGTAGAAGTCTTCTTACCAGCAGAGTGAAGTCTTCTTACCAGCAGAGTAGAAGTCTTCTTACACAATTAAAGGAAGACCAATCACAGCTGAAATCAAGGATTGACAAGATATGTGCACAAGAAAGGAAAGTCAAAGATATGATTGAAATTACATGACAATGGTAATATTCAATCATATCAAATCAAGAGATTGTCAATTCCTCAATTAGTGGATATTTGAATTGCTATCATCCAACGGTAATATTCAAACATCAACACTATATAAATGAGCTCATACATCATTGGGAGAAGTGAAGAGGTGTGAGATGTAGAGGTCGAGCAAAGTGCTTAAAGTCCAGAAATAAGAAGAGCTCAAGAAGATCATTCATGAAGATTCAACACGCATCACCTCATCCCCAGTGAGTGAACTCATACCATCTAAGCCAGTTTAACCACTCATATATATCCATAGCTTAGAGAGAATTTCCCAATCCTAGCATGAGGCTAAAACAAATTGTAAGGGAAATTCTCACCTAGTTCATATACACAAAACCCACCTTCTACCATAAAACCCTAGAAGTCAAGTTGAGTGTTCGTCACTGTAAAGAGTCCAAGTGCTCTATAATCACTTGTGGAGTTCAAGTGCAAGTGCTTACAATCACTTGTGGGGAAGTGCAAGTGCTTACAATCACTTGTGGAGACCGCAGCAGTTAAGGAACTGGCTCAGATCTCAAAGTCCTACCCTTGGGACTATAAAGGACAAGGCCCTTGTAATTTGTGGTAAATTAAAGGGATTAAACATCACGTGTGGACGTGAGAGTGGACGTAGGAACGTATATCCGAACCACTATAAATTAATGTGTTATTTACATTTCTGCACTTTACATTTCAAGTCTTTTCATACATATTTGTGCATAAACTGTTTTACACACTGTATTTATTAAATAGACGAGTATAATATTTATGGGCACACTACAATTCCGCACTTAACTCCGATAAGTAATTAATCAGTCGACTAACTAGTCCTAGGCCCCTAGTGAAATCAGCGGACTAGTTACTTTGAAGAGTTAGTTTATTTTCCACACAATCAGCAGACATCAAGTCAGCTGATCTTACACTCGTCTCAGGGACCAACAAATGAGTATTGCACATCTAATGGAATAGCTCATGAAACCTCAGCAGCTAGAACTCCCCAACAAAATGGAGTTGCAGAGAGGAGAAATAGAACCTTTAAAGAAGCTACTAGAATCTTAATTGCTGATTCAAACCTACCTAAGAGGTTTTGGGTTGAAGCTATAAACACTGCATGCCATACTCAAAATAGATGTTTGATCACTAAGGGGCAAGGCAAAACCCCCTATGAACTCTGGAAAGGAAGATTGCCTAAAGTGTCATACTTTCACATCTTTGGTTGTAAGTGTTTCATACACAATAATGGGAAAGAACAGTTGAAAGCCTTTGATAGCAAAGCTGATGAGGGAGTATTCCTTAGATATTCTCAAATCAGTAGAGCCTTCAGGGTCTACAACAAGAAAAACCTTATTGTGGAGGAAACACCTCATGTTGTGTTTTATGAATCCATTCATGAGTTCAGGAATGAGAACTTGGAATCTGAAGAAATCACACAGAGAACAACCAGACTGAGTCTAAAAGACAAAGACATTGAAGTCATAGATGTTGTCCAAGCCAACCTACCTGAAAACTTCACATTGGACAACAATCCTGAAGGCAATTCTCCTGAGGAAAATCCCACTGAAGGAAATGGTGAACTGAATAATCCAATCCCAGTTCACATCCAGGTAACAACTACCAATGAAGAAGCAATCCCTGCTGAGGTAGTTAATGGATCAAATAATCAAGGGGGAACTCAAAATGTTGAAAATGCCAATGTCCCTGACATTGAGGACAACACCCCTGATTATGATCCTGAATTAGATCCTGCATTCAATTATCCTGAATTTTATGATCAAAATGACTCAACTTCAGTAGAGGACAACTCTACTGAAGAGATCAGAAAAAGAAGGACTTGGTTGTCTGACCATCCTACTGATCTAATACTTGGTGATCCAAGTATAGGAGTCAAAACAAGGAGATTTCATGGTGAAAGTGCTCTTTTCTGTTGTTTCTTGTCAGAACAAGAGCCAAGTGACATTGAAGAAGCACTTCAAGATGCCAATTGGATCACAGCCATGCAGGAAGAACTGAATCAATTCACCAGAAATGAAGTATGGGAGCTGGTGGATAGACCTTCACATCAAGATGTTATTGGAACAAAGTGGGTGTTCAAGAACAAAAAGAATGAGAATGATGTGATTGTCAGAAATAAAGCAAGACTTGTGGCAAAGGGTTATTGCCAACATGAAGGCATTGACTATGATGAGACATTTGCACCTGTGGCAAGGCTAGAAGCAATAAGGCTCTTTCTAGCCTATGCAGCCCACAAGAGGTTCAAAGTGTACCAAATGGATGTCAAGAGTGTCTTTCTGAATGGAGTCTTGAAAGAAGAAGTCTATGTGGAGCAACCACCAGGTTTTGAGGTTGGAAACCAAGTGTACAGACTGAAGAAAGCTCTATATGGACTCAAGCAAGCCCCTAGGGCCTGGTATGATACTCTGTCACAATTCCTCTTGGATCATGGATTCACCAAGGGAACTGTGGACAGAACACTCTTCAGAATCTCTGAAGGAGAGGACATTTTGCTTGTCCAAATTTATGTGGATGACATAATATTTGGATCTCCCAATGAAAAGCTATGTGAAAAATTCTCAAAGCTCATGCAAAGCAAGTTTGAGATGTCCATGATGGGGTTGATGAACTTCTTTTTGGGTCTTCAAGTCAAGCAATCAAAAGAAGGAATCTTCATCAACCAAGCTAAGTACACCAGAGAAATGATCAAGAAGTTTGGATGTACAACTAGCAAGCCAGTAAGGATCCCAATGAACACAAATTGGAAGATGGATCCTGATGAGAGTGGTGTTACAACCAACTCTACTGAGTATAGAGGAATTATTGGCTCACTTCTCTATCTCACTGCCAGCAGACCTGACATCACCTTTGTTGTAGGTGTTTGTGCAAGGTTTCAAGCAAATCCTAAGAAAAGCCATCTTGAGGCTGCAAAGAGGATCTTGAGGTACCTCAACGGCACTGAGAATCTAGGCCTTTGGTACCCTGCTGATGACAACATTGAGTTAACTGGCTACTCAGATGCTGATTATGGAGGTTGCAGAATTGATAGAAAGTCCACTTCAGGGACTTGTCAATTCTTAGGCAACAAGCTAATATCTTGGTTTTCCAAGAAGCAAAACACAGTGACTACTTTCACCACTGAAGCTGAGTATGTTGCAGCTGGAAGTTGTTGTGCTCAAATCCTTTGGTTGAGACAACAACTCAGAGATTACAAAGTCAACTCTACTGAAGTGCCAATATTCTGTGATAACAATAGTGCAATTGCAATATCACAAAATCCTGTATTGCACACAAGATGCAAACATGTGGACATCAAGCATCACTTCATTAGAGATCATGTGGAGAAGAAGGACATAAAGTTGGTCAAGATCCACACAGATCATCAAAAAGCTAATATTCTAACAAAGCCACTTGCAGAGGCAAGGTTTCTAGAGCTATCAGCAGAGTAGGGATTACTTGATCCAGAGAAGTTGGACAAGTAAAACTCATTGTAGTTCATGGGAGTAAGGGGAACTGGAATGACCTTCAGCAGACTTGGTCAAGTCTACTGAAATTCAGAAGAGATGACCTCAAATATTCAGGACACTTGTCCACATTTTCTCAGGACACTTGTCCAAGTGGGGTCAGATAAGTTGTCATGGCTATCAAACCTTTTTCTTGGATTGATAAGCACCTATATTGAGTAATCAATTGCCTACTTCGATATCTGTCCCAATTACAGATATCATCCTTATAGGATTTAATTTGTCCCCCACCCAAAAGGTCACTTTCAATGCATTAAATGCCAAGATTTAACTTTTGTTTGCATTACACTTTTCAAGCCATGATCTACCTTGAAAACTCCCCAACCATTAACTAATATTAAAAAGCTTCCACGTTTTGAATAAAACCAATAACTCAGTGTTACATTGATTTTTGACCTTTGGATCAAAACTGGCCAACTCCCCTGAAATTCATCCTGGTCGTCCAAGTGTATTTTCCATTTTTGACAACCGTTGAAAATACATAAAACTCACCAACTCATCTGGTTCTGGTACTCCAGAATCCAAGGTCCCTGAAGGTAAACCAATAGAGGCCAACATCCCTAAAATCCAGAACCCTGAGCCCAACTCCCCTGAAACCCACATAACCCCAACCAACCAACCAATCACCCCCATTAATCTTACAAAGAGATACTCTCCTGAAGGGAGTGTGCAAAGAAGTGGGATAGATGTTGAAAGTGTGCGTGGGGTAGTATCTAGTGTTTAAGTAAAAACAGAACAATGTTACACTGAATGTTGTGACAATTAGTGTAGCATTAACTCTAACAGAATGTGAATAAGTAAACACAGTACACAGCGGAAGTCTAAAACACTAAAACACAATACGAACACAATGGAATAAATTTTAACATAGATTTTATTAATAACAAAACCTATGCTAAGCCTTACGGCGAAAAGTAACTTAGTTCCTAAGTTATACAAAAATGTTGTGTGAAATGTCTCAGCAATTACTTCAACATTCCACAAACAGAAACTACGATCGAGGCAGGTGCCTGAATCTGCAAATAGACTTAAGTGTAAGAACACTGTCAAAAGAACTAATCTGATCTATGATTCACTCTCACTCGATACAAGACTAGAACTAAGTACACTGGAAGGTGTGGTATCCCTCGGCGTACGTTAAATGATACAACTACTGGCCATAACTCCTAACTAGGGTTGAACGCTCAAGGAGGTGTTACTCGAGTAGTGCATGCTTTGAAATGAGAGGCTCTGGCGGTATTTATAGAGAAATACACAGCTTCTAGATCCTTCCATTATGAGATCCTATTTTTTAGGACCTCAACCTCCATGATCTTTCTAGAATATTCTGCCATCTTCCAGGTCGTTCTACAATGCTCTAAACTCTTCTAGCACGTTCTCCAACCTTCTGAAATCTTCCAGGTTCCAGACTCTTGTAGAAGCTTCTAGAATCGTTCCTGAATGTGAGAGCATTTAGTACAACATTTAATGTAACATTTCAGAAAAGACTTAGAATAAATCAAGGAAGGTCAAATTAAGATGTTGTTGATAATGTTAAAGCATTTAAGAGTTAACAACATCTACAATCTCCCCCAATTTGACCTTTCGACTACAACACACCTGATGCACATATATTTCTATACATACTCAGTATTATGTATTTAGGTAAGTTGAACTTCAAAGCTAAATACTAGTCAAGACAATACCTGTTGTAACCGTTGGACAAATCAAAAAGAAGATCAAGAATAATTTTACTAAGATCCGTGCCATAAGATCAAAGTAATCTTATTCAAAACCAAAACAAGTATAGACAGTACACTTGTTTACAAAACATATAACTTTACAAAAATCAAAGATTAAATCAGAGCATCATATATGAATATGTACTAGATCAACCTAAGACTTATGTAAGACTCAAAATAAATCAGAGCAAAAACGAAGAAAATAAAAACAAACAGAGCAAAGACTAAAAATAAAAACAGAGCAAAAAAAAATGTGAAAAACAATATCTAACAAAGATTTAAACAATAAGCAGTAAGCAAATGAGAATTAAAGAGAAGTGTACTTCTAAATTATATTATCATCAAAGCAAACAATTTAAGCATTAAGCAGTAAGCACATGATAATTAAAGAGAGGTGAACTTCTATATTATCCTCAAAGCAAACAATTTAAGCAAATTGAATAATAAGGCAAGTTAGAAAGACAAAACAAACAACAACTAACAAAGACCTAAAGTCAGCAAGCAGTAAGCAAATAAGAATAATTCTTTATGGCAAACAATTTAAGCAAACTTGATGCAGTAAGCAAATAAGAATAATTCTTAAGGCAAACAGTTTAAGCAAACTGAAAATAGAGCAAAGTTAGGGAAAAAACAAATACAATAAACAACTAACATATACAACATGCAGTAAGCAAATAATGATAAGTAAGAAAATAATTTAAGCATAAAAGCAGTAATCTATTATCATAAATGCAAACAAATTAAGCAAGTTGAATAAAAGACAACCTATCAACTAGGAAGTAAAAACAAAATCTGTAAATCAACTTAAACACAGAATAGATGAATAAGATCAAGGGAAGTATAAAAGGCACAAATACTTAAGAAACTAAACAAGTGACATATATTGCTGTATCAACAGCTGCAGCATCATGTTCCTGCACATAATCACTTATAATGTTCAGCCCTCCCCTGTCTTGTATCAACCTGTTCAGTTGTTACCATAACCTATTTAGATGTCATAAAGAACATCCATACGTTTATCAGCATCAACAAATTAATCCTCCGCCTCTTCAACAACAGTGCACATTGTAGTAAAGTGAACTACAACATCTGGTTCAACAGTCTCTTCATGAATAGCATCAGGTACACAATCAGCTTCTGGTACATCTCCATGGAGCTCTTCACTTCGAACCCCAGAAGTTGATGGTGTTTCTCCCCCTGTGGTAGTAGAAAGCGTTTCTAACCACGGACTTTAAGGAACTGAAGGCCATCAATAGAGTCCTGTAAACGTTTTAGTTGAAGTAAAATAAAAGATCTGGAAACAGAAAAAGTTTGACCAATGTGACCACCAATGTGCTTCACATTCGGTGTAGCATTTCTCTGTTCAGTTTTTGCTGGAGCTGGTCGAGCTGGAATAAGAGCATCTCTGTGATCAGAACCATCTGAATTTTATACAAGCAAATCAACAATCCTTTCACCAAGTAACAGATCAGGTGAGATAGTCATTAAGGGTACCTTGCCTCAAGTAACCTCAGTTTCCTTAGGTTTAAAAATTCATGCCTCTTGAGGTATGAACATATCAACAATGGTAAGGTAAATTCCCTTTACTATAAGCTGCATATGGTGAAAATAGTTAAATCCAGATTGAAATTCTTCAACACAAAAATTATCTTATACAACAATGTAGTTTGATCCTTAGTCACCTTAGTGGAATTTGTAGAGGGTATCCAATTGTAGACAATTAATTTATGGAGTACAGAGTATAGAGATGTGAGATCTTTAGCAAACATAAAAAATTTCACCTAGTTAATCTACCACCAGTTATAGAAGTAGCAACCAAGTTCAAATCAAGTTCATCTTCATCAATCACATGCTCTATCTCTAAGAGATCATTAATCAATTTCAGAGTAAGTGAAACTAATCTCCCTCTAAATTGTACATTCCCATATCATTTAGAGCTACGTCTACCCGTACTCTTCCTAAGTCAAGCACAAAATACATATACCCAATAAGACACAAAAGTATCACTCAAAGTTACAGTTTTCAACAATTTCTTTTCAACCAAAAAATTGTATCAATCCTTTACTCTCAAAATCAGCAATGTTAATTCTCTTTTCCATTAACAACTTTCATCAAGATAGCTTAGTGATTTTAACAACTAACCTACCAATCTAAGAATTGTTATCAGGATCAGAATTACCTCCTTTAGAATTTGTCTTCTCAGTTGATTAAGAGTCTGTACTACTGCTTTTCTCAGAATCATCACTACTACTGTCATCAGGGTCTGGTGTTACGGCACTTGCTTCAGCATTTGATGCAGCATTCTTCCTCAGAGTCTTCTTAATCTCACGCACAGTGGGATTATCTTCTGGATCAGAATTTTCAATTCCTTTGGGCAAGTCTCGTTCAGCAGCAACAATCTTTCCCTTTGGATCATACTTCATTTTGACTCATTTCTCAGTAACCACATTATCTTCCTCCGATTAAGAAAAGAACTTGAATCGGTTCATCAGCAACACTACTTCCTTTATTCTTTCTCCTCAATGAGTTAGAGTAATCAACTCTAGTGAACACAAAGCCGGATCTCCTTCGTTGAACATGGACTAATCTTTTCTCTTTTCTTTCTTAACGATCTTCCTAAATGCAATCTATTCAGATTCATTAGTATTAAAAAGAGAAAAGTTAGTTTCACCTGAGTTAGCATTCGCGTCGGCCTCCTTCATTTGAGCGTCCTCAGAATCGGATGTCTCAGCATTTGTAGACTCGTTCTGCTCAGCAACAGTAAAATCATCAATTTCCTTTTCACTCTCCCCCAGAGAGGAAGCTATCGAGGCGTTTGCCTCTGTTTCAGTATTAGGACTTAGAAATTGGGGCTTTTATGAGGTGAACGAATCAAGTGTAGTGGTGAGTTTTTCAGTTTTCAGTAATGAGAAATGTCAATGGACATATTTCCAACAGTAAGAATGTAAGATACTCAAAATTCACATTCGATTGAGACATATTCTCAACAGCTTGGTCCAGCTCGTTAAGGGTCGAATCGAGTTGAATGTGAACAGTTGTAGGAATGGCTGTAACTAGAGTTGTTTGGGTAAGTGTTTCAGCTTTTCTTGTAGCAGCTGGTGAGTTTTGGTGTGAGCGGCCATGAAAGCGAAACTATTAAGGTTTGAGAGAGATGGAGATGACAGTTTCGTGGGAGTTTGAGTATGGTGAGGTGGTTTCTTTATTTCCTGTCATTTAAGCACCAAGAAATCGAAAAGATAATCACAATAACCGAGACAAACAAGGCTTTAGCAAATCTTAAAAAGCAATACTCAAATCACTCGAAAAAATGCAATGCTTAGTATACCATGTTATGAGAAGTATATAGGAGAGAATGCATAGTTGGAAGTAATGCGTGTAAAAATTAAAAACTAACTAAGGAAGTTTCTAGAAGAAATTCGATAATACTCCATAAACTTAGCCACAAAAATAGATCATGGTTAAGTAGTGGATAAAATCATAATTAATTAATTAATTAAATTAAGAACATTCTAGAATATTTAATATTTAAATGTGTATAATCTGAAATAAAACAAGGATGTAGGTTAGTATAATCAAGAATAAATAAAATAAATTTCCACAAATAATCAAATAATTACTACTTATAAAAATATAATCGAATCATCTAATGTTATGCTCAAAACTGTTACATACACCTCAACACGGTTTTTACATGAATTTACTTCATTTGTGTTGCACCATATTTTTTTTTTCTTTTTGTGTTATAGCATCTAATTTGTATTGATCCATTGTTCCTGTAGAGTACATCGTAGTAGCGAACTCCGTGCCCCATACTTACTTAATGGATTACAAACCTCTTGATGTTTTTACCAAATATCACCTTTTGAAAAGAAGGCATCGTAGTAGCGAACTCCGTGCTCCTTAGTTACTCAGTGAATTGGTACATCTTTTAGTATGCTGTAACATTCTCAATTTTTCAAGCTTTTGAGAGGTGTAGTACATGCCTATTTTTGCACAAACAAATTTCAGATTCAAGAATATTTTACAAATGAATTATTCAACGAAAATAAGAAATAAATCAAATCTATAATAACTATACCACCTTAGGCTGTTGTCCCAAATGCTACCGCATTTGTGACAACATCCTCTCAAGAATTATTCAGATATTACACATACCAAGAGATTTCCTCAAAAATGAGAATCTCTCATAGTCAAGAGCCTTAGTAAATATATCAGCATTTTGATTTTCAGTAGGCACATATTCCAACTTAACTTTGTTCTTCTCCACTAAATCTCTCATAAAATGATGTCTAATGCTAATGTGCTTAGTGAGTGAGTGTTGTATCGGATTTTTAGATATGTTAATAGCACTTGTGTTATCACAGAAAATTGTGAGGATATTGTTTTCAATTCCATAGTCATGAAACATCTTACTTAACCACAATAGCTGTGTGCAACAACTTCCTGCAGCTATGTACTCAGACTCGGCAGTGGACTGAGAAACACAATTTTGTTTCTTGCTATGCCAAGACACAAGATTGTTCCCCATGTAGAAACATCTTCCACTTGTACTCTTTCTGTCATCAATGTCTCCAGCCCAATCCGCATCACTGTATCCAATCAATGTGTTGTTGGTGTCCTTAGTGTACCATATCCCTAGTTCACTTGTACCTGAAACATATTTGATAATTCTTTTCACTGCATTCAGGTGAGATTCCTTTGGATTAGCTTGGTACCTAGAACAAACAAAAAACACTATGCATAATATATGGTCTACTAGAGGTTAGATAAAGTAAACTTCCTATCATGGATCTATACAATGTTGGATCAACATCCTTTCCAACATTGTCTTTGCAAAGTTACAAAGTAGATCTCATAGAAGTTTTCATTACTTTTTAACTTTTAAAATCAAACCTTTTAACCAAGTTCTTAGCATACTTACCTTGAGAGAAGAATATACCATCCTTACATTGCTTGATTTGAAGACCTAAAAAGTAATTCAAGTCTCCAACCATACTCATCTCAAATGTTGCAGTCATTGCTTTAACAAATTGGTTAACATTTTATCACAAGTTATACTAAACACAATGTCGTCAACATATATTTGAGTAATAAGTAAATCTTCTCCAGTGTGCTTAATGAACAAAGTTATATCAGTTTCTCCTCTAACAAAACAATCACGGTATTGTGGATCTTTAAATCCTTTAAGTTGTTCAACATATGCTTCTTCATTCAAAATGCAATTTAGAAATGCAGCTTATACATCCATTTGAAGAAGTTTAATGCCAATAAAACATGCAATTGCTAGCAATAATCTAATAGATTCCATCCTAGCAACATGTGCAAAAGTTTCATCAAAATCAATAACCTCAACTTGGGTGTAACCTTGTGCAACTAATCTAGTCTCAATCCTAAAAAAAATGTTATCAAACTCATCAGTTTTATTCTTAAAAATCAACTTTGTTCCAATGACATTAGTATGACTAGGTCTTGAAACAAGTGTTCATACATCATTTTTTTCAAACTGATTAAGTTCCTCATGCATAGCATTTATCCAATATTCATCAGTTAATGCTTCATTCACATTTTTAGGTTCAATTTCAGAATAATAACACTCTGCATTCACAACATTTCAAATAGAAGACATGCATATTGTTCTTACCACATCTACCTTATTCGATCTTATTCTTCCTCTTGTTTGCACTCCAACTGTAGCATCGCCTATGATCTGGTCAGAAGGATGACTTTTCCCCATTCTTGAAGAAGGATTCGTTTTAGGAACATACTGATCATTCTGTGGAATTACAACTGTCTGTTCTGTAGATGTTGCTCCATATGTGTTAGCATTTGGTGCAGCATTATCAGACTTCAGTGTATTCTCAGAATTATCAATGACTTGTGATACATCTTCTTCATCTTTGTCATTTGTAAGACCTTAATCATCATCAAACACAACATTAACAGATTCTTGAACAGTGTTAGTCCTAAGGTTATAAACTCTATAAGCTTTACTATTTCTAGAATAGCCTAAAAAGAAACCTTACACTTTTAGAATCAAACTTGTGAAGTTGATCCCTATCATTCAGAATATAACACACACAACCAAATACATGAAAATATTTCACACTTGGTTTTCTAACATTCAGAATCTCATAAGGTGTTTGATTAGTACCAGATCGAATATAAACTCTATTAATAATATGACATGTTGTATTCAATGCTTCAACCCAAAATCTTTTAGAAAGACTTTTAGATAAAAGCATGACTCTTGCCATTTCTTGTAAAGTTCTATTCTTTCTTTCAACAATTCCATTTTGTTGTGGAGTTTTAGGAGATGAATATTCTTGCAAGATACCTTTCTTATCACAGAAATCGTTAAACATGCTATTCTCAAATTCCCTACCATGATCAGTTCTAATGCGGCCAACTTTCAAGTTAAACACATTTTTGAACCTTTTATAGAGAACTTTAAATGCAGCAAATTTATGTTTCAAATATATCTCTTAAAAACTCAATCCAGGTAAATCTTGAAAAATCATCTACCACAACAAGTGAATATCTTTTGCCTCCAATGCTTTCATTTTTCATAGGACCAATAAAATCCATGTGCAAAACAATTCGAAACATTGATGTGTAGAACAATGTGACAGCATTTTATGCAACACTCTTACCTGCTTACCTTTTTAGCATGGTCCACATACAGCAGTACTCTGAAACTTCTGTTTTGGTAATCCTTTTCACTGCATCGACTTTGATTAGTCTCTTCACTGATCTATAATGTGCATGTCCCAATTTTTTGATGCAATAAGATATTTTCATCATTCTTTGACAAATTACACACATTTGTTCCAATAAGACAACAATTATCTACTGCCCTAGACAATTTTCATCTTCATTAAGAACATACACATGATTCTTTGTCAAATTTTACATGCAAATTATCATCACAAAGTTGACTAATACTAATCAAATCAGCAAGCAAGCCATCAAAATGTAAAACATTTTTAAGCTCAGGAAAACCTTCAACATTCAAAGTTCCTTTTCCTATAATCTGTCCTTTAGAACAACCACCATATGTAACATTACCATCATTCAAGGTCACATAATCAGATAAGTAGTCAATTTATCATGTCATATGTCTAGAACAACAACTATCAAAATACCATTGACCAAGTAAACATGCTTTCAAGGAAGTGTGAACAGCATTACAAGTAACATCAGATTTTCATGCAGATTTCAGAAAATGTTTCATAGGATGTGACATCATTTTAGTTAACATTTTCTCATATCTCAGATCATCAAACATTTGCATGCAGTACGGACAAATATGATCAATTTTCGAAAAATAATGACATACAAACTTCTTTTCAATGTTTTTGACTTTGTGAGAATCTGTTTGTGCAGATGTTACAACATATGTTTTAACATTTGCCTTCACAAACTTCACAGCATTTTCAAAATTCTTAGAAAATAGAAGCAGTTTCACTATCATAACGTATACCACAATTATCAGATTTACCAATAGCTATAACATATATCAGAAGCACTCATAGAAAATTTTATGAAACTTAAAGTAGAGGTGATCAATTTCTCCTTCAGTTTACAAACTTCAAAAATCTCTTCTGGAATGTATGACTTCTAGCTTGGTAATTATTCATTTCAGATTCTCATTCTCTTTGTTCAAAGAATTAAGAGTGAGTTTCTGAGAGTTACAATCATTCAACAACTTTTGGTACTTATGATCATCAATCCTTATGTCTGCATCATCAACAAACCCATTAAAACAATTCAAATCTGGGTGACTCTGTTTTGATGTTACCATAAATGTTATGACATTAGGTGCAACATCAGAATCTGTATCATCCAGATTATCATCTAAAGAATCATCATAATCAATCTTGGTATGAAAGGTAAATTCAACATCTTTTGATTCATCAAATTCATCATCTGATTCATCATTTAAGGTAGTACTAAAATTCAGTTTTTGCATAAGTCTAGTATTGGCACATTAATTTTCATAAAGACCATATTTAGAACATGCATTGAACTGATTTTCTACATTAAAGATCATACCTTGGTTTACCTTCACCTTTTTGATAACCTTGGTTGAAATTAACTTTTCCTTCTTTCTGGTGGGAGAGTTGATGTGTTGATTTGGATCTTTGGTACATTATAACATGTAAGTACAGTCCTCCAAGCACGTTCATCAATCGACTTGATATACATGCAAAACTTAGGCTTTAAAATATGGATAATATGTTCGGGTGCCTAAGTGTAGTGGATATGTGATGTGTTTCCATTGCTAACATAAACTAAAACACACTTT
Organism: Galeopsis tetrahit; assembly: GCA_963675135.1. Classification (NCBI taxonomy): domain Eukaryota; kingdom Viridiplantae; phylum Streptophyta; class Magnoliopsida; order Lamiales; family Lamiaceae; genus Galeopsis; species Galeopsis tetrahit. Next base: position 52,611,590 of record OY776123.1, read on the forward strand.
AAGCAAGGATCTAACCTAGTGTCGTCAGGTATCGGCTCTGATACCAACTGAAAGTGTGCGTGGGGTGGTATCTAGTGTTTAAGTAAAAACAGAACAATCTTACACTGAATGTTGTGACAATTAGTGTAGCATTAACTCTAACAGAATGTGAATAAGTAAACACAGTACACAGCGGAAGTCTAAAACACTAAACCACAATACGAACACAATGGAATAAATTTTAACATAGATTTTATTAATAACAAAACCTATGCTAAGCCTTACGGCGAAAAGTAACTTAGTTCCTAAGTTATACAAAAATGTCGTGTGAAATGTCTCAGCAATTACTTCAACATTCCACAAACAGAAACTACGATCGAGGCAGGTGCCTGAATCTGCAAATAGACTTAAGTGTAAGAACACTGTCAAAAGAACTAATCTGATCTATGATTCACTCTCACTCGATACAAGACTAGAACTAAGTACACTGGAAGTTGTGGTATCCCTCGGCGTACGTTAAATGATACAACTACTGGCCATAACTCCTAACTAGGGTTGAACGCTCAAGGAGGTGTTACTCGAGTAGTGCATGCTTTGAAATGAGAGGCTCTGGCGGTATTTATAGAGAAATACACAGCTTCTAGATCATTCCATTATGAGATCCTATTTTTTAGGACCTCAACCTCCATGATCTTTCTAGAACATTCTGCCATCTTCCAGGTCGTTCTACAATGCTCTAAACTCTTCTAGCACGTTCTCCAACCTTCTGGAATCTTCCAGGTTCCAGATTCTTGTAGAAGCTTCTAGAATCGTTCCTGAATGTGAGAGCATTTAGTACAACATTTAATGTAACATTTCAGAAAAGACTTAAAATAAATCAAGGAAGGTCAAATTAATATGTTGTTGATAATGTTAAAGCATTTAAGAGTTAACAACATCTACAGATGTGCTAGCTGATTTAGCAGTAGATGAGACAAGGCTGCAATCACCCTTTGATTCATCCATGCTCAACTACTCAAAACTCTTAGAAGCTGCAGTTATTGAACCAACCCCTGTTAGTAAAACCCCTTCAGACCCATTGCTCTCAAAAGCAACTGAAGTACCTGCAAGTGCACCCAACCCTTCTGAAGCCAATATCCCTGAACTCAACCTTCCTGAAGCCACATTAGGAGAACCCAGAGCCAACTCCCCTATAACCCAAAGTCCCCATTCTAGTGGAGATGAGGAGGAGTATACTTATGAAAGTATGCTCAGAGGAGGAGCCAAGGCTACTGTGGACAGTTTGTATCCACAACTTGCTGGATTTCCAAGAATCCAGAAGGTGTTCCATGATTTAAGGATGCTTGTTGATGTGAAGGACAAGTATATGATGGAGATATCACAAGTCATCCAAGTTAAGGGTGCAAACTGGTGGCAAGTAGAGGAAAACAGATTGCTACACTTTGCTGGAGTTTTAAAGATAAGATTCCTCATTGATGAAGAAGCTTTTGCAAAGTTGGTAGATGATAAGGTCAATGAGGAAAAGGAAAGAAAAGCTAAGGGCATCAAACACCCTGATAGAAGCTCCAATGATGATGATTCCCCTGATGATCCCTCAAATCCCTCAAAACCCAACCCTCCTGAATCCCCTCAAGCCAACCTCCCTGAATCTTTTCAACCCAAGCCTTTTGTATCAGCCAGACTTTCCAACCCTCCTAAAACCTATCATAGGAAAGGCTCTGTATCTTCAGAGGTGTTGACCATGGGTGGTAACACAACCAAGGACACATCTGCCAATGAAGGTTCTTCTGAGCCCAAGGCACAGCCTAAAGATGTTGAGGTTCCTGTTTTAGAGGCTGGTTTGGTTAAGGCCTATTCAGTGTCAGGAGAGTTGGACACTGATCAGCCCTTAATCATTCAGGATGACTCAGTGGCTGTTGATATAAGCACTGTGATCTCCCCACAACTGCCATCTTTGAACCTTGTTGAAGGTGGAGATGTTGCAGGATTAGGTGATGGAGTTGAAAAGGAGATGTTAGTGGAAAAACCAGAGGGAGTAGTAGATGAGAGAGATGTGGTGATCACTAGGATAGTGAGTGTACCACCAAATGAGGGTGATATAAGTGAGGAAGGGCAGGCTATTCTTGAAGTCAAATCTGAACTTCAGGAATCCCTTGAGGAGAGGAGGCTTGTACCTTTAAGTGAGGACATTATCAATGAAGGGAGAAAAGAAATAGTTGAAAATGAGGAGAAGGCTGCTGATGTATCAGAGTCTTGTGAAAAAGAAATTGAGGGAGAAAAGTGTGTTTTTACTGACTCATTTGATTTGTCTGATATTGCAGGTATAAGTTTTGAACAAATATTTGCAGATGACTTCTTGAAAGATGCTCCCATCCAAGTTGACAGTGGATCAGCACAAGCTTTGTTTGGGATGCAATCAGAGAAGTTAGACTCCTTGGCTCAACAAGTTCAAACTGCTCATGCAGAAACTTCTGGAGCATTAGATGAGCATGGAAGAACTCTGGCATCTGTAGAAATGAGATTAACTGGCTCTGAAGATGTGGTTCTACCCACACTAGAGGCAAGGATAGAAGGAGTGGAATCTGGTCTTCAAACCATTTCCACTGAAGTTCTTAAAGCCAAAGTCAGTATGGAGTAAATCTCAAAGGAGGTCAAGAAGGATCAGAAAATGTTAAGGGACAATCACAATGCAAATGTTCAAGCCATCAGATTGACCATTAAGCAAGCTCTTGGCAAGAGGAAAGCCTTGCAGAGGAAAAGAGCTGAAGAGCAAAGGCTAGCTATGGTGAAGGCAGCCTCAGAAAAGTTTTCCCAAGAAGTGTTGGCCAACATTGCTGAAGGTGCAGTGGCCAACCTCACTGAGCTCCTAAAGGCACAATTGGATGCATCTCTGAAGCAACCATGTAGGAGGTTGTTCAACAAAAGATGAAGCATGTTCTAGCTTTTCTTAGCTTGAGCAGTGACAGAATGCAGAACATACATGATGAAAATGTATACTTGTTGGAGGAGATGAAGTCTCTAACCCAAGCCCAGTCCTTGATGGCATCAACTATGAGTGAACTAAGGCCTGAATGTTTTGATGCTGCCAAAAAGGGGGAAAGGGAAAGAGCAAGGGCAAAAGGTGCCTTAGTGATTGGAAGCCCAGTTAAGGGTAAGGACAAAGGTCCTGAGGGAAAAGGAAAGGAACCAGCAGTGCTGAACTTAGAAGAATTGGATGAAGAGGAGCAGTTGGCACTTGCTTTGAAGAATTCAATGGCCTCAGCTCAAGAGGAAAGAGTGAGGCTACAGCAGAGACCAGGTGGTGAAGTGTCTGGTTTGGACAAAGATGCTGAAGGTGTCCAAACTAGAGGAAAAATCAAGAAGGCCAAATGAAAGAAAAGATCAGCTGAGACATTCACTGACTTTCCTAACAGCCTTGACCTTCCCCCTGAATTCAGAATTATTGATGATGAACCTATCTCCAAGAAGACCAAAGCTGCTGAAAAGGACAAGACTGCTGAAGTGTCCAAAATTGCTGAAAAGGACAAGTCTTCTGAGAAAGAAAAGTCTACTAAGACCAAGTCCACTGAAGGTGCCAAAACTTCTGAAGATGTAGAGGAGTTGTATGAAGAAGGTTTTGGACCTGGACCTAAGAAGAAGAAAGTAGTGGTGCTGAATGACCCATCAAAGTTGTTTCATGAAGGGTATGGCAAAGACCCTGAAACACAACAGAAGCTGGCCATGATGAGGGCCCAAGAAAGGATGGACTTGATGGATGAAGCACAAAGAGCAAGAGATAAGAGAAGAGCAGACTTCCAGAAGCCTAGAAGGAAGAGAGCAACTTACAACAAGATGAAGCCACAGCTGCTGATCCCAATGGACACCAAATATCCTCACTTGGATAAATGGGTACCAATTCAGCTGAATAACTCATGGGAGGAAGCCAAAAGGGAGTTTGTCTATGACCAACTCCACTTTTGCTGAGTTCATGATAGAGTACTACAGAGAGCTTTATCAACAACTGTTTGCAGCTGCTGATATTGCAAGATTTGAACTCACAGCTCCCAAGCCAATCATATACATGCCTCCCAAGCTTGAAGGATGGATTGATCAGACAAGGATCCTGAATGAATTTACTGAGATCCTCAAGCTGAACAAGATGGTTCTTGGACCTAAGGGAACAAACCAAGAAGCCATGGCCTTGAAAAGGAGAGTGTGGGCACAATATGGGATGTTGCCACCTCCTGAGGATGATCTCTGAAATGGCTAAGTCCTCTGACCCTTTTTGATTAGTCAACTATGCTAAAGTTGGTCAAGACTGCTGATGTGGTGTGATAATCCGATTGCTCTAATATGCATTGGTTGCTCTGATACAAGTATTTACTTTGATATCTGATGATTTGCTCTTGAAGATCCAAATGCTGATGAGTGTTTTGGTTTTTGCTCTAATACTAGAAGATGCTCTGATACTTGAAGATCTAGATACTTTGAAGTGATTAAGTTGTTTAAACTCTGATACTCTAGATCTTATGTTTAGTATGCTCTGAATAGCTGTAATGAAATGATCAACTGTAATAGTGTCTTGAATTCATGCTCTGATATGTTAATATCAACTATCAACATGCTTGTAATGTTTTTCATATGAATGATAGTTGAACTGACCTTGAATCAAGATACTTTGATACAAAAATCTCCCTATGCCTATCTTTGAAACCTATGTGCAACATGAACAGTGAGTACACTAACACATTGCTTTTCAGGATAATTGACCTAAGTCATGTCTTCTGAAGATAAATGTAATAGGTGTAGCTAAGTCACTTTTGCAGAGAATGTATAGGTTTTGGCATCATCAAAAAGGGGGAAATTGTTGGGAATAAAATAAGATATGTTTTGATTCAATACCAAAACCCCCCTTGAGACATGCCTAAGTCAAGTTGAGTATGTTCTAGAAATGTTAGAACATATAGAATTAAGGCTAGATGAGAAGCTGGTATGTTAGGCAGCTCTTAGTTTAATAGATGCATAATTTGAGGGGGAACCTATGCTTTGAAGTGTATAAGGAACAAGTCCCCTCAAGGCTCAAATTCTGGAACACCCACAAAGCCTAATGAAGGCCAAGAATGATGATCAGGAGAGTTGTCCAGGAGTGTTGTCTCAGCTGAGTTAAGCAAGATGAAATCTTCTGAATGCTTGAGGTCAACCATGCTGAAAGTTAAAGACAACAAGGCCCTAAAAGATCTTCAAAGAAGCATGCTAAGATCACTTTCAAGTGAAGCAAAGGGCAAGAGCCAAGTCATCTGAAATGAGCAAGCCAACCTTGCTGATAAGCAAGACTGCTGATAGTAATAAGGAGAGTTGTCCAGTTGATAAGGAGTGTTGTACTATCATTGGAACAACCTTCAGAAGCCATGTCCAAGTCCTAAAAAGAGAATCTTAAAGTCGGACGTTGGGAAGAGTGCTGTAGAATGAAGACAAAGCTTAAACAGTCGTTTATTTCCCAAATGAGGACATGTCACTATCAAGATTCTGTCTTCAAAGTTGAAGAATTAAAAGAAGACATTTATGGACTTTTGAGGCTGCCTCTCCAACGGGCAAATCCTTCAATTGTTTATAAATACAGAAGTGTGGAGGCCATTTGAAAGCGCCTCAACAATTGACAAGAATATCCAACTATCCTACAAGCAAGAGTGCTCTCAAAGCTTTCAAAGACTATCTTAGTCTTCATACACTTCTTCTAAGCTGAACCTATTGTATATCCATACACAAGCTTAGAGAGATATCCTAATCCTTATACACTGATCTTCATTGTAAAGGATATCTCATTAGTTGGAACCTTACATCAATCCTTAACCCTTTCAAGTGAGAAAGTGAGAAGGTTGTTGTAGTAGTAGTAGAAGTGGTAGGAGTTGACTGTTGAGAGAAGAACAGTTCAGTTCTGAGTTGAGAAGAGGGTACTAGGACTCTAGACATCCTAGGGATCAATTCACCAAGAGTGGTGTTCTTGATCAAGTGCACCTTGGAACTATAAAACAAGTTAATTCCAAGAGTGAAGGAATTATCCTGTTCAATCAGGGAAAGTGGATGTAGGAGTCTAAACTAAAGGGCCAACCACTATTCCGCACATATAACTCCCTTAGATAGTTATTCAGCTAAGTACTCAATAGTACTTAGTAGTTTGATTATCTTTAAGGAGTTAATCATCTTCAGCAGAGTTTTCCAAGACAACCTTGCTGATCTCTGGTTTGATCAAAGTTTGAAAAGAATTGCATACAAGTGTATTCCCCCCCCCCCCCCCATACACTTGTTATATACTCCATTCAGGACCAACAAAAACATATATGAAATATTTCATACATGAAATATAGATAATTAAGGTAAATTTGGGGTAAAAATTTGTGAGCAAACCCAAGTCAACATGGGTCAAACATAACTAAAATATATTTTTTCGCTTTCAACTTGAATATACATAACTAAAGTATTGTTTTACTACATGACCAAAACTATGTCTACATGACGAAGTTATTGTTACTTACTACAAGTCCAAAAATATTCTGAACATTTAATTTTTTGACAAATTTTCTAGAATATTTTGACATGTAGTAATACACTTTGGATTTTGTAATAATAATATCTTGATTTTATAGTAACAATACATTGGTCATGTAGTAAACCACTTGTTTACAACTCGCGAATTTTTTGAATGATCCGAATTTAGACTTATGACCCAAGAATTTTTATAAATTGATAAAATAGTTATTGTGCATTTGATTCTTACTCTAAGTCAGCCCGAATAATTTTTGAAATATGTAATGACCCCAAAATCTTAAAGGAATAAACATAGATTTTTTTTTCTTTTTTTTTTTAAAGGGGTAAGGGGGCATTACTACGATTGAAAATAACATACTAATTCAAATGATGCAACTATCCAAATCAAGGTGATCACCACCAAAACCCTCAAAATAATTTAGAAGTGACAACAGCGGAAGTAAACTAGTGAGTAAGGTCCTTAAGAATTTGACTTACAATAAAATACTACAGTTTCAAATAGTTAGCCAAAATAGAATTTCAAGTTTCAAAAGACGTGAATTAAAGGGTCGCACTTTCGAGATCGAGCGCTCACATCCACCTTCAATCCTCCCGAACATTCTCACCTGAAAGAGGAAGGGGTGAGCATTTGAAAAATACTCAGTGGGTTCACTCAAACACCCACTTGAATATCATACAATCTACCCTAATAAAGGTCAACCATGGGAATCAATGTATATAATAAACATAAATTTGAGATTCATTATTCTCAATCATAGCATTAAAGTCACATAGCGACAACTCAAATTACATTCTTCAAATATCATCAATCATATGACAACCATGCAACACGTTCAACATCATGTTTTATATTAATAAATAGTGATAGTTATAATATAATACACGTAAGAGCACATCAATCTTGTTGGGGCACGCTTTACCCCGCTTGAGCATCTTGTTCGAGAGCTACTCGAAAGTGATCTTTCGATCAAATCTTGGAACGGTGTTACCCGTGATCTTATCATAGCTATTACAGTTATTATCCGTATATCATACACTTTGCACGGTCTTGACCGCATATCATATATCTTCACGTTTGAAACGTGCATGTATGAAAACATTCATGTAGCATACTTGTTCACATATGGACATGCATAATCATAAGCATTTATGTATTCATAGAACATACTTAACACAAGTGATCATGCATAATCTCACATATTCATAAATCATATATTCCATACTTGAACATGAACATATTAATACACAAATTCACATAGGACAATTAAGACAATAAATCACATGATATCAAAGTAAGCATTGTAAAAGTCAACGAGATTTACCCCACCTATTAGTTTGGAAAGTTATGTGGTATCCTCCCCTCTTAGTTCCAAGTCTTTTCCCACCTCTCGTACTTTAAATCCTACAATAATGTTTCTACCACTTAGTTCATATGATGAAAAATAATTATAGTCTAACTTTTTTTTTTTTTTAGGATTACATAGGAATTCATCGATGACGCTCAAAACAAAATCAAAAAGACCTATGAATCAAGAAAAAACTGCTCCACTTCAATTGCGAGAAGTGGTAGAGTTTACCGCAGCTTGAGCCAACGCATGCGCCTTTCGGTTACTGCTTCTAGGGATGTAATTGAATCTTCACACTACAAATTCCTTTGTCAGTCGCTGGATCCTAGTAGCGCAACTTATCTCAGGGCTCGCCCCCGTAGATAACTCTGAGCATAAACCAATAGCTTGTTGGGAGTCAGAAAGAATCACAAGATTTTTCCGATTTAAGTTTATAGCCTCTATTAGTGCCCTTTCAATCGCTTGCAATTCAACCCCCAGAGGTCCTCTTTGTGGGGTAATCTTTTTTGAGAAAGTGAAGCTTTCCTGCCCTACCTCATCCATGCCAACTCCACCAATACCATACCTCCGGAGCTCCGCATTAAAAGCCCCATCCACTTCCACACAAGCCACCCCCTCTTTACCTATCTGGTGTACATAACTCAACTCATTCTTACCTCTTTTGATTTTACCTTTTAAGTCCAAATGGACTTGTCGATAATGGTATAAATACTCAAGCACCTTCTTACCTACTGATTTTTGACAATGACGTCGATCCTTCGAGACATCATGGGTAACCAAACATCTTTCCTTCCACACCCCCCAAGCAACCATAATTATCTCTTCTAACCCCTTCTTCGCCCTTTCATTGTACACTTTTTCTAAGAATTGAAAAACTGATAGGAACCGTCCTCTGTTTATCAACTCCCACCATCCAAGGTCTTTCCAAATAAATTGGACTCCGACAAAAGTAAATATTGCATGCATCGAACTAGGCATAAAAGCACCACACAGAGCACAATTTACATTAGTACCTCTAATTCGAGCCGTTAAATTTCCTTCTGTTGCAATAAGATCACAGCACATTTTCAACCCAAAAATCCGAATTTTTGGTGGAAGTTTTAATTTCCAACATACGTTCCACCATCTAGCTCCTATTTCCACTTCTGAGCAGTCCGCCCGTATTGTTCTCCTATTTTCCCCATTTCTAATAGCCCAATAACCAGATTTAACTGAATATTGGCCTTTAACATCGTGCATCCAGAAACATCGATCCTCATCCTCTCCTTGGCCTACTGTTGTGCGGAGTATGCCTTCAGCTTCGAAAGGAAGAAACGCCTGCCGAATCAAATCTTCTTTCCATTCTCTATTCTCATCCAATAAATCCGTCACTTTATACCCTGAGACAATGTGTGATTTTATGAATCCATCATGGAGTCCTAGAACCCACGCATGTTTGTGCATGGAAACTTTATCTCCTTTACCAATCATCCATCTCGCCCCACTTCTGACAACCTCTCTGCTAGAGCACATCGATCTCCAAATGAAAGATGGGTTAGATCCTACCTCCGCCTCCATTAAATCCTGGTGTTTGAAGTATCTTGCTTTTAGAACTCTAGCAACCAGGGATAAAGGTTTATCGATCAACCTCCAAATTTGTTTTGCCAAAAGGGCCTCATTAAACTGATTCATTTTCCTGAAGCCCATCCCCCCCTCCTCCTTCGCCTTACATAATTTATCCCATCTCAACCAATGAATCCGATTATATCCCTCATTCTGCCCCCACCAAAAGTTGGCCATGAGAGATTCCATCTCTTTACAAGTCTTCAAAGGGAGTTTAAAGCATGACATTGCATAAGTTGGAATTGCTTGTAAAATGGACTTGATTAGTACTTCTTTTCCACCTTCCGAGAACTCATTATTCTTCCAATCGTCAATTCTTTTTCTCATTCTATCAACTAGATACGAGAATTGGACCATTTTCCCTCTAGTCGAGAAGGTAGGCAAACCCAAATAAACCTGGTAGCCTTGTGTACTTCTAATATTAAGGATCTCTTGAATATCCCTCTTATTTTGGTCCATGGTATTCGGGCTAAACAGTATTGACGACTTCTCCATATTTAAATGTTGTCCCGATGCCACCTCATACTCCTGCAACGTATCCCGTAAAGCTTGACCAAACTCCTTTCTTGCCTTAAAGAAGACAACACTATCATCAGCAAAGAAAAGGTGCGTAATCATGGGAGCACCCCTTGAGATTCGAATACCCTACAACTCCCCCCTTTGAGTTCTCACTTTCACGCTCGTAGATAACGCATGTGCACACAACACGAACAAGAAGGGAGACAGAGGATCACCTTGTCTAAGGCCTCTCGTTGGAACTACCTCTCCAACTGTCTGTCCATTAACATGAAAAGAAAATGTAACCGTTGTAACACAGTGCATGATAAGACTAACCATTTTCTCTGGAAAACCCATCCTTTCCATCTGAATTTTGAGGAAAATCCACTCAATACGATCATATGCTTTACTCATATCCAATTTTGCCACAGCATACCCACCTTTACTCTTGTTATGTCTAAGCCAGTGCATACATTCATAACTGAGTATGATGTTATCAAAAATAATTCGGTCTTGGACAAAAGCACTTTGATTCTCATCAATTATGTGGGGAAAGATCTTCTTGAGACGACCTGTAATAACCTTTGCAACAATCCTATAACACACGTTACTAAGGCTAATAGGGCGATAGTCACTAACTTTCAAAGGTTTCTTTTTCTTAGGAATCAAAGTAATAAGGGTTTGGTTCCAGTCTCCTACATCTTTCCTTTCATTCAGAATCCCGAGGACTTGGTTTGTAACATCCGTCCCCACCACTTCCCACATCTCCTGGTAAAATCTCACATTAAAACCATCTGGTCCAGGTGCCTTATTCGGATTCATCTCAAAAACTGTCTCTTTGACCTCCATTCTTGAAAAGTCCCGATTAAGGATGGCCCTCAATTCGTGGGTAAGCACCCTTTTTGTATGCGTCGTGATTGCTTCAACATGTGCTAATGAAGGCTTGTTGGACTTATATAATGTTTCAAAAGAGGAGTTAAGCAGGAGCGTGATTTCCTCACGGCTAGCGTGTCTCCCCCCTTCCTCATCTTGCATCTCCATCAAAGCATTTTTATTCCTTCTTTTAGTAGCTCGTTTATAGAAATACGATGTATTTCTATCCCCACAACGCATCCAATTTACTCTCGATCTTTGGTGCCATACCTCCTCTTGTTGTGTAAATAGCTTCTCTAATTTCGCTTCCATCAATAATCCCTCGTCCTCCTCGCCATGCTCTTCTATCAACCGGATTTTTTCTGATAATTTCTTGATACGGTTTTCAACATTCCCAATTGTCTTCCTAACCCATCCTCGAAGATACTCTCCTAAGTGACTAAGTCGCTGTGGCAAACTCATTTGTCTCCTATACCCATTCCATTCCTCACTCACTACCGATTCTAACATAGGTTCATGAATCCATGCATTTTCAAACCGAAAAATTGGTTGGAAAACTCGAACACATCTCAAGGTCTTTGTGACGACTATTAACGCGATGACCCGATGATCCGAACCAAAAAAATTTAAATGCTCAACCTTAATTGACTCAAAAAGATTCATCCATTCTTTTGTTGCCACAAATCTATCCAACCTTTCTTTAATGTTGAAAGGTCGTTTCCTCTTATTTGTCCAAGTAAACATAGGACCTTTATATCCCAAATCGTGTAGCCCCAAATCATTAAGAGTTGTACGAAAACATTCCATATTCCTCCTAATTGTATTATTCATAACACCCCCTATCTTTTCATCATAGCACATAAATTGATTAAAGTCACCTCCCACCATCCAAGGCTTTCCTAGATCGTGTGTTCCTCGAATCCTTTTTAAGAGTTCAAAAGAATTTCTTCGTAAGTAGCAGTTTGGGCTTCCTTGAAAGCCCGTAAAGTACCATGACAAACCATTCCAAGTGATACAAGTATCAATATGATCACAAGAAAAAGATTTTACACAAACATCAACCTCACTCGTAGCAAAAAGGATTAAACCACCTTTCATTCCAACAGCATCAACTACAAAACAGGAATGAAAATTCAACAAAGTCCTCCATGATCTAACAATCCTAGCTGGGACTTTTGATTCCAAAACAAAAAAGACAAAGGGTTTATTTAAGGCAATTACACGCCTAATCTTATGGAATGCATTTGGCCCCTTTAAACCTCGTGCATTCCAAGACAAAAGATTCATGCAGTGTCGCGGATCTGGGAATTCCCAGATGCCGCCATATTCGAGCTCGTCACGTCTTCATCACTCGTATACCTTTTCTTACCCCCGTTCGAGCTCATCGTACCATCCTCATCAACATTAGTTGTTTCTTCCTCCCTTGCTTCAACTATTCTCAGCACAGTATGTGTCGGACGTCCTCGCTTCCTTGGTCCTCTCGCATCCTTCCTCATTTGGGCGTACACCTCTGAGTTCAGCACGTCCTGCACCTTGCCCTTTAACTTCAGCTCCACCATCGGCCCTTTTTCAGCCCCCACAACTTCCCGTACCTGTTTTCCTTTCCCTTTTCCTGCATCTCCAAATTTCCTAGAGTAGTACTCGTTTTCATGTTCTTCCATGGTCCTCCAGCAATCTCCCATCTGATCATCTTTATACTGATCATGGTTCCTCAGTACAGATTCCACAAAACCCCCAGCGTCGTCCTCTTGCACGTTCTGTTGCCCAACCATCTCCAGTCCCCCTACCGCTGGGTTCGAAACAATGACCAAGGCAGAAGCAGAAGCTCCCATGTGCTCCCTTGGCTGTAAATCCTGAGGCTGAGGTGGGCTCAATGGATTTGCCTTAAGAAACTCATATAAATCAGGTTCGAGTCCCTTCTGCCCCTCCACCCTCAACCATAGAGGCTAGTTTTTCAAGCCATTACACTCAGTACCATATTCAACATATCGTTCAGGACAATCTTTCTCCACATGAGTTACAACTCCACAATAATAACAAAAGTCACCCAACTTTTCATACCTTAGAGGGAGAGTGATGAGTTCATCCTTTATCACGATATGAGTGTTTATGTGTAGTGGTTTGTGAATGTCCAGCAAAACCCGAACCCTCAAGCATCTCCCCCACGCTATCGCCCCATCTGGGCAATCAAGCTCAATAACGTCTCCAAACTTAGCCCCCAGACGGAAAGCTATCTGACGAGTCATCGCGTAAATAGGAAGACCGTGAACTTGAATCCACAAAGGAATGTTGTTAATCACCAGGTCCTTTGGTTGCTCATCCCCTCGAAGCCTGGACAGAACTAGCATCGGTCCACTCATAAACCAAGGTTGTCGGTAGAACACCTTGCTGCACTCGACCTCCCTTTCAAATTCAAACATAAAGTACCCTTCACTCATGGGAGAGATACGAACCATCCCCTCTACCTTCCAGATTTTTTTCAGTGTTGCAAGAGTTTCCTTCATACTGGAAAACTTGTGAATTGTGAGCCTTCCAAGAAGAGCATTGCGAAGGAAGATGAGTTCCTCATCCGCCACTTTCAGCGGGGTTTCTTCAGTATCAGAGAGTTTTACTTTTCGAAGGGGATCGTTTAAGTGGTCTGCCATAGCAGAAGTTCGATTGAAGAAAGAGATGAACAGAACAAAGAGGTTTGTGATCCCAAACCCAAGAAACATCCAATTTATAGACTGTCCGGCCACCTTACTGGCCAATGCCATTCCACGGCGTGCTGCACACAAAAACCCACAAACCAAGAAAAAACCACCACAGCTATTTGGGATAATGAATCGACGCCTTGGAAGCGTCCAAATTCGGCTACTAAAAATCTAGGGTTTACGCTCTAGAGTTTTGGGAAAAGAAATTGCTCACCATCGATTGGGGCAGAGAAATTAACTACATACGCTAAGCAAGGATTTGGGAATAGAAAGAGATTTAATGCAATGATTAAGATCTTGGATGATGATCCAAATCGTGCAAGAAAGCACTTTTCACTTTCTGGGGAATCGCACCTCTCAAAGGTGTAAATCGCCCCTACACAGAATAAATCGCCTTATCCTGGCGCGTGTACCCCCCTCATCACAATCCACATTTACTACGTTAATTATAGTCTAACTTAGTGTATGTGGTTGTGATAGTGTACTTAAAAGAAGTGGAAATGTTGGCCAAACATAGAAATGAAAGGATTTAGGAAAAAGTGCATTTTTGTAAAAGTTTAGGGCATGTTTGTTTTGGGATTTTGAAATCCGGATTTCAAAATCTAGTGGATTTCAAAATCCTAATACTTTTTATGTTTTGTGTTTGTTTTGGGATTTATGTAGGGTAGGATTTAACTTTATAGTATAGGATTATAGGTTTTATAGGTATTTATATAGGGTTTATAGGTATTTATAGAGTTGACTTTTATAGTGTTATAGGGTGGGATTTTGAAATCCTGAATCAAAATCCTAAACTATAACGGGGGTGGAGTTTCGAAATCCCAAATCCGAATTTCCCATCCCAAAACAAACATGCCCTTAGGGACTGAATTGTCAGATTTAAATAATCTGGAAGTTCAATATTTTTCAAAAATATAGTAGGTTTCGAAATTTGGGGTTAAATGTCACTGATTTCGTTCAAAACGGATGAAAAACGAACATTTTACGTGCATTTGAAGTTCTAGGGGCATCTTTGCAATTTCTGAAATATTTGTGACTTTTTCGTAAATAAAAACAGTGCATTTTCGTAAATAATAAAAGTGCATTTACCAGCTGGAAATATATTTGACTTGGGCCAAGAATGAAAATCTGAAAAAATAAGGTTTTGACCCCAAGATACAAATTTATCTACAAAACACAACTCATAATTTTATACCTCAATATATTCAACCCCACAACTCATACAAATTTATCTACAAAACACAACTCATAACTTTATACCTCAATATATTCAACCCCACAACTCATACCTCCACCACCTACCGGAAAAAGCTCCGGCAAGGTGGTCCACCAACAAAACAGGTGGCGCACCGACGGAGAGTCGCCGGAAAACGGAAGAGAGAGAAAGAGTATGAAAGTGAGAAGGAAAATAAAATAGATCTAAAAGTTTTCAAAAACTTTAACTGGACATAACTGGAGATTTAAAAACTAAAATATGTTTTAGAAAGCTTATGAAAACAGCTTTCAAACAAGACCAAAAACACAAAAATCGGACTTTTGTATGAAAAGTTTTGGCCTAAGGAACATGTTCCGACTATAAGGGTTTTAACCCATCTTTGACCAGCGATAACTGGAGATCTAGAACCCCGATCGAGAATCGGAAAAGTGTTCCAAAAAGCTCTCGATGAGATCTTTCCAACGGTACTGGCTGATCAATGATCGGACATTGGAAAGTTGGCCGCAACTTAGAAGGAAGTTGCCGTGTGTGTGGGTAAAGTGTGTGTGAAGTAAGATTCTTACCCTAATGTGAAGTGCCAAAAATATACAGAAAAATTCTGAAGATGACTATTTATAAGGTGCAAAATGCCTTAGGGTTTCATAATATTAATGTTTGGACTCTTTCTTATATTATTTTAAAAACACTTTCTTATATCAAAGTGAAAGTCAATCCTAAATAAATAAATTAATTAATCTTATACCATCCACCAACATTAATCCTACTACCATTAGAAAATAAATAATTTAATAGATGAATAACATTAAATATTATGTAAATTTTACATAATTATAATAAATCACATAATTTCATATAAAAATATTATGTAAATTTTACATAATTATAATAAATCACATAATTTCATATAAACAAATATAAAGGCTCAATTCATAAGATTTTTTTTTGTTCTTACAAAATATTTCAGTAGTTAATGTGTATTTGATTCTTACACTATAATATGTACCTTGTTGGGTACAAGGATGAAAATATCGCTATCGCAACAAATATCGCAACCTTAATTTTACAGATATATCGCTGGATATATCGATATCGCATATCGATATCGCAAAAAAATTGAAAAAATGACGGAAATCTTATTAAAATTTTGGAAATTTAACATGAAATTTTAGGGATTATTATTACATACTATTATGCATGTATTCCATTAAAAAAACCAATAAAATTATATGTTTAAAACAAACATATAGATAAAAACTCATATAAATACTGGTTGGCGAAAATTAATTAACAACATAGTACAATACAAAATGATTAAATATATAAAATAAAATATAATTAATATCAAAATGATGACTTATGAAGTTCAAATATAGTAGGTGAAATGACATATTTATCCAAACAACATTGATTAAATACTGGCTAACGAAAACTAATTGACAACACATTACAATACAAAATGATTAAATATACATGATAAAATACAAATAATATTAAAATGATGAGCTATAGGGTTCAAATATTGTAGGTGAAATGACATATTTGTTCAAACAATATTGATACTAACTCATCACATTATAGTAATTTAAGATATAATTATGCACATATGTTTAAAAAATTTATTAAATATATGAGGTGAATTGAGAATATATTTTCTTGTACTATTAAAAATAAAATAAAAAGTATAATTTCATACATATAAAAATAAAATTTTAAATAAGTTTGTGATTTTTTCAGATTTTGCAATATTGTGCGATATCGTGCGATATATCCACTGCGATACCCAGGAAAAAATACATTAGACCCCAATATCCATATCGCAATATCCAAATTTACGATATATCCGCGATATTTCGCGATATTTTCATCCTTGGTTGGGTATGTATATAAATTTTACTAACTTTTTTAAAAAAATACAGAATAAAATAGATAGAGTAGAAATTTATTTTCCAATAAAAAAAGAGAAATAAAAAAGTTAACTCAAAAAAATATAAACATTTTATATGGTCTTATATTGTCGAAAAGAATAATACTCCATACTTTATAAACAAAATTATCCTTCAATCAATTTTTTAACTTTTTTTAAATTTCTCATGGAGTACTTTTTTTTATAAATACCTTTTAAATGAATATAAAATATCACTAAATTTTAACTTTATAAGTTTATATTATACACGTGTTTCGAATTTTACTGATAGAATTCGGCCCCAGTGAGGGCGGCTTGGGGCTGAACTTATGGCAATTTTAAAGGGGCTCCAGATCGCAAAGGAGCGAAACGTGGGACGTCTGGAGATCAGGACTGACTCACAACAGGAGGTAGCCCTTTGCCTTCACCTCAGAAACTGATTGGGCCTTAGGAATGCATTGTTAGTGAAATTCTCTCGCTGACACATGAATATTAGCAAATTAATATTTGAGTCAAACCAATATGCAATCG
The DNA here is from genome assembly GCA_963675135.1 of Galeopsis tetrahit. Classification (NCBI taxonomy): domain Eukaryota; kingdom Viridiplantae; phylum Streptophyta; class Magnoliopsida; order Lamiales; family Lamiaceae; genus Galeopsis; species Galeopsis tetrahit. Next base: position 52,628,756 of record OY776123.1, read on the forward strand.
TAAACACAAACAAAAATAAAATTTTCCTTTAATTCATTAACATATAGCAATCATATCCCAATACTAGAACTAAAACAAACACTCTAGCCTTTAAAGAAAAACATATAGAAAACCACTCCTACAAACCTATGAATGATTTTTTCTACACAATCTAATCCTCGTCGGCAGCAGGTTTGGAGGAACCAGCTTTCTTTGGAAGCAAAAGGTTGTGAATGTTGGGCATAACTCCACCATTTGCAATAGTCACGTCTCCCAGAAGCTTGCTAAGCTCCTCATCGTTTCTCACCGCCAATTGGATGTGCCTGGGTACAATCCTTGTTTTCTTGTTATCTCTCGCCGCGTTTCCTGCCAATTCCAACACCTGAAACCAAACGAATCGGTCAATTTAACTCTTCAAACCCTAGAAATTGGGCATTACCAAAATCCATCAAATTAAGGAACCGGCAGAATTGAATATCTCCAAATCTAACAAAATAGAGTTCCAATTTTGAGTATATGAAATCAATTAATTACACAAATTTGACCATCAAAATCTCGAAACCAAGATTCAGAAAAGTAGATCGAAATAAAAGACGCGCAACGCACCTCAGCAGCTAGGTATTCAAGGACCGCCGCAAGGTAGACCGGAGCTCCGGCGCCAACTCGCTCAGCATACTTTCCGGCCTTGAGGAAACGAGCAATACGGCCGACGGGGAACTGAAGGCCGGCTTTGGAGCTTCTGGATTGGGCTTTTTTTGCGGCTCCGGATCCAAGTGTCTTGCCTCTGCCCGCCATTTCAAATCAGGGAAGCTTTGTGCAGTATGAAGAGAGGGGTTTCCACAGTGGAGAAGAGATGAAGGCGAAAGGGAGGCGAGCCGCCGCTTTATATAGAAATCGGGTTCGCAATGGACAAATGACACGGATCGTGGAGCATAGCCGTAGATAAGAAAACGCATCAACGGATGGATTGAAGACCTGGTTGCTGACTATTTTGTAACTGTATTTCAATTAATATTTTAATACCCCATATATTTATTTTGCAATTACAATATTATCCCGTCAACAACATTTTTAATACAGTAAATAAAATTCCATAGAGAAATTATAAGTACAGTATTTTTTGGTTTTAAATCTAATTACAATGTACTATATAACATATCAAGTTAACCTTTTTTTTAATATTAATTTACATTTATATTTGCATATTTTTTACTGATTTAAATTTTCCAATTAATAAATTAAAATTTACATATTTTTTAGATTAGTCTCCTAACATCCTCACCAAAAAAAAAAAAATCCATATAAATCACTTTGTGTCGTTGCTCAACCGTTTTGGATAGTAGATAATTAACTAATCTTTTAAAAATTTGTGTCGTTTTTCACCTGTGTCGTTATTCAACCGTTTTTTCATAATCCAATTTTTTTGGATTTCTTTCATGGATCTTGGATTAATTATGAGGTTTGTCGTTTTCCTCTTTTCGATATATTATTATTATTCTTTCATTCGTGTCTTTTTATTAATGACAGAAACAATAAATGATCTACGACAAAGATTTTAATTGGTCGATGTTAAAAGCGGAAAGGTGATGATTAACTGTCATATTCACGGTTTCACTACATAAAGACACTCATTTTAATAAGATTTACATCAAGTAAATCTGATCCTCCACACACTCATCTGTCAGCTTATACCAAGTCACCCGACCTTACATAAATGAAGGTTTTTCATAAACGAGTATAATTTAAAGACATGCACATTTTCACACAAATTTAGCTTGATAGTTGTTCAGTTGACAAGTTAATCATAGAGTTATTAATTTAAACAAAAACATGTTGCACTCAACAACTATTGTTTGACTGATAACTTAAATTTACTAAGTTGAGACCTCCTACATTAGTTAGGGTATCGTATGATGTCTTGATGACTACCGTAGTCAGTTAATTTGAGTCATTAAAATTCAAATTTAAAAACTTAAACTTGATGACATGTTACTTTTATATAATGTGTCGTATGTATTCATCGTATGTGTCGTACGGGGTCATACGGTTGTATTTTTATATTTAATTTAATTAATTAAAATACTCTGTATATAATTTTTAAATTACATTTTTATCCTTATACAATAAAATATTTTATTATATATTTATTAATCTAATTAAAATATTTAATGTTAAAATTACCTATTTACCCTTATATTATTAATAAAATAAACTAAACTAAAAAAAATCAGTATTAATTGTCACACGACAGGAGAGAAGACAGGCAGGGCTATCAAAATGAGCCCAGTCCGGTCCACCCGACTAATGGACTGGGCTGTAATTATAGTGGCCCGAAAAACAACTGGGTCGGTTTGACCCGGCACAAGTAAACCGGCGGGCCGACCGGGCTCGGGCCAGGCTTGGGCCGGTTCGACTTTTTTTTTAATAGGAGTATAATTTTTTGGGCCCAACTTTTTTTTTCGGGTCCAGAAAAAACATTTGGCCCGGTGGACCAATATCGGGTTGAACCTGCCCATTTGACAGTTCTAAAGATTGGAGAGAATTTGCATGCACACTGGAATTGGAGGAATATGAGAAGAACTCTAATTTCAATTATTATTTCTATTTTTAATTTGAATAATGTATTATTATTTAATTTATTTTTGGTGGAATTGTATTTATTTAATTTTAAAATAATAATTAATAAAATTTATATTGAAATGGTAGAATAGTAATTTTTTATAAATTAAAATTTTATTTATATTAAAAAAGAATAATATAGTAAATAATAAAATATAATTTAAAAATAATTTAATTAATTTAAACATGTATAATAGCTGACAGATTCATACTATGCATACCATACTATGCATACATCAGAGTTTATATAATTTAATAAGAAAAACGGTTAACTAGTCATAAAAAAAAAAAAAAAAAAGAGAGAGAGAGAGAGAGATTTCGTGAAACCATTTCAAGACCTAGAACTTTTTTATCTCCTTTAGTTTGATCTTCTTTTATTTGTACTCTCTTTTATTAGTTTAATAATTTAAGTTTATTTAGTAAAGCTATGTTTACATTTTGTTTTAAGGGTTAATTGCAAATAAAATCACCACCTTTCATTAATTTGCAATCTAATCTAAACTTTTCAATAATTGTAAATAAATCACCAACTTTACATTTTATTGCAAATTAGATTTCATGTCAAATTTATTTGTGTCTGAATAAGACGTTTTGAAATTAGATTAGATTTAAAGAATAATGTTGTTTCATTATAAATGTGTTTTGTCAACAAGAAGTTTAAATTACGTAAGATTCGGGCACAAATGAGTTTATCAAAAAGTCTAATTTGCAACAATTTGTTGTTGAAGAAATTGGGTTTTTATTCAATTTCTTAATATTTAATTGATTTTAATTAATCAATTATTTGAGGGTATGAATATTTAATTTCCGAAGAATTAAATATTGTAGGATCGTTCTACTCTCCGAGTAGATGATCGTAGTATATTTAAAATCTCAAAACCGAATTTCGGTGAGTGAGAAATTAATGTACGAAGTTTAAGACAAAGTGATGCATTGGGAGTAGTGTTAATAACTATCCACATTGATAAATGAGAGAATTAACTACCTCCTTATTAATAGGAGTTAGTTAAGAATGTTCAAATTGTAGTGACTATTGAAACATTCAATTAGCCACACGCGCGCGCGCGCCGCCCGCCCGGTCGTGCCGGGTCCGGGTCCGTGGGCCTGGATCTTGGCAATTGGACTTTGGGTGGACTTTGAGCTTGGGCCTGGGGCCCCTCTATCTTTTTGAGGTTCTAAAAATGTGGGCCTCGACCCACACGGATTTAGGCAGCCCAAGTCTATGGAAGTCAAGCGGAAGTTGACTTCTGGAATTTGAATTTGAAATGTGATTGTCTTAATTGCGTGGAAGTTTAAGAATGGAAGTTACCATTCCGAAACTGCCATATTAATGTGCTGGGTATTAAGAATGGGAGTTACCATTCCGGAAACTGCCATATTAATGTGCTGGAGTATTAAGAATGGGAGTTACCATTCCTGAAACTGCCAGAAACTGCCATATTAATGTGTGACCAGCCGTTACTGCCTTAAATACCCGCCTGTTCCACACCTGGGTGACACTGCCTATAAATAGGAGTGCATGGTTTTGGGAAAACACACTTTTGCATACAACAAATTTCACCTGAGTTTTTCCAAAAAATTGCGTACACTATTTTCAGCATTCTGCATAGCATTTTAGAGTGCAATCCGGTTCTAAAGTGTTTCTGTTCGCTGGAGCTTTGTGCGCTGCGGTGTTGCTCGTGCAAAGAGGAAGCCGTTTTACCTTTCGGAGCAACTCGTCACTCCGTGAACACTAGCCGGGACGTGTTTGTTTTACGGGAAAAGGTATCACCTTGACTCGGCTCTTTTCCCTAATTTTCTGTTTATCTACAGTGCTGTTTCTTCCCTTTCTGGACCTGCCATTCTAAGAAGCTGCTCAAACAAGGAAGCTGCCTCTTTTGGAAAGTTGAAGAATTCGAAGACTTTGTAATTTCAATTACTGTCTTTTTATTTTCGTCTAAATTCTTTGTAAGCCATTGTTGGTAATCTATAAACCAACAATCGTAAAACAAACAAAAGGAAAAAAAAAAGAAAAAAAAAAAAAAAAGAGATACCACAATGGCATCTGACGGAAATGGCTCTGACAACACCCCTGTTGACAACAACCCTGTTGAGAACACCTCGAACCCAACTCCAAACGTTGTCCCTAATAACACGTTTTTACCCCCCATGTTTTTTCCACCCTCTGAAACTCGCAATTTCATGGTGCATGGGGAAAAAACCCGAGAAGTTCTCGGGTACTGATTTTAAGAGGTGGCAACAAAAGATGTTGTTTTACCTCACCACACTTCACCTAGCAAGGTTCCTCCGGGAGGACCCGCCCGTTGTCGCTGAAAGTGAAACGGATAATGCTAGGAGGGTCGCATTTGACCAATGGTCTCATGGCGATTTCTTGTGTCGGAACTACGTCCTTGGAGGACTAGTTGACGCGTTGTATAACGTGTACCAACCGGTTCGTACTGCCAAAGAACTGTGGGAGTCTTTGGAACGAAAGTACAAAACCGAGGATGCCGGAACTAAGAAGTTCGTGGTGGCGAGATTTTTGGACTTCAAGATGGTAGATGGTAAATCTGTCGTTGAACAAGTTCAAAAATTTCAGTTAATCCTACATGATATCCTCGCGGAGGGTATGGTCCTTCCGGACGCTTTCCAAGTAGCCGCAGTGATTGAGAAACTACCACCTTCTTGGAAGGATTTTAAAAGTTATCTCAAACACAAGCGAAAGGAAATGAGCCTAGAAGATTTGATCGTCAAACTTCGAATTGAAGAAGATAATAAAAAGATGGACGGTAAATCAAATCAAGTCTCGGATGAGGCAAAGGCAAATTTAATGGAACGTGGTGAATCGTCTAAAAAACGAAAAAGGCCTAATGACAAAGGTAAAGCACCTGTTCCTGCAAAACCCAAATTTAATGGTAATTGCTACAAGTGTGAAAAACCGGGCCACAAAGCAACTGATTGTCGCGTCTCTAAGAAAGTTGATAAAAACAAGGGTAAGGGAGGACAATCAAGTGCTAATGTGGCACAACATAATCTCACTGAAATGGATATGTCTGTTGTTGTGTTTGAGACCAACATGGTTGACAATCCAAAGGAGTGGTTCGTGGATACCGGCGCTACTTGCCATGTTTGTTCCGAGAAGGGTGTCTTCTCGACTTATGCTCCTGCTGATGAGAGAAAGCTCTATATGGGAAACCATGCCTCGTCTGATGTGGCTAGTGTTGGAACTGTTGTGCTCAAGCTCACTTCCGGCAAAGAGCTCAAGCTGAAGGATGTGCTGCATGTCCCGGACATCCACAAGAATCTGATCTCCGGCTCTCTTCTAGTTAGTCATCAGTTTAAACTAATTTTTGAGTCTGATAAAGTTGTACTTAGCAAGTTTGGACAGTTCTTTGGTCGAGGTTATCTCGAGAATGGTCTGTTCAAAATGAGTGTAATGGTTGTAAGCCGTAAAGGCAAGAAAGTTATCAATGAAAACGTTTCTACTTCCTCTTACATCGTGGAGTGTTCCTCTTTATGGCATTTAAGATTAGGACATGTAAATCTAAAATCTATAAAGCGTTTAGTAAATCTTGATTTACTTAAAATGAACAATATTGAAACACCTAAAAAGTGTGAGATATGTGTTGAAGCTAAAATGACAAAGTTGCCATTTACTTCTGTGGAAAGGGACACTGCTCCTCTAGACTTAATCCATACTGATGTGTGTGATTTAAAGTTTGTGCAAACTAGAGGTGACAAAAAGTATTTCATTACTTTTATTGATGATTGCACAAGATTTTGCTATGTTTATCTCTTGCGAAGTAAAGATGAAGTTATTGAAGCTTTTAAACTTTACAAGAATGAAGTAGAAAATTAACTTAGCACTCGAATTAAGGTGATTCGAAGTGATAGAGGTGGGGAATACGTAGCACCTTTTGAACAGTTATGTGTTGAGTCTGGCATCATACATCAAACTACTGCCCCTTACTCACCGCAGTCTAATGGTGTTGCGGAGAGAAAGAACCGAACACTAAAGGAGATGATGAACGCAATGTTAATCAGCTCGGGTTTACCGCAGAATCTGTGGGGGGGAAGCTATACTATCGGCTAACCACATTTTGAACAAAATTCCACACAAAACAAAGGATCTGACACCTTATGAAATGTGGAAAAAGCGGAAACCATCCTACAAGTACCTCAAAGTGTGGGGGTGTCTTGCAAAGGTTGAAGTGCCTGCTCCTAAACAAGTTAGAATTGGCCCTAAAACGGTCGATTGTATCTTTGTAGGATATGCACTCAACAGTAGTGCCTATAGGTTTCTGATTCACAAATCAGAAATACCTGACATGTCAGAAGGCACTATGATAGAATCAAGGAATACAATATTCTTTGAAAATATATTTCCTAATAAAGATAAAGATGAGGTGAGACCTGAAAATAAGAGGGCTCACGTAGAAGCAGAGGCTGTTAGTTCTTCAGCTCAAGAGCATGAAGAACCTAGACGCAGCAAAAGAGCAAAAATTGCAAAAACTTACGGTCTTGACTTCATCACTTTTGTGATTGAAGATGAACCTAAGTCTATCAAGGAAGCTCTGTCAAGACCAGATGCATCATTCTGGCAAGAAGCTATCAATAGCGAAATTGATTCTATTCTATAGAACAATACGTGGGAGTTGGTTGATCTCCCTAGAGGTTGTAAGACCTTAGGATGCAAGTGGATCCTTAGAAGAAAATATAAAGCAGATGGATCAATTGACAAGTATAAAGCTCGTTTGGTAGCAAAGGGCTTTAGACAAAAAGAAGGGTATGATTTCTTTGATACTTACTCCCCAGTAACGAGAATTACATCCATTCGTGTGTTAATTGCGATTGCTGCTTTGCACAATCTCGAGATTCACCAAATGGATGTCAAGACTGCGTTCTTGAATGGGGAATTAGTTGAAGAAATATACATGGATCAACCTGAAGGGTTTATAGCACCTGGCAACGAGAAAAAGGTGTGTAGACTCGTTCGTTCACTGTATGGACTCAAACAAGCTCCAAAACAGTGGCATCTGAAGTTTGATGAAACTATGTTGTCCAATGGTTTCAAGATAAACGAATGTGACAAATGTGTGTATGTGAAAAATACACCAAAAGGATTTGTTATCAAGTGTCTTTTTGTGGACGACATGTTGATCATGGGCAGCAGCAATGCCATGATTATGGAAACAAAGGCTATGTTAAAACGTAGTTTTTACATGAAAGACATGGGATTGGCTGATGTGATTCTAGGAATCAAGATCGAGAGAAAGTCTAATGGAATCTACTTGACACAATCTCACTATGTTGAGAGTGTGTTAAAGAAATTCAATGCCTTTAATGATCCACCTGCCAAGACGCCCATGGAGCTCAATGTACACTTGAGCAAGAATCGAGGCGATCCGGTTGCACAACTTGAATATGCAAGAATCATTGGAAGTGTGATGTATATTACAAACTGTACACGCCCGGATCTTGCCTGTGCAGTGAACAAGTTGAGTAGATTCACTAGCAATCCAAATAAAGAGCACTGGAAGGCTCTTAGAAGGGTCCTTAGGTACTTAAAGTACACTATTGACTACGGGCTTCACTACACAAGGTTTCCGACGGTACTTGAAGGGTACAGTGACGCCAATTGGATCTCTGACACGAATGAGTCATTTTCCACGTGGATATGTGTTCACTATTGGAGGTGCTGCTGTATCGTGCAGATCAACAAAACAGACGTGTATTGCCCGGTCCACGATGGAATCAGAATTCATAGCTTTGGATAAAGCTGGTGAAGAAGCCGAGTGGCTTCGAAATTTCCTCGAGGACATTCCATGTTGGAACAAACCCGTGCCTACTGTGATGGTACACTGTGACTGTCAAGCCACAATTGGCAGGGCTTTGAACGACATGTATAACGGAAAGTCGAGACACATACGTCGTCGACATAACTCTGTTAAACATCTGATCTCGAGTGGTGTGATGTCAATTGACTATGTAAGGTCAAAAGACAATATAGCGGATCCGCTTACGAAAGGAATAAACCGAGATCAGATGAATAGGTTGCTAGAAGGAATGGGTCTAAAACCCACAAAATAACAGCTGAAACAGTGGTAACCCAACCATGTTGACTGGAGATCCCAAGAACTTGGTTCAATGGGAAAACTAAGCTGTGAATGTTGAGTTGGAACACTTGGATATTCAAACCATTCCTTAGAAAAGCACAACACCAAGTGTTGTCCCGTAAGATTTGTGGTAAGGCTAAGTCTATGACTTTTAATGGTTCCCAAAGACCTCCGGGAGGTAGAGTATTGCGGGATACTCAATATGGGAGTCCACCTATATAAGTGAGAAGTGGGGCCGCTTCACGAAATGCACTTATGAACTCAAAGGGTGTCCATGGCCGAAATGGAAAAAAACGTGAGAACGAAACACGTTTGAGATGTTGTTGTGTCAGCACCGTTGTCTCAGTACACACTAAGGAGGAGGAGTTCAAGGCATCGCGTCCACTAAGCCGCCAGTGTACTCGATAGTGTTTGACTACGGAAGGTTCAAGGTCACAAGCCACCTTTCCGGATGCAACAGTGTCTCAATTGAGCTGGATTGCGAGTCTGCATGATTATGGGTAGTAATTTCCACTCATGTGGGGGATTGTTGGAGAAATTGGGTTTTTATTCAATTTCTTAATATTTAATTGATTTTAATTAATCAATTATTTGAGGGTATGAATATTTAATTTCCGAAGAATTAAATATTGTAGGATCGTTCTACTCTCCGAGTAGATGATCGTAGTATATTTAAAATCTCAAAACCGAATTTCGGTGAGTGAGAAATTAATGTACGAAGTTTAAGACAAAGTGATGCATTGGGAGTAGTGTTAATAACTATCCCACATTGATAAATGAGAGAATTAACTACCTCCTTATTAATAGGAGTTAGTTAAGAATTTTCAAATTGTAGTGACTATTGAACCATTCAATTAGCCACACGCGCGCGCGCGCCGCCCGCCCGCCCGGCCGTGCCGAGCCGCGCCGGGTCCGTAGGCCTGGATCTTGGCAATTGGACTTTGGGTGGACTTTGGGCTTGGGCCTGGGGCCCCTCTATCTTTTTGAGGTTCTAAAAATGTGGGCCTCGACCCACACGGATTTAGGCAGCCCAAGTCTATGGAAGTCAAGCGGAAGTTGACTTCTGGAATTTGAATTTGAAATGTGATTGTCTTAATTGCGTGGAAGTTTAAGAATGGAAGTTACCATTCCGAAACTGCCATATTAATGTGCTGGGTATTAAGAATGGGAGTTACCATTCCGAAAACTGCCATATTAATGTGCTGGAGTATTAAGAATGGGAGTTACCATTCCTGAAACTGCCAGAAACTGCCATATTAATGTGTGACCAGCCGTTACTGCCTTAAATACCCGCCTGTTCCACACCTGGGTGACACTGCCTATAAATAGGAGTGCATGGTTTTGGGAAAACACACTTTTGCATACAACAAATTTCACCTGAGTTTTTCCAAAAAATTGCATACACTATTTTCAGCATTCTGCATAGCATTTTAGAGTGCAATCCGGTTCTAACGTGTTTCTGTTCGCTGGAGCTTTGTGCGCTGCGGTGTTGCTCGTGCAAAGAGGAAGCCATTTTACCTTTCGAAGCAACTCGTCACTCCGTGAACACTAGCCGGGACGTGTTTGTTTTACGGGAAAAGGTATCACCTTGACTCGGCTCTTTTCCCTAATTTTCTGTTTATCTACAGTGCTGTTTCTTCCCTTTCTGGACCTGCCATTCTAAGAAGCTGCTCAAACAAGGAAGATGCCTCTTTTGGAAAGTTGAAGAATTCGAAGACTTTGTAATTTCAATTCCTGTCTTTTTATTTTCGTCTAAATTCTTTGTAAGCCATTGTTGGTAATCTATAAACCAACATTTGTAAAGTTGGTGATTTATTTGTAATTATTGAAAGGTTTAGATTAGATTGCAAATGAATGAAATGTGGTGATTTTATTTGCAATTAACCCAAAAATTAAAAATCAAGTTTTGAATTTCAAGATCCTAAACTCGTTATACTTTGGAATTTAAAATTTGTTTTTTAAAATCCACTCAAAATCATCCCTATCAAACATATTAATTTGACATAAAGTTATTGTTGATCTCTATCCATAAGGTATAAATCAGACGAGTGATTTTTAGAGTTTAAGAAATCGGCTATCTCTATCATATGACTTGGTCAGCTGATTCACTATGAGTCTAGAACTAGCTAGTTTGTTGATTAGATCAACTGATAGAAAAGCGTACGAAAAATGTAATGTGCCCTTTTTTTTAATATTAATTTTACATTTATATGTGTAAATTTTTTACTAATTTAAAATTTCCAATTATGAAATTAGAATTTACATATTTTTTAGATTAGTCTCATAACATCCTCACCCCAAAAAAAAAATCCATATAAAATATTTCCATAAATCACTAATTTCTTTTGGACAGTAGATAATTAACTAATCTTTTAAGAATTTGTGTCGTTTTTACACCTGTGTCGTTACTCAACCGTTTTTTCATAATTCAATTTTTTTGGATTTCTTTAGTGGATCTTGAGTTAATTATGATGTTTGTCGTTTTCTTCTCTTCGAGATATTATTATTCTTTCATTCGTGTCTTTTTATTAATGGCAGAAACAATAAATGATCTACGATAAAGATTCTAACTGGCCGATATTAACATATAAAATATCGACAAAATAATACATAGGTAGAGATTATTTTAATGGTTAGACTCGTAGTTCAATCGATTCAACTGATTGAACCGACAATTGATGCTCAGTCCAGTTTAATTGTCGATCCGGTTATAAAAACACTGGTTCGAGCAACTTAGGTAGCATTCCTAACTCTCTTACTCCAAAATTTTGAAATTTAATTTGAACATTTTCCAGATCTTCCTAAAAATATGTATACATATCATGATTTTTCAAATCGCAATTTTTTATTTTAATTACATTATATACCTTCCCTTTTTTTATTTTAATTACATTATATATACCTTCTCTTTCTCCTCCCTCCTCCCCTGACTCGAATCCAGGATCTAAAATCGCAATTTTTTAGATCTTAAATTTGTAGTTTTTTTCAAATTTTATGTTCTTCAATTAAAACGATCAACAATCAGAATTAATTGTGTAGCAGCAACAGCAGTTAGTGGGTGTTACTTGGGTTTTGTTAAAATTGACAAAGAGCAATATTGTTTTTTCCATAAGTGGGTAAAGAAAAAATGATGGGTGTACTAACTAAAAAATGGAACGCAAATAACCGGGTCAAACAAACACACCCCTTAAATGTCCAATTTTAGGGCTTAAACAAAATCGCAAATGTCATTGTTATGGAATGAGATTCAATAGTGTTCCGTTTTCTCGTAAATAAGCACAAAAGACTAGAGAGCCACTAATCACACAAGTATTGATAAAAAACAAGTTGATCTCAACTCATTAACAAAGCTAATGAAATTAGAAGAAAAAGAGATTAAATATCGAGTCTAATAAGTCAAACTAAATCAAGCTCAGAAGCAACTCAACTATTCGAATTAATTGAACAGTATACCAAACCTTGCGGTCGAACAATAAGCATTCCACTAAAGTTTGAAGTATCAACCCACATAACACAATATTAAAAATCAGATATTAATTTCAGAGCCTACACAGATGAGAAAAAGAAAGCGGACGAAATTCATCCACAATTAGCAGATTACTCTCAAACTAAAATCTCCTTTCATTCATTAACATGTACCGATTTAACAGACTAGATCCCGATACAACTAAAAAAAAAAACTAGTAATTAAAGAACATCTGAAAGACAATCACTCCTAGATACATGTGCCTATGTTTAATCCAATTATCTAATCTTCATCGGCAGCGGGCTTAGAGGAACCAGCTTTCTTTGGCAGAAGAAGGTTGTGGATGTTGGGCATAACTCCGCCATTCGCAATAGTCACGTCTCCCAACAGCTTGCTAAGCTCCTCGTCGTTTCTCACCGCCAATTGGATGTGCCTGGGGACAATCCTTGTTTTCTTGTTATCTCTTGCCGCATTCCCAGCCAATTCCAACACCTGAATACAAACAATTAAACTCTGTCAAACCCTAGAAATTCGGTTGGGTATTACCAATTGGGGATCCAAATCCAAACACAATAAAAATTGAATATCCTTCTCAAATTTCCAGTGTAAAAAATCAATTAATTCCATGGACAAACTTTCAAAAGCATCAATTGGAATAAAAATACCCAAAATCACAAAACGACAAATTCGGAGAAGTAGATCGAAATAAAATAAAAAAAGCGCTACAAACCTCCGCTGCAAGGTATTCAAGGACCGCAGCGAGGTAGACCGGAGCTCCGGCGCCAACTCGCTCAGCATACTTTCCGGCCTTGAGGAAACGAGCAATACGGCCGACGGGGAACTGAAGGCCGGCTTTGGAGCTTCTGGATTGGGCTTTTTTCGCGGCTCCGGATCCAAGTGTCTTGCCTCTGCCCGCCATTTCGGATTACGAAAGATTTGATTAGTAGTATGGAGAGAGATTTTGCAGAGGGGTTGGGGTTTCCACACAAAGGAGAAGAGATGAAGGAGAATGCGAGGCGAGACGCCTTATATAGAGAAGACGGGTTCGCAAATGGACAAATGACGTTGTAGGGTGCGGATCGTCGAGCATAGCCGTTGATAAGAGAACGGATCAACGGAGGAGATTGAATGACTAATTTGTAACCGTCTTTAATTTTATTTCAATAGATTTTGTTTTTTAGGAAGTACCGTCAAAAATGTTTTCAAAACCAAAAAAAAAAAAAGCAAATAGCGTCACCAGCTTCCAATTACTTACCCGTTATTTTGCAATTTAAATTTTGTAATGTTAATTAATTACTTTTTTTTTTCAAATTATCTTCTAACTCATTTAAATAACTTAATGTAAATTTAAGCAATTTAAATATGACTTTGATGAAGGTAGTGGCCTTTGGTGATGATTTGTTTGTGTTTGTGTTTGACAAGCGTTTAGACTGCAATAAAATCTTGTTTAAACAGTAATGAAATTTCAATGCCTCAAAATGTAGGCAATGGTGGATGTATCCAAACCATTAAGTGGAGGGACTACTATATATATTGGTGGCTCCAAACTGATAATTATTTTTTGATATGAACGTTTACTTGATTTTATGTAGATGCAAAAGAGGAGAATGTAGCTTGAGCCTTGGAAAAGAGCAAAAGGGCAACACCGTTGATGTAAAGGTTATATCCTTCTTATAAGGAAGGATGGCCAAAAAAAGAGTATGATAAAGGAGATGTGGTGGAGGTCGATCAATTGCCCAAAGAAGCGAGAGTGGTGCAAGTCTGAACTACTCGATCAATGCGGCAACCGAAGCTTGCTATATTGCAGTGATTGAACCATTTGAGAGACTTAGGTTTGATGTCACTAACAAGAAAATCACATTTTTAAATGGGAATGTTTATATTGTTGATGTTGTGGGGAAAAAGGGAAGAATGTACTCAAAGATGAAACCGATCGTGGCAAAGTTGTTATCTCAATCATGATGGCTTTTGTAATAATGTTTAAGATATTGAACGAGAGGTTTGCAATGGGTATTAAAGAGATTGGAGAATATGAAAATTGAGCAAGAATTATTGAAGTTAAAGAGTCAATGGTGGTGGTGGTGGGTGAAGACCAGCACAACTGAGAACCATGAGTTGCATTGATGGAAAGCAAGGGCCTTGTGTGGGTAGGTGGGTGGGTGGGGGGTTGTCGCACGTTCCGTAATCTTTAGTGCTTAGTTGCTGATTATAATCCCATATTTTTGTTTATTTCAGAATCAAATGTGTCTAATTTTGTTAAATGGAGAAAATATTAATTGTTATATCCTATTCCTATTTGTATGGAGATATGATCTAATATTTGAGAGAGATAAATTATTGATATACAAATTTTATTTCTATTTAAGGGATTAAATTAAATATATAAAAAAGCAAGATTTATTGATGTGACATTGCCACATAAGCGGTGGACATTATATCATTTTCGTTTGTTTGTCGGTGATAAGTGGAAGTCGTTACTTAATTTCTCTGATTACTTTGGTGTAGATCAAGCGTCGTGGCAGTAGCTTGATGCTGTTTTGGCAAAATAATATTACAACTTTATTGGAGCCTTATTTGGTGGGCCATATGAATTGATTGGTTAACTTTAATTCTAATTGTTGACATTTTCCCATGTTTTATTGTAACCAGGGTTATACTGATATTATGGGTAACTTAGAAGATATCTCTATTTTTTTCAAGAGAATCTTTAGAATTTTCACAACTTAGCTTTCAATTTGTCTTTAACCATCAAATGAAATGTGAATACCTGTCCTCCTTTCTTTGAAAGAAGGGGGCGCTTTCAGTTCTGTCAGTGCTTGAAACTATTTTATCTTCTCTATATTACTAAATCTCTAGAGTCAATAATTTTATATGAAGAACTTATGAACACATTCACTTGTTGCCATTACATTCACTTGTTGCCATTACTCTTTAATTTTTTGTTGAGGTCTATGACTTGTTCGTATTTTTGGATAAGTTTTCCCAAGTATATTTTCGTTCCAAGGACTTAATTGAGTGTCAATGAATCCCTAAAGTTGCAAGTTATAATGCCATTGTAGTAACTAAGCTTGTTTGTTTGGATTTTCGGGAATTTAAAGACAAGTATGAAACTAGATGAACTAAACAAGAAGAAATGAACAAAGCAATAACAATATATCTAACTTCCTTTCGAAAGTGCAAGGTGAGAGTATTCCCTCGGGTGTTTCCGTTTTGTGGGTAATTCAATGAGTTAACGAACCAATTGCATGAGTTAAACTATGGTTTTGGGTTAAGCTAAAGGTTACCACTCGTGTGTGTAGACCATTCCCTTGTGAGGCTTAGGTGAACACGTGCATCAATTAGCAATTATATAGTCTAATCAATACCATAAGCTCCTAAGATAGTGTCTCATAAACACGTTCAACACGGTTACTAATGTTTATGAGACGCCCTCTCACTAATCTAATAGACGACCTCTAATCGACTAGTGTCTAGTGTCGTCGATCTAAGCAATCAACCCCCGGTCGGTGTAGCTAATTACTATGTTAATTCTAATCGATTAATTCAAGCTCATACACACACTCTTAATCATGCAACCCAATATGGTCGTTGAAGTCGACAAAACCAATAATGCTAGCTAATAGGGTGAATTAATCAATTGAATCATGAAAATTACAACACTAGAAACATATACACCCAAATCCTAAGCTAATCATGCAATTAATCCACAATTACACTAAACACCCATCAAAACATCCACACCCAAGGCAATAAGAGCTTAGCCCATGGTTCTAGAAGAGAATCCCATGGCTAAAACAACAATAAACATAAAACTCATAATAGAATAACAATAAATTGAAGAAATTAAGAAAATACTAAATTGAATTGCAAAATAGATTAATATCACCTTGATCATGGAAATGTAGCTACAAAACGATGTAATAGACGATACCCGATGATAATCGTAGCTTGATTCTAAGTAACAACCATTATTCTATCTAATCTAATGAAGAATCTAAACTAAAAATGAAGAACACCTACAACTATGTGGATGTGTGTGTGGAATTGCTTGTAAAAGGAGTAAGACTCCTTTTTAAAACTCAAATTTGGTCTATTTATAGTTGGGGTAGAAGTCTTGAATTAATTTTGCAATTAGGCCCTTGAAATATGGAGAAAATGGCCAAAACACCCCGAAATTGATGTGACCCGGCCGGGTGGCTCCCACCCGGGCATGCCACCCGGCCAAAATTCGAACCTCTTGGAAATGTTGCCTTGTCCGGGTGGAATCCACTCGGCCGGGTGGGTTTCACCCGGGGCAAATACGAAAGTGATGAAAATATGCCCTTGCCTGGGTTGAAGTGACCCGGCCGGGTCGGATTCTACCCGGCTGGGTGGGATGCCCGGGTGGGAGCCACCCGGCCATGTCATTTTTCGTTTCGTTGTATCTCGAGCTTCCGACCTCCGATTGACTCGATTCTTTTTTTCATTCCACTCCGTTTTTCGAGACGAATCCAACGGTGCACTCCTCTTCCTGATCCAGTAAGGTATGGTTGGTGTTTTGCTCCAAATTCCATCGTATTTCCTATAAAATCGACAAAACACAACCTTTCTCTCATTTTGGCTCAAACAATCATAATCAATGCATAAATCAATGAAATAAACATCAAATGAGCTTCAAATATGCATCTAAATCGTGTAAATTCCACCCGAATCAGTCTATCCTGTAGAAGTACTCAAATGGAAATTACTCTGCAAACTCTATATGTTAAACATTCATTCTTCACAGGGTTAGCTTCTTAACAACAATTTTAATGAGTTGTTTTATAATTCTAAAATGAAACGTTAAAGCCGACGTTCTTCGTCTACATGAGTTGGGGGCTAAATGTCCCCATTTCACTTGGATCAACAAGAGACAAGGTGAGAATCTTATAATGGAAAGAAAGTTCAGAAGCATGTAATTTCTCCTCAAGTAGTTCTGATGCTAGAACTAATAGTGATATACTATATCATATGTTGAATATGCAAGCACCTAATGTGAGAGCGAATATGTTTAAAATAGAGATGAGATAAGATAATTGTGACGGTTATATTTTTCAAAAATGAAACAAGAACACTTATGTGGACCACTCAAATTGAAAATTAGGAACACTTTATGTGGATAGGGGGAATACTCATTGATTGTGAAAACGTATATTTTAAACTTATAAAATCTTTCTTACAACTTTATGCAATGAAAACTCTATCAGCTGACTTGATGTGCAATTGATCGTGCTCTTATGCAGTTTGATAAAAATGACAATAATAACGAATGAATAACATATTATCAAAACTTTAAAGGCACAAAAATTTATAGTGGTTCATAAACACAACTCCTACATCCACTCCACAAACTCAGTTCTGAGTTAATTCCTTTCAAAGGAAACTTGTAATTTTAAGTGTCAAGAGTAAACACTTGAACTCTTCACTTTTCGTAAGCTTGATTCTTCTAGAAATTTTAGTGTTCTAATACACTTTACAATGAAAAGCTTACAAACAAATACAAACTCTCGAAAGGATAAGGATAGGTTATGAGTAGGATTTCCAACTCTGGATTTTTCAAAAAGAGTTTGAAAGAATTTGTTGGGAAATGAAATGATTTTGATTAAGATATCAAAACCCCTTGATTGATGAATGTTCAGGATAGTTGAGATATAGAATGACCAGCTTAGATGCCTCAGTAAATTTGAGATATGTATCAGATTAGATGTCTCAGGATAGTTGAGACAAAAGTTGTAAAATTAGCTAAGTATAGAATATCTCAGGAAGGTTGAGATCTTAGCTAATCAAGTTAGTTGTCAAAAAGTTGGCATGTTAGGCAGCTCAATGTATTTGTCTTAGTTAGTTCAGGGGGAACTCAACCTATGAAGACAAAGTCACTGAAGATACAAGACATTGGACAATCCTGCTGATATGACCTAAGTGAGCTGATCAAGATGAAGATAAGAAATGTCTCATATCTGGAAGCATTTATGAAGTCTCTGCAAGAAGAATTCAATGCAAGGCTAAAGGACAATGAGTTATTAGCATTAACGACTAAACAACCTGAGAAGCATTAAAATTTCAAGAATGAAGTTAAGGCAGAAGACAAAATCAGAAGACATATGTTGCCGAGAGAAACATTCCACCTGTAGCTGAGAATGTTCAGAAGAATTGGTCATTCTAACCATTTGAAGAGAGTTATATTCTGACACAATCTACCTTGGAAAATGTGTCTAGAACTGACACAAGCTAAGTAGTGAACTGTTCATGAACAGTAAAATCCAGCCACTCTTTTCTACCATTGAAGAACATATTTAACTACTGGATAAATCAAGAAACTAGTTCAAGATAGCTGCAGATAGGGAATTTGAATGTTGGCTCCTCCAACGATCAATTGTTCAAATTCTCCTATAAATACATAAGTGATGCAAGCTGCAAAGCAACCAATAATCACAGGAAACACAAGCAATTACAAGTATTCAAACTTATAATCTATCAATCACTTGTACCAAGTTTCCTAATCACTTCTAGCTAAGACAAATTGTTATATCCTAAGCTTAGCAAGATATATCCTATCCTTTTACATTGATCTTATTGTAAAGGATATCTCACTTAGTTGGAACCATATGTTCATACGTCCTTTCGAAATCAAAGAAGGAAGAGAGTAGGGAAAATCCCAGATTCTAATTATTCTTCTCATACTACGAGATTTTTTGAGTCACCATAATTGTCGAAATCTGTCCAATTTACCCGCTAACTCTGACCCCAACACGCGTAAGAAGCCGCTTTAGGCCCTGGTTTATGAAGGGAGATTTCAAGTGCTCATTTTGGGATGGATGACCGACGTTCACCGTCCATTGGTGACCGTTACGGTGACAGTTAGATCTAAGCTCTCTCCGTTGTTGCCGATCTTTCGGGACTTCACGACCAATACGGACTTGGTCTAAGGAAAGACATCAAACCCAAACCTTTTAAGAGAAAGTAGTAGAGTTTGTTGTAGAAGTGAGGAGCTAGAAACTGTTAAGAGAAAACACAGTTTTAGCTCAGTGAAGTTGAGTACTAGGACTCAGAATTCCTAGGGATTAAGGCACTAAGAAGTAGTGTGGTTGATCAGTGCACATTGGCACTATAAAACAAGTTAATTCCAAAGAGTGAATGAATTATCCAGTTAAACCAGGGAAAGTAGATGTAGGAGCTTGAGTCTCTTAATCACTATAAATTGTTGTGTCATTTACTTATTGAATTGCTTTAAATCGATCACATTCATACACAACACACAAAAATGTTCTTAAAGATTATATCATTAAAAGTGAGAAAAACCGTCTTTGGACAAGTTCCCTGATAAACTATTTTCAAAAATTAAAAGGAGTTTTCATTAAGTAAATGGGTCAACCACATTCCGCACTAAATAACTTATTTAGATAGTTGTCCAACTAATTACTTCATAGTTTTCAGTAGGTTGATTATCCTGATAAGTCGATATTTGAAAAAGGAAATTTGCATACACAAGTGCATTCTCCCCCCTCCCACACATTTGTGTCATACTCCTTCAAGAACCAACATAATTATTTCTAAGCTACTAGATTTGGATATGGTGAGCTTATATTACTAAGGCTGGAAATATAGAGCACTAAGGATATAGATATGAAATCTCTTAAGAATTTTTTTGAAATCTTGAGGATGTGGGTTGGATAGATTTGAATACTTTGGCTGATAGAATTTTTGTAATCTTCTTAGGAAGATTAACCTTGTATTTATGGGAGGTTTTGAAAATTAGGTGTTGGAAAGACTCATTTCAAATTCCTTCTAAATATGGTATAAATTTTCATTGAGATATGTTTTTAGTACAAATCTTCCTTGAAAATGAATCTGCATTAAATATTCATTAATGCACTTGTACTTTTTACACCGTTGCACTACATGTTCTGTTATAGCTTGTGTCAGATTTGTACGTCTACTATCGCATTTCCATTGGTACACGTCAGAAGAGACAAGTAGAGTAGTTCAACAAAACTATTCAGAAGATTTGTCATATCAGCATGGGTTGACATTTTTTTGTGTCTTTTGATCTCTATGACACTTAGTCAAAATTTCTTTTGTTCAGTAGACACTTAACAACACCATATGTCAGTTAATATGAGATCTTGGCTGAATTGTGATTAAGATACAAGTCATCTCGATTCTCCTATGGCATTCTCTTTTGATTCTTTGTATGTCTCCTGATCTTCAGTGTTCTAGTCTTTTACTCTTCAAGTTTTAAGCATACACGTGTTCTAGTATTTTACTCTTCAAGTTTTAAGCATACACGTGTTGATCAATATATCTAGATCAGTTAAGATATACTATAGCTAGTCCTAGATTATCAGACTCTACAAAGTTGTTTCTATACGTTCAGCTTAAAGACCTAACAACAACAAACAATTTTAGCTTGCTAATCTTATTTTATTGTGTTTTGGCTAAATAATACAAATTTTCCAACAAATGATATTGTTGACCATTTGTACGTTGACAATGGATATCACGAGGAGGTTTTACTGGCAAATTGAAAATAATCGAAGGTCAAGAAAAATCTAAGTCAGAATAGTAATATTAACAAAATTGAGCAAGAAAGAATAATGAATTGAAAAAGTAGGACTACCATATCCTATATCCCTACGATTCATCGTCCGAACTTGATGTATCGATTCGCCTATCAGCAATAGCCGGGAAGAGTCGATGTCGAGGATCTGGTGGGGTAATTTCCTGACGAGCCGTCTGTGGAGGAGCAGCCACTGTTCTACTCGATTTTCGCGGTGCATTCTTCACTTCTTTACATACTTTATCCAATATTATAAGAAAATCTCGAACAATAACAAACAACCTTAAACCCTCGTCCTTGCCTGAATTTCCATGGAAGTAATCTGCAGTGTTCTTCACTAGTGACATTATCCGTTTATCCTCCTCGCGGGCCCCCATGACGTCCACCTCAGCATTCCGTACAAAGCTTCTTAACAACTGGTGAAACCCGTTTTCTTCTGGAACATTCCTCATATCCGAATTTAGAAAGTTCCGGGCTTTATCAAGTGCTTGACCAAGCTTCGTAACTGTTCCTGATAAGTTATCAGCATCTAAAACTGCAGCCTTTCTAACGTTCACAAGCTCATTACCCAGACCGGAGACAACCTGGAGACCAAGGCTCCTTAAATGCTCGTCTGAATCCTCAACTGGATCATCGGAGATTGCTCGAGCAGCTTTTTTGCCTTCAGACCGAATTATTTCCTCAACAACAAAGTGCAATAATGTAGTTTTACCATCTGTTCCTTTCACATCTGATAACTTGAGAAGTGTATCGAGCTTGAATGCTTGTGCACCACCTCGAAATGTTCCGTCGTTCATACGATTCCCCGTTTTAAGGACAGCTTCTAGAAGCTTAAAAAATAACCGGCTTTCTCGAAGTTCTGTGCAAGCTGCCTGAAAATGTGGACAAAATTTAAGTGTAAGATTAACTAACACACACAATATTCTCTCTTCAAAAGATAGAAAGAACTTCCTGTTGTAAGATGTACAGAATTATTTGTTCATAGCTTTGGAAGGTTAAACATCATTTTTGATCCCCCTCTTTCACTCACTAGTTTGGTCTTGAAAATACTTTTTTACTCCCACCATTAGTTGACCGTCCGTTGACTGACATAATCAACTATTTGGGGGTGCTAAATGTAATTATATAAAATTTTGAACTTAAATGTAATTATTTTTAGTTACATTTAAGTTCAAAACTTTTAAATAATTACATTTAGTACCACAAATAGTTGATTCCATCAATCAACTAGTTTGTCAACTGACGGCAGGACCAAAAGTTGGAGCAAAACTGAGCTTTTATGACCAATTTTGAGGGTGAGTGAAATAGGGGGACCAAATTTGGTCCTGAAAGTACGTTCTTCCTCTCACATTTGGCCCATCGTTACCATACTGACACAATCAACTATGTGGGAGTGCTAAATGTAATATTATCCCTAATTTAAAGCACTTAATGAGAAAGCATTTTTTGAGTCATTGTAATCCAGATTTGAGTTATTTTCTCACCTCCAAAACTTCAAAAGACTCTCTCAACATTGTAGTCTCCTCCTGAAGAGTGCACATGAAAAGCAAAGATTCTAGTCTCTTAAATGCGAATGGAATATCAACCAACACTTTCAGAAAGCGCTCTGCAGGAAATAGTTGAGAAAGCTCGCCGCTATAGAGTCTCAGTTTCAATTCTTCATCAGGTGTCGGTGCCATTTTCATTAAAGTCTGAATAAGTTCTGGATGAAGCTCGTTACCTGATTCACTTAAAGGGGTTAGTAGTGTTTTTCATGAATATCGAATAAAACCGTAATTTTTCGTCTCAAGGGAGCTCATGAAATCAAATTTCAATATTTGTAGGGTTTTTTAAAACCAAAAATAGTTCAAGGACTTGTCGAAACAAATTTTGATAGTTTAGGCCTTAGGGATATGTTAATGCATTATGATATTCAGTAAATACACTTCCATGACATTACATAAGCAGATAAAACACTTAATGGAAGCCATATGGAAACTCAATTTACTAGTCGTTGGTTTATAATCAGATGTGATCTTAAAGAAGTGCACAACATTAAGAAACAAATTGAAGGCACAGCATCGTTATCTTCTCGACACCAGATATCTGTGCAGCATTATTCTCTTGATATCAACTTCCTTTTCAAAAAGTGTTATTGAATTATTAACGTCAACACTGAAATTAAAACTAAACTTTGTATCGTAACAACTTCCCTCCCTAGTCAACAACATGTTAGATATATAATGCAGCATAACTACACGTCTATGAAACTTAACAATTTAGTCACTTTTGTTAAGATGATTTAATCATACCTCTACCAGACAGCACAATAGCTTTTATACTCAGTAAAAATACTTAAATTAAACAATGAAAAGGGAAACAAAATAACCTTCTTTTAGAGCATCACAAACTTCCTCGGTGGTCACATTTAAAGCTTTGAGCAGAATTGATATATTCTGCGACTTCTTGGGATCAATTAGTTGGATATATTGGGGAACAATATCTAGGGATGATGACTCTTTGTTGGCCTCATTCTTGTTATTCCCAGGAGGGGCATAACCAAATAGAGTTTCTATCATCTCTTCATTGAACCTGTTCATAAAGACATTTCATGTATATAATCAGTGACGCAGCAAGAAATTATGCTCAGGGGGGCAATTTAAAATACTAACTACGGATTTTAGCTAATATCATTTTTGTCGAAACATAAATCAATTAAAAAATGGGTGTAATTGTTTTTCAATCTGTTTTAATATTAGTCTCGATCATTAAGACTCATAACAAACAAAATAGTGTGGAGATTGTCTAGATTTGAGCATCTTTCATTTTTCACATCTTCAGTTCATCATAATTCTAATTATTGAATACTAATTTCATTGCTTACATGTAAAAATACACACATTTGAGAAATAAACTTACTGAAATGACCCCGATTTGATTTGATGCCACACCATCGAATTATCAGGATTAGCCAGTACTTTATCCCAGAAGAAAGGCTTTAGTTTAGTTTTACTACTACCAGCCTCACTCTCTTCAGCTGATGAATTGCGTGGGCCAGGAGGTACACTACGAGGTGGTTTCAAGCCCATAGATGGCGGCCGTGGTGGAGGCCCACCACCACCTGGAGGAGGTGGTGGCGGAGGACCACCAGCCTTGGCACCATGAGGTGGAGGAGGAGGTGGTGGACGAGGCCCAGGTGGAGGAGGAGGTGGGGCACTAAAGGAAGACTTTATAGGCGGGGCGGGTGGGGGTGGTTTAGGAGGTTCTGTCCTTCCGGGAGGCGGTTTTAGTGGCGGCAATCCAGGTGTCACCACCACACTAGGCGGCCTCTGGAATGAGTTCCCCACTGAGTTGGTGGAAGCCCCTGCAGTAGTTCTGATTGGGGTATTGATTTTTGAATTGCTTTGGGAATGTGATTCCATGTAGTAGTTTCCATTATGGTTCAATTTGTTATTGGTTGACTGATTACCAAACTTTTCTTCACTTTCTAGACTGAAAGACTTCTGTGGAGAGGCTACAGAAATTGAAAGGCAAATAAATAAACCGAATGATAAGATGCAAGATGACAACGGGATAAAATCACGACCTTAGCCTTTATTGCAGTCATTTAGACAATTGGGTTATAGCAAATCAAACACCAATTAAAATAAAAATTTGCAATTGAATCTTAAAATTCGGGGTAACAGGGGTGCTGCCTGGATGATTCAATTGCAATATTTTTTTATTAAAGTGGTGTTTGATTTGCTATTATCCAATTGTCTAGATTAGACTGCAATTAATGCAAGGATCATGATTTTAGCCATAATTAAGCCATAAACAATAAGGAAATGATATTTTACCAATAGAATAATCACTTAAGCTTAAGCTGAGAAGGGGCCTCTCATCGTTTTTACGTCCAGAACCCGAGCATTTACGACAGAAAAGAAAGAAGAGTGCAGCAATAGCAAACGTCACAGAAGCAGTTACAACAACAGCAATAATAATAGTCCTCTTGCTCGACTTTCCATTGCTGGAATTCAGATCAGAAGCACCACTAGAAGTCTGATCACCAACAGTAGGCGGTGAAATGGAGCTGTTTATATCAGGGAAAAAGGGAACTGACGGAGGCAGAGCCGGAATCGAAGGTGCTGGACTAGGCGACGAAACAATTGGGGATGGAGCAGGTGCATCTCCAGACGTCTCAGCTAGCACACGTCGTTTAGAAGACCAGGGCAGGTTATAGAGAAGCCTCAAATACCAGATATTTGAACTTTTTTCGTCTCCATTATCACGAACTACGAGATTTTCTGCCCTTATACAATCTACAATGATTTGATTAACCTGAGGGAACAATCTGGACATCCTATCATTCAAAACTTCATCTCTATCGCCTGTCTTCTTCTCCACAAAATGGAATTCGAGATCTTGTAAAGTTTTCTGAGCATGTAACAACTCGTGCATACATCTGTCCCTTAATAACTCAGCCTGCGGTAGAAATTCTATCAGATTGCGCAATATACATTATACACTAGATCAACATTATAGCCATGCTTCTCCGAAGTTCAAGAAAACTGAAGAAGATTGACACAAGGATCATATGCTTAATTTTCACAAGTAGGAAAAGTTTCTGGAAACTAAACAACATATCAGATACTGTTATCGAGATATCAGAATTTGTAACCTCTAATAAATATATTGATGAATTAGAACGGTGTGACAAAGTATTTACAATAACGTATTGAGGCTTATGTTTTTTTTATAAGAAAACAAAGATTTTATTGCTAAACAATTAGTGACGAGAAATTCCTGTTGTGTTCATCAGATTTATGCAAATACAGACACTATTCCTTAGAAAGGTAGACCCTTGCAACCACTATGACTCTCTCAAATTTTACAAACCATAACGCCAATCCCTAGCAAAATCCAATAAGGATAGACCCTTAAAGACACTATGTTTAATCTTATCCCAGGTACGTCTCATTCATGGACTCGCTAACATCCTAAAAAATCCTCTTATTTCTTTCTAACCAAATAGACCATAACAATACCGCCACCTAATAGGAGCTCCAAGATTACATTGTAGCAGCTCGTTGACAGATTCAGGAAAGACCCATTGAACGAAGAATTTTGATTTCTTTAGAACATGAGGGCGGGGTGACATGATTTGCTAAACCCAACTGCTCCTATAGCATCACACAAACTCCCCAAAGATTTATATTCACTATTTTTGAACTAAAATTTGCTCCCAAAATCTCCAGTAAATAATTCTTCATTCTGTTCAAAGGAATATCAACAAATTTCATTTGGAACCTACACCTTAGTTGATACAAGCATACACTGAAAGGATATATTATTGCAAGAAAAACACATGAAACAGTTAATTTCAAGAAGCAGAAGGCAACTTTACAATTGAAGATGAAACCTTGTATCATTATACTGACACTCAAGAAAATCATCTGAAAATTGAAAAAATTAAGACAAAGACAAGGGTAAGAGCAACATACCATCTCCAGATTAATAACCCCTGAATCTATTAAATAAGCCACCAGTAAGGGCTGTTGTTCCTCCAACTTGCTCTCCACACCGAGTGCTAAAACCACAAGAACAAAACCAACTAAATAAAACATCCCTCTCTTCATCTTTCCAATTAAACAAACTACTTCTCATAGCAAAAACAAACCCCACTTGCTTTTTATTTCTAAACGGCCCGAATGTCAAATCTTTTACACCATTTTTATTCACCCAAAAGCTCGACTTATAACAAAAACTTTTGGCAGAAATTCAACTGAAAAGCACAAAAGTTGGTTCAAATCACACTTGAGGAAGAGGTCAGAAAAGAGCATCAGCCAAGAAAAGGGATTCCCACAACAATTCTTGAATCGAAGAATAAAATTTCTTAGCTTGGGGGTTCTTACGGCGTAGGGCCAGATCCACCCAGAGGCGTTATAGTTATGAAAAAAAATTAGTAACAAATAGCGCGTCAGTTGACCAAGAAAATTCTTTCTTTCTTTGAACAAGGGTTTATTTTCTTTTGCTGTGTGCCAACTGCAAAGGTAGCTGACAAATTTTACAGACTAGTTTTTAAATCATTTCTTTTTTGTTCTCTTTATTTGTGAGTTTCTAGTCAGCAGACATTCCACTTCATCTATATTTTTGCCCCTTCTGTCCCAATTTTATTATTTTTTTTTTTACAAATTTTTAAAAAATATTTTATCACTTCTAATTTTATTTCGCCTACGAATTTGTTAAGCCTTTTTTGTTTTTCAACGATTCGAAAGAGTAAACATGGAAGTTCGATTCTTTGTCCTTTCTTTAAAAAGCCTTGAAACTAGAAAGGACTTATGTTTTAGAATTGATAGATTTTTTGGTCCAATTTATCCATTAAAATATTATAGGATCATATTTTCAAAAAAAATATCTGCCTAATTTAGGAAAAGAAATAGTAAAAATATTAAATAACCCTTACATAAACAGATAGTAAAGTAATTAAAAAAATAATTAAAATTTAAAATTATTTTTAAAAATAAATTAAAAATCTATAAAAATAATAATTTAAATAAATCAATTAACTTCATTGAATTTTTTTTTTTTGAGAAAATTAAAAAAAATCGTCAAAAGATAATTAAATTTAAAATATTTAATAAATCGTCAAAAAGTAATTAAATTAATATTTAATTTTTCGCAAAAACTTAGATGCAATTGCAAATTTGGTAGGTGGGCTGCAAACATAGATGGGCTTTTTTAATTCGTTTGACTGACTCTTATCCAGATCCGCTCCATAATTGAATTAAGATCCGCCTGAAATTGAATTAAAATCATCTCCTTAATTGAATTAAGATCCGCTTCAAAATTAAATTAAAACCTGCTTCATAATTTAATATAGTACCATACTACCATGCATTTCTCATGTAGTATCCAAAACTCTCTTTGTAGTGACTATTTTTTAATTAAACTTGTATTTCGTCAAAAAAAAATAAAAAATTAAACTTGTATTCATGTAGTAGTAAGTTCATTCTTATGGTCCACTAGTTCATTTATATACATATATTGACAATATTTTTCTCATTTAGTAGCACATTTACATACATGTAGTAACTCATTTTGATTATGTAGTTTACATATGTTGTTGTAGTATTTACATTTCTCTACATGTAGTAGTATTTTAACACATTTTATATGTGTATAACAGATTACAAAGGTGACTCTATACCAATGTTGTTTTTGGAGGCTCCTCTTTCTATTATTTCAGGTTTAGTAACACAATAAACTTTAGGTAGTAAATCATATTTATTCAGGTAGTAAAACAATAAATAATGTTTATATGATTATATGATTTTTATTAGTAAACATAAATCTTCATTTAGTAAAAACAAATAAAAAAAATGGGAAAATAAATTCAGTAAAAATGGAAAAAATAAGAGTTTGGAGTTTAGGGTTTAGGAATTAAAAGAGATAAAATTATGTGAAAAATTGATAGAAAATTATTAGAATTAATTTTCCCATTTATAATTATTCGGGCATGATCATCTACTAACATTTGTTGTGAAGATTAATGGTAAAGAACTCTCTAAAATTATCAATTCATATTAAGAATATTTCAAAAACTTATTTTTCTTCTTTCTTTTATATTCTAGATATTTTTCTGTTATCGATTCTTCGTACATACTAACATAACATCACTATATTTGTGAATTTTATATTTCTTAGCCACCATACATATTAATTGAAGATAAAAAATTGGGGTTGGGGGTTTATGAATTAAAATAGGAAAATGGTGTCAAAAAAGAATTAGCGCTTAAAACCGTTTCTCCATTAGTGAATGACTGATTTATTAAATGTATATTTTTCCAAAAAAAAAAAAATATTTTAATAGAGGCTCAACTGGCAGGTGAGCCTCTGATTGTGACAAGACTACTCTCTGCCGCATGACGGATAGCAAGTATATAAAAACAATTCAACTGTAGTTGATCTCCCGGCACTTGATACGGATCAGAGTAATGATGACGAGATACTTTCTCAAGATAGTACTGAATCAGGTCTCGAGGAGGGTTCATCTGATGACGAGGGTCCAACAACTGGGTATTACCATCCACATGATGATCAAATGCCAATAGTGCCACCGCATCCAAATTTATCAAATGTGCCATTTTTTACATCGGCGTACGAGGAAATACCTACTGATTCAATAGGTATTCCAAGTGAGACTAGGATGTACAATGAAGAACATGGAGTTTTGTGGAAAGGGATGTTTTTCACAGATAAAAAACAAATGCAATCTGTCGTGAAGGATTACTCGGTGCGTCATGCAAGACGTGAGTATAAATAAAATAAATAAATCTATTTTAAGTATAAAATCATACTTAGACCCATACGGAGCAAGCCCCAAGTTGCGATTGTTCACACCGAACATTGACCCTCTTATAAGCATGTCACGTATATTCAAAGGTTGAATAGCGTTTATTCTCGTCCATGCCCAAATCTGCAATGAGTATGAAATGTTTTGACAAATATGTACAATATAACAATGAATTAATATTTAAAATGTTGTTAAATATTAACAATTACCTGTAGTAAGGACAATACTCCAGCAATAGTTCGTGCACCAACGCATGCTGCCTTACAGAGCTCTCTATATAGGAAAGTCAGTACTGCACTTCCCCAGCTATAGGTTCCAGCTCTCGTCACGTCCTCTAAGAAATTTAAATATAACAATGAAACAGAAGATCGAGAGGAGTCGGGCATCATAAAACTACCTAACAGTATAAGCGCGCATCCTCGTGCATATTGATCAACACGCACTTGTGGTGTATTCCAGTCAATATGTTGACGCCTTAGGTGCTCTGTAATTGAAGTCAGGTGGATCGCATTGGTAGTTCTTGTTGGGATATAAATTCACCCTAAGCCCCACTTGATGTTAGAATAGTTTTGATGGCCAAAACACTTAGAGTTTATAAATGTAATAGGATCAGCTGACTTGTATAGAACAACTTAGACTAGTCTTGTGTGATCAACTGTATTGATATCAGCTGATCAACACAGTCCCGGCTTACATGCTTATCCTCAAGATGAGAAGAGTAGAAGACATGAAGACTAGGAGATCCTTGAAGACCAGATAAGTTAAGGTGCTTGTATACCTACCTATCTGATGGAGTCCAGATTGAAGATGGCCTAAAGCAGTACAAAGAATTACCAGATCAGAAGAGTGTTACTCTGCTGATATCAGAAGACAGAAGACCTAAGGCCAGAAGAGTAGTCAGAAGACTAGAAGTACAGATCAGAAGACTATGTGCTCTTCCAGGACTCGGCTGATTCCTAAGTCATCTTGCAATTCAAACGAAGACCTACCTTATATAGAAGATTGACATGATCCCAGGATTGAAGCAATCAAGCGGCTGGAATCAAGGAATCAAGCCATTATGGAAAGATTGTCCCAACGGCTAGTCAACTCCAACGGCTAGTTGCAAGCAATCACCACTATAAATACAAGAGGATGAGAAATCACAATCAAGGAAGTCACAAGAGAGAATTCACAAGCTAAGCAAGCAATCAAGCAAATAGCCATACTGTTCTAAGAGTTCTCCAAGAGCCAGAAAATCATTAGAATATCTATAGCTCTTAAGTGATTTCTATCCAACCCATAAGAACCTGAAACCTGTTCATATTGTTTAATCATTGTTTTAGGCATAGTGGTTAAGCAAATTATAAGCTTGAACCATTAGTTGGATACACTTCAAAAACCCCAAACCCTCACCGAAAGGTTAAAGTTTTTGAACCCCTTAAAGTGCAAGTGCTTACAATCACTTGTGGAGACCGTAGCTGTTAGGACGGCTCAGATCTCAAAGTCCTAACCTTGGGACTATAAAGGTGAAGACCCTTGTAATTTGTGGTAAATTAAAGGGATTAAACATCACGTGTGGACGTGAGAGTGGACGTAGGAACGTATATCCGAACCACTATAAATCTGGTGTCATTTACCTTCTGCACTTTACATTTCTGCCTTTACATATATTTTTATATAGTGCATACTGTAATTTCAACATTCTTCAAAACAAGGCCATAGCTTTCAAACCAGCATCAGCTGAGTACTTTCATAAAGCAAAACAAGTTAACACTTTGATAAGAAATTTAAAGAACGAGTCTAAACAAGGCCTACCATAATTCCGCATATAACCTCTTCAATCAGATCACTATAGTCATCTGGACCAGCAGACTTGTAGTCCAGTTGACATAGCAATCAGAAGAGGTTCCCAACTCTTTTGAAAAAGTTTTAAAGTCTATTCACCCCTCCCCTCTAGACTTTAATCCCATTCACTACTCGTTCAGGGACCAACAGTTCTCATCTCTCCGTTAATTGGCCGGAACCCTAGCCAAGTTTCAATATATGTCTGCCATTCTGATGGTGAGTGTCTCAATTCCGGACATATAACAGGTTATCCCTCTATCGACAGCCCCCATAAAACAGCCACATCTTGCAATGTTATAGTGACCTTCCCGATCGGAAAGTGGAAGGTGTGTGTCTCTGGGCGCCATCTCTCCACTAGTGCAGTGATAAGATGATGATCATGTTTAGTTGTTTACCATTTTTTCTCTTCCGTAAACGTAAATCCTTATTCCCAAAAAAAAAAAAAATACTGTTGGGTCATTGGGTCATTGGGTCTTGTCACAATCAGAGGCTCACCTGCCGGTTGAGCCTCTATTAAAATATTATTGTTTTTCTGTTTTTTTACTTTTACTCGACAGGCACGCCCTGTCTGGGGTGTCAGAGGCGTGTTTGACAGTAACACCTTTCTTATATTTTTTATTTTTTTTAAATCTTTCATTAATTTAATACAAAATAAAAAATAAATAAACAGAAGCGGAGGTGGTGTTTACGCCTTTGACAGGCGTGAGTGGTGATCACGCCTGTGACTATTTTCATAAACAAATCCATTTTTATTACATTTTCAAGAGGTGCTCTAAAAAATGTACTCCCTCCGTCCCAGGATTACTTGCACACCTACTTTTTCGGACCTTTAGAAACTTCACACGTATAATATCTACAATATTACATTTAATGTAATTATTTTTATGGTCCATATATACATGTAAGACCATTCACTTACTTATTTTTTTATAAAATTATATCTTAAAATTTTATTTATTATAATATTTTTAAAATAGTGAGTGAACAGTAAGTATGCAAGTAATCCTGGGACGGAGGGAGTATTATTTAAATAAATTTGCCAATAAATAAAGAGTGCTTTTATGATCAAATGTTTTTATCATTGTGGGAATGATATGGAAATGAATCATGTATTTCGCATTGCCCTAGGACCCAACTAAATTATTGGACCCATTAGTTTAATTGACCCGCAAATTTTTTTGAGACTTGAATTGAATTACCCGCGAGAGTAGCTTAGGGTTTGACAGTTGGTTAATGGGCTGGGATTTTAGATTTTTTTCTAAATTAGTTGTATTGCATATATGAAATATTGTAGGTAAGACTAACCCTTAATTTTTTTTAATAAATCGTCAAAAATTATTAAATTAAAAAAATCAATTAAAAGTAAGATTTTATTTTTATAATTTAGTGTTTCTTTAAGATTGAGTTGGTTTTTCTTTATTTTTTTAGATTTTTAAAATTTTGAATCCTTAATTAATGTTTTTAATTTAATTATTTTTAAATTTTATTTGATTTATTTAATATTTTTCAGATTTTATTTAGATTTAATCAATTTTTTTCAATGTAATTATTTTGAAATTTTAGTTGATTTTCTTAGTGTAGTATTAGATTTTTTTAATTGATTTTTTCATTCAAATATTTTTAATATTTAATTGATTTTTTAAAATATTTTCAACTTTTATTTAGTTTTTCGTATTATTAAATTTTCTTTAATTGATTTTTAAAAATTATATATTTTTGAAGATTTAGTTGATTTTTATAATTTTTTATTTAATTTGAATTTATTTTGAGGGATGGAGGGTAAATAGAAAAGAATTAGAATGTGTTTTGTAATAAAAAATATTTTTTAAATTTTATTATGGTGTATTTAATATTTAAGGTGTGTAAAACATTTTATAAGATGCTAGTAGTCCCACCCACCCCCACCTTTTTTTCTAAAAGGAAAAAAAAAATTGTTGAGCAACTCAAATTCGGAATAAAATTTGAAGTAGTAGATGGTCTTTTCAATATTTCTTGAAATTTTTTCATCGATTTATTCTACAAACTGTGCATAGAGCGATATTATTAGTAGTATTTATTGATTTTCAATCAAAATTCTGAGAAGAAAAAAAAAACACCATCCACCTATTTCTGATTCATTAGCTATGTTTTTGTGATATTATTAATTATTATTTGATTCATTCGCTATTTTGTGATATTATTATTTGATTCATTCGCTATTTAGTGATATTATTATTTGATTCATTCGTTATATTTTTGTGATATTCCATATATTGAGATTGCCCGCGTTGTAGCTAGCACTAATGCTCATCTACTTTTTTTTCTCATAGAAATAAGGTAAGAAGTAATTTGAAACATTATCATAGACAAGACATAATTTGATACGTTGTTTTAACACTTAGAAATGAATGAATGTTAATTTGTAAACGATTTCACCGTGAAATCGTCTCACGCAAGTCTTCAACAATTTATATAATTTGTGAATTTATAACTTAAACTAATCATGTTTTAAAAGAATGATGATGTCAAAAAACTAAAATAGAGTTTCGTCTCATATAAGACTCACACATTTCATACAAGTAGAGATGTAATCAAATTAAGCAATCTTTGAACTATTTGTTATAGATAATATAAATATGTGGAAAATATTATTTCTTAATTAGTTGTAAAAGTGATTTGCAATGGGTATTTATACAAGAGATATTTAGGTCTAACCTAACCCTAATGGGCTTTATAAGAGAGCCCATAGGAAACTAAGATGGGCCTATACAATAAATAAGGATGAGAGTGTATTTACTAATATAGGTCCAATACGCCCCCTCAAGATGGAGCACCATTGGTGAGTCCAATCTTGGACATGAGAAGTTGTAGGCGAGTGCTGGAGAGAGGTTTCGTGAGAGCGTCCGCAAGTTGATCTGCCGAAGAGACATGAGACACACGTAGTTGTTTTGTCTTGATGAGATCACGGACAAAGTGAAAGTCAATGGCAATGTGCTTCATTCGTGAGTGAAAGACGGGGTTCGAGCACAGATATGTGGCACCAATGTTGTCACAGTAGAGGACTGGTGTAGGTGAAGTGGGGAAGTGGAGTTCCTGAAATAGGGATTTGAGCCATTGAACTTCAGAGGCAGCAGCAGCAAGTGCTCGATATTCGGCTTCAGTCGAGGAGCGAGCAACAGACTTTTGTTTCTTTGACGACCATGAGATAGGGTTAGACCCTAGGAATACAATGTAGGCACTGGTGGAAGTTCGATCATCTGTGTCTCCGGCCCAATCGGCATCAGTGAAGCAGTGAAGCGATGAGGATGGACTAGAGGTGAGGGTGACCCCAACGTTCCTTGTACCGTTCAAGTACCGCAGTAGACGTTTGACAGCACCCCAGTGAGTGGTAGTGGGTGCATGCATGAATTGCGACAATTTGTGCACGGCAAAGGCAATGTCTGGCCTGGTGAGTTGTAGATATTGAAGGGAACCAAGGACCTGACGATATTGGGTGGCATCTGCAGGAGAGGACCCATCCGAGATAGACAGGCGAGCAGAGGTCGGTAGCGGGGTACGAACAGGTTTTGAAGTAAGCATGTTGTACCGGGCGAGCAGGTCAGTAACATATTTGCGTTGAGAGAGGAAGCATGAGTTTTTAGATCTGAGGACTTCCACTCCCAAGAAATAAGATAGAGGACCAAGGTCCTTGACCGAGAACTTGGCACGGAGGTCGGCAGCCACACGGGCGAGCATAGGTGTGTTGTTGCCCGTCAGAATGAGGTCGTCGACATAGACGAGGAAGTAGGCGACCACCCCAGTGTTGTTGTAGACGAACAAAGATTCGTCCGAGTGAGTGGGAGTGAACCCAATTTCTTCGAGAAAGGAGCGAAGAGCATAGTACCACGTGCGAGGAGCCTGTTTCAAGCCATAAATGGATTTGTGTAATTTGCAGACATAAGATGGAAAGGTCTTATCTGCAAAGCCAGGAGGTTGTGCCATGAAGACTGTGTCCGAGAGTGTGCCATGGAGAAAGGCGTTGTTGACGTCAAACTGTTGGAGGGGCCAATGCTGAGTGACAGCAATGCTGAGAACTGCTCGCACAGTGGCCGGTTTGACGACCGGACTGAAGGTCTCAGTGAAGTCGACACCTGGTCGTTGGTGAAAACCTTTGGCAACTAGGCGAGCTTTGTACTTGTCAAGAGATCCATCAGGTTTTCGTTTGATACGAAATACCCACTTGGAGCCGACCACGTTCTGAGATGTATTGGGAGGAACTAAGTCCCAGGTGCCGTTCTGAAGAAGGGCATCAAACTCAGCCGACATGGCTGCTCGCCAGTTTTTGTCTTTGAGTGCCTGCGACACACAGCTCGGTTCAATGTCAGAAGTGATGACAGAAGTAAGCCCATACCTCGGATTTGGCTTGAACACGTTGTTCTGAGCTCGAGTTACCATGCGAGGTGCAGGAGGTCGTAAGGGAGCATTGGTCGGCACAGGGATGTTGGATGTGGTGGTAGGCAGCGAGGGGGTAGGTGTGGGTATGGTCGGCGGGGATATATTCAATTGGTCGACCAGTGTGGGATGTTGGGGAGTGGTAGTGGTCGGCACTTGGTTGTGGTCGAGGATGGTCGCGGGAGAGTGAGGCAGCGAAGGTGTTAGAAGAGTGGGTGAGGAGCTGGGATCAGAGGAAGTAGGCGACGAGGAGGTGAAGGTCGGCAAGGGAGATGGTTGAATAATGGGAGAAGAGATGGAAAAGGGAAACGTATGTTCAACAAACTGAACATGCCGCGAGGTGTAGATTCGGTTTGTGGAGCGATCAAGACAGAGGTAAGCACTCTGTGTGGGCGAGTACCCAATAAAGACACATGGAGTAGAGCGAGGATCAAGTTTATGAGTGGTGTAGGGGCGAAGTAAAGGATAGCAGAGGCAACCAAATATACGGAGTTTGGTTAGGTTAGAGGGGCGAGTAGTGAGTTTTTCATAGGAGGATGCCATATTGAGGTTAACTTTGGGAATACGATTTATGATGTAGGCTGCCGAGCAGACAGCATAGGGCCAATAAATGAGAGGCATGGAGGCATGGTGAAGAAGGGCTAGGGCTGTGTCAACCACATGGCGATGGCGACGTTCAGACATGCCATTGTGTTCGGGAGTGTGAGGTGGGGTGGTAAGGTGTGCAATGCCATGGGTTTGAAGAAAGGGGCGAAGAGCAATGAACTCTCCCCCATTGTCTGAGTAGAAAGTTTTGATTGTGTTTTGATAGTTGTTCTCGACGAGAGTTTTGAATGTGATAAATGTGGGGAGAACATCTGATTTTCGTTTTAGAGGGTAGACCCATATATACTTGCTGAAGTGGTCAACAAATAGCACGTAGTATTTGAAATTATCAGGGGACAAGACAGGCGACGACCAGACATCAGAAAAGATAACATCAAGTGGTTTAGTAGACACAATGCTTGAATCATAAAAAGGTAGTTTGTGACTTTTGATACATGAGCAAGAGTTACAGTTGAAGTGTTTGGAAGGTGCACTGGATAAGCTGAGCTTGGAGAGGGTGTGAGCAAGGATTTTTGTCGATGGGTGGCCAAGGCGAGCATGCCAGGTAGTCGTTGTGAGGTGTTGAGTGGTGAAGGCTTGCGGGGAGGCGTTGGACATGTGTGCCGGCCAGACATACAAGTTATTGATACGACTCCCAACGAGGAGAATGCTCCCCGAGTGACCATCCCGCACCTGAAAGGAAGATCGATCAAAGACAATGTTAACATTATTATCACGACAGAGGCTAGAGACCGAAATCAAGTTTTTCGAGATGTGTGGGACAACCAAGACATTCGAAAAATTGAGAGACTCAAGGTGGGGAAAGCGCATAGAGCCAGTGTGAGATATGTGTAAACCTTTACCATCACCAATTTCAACATTGTCAGGCCCATCAAATGGTGAGTGAAGAGAGAGGTTGGCGAGGTCGTTGGTGATGTGATGCGAAGCACCTGAGTCAAGAATCCAGTGCTCGGTAGGGTGTGCCGAGGAGGCTGAGTGGGCCGAGTACGCCGGGCGAGCACCTGTTCGATTGTGACGGGAGGTCGGTGGGTACTGTCCATGTGGGCGGCGAGGACCAGTAGATGGAGCAGTGGGCGATGAGGGAATCTCAGGGCAGGTGCGAGCAGTGTGCCCCGGTGTACGACAATATTGGCAGGTGCCAAGATAGGGCCTTTGCGAGGACTGGCGAGGACGAGTGTCAACAGTTTTAGACCTCGAGTCAGGTCGCGAGGAGCGATGAAGAGATTTACCAGCAGTGAGAGCAGATGCAGGTATGGTGGCCGAGGCTGGTCGCGAGGCAAGTTGAACCTCGGTGCTGAGGAGCTTGTCGCAGAGCTCGGCAAATGAGATGGGCTGCTCGCGGGCTTGAATGGCATTTGCTATATCATTGTAGGACTCATCAAGGCCGGTTAGGACCTGGAGGGTGACGTCCTCGGCATCAGAGGTAATGCCGAGGAGAGCAAGTTCGTCGACCACGGAGCGAACTTCCATAAGGAAGTCAGAGATCGGGCGAGCACCTTTGGACAGAGAGCGAAACTTGGTTTTGAGGGCAAGGAT
This sequence comes from Galeopsis tetrahit, assembly GCA_963675135.1. Classification (NCBI taxonomy): domain Eukaryota; kingdom Viridiplantae; phylum Streptophyta; class Magnoliopsida; order Lamiales; family Lamiaceae; genus Galeopsis; species Galeopsis tetrahit. The sequence continues at coordinate 52,666,183 of OY776123.1, forward strand.
GCGGCCTCTGGAGGGTTTTCCAAACATACTTTCAAGCATCAACCAGGCTTCACAGGAGGATTTGGTTGATGCAACAAAGGGAATAAGTTCAGGAGACATGGATCCAACCATGGCCGAAAAGATAAGGTTGTCCTGACACACCCACAGATCGTGTGCAGGGTTGGGAACGGTGGCGGTGGTGTCGGTGGTGCCGGCGGCAGCTGGGATTGTGGAAGGTGGGCATGGATGCGTGCCCAAGACATAGCCAAAGAGGTTGTGTCCAGTAAGAAGAAGCCGAAGCTGAAATGACCAAGCACCATAGTTGGTGGAGGTGAGCTTCAAGGACATGTTTGCAAGACCTTTAAAGGTGATTGGTGCCGGCAACTGAGAGGAGGCGACCATTGTATTGAGTAGAGCAGCAGAGAGAGTAGAGGGGCAGTAACGAGCTGGGCGTCGTACGACGGACAGCGGCGGCGGCGTGAGTGCGGAGCGGCGGTGGCGGCTGGAGTTTGCAGCGGCGGCGGCGGCGGCTAGGGTTTGGACCAGGCGTGAGCCAAATGACTCGATGATACCATATAGATAATATAAATATGTGGAAAATATTATTTCTTAATTAGTTGTAAAAGTGATTTGCAATGGGTATTTATACAAGAGATATTTAGGTCTAACCTAACCCTAATGGGCTTTATAAGAGAGCTCATAGGAAACTAAGATGGGCCTATACAATAAATAAGGATGAGAGTGTATTTACTAATATAGGTCCAATATTTGTGACTCGATTTGGGTATCGACAACAACATTTTTGAAGCGAGAGGCAAGAAGAAATTGGCGACGTTCATTGTACCAAGTTCCAGGGACTTATTTGAGGCCGTATATTAAATTTTGCAATCTGCACACATGTTGAGGATTGTCGGTGTCAACAAATCCCTGAGGTTGAGCCAAGAAGACATCTCTTGTCACAACTTTATTACTTGTTAGTTTAATTATTTGTTATAAGTTTGAGGATCACTCGAGTCACAACTTAATTTTCTACAACCCTTGATTCAGTCTCCAACACGAAGAATTTCTACCTAGTGAAATAATCGAAATAAGAATTTTAGAATACATATCACATAAAAACTTCGATAAGTTCAAAGGTTTGCAAGAAATCAAAAAGAGTGAAAACTCATTAAGTTAGAAATTATGTTTTTTTTTAAAGTTAAAAGAAAGGGTATAATTAGAATAGACTATCTTTAAATGTTGGAATTACAAATCAAATCTAATACTACTATGTAATCTAATGAGATGTAGAAGCATCTAAAAAACATAACCTAATAAGATAAGAAAAGATCTCAGAATTCTAATCTACAAACTAACTTCACATACGTACTACAATCTCCCAATTAGACTTCTAGAACAATCTAATTTTAATGATAAAAATAACTAGACATCTAGAATATCAGACCATATTAATGGCTCCAATGAGTATGGAAACATTTTTTTTTCAGTTCAATTGTCCCACGTAACCACGTTCTCAAAATGATAATATGACAATTTTTTTTTGAGTGGCTATACATCCTCTCCCTTCTCTCTACACTAACCACAAACTTTGCTTAAAAAATAAGCTTCCTCCACCGCCTACCATCGGCCAAATAATCCGCCGCCCATATTCTATATATCCAACTCACCTTTTTTTCCATCTTCTCCAAAAACCATCGGGTAGATTGATTAAAAGAAATTGGATATATCTTAAAAGAGAAGAAGAAAGAACCGTTTATTGCACCGTCGCACCGCTTGTTGCGCCGCCGCACCACCGCACCGCTCGCCGCGCCGCCGCACCACCTGTTGAGCTCTTTTACTCCCTTTTCTACCGTTGTTTTTCAGACTTATTCGGATCTTAGAGTTTATTGTTTTGTTTTTAGTGGGATCAATGGGTCTTCCCTCCCTGATGGCGCTACGGTGGCCAATCGGGTGAGCGATCCATTGATCCCGTTTATTTTTCTGTTTGCTATTTCTGATTTTTTAGATTAGGTTGTTTAGTTTATTTTTGCATTTCGTTTTTCCTGCTTTCTTAGATTAGATGGTTTAGTTTCTGTTTTTTTGCTTGTAGTTTCTTTATTTTCTGCTTTTCTGGGCGCTTTTTGCGTTTTTTTCCTCTCCCTTTGTGGAGCATGTTGTCCCTTCGTGGAGTCCCTTTATGGAGCCTGTCCCTCGTGGAGTTTGTTTATGTGCATGTTATGGTGTTTGGTGGCTTTTGTCCTTTTATTTTCCCTATTTATCATAACAATATAGACTACCTTAGTGTAGGGTTTGTCTTGTTGTTAAAATAGTGGACTGTGCTTTTCTCATGAGCAATGAGTACACTCGCGTCCCCACTTCTCACGATTGGAGCGGGTAGCGACACCGTTTAATCTGTGTTGGTTTGAAGATCTAGAGCTTTGAAAAATATTTTTGTATTTGATTCTGATCTTGTAAACCTTAAAAAAAAAAAAAGGCTCCAATGAGTCTTGTTTAATTTTCTTGAACCCATCTTCTTGAATTAGCCTATTAAATATTTTCTTGAATCTCTTAGTTCTTGTAATGGGTCAATTAATTGACACTTAAATTATATCGACTCCGTCCCATGATCTAGTACATCATTTAAGCTCTCAACTTAAAATAAGTAAATAAAAAATGCTCATTTTCACACTTTACTTTTTTATTTTTTTCTCAATTGTTTGCATACTCTTAAATGGAAACAATTATTACAATCCCCACCCTCACAATATACACATATATACCCTTTATGTTATTACACTCAATTCAATTACTTTATACATAAAAATTTACAAAATTACCATCAACACTCTAATCATTACACTTTTTTCTTAAACTCCGTGCCCAAAAAACACCGCAAACTTTTTAGGGACATAGGGAATACTATTCATATATAAATAAGCTATTAGGGGTGAAAATAGGTCGAGCTGATCTAGGCTTTTCACTGACTAATTTGGACCTGATATATAATTATTGAGCCAAAGTCTGATCTATTATTTGTGATAGACTTTTTAGTAGGCTCAAGTTTAATCTTTTTAATAAACAAATCGAGCTTGAAAGTCCGTTTAAAACATTTTAAAAACAATTTCACCTTAAATTTAAAATAATTATATAAGTATTGTGATTTTAAGATTTATATGTTTTGAGTAGTCTACTTTAATGTAATATATTATATTTTGAAAATTTATGTATTATAGTATTTTATATTTATTGTATTAATTGTTACTATATATGTATGTATTATATATTAAATTAATGTATAGAGAAAGTTAAATAGGTCGGCTCGTTAAATTTAAAAGATTTACGGAAAAGTTCAAGTTTGATCTACTTAGATAAATAGACTTTTAAAAAGCATGAATTTGACTAATTTATTAAACGAGTTGAGGCCGAGCTATAGGACCCAGTCGGATAGTTCGGTCCATTTGCCCCCCTATAAGAGTATAAGCTATAGTCGCATTGAAAAATAAAATTTGTGAGTACATAGTATATTAAACAAAGGTTTAAATTGATTAACATATGGGGATGTAGCTCAGATGGTAGAGCGCTCGCTTAGCATGCGAGAGGTACGGGGATCGATACCCCGCATCTCCACGTTTATTAGGTAATTTTTTAAATAGTGTCTCCTTCTTCTTCTTCTTTAGGTAATTTTTTAAATAGTGTCTCCTTCTTCTTCTTCTTCTTCAATGGATTGAAGCCGAAACAAATGCGTTTTTCAGGCCCAAGAATGGAAACATCTAAAGCCCAACGCATCGTGTATATTATTCTTAAGAAAAAAAAGGGACTGACTATTTGCACCTCCATTTTGGAGGTTCTAAATACTTTTTTTGTCTATAAAACACAAACATACCTCTAAACCCTAATTTTATTTCCTTTAAAATTAAATTAAAATAAAAATACAAACACAAATCTCCTCCCTCCTTCTTCCCCTTTTTTTACAATTTATCGACGAAAGTGTATATAGTCGATCCTGATGTATTGAAAATTATAAAAAAACATTTTTTATTTTTTGAATTTTCGAGTTTTTTTGTTGGCTTGGATGATGCTGGAGGCTGAAAATGGTGACGACAACTTCAATTAGGGTTAGTGTTTAAATGTTGAAAGAGAAGTGTAGATAGTAATAGGGGTAATATTTTAAGTTTTTTATATTATTATTAAATTAATAAATTAATTAAAGGGGTGAGTGCAAACCTCTTAAGTGGAGGTGCAAATCAGGCCCAAAAAAATGAATCACAATTTTTCTTTGAACCTATGTATATAATTTTTTTTTGTAAGGTGTGGATTCAGTTTTATAGTGCAATTAAATTAAAATTTTAATTTGATTTCAATGTGGTTAGTAAAAAATTCAATTTCATAATTGATGACATATTCAAATCATTTACTCTTTTTGTTCAAATTTATTATGCTTATTTATTCGAACACCAGTTTTGATGAATAATAATTAATTTATAATTAACTAGAGAAGTGGGGTATTGTCAAGTGCACTTATAAATAAAATGTTTATTCAGAAATAAGTGAATAACCTAAGTAAATAGGTGATGGTTGAAGGGTGAATATAAAATTGTGTTGTATGACTACCGTAGTCAATTAAATCTGAACCATTAAAAATTAAATTTAAAGGCTTAAACAGTTAAACCTAATGATCTGTTACTTTTGTACTTTGTGTTGAAAATATTTATCGTGTGTCGTATGGTGTCATACATTTGGTTTTTTATATTTAATTTAATCAATTAATATATATAATTATAAAATTACATTTTTATCCTTATATAATAAAATATTATATTATATTTATTAATTTAATTAAAATATTTATTAAAACTACTTATTTGCCATGTAATTAAAATAAATCATTTCACATCATATTATCATCATCCCATAATCCAAACCCTAACAACTCTCATGACATCTTCGCCTGACCTCCACGGCTCCATCACAACCTACGTCGGATTTCTATATCACGAACCAATTGATCGATTCAATCAAGATTATTGATTATCGTCTTCTTCGATGAATATGCCCTTGAAATTTCACCACTCTATTTCTACCTCCGTTCGAGATCGGATTAGGGATATCCTGAGCAAGGCTTTGGTCATTACTGCGACAGCAGCAACTGATACTTACATCAACCACACGGTGGGCACCGGCGCCAATTGGTTCTTCAACTCCAACACCGATAATCCTTCTCTTGACTATGATGCCTGAGCTGCAAAACATACACTCAATCTTGGAGACTGTCTGGGTAATGTCGCTTAATCTTTCGCTTATTTTCTTAATTATTTGGATTATCTGAGATGGGGTTTGATTACTTGATGCTAGTTTTTTTGGTTTCTACTTTTGGCTGAATTAAAGTTTCAAGGTTTATTTTTTTTCATGGATGTGGTTAATATTTCAACCATTTTTTTTGGACAAATGCATACATTCATATATAAATGTTTGTTTGTGTTATTCTTCGATTCATTTAAGTTGTTGACTGTAATTGGTAGAATTTAATTTCAAGTGATTGTTATTGTAGTTTTTTGTTTGAATCCACTGAACACTTTGGGAAAGTAATAATTAAAAGAATCATGCATTGATCTAGGTAAGTGAAAAATTCAATTTAAAATACTCTTTAAGCATTTTTAGTTTACCTTTATTCATTAATTATTATGCACTCAATGAGAGGAAAAAAAAAAAAGAATTGGTATCTTATGCATTCTATGTTTCAAATAGAAGGAACCACCACCCCTTTTAGGCAATCAATATTTGAATGCAGTTTAGTAATATAAATTTAAGGTGTACTGGTGTAGATTGTGTTTAGTATCTATAATTTAGGAATCTTTGTTGCTGGACCTTAATCTTAAAGAGTTATACTAATTTCTGAGTAGATGAATTGATTTACATTACTCTTAATGTGTTAATCTCTTTTGTAACTAATAACCATCTGATTGTGCCTTGTCACCTTCGATTGATTTTTTTACTTGTGCTTCTGTTTAGTTATTCTTCGAAACATAATTACTGCTCTTTGAACCAGTTGTTCTTCAATTTACTAGTTTGTATCATAATTGCATTAGGATTGAGTCTTTTTGTAATCTTGCACGTATTGCATCTGAGTTAAGCTTGCACTCTTGGTTAAGATGATAATCGATGGGCGTCAAAATTTGCCAATTGGCTAGCCTTCTTATGTTCTTGAGATAAAGTTTTCATCATTTTCGAAAAAGAAAAGGAAAAAGAACCAGGTGTTCTATTTCTGAAAGACTAATTCTCACTTTCAGTTCTATTTTGTAAATATGAATCTTTTTCAAGTGATTTAGTCATTAACCCTGGTTGGGGGCTTGAATTTTAATGCAATTATATTGGAATATATTTGAACAAGGTTTATGATGAAAAAATTGAATGAGATTTTCCAGTTCGTTTCCTATTGGTGGATCAAAAGTAAAAGAAAACTTAAGCAAAGTAGGGTCAGATGATAAGACAGATTCAGAGGAACCGAGTAAAGATTCTCATTCTGTGAACCTGGATTAAATTCTTAATGGCGTAACCATTGATTTTGAAGTTCATTTTGTTCTAGATCTTCATGAACAGGTATATTGTTGTCCGTTTGAGTAAGAAATACTTTTTAGTTAGATATATTTGGTTTAACAAATCAAATAAATAATTTTTTTTCCAATTTAATCTCTACGGTTTTTATGGCCCATATGGCGGTGTATTTATATGCTATTGATATGTCAAATATAGAATAATTTAGTTTCTGTAGTATATCCATTGAGATTGACCCGCTTAAAGTATTTGAGATTCTATAAATAAAGATTTATCTAATTTAGAATAATATCACTTTATCTATTTTTTTTATTTTCACATTTAATGTCCATGAGCCATCACTCTCACTGGTACGATTCATAAGAAATAGTCGATTTATCCTCTCTATCAGACACATCAGTTTAAACTATAGTGCATTTGATCGTTCTTGATTGAACATTGTCCTTAGGCCTTAGAACTAGAAGATGGAAGGAAGAGGTTGCTCCTTGATCTTTTGCATATCTAGTAAAAACTAGAAGCCACTCATGTTCAAGATTATGTTAACCATTTTCTAGTTCTAAGATTGATAATAGAGATAATCTTGTTTCACCTACTATGAGATTAAATTAATACACCTACTTTACTGTAGGTGGTTTGGTTGAGCTCTACAGGATGCTAGAGGTGAAGAGGTCTGCTGAGGACCTTCTCTCCATTTTCATGCTACAATTCAATGAATTTTGGCTCGAATTTCTCATATGTTTTTTAGATCTTTCTCAAATTAATGTTTAAAATTGGTTCCAAATTTACTAGGATTATAAGGGAAAATTTTGAAGGTTTTGAAGATACAGAAGAAGACGAAGGAGAAAGCGACGATTTAGAGTCAAATTTTTTGTGTTGAATGTTTGGGATTACAATTTAAATAGGCTGGTTTTATACTTTAATGTAGACTGGTTTCATTTTTTATGCTTGAACTTGTTTTGTTTTTTTTTTCCTGAATTTTCATACCACGTTTTATATGTCTTTTAAATTCTTTGACGATGGTCCATTTTTCATGTGCACAATATGAACAATCTATCTTTTCTTTTGTAATTTTTTGTAATGGGTATGTGACTTCAATCAAATATCAGAAATAAAAAGTAATCAACTTTTGTTTTAACTTAAATAATTTTTCATTATCGATGCTAAAAGAGTAATTGAAATAATAAGAATAACCGGGTTGTTGACAACCTATATTTAAAGATGTAGCATTAGCTTTCTTATCGTATATGAATTTTTAATAACAAAAAACAAGTGAAGGTCCACCAAATATTAAGTTTTTAGCACATTATTTATTTATTTATTTATTTTCAATTAGAAAAATAAGGAGTCTTTAAAAGTTAAAATGCAGCAAAATGAGGAATGATTGTGTTCAACAAGTTTTTCAGAGAAGCACGAAACTATATATAGTAAAAAAATCGTGAAATCAACAAAGTGAAATATATAGTCGTTTTGGCCATAATGACTTATGTTCCATAACACTTATTACTGTGAATAACGACTTATGTTCCATTATAAAGTCGTACAAGTCATTATTCTATTTTCTAGAGTTTTCAACACTACAAAATAATGGGGAAATGGGGACGGGGTAGGCATCGGATCTGCCCTCACTAATGATGAAGGCAACGGCAAAGGGGACGGCAGTGTGCCGATGCTATTTAAATGACATCAAATTTGGGGAAAACCGTTGCCTTTTGGCAACGGCAGGTGGCCGTTACCTTTTGGCAACGGGCCCACTGCCGTTACCAAATTGCATCGGGGCCCACTGCCGTCCCCTTTTCGCATCGGGCCCACTCCCGTCCCCTTTTTGTCGTCGCCTTTTTATTAACATTTAAAAAAGACGAATATGGGTTTCGAACCCAGGTATCGTGGCTACCAACACCCACCCCCACCGCTGGGCCACCCATTTTTCGGAAATTCTGGCATTTTTCGCGAATTGCGAGGTTCGAACTCGGGACCTCCCGGTCTCGAAGGCTTTTGAGCGCCCCCTGTGTGCCGTTTAGGCTAGGAGCTTTAGTCGACATATTGTGAATGCAATTAATATATATTCAATTTAATTTTAGTTTTTAATTCTTTAATTCAATCCATTCTAACTTTAATTGTTGCTTATTAAATTATTTATCAAAGCATATCATAATTATTTCTAAATTATGTTTTTCAAATTAAGTAAATTATGTTTTTCAAATTAAATAATTTAATTACGGTATCAATTCACACTATTTAAATTTATTCTAATCCTCAATTTACAACATTTAAATTCATTCTAATTTTTAATTTCACAACATTATAATTACATACAACATTGAATATAATTATTTTCACTTATACATTTAAATTTATTCTAATCACATCATTAAAATTCATTCTAATTTTCAATTCACAACATTAAATATATATAATTATTTTCACTTATCCATTTAAAAATATGAATTCACTTATCCATTTAATTAAAAATATTTTCATCTATTATAAAATTATTCTCTAGTTCATTTTCAATTAAAATAACATCACAAACAACATTAATTATAATCATAATTAGCATGTTCACGTCAATTAAAATAACATCACACACAACATTAAAATAAAAATTAATCCTCAACGCTGACGTCTCGCCAGGGTATGTTTTTATTAAATTGTCACTACTACAAGAACCGAATTGAAAACAACTCCGAGATATTTATGTATGGGTATGTTTTTATTAAATTGTAAATTTTATTTCTATTTAATTTGGTGTAAAAATTTTAATTTTCTTAATTAAAATTAAACATGCACTTCATGGAATTACCTTAACATTGTTTCTGTTCAATTCAATTTATTATAAATCTGATTTTTTTTTCTATATTTATTATTATCCGGTGATCGAATTATGGGGTTAATTTGGTTGTTCAATTATTGTTTTGTTACCTTTTTTAACTTGTATTTCTTCCCCAATTTTTTTACCAGACTATAATGGTGTTTTAGTTTTATTTTAAATTAAGTTTTCTAACTTAAAATGCATATGATTTAACCCTTTTTTGCATTGCATGCAGGAAAATGTTCTTCTATCTCTAATTTAGGGTTCTTGATTTGTGGTATAGCACACAAGCTTATTAATTTCTTTCAAAAAAACAATTGATAAGTATAGATGATTAATTAGAGAAAAAGTTAAAACACGAATATATGAGTAAATGGGGAAATTTGTTTCTTAAATAACTTTTTACTATTTTTTCAATCTTCTAGAATCAAATAAAAATAAATTTAAATGAAATTAAAATTAAACTAAAATTTCACAGATTTTTTTTATCTAATCAATTTATGTATTATTTAATTAATTTGTCAACATTAATAAAATATGTCAACAATTACAATTTTTTATTCTAATAAATCTACCCAAATTATAAACAAACGACCTTTTAATTAATTTAATTTTGAATGAGTTTAAATGAAATTTCAATTATAAATGAATTTTTACGTGAAATGAATTTTATCACCAATATTGGTAATTAATTTTTGTGAAATGAATGCAAAAATCGTAGTAACACTTACTAATTAATGTTTAAAATGATTTTAAATCTCCAAATAAAAAAATATTTGAAATAAATTCAAAATTATTTTAAATTTCCCACTGCCGTTACCAAATGGCATCGGGGCCCACTGCCGTCCCCTTTTCGCATCAGCCATTAAATGCCGTTACCAAATGGCATCGGGGCCCACTGCCATCCCCTTTTCGCATCGGCCATTAAATGCCGTTACCAAATTGCATCGGCCCGCATGCCGTTGCTAATTGCCGTTGCCTTTTGGCTAATATTTTGTAGTGCAAGTCTTTTGATATTTTTATTTTTTATCAACACTTGATCTCTTAAATATAGTAAACGACACCGTGAAAGTGTGTGAATGAAGAATTTATTGCCGTTCATGGTCATAACGACATTCGTGTTGTTATAACGACTCGCATGTCGTTATTTGAATTTCAAGTGAAATCGAAAATCTACTTTTTCCCGAAGTCTTCATGTAGTGATTCTATGACATTTTATTAAAAGAAACCAAGTTTGAGACTAATATTTAAGTTGATTGAGAAACATTATCTAATTTCATCACTTATACAATAAAGTTACCATATGAAAAAGTTGATGATTGTTTAATTGTATTCGAACGTCACACGAGTCGTTATTCTATTCTCTAATATTTTCAAACCTTCTTTTATGACCATATCCATATTTTACAAACTAGTCTTAGGAATGAGCATGTGAAGGTGAGCTAATGATGAATATATAATTGTTAGTGCTCATAACGACCCGCGTTTTGTTAGAACGTCGCATGAATCGTTATTTCGTTTTCTAGAGTTTTCAAGTCTTATTTTATGTCCGCATCCCCATTTTACAAATGGTTGAAAGAATTCCTACAAATGATCTAAATTATTTGAATAAAGTCAAAATTGTAGTAATAAATACATTTGTTCTAGTTTGAAAATTTGTAAATAGAATAGGAACACAAATTTAATTAGATGGTAAGCGAATTGGTGAATATATTGTCATTAGTATCCATAACGACCCTCATTCCATTATAATGTCATATGAGTCGTTATTCCGTTTTCTAGTGTTTTTAAATCTTTATCTATGTTTTTATCCACATGTTATATCTTAAACATAGTAACGAGCACGTTATGGTGGTCGAATGATGAATTTGTTGTCGTACATGGTCATAACGACACATGTGCCGTTAGTGCCCATAATTGGCTTTTTTAATAAACTATTACTCCCTCCGTCCAATTTTATTATGCCCATTTCTCCGGGCACGTGTTTTAATGAATATTGATTAGTTTATTCATAAAGTAGATAAGTTGAGGGTATGATGGGGTATTGTGGGGTCCATTTGTAAATAAATGATTGTTTATAAATAAAGTGAATGACAAAGTGGGTAAATAAGTGGTGGTAGGAGGGTGGAGATAAAGTAGTATGAATAGTATTGTTTCCAAAAAAGGTATGGGTATAATAAAATTGGGAAAATTGCACTTTTAGTCCTGTAGGAATTTTTAAAAATCACTTTTAGTCCCAATATTTGAAAATGGTCCTGTTTTCTGCACATTTGGTCCTGTAGGATAATTATTTGGATGAAAACCGTTAGATAGCTGGCTAAAATATATTAAAAATAAAAAAATATTAAAAATTTATATAATCTATATAACTTCTATAATTATAAATTAATTATATATATATATATATAATACGGATATAACTAAAAAATAAAAAAAATATTTTTAAAGCTAATAAAAAAATCAGTTTTTTTTTTTTTTAATTATGAAGAAACATTATTTTTAAAGCTAATAAAAAATCAGTTTTTTTTTTTAAGTTATATAATCTGAAATAATTTTTTTTTTTATAGAATCTGAATGTATATATATTTTGGACCCAAGAATTTGAATAAAATAAAAAATTACTGAAAAATAATTTAATGTAATTTCTGAAATTTAAATATTTTTTAATTAAATATTTATATTAAAACTGAAATATATGCAAAAAGTTCAAAAGTAAATTCTGAAGAAAAAAATTATTTGAATATAATTTGAAGATACAAAATATAATTTAAATGAAATCTGAATATTTAATAATTACCAAATAGAATTCAAAAAAATAATTTCAAATTATTTAAAATGTAAATTCTAAAAAAAATAAATTGAATAAAAATCTATATTAAAACTAAAATTCGTATACATTATTATATTAATTATATATAATCAGTATTTGAATATAACATGAAGATACAAATTAAAATTTATATAAAATCTGAATATTTAATACTTACCAAATATCCTTCAAAAAGAAAAAAAAATTACCAAAATAGAATTCAAAAATATTAATTATACCTATTTAAAATGTAAATTCTGTAACAATAATTTGAATTAAAACAAACCCATGATATAATATTATATATAAATATATATATGCACATGCCCTGTATCGTATATCCCCCTTTCCTCCCCTGCTCCTCTTCTTGACGTCAGTCATGGAATTCGTCGTGGCTATCCATTCTAGCCTCGTCTCAGTGATAGAAATTAAAGCCCCTTGTCAATTTTAAATTTCGATCTCTCCTTCATCTCAGATTCGCAAATTTTCATCATGACTTAGCGATTTTTAATAGTTTTATTAACTTTAATTTTCTGATTTTTTTTGTGTTTGTGTTGATGTTTGGGGGTGTGCGGTAGCGGGTGACACGGAAAGCCGCCGAAATTCGTAGTCAAAGAAATACTCATCAGCAATAATGAGAAAAAATGGTGATAGATTTTTAATTTTTTTTTTTTTAAAAAACCGGCTGTTAATGGAGTGTAACGGAGCGTGCAGCTCACTCCCTGGATTCTGTTACATTTTTAGCGGAAAAATCATACAGGACCAAAAATGATGTAAAAAGGACCATTTTCGATATTGAGGCATTCTTACGGGACTAAAAGTGCAATTTTCCCTAATAAAATTGGACAACCAAAAAAGGAAAGTGAGAATAATGAAATTAGACGGAGGAGTATTATTTTAAATTTGAATTAATAGAATGTAATTGCTGGGAGGTGTTTTAATAAAATACGCTAGAGCGCTGTATGAATGGGCGCCCAAGGGAAACAATGTCAGAAGATTGACAGGAAAACTCTGATGAGAGTGGCGTGGGTGGAGTGGGGTTGGATGGAGGTGGGGCGTGTGAGTGGGGGATTTTGGGTGTATTTTTTAATTTTTTTATATTAAATAATATTTGCTTTTTTTCTCTATTTTTTTTAGGTGGTTTCAAATTTCAATATATATTACTTATTTTACCTTTTGAAAAATACATTTCTAATTTTTTAATAAATAACATGTTTTTTTCACTTTTTTTTAAATGTTTATATTTAATTTTATCCTTATCCATTTCTTACAAATCATTTTCAAAATTAACTTTTTCTTATGTTATTATTTCTACATTCTAGACTATTGGAGCTAATCGAAATATTGTATACATGCATTCTATTATAATTAGACAAGTCAAAACTCTAAATCCATTTAGCCCAAAAGTCAAATTAAGACAATTTTTAAAAATCGTGTGTCATAAGCCCGGATTTGAGTTGTCCAAAAAAATCGCGGGTTGCAAATAGGTGGTTTATTACATAACCAAAATATTGTTACTACAATGTCAAAATATTACCACTACAAGACCAAAAATTTAATACTACATGTCAAAATATTCTGATAAATTCATACAAAATTTAGGTCTTGTAGTAACAATATTTTGACCTTGTAGTAACAATATTTTGGTCATGTAGTAAACCACCTATTTGCGACCCGCGAATTTTTTGGACAACTCAGATCCGAGCTTATGACCACGATTTTTTTAAAATTGTCTTAATTTGACTTTTGGACTAAATGGATTTAGAGTTTTGACATATCTAATTATAATAAAATGCATGTATACAACATTTCACATAAAATTAGCTCCAATAGTCTACAATGTAGAAATAATAACGTAAGAAAAAGTTAATTTTAAAAATGATTTGTAAGAAATGGATAAGGATAAAATTAAAGATAAACATTTAAAAAAAATTGAAAAAAACATGTTATTTATTAAAAAAATAAAAATGTATTTGTCAAAAAAAATAAGTAATATATATTAAAATTTGGAACCACCTAAAAAAAATAGAGAAAAAAAGCAAATACAGTATTATTTAATATAAAAAAATTAAAAAATACACCCAAAACCCCCCTCACACGCCCCACCTCCATCCAACCCCACCCCACTCCATCCACCCATCCACAAAGATTCCATGGGCGCCCATGCTATAGGCGCCACTCTCTGCATCAGAGTTTTCCTGCCAATTTTCTGGCGTTGTTCCCCTTGGGCGCCCTATTTTATTAAAACACTTCCAAAAAATTACATTCTATTAATTCCAATTTAAAATAATAATATTTTATTAAAAAAGCCGCCCATAATGACATGCGTTCCGCTATAACGTCACGTATATCATTATTCTGTTTTTTTGAGTTTTCAAGTCTTTTTTTTATGTCCATATCCATGTTTTACACATTAGTCATAGTAACAAACATGTGAAGGTGAGCGGATGGTGAGTATATAACCGTTGTGCACAAAACGACCCATGCTCTGTTATAATGTCACACATGTCGTTATTATATTTTCTTGAGTTTTCAGGCCTTGTTTTATGTCTATATCAAAGTTTTACACAATCGTTGTAGTTACAAGCATGTGGAGGTGAGCGAATGGTGAGTATATAGTTGTTATTGCACATAACAACCCGCATTCCATTATAATGTTGCATGTACACGTTGTTACTCAATTTTCTTCAGTTTTCAAGCCTCCTCTTATTATCTTTATCCACGCACATTAGTCATAGTAACGAACACGTAACGATGAGTCAATGATAAATATATAGTCGTTAGTGTCCACAACGACCTGCGTTCTGTTATTACATCATACGAATTGTTATTTTATTTTCTAGTGCTTTAATGTCATTATTTATTTTTTTATTTACTTCGTACATTTTAAACATTTTATCATAGTAATAAGTTTGTTTGAGAGTGAGACTGAATTGGACTGAAAAATATTTATCTAATATCACTACTTGTACAATAAAGCTATATTGTGAAAGGTTGTTCAATTGTGTATTGCACAATGAACATGACATTCAAATTGCACTAAAATATTTTAAATATATAAAAAATAGGATGATGGAGGTTATATGAGGGTTATACAATATATACGAGTTTATTTGTACACATAACGACCCATGTTCCTTCTCTAAAAATAAAAATAAAAAAATGACCCATGTTCCAAATTTATCTAGGTTTTATACAATTTTTATAGTAACGAGCACATGAAGATGAGAGGATGGTGAATATATAGTCGTTAGTGTCGATAACTATATCACATTTCTTTAAAACCTCATACAAGTAGTTATTTTATTTTCTAATATTTTAATATTTTTATTTATATATTTTATCCAGGTTTTATACAATAATTATAGTAATGAGCACGTGATGGTGAGTGATAAATACTCCATCCGTCCCGGTATAAGTTTTTCATTTCTTGTGTTTTGATTAAGAAATATGATAGATTAGTATGTGATGAAGTATGATAAAATAATAGATAAAATATAAGTGATGTGATTGAGAGAGAAAAAATAATTTACCAAAAAGGGAATGAAAAACTTATTGTGGGACATTCAAAAAAAGGGAAGTGGAAAACTTATAGTGGGACGGAGGGAGAGTATATAGTTTGAAGTTAGAACCAACAAGACACGATAAGTCATAGTCACAGTACACACACCAAAACAAGCATAAGAATTGGTGTATTCAATATTACATGATCCTGTATGGAGCATGTGTCCAACATATATCTACATGCACATAAATCTTAGAACTTACAAGCCTCAACATAAAATTATAATTTTGTCTCGGAACTTAAAAGCTTTTGGGGATGCATAAGAAAAAAAAGATCTCTCATCTTCAAAGCACCAACTACTTAAAAAATAAATTGAATTGACTTTCCCAACAGATGGTAACCCCAACATACACGCTAAGGAGATGAAGTTATAAAAAAGTGTTTCCAATAACACTTTAAAATAAACTCTCCCAATCACAGGATTGCATATTGGTAAACTTCTGATGCCACCTTCATGGAATAAAACACTTTTTCCAAGAACAACTCTTAGTTAGATCACTGATGATTTTACAGATCAAAGTCGAGAGGCCAACTCAATTTCAATGATAGATTAACTCAAAACTCCTTAAGACAAGATTTTGGGCATGGAGAGAGAAAATGGAACTAATAAGCACTTCCCATTTTAGGATATCTGATTTATTCTGCTCAGTGTATAGGAGCATGGAGCAATATCATATCCCCATCTATACAAAACTATAGAACAGGGAGAAACAGTGGGAAGGGAGAGGGAAATATCCAGCAAAGGCATTGAGGTGAGTTGTGGAGAGCTTAAGGTTTTGTCAAAAATTCTAGTATAATTTTGCCATATTATGTAAGACATTGCTCATAATGATCTATCGTAAACATATTAATTTTCTAAAAAGAAGAAGAATCACAAAACTAAGTCCTTTGAGATAGAGACCCAAGACAGAGGCGAAGCATAGACTACCGGAGGAAAAAATATTCGGAAGAAGATAGGGGAGGTTCTATTACTCGCAATATAGGAGAATGCTCGAATTGAAATAGGAAATTCGAGTATAAAATCCTAATATTCAAAGAATGCAGAAATTTCACAAAAAATATCCTCAATTCTTAAGGCAATTTGCGAACATAAAGAAATTGGAGAAGAAAAAAAAATCCTTAGGGCGGCGGTAAGGAGCGCCCGCGAAGACACCGGTCTCACGTCGACGACGCTTTCTAGAGGCACGGCTGAGCAGCGGCGTGGTGAGGGAAGAAGAAGTCTCTGCTTACTGCAAAAATCCGACGTTGGTGATCCGTAATCTCGGCGCTCGATCTGTTGCACAGAAACTGTGACAATGTTTCGAAAATTCCTTCGCACACAGAGGTGGGCGATCAATCGAGAGTTAACGCGCGACTAAGTTTATGCCCCTTCTCCGGCAGCGATCACACTGCTTGAGAAAACCGTTGCGGGAAGAAACTATTGGGCTTACCCGATATTAGTTGGGCCAAGAGTTTAATAAATAAAAGAAGCCAATTTGGATATGTTGTTTGAAGGGTTGCAGCTATGACCTTTTGACTTTACATCAACAAAGAAAAATGAAAAAAAAGGGAGAGAAAGAAAAAGAGAGAGAGGGAGAAGAAGGGTTTGTCTTTTGGGGATTCGTTTCTTCACCGTTTTGCCTCAAATTTCAAGGGGGAGCTCGTGGTGACGTGCTCTTCATTTTGGTTGGAGTAGATTTTCAAAAATCGTCTCCAAGAGAAACAAAGAGAAATTGGTGATTTCATTATCATTGTACTATTTTAGTTTGCTCTATTCCCATATTTATTGTGTGTTCCAAGAATAGTATTCTAAAGGGTAGTTTGGTGCTATTGGTGTTGATTCCTCTATTTGTAATAGAGAAGGAAACTTTGTAATTCCCATTTGATATAATGGAGTATTTTGCTGGACGGGGTCCCGTGGTTTTTACCCTCATGTGAAGGGGTTTTCCATGTAAAATTCTTGGTGTTATTGCGTATTTATTTTTTGCGGTTAATTTACATATTTGGTCAGTTGTCTATTAAACTTTTGTGGAAGTGATTGATGCTTTTGTGCATTCCGCTGCGCCGAGCAACGACTTTGATTTTGGCCCCTTCCACACCAGTGGTATCAGAGCCTAGGTCAAACTAGGCTCGCACCATGGAGGGCATTGGTAGTAGCTCGATGGAGGATTTGCTTTACTGCAAAGATTTAAGGAATGGAGAAAATTATTCTATATGGAAGCAAATGATGGAGGATTTGCTTTACTGCAAAGATTTGTATGATCTTGTTGAAGGAAAAGATGCTAAGCCCAAAAGTATGGAAGTCAAGGAATGGGAGAAGCTTAGTAGAAAAACAATTGGTACAATCAGACATTGGGTAGATATCAGTGTTTTTCACCATGTGGCTAAGGAGACAGATCCGTGTGATTTGTGGAAAAAGTTGCAAGAATTGTATGAGAGAAAGAATGCGCAGAACAAAGCCTTTGTTATCAGAAAGTTAGTGAACTTGAAGTACAAAGATGGGAGTTCTGTAGCAGATCACTTGAATGTTTTTCAAGACTTGGTAAATCAACTTTCTACCATGAATATTGCATTCGATGATGAGGTGCGGGCTTTATTCTTGTTGAGCTCTCTACCTGATAGCTGGGAGACTATGGTGGTGACGCTCAGTAATACAGCTCCGAATGGAAAGTTGACATTGAACATGGTTAAAGAAAGTATGTTCAATGAAGAGACTCGAAGAAAGGAATCTGGGGCTAACTCTTCACAAACACTTGTCACCGAGAATAGAGGTAGAAGTAAGAGTAGAGGACCTAAAGGTCGTGGTAAATCAAGAGACAACAAGTCTAAGTCTAAGGAAAGATTCAAGTGTTACCATTGTGGTGAATCCAACCACATGAAAAGAAATTGCAGAATTTGGAAGCAAGAGCAAAGGGAAGAGAATCAGAAGAAGTCAGAAGATAAAAATATAGCAACCATTGTCACTCACTCCGATGATGATCAGACCGTAATTTGTGTTAGTAATGAGTGTCTCCATGTGGAGAATCCCGATGTTGAGTGGATAGTTGATTCGGGTGCTTCTCATCACTGTGCTCTGAAGATAGAGTTGTTTACAAACTACAAAGCTGGAGATTATGGTCACTTGTTCATGGGAAACAAGAGTGTTGCACCGGTTATCGACATTGTAGATATGGTTATTGAGACTGATTTGGGATTCACACCGACGCTGAAAGATGTGAGACATATTCCACAATTGCGCTACAATTTGATTGCCGTTAATGTCCTTGATAGAGAGGGATACGAGCAAAAATTCACAAATGGTAATTGGAAGCTTGTGAAGGGTTCCTTGTTGGTTGGCAAAGGAAAGCTTTGTTGACGAAGCTCAAGATGGCTCGAGACCAATTATTCACAGTCGAGGATGAATCTTCACCAAATTTGTGGCACAACAGGTTGGGACACATGAGTGAGAAAGCATTGCACATCATAGCCAAAGAGTCTCTGATTCCTACTGCTCAAAGTAAGTCACTCCACCCTTGTGATTATTGTTTATTAGGCAAACAAAATAGAATCTTTTTTCGTTCACATTCTAATCGAAAAGATGTTGTATTGGAGCTAATACATTATGATGTTTGTGGTCCCTTCAAGGTGGAGTCGTTGGGTGGAAATAAATATTTCCTCACTTTCATTGATGATGCTTCAAGGAAGACTTGGATGTACTTCTTGAAGAACAAGAGTGAAGTATTTCAGGAAAATTGCTGAATTGTCTACGAACTAACAATGGTGGCGAGTACACTTCTAGAGAGTTCAAGGCCTATTGTGCTCAACGTGGGATTAGACATGAAAGAACTGTTCCGGGCACTCATCAACATAATGGTGTGGCAGAGAGGATGAACAAAACCATTATGGAGAAAGTGAGATGTATGCTAAGGATGGCCAAACTACCCAAGTCATTTTGGGGTGAAACTGTGTTGACTGCTTGTTATTTGATCAATCGATCTCCATCAGTTCCTTTGGATTCTGATATTCCAGATAGAGTATGGAGTGGGAAAAATGCCTCTTATTCCCACTTGAAGGTGTTCAGGTGCAAAGCCTTTGTGCACGTACCGAAGGAGCAAAGAAGCAAGTTAGATAGAAAATCTACACCTTGCATATTTGTTGGATATGGAGATGAATAGTACAGATACAAATTATAGGATCCAGAGAAGAAGACGATTGTGAGGAGTAGAAATGTCATCTTCCATGAAAATGAGACTATGGAAGATTTGAAGAAGGGGGAGACCTCCACTCCGATGCCTACTAGTGTTGCTGATCTAACACCACATGAGATTCCTACCATTGATGCTGAAAATGGTGGAGAAGAAGTTGAGAATGAAGATGAAGTTGGAATGGAAAATGATGACCCAAGCGCGCTTGACCCAAATCCAGTTGTCCAAGAACCAGGACATGTTGAGCAGGAGATTCAACATACACCACCAGAAAATGCAGAACATGATGGAAGACCTGTGAGAAATCGAAGGCCAACTACATTGTATCCGAGTTCAGATTGGGCGTTGATTACGGATGAGGGGGAGCCAGAGAACTTTGAGGAGGTATATTCCCTCAAAGACAAATATCAGTGGTTTGAGGCGATTTAAGAAGAGATGGATTCTTTACACAAGAATCATACCTTTGATTTGGTTGAGCTGCCTAAGGGTAAGAGAGTTCTGAAGAACAAGTGGGTATTCAAGCTAAAGAAAGATGGTGATAAGGTAGTTAGACACAAGGCACGATTGATCGTCAAGGGATTTACTCAGAAAAATGGAGTTGACTTTGATGAGATATTCTCACCTGTGGTGAAGATGAGTTCTATTCGCATTGTGTTGGGATTAACAGCTAGCTTGAACCTGTAGATTGAGCAGCTTGATGTTCGAACAACATTCTTGCATGGAGAGTTAGTGAAGAACATATACATGAATCAACCACAAGATTTTGAGGTAAAGGGAAATGAGCACTTGGTCTGCAAATTGAGGAAGAACTTGTATGGCTTGAAGCAAGCTTCATGACAGTGGTACATGAAGTTTGATTCTTTTATGGCTAGCCAAAGTCATAAAAGAACATAGGCAGATCATTTTGTGTATGTTAAACACTTCCCTGATGGTAACTTCATTATTTTGTTGCTTTATGTTGATGATATGTTGATTATGGGAAATAATATTGGGTCGATTAGCAAGTTGAAGGGGGAGCTGTCCAAATCCTTTGACATGAAGAATTTAGGCTCAGCAAAACAAATTTTGGGCATGGAGATTATTCGTGACAGAAATGCTGGAAAATTGTGGTTGTCATAAGAAAAGTACATTGAGAAATTACTTGAGAGGTTCAACATGAAACATGCTAAGCTTGTGTCCACACCACTTGCTAACCACTTCAAGTTGAGTAAGAAATCTTATCCCACGACTCGAGAGCAGAGAGAAGAGATGGCAACAATTTCTTATTCCTTGGTTCTTTGATGTACGCCATGATATGTACACAACCGGATATTGGTCAAGCTGTTAGCTTGGTGAGCATATTTCTTTCCATCCTAGGAAAAGGCTGTGAAGTGGATATTCAAATACTTGAGAGGAACTTCAAAATTATGCTTGAGTTTTGGAAGTTCGAAGCCAACTCTTATGGGATACACAAATTCAGACATGGTAGGTGATCTAGATGAGAGGAAATCCACCTCAGGCTACTTGTTTACATTCGCAGGGGGAGCTGTCTCATGGCAATCAAAATTAAAAAAGTGTGTTGCCTTATCCACCACTGAGGAAGAGTACATTGCAGCGAACGAAGCTGGAAAAGAGATGATGTGGATGAAGAGATTTCTACAGGAATTGAGTCTGATTTGTTTCTTAATTTCTCTTAAAATATTTTAATTTATATAAAATAAGGGTAATATAGTAAATAACAAAATACAATTTAAAAAATAATTATATTAAAATAAATCTGTATAACAAATAGCAGGTTCATACGACGAATACGACGCCACGTGGCGTAATTCGATGTGTTAACTACATAATCACTTTGTACAATTAAACACATCTAACAAATAGGAGTTTTATTTATTTATTTATTTATTTTTTATAATTTAAATGCTAATAAAATTAAATGACCATTTGTATATTGAACAAAATCCCTCGATGTTGTATTTAAGTTGGCAAAGAAAAAGTAGCTAAGAATTTAATCGTGAATGCATGCTTATCTTTATAACCATTTGTTAGATGTGACAATATATTTAGGAAAAGTCTTAAATGCACAATGTGCACCACCTTGAGATCCGTGCACACTATACTTGACCCGCCTAACCCGCCCAGCCCATACCTGATCCGGCCCAATTTTTTTAAATTAATCTCCTCCTAAAACGCTATTTTGTAGAACAATTTTCTCCCCCCACCGTCATCGCCGCTGATCTCTTGACGCTTCCGCTCTCCTGAACTTCATTGCTACCCTTCTCGCCGTCTAGTTGTTCCTCTACATCTTCCGTCAGTCGTCTGATCCTCCCTCCGATCACCATTTTCGACAGTCAATTCTCCAATCGAAAGACTCTCTTTCATTTTCCTCACAAGTATTGGTTCTGTTCTGATGTCTTCGCTCATGGTCGGCGTCGCCATTGTTGGTTTGCACGACGCTTTTAAGATCTGCTATGTATGTATAATGTAGAAATATTAATTTGATAACCATAGACAAAACCTTTCATCCTTTGATCCAAGGGGGAAACTAAATTAAGCGGCCAATGATCGGTGGGAGTGGGAGAAAAAGTAAGAATTCTGCCTTGATATGCTTCTAGATTGATTTTTTTTTTTTTGGTATGGTGTTAATTGATTGATATTAGGATTTGAGTTTCGTAATTGGCAGCCTTTTCTTTCTAGAGATTTTGTTTTGAACTCTGTATTTAAAATTTGAGTTAGGTTAGGTATCTTTTACTAGGATCAAATTATTAGATTCTTTTTTGTTATTATTGAATTCGATATTAGAAGCAAGAATTAACTATTGATCACTGAAAAATTAGCTTCCTTACGACTCTGTTGTTTGCTGTTTTAGTGAAAAGTTTTTCTGATTTATCAATAATGATGAAATTTTTATTTTAGGTCAAATGATTGATCAAGATCAAATGTGTGTGATCGTATCCACACATGGGAGTTATTGATCAATGACTATTTAGTTGTTGATTATGAGTTACAGCTAACTCTTGGGTTTGATGAATGATGATGCAAGATTAGTTCATTCATTTGCTCTTGCAAATGTGAGATAAATATTGATTTTTTTAGTTGCAGGACTACTACTCTCAATTAACATTAAAAATTTAATTTTGTTTGTTGTAATTGTTGCATGACTTATTTAGTAGTATTTGATTTTAATGAACATTGAAAGTATGTGTGTTTGCGAAATCAGAGATGTTGTCTGTTGTGTTGGAACAATCTAGACAACACTATGCATCGGAAATTAAAATGCACGTACTGAAAATAGAAGTATTCAAAATTTGCATAGATTATAAAATAATATATGCTGTTCACTATATAAAAATATGTGAAACGAGTACAACCTCTTTGAGGTGTATAATTACACTACGAAAGTGTATAATAATTTACTAAGTTCTATGAAACTATCTCCCTCATAGATCTAATCACACAACCTAGTAAATAAGACTATGTTCTAACACACTATTATTCGGGTTTACAATAATGTGAAGAACTACAAGAAGAAACAAAGATATTCCTAACTAGAAGCGTATATAGCGTTCAATAGAGTAGTAGTCGATTTCAGCTTTTCTTCTTGTGTATCTTGTGTTGAGGGCAGCTTCTGTATTTATAGGCTTCATTCACGAACTGCCATCAACTCCCATGATCGCCTCAACCTTGAGATCATGCGGTTATAAAACTTCTCTCCACCACTCCTAGAATTTAGGGACTTGTTATACCATGGCCTAATAACTTCTCACTCCCACGCAGTGGCATGACTTGGTGTTGCCCACGTCTTCTAACTGCTCTGGGGACATCATTAGACAACAAGCGTAAGATAAGAGTTAGTGAGAAAAGGAAGGGCAAATTCTGATGTTGTCATGAGTGTTGGGAACATTAAACACAACACTCGGCTGTCAGTGTTGGATCATTAATCATAACACTCATCTCAACATCAACAATCTCCCCCAATTTGACCTTTCTACATCAACACAACTGAAGTTCACACTACAGATATATTGATTAAGAAGTTTACACAATTGATATTCAAAAAAATTGAAGTAACAATCTGTATAAGATCAAATTAAAGTAAACAACATCTAAACCAAAAAAAACTTGTTTAGATTTAAATAACTAGAGCAAAAGTAAATCCTAAATAATTACAGAATGTAATAAAGACAGAGTTTGAGAAAATAAAAACATAAGTACAAAGCTTTTACAACAAGGAAAGAACTGAAATTAACACAAGGGAAAGGATTGGGCTGAAATGTATCAGCTGCATCTCCATAGTCTGCATTTACTCCCCCATTGTGTAAGCTCTCCCCCTGTCTTCAAGCTTATCATTTATCCAGATCACCATAGAGATCCTGGATATCCTGTGCATCTCCCTCAGTCATTTCAGTGTCCACAGCAGGTTCATCAGCTCGGCCAGAAACTGAATCCGGTTGTTTATCTACAGTAGGAGCAACAATGTCAACAATGTTAGTGGACTGATTGTGTGAACTGTCAGCTACTCCCCCTGTTGAAGTGGAAAGAAGATCCATCCAAAATTTCTTTTGGACTAGAAGATCCTCCACAGAATGCTGCAAGTTAAGAATAGAACCCTGCAAAATATCAATCTGCCTCATAATATAGTGTGAAGACAAATAGATTGAGGAGGCAGCTCCTTCTGGAGGCAGTG
Source organism: Galeopsis tetrahit (assembly GCA_963675135.1). Classification (NCBI taxonomy): domain Eukaryota; kingdom Viridiplantae; phylum Streptophyta; class Magnoliopsida; order Lamiales; family Lamiaceae; genus Galeopsis; species Galeopsis tetrahit. Next base: position 52,690,708 of record OY776123.1, read on the forward strand.
TGGTATTGTGGAAGGGATCATTTGCTGGAACACTACTGGGGCCTGCTTCATCATTATTCCTTTTCAAAGGAAGATCAACCACCCTTTCACCTTGGATGAGGAACTGATTTGAGATGCTAAAACTTGGGACATATGTGCTTATGACCTCATCTTCAAATCTCTCAAAAGCTTTGTCCAACATGTATGTGTACACAAGGCATGGGTAGGGTAGGATACCTCTCCCAGTCATGTCAGATTTAAAGGTCACCATGTTGGTGAAAATAACCTGTCCTAGGTTAAATCTTTTCAAGTGCCCAATCTTGTACATCAGGACAGCTTGTTCTAAGGTGAGAGTGGTGTTGTTTGTAGTAGGCAGCCAATTAAAACACACCAACTTATGTAAAACATAATATAGACTTGTGAGTTTAGAGGCCAAAATCCTTCTTCTCCATTTAGTGATTACTCCCCCAGTCAAGATGCTTATCATCACATCATGATCAGTAACAACAGGATCCTCCATAATCTTAGTTTTAAGTAAAATATTGATCCTTCTGGGGTAATCATGTGCCTATTTCCTCTAAACCAAAAAGTACCATATCTTGTAGAGTTGGGATCACCAGCAAATTGAGGGATGTTTGCATAAAATTCGTATATCCAATCAACAACATAGGGACAAGCAAATTGCAAAGCATGCAGCAAAGATCTTTCTTTAAACCAATCAAGCAGATTCATATCCTCAAAATCAGAAGTTTTAATCAATCTTTCACTTATAATCTGCCTAGTTCTTATGGTTCTATACTGTATGCTTGACTTATCATTGTAATCTTCATCAGAATCACTATTCCTATCATCAGAAGAGAAAAGTACCTCATGTTCATCCTCATCTGATGAATTGGATGACTGTTCGGGTTCTGATTGATCTGGTGTTGCCATCGGAGAGGCAACACTTTCGGGCTCTCGAAGCCTTTTTGATCGTCGAACTGGTGGAGTTGGTTCACTTTCCTCCTCCATTTCCTCAGCAACTTCGTCCACATCCTCTTCATTAACAGCCACTTCTTCTTCCATTGAAGGAGCAGGTTGTTCAGCCTCTGTTTCTGGTTCTGGTTCACAATCAGATACAGCAATTGGCTCAGAGGCATTCCCATCCGTTCTGAGCTTTTTCCCTTTTCCAGAGTAATCAACAATTTTGCCCAGATTCCTTTGGGACTTTCTCTTACCACCAGGCCATTTTCATGCAGGTGGAACAACAATAGCTTTCTTTTTGCCCTTTTTGTTCCAATGAATTCTTTCGAACTTTGTGGCCAGGACTTCTTCATCCGAGGACTCCATCTGAGTTTGCATGTCCACATCCCCTTTGAACATGGCATTATCTAGCGTTTCTCCCTCAAGCACTAAAACAGGGTGATTTGTTTTCAGGCTTAGGGTTTCAAAAGCTTCTTTTAGTGTATTGAACGGGGTACCCAGAGGGAAGTGTAAGGTGACTGGGGTATTTTCTGGTACGGGAGCTTCAGATGAGGGCTCATCTGGTGTGTTGGAGGTTGGAATTTCTGCATCGGCATTTGCGTTCGCGATTTCTGTGCGAATATCGTATGGATTGTAGGGTACGATTTCAAGAGGGGTTGTCTGAGTAGGTTCTTCTTCTGAAGCGAAAGGAACCACTATTGTGCCGACGGTGAACGACGGAGAGTTTGGTGAGTTGGATGACGCCATATCAGCAAGAAGATTGAGAGGGTCTGTAGAAATTCTGTTGCTTGAATTCGGGTTTGAGTGTGTAGCAATGATCGAAGGGGTGGACATATTTGAACCTGTACACACAAAACAAGACAACAAAATTAATTTTTGAGACCTTTCGAATTCTGTAAGCACAATGTAAGTTAGTAATCAAACAGTGTGAGTCTAAGGGAACTGGATATACTTGAGTGCTACAAATATAATTAATGTCTGTAATTACCAGGCTTAATTGTGTTAACAAGGCTTTTCAAGTATTTTCCAACACTGTAATGGAGATTCATCTTATATGGAGAGTTGAGAAGAAGAAGTTACACGATTTTTGGAAGTGAGGGAAGTGAAGTAGTGGAAGTAACTTCCCCACTAATTGATCGTGGATAAAAAGGAGAATAAAAAATCTGGAAAAACAAAATTAAATAAATGCGAAGTATAATAACTGAAATAATAAAGCAAGGCAAGATTAAGTCAAATTAAATATTTCAGAGAATAATATTTAATAATTATCAAAAATAACTAATTCCATGAAAATTGGGATAAGAATCTGAATTAACGAGTGTTTTGATTATTGTTGGCATTCTATACACCTCAACACAGTTTTTTCATGATTTTTCATCATATGTGTTGCTCTAATATCTTTTTCTTTTTATCACACTTCACATTGATCCATCTTTTGAAAAGAGTGCATCGTAGTAGCGAACTCCGTGCCCCATAGTTACTCAATGGATTTGTGAATATATTGATGCAATTTATATCACCTTTTGAAAAGAGATCATCGTAGTAGCGAGCTCCGTGTCCCATAGTTACTCAGTGATTTATAAAGCATCTAATATGTGATTTTTCTTTTGTAGCATTTGAGAGGTGTATAGGCTCTTTAGTATTTTTCACAAGTCATTCAGAATTCAAATATCAATCACAAGGAATTTCATTATTTCAACAATTACGAAAATTAAAGCAAGGAAACACATAAGTGACATATCTTAGTGTTGTCTCAAATGCTGCCGCATTTGATACAACACCCTTGATCATATTTTCAGATATTACATAAGCCAAGAGATTTTCGTAGAGAAGAAAACCTCTTATCATCAAGAGCTTTAGTGAATATATCAGCTAATTGTTTTTCAGTAGATATGTACTCCATCTTAACAACTTCCTTTTCAACAAGATCTCTTATAAAGTGATGTCTAATACTTATGTGCTTTGTTAATGAGTGTTGCACTGGATTTTTTGAGATATTTATAGCACTAGTATTATCACAGTATACAGTTAGAACATCACTAGGTAAGCCATAATCATGAAACATTTTTTGCAACCAAAGTAATTGAGTACAACAACTCCCTGCTGCAATGTATTCTGATTCAGCTGTTGATTTAGACACACAGTTCTGTTTTCTACTGTGCCAAGAGATTAAGTTGTTCCCCATATAGAAACAGCCACCACTTGTGCTTTTCCTATCATCACAGTCTCCTGCCCAGTCTGCATCACTGTAACCTATTAAGGTGCAGTTTGTGTCTTTGCTGTACCAAATACCTAAATCACATGTACCTGCAACATACTTAATGATTCTTTTAACAGCATTCATATGTGATTCTTTGGGATTAGCTTGGTATCTAGCACATAAGCAAACACTGAACATAATATCAGGTCTGCTAGAACTCAAATATAACAGACTCCCAATCATAGACCTGTACAGTGTTGAGTCAACATTTTGGCCAACACTGTCCTTACTCAGTTTCTGAGTAGATCCCATAGGTGTTTTCATATGTTTAACACTCTCTAAACCAAACCTTTTTACTAGACTCTTAGCATACTTACTTTGTGAGATAAAAATCCCATCTTTTTGCTGTTTGATTTGTAGTCCTAGAAAGTAATTTAAATCACCCACCATGGACATTTCAAAGGTAGATGTCATCTCATTCACAAAGTGTTTAAGCATATTGTCACAAGTAGAACCAAATACTATATCATCAACATAGATTTGAGCAATCATAATATCATTTTTATCATATTTGATGAATAGTGTTCTATCAGCTTCTTCTCTTACAAAACCAAACTTAATTAGGAAATCTGTCAACCTTTCATACCATGCTCTAGGTGCTTGTTTCAAGCCATATAGAGCCTTTTTCAATTTATAGACATGATCAGGAAAGTCAGGGTTTTCAAAACCTTTAGGTTGTTCAACATAAGCTTCTTCATTTAGAATACCATTTAAAAAAACAGCTTTTACATCCATTTGGTGCAGTTTTATATTAATATAGCATGCAATGGCAAGTAAGAGTCTAATGGATTCTATTCTAGCAACAGGAGCAAATGTTTCATCAAAGTCTACACCTTCTACCTGAGTATATCCTTGAGCAACCAACCTAGCTTTGTTTCTAATGATATTTCCCATTTCATCAGTCTTGTTTTTGAAAATCCATTTAGTTCCTATAACATTAATATGTTCTGGTCTAGGAACTAATGTCCACACATCATTCCTAACAAATTGATTAAGTTCTTCATGCATAGCTTCTATCCAATTTTCATCATCTAAAGCTTCATTAACAAATTTGGGTTCAATCTCAGAGTGATAGCATTCATGATTTACCTTACTACACATGCTTGACATACATATTGATCTTACCACATCCTTTGAATTCATCCCAATTTTTCTTCTGGTTTGAACACCTGTAGACTGCTCACCAATAATTTGGTCTTGTGGATGATATTTCTGAATCCTTATGGAAGGGGTTTTCTGGAGATTATACAGATTTTCAGGATCTGTATTATCAGATGTTTCCTCTGGTATGTCATCATTTTTCTCAACATTCTGAACCTGTTCAACATTTTCAGTAATGATTGGTACATTAATCAAGTCTGAAATGTCTTCATCTTCAATGCTTTTACCTGTAATGCTTGTATCATCATCAAAAACAATATTTACAGATTCTTGTACAGTATCAGTCCTAAAGTTATAAATCCTATAGGCTTTGCTGTTTCTTGAGTAACCAAGAAAGAAGCCTTTATCACTTTTTGAGTCAAACTTATGTAGCTGATCCCTGTCATTCAAGATATAGCATACACAGCCAAAAACATGGAAATATTTCAGATTTGGCTTTCTATTGTTCAGAATTTCATATGGAGTTCTAGTAGAATCTGTTCTAATATAAACTCTATTAGCAATATGACAAGCAGTATTAAGAGCTTCAGCCCAAAATCTTTTAGATAAGTTCTTAGAACATAGCATGACTCTAGCCATTTCTTGAAGTGTTCTATTCTTTCTTTCTGCTATGCCATTTTGTTGAGGAGTTTTGGGAGAAGAAAACTCTTGAATTATACCTTTTGATTCACAAAACTCAGTAAAAGAACTGTTTTCAAATTCTCTTCCATGATCTGACCTAATTCTGCATACTTTAGAATTGAAAACATTCTTAAATCTTTTATACAGAATTTTGAAAATGGAAAAAGTTTCAGATTTATCTTTTAAGAATTCAATCCATATGAATCTAGAGTAATCATCAACCACAACTAAAGAATACTTTTTACCTCCAATACTTTCTGTTTCCATAGGACCCATAAGATCCATGTGCAGTAATTCGAAGCAATGTTTAGTTGAGCAATGTCCCATCATTTTGTGAGACACTTTGATCTGTTTTCCTTTTTGACAAGGTCCACATACTTTGTTGTCTGAGAATTTCAGATCTGGCAAACCTGTAACAGCTTTTAATCTAACAAGTTTATCAAGTTGTCTATAGTTAGCATGTCCAAGTTTATGGTGCCATAAAATACTATCATCAACTTTAGCCTTATTACAGATAAGTTCAGATTCAATTAGATAACAATTATCAGCAGATCTGTTTCCCATCATGATACATTTAGAGTTTTTGTCTAGCACATAACATGAGTTCTTATCAAACTTAACATGCAAATCATCATCACATAATTGACTAATACTTATAAGATTGGCCAGTAATCCATCAACATGCAAAACATTGGATAACTTAGGAAAGCCAGGAACATTCAATGTCCCTTTACCAATAATTTTCCCTTTTGATCCACCACCATAAATGACATTACCACCATTGTAAACAGTATAATTAGTAAGATAATCAATTTGACCTGTCATGTGTTTAGAACAGCCACTATCAAAGTACCATAACCCAGGTATACAAGCTTTTAGAGACATATGAACAACATTACAAGATGTATTTTCTTTCGAAATCCATGCAGAATTATTATGTGATCTTGAATGTTGAGTCATATCAGGCAATGCAGACTGTTTCAAATCATTTTTCTTCTTCAAACATTGAGGACTTTTATGACCCTTTTTGAAACAGTAATGGCATATAACATCTTTTGCAATAATCTGAGTCTTAGCAGAAACACTAGGATTGTAATTCACTTCAGCTTTTACAAAAACAGTAGGTTTCTTAGATTCAGACTTCTTTGAATTCTTACCTTGGTAGCCAATACCTGTTCTTCTTGAGTTGTTGGTCATAAGAGAGTCTTCCAATTTGTTCTTTCCATCAGAAAATCTTTTGAAGCTTAGAGAGGCTTCCTTCAATTTCTCTTCCAGTTTAGATATCTCCACATCTTTTCTTGTTAGAATGCCTTCAAGCTTAGTAGCAGATTTTCTTAAATCAGAATTTTCAAAGTTCAGAGACTTAATGATGTGATTAAGTTTCTCAGTTTCAGAAGATATTTTGCAAACTTTCTCATTAGTTAAAGGTTTTTCATAAGAATATTTCTTAAAATCAAGAACAGACACATCTAGCCTTTCTTTGAGTTTAGAAATTTCCTTATCCTTCTTTGTTAAAAGACTTTCCAGTTTAAAAACAGTATTAGACAAGTCTTGAATGTCAGCATCTCTTCTGGATAAACCTGCTTTATTTGATGTACCTGTCTCATAAACAGAACTTGTGAAACAGTTAAATTCTGGTACATTAATATTTAGTGATTTCTCAAATGATGGCTCATTTGTCCTCACATCATAATAATCGTCCAGATCATCATCAAAAGTATCATCATACAGAATTCTAGCAGAGAAAGCTTTTTCAATATCTTTTTCAGGATCATGATCAACATCAGACTCATCACTTAAAGTAGCACTGAAATTAAGTTTCTTTTTGAGAATGGTGTTAGCACATTCATTAGCATAATGACCATATCCAGAGCATGCATCACATTTAACATTCTTCCTATACTCTTGGTCAGATCTAAACCTGTTACCTCTTTCTAATTGTCTAGAAGGATTAAAATTGTTCTTCCTAATAGGCAATTGCTGAGTATTATTAATCTGAACCTTAGGTTGAATATTGTCCTTAAGCCTATTGTTCTTGTTCTTCATAAATGTCTTAAACTGTTTAGTAATGAAAGCCATATAATCAGGATTGTTAAGGTATTCCTCAATATCATCTTCATCAGAATCAATTTCAGTAACATAAGGAGACTTTCCAGAACCTGATGATCCAGATGATGAGGCATCACCTTTGAAAACAAGCACTTTCTTTTCATTATCAGTCTTTTCAGAAATGTTCATCTCATAAGTTTTCAAAATACAAACTAATTCATTTTGACTTATCACATCAGTATCCTTAGCTTCTTCTATAGCACATATCTTAGGTTCAAAACGTTTAGGAACAGATCTAAGAATTTTATGTACTAACCTTTGATTTGAAATTGGATCACCAAGAGAATGAGCTTCATTTGAAATCTCAGTCAGCTTTTCGTTGTAAGATGAGATGGTTTCATCTTCTTTCATCCTCAGGTTTTCAAACCTAGTTCCAAGCATACGTAGTCTGGTCCTTCGTACACTATCCGATCCTTCACAATGTTCTTGCAGTCTATCCCATGCATCCTTCGAAGAAATGCAGTTTGATATGATTTTGAACATTGAGGCATCTGTTGAGGTGAAGATTGCATTCAATGCCTTTGAATTGTAACTCGCCGTTGTGATTTCTTCAGCCGTCCAATCGAGCTCTCTCTTGATTCGAGCTTCATTGTCTTCATCCGCAGCAGTTCTTGGTTGAGTCCAACCAGCAAGAACACTCCTCCAGGCTCGTTCATCAATGGATTTGATGTACATCCTCATCTTTGGTTTCCAGAAAGCATAATTTGTGCCATCTAGAATAGGAGGCTTTAGTGCGGGTGAAAGTGGATACTCCATTTCAGATTTTACACACTCTAAGCAGAATCTCTACTTAGTGTATCAAGTAGTTGGCTCTGATACCAATTGAAAGTGTTTGTGCTTGCGAAATCAGAGATGTTGTCTGTTGTGTTGGAACAATCTAGACAACACTATGCAGCGGAAATTAAAATGCACGTACTGAAAATAGAAGTATTCAAAATTTGCATAGATTATAAAATAATCTATGCTGTTCACTATATAAAAATATGTGAAACGAGTACAACCTCTTTGAGGTGTATAATTACACTACGAAAGTGTATAATAATTTACTAAGTTCTATGAAACTATCTCCCTCATAGATCTAATCACACAACCTAGTAAATAAGACTATGTTCTAACACACTATTATTCGGGTTTACAATAATGTGAAGAACTACAAGAAGAAACAAAGATATTCCTAACTAGAAGCGTATATAGCGTTCAATAGAGTAGTAGTCGATTTCAGCTTTTCTTCTTGTGTATCTTGTGTTGAGGGCAGCTTCTGTATTTATAGGCTTCATTCACGAACTGCCATCAACTCCCATGATCGCCTCAACCTTGAGATCATGCGGTTATAAAACTTCTCTCCACCACTCCTAGAATTTAGGGACTTGTTATACCATGGCCTAATAACTTCTCACTCCCACGCAGTGACATGACTTGGTGTTGCCCACGTCTTCTAACTGCTCTGGGGACATCATTAGACAACAAGCGTAAGATAAGAGTTAGTGAGAAAAGGAAGGGCAAATTCTGATGTTGTCATGAGTGTTGGGAACATTAAACACAACACTCGGCTGTCAGTGTTGGATCATTAATCATAACACTCATCTCAACATCAACAAACATGATAACTCTACTTTACCTACTTCACTCTAACTTGTCTCATAGTCCACAATCCCAGCTCCTTCTCTGAATTAATTATTCATTTGCCCACAATTTTAATGATGTTATCGCAAATCAGATCGAAAGGAAAGTGTCAATAAATTTGGGGCTTTTGTTACTGTTGTTGAGACTAGTTCGCAGTGGGTAGCTTCGTCGGGATTGGTGAACGGAAAAGGTAGAACAGAGAAACGGGAATATGAATGAGGATTTCGATTTAATTATTTTTTGCACAATTCATTTTGAGGCACATCTGAGGTGTTGTCGTTGTGAAGAAATTCAGCAATAGTGGAGGATGAAGATATGATCAACACCATAAGTGTGTAAACTTCCCGTTTCAATCAATTTTTTGATTAACTTCACAAATGTATCAATTCATAGGTATGTTTCTGATTTTTTTTTTAATTGCGATTTTAGGAGGGTGATTTGGGTACTATATGGAGATTTTGTATGTATTGTTTGCGGTTTTCTCTATGGTTGCTTCGTTGTTGGTGAAGAAGATTGGAGAGAAGAATGGTTTGGTGCTGGTACAACTGGATATTGACTATTTACAACAGTTAATTTGAAGTCTGTCTTGGTGCAATTTTTATTATTGAAAAGTGGTAATTTTGTTACTGAAAAGTGTAATTTTTATTATTGAAAAGTGGTAGATTTTGATATAGAAAAGTGGTCATTTTTGTTACTAAAAAGTGGTAACTATAAATATTGAAAAGTGTAAATTTTGTTACTGAAAAGTGGTAACTATAAATATTGAAAAGTGTAAATTTTGTTACTGAAAAGTGGTAACTATTATTAATGAAAAGTGGAAATTTTGTTACTAGAAAGTGGTAACTATTATTAGTGAAAAGTGGAAATTTTGTTACTGAAAAGTGGTAACTATTATTATTGAAACGTGGAAACTTTGTTACTGAAAAAGTGGAAATTTTGTTACTGAAAAGTGGTAATTTTGTTACTGAAAAGTGTAATTTTTATTATTAAAAAGTGGTAGATTTTGATATAGAAAAGTGGTCATTTTTGTTACTAAAAAGTGGTAACTATAAATATTGAAAAGTGTAAATTTTGTTACTGAAAAGTGGTAACTATTATTAATGAAAAGTGGAAATTTTGTTACTAGAAAGTGGTAACTATTATTAGTGAAAAGTGGAAATTTTGTTACAGAAAAGTGGTAAGTATTATTATTGAAAAGTGGAAACTTTGTTACTAAAAAGTGGTAACTATTATTATTGAAAAGTGGAAATTTTGTTACTGAAAAGTGGTAACTATTATTATTGAAAAGTGGAAATTTTGTTATTGAAAAGTGTTAATTATTATTGAATTTTTTTTAATAAAAACGATATTTAAAAACTGTGAAATGGTAAAGTGGTAATAATTTTTTTAAAATAAAAATAGTATTTAAAAAATTAATTACTATAAAGTGGTACTAAATTTTTGGTAATTATAAAATAGAGTTCACAAAGTTTCTAACTCCTGACCTCATACATAACTTGGATTGCAATAACCGCTACACCAACAAATAATTTGTTTTTAATTTTTGTTTATCCTAATTTATAAGAATTGACTTGTGCATTAGTGTGCACGTGCACACTATGCACAGGAGACCAACTCATATATTTATTGTCTTAACTAATTCAAATTGCATCGTAAATTGTGTGTTTTTCGATCATTTAGTATATACACAATCGAGTGTATTTTTACATGTTGAATAAATTTTTTATTTAAACACGATTAAACATCTATCTTATGTCCGATTATCCATTAATTTTGACCTAATCTACCCTAAAACTATCATACCATTCGCGTTTCTTTCACTCTTCCATGTTTTAGATAGACCAGAGAATTTTTTTTTAAGTTACAATTTGATTGAGATACATATATCCAATATACAATTGCTTCCGATCATGCAGAGTAGGTAGAGAAAACTCGAAACATTTTAACAAAAGCGGGGCATAAATGGTATTGTTCACGCCATTCGACTCATCACCTCTTCCAAAACAGGCGTAGTAGCATCATAACACGACAGTATCTGAGGAACGTCTTGCTTTCTCACAGCAGCTTCAAGCTGTCAAATTAAAATACAAACATTATATAAATATTCTAACACCATGCATACAAAGATGTAAGTAATTATACATGAGAGTCTATAAATATAGAAGTAATTAAGTATCTTGAGTTTTTATTAGTGTTTAAAAATTAACTTAAAAGTGGGACGCCAAGTCCGAAGGAAACATATGAGTGGGGGCCGTGGGGTAAACACTTGTGGAATAGACGAATAAAATAAGTGTATAAATAATTGTGAAACAAAGAAAACATGTACTTTTTTAAAAAAACTCGTTAACATATAAATATGACATGATATTGTTAAGTGAAAGCAACAAACACCATTCAATGAAGGCAAAAAATACTAGTCAATCAAAATAACTAATATGGTTAATATTTTTTAAAGAGTAACTAATAATGTTTAAAAAATGCAAATGAGTGCACGGTACACCCGGTGCTTACTAGACCTTGTAAACAAGGGCATAGCAATGTTATGAATAAAATGGGTTATAACCCGTCCAGCCTTTAAAAAAAAAGACGTTATATATGTAAAAAAAAATTATCATCTAACTCAGCCAAATAATGAACCTTACACCACTTAGGTATAAGATTGGCATTTTACCATGTAGACCACATCCATTTTCATTTATATATTTGTAAAACAAAAATATTTAACCTTAAAATTATATTTATATTTTATTACTGTATTTGTTCTAAACTTTCAGCTCGTTGCTGGTGGGTAACTAATTATATACCTTTTCAAAGTTGTCAAACAAGCGATTGGCAAGGTCGGTTAGGGGCTTCTTGTCATCTAGCGATGCTGCTGAAATGACTTCATCGAAGTCGAAGTACATGAAGGTGGATTTGAGACGTAGATACCTCCTAACATAATTCCAAGCATCTCGTTGTGCTATCAAGTCCGCCATTGCTATCAGATCAAAAGCATATCTCTTCAATCTATGCATTCTCCCTTTTGTCCCTATATTTGCGATGTATATTCCTTTCTTTAGAAACGAACGAGTCCCCGTCTCTTCATTGTTGATCTCTACATATATATGATGTGTTATTATTACTTAATGCTAAAGAAACAAGAGCAAAATCAAGATTTGCAACCCCTTGTGCACACGTACAAGATTCTCATGGGTTCCTCATTTGACATTTTTCAAACGTGGGACAAAAAAAATTCTTTGCTATTTTTTTAAAAAAAAATTTTAATTACAACAATTTTTGAAAAATCATTTTTAATTCAACCTAACTTTAAAATTGACAAATAATTTATCGAATCAAAGCTCTCTTCGTCGTACATTTTCCAACACAATGTAGATAAACGAATGACGTGAAATATTTTCATTTATCATATCAAACAATACATACTTTTTATATATATAATTTAAAAAATAAGTAGAAACTAATTTGTACGAAATTCACCATTAATTAATACTCCAAACTGATCTACTTTATACATAAACAATTAATATTTTTTAAAACTCAGAATGATACATATAGTTTTGAAGAAAAAAGTATTATATACGTACCGTTTTGAGCATAGGGCTGTGGTAAAGGGCCTGTGATCCAATATCCATTATCTTGAGCAATGGAGTTTCCGGTTGTTGCGTTCCCAAAGAGTGCAATTGAGGTGACTCCAATTGTAACTCTTCTGCCAGCCTTCACGCCTTGCACTTCATCGAAAAAGCAATTCCTAATTTTAGGCTTTTTTCGAATCTTGTCTAGACGATGGTGGAGAACTTCAAATATGCCATTGAAATTAGCTCCACTTGTCATGCTTCTTTTCAAATGAGCCTAACCTCTGCCTTTCGCTTGCCATATATCCATTTGATTCAACAGTGCTGTGCTGTCCACCAAATCATTATCCTTGGGAAGGGGTAAATATGTCATTTCGTAGTTCCTAAATTGTTGTCAAAATACTAAATAGACAAGAGAAATACTAGGGTGGCCCACAGCCCCAGACGGATCTTAATGCAAATTGAATCGAAATATTATCTATTTAGTTTATTTCCTTGGCTCAGGAGCTTCTTTTTTTTTTTTTTCAGTATATACCTACTTTTTTTTTTTTTTTTTTTTTATTTTCATTTGAGTTCTACACGAATTTTTTAAAAAAAAATTGATTGTTTATAAAAAAAAATGAAAATTTAAGTGTAAAGATAAAGTAGTGTTTGTGAATATAATTTTTTTAAATGAGAATTATAGAAATAGACAAATATTTTTTTTATAAAAGGGGACAAAAGAAGTACTATAATTTTAATTATTAATCAATTCATTTAAGAATAAAAATCTGATTTGATTATACATTTTATCCTTGAATTTATAACAATACATTATTTTTATTTGAAGCCAACCCACCAAATTCCTTATTAATAAAAGACTAAGGCCTTGTTTGGTTTATTGGATTGGGTAGAAAATATTATTTTATCCATGAAATTCCTATGTTTGATTTGTTAGAAATTGACCCGAGATTAATTATGGTCCGATATTATTTTCCCACTTAATCACCTATATGCATGATTATTAGTCTAGGAGAGAAGGTAAGTTAATTAGTCCTTGAGAATAAAAATGATGTGATTTGACTATACTGCCCCTACCAACTAAAGTAATTACAATTTGCCACATATATATCTTTTAATGTCAAAGGGTATTTTTGACATTTAACACTAAAATTTAAAATTTAATCCATCAATCCAAACATGAATTTTAAATTAATTTTTCAAATTGTCCCACTAAATCCTATCATAATATATCTATCATATTCTAATATATCTATCCTATCCAACAAACCAAACAAGCCCTAAAAGTAGGACAAAGGAGGATAAATCACAATTTGATGGCTATGTTATGTTAACATGGTAGATTGTTTAGTTAACATGGTTTATCATATGTTTGGTATATCCCACCTCTTTTACGAGTTCACCTCAAATTTTTTTTTTTAAAAATAGTAACATAAAAAGATTATTGTACCCTTTTATTAATTAAATCAAAATCATATTCATTAAATCTTTATTTGTACACTCACGGAGTCTTTGAGTTCCTATAGAGTCACCGTTGAGTTGACCATATTTTCAAAAAACATAATTTTAGGGAAAAAAAATACAAAAATTCAGAAAAAAGTTAAACAAATATAACAAAAACCGATACTGGTATTTTTCCAGATTTTGCAGATCCAAAACAATAATCAAATGTACCAAAATGAATTGAAAATAATTTCCATACAAAGAAACAAAAATCGACAAAAAACAAAATACATTTTGGTGTCTTTTTTTTTTTAATGAACAAACTCCATTGATAGGAAATGAAGATTGGTACAAGTTTACAACAAACTCAAACAAAGTAGAAGGTATAATTGGTAGAGAATGTTGAGAAAAGATCAAAAAAAGGGGGGGGGGGGGGGTCCATTTAACCGTGGCCACGTAGGGGTCCTAACTAAAACTTAAACCCGCGTGAAATACATACCAAGAAAAATCTTAGGTTGTGTTTGGATGGAGGGATTTAGGTATGGATTTTAAATCCATGATCTAAATCCACTCCACCTGTTTGGATTAAATGAATGGATTTTAAATATTTAACATCTTTTTTAGTTAAAATTGAGAGAATTTCAAATCCTCACTAAAACCATGTCATTTGAAATCCATCTAATTTTAAATCATTTCATTTGAAATTCCCCAACCAAACACAACCATAAGATAGTTGCCCCTTTACTCCTCTCCTCAAAAGTTGGTCTGTTGTGTGCATGGTACGTTAAGAAAATTCCGATTATATTTACACTTGTTCATTGTTCTATTTTGACGAGGTCTAGAGTTTGATTAATCTTTCAAACCCAAGCCCAGAATTAGACAAAATAAGGTACCTGGAAGGAAAAGGCAAGACAAATTTGTTAGTAGCCTCGTACTATTGAACAATTAAAATAAATAAATTATCTGCGACTGTGATCCCACAGAAGATCTTTCAAGCACCATCATAAAGAAGTAAAACAATAGAGAATAGCAAATACCAAACACTGCTTCTTTGCATTTTATTAGTAATTCAAACACAAACATGAGTAATGTATTAATCATCCAACATATCATTAAGAATGTCTCACACAGACATCCAACCAACAGAATTAGAAACTTCAGTTACCACCACGGAGACGCAGGACAAGGTGAAGAGTCGATTCCTTCTGGATATTGTAATCAGCAAGAGTCCTTCCATCCTCCAGTTGTTTCCCAGCAAAGATCAACCTTTGCTGGTCTGGTGGGATCCCCTCCTTGTCTTGAATCTTAGCTTTCACATTGTCAATTGTGTCTGAACTCTCCACCTCCAGGGTAATGGTCTTGCCCGTCAAAGTCTTCACGAAAATTTGCATCCCTCCACGCAACCTCAGCACCAGATGAAGGGTAGACTCCTTCTGAATGTTGTAATCCGCCAATGTACGTCCATCCTCCAGCTTCTTTCCAGCAAAAATAAGCCTCTGCTGATCTGGTGGGATCCCTTCCTTGTCTTGAATCTTAGCTTTCACATTATCAATGGTGTCAGAACTCTCCACCTCCAGGGTAATGGTCTTCCCAGTCAAAGTCTTCACGAAAATCTGCATACCCCCACGCAACCTCAGCACCAAATGTAGGGTAGACTCCTTCTGAATGTTGTAATCTGCCAATGTGCGCCCGTCCTCGAGCTGCTTTCCTGCAAAGATCAACCTCTGCTGATCCGGTGGGATCCCTTCCTTGTCTTGAATCTTAGCTTTCACATTATCAATTGTGTCGGAGCTCTCAACCTCCAAGGTGATAGTCTTCCCAGTGAGGGTCTTCACAAATATTTGCATACCACCCCTCAGCCTTAGCACCAAATGAAGAGTGCTCTCCTTCTGGATGTTGTAATCAGCAAGTGTGCGCCCATCCTCGAGTTGCTTTCCTGCAAAGATCAACCTCTGCTGGTCCGGGGGAATTCCCTCCTTGTCCTGAATCTTGGCCTTAACGTTATCAATGGTGTCGGAGCTCTCCACCTCGAGGGTGATGGTTTTTCCAGTGAGGGTCTTAACGAAGATCTGCATGCCACCACGGAGACGGAGGACCAAGTGGAGGGTAGACTCTTTCTGAATGTTGTAATCAGCAAGAGTGCGTCCATCCTCGAGTTGTTTGCCAGCAAAGATCAACCTTTGCTGGTCAGGAGGGATACCTTCCTTGTCCTGGATTTTGGCCTTTACATTGTCGATGGTGTCGGAACTTTCAACCTCAAGGGTGATGGTCTTACCTGTTAGGGTTTTCACGAAGATCTGCATCTGTATAATCACAAAACTCATTAAATAATGAAATGATTCAATGCTATTAATAAAAAAATCTGCCATATGATCGAAGAATTATCGTCAACACAGTTTCTACAATATACTATCAAACATACATACTGTAATTCATAAAAATATTGATAAGACAATTCGAAAGTTGGTTTACTCCCAACCAAATCATCTAAAAAATTCTGAAAAACAAATACTGGACACAAATGCAAAAAAAATAAAATATCTATTCCCATTATTTTCTCCCAATAATCCCCAAGAATTGTATATCTAGGAGGGGGTTAAAAATCGAGTTCCTCCTAAATTAGTAAAAATCATGAAGAGTCAATCAGAGAACTAAGTGATTGAGAAAAAAATATTTTACGTCCCATAACTTTTACCTTTTTTGAAAAACGTCCCAAAATAGTTAAATGTTTAATTTACGTCCCATAACTTCCTAAATTGGTTAATTTACATCCAATTTACGCCGGAGACACCAAAACGGCGTCGTTTTGATCACACGCATGTCACGTGCCTATGAAATTTGGGGGAATCCGGCAGAAATTTCTAATGTGGCTGATGACGTGGAAAATAAGGCCATGTGGATTAAATATTAAAAAATAATTACATAATGAACTAAAACCACGCTTTAAGAAATCGTTTCTTGAGAAAAAGAAAACAAATGAAATAAGAGAAGAATGAAACTCTTCCCCCAAATAGCGTAGAACCCTAACTTCAGAAGCAAATTCACGAATTTTGCGAAGATTGGTAAATGTCGGAGAGTAATTTGAGCGCTGAAAACGTGCGATGCCATTGTCATCGACCAGCGGCCATCGCAACCAGCTGGAAGGGTGAAAATGTCGGTCGAAGGTTTTTAGGTTGCCAAAAATATCCCGTAAGATTATGCTGTGATTTTTCATCTGAATAAGGTTTGTATTTGTTTTGTTCTTCATGATTTATTCAATATTTGTTAATGTTTGTCTTTTGATAGAATCCTGGCTACTGCAAATTCTTCCAATGGAAAGACCCTGTCGTATGTGATAACGACAGAGCTAGACAAATAATTCACGGGTTATTGAAGAAAATGAATGAATTGAGGGCAGAGAATACGAATCTTGAAAAGATGACAGAGAAATTGAAGGAAATATCAAGAATTTTAGAAGATGCAAATGGTAGGTTGGAAACAGAGATGAGAGAATTGAAGAAAGAGAATGAGTTGCTGAAATTGCAACTGAAAATGAATGAGAATTCAAACAAAAAATTTCCTTTTGTACTTAAATTCTCATTTGTAATTTTTGTATGTGTAATTTTGTTCAAGATGTCAGGTAAGTTGATAGGTTGATGAAGGTGATAGTGTGCAGATGTTAGGTTGATGAAGGTGATAGTTTGCAGATGTTAGGTTGATGTACTTTTGTATCAAAATGGTTAAATTAATGCAAGTGCTCATTTTGTTAAATAATTACAGCAAGTGTTCATTTAGAAGCAAATTTATGTTACTTTGACAACATATTATTGAATTAAGAGTTCTGGGGATGAGAAGACTATTGAATTAAGAGTTCTGGGGATTTATGTTACTTTGCTCATAATACAAACATTACTCTCCCATAGTGAAAATCATGCGGATTATAGCAAAAAATTTGAAGATATGCTCATTTAAAAATTTGAAGATATGCAGAGGCTAAAGTTTCAATATCCAATATAATATTACCCCAAGGAACTTCTTCAGATCCCTGCCAGATGTAAATTTATGTTACTTTGACAGCATATTATCACTCGAATGGTTTAGAAGTATACAATTTCCACTCATTTTGACAGCATATAAAAAATAATCCCTGAGATAATGTGAATATATTCCATGACAGATGAGATCTAAGCAAACCTATTCAGAAGAGAATAAACCCAGATTTAACTAATTAGACAGAAAATGCACATACCAAAATAACACTAGACTTCATTCAAATAGGTCTACACCCACCCAAAAAACCTTTTTTCATAGCATTCCAGCACACATAAAACTTATCAAACCTTCTATCCTCAGTTGTCCCTAGGATAATGGTTGATCCAGGATTACTTTTTCTAAGTTCCTCAGCATATGACCATAGTTTTGAATATTGCACATCAGCATTACCCTCTATCTTTTCTAGAGCCATGTATTTGGCTCTATAAGCCTGATTTCTAGACACTTCACATCTAACCTCTCGTTGTGCATCTAACATAAACCCATTCACATCTCTGTTTCCATCAGAATGAAAATTTTGAATAAACTTTTCCATTAACCAAGTGGCAGACAGATTTTTCACCTTTTGAGAAGGTGCACAAGTGTGTTTGCTATAGTACTTTCTGATCTGGAATGTAAGTTCACCTTCTTTCTTCAATGCATGAATATGCCACTTACAAGAATTTTCAACACATTTGGCATATATTCTTCTTTTATCATTTTTTGGAAAGTGCACATTTCTTCTATTTTTAATGGCATGTGATTGTACAGCTTTCCTAAAATTTTTTTTAGATGCAAACACCTGACTCAAGATAAATTCAGGGTTAAAAGTTGTTTGTGGATTAAAAACAGGAGCACTAGGGGACTCATTATCATCTTCAGACAACCTATGTTCATCAAAGTCCTCCAAATCCCCATGAACCACATCATTTTCAACATCATTTTCATTCTCATTCTCACTCTCACTCTCTGCTTCAACAAGTTTTAATTTACTCTTATCCGGCTCATTTATAGATTGTAGAGCACCACTTTCCCCCATATTCCCACCATCAATCTCACGATTCTCACTTTCAACCATACCCCCCAGATTCTCAAGTTCAACCCAACCCTTCATTGTAGTATCAAGCATATTGTTAGGGTCTACTGTTTCTAAATCACATTCCACACTATCCACTTCACCCTCAAAAATTTCATCATCATTATCAATTAATTCACACCCAATAACAAAATCAGAGTCCTCAAATGAGTCATAGTCAGATTCAAGGTCAGATACATCTCCTATTACAGTCTCAACTTCAATTACTTCAATATATATATTTAACTCTCTATCAACTAGATACATATCAGCCCATAGCCTAAGATCTTCATCATCACATACCAATTTAAATGAACCATCCCTCTTTCTTAGATGGTATTTACAATCAGCTTTAATACCAGCTTTATCCCTAAATTCAACTAAGTCAGAAACTTTGAATTCATCAGCCTTAATCCAATCAAATACAAGCCTATCACCCCCCTCATACACAGTATTAGGCATATTCACAAACTGTCCCCCAAAATATACTACAACAGTAAGATATTTACTGTTGGAATCTGTAAAAAACAAAAAAAAAAAAAAAAAACCACAAAATAAGATTCCATCATACACAAAGGGACCACAAACTGTTGGGAAATGGACCTACAAATTTTTTTATACTACTTTACACCTCAACCATGTGCAACCACATATTTTTTAACAATAAATGTTTCTGGTTGTATTCATTTAACACACACCCACATTTTTTTACCTACACACTTTAAAGAGAGAAAACTCACCATATTTTGGGTGTGGCCAGTCCATCACACCTTTCTTTCTTACGAACACCATCGCTACTTTGTCTCTCGTGTGAATGCTTGTACAACCAGCGCGAATGTTGTACAAGTTTCCCTCTTGGATTATCACTCTTCACCAGCTCAATTTGAGAATGAAATTTGGTGAGTTCATTGATTAGAGCTTTCAATTTGGGAAAAGATGTGCGGCGGAGGTGATTTTGGGTTGAAGGGTTTTTGAAGGGTTCTAAAATTTTTTTTGATTGAATTTGGGGAAAGAAGTTAACAGCGTACGTGAGATTTTTGGTTGAATTTGGGGGAAAGACATTGAGTTAATTAATTTCATTTACATTTGAATTTCATTCGCATTTAATTTGACACATGATATTTAACTTTTTCATTTTTTATTTTTTTATTAATTAGAAAAAGCCACATAAGATCCACGTCATTATTTTTGCCGGATTCCCAATTTTTATAGGCACGTGACCGGACACGTGGCATTTTCCGGCAACTTTTGATGTCTCCGGCGTAAATTGGATGTAAATGAACCAATTTAAGAAGTTATGGGACGTAAATTAAACATTTAACTATTTTGGGACGTTTTTCAAAAAAGGTAAAAGTTATGGGACGTAAAATATTTTTTTCTCCTAAGTGATTCAATGATATTACTAAAAAAATCTGTCATATGAAGAATCATCATCAACAGATTTTCTATAATGCATCAAATATATATACAGACGCAGTTTTACAAAAAAAAAAAAAAAAAACTGTAATTCAAAAAAATATTAATAGACGATCAATCACAATCAAGTCATTAATTAACAAGGGAGGGGCTATATCCAGCCAATTAAGTAAATAATCGAATGGTAGCAAATTTGGGAGAGAATTGAGAGATTAATGTGATGAGAAAGAAATTGTGGATGAAAATGGGAGAAGGAGATGGGTGTTTATACAGATGTGATGTAGGATAGGGATTGGGGGATGTTCGTGGAAGTTTCAGAAATTACCAGTCCACACGCTTCCTTAAAGGGCGGCCCAATACATTATTGTTAATTTTTTATTTTTTTAGGCCTAGTCTTTAATGAGACCTTATGCAATAGATAATTTTTTTTTAGTCCACCGGTTTAGGTACAAGATACTATTATTACTGCCTGGACAATTAGACATCCAACCCGTAATCGCAACGACCCAATTGCAAGAGCGGAGCTCTACCAACTGAGCTATATCCCCCCGAGCTATTTCCTTGTGTAGGCCACTCTTATCATCTCATCATTAAGGTGATTGAATGTAATTCTCACATGGTATCAGTCTAATACACTGAAAATCTTATCTTTTCCGACATTCCAAAATAAATACTTTAAGGGGCTGTATTCAATTGAGATTTTGTTGGATTTTTTTGGACTTTAAAAGTCAGTGAATTTAGAAAATCCATAGACTCCATGCAGAGTTTGACTGACTTTTTTATTGATTTATATGATTTTCATCGACTTGACAGGATTCTGGAATACACATTTTTTTTATTGATTTACATGAATTTTTATAGACTACGCCATTGGAACTATTGATGCAAACGTATATCGAACAAACTTGTATATAAAAAAAAGTTATCTAAATTATTTAGAAAAAATACAAAAAATATATTAGTTCAAAAAAAAATATTATTCATAATTATTATTCTCATCTTCATTTCCATCACCGTTATACCTCGACTTCATTTCCCACATGGCATTAGCAATACTCGTTCTCCATGCTTCAGTTCTTTGTTGTAGTTGGCTTTGAGAAAGCAATTCCAAATTTTCCTCTTCCATGTCGAGATGTGGTGAATCTTGATCTTCTTCATATTCGATTGAAAATTCATCAAAGCAACATTCTTTCCGAAGAAAGTTATGTAATCCAGCACAAGCCAATACTAACTCTGCTTGTGTTTGAAATGGGAACGGAGGTGCAGTTTTAAAAATTGTGAATCGCGATTTGAAAATGCCAAAAATTCTCTCAATCACATTTCTTAATGGCGAAGATTGAATAACTCACCATTTCTGGGGTGACGACCTTGACCACCAAAATCTTTTAGATGATATCGAACACCACGGGTCGATTAGCAAATCCACAATCCACCAGAAAATATTTACCTAAAAATACAATTTCTTTAATTAGTTAGCTTGTCACTATTTAAAAAATATAAACACAATAAACAATATGGTACCTTGAGGCACTTGAAGTCCATTTCTTCTTAATAGTGCATCATTTAAAAGTTTTGAGTCATGTGCCGAACCTTCCCACACACTAAGAACATACATTAACTGTAAATCAAAGTTGCAAGCTGCCAAAACATTTTGCGATTAAATACCATGACGGTTACGATAACTGCTTACTTCTCGGCCTGTTACCATTGCCGGGATATGGGTTCCATCTATAGCTCCGATGCAATCCTAAAATAAAGTGAACATTTGATAAAAGAAAACTGCAACATTTGATATAGGTTATATATATATATATATATATATATATATATATATATTGTTGGGAATAATTGAGTTTTGATTGTAATACCAAAACCCCCTTACGACATGCCAACTAGTTAAGACAGATTGCATGAACATGTTTCAGGACTGTTGGAACATGTAGTATAAGACAAGTAGAGAAGCTGAAGTGTTAGGCAGCTCTTAGAAAATAGATGCACTAGTTGAGGGGGAACACATACTTAGAAGTTTATTTCTGTTCCAAGTCCCCTCAAGGCTCAGTTTTGGATTGACCCCAAGTCTGCTGAAGGAAAAGTATGCTGATCAAGTATAACCAGAATGGAACAACTTGTTTGAAGACCAACTAAGTGGAATAGATCCTGAAGATCAAGTCTTCCACATTGTTGGGATATGAATCCTATAAACAATGTTCTAATTGATGATTATATGTTTTGATGGCCAAAAGCAACTTTAGAGTTAATGATATATGTGATTATATGTTGTTCTATGTGAGATATATGGAATAAGATTACTGATCTTAATGTGATATGAAGTTTGAGTTTACTGATCTTAGTATTTTACTAATCTGATATATGAACTGTTTAAGAACTAAGCTGATGAATGAATTGTATAGACAGCTTATAGTATAGGATTTAGTTGTACTCATCTGTATATAGTTCAATTGATGTATAGATAGGTTTTATATTTGTAAAGTTGTATTCTATTGTATTCAGCATTGTAATAGTTAGAACAGTAGATTAGTTTGAAGTCAGAAGACTAAAGATGACTAAGAGATATCAGAAGACTACTTCAGAGAATGAAGAAATCAAGAGAAGTATTTTTGAAGGAAGCTGAACAGTTTTGGAAGAACTGTGCTGACTGACCAAGAGCAGTAAAACTAAGAAGAGTAATTTACTGTGCTGAGTTAGTTGGATTGAAGAATAAGTTTGGATGACTTATTTGAAACGTAACTGGAGATTTATTTGAAGATATGCTGACTTGGAAAGATAAGATAAGTTGGTTATAAAAAGAAAGAAATTACAACAAGAAACGGTTATGAGTTAGTTGAGAGTTAGTTCACAAACTGCTAACTGTCTTACTAATGCTTATAAATACCGTGTGATCTTCTACTTGAAAAGACTACTGAGACTACTACTACTCGAAGTATTCAAGAGAAATCAAGAAGCATTCAAGCACTCACAGAGTTGAAGATCAAGAACTGAAGAGAAGCCACAGATCTGATTTGAAGAATCAAAGACTATTACCAAGAGAAGTTTTACTTTTCATTTTAAGTTTGTATTGTGTAAACAAGTGTGCTAGTTACTTGTGAAATTACTAGTTGATCAAAGATATACCTGGTGGTATAATCGACAAGATCGAAGTCTTAATCTTGGGACTCTAAACTACAAGTACTCAAGAAGGAAAGAGTAATAAAACATCGCAACTGGAGTTGTGAGAGTGGATGTAGACATTTGTCGAACCACTATAAAATCTTGTGTTCTTTACTGTTTGTTTTTGATCAACTGTTGATATATTTGTTGAACAAGAACAGTAAGTTTTCTAAGAAAAGATTTAAAGAAAAGTTGAGTATAAAAGCTAACTGTTAAGTACTGAGCTGATTCTAAGAACAATACTGCACATAACGTATTTCCGCACTTAAAACTCTGATATTTTGATAGAATTTGAAAAGTCTATTCACCCCTCCCCTCTAGACTTTTTCTTAGCTTACTCAATCTTAACTCAACTTTTGGGACCAACACACATAAATGTCAAAGTTCAGAAGAGTTGTCCAATATTATTGTCACAACACTAATGAACCAGAATAAGCTTTGGAACTCAAGGCCAACTATGCTGAAGAGGTCAAGTCCACTTATCCAAACCATGAATAATCAATGAACTATTCCAAGAAGTCTTGGAAAGAGAAAGAGCCAAGTCATCTGAAGAGAGCATGCCAACTTTATTTATAAGCAAAGTCTACTGATAGTGATAAGCAGAGTTGTCCAAGAGATAAGGAATGTTGTCCTTATCATAGGACTAATTATCAGAAGCCATGTCCATGATTGATCAAGTGAATCTTGAAGTCATTGGGAAAAGTGCTGCAGAATGAAGACAAAGTGTTTACAGCCGTTTATTTCCTAAATGAGGACATGTCACTATCAAGAATCTGTCTTCCAGCTTGAAGAGCTCAAGGAAGACATTTATAGACATTTGGGGCTGCCTCTCCAACGGGCAAATCCTCAAATTTGTCTATAAATACAGAAGTGTGAAGACCATTTGAAATGATCTAACTACATCAACTATTCTGAAGCTCAAAGCTCATAGAACCTTTAAAGCTTTCAAAGAGACTATCCTAGTCTTCATACACTTCATCTAAGCTGAACCCAATTGTATATCCAGACAAAGCTTAGAGAGATATCCTATCCTTATACACTGATCTTCATTGTAAAGGATATCTCATTAGTTGGAACCTTACCTCAACCCTTATATCTTTCAAGTGATAAAGTGAGAAGGTTGTAGTAGTAGAAGTGTGAGGAGCTGGCTGTTGAGAGAAGAACAATTCAGTTCTGAGTTGAGAAAGGGTACTAGGACTCTAGACATCCTAGGGATCAATTCACCAAGGAGTGGTGTTCTTGATCAAGTGCACCTTGGCACTATAAAACAAGTTAATTCTAAGAGTGAAGGAATTATCCTGTTAAATCAGGGAAAGTGGATGTAGGAGCTTGAGTCTCTGAACCACTATAAACTCTTGTGTTGATTTACTTTCAAATACTTTCATACATTCAACACTGCACACAAAACTAAACTTTCAAAGGACATATACTTAAGATAGTGCAAACCTCATTTGGACAAGTTCCCTGAAAACTGGACTGGTTGATTGAAGTGATTTCAGAACTCAAAGGAGTTTAAACTAAAGGGCCAACCACTAATTCCGCACTTTTAACTAACTTAGATAGTCATTCAACTAAGTACTTAATAGTATTTAATAGTTTGGTTATCTTTAAGAAGTTATACATCTCAGCAGAGTTGTCTAGGACAACCTTGCTAGAGTCATATTTGGTTAAGTTGATCAAAGTTTGAAAAAGAATTGCATACAAGTGTATTCCCCCCCATACACTTGTTATATACTCCTTTCAGGACCAACAAGTGGTATCAGAGCAGGGGTTCAAAGACCACTGCTTCTGAAAATCCATCTTGATTTTCAAAATCACATATTTGGTGTGGTCACTAAACTGATCTATCTGAAATCCTATATTTGTTGAACTAACTCTTTACCCTTGAGACATGGCCAACAACAATGCTGCTGTTCCTCCTAATGCTGTTCAAGGATTAGACAACATGGCTACCAATCCAGTCAACCACATCTCTCATCACAAGCTGCTCACGTTCTCAATTGAGAACTATGATTTCTGGAAAATCAGAATGAGAGCTCATCTTGCATCTCTACAAACTGACATGATGAGAGTGATCACAAGAGGACCCTTTGTGTTCACTCAAGTCAACCCCATAATCACTGAAGCTCAAAGAGCTGATATAAGGGAAATGATTCCTAAGGATGAAGATGACTTCACTTCTGAGGAAAAGAGGAAGGATAATCTGAATTATCTTGCTATGAATACCCTCTACCAAACAATTCCAGATGCAATCATGGGAAGGGTCTACCACTGCACAACTGCCAAAGAAATTTGGGATACTCTTGCAGAAATGTGTGAGGGTACTGAAAAGATCAAGGAGAACAAGCTCCAAGTGGCAGTGCAAAAGTTTGAACAATTCATAATGGATTCAGAAGAATCCATTGACAAGTTTGCTGGTAGATTCACAGATGTGATGAATGAAATCAACTCCTTGGGCAAGGTGTACACCAAGAGAGAAGTTGGTCTGAAGATCTTAAGAAGTCTCACTCACAAGTGGGATGTTTATGCTGTAATGATGCAGAACACCAAGGATCTCTCCACCATGCCCATGCAACAAATCTTCTCAGAACTCAAAGCCTATGAGTTTGATCTCAATAGAAGGAAGCCTGTTGAGGAACCTTCCTTACCAACCAAAGGAGTGGCATTTAAAGCCAAGGCTGCTGAACCAGAAATGCAGACCACTCCAAGATCATCCAAGTCAGTCTCTAAGGCTGAAATGAAGGAAGAATTGGCCCTCATGGCCAGGAGGTTTGACAAACTCAACTCAAGGTTTGGTAGATACAAGAAATTCTACCAAGACAACAAATTCAGGAGAAGGTACAACTCTCCTGAAGAATAGGCTGAACTCAAAAAGCCTGAAGAGAAAAGATCATAGGACAAGTTCTCTGATAGGAGAAGGTCCAGTAGAGCTGAACCTTCATTATCTAGAAGAAGAGATGAGCCCAAGAAAGATGATGATGAAGACCTGTGCTACAACTGCAAAAAGAAAGGGCATTTCCAGTATGACTGCCCTGAACTCAACTCTAAGGAAAGAAAGGAGAGGCAAGCAAAAAGAGACAGAAAATTCACCAATAGGAAAGCCATGATGGATGGTGATGAGTCTGACTCTGTTGAAAGCTTCAACTCCTCTGATGGACTATTCTCAAACAGTGATGATGATGATGATGTATGCAACATGGCCATTGAGGATGATGAGGTATCCTCTACTTCTAGCTCACCATCATTCATTTCACAAAACACTAGTGAAGTCAACTTGAAACTTTCCTTTGGGAAGTTGATGGAAGATTTCACTAGGTTGCAAGAATTTCATGACAACTGTGTGAGAGAAAATGAAAGGCTTTCAATTGAACTTTCAAAACCTGCTGAGACATTAGTCGATATCAAATCTACTGAGTTGTATCAACAAATCTTGAGAGAGCTTGAGGAAGCAAATCTCAGAATAGTTGACCAACAAAAGGAGATTGATGATCAACTGCTCTCTTAGAAGAGAAAAGATTTTGAACTCAAAATTCTACAAGAAAATTTTGAAAACCTCTCACATGAGTATGACATTCTTAAATCAAGTGAAGAGAGCCTGAAATTAAAGATGTCTGCTTTGAAGAAATCCTCTAGGGCAATAGAGGAAATTCAAAGTTATCAAAGACCTATGGCTCAAAGAAGTGGATTAGGTTTTGATCCATTTGAATTTTCACCTTGTCTTAGTGTTGCTTCAACAAGTAACACTAAGAGAATCTTTGTTAAGTCAGTGGCTCAACAAGCTGAAAAAGAAATAATTCACCCACTGAACAAAGGAAAGGGCAAGATGTATGAATTGCCTACTCAAGTACTTCAGGAGACTAGACCCAAACCTAAGGAAAAGGCCAAAGTCCCTAAGTATAAGAGGAATGTTGGTCAGCAGAGTAGACCCATTGAAAGGGCAACTCTCCTGAACAATGTTCAGAGGAGTTATCCAAGGTATGATCAGCCTAGGCCAACTCTACTGAGGAAGCCTCAGCTGAACAGACCTAAGGACAACTATCCTCAAAGGCAGAATACAATGAATCAACCAAAACCCTTCATGCCAAAGGGTAATGGTCATAAAAATGCCTTTCCTCAAAGATTCCCTCAAATAGCACAAAGAACTCATAAGTTCAGGAGATTTGACAACTCTCCTGAAACTTACAGAGTCAACACTTTCACACATACTTTCCCAAAGGCATTTAAGGGAAAGACAGTGTATGTTGATGCTAGAGGAAACAACTTAGCCACATTGAATCAATCAGGGTTATTAGGCAAGTTTGGATTCCTAAAGGTACAGCTAACCTCTCAGGACCCAAAACTCAAAGGGTACCTAAACCTATCTAATTGCAGGTACATATGGGCCACAAGAAGTTGAGGAGTATGAGCAAAAAATCAGCATGGTATCTTGACAGTGGATGTTCAAGGCACATGACTAGTAACAAGGACCTCCTCACTGATTTCATAGAAAAAGAAGGCCCAAATGTCACATTTGGAGACAGTTCACAAGCTACAACAATAGGTTATGGTACCTTGATAATTGGTAATATCAAGGTATCCAATGTGTCTTATGTGGCTGGTCTCAAATATAACCTCCTAAGTATAAGTCAGTTCTGTGATAAAGGTTTTAGTGTTGAGTTCTCAAGTGGAAAATGCTTAATCAAAGATAAGACTCAACAAACTCTACTGACTGGTACTAGTAAAGGAAATGTGTATTTTGCTGACTTGGACAAGTCTACTGATGCTGCATGTTTCTTTGCTAAGAGCTCAAATGAACATAGTTGGTTATGGCATAAGAGGCTAAATCACTTGAACTTTAAGTCAATGAACAAACTTGCCAGAAATGCCTTAGTAAAAGGACTACCTAATGAGGTTTTCATTAAAGAACATGTGTGTAAACCATGTCAAGAAGGAAAACAGATTAAAGCTTCATTCAAAGGAAAACCAATCATTTCTACTAAAAGGGTACTTGAACTTTTACATAGGGACCTATTTGGACCAATTACCCCTGCAAGCATAAATGGTAGAAAATACACATTGGTAGTAGTTGATGACTTCTCTAGATTCACATGGGTAGTATTTCTCCTTAATAAGAAGGAAACACAAGTCAAACTCCCTGAACTTCTAAAGAGATTGTCAAATGAGAAAAGCCTTAGCATTATCAAGATAAGATCTGATAAAGGCACTGAGTTCATAAACTCATACATCAATGAGTATTGCACACTAAATGGGATAGCTCATGAAACCTCAGCAGCTAGAACTCCTCAGCAGAATGGAGTTGCAGAAAGAAGAAATAGAACTTTAAAAGAAGCTGCTAGAACCTTAATTGCTGATTCAAATTTACCTAAGAGGTTTTGGGCTGAAGCTATAAACACTGCATGCCATACTCAGAATAGATGTTTGATAACTAAGGGGCAAGGCAAAACCCCCTATGAACTCTGGAAAGGAAGAATGCCTAAAGTGTCATATTTCCATATATTTGATTGTAAGTGTTTCATTCACAACAATGGGAAAGAACAGTTGAAAGCTTTTGATAGAAAAGCTGATGAAGGGATATTTCTTGGATATTCCCAAATCAGTAGAGCTTTCAGAGTCTACAACTGTAAAACCCTTATTGTGGAGGAAACACCCCATGTTGTGTTTGATGAATCTATTCATGAGTTCAGGAACAAGAACTTGGATACAAAGGAAATCACACAAAGGACAGCCAGACTAAGCCTAAAAGACAAAGACACTGTATTCCTAGATGTTGTCCAGACCAATCTCCCTGAAAATATTACACTGGACAACAATCCTGAAGACAATCTTCATGAGGCAAACCTCACTGAAGGAAATGGTGAACTGAATGACCCAATCCCAGTTCACACTCAGGTAACAACTACCAATGAAGAAGCAGTTCCTTCTGAGGTAGTTAATGGATTAAATAATCAATGGGGAATCAATATTGTTGAAAATGCCAATGTCCCTGACATTGAGGACAACACCCCT
Source organism: Galeopsis tetrahit (assembly GCA_963675135.1). Classification (NCBI taxonomy): domain Eukaryota; kingdom Viridiplantae; phylum Streptophyta; class Magnoliopsida; order Lamiales; family Lamiaceae; genus Galeopsis; species Galeopsis tetrahit. Next base: position 52,720,115 of record OY776123.1, read on the forward strand.
GATTATGATCCTGAATTAGATCCTGCATTAAATTTCCCTGAATTCTATGATCATAATGACTCAACCTCAGTAGAGGACAACTCTACTGAAGGGATCAGAAAAAGAAGGACTTGGTTGTCTGACCATCCTACTGATCTGATACTTGGTGATCCAAGTATAGGAGTCAAAACTAGAAGATTTCATGGTGAAAGTGCTCTATTTTGTTGTTTCTTGTCAGAACATGAACCAAGTGACATTGAGGAAGCACTTCAAGATGCCAATTGGATTACAGCAATGCAGGAAGAGCTGAATCAATTCACCAGAAATGATGTATGGGAGCTGGTGGATAGACCTTCACATCAAGATGTTATTGGAACAAAGTGGGTGTTCAAGAACAAGAAGAATGAAAATGATGTGATTGTCAGAAACAAAGCAAGACTAGTGGCAAAGGGCTACTGCTAATCTGAAGGCATTGACTATGATGAGACCTTTGCACCTGTGGCAAGGCTGGAAGCAATAAGGCTCTTTCTAGCCTATGCAGCCCACAAGAGGTTCAAAGTATACCAAATGGATGTCAAGAGTGCCTTCTTGAATGGAGTCTTGAAGGAAGAAGTATATGTGGAGCAACCACCTGGTTTTGAGGTTGGAAACCAAGTTTATAGATTGAAGAAAGCTCTATATGGACTCAAGCAAGCCCCTAGGGCTTGGTATGATACATTATCACAATTCCTCTTGGATCATGGATTCATCAAGGGAACTGTGGATAGAACTCTCTTCAGAATCTCTGAAGGAGAGGACATCTTGCTTGTCCAAATTTATGTTGATGACATAATCTTTGGATCCCCAAATGAGAAGCTGTGTGAGAAGTTCTCAAAGCTTATGCAAAGCAAGTTTGAGATGTCCATGATGGGGATGATTAATTTCTTCTTGGGACTTCAAGTCAAACAATCTAAAGAAGGAATCTTCATCAACCAAGCTAAGTACACAAGAGAAATGATCAAGAAATTTAGGTGTACTTCTAGCAAGCCAGTAAGGATCCCAATGAACACCAATTGGAAAATGGATCCTGATGAGAGTGGAGTTCCAACCAACTCTACTGAGTATATAGGAATAATTGGTTCACTCCTCTATCTCACTGCCAGCAGACCTGACATCACCTTTGTAGTAGGTGTTTGTGCAAGGTTTCATGCCAATCCTAAGAAAAGCCATCTTGAGGCTGCTAAGAGGATCTTGAGGTATATCAAAGGCACTGAAAATCTAGGCCTTTGGTACCCTGCTGATGACAACATTGAGCTTACAGGCTACTCAGATGCTGATTATGAAGGATGTAGAATAGACAGAAAGTCCACTTCAGGGACTTATCAATTCTTGGGAAACAAACTCATATCTTGGTTCTCCATGAAGCAAAACACAGTGGCTACTTCCACCACTGAAGCTGAGTATGTTGCAGCTAGAAGTTGTTGTGCTCAAATTCTTTGGTTGAGACAACAATTAAGGGACTACAATGTCAACTCTGTTGAAGTGCCAATTTTTTGTGACAACAATAATGCCATTGCAATATCACAGAATCCAGTATTGCACACAAGATGCAAACATATGGACATCAAGCATCACTTCATCAGAGATCATGTGGAGAAGAAGGACATCAAGTTGGTCAAAATCCACACAGATCATCAAAAAGCTGATATTTTGACAAAGCCACTTGCAGAGGCAAGATTCTTGGAACTATTAGCAGAATTGGGATTACTTGATCCAGGGAAGTTGGACAAGTAAATCAAATGGAGTTAATGAGTTGAGGGGGAACTGAAAGTGGTGATCAGCAGACTTAGTCAAGTCTACTGAAACTCAGAAGAGATGACCTCAAATATTCAGGACACTTGTCCATTGAAATTCAGGACACTTGTCCACATCTCTTCAGGACACTTGTCCATGTGGGGTCAGATAAGTTGTCTTGGCTATCAAACCAATCCTTGGTTTGATAAGCACCTATTTTGGGTAATCATTACCTATTTTGATATCTGTCCCATTCCTTTTTCAGATATCACCTTTATAGGATCTATTTTGTCTCCCACCCAAAAGGTCACTTTCCATGCATTAAATGCCAATATTTAACTCTTGTTTGCATTAAACATTTCAAGCCATGATCTATCTCGAAAACCCCCCAACCATTAACTAATACTCCCTCCGTCCCATACTTGAAGCTACATTTTACCATTTTGGGCGTCCCATAGTTGAAGCTACATTACCTAAAATAGCAAAAACACTTTTAAACACTCTTCTTAAAACATCACAATATTACAACAAATGCCACTACTTTATTACACTAAAAAGTAACTTTATTACTATTTATAAAGTTGAAAAGTCTTTACTACCCCCACTTTATCTTACACAATACTAATAAACAACTCATTTATTAAAACCCGTGCCAATTTGGTTTGTAGCTTCAAGTATGGGACGGAGGGAGTATTAAATACTTCCCACGTTTGAATAAAAACAGTTTTCCACTGTTACATTGGTTATTGACCATTGGATCAAGATTGGCCAACTCCCCTGAAATCAATCCTGTCCGTCCAATCTTGATTTCCATTTTTGTTAACCGTTGAAATCTCTCAAGACTCACCTAGTCATTGACATACATTCCTTTTGGAATATTCACAAGTCTTAAGAACCCCACAAGCTCACTTCTCCCCCACGCATCAACTGAAGTTGATGAAGTTGGCAAAGAAGGAGTGCAAGTGCCTTCTGATCATTCAGTAGAGTTGAGGTAAAAGTACAATGAGACAAGGGAGAAGAAGAAGGGTGATAAAAGGTCCAGGGAAGCTGTCCCTGAGAAAGAATTGGAAGGAAGTGGGAGCAGTAGGGCTAGCAAGAGAAGGGCCAAACCCACTGAGAAGATCTTGGAGCTTCAGGAGGATAGGACTCTCCAACTTGCCTCGAAGGAAAGTAAGGCTGAAAGAAGGACTAAATCCAAGTCCAGGACCAATTCTTCTGATTTTGGAACCCCTGAGTCCAAAGTCCCTGAAGGTCAACCCAAAGAGTCCAACCTTCCTGAAACCCAAAATCCTGAGCCCAACTCCCCTGAAACCCATGTTACCCCCACAAACCAACCCATTACCCCTCTTAACCTTACAAAGAATATTCTCCAGAAGGGAGTGTGCAAAGAAGTGGAATTGATGTGCTAGCTGATCTTGCTGTAGATGAGACAAGACTACAATCTCCACTTGACTCATCTATGCTCAACTACTCTAAGTTCTTAGAAGCTGCACTTTATGAGCCAACCCCCCTGAGCAAAACCCCTTCAGATCCATTGCTCTCAAAAGCAACTGAAGTACCTTTCATTGCATCCAACCCTTTTGAAGCCAACCCTCCTGAATTCAAACTTCCTGAAGCCACAATGTCTGAAACCAGAGCCAACTCCCCTATAACCCAAAGTCCCCACTCAAGTGGAGATGAGGAGGAGTATACTTATGAGAGTATGCTCAGAGGTGGAGCCAGGGCTACTGTGGACAATCTGTATCCATAACTTGCAGAATTTCCAAGGATTCAAACCATGTTCCATCATGGGGATTGCACAAGTCATTTTTGACAAGTCCATCATGGAGATTGCACAAGTCATTCTTGACAAAGGTGCAAATTGGTGGCAGATTGAAGAGGGCAGATTACTTCACTTTGCTGGAGTAACCAAGACAAGATTTCTCACTGATGAGGAAGTATTTGCCCAGTTAGTTGCTGTCAAAATTGCAGAGGAGAAGGAGAGACTAGTTAAAGGAATTAGACATCTTGATAGTAGCTCAAATGGTGATGATTCTCCTGGTGATCCCTCAAACCCCAACCCTCCTGAAACCAATCCCAACCTTCCTGAATCTCAACTGCCTTCAACCTCCATCTTAACCTATCATAGGAAAGGCTCTGTATCTTCAGAGGTGTTGACCAAAGCTGGTGACACAGCCAAAGATACATCTGCCAATGAAGGTTCTTCTGAACATAAGGCACAGCCTAAAGATGTCGAGGCTCCTATTTTAGAGGCTGGTTTGATTAAGTCCTATTCAGTGTTAGGAGAGTTGGACACTGATCAGCCCTTAATCATTCAGGATGACTCAGTGGCTACTGCCATCTTTGAACCTTGTTGAAGGTGGAGATGCTGCAGGTTTAGGAGAAGGAGTTGAAAAGGAGAAAGTAGTGGAAAAACAAGAGGGAGTTGTGGATGAGAGAGAGGTAGTAATCACTACGATAGTGAGTGTACCACCAAATGAGGGTGGAATAAGTGAGGAAGGACAGGTTATTCTTGAAGTCAAATCTGAACTTCAGGAATCCCTTGATGAGAGAAGGCCCGATCCTTTGTGTGAGGACATCAATATTGAAGGGAGAAAAGAAATAGTTGAAAATGAGGAGAAGACTGCTGATGTATCAGAGTCTTATGCAAAAAAATACTGAGGGTGATGAGTGTTTATTCTCTAACCCCTTTGACTTTTCTGATATTGCAGGTATTTCATTTGACCAAATTTTTACAGAAGATCTTCTAACTGAAGCACCAACCAATGTCGATTCCAGCTCTGCTCAAGCTATTCTTGGAGAGAAGTCAGCTAAGTTGGATTCTATTGCTCATCAAGTCCAAACTGCTCATGCTGAAACTTCAGGAGCCTTGGATGAGCAAGGTAGAACATTAGCAGCTGTTGAAATGAGGCTTACTGGATCTGAAGAAATTGTTCTTCCCACTATTGAGGCAAGAATCAGTGGAGTTAAAACTGGTTTGTAAACCATCTCCACTGAAGTCATGAAAGCAATAGCAAGCATGGATTCAATCTCTAAAGAAGACAAGAAGGAGCAAACCTTGCTAAGAAGTAACCACAACAAGAATGTGAAAGCATTAAGACTGGTGGTTAAGCAAGCTCTTAGGAAGAAGACTGCCTTGCAGAAGAAAAGAGCTGAGGAAATGAGGCTAGCAATGGTAGAGGCTGCTTCAGGAAAAGTTTTCCCAAGATGTCATGACCAAGATTGTTGAGAGTGCAGTGGCCAATCTTACTGAGCTTCTAAAGGCACAACTTGATGCATCTCTGAAAGCAACCATGGAAGAAGTTGTTGAGCAAAAGATGAAGCCTGTTCTGGCATTCCTAAGATTGAGCAGTGATAAAATGCAAAATATACATGATGAAAATGTATATTTGTTAGAAGAGATGAAGTCCTTAACTCAAGCTCAATCCCTAATGGCATCTACTATGAGTGAGATCAAACCACAATGCTTTGATGCTGCCAAAAAGGGGGAAAGAGAACGAGCAAGGGCAAAAGGTGCCTTGATTATTGGTGGATCAGACAAAGGCAAGGACAAGGTTGCTGAAAGCAAAGGAAAGGAACCAGCAGTGCTGAATCTGGATGAACTAGATGAAGAAGAGCAATTAACCATAACATTGAAGAATTCAATGGCTTCAGCACAGGAAGAAAGAGTAAGATTGCAGCAAAGACCAGGAGGAGAAGTTTCTGGTTTGGACAAAGATACTGAAGGTGTCCAAACTAGAGGACAAATCAAGAAGGCCAAGGGAAACAAAAGAAAGCCTGAGACATTCACTGACTTTCCCAACAGCCTTGAACTTCCTCCTGAGTTCAGAATTGAAGAAGATGAGCCTACTTCCAAGAAGAACAAGACTGATGAAAAGTCTAAAGCTGCTGAAAAGGTCAAAACTGCTGAAGTGACCAAGACTGCTGAGAAAGTAAAGTCTTCTGAAACTGACAAGTCTGCTGAGACTAAGTCCACTGAAGGTGCCAAAGTAGCTGAGAATGTTGAAGAGCTGTATGAAGAAGGCTTTGGACCTCAACCAAAGAAGAAGACAACAGTACTGGTCAATGATCCATCAAAGTTGTTTCAAGAAGGATATGGCAAGGATCCTGAAACACAACAGAAGCTAGCCATGATGAGGGCTCAAGAAAAGATGGATCTGATGGAAGAAGCAAACAGAGCAAGAGAGAAGAGAATGGCTGATTTTCAGAAACCAAGGAGAAGAAGAGCCACATACAGCAAGTTGAAGCCACAGCTACTGATTCCCATGGACACCAAATATCCACACCTGGATAAATGGGTTCCAATTCAGCTGAATGACAAATGGGAAGAGGCAAAAAGGGAGTTTGTTTATGACTATTATGTCATTGACAGGTGGAATGGAAAGGATGCTAACTCCACTTTTACTGAGTTCATGATTGAGTTTTACAGGGAGCTATATCAGCAACTCCTTGCAGCTGCTGATCTTGCAAGAATTGAATTCATAGCCCCTAAGCCAATCATTTACATGCCTCCCAAGATGGATGGATGGATTGACCAATCAAAGATCCTTCATGAATTCCTAGAGATCCTCAAGCTGAACAGAATGGTGCTTGGACCAAAGGGAACTAACCAAGAGGCCATGGAGTTAAAGAAGAGAGTGTGGGCACAATATGGGATGGTGCCACCTAAGGAAGATGATCTCTAAATGGCTAAGTTTTCCTGACCTTTATGTGCTGAATAGGATGAAAACTTATCTTGGTTGCTGATCTGTTGAAATTGGTCATCTATGCTGAAATTGCTCAAGACTGCTGATATGTTTTTGCTCTGATACTTAAGGATTAATGTTCTGTTAGATTATCTTGTTAAGTATTGCTCTGATCATGTACTTTATTTTGTGATTCTGATGTACTTTTTCATGCTCTGATATGTTTGCTTAACTATCAACATGCCTGTAATGATCTTTAATTGAATGATAGTTGAACTTATTCTGAATCAAGAAATATTGCTACATAATCTCAACTTGTCTGATGTGTCAACCTATATGCAAATGAAATCAGAAAATACACTAACACATTTTCTTTCAGGGAACTTGACTTCAGTCAACTTACTGAAGAGAAAAATGTAATAAGTGTAGTCAAGTCACCTTTGCATAGATTGTATAGGTTTTGGCATCATCAAAAAGGGGGAAATTGTTGGGAATAATATGAGTTTTGATTGTAATACCAAAACCCCCTTAAGACATGCCAACTAGTTAAGACAGATTGCATGAACATGTTTCAGGACTGTTGGAACATGTAGTATAAGACAAGTAGAGAAGCTGAAGTGTTAGGCAGCTCTTAGAAAATAGATGCACTAGTTGAGGGGGAACACATACTTAGAAGTTTATTTCTGTTCCAAGTCCCCTCAAGGCTCAGTTTTGGATTGACCCCAAGTCTGCTGAAGGACAAGTATGCTGATCAAGTATAACCAGAATGGAACAACTTGTTTGAAGACCAACTAAGTGGAATAGATCCTGAAGATCAAGTCTTCCACATAAATGTCAAAGTTCAGAAGAGTTGTCCAACATTATTGTCACAACACTAATGAACCAGAACAAGCTTTGGAACTCAAGGCCAACTATGCTGAAGAGGTCAAGTCCACTTATCCAAACCATGAATAATCAATGAACTATTCCAAGAAGTCTTGGAAAGAGAAAGAGCTAAGTCATCTGAAGAGAGCATGCCAACTTTGCTGATAAGCAAAGTCTACTGATAGTGATAAGCAGAGTTGTCCAAGAGATAAGGAATGTTGTCCTTATCATAAGACTAATCACCAGAAGCCATGTCCATGATTGATCAAGTGAATCTTGAAGTCAGACATTGGGAAAAGTGCTGCAGAATGAAGACAAAGTGTTTACAGCCGTTTATTTCCTAAATGAGGACATTTCACTATCAAGAATCCGTCTTCCAGCTTGAAGAGCTCAAGGAAGACATTTATAGACATTTGGGGCTGCCTCTCCAACGGGCAAATCCTCAAATTTGTCTATAAATACAGAAGTGTGAAGACCATTTGAAATGATCCAACTACATCAACTATTCTGAAGCTCAAAGCTCATAGAACCTTTAAAGCTTTCAAAGAGACTATCCTAGTCTTCATACACTTCATCTAAGCTGAACCCAATTGTATATCCATACAAAGCTTAGAGAGATATCTTATCCTTATACACTGATCTTCATTGTAAAGGATATCTCATTTGTTGGAACCTTACCTCAACCCGTATATCTTTCAAGTGAGAAAGTGAGAAGGTTGTAGTAGTAGAAGTGTGAGGAGCTGGCTGTTGAGAGAAGAACAGTTCAGTTCTGAGTTGAGAAAGGGTACTAGGACTCTAGACATCCTAGGGATCAATTCACCAAGGAGTGGTGTTCTTGATCAAGTGCACCTTGGCACTATAAAACAAGTTAATTCCAAGAGTGAAGGAATTATCCTGTTAAATCAGGGAAAGTGGATGTAGGAGCTTGAGTCTCTGAACCACTATAAACTCTTGTGTTGATTTACTTTCAAATACTTCCATACATTCAACACTGCACATAAAACTGATCTTTCAAAGAACATATACTTAAGATTGTGCAAATCTGATTTGGACAAGTTCCCTGAAAACTGGACTGGTTGATTGAAGTGATTTCAGAACTTAAAGGAGTTTAAACTAAAGGGCCAACCACTAATTCCGCACTTATAACTAACTTAGATAGTCATTAAACTAAGTACTTAATAGTATTTAGTAGTTTGGTTATCTTTAAGAAGTTATACATCTCAACAGAGTTGTCCAGGACAACCTTGCTAGAGTCATATTTGGTTAAGTTGATCAAAGTTTGAAAAAGAATTACATACAAGTGTATTCCCCCCCCGTACACTTGTTATATACTCCTTTCAGGACCAACATATATATATATATATATATATATATATATATTACCAAGAGGATTCATACCTTAAAAAAAGGGTTAAACCTTGTACTTTTTCCTGAATTTTAGTGGGCATTCCTGTTGACGGCTTAACCATCATTTCTGGTGCTACAGTGTTCAATGCCTTTAAGATTTTGTTGAAGTTTTGACTAGTAGCAAAATGCGAACGACCGAACCTTTGGCGAACATTACCATATCAATCGTTGTGTCCTACAATGATTAAGAATGTTGCTACCATTTCTTCAACACATATGTATCTTGTACCTTCTAGATGAGTTTTCTCTCTAATGGTAGTGCATAACTTTAGAAACGCATCCGGATACATCCTATACAACTGTCGAAAAGTTTGTGGATCTCCTTCGATCATATTACGTACAAAATGAGTTCCAATTCTAGTAATTGGTCGTCGCTTCAAAGAAGGTTCAATACGCCGAGGCATCATAATAATCTTTTCTAATAAAACTATCACTGCCTTAATTGTCAACATCAAGAGTCTAACCTTTTTGTAAAGTTCCATCTCCAAATTTTCATCTATTTCTTCTTCCATTTCTTCTTCCATTTCTTCTTCTTCTTCTTCTAGTATTTCACGAGTTTCCATGCTGCATATATAAAAAATGGGAACGTGGTAAATAAGATTAATTAAACCACACACTATGAATTAAACAAATATATCGATTCAAGCACAATTTCAAGAGTGGTTCATATATTCAAATGAATACACGTTAAAGAAACATACTACTCAAATAATAATAAAAATATGGAATTCATCAATTTCAAATATGTGATTAAAAAAAGTTTTAAAAAGATCCCAACAAGTGATAAAAAAAGTCTTTAAAAAAGATCCTAACAAAATATATAATATCTAATATATGACTTAAATAATCAATATTCTCTAATCTTGTAAGCTATCCAATTAGCTCTTTCCTCAATAGTCATCTTAAAAAAATCATCCTTTTTTGACTTGGTGTCAAGCAAGTCAAATGCCTTGAGACGAATGTCTTCATCCAAATTTGGGATCTCTTTGATAGCATCCCAAGTTGTATAAGCTCTTTCTTTTTCTCTTTTCTCTAATATCGTATCTCTTTTCTCTAAAAGGCTATGAACTCCTTTAAAAGTGCTTGTTAGTTTTTTAATTTCTTCCATAAGATCATCCTGATGGATATTTTCATTAGAGCTAGAATTTGCTTCATACTGAGCTCTACTTCTTTTGGGTTGACTTCTTCTTTGAGTGGAGACCTCAGACACTTCAAGGAACCCTAAATGTGGTGTGGAACCATATGGTGGATCATTTTGAGATAGTCCTACAAACATCTCATTTGCAGCATCATAATTTAAATCTTCTATGCGCACATCTCTATTTTCATTATCTCCCAATGTCCTTGCATCAGTAGCACTACCCAATCCAATTGAGCTTTTCCCTAGAGCAACACCATTTCCTATAGTAATTTCCAAGTCTTCATAATCAGGACATTCCCCATAGCGCAAGTTTGTGTCTTTTGAGTGAGCCTAACAAAAATAAAGAAAAAAAATTATTAATTCAATATATTCTCAAAATAAAATTATTTTATAATATTATTATAATATGATATTTAAGAAGCTTACCTCTAAGTAAGCATCCCATACTTCATCTGAAGCGGTAAACTTTTTAGTAGTTTGGTCATACCCAAAACCAGAGTTAAACTTCATAAGGGTTGAATAAGATAACCAACGATTTTTAAACCATTTGAGTCGGCTTTGGTAATTATTATAGGTCTTATTACACCCAAGTCTTTCATTAAGAATAGGAAGTATTCTTTCTTCCACTGTTGTTTTGGTAAAAATACCACTATTATCATGCCATCCCTGAGTCTCAGCATCAACCATGAGTTCTAACAATAAGTCGCTTTGTTCCTTAGTCCATTGTTCATAGGATGCTTTCTATTGGTCCCAAAGTTGAGTTAAGATTGATTAAGCTAGGAAAAGTCTAGAGGGGAGGGGTGAATAGACTTTTCAAAATCTTTCAAAATATCAGAGTGTTAATGCGGAAATGTGTTCTGAACAGTACTGTTCTTACTGGGTCAGATCAGTACTTCCAGTTTCAGTTTTATACTCAACTTAGATTTAGATCTTGAATATGTATGTTAAACATATATTAAACAGTAAGTAAATCAACACACAAGATTTATAGTGGTTCGATAAATGTCTACACCCACTCTCACAACTCCAGTCGTGATATTTTATTAACTCTTTCTTCTTGAGTTTCTTGTGGCTTAAAGTCCCAAGATTAAGACTGTGATCTTGTCGATTATACCTCCAGGTATATCTTCGATCTACTAGTAATTTCACAAGTAACTAGCACACTTGTTTACAAAAAATCACAAACAAAAAATAGTAAAGGAAAACTTCTCTAGAATGTAGCCTTTGAATCTTCAATTCAGTACGCTGGCTTCTTCTCAGTTTGATCTCCTTCAACTCTGTGAGTTCTTGAATACTTTGATTACTCTTTGGGATATGAATCCTATAAACAATATTCTAGTTGGTGATTGTATGTTTTGATGGCCAAAAGCAACTTGAAGTTAATGATATATGTGATTCTAAGTCATTCTAACTAAGTCATATAAAATAAGTTTACTGATCTTAGTGTATTATTGATCTGATATATGAACTGTTAAGGAACTAAGCTGAGAATGTATTGTATAGATAGCTTATAGTATAGGATTTAGATGTACTCTACTATATATAGTTCAGTTGATGTATAGATAGGTTTTATATATGTGTAAGTTTGTATTCTATTGTATTCAGTATTGTAAAAGTTTAGAACAGTAGATTGGAACCAGATCAGAAGATTAAAGAAGACTAAGGAAGATCAGAAGACTACTCCAGAGTAAGAAGACTATCAAAAGGAGTCGAGATGAAGCTCAGAGATACAAGAGAAGTATTTTGAAGGAAGCATAACAGTTATTAAGAACTGTGCCGACTGACTAAGAATAGTAAAACTAAGAAGAGTAGTTTACTGTGTTGAGTTAGTTGAAATTGAAGAATAAGTTTGGATAACTTATTTGAAGCGTAACTGAAGATATATTTGAAGATATGCTGACTTGGTAAGATAATTTTTAAGTTGGTTACAAAAAGAAGTTACAACAAGAAACAATTATGAGTTGGTTGAGAGTTAGTTTCACAAACTGCTAACTGTCATACTAAAGCTTATAAATACCGTGTGATCTTCTACTTGCTAAGACTACTGATACTGCTATTACTGAAGATATTCGAAGCAATCAAAGTATTCAAAGTATTCAAGAACTCACAGAGTTGAAGAAGATCAAATCAAGAAGAAGCCATTGTACTGATCTGAAGAATCAAAGGCTACTACAAAGAGAAGTTTTACTTTACTTTTAGTTTGTGATTCGTTGTAAACAAGTTTGCTAGTATCTTGTGAAATTACTAGTAGATCGAAGATATATCTGGAGATATAATCGATAAGATCAAAGTCTTAATCTTGGGACTTTAAGCCACAAGAAACTCAAGAAGAGAAGAGTTTAATAAAATATCACGACTGGAGTTGTGAGAGTGGATGTAGACATTTGTCGAACCACTATAAATCTTGTGTGTTGATTTACTTACTGTTTAATATTTGTTTAACATACATATTCAAGATTTAAATAAAAGTTGAGTATAAAACTGAAACTGGAAGTACTGATCTGACCCAGTAAGAACAATACTATTCAGAACACATTTCCGCATTAAAACTCTGATATTTTGAAAGATTTTGAAAAGTCTATTCACCCCCTCTAGACGTTTTCTTAGCTTACTCAATCTTAACTCAACTTTGGGACCAACAGATAAGGTAAGAAATGTTGTTGGGATATAAATTCACCCTAAGCCCCACTTGATGTTAGAATAGTTTTGATGGCCAAAACACTTAGAGTTTATAAATGTAATAGGATCAGCTGACTTGTATAGAACACCTTAGACTAGTCTTGTGTGATCAACTGTATTGATATCAGCTGATCAGCACAGTCTTGGCTTACATGCCTATCCTCAAGATGAGAAAAGTATAAGACATGAAGACTAGAAGATCCTTGAAGACCAGATAAGTTAAGGTGCTTGTATACCTACTTATCTGAAGGAGTCCCAGATTGAAGATGGCCTAAAGCAGTACAAAGAATTTCCAGATCAGAAGAGTGTTACTCTACTGATATCAGAAGACAGAAGACCTAAGGCCAGAAGAGTAGTCAGAAGACTAGAAGTACAGATCAGAAGAGTATGTGCTCTTCCAGGACTCGACTGATTCCTAAGTCATCTTGCAATTCAAACAAAGACCTACCTTATTTAGAAGATTGACATGATCCCAGGATTGAAGCAATCAAGCGGCTGGAATCAAGGAATCAAGCTATTATGGAAAGATTGCTCAAACGGCTAGTCAACTCCAACGGCTAGTTACAATCAATCTCCATTATAAATACAAGAGGATGAGAAATCACAAAGAGAGTCACAAGAGAGAATTCAACGAGCCAAGAAAGCAATCAAAGCTAAAGCCATACTATTATAAGAATTCTCAAAAGAGCCAGAAACCATTAGATTATCTATAGCTCTTAAGTGATTTCTATCCAACCCCTAAGAACCTGAAACCTGTTCATATTGTATATCAATTGTTTTAGGCATAGTGGTTAAGCAAATTATAAGCTTGAACCATTAGTTGGATACACCTCAAAAACCCCAAACCCTCACCGAAAGGTTAAAGTTTTTGAACCCCTTAAAGTGCAAGTGCTTACAATCACTTGTGGAGACCGTAGCTGTTAGGACGGCTCAGATCTCAAAGTCCTAACCTTGGGACAATAAAGGTCAAGACCCTTTTAATTTGTGGTAAATTAAAGGGATTAAACATCACGTGTGGACGTGAGAGTGGACGTAGGAACGTATATCCGAACCACTATAAATCCGGTGTTATTTACTTTCTGCACTTTACATTTCTGTCTTTACATACATTATTATATAGTGCATACTGTGATTTCAACATTCTTCAAAACAAGGCCATAACTTTCAAACCAGCATCAGCTGAGTATTTTCATTAAGCAAAACAAGTTGAACACTTTCATAAGAATTACAAGAACGAGTCTAAACCAGGGCCACCATAATTCCGCATATAACCTCCTCAGTCAGATCACTATAGTCATCTGGACCAGCAGACTTGCAGTCCAGTTGACATAGCAATCAGAAGAGGTTCTCAACTCTGTTTGAAAAAGTTTTAAAGTCTATTCACCCCTCCCCTCTAGACTTTAATCCCATTCACTACTCGTTCAGGGACCAACAAGTGGTATCAGAGCAGTGGTTCTAACGGACTACTGTCTCTAGATTATCAGAAGACTTGAGGGAGTCTTTCTGTAGTCCTCTTGAACAGATCTTTTTGGAAAAACTTGTTTTTGAAAACTCATACAGCATAAGTGCTAACATGCGAAAGTTGCCTAAGTTTTCAGTTGAGGATTATGATTACTGGAAGATCAGGATGAGGAAGAATCTCACATCAGTCCACTACAAGATGTGGTCAGTAATCACAAATGGCCCAATCACCATCATGACAGTCAACACTGCAAATGGTGATCCAGAAGTCCCAGTTGGAGAACTGGTTCCCAAGCCCATGAAGGATCTCACACCAGAAGAGATGAAACAATCAAATCTTGATAGCATTGCTCAAGATTACATAATGCAAACTCTTCCAAATGAGTACATGGCAAAGGTAATCCACTGTGAGTCAGCCAGAGAGATGTGGGAGGCATTGGCACTTCTCTGTGAAGGAACTGAGCTGATCAAGGAATCCAAGTTGTCTACAGCAGTCAAGAAGTTCGAACACTTCAAGATGCAACCAGAAGAGTCTATTGATCAGCTAGACAATAGATTTACCAAGATCATCAATGAGATAGAATCTCTAGGCAAGAAATATACAAATAGAGAGAAAAATCTAAAGATCTTAGACTCTCTAACCAAGAAATGGAGACTCAAGAAGACCATCATCAAGGATACTCAAGATATCAAGAAGTGGTCTGCTCAAACTCTATTTCAGAACCTAAAAGCTCATGAATATGATCTGGAAAGAGAAGAAAACTCAGGAAGTGATGAGCCAACTGCAACCCCATCTACCTCCAAGACTGTAGCCTTCAAGGCAGCCAATACAAAAACTGCAAGTACCTCATCTGGCAAGACCTCTCTGAAAACAGAAGACTGTGAAGGATCAGACATGAGTCTGAAGGAACAAATGGCTCTTATGATCAAGAGATTCGAAAGGATGAACACTCTCAACAGCAAATATAGAAAATTCTATAGAAACTACAAAGATAGAAGAACAAGTTCACCCTCCAGAGGTTCCAGAGAAAGAACACCAGAAAGACATCCTAGAAAGGATGTGGAGTCATCTGACAGCCGAGGATCTAGAAGAAGAGATGCCACTCCTCCAAGGAAAGGCAACTCAAATCAGAAATCTGGATCATGCTTTAATTGTCGCAAACCAGGACACTATGTCTATGAATGTCCTGAGCTGGATTTGGATGGCAAAGAAGAAAGAAGGCCAAGAAGAAATTCAGACAAGAAAGCTATGGTGACTGAAGAATCTGAATATCAAAGTGATGAACTCCCTACATCACCAGACTGTCAAATCTTCTCAGATGATTCAGATGACCTAGCTATGATGGCCATAGGTGAAAATGAGGTAAACTCCTATACTACTACTTTCCATTCACCTATTTTTTCACAATCTGATGAGATAAACTCATCTGAAGGCGAATCAGAAGACACCTATTATCAATCTTTAAGAAAGGTAAAAGGTGATCTGGATATTGCCACTAGAGCTTTTATAGAAGTAGAAGAGGAGAACAAGGGTCTAAGGAAAGAAATTACTAAGTTGAAAAAGACTAAGTTTGATAACACCCCTAAGTTGGTCACAATGAATGAAAAATTGACCAGAGAAGTGGAGCTTCTTAAGGAAGAAAATACCACAATAACTCAGTTGTATGAGGGGATGTTACAAACTCAAGCTTTAGAAACTAAGGAACTTCGTTCACTACAATCCAAGTTCGATGACCTCTTCCAAGTACACAAGCTCTTAGAAAAGGAGAAGGAATGCCTAAATCAAAAGATATCAGAGTTCAATAAAGCTTCTACTACTATTGAAAGTATCTCTGAGTATTATAGATCAAATGGCAATAAGATGGGTTTTGGCTATGAACTTAATCCATCTACATCCTCTCCAGCTGGGGGTAGTACACCTAATAAGTGCACTACTCAGACACATGAAAAGGGTGACTGTTCTAAACACAATGAACCTAATATGAACCAAAAGACATCTGTACCAGCTAAGGCTAACTATCCCAAAACCAAAAAGGGTAAAGGACAAGCTAACCCCAAGCCTGTACAGAGGAACAACAAACAGCCTAGACCATCTCGTTTGAGACAGTCTCAGCTGTATGCTGCTCCAGCCAAGAAGAAGAGGTATTCTTCAAACAAATCTGTTCTCTTTGCACCCCCTATCTCTTATGATATTGTGAGAACAGAAGAGTATGGTCCATATAATCGTGTGCATCGACCAGCTAATGCACCCAGGCCGAATGTAACTAGTCAAAAGATCATGTATGTACACTCCTATAAAGGGAAACCATTTGACTATTACTTAGCTGACACTAAGAACAAATCAGATCAGTCCAAGGTGCTGACTGGTAAGATTTGGTTCTGTGATGCCCGAGGGAAACAACTCAAGTGTTTAAGGTTGTTCAAACGACCAATGTATATGTGGGTTCCCAAGGGTAGTACTAACACCCAAGGACCCAAAACAAAATGGGTACCTAAGACTTAACTTTTCTTGCAGGAAAGGAGGGACCTATACAGAAGAGGAGGTCTAGCAGGAGAAACTTGGTACATAGATAGTGGATGCTCAACTCACATGACAGGAACCAAAGCCCTGCTGACCAACTACATAGAGAAGAAAGGTCCAAAAGTCTTCTTTGGTGATAACGCGTATGGTAACACAAAAGGATATGGCACCCTTAAAAATGGTGACATTGAGGTACATGATGTATCATATGTAGAAGGTCTTAAGTTTAATTTATTATCTGTTTCTCATTTTTGTGACACTGGTTACTCAGTCAAATTCTCTAAAGATGAGTGTCTCATAAGTGATAAAAGAACAAAACAAAACCTTCTAACAGGATCTAGAAAGGGAAGTATGTATCTTGCAAATTGGAACAGCTGTCCTAAGGATACATGTCTGCTTGTGAAGAGCCCTAAAGATGTCAGCTGGCTATGGCACAAACGTCTTAGTCATCTGAACTTTAAGACTATGAACAAGTTAGCAACGGAATCCTTAGTTGATGGACTGCCTAATGAACTCTACTGCAAAGATCAGGTATGTAATGCATGTCAACAAGGAAAGCAAACAAAGGTCTCCTTCAAGACCAAGAAGACAGCATCAACCAGCAGAGTTCTTGAATTGCTTCACATGGATCTCTTTGGACCAATCACTCCAACCACTCTAACAGGGAGGAAGTACACTCTTATTGTTGTAGATGATTATTCCAAGTTTACTTGGGTTATCTTCTTATACAAGAAGAGTGAAACACAGCAGAAGCTCCCTGAACTATTGAAGAGGATCCAAGTAGAGAAAGGAGAACCAATTGTGAAAATTAGAAGTGACAAAGGCACTGAATTCATTAACTCTTATATTATTGCCTATTGTACTTCTAATGGTATTCAGCATGAGACAAGTGCAGCAAGAACACCACAGCAGAATGGTGTAGCTGAAAGAAGAGTCAGAACACTCAAAGAAGCTGCCAGAACACTCCTTGCTGAATTCTCCACTCCTAAGAAGCTATGGGCAGAAGCCATCAACACAGCTTGTCACACTCAAAACAGGTCAGGTATTCACAAAATTCATGAGAAAACCCCATATGAACCGTGGAAAGGAAGAAAACCTAGAGTATTTTACTTTCATATATTTGGTTGTAAGTGTTTCATTCACAACAATGGGAAGAGTAAGTTGAATGCTTTTGATGCCAAAGCAGATGAGGGGATATTCTTAGGATACTCCTCTACTAGCAAAGCATTTAGAGTACTCAACAAACGAACCCTTCTTGTGGAAGAAACACCTCATGTTGTTTTTGATGAATCTTGTGAAAAGAATGCAGTAGAAACAAACTCAGCTGCAGATCAGATGAGAAATCTAATGATCAAACCCAAACCAGATGAGTTCATTGAAGTAAATGAACCTTTTCCTGAAGAACCAGAGGAAGATAAGCCTCATAGACCTGTCACTAGATCTCAAACTCAAGCAGGACAAGCTTACCAGAATCAAGATGCACCAATCCCAAATGCCAGGGGGAATGATCTCTTTGACACACAAGATACAGATGATGATCGACCTAATCAAGACAACCCTCCTGATGGCACTAGATCAGATGAGAATCCAAGCTCATCCAATGCAGATACTCCTGTGAGGCATACATGGAGGAACAACCATCCATCAAACCTCATCTTAGGAGGAGCTGACTCAGGTGTCAAGACCAGAAGACAACTGAATCAGAACTCACAGTCATCTATGTTCTGCTGGTGTGCTTTCCTATCCAACATTGAACCAGCTGACATAGAAGAAGCAATGACAGATAGCAATTGGATCACTGCTATGCAAGAAGAACTAAACCAATTCGAAAGAAATGAAGTCTGGGAATTGGTAGATCGTCCTGAAAACCACAATGTAGTAGGAACAAAGTGGGTATTCAAGAACAAGAAGGACGAAAATGATGTGATAACTAGAAATAAGGCAAGGCTAGTTGCAAAAGGATATTCACAATCTGAAGGGATTGACTATGATGAAACTTTTGCTCCAGTAGCCAGATTAGAAGCCATTCGACTGTTTCTAGCTTATGCATCATATATGGGCTTCAAGGTATATCAAATGGATGTCAAGAGTGCTTTTCTAAATGGTATTCTGGTAGAAGAAGTATATGTAGAGCAGCCTCCAGGATTTGAAAAAGGTGATCAAGTATATCGACTGAAGAAGGCTCTCTATGGTCTAAAACAAGCCCCTAGAGCTTGGTATGACACATTGTCACAATTCCTACTTGACAATGGATATACAAAAGGAAAAGTGGATAGAACTCTTTTCAGAATACAAGAAGGAGAAGACATCCTAATGGTGCAAATATATGTAGATGATATTATATTTGGATCACCCAATCAAGAGATGTGCAAGAAGTTCTCTGAACTTATGGAAGGAAAGTTTGAAATGAGCATGATGGGTGAGATGAACTACTTCCTAGGACTTCAAGTCAAGCAGAGTTCAGAAGGGATCTTCATCAACCAATCCAAGTATACCAAGAGCCTATTAGAAAGAATCAAAGCTCTACAAAGCAAGACTGCAAGGATTCCAATGATGACATCTTTCAAAATGGAACCAGATGAGTCTGGAAAGGCAGTTGATCAAGCTGAATATAGAGCACTGATTGGATCTCTACTATACCTTACAGCTAGCAGACCAGACATAACATTTGCTGTAGGAGTATGTGCTAGGTTTCAAGCAAACCCAAAGCAAAGTCATCTAGAAGCAGCAAGGAAGATTCTCAAGTACCTAAAAGGAACAGTCAACCTAGGACTATGGTACCCTGCTGATGACAATCTAAAATTGAGTGGCTATTCTGACTCAGACTATGGAGGATGTAGAATTGATAGGAAATCCACATCTGGAACCTGTCAATTTCTAGGCAACAAGCTGATATCATGGTTCTCTAAGAAGCAAACCTCAGTTGCAACCTCCACCACTGAAGCAGAATACATGGCAGCTGGTAGTTGTTGTAGTCAGCTGCTCTGGCTAGTTCAACAACTCAAGGATTACAATGTAGAGGCAAGAGAAGTCCCTATTTATTGTGATAGCAGCAGTGCCATTGCCATCACTCAAAATCCAGTCCTCCACACAAGGTGCAAGCATGTCGACATTCGACACCACTTCATAAGAGACCACCTTGAAAAGAAGGACATCAAGATGGAGAAAATTCACACAGATATCCAAAGAGCAGACATCTTGACTAAGCCCCTAGCTGAAGAAAGGTTCAAGACCCTATGTTACAGCTTAGGACTCCTGGACCCAAGCACATGAAGAAGGAAAGATCAGCTGAAAACCTCAGCTGATCCAAGTGCAGCAGACTAGGAGGATCAGATGAGGTGAATAGACACCCTCATCTTCAGGTAAGTTCTTTCCCAATGAAGACAAATAAAGCTGAGGGAAAACTTAGAGTCATCTAATCAAGGGGGAATCAATGATACCTTAAGAATCCTTGATGAAATACTCTAAAATCTGCATTGCATATCATATATATATATATACAGCAGACTTGAACAAAGTTATTTGATTTCTTTACTCTAAGCAATGTATACTATGTATAATAATAAACTATTCTTCATAAAATACTTTATTTATATACATACATACAGTATACTATTGAGTTATACTTGGTTGGATTAATACACCATCCTCACCGACTCAACAGTATGCATGCACTGTACGGATTTCAAATAACTCTTGCTCAAAAATTTATAATTTCTGCATTACATAAGATAAATGTGAACCCTTAGATCAAGAATCTCACTGTTGATCTTAAGAAGTAACTTTTCAGAAATTCAGACCTATCAACTCTATAGTTTTGTCATCTTTCACTCCACTACCTCATTTCTACCCCTATAAAAGGAGGAAGTTATGAGAACACCTAAGAACACAGATCACTAACTATTATTTTTTGTTTCAGGAATGGAGACAATCGAAAGAAGAGATGGAATGGAGATCATCCTTCAACCAAGGTCTTGGGTGAAGGAGATGAAGCTTTGTCCAGAAGATGAAGATGATGCAGATCAACACACTTGGCTTACTCAACATGAGTTTGCCTATGAAAACTAGAGGAAAGAGAGACGTCCTTATTGAAAACTAGAGGAAAGAGAGATGGAGAAGACAAAGTAGCAAGCAAGCAGAGCTTCTTCTCCAGGGGGAAGTTCTACATGGAGAGCTTGTTATCAAAAGCTACTGTGTCTAAACAGAACATGAAGGCTAAGTCCATGGCCCTCTCTTCAGACTCCATTGAAGCCTCTTCCAATCTTCCTTCTCCTTCAAGAGAAGCGAAGAAATTCAAAAAGGACACATTTGATGCTACAACCCATCTGATGATGAGGAACATCAGATGGTAAGGGCAATCAGAATCAATGGGATATCATCCAGGCTGATCATCTACATATTGATTTGATGGTCCTACTTGATTCAGATAGAGCTGGAAGATCCATCAAACCAGGTTGGATCATCACTCACAATAAAGCTGGAAGATCCATCATCCAGGTTGGATCATCACAGCAACAACGAAGGATTCATCAAGCCAGGTTGGACCTTCAAAGCACAGAAGATTTACTCAGCAAATCTCAATCCTCCACTCAGCTGATCAGAAGACCAACTCAGCTGACCAGAAGACTTTCAAGGAAAATCAGCAGACCTCTTGAAGAAATCAGAAGACTTCACTCTGCTGACCAGATCACTTGATTTTAGAGTTTAAATGACTATCTTTGATCATGTAATTCATTCTAGATTTATTCCTGAATGTAATTAAACAAATTGGCCTATATAAGGAATGCAATTCACTTATAAAAAAACGGCCTTGATGATCAATTCTTGCCACAAAATTAGTCACAACGGCTATTTTTGGTAATGATGTCATTAATACTCAATTACCAAATTGCCAGCAAATCAACTGTTGCCACATGGCAAATTCAGCCGGCAAATTTAAAGAAAGGCCCGAAATCAAAGAAGAAAAATCTTGGGCTCTACTCCACAATTACACCCAAATCTGACCGTTAGATCAAGAATCGTTGGAGTATATACACACCCTTAAAACTCTCCCAAACCCTTTCGCTCACATTACTCAATTGCTCTCAATACTCTCTCGTTCTGCAAATTCCTTTCAAGCTCTCAAAACCTAACACTCAAACTCTACTATGGCATGTTGGAAATTATCCCAATACCCAATAGTAGTCCCCCAACAATGTGGTCCCCAATTCTTGTGGTCCCCAACTCCTTTGTGGGAATATTATGGGACCACATTCCCCATCTCCTTTGTGGGGAATTATTGGCACTTGTGGGTTATGGACCGTCACGCTAGGGATCCTTTGAGACTCCCTTTAAAATTACCAAGATCTATTTGAAACGTCTTTTTTGAGACTCCCAAAAATCTTTTGAGATGCCCTAGGGATCTTTCGAGACTCCCGGGAATCCTTTAAAATTACCAGGATCTATTTGAGACGTAATTTAAATATGAATTATCATAAATCTAATTTTATAATTTAAACAAATTAAATCAACTAATTCATGTAATGAATGTACGGTAAATAATTAAATCCCTAAACATGCGGAACTAAGGGATTACGTGTTTACCTTTGAATCGGAGAGATACCGTTGAGAAGAATAACAACTTCAACCCAATTGCCTTCTCGAGTATTCCCTAAGTCCTAGCCCGTTGATCCGGTGGGAGATCTCACGAACTAATAACTCTCAAGGAAGAATTAATTTTCTCTTGTTGCACACACTGTAATTTCGAAAATTACAGATCTCTCTTTTCCGTATTTTATGGAGAAGACCGATTTTTTTTTTCTCAACTCTTAAAACTAAGAGTGGCGGTTTTTTTACTCTATTTATAAGAGAGAATAGCAAATTTATTTATTAGAAAATATTGGAGATCTAGAAATATTTTATTCTCCAAGAGATATTATATTATTTCCATATCTTTCTCCATAATATTCTCTCCCCAAAATAAGCGCTACTTTCCTCTCTTTCTTGCAACAAGATTAATTCTTATCTTTTTAATTACCTTAGTTAATGGACTTTTATTGGGCTACTTGAGGGGCCTTTAGGAGAATTAGGATTGGACCTCCCAATGGGCCCAAAAATCAATATTGAGCCACAATATTTTTCCAGCTCATTAATATTAATTCATTCCACTATAGAATTAATATTGCACTATCCATCCTAACCCATATTACGAAATATGGCTCCCGGTTATTATTTCCCGTGTTTAAGATTCAATGTCCATCAATTAATTTAAGCTACTGAATGCTTTAATTAATTAATATCTTTTATTCCTTAGAGTAAGGACAGCTCAACATTATTATCATACCGGAAATAAATTCCACTGATCAGATTTGATATGATAAACCTTCTGAGCCCACCAAGGGGACATAATCAACTTGACACTCCAAGACACGATTCTCTGTATTAATTTTGGCAATCTGTCCTATAATTAATAATATTGCCCAAAATATAAAGTATTGAATCACATTGATTCTTTACCCATAATAAATCAAAGCAATACTTCTTAACTACAGACAATTCCATTTAAGTGACAGAGATTAAGAAATCAACAACCACTGAGGTCTAATTCTTCATTCCTTAAGCCAGTCTAGAAGAATTACCTCTCTGTAGGTCCTATTCAGCACATCAAAATGCACTAGTGTAATCTCTTGGTCAAGACAAACCAATCTGAGCCTTACACCTCAACTTCTACCAATGGATTGTTCAATTCCATCTAAGTTGTGAATCAATTGTACTTATATACAAGGAACTGACAATGTGATCTTCTGTGATCTTCTACACACCACATTGTCTACAATGTAAAGTACATCTGAACGTTTATGCAATAAATAATTACCATTCATTATATTTAAAGCAACCAGTGACAAAAATTTATTCTCATTAATAAGTGCAAAAATCAGTTTGTATACATAAGTAGCACTAAAAGCATACTTGCCAGTATAACCCTAACAATCTCCCACTTATACTCAAAGTCTGCTTTTAAGTATACTACAGCACGTCCATGTTCTACATGTCCTAATAAATTCTCCCACTTATACTCAAAGCAGCTTGGCAACGCACTTGACCCCCATTCCTTCCACATGTCTCTCGAATGTACTCTGAGGCAGACCCTTTGTGAAGGGATCAGCTAGGTTGTCTTCCGATGCGATCTTTGCCACCACTATATCTCCTCTCTTAACGATTTCTCGTATAAGATGGTATTTCCTTTCAATGTGTTTGCTTGCCTTGTGAGCTCTTGGTTCCCTTGAATTTGCAACTGCTCCATCATTATCGCAATAAATAGTGATAGTGCTGGGCAAATTCGGAATCACATCCAAGTCCACTAAGAAGTTCTTAAGCCAAACCGCTTCTTTCGCTGCTTCACAAGCAGCTACATATTCGGCTTCCATGGTAGAATCAGCGATGCATTTCTGCTTCACACTTCTCCATGTCATGGCTCCACCCCCCAAACAAAACACACTACCCGAGGTAGATTTTCTAGAATCCATGTCTGATTGGAAATCTGAGTCCGTATAACCCACAGGGAATAGACTGTCTGACTGATAAACCAACATTCTATCTCGAGTTCTTTTTAGATACTTGAGAATGTTTTTAACTGCAGTCCAATGTTCTTTCCCTGGGTTACTTTGATATCTTGCTACCATGCCTACAGCAAAACAAATATCCGGTCTCGTGCACAGCATTGCATACATGAGGCTTCCAACTGCCGATGCATATGGAATGTTTCTCATCTCATCCATCTCCTTTTGTGTCTTAGGACACGTCTCTTTAGATAGATGAATTCCATGTCTGAAAGGAACAAATCCTTTCTTGGAATTTTGCATGCTGAATCGTTTCAAAATAGTGTCTATGTATGAGGTTTGGGATAAGCATATCATCCTTTTCTGGCGATCTCGAGTAATCTTAATCCCAAGGATGTGACCAGCTTCTCCTAAATCCTTCATATCAAACTGTTTTGACAACCATACCCTCACGTCTGTCAACACCTTTTTATTGTTTCCAATAAGCAGAATGTCGTCTACGTATAATACTAAGAATACCAAGGCAGTTCCGATACACTTCTTATAGACACAACTCTCAAACTCATTTTGATCAAATCCATAGGATTGTATCACCTGATCAAAACACTGATTCCAAGCTCGCGATGCTTGCTTAAGTCCATATATTGACCTTTTAAGCTTGCATACAAGATTCTCTTGGCCTTTTTCAATGAAGCCTTCGGGTTGGCGCATGTAGATTTCTTGTTCAAGACTTCCATTTAGGAAAGCTGTCTTGACATCCATTTGCCAGATCTCAAAGTCTAGGTGAGCTGCAATCGACAAGAGAATACGGATAGACTTAAGCATAGCTACAGGCGAAAAGGTCTCCTCATAATCGATTCCCTCTTTCTGAGTATATCCTTTTGCCACTAGTCTAGCTTTGAAGGTTTCAACCTTCCCATCTGATCCTCTTTTTCTCTTGTAGACCCACTTGCATCCAATAGGTTTTACACCTTTGGGTGGTTCCACAAGCTCCCACACTTTGTTATGATCCATAGACCCCATTTCTGCTTCCATTGCAGTTTGCCAAGAATCTGCATCCTTGTCTTGGATTGCCTCATCGTACGTCCAGGGGTCAGATTCATCCTCTCCGGGGACCAAGTCCGAAGACTCTCCCACGAACATGAATCGCTCAGGTTGTCTCACAACCCTCCCACTACGACGAGGTTCCGGTTGTGTTTGTGTATCGCTTGGTACATCTACTTGTACACTTGGTATAGGAGTTGGCCCTCTTAGTTCATTTAAGGTAATCTCACTCTTGGGCTTTCTATTACTCATATAGTTTTCTTCCATAAATCTAGAATGTGTGCTTATCACAATTCGCTGATCCTTTGGACTATAGAATAAACCCCCTTTCGTTCCTCTAGGATATCCTACAAACAGCCTTAATTCTGAACGAGGATCTAACTTTCCAGCTTCCTTGTCCAACACGTATGCAGGACACCCCCAAATTCTTATGTGTCTTAGACTAGGCTTTCGCCCGCTCCACAATTCTGTAGGGGTTTTAGGAACTGATTTGGAAGGTACCAAATTCAGAATGTAAGTCGCTGTTTCCAAGGCATGACCCCAAAACGACTTAGGTAAATCTGAATAACTCATCATAGATCTGACCATCTCTAAAAGAGTTCGATTTCTTCGCTCTGCAACCCCATTTTGTTGAGGGGTTCCGGGTGCAGTTAATTGGGATACAATCCCTTCGCCTGATAAGTAGCCCAAAAATTCATTGCTGAGGTATTCGCCTCCACGATCTGATCGTAGAAACTTGATACTCTTTTCCCTATGCTTTTCCGCTTCAGCCTTAAACTCTTTGAATTTATCAAAGGTCTCAGACTTATGCCGCATTAGATAGATGTATCCATATCTTGAGTAATCATCGATAAAAGTAACGAAATACTCAAAACCTCCCTTTGCTTGAATTGACATTGGTCCACATACATCAGTATGAACGAGTTCTAACACTTCACTAGCTCTATTCCCCTTTGCCCCAAAGGCTCTTTTGGTCATTTTACCCTCTAAACATGATTCACATGTTGGAAACGGCTCAACCTGGAGTGATTCCAACAAGCCGTCGTTCACCAACCTTTGAATCCTTCTTAGATTAATATGACCAAGTCTAAGATGCCACAGAAGTGTTTCGTTCATGTCTGAAGAATGCTTTCTTTTCTTAGAAATAGTCGATGTGTTATGCGATTCATTTTGTGTGGAATGTGCACAATTAATAGTATAAAGATTATTCACCAATGCTCCCGAACAGATAATCTCGTCATCACGACAAATAACGACATTCTTATTAAAAGAAACTGAATATCCATCCAAAATTAGTTTAGAAACTGAAATCAAATTCTTTCTAAAACTCGGAACATAAAGAACGTCTTTTAAAACTAAAATTCTATCACTAAAAGATAGTTGCACATCTCCCACTGCAACAGCCGCCACTTTCGTAGCATTGCCCATGGTGATGATGATCTCACTCCCACTAAGTTGTCGGGTTAGCTTGAACCCCTGAAAATCGAAACAAATATGATCAGTGGCTCCCGTATCCACCACCCACGAATGGGAAGAATACACCGCTAAACAAGTTTCAATTACTAGTGCGTGAGAATTACCTTGCTTACCAGCCTTCTTAGGCTTGGTACAGGCTGACTTCCAATGTCCTTTCAGACCGCAACTAAAGCACTTTCCCTTAGTGGTCTTTTTCTTGACACCTCCCTCAATTGGCATCTTTTCCTTGTTTTTAGCTTGTTTCTGGCCATTTGCCTTCTTCTTCTTTCCACCTTTCGGTGCAGAATTAGAAGATGGACCGTTTGCCAACATAGCCGTATGCTCGTTCCTTGGTCCCATTAACATCTCAGCCGAAACCAAAGCTTGCAAGAGCTGAGCCAACGTATACTCTTGATTATTCATCGTATAGTTCAGTTGGAACTGCTCAAAACTTTTCGGTAGAGAATGGAGTACGAAATCGATCTGCGTTTCCGCATCGAATTCAGCACCAAGAATCTCAAGTTTGTTAAGAAAACCCATCATCTTAAGAACGTGATCCCTCACGGGCGTTCACTCGACCATTTTCTGTGATAACATATCTCGCATGGTCATTTGTCTAGCCGTACGATTCTGATGAGCAAAAAGTTCATTAAGGTTCATCATAATAGCTGAAGCGGATTCCATGTTCTGGTGTTGGTGTTGCAACACATCTGACATTGAAGCCAAGATGGTACACCTAGCCATTTCATCGGATCTCATCCACTCCTTATGATATTCCTTATCTTCTTGGTTCGTCTCATCCGTAGGGGCAGGGGGTTTAGGTTCATCAAGTTCCCACTTATGCTGTTGTGCAGTCAAGACTATAAATAAATGTCTTTTCCAATCCACATAATTCTCTCCTTCCAATTTATTTTCTTTAAGTATACTAAACAGTGGGTTAAAAGGAGACGACATGCTGAACTGAGAATAAAATATACAATTTGTATTAATATCCTATTAACAAAAAAATTATCACATAATTTGATCACATGTACTATATCAAAAACCTCAAAAAACCGATATAAACATGCATCAACCAACATCTTAAAACTAATTTAAGTAAGTCACGATGAGTGTGATCGTTTACTCAAATACATTTAAGCAGGTTACAAACAAAGCAGTTACAAACTTTTAATTCAAAATTAGTAGTTGGCTTCAACCTGGCCATATAAAATTGACAGGGACTCCGATGGGGAGTTAATATATCAATTTTATACCTAAGTAATAACCATAATTAAATACATGACTATTATTTCGTTTTGAATAAGCCACTCGATGGGAGGGTCATACCGCCACTAGTAATAATCCACAATCATCCTTAAAGGAATTTATTCATGTGAACTTATCTTTTGACCTATCCGATAGGGAGAGAGGCGCTTGCCAATGCGTAGCCAAAAGACTTCACAAATAAATAAATTATGGAGGCCATTTAATCAATTTATTATCTTAAATAAATTTAATTAATAAAAAAACATACTTAGTAATTTTTTTAAACTAGAGGTTTTTCACGAATTCTCATGCAGAATTAACAAATAATCATAGCATAATAACAAAACAAAAATTAAACACAAATTAGGCAAACACGTCCAATTATCATGGTTTAATTTTCTCGTTTTGAAGGAACGAGAATTCGTACACCCACGACCGCAACAAAAAAAATCACGCCACGCCTACAAGCGACTCGTGTGGCTTGGTCGTCCGGGTGCCTCCGATTCTTTAATCCGTCTAACGGTCTTCGTCTTTGACCCGTTACAATTTATTTACAAAAAATAAATCTAACATCTAGACTAGTTTATTACAAATTAAATAATCTAATCTACCCGTGGATTTTCTCACGGGAAAAACAAATCTGACCGAATCAGATTAAAAACCACATTCAAACAACATAAATTAAAACATACATTAAAACCATGATAATTGGATACCTGCAAAAAAGATCTAACAATTCTACCATCCAAATATCAATTTAATGTAAATAGATTTAAATTCTAATTTAAATTACAGAGCCCAAAACCTTGGCTCTGATACCATCTGTTGGGAATTATCCCAATACCCAATAGTAGTCCCCCAACAATGTGGTCCCCAATTCTTGTGGTCCCCAACTCCTTTGTGGGAATATTATGGGACCACATTCCCCATCTCCTTTGTGGGGAATTATTGGCACTTGTGGGTTATGGACCGTCACGCTAGGGATCCTTTGAGACTCCCTTTAAAATTACCAAGATCTATTTGAAACGTCTTTTTTGAGACTCCCAAGAATCTTTTGAGATGCCCTAGGGATCTTTCGAGACTCCCGGGAATCCTTTAAAATTACCAGGATCTATTTGAGACGTAATTTAAATATGAATTATCATAAATCTAATTTTATAATTTAAACAAATTAAATCAACTAATTCATGTAATGAATGTACGGTAAATAATTAAATCCCTAAACATGCGGAACTAAGGGATTACGTGTTTACCTTTGAATCGGAGAGATACCGTTGAGAAGAATAACAACTTCAACCCAATTGCCTTCTCGAGTATTCCCTAAGTCCTAGCCCGTTGATCCGGTGGGAGATCTCACGAACTAATAACTCTCAAGGAAGAATTAATTTTCTCTTGTTGCACACACTGTAATTTCGAAAATTACAGATCTCTCTTTTCCGTATTTTATGGAGAAGACCGATTTTTTTTTCTCAACTCTTAAAACTAAGAGTGGCGGTTTTTTTACTCTATTTATAAGAGAGAATAGCAAATTTATTTATTAGAAAATATTGGAGATCTAGAAATATTTTATACTCCAAGAGATATTATATTATTTCCATATCTTTCTCCATAATATTCTCTCCCCAAAATAAGCGCTACTTTCCTCTCTTTCTTGCAACAAGATTAATTCTTATCTTTTTAATTACCTTAGTTAATGGACTTTTATTGGGCTACTTGAGGGGCCTTTAGGAGAATTAGGATTGGACCTCCCAATGGGCCCAGAAATCAATATTGAGCCACAATATTTTTCCAGCTCATTAATGTTAATTCATTCCACTATAGAATTAATATTGCACTATCCATCCTAACCCATATTACGAAATATGGCTCCCGGTTATTATTTCCCGTGTTTAAGATTCAATGTCCATCAATTAATTTAAGCTACTGAATGCTTTAATTAATTAATATCTTTTATTCCTTAGAGTAAGGACAGCTCAACATTATTATCATACCGGAAATAAATTCCACTGATCAGATTTGATATGATAAACCTTCTGAGCCCACCAAGGGGACATAATCAACTTGACACTCCAAGACACGATTCTCTGTATTAATTTTGGCAATCTGTCCTATAATTAATAATATTGCCCAAAATATAAAGTATTGAATCACATTGATTCTTTACCCATAATAAATCAAAGCAATACTTCTTAACTACAGACAATTCCATTTAAGTGACAGAGATTAAGAAATCAACAACCACTGAGGTCTAATTCTTCATTCCTTAAGCCAGTCTAGAAGAATTACCTCTCTGTAGGTCCTATTCAGCACATCAAAATGCACTAGTGTAATCTCTTGGTCAAGACAAACCAATCTGAGCCTTACACCTCAACTTCTACCAATGGATTGTTCAATTCCATCTAAGTTGTGAATCAATTGTACTTATATACAAGGAACTGACAATGTGATCTTCTGTGATCTTCTACACACCACATTGTCTACAATGTAAAGTACATCTGAACGTTTATGCAATAAATAATTACCATTCATTATATTTAAAACAACCAGTGACAAAAATTTATTCTCATTAATAAGTGCAAAAATCAGTTTGTATACATAAGTAGCACTAAAAACATACTTGCCAGTATAACCCTAACATGGCAATCATTGAAATTTACGACGAGAAGACCAAGAGCTCAGGCACCTTGGATGCTGCAAAGTGGTCCAAGGAAGGGAAGATGTTTACAGAGAATGCTCTGTTTTTCAAGGGCAAACACAAAGCAGAAAACAAGGAGATCCTTCTTCGCTGCATCAACCTCAACCTGCGAGATTTTCTGGAAGCAGCACCCACCAATGTTTACGAACAAGATGTGCTGGCTTTCTATGCAAACACTGTGATGAAGGGATCTTATGTCAAAAGTGTCATGGGTGGACACAAGGTCAAGGTAACAAGGGAAATTCTTCAAGAATTGTTTGGCTTGTCAAGGGGGAATGTAAATATCTCCACCTACATCATGGGTAGAGAAAAGAGTACATGGAGATGTTTACTGATGGAAGAATAAAGGCTATTGATGCCACTGGGCTCAAGAAATCCCAACTTGAACCTAAGTTCCAAACTCTGATGGATATAGCAGGCAAGATGCTGCTTGGTAACACCTTCAGCCATGATGCTGTTACCACTCTGAAAGTTCGAGTTATGGCTGCAATCTGGGATCAAATTGATGGAGATTGGCAAGGACTATTTCTGGATAGAATTGCTCTTGAGGCCAAGAAAGTGACCTTGGACTTACAGTCAAGAGAATGGAAGGTGACATCAACAGTCAGCTTTGTCAACAAGCTGAGTATCATCCTTCCAGAAGTACTCCCCATAAAGTACAAGATGGGACCTCATAAGACCTTTCACATCTCCAAATACTACTTAAGGAAGGAAGCGCTTGCTGAGGCAGCAAGGTTGAAAGAAGAGAGGAGGAAGTTGTTAGCTGAAGCATCTTCCAAAGACGTTGCTGAAGAGGCAGAAGAGTCTGCTCATGACTCTGCTGCTGAAGAAGAAGAGGAGCCATCCAAAGAAGAGGCTCAAAAGAAGGCTGCTGAGGATGATGATGATGACAATCAGACCTTAGCACAAAGAAGATATCTGATCAGATCAGGGCTCATCTCCCCATCTGACTCAGATGCCACTCCCACTGCCTCCCCTTTGAAAAAGGTAGGTACTTCTAATCCCCCTCTCACTTTCACACCTTCTAAGCTATCAAAGGGTCAGAAGAGAAAGAAGAACACTTCTTCTTTCACAAAGAAAACCAAGAAATTCAGGCTCCCTACTCCAATGAGCATAGCCCCTATTTCATCCTTCAACCCTTCTGATGAGTCCAACCCATCTGAGCCTCTAAACACTGATATCCAAATCCCTGCTGATACTCACACAGCAGAGGAACAAACTCAGCCACAACTACCCATTGAACCCCAATTGCCTAACCCTGCTGATGTTCAACCAGCAGACAACCAAACTCAGACCACCTCCACACCCCTACTGATGATCAAACTCAGATTATATCCACAATCCTTGCTGATATTCAAACAACAGATATCCAAGATCATCAAGCTCAAACATCTACTGATCTTCAAGTAGAAACTGAACCAGACCAGCAGACCCAAAACCCTGCTGAGGAACAAATCACTGAAGATCAATCTTAACTTCCTACCCAACAAGAAGAAATCACTTCCCAAATCCCTGCTGATACTCACACAGCAGAGGAAAATGCCCCAGCTACCCAAACTCCTACCATCACTGTCCCTTCTGCTCCAGTTGACATGGCACCAGAAGACCTGGTTCAAGATGGCCCTTCTCAATCTCAGTTCAGAATGGTGCACTACCCCATGTGCCAAACAGAGAAGATAATGAGGATGAAGATAGCCAACCTGCTCAAGTCCACTACCCCTGGAGTTGATGAGAATTCAATCCAGTTTGAACAAGTTCTTAGGGTATGCACTTGGATTGAACTCAGAAGAGATGATGTCGATGACCTTCTTGAGGTCGTGGAAGGAATGGGAGGAAAGGAAAACTTCCTCGACTGGGAAATGGAGCAAAAGGAAGTTGCTCAAGTTCGATCTTTTGCTCAGCTGCTATCAGATGAGGCACTGACTGCAGTTTGCAACCGGATTTTAGGAATCCCCACTGCTGATGTCTCTATCCCAGAAGGCTCATCGGATCAGCAGACAGCTGAACAAGTAAAATTTAAGGAATCAGCTGCAACAGCCTTGGTGGAAGACTCAGCTGCACCTGCAGAAGAATCAGCTGCATCAGCTGACAAAGAAGAGATTGACAAAGAAGTAGTCAGAGTACCAGCTCACTTCAAACCTTCAGACAATCTGACTCACTTCATTGACAATCAAGAGGATGCAGGCAGACGAATCATGACCCATCTGACTAAGGCCACTACCTGCTACCTCAATGAGGAGTACCTATCAACCGAAGAAAGAGGCAAAGCATTAATTGTTCATCCAAAGCCTCAAGGTACACCCTCTACTTCTACCCCATCTGTTGACCATACAGCAGACATCTGCTCCCAGGTCAAAGCTGCAATAGACTTGCACTTTGAGAAAGGTTTAGGCCTGCAGCTAGGAAGATATGTTGAGAAAGCTTCAAGGGAACAAAAGACTCGTCTTCATGACCAGATTCTTGACGTTGAAGACAAGTTTGGTGAAGCACTTCATCAGCAGATATGAGAATACTTGAGTACCTATCAGAAGTTGTCAGCTGACACCTCCAAAAGGTTTGCTGATCTTTACACTGATGAGATGCACCGCATGGAGACCACCTACACGTCCAGAATTGAAGAAGCTGAAGCAAGAGCCAAAGAAGGTCAAGCCCTTCTTAAGGCAGCTGCAAAGGAGAATGAGAAATTGCAGACTCAGCTGAAGGAGACAGCAGCCAAGTTGGAAGCTCTTACAACTAGATTTGAAGCTGCCTCCTCCTCCAATTCACATGCTGAAGTTCTAGAGCACAGCATAACCCATCTGACCCAAGTTGCCAAGGTCAATGCCATGGCAATGAAACAAACTCTGAAAGTGGAAATCATGAATTCCATGAAGCCTTTTGCGGCTGCACTTGCTGAAGCCAAAAAGGGGGAAGATATGTTGATAAAGGCTCTAGAGAAGTCTACTGCCCAGCAAGCTGAACTGGTAGTAGCACAAGATGACTTGACTGAAACCTTGGGTGGTTTAAAGAGCAAAATCAAGAACAGGCAAGGCAAAGACAAAGAAATTGCTCTAGAAGATACTCAAGCACCCACTCAAGCTCCTGCCAAGAGTCTACAGATCACTGCTCCTGTAGAACAAGTTTCTGAAAAGAGAATGACAAGGAAAAGAAAGGCAGATGAGCAAGCTCAGTCAGCTCAGACCAGCAAGAAATCAGCTCCAGCAGAGCCTACTGCAGAAGAGAAAGAGGCTCTAGAGTTGAAGAAAAAGAAATTGCTTGAAGCTCAAGAGCTTAAGCAAAAGAAGCTGAATGATGCGAAGGCAGTCAAAGCCAAATTTGAAAGAAGAATTGCCAAACTCAGGAAAGCAATGAAGGACAAAGCACAAGAAGACAGTGTCCTAGTGTTTGACAGCAATTATGTGGATTACTTAGCCCTTCAAGATGAGCTACCAAGATGGTATCCCCTGAAGAAGAAGTGGCAAATTCAACACCACATAGTAAGGAAATTTGGCCGTCTCCCTTCTTATGAAGAAGAATTTCTTCAATTCTCCCAGTTCATGAACATTGAAGATCCAGAGTTCTGGGAAGAAATTGTCAAGACAGCCAAAGGACTTGACAACTGCAGAATCCTAACTCCTGAAGAACCCAAATGGGATGCACCCCTTCTGGATTCAGGAAGAGCCAACATGATAGAAATCAAGAAGATTCTGTACAAGATCTATGAAGAGGAGAATGTTACAGAGGTACAACACATGGAAGAAGTTCGAGCTCGTCTGTACCTTGCCTACCGCGTTTGAAGATCAGAAGACCTGATGAAGACTACTTTAGAAGTTTAAAGAAACTATTACTTGTAATCTGTAAAAGCTCTATATATATTCAAGTTATAGTTCTTTTTGCTTACAAGACAAATTCTCATTGTCTTCATCAGATGCTTCAGTCTTAGCATGTTATAAACTCTTATCTTATTTCATTAAGAGCATTTATCAAGTATAGTTTTGGCTTCATCAAAAAGGGGGAAATTGTTGGGATATAAATTCACCATAAGCCCCACTTGATGTTAGAATAGTTTTTGAAAGTGTGTGTGCTTGCGAAATCAGAGATGTTGTCTGTTGTGTTGGAACAATCTAGACAACACTATGCAGCGGAAATTAAAATGCACGTACTGAAAATAGAAGTATTCAAAATTTGCATATGTTCACTATATAAAAATATGTGAAACGAGTACAACCTCTTTGAGGTGTATAATTACACTACGAAAGTGTATAATAATTTACTAAGTTCTATGAAACTATCTCCCTCATAGATCTAATCACACAACCTAGTAAATAAAACTATGTTCTAACACACTATTATTCGGGTTTACAATAATGTGAAGAACTACAAGAAGAAACAAAGATATTTCTAACTAGAAGCGTATATAGCGTTCAATAGAGTAGTAGTCGATTTCAGCTTTTCTTCTTGTGTATCTTGTGTTGAGGGCAGCTTCTGTATTTATAGGCTTCATTCACGAACTGCCATCAACTCCCATGATCACCTCAACCTTGAGATCATGCGGTTATAAAACTTCTCTCCACCACTCCTAGAATTTAGGGACTTGTTATACCATGGCCTAATAACTTCTCACTCCCACGCAGTGGCATGACTTGGTGTTGCCCACGTCTTCTAACTGCTCTGGGGACATCATTAGACAACAAGCGTAAGATAAGAGTTAGTGAGAAAAGGAAGGGCAAATTCTGATGTTGTCATGAGTGTTGGGAACATTAAACACAACACTCGGCTGTTAGTGTTGGATCATTAATCATAACACTCATCTCAACATCAACAATCTCCCCCAATTTGACCTTTCTACATCAACACAACTGAAGTTCACACAACAGATATATTGATTAAGAAGTTTACACAATTGATATTCAAAAAAATTGAAGTAACAATCTGTATAAGATCAAATTAAAGTAAACAACATCTAAACCAAAAAAAACTTGTTTAGATTTAAATAACTAGAGCAAAAGTAAATCCTAAATAATTATAGAATGTAATAAAGACAGAGTTTGAGAAAATAAAAACATAAGTACAAAGCTTTTACAACAAGGAAAGAACTGAAATTAACACAAGGGAAAGGATTGGGCTGAAATGTATCAGCTGCATCTCCATAGTCTGCATTTACTCCCCCATTGTGTAAGCTCTCCCCCTGTCTTCAAGCTTATCATTTATCCAGATCACCATAGAGATCCTGGATATCCTGTGCATCTCCCTCAGTCATTTCAGTGTCCACAGCAGGTTCATCAGCTCGGCCAGAAACTGAATCCGGTTGTTTATCTACAGTAGGAGCAACAATGTCAACAATGTTAGTGGACTGATTGTGTGAACTGTCAGCTACTCCCCCTGTTGAAGTGGAAAGAAGATCCATCCAAAATTTCTTTTGGACTAGAAGATCCTCCACAGAATGCTGCAAGTTAAGAATAGAACCCTGCAAAATATCAATCTGCCTCATAATATAGTGTGAAGACAAATAGATTGAGGAGGCAGCTCCTTCTGGAGGCAGTGTGGTATTGTGGAAGGGATCATTTGCTGGAACACTACTGGGGCCTGCTTCATCATTATTCCTTTTCAAAGGAAGATCAACCACCCTTTCACCTTGGATGAGGAACTGATTTGAGATGCTAAAACTTGGGACATATGTGCTTATGACCTCATCTTCAAATCTCTCAAAAGCTTTGTCCAACATGTATGTGTACACAAGGCATGGGTAGGGTAGGATACCTCTCCCCGTCATGTCAGATTTAAAGGTCATCATGTTGGTGAAAATAACCTGTCATAGGTTAAATCTTTTCAAGTGCCCAATCTTGTACATCAGGACAGCTTGTTCTAAGGTGAGAGTGGTGTTGTTTGTAGTAGGCAGCCAATTAAAACACACCAACTTATGTAAAACATAATATAGACTTGTGAGTTTAGAGGCCAAAATCCTTCTTCTCCATTTAGTGATTACTCCCCCAGTCAAGATGCTTATCATCACATCATGATCAGTAACAACAGGATCCTCCATAATCTTAGTTTTAAGTAAAATATTGATCCTTCTAGGGGTAATCATGTGCCTATTTCCTCTAAACCAAAAAGTACCATATCTTGTAGAGTTGGGATCACCAGCAAATTGAGGGATGTTTGCATAAAATTCGTATATCCAATCAACAACATAGGGACAAGCAAATTGCAAAGCATGCAGCAAAGATCTTTCTTTAAACCAATCAAGCAGATTCATATCCTCAAAATCAGAAGTTTTAATCAATCTTTCACTTATAATCTGCCTAGTTCTTATGGTTCTATACTGTATGCTTGACTTATCATTGTAATCTTCATCAGAATCACTATTCCTATCATCAGAAGAGAAAAGTACCTCATGTTCATCCTCATCTGATGAATTGGATGACTGTTCGGGTTCTGATTGATCTGGTGTTGCCATCGGAGAGGCAACACTTTCGGGCTCTCGAAGCCTTTTTGATCGTCGAACTGGTGGAGTTGGTTCACTTTCCTCCTCCATTTCCTCAGCAACTTCGTTCACATCCTCTTCATTAACAGCCACTTCTTCTTCCATTGAAGGAGCAGGTTGTTCAGCCTCTGTTTCTGGTTCTGGTTCAGAATCAGATACATCAATTGGCTCAGAGGCATTCCCATCCGTTCTGAGCTTTTTCCCTTTTCCAGAGTAATCAACAATTTTGCCCAGATTCCTTTGGGACTTTCTCTTACCACCAGGCCATTTTCGTGCAGGTGGAACAACAGTAGCTTTCTTTTTGCCCTTTTTGTTCCGATGAATTCTTTCGAACTTTGTGGCCAGGACTTCTTCATCCGAGGACTCCATCTGAGTTTGCATGTCCACATCCCCTTTGAACATGGCATTATCTAGCGTTTCTCCCTCAAGCACTAAAACAGGGTGATTTGTTTTCAGGCTTAGGGTTTCAAAAGCTTCTTTTAGTGTATTGAACGGGGTGCCCAGAGGGAAGTGTAAGGTGACTGGGGTATTTTCTGGTACGGGAGCTTCAGATGAGGGCTCATCTGGTGTGTTGGAGGTTGGAATTTATGCATCGGCATTTGCGTTCGCGATTTCTGTGCGAATATCGTATGGATTGTAGGGTACGATTTCAAGAGGGGTTGTCTGAGTAGGTTCTTCTTCTGAAGCGAAAGGAACCACTATTGTGCCGACGGTGAACGACAGAGAGTTTGGTGAGTTGGATGACGCCATATCAGCAAGAAGATTGAGAGGGTCTGTAGAAATTCTGTTGCTTGAATTCGGGTTTGAGTGTGTAGCAATGATCGAAGGGGTGGACATATTTGAACCTGTACACACAAAACAAGACAACAAAATTAATTTTTGAGACCTTTCGAATTCTGTAAGCACAATATAAGTTAGTAATCAAACAGTGTGAGTCTAAGGGAACTGGATATACTTGAGTGCTACAAATATAATTAATGTCTGTAATTACCAGGCTTAATTGTGTTAACAAGGCTTTTCAAGTATTTTCCAACACTGTAATGGAGATTCATCTTATATGGAGAGTTGAGAAGAAGAAGTTACACGATTTTTGGAAGTGAGGGAAGTGAAGTAGTGGAAGTAACTTCCCCACTAATTGATCGTGGATAAAAAGGAGAATAAAAAATCTGGAAAAACAAAATTAAATAAATGCGAAGTATAATAACTGAAATAATAAAGCAAGGCAAGATTAAGTCAAATTAAATATTTCAGAGAATAATATTTAATAATTATCAAAAATAACTAATTCCATGAAAATTGGGATAAGAATCTGAATTAACGAGTGTTTTGATTATTGTTGGCATTCTATACACCTCAACACAGTTTTTTCATGATTTTTCATCATATGTGTTGCTCTAATATCTTTTTCTTTTTATCACACTTCACATTGATCCATCTTTTGAAAAGAGTGCATCGTAGTAGCGAACTCCGTGCCCCATAGTTACTCAATGGATTTGTGAATATATTGATGCAATTTATATCACCTTTTGAAAAGAGATCATCGTAGTAGCGAGCTCCGTGTCCCATAGTTACTCAGTGATTTATAAAGCATCTAATATGTGATTTTTCTTTTGTAGCATTTGAGAGGTGTATAGGCTCTTTAGTATTTTTCACAAGTCATTCAAAATTCAAATATCAATCACAAGGAATTTCATTATTTCAACAATTACGAAAATTAAAGCAAGGAAACACATAAGTGACATATCTTAGTGTTGTCTCAAATGCTGCCGCATTTGATACAACACCCTTGATCATATTTTCAGATATTACATAAGCCAATAGATTTTCGTAGAGAAGAAAACCTCTTATCATCAAGAGCTTTAGTGAATATATCAGCTAATTGTTTTTCAGTAGATATGTACTCCATCTTAACAACTTCCTTTTCAACAAGATCTCTTATAAAGTGATGTCTAATACTTATGTGCTTTGTTAATGAGTGTTGCACTGGATTTTTTGAGATATTTATAGCACTAGTATTATCACAGTATACAGTTAGAACATCACTAGGTAAGCCATAATCATGAAACATTTTTTGCAACCAAAGTAATTGAGTACAACAACTCCCTGCTGCAATGTATTCTGATTCAGCTGTTGATTTAGACACACAGTTCTGTTTTCTACTGTGCCAAGAGATTAAGTTGTTCCCCATATAGAAACAGCCACCACTTGTGCTTTTCCTATCATCACAGTCTCCTGCCCAGTCTGCATCACTGTAACCTATGAAGGTGCAGTTTGTGTCTTTGCTGTACCAAATACCTAAATCACATGTACCTGCAACATACTTAATGATTCTTTTAACAGCATTCATATGTGATTCTTTGGGATTAGCTTGGTATCTAGCACATAAGCAAACACTGAACATAATATCAGGTCTGCTAGAACTCAAATATAACAGACTCCCAATCATAGACCTGTACAGTGTTGAGTCAACATTTTGGCCAACACTGTCCTTACTCAGTTTCTGAGTAGATCCCATAGGTGTTTTCATATGTTTAGCACTCTCTAAACCAAACCTTTTTACTAGACTCTTAGCATACTTACTTTGTGAGATAAAAATCCCATCTTTTTGCTGTTTGATTTGCAGTCCTAGAAAGTAATTTAAATCACCCACCATGGACATTTCAAAGGTAGATGTCATCTCATTCACAAAGTGTTTAAGCATATTGTCACAAGTAGAACCAAATACTATATCATCAACATAGATTTGAGCAATCATAATATCATTTTTATCATATTTGATGAATAGTGTTCTATCAGCTTCTCCTCTTACAAAACCAAACTTAATTAGGAAATCTGTCAACCTTTCATACCATGCTCTAGGTGCTTGTTTCAAGCCATATAGAGCCTTTTTCAATTTATAGACATGATCAGGAAAGTCAGGGTTTTCAAAACCTTTAGGTTGTTCAACATAAGCTTCTTCATTTAGAATACCATTTAAAAAAGCAGCTTTTACATCCATTTGGTGCAGTTTTATATTAATATAGCATGCAATGGCAAGTAAGAGTCTAATGGATTCTATTCTAGCAACAGGAGCAAATGTTTCATCAAAGTCTACACCTTCTACCTGAGTATATCCTTGAGCAACCAACCTAGCTTTGTTTCTAATGATATTTCCCATTTCATCAGTCTTGTTTTTGAAAATCCATTTAGTTCCTATAACATTAATATGTTCTGGTCTAGGAACTAATGTCCACACATCATTCCTAACAAATTGATTAAGTTCTTCATGCATAGCTTCTATCCAATTTTCATCTTCTAAAGCTTCATTAACAGATTTGGGTTCAATCTCAGAGTGATAACATTCATGATTTACCTTACTACACATGCTTGACATACATATTGATCTTACCACATCCTTTGAATTCATCCCCATTTTTCTTCTGGTTTGAACACCTGTAGACTGCTCACCAATAATTTGGTCTTGTGGATGATATTTCTGAATCCTTATGGAAGGGGTTTTCTGGAGATTATACAGATTTTCAGGATCTGTATTATCAGATGTTTCCTCTGGTATGTCATCATTTTTCTCAACATTCTGAACCTGTTCAACATTTTCAGTAATGATTGGTACATTAATCAAGTCTGAAATGTCTTCATCTTCAATGCTTTTACCTGTAATGCTTGTATCATCATCAAAAACAATATTTACAGATTCTTGTACAGTATCAGTCCTAAAGTTATAAATCCTATAGGCTTTGCTGTTTCTTGAGTAACCAAGAAAGAAGCCTTTATCACTTTTTGAGTCAAACTTATGTAGCTGATCCCTGTCATTCAAGATATAGCATACACAGCCAAAAACATGGAAATATTTCAGATTTGGCTTTCTATTGTTCAGAATTTCATATGGAGTTCTAGTAGAATCTGTTCTAATATAAACTCTATTAGCAATATGACAAGCAGTATTAAGAGCTTCAGCCCAAAATCTTTTAGATAAGTTCTTAGAACATAGCATGACTCTAGCCATTTCTTGAAGTGTTCTATTCTTTCTTTCTGCTATGCCATTTTGTTGAGGAGTTTTGGGAGAAGAAAACTCTTGAATTATACCTTTTGATTCACAAAACTCAGTAAAAGAACTGTTTTCAAATTCTCTTCCATGATCTGACCTAATTCTGCATACTTTAGAATTGAAAACATTCTTAAATCTTTTATACAGAATTTTGAAAATGGAAAAAGTTTCAGATTTATCTTTTAAGAATTCAATCCATGTGAATCTAGAGTAATCATCAACCACAACTAAAGAATACTTTTTACCTCCAATACTTTCTGTTTCCATAGGACCCATAAGATCCATGTGCAGTAATTCGAAGCAATGTTTAGTTGAGCAATGTCCCATCATTTTGTGAGACACTTTGATCTGTTTTCCTTTTTGACAAGGTCCACATACTTTGTTGTCTGAGAATTTCAGATCTGGCAAACCTGTAACAGCTTTTAATCTAACAAGTTTATCAAGTTGTCTATAGTTAGCATGTCCAAGTTTATGGTGCCATAAAA
The DNA here is from genome assembly GCA_963675135.1 of Galeopsis tetrahit. Lineage (NCBI taxonomy): Eukaryota > Viridiplantae > Streptophyta > Magnoliopsida > Lamiales > Lamiaceae > Galeopsis > Galeopsis tetrahit. Next base: position 52,761,598 of record OY776123.1, read on the forward strand.
TACTATCATCAACTTTAGCCTTATTACAGATAAGTTCAGATTCAATTAGATAACAATTATCAGCAGATCTGTTTCCCATCATGATACATTTAGAGTTTTTGTCTAGCACATAACATGAGTTCTTATCAAACTTAACATGCAAATCATCATCACATAATTGACTAATACTTATAAGATTGGCCAGTAATCCATCAACATGCAAAACATTGGATAACTTAGGAAAGCCAGGAACATTCAATGTCCCTTTACCAATAATTTTCCCTTTTGATCCACCACCATAAGTGACATTACCACCATTGTAAACAGTATAATTAGTAAGATAATCAATTTGACCTGTCATGTGTTTAGAACAGCCACTATCAAAGTACCATAACCCAGGTATACAAGCTTTTAGAGACATATGAACAACATTACAAGATGTATTTTCTTTCGAAATCCATGCAGAATTATTATGTGATCTTGAATGTTGAGTCATATCAGGCAGTGCAGACTGTTTCAAATCATTTTTCTTCTTCAAACATTGAGGACTTTTATGACCCTTTTTGAAACAGTAATGGCATATAACATCTTTTGCAATAATCTGAGTCTTAGCAGAAACACTAGGATTGTAATTCACTTCAGCTTTTACAAAAACAGTAGGTTTCTTAGATTCAGACTTCTTTGAATTCTTACCTTGGTAGCTAATACCTGTTCTTCTTGAGTTGTTGGTCATAAGAGAGTCTTCCAATTTGTTCTTTCCATCAGGAAATCTTTTGAAGCTTAGAGAGGCTTCCTTCAATTTCTCTTCCAGTTTAGATATCTCCACATCTTTTCTTGTTAGAATGCCTTCAAGCTTAGTAGCAGATTTTCTTAAATCAGAATTTTCAAAGTTCAGAGACTTAATGATGTGATTAAGTTTCTCAGTTTCATAAGATATTTTGCAAACTTTCTCATTAGTTAAAGGTTTTTCATAAGAATATTTCTTAAAATCAAGAACAGACACATCTAGCCTTTCTTTGAGTTTAGAAATTTCCTTATCCTTCTTTGTTAAAAGACTTTCCAGTTTAAAAACAGTATTAGACAAGTCTTGAATGTCAGCATCTCTTCTGGATAAACCTGCTTTATTTGATGTACCTGTCTCATAAACAGAACTTGTGAAACAGTTAAATTCTGGTACATTAATATTTAGTGATTTCTCAAATGATGGCTCATTTGTCCTCACATCATAATAATCGTCCAGATCATCATCAAAAGTATCATCATACAGAATTCTAGCAGAGAAAGCTTTTTCAATATCTTTTTCAGGATCATGATCAACATCAGACTCATCACTTAAAGTAGCACTGAAATTAAGTTTCTTTTTGAGAATGGTGTTAGCACATTCATTAGCATAATGACCATATCCAGAGCATGCATCACATTTAACATTCTTCCTATACTCTTGGTCAGATCTAAACCTGTTACCTCTTTCTAATTGTCTAGAAGGATTAAAACTGTTCTTCCTAATAGGCAATTGCTGAGTATTATTAATCTGAACCTTAGGTTGAATATTGTCCTTAAGCCTATTGTTCTTGTTCTTCATAAATGTCTTAAACTGTTTAGTAATGAAAGCCATATAATCAGGATTGTTAAGGTATTCCTCAATATCATCTTCATCAGAATCAATTTCAGTAACATAAGGAGACTTTCCAGAACCTGATGATCCAGATGATGAGGCATCACCTTTGAAAACAAGCACTTTCTTTTCATTATCAGTCTTTTCAGAAATGTTCATCTCATAAGTTTTCAAAATACCAACTAATTCATTTTGACTTATCACATCAGTATCCTTAGCTTCTTCTATAGCACATATCTTAGGTTCAAAACGTTTAGGAACAAATCTAAGAATTTTATGTACTAACCTTTGATTTGAAATTGGATCACCAAGAGAATGAGCTTCATTTGAAATCTCAGTCAGCTTTTCGTTGTAAGATGAGATGGTTTCATCTTCTTTCATCCTCAGGTTTTCAAACCTAGTTCCAAGCATACGTAGTCTGGTCCTTCGTACACTATCCGATCCTTCACAATGTTCTTGCAGTCTATCCCATGCATCCTTCGAAGAAATGCAGTTTGATATGATTTTGAACATTGAGGCATCTGTTGAGGTGAAGATTGCATTCAATGCCTTTGAATTGTAACTCGCCGTTGTGATTTCTTCAGCCGTCCAATCGAGCTCTCTCTTGATTCGAGCTTCATTGTCTTCATCCGCAGCAGTTCTTGGTTGAGTCCAACCAGCAAGAACACTCCTCCATGCTCGTTCATCAATGGATTTGATGTACATCCTCATCTTTGGTTTCCAGAAAGTATAATTTGTGCCATCTAGAATAGGAGGCTTTAGTGCGGGTGAAAGTGGATACTCCATTTCAGATTTTACACACTCTAAGCAGAATCTCTACTTAGCGTATCAAGTAGTTGGCTCTGATACCAACTGAAAGTGTGTGTGCTTGCGAAATCAGAGATGTTGTCTGTTGTGTTGGAACAATCTAGACAACACTATGCAGCGGAAATTAAAATGCACGTACTGAAAATAGAAGTATTCAAAATTTGCATAGATTATAAAATAATCTATGCTGTTCACTATATAAAAATATGTGAAACGAGTACAACCTCTTTGAGGTGTATAATTACACTACGAAAGTGTATAATAATTTACTAAGTTCTATGAAACTATCTCCCTCATAGATCTAATCACACAACCTAGTAAATAAGACTATGTTCTAACACACTATTATTCGGGTTTACAATAATGTGAAGAACTACAAGAAGAAACAAAGATATTCCTAACTAGAAGTGTATATAGCGTTCAATAGAGTAGTAGTCGATTTCAGCTTTTCTTCTTGTGTATCTTGTGTTGAGGGCAACTTCTGTATTTATAGGCTTCATTCACGAACTGCCATCAACTCCCATGATCGCCTCAACCTTGAGATCATGCGGTTATAAAACTTCTCTCCACCACTCCTAGAATTTAGGGACTTGTTATACCATGGCCTAATAACTTCTCACTCCCACGCAGTGGCATGACTTGGTGTTGCCCACGTCTTCTAACTGCTCTGGGGACATCATTAGACAACAAGCGTAAGATAAGAGTTAGTGAGAAAAGGAAGGGCAAATTCTGATGTTGTCATGAGTGTTGGGAACATTAAACACAACACTCGGCTGTCAGTGTTGGATCATTAATCATAACACTCATCTCAACATCAACAGTTTTGATGGCCAAAACACTTAGAGTTTATAAATGTAATAGGATCAGCTGACTTGTATAGAACAGCTTAGACTAGTCTTGTGTGATCAACTGTATTGATATCAGCTGATCAGCACAGTCTTGGCTTACATGCCTATCCTCAAGATGAGAAGAGTAGAAGACATGAAGACTAGAAGATCCTTGAAGACCAGATAAGTTAAGGTGCTTGTATACCTACTTATCTGATGGAGTCCCAGATTGAAGATGGCCTAAAGCAGTACAAAGAATTTCCAGATCAGAAGAGTGTTACTCTACTGATATCAGAAGACAGAAGACCTAAGGCCAGAAGAGTAGTCAGAAGACTAGAAGTACAGATCAGAAGAGTATGTGCTCTTCCAGGACTCGGCTGATTCCTAAGTCATCTTGCAATTCAAACGAAGACCTACCTTATTTAGAAGATTGACATGATCCCAGGATTGAAGCAATCAAGCGGCTGGAATCAAGGAATCAAGCTATTATGGAAAGATTGCTCAAACGGCTAGTCAACTCCAACGGCTAGTTACAATCAATCTCCATTATAAATACAAGAGGATGAGAAATCACAAAGAGAGTCACAAGAGAGAATTCAACGAGCCAAGCAAGCAATCAAAGCTAAAGCCATACTATTCTAAGAATTCTCAAAAGAGCCAGAAACCATTAGATTATCTATAGCTCTTAAGTGATTTCTATCCAACCCCTAAGAACCTGAAACCTGTTCATATTGTATATCAATTGTTTTAGGCATAGTGGTTAAGCAAATTATAAGCTTGAACCATTAGTTGGATACACCTCAAAAACCCCAAACCCTCACCGAAAGGTTAAAGTTTTTGAACCCCTTAAAGTGCAAGTGCTTACAATCACTTGTGGAGACCGTAGCTGTTAGGACGGCTCAGATCTCAAAGTCCTAACCTTGGGACTATAAAGGTCAAGACCCTTGTAATTTGTGGTAAATTAAAGGGATTAAACATCACGTGTGGACGTGAGAGTGGACGTAGGAACGTATATCCGAACCACTATAAATCCGGTGTTATTTACTTTCCGCACTTTACATTTCTGTCTTTACATACATTATTATATAGTGCATACTGTGATTTCAACATTCTTCAAAACAAGGCCATAACTTTCAAACCAGCATCAGCTGAGTATTTTCATTAAGCAAAACAAGTTGAACACTTTCATAAGAATTACAAGAACGAGTCTAAACCAGGGCCACCATAATTCCGCATATAACCTCCTCAGTCAGATCACTATAGTCATCTGGACCAGCAGACTTGCAGTCCAGTTGACATAGCAATCAGAAGAGGTTCTCAACTCTGTTTGAAAAAGTTTTAAAGTCTATTCACCCCTCCCCTCTAGACTTTAATCCCATTCACTACTCGTTCAGGGACCAACAAATGTTATCTTGTGAGCTTAGTCCTTCATCTTCATTCTTCAAATTCTGAATGCAACATACATCCTTGCCTTGATATCCATCATATGTTGATGATCAGTGATGCCTTCATCCTTATTGATCTTCTCAATTATTTTACCAATTTCCTTGTAGTCAGGTTCTCCATTCTCAAGTCTTGGAGGTTCCCATACAGGTTCTTCAGGACATATGATTGTAATTCCAACAACACTTGTTGTTAGTAACACGTCTTCCCAAAATTCTCTCGCAATATTCATCATGAAATCTTCAAAATCAGCAAATTCAGCTTCTTTGCTCAAATGATCACCAATCTTCTTTACAATGAAGTTTGCTATCTGCCATCTTTTCTTGATATCATTCCAGAATGCAATCTGATCTGGATGCACAATGAAATCAAGATATGTATCATCACAGATTTCATTCACTTTCTTTTTCTTCTTAAGTATTGAAACTCTCCTCTCAAACTTCTTTCTTGGAGCTTCAACGTCCTTCAACTTTTGCTTTCTAAGCTGTTCATCAACTTTTCTCTTTTCTTGTAACTCAGCTTTTTTCTGAGCTAACAACTCTTTATTCTTCTTAGCAGCTTCAACCATCTGCTCTTCACTAGGTTCAGCACTAGCAACTACATCCTCCAGCTTGCTTCTTGACTTGGTAACTCTACCAGTCTCTTCAGCTTCTTGTTCTTCTTCATCATCTAAGATCAGTTGCCTCTTTCTCTTTCCCGAAGAAGATTCAGCAATGTTCTTCTCAACACTAGTAATTGTTATATCTTGAGTACCAGCAGCAGATTGTTGTTTTCTAAGTTTGATTTTCATATTCAAACTTATGATTTCCTCTTTCAATTCATTTTGACTTTCCTTGAGCTCATCCTAACTCACAACCAACTGAGCTTGTTGTGTTTGAGTCTGCTCCATAACTCTTATTATGTTCTCTTTCCCCTTTTTGGCTTCATCCTGCCACCTTTGCAAGGGAATGGAATGTTCTTCCAATTTCTTATGAAGATCAGCTGAGAGCTTCTTTTCTTGCAATCTATGCAGATCATAGATTTTTGACATTGTATGCTCCATCACTTGCTCATAAGAATTTTCAGCTGTCAACCTTGTAAGTTTTTCAGTTGCCTCTTGGAACTGTTTCAGAGTGGCTTCCAACTGGACTTGCAACTCTTCATTGTGATTTTTCAACAATTCAAAGCTAGAGTTATCAGAGACTTTCTCAACAGGAACTGCTCTTACCTCTTCTTGAACTGCATCAAGAATAGTAGCATCTGCAACTTTAATTGGTGTGCTCTCAACCTCATCAGCAACCAATTCTTGTTCCTCTAATACTTCTGTATTTTCAATAACTACTGTGTTCTCCAACACCCCAGTAGCATTGTCATTAACAATTTCAACTTCCTTATCAGCTTCTACAACAAGCTCATCCTCAACCTTAGTATCAATATTTTCTTCAGCAGTTTCAATGTTTTCCACAACATAGGTAAATCCAGTGATCCTTTCCACCAATTGCACTACAGACTCTGGAGTTAACAATTCAGTGAAAGAGTTAACACCAGCTGCATCTTTCTGCTCTTGTTCCCAGTCATTAAAGACTGCAAAACCTCCCATACCCTCCACTATCACCAAAAACTTAGCCAAATCTACTCTTCTTAGATACACCCAAGTGCCTATCCTAAGAAGTTGTTCAAAAACAGTAGAATTCACATCCAAACCATGAAATTCCTTTAGAAGAGCATTCCTCAGATTCATTCTAATCTCTTCCTCCTTATCACATATATTATAATCCATAAAAAATGCAGGTTTTGGTTGAATGTATTCAGGTTCAGGAGATGAAGTGATATCAATGGGTTCAGAAGAAGGTATAAATTCATGCTCAGTAGAGTGATCATGAATCGGTTTAGGAGATAAATGTGGAATAGATTGATTTTGAGGACTTATTTGGGGAGTGGGATGAAAAGAAGTGTTCTGAGGGGATGAATGAGTATTGTTCTGATGAATAAGGGAGTAGTGAACTGACTCATCAGAACGAGTAGGCCTTTGATCAATTGGTTTGGCTGGGATGGGGTCAGAATTAGAAGGGGTGGAAGAAGTGTTCTTGAGCACTCTCCTAGGTCTAGACATAAGGCTAGAAGTGCTTACCTCTTGCTCTAAGGAAGCCTCCTTCTCCACTGCAGCTATTGACTGCTCTGAAGTAACCTTTGCAGTCCTATCCCTCCTTACTCGAGCTCTGTTTGGATCATGCCTAGCCTTTGATCTTGTTTCAGGTTCCTCATCATCAGATCGAAACATAGATCCACCAGAACCTTGAGGTTGTTGATGTTGTTGTTGCTGTTCAAACTCCACAGATTCCTTTTTTAATAGAAATTTTCCTTGATGGAATTTCTTATGTGGACTCCAATCCACCTTCTTTTCTGCTAGAGTTGGCAATAGAATGCTCAACTTGTTTCCAAAACCAAGCATCGCCTTAATCGAAAATACCTTGGTGTCCTCATCAAATAACACCTTGTCTTTCTCACTCAACAATCTTTCCAGGAAAAACCCTTGCCAGTCACCGTCGACTCGGTCAATGATTGCCGCCATAACTCGAATCTTCAAATATGTAAGAGCATCTTGGCCGTAATGTTTCCCTAACAAACATTTTCTGGCAATGTCCATTAACAACCGAAGGGGAGCTGGAAGAATAACCTTTTTGAGATTGTTCAATGACTTGGGTTCTTCGCCAGTCCATCTACCCACGCACGCTTTCTCTTGTCCTTCCATATAACTCATAATATTAACAGGACCGTCGGGTAGGTCAAATGCGATTCCAAGAATTTCTCTAGTCAAGGAGACTCTGTTTCCTGAAAGCATCGATCGAACACCATTGTTGTCGCCATGGAGCTGTAGATAGAATTCCATTGCCTCAGGTTCAAAAACCACCTTGGAGAATGATTCTAGAAACTTTCGCAGCCTACATTCTTCGCACATGGTGAGAATAGCTTGATTCTTAGCATTTTGCCTTCCGATGAAATAAACTATGTTTTTTCAACGAAAATGCCCTTTTCCTTGATCCACTTGGTCGGATTGAAAGTACCTACAACTTCGTTAGACTCGTTCATAATATCAATGATCGCCATTTGAAAGAAGTGTAGAAATGTAGAAGATAGAGTAGTAAAGTTTTAAAGAAGGATTTCGAGCTTGGAGTTTTCAGAAATGTAAAGTGAAAAAGATGAAGTGTTTGAGATCGTGGATATCGAATTCAAAGCAAATCTAGGGCTTGGATTGAATTAAATTCTCACGTTGTGTGGTTTGGATTGAGTCTTGAGATCCGTAATTTAAAAAAAACGTTACAGATTCAATAACCCTTTCCAATTTTGGAGCCAACTTGTGATGATGTATACACCCTTTTAAATTAGGTTAAAAATAGAGGAGTGTATTAATCTTCTCTATAAATAATCTAACCTTGAACAAATCTTGACTTAGAAATTTTCTAAGGTAAAATACTGTTCTGATGTATATCAGCACAGTTGTTCCCAAGCACACTTCACTTCATTTTATTGCTTGTATACTAATGAATTTTACTTATATGGGTTCAGCTGAGTATTGTGATCAGCTGAGTACACTTTTCGAGGATCAGATCAGTAGTCGGGTCAGCACAGTAATCCTTAGATCAGTTCCCCAACTCTTTTGATTGTTACTTTCTCGACATTTTGAGCACTTTTTGGTATCAACACAGTACTCTCAGATCAGTACTGTGACTCAGATTAGTTCTCTATAGACATATTATCTCTATAATCAGATCAGTTTTGTAGACAGATTATTTCTGTAATCAGATTAGGTCTGTAGACAGGTTGATTTTGTAGTCAGACAGTTCTAAAGACAAAATAATTTTGTAATCAGAACAATTCTGTAGACAAATCAATGTTGTAGTCAGATCAGATCTGTAGACAGATTAGATCTGTAATCAGATTAGTTCCCCCTTTAGTGGAGAACTTCTCTTCTGTGCCTGTTTCACCTTGGTAGAAGTGTTAGTTCATGCATAATTGGTGAAATACAATACATATTAGTAAAAAATAATTAAAATAAAGTATTTATAAGGTTTGTTCTAAGGTGACTAGTGCTCTGAGTCAACAGAAAGGATATTTAAGAAATCATAGATTCCCCCTTAAATGTATATTCTCAATTCCCTCAGCTTTACCAGCTTCCTCATCGGGATTAGGCACCTTAGTAACCTTTTTACCTGATTGTGATGAATGTAGTGGTCTTGACATGGTCTATCCTTCTGATTTACCTTTGTCTTTTACCTTTTCTACATCATCATGTTTGTTTAGGATGTTCAGAAATGGATTGTAAGCTTGTACAGATTCATAGACTTCAGTCTCATCATCATCTTTGTCAGTTTGAATTTTCAGATCATCAACTTTCTTACTGAGCTGATGGTCAGCAGAGTCCTGTACAACTTCATCAAAGACAACATGGGGTGTTTCTTCCACACATAGAGTAGAGTAATTAAATACCCTAAATGCCTTGCTAGTAGAGGAGTATCCTAAGAATATCCCCTCATCTGCTTTAGCATCAAAAGCATTTAATTTGCTCTTTCCATTTTTATGAATAAAACACTTACAACCAAAGATATGAAAATATGATACTCTGGGCTTTCTACCTTTCCATACCTCATATGGTGTTTTACCATGTACCTTGTTGAGTGCACTTCTGTTCTGAATATGGCAGGCAGTGTTGATTGCCTCAGCCCAGAACTTCTGTGGTGTGTTGCACTCTGCCAGCATTGTTCTGCATGCTTCCTTTAGTGTTCTGTTTCTTCTCTCAGCTACACCATTTTGTTGGGGTGTTCTAGCTACACTTGTCAAATGCTGAATTCCAGTTTTAGAGTAATATTCGTTAATGTAAGAGTTTATAAATTCAGTCCCCTTGTCACTTCTTATCTTGACAATGGGCTGACCTTTTTCTACTTGCAACCTCTTCAACAGATCTGGTAGTTGGGTTTGTGTATCACTCTTTTTGTGTAAGAAGATTACCCAAGTGAACTTTGAATAATCATCTACCACAACTAAAGTGTACCTTCTACCATTCAGTGTAGGGGGTTTTATAGGACCATGAAGATCCGTGTGCAAGAGTTCTAAGACTCTGCAAGTAGAAAGAACTGGAATTGACTTAAAGGAAACTTTTATCTGTTTACCTTTCTGGCATGCATCACACACTTGTGACTTGAAATAGATCTCATTAGGGATACCTTCAACAAGGTAATCTCTTGCTATCTTATTAATTATCTTAAAGTTCATATGGCATAGGCGTCTGTGCCATAGCCAACTGATTTCTTTAGGACTCTTACTAAGAAGGCAAGCATCCCTAGGACAGCTATTCCAATTCACAATGTAAACACTACCTTGTCTTACTCCAACTAGTAGAATAGTGTGTGTTCTTTTATCCCAGATTTCGCATTTGGTGTTTTTGAAGTAGACTTTATAGCCCCTGTCACAAAATTGAGAGACAGATAACAAATTGTATTTCAAACCTTCTACATATGAGACATCTTGAATCTCTACATCTCCATTCTTGATGTATCCAAATCCTTTTGTGATTGCCATGGAACTATCTCCAAAGATCACCTTGGGTCCTTCTTGCTCATGATAGTCAGAAAGAAGAGCCCTGGTACCAGTCATGTGGTGAGAACACCCACTGTCTATATACCAAGTTTCTCCAACTGAACCACCTTTCTTGTATAGATCCAGTCGACCCTGCTAGTAGTGATCTTAATAATTTAGGTACCCTTTCTTTATTGGGGTCCTTGGGGGTTAGTGGTAAGAGGCACCCAAATAAATATTGAAGATTTGAATAATTGAGACCACTTCAGTTTTCTACCATGCTTATCACAGAACAATACTTTATTGAATTTATCCAAAGTATCAGCAGACTTAGGATCTATTTTTCTGAGATAGCCTTTCCTTGGTTGTATCCCCTTTTTAGTAAGATCAATATGTCTGTAATAGTTTGAATAGGGCCTAAAAGCATGTGGACCATATGGCTTATAGATGCGTTTTGGTCTTTCCTCTTCAATAATATCATAAGATAAAGGTGGAGGATAAAGAACAGGTTTGTTATGATAATGAGGCACAAATTTCCTAGGTTTAGTTGAGTACAACTGAGACTGCCTTATAAAAGGAGGTCTAGGCTGTTTCCAACTTTCCTGTGCTTGTCTTGACCTACTGTACTGAGTTTGCCTCTTCTGATTCCAGGACTGTTCTGCTCTGGTCAGAGGAGTACAACTCTTCTGGTAAGGTCTTGACTGTACTGGTCTAGATACATTTTTCTTTTTACCATTGTTGGTAGTAGAAGGAATGTATTTAGACTGTACTTTAGGTTTTGGATCATTATCATAAGTCATAGGTTCTTTTCCTTTATCTAGTTGCAAAGAACTTGAACTAGCTCCATTAGTGTTCTTAGTGCCTGAAGTAGAAGGACTAGGTATAGAAGCACCTATTCCTCTTTTATCATCTGGAGCTCTATATCTGTCTGATAATGTTTGATTAATCTTGAAAGAATTAACCATATCAGATAGCTTCAGATCTAAGCTCAGTACTTCAGATTCTAAGAATCTATTGCCCTCTTCAAGTTTTTCACATTTAATCTTTAAATCATTGAACTCATAGGTCTCTTTGGGTTGTGTATGAAGCATATCCTGATATAATTTGTCAATAGATGCATACTTTTCTTGGAGTTGAGACAACTCTTCTGACAGTCGTGCATTTAGGACAATTATATTAGGATCCACTTTTAACTGAGCTTCTCGTAGACTAATGATTTCTTGTTTTAAAGAAATATTCTCATCACTGATTTCCATGAATGCTTTATTAGCTTGTAGGAGGTCTTCTTCAGTCACTCCATTGGAATGATGAAGACTACTCCCTACACTACTATCAGCAGTGTCATGAGAATCAGAATCAGAATTGTCACAAGATTGAAAAGAAGCGACAGATGATACCTCTCGTTCAATTTTAGCCATCATGACCAGTCCATCATCTGCAATGAAGACTCCTTTCTCACTGCTAGAGGGGTACTCAGATGAAGAAGATGGCAACTCATCTGAATCTGTATCAGAATCATTGTAAGACACCATTGCCTTCTTACCCTTGGCAAATCTGCGCTCTCTCCTTGCTTGCCTTTCTTCTCTGTCTTCAACACTCAGATCATGACATTCATGGATGTAATGACCTGGCTTTTCACAGTTATAGCACAGAGGTTCATTAGTAGAATGTTTAATAGGAGAACGATATCGATTCCTATCCTTTCTATCAGTAGAGTTCTTATCCTTCCTATCAGCAGAGTTCCTATCTCTTCTTTTCTCATTACAGATCTCATCTCTCCTTTCAGAAGATTTGTGATCCCTTCTGGTCTTAGAAGAGTCTCTGTTACTAGAACCCTGAGTTTCCTTATAAAATCTCTTATATCTACCATAACGCTTGTTAAGTTTATCAAACCTCTTTATCATTAAGTTCAACTGATTCTTAAGAGTAAGATCAGTATTATCTAGTTCATCTTTTATGCTTGAAGGCTTAGACATAGATGATCTAGACTTCTTAGAGGATGCCTTAAAAGCAATACTCTTGGAGATTTCCTTCTCCCTATCACTGCTCACTATTGGATCTTCTTCATCCAATTCAAACTTGTGTGCCTTAAGTGTTTGTGTTGGTCCCTGAACGAGTAGTGAATGGGATTAAAGTCTAGAGGGGAGGGGTGAATAGACTTTAAAACTTTTTCAAACAGAGTTGAGAACCTCTTCTGATTGCTATGTCAACTGGACTGCAAGTCTGCTGGTCCAGATGACTATAGTGATCTGACTGAGGAGGTTATATGCGGAATTATGGTGGCCCTGGTTTAGACTCGTTCTTGTAATTCTTATGAAAGTGTTCAACTTGTTTTGCTTAATGAAAATACTCAGCTGATGCTGGTTTGAAAGTTATGGCCTTGTTTTGAAGAATGTTGAAATCACAGTATGCACTATATAATAATGTATGTAAAGACAGAAATGTAAAGTGCAGAAAGTAAATGACACCGGATTTATAGTGGTTCGGATATATGTTCCTACGTCCACTCTCACGTCCACACGTGATGTTTAATCCCTTTAATTTACCACAAATTACAAGGGTCTTGACCTTTATAGTCCCAAGGTTAGGACTTTGAGATCTGAGCCGTCCTAAAAACTACGGTCTCCACAAGTGATTGTAAGCACTTGCACTTTAAGGGGTTCAAAAACTTTAACCTTTCGGTGAGGGTTTGGGGTTTTTGAGGTGTATCCAACTAATGGTTCAAGCTTATAATTTGCTTAACCACTATGCCTAAAACAATTGATATACAATATGAACAGGTTTCAGGTTCTTAAGGGTTGGATAGAAATCACTTAAGAGCTATAGATAATCTAATGGTTTCTGGCTCTTTTGAGAATTCTTAGAATAGTATAGCTTTAGCTTTGATTGCTTGCTTGGCTCGTTGAATTCTCTCTTGTGACTTCTTGTTTGTGATTTCTCATCCTCTTGTATTTATAATGGAGATTGATTGCAACTAGCCGTTGGAGTTGACTAGCCGTTTGAGCAATCTTTCCATAATAGCTTGATTCCTTGATTCCAGCCGCTTGATTGCTTCAATCCTGGGATCATGTCAATCTTCTAAATAAGGTAGGTCTTCGTTTGAATTGCAAGATGACTTAGGAATCAGCCGAGTCCTGGAAGAGCATATAGTCTTCTGATCTGTACTTCTAGTCTTCTGGCCTTAGGTCTTCTGTCTTCTGATATCAGTAGAGTAACACTCTTCTGATCTGGAAATTCTTTGTACTACTTTAGGCCATCTTCAATCTGGGACTCCATCAGATAAGTAGGTATACAAGCACCTTAACTTATCTGGTCTTCAAGGATCTTCTAGTCTTCATGTCTTCTACTCTTCTCATCTTGAGGATAGGCATGTAAGCCAGGACTGTGCTGATCAGCTGATATCAATACAGTTGATCACACAAGACTAGTCTAAGCTGTTCTATACAAGTCAGCTGATCCTATTACATTTATAAACTCTAAGTGTTTTGGTCATCAAAACTATTCTAACATCAAGTGGGGCTTAGGGTGAATTTATATCCCAACAATTTCCCCCTTTTTGATGAAGCCAAAACTATACTTGATAAATGCTCTTAATGAAATAAGATAAGAGTTTATAACATGCTAAGACTGAAGTAATGTTATATAGAGTTTATATCTGATGAAGACAATGAGAATTTGTCTTGTAAGTAAAAAGAACTATAACTTGAATATATATAGAGCTTTTACAGATTACAAGTAATAGTTTCTTTAAACTTCTAAAGTAGTCTTCATCAGGTCTTCTGATCTTTAAATGCGGTAGGCAAGGTACAGACGAGCTCGAACTTCTTCCATGTGCTGCACATCTGTAACATTCTCCTCTTCATAGATCTTGTACAGAATATTCTTGATTTCTATCATGTTGGCTCTTCATGAATCCAGAAGGGGTGCATCCTATTTGGGTTCTTCAGGAGTTAAGATTCTGCAGTTGTCAAGTCCTTTGGCTGTCTTGACAATTTCTTCCCAGAACTCTGGATCTTCAACGTTCATGAACTGGGAGAATTGAAGAAATTCTTCTTCATAAGAAGGGAGAGGGCCAAATTTCCTTACTATGTGGTGTTGAATTTGCCACTTCTTCTTCAGGGGATACCATCTTGGTAGCTCATCTTGAAGGGCTAAGTAATCCACATAATTGCTGTCAAACACCAGGACACTGTCTTCTTGTGCCTTGTCCTTCATTGCTTTCCTGAGTTTGGCAATTCTTCTTTCAAATTTGGCTTTGACTGCCTTCGCATCATTCAGCTTCTTTTGCTTAATCTCTTGAGCTTCAAGCAATTTCTTTTTCTTCAACTCTAGAGCCTCTTTCTCTTCTGCAGTAGGCTCTGCTGGAGCTGATTTCTTGCTGGTCTGAGCTGACTGAGCTTGCTCATCTGCCTTTCTTTTCCTTGTCATTCTCTTTTCAGGAACTTGTTCTACAGGAGCAGTGATCTGTAGACTCTTGGCAGGAGCTTGAGTGGGTGCTTGAGTATCTTCTAGAGAAATTTCTTTGCCTTTGCCTTGCCTGTTCTTGATTTTGCTCTTGAAATCACCCAAGGTTTCAGTCAAGTCATCTTGTGCTACTACCAGTTCAGCTTGCTGGGCAGTAGACTTCTCTAGAGCCTTTATCAACACATCTTCCCCCTTTTTGGCTTCAGCAAGTGCAGCCGCAAAAGGCTTCATGGAATTCATGATTTCCACTTTCAGAGTTTGTTTCAGTGCCATGGCATTGACCTTGGCAACTTGGGTCAGATGGGTTATGCTGTGCTCTAGAACTTCAGCATGTGAATTGGAGGAGGAGGCAGCTTCAAATCTAGTTGTAAGAGCTTCCAACTTGGCTGCTGTCTCCTTCAGCTGAGTCTGCAATTTCTCATTCTCCTCTGCAGCTGCCTTAAGAAGGGCTTGACCTTCTTTGGCTCTTGCTTCAGCTTCTTCAATTCTGGACGTGTAGGTGGTCTCCATGCGGTGCATCTCATCAGTGTAAAGATCAGCAAACCTTTTGGAGGTGTCAGCTGACAACTTCTGATAGGTACTCAAGTATTCTCCTATCTACTGATGAAGTGCTTCACCAAACTTGTCTTCAATGTCAAGAATCTGGTCATGAAGACGAGTCTTCTGTTCCCTTGCAGCTTTCTCAACATATCTTCCTAGCTGCAGGCCTAAACCTTTCTCAAAGTGCAAGTCTATTGCAGCTTTGACCTGGGAGCAGATGTCTGCTGTATGGTCAACAGATGGGGTAGAAGTAGAGGGTGTACCTTGAGGCTTTGGATGAACAATTAATGCTTTGCCTCTTTCTTCGGCTGATAGGTACTCCTCATTGAGGTAGCAGGTAGTGGCCTTAGTCAGATGGGTCATGATTCGTCTGCCTGCATCCTCTTGATCGTCAATGAAGTGAGTCAGATTGTCCGAAGGTTTGAAGTGAGCTGGTACTCTGACTACTTCTCTGGCAATCTTTTCTTTGTCAGCTGATGCAGCTGAGTCGTCTGCAGGTGCAGGTGCAGCTGAGTCTTCTGCAGGTGCAGCTGGGTCGTCTGCAGGTGCAGCTGAGTCTTCCACCAAGGCTGGTGCAGCTGATTCCCTCAACTTTGCTTGTTCAGCTGTCTGCTGATCCGATGAGCCTTCTGGGATAGAGACATCAATAGTGGGGATTCCTAAAATCCGGTTGCAAACTGCAGTCAGTGCCTCATCTGATAGCAGCTGAGCAAAGGATCGAACTTGAGCAACTTCCTTTTGCTCCATCTCCCAGTCGAGGAAGTTTTCCTTTCCTCCCATTCCTTCCATGACCTCAAGAAGGTCATCTACATCATCTCTTCTGAGCTCAATCCAAGTGCATACCCTAAGCACTTGTTCAAACTGGATTGAATTCTCATCAACTCCAGGGGTAGTGGACTTGAGCAGGTTGGCTATCTTCATCCTCATTATCTTCTCTGTTTGGCACATGGGGTAGTGCACCATTCTGAGCTGAGGTTGAGAAGGGCCATCTTGAACCAGGTCTTCTGGTGCCATGTCAACTGGAGCAGAAGGGACAGTGATGGTAGGAGTTTGGGTAGCTGGGGCATTTTCCTCTGCTGTGTGAGTATCAGCAGGGATTTGGGAAGTGATTTCTTCTTGTTGGGTAGGAAGTTGAGATTGATCTTCAGTGATTTGTTCCTCAGCAGGGTTTTGGGTCTGCTGGTCTGGTTCAGTTTCTACTTGAAGATCAGTAGATGTTTGAGCTTGATGATCTTGGATATCTGCTGTTTGAATATCAGCAAGGATTGTGGATATAATCTGAGTTTGATCATCAGTAGGGGGTGTGGAGGTGGTCTGAGTTTGGTGGTCTGCTGGTTGAACATCAGCAGGGTTAGGCAATTGGGGTTCAATTGGTAGTTGTGGCTGAGTTTGTTCCTCTGCTGTGTGAGTATCAGCAGGGATTTGGATACCAGTGTTTAGAGGCTCAGATGGGTTGGACTCATCAGAAGGGTTGAAGGATGAAATAGGGGCTATGCTCATTGGAGTAGGGAGCCTGGATTTCATGGTTTTCTTTGTGAGAGAAGAAGTGTTCTTCTTTCTCTTCTGATCCTTTGATAGCTTAGAAGGTGTGAAAGTGAGAGGGGGATTAGAAGTACCTGCCTTTTTCAAAGGAGAGGCAGTGGGAGTGGCATCTGAGTCAGATGGGGAGATGAGCCCTGATCTGATCAGATATCTTCTTTGTGCTAGGGTCTGATTGTCATCATCATCCTCAACAATCTTCTTTTGAGCCTCTACTTTGGATGGCTCCTCTTCTTCTTCAGCAGCAGAGTCATGAGCAGACTCTTCTGCCTCTTCAACAACATCTTTGGAAGATGCTTCAGCTAACAACTTCCTCCTCTCTTCTTTCAACCTTGCTGCCTCAGCAAGAGCTTCCTTCCTTAAGTAATATTTGGAGATGTGGAAGGTCTTATGAGGTCCCATCTTGTACTTTCTGGGGAGTATTTCTGGAAGGATGATACTCAGCTTGTTGACAAAGCTGACTGTTGATGTCACCTTCCATTCTCTTGACTGTAAATCCAAGGTCACCTTCTTGGCCTCAAGAGCAATTCTATCCAGAAATAGTCCTTGCCAATCTCCATCAATCTGATCCCAGATTGCAGCCATAACTCTAACCTTTAGAGTAGTAACAGCATCATGACTGAATGTGTTACCTAGCAGCATCTTGCCTGCTATATCCATCAGGGTTTGAAACTTAGGTTCAAGTTGGGATTTCTTGAGCCCAGTGGCATCAATAGCCTTTATTCTTCCATCAGTAAACATCTCCATATACTCTCTTTCTCTATTCATGATGTAGTTGGAGATATTTACCTTCCCCCTTGACAAGCCAAACACTTTCTGAAGAATTTCCCTTGTTACCTTGACCTTGTGTCCACCCATGACACTTTCGACATAAGATCCCTTCATCACAGCGTTTGCATAGAGAGCCAGCACATCTTGTTCATAAACATTGGTGGGTGCTGCTTCCAGAAAATCTCGCAGGTTGAGGTTGATGCAGCGAAGAAGGATCTCCTTGTTTTCTGCTTTGTGTTTGCCCTTGAAAAACAGAGCATTCTCTGTGAACATCTTCCCTTCCTTGGACCACTTTGCAGCATCCAAGGTGCCAGTGCTCTTGGTCTTCTCGTCGTAAATTTCAATGATTGCCATAGTATACTTTGAGTGTTAGGTTTTGAAAGTTTGAAAGAAATTTGCAGAACGAGAGAGTATTGAGAGCAATTGAGTAATGTGAGATAAAGGGTTTGGAAGAGGTTTAAGGGTGTGTATATATACTCCAACAATTCTTGATCTAACGGTCAGATTTGGGTTTAATTGTGGAGTAGAGCCCAAGATTTTCCTTCTTTGATTTCGGGCCTTTCTTTACATTTGCCGGCTGAATTTGCCATGTGGCAACAATTGATTTGCTGGCAATTTGGTAATTGAGTATTAATGACATCATTACCAAAAATAGCCGTTGTGACTAATTTTGTGGCAAGAATTGATCATCAAGGCCGTTTTTTATAAGTGAATTGCATTCCTTATATAGGCCAATTTGTTTAATTACATTCAGGAATAAATCTAGAATGAATTACATGATCAAAGATAGTCATTAAACTCTAAAATCAAGTGATCTGGTCAGCAGAGTGATGTCTTCTGATTTCTTCAAGAGGTCTGCTGATTTTCCTTGAAAGTCTTCTGGTCAGCTGAGTTGGTCTTCTGATCAGCTGAGTGGAGGATTGAGATTTGCTGAGTAAATCTTCTGTGCTTTGAAGGTCCAACCTGGCTTGATGGATCCTTCGTTGTTGCTGTGATGATCCAACCTGGATGATGGATCTTCCAGCTTTATTGTGAGTGGTGATCCAACCTGGTTTGATGGATCTTCCAGCTCTATCTGAATCAAGTAGGACCATCAAATCAATATGTAGATGATCAGCCTGGATGATATCCCACTGGTTCAGGTTGCCCTTACCATCTGATGCTCCTCATCATCAGATGGGTTGTAGCATCAAATGTGTTCTTTTTGAATTTCTTCGCTTCTCTTGAAGGAGAAGGAAGATTGGAAGAGGCTTCAATGGAGTCTGAAGAGAGGGCCATGGACTTAGCCTTCATGTTCTGTTTAGACACAATAGCTTTTGATAACAAGCTCTCCATGTAGAACTTCCCCCTGGAGAAGAAGCTCTGCTTGCTTGCTACTTTGTCTTCTCCATCTCAGTTTCCTCTAGTTTTCAATAAGGACGTCTCTCTTTCCTCTAGTTTTCATAGGCAAACTCATGTTGAGTAAGCCAAGTGTGCTGATCTGCATCATCTTCATCTTCTGGACAAAGCTTCATCTCCTTCACCCAAGACCTTGGTTGAAGGATGATCTCCATTCCATCTCTTCTCTCGATTGTCTCCATTCCTGAAACAGAAAATAATAGTTAGTGATTTGTGTTCTTTGGTGTTCTCATAACTTCCTCCTTTTATAGGGGTAGAAATGAGGTAGTGGAGTGAAAGATGACAAAACTATAGAGTTGATAGGTCTGAATTTCTGAAAAGTTACTTCTTAAGATCAACAGTGAGATTCTTGATCTAAGGGTTCATATTTAAAGATATTCAGACTTTATCTTATGGAATGCAGAAATTATAAATTTTTGAGCAAGAGTTATTTGAAATCCGTACAGTGCATGCATACTGTTGAGTCGGTGAGGATGGTGTATTAATCCAACCAAGTATAACTCAAATAGTATACTGTATGTATGTATATAAATAAAGTATTTTATGAAGAATAGTTTATTATTATACATAGTATACACTGCTTAGAGTAAAGAAATCAAATAACTTTGTTCAAGTCTGCTGTATATATATATATATATATGTGATATGCAATGCAGATTTTAGAGTATTTCATCAAGGATTCTTAAGGTATCATTGATTCCCCCTTGATTAGATGACTCTAAGTTTTCCCTCAGCTTTATTTGTCTTCATCGGGAAAGAACTTACCTGAAGATGAGGGTGTCTATTCACCTCATCTGATCCTCCTAGTCTTCTGCAATTGTATCAGCTGAGGTTTTCAGCTGATCTTTGCTCTTCATGTGCTTGGATCCAGGAGTCCTAAGCTGTAGCATATGGTCTTGAATCTTTCTTCAGCTAGGGGCTTAGTCAAGATGTCTGCTCTTTGGATATCTGTGTGAATTTTCTCCATCTTGATGTCCTTCTTTTCAAGGTGGTCTCTTATGAAGTGGTGTCGAATGTCGACATGCTTGCACCTTGTGTGGAGGACTGGATTTTGAGTGATGGCAATGGCACTGCTGCTATCACAGTAAATAGGGACTTCTCTTGCCTCTACATTGTAATCCTTGAGTTGTTGAACTAGCCAGAGCAGCTGACTACAACAACTACCAGCTGCCATATATTCTGCTTCAGTGGTGGAGGTTGCAACTGAGGTTTGCTTCTTAGAGAACCATGATATCAGCTTGTTGCCTAGAAATTGACAGGTTCCAGATGTGGATTTCCTATCAATTCTACATCCTCCATAGTCTGAGTCAGAATAGCCACTCAATTCTAGATTGTCATCAACAGGGTACCATAGTCCTAGGTTGACTGTTCCTTTTAGGTACTTGAGAATCTTCCTTGCTGCTTCTAGATGACTTTGCTTTGGGTTTGCTTGAAACCTAGCACATACTCCTACAACAAATGTTATGTCTGGTCTGCTAGCTGTAAGGTATAGTAGAGATCCAATCAGTGCTCTATATTCAGCTTGATCAACTGCCTTTCCAGACTCATCTGGTTCCATTTTGAAAGATGTCATCATTGGAATCCTTGCAGTCTTGCTTTGTAGAGCTTTGAATCTTTCTAATAGGCTCTTGGTATACTTGGATTGGTTGATGAAAATCCCTTCTGAACTCTGCTTGACTTGAAGTCCTAGGAAATAATTCATCTCACCCATCATGCTCATTTCAAACTTTCCTTGCATAAGTTCAGAGAACTTCTTGCACATCTCTTGATTGGGTGATCCAAATATAATATCATCTACATATATTTGCACCATTAGGATGTCTTCTCCTTCTTGTATTCTGAAAAGAGTTCTATCCACTTTGCCTTTTGTATATCCATTGTCAAGTAGGAATTGTGACAATGTGTCATACCAAGCTCTAGGGGCTTGTTTTAGACCATAGAGAGCCTTCTTCAGTCGATATACTTGATCGCCTTTTTCAAATCCTGGAGGCTGCTCTACATATACTTCTTCTACCAGAATACCATTTAGAAAAGAACTCTTGACATCCATTTGATATACCTTGAAGCCCATATATGATGCATAATCTAGAAACAGTCGAATGGCTTCTAATCTGGCTACTGGAGCAAAGGTTTCATCATAGTCAATCCCTTCAGATTGTGAATATCCTTTTGCAACTAGCCTTGCCTTATTTCTAGTTATCACATCATTTTCGTCCTTCTTGTTCTTGAATACCCACTTTGTTCCTACTACATTGTGGTTTTCAGGACGATCTACCAATTCCCAGACTTCATTTCTTTCGAATTGGTTTAGTTCTTCTTGCATAGCAGTGATCCAATTGCTATCTGTCATTGCTTCTTCTATGTCAGCTGGTTCAATGTTGGATAGGAAAGCACACCAACATAACATAGATGATTGTGAGTTCTGATTCAGTTGTCTTCTGGTCTTGACACCTGAGTCAGCTCCTCCTAAGATGAGGTTTGATGGATGGTTGTTTCTCCATGTATGCCTCACAGGAGTATCTGCATTGGATGAGCTTGGATTCTCATCTGATCTAGTGCCATCAGGAGGGTTGGCTTGATTAGGTCGATCATCATCTGTATCTTGTGTGTCAAAGAGATCATTCCCCCTGGCATTTGGGATTGGTGCATCTTGATTCTGGTCAGCTTGTCCTGCTTGAGTTTGAGATCTAGTGATCGGTCTATGAGGCTTATCTTCCTCTGGTTCTTCAGGAAAAGGTTCATTTTCTTCAATGAACTCATCTGGTTTGGGCTTGATCACTAGATGTCTCATCTGATCTGCAGCTGAGTTTGTTTCTACTGCATTCTTTTCACAAGATTCATAAAAAACAACATGAGGTGTTTCTTCCACAAGAAGGGTTCGTTTGTTGAGTACTCTAAATGCTTTGCTAGTAGAGGAGTATCCTAAGAATATCCCCTCATCTACTTTGGCATCAAAAGCATTCAACTTACTCTTCCCATTGTTGTGAATGAAACACTTACAACCAAATATATGAAAGTAAGATACTCTAGGTTTTCTTCCTTTCCACAGTTCATATGGGATTTTCTCATGAATTTTGTGAATACCTGACCTGTTTTGAGTGTGACAAGCTGCGTTGATGGCTTCTGCCCATAGCTTCTTAGGCGTGGAAAATTCAGCAAGGAGTGTTCTGGCAGCTTCCTTGAGTGTTCTGACTCTTCTTTCAGCTACACCATTCTGCTGTGGTGTTCTTGCTGCACTTGTCTCATGCTGAATACCATTAGAAGTACAATAGGCAATAATATAAGAGTTAATGAATTCAGTGCCTTTGTCACTTCTAATTTTCACAATTGGTTCTCCTTTCTCTACTTGGATCCTCTTCAATAGTTCAGGAAGCTTCTGCTGTGTTTCACTCTTCTTGTATAAGAAGATAACCCAAGTAAACTTGGAATAATCATCTACAACAATAAGAGTGTACTTCCTCCCTGTTAGAGTGGTTGGAGTGATTGGTCCAAAGAGATCCATGTGAAGCAATTCAAGAACTCTGCTGGTTGATGCTGTCTTCTTGATCTTGAAGGAGACCTTTGTTTGCTTTCCTTGTTGACATGCATCACATACCTGATCTTTACAGTAGAGTTCATTAGGCAGACCATCAACTAAGGATTCCCTTGCTAACTTGTTCATAGTCTTAAAGTTCAGATGACTAAGACGTTTGTGCCATAGCCAGCTGACATCTTTAGGGCTCTTCACAAGCAGACATGTATCCTTAGGACAGCTGTTCCAATTTGCAAGATACATACTTCCCTTTCTAGATCCTGTTAGAAGGTTTTGTTTTGTTCTTTTATCACTTATGAGACACTCATCTTTAGAGAATTTGACTGAGTAACCAGTGTCACAAAAATGAGAAACAGATAATAAATTAAACTTAAGACCTTCTACATATGATACATCATGTACCTCAATGTCACCATTTTTAAGGGTACCATATCCTTTTGTGTTACCATGCGCGTTATCACCAAAGAAGACTTTTGGACCTTTCTTCTCTATGTAGTTGGTCAGCAGGGCTTTGGTTCCTGTCATGTGAGTTGAGCATCCACTATCTATGTACCAAGTTTCTCCTGCTAGACCTCCTCTTCTGTATAGGTCCCTCCTTTCCTGCAAGAAAAGTTAAGTCTTAGGTACCCATTTTGTTTTGGGTCCTTGGGTGTTAGTACTACCCTTGGGAACCCACATATACATTGGTCGTTTGAACAACCTTGAACACTTGAGTTGTTTCCCTCGGGCATCACAAAACCAAATCTTACCAGTCAACACCTTGGACTGATCTGATTTGTTCTTAGTGTCATCTAAGTAATAGTCAAATGGTTTCCTTTTATAGGAGTGTACATACATGATCTTTTGACTAGTTACATTCGGCCTGGGTGCATTAGCTGGTCGATGCACACGATTATATGGACCATACTCTTCTGTTCTCACAATATCATAAGAGATAGGGGGTGCAAAGAGAACAGATTTGTTTGAAGAAGACCTCTTCTTCTTGGCTGGAGCAGCATACAGCTGAGACTGTCTCAAATGAGATGGTTTAGGCTGTTTGTTGTTCCTCTGTACAGGCTTGGGGTTAGCTTGTCCTTTACCCTTTTTGGTTTTGGGATAGTTAGCCTTAGCTGGTACAAATGCCTTTTGGTTCATATTAGGTTCATTGTGTTTAGAACACTCACCCTTTTCATGTGTCTGAGTAGTGCACTTGTTAGGTGTACTACCCCCAGCTGGAGAGGATGTAGATGGATTAAGTTCATAGCCAAAACCCATCTTATTGCCATTTGATCTATAATACTCAGAGATACTTTCAATAGTAGTAGAAGCTTTATTGAACTCTGATATCTTTTGATTTAGGCATTCCTTCTCCTTTTCTAAGAGCTTGTGTGCTTGGAAGAGGTCATCGAACTTGGATTGTAGTGAACGAAGTTCCTTAGTTTCTAAAGCTTGAGTTTGTAACATCCCCTCATACAACTGAGTTATTGTGGTATTTTCTTCCTTAAGAAGCTCCACTTCTTTGGTCAATCTTTCATTCATTGTGACCAACTCGGGGGTGTTATCAAACTTAGTCTTTTTCAACTTAGTAATTTCTTTCCTTAGACCCTTGTTCTCCTCTTCCACTTCTATAAAAGCTCTAGTGGCAATATCCAGATCACCTTTTACCTTTCTTAAAGATTGATAATAGGTGTCTTCTGATTCGCCTTCAGATGAGTTTATCTCATCTGATTATGAAAAAATAGGTGAATGGAAAGTAGTAGTATAGGAGTTTACCTCATTTTCACCTATGGCCATCATAGCTAGGTCATCTGAGTCATCTGAGAAGATTTGACAGTCTGGTGATGTAGGGAGTTCATCACTTTGATATTTAGATTCTTCAGTCACCATAGCTTTCTTTTTTGAATTTCTCCTTGGCCTTCTTTCTTCTTTGTCATCCAAATCCAGCTCAGGACATTCATAGACATAGTGTCCTGGTTTGCGACAATTAAAGCATGATCCAGGTTTCTGATTTGAGTTGCCTTTCCTTGGAGGAGTGGCATCTCTTCTTCTAGATCCTCGGCTGTCAGATGACTCCACATCCTTTCTAGGATGTCTTTCTGGTGTTCTTTCTCTGGAACCTCTGGAGGGTGAACTTGCTCTTCTATCTTTGTAGTTTCTATAGAATTTTCTATATTTGCTGTTGAGAGTGTTCATCCTTTCGAATCTCTTTATCATAAGAGCCATTTGTTCCTTCAGACTCATGTCTGATCCTTCACAGTCTTCTGTTTTCAGAGAGGTCTTGCTAGATGAGGTACTTGCAGTTTTTGTATTGGCTGCCTTGAAGGCTACAGTCTTGGAGGTAGATGGGGTTGCAGTTGGCTCATCACTTCCTGAGTTTTCTTCTCTTTCCAGATCATATTCATGAGCTTTTAGGTCCTGAAATAGAGTTTGAGCAGACCACTTCTTGATATCTTGAGTATCCTTGATGATGGTCTTCTTGAGTCTCCATTTCTTGGTTAGAGAGTCTAAGATCTTTAGATTTTTCTCTCTATTTGTATATTTCTTGCCCAGAGATTCTATCTCATTGATGATCTTGGTAAATCTATTGTCTAGCTGATCAATAGACTCTTCTGGTTGCATCTTGAAGTGTTCGAACTTCTTGACTGCTGTAGACAACTTGGATTCCTTGATCAGCTCAGTTCCTTCACAGAGAAGTGCCAATGCCTCCCACATCTCTCTGGCTGACTCACAGTGGATTACCTTTGCAATGTACTCATTTGGAAGAGTTTGCATTATGTAATCTTGAGCAATGCTATCAAGATTTGATTGCTTCATCTCTTCTGGTGTGAGATCCTTCATGGGCTTGGGAACCAGTTCTCCAACTGGGACTTCTGGATCACCATTTGCAGTGTTGACTGTCATGATGGTGATTGGGCCTTCTGTGATTACTGACCACATCTTGTAGTGGACTGATGTGAGATTCTTCCTCATCCTAATCTTCCAGTAATCATAATCCTCTACTGAAAACTTAGGCAACTTTCGCATATTAGCACTCATGCTGTATGAGTTTTCAAAAACAAGTTTTCCAAAAAGATCTGTTCAAGAGGACTACACAAAGACTCCCTCAAGTCTTCTGATAATCTAGAGACAGTAGTCCGTTAGAACCACTACTCTGATACCACTTGTTGGTCCCTGAACGAGTAGTGAATGGGATTAAAGTCTAGAGGGGAGGGGTGAATAGACTTTAAAACTTTTTCAAACAGAGTTGAGAACCTCTTCTGATTGCTATGTCAACTGGACTGCAAGTCTGCTGGTCCAGATGACTATAGTGATCTGACTGAGGAGGTTATATGCGGAATTATGGTGGCCCTGGTTTAGACTCGTTCTTGTAATTCTTATGAAAGTGTTCAACTTGTTTTGCTTAATGAAAATACTCAGCTGATGCTGGTTTGAAAGTTATGGCCTTGTTTTGAAGAATGTTGAAATCACAGTATGCACTATATAATAATGTATGTAAAGACAGAAATGTAAAGTGCAGAAAGTAAATGACACCGGATTTATAGTGGTTCGGATATACGTTCCTATGTCCACTCTCACGTCCACACGTGATGTTTAATCCCTTTAATTTACCACAAATTACAAGGGTCTTGACCCTTATAGTCCCAAGGTTAGGACTTTGAGATCTGAGCCGTCCTAACAGCTACGGTCTCCACAAGTGATTGTAAGCACTTGCACTTTAAGGGGTTCAAAAACTTTAACCTTTCGGTGAGGGTTTGGGGTTTTTGAGGTGTATCTAACTAATGGTTCAAGCTTATAATTTGCTTAACCACTATACCTAAAACAATTGATATACAATATGAACAGGTTTCAGGTTCTTAAGGGTTGGATAGAAATCACTTAAGAGCTATAGATAATCTAATGGTTTCTGGCTCTTTTGAGAATTCTTAGAATAGTATGGCTTTAGCTTTGATTGCTTGCTTGGCTCGTTGAATTCTCTCTTGTGACTTCTTGTTTGTGATTTCTCATCCTCTTGTATTTATAATGGAGATTGATTGCAACTAGCCGTTGGAGTTGACTAGCCGTTTGAGCAATCTTTCCATAATAGCTTGATTCCTTGATTCCAGCCGCTTGATTGCTTCAATCATGGGATCATGTCAATCTTCTAAATAAGGTAGGTCTTCGTTTGAATTGCAAGATGACTTAGGAATCAGCCGAGTCCTGGAAGAGCATATAGTCTTCTGATCTGTACTTCTAGTCTTCTGACTACTCTTCTGGCCTTAGGTCTTCTGTCTTCTGATATCAGTAGAGTAACACTCTTCTGATCTGGAAATTCTTTGTACTGCTTTAGGCCATCTTCAATCTGGGACTCCATCAGATAAGTAGGTATACAAGCACCTTAACTTATCTGGTCTTCAAGGATCTTCTAGTCTTCATGTCTTCTACTCTTCTCATCTTGAGGATAGGCATGTAAGCCAGGACTGTGCTGATCAGCTGATATCAATACAGTTGATCACACAAGACTAGTCTAAGCTGTTCTATACAAGTCAGCTGATCCTATTACATTTATAAACTCTAAGTGTTTTGGTCATCAAAACTATTCTAACATCAAGTGGGGCTTAGGGTGAATTTATATCCCAACAGTTTGGAAGGTGGTTTCTACTGTCCAGGTATCTATTTCATGTGTAGTTTTGATGATCATCTTGACCATCTTCCACCGGTCATCTAGAGACTTAAGTATACGCAAGTTGATTTCTCTATTTGTATATGTCTTTCCTAGCACTTCCAAATCATTCATAATACGTGTGAAACGATTATCTAACTGGTCTATTGTTTCACCAGCCTTCATCTTAAATGATTCGAACCTCTGAACAGCTGTGGATAACTTGCTTTCCTTTATTAGGGATGTCCCTTCACAAAGAACAGCTAGTCGATCCCACATTTCTTTAGCAGTCTTACATTTTAATACTTTTCTCAGATACTCGTTGGGAAGGGTATGTAAAATGTAGTTCTTAGCCAAACTGTCCTAGTTGTTCTGTTTCATTTCTTCCGAAGTTAATTCTAACCTGGGTTTAGGAACAAGAACACCAACAACTTTTGATTTATCCAGTGTGGCAGTATTGGGCACCATGGTTGTGATTGGGCCTTCTTTGACCACAGAAATAATCAGATCATGAGTTGAGCTGAAGATGGCCTCCATCCTCAGTTTCCAGTAGTCATAGTCTGCAATTTTAAACTTAGGATGTTTGTTCACATTATTTCATCCATGATTGATCAGACAAATAAGATCAGTAGTATATCAAGTAGATTCAGATAGACAAGTATTGATAAAGATCAAGAATCAGTGACAAGAATCAAACAGACTTCCCTCAAAGTCTACAAGGTTATCAAGAAACAGCAGTCCAAAGAACTACTGCTCTGATACCACTTGTTGGTCCCAAAGTTGAGTTAAGATTGATTAGGCTAGGAAAAGTCTAGAGGGGAGGGGTGAATAGACTTTTCAAAATCTTTCAAAATATCAGAGTGTTAATGCGGAAATGTGTTCTGAACAGTATTGTTCTTACTGGGTCAGATCAGTACTTCCAGTTTCAGTTTTATACTCAACTTAGATTTAGATCTTGAATATGTATGTTAAACAGATATTAAACAGTAAGTAAATCAACACACAAGATTTATAGTGGTTCGACAAATGTCTACATCCACTCTCACAACTCCAGTCATGATATTTTATTAACTCCTCCTTCTTGAGTTTCTTGTGGCTTAAAGTCCCAAGATTAAGATTGTGATCTTGTCGATTATACCTCCAGGTATATCTTCGATCTACTAGTAATTTCACAAGTAACTAGCACAATTTTTTACAACAAATCACAAACTAAAAATAGTAAAGTAAAACTTCTCTAGAATGTAGCCTTTGAATCTTCAATTCAGTACGGTGGCTTCTTCTCAGTTTGATCTCCTTCAACTCTGTGAGTTCTTGAATACTTGAATACTTTTATTGCTCTTTGATTGCTCTTAGATAAGTAGTATATCTTGAGTAGCAGTAGTCTTTTCAAGTAGATGATCACACGGTATTTATAGACTTTAGTATGACAGTTAGCAGTTTGTGAAAACTAACTCTCAACTAACTCTTAACGGTTTCTTGAGTAACTTCTTTTTGTAACCGACTTAACTTATCTTCCAAGTCAGAATATCTTCTAATATCTTCAGTTACGCTTCAAATAAGTTTTCCAAACTTATTCTTCAATTCCACTAACTCATCACAGTAAACTACTCTTCTTAGTCTTACTGTTCTTAGTCATTCAACACATTTCTCAATAACTGTTCTGCGCTTCTTCAAAATACTTCTCTTATATCTCTGAGCTTCATCTTACTTCTTTTGATAGTCTTCTTACTCTGGAGTAGTCTTCTGATCTTCCTTAGTCTTCTTTAATCTTCTTTAGTCTTCTGATTTGGTTTCAATCTACTGTTCTAAACTTTTACAATACTGAATACAATATAATACAAACTTACATGTATATAAAACCTATATATACATCAACTGAACTATATACAGAAGAGTATATCTAAGTCCTATTCTATAAGTTGTCTATACAATACATTTATCAGCTTTGTTCCTAACAGTTCATATATCAGATCAGTAACACACTAAGATCAGTAAACTCAATTTTCATAACTCATTAAGATCAGTAAACTTATTTCAGATGACTTAGTTAGAATGACTTAGAACCACATATATCATTAACTTCAAGTTGCTTTTGGCCATGAAAACATACAATCACCAACTAGAACATTGTTTATAGGATTCATATCCCAACACTTTCTTTTTTGTATCTTGTTGTGGATCCCCCATTATAATATTACTATATTAATAGACAAAAAATAGTATATTATAATATATACGTATATAGTATATATTAGTTAATACATTAATAGTTTATCTATATCTCACACAACGAAATGAAAAAATTGAAAATTGATAAAATTAAATTAGTTGTGTATCTCATGAGAATGAACCACACAAGTGTTTTTTTCTGAGTGTGGTATCAATCTGGAGAGAAATTATAGTTTAATATGATGAAGTTGGAGGAAATATTTGCAAGTGATAATGCATCTACTAGTAGAAATACACTATTGTGTGCCCCGTCTTCGTAATAACACGAACAACAATCAACTGGAGAAGGAATTAATCATGCAAAACATCCCAATGAATTTTATTATGATCCCACAACACTTTTGATAGTCAAATAAGGCATACTGTAAATATATATTCAGAAAATACATGCACATGTTTTACCGGTTTTAAGGTGAATTGGCTGTAGAAAATACATCACGTAATTAGAAAAAATACGGGGCACATTTTAATGTATGAACACAGATAACAGGGACTTCAGTGTTTAATGCCAAATCAGAAATTGGAAGATTGAGATAAATATGTAAATAAGATGCTTAAACTCTAAGCTACGGTGGCTACCTCAATTGATCCTTCAAATAGAAGTCTTTTTTAAAGGCAGGATCAATTAATATTGATAGTTTGAGATTCATAACTTCTTGAAAAAATTCTCGTCTCCCACACAAACAAAATTTCATGAAGTGAACCCTAGAACCTCAAATTTACAATAAATTCAAACATTTCAAATTCTAAACATAGTCGCAAATCAAATCAGGCAAAGATAAAGAGCGCACATATAATTCTTAATGAGATAAAAGGCAGGACGTGAAGCTGGCTAAGTTGCTACGACAAGAAAATGCAACAATCAACTTGTACAGACTGGATCAAAGAACCAAGAAACTATCTGGAAGATCAAGACCACCGAAGAAGAGGAGCAGTTTTAATTCTTAAGTTTACTGTAATTTCTGGCTTATTCTGGTACACCTTGTACCTGCTGTGCTACTCTATCTTTTCTAATTAATAAAATGTTGGAATTAATGTGGGATTAATTAGGTTTTGACACCCTTATCTAATTAATTAATTAGAAGGACTAAACTTTAATTATAAAATAATTAAACGTGACATAGTCGATCTACTCGCGGAGTAGATGAACGTGGTATATTTAATATCTCAAAACCAAGTTAAGGTGAGTGAAAAATTAATTAATGAAGTTGAATGTTTCAACTTGAGTTTGAGGTGTAAGAATGTGAAGGGTCACATGTCCCACATAGAAAGTCTACAAAAGATTTAAAGGCTTTAAAGGTATTGAAGTAGGAATGGAGTTCAACCATGTATTAGGGGTACACTCCCCAAAGGGCCACACGTGCGCGCGCCGGCTTGACCCGGCCTCGGCCTCGGATTTGGCAATTGGTCTTTGGTGGTCTTTGGGGCCTGCCTATCTTTTTGCAGACCCAAAAACTCCAAAAGCCCAAAACAGGAATTGGATCGACCCATTCGGTTATGGGTTTGGCCCATTTCGTAAAACTTCAAGAACCTTCCAGAACATTCTGGAATCCTCAGACTTGGTCTCCAAGGACCTCTCCACGTCTTGCGATTTTTTCGCACCCTAATCCAATGACTTGGACTGGGCCCACGCACGAATTCTGCAAACTCCTAGGGTTTTCATCTGCCTATAAATACCAGCTCTCCCCTCATTATTTTTTTTACGCTGAAAATTTTCGCCCCTCTTCTCTTCTCTGCAGTGTTGTGCTCTCCAAAGCCATACACTGTTCTTGTTGCCGGAATTCTTTCCGTGTGTTGCCAGAATATTTTCCGTGTGTATTCAGTTCGTACCTAGTACGTTCGTTGAGGCTTCGTTTACAGTGGTGCTACTGTATTCGGAGTAGAAGTCGTTTTACCTTTGGGAACAGAGCGCCGTACCAGTCGAGCACTACTTGGGCGTATTCTGTTCTACGGGAAAAGGGTTTCCCTTGACTCGACTTGTTATCAGATTCTTCGATATTGCAGTATACCCATATCAGGCGTAAAGTTTCCAACAATCGCAGAACAAAATATTAATCTACTTTTCAGACTTAATTAATTAAATAAATTTTTGGACCTAATTAATACACTGCAATGTCGAAATCGAATGATAACATGGATGTTGACCCCACTGATACAGAGGTCGTTCACGGTGCTGGAAACACTGCTGAGAATATTGGCAACGATGCCAATAAGGAAACATCTCCTGCTCGATCAGTTTCACACAACTCTGGTGTGAAATCTCTAGGAAGACAGAACGACTATGCTGAAAAGGTCAGAAACGAAGACAATCCTTTTGTAGGAATTCCTCCTTTCGAGAATCCCTTTAGGGATCAGATGTTTACTTTCCCTGCACCTGGGCCGAGGCCGATGGTCGTACAAGGAGAAAAACCTGAGAAATTCTCAGGGACTGAATTCAAAAGATGGCAGAGTAAGATTGTTGGGAAATGAATTGATTTTGATTAAGATACCAAAACCCCTGAATAATGATGGTTAGCTTAGTTGAGATAGATAGAAAATGTCTCAGGATAGTTGAGACAGTAAAAATGTCTAAGTCTAGAATCTCAGAAATGTTGAGACATTTAGTGTTCATGATAGTTGTCCAAAGCTGAAATGTTAGGCAGCTTGTTTATCCAAGTCATTTAGGACAAATCTGCTGAATGCATAAAGACAAGTGTGCTGAAGAAGACAACATGGCTGAATACTCAAGTTAGTAGCCTGAACTGAAGGCACTGATAAGGGGAATAACATATAAAGTTGAAGAATTAGAAGATCAAGAGCATTGAATGCAATTCTCTCAGTAGACAAATTCAATGAACCATTAATGCCATCAAACCTGAACAAGCATTGCATATTTAGAAGAATTAAAGACTAAGGAATTGAATGAATGGAGGAACATTCCACTTGCAGCAGGAATGATCAGAGAACTTATCCCATCTGACCGTTGAGAAGAGTACAAGTTCTGCCACAATCAACATTGGAAAATGTGCAGGTTTGGAAACTGACACAAGTCATCTCAGCCGCATTTTTCAGAAGTCAACACATTCATTCAAGCAACCATTGAAGAACCTTCTTACACAGTGGATAATAGAAGGTTGCTCTCTTAGCCGTTTCAATGGAGCTGCAAATAGACAATTTGAAAGTCTATCTCTCCAACGGATAGATGATCAAATTGTTCTATAAATTCAGAAGTGATCCAAGGATTCATTATCCAACAATCTGCTATCAAACTACTATCAAGCATTCAAGGAAACTCAAGTATATTTCTTACAAATCCCAAGTTTCCTGATCACTTCTAGCTAAGCCAATCTGTAAAAATCCAAGTTTAGCAAAGAGATATCCTATCCCTTTACACTGATCTTATTGTAAAGGATATCTCAATTAGTTGGAACCAAAACCTCAAACCCTTACCTCATAAGTGAAGTAGAGTTTGTTGTAGAAGTGAGGAGTTAAGGATTGTTAAGAGTAAATTCAGTTTTAAATCAGAGAAGTTGAGCACTAGGACTCAGATTATCCTAGGGATCAAAACACTAAGATAGTGTTGTTGATCAGTGCACCTTGGCACTATAAAACAAGCTAATTTCAGGTGTTAAGGAATTATCCTGTTCAATCAGGGAAAGTGGATGTAGGAGTTTGAGCTCTGAACCACTATAAATTTCTGTGTTATTTACATTCTACATTGCTTTCTAATTCACACTACTTACAAAGATTGTTTTGAAAGAGTTAAGTTCATCAAAATTAAGCAAAACAGTTTTTGGACAAAGTCCCTGATAAACTGGTTTTTCAGAAATCAACTTGGAGTATTCTTTCAAAGAAAAGGCCAATCACATTCCTTACTTAACAACTCTTTTAGATAGTTATTCAACTGAACACTTTGGAGTTTTCAGTAGAGTGAGTATCTATCAAAGTTATTCATTCATAACAGTTGTCAGGCAACTTTCCTGATAAGGTTAAATTATTTTAAAAGAAAGAATTTGCATACACAAGTGCATTCCCCCCCCCCCCCCATACACTTCACTTGTGTCATACTCCACTCAGGACCAACAAGTGGTATCAGAGCAGGGGATTCAAAGACCACTGCTTCTGAAAATCCAACTGATTTTCAAAAACTCATAATTTCTGTGGTCACTGAACTGATCCATTTTCTGAAAAACATTACTGTGTTTATCTAACCATATTTTATTGAGATGGCAAACAATGCAGTTCCAGGAGATGATGTTGAGACCATCAACAACATGGGTCCCAACCAAGTGAATCACATTTCTAATCACAAACTGCCAATGTTCTCAATTGAGAACTATGATTTCTGGAAGATTAGAATGAGAGCACATCTTTCCTGCCAGCATGATGAAATGCTCAAAGTCATCACCATAGGGCCTTTCACCTTCACCAAGCCAAACCCCAAAGTCACTGATGCTCAGAAAGCAGACCCAAGGGAGTTGCTACTAAAGGATGAAGATGACTTAACTGCTAAAGAGAGAAAAAGTCCCTGATAAACTGGTTTTTGGACAAAGTCCCTGATAAACTGGTTTTTCAGAAATCAACTTGGAGTATTCTTTCAAAGAAAAGGCCAATCACATTCCTTACCCAACAACGCTTTTAGATAGTTATTCAACTGAACACTTCGGAGTTTTTAGTAGAGTGAGTATCTATCAAAGTTATTCATTCATAACAGTTGTCAGACAACTTTCCTGATAAGGTTAAATTGTTTTAAATGAAAGAATTTGCATACACAAGTGCATTCCCCCCCCCCCCCATACACTTCACTTGTGTCATACTCCACTCAGGACCAACAAGTGGTATCAGAGCAGGGTTTCAAAGACCACTGCTTCTGAAAATCCAACTGATTTTCAAAAACTCATAATTTCTGTGGTCACTGAACTGATCCATTTTCTGAAAAACATTACTGTGTTTATCTAACCATATTTTATTGAGATGGCAAACAATGCTGTTCCAGGAGATGATGTTGAGACCATCAACAACATGGGTCCCAACCAAGTGAATCACATTTTTAATCACAAACTGCCAGTGTTCTCAATTGAGAACTATGATTTCTGGAAGATTAGAATGAGAGCACATCTTGCCTGCCAGCATGATGAAATGCTCAAAGTCATCACCATAGGGCCTTTCACCTTCACCAAGCCAAACCCCAAAGTCACTGATGCTCAGAAAGCAGACCCAAGGGAGTTGCTGCCAAAGGATGAAGATGACTTAACTGCTAAAGAGAGAAAAAGGCACAAGCTGAACTACATTGCCATGAACACTTTGTAACAGACAATTCCAGATGCAGTGATGGGAAGAGTGTACCACTGCACCACAGCTAAAGAGATTTGGGACACCTTAGCACTTATGTGTGAAGGTACTCAAAATATCAAAGAAAGCAAGCTCCAAGTAGCAATTCATAAATATGAACAATTCACTATGGAGCCCAATGAAACAATTGATCATCTTGATGGCAGATTCACCGATATCATGAATGAGATAAACTCTCTTGGCAAATTCTATGCCAAAAGAGAAGTTGCATTGAAAATCCTGAGAAGACTCACATCCAAGTGGGACATCTATTCAGTCATGATGCAAAATACTAGCAACCTTGATAACATGCCCATGCAGCAAGTGTTCTCTGAACTCAAAGCATATGAGTTTGATCTGAACAGGAAGAACGTGCATGAGGAGCCATCCTACTCCAACAAAGGAGTTGCATTCAAAGCTACTGAGACAGAAAGAAGAGTGCTCAGAGATCATCTCAATCTGTCTCTAAGACTGAAATGAAGGAAGAACTGGCACTCATGGCCAGAAGATTTGAGAAGCTCAATTCCAGATTTGGTAGATACAAAAAGTTCTACCAAGATAACAGAACCAGAAGTAGATTCAACTCTCCTGACAACAAATCAGAGAACAAACACTCTGATGAAAAGAAATAAGATAAGTATGCAGACAAAAAGAAGTCAAGCAAAGCTGATTCATCATCATCCAGGAGAAAGGAGTCCTCAAGCAAAAGAAATGATGATGAAGATTTGTGTTACAACTGCCAGAAGAAAGGATACTTTTAATATGATTGTCCTGATCTAAGCTCAAAAGAAAGAAAAGAAAGGTAGAACAAAAGAGACAAGAGATTGAGCAACAGGAAGGCCATGGTGGCTGGAGAATCAGCAAGTGAGGAAAGTGTATATTCATCTGATGATGGATTATTCTCCAACAGTGACAGTGAAGATGACTGTCAAATGGCTTTTGAAAATGAAGAGGTATGTTCATCTTCTAACTCTTCAAATAACACACATGAATCTAGTGAAGCCCACTTGAAACTCTCCTTTGGAAAGTTAATGGAGGACTTCACCAGACTACAAGGTCAGTGGCTCAATTAAAAGAAAATGAAATGGAAGTGAATCAGCCACTAATCAAGGATAAGGGCAAAGAAACTCTTATACCTGCTCAAGTAAACAATATTCCTAAACCTAAGGAAAAGGTTAAGAATGTTATGTACAAGAGGAATGAGTTTCAGAAAGGTAGAACCAATGGAAGGCCAACCTATCTGAACACTCATCAGTGGAGTTGTCCAAAATCTGTTCAGAAAAGGCCAACTCAAATGAGGCAACCTCAACTGAATAGATCAAGGTCCAACCCTCCTGATAGGTATAACAGTTTCAGGAAGCCTATACCCTTCATGCCTAAGGGAAAAGGCCATCCAAGTACTTATCCACAAAAGTCTTACCAAGCTACACCTAAGTCAAATAACATCAGGAGACCTGTCCCAAAGTATTTCACTCATACTCCTGAAGATTATAAGACTAACACTTATGCACAAAAACCACCTAAGGCATTCAAAGTTAGGACTGTGTATGTAGATGTAAATGGAAACCAAGTCAGTCACTTTGAATCAATCAGAGTAATTAGGTAGACTTGGGTTCCAAAAGGTACAACTAACCCCCTATGACCCAACATTCAAAGGGTACCTAAAGTTTGACTTTGCAGGTTTGCAAGGACCACAAGAAGAAGAGAAGAATAAACAAAAGAACAGCATGGTACTTGGACAGTTGATGTTCAAAACATATGACTGGAAATAGAGAACTTCTCTCAGACTTCATTGAAAAGGGTGGTCCTTCAGTAACCTTTGGAGATAGCTCACAAGGAATCACAAAAGGTTATGGTATATTAAATATTGGTAATGTAAAAATTACTAATGTTTCATATGTCCTAGGCCTAAAATATAACTTGCTATCTATAAGTCAAATCTGTGATAAAGGATATAGTGTTAAGTTTGCCCCAAATGAATGCATTATTAAGAACAAATCAACACAGCAGGTGCTACTAACAGGGGTGAGAAAGGGAAATGTTTATTTTGCAGATTGGAGCAAAACCCCTGAAGCAGTATGTCTTGTTGCCAAAAGCACTAATGAACAAAGTTGGCTATGGCACAAAAGACTGAACCACCTGAATTTTAAAACCATCAACAAGCTTGCAAGAAACTCTCTAGTGAAAGGACTGCCTAACCAATTGTTCATCAAGGAACATGTGTGCCAGCCATGTCAGGAAGGAAAACAAATCAAAGCAACCTTTAAAGAAAAACCTGTCATATCCACTGAGAGAGCTCTCCAACTACTACACATGGACTTATTTGGTCCAATAATCCCAGTAAGCATAAATGGAAGAAAGTATGCTTTAGTAGTTGTTGATGATTTTTCCAGGTACACTTGGATGGTGTTCCTTCTAAACAAAAAGGAGACTCAAGTCAAACTACCTGAGTTAATGATGAGATTGAGTAATGAGAAAGGCCTAAGCATTATCAAAATCAGATCAGACAAAGGCACTAAATTCATAAACTCATACATCAATGAGTATTGCAGCAAAAATGGCATCACACATGAGACTTCTACAGCAAGAACTCCTCAACAAAATGGTGTTGTTGAAAGGAGAAACAGAACCTTAAAAGAAGCAGCAAGAACACTGATTGCTGAATCTAAATTGCCAAAAAGGTTCTGGGCAGAAGCCATCAACACTGCATGCCACACCCAAAACAGATCCTTAATTACAAAAGGTCAAGGTAAAACTCCATATGAACTATGGAAAGGTAGATTGCCCATTGTTGCTTATTTTCATATATTTGGCTGCAAGTGTTTCATTCACAATAAAGGGAAAGAGCAGTTAAAAGCTTTTGACAGCAAAATTGATGAAGGAATATTTGTTGGATATTCCCAAATCAGCAAAGCCTACAGAGTCTATAACTGCAGAACTTTTATTGTGGAGGAAACACCTCATGTTGTGTTTGATGAATCTATTAATGAGTTCAGGGATAGAAACCTGAATATTGATGAGATAACACAAAGAACAACCAGACTAAGGCTTCAAAGCAAGGAAATAGTGTTTATAGATGTTGCCCAGCCTTAACTCAATAGAGATTAGAACCTGGACAACATACCTGATGGCAATCAACCAAGAGACAACCAGCTTGAAGGAGAAATTGAACTAACTGGCCTCATCCCAGTTCAAAACCAGGTAACAACTACCAATGAAGAAACAGGCTCTGCTGAGGTAGTAAATGGATCCAATATTCAAGGGGGAACCAATGAAAATGTCAATATTCCTGACATTGAGGACAACAACCCTGAATATGATCCTGAACTTGATCCATCAATTAACTTTCCTGAATTTAATGAATCTAGTGATCCAACTTCAGAAGAGGACAATCCTCCTGAAGGAATCAGGTTTAGAAGGACTTGGTTGCATGACCACCCAACTAGCCAAATACTTGGAAATCCAAGTGAAGGGATCAAAACTAGAAGATTTCATGGAGAAAGTGCTTTGTTTTGCTGTTTTCTTTCAAAACAGGAACCAAGTGACATTGAAGAAGCACTTCAAGACACCAACTAGATCATTGCCATGCAAGAAGAGCTGAACCAGTTTACCAGAAATGAAGTATGGGAGCTGGTGGATAGGCCAACACATCAAGATGTCATTGGAACCAAATGGGTATTCAAAAATAAGAAAAATGAGAATGACATCATAGTGAGAAACAAAGCAAGACTGGTGGCCAAATGATACTGTCAATCTGAAGGGATTGATTATGATGAGACATTTGCACCAGTGGCCAGACTTGAAGCAATCAGACTCTTCTTGGCCTATGCAGCTCACATGAGATTCAAGGTGTATCAAATGGATGTGAAGAGTGCTTTCCTCAATGGGGTACTGAAAGAAGAAGTGTATGTTGAACAACCCCCAGGCTTTGAAGAAGGAGACAAGGTGTACAGATTAAAGAAAGCCTTATATGGATTGAAGCAAGCTCCAAGAGCTTGGTATGACACCTTATCACAGTTTCTTCTAGATCATGGTTTTGTCAAAGGCACTGTTGACAGAACCTTGTTCAGAATCTGTGAAGGAGATGATATCTTGTTAGTCCAAATCTATGTGGATGACATTATATTTGGATCTCCAAATGAGAAGTTGTGTGAGAAATTCTCAAAACTCATGCAAAACAAATTTGAGATGTCCATGATGGGATTGATGAATTTCTTTTTGGGACTTCAAGTCACCCAATCAAAGAAAGGAATTTTCATCAACCAAGCCAAATATACAAGGGACATAATCAAGAAATTTGGATGTGCAACAAGCAAACCAGTCAGAATTCCAATGAACACCAATTGGAAGATGGATCCTGATGAAAGTGGAGCATCTACCAACTCCACTGAATATAGAGGCATCATTGGATCCCTACTATATCTCACTGCAAGTAGGCCTGATATCACATTTGCAGTTGGAGTGTGTGCCAGATTTCAAGCAAATCCAAAGAAGAGTCATCTAGAAGCTGCCAAGAGAATCCTAAGATATCTCAAAGGAATTGAGAATCTTGGATTATGGTATCCAGCGGATGACAACATTGAGCTCACTTGATATTTATATGCTGATTATGGAGGCTGTAGAATTGACAGAAAATCCACTTCTGGAACATGTCAATTTCTGGGGAGCAAGCTGATCTCATGGTTCTCAAAGAAGTAGAACACAGTTGCAACATCAACAACTGAGGCAGAGTATGTAGCAGTTGGAAGTTGTTGTGCCCAGATACTTTGTGATGTGGATAGAGACGAAGGACCCATTAGATATAATGATCTAAGAACCCAACGTATAAATTAAGCAGCGGATCTTCCAAAATCGAGATTTGAATTGATCTTACTTAGAGCATAAAAAACCTTGACCCGTTGGCTATAGAAGAGCCAAGAACCTTGGTATGATTGAACGCCACAAGATCTTGCTCAAGATTCTTGATAAGTTCTCAAATAAATTAACCTCACAAAGAGAATAAGCAAACAAAAACTTGTAATTTCGTATTAAACTTGGTGTCCCTTCCCAAAGGAATACAAGGCCTATTTATAGGCTAGAAAGTAACTCCTAAGAGTAAATACATTCATAACCTACACCTATGGTCTTAAAAGGCCAATAAAGATTCAATTCAAAGCTAAAAATGTAACTCCTAACTCTTTGAATTTCCTAGAAAATGTAAATAATCTAAATAACTAATAATAATAATAATAAAACAATAATTCTAATGGGCTTCATGTGTGCCACGTTTTTGAAGACCCGTGCACTTAGAATTATGTCTTTTAGCCCAAATTAGCTTCATAAAATGTAACTACTAGGCCTTCTTCGGGCTTGTCTTGCACATTTTCTCTCATTTCAGCAACTAAGCTCATCAAAGCCTCATTTATCTTCTTAGCTCTTGCCCTTGTAATCGGCCCATCATGTATGATCAAAGGATTCTTTTTGTTTTCATGACTTTGCATTGGTGGATCCTCATCATTCCCTTCTTCTTCAAAAGGATTCGTCCTCGAATCTACATCATTAGAATAGGGAGAAAGATCAGTAACATTGAAAGTTGCACTTACATTATACTCACCAGGAAGGTCAAGTTTGTATGCATTGTCATTGACTCGTGCAATCACTTGAAATGGACCATCTCCTCTTGGCTGTAATTTTGACTTTCTCTTGCTTGGAAATCTCTCCTTCCTCAAGTGTAACCATACCCAATCACCGGGCTCAAAGATGACTCGTTTACGACCTTTGTTAATTTGCTTGACATATTGCTCAGTTCTTTTCTCAATATTGAGTTTCACTCTTTCATGCAACTTTTTAATCATCTCGGCTTTTGCTTTTCCATCTAGACTCGCACGTTCTTCAATGGGAATTGGTACTAGATCAAGTGGAGTTATTGGATTAAATCCATAAACAACCTCAAAAGGAGAATGATTAGTAGCAGAATGAACACTTCTATAATAAGCAAATTCAGCAAACGACAAACAATCTTCCCAATTTTTTAAGTTCTTTTGAATCAAAACTCTAAGTAATTGAGACAAAGTTCTATTAACGACTTCAGTTTGTCCATCCGTTTGAGGATGACAAGTAGTAGAAAACAGAAGTTTTGTACCCAATTTATTCCACAAAACACGCCAAAAGTGACTTAAAAATTTTACATCTCTATCACTCACAATGGTTTTTGGAATTCCATGCAAACGAACAATTTCCTTAAAGAATAAATCAGCAATATGAGTTGCATCATTAGTCTTATTACATGGAATGAAATGTGCCATTTTTGAAAATCTATCAACCACCACAAACACAGAATCTTTACCTTTCCTTGATTTTGGCAAACCCAAAACAAAGTCCATGGATATGTCTACCCAAGGTTCATTCGGTATAGGTAATGGCATGTACAATCCATGCGGATGAGCTCTTGACTTAGCCTGCTTGCAAGTTATGCATTGTTCACAAATTCTTTCAACATCAACACGCATTTTTGGCCAATAGAAATGATCACACAAGATACCCAAAGTTTTATGTACTCCAAAATGTCCCATTAGACCTCCCCCATGTGCTTCCCTAACAAGAAACTCACGCATAGAACATTTAGGAATGCATAATTTACTTTCACGAAATAAATATCCCTCGTGCCTATAGAATTTCTCAAATGCAGCATGCTCACAAGCCAAATAAATGGATGCAAAATCAGAATCATCAACATACATTTCCTTGATAGATTCAAAACCAAGAAGCTTAGAGCTCAAAGTAGTGATCAAAGTATACCTTCTAGATAATGCATCAGCCACAATGTTCTCTTTCCCCTTTTTGTACTTAATTACATATGGAAAAGATTCAATGAATTCTACCCACTTAGCATGCCTCTTACTAAGCTTACCTTGTCCCTTAAGGTATTTGAGAGATTCATGATCCGTATGGATAACGAATTCTCGAGACCACAAGTAATGTTGCCATGTTTCTAATGCCCTCACCAAAGCATACAACTCCTTGTCGTAAGTTGGATAGTTCAATTGAGCTCCCTTCAACTTCTCACTTGAGTAAGCAATCGGCTTTCCATCCTGCATTAAAACAGCACCTATACCTACTCCAGATGCATCACATTCAAGTTCAAAGCTTTTATTAAAGTCAGGTAATGCAAGAATTGGAGCAGTGGTGAGTTTTTCTTTCAAAAGATTAAATGCATGCTCTTGCTTTTCTCCCCAATGAAAACCAACTTCTTTTTTTACAATTTCATTTAGTGGTGCGGCAATGGTGCTAAAATCACTAACAAATCGGCGATAGAAACTAGCAAGACCATGAAAACTTCTTACTTGAGCAATATTAGTAGGAACTGGCCAATCTAGAATAGCCTTGACTTTATCCCTTTCCATTTCAATCCCATTAGCACTTATCACAAAACCAAGAAAAACAACTTTATCCATGCAAAATGAACACTTCTTAAGATTAGCATACAAAGATTCTTTTCTTAAAGCTTCTAACACTTTATGCACATGACTAAGATGTTCTTCCATACTTTTGCTATAGATAAGGATATCATCAAAGTACACAACCACGAATTTTCCAATAAAATCACGCAAAACATGGTTCATTAATCGCATGAAAGTACTTGGTGCATTAGTTAAGCCAAACGGCATTACCAACCACTCATATAAACCATGTTTTGTTTTGAAAGCAGTTTTCCATTCATCTCCTTCTTTGATCCTTATTTGATGATAAGCACTTTTCAAATCAATTTTAGAAAATAACACAGCCCCATGCAATTCATCAAGCATATCATCTAACCTAGGGATAGGATAGCGATACTTTACCGTGATTTTGTTGACGGCGCGACAATCTGTGCACATCCTCCACGTTCCATCCTTCTTTGGTACTAGAATCACCGGTACAGCACACGGACTCAAGCTTTCTTGAACCTTTCCGTTAGTCATCAACTCCTCTACTTGCCTTTGGATTTCTTTTGTTTCCTCCGGGTTAGCTCTATAAGCGGGTCGATTTGGAAGTGTTGCACCCGTAACGAAATCAATCTGATGTTCGATGCCCCTTAATGGTGGTAAACCATTCGGTTCCTCCTCCGGAAAGACATCTTCATAATCCTGCAAAAGAGACACAAAAGAACTAGGCAAAGAAGATGTTAATTCGTTAGTGCTAAAAAAGTTTCCTTATGTACCAACACCAATACACTCATTTTTTCAACAAAAGCTCTCTTTAGTTCACTCCCTCTTGCAAAGAAATTCTCTCTTTTTTTGTCCTCACTTCCATCCACTTTTTTTTCTCCCTCGGAAACACTCAAATCAGCCCTCTTATTTTTTTCTCCACTATTTTTTTTGTCATCTTTTTTTTCTTCAATCTCACGTGCTCTCCTTGATCGAGACATTTTGATTTGATCCTCAAGAACCTGTTGTGGAGTTAAAGATACAAGCATGATTTTCTTATTTTGATGCTTCAATGTGAATTGATTATGATACCCATCATACATCA
Source organism: Galeopsis tetrahit (assembly GCA_963675135.1). Lineage (NCBI taxonomy): Eukaryota > Viridiplantae > Streptophyta > Magnoliopsida > Lamiales > Lamiaceae > Galeopsis > Galeopsis tetrahit. Next base: position 52,804,713 of record OY776123.1, read on the forward strand.
CTCGCCTATCAAACTGTCATGGTCTTCCCAAAAGGATATGACTTGCATGCATTGGTACCACATCACATAAAACTTCATCATTGTAATTGCCAATAGAGAATGACACCAAAACTTGTTTATTTACTCGAATTTCTCCACATTCATTAAGCCATTGAAGCTTATATGGATTAGGATGCTTCGACGTAATTAAACTCAATTTTTCCACCATTTCCATACTAGCAACATTAGTACAACTCCCACTATCAATAATTAACATGCATACCTTTTCTCGAACCAAAAACCTTGTATGAAAGATATTTTCTCTTTGTTGTTCCACTTCTCCCACCTTTGCTTGCATGTTTAGAGATCTTCTTACCACCAAGAGTTCTCCCGATTCAGCGGAGACTTTCTCAACTTGCTCTTCACTCTCATCTTCACTCTCACCCTCCGACTAAATTTCACCATTATCTTTTAGGATCATCACTTTCTTGTTTGGACATTGAGATGCAATATGCCCATAGCCATGACAACGAAAACATTTAACATCACGACTATGAGAAGGTGTAGTGACAATACCTTTTCCTTTATCAGTCTCACTATACTTGGCCTTTGACGTCTCACTTTGTGGTCTTGGAGAACCTCCAAAGGTCGCTTTGGGGACCCCTTCTTTCATCTTACTTGAAGATTGAGAATTTGGTGTGTAACTCCTTTGCACGTAACCCTTCTTCTTCAATTGCCTTTCCACTTTCATGGTTGTATGTACCATATCTTCAAGCTCCACATAGTGTTGAAGCTCCACAATGTTAACAATATCTCTATTCAGCCCATTCAAGAAACGAGCCATGGTCGCCTCCCGATCTTCTTCAACGTTTGCCCTAATCATGGCAACCTCCATCTCCTTATAGTATTCATCCACAGATTTTGTACCCGGATTCATAGATTGAAGTTTTTGATACAATTCACGAAAATAATGAGAGGGTACGAATCTCTTACGCATAACCGCTTTCATTTCAGCCCAAGTGGCAATTGGCCTTTCTCCATTCCGTCTCCGATTGGTAACAAACTGATCCCACCAAACTATAGCATAGTCGGTGAACTCAATCGCTGCAAGTTTTACCTTTTTATCCTCCAAGTGATTATGGCAATCAAAAATGATTTCTACCTTCTTTTCCCACTCCAAATACGCTTCCGGATCGCTCCGCCCATGGAAAGCTGGGATGTGAAACTTTATGTTCCCCATACCTCGATTCACTTCGTCGTTTCGCCTTCTTCTACCCCCTCTCCCACGTGCTTGATGAACAACCCCCATATCATCATCCACCTCTTCCTCCGATTCCAACTCCTCAAATTGCCTTCTTTGATTTGCATTGGCATTTCTAGGCTCCCTTTGTGTAGGCTGTTCCAATCTCTCTATCCGATCTACTAGACCATCAAGAACTGTTCCAAACCTTGCAAATTGTTGTTGCATGGCTTGTAGGGTGAAAGCTTCTTGTTGTTCATTGGGTGTTCCTGCCATAGTATATAATATCTCACAAATCACTCGTGTTTCACTCAAAAAATTAAAAAATCAATCCTCACAATTCACTCTTGTATCACTCTTTTGGCTTTTACCTCCCCTCTAATAATCTCACCACTCTAGCCTTTTACCACTCAAAATTTGAGAACAAAATCAAGTTTGAACAATTTCCAGTAACACTCAATAATCCCTTAGTCCTATAGATGTAGGGAAACAAGGAATTCTTGAAACTGTAATATGAAGAGGAAACAATTACGTAAAACAAATATTATAACTATTCTCGTCCTTTTTTTTTGGACTTGCTTCTCTAAATATGAAGAAAAAAACAGCAAGATATTCAACTCTTTTTTTTTTTTTTTTGGACGTTTTTTTTTTTTTTTTGAAACTAAATACTATAAACAACGATAAAATAAAATCAGATCAATATCAAATTGCTCTGATACCAAACTGATGTGGATAGAGACGAAGGACCCATTAGATATAATGATCTAAGAACCCAACATATAAATTAAGCAGCGGATCTTCCAAAATCGAGATTTGAATTGATCTTACTTAGAGCATAAAAAACCTTGACCCGTTGGCTATAGAAGAGCCAAGAACCTTGGTATGATTGAACGCCACAAGATCTTGCTCAAGATTCTTGATAAGTTCTCAAATAAATTAACCTCACAAAGAGAATAAGCAAACAAAAACTTGTAATTTCGTATTAAACTTGGTGCCCCTTCCCAAAGGAAAACAAGACCTATTTATAGGCTAGAAAGTAACTCCTAAGAGTAAATACATTCATAGCCTACACCTATGGTCTTAAAAGGCCAATAAAGATTCAATTCAAAGCTAAAAATGTAACTCCTAACTCTTTGAATTTCCTAGAAAATGTAAATAATCTAAATAACTAATAATAATAAAAATAAAACAATAATTCTAATGGGCTTCATGTGTGCCACGTTTTTGAAGACCCGTGCACTTAGAATTATGTCTTTTAGCCCAAATTAGCTTCATAACATCTCTTTATTCGTAGTCCAGCCCAATAACGTTCACTACTAGGCCTTCTTCGGGCTTGTCTTGCACATTTTCTCTCATTTCAGCAACTAAGCTCATCAAAGCCTCATTTATCTTCTTAGCTCTTGCCCTTGTAATCGGCCCATCATGTATGATCAAAGGATTCTTTTTGTTTTCATGACTTTGCACTGGTGGATCCTCATCACTTTGGCTGAGACAACAACTAAGAGATTACAAAGTTATCACAAATGAAATTCCTATATTTTGTGACAACAATAGTGCAATTGCTATTTCACAAAATCCAGTACTTCACACAAGATGCAAACATGTTGATATCAAGCATCACTTTATAAGGGATCATGTAGAGAAAAAAGGATATTAAGCTTGTCAAAATTCACACTAATAAGCAAAAAGTTGATATCTTGACAAAGCCATTAGGTGAAGCAAGATTTCTAGAGCTTTCAGCAGAGTTGGGTTTACTTGATCCTGGAAAGATGGAAAAATGAAGAAGGAAGCACAAATGAAGGAGGAAGTTCATTAAAATGAACTTCAGCAAAGTTGACCAAACTCACAGAAATGGCCAGTCCGAAAGAAGAATTCAGTAGAGTTGTCCACATGTCTTTTAGCAATGTTGGTCAGGATGATTGACCTTGTGGGACCCAGTCAGCAATATTGGGACCCACTCAGGCATTTTGGTCGGATCATTTGACCAAAATAAAGGTCAAATCACTTATCAGGACATTTGTCCAAACTGATAAGGTGATAAGTGCTATTTTTAGCATTGATTAGACAATTAAATGAATTCTTGGGCAAAGAGTAGTCTATTTTTAGGTTGGTGTGAGGTATTCAAATTTTAGCCCCCAAATGGTCATTCCAGCATTCAATGCAAAATCCTTAAAAGATTGCATTAATTACTAAGCCTCTCATCAAAGCCATTGATTATCTTAATGTCTAAATCTAACCGTTCCGAAGCCCACTACTCTACTTTATCCATTTTGCCTAGTGATTTGTCCACCCCTTAATGCTATTGTCCAACGGTTAATAAAATCACTAGGATATAAAAACCTTCAGTTTTTACATCCATTCTTACGCACAAATTTTTCCAAAACCCTTAAGCAAAATTCTGAAAAACCCTCAAACCTTCAAACCATCCCTACCAACCTTCAATCCCTCCAAACCTTCAAACATCCATGGCTCCCAAACTAAAAAGAGAAGAACTTGTCAACTTCAATGATCCATCACTGGATATTGATTTCACATATCTCTGTAATGCAAACTCTCTGTGGTTTGAGAAAATAGTTGCCTTTGATAGCCCAGATGAGGAAGTCCATCCAGTTCTCCAATGGTTGAGAGATGCAGGGCTTGAGCAGTTCTTGGGCACCAAACCTGATTCTTGCCTCAACCCCTACATGGCTGAGTTCTTTACCTATCTCAGATGGAAAGGCAAGAAAGGAGATGTCTGCACAAATCTCACTTATGCAGAAGAAGGTGAAGAAGAGGAATCACAACACATCATAATCTTCACATCAGAAGATTTGGACTCCAGCTATGGGCTACCTTCAAAAGGAAAGGATCCTGAGTTCTATAGAGAAGGAGAAGAACAGGAGTTTTCAAATGATTGGATGATAGTGCCTCAGAAGCTAGCCAGTGCCCAAAACAAGAAAACTTTGAAAACAAGGTATGAGCACTTGTTTGATATTGTGGTAAAAAGTTTACTGAGCCATTCAGGCAGTGTGGAACAAATTAGCTTGCCAAAACTGAGAGTAATGGCAGCCATTATTGATTCTGCTGAGAAAGGAATCAAGTTTGATTGGAAAACCTTCATCTTGGGGAAGATGATGAATGAAAAGTTCAAGTTCAAAGAAAGGGCACACCACAAGGTTGTGGTAGATGGAAAACTTCAATACTGCACAAGAGCAAGCCTGCTCTTGAAAAGATTTGCTCATTACACCCATTTGCAAATCAAACCCAAACACTTTCCAGCACAGAAAGTGATGTTCAGAAAGCTCTCCACAAAATCATAGAAAAGGAAGCAAGGTGTTGCAGCCAAGCAAGCCTTGACAGTTGCACGTGTTACCAAATCTTCTCCAAGGAAAAGAAAAGCTCAACCTACCAAAACCCAACCCAAAATGAAGAGAATGAAGCAGATTCTCAGTGAATCTTCACCAGAAAGTCAATACAAGAGTGGGGGGGCCACTTCTGAAGAAATTGACAAAGTAGAAGAAGAAGGAGTCAACCCTCCTAAAGCTGGTGAAGAGTTCAGGGTAATTGTCCCCTTGCAACCAGAAGCATACACTGAATTCAGAGATCTTGAGAAACCAACAAGATCTGAGAGAAGAAGGAGGATTATCAAAACTTCTGAAAAGAAGAAGCTGATGGAGGAAGAAAAACAGAAAAATTAGTTTTCCAAGGAGATTAGACAAAGCAAGTAGGTCTAACTCCAAGACAAGATCAAAGTCAAAGAGCCCACAGGCCAACTCCCCTGATATTCAATCTCAGAGAATATCACCAACTCATGGGTCCCCAAAGCCTGAAGAGGAGGAGTGCAAAACTCCTGAAGATGCCCCAATCATTGCCAAGAAGACCTACTCTCCTGAAGGTGCTCTTGACAGGGAAGGCATTGATGTTTTTGCCGATTTTGTTGATGAAGAAGATAGGCATTTGTCCCCTCTTGACCCTAGACTGATATCCTACACCAAATTTCTGGAAAATGCAATTCTTAAAGGAAATCAGTCTACAATACCCCTTATCCAGCCCATTCCTATCAATCTTCCTTCTACCCCCTCAGGAATATTGCTCTCTACAACAACTGAGACCCAATTGATCCCCATCTCTTCTGAACCCAACTTATCTGAATCCCAACTCAACCTTCCTGAATCCCAGTCCTGCTGGAACACGCCGGCGAAGGCGGTCCGTCACCAGGTTCGTTGTTGGGTACCAAACGTATAAAACGAATTGAAATATAAACAGCATGCATCTAAAGCATAGTTTAGATCTGTTACCTTTGAAGATCGAGGCGTTGATTCCAATCTACGGATCTTCTAGTCTGTCTCCCAACCTTGTTCGAACACCGGGTGGACGGCGCGCTATCAAACGTGGAGAAGGCTGCCTTTAGTTTGTCTCCTTGAAACCCTAGCCGTTTTCTCAATTTCGTGTGTACTAGGGTTTCAAAACTATTTTGAGGCTCCTATTTATAATCTCCATAAGTTCATGGGCCAGACTAGGGATCCATTAGAAGGTATAGGGTTTGGGCTTCTTACAGGCCCAAATACTCTTATGTTCAGCCCAAAACATATAATTTGGCCCGAGAACATTAATTCATTCCATTAGAGAATTAATGTTGCACTCCCGTCCTATCCCGAACTGAATCAGGGCTTCTATTAGACTTTATAATTCCCCGTGTTTAAGATATCGCATGTCCATTAATTATTAAAGCTTCTGACTTCTTTAAATAATTAATCTCTATAATTCCTTGAGTAGTACCACTCAACCTTGTTGTCGTACGGATTAAATCCACCTGCAGGGTTTAATACAACAATCCTTTATTAGTTTCCTCAAGGGGACATCATCAGCCTGGATGTACAGGACACGGTGCCCTAATGCCAATAAGTAGACATCATGCGAGTGATGCCACTACCCAAAATACGGAGCGTGAAGAATCTACCAAGATTCTCACCTATGGTACATCAAAGTAGTGAACAAGCACCCCACACGTCTAAATATCACACTTAGGGTTAAGAATCATAAAAGTCACCAAGACCTCTAGTTCTTCATAACAGTCAGAACAGAAGAACATGTCTTATCTGTGATCCATTCAATACGCCTCTGCGCACCAGTATAAACTAATGGCCAAGACAAACCACTAACAAGTTTATACTACAACTTAAACCAATAGTTTTGTCCATAACTATCTCAGTTGTGAATACTGTTTATATCTTACAAGGGACTGACAATGTGATCTTCTGTGTGACTACAAACCCACCACATCGTCTACAATGCAAGATAAGCAGACATACAAGTAATCACAAATAATGCAATAATGTGAAAAACCATTTATTTCAGATAAAAGGAAATCGAATATACGTCACAAAAGCCCACTAAAAGTTTGCTTTACAGTATACACCAACAATCTCCCACTTATACTAAAGCTTAACTTTTAGTATACACATAAAGACATCAACATTTCTCCCACTTATACTCAAAGTCTAGCTTGTAATACATCGTAAACCAAGACCCTCTACATGTTTCTCAAAGACTTTTATTGCCAGCGTCTTTGTGAAAGGATCAGCCAAGTTATCCAACGACGCAATCTTAGCTACAGCCACGTCTCCTCGATTTACGATATCTCGTATAATGTGGTACTTTCGCTCTATGTTTTTACTTGCTCTGTGGGCTCTAGGTTCTTTCGAGTTTGCCACTGCACCTGCGTTATCACAATAAACAGTGATACACATCGGCATACTCTGAGATACCCCTAATTCCAGAAAGAAATTACGCAGCCAGACAGCCTCCTTTGCGGCCTCTGAGGCAGCTACGTACTCGGCTTCCATAGTGGAGTCCGCGATGCATTTCTGCTTCACACTTCTCCTAGATATGGCTGCGCCTCCCAGCATAAACACATAACCCGAGGTTGACTTCCGTTCATCTCGATCAGCTTGGAAATCTGAATCGGTATAACCCAAAGGAATCAAACTATTTGACTGGTATACTAGCATATAATCTCGAGTCTTTTTCAAGTACTTGAGAATATGCTTAACAGCAGTCCAGTGTCCTTGACCAGGGTTAGACTGATATCTTGCTACCATGCCGACTGCATAGCAAATATCAGGCCTCGTACACAGCATCGCATACATAAGGCTTCCTACAGCCGAAGCATAAGGAACCTTAGCCATCTCCTCTATCTCCTTCTGTGTCTTAGGACACATATCTTTAGATAGAGGGACTCCATGTCTGAAAGGTAGTACACCCTTCTTGGAATTCTGCATGCCAAAACGAGCAATCACGGTATCAATGTAAGACGCTTGAGATAAACACAACATTCTCTTTTTTCGATCACGAGTGACCTTAATACCAAGAATGTACGATGCTTCTCCCATATCCTTCATTTGAAACTGTTCTAAAAGCCACACCTTTACGTCTGATAATACTTTCACATTGTTGCCAATAAGAAGAATATCATCTACGTATAGTACTAAGAATACCACTACGTCTCTGTCACTCTTCTTGTACACACGACTTTCATTTTGACATTGTTCAAATCCAAAAGATTTGATCACCTCATCAAAACGAATGTTCCAAGACCTGGAAGCTTGTTTTAGCCCATAAAGAGACTTTTTCAGTTTCCAGACTAGATGCTCTTGGCCTTTCTTCACATAACCCTCGGGTTGCTGCATATAGATGTCCTTATCCAAATTTCCATTAAGGAAAGCTGTCTTGACATCCATTTGCCAAATCTCATAGTTCGTGTGATTAACTATGGATAAGAGAATCCGGATCGATTTTAGCATGGCTACTGGTGAGAAGGTCTCGTCATAGTCGATTCCTTCTTTCTGGGTAAAACCCTTTGCCACCAACCGTGCCTTAAAAGCAGTAATCTGCCCATCAGACCCTCTCTTACGTCTGTAGACCCACTTACACCCAACAGCTTTCTTGTCGTGGGGAAGTTCACTTAGGTCATACACTTCCATAGCATCCATAGATTCAATTTCTGAATCCATGGACTTGTGCCAAGACTCTGCATCTTTATCTTTGATTGCCTCTTTATATGTCCAGGGGTCGTTATCATCATGTTCATCGCTTGGAATCAAGTCAATAGACTCTCCCACAAACATGAAACGATCAGGTTGGCGAACAACCCTCCCACTACGACGAGGCAATGTATACAAAGGTTCATCAGAGTCGCCACGTTGTGCAGTCTCTTGTGGTATTTCCTCTTGCACACTCGGTGTGCCATTGTCTCCTCTCAACTCATTTAGAATGATCTCAGTATTGGACTTATGCTCATTCATATAGTCTTCTTCTAAAAATCGGGCATTGGTACTCACCACCACCCTCTGATCATTAGGACTATAAAAATAACCACCTCTCGTTCCCTTAGGGTATCCTACAAACAACCGTACTTCAGTTCTAGGTGCCAACTTATTAGCTTCCTTGTTCAGCACATGTGCTGGACAACCCCAAATCCGAATGTGGTTTAGACTAGGCTTTCGCCCAGACCACAATTCCATCGGGGTTTTTGGAACCACTTTAGAAGGTACATAATTTAGAAGGTACGCTGCTGTTTCTAAGGCATAACCCCAAAAAGAGGTAGGTAATGAAGCATAACTCATCATCGATCTCACCATATCTAATAGAGTCCTATTCCTTCTCTCAGCCACGCCATTCTGTTGCGGAGTACCAGGCGCGGAGAGCTGGGATCTAATCTCGTTCTCTAATAAGTATTGCCTAAATTCATTGCTAAGGTACTCGCCACCACGATCAGAACGCAGTGACTTGATACTCTTACCATGACGGTTCTCCACTTCTGCCTTAAATTCTTTGAACTTGCCAAAGCATTCAGACTTGTGGCACATCAGGTAGATGTATCCATATCTTGAGTAATCGTCAATGAAAGTGACGAAGTACTCAAAGCCTCCTCTAGCTTGAACAGTCATAGGCCCACACAAATCAGAGTGAATCAATTCCAACACATCATTAGCCCTATTACCCTTGGCCTTAAAGGGCCTCGAGGTCATCTTGCCTTCCAAACAGGATTCGCAGACTGAGAATGGTTCCACTTGGAGAGACTCCAAAAACCCACTACTTACTAGTCTTTGAATCCTTCTTAGGTTGACATGACCCAATCTTAGATGCCAAAGGTATGTTTGATTCAACTTAGAAGGTTCCTTTCTCTTATTTAATGATGATGATGAATGAGCTTCAGTCACAGTATGATATGCACACGTAATAGTATAAAGATTGTTTTCTAACGTGCCAGAACAGATTAAAGAGTCATTTCTCATAATAACAACATCGTCATTAAAAACAACTGAGCATCCATCCAAAAATAACTTCGAAACAGAAATTAAATTTCTCCGAAAATTCGGCACGTATAAAACGTTCTTTAATACTAAAACAGAATTAGAAAAACATAAGTGCACGTCTCCCACTGCAACCACTGATACTATTGCAGCATTGCCCAAACTAATAGTAATCTCGCCCTCACTCAGTTCCCTTGTCTGCAGAAACCCCTCCAAGGTGTAACAAACATGGTCAGTGGCTCCTGTATCTACTACCCAAGAAAAGGCAGAACAAGCCGCAAAACATGTTTCAACAACTAAAGCGAGAGACGTACCAGAGTTATCCTTTTTGAGGAGAGGACAATCAGACTTCCAATGTCCCGTCTTGTTGCACTTGAAACATTTTCCCTTAGGCTTTTTCACGCCACCAGAAGGTGCTAGTTTCTTGCTCCCACTGCTTTCACCACCACCCTTTTTCTGTAAAGGCTTTTTCTTCTTCTTGCCATTAGACGAAGAAGGTTCAGCCTGAACAGTAGCATTGGCTTGTGGTCGTTTACCCATGAGACCCTCCACCGCGACTAATTCCGTAAGAAGCTCGGTTAAAGTATAATCCTTCTTACTCATGATCGCGTTTACACGGAAGTTCTCAAAAGACTTTGGGAGCGAGTGTAGGATCATATCGATCTTGGTGTCATTATCGATTAACCCTCCGAGGACCTCAATCTCATTCAGATATTCCATCATCTTGAGACCGTGGTCCCTCACGGACGCTCCCTCTGGCATAGAGGTTGACATGATCTTCCTCATAGCCTCAAAGCGGGCAGCCCTATCTTTCTCACTAAAAAGCTCTTTGAGGCTCAACATCATAGTTGCGGCAGTAGGCATAGTTTGATGCTGCTGTTGTAAAACATTTGACATCGAGGCTAAAATGTAACAACGAGCCATCTCATCAGCCTTGTGCCACTTCTTATGAGCCTCCCTTTGCTCTTTAGTAGATTCGGCTCCCAAAGGGGCAGGAGCAGGTGTATCGAGCACAAACTTGTACTCATCAGCAACTAGGAGAATGTCCAAATTTCTTTTCCAATCCAAGTAATTTTGACCAATTAGCTTATTTTGATTTAAGATAACCATAAGTGGGTTGAATGTCACCATAATGTATCTGAAATAAATAAAATGCAAGCAATGAATCACATAAGTTTGAAGCATAAAACATTGGAAACCTTCAAAACCAATATTCAACACAACCTCCAACAGCCCAACAAACACATATGCAAGCCACGTTAGGGTGGTCGTTTACACATGTATTCATCGACCAGACATTCAGTCTTTAATTTCAATATCACGTCAACTTTAACTGGCCATGTGAACTAGAACAGTGACCCCGTTGGGGGGTTATATTCAAATTCACATCTAAGTGATGACCACAATTTAACAACAGTTATCTTGAATTATTCTTTACTGATGAACACATGGATGACACATCCGTTAGGGAAGATCACACACTTCATCTAAAGATTAAAACAGTTTTATTAGAAGTCTTAACTAGTAAGCTCGTGAATGTTGCACCCGTTAGGGGAAGACTCCCAAGGTCCTACGAGCAACATACACCTTACTTAAAGACCAATTGTGGAGGCCTATAAATTAATTAAAATTCAATTATCTCACTTAGTCATTTTAACATGAAGATTATTCATTGGCATAGCAAATTAACAAAAAGTAACACATGCATGCCATAACAATACAAGATGCGATAAACATAGGCAAAAAATAAATAAATGCACATCTATCGCAACCCCTTGAAAACCTATCAAAAACAGCCTATTATAAGCTATTACAATGATAAAACCAGTGGCGCGGACGGATGCCTCGCATCGGCCTCTCACGCAATGCAAAAACCTCGAATTCTCGTCCACCGACAAAAACTGGCCGAAAACTTCATCAAGGCTTTTGAATTAGGCCTCGCCACTCGTCGTCTCGGCATAGCAGTGACTCCATTAGATCTCGTTGAGACGTTTCCGAAAAGGTCTTGTGGGCTGAAAACGGACACCCGAGTCAAAAGTTATGGCCAAAACAGTTTTCACCGTCCAAGCCATAACCCGAAAAACTCAGATTACTGTTTTCAGATCTTCCATCGACACCGCCCGTTCTCACGATCAAAAATTACAATATAAACGAGCAAAACCCTACTACAGTAATCTATGAAATAGTCCTATACTACCCACACTTATTATCTGGTGGGAAAAACGATTACATAACACTAGGGTTGCGATAGAAGAAAAAAAACATATCCAACAGAAACGCATACATACATGAAACAAAATAAATTGAATCATACAATCATACGTTTTAGGCAGAGCCAACAATCCACGAATCCAGGCTCTAATACCAATTGCTGGAACACGCCGGCGAAGGCGGTCCGTCACCAGGTTCGTTGTTGGGTACCAAACGTATAAAACGAATTGAAACATAAACAGCATGCATCTAAAGCATAGTTTAGATCTGTTACCTTTGAAGATCGAGGCGTTGATTCCAATCTACGGATCTTCTAGTCTGTCTCCCAACCTTGTTCGAACACCGGGTGGACGGCGCGCTATCAAACTTGGAGAAGGCTGCCTTTAGTTTGTCTCCTTGAAACCCTAGCCGTTTTCTCAATTTCGTGTGTACTAGGGTTTCAAAACTATTTTGAGGCTCCTATTTATAATCTCCATAAGTTCATGGGCCAGACTAGGGATCCATTAGAAGGTATAGGGTTTGGGCTTCTTACAGGCCCAAATACTCTTATGTTCAGCCCAGAACATATAATTTGGCCCGAGAACATTATTTCATTCCACTAGAGAATTAATGTTGCACTTCCGTCCTATCCCGAACTGAATCAGGGCTTCTATTAGACTTTATAATTCCCCGTGTTTAAGATATCGCACGTCCATTAATTATTAAAGCTTCTGACTTCTTTAAATAATTAATTTCTATAATTCCTTGAGTAGTACCACTCAACCTTGTTGTCGTACGGATTAAATCCACCTGCAGGGTTTAATACGACAATCTTTTATGAGTTTCCTCAAAGGGACATCATCAGCCTGGATGTACAGGACACGGTGCCCTAATGCCAATAAGTAGATATCATGCGAGTGATGCCACTACCCAAAATACGGAGCGTGAAGAATCTACCAAGATTCTCACCTATGGTCCATCAAAGTAGTGAACAAGCACCCCACACGTCTAAATATCACACTTAGGGTTAAGAATCATAAAAGTCACCAAGACCTCTAGTTCTTTATAACAGTCAGAACAGAAGAACATGTCTTATCTATGATCCATTCAATACGCCTCTGCGCACTAGTATAAACTAATGGCCAAGACAAACCACTAACAAGTTTATACTACAACTTAAACCAATAGTTTTGTCCATAACTATCTCAGTTGTGAATACTTTTTATATCTTACAAGGGACTGACAATGTGATCTTCTGTGTGACTACAAACCCACCACATCGTCTACAATGCAAGATAAGCAGACATACAAGTAATCACAAAGAATGCAATAATGTGAAAAACCATTTATTTCAGATAAAAGGAAATCGAATATACGTCACAAAAGCCCACTAAAAGTTTGCTTTACAGTATACACCAACAAGTCCAACCCCCCTGAAGCTCAGACCAATCCTTCTGAATCCAAGGCCAACTCTTCTGATGACAACAATGATTGTTGGGAATAAAATGAGATATGTTTTGATTCAATACCAAAACCCCCATGAGACATGCCTAAGTCAAGATGATTATGTTCTAAGATTGTTAGAACATATTAGGCTAGATGAGGAGCTAATATGTTAGGCATATCTTAGTTGGTTAGATGCACAATTTGAGGGGGAACACATGCTTTGAAGTCCATCAAAAACAAGTCCCCTCAAGGCTCAAATTCTGGAAACAACACTAAGTCTTTTGAAGACCAACTATGCTGATCAGGAGAGTTGTCCAGAGGAGTTGTCTCAGCACTATTAATCAAGATCAAGTGCTCTGAAAGCTTGAGGTCAACTATGCTGAAGAGTTAAAGACAACCACACCCTAAAGAACTTCAATACAACATGCTAAGATCACTTTGAAGTGAAGCAAAGGGTGAGAGCCAAGTCATCTGAAATGAGCAACCCAACCATGCTGATAAGCAAGTCAGCTGATAGTGATAAGGAGAGTTGTCCATTTGATAAGGAATGTTGTCCTATCATTGGAACAACCTTAAGAAGCCATGTCCATGTCCTAACAAGAGAATCTGAAAGTCAGACATTGGGAAGAATGCTGCAGAATGAAGACAAAGTCTATACAGCTGTTTATTTCCCAAATGAGGACATGTCAATATCAAGAATCTGTCTTCAAAGTTGAAGAACTAAAAGAAGACATTTATGGACATTGGAGGCTGCCTCTCCAACGGGCAAATCCTTGATTTGTCTATAAATACAGAAGTGTGAAGACCATTTGAAAGCACCTCAACAATTGACAAGAATATCCAACTATCCTATAAGCAAGACTGCTTTCAAAGCTTTCAAAGACTATCTTAGTCTTCATACACTTCTTCTAAGCTGAACTTCAATTGTATTTCCATACAAAGCTTAGAGAGATATCCTAATCCTTATACACTGATCTTCATTGTAAAGGATATCTCATTAGTTGGAACCTTACATTAATCCTTACCCCTTTCAAGAGTGAAAGTGAGAAGGTTGTTGTAGAAGTAGTAGAAGTGGTAGGAGCTGACTATTGAGAGAAGAACAGTTCAGTTCTGAGTTGAGAAGAGGGTACTAGGACTCTAGACATCCTAGGGATCAATTCACCAAGGAGTGGTGTTATTGATCAAGTGCACCTTGGCACTATAAAACAAGTTAATTCCAAGAGTGAAGGAATTATCCTGTGCAATCAGGGAAAGTGGATGTAGGAGCTTGAGTCTCTGAACCACTATAAACTCTTGTGTTGTTTTGCTTTCAAAGTACTTACATACATTCAACAATGCACACAAAACTGATCTTTCAAAGAACTTATACTTAAGACTGTGCAAAAAGACCTTTGGACAAGTTCCCTGAAAACTGGACTGTTTGATTGATTAAGTGAATTTCAGAAACTAAAGGAGTCTAAACTAAAGGGCCAACCACTATTCCGCACATATAACTCTCTTAGATAGTTATTCAACTAAGTACTCAATAGTACTTAGTAGTTTGATTGTCTTTAAGAAGTTAAATCATCTTCAGTAGAGTTGTCCAAGACAACATTGCTGATATCTGGTTTGATCAAGTTTGAAAAGAATTTGCATACAAGTGTATTTCCCCCCCATACACTTGTTATATACTCCTTTCAGGACCAACAAGTGGTATGTGAGCAGGGGTTCAAAGACCACTGCTTCTGAAAATCCATCTTGATTTTCAAAATCACATATTTGGTGTGGTCACTGAACTGATCTATCTGAAATCCTATCAATTGTTGACTAACTGTCTGTTCTTGAAATATGGCCAACAACAATGCTGTTGTTCCACCCCCTGATGTCCAAGGATTGGACAACATGGCCACAAATCCAGTCAACCACATCTCTCATCACAAATTGCCCATGTTCTCAATAGACAATTATGATTTTTGGAAAATCAGAATGAGGGCTCATCTTGCATCTCTACACACTGATATGTTGAGGGTGATCACAAGAGGTCCTTTTGTGTTCTCTCAAGTAAATCCCAGAGTTACTGAAGCTCAAAGAGCAGATATAAGGGAACTGATTCCCAAAGATGAGGATGACTTCACTACTGATGAGAAGAGGAAAGATAATCTGAATTATCTTGCCATGAATACCCTCTACCAAACAATTCCAGATGCAATAATGGGAAGAGTCTACCATTGCACAACTGCCAAAGAAATTTGGGATACTCTTGCTGAAATGTGTGAGAGTACTGACAAGATCAAGGAGAACAAGCTCCAAGTAGCAGTGCAAAAGTTTGAACAATTCACAATGGAGACTGAGGAATCCATTGACAAGTTTGCTGGTAGATTCACTGATGTGATGAATGAGATCAACTCATTAGGCAAGGTGTACTCTAAAAGAGAAGTTGGATTGAAGATCTTGAGAAGTCTCACTCAAAAGTGGGATGTCTATGCTGTCATGATGCAAAATACCAAGGATCTTTCCACAATGCCAATGCAACAAATCTTCTCTGAACTCAAAGCTTATGAGTTCGACCTCAATAGAAGAAAGCCTGTTGAGGAACCTTCAAATCCTACAAAGGGAGTGGCATTCAAAGCCAAAACTGCTGAACCAGAAATGCAGTCCACTCCTAGATCATCAAAGTCAGTCTCCAAGACTAAAATGAAGGAGGAACTAGCCTTGATGGCTAGAAGGTTTGACAAGCTAAACTCAAGGTTTGGTAGATACAAAAAATTCTACCAAGACAACAAATTCAGGAGAAGGTACAACTCTCCTGAAGCTCAGGCTGAAGTCAAGAAGCCTGAAGAGAAAAGATCAGAGGACAAGTACTCTGATAGGAGAAGGTCCAGTAGAGCTGAACCTTCATCATAAAAAAGAAGAGAAGAACCAAAGAAAGATGATGATGAAGACTTGTGCTATAATTGCAAGAAGAAAGGGCACTTCCAGTATGACTGCCCTGAATTGAGCTCTAAGGAGAGAAGAGAAAGGCAAGCAAAAAGAGACAGCAAGTTCACCAATAGAAAAGCCATGATGGCTGGTGAAGAATCTGAAAGTGCTGAAAGCTTCAACTCTTCTGATGGACTGTTCTCCCACAGTGAAGATGATGATGATGTTTGCAACTTGGCTCTTGAGGATGATGAGGTATCCTCTACTTCTAGTTCACCATCATTCATCTCACAAAACACTAGTGAGGTCAACCTGATGCTTTCCCTTGGAAAGTTGATGGAAGATTTCACTATGTTATAAGAATTTCATGATAACTGTGTGAGAGAAAATGAAAGATTGGCAATTGAGCTTGCTAAAAACTCTAAGGTAGTTGTTCATGTCAAATCTACCGAGTTGTATCAACAAGTCTTGAGAGAGTTTGAGGAAGCAAACCTCAGGATAGTTGACCAACAGAAAGAGATTGATGATAACCTTCTATCTCAGAAGGGAAAAGATTTTGAACTAAAAATTCTAAATGCCAAGTTTGAAAACCTCTCACATGAGTATGATATTCTTAAATCAAGCGAAGAGAGCCTGAAACTAAAGATGTCTGCTCTGAAGAAATCCTCTAGGGCAATAGAGGAAATTCAGAGTTATCAAAGACCTATGGCTCAGAAAAGTGGGTTAGGATTTGATCCATTTGAATCTTCACATTGTCTTAGTGTTGCTTCTACAAGTAACACTAAGAGAATCTTTGTTAAGTCAGTGGCACAAACTGAAAATGAAAACAAACAGCCACTGAACAAAGGAAAGGGCAAAATAGATGACTTGCCTACTCAAGTGCTTCAGGAGACTAGGCCAAAACCTAAGGAAATGGCTAAAGCTCCTGATCACAAGAGGAATGTTGGTCAGCAGAGTAGACCCAATGGAAGGGCAACTCTCCTGAACAATGTTCAGAGAAGTTATCCAAGCTATAATCAGCCTAGGCCAACTCTACTGAGAAAGCCTCAGCTGACTAGACCTAAGGACAACTATCCTCAAAGGCAAAATAAAATGAGACAACCAAAACCCTATATGCTAAAGGGTAATGGTCATAAGAAAACCTTTCCTCAAAGATTCCCTCAAGTAGCACAAAGAACTCATAAGTTCAGGAGATTTGACAACCCTCCTGAAACTTACAGAGTTAACACTTTCACACATACTTTCCCTAAGGCATTTAAGGGAAAGACAGTGTATGTTGATGCTAGAGGAAAACAACTTAGCCACCTTGAATCAATCAGTGTTATTAGGCAAGTTTGGGTTCCTAAAGGTACAGCTAACCTCTCAGGACCCAAAACTCAAAGGGTACCTAAACCTATCTAATTGCAGGTACCACTGGGCCACAAGAAGAGGAGCATGAACAAAAAGTCAGCATGGTATCTTGACAGTGGATGTTCAAGACACATGACTGGAAACAAGGAACTCCTCACTGATTTTATTGAAAAAGAAGGCCCAAATGTCACATTTGGAGACAGCTCACAAGCCACAACAAAAGGTTATGGTACTTTGATGATTGGTAACATCAAAGTATCCAATGTGTCTTATGTGGCTGGTCTCAAATATAATCTCCTAAGTATCAGTCAATTCTGTGTAAAGATTTCAATGTTGAGTTTTCAAGTGGAAAATGCTTAATCAAAGATAAAGCTCAACAATCTCTTTTGACTGGAACTAGGAAAGGAAATGTGTATTTTGCAGACTGGGACAAGTCTACTGATGCTACATGTTTCATTGCTAAGAGTTCTAGTGAACAAAGTTGGTTATGGCATAAGAGATTAAACCACTTGAACTTCAAAACAATGAACAAGATTGCTAGAAATGCATTAGTTAAAGGACTACCTAATGAGGTTTTCATTAAAGAGCATCTTTGCAAACCATGCCAAGAGGGAAAACAGATTAAAGCCTCATTCAAAGGAAAACCAGTCATCTCTAGGTTGAACTTTTACATATGGACTTATTTGGACCAATTACCCCAGCAAGCATAAATGGTAGAAAATACACATTGGTTGTAGTAGATGACTTCTCTAGGTTCACATGGGTAGTATTTCTCCTTAATAAGAAGGAAACTCAAGTCAAACTGCCTGAACTTCTAAAGAGATTGTCAAATGAGAAAAGCCTTAGCATTATCAAGATAAGATCTGATAAAGGCACTGAGTTCATAAATTCATACATCAATGAGTATTGCACATCTAATGGATTAGCTCATGAAACCTCAACAGCTAGAACTCCCCAACAAAATGGAGTTGCAGAGAGAAGAAATAGAACCTTAAAAGAAGCTGCTAGAACCTTAATTGCTGATTCAAATTTACCTAAGAGGTTTTGGGCTGAAGCCATAAACACTGCATGCCATACTCAAAATAGATGTTTGATTACTAAGGGGCAAGGCAAAACCCCCTATGAACTCTGGAAAGGAAGAATGCCTAAAGTGTCATACTTTCACATCTTTGGTTGTAAGTGTTTCATACACAATAATGGGAAAGAACAGTTGAAAGCCTTTGATAGCAAAGCTGATGAGGGAGTATTCCTTGGATATTCTCAAATCAGTAGAGCCTTCAGAGTCTACAACAAGAAAACCCTTATTGTAGAAGAAACACCTCATGTTGTGTTTGATGAATCTATTCATGAGTTCAGGAATGAGAACTTAGAACCAGAAGAAATCACACAGAGGACAACCAGGCTGAGCCTAAAACATAAAGACACTGAATTCATAGAAGTTGTCCAAGTCAACCTACCTGAAGAACTCCCATTGGACAACAATCCTGAAGGCAACCTTCCTGAGGCAAATCCCACTGAAGATATTGGTGAACTGAATGATCCAATCCCAGTTCACATCCAGGTAACAACTACCAATGAAGAAGCAGTCCCTGCTGTGGTAGTTAATGGGTCAAATAATCAAGGGGGAACTCAAAATGTTGAAAATGCCAATGTCCCTGACATTGAGGACAACACCCCTGATTATGATCCTGAATTAGATCCTGCATTCAATTACCCTGAATTTTATGATCAAAATGACTCAGCTTCAGTAGAGGACAACTCTACTGAAGAGATCAGAAAAAGAAGGACTTGGTTGTCTGACCATCCTACTGATCTAATACTTGGTGACCCAAGTATGGGAGTCAAAACTAGAAGATTTCATGGTGAAAGTGCTCTTTTCTGATTGTTTCTTGTCAGAACAAGAACCAAGTGACATTGAAGAAGCACTTCAAGATGCCAATTGGATCACAGCCATGCAGGAAGAACTGAACCAATTCACCAGAAATGAAGTATGGGAGCTGGTGGATAGACCTTCACATCAAGATGTTATTGGAACAAAATGGGTGTTCAAGAACAAGAAGAATGAAAATGATGTGATTGTCAGAAACAAAGCAAGACTAGTGGCAAAAGGCTATTGCCAACATGAAGGCATTGACTATGATGAGACCTTTGCACCTTTGGCAAGGCTAGAAGCAATAAGACTCTTTCTAGCCTATACAGCCCACAAGAGGTTCAAAGTGTACCAAATGGATGTCAAGAGTGCCTTTCTGAATGGAGTCTTGAAAGAAGAAGTCTATGTGGAGCAACCACCTGGTTTTGAGGTTGGAAACCAAGTATACAGACTAAAGAAGGCTCTATATGGACTCAAACAAGCCCCTAGGGCTTGGTATGATACACTGTCACAATTTCTCTTGGATCATGGATTCATCAAGGGAACTGTGGACAGAACACTCTTCAGAATCTCTGAAGGAGCGGACATCTTGCTTGTCCAAATTTATGTGGATGACATAATATTTGGATCCCCCGATGAGAAGCTGTGTGAGAAATTCTCAAAGCTCATGCAAAGCAAGTTTGAGATGTCCATGATGGGGTTGATGAACTTCTTTTTAGGACTTCAAGTCAAGCAATCCAAAGAAGGGATCTTCATTAACCAAGCTAAGTACACCAGAGAAATTATCAAAAAGTTTGGGTGTGCAACTAGCAAGCCAGTAAGGATCCCAATGAACACAAATTGGAAGATGGATCCTGATGAGAGTGGTGTTCTAACCAACTCTACTGAGTATAGAGGAATCATTGGTTCACTCCTCTATCTCACTGCCAGCAGACCTGACATCACCTTTGCAGTAGGTGTTTGTGCAAGGTTTCAAGCAAATCCTAAGAAAAGCCATCTTGAGGCTGCAAAGAGGATCTTGAGGTATCTCAAAGGCACTGAGAATCTAGGCCTTTGGTACCCTGCTGATGACAGCATTGAGTTAACTGGCTACTCAGATGCTGATTATGGAGGTTGCAAAATTGATAGAAAGTCCACTTCAGGGACTTGTCAATTCTTAGGCAACAAGCTCATATCTTGGTTTTCCAAGAAGCAGAACACAGTGGCTACTTCCACCACTGAAGCTGAATATGTTGCAGCTGGAAGTTGTTGTGCTCAAATCCTTTGGTTGAGACAACAACTAAGAGACTACAAATTCAACTCTACTGAAGTGCCAATATTTTGTGATAACAACACTGCAATTGCAATATCACAAAATCCTGTATTGCACACAAGATGCAAACATGTGGACATCAAACATCACTTCATTAGAGACCATGTGGAGAAGAAGGACATAAAGTTGGTCAAGATCCACACAGATCATCAAAAAGGTGATATTCTAACAAAACCACTTGCAGAGGCAAGGTTTCTGGAGCTATTAACAGAGTTGTGTTTACTTGATCCAGGGAAGTTGGACAAGTAAAATCCATTGGAGTTAATGGGAATAAGGAGAATTAAATTGGTTTTCAGCAGACTTGGTCAAGTCCACTGAAACTCAGAAAAGATGACCTCAAATGATCAGGACCCTTGTCCATTGAATCTCAGGACACTTGTCCACATCCTTTCAGGACACTTGTCCAAGTGGGGTCAGATAAGTTGTCATGGCTATCAAACTATTATCTTGGTTTGATAAGCATCTAATTTGGGTAATCATTGCCTATTTTGATATCTGTCCCATTCCTTTTACAGATATCACCTTTTTGGGATTTTAATTTGTCTCCCACCCAAAAGGTCGCTTTCCATGCATTTAATGCCAAGATTTAACTCTTGTTTGCATTACACTTTTCAAGCCATAATCTACCTTGAAAACTCCCCAACCATTAACTAATATTAAATAACTTCCACGTTTTGAATAGAACCAATAACTCACTGTTACATTGGTTTTTGACCATTGGATCAAAACTGGCCAACTCCCCTGAAATCAATCCTGGCCGTCCAAGTGTATTTTCCATTTGTGTCAACCGTTGAAAACTCTCAAAACTCACCAACTCATTGACAAACATTCTTTTTAGAATATTCACCAGCCTT
Source organism: Galeopsis tetrahit (assembly GCA_963675135.1). Classification (NCBI taxonomy): domain Eukaryota; kingdom Viridiplantae; phylum Streptophyta; class Magnoliopsida; order Lamiales; family Lamiaceae; genus Galeopsis; species Galeopsis tetrahit. The sequence continues at coordinate 52,826,146 of OY776123.1, forward strand.
AAGATCCCCCACAAACACTTCTTCCCCAAGCATTCAAAACCCTAGCTCTTATTTTCTTCAAACTCTCTCACACTCATTTCTGAAACCTTCAATGGCTTCCAAAATCAGACCAGAAATGATTATTGATTTCTCCAACAAGGCTCTAGACCTTGATTTTGGATATTTGAGCAACAAAAACAGCCTTCACTTTGAGCCCATAGTATCATTTGAAAGAGAAGATCCTGAGATTACACCAACCTTGAGATGGTTGAGGAGGGCAGGTCTTCAAAAGTTTATGGAGGGAAGACCAAGCTCCTGCTTGGAAAGCTACATGGCTGAGTTCTTTGCTTTCCTCAAGTGGAGAGGTAAGCCAGAAGATGGTGAAGTTTCCACCAGACTTTCTTATGTGGCAGAAGGAGAAGAGGAAGAGAGATTTCACAGGGTGAAATTCTCTTCAGAGGATCTTGTAGAAGCTTTTGGATTGCCTTCTGAGGGAAGAAATCCAGAAGTTTATGGTACTGGCCTTGAAGATGAAATAGCTCAAGAATGACTATTAGTACCAGGTCCTCTCTCTGCAACACAAAACAAGAAGACTCTCAAGCCAAAATTTCTCAACCTCTTTGAAGTAGTTGCCAAGAGTCTCTTGAGCAACACTGGAAGCTTGGAACAGGTCAGCCATCCAAGAATAAGGATAATGGCTGCAGTTATTGATGCTAGTGACAAAGGCATCAAGTTTGATTGGAGGACCTTCATCATGTCTGAGATGATGAAGGAAAAGGCCAAGTTTAAAGTGAAAGCCCACAACAAGGTTGTATTGGAGGGAAAACTCAAGTATTGCACCAAGGCAAGCTTGTTGATTGAGAGATTTCCCAATTATTCTCAAATGCACACCTTTGCAAAGCCCCTCCCTGCCCAAAAGATTCTGTTTAGAAAGCTCAGCAAGAAAACTGAGCAAAGGAGGATGCTTATAGACAAACCTGCTGAAGAGAAGGTGGAGGAGAAGCCAAAATTGAAAAAGAGGACAAAGGCCAGAGTGGTGAAGACAAGGAAAATGTCTCAAATCCCCTCAGAGGAGAATTCAGGAGCTTCAACTGAGATTGAAGAAGTTGCTAAAGAGGGAGTAAGTGTGCCTTCTGATCATTCAGAAGAGTTGAGGCAAAAGTATAATGAGACTAGACAAAAGTCTAAGGGTGATAAGAGGCCCAGGGAAGTTGTCCCTAAGAAGGATGGAGAAGGAAGTGGGAGCAGTAGGGCCAGCAAGAGAAGGGCCAAGCCTACTGAAAAGGTGTTGGAGCTTCAAGAAGAAAGATCTCTTCAGTTGGCTCTAACGGAGAGCAGAGCTGAAAGCAGGACTAAATCAAAGTCTAGAACTAGTTCTTCTGGTTCTGGAACTCCAGAGTCCAAGGTCCCTGAAGATCAACCTTTAGTGGCCAACATCCCTGAAGCTCAGAATCCTGAACCCAACTCCCCTGAAACCCACATAACCCCAACCAATCAACCTATCACCCCCATCAATCTTACAAAGAGATATTCTCCAGAAAGGAGTGTGCAAAGAAGTGGGATAGATGTGCTAGCAGATTTAGCAGTAGATGAGACAAGGTTGCAATCACCCCTTGATTCATCTATGCTCAATTACTCAAAATTCTTAGAAGTTGCACTTCATGAGCCAACCCCCCTGAGTAAAGCCCCTTCAGATCCATTGCTCTCAAAAGCAACTGAAGTACCTTCAATTGCACCCAATCCTTCTGAAGCCAATATCCCTGAACTTAACCTTCCTGAAGCCACACTAGGAGAACCCAGAGCCAACTCCCCTATAACCCAAAGTTCCCATTCAAGTGGAGATGAGGAGGAGTATACTTATGAAAGTATGCTCAGAGGTGGAGCCAAGGCTACTGTGGACAGTTTGTATCCACAACTTGCTGAATTTCCAAGAATTCAGAAGATGTTCCATGATTTGAGGATGCTTGTGGATGTGAAAGACAAGACCATTATGGAGATATCCAAAGTCATCCAAGATAAGGGTGCAAACTGGTGGCAAGTGGAGGAGAGCAGATTGCTACACTTTGCTGGTGTAATGAAAACTAGATTCCTTATTGATGAGGAAGTTTTTACAAAGTTGGTAGATGATAAGATCATTGAGGAGAAGGAGAGGAAAGCTAAGGGCATCAGGCACCCTGATAGTAGCTCCAATGATGATGATTCCCCTGATGATCCCTCAAACCCTTCAAAACCCAACCCTCCTGAAACCCCTCAAGCCAACCTCCCTGAACCTTTTCAACCTTCCCCAAGCATTCAAAACCCAGAGCCAACTCCCCTATAACCCAAAGGCTTTGTATCTTCAGAGGTGTTGACCAAGGGTGGTAACACAACCAAAGACACATCTGCCAATGAAGGTTCTTCTGAACCCAAGGCACCGCCTAAAGATGTGGAGGTTCCTACTTTAGAGGCCGGTTTGGTTAAGGCCTATTCAGTGTCAGGAGAGTTGGACACTGATCAGCCCTTAATCATTCAGGATGACTCAGTGGCTGCTGAATTAAGCACTGTGATCTCCCCTCAACTGCCATCTTTGAACCTTGTTGAAGGTGAAGATGCTGCAGGATTAGGTGATGAAGTTGAAAAGGAGAGTTTAGTGGAAAAACCAGAGGGAGAAGTAGATGAAAGGGAGGTTATAATCACTAAGATAGTGAGTGTACCACCAAATGAGGGTGATATAAGTGAGGAAGGGCAGGCTATTCTTGAAGTCAAATCTGAACTTCAGGAATCCCTTGATGAGAGGAGGCCTGTTCCTTTAAGTGAGGAAATTATTACTGAAGGAAGAAAAGAAGTAGTTGAAAATGAGAAGAAGACTGCTGATGTATCAGAGTCTTATGAAAAAGAAACTGAGGGTGATGAGTGTGTTTTCACTAACCCTTTTGATTTGTCTGACATTGCAGGTATAAGCTTTGAACAAATCTTTGCAGATGACTTCTTGATAGATGCTCCCATCCATGTTGATTCTGGATCAGCACAAGCCTTACTTGGCTTGCAATCAACAAAGTTGGACTCCTTGGCTCATCAAGTCCAATCAGCTCATGCAGAAACTTCTGGAGCTTTGGATGAGCATGGCAGAACCTTAGCATCTGTAGAAATGAGATTAACTGGCTCTGAAGATGTGGTGTTACCCACATTGGAAGCAAGAATTGAAGGAGTGGAATCTGGTCTTCAAATCATTTCCACTGAAGTTCACAAAGCCAAAGTCAGTATGGAGAACATCTCAAAGGAGGTCAAGAAGAATCAAAAGCTGCTAAGAGATAATCACAATGCTAATGTTCAAGCTATAAGGCTAACCATCAAGCAAGCACTTGGAAAGAAGACTGCTTTGCAGAAGAAAAGAGCAGAGGCACAAAGGCTTGCTATGGTAAAAGCAGCTTCAGAGAATTTTTCCCAAGAAGTGATGGCCAACATTGCTGAAGGTGCAGTGGCCAACCTCACTGAGCTTCTTAAAGCCCAATTGGATGCATCTCTGAAAGCAACCTTGGAAGAGGTTGTCCAACAAAAGATGAAGCCTGTTCTAGCTTTTCTTAGCTTGAGCAGTGATAGGATGCAGAACATACATGATGAAAATGTATACTTGTTGGAGGAGATGAAGTCTCTAACCCAAGCCCAGTCCTTGATGGCATCAACTATGAGTGAGCTCAAGCCTGAATGTTTTGATGCTGCCAAAAAGGGGGAAAGGGAAAGAGCAAGGGCAAAAGGTGCCTTAGTTATTGGAAGCCCAGTGAAAGGAAAAGACAAAGCTGCTGAAGAAAAAGGGAAAGAGCCAGCAGTGCTGAACTTAGAAGATTTGGATGAAGAAGAGCAGTTAGCACTTGCCTTGAAAAAGGGAGAGGTGTCTGGTTTGGACAAAGATGCTGAAAGTGTCCAAACTAGAGGAAAGATCAAGAAGGCCAAAGGAAAGAAAAGAGAAGCTGAGACATTTACTGACTTTCCCAACAGCCTTGATTTGCCTCCTGAGTTCAGAATTGATGATGATGAGCCTATCTCAAAGAAGGCCAAGACTGCTGAAAAAGACAAGACTGCTGAAGTGTCCAAAGATGCTGAAAAAGACAAATCTTCTGATAAGGAAAAGTCTTCTAAGACTAAGTCCACTGATGGTGCCAAAGCTTCTGAAGATGTAGAGGAGCTGTATGAAGAACGCTTTGGACCTGGACCTAAAAAGAAGAAAGTTGTGTTGCTAAATGATCCATCAAAGCTGTTTCATGAAGGGTATGGCAAAGACCCTTAAACTGAACAGAAACTGGCCATGATGAGGGCCCAAGAAAGGATGGATTTGATGGATGAAGCACAAAGAGCAAGAGACAAGAGAAGAGCAGACTTCCAAAAGCCTAGAAGGAAGAGAGCAATTTACAACAAGATGAAGCCACAACTGTTGATCCCAATGGATACCAAATATCCTCACTTGGATAAATGGGTGCCAATTCAGTTGAATGACTCATGGGAGGAAGCTAAAAGGGAGTTTGTCTACGATCAATATGTCATTGACAGATGGAATGGAAGAGATGCCAACTCCACTTTTGCTGAGTTCATGATAGAGTATCACAGAGAGCTTTATCAACAACTACTTGCAACTGCTGATATTGCAAGATTTGAACTCACTGCCCCCAAGCCAATCATATACATGCCTCCAAAGCTTGATGGATGGATTGATCAGTCAAAGATCCTGAAGGAATTTACTGAGATCCTCAAGCTGAACAAAATGATTCTTGGACCCAAGGGAACAAACCAAGAAACCATGGAGTTGAAGAGAAGAGTGTGGGCACAATATGGAATGGTGCCACCAAAGGAGGATGATCTATAAATTGGCTAAGTCTTCTGACCTCTTTGGATGAAAACTTATCTTACCTGAAGATATGTTTTATTTGGTCATCTATGCTGAAGTTTGGTCAAGAATATTGACCTTAGTCATGTCTTCTGAAGATAAATGTAATAGGGGTAGTCAAGTCACTTTTGCATAGAAGTATAGGTTTTGGCATCATCAAAAAGGGGGAAATTGTTGGGAATAAAATGAGATATGTTTTGATTCAATACCAAAACCCCCCTGAGACATGCCTAAGTCGAGATGATTATGTTCTAATGATTGTTAGAACATATTAGGCTAGATGAGGAGCTAATATGTTAGGCAGCTCTTAGTTGGTTAGATGCACAATTTGAGGGGGAACACATGCTTTGAAGTCCATCAAAAACAAGTCCCCTCAAGGCTCAAATTCTGGAAACAACACTAAGTCTTTTGAAGACCAACTATACTGATCAGGAGAGTTGTCCATAGGAGTTGTCTCAGCACTATTAATCAAGATCAAGTGCTCTGAAAGCTTGAGGTCAACTATGCTGAAGAGTTAAAGACAACCACACCCTAAAGAACTTCAATACAACATGCTAAGATCACTTTGAAGTGAAGCAAATGGTGAGAGCCAAGTCATCTGAAATGAGCAAGCCAACCATGCTGATAAGCAAGTCAGCTGATAGTGATAAGGAATGTTGTCCTATCATTGGAACAACCTTCAGAAGCCATGTCCATGTCCTAACAAGAGAATCTGAAAGTCAGACATTGGGAAGAATGCTGCAGAATGAAGACAAAGTCTATACAGCCGTTTATTTCCTAAATGAGGACATGTCACTATCAAGAATATGTCTTCAAAGTTGAAGAACTAAAAGAAGACATTTATGGACATTGGAGGCTGCCTCTCCAACGGGCAAATCCTTCATTTGTCTATAAATACAGAAGTGTGAAGACCATTTGAAAGCACCTCAACAATTGACAAGAATATCCAACTATTCTACAAGCAAGACTGCTTTCAAAGCTTTCAAAGATTATCTTAGTCTTCATACACTTCTTCTAAGCTGAACTTCAATTGTATTTCCATACAAAGCTTAGAGAGATATCCTAATCCTTATACACTGATCTTCATTGTAAAGGATATCTCATTAGTTGGAACCTTACATCAATCCTTACCCCTTTCAAGAGTGAAAGTGAGAAGGTTGTTGTAGAAGTAGTAGAAGTGGTAGGAGCTGACTGTTGAGAGAAGAACAGTTCAGTTCTGAGTTGAGAAGAGGGTACTAGGACTCTAGACATCCTAGGGATCAATTCACCAAGGAGTGGTGTTATTGATCAAGTGCACCTTGACACTATAAAACAAGTTAATTCCAAGAGTGAAGGAATTATCCTGTTCAATCAGGGAAAGTGGATGTAGGAGCTTGAGTCTCTGAACCACTATAAACTCTTGTGTTGTTTTGCTTTCAGAGTACTTACATACATTCAACACTGCACACAAAACTGATCTTTCAAAGAACTTATACTTAAGACTGTGCAAAAAGACCTTTGGACAAGTTCCCTGAAAACTGGACTGTTTGATTGATTAAGTGAATTTCAGAAACTAAACTAAAGGGCCAACCACTATTCCGCACATATAACTCTCTTAGATAGTTATTCAACTAAGTACTCAATAGTACTTAGTAGTTTGATTATCTTTAAGAAGTTAAATCATCTTCAGCAGAGTTGTCCAAGACAACATTGCTGATCAAGTTTGAAAAGAATTTGCATACAAGTGTATTCCCCCCCCCCATACACTTGTTATATACTCCTTCAGGACCAACAATGATGATATAGAAGAGTACACATATGAAGGAATGCTGAGGCAGATTGCAAGAGCAAATGTTGATCAGCTATATCCAGGGTTGAAGGATTACCCCAGACTTCAGTAGCAGTTCTATGATCTCAGGGCACTTGTTGAGATCAAGGATATAACTATTGTGGAGATAGCTCAGGCTATAACAGACAAGGGTGCTAGCTGGTGGCAGGTGGAAGAGAACAGGCTATTACATTTTACAAATGTCAAGAAGACAAGTGTCCTGACAACTGAAGCCTTATTCTGCACCATTGTCCATGAGAAGGTGTTTGCTGAAAGAGAAAGGATTGCTAAAGGGATCAAACATCCCGATAGCACCTCAGATGATGCAGATGATGATGATGACTCCTCAAACCCCAACCCTCCTGGTCCCAATCCTACCAAGGTACATTATTTGACCTATCCTTCCATTCAGGACTCTGAACAATCAGAGGTGTTGACCAAGGGTGGTGACACAGTCCAAGAAGCATTGGCCAAGGATAGTTCTTCTGAGCCTGAGGCACAACTGAACAATGTTGAGACTTCCATAGGAGAAACTGGTTTGATTAAGGCCTCATCAGTGTCAGGAAAGTTGGACACTGACCAGCCCTTAATCATTCAGATTACTCAGTAGACTTGGGAAGCCCAAGCACTGTGATCTCCCATCAACTGCCCTATGTGCATCTTGTTGAGAATATAGAGGTGTCAGGATTAGGACTTGAAGGAGTTGAAAAGGATAATAGTAGTGAAAAATCAGAGGGAGGAGATGGTGAGTGTGAGATTATAGGTAGCAAGAGTGCACCACCAAAAGAGGGAGAGGAGATTGAAATGTTGGGTGAAGCCCAACATGAGAGTCAGGTTATTCTTCAAGTCAAATCTGAACTTGATGAATCCCTTGGTGAAAGGAGGCCTGACTTTCCAGTGAGTGTGAGTCTATCTGATGAAAATGAAGAAAAGAATTTTGTTGAAAATGAGAGCAAGGATGCTGATGTATCAGATCCTAAGGGAGAACAAAAGAAAGAGGGTGATGAGGGTGTTTTACCTAACCCTTTGTGTTTTGCAGGTTCTGAAGCTGTAACACTTGAACAGATTTTTGCAGATGCTTCTTTGACAGATATTCTTGTCAACACAGATGTTGACCTGGAAGCAAACATGACCACCTTGTCCAAGATCTACTTTTAAAAAGCCAATGCCACTGAAGCAAGACTGCAACTTGCTTCACAAACTGCAACATCCTTTGAAGAGCAGTCAGGAAAGTTGGACAATTTGGTCAGGAAAGTTGTGAAAGCCCATGCTGAAACCTCAGATGCTGTAGATGGTCAAGGAATGACTCTAGCATCAATTGAAGTGAGGCTTACAGGTTCTGAGGAAGTTGTTCTTCCAACTCTTGATGCCAGAATCAGTGGAGTTAAGACTGGACTGCAAACAGTCTCCACTGAGGTCACTAAAGCCAAGGAATCAATGGCCAAATTTACAAAGACTGTGAAGAAGGAGCAGAAAGGTCTGGGAGAAAGCTACAAGAATAATGTGCTAGCTTTGAGAAGAACAATCAAAGATGCCTTGAGGCAAAGGACAACAGCTCAGAGAAAGAAGGCTGAGGAACTTAAAGCTGCAATGGTCAAAGAAGCTGCTGAGAAGTTTACTGTTGAACTTAAGGCCAAAGTTTCTGATCAGGTTGTGACCAACCTCACTGATCTACTTCAAGCTAAACTTGATCAATCCTTGAAGGCCACTTTGGATGAAATAGTTGCTGAGAAGATGAAGCTAGTACATGCCTTCTTGAGCATGTCTGATGATAAAATGCAGAACATACATGATGAAAATGTATATCTGCTTCAGGAGATGAAGTCTCTCAACTATGCTCAAACACACCTCTCTGTCACCATGAGTGAGTTAAAGCCCCAGTGTTTTGATAATGCCAAAAAGGGGGAAAGAGAGAGAGCCAGGGCCAAAGGAACCTTGAAGATTGGTGAACCCAAAGCCAAAGACAAAGAACCTGAAATTGAAGAAGAAGACATTGGAAAAGGCAAAGGGCCAGTAAATTTTGAAGATCTGACTGAGGAGGAACAAATTCAGATTGCAGTGAAGAAGTTCATGGCTTCTGTTATTGAAGATCAGGCCAGATGGGAGCAGAGGCCTGGAGGGGAATCTGTAGGGATAGATTCCAAGGAGAAGGACATCCAAGTAAGGGGGAAGGTTTCAAGAACCACTGAAAGGAAAAGGAAAGAGCAAACCTTCACTGAATTCCCAACAAGCCTGACCCTGCCCACTGAGTTCCAAACTGAAGAGGTAACTCAAGTCAGAAAATCAAAGAGACTGAGAAAAACAGTCAAATTGCCTGAAATTCAAGAAGAGGAAGTTGAAGACAAGGAGCTTGAAGAGAAATTGTCCAAGCTTGCTCATGATCCCTCAAAGCTATTTGAAGAGGGATTTGGCAAAGATCCTGAAACTCAGGAGAAGTTAGCTCTTCAAAGAGCTAAAGAAAGGATGGAGCAGTTGGTTGAAGCCAACAAGGCAAGGGATGCTAGAAGGGCAAACTTCAGAGCCCCAAGGAGAAGAGCCTCATATAGGAAGCTGAAACCACAATTGCTGCAAAGATGGGATACTCAGTATCCTCATCATGATAAGTGGGTGCCCATTCAGCTAGATGATGAATGGGAAGAGGCCAAAAGGAGATTTGTTTATGACTTCTATGTCATAGGCAAATGGCTTGGAGAGAATGTTGAAGAGATTTTTGCCCAATTCATGTTTGACAACTATAGAGAGTTGTATCAGAAGTTGTTTGCAACATCTGACATTGCCAGGGTAGAATTCAAGGCACCAGGTCCCATTCTGTACATGCCTCCCAAGTTCAGTGGGAACTTGATTGATGAAGGGAAGATTTTGGAGGAGTTTATCTCCATAATGAAGATGGAGAAGATGAAGCTGGGCCCCAAAGGAACAAATCAGGAGATTTAGGAACTGAAGAAGAGAGTGTGAGCTCAGTATGGGATTGCCCCACAGGATGGTGGTTCCTTCTGAAGAATAAGTTCTTTCTTCCCTAATCTACTTTTAATATGTTGTTTTTCTATCCGTTGTTTAAAATTCAGCATAGTTAGTCCTTTTAATTTTCTGCACTGTAATGCTTGATGATTTATATGAAAAGGACTACTATTTTCTAAAGAGATAACAACTCATTATCTCAACTAGCCTGACCTAACCTATATACTTGATTTATTATTATGCTAACAGTTTGTTTCAGGAAAATTGATCAGAACATCCTTCCTGAAGTCAAGGTTATTGTAAGTCAAGTTTCCTTTGTAAATAGGTTTTGGCATCATCAAAAAGGGGGAAATTGTTGGGAAATGAATTGATTTTGATTAAGATACCAAAACCCCTGAATGGTGATGGTCAGCTTAGTTGAGATAGATAGAAAATGTATCAGTCTAGTTGTCTCAGGATAGTTGAGACAGTAAAAATGTCTAAGTCTAGAATCTCATAAATGTTGAGACATTTAGTGTTCAGGATAGTTGTCCAAAGCTGAAATGTTAGGCAGCTTGTTTATCAAGTCATTTAGGACAAATCTGCTGAATGCATAAAGACAAGTGTGTTGAAGAAGACAATATGGTTGAATGCTCAAGTTAGTAGCCTGAACTGAAAGCGCTGATAAGGGCAATAACAGATCAAGTTGAAGAATTAGAAGATCAAGAGCATTGAATGCAATTCTCTCAGTAGACAAATTCAATGAAGCATTAATGCCATCAAACCTGAACAAGCATTGAAGACTTAGAAGAATTAAAGACTGAGGAATTGAATGAATGGAGGAACATTCCACTTGCAGCAGGAATGATCAGAGAACTTGTCCCATCTGACCGTTGAGAAGAGTACAAGTTCTTCCACAATCAACATTGGAAAATGTGCAGGTTTGGAAACTGACACAAGTCATCTCAGCCGCATTTTTCAGAAGTCAACACATTCATTCAAGCAACCATTGAAGAACCTTCTTACACAGTGGATAATAGAAGGTTGCTCTCATAGCCGTTTCAATGGAGCTGCAAATAGAAAATTTGAAAGTCTATCTCTCAAACGGATAGATGATCAAATTGTTCTATAAATTCAGAAGTGATCCAAGGATTCATTATCCAACAATCTTCTGTCAAACTACTATCAAGCATTCAAGGAAACTCAAGTCTATTTTATACAAATCCCAAGTTTCTTTTTTACTATGATCAAACCAGAGCTCAGCAAGGTTGTCTTGGACAACTCTGCTGAAGCTGATTAACTCTTCTAAGATAATCAGACTACTAAGTACTATTGAGTACTTAGTTGAATAACTATCTAGGGGAGTTATATGTGCGGAATAGTGGTTGGCCCTTTTAGTTTAGACTCCTTTAGTTCTGAAAATCACTCAATCAATCAAACAGTCTAGTTTCAGGGAACTTGTCCAAATAGGTTTTGCACAGTCTTTGAGTTTGTATCTTTTGGAAGATCAGTTTTGTGTGCAGTGTTGAGTGTATGAAAGTACTTGAAAAGCAAATCAACACAAGAGTTTATAGTGGTTCAGAGACTCAAGCTCCTACATCCACTTTCCCTGATTGAACAGGATAATTCCTTCACTCTTGGAATTAACTTGTTTTATAGTGCCAAGGTGCACTTGATCAATAACACCACTCCTTGGTGAATTGATCCCTAGGATGTCTAGAGTCCTAGTACCCTCTTCTCAACTCAGAACTGAACTGTTCTTCTCTCAACAGTCAGCTCCTACCACTTCTACTACTACTACAACAACCTTCTCACTTTCTCACTTGAAAGGGTTAAGGATTGATGTAAGGTTCCAACTAATGAGATATCCTTTACAATGAAACTCAGTGTATAAGGATTAGGATATCTCTCTAAGCTTGTGTATGGATATACAATAGGTTCAGCTTAGAAGAAGTGTATGAAGACTAAGACAGTCTTTGAAAGCTTTGAGAGCACTCTTGCTTGTAGGATAGTTGGATATTCTTGTCAATTGTTGAGGTTACTTTCAAATTCCTCCACACTTCTGTATTTATAGACAATTGAAGGATTTTCCCGTTGGAGAGGCAGCCTCAAAAGTCCATAAATGTCTTCTTTTAGTTCTTCAACTTTGAAGACAGAATCTTGATAGTGACGTGTCCTCATTTGGGAAATAAACGGTTGTTTAAGCTTTGTCTTCATTTTGCAGCACTCTTCCCAAAGTCTGACTTTAAGATTCTCTTGTTAGGACTTGGACATGGCTTCTGAAGATTGTTCCAATGATAGGACAACACTCCTTATCAACTGGACAACTCTGCTTATCACTATCAGCAGTCTTGCTTATCAGCAAGGTTGGCTTGCTCATATCAGATGACTTGGCTCTTGCCCTTTGCTTCACTGGAAAGTGATCTTAGCATGATTCTATGAAGATCTTTAGGGCCTTGTTGTCTTTAACTTTCAGCATGGTTGACCTCAAGCTTTCAGAAGATTTGATCTTGCTTAACTTTGCTGAGACAACACTCCTGGACAACTCTCCTAATCAGCATACTTGGCCTTCATTAGGCCTAGTGGTTGTTCCAGAATTTGAGCCTTGAGAGGACTTGTTCTTGATACACTTCAAAGCATAGGTTCACCCTCAAATTATGCATCTTTTAAACTAAGAGCTGCCTAACATACCAGCTTCTCATCTAGCCTTTATTCTATATGTTCTAACATCTCTAGAACATACTCAACTTGACTTAGGCGGCATGTCTCAGGGGGTTTTGGTATTGAATCAAAACATATCTCATTTTATTCCCAACAATTTCCCCCTTTTTGATGATGCCAAAACCTATACATTCTATGCAAAAGTGACTTAGCTACACCTATTACATTTATCTTCAGAAGACATGACTTAGGTCAATTATCCTGAAAAGCGATGTGTTAGTGTACTCACTGTTCAAGTTGCACATAGGTTTCAAAGATAGGCATAGAGAGATTTCTGCAACAATGTATCTTGATTCAAAGTAAGTTCAACTGTCATTCATATGAGAATCTTTACAAGCATGTTGGTAGTTGATATTAACATATCATGAATTCAAGACACTATTACAAATTGATCATTACAACTATTCAGAGCATATACTAAGCATAAGATCTAGAGTATCAGAGCTTTAAACAACTAGTCACTTCAAACATATCTAGATCTTTAGTTATCAGAGCATCTTCTAGTTTCAGATCAATTATCAAAACACTTAACAGTATTTGGATCTTCAAGAATCAGAGCAAAAACATCAGGTATCAGAGTACATGCTTAAATCAGAGCAACCAATGCATATCAGGGCAATTAGATTATCATAGCACACCACATCAGCAATCTTGACCAAAATTCAGCATAGTTGACCAATCAAAAAGGTCAGAAGACTTAGCCATTTCAGAGATCATCCTCAGGAGGTGGCAACATCCCATATTGTGCCCACACTCTCTTTTTCAAGGCCATGACTTCTTGGTTTGTTCCCTTAGGTCCAAGAACCATCTTGTTCAGCTTGAGGATCTCAGTAAATTCATTCAGGATCCTTGTCTGATCAATCCATCCTTCAAGCTTGGGAGGCATGTAAATGATTGGCTTGGGAGCTGTGAGTTGAAATCTTGCAATATCAGCAGCTGCAAGCAGTTGTTGATAAAGCTCTCTGTAGTACTCTATCATGAACTCAGCAAAAGTGGAGTTGGCATCTCTTCCATTCCATCTGTCAATGACATGTTGGTCATAGACAAACTCCCTTTTGGCTTCCTCCCATGAGCCATTCAGCTGAATTGGCACCCATTTATCCAAGTGAGGATATTTGGTGTCCATTGGGATCAGCAGCTGTGGCTTCATCTTGTTGTAAGTTGCTCTCTTCCTTCTAGGCTTCTGGAAGTCTGCTCTTCTCTTATCTCTTGCTCTTTGTGCTTCATCCATCAAATCCATCTTTTCTTGGGCCCTCATCATGGCCAACTTCTGTTGTGTTTCAGGGTCTTTGCCATACCCTTCATGAAACAGCTTTGATGGGTCATGAGCTAGGACAGTTGTCTTCTTCTTAGGTTCAGGTCCAAATCCTTCAGCAAATAGTTCTTCAACGTCTTCAGTGGACTTGGGACCTTCAGCACTTCTGGCAGATTCAGAAGACTTGTCCTTTTCAGCATTCTTGGGCTCTTCATCAGTCTTGATTTCTTCAGCAGCTTTGGCCTTCTTTGAGATAGGCTCATCATCATCAATTCTGAATTCAGGTGGTAGATCAAGGCTGTTAGGAAAATCAGTAAATGTCTCAGCTTGTCTTTTCTTTCCTTTTGCCCTCTTGATCTTTCCTCTAGTTTGGACACCTTCAGCATCTTTGTCCAAACCAGACACTTCACCACCTGGTCTCTGTTGTAATCTCACTCTTTCCTCTTGAGCTGAGGCCATTGAGTTCTTAAAAGTAAGTGCTAACTGCTCCTCTTCATCCAACTCTTCCAAGTTCAGCACTGCTGGCTCCTTTCTCTTTCCTTCAGCAGTTTTGTCTTTCCCTTTCACTGGGCTTCCAATCACTAAGGCACCTTTTGCCCTTGCTCTTTCCCTTTCCCCCTTTTTGGCTTCATCAAAACACTGAGGTTTCAATTCACTCATTGTAGTAGCCATTAAGGATTGGGCTTAGGTCAGAGACTTCATCTCCTCCAACAGATATACATTCTCATCATGTATATTTTGCATCCTATCACTGCTCAAGCTAAGGAATGCTAGAACAGGCTTCATTTTCTGTTGGACAACCTCCTCCATGGTTGCTTTCAGAGATGCATCCAATTGGGCTTTAAGGAGCTCAGTGAGGTTGGCCACTGCACCTTCAGCAATGTTGGCCAACACTTCTTGGGAAAACTTTTCTGAGGCTGCTTTCACCATAGCTAGCCTTTGCTCTTCAGCTCTTTTCCTCTGCAGGGCTGTCCTCTTGCCAAAAGCTTGCTTAATGGTCAATTTGATGGCTTGAACATTTGCATTGTGATTGTCCCTTAACATCTTCTGATCCTTCTTGACCTCCTTTGAGATTTGCTCCATACTGACTGTGGATTTATGAACTTCAGTGGAAATGGTTTGAAGACCAGACTCCCCTCCTTCTATCCTTGCCTCCAGTGTGGGTAGAACCACATCTTCAGAGCCAGTTAATCTCATTTCTACAGATGCCAGAGTTCTTCCATGCTCATCCAATGCTCCAGAAGTTTCTGCATGAGCAGTTTGAACTTGTTGAGCCAAGGAGTCTAACTTCTCTGATTGCATCCCAAGCAGAGTTTGTGCTGATCCACTATCAACTTGGATGGGAGCATCTGTCAAGAAGTCATCTGTAAATATTTGTTCAAAACTTATACCTGAAATATCAGACAAATCAAATGAGTCAGTAAAAACACACTTATCTCCCTCAATTTCTCTTTCACAAGACTCTGATACATCAGCAGCCTTCTCTTCATTTTCAACTATTTCTTTTCTCCCTTCATTTATAATGTCCTCACTTAAAGGTACATGCCTCCTCTCATCAAGGGATTCCTGAAGTTCAGATTTGACTTCAAGAATAGCCTGCCCTTCCTCACTTATATCACCCTCATTTGGTGGTACACTCACTATCCTAGTAATCACCACCTCTCTATCATCCTCTACTCCCTCTGGTTTTTCGACTAGGTTCTCCTTTTCAACTCCATCACCTAAACCTGCAGCATCTCCACCTTCAACAAAGTTCAAAGATGGCAGTTGTGGGGAGATCACAGTGCTTATATCAACAGCCACTGAGTCATCCTGAATGATTAAGGGCTGATCAGTGTCCAACTCTCCTGACACTGAATAGGCCTTAACCAAACCAGCCTCTAATATAGGAACCTCAACATCTTTAGGTTGTGCCTTGGGTTCAGAAGAACCTTCATTGGCAGATGTGTCCTTGGTTGTGTTACCACCCATGGTCAACACCTCTGAAGATACAGAGCCTTTCCTATGATAGGTCTTAGGAGGGTTGGAGAGTCTGGCTGATACAGAAGGCTTGGGTTGAAAAGATTAAGAGAGGTTGGCTTGAGGGGTTTCAGGAGGGTTGGGTTTTGAAGGGTTTGAGGGATCATCAGGGGAATCATCATCATTGGAGCTACTATCAGGGTGTTTGATGCCCTTAGCCTTTCTTTCCTTTTCTTCAATGATTTTATCATCTACCAACTTTGCAAAAACTTCCTCATCAATGAGGAATCTTGTCTTTGAAACTCCAGCAATCTGTTTTCCTCTACTTGCCACCAGTTTGCACCCTTATCTTGGATGACTTGTGATATCTCCATCATAGACTTGTCCTTCACATCAACAAGCATCCTTAAATCATGGAACATCTTCTGGATTCTTGGAAATCCAGCAAGTTGTGGATACAAACTGTCCACAGTAGCCTTGGCTCCTCCTCTGAGCATACTTTCATAAGTATACTCCTCCTCATCTCCACTAGAATGGGGACTTTGGGTTATAGGGGAGTTGGCTCTGGGTTCTCCTAAGGTGGCTTCAGGAAGGTTGAGTTCAGGGATATTGACTTCAGAAGGGTTGGGTGCACTTGGAGGTACTTCAGTTGCTTTTGAGAGCAATGGATCTGAAGAGGCTTTACTAACAGGGGTTGGCTCAATAAGTGCAGCTTCTAAGAGCTTTGAGTAGTTGAGCATAGATGAATCAAGGGGTGATTGAAGCCTTGTTTCATCTACTGCTAAATCAGCTAGCACATCTATCCCACTTCTTTGCACACTCCCTTCAGGAGAGTATCTCTTTGTAAGATTAATGGGGGTGATTGGTTGGTTGGTTGGGGTTATGTGGGTTTCAGGGGAGTTGGGCTCAAGGTTCTGAATTTCAGGGATGTTGGCCTCTATTGGTTGACCTTCAGGGACCTTGGATTCTGGAGTACCAGAACCAGATGAGTTGGTCCTTGACTTGGACTTGGTCCTGCTTTCAGCTCTGCTCTCTCTTAGAGCAAGTTGTAGAGACCTTTCCTCCTGAAGCTCCAACACTTTATCAGTAGGCTTGGCCCTTCTCTTGCTGGCTCTACTGCTCCCACTACCTTCACCATCCTTCTCAGGGACAACTTCCCTGATCCTTTTATCACCTCTAGACTTCTGTCTAGTTTCATTGTACTTCTGTCTCAACTCTTCTGAATGATCAGAAGGCACACTTACTCCCTCTTCAGCAACTTCTTCAATTTCTGCTGAAGCTCCTAACTTCTCTTCTGAGGGGATTTGAGACATTTTCCTAGTTTTTGCCACTCTGGCCTTAGTCCTCTTTTTCAACTTGGGCTTCTCCTCCTCCTTCTCTTCAGCAGGTTTGGCCATAAGCATCCTCCTTTGCTCAGTTTTCTTGCTGAGCTTTCTAAACAGAATCTTTTGGGCTGTGAGGGGCTTTGCAAAGGTTTGCATTTGTGAATAGTGGGAAAATCTCTCAATCAATAAGCTTGCCCTGGTGCAATACTTGAGTTTCCCTTCTAGCACAACCTTGTTGTGGGCCTTTACCTTGAATTTGGCCTTTTTCTTCATCATCTCAGACATGATGAAGGTCCTCCAATCAAATTTGATGCCTTTGTCACTAGCATCAATTACTGCAGCCATAATTCTGATTCTTGGATGGTTGACCTGCTCCAAGCTTCCAGTATTGCTCAAGAGACTCTTAGCAACTACCTCAAAGAGGTTGAGAAATTTTGGCTTGAGAGTCTTCTTGTTTTGTGTTGAAGAGATGGGACCTGGAACTAACAGCCATTCTTGTGTTATCTCCTCTTCATGATCAGCACCATAGAATTCTGGATTCCTTCCTTCTGAAGGTAATCCAAAGGCTCCTTCAAGATCTTCTGAAGAGAATTTCACTCTATGAAATCTCTCTTCCTCCTCTCCCTCTGCTACATATGAAAGTCTGGTGGAAACTTCACCATCTTCAGGCTTACCTCTCCACTTGAGAAAGGCAAAGAACTCAGCCATGTAGCTTTCCAAGCAGGAACTTGGTCTTCCCTCCATAAACTTCTGTAATCCAGCTCTTCTCAACCATCTCAAGGTTGGTGTAATCTCAGGATCTTCACTTTCAAATGATACTATGGGCTCAAAGTGAAGGCTGTTTTTGTTGCTTAAGTATCCAAAATCAAGGTCTAGAACCTTGTTGGAGAAATCAATGACCATTTCTGGTCTAACTTTGGGAGCCATTGAAGGTTTACAGAAATGAAATTGAGAGAGTTTTGAGAAAATGAGCTAGGGTTTCGAATACTTGAGGAAGAAGTGTTTGTGGGGGATCTTAAGACTTGAGAATATTCTAAAAAGAATGTTTGTCAATGAGTTGGTGAGTTTTGTGAGTTTTCAACTGTTGTCAAAAATGGAAAACACACTTGGACGGCCAGGATTGATTTCAGGGGAGTTGGCCAGTTTTGATCTAATGGTCAAAAACCAATGTAACAGTGTGTTATTGGTTTTATTCAAAACGTGGAAGTTATTTAATATTAGTTAATGGATGGGGAGTTTTCAAGATAGATCATGGCTTGAAAAGTGTAATGCAAACAAGAGTTAAATCTTGGCATTTAATGCATGGATAGTGACCTTTTGGGTGGGGGACAAATTAAATCTCATACGATTGATAACTGTAATTGGGACAGGTATCAAGGTAGACAGTAATTACCCAAAATAGGTGCTTATCAAACCAAGGAAATAGTTTGATAGTCAAGACAACTTATCTGACCCCACTTGGACAAGTGTCCTGAAGAGATGTGGACAAGGGTCCTGAATTTCAGTGGACAAGTGTCCTGAATGGTTTAGGTCATCTCTTCTGAATTTCAGTAGACTTGACCAAGTCTGCTGAAAACTTCCCAGATCCTCTTACACCCACTAACTTCAATGGATTTTACTTGTCCAACTTCCCTGGATCAAGTAAACCCAACTCTGCTGATAGCTCCATAAATCTTGCCTCTGCAAGTGGCTTTGTTAGAATATCAGCTTTTTTATGGTCTGTGTGGATCTTGACCAACTTTATATCCTTCTTCTCCACATGATCTCTAATGAAGTGATGCTTGATATCCACATGTTTGCATCTTGTGTGCAATACAGGATTTTGTGATATTGCAATTGCACCATTGTTATCACAAAATATTGGCACTTCAGTAGAGTTGACTTTGTAATCTCTGAGTTGTTGCCTAAGAATTGACAAATCCCTGAAGTGGACTTTCTATCAATTCTGCAACCTCCATAATCAGCATCTGAGTAGCCAGTTAACTCAATGTTGTCATCAACAGGGTACCAAAGGCCTAGATTCTCAGTGCCTTTGAGATACCTCAAGATCCTCTTTGCAGCCTCAAGATGGCTTTTCTTAGGATTTGCTTGAAATCTTGCACAAACACCTACTGCAAAAGTGATGTCAGGTCTGCTGGCAGTGAGATAGAGGAGTGAACCAATGATTCCTCTATACTCAGTAGAGTTGGTTGAAACACCACTCTCATCAGGATCCATCTTCCAATTTGTGTTCATTGGGATCCTCACTGGCTTGCTAGTAGCACACCCAAACTTCTTGATCATTTCTCTAGTGTACTTAGCTTGGTTGATGAAGATACCTTCCTTTGATTGTTTTACTTGAAGACCCAAAAAGAAGTTCATCAACCCCATCATGGACATCTCAAACTTTCTTTGCATAAGCTTTGAGAACTTCTCACACAGCTTTTCATTGGGGGATCCAAATATTATGTCATCCACATAAATTTGGACAAGCAGGATGTCCTCTCCTTCAGAGATTCTGAAGAGTCTTCTGTCCACAGTTCCCTTGGTGAATCGATGATCCAAGAGGAATTGTGACAATGTATCATACCAAGCTCTAGGGGCTTGCTTGAGTCCATATAGAGCTTTCTTCAGTCTGTAAACTTGGTCTCCAACCTCAAAACCTGGTGGTTGCTCCACATAGACTTCTTCTTTCAAGACTCCATTGAGAAAGGCACTCTTGACATCCATTTGGTACACTTTGAACCTCTTGTGAGCTGCATAGGCTAGAAAGAGCCTTATTGCTTCTAGCCTTGCCACAGGTGCAAAAGTCTCATCATAGTCAATGCCTTCATGTTGGCAATAACCCTTTGCCACTAGTCTTGCTTTGTTTCTGACAATCACATCATTTTCATTCTTCTTGTTCTTGAACACCCACTTTGTTCCAATAACATCTTGATGTGAAGGTCTATCCACCAGCTCCCATACTTCATTTCTGGTGAATTGATTCAGTTCTTCCTGCATGGCTGTGATCCAATTGGCATCTTGAAGTGCTTCTTCAATGTCACTTAGTTCTTGCTCTGACAAGAAACAACAGAAAAGAGCACTTTCACCATGAAATCTCCTTGTTTGGACTCCTATACTTGGATCACCAAGTATTAGATCAGTAGGGTGGTCATACAACCAAGTCCTTCTTTTTCTGATCTCTTCAGTAGAGTTGTCCTCTACTGAAGTTGAGTCATTCTGATCATAAAATTCAGGGTAATTGAATGCAGGATCATAATCAGGGGTGTTGTCCTCAATGTCAGGGACATTGGCATTTTCAACATTTTGAGTTCCCCCTTGATTATTTGATCCATTAACTACCTCAGCAGGAACTGCTTCTTCATTGGTAGTTGTTACCTGGAAGTGAACTTGTTGGTCCTGAATCACTATCAGCAGTTTTGCTTATCAGCAAGGTTGGCTTGCTCTTCTTCAGATGACTTGGCTCATACCCTTTGCTTCACTTCAAGGTGATCTTAGCATGTTGATTTGTAGTTCCTTACGGTGTATTTGTCTCTATTTCTTCAGCATAGTTGACCTCAGCTTTCAGAGCACTTGATCTTGACTTCTTGTACTGAGACAACTTCTCTGGACAACTCTCCTGATCAGCATAGTTAGTCTTCAAAAGACTTAGTGTTGAATCCAGAGTTTGAGCCTTGAGGGGACTTGTTCTTGATGAACTTCTAAGCATGTGTTCCCCCTCAAACTGTGCATCTAATCTTCTAAGAGCTGCCTAACATACCAGCTTCTCATCTAGCCTTTATTCTATATGTTCTAACATTTCTAGAGCACATTCAATCATGGCTTAGGCATATCTCAGGGGGTTTTGGTATACAATCAAAACATATCTCATTTTATTCCCAACAATTTCCCCCTTTTTGATGATGCCAAAACCTATACAACTTGTGCAAAAGTGACTTAGCTACGTCTATTACATTTATCTTCAGACGACATGACTAGGGTCAATTATCCTGAAAAGCAATGTGTTAGTGTACTCACCATTCATGTTGCATATAGGTTTCATATAAGACATAGAGAGATGAGTGTTTCTTGATTCAAAGTAAGTTCAACTATCATTCATTAGAAAATCATTACAAGCATGTTGATAGTTGAAATTAACATATCAGAGCATGAATCATTAACACTAAATACATCAGAGTATTTCACTATACAAAGTATTTCTAGAATTTTAGAATCAGAGCAAATACTAACAATACTTAGCAGTATTTGGATCAGAGCAAAACATCAGATATCAGAGAATCATGCTTATATCAAGGCAATCCAGAGCATAGCAGAGCAAACAGATTTTCACATCAGCAATCTTGACCATGTTTCAGCATAGTTGATCAATCAAGATGGGTCAGAAGACTTAGCCATTTCAAAGATCATCCTCAGGAGGTGGCACCATCCCATATTGTGCCCATACTCTCCTTTTCAAGGCCATGGCTTCTTGGTTTGTTCCCTTAGGTCCAAGAACCATCTTGTTTAGCTTGAGGATCTCAGTGAATTCTCTCAGAATTCTTGCTTGATCAATCCATCCTTCAAGCTTTGGAGGCATGTAAATGATTGGCTTGGGAGCTGTGAGTTCAAATCTTGCAATGTCAGCAGTTGCAATATCAGACAAATCAAATGAGTCAGTAAAAACACATTTATCTCCCTCAATTTCTTTTTCATAAGACTCTGATACATCAGCAGTCTTCTCCTCATTTTCAACTATTTCTTTTCTCCCTTCATTAATGATTTCCTCACTTAAAGGAACAGGCCTCCTCTCATCAAGGGATTCCTGAAGTTCAGATTTGACTTCAAGAATAGCCTACCCTTCCTCACTTATATCACCCTCATTTGGTGGTACACTCACTATCCTAGTGATCACCACCTCTCTATCATCCTCTACTCCCTCTGGTTTTTCAACTATCATCTCCTTTTCAACTCCTTCACCTAGACCTGCAGCATCTCCACCTTCAACAAGGTTCAAAGATGGCAGTTGTGGGGAGATCATAGTGCTTATATCAACAACCACTGAGTCATCCTGAATGATTAAGGGCTGATCAGTGTCCAACCCATCTGACACTGAATAGGCCTTAACCAAACCAGCCTCTAATACAGGAACCTCCACATCTTTAGGCTGTGCCTTGGGTTCAGAAGAACCTTTATTGGCAGATGTGTCCTTGGTTGTGTTACCACCCTTGGTCAACACCTCTGAAGATACAGAGCCTTTCCTATGATAGGTTCTAGGAGGGTTGGATAATCTTTCAGATACAGAAGGCTTAGAAAAATTGGCTTGAGGGGTTTCAGGAGGGTTGGGTTTTGAGGGGTTTGAGGGATCATCAGGGGAATCATCATTAGAGCTACTTTCAGGGTGTGTGATGCCCTTAGCTTCCCTTTCCCTCTCCTCATTAATCTTATCAGCTACCAGCTTTGCAAACACTTCCTCATCAATGAGAAATCTTGTCTTTGAAACTCCAGCAAAGTGTAGCAATCTGTTCTCCTCCACTTGCCACCAGTTTGCACCCTTATCTTGGATGACTTGTGATATCTCCATCATAGACTTGTCTTTTACATCAACAAGCATCCTTAGATCATGAAATGTCCTCTGAATTCTTAGAAATTCAGCAAGCTGTGGGTACAGACTGTCCACAGTAGCCTTGGCTCCTCCTCTGAGCATACTTTCATAAGTATACTCCTCCTAATCTCCACTTGAATGGGGACTTTGGGTTATAGGGGAGGTGGCTCTGGGTTCTCCTAAAGTGGCTTCAGGAAGGTTTAGTTCAGGAATGTTGGTTTCAGAAGGGTTGGGTGCAATAGAAGGTGCTCCAGTTGCTTTTGAGAGCAATGGATCTGAAGGGGCTTTACTCAGGGGGGTTGGCTCAAAGAGTGCAGCTTCTAAAAGTTTTGAATAATTGAGCATAGATGAGTCAAGGGGAGAATGTAATCTTGTCTCATCTACTGCTACATCTGCTAGCACATCTATCCCACTTCTTTGCACACTCCCTTCAGGAGAGTATCTCTTTGTAAGATTGATGGGGGTGATAGGTTGATTGGTTGGGGTTATATGGGTTTCAGGGGAGTTGGGCTCAGGATTCTGAATTTCAGGGATATTGGCCTCCATTGGTTGACCTTCAGGGATCTTGGATTCTGGAGTACCAGAACCAGATGAGTTGGTCCTTGACTTTCATTTGGTCCTGCTTTCAGCTCTGCTCTCTCTTAGAGCAATTTGTAGAGACCTTTCCTCTTGGAGTTCCAACACTTTGTCAGTAGGCTTGGCCCTTCTCTTGCTAGCCCTACTGCTCCCACTTCCTGCACCATCCTTCTCAGGGACAACCTCCCTGATCCTCTTATCACCCTTAGACTTTTGTCTAGTCTCATTGTATTTCTGTCTCAACTCTTCTGAATGATCAGAGGGTACACTCACTCCCTCTTCAGCAACTTCTTCAATCTCAGTTGAAGCATCTGATTTCTCCTCTGAGGGAATTTGAGACATTTTTCTTGTCTTCACCACTCTGGCCTATGTCCTTTTCTTCAATTTAGGTTTCTCAATCAACATGTTGGGATATGGTTTATATTAATAAAAGAAAATTTGATTTTGATTTGATACCAAAACCCTAAGTAAAACCCCAAGTATGATGATTTGCCAAGTCTATATTTTCAGGTTAGAAAAGCTCATATATGTTAGGGAGCTTTAATTTTTAGATAGATTATTCTTTGAATCTATGACCTGAAAGCACAAAGCACAAAAGACAAGTATCATTGAAGACAAGGAGCTGAAGTGTTATGAAGAAAGTGACAAGGATTCATGAAGACAAGTATGCTGGACAACAAAAGTCAAGTATGATGAATTTGGATATTCATATACTTTGGACTTGGCATACTTATGGACAAAGACAAGGAATGACTAGGCACCTTACCCAGTACAAGGCCATTAGCGGGAAGGACAGAATTATTCCAAATTAGCCAAGGAATGAGAGCCACCTGTCACTGCGCATAACAAACTCTGATATTGGAATGCAAATTGCAGAATGGACGTGAATACATGTACTATTTGCATGCAGGCCCCTGAACAATTTGAAAGTTCAAATTTATGGATAAGTTTTACTATCTCCACCAACGGATAGTTTACTTCATCTATAAATAGGCCATATCTTGAATCATTTCAAGTGGGACGGGACATACATCAAGACACAAGCCTTACGCGTTCTATAGCAATATTTTAGCATTCAAAAGCATTCAAAACACTCGAGAGATTAAAAAGCTTTTAAGCATATTCATTTGTGAGTGTTACCTTTAGTCCCCACTAGGAAAGCTTATTGTTGATTATCCAAAGCCTAGACAGTGATATTCTATCCTTTATATTCGTTCTTAAATTGTAAAGGATATCACACAATTAGTTGGTACTAGAACAAAACCCTACTTTCACCTTGAGAGATAGATTGAGAGTATTGTTGAGTTCGTAGTAGAGACTGAGAGTATTGCAACGAGAGAAGGTTGTAAGAAATCAAGAGAAGAGAAGGAGAAGAAGTAGAGTGCACCTTGGCACTGTAAAAATAAGTTAATTCCGAAGTGATTAAGGAATTATCCTATTAAATTAGGAGAGTGGACGTAGGAGCAGTTTAGTCTCCGAACCACTATACGTCTTGTGTTCTTACTTACTGCATTTATCTTATTGCTTTAGCTTTTGTGTTGTTATAACTGTTATTTGCTATTTGATAACTTAGTATCTAAGTGCATATTAATTAAGGAGTATAAAAGGGCCTATCATTTATTCCGCATACAAGTTGCATACTGTTAAGAATTCTTAGAATCTACTGTTAGTATTTTCATAGGACTTGACACACTGTGTAACTTACTTGACTCTGATTATTTGTGTCGATTACTTGCAAAAGTTTTTATTGAAAAACACACACACGTGTATTCCCCCCCTCCCCCCCCCCCCCATACACGTGTCATACTCCTTTTGGGACCAACAAGTGGTATCAGAGCAGGGGTTTAAAGACCACTGCTTTGAGGATCAACTGTGGTCACCTAAACTGATCTACTTGTGCACTTTTTGTGATATTCATTATTTCTGATTATTCACTATGCCTAACACATCTTCTTCTGAGAATTCTGGTGTAGCTATTCCACCACCTACTACTATGGGGATCAACCCCATCAACAAGATATCTTACCAGAAACTGCCCATGTTCTCTATTGAGAATTATGACTTCTGGAAGATAAGGATGAGAGCTCACTTGGCCTGTCTCCATGATGAAATGCTAAGGGTGATCACTAAAGGTCCATTTGTGTTCATGAAATCCAACACAAATGTTACAGAAGCCCAAAGAGCAACTGGAGCACAAGAAATTCCAAAAGATGATGATGAGCTCACTCCTGAAGAAAGAAAGAAGCAGAATCTCAACTATGTTGCAATGAACACCCTATATCAGACCATTCCAGATGCTATAATGGGTAGAGTGTTTCACTGCACAACTGCAAAGGAGATTTGGGACACATTAGCTCTAATGTGTGAAGGAACTGACAAGATCAAGGAAAACAAACTTCAAGTTGCTGTTCAAAAGTATGAACAATTTAGGATGAAATCTGATGAAAACATTGATCAACTGGATGGAAGGTTCACAGACATCATGAATGAGATCAATTCACTTGGAAAAGTATACTCCAAGAGAGAAGTGGCTCTGAAGATACTTAGGAGCTTGACAACCAAATGGAATGTGTATGCTGTCATGATGCAGAATACAAAGGATTTGTCAACAATGCCAATGCAACAAGTGTTCTCAGAACTCAAGGCATATGAATATGACTAGAACAGAAAGAACAACACTGAGGAACCTGAGAGCAAAGGGATTGCACTGAAGGCCAAATCCAATGAACCTGATTCCAAGAAAACCAGCAAATCAAGCAAGAGTGGAAAAGGGACTTCCAAAGCTGACTTTTCAGATGAGTTGGCCATGATGGCTAGAAGATTTGAAAGATTAAATTCTAGATTTGGTAAATACAAAAGGTTTTACCAAGATAGAAGAAGAAGGTTCAACTCACCTGAGAAGAAGAATGATGAAAGGAGATCCAGAAGGGACAACTCCAAAGAAGATCCATCTTCATCAACCAAGAAGAGAGATGCTGAAAAGAAGAAAGATGAAGATGAGGATACATGCTACAACTGCAAGAAGACAGGACATTTCCAATATGATTGTCCAGAGCTAACTTCCAAGGAAAGGAAGGAAAGACAAGCTAAGAGGGACAAGAAATATGGAAAGAGGAAAGCATTGAAAGCTGAAGAAGAAACCTCTGAAGATGATCAACTTCCATCTTCATCATCTGAGATGTTTACAGACAGCAGTGATGAAGAATGTCGAATGGCTATTGAAGACAATGATGAGGTACAGTCTATTTCTAGTTCTATCAATTCTAGTAGCACAATGATGTCAAATGAAGACAACCTGAAGCTTACCTTTGGTAAGTTGATGGAAGACTTCATGAGACTACAAGAGATTCATGATCAAACCTTAGAAGAAAACAAAGTCTTGAATGCTAAGATTGAAAGAATTACTCAGGTTGAAGCTGAACATGATCTGAGAACTAATGAGTTGTGCAATGACTTAACTAAGGAGCTGAATACTCTAAAGGACAAGTCATCTGAACAACTTATTATGTTGAAAGAAAAGGTTAAGCTTCATGAGAGTAAGGATTCAGACTACCAAGCATTGATGGCAAAGTTTGATCATCTTTTCAAGGAACATGAATGTCTTAAATCTAGTGAAGAGAGTCTGAAACTTAAACTGGCTGCCCTGTATAAGTCATCTAATTCAATAGATGAACTACAAGGGATGCAAAGGCCTATGACTCAAAGATCTGGACTTGGTTACAATCCAGATAAAATATCTTCACCATGCCTCAGTAATACTTCAACAAGTATTACTAAGAGAGTCTTTGTAAAATCTGTGGCTCAGACTGAAATTGTTGAACCAAAGCTGCTACAGATAAAGGACAAGGGTAAACAACCCATTGTACCAACTATCCTGAATCACAAGTCAAAGGTTGCAAGACCTAAGATAAGATTTCAGAGGCCTGAGACAATTCAGATGAGTAAAGGTCAATGGAAGACAACTCACCTGAAAAACTCTCAGACTCAGGCAAGAAAATCACAAGATATTCAAAGAAGACCAACTCAAATGAGAAGGCCTACAATGAATTATCAAAGGAATTTCCAGCCTAAGTACAATGAGTACAGAAGACTTGAATTCTACATGCCAAGGACATCAAGTAATCTGAATGCCTATCCACAAAGATTCAAGCATGCTGCACATGAGTCAAAAGATAGATTTAGCAGATATATTCACAAGAATAGATATAACTCTTCTAAATCATCCAAGATTCACACTAATACTCAATCTCAACCTAAGGCATTTAAAAGGAAGATTGTGTATTTAGATGTTTATGGAAAACAAATTAGCCCTTTTCAAGTAATGAAAATAAGGCAAGTTTGGGTTCCAAAAGGTATGTCTAACCCTCTAGGACCCAAATTTCAAAGGGTACCTAAGTTTTGATTTGTAACAGGTTCCTGTGGTGCCATCAACAAAGAAAAGAAGTCCTAAAGAACTTACATGGTACTTGGACAGTGGATGTTCAAGACATATGACTGGAAACAGGGAACTTCTGTCAGATTTCATTGAACAAGATGGACCACAAGTAACTTTTGGTGACAACTCACAAGGAACAGCCAAAGGTTATGGAACTCTCAAAATTGGTACTGTAAGTATTTCAAATGTTTCATATGTCTATGGTCTGAAACACAATCTATTTTCAATAAGCCAATTTTGTGATAAAGATTTTGATGTTAAGTTTTCTAGTAACTTATGTTATATTAAGAACAAATCAAATCAACAGTTACTACTAACTGGGTCAAGGAAAGGTAATGTTTATCTTGCAGATTGGAACAAATCCCCTGAAGATATCTGCCTAGTTGCAAAAGGTTCTAAAGATCTCAGTTGGCTGTGGCACAAAAGGCTAAACCATCTGAACTTTAAGACCTTGAACAAACTTGCAAGATTTTCCTTAGTAGATGGCCTACCAAATGAAGTATTCACAAAAGAACATATATGTCAAGCATGTCAAGAAGGAAAGCAAGTCAAAGCATCTTTCAAGACAAAGGCTGCCATCTCAACTGCAAGAGTATTACAATTACTTCACATGGATTTATTTGGACCCATTACCCCTGTGAGCATCAGTGGGAAGAAGTATACACTAATAGTAGTGGATGACTTCTCAAGATACACTTGGGTAGTATTCATGCTAAAGAAGAAGGAGACTCAACAGAAGCTGCCAGAACTTTTGAAGAAAATTACAAATGAGAAAGGCTTGAGCATTGTAAAGATCAGATCAGACAAAGGAACAGAATTCATCAACTCTTACATAAATGAATACTGTCAAGCAAATGGAATCACTCATGAAACTTCATCAGCTAGAACACCTCAACAAAATGGTGTAGCGGAAAGGAGAGTTAGAACACTCAAGGAAGCTGGAAGAACCATGATAGTAGAAGCAAAGATTCCAAAGAGGTTTTGGGCAGAAGCAATCAATACTGCTTGTCACACCCAAAACAGATCCATGCTAACAAAGGAACAAGGAAAAACTCCTTATGAACTCTTCAAAGGGAGAAAACCAAGAATCTCTTACTTTCATATTTTTGGATGTACATGTTTCATTCACAATAATGGGAAGCAACAATTAAAAACATTTGATAGCAAAGCAGATGAAGGAATCTTTCTAGGATATTCTTCATCTAGCAAAGCTTTCAGAGTTAATAATTGTAGAACTCTTATTGTTGAAGAAACACCTCATGTTATCTTTGATGAGTTTTCTTTCAAGCACAGGACCTCAAACAAAGAAGACAAATCTCATGATGTAATCAACACAAGAGTGACGAGGCTAAGAGATGGTGAAAGAAAAGAATCTACATTTACTAATGTACACTATCCTGACTTGGACAACCTCAAGATATCCAACATATCTGAAGCCAATCAAGATAAAGACAACTTACCTGGAGCCAACATCCATGAGGAAAACAACAATGTTGAGTTGAATGAACCCACTCAACCTGAGGTAAGTTCTCCCAATGACGAAGCTGGTAATGCTGAGGGAGTACAAGGATCAAATGATTTAGGGGGAACTCAACCTGTAAATGTCAATGTCGATGACATGGACAACACCCCTGAATATGAAACTGATCCTGCTTTTAATTTTCCTGAATTCTATGTTGAATTAAATGTTGAACCAAATGAGACTAACTTATCTGAAAATGATCAGTCTAGAAGGACATGGCTAGATGCTCATCCTTCAGACCAGATCATTGGTGATCCTACTAGTGGTGTAATCACTAGGAGACAACATGGAGAGAGTGCCTTATTTTGTTGTTTTCTTTCTGAAACAGAACCCACAACCATTGAAGAAGCAATGACAGACTCCAACTGGATTACAGCAATGCAAGAGGAACTAAATCAGTTCAAAAGGAATGATGTTTGGGAGCTGGTAGACAGACCAACACATCAGGATGTTGTAGGAGCTAAATGGGTTTACAAGAACAAGAAGAATGAAAATGATGTTATAGTTAGAAACAAAGCCAGACTAGTTGCCAAAGGTTATAGTCAACATGAAGGAATAGACTATGATGAAACCTTTGCCCCTGTAGCTAGGTTAGAAGCAATTAGGCTGTTCTTAGCATATGCAGCTCATATGAAGTTCAAGGTATACCAAATGGATGTGAAGAGTGCATTTCTGAATGGTGTACTTAAAGAAGAGGTTTATGTAGAGCAGCCACCTGGTTTTGAAGAAGGAGACAAAGTGTATAGATTGAAGAAAGCACTTTATGGTCTCAAACAAGCACCAAGAGCTTGGTATGAGACACTATCACAATTCCTATTGGACAATGGTTTTGTGAAAGGCACAGTTGATAGGACCTTATTTAGGATAAGTGAAGGAAATGATATTCTGTTAGTACAGATATATGTTGATGATATCATTTTTGGTTAACCAAATGAGGATATGTGCAAGAAATTTTCAACTCTCATGCAAGGGAAGTTTGAAATGTCAATGATGGGATTGATGAACTTTTTCCTAGGTTTACAAGTCAAACAATCTGAGAAAGGAATCTTCATCAATCAAGCTAAGTATACTAGAGAAATGATCAAGAAGTTTGGCTGTGAAAATAGCAAACCAGTTAGGATTCCTATGAATACAAATTGGAAAATGGATCCTGACAGTGATGGATTAGATACCAACCCCACTGAATATAGAGCAATAATAGGTTCTTTATTATATCTAACTGCAAGCAGACCTGATATTACTTTTGCAGTTGGTGTTTGTGCTAGATTTCAGTCCAATCCAAAGAAAAGTCACTTAGAGGCTACCAAAAGAATACTTAGGTATTTAAAAGGTACAGTGAACTTAGGATTGTGGTATCCATCTGAAGACAACATTGAGTTGACTGGTTATTCCGATGCCGACTATGGAGGATGTAGAATAGACAAAAAATCAACTACTGGCACTTGTCAATTCTTAGGAAACAAATTGATTTCATGGTTTTCCAAGAAACAAACTTCTGTAGCTACTTCAACCACAGAGGCTGAATACATGGCTGCTGGAAGCTGTTGTGCTCAAATCTTATGGCTCAAACAACAGCTAAGAGATTATAAAGTTGTCACAAAAGATGTACCTATTTATTGTGATAATAATAGTGTCATAGCTATTACTCAAAATCCAGTGTTACACACAATGTGTAAACATGTGGATATTAGACATCACTTCATAAGAGATCATGTAGAGAAAAAGGACATCAGAATGGAAAAGATTCATACTGATAAGCAAAAAGCTGATATTCTTACAAAACCCCTAGCTGAAACAAGGTTCAAGGAACTTTCAATGGAACTTGGTTTATTAGATCCTGGAGAGAATGTTTAAAGTATAAGGAATTACTTTACTCATGCCAGAGATACTAGTATTAATCCAAGGGGAACTTAGAGTGAAGATTTAGGAAGAATAAGTTGATGAGACAATACAAAGTTCATTAATTTATTTTTCACATTCTGATATTATTTTCAAGAACTTTCATGCAGGAAACTTGGACAAAGTACATGACACTCAAGTACGAGGAAAACTACGATGGACAACGCAGAGGATGACAAAGAACATGAGAAACTTCAATAGAAGTTGTCAAGGGTTATTCAGTCAAGTTGTCACTTGACTGTAGATAAGTTTTCTTTTTCATAAAAGTTAAACTCTGTTCATCTTTATAGTACGCATTTAATGCTCATAACAGACAAACAAGAGATTTTTGCTAAACGACGATCAACTGCACGATTTTCTGAAAAAGCAACTTACTGTGCGCAGGACACGACATTTGCGTCCTTTGGTGTAACAGAATTGATCTAAACCATTAAATCTTATCAATTCAATCTCAGCCCTACACCTAACACTTTTCAAATTGTACAGTTGAGTAGATATAAAAGCATAAATTAGAATTTTTCACAATTTACGTTTTCAAAATTTCTGAAAAAGCCCTAAGCTAAATCGCTCAAGAATCTTCAAGCTTATCTACAAGTTTTGCTCAAAGCTCTAGAACTTTACCAAAAATGTCTTTGGAAATGGGTTAGTATTTCTCATAATCTTCTATTAGAGACTTGTAAAGCTTTCAAGAAAAATAACATGCTCTGTTTTTAGCTCTAAATGAATCTGTTTACGGATTAGTCATTTATTGAATGATATGCTGTTAAATACATGTGTAATGCTTAAAAACGTGTTAGATTCATACACATATTATGTCTAGAGAACATGATTACAAGCTTAAAACATTGTTGGATATGGTATTATGATGCTATGAACTTGTTATGTAAATCTATCCACAGTAAATCTGAGACATAAGTGCAAGATACTGTTCCAAGATAGCCTAATCTTATATTTTAATAGTAATATTGTGCTATTAAACCATACTAATACTGTATATTGGCTATATCTTTAGTTGACTTCAATGCTCCTGATTTGGACATCAACTGGAATTATTTGAGTGAAGCAACCATGCTCCACTTTGAGCAGACTGTGTGCTTTGACAATCTGTCAAATAAACACACAAGAAGAATAGTTACTTGGCTGGAGCAAGCTGGATTGAGAAAATGGCTCGAGGCCATCCCCAAGACATGCCTGGAACTTTCAACAACTCAGTTCTTAGGCACTTTTACTCCAAAAAGCTCAGGATCTGGTTATATTATGACTCATGAACCAGACACATCCAAGAAGACAGCTGGGAAATTTGAGTTCACTGAAGAAAACTTTGATGAATTCTTTGGTCTGAATGCTACTGGAGAAGATCCTGAAGAGTATATGAGGCACAATGAACAAGAAGTTGCCAACCAATGGATGAACAAGCCAGTACTACTCAAATCTGGTCTACACAAGAGAGTTCTGAAAGAGGAATATCAACTATTGCTAGATGTGGTGGCAAAGGCTGTGATGTGCACCACAGGGAGCTATGATCAGATCAGCAGATCCAAGGTGAGATTGATGAAAGCTGTCAATTATGGAGGAAAGAAGCCAATGAACTGGAAAGGTTATTTTCTGAAGAAACTTGCTGAAGAGAAAGGAAAGTTCAAAATTGTGGATGTAAGAAGGGTAGCTGTCAAGAAGACACTAGCTTTCTGTACAAAAGTTGCTGCATTCCTATACAAGTATGGACCTGAGGATATTGTTGAAGATGGAGTAAAGTTCAACACCACCAAGATATTGTTCAGACAATTATCTGTGAGAACTCAGAAAAGATTGGGGCTGGAGATCAAGTCACCAAAAGCCTCAACAAGGAAGCAAGCTAAATCTGCCAAGCAGAAGAGTGAAGAAGCAACACAAATGGTGATCAGTATTCTTGAAAAAGCCAAGAAGGAAAAGAAAGGAAAGGAGGTTGAGACAGCCTCAAAGTCCAAGAAAAAGAGGGCCATGTCTAGCCCTAGTGAAGATGAAACTGAAGAGGAGTATGTTGATACTTCTGAAGAGGAAATGGATATTGATGAGCAAGCTGAACTGGAAGGATCAGATGATGATGATGAAGGTGATGATGATGAAGAAAGAGTATCATCTGAAAACCTAGACTTGAATGAACCCTCAAGTCATAACCCAAAAGCTGTTGAAACTACCCCCCATTTGAATGATCCAACCATTCAAAAAGTTGTCTACAAGTCTGATACCCCCATACCCATTCTTTTTGATGAACTTCAACCCTCATCCAAGTCAGATACAACCCCTGAATACACCTATGAAATGTCATTGAGAGATGAATCCAAATTTTTCCTAGACCAACTTTATCCCCAACTTACCAAATACCCTGATTTAAGATCAACCTTCTATGATCTTAGATTGATTGTAGATATAAGGAAGAAATCCATGTATGATATTGGGAAAGTGATTGAGTCCAAGGGACTGGACTGGTGGGAGAATGAGGAAGCCAGATTAACAGATTTTGCTGAAGTGGAATCCACTTTTGAATTGACAGATGAAAAGTTGTTTGCCAACTTGGTGAACATTAAGATTCAGAAGAAAGCTATTCAATCCATTATTGCTGGGATTGATCTGAACATTGAAGACTTAATGGAGGAGGATGATAAGTTATCAAAGCAAGCTGATGGAGATGTTGAAATGTCCAAAAGCACTGAGGACAAGACTGAAGAAGAGTCCAAGATTGTTGAGGACAAAGATGATGGAGAGATTGCTGCCATGGAGGCAGACATCACTGAAGGAGGAAATGAAAGCCAGAAGCCTGCTGAGAAAGATTTCTTTGATGGAGTTGAGACTGCCATTGAAGAATTGAAGATTGGAGAAATCAGTGAAGGAGGAAAGATTGATGAAATTGACCAAGGTCAATTGATTAAAAATGTTGAAATACAGCCAGCTGTTGAAGCCACTGCATCCATGGAGATTGTCATTTTTGAACCTCCAACTGAGAAGACTGCTGAAAATCCTAACATTCATGATGCTGAGTTGAATGAGCCAACTCCTGCTGAAGTCACTGAAGCTGAGGCCAAGAAAGATGAAGTGGAGGCCAATATTGCTCAACAAGAAGCTGTGAAGACTGAAGAACCAGCTGCTATGAAGAAGCCCTTGGAAAATGAGGCAATAGCTGCAGCACCATCAACTTCGATGGAGTTCCCAATTCACTTAGATGCTTCTCCTTTGACTGAAGTCTGCATCATTGATAAGGAGGATGGAAGAATGAAGGCAGTGATGGAGGAGTTCAATTCTGAGATTGAACAAATCAATGAAGTTGAGAGGAAGAAGCTGGAGAATGTTGTAGGTTTATGCCTAAACATGGGAAAGTATGTGAAAGATAGTTTGGATGAAACTATCATTCCAACAAATGAAGCCCAGCACAAGTCTTTGATCAATTTGAACACAAAGGCAAGAAGGATGACAAGGAGGATGGAGAACCTGGAGGAAACTATTGATAATAATGCTATGGACTTAAGCATCAAGGTTGAGAGTTTGGAAGAGAAGATGAACTCCACAACCATAAAACTGGAAGCTGTTGAAAAAGGTTTTGAGACCTTTGATAAGAAAATTGACAGTGTTGGAAAGGATGTGAAGGACTCTACCCTCAAGATTGGAGAGTCATCAAAGATTATGTCAGATGCAGTTACCACATATTTTCACACTGAGAAGGAGCTGATCAAGAAGGACAGAGAGGAAATTCTAAGGCTAAAGGATGATGTTGCCAAAGAGAAGGAAGAGATTTCCCAGATGCTGTCAAAGGACATTGAAAAGCTGACTCAGTCCATGCAGAGTCAAAGAGATCAACTGATCAAAGAAACCATCAAGAGTTCACTGAATGCTGCTTCTGATTTATTCAAAGACAACTTGGAAGGCATAATCAAGATGATGAGGAACCAAGTTGATCAAGCTGTGAAGAAGCAAGTGGAAGAGTCTGTAAGTTCCACCATTTCTGCATTTCTATTGAATCATGTTGACCCCATTTCTGTCCAGATGAAAAGAATGGACAACTACCAACAAGAGCTCTCACTTACTATGGCTAAGATTGATGTCAACCCTGCTGACCCCACCAACCTTGAGGCATGTGATGATGCCAAAAAGAGGGAAAGTGAAAAGAAGGGGGAAGATCTATTGAGGAAGGGTGAGAAAAGTAAGGGGGAAGGTAGCAAAGGGAAAGGGAAAGCAAAAGTTTTGGAGATTGTTGAGGCTATAGAGGAGGAAGATTGCCTCAAAACCAGAAGTGGAAAAATAAGGAAACCAAATTTGAAGAGAAAGAAGATTGCTGATATTTCTGATCATGAGAAAAGCAAGAAATATAAGTCAAGTGAACCAGATGATGATGAAGAGATGGAAATTTCAACCTTGGTTAGAAGGGAAGATAAACTGCCTGTTAGAAGAACTTCTCCTGAAGTTACTGCTGCTGATCTTGTGAAAGACAAAGCTCATGTGTTTGAAGAAGTTGCAAACATCTTTGCAGAAGGAGCTGGACAAGATGCAGAAACCAGAAAAGGAGTAAGGAAGCTTGTTATTGAAGAGAGAACCAAGATGTTCATAGATGCTGAAGAGTGCAGGTTGAAGAGGCACAAAGACTTCAATCCAGGAAATTCTAAGTCTTACAAAAGTTCTTATGCTTTGATGATGGAAAATAGAGCCAAGAGGAAGTCTGAAACCTTGAAAAGGATCCCTCATACTGACAGCTGGGTTCCTACTGAACTCAATGGTGCTTGGGATGAAGCCAATCGAGTATGGGATCATCTCTTCTTTGTTGTGAAGAGATGGGGAGACTTTGAAGACATTGATGGTCTTTATGAAGGTTTTATGATGGAGAATTATCCAGAACTGTACACGAAGATTCTTGGAGCTGCTCAAAAGGAGAAAGTGATTGTCAAAGCTCCTGAACAGATTTTCTGGACTCCACCAATGAAGACTGATGGTAAAAGCATTGATAGGAAAGCAATTACTGATGAGTTTGTGCAACTTGTCAAGGATGAAGATTTGATTGGGAAGAATGAGGAGGTCATGGCCTTGAAGAATAGGAACTTTGCATCGTATGGGTTAACTCCACTGTTCAAGGAACTCCCATCTTTCCTGAAGAAGAAGTCAGATGCAGCCAAGTGATGAAGCTGCTGAAGGTCAAGTCAAGATTTAATCTCGAACAAACATGAACCTTTTAATCTATGTTTATTTTTATTCCCAGACAATTGTTGCTCCTTAAGAGCTAGAACTTACAACTTTCTGCTCTTACTACTGTGCTATCTTATTTCTGATAATGATTATCTATCATATGCACTAGACAACAATTTTTGAGTCTTTATACTTGTGTTATTTGTCTGAAAATAGGATCTAGCAAAATGATTTTAAATTGATTCTTGCTTAGAACAAGTTTTATAGAACTCAGAGAACTTAGCCCTTTTTAGGTTAATTATCTGAATTTATTCTGTAAAATTCTCTAAGTATAGAATATACATGCTAGTTGTCCTGTTTTTGTCAAATCTACTGAAAAAGAAATCCCTATGGATCTTTTGAAGTAAGTAGGTTTTGGCATCATCAAAAAGGGGTAAATTGTTGGGATATGGTTTATATTAATAAAAGAAAATTTGATTTTGATTTGATACCAAAACCCTAAGTAAAACCCCAAGTATGATGATTTGCCAAGTCTAGATTTTCAGGTTAGAAAAGCTCATATATGTTAGGTAGCTTTAATTTTTAGATAGATTATTCTTTGAATCTATGACCTGAAAGCACAAAGCACAAAAGACAAGTATCATTGAAGACAAGGAGCTGAAGTGTTATGAAGAAAGTGACAAGGATTCATGAAGACAAGTATGCTGGACAACAAAAGTCAAGTATGATGAATTTGGATATTCATATACTTTGGACTTGGCATACTTATGGACAAAGACAAGGAATGACTAGGCACCTTACCCAGTACAAGGCCGTTAGCGGGAAGGACAGAATTATTCCAAATTAGCCAAGGAATGAGAGCCACATGTCACTGCGCATAACAAACTCTGATATTGGAATGCAAATTGCAGAATGGACGTGAATACATGTACTATTTGCATGCAGGCCCCTGAAAAATTTGAAAGTTCAAATTTATGGATAAGTTTTACTATCTCCACCAACGGATAGTTTACTTCATCTATAAATAGGCCATATCTTGAATCATTTCAAGTGGGACGGGACATACATCAAGACACAAGCCTTACGCGTTCTATAGCAATATTTTAGCATTCAAAAGCATTCAAAACACTCGAGAGATTAAAAAGCTTTTAAGCATATTCATTTGTGAGTGTTACCTTTAGTCCCCACTAGGCAAGCTTATTGTTGATTATCCAAAGCCTAGACAGTGATATCCTATCCTTTATATTCGTTCTTAAATTGTAAAGGATATCACACAATTAGTTGGTACTAGAACAAAACCCTACTTTCACCTTGAGAGATAGATTGAGAGTATTGTTGAGTTCGTAGTAGAGATTGAGAGTATTGCAACGAGAGAAGGTTGTAAGAAATCAAGAGAAGATAAGGAGAAGAAGTAGAGTGCACCTTGGCACTGTAAAAACAAGCTAATTCCGAAGTGATTAAGGAATTATCCTATTAAATTAGGAGAGTGAACGTAGGAGCAGTTTAGTCTCCGAACCACTATACGTCTTGTGTTCTTACTTACTGCATTTATCTTATTGCTTTAGCTTTTGTGTTGTTATAACTGCTATTTGCTATTTGATGACTTAGTATCTAAGTGCATATTAATTAAGGAGTATAAAAGGGCCTATCATTTATTCCGCATACAAGTTGCATATTGTTAAGAATTCTTAGAATCTACTGTTAGTATTTTCATAGGACTTGACACACTGTGTAACTTACTTGACTCTGATTATTTGTGTCGATTACTTGCAAAAGTTTTTATTGAAAAACACACACACGTGTATTCCCCCCCCCCCCCATACATGTGTCATACTCCTTTTGGGACCAACACAACAAGCTTGCCCTGGTGCAATACTTGAGTTTCCCTTCTAGCACAACCTTGTTGTGAGCTCTCACTTTAAACTTGGTCTTTTCCTTCATCATTTCAGACATGATGAAGGTCCTCCAATCAAACTTGATGTCTTTGTCACTGGCATCAATAACTGCAGCCATATTTCTGATTCTATGATGGCTGACCTGCTCCAAACTTCCAGTGTTGCTCAAGAGACTCTTAGCAACTACCTCAAAGAGGTTGAGAAATTCTGGCTTGAGAGTCTTCTTGTTTTGTGTTGAAGAGATGGGACCTGGAATTATGAGCCATTCTTGTGCTATTTCCTCTTCATGATCAGCACCATAAAATTCTAGATTCCTTCCCTCTGAAGGCAATCCAAAGGCTCCTTCAAGATCTTCTGAAGAGAATTTCACTTTATGAAATCTCTCTTCCTCCTCACCCTCTGCAATATATGACAGTCTGGTGGAAACTTCACCATCTTCTGGCTTACCTCTCCATTTGAGAAAGGCAAAGAACTCAGCCATGTAGCTTTCCAGACAAGAGCTTGGCCTTTCTTCTATAAACTTTTGAAGACCAGCCCTTCTCAACCATCTCAGAGTTGGAGTGATTTCAGGGTCTTCACTTGTGAATGATACTATGGGCTCAAAGTGAAGGTTGTTCTTGTTGCTCAGGTATCCAAAATCAAGGTCTAGAGCCTTGTTGGAGAAATCTATGATCATCTCTGGTCTAACTTTGGGGGCCATTGAAGGTTACAGAGGTGAAATTGAGAGAGTTTTGAGAGAGTTTGAAGAAAATGAGTTAGGGTTTCGAATGCTTGGGAAGAAGAGTGTGTGGGGGAGTTTTAAGACGTGAGACCATTCTAAAAGGAATGTTTGTCAATGAGTTGGTGAGATTTGTGTATTTTCAACTGTTGTCAAAAATGGAAAACACACTTGGACGGCCAGGATGAATTTCAGGGGAGTTGGCCAGTTTTGATCCAATGGTTAAAAACCAATGTAACAGTGAGTTATTGGTTTTATTCAAAACGTGGAAGGTATTTAATATTAGTTAATGGTTGGGGAGTTTTCGAGATAGATCATGGCTTGAAAAGTGTAATGCAAACAAGAGTTAAATCTTGGCATTTAATGCATGGAAAGCGACCTTTTGGGTGGGGGACAAATTAAATCCCACAGAGATGATATCTGTAATTGGGACAGGTATCAAGGTAGACAATGATTACCCAAAATAGGTGCTTATCAAACCAAGGAAATAGTTTGATAGTCAAGACAACTTATCTGACCCTACAAGGACAAGTGTCCTGAAGAGATGTGGACAAGAGTCCTGAGTTTCAATGGACAAGTGTCCTGAGTAATTATGATCATCTCTTCTGTACTTCAGTAGACTTGTCCAAGTCTGCTGAAGCTTCTTTTAGTTCCATACTTCCCCTTAACTTCCATGAGTTTTACTTGTCCAACTTTCCTCGATCAAGTAAACCCAACTCTGCTGATAGTTCCAGAAACCTTACCTCTGCAAGTGGCTTAGTTAGTATATCAGCTTTTTGATGATCTGTGTGGATCTTGACCAACTTTATATCCTTCTTCTCCACATGATCTCTAATGAAGTGATGCTTGATGTCCACATGTTTGCATCTTATATGCAAGACAGGATTTTGTGATATAGCAATGGCACTATTGTTATCACAAAATATTGGCACTTCAGTAGAGTTGACTCTGTAGTCTCTTAGTTGTTGTCTCAACCATAGGATCTGAGCACAACAACTTCCAGCTGCAACATATTCAGCTTCAGTGGTGGAAGTTGCCACTGTGTTCTGCTTCTTGGAGAACCAAGATATGAGCTTGTTGCCTAAGAA
This sequence comes from Galeopsis tetrahit, assembly GCA_963675135.1. NCBI lineage: Eukaryota > Viridiplantae > Streptophyta > Magnoliopsida > Lamiales > Lamiaceae > Galeopsis > Galeopsis tetrahit. The sequence continues at coordinate 52,865,828 of OY776123.1, forward strand.
TTGACAAGTCCCTGAAGTGGACTTTCTATCAATTTTGCAACCTCCATAATCAGCATCTGAGTAGCCAGTTAACTCAATGTTGTCATCAGCAGGTTACCAAAGGCCTAGGTTCTCAGTGCCTTTGAGATACCTCAAAATCCTCTTAGCAGCCTCAAGATGGCTTTTCTTAGGATTTGCTTGGAACCTTGCACAAACACCTACTGCAAAGGTGATGTCAGGTCTGCTGGCAGTGAGATAGAGAAGTGAACCAATTATTCCTCTATACTCAGTAGAGTTGGTTGACACACCACTCTCATCAGGATCCGTCTTCCAATTTGTGTTCATTGGGATCCTTACTGGCTTGCTAGTAGCACACCCAAACTTCTTGATCATTTCTCTGGTGTACTTAGCTTGGTTGATGAAGATTCCTTCTTTTGATTGCTTGACTTGTAGGCCCAAAAAGAAGTTCATCAACCCCATCATGGACATCTCAAACTTGCTTTGCATTAGTTTGGAGAACTTCTCACACAGCTTCTCATTGGGAGATCCAAAAATTATGTCATCCACATAAATTTGGACAAGCAAGATGTCCTCTCCTTCAGAGATTCTGAAGAGAGTTCTGTCCACAGTTCCCTTGGTGAATCCATGATCCAAGAGGAATTTTGACAGTGTATCATACCAAGCCCTAGGGGCTTGCTTAAGTCCATATAGAGCCTTCTTCAGTCTGTAAACTTGATTTCCAACTTCAAAACCTGGTGGTTGCTCCACATAGACTTCTTCTTTCAAGACTCCATTCAGAAAGGCACTCTTGACATCCATTTGGTATACTTTGAACATCCACATAGACTCCATTCAGAAAGAGCCTTATTGCTTCTAGCCTTGCCACAGGTGCAAATGTCTCATCATAGTCAATGCCTTCATGTTGGCAATAGCCTTTTGCCACAAGTCTTGCTTTGTTTCTGACAATCACATCATTTTCATTCTTCTTGTTCTTGAACACCCACTTTGTTCCAATAACATCTTGATGTGAAGGTCTATCCACCAGCTCCCAAACTTCATTTCTGGTGAATTGATTCAGTTCTTCCTGCATGGCTGTGATCCAATTGGCATCTTGAAGTGCTTCCTCAATATCACTTGGTTCTTGCTCTGACAAGAAACAACAGAAAAGAGCACTTTCACCATGAATTCTCCTTGTTTTGACTCCTATACTTGGGTCACCAAGTATTAGATCAGTAGGATGGTCAGACAACCAAGTCCTTCTTTTTCTGATCTCTTCAGTAGAGTTGTCCTCTACTGAAGTTGAGTCATTTTGATCATAAAATTCAGGGTAATTGAATGCAGGATCTAACTCAGGATCATAATCAGGGGTGTTGTCTTCAATGTCAGGGACATTGGCATTTTCAACATTTCGAGTTCCCCCTTGATTATTTAATCCATTAACTACCTCAGCAGGAACTGCTTCTTCATTGGTAGTTGTTACCTGGATGTGAACTGGGATTGGATCATTCAGTTCACCATTCCTTTCAGTGGGATTTGTCTTAAGAGGATTGCCTTCAGAGTTGTTGTCCAAAGTGAAGTTTTCAGGTAGGTTGGTTTGGACAACTTCTATGAATTCAGTGTCTTTGTCTTTTAGGCTCAGTCTGGTTGTCCTCTGTGTGATTTCTTCTGATTCCAAGTTCTCATTCCTGAACTCATGAAAAGATTCATCAAACACAACATGAGGTGTTTCCTCCACAATAAGGGTTTTCTTGTTATACACCCTGAAAGCTCTACTGATTTGAGAGTATCCAAGGAATACTCCTTCATCAGCTTTGCTATCAAAGGCTTTCAGCTGATCTTTCCCATTATTGTGAATGAAACACTTGCAACCAAAAATGTGAAAGTATGACACTTTAGGCAATATTCTTTTCCAGAGTTCATAGGGGGTTTTGCCTTGCCCCTTAGTGATCAAACATCTATTCTGAGTATGGCATGCAGTGTTTATAGCTTCAGCAAAAAACCTCTTAGGCAAATTAGAATCAGCAATTAAGGTTCTAGCAGCTTCTTTTAAAGTTCTATTCCTTCTCTCTGCAACTCCATTTTGTTGAGGAGTTCTAGCTGCTGAGGTTTCATGAGCTATTCCATTAGATGTGCAATACTCATTGATGTATGAATTTATGAATTCAGTGCCTTTATCAGATCTTATCTTGATAATGCTAAGGCTTTTCTCATTTGACAATCTCTTTAGAAGTTCAGGCAGTTTGACTTGAGTTTCCTTCTTATTAAGGAGAAATACTACCCATGTGAACCTAGAGAAGTCATCTACTACAACCAATGTGTATTTTCTACCATTTATGCTTGCAGGGGTAATTGGTCCAAATAGGTCCATATGTAGAAGCTCAAGTATCCTTTCAGTAGAGATGACTGGTTTTCCTTTAAGTGAGGCTTTAATCTGTTTTCCCTCTTGGCATGATTTGCAAACATGCTCCTTAATGAAAACCTCATTAGGTAGTCCTTTAACTAATGCATTTCTAGCAATTTTGTTCATTGTTTTGAAGTTCAAGTGATTTAATCTTTTATGTCATAACCAACTTTGTTCACTAGAACTCTTAGCAATGAAGCATGCAGCATCAGTAGACTTGTCCCAGTCTGCAAAGTACACATTTCCTTTCCTAGTTCCAGTCAATAGAGGTTGTTGAGCCTTATCTTTGATTAAGCATTTTCCACTAGAAAACTCAACATTAAAATCTTTATCACAGAATTGACTGATACTTAGGAGATTATACTTGAGACCAGCCACATAAGACACATTGGATACTTTGATGTTACCAATCATCAAAGTACCATAACCTTTTGTAGTTGCTTGTGAGCTGTCTCCAAATGTAACATTTGGGCCTTCTTTTTCAATAAAATCAGTGAGGAGTTCCTTGTTTCCAGTCATGTGCCTTGAGCATCCACTGTCAAGGTACCATGCTGACTTTTTGCTCATGCTCCTCTTCTTGTGGCCCAATGGTACCTCATCATCTTCAAGAGCCATGTTGCAGACATCATCATCATCTTCATTGTTGGAGAACAGTCCATCAGAAGAGTTGAAGCTTTCAGCACTATCAGATTCTTCACCAGCCATCATGGCCTTTCTATTGGTGAACTTTCTGTCTCTTTTGGCTTGTCTTTCTCTTCTTTCTTTAGAGCTCAGCTCAGGGCAGTCGTACTGGAAGTGCCCTTTCTTTTTGCAGTTATAGCATAGATCTTCATCATCATCCTTCTTTGGTTCTTCTCTTCTTCTTGATGATGAAGGTTCAGCTCTAGTGGACTTTCTCCTATCAGAGTACTTGTCCTCTGATCTTTTCTCATCAGGCTTCTTGACCTCAGCCTGAGCTTCAGGAGAGTTGTACCTTCTCCTGAATTTGTTGTCCTGGTAGAATTTCTTGTATCTACCAAACCTTGAATTTAACTTTTCAAATCTCCTAGCCATCAAAGCTAGTTCCTCCTTCGTTTCAGTCTTGGAGACTGACTTTGATGATCTTGGAGTGGACTGCATTTCTGGTTCAGCAGTTTTGGCTTTGAATGCCACTCCCTTAGTAGGATTTGAAGGTTCCTCAACAGGCTTTCTTCTATTGAGGTCGAACTCATAAGCTTTGAGTTCAGAGAAGATTTGTTGCATGGGCATGGTGGAGAGATCTTTGGTATTTTGCATCATTACAGCATAGACATCCCACTTTTGAGTGAGGCTTCTCAATATCTTCAACCCAACTTCTCTCTTGGTGTAGACCTTGCCCAAAGAGTTAATTTCATTCATCACATCAGTGAATCTACCAGCAAATTTATCAATGGACTCCTCAGACTCCATTGGGAATTGTTCAAACTTCTGCACTGCCACTTGGAGCTTATTCTCCTTGATTTTCTCAGTACCCTCACACATTTCTGCAAGAGTATCCCAAATTTCTTTGGCAGTTGTGCAGTGATAGACTCTACCCATTATAGCATCCTGAATTGTTTGGTAGAGGGTGTTCATGGCAAGATAATTCAGATTATCTTTCCTCTTTTCATCAGCAGTGAAGTCATCCTCATCTTTGGGAATCAGTTCCCTTACATCTGCTCTTTGAGCTTCAGTAACTCTGGGATTTACTTGAGTGAACACAAAAGGACCTCTTGTGATCACTCTTAACATATCAGTATGTAGAGATGCAAGATGAGCCCTCATTCTGATTTTCTAGAAATCATAGTTGTCTATTGAGAACATGGGCAATTTGTGATGAGAAATGTGGTTGACTGGATTTGTGGCCATGTTGTCCAATCCTTGGACAGCAGGAGGTGGAACAGCAGCATTGTTGTTGGCCATATCTCAAGAACGACCAGTTAGTCAACAATTGATAAGATTTCAGATAGATCAGTTCAGTGACCACACCAAATATATGATTTTGAAAACCAAGATGGCTTTTCAGAAGCAGTGGTCTTTGAACCCCTGCTCTGATACCACTTGTTGGTCCTGAAAGGAGTATATAACAAGTGTATGGGGGGGATACACTTGTATGCAAATTCTTTTTGACTATGATCAAACCAGAGCTCAGCAAGGTTGTCTTGGACAACTCTGCTGAAGATGATTAACTCTTCTAAGATAATCAGACTACTAAGTACTATTGAGTACTTAGTTGAATAACTATCTAGGGGAGTTATATGTGCGGAATAGTGGTTGGCCCTTTTAGTTTAGACTCCTTTAGTTCTGAAAATCACTCAATCAATCAAACAGTCTAGTTTCAGGGAACTTATCCAAATAGGTTTTGCACAGTCTTTGAGTTTGTATCTTTTGGAAGATCAGTTTTGTGTGCAGTGTTGAGTGTATGAAAGTACTTGAAAAGCAAATCAACACAAGAGTTTATAGTGGTTCAGAGACTCAAGCTCCTACATCCACTTTCCCTGATTGAACAGGATAATTCCTTCACTCTTGGAATTAACTTGTTTTATAGTGCCAAGGTGCACTTGATCAATAACACCACTCCTTGGTGAATTGATCCCTAGGATGTCTAGAGTCCTAGTACCCTCTTCTCAACTCAGAACTGAACTGTTCTTCTCTCAAGAGTCAGCTCCTACCTCTTCTACTACTACTACAACAACCTTCTCACTTTCTCACTTGAAAGGGTTATGGATTGATGTAAGGTTCCAACTAATGAGATATCCTTTACAATGAAACTCAGTGTATAAGGATTAGGATATCTCTCTAAGCTTGTGTATGGATATACAATAGGTTCAGCTTAGAAGAAGTGTATGAAGACTAAGACAGTCTTTGAAAGCTTTGAGAGCACTCTTGCTTGTAGGATAGTTGGATATTCTTGTCAATTGTTGAGGTTACTTTCAAATGCCTCCACACTTCTGTATTTATAGACAATTGAAGGATTTGCCCGTTGGAGAGGCAGCCTCAAAAGTCCATAAATGTCTTCTTTTAGTTCTTCAACTTTGAAGACAGAATCTTGATAGTGGCATGTCCTCATTTGGGAAATAAACGGTTGTTTAAGCTTTGTCTTCATTTTGCAGCACTCTTACCAAAGTCTGACTTTAAGATTCTCTTGTTAGGACTTGGACATGGCTTCTGAAGATTGTTCCAATGATAGGACAACACTCCTTATCAACTGGACAACTCTCCTTATCACTATCAGCAGTCTTGCTTATCGGCAAGGTTGGCTTGCTCATATCGGATGACTTGGCTCTTGCCCTTTGCTTCACTGGAAAGTGATCTTAGCATGATTCTATGAAGATCTTTAGGCCCTTGTTGTCTTTAACTTTCAGCATGGTTGACCTCAAGCTTTCAGAACATTTGATCTTGCTTAACTTTGCTGAGACAACACTCCTGGACAACTCTCCTGATCAGCATACATGGCCTTCATTAGGCCTAGTGGTTGTTCCAGAATTTGAGCCTTGAGGGGACTTGTTCTTGATACACTTCAAAGCATAGGTTCCCCCTCAAATGATGCATCTTTTAAACTAAGAGCTGCCTAACATACCAGCTTCTCATCTAGCCTTTATTCTATATGTTCTAACATCTCTAGAACATACTCAACTTGACTTAGGCATGTCTCAGGGGGTTTTGGTATTGAATCAAAACATATCTCATTTTATTCCCAACAAGTTGGAACCAAAACCTCAAACCCTTACCTCATAAGTGAAGTAGAGTTTGTTGTAGAAGTGAGGAGTTAAGGAATGTTAAGAGTAAATTCAGTCTTAACTCAGAGAAGTTGAGCACTAGGACTCAGATTATCCTAGGGATCAAATCACTAAGATAGTATTGTTGATCAGTGCACCTTGGCACTATAAAACAAACTAGTTCCAGGTGTTAATGAATTATCATGTTCAATCAAGGAAAGTGGATGTAGGAGCTTGAGCCTCTGAACCACTATAAATTGTTGTGGTATTTACATTCTGAATTGCTTTCTAATTCACACTACTTATAAAGATTATTTTGAAAGAGTTAAGTTCAGCAAAATTAAGCAAAACAGTTTTTGGACAAAGTCTCTGATAAACTAGTTTTTCAGAAATCAACTTGGAGTATTCTTTCAAAGAAAAGGCCAACCACATTCCGCACTTAACAACTCTTTTAGATAGTTATTCAACTGAACACTTCAGAGTTTTCAGTAGAGTGAGTATCTATCAAAGTTATTCATTCAGAACAGTTGTGAGACAACTTTCCTGATAAGGTTAAATTGTTTTAAAAGAAAGAATTTTCATACACAAGTGAATTCCCCCCCCCCCCATACACTTTGTCATACTCCACTCTGGACTAACAAAGATGTTGTTCTATCTGACCATGCTTGGAATGGATAGGTTTCTGACTGAAGATAAACCTACACAGCCTGAGGCAAATGCCAGTCAGCAGGAAAGGATCTTCTATGATCAGTGGTCAAGTGGTGATTATCTGTGCAGAAACCACATAATTGGAGGACTGTCTGACGCCCTCTACAGTGTCTACTGTGACATTAAATCTGCCAAGGAGCTGTAGGAGTCCTTGGAGAAGAAGTACGGAACTGAAGGTGCAGGACTGAAGAAATTCGTCATTGCATAGCTGTACGATTTTAAGATGGAGGATAAAAAATCTGTAGTGGATCAAGTCCAGTAACTGCAGATTATTTTCCATAAGATAGCTGCTGAAGATATGGTTCTGCTAGATGCCTTTCAGGTAGCTACTGTAGTTGAGAAATTGCCTTCATATTGGAAGGATTTCAAGTCATGTCTCAAGCACAAACGGAAGCTAATGAGCTTGGAGGATCTCATTATCCGTCTCAGAATTGAGGAGGACAATAGAAGAAGAGAAGGCAAGGGACCTGCCCTCCAGATTGAAGCCAAAGCTAACTTGATGGAACAAGAGGGTCCATCAAAGAAAAGGAAACGTCCCAACGAGTCTGCTGCCAACACAACGAAGTTTGTGAAGGGGAAGGGTCCTGCCCCAAAGCAGAAATTCACTAGAAATTGCTACAGGTGTGGGAAACCAAATCACAAGTCCAGTGAGTGCCGTCAACCCCGTCGTGACGACAAGGGAAAAGGCAAGCAGAAAGTACAAGATTCTGTGAACCTTACTGATTTGGACATGTCTGCAGTGGTGACGGAGGTCAACATGGTGGACAATAAGAAGGAGTGGTTTGTGGACACTGGTGCCACCTGCCACGTTTGCTCGGAGAGGTCTGCATTCTCCAACCATTCTCCTACTGATGGGAGAAAGTTGTTCATGGGCAACCAAGCCTCATCTGAAGTGGCTGGAACTGGGTCAGTGGTGCTGAAGCTGACATCTGGAAAAGAGCTAACCTTGAAGAATGTGTTGCATGTCCCAGACATCCGGAAGAATCTGATTTCGGGGTCCCTTCTAGTTAGCAGTCAATTTAGACTAGTCTTTGAGTCTGATAAGATAGTTCTAAGTAAGTTTGGTCACTTTCTCGGGAAGAGTTTTCTCGAGAATGGTTTATTTAAGTTAAGCACAATGGTTGTAAGCCCCAAAGGCAAACAAGTTGTTAATGAAATTGCTTCTACTTCTTCTTATATCGTTGAGTGATCCTCTTTATGGCATTTTAGATTAGGACATGTGAATTTAAAATCTATAAAACGATTAGTAAATCTCGATTTACTTAAGATTGACAATGTTGATACATCCAAACGATGTGAAATATGCACGGAAGCAAAAATGACCAAACTACCATTTAAAACTGTTGAAAGGAACACTGCCCCTCTAGAATTAATTCACACGGATGTATGTGATTTGAAGTTTGTACAAACTAGAGGAGGGAAAAAGTATTTTATTACTTTTATAGACGACTGTACAAGATTCTGCTGCGTTTATCTTTTAAGAAGTAAAGACGAAGCTATAGAAGCTTTTAAACGTTATAAAAATGAAGTAGAGAATCAGTTAGACACTCGAATCAAATCAATTCGCAGTGATAGAGGTGGAGAGTACGTAGCTCCGTTTGAACAACTATGTGTTGAAACAGGAATAGTTCATCAAACGACAGCCCCTTACTCACCTCAATCTAATGGTGTTACGGAAAGGAAAAATCGAACACTAAAGAAGATGATGAACGCTATGTTAATCAGCTCTGGTCTACCTCAGAACTTGTGGGGGGAAGCTATTATGTCGGCTAACCACATTCTGAATAACATACCACATAAAACTAAGGATCAAACTCCTTATGAAGTATAGAGGAAACGAAAACCTTCATACAAATACCTCAAAGTGTGGGGGTGTTTGGCAAAGGTTGAAGTGCCACTTCCTAAACAAGTTCAAATCGGCCCTAAAACAGTCGGTTGCATCTTTATATGATATGCTTCGAGCAGTAGTGCCTATCGATTTCTGATTTACAAATCTGAAGTACCTGATATGACAGAAGGTACTACAATTGAGTCAAGGAACGCAGTGTTCTTTGAAAATATTTTCCCGTTTAAGGAAAAAGAGGAAGTGAGTTCGAATAAAAGAGCTCATGAAGCAACAGATGACACTGCTGGTCCTTCCACTCAAGAGAGTGAAGAACCAAGACGCAGTAAAAGAGCTAGAATTGATAAGGACTTTGGTTCAGACTTCATTACTTATGTTTTGGAGGAACATGAACCTAAGACTATCAAAGAAGCTATGGCGAGACCCGATGCACCCCTCTGGAAGAAAGTCATAAAAAGTGAATACGATTCAATTCTGTTAAATCATACATGGGAGTTGGTCGATCTCCCTAAAGGTTGCAAGCCATTAGGATGCAAGTGGATCCTTAGAAGAAAGTACAAAGCAAATGGATTTGTTGAAAAGTACAAAGCTCGTCTAGTTGCAAAGGGTTTTAAACAAAAGGAAGGGTATGATTTCTTCGATACATATTCACCAGTGACAAGAATCACCTCCATTCGTGTATTAGTCGTTATTGCTGCATTGCACAATCTCGAAATACACCAAATGGACGTTAAGACTGCGTTTCTTAATGGTGAGATGGATGCTGAAATATACATGGATCAACCTGAAGGATATGTTGCTCCTGGAAACGAGAAAAAGGTGTGCAAACTCGTTCGATCACTGTATGGACTTAAGCAAGCTCCAAAACAGTGGCATTTGAAATTTGACAATACGATGTTGTCAAATGGGTTTTGAATTAACGAATGTGATAAGTGTGTATATGTGAAAGATACACCAAATGGATTTGTTATCGTATGTTTATATGTCGATGACATGTTAATCATGAGTAACAATCACAATATCATAGTTAATACGAAGAACATGTTAAGTAAAAACTTTGACATAAAAGACATGGGATTAGCTGATGTGATTCTTGGAATCAAGATAGAGAAAACGTCTAATGAAATTTCCTTGACACAATCTCACTATGTGGAGAAGGTACTAAAGAAATTTAATGCCTTTGACGATCCACCTGCTAAGACACCTTTGGAACTCAATGTTCACTTGAAAAAGAACAGAGGAGAACCAGTAGCTCAACTGGAATACGCAAGGATCATTGGAAGTGTGATGTACATTACGAAGTATACACGCCCTGATCTTGCATGTTCGGTAAACAAGTTGAGTCAATACACGAACAATCCAAGTCAAGAGCACTGGAAAGCACTGAAAAGGGTCTTAAGATACTTGAGGTACACCCTTGATTATGGGCTTCACTACACGAGACATCCAGCTGTAGTTGAAGGATACAGTGATGCAAATTGGATATCAGACACTAAAGACTCGTTATCCACTAGTGGATATGTATTCACTATTAGAGGAGCAGCAGTGACGTGGAGGTCCAAGAAACAAACATGTATTGCCCGTTCCACAATGGAATCAGAATTTATCGCTTTAGACCTAGCCGGTGTAGAGGCTGAATGGATGCGTAACTTTCTGGAAGACATTCCATGTTGGAACAAACCAGTACCTTCTATAACGGTAAACTGTGACAGTCAAACTGCAATTGGCAGAGCTATGAATGTCATGTACAATGGAAAGTCTAGAGACATACGTCGTCGACACAACCCCGTTACAGAATTGATCTCAACTGGAGTAATGTCCATTGATTATGTGAAATCAGAGGACAATATAGCGGATCCGCTTACGAAGAGCATAAACCGAGATCAATTTAACAAGCTGGTAGAAGGAATGGGTCTAAAACCCACAAGAAAAACCAAAACAGTGGAAACCCAACCATGATGACTGGAGATCCCAAGAACTTGGTTCAATGGGAAAACGAAATTGTGGAAGTTAGTGATACAACACTTGAAAAACACGACTATTCCTGACAGCACTATCTCAAGTGTTAACAACCCGTAAGATGTGGTAAAGGTTGAGTTTTCGACTCTTAATGATTCCTAAAGTATAACGGGATACTCGAGAGGAGATCACCTATATAAATGAGAAGTGAGGGCCGCTTCGACCAAACATTTATGAACACAAAGGACGTCCATGGCCAAAACGGATAAAAACGTGAGAACGTTACGAAGACGAGATTGAAGTGTGCTGACACTGTTGATTAGGTATACACTATGGAGGATTAGTTCAAGGCACTGCGTTTGGCTACGGAAAGTTCAAAGCCAAAAACTACTTTTCCGGATGCACAGAGATCTCAATCGAACTGAACACTGAGCCTGATATTGTATAGACACGATTTTCACTCATGTGGGGGATTGTTGGAATTAATGTGGGATTAATTGGGTTTTGACACCCTTATCTAATTAATTAATTAGAAGGACTACACGTTAATTATAAAATAATTAAACGTGACATAGTTGATCTACTCGCGGAGTAGATGAACGTGGTATATTTAATATCTCAAAACCGAGTTTAGGTGAGTGAGAAATTAATTAATGAAGTTGAATGTTTCAACTTGAGTTTGAGGTGTGGGTATGTGAAGGGTCACATGTCCCCACATAGAAAGTCAACAAAAGATTTAAAGGCTTTAAAGGTATTGAATTAGGAATGGAGTTCAACCATGTATTAGGGGTACACTCCCCAAAGGGCCACACGCGCGCGCGCACACCTGTCCTTCCGGTCGGCTCGGCTTCGGCAATTGGTCTTTGGTGGTCTTTGGGGGCCACCTATCTTTTTGCAGACCCAACAACTCCGAAAGCCTAACACAGGAATTGGATCGACCCATTCGGTTACGGGTTTGGCCCATTTCGTAATACTTCAAGAACCTTCCAGAACATTCTGGAATCCTCATACTTGGTCTCCAAGGACCTCTCCACGTCTTGCGATTTTTTCGCACCCTAATCCAACGAGTTGGACTGGGCCCACGCACGAATTCTGCAACCTCCTAGGGTTTTCATCTGCCTATAAATATCAGCTCTCCCCTCATTATTTTTTTACGCTGAAAATTTTCGCCCCTCTTCTCTTCTCTGCAGTGTTGTGCTCTCCAAAGCCATACACTGTTCTTGTTGCCGGAATTCTTTCTGTGTGTTGCCGGAATATTTTCCGTGTGTGTTCAGTTCGTACCTAGTACGTTCGTTGAGGCTTCGTATACAGTGGTGCTACTGTATTCGGAGTAGAAGTCGTTTTACCTTTGGGAACAGAGCGCCGTACCAGTCGAGCACTACCTGGGCGTATTCTATTCTGCGGGAAAAGGGTTTCCCTTGACTCGACTTGTTATCAGATTCTTCGATATTGCAGTATACCCATATCAAGCCTAAAGTTTCCAACATAAAATTCTTATTGCCTGATCAAGAAAAAAAAACGCACATATAATTTAACATTGCAAATGGTTATCTACAATTAACCCATGAAAACAGAGAACGCCACACTAACATAAAAAGGGAAAAAGAGTAAGTTAAGAAGTCGAACCAGGGAGGAAGGGGACTGGAGAACGAAGAGAGAACGGCCACAACGATCAATGTTGAAAAAAATAACGCGCAATAAAGAAACAAATAGGGGTATTTACTTTTACCGTTCAGTAGGAAATTATAATTTCATTAAGTGATTGTAAAAGGTTTACAAGTGGGGTATTTATATATACAAAGTGTATCTTTATCTACCAAATATACATCAAATATTTACAAATATTTAAGAAATAAGGATAAACATAATATATTATAAAGATGTATACAAATCATGTTAATATTATATTCCTAATAATCTTTGTACAATAATTAATGTTATAAATTAAGTGGTGATCGAGAATATATTATTGAGAACAGAATTTTGAAATACAGAGATGTAATCTTTTTCACGATAATAATGGTAGTGAAGCTTTCACTCTCCACAATTTCTCCAATGGCATAATTGACGTGAACTCTATCTATTTCTTTGAAGAATCCTGGTTAATTTTTTTTAATGGAAATAAAGGTTAAAGTTGATGACGGTGAAAAATGCAGTATGTTAGTAGTGAGTCTTTTGGGAGAATCCGTTGAAATCTCTAGTTTTTAGAAGAGATTTTGGATAGTGTAATTTATTTATATTTTTTGAGGAGAATCCAACAAAATCCATAAAGTATTAAAATCTATAGACTGTTGAATACCCAAAGATTTTTTAAGACTTTTTAAAATCCGTATTGAATACCTCAAAATTTTGAAAGACTTTTGAAAATCCGGATTGAATACCCCCAGATTTTAAAAGTCCAAAAAAATCCAACAGAATCTCAATTGAATACACCCCCCTAAGTTTTAACTTTTCAAAATAGTCATTTATCTTTCAATTTTAATTATTTTTTACATTAATTTTAATTTTTTATGTTTTGAAGAAATTAAAATTTGCAAAATATATTAAAAAATGCCACATCATTATACCACATCACTCTCTCCTCTATATATATTAAAAAAAAAGTAGAGCTACTAACACTCCAAAATATTCTATACACGCCCCATAATTTTAAATACAAAAATAGATGTATATAAAATTACTAAGTAACCCTTGCGTAAATAAATAGTAAAATCATTTTTAAAAACTGTGAAACAAAATCTGAAAAACTGTGAAACAAAATAAATTTCACAAACGAAACCAAAGAGTGTTGCAGTTATGAATGATCGATATTAATTATGTGAATTTTATATTCCTTTATTAATTGAAACGTATAACTAAATTTAATGATAATATTATCATTTTATTAAATACTCATAAGAAATAAATATATTTCAAATAAATTAATTAATTAGTTTTAAGTAGATGCGGTGAATTTTTTATTTTTTTCATATATATATAGAGGAATGATTAATTAGTTAGGAGTAGATGTATATATATATACATATATATATATATACATATATATATATATATTTTTGGTGAGGCTACTAACACCCAATAAAATATGTATACAAACCTCAAATGTTATACACACCCCACTAAAATTTAAAAATTATTTTTTATTGCTAAACACACCCAAATTCTTTTCTAGTTACCCTTTATCCCTCAAAACAAATTCAAATTGAATAAAAACTAAAAATATATGAATGGAAAAATCAATTAAATCCAAATAAAATCTAAAAAATTAAATAAATCAAATAAAATTTATAAAATAATTAAATTAAAAATACTAATTAATGATTCAATTTTCTAAAAAACTAAATAAAATAAAATAAAAAATGAAAGAAAAATCAACTTAATCAAAAATAAATATTAAGAAAAATAATTAAAATATAAAATTGTACTTTTTATTGATTTTTTGTAAAAATTTTTTTTTAAGTTTTATTGAATTATTTCAATATTTTAAATTTTATTTTTTAATTTTGTTTTGATGATTTATTTTTTAATTTCAGATTCTATTTAAATTTTTAAGATTTTTTTCAAAAAAATTAATTAATTTTAAAGATTTAGTTAAAATTTTAAAATACTTTTAAATTTTAATTTCAGATTTTTTCAAGTTATTTTTTAAAATTATTTTACTCTTTATTTATATAAGTGTTACTTAGTCATTTTATATACATTTGTTTTTGTATTTAAAATTATGAGGTGTGTATAGAATGTTTTGGGGTGTTATTAGTTCTATTTAATATATATATATATATAGGAGAGAGTGATGTGTGTTGGTCCTGAAAGCAGTATGACACAAGTATATGGGGGGGGGGAATGCACTTGTGTATGCAAATTCTTTTCTTTTTAAACAATCAGGCTATCAGGAGAGTTGTCTGGACAACTTCTCTGAATATGTATAACTTTGTTCAGATAATCAAACTACTGAGAACTATGAAGTAATCAGTTGAATAACTATCTAATTAAGTTATAAGTGTGGAATTATGGTTGACCCTTTATGTTTAAACTCCTTTTAATTCTGAAAACTTTCTTAACACTTAAACAGTTATTAGGGGACTTGTCCCAAATCTGTTTTGCACAGTTTGTGAAGTATATCTTTTGAAGATCAGTTTGTGTGCAGTGTATGAATGTGTTACTTGAATGAAAATGCTTGTAAGTAAATAACACAAAGAGTTTATAGTGGTTCAGAGACTCAAGCTCCTACATCCACTTTCCCTAATTTAACAGGATAATTCCTTCACTCTTGGAATTAGCTTGTTTTATAGTGCCAAGGTGCACTGATCAACCACACTACTCCTTAGTGCCTTGATCCCTAAGAATTCAGAGTCCTAGTACTCTCTCTCAACTCAGAACTAAAATGTCCTTCTCTTGACGGTTCTAGTTCACACTTTTACTACAACAATCCTCCTAACTTTCCTTGAAAGGTTTAAGGGCTGATGTTGGTTCCAACTAGGGTGAGATATCCTTTACAATTTAAACACTGTGTAAAGGTAGGATATCTCTCTAAGCTCGAATGTTTTACAATAAGTTCAGGCTTAGATGAAGTGTATGGAAACTAAGACTGGAGTATTCTTGTGTGAGCTTGTAGTTTCCTTAGATTGTAGGATAGTTGGATGTCTTCAAATGGTTTCCACACTTCTGTATTTATAGAGCAAATTGAGGTTATGTCCGTTGGAGAGACAGCCTCAATATGTCTATTTATGTCTTCCTAGAACTCTGCAACTTGAAGACAGTTTCTTGAAAGTGACATGTCCTTAATTTGGGAAGTAAACGGCTGTAGGCTTCTTGTCTTGACTTTGATGCACTCTTCCCAATGTCTGACTTGAAGATTCAGTTGATCAAACATGGACATCACTTCTGATCATTGGTTCCATGATAAGGACAACTTTCCTTATCAACTGGACAAGTTTGCTTATCACTTTCAGCAGACATGGCTTATCAGCAGTGTTGGCATAGCTCTTATTAGATGACTTGGTTCCTTAACTTCACTGATCTTCACTTGATGGTTCTTAAGCCTTCTTGCTTCCATATCAGTGGTTTTGACCCCATCAGCATAGTTGACTCTTGCCTTAGAACATTTCAGGTCAAAGTATGTTTGGTCAGTTCTGCGGAACAACTCCTCTGAACATTGATATGCACATCAACAGACTTGATCTTCTTGATGTGTTCTTCTTAATTGATCATCAGGGAGGTTGTCTCTTTACTGAACTGTCTTGATCAGCACAGTTGGTCATTAAGCATTTCAGAAGCATTGGGATCAACTTGATTTTGAGCCTTGAGGGGACTTAATTCTTGTAATCTTTTAAGTATGTGTTCCCCCTCAACTTATGCATCTAAATTCACTAAGAGCTGCCTAACATGTCAGCTTCTCAACTAGCCTGGTCTACATGTTCCAACATTCTTGAAACATGTTCATTTCAATTTGACTTATCTAGTTGGCATGTCTTAAGGAGTTTTGGTATCTTAATCAAAATCTCATTTTATTCCCAACAACTATTAATAAAAGTCAGGGGCAATTATTTTCTAATGTAGGTGTTTTTTTGAAAAAACCTGTATTTAGTCATAGTCAATTATATGTAGTTGTATCTAGAATAACAAATCGTCGTGGTTTGAAAATCCTGTTATGTCATGACAACAATCGCCATTGTAATATCACAAAGAACGTAGTGTTTCATGAAGTTTTTAGGAATGTATGATTCTATAATAATTTAATTTTTAAGTTTTATAAGTTTTTAAGCTACTTATTTTTTATAGGTAATTACTATTGATTTTAAATTATTTTATTATTTAATTATGTAATATTCTTTAATATTGTATAGTAATTTAATAATTTTGTTGTATCATAAATATACATATATTTAATTATTACACATTAATTTTATTTATTTTTATGCTAATTTTAAATTTACGTACATAATATAAGACATCAATGTAACTTGATTTTAATATTAATAATTTATGAACATATCATCAATGTTTTTTTTATTATTTTTATAAATTCGATATAGTATAATAAATATTGATTTACAATAATTAATTTTTTACTTATGATAATAAATATATATATATATATATATATAAAAGTTAGTTGTATTAATTCACACTATAAATAATATTTAAAATTTTAAATGTCGTCACATTTTTTAACACATCTATCAGTGCGTCAGCACGGATGCCTTACTAGTTATTGTTTAATGTAATTTATATATTTGTGCTATTAGTTTAATGTAACTTATATTTTAAGCTTAAAATAATTTTGTTTCCTATTAGTTTAATATAACTTATATTTTAAGCTTATAATTTTTTTTTATTATATACACATGAATATTCAATTGATGCTCCCACCATTAATAAAATTGAAGACGCTCATTCTCCGATATCAAGAGGAAATGTATCAAAATTAAGTTTTTTTGCTTATATTTTAAGGTATCAAATTAAAAAAAAATTGATTATATTTTTTTTAGTATTTTATTAATGGATTATTTTAATATTTTATAGTTTAATCATTTTTAATAATTTGTTATATTTTTTTCTTTATTTCAGCACACGGCCTCTTCGTCAATTTGTGACAACCAAAACTTAGAATAGGTGAAACTTACCCACTTAATTATAAGAGAAAGAGAAAGGTTGATGAAGATGGATATGTGGTGGATGAGAATAATAATTTTTGAATGTAAACTACTAAGAAGTCTGGTGATTAAGAAGGAGAAATAGCAATCTCGCATTGAATTTTAATTTGGACCCCATTTTTGTTAAATTTTGATTATGATGTAATTTTTTTAATGTTTAATTTTATAATTTCGAATGTTTCATATATTTTAACGTATTATGAGATGAAAATAATGTTTCATTTTATGAAATTACTTATACATGTTGGTTATTAAATTTTACTCCCTCCGTCTCGTGATTACTTGCACACTTTTTTTATTGGGATGTCTCAAAATTACTTACACACTCTTAATATGGAAATACTCCACAAAATTAATAACCTCACAACATCATTTTATTTTCAAATTTGCCACTCATTTTTTCCATACATTTCACTTTACACATTATCAAATTACCTAAAATACCCCTCATTTATGTTACGTCATCAACCACTAAATCCACTTTTCTTAAACAACGTGCCGGTCAAACTATGCAAATTATCCCGGGACGGAGTGAGTATAAGTTTTTTTTTTTATGTATATTGTGTGAAAAAAAAATACAACTTCTTTTACATATAATTTTCGAGCAATAAGCTAAAAAATATAATTAAGTTAATTTTAAAAGAAAATTATTTTATACTTTAAATTTTATTTTTAATATCTCAAAATTTAAGAATTTTTTTTTTTTAGTTTAAATTTTATACAAATTGATATAATATAAAAAAAACTATAGATTATAAATCACATCACAAAGTAAAATGATTAATTAATATGAAGCAAACTAAGTTTGATTAGTATTAATATGAAGAGTATTTGTGAGAAATTTAAAGATTAATATTTAAATTATTTAAGATATACTGTATATGATTAGTGACAATGCATAAAAAGATAATTATTTAAAGGGCTAGGGCTATTCTTGTGTGAAATATTGCATA
The DNA here is from genome assembly GCA_963675135.1 of Galeopsis tetrahit. NCBI lineage: Eukaryota > Viridiplantae > Streptophyta > Magnoliopsida > Lamiales > Lamiaceae > Galeopsis > Galeopsis tetrahit. Next base: position 52,884,043 of record OY776123.1, read on the forward strand.
CATGCATTCCATCCCAATTAGGTAAGTCAAAACCCTAAGTTCAAAAGTCAAATTAAGTTAATTTTAAAAAAATTGCGGGTCATAAGCCTGGATTCGGGTTGTCCAGAAAATTTGCGGGTTGTAAACAGGTGGTTTACTACATGACCAAAATATTGTTACTACAAGGCAAAAATATTACTACTACAATTCAAAATTTTAATACTACATGTCAAAACATTCTGACTAATTCACCAAAAAATTAAGTCTTTAGAATATTTTTGAACATGTAGTAATACACTTTTGACATTGTAGTGATAAAATTTTGGTCTTGTACTAACATTGTTTTAGTCATGTAGTAGCTGAATAAGTCAAAATTATTTTAGTAATTTTGCCCAAAAAAAATAAGTGTCCAAGATATATTTTTGAACTTGCAGTAATACACTTTTGGCCTTATAGTAATAAAATTTAGGTATTGTAGTAATATAATCTTGGTCATGTAGTAAGATAATATTTTATAGTGAAAATAAATATTCTAATTATAATTAAGGTTGACTCACTTTGACCCGTTTTAACTCGCGTTGACCCACGAACTTTAACTTAATTTACTTTAATTAGTCTATGCAATATTGCATATAAGTTTTTACCTTATTTAAAATTTAAAATAAAAATTTATGAAAATATAAAGCAAAGAATTTAAAGAGGGAAGATTGAAATAGAGCGTCAAAATCTCAAATTCTATATTCGATTTTGGATGTAGAGTTGGATAAAGAAAACTTGATAAAGAAAACTTTACAAATATCGAAGGTGTATACACAAGTATTTATTCTTTATTTATTATTAGTATTTTTTTATATATTTAATATTTATCAAATTATCGTAGTAATTTTTAAATTTATTTATAAATAGGTATATACAAAAATTCTACATTTTAAATGAAAATTAATTTTAAAAGTTATTATTTTTTGTCACATACAATCAAATTTTATACTTCCATGCAAGAATGATTAGGAGAAGATCCATATAATAGGTTTATATACTTATTATTAAATAATTAAATATTTTCTTGCGAATAAATTATTAATTGTAAAATCAATTTTTTTTGGTTTTTTTATAAATTAAATTCCGTTGTCGAGAAAAATAAATTTACGTAACCACTTTAAATAAATTAGGTAATGCTTACTTATTTGCTTAGTTATTCTTAAATTTCTATTTCAAGGTTCGGTTTTTATATAATAAATTTCAAATTTTATGTTAACTTAAATATAATTTATATACTCCCTCTGTCCTGTAAAATTTTGCTCACTTCTTTTTATATGTGTTTTTAAAAAAATCATATTTTAATTATAAACAATATATGTGGAATAACGAGTAAAGAATATTGTCGGTACATACTCAGTCTTGTTAATAAAGTAGAAAAAATAATCAAAAGTTAATTATTTAATTAAAATAAACATATATTTTGTGAACCCAAAAATTGGTCTGAGCAAAATTTTACAGGACGGAGGGAGTATATTTTATGTAAATATTTTTTTATAATATACGGCATGTATTTATTTTATTAAAGTAATTGCATATTATTTTCTTTATAAGTGAACGGTACACCAAAATACATTTCAATCATCAAGACTGAAGCACAAAGAAACAATATGTATTTGACTTTCAAATGAATCATGGATGTGATGTGAATATATATATAATTTTCTTGAGATATAGAGTATGAATGTATTCTAAAATAATTTTAAATTTTTTTTAAGATATATAGAGTATTGCGGAGGATTTTAAAGAATTTTTAGTAATTGTCAATAAAAAAAAATCATAGGGTGAGTGTATTATGAAATAATTTAAGAAACTTTACTTATAAAAGTTTTAGTAATTGTTAATAAAAAAAAATCTAAAATCTTCCAACAAAATTTGATTAGTTAATTGAAGTGTCGAATAAATATGAAGAGTGATCGCCCTAAAAAGGGAAATGGATTAAAGATGTACGCTGACTAAGTTGAGAAAATTATGCAATTATTTATTATAATTTAATCGTTTTTAATTAAAAAAAATTATATAAATTTATTTATATTTTATTGTTGTTTATATAATATTAATCTATTACATTTAAAGATATCATTGTATTTGTCGTACAAGAAGATGTTTGTTTTGAAATGGAAAGTTTCACCCATTATCTACTTTAGAATTTAGATTTAAAATTTTAAAATCTTACCCTACAAAACCCTACAAAAGTAACCCTATAAATATCTACATACAAACTCTATATAGATACTTATAATAACCTAAACACCTATAATTCTATACTATAAAGTTAAATCATACCCTACTTAAAATTCAAAACAAACACTACTAAATTTTGAAATTCAAATTTCAAAATCCTCAAAATCACAAAACAAACATTCCCTTAGTTTTGTAGAAGATAATTTCCAATTTTATTGTATTTTATCATTGTGAAAAATCATGTCGTCAAATTTTTAGAAATTTATAATTTTTTATATTTTTTTATTAATAAAATTATTTTATTATGCCCTTACTTATTAAAAATATTTTTTAAATTTTACACTTAAAATCATAAGTTTATTAATGCATATGTTATTAATATATTAAAAAATATTATAAAAATATAAATACAACAATATAAATTTGTAGAAATATATATGTTTTAAATATATTAGAATAAAAAAAAAGTTTAACTCTCATAGACTCTAACAATGAAAAAGATATAAAAATTAATATAGTATTTAAAGTTATTATTTTAATAAATTAACCCTAATATAATATTTAATGTTATTATTTTAATAAATCGACCCCGCGCTTTACGAGTATAGGGCGCTTTACGAGTATAGGGCTAGTTTAATAGTAAATTAAAGCAAATTAAATTTGTTGTACTTGAGATTTTTTATTTTTTTTAGTTTTTATTTGAATTTATCATTATAATGCACTCATTTTGAATTTTTGATCATGAATTTATTTGAAATTTTAAATATTAAATTGGGCTTGAATTTTCATACTAAATAAATTTTAAATAGACTTCTAAAAAGCTCGTCTCGTAGATCTGACCTATTTAGTAAAAAGGTAGGGTCAAACATCTAAAAAAAAGCCTATCATAGATAATAGGCCAGACTTAGACTAATTTTTTTTAAATAAGCCCCGACCTTTTCATGTAAACCTAGTCTGGGCTATTTCCACCCCTACTCATGCTCATTATTATGTTATTTATCATGGTGAAAGTTTAGTGGATTTATAGTGCAATTAAGCCTCATAAAAATGATAATTCCTATATCATTCATAACTCTGTTCCATTCCGTCAAATTTTATTAAATCATACTCCCTTTGTCCACGAAAAGTAGTCACATTTGTCTTATATTCTTTGTCCACAAAATGTAATCTCATACCCTGGAAACTATTACCCTTCAACCATCACTTAATTACTCAAATTGCCATCAATTTTAGTCACAAACAATCATTTTATTCACAATGGACCCTACAATACCCTTACTTTATCTACTTTATCTACATTTTTCTTAAAACATGTGTCCCACTCCAATGGGACTACATTTCATGGACGGAGGGAGTATAAATTATACTATTGCTCTAAAAACTAATACTAATGCTAGTGGCGTACAGTGCACAAGCCACAAAGTGCACATAATACCTCCTCCCAATTTAAACAAGCAAATTGTGGCTCTTGCATTAGATTGCCAAATGTAAATAAACTATTCTCTAAACATAAATTCAAATACTGAAACAGTAAATATTTTTGTCAAATAGAAACTTAAAATCTGAAAGCACTAAAACAAAAGGCAGGAAAAAAAATGTAAGAAACCAAACAAATTAAAGAGCTTCAGCTTCCAACTACAAATCCATTACTATTTCAAGTGATAGGGGTAGAAGCTACCACTACTACCTACATCAAGAACGAAGAGTATTCGATATTCTACACATTCCAAAGTGAGAACACGGTGAACAAATACAAATGATAGGATTCCTCCAGACGGTATAACCTGGAAATAAGTTGATAGATTCTTTAAAACCTTTCATACATCAGAACGGAAACTTACCTGGATATTTAGGTAATATCAACCAGGTCGAAAAGCCAGTGCTATTGTCTGCAACTTGTATACCATTGTAATTGGTCAGCAATAACTGGGTTGTTTTTCGTCAGTAAATTAGTTAAGCTTACCCCTACTAAATACCATTTGAGAAGTTCAAGAGCTAGCTACAACATCCCATCTCCATATTGTTCCATCTTCACAACAGCAGAGAATGGTGCTGAGGTCACATAGATAACACTATTCACATGCTCGGAAGTCATATATGAAATAGAGAGAACATATGAAATGGGGAGCTTTTTTACCTTCCATCAAAAGACAGAGCTGTTAATCTGATTGGAGATTTCGACTGAACGTGAGATAATCTGAGAATGCAAACAAAAAACTTGAGTGCATACAAAGACAAATAAAGTTACATGGGTAGAGCAAGGAAAGAGATGTACTTTGCAACTAGAACCGGAGGGCTGGATTGCACCTCCCATACATATACCTTCCCTTCCCTATTTCCTACACGACATCAAATTCAATGAATATGAGAAATATGGAACAAGCTTAGCCTTGCTTTTTTATTTTCTTTTTTCCATTCTTTTTTGGTGGTTTATACTCAAAAGTTCATAGAAAGAAATTTAACACTAAAAGTACAACAGATATCTATTCTTCTGCAACAGACAATTGTTTCTTTCATCTGTTTATACTCTTCAAATGGCATTACATCCTTATCATGGAATTTTCGCTATAGGTGAAACTTGAGGGAGACAGAGCTGCTTGATCTTAGCTCGCTTTTGGGCTTGATAGAGGATGTGACATTGGTTGGGGGAGCTGCCAATATTAGGGGGTGGGATCGGGAGTCTTGTTCATTCTTCCCACTATATTTATATTCTCTTTTGCCATTTTTTAGGTGATCTAGAAGGTACTGTTACTGTGTAATACCCGAGAATAAATAAATATATTTTATCCTCTTTTGCCATTTACTTAGTACCAAGGTAGTTAAAAGGGCTCGCCTCACTGCTTAAGTGCACGAAGTGAAGTGAAGCGGAGAAACCAGCCAGCGCCTTGACCCTACCCAGGCGAAGTCAATGAATGTGAAGTGCTCGCTTTCTGCGTTTTTTTCTAAAGCGTGAAGCACTCGCTTCGTCCGCTTTGATGACCAGACTGGACTAGGTTTTTTTTGTTGTTTTTGGGCTTAACACATTACCTCTTATGTTCGGCTCTTCCATGGTAGTCCCGCGACCAAGCTTTTCTAGGGTGGTGGGGAAGACGAGTAAATCGACTCGCTGAAATGGAAACGCTTTCTTGGGTTGGGGTTGGGAAAAATGGTGGATAAAATTGGAAAACTTAGGGTTTAGACCAAAGATAGATATGGATCTGGTTGTGGTAAGCTAGAGACTTCATTATTTTTAAACCCATTTAGAATTAATAAATGCCCTTACTCCAAATTATAAAGCTCTAAGCCGCTGCTAAAAAAACAACAATAATATGAATTAGGTAAGCTTTATCAGCAGGAAACTTCTTTTTCCTGCTCTGGAGAAGGACAATCAAAGTTCTTGTGAGACTTTACAATTCTAAATACTCTTGAAGACATAAGTTCTTGTTATATGATATTATTATATGTTATCATGTCTTTTGTATGAAAATACTGTATATATATTAAGCAAATGGCCTGCCTAGCTTCAGTGGAGCGCTCGCTATTTTTGCGCTTTAAGCTTAAAGTGTTTGAGAACTGTACGCTTTGAGTGTGCTTTTTGCTATTGACCACCTAGATGTTCACTATTTATTAGATGAAGTTCCGAATTTCGATGACAAAATCTTTCTTAGTAAAGGAATTGTAATACCCAAAAATAAGACAAAGTATTATGTGCACCGTACACCACTAATACTATTGCTTGTAAGAACTACTCCCACCGTCCCAAAATAACTTTCACACTTTTCTTTTCATGATGTCCCACAATAATTTTCACACCCTTAAAATGGAAACCCTTTATAAACTCTTTCCTTACAATATCTACAATTTTAGACAAAATACCATTACTTTTGGGCCCACATATGCACACAAGTCAACTCATTTTTTTACTTTATAATAAAAGTTTACAAAATTACCACTCAAGACTCTACTCATTATTATACTTTCTTAGTATGTTTGCTCACCTACATATGAAAGTTATTACGGAACGGAGAGAGTAATATTATGTTAGAGTAGAGGAGAACTCTACTATAAAATTATATAAATGATAAATCTACTGTAAACTCTAAGTACACGATAAAGGAGATGATTCTCTTCGACCAAGCGCAAGCGCTGAATCAATTCTTAACTCAAATCTTCTCCCCTTGCTTAGGGAACTAATTCCCTATTTATATGACCTAATCATGCAAGCCCATGAATAAGGCCCACAGACTCATTAACCCTAATTTTTCATAAATAAAATCATTAATTTAACAAGATTTACTGAAAAACTTTAGGTGCAAACATAAATTTAAGGGAAGAATTTAACTAAATAATGACTAAAACACCTCAACTATAAAATGAAAAGTAGATGTAATCAATCAGAAGTTCATTAAATTTTCAGGCTATGCGTTATTTGTCGTACCACGTCGGCTCTCAATTTGAAAAGAGAAAAAGGGTGACCAGACCACCTCATTTATAAAGGTCAGAAAACCTAACATCACCTCGTTTATTTATAAAGGTCTTAAAACCTATTGTCACCTCATTTATAAACGTCATCATCGTTTTGTTTATAAAATTCAGAAGACCTAACATCACCTCGTTTATAAATTTCTGAAGACCTATCCTCAAACATATTTCATATAAGTGCTAACAAAATCATGTATCACATTTAATAAAGACAAACATTATCAAATAGAAATCCCCATCTTTAAATAATGTTGTGGATGCAATAAAAAACCTTTAATCCTCATTGTAGTCGTATCCTTACGTTATACGATTTCAAGGTAAGTTTTCCTTCTGATAAAACTTTTTTATTGTTCTTTTTTTCAAATCGGCAACTTAGAGCTTTTTAATTTGGAAAAAAGCATTTATTAATTCTGAATGGGTTTTAAAAATAATGAAGTATCTAGCCTACCACCAACCAGACCCATGTCTATGACTCTATCTTAGGTCTAAACCCTTATAATCCGAATTTAAAAATTCTACCCTATAAATCCTACAAAAGACAACTCTATAAATACCTACAAATCCTACCCAAGAAAGTGTTTCTATTTCAATGAGTCGATTCACTCATCTTTCCCACCACCCCAGAAAAGCTTGGTCGTGGGACTACCACTTCACACTTTAGAAAAAAAAAACGCAAAAAGTGAGCGCTTTACAACACTTCAATGACTTCGCTTCACCTAGGAAGGGTCTAGGTGCTGGAGGGTTCTCCGCTTCGCTTCGTGCACTTAAGCTTGAGCGCTTTTAACTACCTTGTGTCGTACAGAAGTATCACATTACCCATTCGCACAGTCAAGGTGGTCTAGGATACTAGAAGAGTTGAGTCTTGTTTGAGTGCACCGTAGATCTTCTCAAATCATTTTATGATTGATATTGGGTAGTTTCTGGGTTGTAAGGGAATGATCTTATGGGGGGTAATTGTTCTCATTGCATTTCAATATGTGTGGTTGCAAACGAATAGGAGAATTTTTTTATTTAGGGCTACTCTGGGTCCAAAGGTTGAAAGGCACAACAATTTTAGCAATATGATTGCCTTTGATGTGGTTAGAGATATGAGTTTAGTATTTTAATGAGCTTGTTTTGCTCTTCTAGAATCTAGAGTGGATGGCTCATTTGCGGACCACAAATATTATTATCAATAAATAAAACTTTTAATTCCTATATAATACTCCCTCCGTCCCGGAATAAACTTCCCACTTCTTTTGGGTGTTTAGATTAAGAAATATAATAAAATAATAGATGTAGTACAAATGATGTGATGGTGAGAGAGAAAATAATAGAGTAGTATGAGATGAAGTATGATAAAATAATAGATAAAGTATAAGTGATGTGATTGAGAGAGAGAATAATTTGTCAAAAGTGGAATGGGAAACTTATTGTGGGACGTCCAAAAAAGGAAAGTGGGAAACTTATAGTAGGACGGAGGGAGTAATAAAAATAATGCCACCAATCAGAATGCTACATATAACACAGCATAAAGGCGGGGGGTTACCTACTGCCACTGTCTTGTAATGGAAATCACAAGAAAACTTGATAAACCAAATATCACATTCAGGAACAGGATACTTTTGAAGGATGTCAATTGTGCCCTGAACAAAAATCATAACGCTTTGTGTGAGCAATCAAGCTATTTGGGTAAAACATCTTACTTTGCCAAATATATGCACACACACATATATATACAACATTAGTTAAGATCGAAAGAATTAGGCCTACCTCTCCCGGAGATTGTTCTTTCATTTTTGGTTCCCATAAAACAAGTTCATTATCAACACTCTGCAAACAATAAAACAATTTATTCCATTGGAGTATGAAGTTACTAACTCAAGAAGGAGAAATAGAAAGCAGTGTTGTAAGATACAATGAAGATCCCTAAATATTCCGGAGAAAGTAATCATAACATAATCCTGTTTAATACGCATTAAAATCTCTGATAATAGTAGTGCCCGGCAGTTTCTTGCTGAAAATATCAGAGTACAATAGCCCCAGAAATATATGTGAATGTCGCGTTTTTAATTCAATATTTGGAAAGATTTTAGAACAATAGGAGAAGCGAACAGATAACACTAATTAGATAGAACATAGTAAGAGAAGTTCAATCTTGCTTGTTTTTACCATATTGAAAGATGAATTAGTGGTGAAAATGACATTACGATGAGAAACGCCATTCTAGTTATGAATTTCCCAACAGGTTTCAGAAATTGACCTTAGAGAGCATGAAATCCCCAATCCACCGGTTGCAGTCAACATAATTTGTATGCACTGATGCAATAAATATCTGGACAAATTAAAGGGCAGAAAGATTAAACAAAACAGTGGCATCCAACACACATAATTGATCCCTAGCATTTAAAGTAAGGGAAATGGAGAAAAGAACAGTAAGTGATCACTAACTGGGAACTGAACGTATTTTGTAGGGAACTTGGAAGGAAGGTCTGTCCAAGTAAACGATTTCTCTACGTACGTCCAGAATTCTGCATATCAGCATCTCAACAAAATCATTCCATGACCATGAGATTTATACAAATAATCAAATAGCAGGATAACTGCTTCACTTTCAATAACAAGTTGACAACAAGGCCTTTTGTGATATATTCCTAATCTAGGAGTGAGAATAAAACAGATTATGGTTAAACAAAATACCAAGCAGTAACGAACAACAATGCAGATTTTCCACACTTGCAACTTAATCTGTCACAAAAATATCTGAGAGGAACTATCCATATTCAAGATTGCACATAGGTTTGCGAGATATGCAAACAGTAAAAAGAATTCTGACAGCACAAAAATCTGATGGATCGAAAAACAAGCATATGGTTATTCAATTACAGGGCAGACACAAGTTTCCACTACTCAATCGAGTGCTATTGAAGATTCATCAGATTGGACTAGTGTGAGAAAATTGTGTTAAAATAGGGGAAAATATCTGTGCAGAGTTAGACGATTCAGAAAGAAGCAACAATGCAGCTGAACAACTTATCAACATCTCCAAAACACATAGCATCCACCATTCAGTAAAGTCTCATGTAAGGCCATATATCACAGACTAACCAAAATAAAATAAATATTAAATTAAAGTAAATATAAAAAAAATAAAGCCCTAAAATCAAGAAAGCCTTAAATCCCCTTAAAATCGGCTTCGTCTCCCAGCATGTACCCCGTGAGACAGTCTCACTAATTTTTGAGTTCATTACTTTGTTCTATTGAACAGGTAAAAAGAAGATAGAACTACACTACCTTTCATTGACCAGATCTTGACTGTGTTATCCATTCCACAGCTAGCAATGCGATAAATATCAGAGGGATGGAAGTCCTATTGTTGTCATAACCCATGAAAGTAAGATTGTATGATGCTCAAAATGGCCCTTCAACATAGAAGCGTCATATTCAAAAGACTTTAAAAGAAAAGAAATGAAAAAACAGAGAGAAGTAAAGTGAAAGATGATAGGAGGTTCACGTACCACACTAAGAACTTCATTACGGTGCCCACCAGCCCCCGCAAACACCAAAATGCATATCCCAGTATGAATATTCCACAAGCGAACAGATTCATCCTAGAAATTTTATTTTTGTTGGGTTAAATAAGTTTTATGCACATTGTCATTAATAACCAATATGTGACCACTAACCCTCCTATTCTGGGAGATGGTACACGAAATAGGATTAACAGATTTAATATTCACATAAGCCAGCCAGTGAATACATAAAACAAAAATCACTGCACTTACTTTGCTCGCTGACACAACAAGGGATGGTTTCAGTGGCTGAGTCCGAATCTCATTAATTGAATCCCCATGACCAACAAAACTCTGCAGACATGAACATTAGGAGAAAACAAAATACAAATTAAGTCGGTCAATAATATCAGAATCCTTCTGTATATGAATCTCCAAGAAAGTAAAGCTGAGGAAAGTGTGGCATCTAAATTCAAAATGGACAAGACATGCACAAGTAAACCAGAAAAAAGTAATAAATCCACTAAAAAGTGTTTAATCCCATTATCTAATCCAATCTTCTATGCCTGTATTCTACATTTTAGTCTATGAAGTATTATGGATGCTCAATATTTAGCTTTCAGTCAAAAGGTACCTTGTATATCTTCTCGTTGCCAGTATCGATAACACGAATGACTCCATTAAGGCCACCAGCCACCAAAAATGGTGTTCCATCAATATTGCAAGCCCAACTGACTGTGTAAAACGATTCATCCTTCTGATCTACGCAGCAAAGGGAATACCAGATAGCGTCTGAGAATACAATTACTAAAAACTCAAGTTCAATAACTGAGGAGCGAAATTTACTTACATTTTCATCAATGTAGGATTGCAACACAGCTATAACACCACCTTCTAGGCATTGGTATACAGTAACCTAATACGTACCAAATATACAACTCGAGTTCAACAAAACACTTTAAAAACAAAAAAAAAGAAGGGCGAAAAAAGTAGAATTTGGTGATTTACATCAAAACTCGGAGGAAATCAACAATGTAACGAAGAGAGAGAAAACATACGCGATTGCCACCAGCAGTGGCGAAGGCGTTGAAGTAACGGGAATCGATGAAGTTGAAAACGACAGCGTAAATGGGGCGTTTGCCTTCCTGGAGTCTGTTGGTGACCCTGTACTCCCGCTTCTTCGACGGCGTAAGGGAACCCACCACCGGCTCGCAACCCAACGGAATTTTCGCCATATCCCACCGTCCAAAACTGTCCCCGCTCGCAAGGGTTTAGCTAACACAGCTCGACGACTAGCTACTCTCCTACTTTTTCATTTAATTTCTCAATTTTTACTTTTATAATTATTATATTATTATTATTTCATCTATGCATTTTTATACTTACTTTAAGGGTATGTTTCTTTTTGGTTTTAAAAGCCATGTTTTGGATTTCAAGATCCAAAACCTGTGTTACTTCGGGATTTAAAAATCGGTTTTCAAAATCCACTCAAAACCACCCCTATCAAATATATTGATTTGACATAAAGTTATATCTATATAATATTACTTCAATCATTATATTCTTTCTCAACAATAATATAATAATACTATAATAATATAATAATACAATAATATAATACATTTAATCATTACACACTTAATCAATCATTATAATCTCATCAAACAATAATATAATAATACAAACTCATTCAATCTTACAACTTGATTTGACATAAAGTTAAAACCTTCACTATTCCAAAACCCAAAAGAAACACCCATATTACTATTTATCGGGATTTCAAAAACCAGGATTTCAAAAATCTGGTTTTTAAAACCACCCAAATCCCAAAAGAAACACCCCCTAAAAGCTATCCAAACTTTCATTTTTCATTTATCCCATAAAAGTTACTCCCTCCGTCAATTTTACTATGTCCACCTCTGCGGGCACTGGTTTTAATAAATATTGATTAGTTTATGTATAAAATAGATAAGTTGGTGGTATGATGGGATGTTGTGGAGTCCATTTATAGGTAAAGTGATTGTTTATGAATAAAGTTAGTGGCAATTTGAGTAAATACGTGATGGTTGGAGGGTGGAGATAAAGTAGTGTGAATAGTATTATTTCCAAAAAGGGAATGGGCATAATAAAATTGGACAACTAAAAAAGGAAAGTGGGAATAATAAAATTGGACGGAGAGAGTATTATTTTCCTCACATTTCATTATATTCTTTCATCTCTCAATTATCACCTTTAATACATCTACTTATTTTATTATATTTCTTAAATTCGGGATGAAGGGAGTACTTGTCACTCTCCTTTTTTATTGTTTATTTTTATAATTCTCATTTTCTAAAAGTAAATACTACTCACACACACTACTTTATATACACCCTCAAAACTTCACTTTTAACATAAACACTCAGTTTTTTTATAAACTCGTGTTCAATTCAAATGAGAATTATAAAATGGATGGAGGACATAATATTAATATACAATGACAGAGTCAGGAAATTTGGGTAGGGGGGCCGATTAATATTACTCCACTATAAAGATGTTGGTCCTTGGTAGAGTATAACACAAGTGTATGGGGGGGAATGCACTTGTGTATGCAAATTCTTTTCTTTTTAACAAACTGGTCTTATCAGGCAGGTTGTCTCACAACTGGCCTGAGTGTGAACTTTGATAGATACTTGTCCTACTGATTACTATTAAGTGATCAGTTGGCTAAATATCTAAAAGAGTTGCTAAGTGCGGAATGTGGTTGGCCTTTGACTCAAAGAAATACTCCAAGTTGATTTCTGAAAAACACAGTTATCAGGGACTTTGTCCAAAACAGTTTTTCTTAACTTACTGAGTTTTGCTCTTTGAAATATGTTTGAATGTAAGTGAATAATAAAGGCAGTAAGTAAATGGCACACAATTTATAGTGGTTCAGAGACTCAAGCTCCTACATCCACTTTCCCTGATTGAACAGGATAATTCCTTCACAATGGAATTAGCTTGTTTTATAGTGCCAAGGTGCACTGATCAACAACACTCTCTTAGTGCTTTGATCCCTAGGATAATCTGAGTCCTAGTGCTCAATCTCTCTAAGTTAAGACTGTGTTTCACACTAACAGTCCTTAACTCCTCACTTCTACAACAAACTCTCTCTTCGCTTAATGAGATAAGGGTTTGAGGTTTGGTTCCAACTAGTAGAGATATCCTTTACAATAAGAACAGTTGTAAAGGCTTAGGATATCTCAATGCTAAGTTTAGAATGTTTACAAAGATTGGCTTAGCTAAATGAAGTGATTCAGGAAACTTGAAATTCTAAAGAACAGCTTGGTTTCCTTTGATTTGCTTGATGATAGTTTGATAGCAAGTAGTTGGATAATGAATCCCTTGATCACTTCTGTATTTATAGACAAATTTGAACAACTAACCGTTGGAGGGATAGCAATTCAAATATGTCTATTTGCAGCACCATTGAAACGGTTATGAAGCTTGGCATCCTTTTATCCACTGTGTAAAAGCTTCTTCAATGGTTGCTAGAATGAATGTGTTGACTTCTGAGAAATGCGGCTGAGATGACTTGTGTTAGTTTCCAAATATGCACATTTCCCAAGGTTGATTTGTGGCAAACTCTACACTCAACCAACGGTCAGATGGGACAAGTTACCTGAACATTCCTGCTGCAACTTTAGAATGTTCCAACATTCATTCAATGCTTCTATCTTTAATGCTTTAAGTCTTCAATGCTTGGTTCAGGCATGATTGGCAATAAATGCTTCATTGAATGTGTCTTCTGTGAACTTTGGCATTCAATGCTCTTGGTCATTTGCACTTATGAGCATTGCCTTAACACTCTTGATCTTTTCAGCTCAGTAGTCCATTTGGTCAGCTTGTCCTGAAATCTCAGCAACTTTGGCCTAGTGCTTTAACATTCATCAAGCTGCCTAACATTCCAGCTTTGGACAACTATCCTGAACTCTAAAATCTCACAACATTTCTGAGATTTTTAACTTAAGCATTCTACTTACTCAAGTGTTCTGAGACAACTTGTCTGAACTAGACTTGAGCATATCTCAACTAATCTGAACATCATCAATCAGGGGTTTGGGTATCTAAATCAAAATCATTTTATTCCCAACAATTTCCCCCTTTTTGCTGATGCCAAAACCTATTACAAAGAGAACTTGACTTATACTATACTTTACCTTCAGGATGAGTGATCTGGTCAACTTTCCTGAAAGAAACTGTTAGCACAATAAATCAAGTAAACCATGTCATGTTAGGTTAGTTGAGATAATGAGTTGTTATCTCTTGATAGTAAATCAGTGGTCCTTTTATATATATCATAGAGCATTACAGATCAGAAAAACAAAGGACTACAGAGCTGATACACATGAAAGACAACAAGATAACAACAAACAATTGAAATGACAGAAAGATAGGGAAGGAATGAACTTATCCATCAGAGAGTTCCATCATCTTGAGGAGCAATGCCATATTGAGCCCAGACCCTCTTCTTCAACTCCCAGACTTCCTTGTTGGATCCTCTAGGGCCAATCTTCATCTTTTCCATCCTCATGATATTGATGAACTCTTCCAGAATCTTTCCCTCATCAATTAAGTTCCCATTGAACTTAGGAGGCATGTACAGAATAGGACCAGGGGCCTTGAACTCAACTCTTGCCATCTCAGCTGCTGCAAACAACTTCTGGTAGAGGTCCCTATGGTTCTCAAACATAAACTGCACAAAAACTTCATCCACACTCTCTTCAAGCCATTTCCCTATAACATAGAAGTCATATACAAAGCTTCTCTTGGCCTCCTCCCATGCATCATTCATTGAGATTGGAACCCACTTATCATGGTGAGGGTACTGAGTGTCCCATCTTTGCAGCATCTGTGGTTTGAGTCTTCTGTAAGAAGCCCTCCTTCTTGGAGCTTTGAAGTTTGCCCTCCTCTCATCTCTTGCCTTGTTGGCCTCAACCAACTGATCCATTCTCTCTTTAGCTCTTTGAAGAGCTAGCTTCTCCTGTGTCTCTGGATCCTTTCCAAATCCTTCTTCAAATAGTTTAGAAGGATCATCAGCAAGTTTGGGCACACCAACTTCAGGTTCTCTGTCCTGTACTTCTTCTTCAATAACAGACAGCTTGGCTGCTTTCTTCAACCTCTTAGATTGCCTTACTGGAGTTGTTTCTTCAGACTGGAATTCTGATGGAAGTGTCAGGCTAGTTGGGAATTCATTGAAGGCTTGCAATTCCTTCCTCTTTCTTTCAGATGCTCTTGTCACCTTCCCCCTTACTTCAGCAACCTTCTCTTTGGGGTCAAGTCCTGCTGACTCACCACCAGGCCTTTGTTGCTTTCTTGCCTGACTTTCCATTGCAGACATCATAGATTCTTTAACAGCAATTTGGATCTGCTCTTCCTCGGTTAAGTCCTCAATATTCATTGAGCCTTTGCCTTTCCCAATGTCTTCTTCTTTCTCCTCCTCAACTTCAGGGACCTTCTCCTTTCCTCTGGATTCACCAATCACCAAGGTTCCCTTTGCCCTAGCTCTCTCTCTTTCCCCCTTTTTGGCATTATCAAAACATTTTATTCCCAACAAAAGGTTAAATAATACTCTCTTCACCCCTTGTAATTGACCTGTTTACTTTTTGCACGTGTTTTAAGGTATTAAAATGTCATTGAAATTGTGGAAAATGATAAAGATTTAAAAAAGATAAAAAAATGTAGAGAGGTAGTGCATGTTGACATTTTAGAAAATAAATCACTATGGTTGGAACGGCCAAAATAATAAAATGTGTCAATATAAAATTGTCAATATATCTCATTTCATTATAAATTGAACAAATCAACTTTCAGTATGTTTTAAAAAAAAAATTTATTATTATGATTCACAAATGGCGAAACAGTGAGATATTAATATATAACAAATAAATAAAATATAATTTTCTTTCTTTAATAAAAATCTAACCTTCAACATTTCCATCTAAATTTTAATTTAAAAGTTTTTTATTAGTTCAACGATAAATATCTCGAAATATATATTAAAATAATATTAGATACTCCAATAATTTATAGGACATATCATTTTTATATTTAAATGAAAACTTGAAATCACATAAAATTAACACTTCAAAAAAATTTAATAATACTTAAATTTTTTATTTTTTTGGACAAATTTCGAGTGGGAGCGAAAATTTAGAATATGTTAAAATAATTTAAGCAATTAATCATTAAATAATTTTCTTCTATCATTCTAATTTAAAGATTGGGATTAAAAAAATTAGTCCAATGAATTAGACTGATTTTAAATATGATCTAGACGGATTACACATTTTAATTTCGGTCCAATAAGTATGTTTACATTTTGAAAATAATCGTTTTACCACTACAAAATATTTCCCAAAAGGCATCGGCAAATGGCATCGGCAGGCCGGCCGATGCGAAAAGGGGACGACATTTAATGCCCGATGCAAAATGGCATCGGCAGTGGGCCCCGATGCGAAATGGCATCGGCATTTAATGGCCGATGCAAAATGGCATCGGCAGTGGGCCCCGATGCCATTTGGTAACGGCCCCCCCGATGCAAAATGGCATCGGCAGTGGGCCCGATGCCTTCCCCGATGCCCTAATTGAATATAAATTGGCCAAACCCCCTTTCTTCCAGAACGTAACAGCCGCAACCCCCCTCCCCCAAACCTCCAAAGCTTCGAGTTTTACACCTCCCCACTCAAAAATCACCTTCGTTTGCAGATCGAACTCGGTTTTTGGTCATTTGTGTTCTACACTTCGACGGGAGCATTTCTACGGTAATTTTTTTCATTTTCATTGGTTAAATTTGAAGTTATATGTGTATATATAGTTTTAGTATATATATGTGTATATATGCATATATGTTGTATGTATATATAAAATTGTTAGAATTGTTAATTTTTATGCATGCATGTGTTAATTGTAAGAATTTATAAATTGTTAATTAATTATGTTGTGTTAGCTAGGCATGTATTTATATGTAGGTATGTTTTAATAATTAAGTTATATGAATTTATTTGTTAATTAGGGTGTTAGAATTATATTTGTGTTATATGTCTATATGAATTTATTTGTTAATTAGGGTGTTAGAATAATTATTAGAATATAATTAGAATTATATTAATTGATTTTAATAGAGTTGGGAAATGAGACGTTGGTTGTTTGTGTGTTGTAGCTAGACGTCGATTGACATGGATTATTCAATTCGTAGTTGGATGTATAGTCCAAGATTAGTGAATGGGATTATGAACCCCGAATTTGTTAGTGGAATAAATGAATTTATTGAATTTATTTAAATATTACTTTGTTAGACAATGTTATCTAAATATTAATTCCTTAATTATATTCCTTATTTATATTTTAGTGTTAATCGTTACAGTGATGTTCATATATAATGTTTTTTAATTGTTACAATTAATGTTCAATGTTAATAATGTTTTAATGTTCATTTTGACAGATGAGTGGTCGTCGACATGGTTCTGGACATGGCTCTGGGCAGGGTTCTTCTGGACAGGGTGCTTCTGGACATGGGCGAGGTAGAGGTAGAGGAGAGCCGGTGGATGAGACACCGACTGTGCAGATACCACAGGGTTTTTATATGCCCGATATGACTTTGATAATGTTGCCCCAGATGCCCGGAATGAACCCACATTCCTATTACACTCAGGTGCCTCAGGTGCCTCAGTTGCCTCATATGGTTCCACATCCACAGGAACAATCCCCTCCACCGATACATTCGCCAGTTAGACCTCCGTCTGTCGGGACACAGGCCAGCATGTCGACTGATGCACCCGACAGTCGCATCCGACTATTTATCTACCGGGATACGTAAGTGTATTATATTTAAATTTCATTAGACGTATGTATAACATGTTTATTAATAATTTTTTATTTATTATAAAATACGTGTAACAGGTTGATGCCTTCAAATTTAATTTCGAGGACGATCAGATCGATAATGTACCGGAATATGGAGCTTGGTGCACACACCTGGGCTTTGGTATCACCCGGCACGGTACAGCGGTGGTGGGATACATTTCAGGTATAAAATAACTTTACATTAACATTTTGTTATTTTATTATATTAATTCGTTAATTAATTTTTTTTTGCAGACCGAGGTCAGGTGGGACCCTGAAGCCACATCTTCTACAGAGGTGTACCGACTCTTTCTTCAAAGAGCTGCAAGTCGGTACACTAACATGTTATCAAAAATCAAGAAGGCGTGGGTGAGGGATAACAAGAGGCCGAGGTGGGATGTGAATGTTTGGAACGACTTAGTTCGTCACTGGAACAATCCCGAAACAATTAAGAAGAGCGAGCAGGCTCGTAAGAACCGCTTATCCGAGCCTGGAGGTCCGGGTACTGGCCATGGTACTCATAAAGGCGGAGCTCGTGGAGCAGCAGAGGTCGCACGACGCATTGTAAGTATTTGTGGTCAATTATATATAATTAATTTTAGTTAATTATTTAGTTTATTTATTCGTATATGTCTTCGATTCAAAATACAGGAGGAGAGGATGGGACGCCCTGCATACGACTGGGAGATAGTTGAATATTACCACCGTTACGAAAACGGGACATACACTTGTGGCCATATGGGTGATTTACTTGTAAGTGTGTACATATATATATATATATATATATATATAACAAATATATATTTAATTGTACTTGAAAATGTATTAACCCACTTTTAAATGTGCACGTAAAGGACCAGATACATGACGAGCTCACCAATAATACTACAAGAGATCCGTCGGATGAACCTAGTTCAGAGGATGGTTCCCAGGCCCCACCTATACCCGAGATGTTTAAAACTGTACGTGAAGAAGGTCGGCAGGTCTCATGGACGTATTAGGGGCCTTGGACAAGTAGGCAAGAACAGACGGGTCTCCTCCGGTCCTGGCGAGACGTCAAGTGGTACGGCTTATGGATGATTCACCCAGGAAGACATGAACAGGAGGATTGCTGAAGAACAGAGAGTCAATGAAGATAGAGCAACGCTTACTGGAACAAATGCGGCAGCAGGAGGAGCGCTTACGCAAGCATTTTGAGGAGCAGCTTGCAATGATGATGGGACAGATGGGTGGCCGGATGGGTCAGATGGGTGAGATGGGTCAGATGGGTGGGATGGGTTGGGAGCCGAGGCCGCCGATGCCGTCGGGGGCGTCGCACAACGTTCATGATAGTAGCCAGGTTCAGGATCGGGATGATACTGAGGATGATGGTGATGGTGATGGTGATGAGGAGTAATACATTTTTATATTACTTTGTTACGTGTGATGTTATTATATTACATTGACGTTGAGGATTAATTTTTATTTTAATGTTGTGTGTGATGTTATTTTAATTGACGTGAACATGCTAATTATGATTATAATTAATGTTGTTTGTGATATGATGTTATTTTAATTGAAAATGAACTAGAGAATAATTTTATAATAGATGAAAATATTTTTAATTATATGGATAAGTGAATTCATATTTTTAAATGGATAAGTGAAAATAATTATATATATTTAATGTTATGAATTGAAAATTAGAATGAATTTAAATGATGTGATTAGAATAAATTTAAATGTATAAGTGAAAATAATTATATTCAATGTTGTATGTAATTATAATGTTGTGAAATTAAAAATTAGAATGAATTTAAATAGTGTGAATTGATACCGTAAATAAATTATTTAATTTGAAAAACATAATTTAGAAATAATTATGATATGCTTTGATAAATAATTTAATAAGCAACAATTAAAGTTAGAATGGATTGAATTAATTAAAGAATTAAAATGTTGTAAATTGAGGATTAGAATAAATTTAAATAGTGTGAATTGATACCGTAAATAAATTATTTAATTTGAAAAACATAATTTAGTTAATTTGAAAAACATAATTTAGAAATAATTATGATATGGTTTGATAAATAATTTAATAAGCAACAATTAAAATTAGAATGGATTGAATTAATTAAAGAATTAAAAACTCAAATTAAATTGAATATATATTAATTGCATTCACAACATGTCGACTAAAAGCTCCTAGCCTAAACGGCACACAGGGGGCGCTCAAAGGCCTTCGAGACCGCGAGGTCCCGAGTTCGAACCCCACAAATCGCGAAAATGGCCAGATTTCCGAAAAATGGGGTGGCCCAGCGGTGGGGGATGGGTGTTGGTGGCCTATCGACCTGGGTTCGAAACCCAGTTTCGGCTTTTTTAAATTTTAATAAAAAGGCATCGGCAATAGGCCCGATGCAAAATGGCATCGGCAGTGGGCCCCGATGCCATTTGGCAACGGCGTTTGCCCCGATGCGAAATGGCATCGGCTGTCCCCGATGCGAAATGGCATCGGCAGTGGGCCCCGATGCCATTTGGTAACGGCGACCTGCCGATGCCATTTCGCATCGGTTTTCCCCAAATCCGATGCCATTTAAATGGCATCGACCATATTGGCATCGGCAGCTTTGCCGTTGCCTTCATCTTTGGGGACGACAGATCCGATGCCATTTCTCCATTATTTTGTAGTGTACATGTAATAGCAGGTCAACTTACATTATATTTTTGTAATATATGACATTAATTTATATATATTTATATCAATTAAAAACTTATTTGTTTTATATTTATTAATTTTAAAAAATTATGAATATTAAATAATATTTTTAAAATTTTGAAAATAAATTATGAATAATATTTAAAATACTAAATACATTAATTTTTTTTAAAAAATCTGCAAAATTTTAATATAAAAATTTAATAAATAAATAAATAATTCATTCATAAATAAATAAATTAATTATTAGAAAAATCAATTAAATTACCTAATTAATTATTAGAAAATTTATTAACTTACCTGATTAAAAAAATTATATTTACAAAATAAGTATTAAAAAATAATTTATTTATTTTAAAGTAATCAATTAAATATAAAAATTTATCTGAGTATTACACAAAGTGGATGTAACGACCCCAAATTTTTTAAGAAATAAACATAGATTTTTTTTTTTTAATATGGAGTAAGGGGGCATTACTACGCTTGAAAATAACCTAATAATTTAAATGAATGCAGCCATTCAAACCAAGGTGATCACCACCAAACCCTCAAAATAAGTTTGAAGGGACAACAACGGAAGTAAACTAGTAAGTAAGGTCCTTAAGAGTTTGCCTTACAATAAAATACTACAATTTCAAATAGTTAGCCAAAATAGAAATTCAAGTTTCAAAAGACATGGATTAAATGGTTGCACTTTCGAGATTGAGTGCTCACATCCACGTACCTTCAATCCTCCCGAACGCTTCCACCTGAAAGTGAAAGGGGTGAGCATTTGAAAAATACTCAATGGGTTCACTCAAACACCCACTCGATTAATATCATACAATCTACCGTAATAAAGGTCAACCATGGGGATCAATGTATATAATAAACATAAATTTGAGATTCATTCCTCTCAATCATAGCATTAAGTCACATAGCGATAACTCAAATTACATCTTTCAAGTATCATCAATCATATGACAACCATACAACACGTTCAACATCATGTTTTATATTAATAAATAGTGATAGTTATAATATAATACACGTAAGAGCACATCAATCTTGTTGGGGCACGCTTTACCCCGCTCGAGCATCTTGTTTGGGAGCTACCCGAATGTGATCTTTCGATCGAATCTTGTACGGTGTTACCCGTAATCTTATCATAGCTAGTACGGTTATTATCCGTATATCATACATCTTGCACGGTCTTGACCGTACATTATATCTTCACGTTTGTAACGTGCATGTATGAAAATATTCATGTTGCATACTTCTTCACATATGGACATGCATAATCATAAGCATTTATGTATCCATATAACATATTTAACACAAGTGAACATGCCTAATATCACATATCCATAAAGCATATATTCGACAAGTGAACATGAACACATTTATACACAAATTCACATAGGACATTTAATACAATAAATCACATGATATTTAAGGTAGGCATTGTAAAAGTCAACGAAAGTTACCCCACCTATTAGCTTGAAAAGTTAAACGGTATCCTCCCCTCTTAGTTCCAAGTCCTTTCCCACTTCTCGTTCCTTAAATCCTACAATAATAGTTCTACCACTTAGTCCTTAATTAAGATGAACAATAATTATAGTCTAAGTGTGTGTGGTTGTGATAGTGTACTTAAAAGAAGTAGAAATGTTGGACAAACATATAAATTAAAGGATTTAGGAAAAAAATGCATTCTCGTAAAAGTTTAAGGACTGAATGACAAATTTAAATAATCTGGAAGTTCAATATTTTAATGAAAAACAGTAGGTTTCAAAATTTGGGATTAAATGCCACTGATTTCATTCAAAACGGATGAAAAATGAACATTTTACGTGCATTTGAAGTTCTATAGGCATTGTTGCAAATTTATGAAAAATTTGTGACTTTTCTTAAATAAAATAGCGCATTTTCGTAAATAATAAAAATGCATTGACAAACTGGAAAAATATTTGACTTGGGCCAAAATGAAAATCCGAAAAATAACGTTTTGACCCCAAGATACAAATTTATCTACAAAACACAACTCGTAGTTTTATACCTCAATATTCAACCCCACAACTCATACCTCCACCATCTACCAGAAAAAGCTCCGGCAAGGTGGTCCACCAAAAAAAATAGGCGGCGCACCGACGGAGAGTCGCCGGAAAACGGGAGAGGGAGACGTATGAAAGAGAGAAGGAAAATAAAAAAGATCTAAAAGTTTTCAAACACTTTGACTGGACATAACTGGAGTTTTATAATTTCGATTTAAAAAATAAAATATGTTCTGGAAAGCTTATGAAAACATCTTTCAAACAAGACCAAAAACATAAAAATTGGACTTTTGTACTAAAAGTGAGAAGGAAAATAAAATAGATCTAAAAGTTTTCAAACACTTTGACTGGACATAACTGGAGTTTTATAACTTCGATTTAAAAAATAAATATGTTCTGGAAAGCTTATGAAAACAGCTTTCAAACAAGACCAAAAACATAAAAATCGAACTTTTTTACTAAAAGTTATGGCCTAAAGAACATGTTCCGACTATAAAGATTTTAACCCATCTTTGACCAGCCATAACTGGAGATCTAGAACCTAGTTGATTTTTATTTTTTCATATTATAATTTTTTAGATTTTATGAAAAATTATTTACTTATTTAAACATTATTCTCGATTTATTTTTAGATATTTTAAATTATTATTTAGTATTTTAACTAATATTCATAAATTTTTTTGTATTAATAAATATAAGTTAGTTTTTAATTGATATAAAAATATAAAAAGAAAATAAAATTTGACATGTTTGGTGACTTGCTATTGTAGGTAAAAGGACCGTTTTCAAAATTTGAGCAAACTTATTGGACCGAAATCAAAATGTGTAATCCGTCCGAACCAAATTCAAAATCAGTCCAACTTATTGGACTAAAAAAAAATTAATCCCTTAGAAGAAGAAAAAAATATAATTAAACTTAATATATATAATTAAAAAAAAAAAATTGGGCCTCACTTGCCTCCGTCACGTGATATGTATTTTATCATCTTTGATTTTATGATCGTTTGCAAATGTATTTTATTTTTTTTGCAGAATTTCTAATCTTCGATTTTATGGATTGGATAATATTATAGATTGTTACATAATTTCAAATTATTCAAAAAGTAATTCAAATGTTTTGAAGTAAATAAAAATATTATTAATACTATAATCCATTCAATCATTTATATATTCAGAAAGTGAATAAACGAAGGAATTTCAAATTAGTTCAAATTTAATTGAATATCATTATAATTAATACAAATTACGTTATTAAGTTTTTCTTACATTCACAAATCAAAATTCAAATATTTCACATTTTCAATATACTGTACATGATTACATATCTATACATATACGACAATAAAAGGTACGATGTATAAAAGAAAAAAAGAACTTAGAATCATAAGCTCACAGACTGAGTCTGAGGCCGGAGTGCCATTAAAACCTTGTTTGGGAAACATATATATATCTATCTATATATATATATAATAACAACATAGTATACTAAAAAAAAAACAGTTTCCCGCCATTTCAGATACTATTTTTGGAAAATCATTTTTTATACCCTTGCACGTGTTCTACATTAATAGTGTTTGTTGGTCCTAGAAGGAGTATATAACAAGTGTATGGGGGGGGGGGAATACACTTGTATGCAAATCTTTTCAAACTTTAACCAAACTGGTTTCAGCAAGGTTGTCCTGGACAACTCTTCTGATATGATTAACTCTTAAAAGATAATCAATCTACTAAGTACTATTGAGTACTTAGTTGAATAACTATCTAATTGAGTTATATGTGCGGAATAGTGGTTGGCCCTTT
Source organism: Galeopsis tetrahit (assembly GCA_963675135.1). NCBI lineage: Eukaryota > Viridiplantae > Streptophyta > Magnoliopsida > Lamiales > Lamiaceae > Galeopsis > Galeopsis tetrahit. Next base: position 52,908,585 of record OY776123.1, read on the forward strand.
AGTTTAAACTCCTTTAATTACTGAAATCTTCTTAAACACTTAAGCTGGTTTTTCAGGGAACTTGTCCAAAGCAGTTTTGCACAGTCTAGAATATAAGTCTTTGAAAGGTCAATTAGTGTGCTGTGAATGTATGTGTTGTTTGAATGAAAGTACTTTGAAAGTAAATCAACACAAGAGTTATAGTGGTTCAGAGACTCAAGCTCCTACATCCACTTTCCCTGATTTAACAGGATAATTCCTTCATTCTTGGAATTACTTGTTTTATAGTGCCAAGGTGCACTTGATCAACCACACCACTCCTTGGTGCTTTGATCCCTAGGATATCAGAGTCCTAATACTCTTTCTCAACTCAGAATTAAACTGTTCTTCTCTCAACAGTCAATTACTACCACTTCTACTACAACAACCTTCTATCTCTCTTTTAGAAAGGTATAAGGGTTGATGTTGGTTCCAACTAGTTTGAGATATCCTTTACAATGAGCTCAGTGTATAAGGATAGGATATCTCTCTAAGCTTTGTATGAATATACAATGTAGAATAGCTTAGAAGAAGTGTTCTGGAAACTTAGATGTTCTATGAAAGCTTAAAAGCTTTGAGCTTGTAGTTTCCTCTAGATTGCAGGATAGTTGGATTGTAGTTGGATCCTTTCAAATGGTCTCCACACTTCTGTATTTATAGAACAATTTGAGGATTTGCCCGTTGGAAAGACAGCCTCAAAATGCCTATATTTGTCTTCCTTGAACTCTGCAACTGGAAGACAGTTTCTTGAAAGTGACATGTCCTTAATTTGGGAAGTAAACGGCTGTGAGCATTTTGTCTTGACTTTGAAGCACTCTTCCCAATGTCTGACTTCAAGATTCACTTGATCAAACATGGACATCACTTCTGATGATTGGTCCTATGATAAGGACAACATTCCTTATCACTTGGACAATTCTTCTTATCAGTTAGCAGACTTTGCTTATCAGCAATGTTGGCTTTGCTCTTCAGATGACTTGGCTCTTTCTCTTTCCATGCATATATTTTGATGGTCTTTGAGCATTCATAGCTTTAGATCAGTAGCTTTGACCTTATCAGCACAGTTGGGCTTGTCTTGAAACTATTCTGGTTCAAGTGTGCTGAGACAATTCTGCTGTTCAAACCTTCTGAGCTTTGACATATACATTAGTAGACTTGGTCTCAATCCAATTGTTCTTCAGATAGGTTGCTGCATTATTGAGCTGACTTGATCAGCACAGTTGTCCAATAAGTGCTTTCAGCAGACTTAAGGTCAAATTGATTCTGAGCCTTGAGGGGACTTGATACTTGTGATCTTCTAGACATGTGTTCCCCCTCAACTTGTGCATCTAAATGTACTAAGAGCTGCCTAACATTCCAGCTTCTCAACTAGCCTTAAGCTACATGTTCTAACATTCCTAGAACATGTTCATTTCTTTTTTACTTATCTAAATGACATGTCTTAAAGGGGTTTTGGTATCTTAATCAAAACTTCTCATTTTATTCCCAACAATTTCCCCCTTTTTGATGATGCCAAAACCTATACAGTTTATGCAAAGGTGACTTGACTACACTTATTACATATGTCTTCAGTAGATGTGACTAAGGTCAAATTTCCTGAAAGAAACATGTTAGTGTACTCACAATTTAAGTGCATATAGATTTAAGTCAGGCAAGTTGAGACAATGAGATGTTATCTCTTGATTCACAGAATATTCAACTATCATTTATAAAATCATAGATCATTACAAGCATGATGATAGTTAAATAAACTTACCAGAGCATGAATCAGAGCAATTACATATCATTTGATCAGAGCAAAAAATAACTGAGACAACATATGATCAGAGCAAACAGAAACATGTGATCATAGTAAAGCATGAATCAGCAGACTTTGAACATATTCAGCAGAGATGACCAATTTAATAATATCAGCAGCCAAGAGCAAATATTCATCCAATTCAGCACTCAAGGCAAATAAGGGTCAGGAGGACTTAGCAGGTTCAGAGACTGTCTTCAGATGGTGGCACCATTCCATATTGTGCCCAAACTCTCTTCTTCAGCTCCATTGTCTCTTGGTTTGTACCCTTGGGCCCAAGCACCATCCTATTCAGCTTCAGGATCTCGAAGTACTCTTGGAATATCTGTGATTGGTCAATGAAGCCATCTTTCTTGGGAGGCATGTAAATGATTGGCTTAGGGGCATTGAACTCAATTCTTGCCATGTCTACAGCTGCAAGAAGTTGTTAATAGAGTTCTCTGTGATAGTCAATTATGAACTGAGTGAAAGTGGAGTTGGGATCTTCTTCCATCCATTTGCCTATAACATAGTAATCATAGAAAAACTCCCTCTTGGCCTCCTCCCAGTTGTCATTCAGCTGAATTGGAACCCATTTATCCATATGTGGATATTTGGTATCCATCTTTATCAGTAGCTGGGGCTTCAGTTTGCTGTAGGTGGCCCTCTTCCTCCTTGGCTTCTGGAAGTCTGCTCTTCTCTTGTCTCTAGCCCTGTTGGCTTCCATTATCTGAACCATTTTCACTTGAGCTCTCATCATGGCCAACTTTTACTGAGTTTCAGCATCTTTGCCATATCCTTCCACAAAGAGCTTGGATGGATCATTTGCTAGTACTGAAGTCTTTTTCTTTGGCTCAGCTCTAAAACCTTCTTCAAACAGTATCTCAACATTCTCTTGAGTTTTAGCAGGCTTGGGGCTTTCAGTAGACTCAGTTTCAGCAGATTTGTTAATCTCAGGAGATTTGCCCTCTTCAGCAGTCTTGTCCTTTTCAGCAGATTTGACCTTCTTAGAGGTAGGCACTTCTTCTTCTATTCTGAACTCAGTAGGTAGATCCAAGCTATTGGGAAAGTCAGTGAATGTTTCAGCTTTTCTCTTCTTTCCCTTAGCCTTCTTGATTTGCCCTCTAGTCTGGACACCTTCAGCAGTTTTGTCTAATCCTGACACTTCACCTCCAGGCCTTTGCTGAAGTCTTGCTCCTTCTTCCTGAGCAGATGCCATTGAGTTCTTTATGCTGGAACACGCCGGCGAAGGCGGTCCGTCACCAGGTTCGTTGTTGGGTACCAAACGTATAAAACGAATTGAAACATAAACAACATGCATCTAAAGCATAGTTTAGATCTGTTACCTTTGAAGATCGAGGCGTTGATTCCAATCTATGGATCTTCTAGTCTGTCTCCCAACCTTGTTCGAACACCGGGTGGACGGCGCGCTATCAAACGTGGAGAAGGCTGCCTTTAGTTCGTCTCTTTGAAACCTTAGCCGTTTTCTCAATTTCGTGTGTGCTAGGTTTCAAAACTATTTTGAGGCTCCTATTTATAATCTCCATAAGTTCATGGGCCAGACTAGGGATCCATTAGAAGGTATAGGGTTTGGGCTTCTTACAGGCCCAAATACTCTTATGTTTAGCCCAGAACATATAATTTGGCCCGAGAACATTAATTCATTCCACTAGAGAATTAATGTTGCACTCCCGTCCTATCCCGAACTGAATCAGGGCTTCTATTAGACTTTATAATTCCCCGTGTTTAAGATATCGCACGTCCATTAATTATTAAAGCTTCTGACTTCTTTAAATAATTAATTTCTATAATTCCTTGAGTAGTACCACTCAACCTTGTTGTCGTACAGATTAAATCCACCTGCAGGGTTTAATACGACAATCCTTTATGAGTTTCCTCAAGGGGACATCATTAGCCTAGGTGTACAGGACACGGTGCCCTAATGCCAATAAGTGGACATCATGCGAGCGATGCCACTACCTAAACTACGGAGCGTGAAAAATCTACCAAGATTCTCACCTATGGTACATCAAAGTAGTGAACAAGCACCCCGCACATCTAAATATCACACTTAGGGTTAAGAATCATAAAAGTCACCAAGACCTCTAGTTCTTCATAACAGTCAGAACAGAAGAACATGTCTTATCTGTGATCCATTCAATACGCCTCAGCGCACTAGTATAAACTAATGGCCAAGACAAACCACTAACAAGTTTATACTACAACTTAAACCAATAGTTTTGTCCATAACTATCTCAGTTGGGAATACTGTTTATATCTTACAAGGGACTGACAATGTGATCTTTTTTGTGATTACAAACCCACCACATCGTCTACAATGCAAGATAAGCAGACATACAAGTAATCACAAAGAATGCAATAATGTGAAAAACCATTTATTTCAGATAAAAGGAAATCGAATATACGTCACAAAAGCCCACTAAAAGTTTGCTTTACAGTATACACCAACACTTTAGAGCTATTGCCATCTGCTCTTTTTCATCTAAATCTTACAAATTCAAGAGTGCTTCCTCTTTTCATTTGGATTCAGGCATCTTTTCTTTTCCTTTGCTCCCTTCTCCAATGGTCAAGGCACCTTTTGCCCTTGCTCTTTCTCTTTCCCTCTTTTTGGCAGCATCAAAGCACTGGGGTTTGAGCTCACTCATTGTAGATGCCATAAGGGACTGTGCCAGGTTCAGAGATTTCATCTCCTCAAGCAGATATACATTCTCATCATGTATGTTCTGCATTCTATCACTACTCAAGCTTAGAAAAGCAAGAACAGGCTTCATTTTCTGCTCCACAACCTGCTCCATGGTTGTTTTGAGGGATGCATCAAGGTTGGCCTTAAGGAAATCCGTAAGGTTGGCCACTGCAGATTCAGCAATCTTGGCCATCACTTCTTGAGTAAACTTTTCTGAAGCTGCTTTGACCATAGCTAGCCTCATCTCCTCTGCTCTATTTTTTTGAAAGGCACTCTTCTTGCCCAATTCTTGCTTGACAACCAGCTTCAATGCCTTTACATTTTTGTTGTGATTGTCCATCAGCAGCTTTTGATCTGTTCTGACCTCCTTGGTGAAAGACTCCATGCTTTCCTTAGCTTTATGAACTTCAGTGGAGATGGTTTGCAAACCAGATTCTACTCCACTGATCCTTGCTCCAATGGTAGGTAACACCACTTCTTCAGAGCCAGTCAGCCTCATCTTTACTGATGCCAAGGTTCTACCTTGCTCAACCAAGGCCTCTAAATTCTCAGCATGGGCAATTTCCACTTGATGGAACAGAGTGTCCAACTTTGATAATTGCTCTCCAAGGATGGCTTGAGCTGAACTTGAATCAATGTGTATATGAGCATCTGTAAGAAGTTCACCAGCAAAAATTTGATCAAAAGTAACACCTGCAAAGTCAGAAAAATCAAAATTTTCAGCAAAAATACTCTCATCTCCCTCAATTTCTTTTGCATAGGACTCTGATACATCAGTAGTCTTCTTCTCATTTTCAACTAATTCTTTTCTTCCTTCATTAATAAGTTCCTCACAATCAGGGTCAGGCCTCCTCTCCTCGAGGGTTTCTTGAAGTTTAGATTTGACTTCAAGAATAACCTCCCCCTCCTCACTTATACCACCCTCATTTTGTGGTACACTCACTATTCTAGTGATGATCACATCTCTCTCATCTTCTACTCCCTCTGATTTTTTGACTAAAACTTCCTTTTCAACTCCACCACTTAAACCTGCAACTCCTTCACCCTCAATAGGGTTCAAAGAAGGCAGTTGTTGGGAGATCACAGTGCTTGGTTCTAAAGCCACTGAGTCATCCTGAATGGTTAAGAGCTGGTCAATGTCCAACTCTGCTGACACTGATGAGATCTTAACCAAACTAGCTTCTAGTGGGGAGGCCTCAACATCATTAAGCTGTGCCTTGGGTTCAGAAGAACCTTCATTGGCTGATGCATCTTTGGCTGTGTTACCATCTTTGGTCAACACCTCTGAAGATACAGAGCCCTTCCTATGATAGGTAAGATAATGAATTGTGGGCTTTTTGGGACCAGGGAGATTGGGATTTGTGGGATCATCCTTGCTATCATCATCATTAGAACTGCTATCAGGGTGCTTGAACCCTTTGGCAATTCTATAATTTTCTTCAGCAATTTTGTCTGCCACTAGCTTTGCAAAGACTTCCTCACCAGTCAGGAATCTTGTCTTGTTCACTCCTGCAAAGTGTAGCAGCCCACTCTCCTCTATTTGCCACCAGTTTGCACCCTTATCTTGTATAACTTGGGCAATCTCCATGATGGTCTTGTCTTTAACATCAACTAGAGCTCCCAAATCATGGAACTGCCTCTGCAATCTTGGGAATTCAGCAAGATTGGGATACAAACTATCCACAGTAGCTCTGGCTCCACCTCTGAGCATACCTTCATAAGTATACTCCTCCTCATCTCCACTGGATTAGGGACTTTGGGTTATAGGGGAGTTGGCTCTGGGTTCCGAAGGGTTGGCTTCAGGATTGGTTTTAGGGAGGTTAAGTTCAGAAGGATTGGGTTCAACAATGGTTCCTTCAGTTGCTTTTGAGAGCAATGGTTCTGAAGTGGTTTTGCTCAGGGGAGTTGGCTCAAATAGGGCAGCTTCTAGGAACCTAGAGTAATTCAGCATGGATGAGTCAAGTGGTGACTATAACCTTGACTCATCTACTGCAATATCAGCTAACACATCAATGGACCCTCTTTGTGCAGCTCCCTCAGGGGAATATCTCTTTGTGAGGTTCAGGGGGATGATAGGTTGATTTTGTGGGGTTATATGGGTGTCAGGAGAGTTGGCCTCAAAGGTTTGGGTTTCAGGAAGCTTGGATTCTGGAGTTCCACTTTCAGGGGAGTTGGATTTGGACTTAGACTTAGACTTTGTTCTACTTTCAGCTCTACTTTCCCTTAGAGCTACTTGCAAAGTCTTCTCCTCCTGAAGCTCTAACATCTTTTCAGAAGGCTTGGCCCTTCTCTTGCTAGCTCTTGAGCTTCCACTCCCTTCTTCCTCAGGGTCAACTTCCCTGATCCTCTTCTGACTCTTTTTCTTTTTCACCACCATGGGGAACTTTTCCCTTATCTCTCTAGAGTCTGAAGGCACACTTACACCTTCTTTAGCAACCTTGTCCACTTCTGCTGAAGTTGCTGAATCATCTTCTTCAAGGATTTTGGACACCTTCTTTGTTTTGACAGCCCCTTCCTTGGTTCTAGTTTTCGGATTTGGCTTCTTCCCTTCCTCCACTTCAGCAGGTTTGGCCAATTGTTGTCTCCTTTGTTCAGACTTCTTAGACAGTTTTCTGAACATGATTTTCTGGGCTGGAAGGGGCTTTGCAAAAGTCTGTATTTCTGAATAATGGGAGAATCTCTCAATCAGCAGACCTGCCCTTGTGCAGTATTTCAACTTGCCCTCCAACACAACCTTCATGTGAGCCTTCACCTTGAACTTGGATTTCTCCTTCATCATCTCTCCCATGATGAAGTCTCTCCAATTGAACTTGATGCCCTTGTCACTGACATCAATGACATCAGCCATTATCCTTATTCTAGGTGCACTTACTTGTTCTAAGCTTTCAGTGTTGCTTAGAAGACTCTTTGTCACTACTTCAAATAGAGTTAAAAACTCAGGTTTGAGTGTGTTCTTGTGTTGGGTTGAGGAGATTGGACCTGGAACAAGCAGCCATTCTTGAGCAATTTCTTGCTCATGCCCTGTGCCATAGATTTCTGGATTCCTTCCTTCAGAGGGCAATCCATAGGCACCTTCAAGGTCCTCTACAAAAAATTTGACTCTGTGTGACTTCTCCTCTTCATCTCCCTCAGCAACATAAGTCAATCTGGTTGAAACTTCTCCTCCATTGGCCTTTCTTTTCCATTTAAGGAAGGCAAAGAATTCTGCCATGTATTGCTCCAAACAAGAACTGGGCTTTTCTTGCATAAACTTCTGAAGTCCAGCTCTTCTCAGCCATCTTAAGGTGAGGGTGATTTCTGGAGCTTCACTCTCAAAAGAGATAATAGGCTCAAAGATGAGGTTGTTTTTATGACTGAGATAGTTGAAATCAAGGTCTAATTCATTGTTGGAGAAATCTACCATCATCTCTGGTCTTACTTTGGGTGCTATTGATAGAACAGTGAAGAGCTTTGAGAGGGTTTGAAGATTAGGGTTTCAAAGGTGATAGGATGCGTGGGGAAGAAATGAAACTTGGGGGCTTCTTAAGACTTGGAGTATATTCTAAAAAGAATGTTTGTCATTGAGTAGGTAAGTCTTAAGGTAATTCAAAGGTTTACAAATGAGGAAATCAAATTTTGAATGGCCAGGATTGATTCAGGGGAGTTGGCTAAAATTTGATCCAACGGTTAAAACCAATGGAACAGTTTTGAAAACTGTTTTTATTTAAAACGTGGGAAGGAGTTAAGGTTTGTTAATGGCTGGGGGGTTTTCAAGAAGGATTGTGGGCTACAATTGTTTAATGCAAACAAGAGTTAAATCTTGGCATTTAATGCATTGAAAGTGACTTTTTGGGTAGGGGACAAATTAAATCTTTGTAAAGGTGATGGCTTTAAGAGGAATGGGACAGCCATAGGCAATGATTACCCAAAATAGGTGCTTATCAGACCAAGATTTGGTTTGATAGCCAAGACAACTTATCTGACCCCACTTGGACAAGTGTCCTGAACCCTCATGGACAAGTGTCCTGAAGTGAGCTCTGCTCAACTTCTCTGATGAGATTTGGGTCATCTCTTCTGAATTTCAGTAGACTTGACCAAGTCTGCTGGAGATCACTTTTAGTTCCCCCTTCATTGATGACCTCCATTGGGCTTACTTGTCCAACTTCCCTAGATCAAGAAGTCCCAATTCTGTTGAAAGTTCCAAGAACCTTGCTTCAGCCAGTGGCTTTGTCAAAATATCAGCCTTTTGGTGATCTGTGTGAATTTTCACCAATTTGATGTCCTTCTTCTCCACATGGTCTCTAATGAAGTGATGCTTGATATCCACATGCTTGCATCTTGTGTGTAACACTGGATTTTGTGAGATTTCTATAGCACTGTTGTTATCACAGAAGATTGGCACTTCAGTAGAGTTGACATTGTAGTCTCTAAGTTGTTGTCTCAACCAAAGTATTTGAGCACAACAACTTCCAGCTGCAACATATTCAGCTTCAGTAGTGGAAGTAGCCACAATGTTCTGCTTCTTTGAGAACCAAGAGATGAGTTTGTTTCCCAAGAATTGGCATGTTCCTGAAGTGGACTTCCTATCAATTCTGCATCCTCCATAATCAACATCTGAGTAGCCAGTTAAGTCAATGTTGTCATCAGCAGGGTACCAAAGGCCTAAATTCTCAGTGCCTTTGAGATACCTCAAGATCCTCTTAGCAGCCTCTAGGTGGCTCTTCTTAGGATTTGCTTGAAACCTTGCACACACACCTACTGCAAAGGTGATGTCAGGCCTGCTAGCAATGAGATAGAGGAGGGAACCAATGATTCCTCTATATTCAGTAGAGTTGGTTGGAACACCACTCTCATCTGGATCCATTTTCCAATTAGTGTTCATTGGGATCCTTACTGGCTTGCTAGTAGCACACCCAAATTTTTTGATCATTTCTCAAGTGTACTTAGCTTGGTTGATGAATATTCCTTCCTTTGATTGCTTGACTTGTAGACCCAAGAAGAAATTCATCAGCCCCATCATTGACATCTCAAACTTGCTTTGCATGAGTTTTGAGAACTTCTCACACATCTTCTCATTTGGGGATCCAAATATGATGTCATCAACATATATTTGGACAAGCAAGATGTCATCCCCTTCACAGATTCTGAACAGAGTTCTGTCTACTGTTCCTTTGACAAATCCATGATCCAACAGAAACTGTGAGAGTGTATCATACCAAGCTCTTGGAGCTTGCTTAAATCCATAGAGAGCTTTCTTCAGTGTGTAGACTTGGTTTCCTATTTCAAAACCAGAAGGTTGCTCTACATAGACTTCTTCCTTCAGCACTCCATTCAAGAAGGCACTCTTGACATCCATTTGATAGACTTTGAACCTCTTGTGGGCAGCATAGGCTAGGAATAGCCTTATTGCTTCAAGCCTTGCCACTGGTGCAAAAGTCTCATCATAGTCAATGCCTTCAGATTGACAATAACCTTTGGCCACCAATCTGACCTTATTTCTGTCTATCACATCATTCTCATTCTTCTTATTCTTGAACACCCACTTGGTTCCAATAACATCTTGATGTGAAGGTCAATCCACCAGTTCCCAAACATCATTTCTTGTGAACTGGTTCAGCTCCTCTTGCATGGCTGTAATCCAGTTTGCATCTTGAAGTGCTTCATCAATATCCTTTGGTTCCTATTCTGATAGGAAACAACAAAATAAAGCACTTTCACCATGAAATCTTCTAGTTTTGACTCCTACACTTGGATCACCAAGTATCAGGTCAGTAGGATGGTCAGATAACCAAGTCCTTCTTTTCCTGATCCCTTCAGTAGAGTTGTCCTCTACTAAGGTTGAGTCACAAGGATTATAAAATTCAGGGAAATTCAATGCAGGATCTAATTCAGGATCATATTCAGGGGTGTTGTCCCCAATGTCAGGGACATTGGCATTTTCAACATTAATGTTTCCCCCTTGAATATTGGATCCATTAACTACCTCAGTAGAGCCTGCTTCTTCATTGGTAGTTGTTACCTGATTATGAACTGAGATTGGGTCATTCAGTTCAACATTTCCTTCAGTGGGGTTTGCCTCAGGAGTATTGCCTTCAGGAGTGTTGTCTAGTCTAGTGATTTCAAGAGGATTGGCCTGGACAACATCTATGAACATAGTATATTTGTCTGTTAAGCTCAGTCTGGTTGTGCTTTGTGTGATTTCATCAGTATCCAGGTTCTTGTACCTGATCTCAAAGATAGATTCATCAAACACAACATGGGGTGTTTCTTCCACAATGAGGCTTTTACAGTTGTAGACTCTGAAGGCTCTACTGATTTGCGAATATCCAAGAAATATCCCTTCATCAGCTTTGCTATCAAAGGCTTTCAACTGCTCTTTCCCATTGTTGTGAATGAATCACTTACAACCAAATATGTGAAAGTAAGATACTTTATGCAATCTTCCTTTCCAGAGTTCATAAGGGGTTTTGCCTTGTCCCTTAGTAATCAAACATCTATTCTGAGTATAGCATACAGTGTTTATAGCTTCAGCCCAAAACCTCTTAGGTAGATTTGAATCAGCAATCAAGGTTCTAGCAGCTTCTTTAAGAGTTCTATTTCTTCTTTATGTTACCCCATTCTACTGAGGGGTTCTAGCTGCTGAAGTTTCATGGGCTATTCCATTCATAGTACAATACTCATTGATGTATGAATTAATGAACTCAGTGCCTTTATCAGATCTTATCTTGATTATGTTAAGGCTTTTCTCATTAGACAATCTCTTTAACAGTTGAGGGAGTTTGACTTGAGTTTCCTTCTTATTAAGGAGAAATACTACCCATGTGAACCTAGAGAAGTCATCTACTACAACCAGTGTATATTTTCTACCATTTATACTTGCAGGGGTAATTGGTCCAAATAAGTCCATATGTAACAGTTCAAGTACCCTTTCAGTAGAGATGACTAGTTTCCCTTTAAATGAAGCTTTAATCTGTTTTCCTTCTTGGCATGGTTTGCAAACATGCTCTTTAATGAAAACTTCATTAGGCAGTCCTTTAACTAATGCATTTCTAGCAAGCTTGTTCATGGATTTAAAGTTCAGGTGGTTTAGCCTTTTATGCCATAACCAACTTTGTTCATTTGAGCTTTTGGCAATAAAGCATGCAACATCAGTAGACTTGTCCCAGTCAGCAAAATACACATTCCCTTTCCTAGTTCCAGTCAGTAAGGTTTGTTGAGTGTTATCTTTGATTAAGCACTTTTACTAGTGAACTCAACATTGTATCCTTTATCACAGAACTGACTTATACTTAGGAGATTATATTTGAGACCAGCCACATAAGATACATTGGATACCTTGATATTACCAATTATCAAGGTACCATAACCTTTTGTAGTTGCTTGTGAGCTATCTCCAAAGGTGACATTAGGGCCTTCCTTTTCAATAAATTCAGTGAGGAGGTTCTTGTTTCCAGTCATGTGCCTTGAACATCCACTGTCCAAGTACCATGCTAGCTTTTTGTTCATGCTCCTTAGCTTCTTCTGGCCCATAGGTACCTGCAATTATCAAGCTTTAGGTACCCTTAGAATTTTGGGTCCTGAGAGGTTAGCTGTACCTTTAGGAACTCAAACTTGCCTAATTACCCTGATTGATTCAAGGTGGCTAAGTTGTTTTCCTCTAGCATCTACATACACAATTTTTCCCTTAAATGCCTTTGGGAAAGAATGTGTGAAAGTGTTGACTCTGTAAGTTTCAGGAGAGTTGTCATATCTCCTGAACTTATGAGTTCTTTGTGATACTTGAGGGAATCTTTGAGGATGGGCATATAGATGATCATTACCCTTAGGCATGAAGGGTTTTGGTTGTCTCATTTTATTGTACCCTTGAGTAGAGTTGACCATGGGTCTGTTCAGCTGAGGTTTCCTCAGGGGAGTTGGCCTAGGCTGAACATACCTTGGACAACCTCTCTGAATATTGTTCAGATGAGTTGCCCTACCACTGGGTCTACTCTGTTGAACAACATTCCTCTTGTGTTCAGGGACTTTGGCCTTTTCCTTAGGTATGAGCCTAGTTCCCTGAAGCACTTGAGTGGGCATCTCATACATTTTGCCCTTCCCATTGTTCAGTGACTGATTTAATCCATTTTCAGCTTGTTGTGCCACTGATCTAACAAAGACTCTCTTAGTGTTACTTGTTGAAGCAACACTAAGACAAGGTGAAGATTCGAATGGATCATATCCCAATCCACTCTTTTGAGCCATAGGTCTTTGGAAGCTTTGAATTTCCTCTATTGCTCTAGAGGATTTATTCATTGCAGACATCTTAATTTTCAGGCTCTCTTCACTTGATTTAAGAATATCATATTCATGTGAGAGGTTATCAAATTTAGCTTGAAGAATTTTTAGCTCAAAGCCCTTTCTCTTCTGAGTAAGCAGTTGCTCATCAATCTGCTTTTGTTGGTCAACTATCCTGAGAGAAGCTTCATCAAGTTCTCTCAAGACTTGTTGATACAACTCAGTAGACTTGACATCAACTACTGACTTAGAAGGTTTTGCAAGTTCAATGGATAGTCTTTCATTCTCTCTCACACAATTGTCATGAAATTCTTGTAACTTAGTGAAATCTTCCATCAACTTTCCAAAAGAAAGTTTCAAGTTGACTTCACTTGTGTTTTGTGATAGAAATGATGGTGAGCTAGAAGTAGAAGATACCTCATCATCTTATATGGCCATGTTGCACACATCATCATCATCACTGTTTGAGAACAGTCCATCATCAGAAGAGTTGAAGCTTTCACCACTTTCAGACTCATCACCAGCCATCATGGCCTTTCTATTGGTGAACTTTTTGTCTCTTTTAGCTTGCCTCTCCTTTCTTTCCTTAGAGCTGAGTTCAGGGAAATCATACTGAAAGTGCCCTTTCTTTTTGCAGTTGTAGCATAGGTCTTCATCATCATCCTTCTTTGAATCATCTCTTCTTCTAGATGATGAAGGTTCAGCTCTGCTGGACTTTCTCCTATCAAAGTACTTGTCCTCTGATCTTCTTTCTTCAGGCCTTTTGTCCTCAGCCTTGGCTTCAGGAGAGTTGTACCTTCTCCTGACCTTATTGTCTTGGTAGAATTTCTTGTATCTACCAAACCTTGAATTGAGTTTGTCAAACCTCCTAGCCATGAGGGCTAATTCTTCCTTCATTTCAGCCTTTGAGACTGACTTTGATGATCTTGGAGTGGACTGCATCTCAGGTTCAGCAGTTTTGGCTTTGAATGCCACTCATTTTGTTGGTAAGGAAGGTTCCTCAGCAGGCTTTCTTCTGTTGAGGTCAAACTCATAAGCTTTGAGTTCTGAGAAGACTTGTTGTATGGGCATGGTGGAGAGATCTTTGGTATTCTGCATCATTACAGAATATACATCCCACTTTTGAGTGAGACTTCTTAGGATCTTTAGTGAAACTTCTCTCTCGGAGTACACCTTGCCCAGTGAGTTGATTTCATTCATTATATCAGTGAATCTACCAACAAATTTATCAATGGACTCCTCAGGCTCCATTGTGAAATGCTCAAATTTCTGCACAGCTACTTGGAGCTTGTTCTCCTTGATCTTATTTGTACCCTCGCACATCTCAGCAAGAGTATCCCAAATTTCTTTGGCAGTTGTGCAGTGGTAGAATCTCCCCATTATTGCATCTGGGATGGTTTGATACAAAGTGTTCATGGCAAGATAATTCAGGTTGTGCCTCCTTCTTTCTTCATTAGTGAGGTCATCTTCATCCTTGGGAATCTCCTCCCTTACATCATCTCTTTGAGCTTGAGTGATTTTGGGATTAATTTGAGTAAAGATAAATGGACCTCTTGTGATGACTCTAAGCATCTCATTGTGAAGGCAGGCAAGATGAGCTCTCATCCTGATTTTCCAGAAGTCATAGTTCTCAATTGAGAACATTGGTAGTTTATGATGTGAAATGTGATTGACTAGATCAGGAGCCATATTGTTGATGCCTTGAACAACATCATGAGGAACATCAGCATTATTGATGTTGTCAGCCATATTTTAGATAAGAAAGTGTTAGACAACAAATAATAAGATATCAGAAAGATCAGTTCAGTGACCACACTAAAATGTGACTTTGAAAATCAAAATGGATTTTCAGAAGCAGTGGTCTTTGAACCCCTGCTCTGATACCATTTGTTGGTCCTAGAAGGAGTATATAACAAGTGTATGGAGGGGGGGGGGGGGAGGAATACACTTGTATGCAAATCTTTTCAAACTTTAACCAAACTAGTTTCAGCAAGGTTGTCCTGGACAACTCTTCTGATATGATTAACTCTTAATAGATAATCAATCTACTAAGTACTATTGAGTACTTAATTGAATAACTATCTAATTGAGTTATATGTGCGGAATAGTTGTTGGCCCTTTAGTTTAAACTCTTTTAATTACTGAAATCTTCTTAAACACTTAAGCTGGTTTTTCAGGGAACTTGTCCAAAGCAGTTTTGCACAGTCTAGAATATAAGTCTTTGAAAGGTCAATTAGTGTGCTGTGAATGTATGTGTTGTTTGAATGAAAGTATTTTGAAAGTAAATCAACACAAGAGTTATAGTGGTTCAGAGACTCAAGCTCCTACATCCACTTTCCCTGATTTAACAGGATAATTCCTGCACTCTTGGAATTACTTGTTTTATAGTGCCAAGGTGAACTTGATCAACCACACCACTCATTGGTGCCTTGATCCCTAGGATATCAGAGTCCTAGTACTCTTTCTCAACTCAGAATTGAACTGTTTTTCTCTCAACAGTCAATTCCTATCACTTCTACTAAAACAACCTTCTATCTCTCTTTTAGAAAGGTATAAGGGTTGATGTTGGTTCCAACTAGTTTGAGATATCCTTTACAATGAGCTCAGTGTATAAGGATAGGATATCTCTCTAAGCTTTGTATGAATATACAATGTAGAATAGCTTAGAAGAAGTGTTCTGGAAACTTAGATGTTCTATGAAAGCTTGAAAGCTTTGAGCTTGTAGTTTCCTCTAGATTGCAGGATAGTTGGTAGGGGTGTGCAACGCAACCGAACCGAACCGAAATTGAAAAACCGAAACCGAACCGAATTTCATTACAATTAACCGAAACCGAACCACACTAAGGTAAAACTGAAAATAACCGAACCGAATAATTCGGTTCGGTTTCGGTAAAAACTGAAAACCGAAATAAAAACCGAAAATACCTAACAATTATGAAATTTTAAATAAATGTCCAAATAATACAAATAAACATTTAACAAACATTTATGATTTAATAAATTCTCAGCAAATTTTATCAAAATTTATTAAATTTAACATACTAACATTAACTAAACAAGTAAATGAAAAGTGCCTGTGCTGTGCGAGACGTTTCAATTGGAACTTCTGGAACTTCTGTGTGCCTCTGTGCACCAGCTGGTGCGTGCGTAGGTTGGGTGAAATGGTGGGGTGGAGTGAGTGGGTGTGAGGCGCATAATAGGAAGAAAATGAATTAGGGTTAAATGAAATTAGGTTTAGGGTATTTATATGTCACCCAATTCAGTTCGGTTTTCGGTTAACCGAATTTTTCGCTAATAAAACCGAAACCGAAATCTATGAAAAATGCTAACCGAACCGAAACCGAAAAACCGAACCGAATTCATATTTCGGTTCGGTTCAGTTTTTCGGTTTTTTTCGATTTTTGCTCACCCCTAATAGTTGGATTGTAGTTGGATGCTTTCAAATGGTCTCCACACTTCTGTATTTATAGAACAATTTGAGGATTTGCCCGTTGGAAAGACAGCCTCAAAATGCCTATATTTGTCTTCCTTGAACTCTGCAACTGGAAGACAGTTTCTTGAAAGTGACATGTCCTTAATCTGACTTCAAGATTCACTTGATCAAACATGGACATCACTTCTGATGATTGGTCCTATGACAAGGACAACATTCCTTATCACTTGGACAATTCTTCTTATCAGTCAGCAGACTTTGCTTATCAGCAATGTTGGCTTTGCTCTTCAGATGACTTGGCTCTTTCTCTTTCCATGCATATATTTTGATGGTCTTTGAGCATTCATAGCTTTAGATCAGTAGCTTTGACCTTATCAGCACAGTTGGGCTTGTCTTGAAACTATTCTGGTTCAAGTGTGCTGAGACAATTCTGCTGTTCAAACCTTCTAAGCTTTGACATATACATCAGTAGACTTGGTCTTGATGATGCATTCAATCCAATTGTTCTCCAGATAGGTTGCTGTATTACTGAGCTGAATTGATCAACACAGTTGTCCAATAAGTGCTTTCAGCAGACTTAAGGTCAAATTGATTCTGAGCCTTGAGGGGACTTGATACTTGTGATCTTCTAGACATGTGTTCCCCCTCAACTTGTGCATCTAAATGTACTAAGAGCTGCCTAACATTCTAGCTTCTCAACTAGCCCTAAGCTACATGTTCTAACATTCCTAGAACATGTTCATTTCTTTTTTACTTATCTAAATGGCATGTCTTAAAGGGGTTTTGGTATCTTAATCAAAACTTCTCATTTTATTCCCGACAGTGCTCATTCCCATTTTTCGAGAAGGCTTTTGGCTTTCTCAGTAAGCAAACTCTAGGTCTTTTAGTTTTTTTTTAACGAGTAGAAGATGTTTCATATAACCACGAGTACAAGGGGTACTCAACACATATATATACAAGTTAGTATATTTTGTATTACACAAGAATGTTTGAACTCCTGCCTCCAAAACTTACAAAATTACTCAATAATGCGTAGAAATGGGTCGTATAACGAGGCTGAAATTGATGAATTTGATGCCAAAGCCTTTTGTCCTCCTAGCCATGACCACATGTTGATTTTTATCTTCTCCAATGTCTTCTTTAGGTCTTGCATTTCTCCTTTGAATCACTTTGCATTTCTACTGTTCCATAATTCTCAGATGACGCATGTCCAAAGACTTGACATGAATTTCTTCCTCGCATTTCCATATCTAAGTGCCTCGGTATGTTTTATAGAATGAATACCAATGTTTATATGTGGTACCGTGCTAACCTTGAGCCAATTATAACACTCCCTCCATATTGTTGCTGCGAAATTGTACTCCATGAGCAAGTGATTGTTGCTCTCCATAGCATGTTCGCATATCGAGCACCTCGCCTCTTCGTCTAAAATTGGAATTCCTCTTTTTCTTAGGTTGTACGTAATTGCTAGCCTCCCTTTGAGTTCCTTCCACACGATCGTTTGTACTTTTCAAGGCACATTATTTTTCCATAAATTCGCAAACTCTGGTTTATCATCGGCCTCCTCATCCCCAATTTACATCTCCTTGATGAGGTTCATATATGTTGTGCTTGTCGAGTAGGCTCCGGTTGGTGCAAGTGTCCAGCTCCATGAGTCCTCGTATCCCTGGAATAATTTGTTCCTATCTAACAATGCATACAGATCGATTAGATAAGCAGCTTTGTCGGCGTTACGGTCCCTAGTCCATTCCCACTCCCACTGCCACCCATCTCCTCCCCAACCTCTCATGATACTGATCTTAGCTTCTTGCTGATATTAAAAAGACATGAGAATCTTTCTCTAAGGTTTCATACTCCCTCTACCCAATAATCATTTCAAAACAAAGTGTGCTCTCCATTTCCCACCACTCTTCGAATCCTATGCCTAGCCCCTCTCCCACCTATCCTCTCGTATACATTTTGTAATTCTTTCCACTAGCTTGACTCACTAGCTCTATGACTCCCTCTCCAACGGCTAACAAGTTCTTCGTTCACTAACCCCCCATATCTCGATAACAACACTCGCACCCATAAGCTATTTTCCTCCGTTATAAGCTGCCAAATCCATTTACCTAGAAGTGAAATATTGAAATAATTGAGATCTCTAATGCTTAATCTCTCTTTTCTTTTTTCTCTGCACACCTCCTCCTGACCTACCCATGGTATTTTCCTATTCCCCCATCCCCCCCCACACACACAAGAAATTTCTCTGTAATTTCCTAATATCACTCGCAATAGATTTTGGTAGCTTGAAAAAAGATAGATAATACGTTGGGACTGCTGAAAATACAGCCTGAACGAGAGTAGCTCTTCGACCCATTGAGATGTGTTTGTCCTTCCAACCTGCTAATTTTCCTTGAATTTTCTTTATCATTCCGACCCATGTCGAGGTTTTGTGATGGTTTAAGCCCACGTTCATTCCCAGAAACGTCGCCATCTCCCGTTTCTCGTTGTCTCTTATATGAATGCCGACTAAATTACATTTATTGAAGGGGAAAAACTCTCTAGTACAATGGGGTGACTTCTATTTTTTTTGAATGGCAGAAGGCCTTTCAATTTATTAGCATGAGCAAACGACGTGGGGAAGGCTTTCCACAAAATTAGGGAGCTCGACCCAAATAGATGGACTAGGATAAAATTTAGCGGCTCTAGAAATATGATGAGCATAATAATTGACTCTTCGATTAACCCAAGTAATAGATAATTCAAGAAAATAATCAATGAAATTATGACAACTTTGCATGATACTTCCCAACGGGGACAAATCCGACCGTGCATTCCTCCATGCATTATGCACTAATTGAGAGTCAGTCTCGATAATCACTCGGTAGATCCCCATGGCTTCTCCTTCCTCCACCCGATAATTGCCAGGAATCATCATTGAACGACACATAATAAAATCCCCTCTCTCATCATGAATGATCATCCCAAAACCCATTTCTGACGATTCGCTAAAGAAGGTTGTATCAACATTCAACTTTACAAAGCCCATCGGGGGTTTATGCCAAGCTTCACATCTTGCGCTTGATTGTCTACGAACCCGCTTATATTTCGCCTCCTTCCATTCACGTTGGGTGTTCGCAGCAACTGAAGCTATAAGATTAGCGTTAATCTTCTTACCGTTCCATAACATGTTATTCCTCTCATGCCACAAGCTCTATAATATGCATGCAATCCATTCCACTCTCTCCTTATCAGTCCCACTAAGTAGTTCGAAGATTAATTCAGAGGTTGACTCGATTCTGGGCATTACAGCCTCAATAGCTGTCCATAATCCAGCTCTCCCCCAAGCAGTCAACGCATATTCACAATAAAAAAATACATGCCAAACATCCTATTGAGGGCCACCACACATTACACATGTCTTTACATCCACCACTCTCATTTGATACAGCGCACACATCGTGGTTAAGAAACCCCGACACATTCTCCAAATGCATGAAACCACATTGGGAGGAGCACTTAAACTCCATACTTTGCCCCAAGCTCCTTCATGTTCGCCCACCTCATCACGGACCAAAGAAGCCGCCAATTTATAAGCAGCTTTAACTGAATACTGCCCATCACGAGCAAAGTGCCAGCAGAGACGATCCATACTGTCCCCAGGTGGGATCGACGTACGCAAGATTCATCGGACATCTTCTTCACAAAATAATTGATCAATCAGTGCTCTATTCCAAGTTGAGGTACCTGAGATGAAAAGCTCGGAAAACCTAAGGTCTTCAAAGCCCCGAATACATGGGGTAAGTGGCCAAAAGTTCTGATCATCATCTATCCAAGGCTGCCCCCACACCCTAATGTGGTTCCCATTACCGACTTTCCACCTCGTTCCCCTACGAATTAAATCCTTCGCCTCCCATATGCTCCGCCAGGTATAGTTGGGGTTATTCCCTAATTTCGACAATAAAAAATTGTCGTTATGAATGGGTGACTTCTATTACAAATTAATACAATCAGTTTAGATGAATTACTCTCCAATACAAAATGCCCCCTAAAATGTCTATTTTGCCCCTATCCCCAAATTACTAAGCAATACAAAATTTTAGAAGTCATGATCAAATTTATACCTTTAAAAAGTAATTATAGATACTATTCATCCTATCATCTTTAGTAAAAAGTGAGTTGAAACAATACTTCACTTTCATTCTTCTATTCTTTCAATCTATAAATTACTTTTATTCAGATTTTTTAATTTATATTTTATTCAAATTTCTTTATTTAAATTTTTTTATTCATAATTTTTTATTTCAAGTTTTTATTCCGTTTTTAAATTTTAAAAGATTTGTTTACATCATTTTAAAATAAATATTTTAAATTATAGAACAAATTTTTACATAATTTAAATATTCAAATTATTTTTATATTTATAAAATATTACTCCCTCCGTCCCCGAAAAGTTTGCGGGGAATCTTGAACACATGGATTAAGAAAAAAGTGTAATGATGAAAATGTTGAGGGGTAATTTTGTAAACTTTTATATATAAAGTAAATAAAGTAGGTGGGTTGAGTGTATGGTGGGTCCCAAAAGTAATAGCATGAAGGGTAAATAAGTGTATATTGTGAGGGTGGAGATTGTGATGATTATTTCTATTTTGGGGTATGCAAACTTTTGGGGGACAAACAAAAAAGGAAAGTATGAAAAATTTTCAGGGACGGAGGGAGTATAAAATAATTTTTTTACAAAATTTAAATTTCAAAGAATAGTACATTAAATAAAGATTTTTTTACTGATTTTTTTTTAAACATTTTTTAATTAAAACTTTTTTATTAAAAATTTTTAATTCAGATTTTTTTATTAAAAAATTTAATAAACATTGTACGGACAATATACACATTGCACATTTACACATACATTGCACATTTTTTTTAAATTCAAAATTAATGAATTCAACAAGCTTTGATTCCCTACATGCCTGTATTTAATGCACCAAAAATCGAAACCAAACAATCCTTACAAGGAAACAGTATCACCCCCTTTCTCTATATTTAAGAAAATTAGAAAGTCCATAAAATTTACACTAATTTAGAGAGAGAAATGATGGATTTGGAAGTAAGAAGATGGACGACATTGGGGGTTATAGGCACAATTTATGAAGAAGAAAATGAAAGATTCTTCTTCTTTATCATTTTCATTGGGATTTTCTTTATCATAACTAAATAAAATATAATTAAACAAATAGAAAATAGAGAGTCCCACCTCAAATCAAGAGACCCTTTTGGAAGTTAATCATGCTCAGATCTCCTCTCCCTCGTCTTGGCTGGTCGTCGTGGATTTGGAGTTCCTTCATTCCGATGTGTCTTTCTACGGTTATTTGGAGGGCGATATGGGGCAAGCTCCCTACTTCTGATTGGCTGGTCTCATTTGGGATTCACGGTCCTTCGATGTGTATGTTCTGTCGTAGAGACTCTGAGTCTTTAGACCACTTGTTAGCTCACTGTCCATTCACTCTGGAGATTCTTCAGCATCTGACTCAGCTTTTTGGAGTTACGATCCACACGGGGATCAGCTTTCTTGATATCTTCCTCCAGGCTACCAGAGTTCGCTTGGGTCCGCAGTCCTTGGAGTTATGGAGAGCGGCATTTGTCACTACAGTTTGGGCTATTTGGGCTCTACGGAACAGGGTGGTCTTTGATGGGGTCTCTCCTTCAGTCAGACGATGCATGGCGCAAATCGTTGCTGGTATTAGGGAAGCCAATAACATCTCTCGGGGTTACTCTGACGGTTTAGTTCGGGATCTTTTGATTACCAGGTCTCTTGGTGTATTGGGCAGGCACAAGCCGACTCGTCAGGGTTCGTCTGTTAGATGGATCCCACCGGATCCGGATTGGTACAAGATCAACACAGACGGCAGTGCAACATCCTCTCCAGGTAGTTTACATGCAGGGGCGGTGTTTAGGAACTTTAGGGGGTTCTTTGTTGCGGCTATTACCCAAGAGGTTGGTTGGGGTACTCCTTTTGAGGCGGAGTTAGCAGCGACACTCATTGCTATTCAGTATGCACATTCCCAAGGGTGGCGGTTCTTATGGATCGAGTGGGACTCCAGTCTGACAATTAGCACTTTGATGAGCTCTAATCCTTCTGTTCCTTGGCGTCTGCAGGGTCTCTGGAGTCAGGTTCATCCTCTTACCACAGACATGCACATTCGGTCTTCTCACACTTTTAGAGAGGCCAACCAGGCGGCTGACGCAGTGTCCAAGACGAAGATCAACTGCATTTGGAGGGGATACCCTCCAGATTTCTTACTTACTTTCTTGCATAAAGATTTGTATACTGTCTTTTACAAACATTGATTGTTAGCGGAGTTTACCTTTTTCCTTCGCCTGGGTTTTGTCCCTAAGGAGGGTTTTCCCAGACAAGGTTTTAACGGCACTCCGGCCTCTGGCTCGACTTGTGAGCTTATGGTTTTAGGTTTTCTTTTTCTTTTATATTCCATACCTTTTTATTGGCCTCAAAATGGGTTGAAAAAGAAGAGAGAGAGAAGTTACGATTCATCACGACGCCGTCTTCTTCTTCATGGTTCCGATCTAGACCGACAGACACTAATCGACTTTTTCGACCATGGCACATACTATGTCGCCGCCACGGCCTCTGGCACCAAGGCCGACGCGACCCCCGTTGATAGTAGACGTACCAACCACCATCACCGATTTGAGAGAACCGTGGAATTGAAGGGATCTTAAACTTCTTTTTTAGAAAATGAGATGAGAGAGAGAATTTGTGTTTTAGTGAAAGAGATACGATGAAGGAGAGAGATACAAATGGGTTTAAGAGAGAGATAATTAATTTTGGATAAGGTTGGGGAGAGAGAAATGAGAAAAAAGTACAATGATGTGACATTTGCTTTCATGGTAATTAATAAATGGGAGTAAGGGGCAAATATGACATTTTAGGTTCTAATTTGTATTGGATAGTAATTCTAAAAATTGATTGTATTATATTGTAAGAGGAGGGTGGATTTTGTATCTAAGAGTAAATAATATATTTATTGAAGTTTACTCCCGGCCCCGACACTAATTCAAACAACTTGAGTATGTGTTTGATCGTTCTGATATCATCCCACTTGCCATTGCATAAGAACCATGTGTCGTCCGCATATTAAAGCAACATAACCTTTACTTTGTTCCTTCCCATACATATCGGTTCCAATATTTCAACTTTATTCACCAATATGTTTAACCCTTCGACTGTAATTAGAAACAAGAAGGGTGAAAGAGGGCCACCTTGGCATAGCCCCCTCTCGAGCTTCAATTCCCCCAACGAGCTTCCGTTCACAAGCACTGCTGCACTAGCCGACGAGACGCATTCCAACATCCAAGTTCTCCACAATGGTGAGAAATTCATACCTTCCATCATGTTGTCCAAGAACGTCCATTCCACCGAATCATAGGCCTTCGTGAAATCCACTTTGAATAAGACCCTTTGTTTCCTTTTCTTTTTAGCTTCATCAATGGCTTCGTGTGCCACAAGGATCCCATCCATTATTTGACGTCCCCCCCAATAAACGCAGATTGGCAGTTTAAAATTACCATCTCCAGTACCTTAGATAGCCTTTTTTCCAATAGTTTTGCAATTATCTTATAAAGGCTTCCGATCAGTGAAATTGGGCGAAAGTCGTCCAAATTTTGCGCTCTAACTTTTTTTGGTATAAGAACTATGAATGAAGGGTTTAGTCCTTTTACCAACTTCCCATGCCGATGAAACTCTGAGGTCATGTTGAGTATCTCCGTTATTAGTAGCTCCCAATTGTTTTTTAAGAAGCCGAGTGAAAAACCATCCGGTCCCGGGCTTTTTGACGTCTCACACTCCTATATAGCCGCCTTCACTTCTTCTTCCGAAAACTCTGCAGTGAGGAATGTGTTGTCACATTCTTCCAACTTTCGACTGATTAGTTCGTGGGGGATTTTTGGCCTTGCAAAGCCGTCTAACTTGAAATGTGTGCTAAAATGGTGATGCACCTCCCGTTTGACATCTTGTACAAACTCAGACCACTGCCCATTGATGAACAAGCCATTAATCGCATTACCTTTTCTTTTGCCATTGATGGCCCTATGAAATAAATTTCGTGTTCAGATCCTCTTCTTTCAACCAGTACACTTTCGCCATTTGGTACTGTTGGGATTTAGCCTAAGTGTTGTTTTGGCCAGTGGGCCTTCACACAAGGGCCCAACTTGTTGTTGCCCTAAGTTCTTAGCGGCCTTCTCATTTATACTTAGTCACCCTCTCCATTTACTATGAGACACGTGATGTAACGTGAGATTGGAGAGTGAGAGAATAGTGAGGGTGAAGTGCTACCCATCTTAGGGCTCGTTTGGTTTGGTAGATGGGAAAGATAGATAGATAGGAAATTGATGGATTGTACTATTCATTAAAATCTAAACTTGAATATTTGCTCATGTTTGGATTGATTGATTAATTTTTTTAAAAATAGGTAATATTTCTATTTTTGTAGTTTGGTTTGTGGGATAAATTTGTTTTAATAAGTAACTTCCTAAAATACCATTTTCTATTACTTTTCTTTCTTTTTCTTTTTTTGTGTGAGAATGTAAACTGAACGCTTACTCCTTCTTCCTCATTTCACGGTTTATTTTTAATTCAATCTTGAAATCATCCAACATCTCTATTCTTCGTCACTTTGATAATTCCATATTTCAGCGCGTTTCTTCGTGCTTCCATCCTGCCATACAATTTCTCATAATTTTTCTCCTCTCATCTTTCGCTTTTTAGGGCATAAGGCATACGATGGTTTAAGGTTGCCTCGATTCAATTCGTGTCAATTCATTCTTCCTCTCGTAGTTGTAGTCTGGATGGTAGCAAAAATAGTGTCATTCAGTTCGCCGTACAAACATCGTGCCCAACCATATCCGCTCCTCTCGTAGTTGCAGTTTGAATTGTAGCAATTTTAAAGGTAAGAATTGTTGTGTCAATTAATCTTTAGATTTGAAATTATTTGGGATGCAAGTTTGATATTTTCGTTTTAGTTCATTTTATTACATGGTAGGATTGCATTTTTTAGATGCCTTAGCGCAATCTGGGATATGGACTTCTGCCCTAATTCAAAATTTCAAATGCCCTAATTCGATGTTTGAAACAACATAATTTGTTTTTTTGTTTCTTTGCTAGTATGAGTTATAATTCCAATAGAGATAACAATGGTTCATCCCGGAACAGAGGCGTCAACGATAACACCAATATGTGTTGTTATTGTGGATTCTCGTTAGACGTACAAACTTCACGAACAAAGCAAAATCCTGGAAGACGGTTTATAGCATGTCACCTTAGATGGGTAAGAATGTTTAATTGATATTCTTCATTTCAATTTGATATAATCGATTAAATACTTAACAAACAACCAACTAATATCACCAATATGGTAGGGTCTCAAATGTAGGCTTTTTACGTGGATAGATGCGGAATTGCCACCGAGGTCGAAATAATACAAGATCTCTACAATAGGATTGATCAATATGAGCAAAAAATTGGTGAATATAAGGCAACGTTGGCTCTTGTAAAGAAGATCATGAAAATTGGTTTAGTATGCATTATGAGAATTCTTATTTTGTTGAGCCTACAATGGGGAAAATCTTGAACGACAATATGTATGTAGCCACTGTAAGGGCATGATTGGTATGATGGAATGAAATAGTGGTTGAATGGAATGAACTCATGAATGGAATGAAGGTTTGAATGAAATGACATAAGAATGACCATTCTTGTGATTGGTATAACATAGGAATGGTGGTAGGAATGAAATGTAGTATTGTATAAATTTATTTTAAATTATTATTATTAAGTCTTGTTAAAAATATATTATCATTTTATATTAATAATATTATTATTAATTATTGTTAAAAATATATTATTTTTAATATTAATATTTTAATAATTATTACTAGTGATATAGTTGTTATTAATAATATATATTTGTCAGTTTTGTCTTATTGATTTTATTATTTATAATAAATGTATATTTTAAATAAAAATATTTATTTTTATTTTTAAATAAGAATATTTTTTTTACTATTAAATAAATTAAAATTAATATAATTACTTATATTATCAAGAATTATTATACTATTATTTTATATTATTTATATTTTTATATTGTATATATTATTTATATTTTTCAAAATTATTAAATTATTTTTTATATTAATATATTTATAATTTAATATTATTAAACATAATATTATGTTAAAATTTAATGTATTATTATTTATATTTTTAATTTATTTTATTTTTATTTTTGAGATTATATATTATATTAATATATTTAAATATAATATTTTTATTTTTAATTAATAAATAATACTCCAGTAATAATATTATTATTAGTTTTATTTATTTATTAAAAGTTTGATTCCATACTTAAACCTATTGGGGGTGGGGAAGAATGAGAATTCCATACTTTTGGGAATCACCATTCCATTAAGGAATGATGATTCCATTCCATAAATCCTACCAATCCAAAATTAGGAATGGACCCATGAATGATGATTCCATTCATGGTTCATTCCATGATACCAATCATACCATAATTGTGTTGGGAACTCGTACTTCCTTATGTTATGATATGTGTATGTTTGATTGTTGCTATAATATGTATGCTTGCTGGTAGAAACAATATGTATGTAGTTACTGTAATGGTGTTGAGAACTCGATTTTCTTTATGTTAGACAATCTGAATTTTAGTTTTGATATTCTAATATCTCTTCTCGCATTTTGGAGAACAACCATGTCATTTATTTTGTGATTCATTATTGAAATGTACTATCGGGATTGAAATTGAAGTGGTTTTTTTTTGTTGTTTTTATATTATTGGTATGGTCACTAATAGGAGTACTCTTTACATAGTTTATTTTGTACGCATGTTTATAAAATTGAAGGTATCAATTGTAAAGTTGAGTGAAAAAAATATAGGCATGCCTTTTTTTTTTTTTCACTGTCGTTACATAATTGTAATGTTACTATGAAAGGTTTATACTCATATTGTACGTATAGATAATTTTAATTTTTAGTCATTGTCGATCAGTATCAGAAATCGAAGTGTAGTTGGCTTCCTCTTTTAATCTTCTCTGGTTTATAATTTCTTTGGAGATGAGAAAGCAGGAAAACAAGAAGCTAAATTGGGATCTGATGATAGACACTACAGAAGAAGTGAATTCATATAGGTTAATGTTGAGGACTCAGGTGTGTTGTGTTGTATTCAATTTTGATTTTTCTTCTACTATTTTAGAGTGCAAATCTCATTTTAGTGGGTAGAGTGATAAAGAATGCTTTAAAATTGTGGCATCATCTTGTTATAAACAATAAATTCTTTACTTGCATTAATTTGATACAATTATGGTCAGTTACTGTTTGAATGACATGTGATGGTAGAATCTTATCTTCTTTTATTGCTTTGTGCAGAGAATATATTCTTCATCTCACTCATCCTTTGATTTTGCTAATATTTTCTATATGCCTATGATTGCGGGTTGGACTACTTTTTACAAACACTCTATAAATGGAGATTTCATGTTACTCACAAGAAAAACTAAATCTCACAACTACCATGAGTAAAAAACAAGAAGATTTCCTATATGGGCTAGATTGGGATGCAAATACCGACAACCTATTTGCGGAAGTCCTCTCTGGTCAAGTAATTGAGGGAAATTTCTCACCAACCGGCGATAACTCAGATGGAATCGGTAACGCACAATTTACGGTTAATTGGTTACGCAAGAAGTCCTTTAGCTACAATCGTTGTTGCCGCCAAGTTGAAAAGCTAAAGAATCGATATCAAGTGTTTTCTTGGTTACTTGGTGTTGAGGGAGTCAACTACGATGAAGCCAATAATCGTATCAATGCTGATGATAGCTTATGGCGTGCCATAATTGAGGTAAAAAAATTTAAAATCAGCTTATATGACCTGGCCTATATCATAATAAAGATGATATTTTTGTTCATAATTTTTTTTTTTAGGTATAGCGTTTTGTGGAGGCTTCCAAGACAAAGGGAGACCCATGTTGGGAATGGTTGAAAATATTATTTGGACATCCGTCTATTGGTGCTTCGCAGATTGTTGGACAAAATAAGGAAATAATCCAAATTTCTTCTGGGGATGAAGCTGATCATGCACGTCTGTCATTCTAACACTAGAATTATTATCATTGAAGATAACATTGAATCAAATTCTCATTTGGTCAAAATTGAGGCTAGCTCGTCCAACCCCTCGTGCAACTTTGGTACTCCTACAAAGATTCCACCACCATCGTGGGCTGGTGTGTCTCCATGGAAAAAATAATATATGAGTTGCTGTTGTGATGTACTAATGCAATGTGCTTATGACTTAGTAATATAGACCTATGTGTCTATGTAAGTGTGCGTATTTGTGCTTAGACAATATGTTTAGGGCTAGTTTGGTTTGATGATGTAACATAGACCGATGTGTCTATGTAAGTGTGCGTATTTGTGCTAATTGTGATGTACTAATGTCCAATTGCAACCTATCACGTTTAATGATCATTTTAAGCGGTTGCTTATATGCAATATAATGTTTGAATTATGACTTGTGTTTGTTTATTTGGACTCGGTGTATAAACATAGATTACAATTAGCTACATGTGCTAATCATTTGCTCTCTTGTTGGAAAATCCCTGAACTTTAGAAATGAAACAAGTTGTACTAAGTTGTAAATGTTTCGTGCCATTATAAAATATTGGTGAATAATAAGTTGTACTACTTTCTCCAGTTGTGGACTACAAAGAAGTGATGCGTGAATTAGGAGAAAAGATTCAACAATTCTAGACAGTTTCAACATGAATATTCCAGCAATAAAACAATATTCCGAGGTCTGTGGTAAAATTTTATTGCTCTAATCGTGAATAAATAGATTATTTTAAAACTGAATAAAAGTAAAACAAAACTGGAAGTTATAAATTAATTTAGCAAAATCAACACCATTGGAACATTAGAAAAAATGAATGGTCGAGTAGTGCTGAGCTCGAAAATTCGACTCGATTGATATACTTGAAGCTCGAAATTTGACTCGATTAACTTCGAGTCGATTTCGATATATTTTTTTTAGTCGAGCAAGAGTAGCACCATGTATAAAAGCTTATATCATAATATTTTGTGGTCCCATATGTATGTATTGTCACTTTAATATCATTTGAATGTCCATCATAAAATCCACTTCCATTGTTTCATTAAAATATACATTACTACACGTGGGCAAAATAAAACAGGTTTAGCAAAATATAAACAGAATGCTAACAAGTTTCATAACAACACAAAAGATGGACTAATTTCAACTACTTTTACCTGCCTACATAAAACTTTAACCATGTGCTTTCTTCATCTAGTTTTTCACCATAACAGTCTTGGCTTCATCAGGTAAGGTGAGGAGCACATCTAATTCCTTTGGATTATTGCACATATACAAAGCAACGTGGACCCTCGCCTCGATGTCAAGGAAGTCTAGTGTCCCCAAGCTCTCATACACCAGTCCTCTCTTCTTTGTGGTATCAAATTTAGCACCTACACGGAGGGCAAGTTCACCAATTCTATCTGCAATTTGACTCATTCGAATATCAGTTTTGTCACAAAAGTTAGTCATTGTGTCATTGAAGACAACATCAAGTTCATTCATTAGTTTTCTTTTCAGCATTTTGCCTTGAACTTTGGTGGTTGAACTACTTTCCCCACGAGTAGTGTTGGTCCTGAAAGGAGTATATAACAAGTGTATGGGGGGGGGGGGGAATACACTTGTATGCAATTCTTTTCAACTTTTGATCAAACCAGAGCTCAGCAAGGTTGTCTTGGACAACTCTGCTGAAGATGATTAACTCTTCTAAGATAATCAAGCTACTAAGTACTATTGAGTACTTAGTTGAATAACTATCTAGGGGAGTTATATGTGCGGAATAGTGGTTGACCATTTTAGTTTAGACTCCTTTAGTCCTGAAAATCACTTAATCAATCAAACAGTCCAGTTTCAGGGACTTTGTCCAAATAGGTTTTGCACAGTCTTTGAGTATGTATCTTATGGAAGATCAGTTTTGTGTGCAGTGTTGAATGTATGAAAGTACTTGGAAAGCAAATCAACACAAGAGTTTATAGTGGTTCAGAGACTCAAGCTCCTACATCCACTTTCCCTGATTGAACAGGATAATTCCTTCACTCTTGGAATTAACTTGTTTTATAGTGCCAAGGTGCACTTGACCAATAACACCACTCCTTGGTGAATTGATCCCTAGGATGTCTAGAGTCCTAGTACCCTCTTCTCAACTCAGAACTGAACTGTTCTTCTCTCAACAGTCAGCTCCTACCACTTCTACAACTACTACAACAATCTTCTCACTTTCACTCTTGAAAGGGGTAAGGATTGATGTAAGGTTCCAACTAATGAGATATCCTTTACAATGAAGATCAGTGTATAAGGATTAGGATATCTCTCTAAGCTTTGTAAGGATATACAATTGAGTTCAGCTTAGAAGAAGTGTTTGAAGACTAAGATAGTCTTTGAAAGCTTTGAGAGCACTCTTGCTTGTAGGATAGTTGGATATTCTTGTCAATTGTTGAGGTGCTTTCAAATGGTCTTCACACTTCTGTATTTATAGACAATTGAAGGATTTTCCCGTTGGAGAGGCAGCCTCAAATGTCCATAAATGTCTTCTTTTAGTTCTTCAACTTTGAAGACAGAATCTTGATAGTGACATGTCCTCATTTGGGAAATAAACGACTGTTTAAGCTTTGTCTTCATTCTGCAGCACTCTTCCCAATATCTGACTTTGAGATTCTCTTGTTAGGACTTGGACATGGCTTCTGAAGGTTGTTCCAATGATAGGACAACATTCCTTATCAACTGGACAACTCTCCTTATCACTATCAACAGTCTTGCTTATCAGCAAGGTTGGCTTGCTCATATCAGATGACTTGACTCTTGCCCTTTGCTTCACTTGAAAGTGATCTTTGCATGATTCTTTGAAGATCTTTAGGGCTTTGTTGTCTTTAACTCTTCAGCATGGTTGACCTCAAGCTTTCAGAAGATTTGATCTTGCTTAATTGTGCTGAGACAACACTCCTGGACAACTCTCCTGATCAGCATACTTGGCCTTCATTAGGCTTAGTGGTTGTTCCAGAATTTGAGCCTAGAGGGGACTTGTTCTTGATAAACTTCAAAGCATAGGTTCCCCCTCAAATTATGCATCTATTCAACTAAGAGCTGCCTAACATATCAGCTTCTCATCTAGCCTTTATTCTATATGTTCTAACATCTCTAGAACATACTCAACTTGACTTAGGCATTTCTCAAGGGGTTTTGGTATTAGATCAAAACATATCTCATTTTATTCCCAACAAGTAGGTATCTCAGAGTCATTTGCGTTCATTGTTTTGGTCGTAGGTGTGTCTCCGCCTTCAGCCGTCCCGGTTATATTATCACCCTCTCTGGTGTTGTTCAAGACATATTGAACATCATCAGGAAAACCTTGTGCATCCTCACCAGTTGCTCTATCTTTACCAAAAACCTCTAGCCAATCTTCATAGAAAGGAAATGACTTGTTTTTCAAAGTACGAGCAACAGGATCAACATGCAATAGCAAATAATAATTAGATCTCAAACACTACCATAAATCATAATAAAAAAATTGCAACTTTATATCAAGTAATGTAATTTGATGATGCAATTACAATTTTATAAGTGTATTCCTGAACCTCCAACCTCCTAAGCTTAACATGAGACTTATAAAATTGACTTAAATGACATATAATTCTAATGAAGGACAATAAAAAAATTTTGCAAACCTTCAAGCAACAGACAAATGAATACTCCTACAATTTTAAACTACACAGCTTAATACACTCCACAACAGCAGTGTAATGTAGATGTCCCTATTAAATCTCAAAAGAGGTCTAAATTTATAGATAACTACACCTTTATAAATCAAATCAACAACTTTATAAAATAGAATGCAATTTAATCTTGATATGTTTTTCCCAAACATCTGGTGTTGCATCAAGGCGATAAGTCGGGTTGTTCAAGCCCATTCCGGAGTCATTTAACATGGATTTCAAACATGCATATTGCTTCTTACAAACATGTATCTTTGAAAGAATGCGAGGGTCACTTTTCAAGTCAGTGTTGGGGAAGGCATTCACCAAGATTTGCTCTAATATTAATCTGTATCCCGACTTAAATCCATTGTCATATTTGTATCCTCTAGCAACCAATTCTTTCAATCCAGTAATAAGCACTTTTTCCTCGTTGAGTGTCCAGCTCCTGCGTGTGCCAGTCCCAACCATCCCTTTCTTTCCCCTTTCAACAGATTCCATATCAAAGCTCTGTACGTTTAAACATAAACCAAATTGGAATATTATCAGTTGAATGCAGCCTAAAATCTGAATATAGAATTGTCGATAAACCATAACAAAAAATCAGCAAGAACATACTACATGAAAAAATATCACTGCAGGTATGTAGAAAATAAAGCACATTTGTCGGAAAACAATAAAATACAACCCATTTGTTCATCACAATACGAATTATAGAAATTAAAACAACACCTTAGACATTGTCATTGTCTAACATTTAATTAAATATTACATAAAAGTAGCCACATGTTTAAGTGCAAAAACATCAAATGAGAAATTTTAAATCATTCATAATTTCATAATCGACAAACATTTGTTATGCCAAGTTGTCCCTCCAGCCTGTCCATGCTAGAGATGGTTCTAATTGGTCAATAAAGTCATCACCATCTACTACACCATCATTGAATGAGTCAGGCACGTCATCGTTGACTGGGTCTACAACCATGTTTGTACGAATGAAATTATGTAGCAAACAACAACCCAAGATAATACGGTTTTGAGTCTTGATTGTATAGTAATAATTACTCCTAAGTATACCCCATCTTGACTTTAGAATTCCAAATGACCTTTTAATGCAATTACGGGCCTTGGCATGCTTTAAATTGAAGTACTCTTGATAGTTTTAAGGTTGACGTGTGTCATCCCACTCTTTCAAATGGTATCTAACTCCTCTATAAGGAGCTAGAAATCCATTTCCATTTGTGTACCCACCATCAACCAAGTAATAAGTACCTGTCAATGGTGAAGTCCAAATAGTTTAATAGCTTATATGCCACTAGAAAGTTGTGCTTTAATTAAAAATGTAGTGTTTTATATACCATTAGGAACCTTTACACCATTCGGTCGAGTGATGGCATCACGTAATACTCTACTATCTGCTACGGAACCCTCCTATCCAGATAGTACGTATATGCAGTTCATATTTGGATCGCAAACAACCAACACATTAACAACCACACACCCTTTACGATTTCTATAACAGGGAATATCCTTACAAAGCACTCTAACAGGGATGTATGTGCCATCTAAAGCACCTAGGAAACCCTATATAAAAAATGCTACCAATCTCAATAACAACTTAAAAGCAAAACAATTACTAAGATAGTGAAATATTACACATTTACCTTGAAATATTTCCAGCAATAATCAATGTTTTCTTCGGGAATAGGTTCAGGACTCGCAAGTAAAATAGTATGCAACTTAAGAAGGGCGTTGAGCACTAAATTAAAGTGTTTACTAATTGTGTAGCCTGAACGTACGCAATTAAGTTTAAGAACTCGATTTTTTTTTGTGATGAGACAAGACAGAAAGGAAAATGGCTACTTGTTCCCTTATGGTTGCATGCGAGTAGGTGAAAGTCCCCCTACATTTTGTAACAAAAAACACAAACGATTGAAACAATCTCTGTTCATTCGAAGGTTGTCTTTACAAGATTCATCACTGAAATTGACCAAATAATGCATGTGCTCTAGTTGACGTGTAACATTTTCCTTAATGTTGTAGTGTGTTCCTCGATTTCTGTTAAACCTAGTTCGGTGACGTAGTTTTAGATATCCATATGTCATCAATATTACGAAGGTTTGGATATCAGTAAATAATTCATTTACAACACCCATCATTGCCTCAAGTTCAACCACATCATCCATAGTGGAATATATCACAACAATAAACCTAATGGAGCAAATTAAAAATCAGAAAACATGAAGAAAATAAGGGAACATATCTAGAACTTTATCTATAAGAAAATGTTTTTAGAAAAAAAAAAGTATACGGTTCAAAATAACAATATTTTCTTTGATGGAGGAATTACCAACATAAAGCAGAAACAAAATTCAAAACAACTTCATCCATTCTCATAAATCGCCAGAATATAGAAATTCACAAAATCCAAAATCAAAATCAAAATGGGGGTAACGAAATCGATGACCAACACTTTGAGTTTTTATATTCAAATTGAAATAAAAAAATGGAGTGGAGAAGTGTTGACATTACCGTTGCAATCGTATTTTCCACTCGACCCTTTTCCACAAACTACAATGTTTTCATAGAATAAAAGGGAGAAAGAAAGACCATGAGTTACTACACAAACCGAAATGAAAAGAAAAAGGAAAAAAGGCGATAGTTTGCAATACTTGCAGAAACAGCGCAACAATGGTATCCTCTTGACCCTCTTCTGCCTGCTATGATAGAACAAAAGGAAGAAAGGCCATTAGTTATCGCATAATCGAAATAAAAGGAGGAAGAATCAGTTACTGCGTCTGCGTCCCCTACCTTCTCACTCTTAAAACGGCGCACGATGAAGAATGAGAATTTTTAGGGTTTCATTGTATATATTTGTGGCAGATGGTAATTTGGGCAAGGAGTTAGGGTATTTTCGTCAAAAACATTACCCTTTTGACTGCCTCAAAATGAGACTAAATTAACTCAAGCAAAAATTGGGATCAATTAACTCAAAGTTGTGGGTTTATTTCCGGAAAAGGAATCGGGCCTAGCCCCAAACTCGGGCCCAATACTAACAAACCAAACATGGGTTTAAATGGGTTTATTTATGCTTTCCCACCTTTTCACATAAACCAAATGAGACCTTAGTGTTTTGGTTATCTCCACTACGTCCCGATACAATCCGACACGTGTCTGAGCCCGTCTAAGTGACCCGTACGAGTGGCGGCCGGCGACATCGAAACCCAACAGTGGTATCAGAGCATGGTTCCGCTGTCGGCCTCCTACCTCCGCCATTTATCGAGTTGTTGTCTTTGTGTTCTCTGTTTCGAAACGTCGCTAGAAAGAAACGGCCAGAGCCCAGTTCTCTGTGTGTTGGCGTCCTTGTTCATGCTCATTTCAGATCGAGCGTCATCGTCGTTGC
Organism: Galeopsis tetrahit; assembly: GCA_963675135.1. NCBI lineage: Eukaryota > Viridiplantae > Streptophyta > Magnoliopsida > Lamiales > Lamiaceae > Galeopsis > Galeopsis tetrahit. The sequence goes on from OY776123.1 coordinate 52,944,026, forward strand.
GCAACCAGCTCTGCCCAGAAATAGATCGCGCCTCCACCACGTCCGCCATCTTCGTGTACGGCCAGATCGACCGATTGTCGCAGCTCCAGATCCGTGTACATCATCTCCACTAGTGCAGCGCCGCCTCGTCGCGCGTTTCGTCGCGCCACCCTTGCTCAAGAACAGAAGTCGTCGCCACCGCCCTCCTATTGGACAGACCGCCGCTGGTAAGGAAAGGTATGTTTACCCCCACTTTGTCTTGGGCCGCGTATTGCTGGGGAGCAGTGGATAGGTGAGAAGGAAAAGTTTCTTTCCCTATTTTTATATTTGCACAATAGGGTAGGGCTAGTATCATTTAATTGATTTAGGGTTGTGAGTTTGCTAATGTTCTGCAGGTGATTTGTCATTCTATAATTGTTTAGCTTCTGCTAATTAATTGTAATTACTTATAACTTAATCTATTTTATTTATCTAGCAGTATTTTGTTTGAAAATTGTGGTCTAGATATTTATTTCAGATTAATCTTGGTTATTTGTCTTGATGCAAAAATGGAAGAGTATATATATTTTATGTGGCACTCGTGGTTGGTGCGGCGATTTGAGATCCTTACATAGGGTCTTACTCTGGTATGACAGCTAAATGAATTTGTTTACTACTTTTGTATTGTATCCCCTGGCCGCCGGGGATTATGTGATTGTAATTTGTGAGCTGTAAATTTTAGGATATCTTTTTTAGTCCTTTTTCTTTGTGATTTTATTTACGTCTTTGTGTATCGTAAATGTTATTGCTTCCACTTGTTCTCTGTGGTATTTTTTTTTGTGCTTTTTATCTTTGTGTTACTCTGTGATTTTCTTTGTGATGCATGAGTTGATGATGGGCCAGTGGAAAGGTGGGGGGATGGTTGCATAATTGTACTTGTGGGTTCCGTGGGAATTACAGGTATATGTTTATATGTATGTATGTTATGCATGACTTTATGCACTGTGGTTTCATGTTTTCCCCTACCCTATATTCATCTAGTTGCATGTTTATTGAGGTTTGTGTCTTGATCTTTGTGGCATTCTTTGTGCTTCTTCAATGCATTCTTCTCTTTGAGTGATTATGAATGATTGATTGCTTCTTTGTGTTTGGAGATCATTCCTAGTGAGGTGGAGTGATTTCGTCGTTGTGATATCATGTCTTTGTGCTTTTGTGTGAATCTTTGTGAATGCTCCAAGTGAGGTGTAACTTGTCTTTGTGATTGCTCCAAGTGAGGTAGAACACTGTGTGTTTTTCTTTGTGGACTAATTTTTTCGTACGTAGACAAACTTGGTGTGTGTTTTTGTGTGTTGTCTTTTGTAGGTACGTGGAAGTGGGTTGGGCGATGAAAAAATTGTGGATTTTATTATTGTAATTGGGGATGGCAAAAAAGGTGGAGAATTTTGGGATTTAGCCCGAGTGTTGTTTTAGGCCATTGGGCTTTCACACAAGGGCCTAACTTGTTGTTGCCCTACGTTCTTGGTAGCCTTCTCATTTATACTGAGTCACCCTCTCCATTGACTATGAGATGCGTGATGTAACGTGAGATTGTAGAGTGAGAGAACAATGAGGGTGAAGTGCTACCCATCTTAATGTTTTGGTTATCTCCACTACGTCCCGATACAATCCGACACGTGTTTGAGCCCGTCTAAGTGACCCGTACGAGTGGCGGCCGGCGGCACCGAAACCTAACATGTACCATTGTTCTTCTTTTGTTCTCGGGCCGTTCTGTAACCTAGCGAGTAATTCTTTTCTCTTCAATTCTTCCCTATCCTCGAGCCCAAATATTTTGTCCAATGCATCCAGCCTTGTGATCTTTTTTCTACTTTCCTCCATTCTTGTATACAGGCTCCAAAAAACCTTCACATTCCATTCTCTTAAAATACCTTTTAGTAGTTTTAACTTTTCTTTCAAAATGTACCCACTCCAGCCTCTTATATCATATGCCCTCCATTTGTTTGCCACAAATTCATTGAAATTTGGATGTTTCATCCAAGTGTTTAAGAAACGGAACAACTTATATTGGGATATTCAACCGACTGATATCCTTTGTATTTACTTTTGATAAGTCAAACCATTTGTGATAGGAGAAGTTGTTTTGTATAGTCAACTTCATTACATATCTTGTAATAGATTAGCTTCTGGTAGCATCAGCCGAGGGGGAATCCAGCTGATGTAGTGGAGAAACAAGTGTACGCTCAAGAAGAGAAGATAAGAGAAGATGAAGGCCAGAAGAAAGGAATCAGACGAAGGGGAACTCGACTGATCAGCAGAGTGAAGTCAACTGAGGTTCGATCAGTTGAGTATCAAATAATTGAGGACCAAAGCTGAGTTCTAGGCAGTTGAGTTTCAAACAGTTGAGGTATGCAATTAGATATGGAAAGTCAAAAGCATCATCATCCGAGAGTGAGTGAACTCACATCTAAGCCTGTATTGTCACATATATATTCCAAACTTAGAGAGATTTTCCCAATCCTAGCTGAGGTTAATCTTGAGTGTAAGGGAAAATCTCATAGTTCGTATACACAAAACCCACCTTCTATCATAAACCCTTAGAAGCCAAGTTTGTGTGATTCACTGTAAGAGTGCTAGATTCTCACAATGACTAGTCGATCGAGTGCATCTGGAGGTGCCAAAAGATAAAAGTCTTATTCTTGGGATTCTAAACTACAAGCCCGAGTGAAGGGATTAATATCACAGCTGGGCTGTGAGAGTAGATGTAGGTCTGGAGGCCGAACCACTATAAATCTTGTGTTCTTTATTGCTTTCATATTAACTGTCATAATCATACATGTTTGCACAAAAGACACGACCAAACATAAAATGTTGGTCCTGAAAGGAGTATATAACAAGTGTATGGGGGGGGGGTGGGGGGAATACACTTGTATGCAATTTCTTTTCAAACTTGATCAAACCAGAGTTCAGCAATGTTGTCTTGGACAACTCTGCTGAAGATGATTAACTCTTTATAGATAATCAAACTACTAAGTACTATTGAATACTTAGTTGGATAACTATCTAAGGGAGTTATATGTGCGGAATTAGTGGTTGGCCCTTTAGTTTAAACTCCTTTTAAGTTATGAAATCACTTAGTCAATCAATCCAGTTTTCAGGGAACTTGTCCAAATTGGTTTTGCACAGCCTTTGAATGTATGTCCTTTGAAAGATCAGTTTTGTGTGCAGTGTTGAATGTATGAAAGTACTTTGAAAGTAAATCAACACAAGAGTTTATAGTGGTTCAGAGACTCAAGCTCCTACATCCACTTTCCCTGATTTAACAGGATAATTCCTTCACCCTTGGAATTAACTTGTTTTATAGTGCCAAGGTGCACTTGATCAAGAACACCACTCCTTGGTGAATTGATCCCTAGGATGTCTAGAGTCCTAGTACCCTCTTCTCAACTCAGAACTGAACTGTTCTTCTCTCAACAGTCAGCTCCTACCACTTCTACTACTACTACAACCTTCTCACTTTCTCACTAGAAAGATGTAAGGGTTGAAGTAAGGTTCCAACTAATGAGATATCCTTTACAATGAAGATCAGTGTATATGGATAGGATATCTCTCTAAGCTTTGTATGGATATACAATAAGGTTCAGCTTAGAATAAGGTTAAGAGACTCAAGCTCCTACATTCACTTTCCCTGATTTAACAGGATAATTCCTTCACCGTTGGAATTAACTTGTTTTATAGTGCCAAGGTGCACTTGATCAAGAACACCACTCCTTGGTGAATTGATCCCTAGGATGTCTAGAGTCCTAGTACCCTCTTCTCAACTCAGAACTGAACTGTTCTTCTCTCAACAGTCAGCTCCTACCACTTCTACTACTACTACAACCTTCTCACTTTCTCACTAGAAAGATGTAAGGGTTGAAGTAAGGTTCCAACTAATGAGATATCCTTTACAATGAAGATCAGTGTATATGGATAGGATATCTCTCTAAGCTTTGTATGGATATACAATAAGGTTCAGCTTAGAAGAAGTGTATGGATATACAATAAGGCTCAGCTTAGAAGAAGTGTATGAAGACTAAGATAATCTTTTGAAAGCTTGAAAGTACTTTGACTTGTAGGATAGTTGGATATTCTTGTCAAGGTTGAGGTGCTTGTTGAGGTGCTTTCAAATGGTCTTCACACTTCTGTATTTATAGACAAATGAAGGATTTTCCCGTTGGAGAGGCAACCCCAAATGTCCATAAATGTCTTCTTTGAGTTCTTCAATTTAGATGACAGATTCTTGATAGTGACATGTCCTCATTTGGGAAATAAACGGCTGTATAGACTTTGTCTTCATTCTGCAGCACTCTTCCCAATGTCTGACTTCAAGATTCACTTATTCAAACATGGACATGGCTTCTGAAGGTTGGTTCTATGATAAGGACAACATTCCTTATCAGTAGACAACTCTCCCTATCACTATCAGCAGACTTGCTTATCAGCATAGTTGGCCTGCTCTTTTCAGATGACTTGGCTCTTTCCCTTTGCTTCACTTGAAAGTGATCTTAGCATGATTCTTTGAAGATCTTTAGGGTATAGTTGTCTTGATTTCTTCAGCATAGTTGATCTTAAGCTTTAGAACACTTGTTCTGGTTTAATTGTGCTGAGACAACTCTTCTGGACAACTCTCCTGATCAGCATACTTGTCCTTCAATAGACTTGGTGATTGTTCCAGAATTTGAGCCTTGAGGGGACTTGTTCTTGATAGACTTCAAAGCATATGTTCCCCCTCAAATTGTGCATCTATTCAACTAAGAGCTGCCTAACATATCAGCTCCTCATCTAGCCTTATTCTATATGTTCTAACATCCTTAGAACATAATCATCTTTGACTTAGGCATGTCTCAGGGGGTTTTGGTATTGAATCAAAACACATCTCATTTTATTCCCAACAATTTCCCCGTTTTTGATGATGCCAAAACCTATACATTTTATGCAAAAGTGACTTGACTACACCTATTACATTTATCTTCAGAAGACATGACTAGGGTCAATTTTCCTAAAAAACAATGTGTTAGTGTACTCACCATTCATGTTGCAAATAGGTTTCAAGGATAGGCATAGAGAGACTATAGTATGTTGTTTCTTGATTCGAAATGTGTTCAACTATCATTCAATTTAAATTCATTACAAGCATGTTGATAGTTGAAACTAACATATCAGAGCATGAACAACATTACATCAGAGCATTTTCTTTACAAAGTATTCAGAGCATAAACTAATCACTTAAGATGCTTTTCAGACAAGATCTTGAGTATCAGGGCAAAAATATATCCGAGCAAACATATCAGCATTCTTGTCCAACTTCAGCATAGATGACCAACTCAACATAGATCAACAACCAATATAAGCTTCTTATCCAATTTATCACAAAAACGTTAGAAAACTTAGCCATTTCAGAGATCATCCTCCTTTGGTGGCACCATCCCATATTGTGCCCACACTCTTCTTTTCAGCTCCATGGCTTCTTGGTTAGTTCCCTTGGGTCCAAGAACCATCTTGTTCAGCTTGAGGATCTCTAGAAACTCTTTCAGGATCTTTGATTGGTCAATCCATCCATCCAGCTTTAGAGGCATGTAGATGATTGGCTTAGGGGCAATGAATTCAACTCTTGCAAGATCAGCAGCTGCAAGGAGTTGCTGATAGAGTTCCCTATAGTACTCAATCATAAACTCAACAAAAGTGGAGTTAACATCTTTTCCATTCCATCTATCAATGACATAAAAGTCATAGACAAACTCCCTTTTAGCCTCTTCCCATGAGTCATTAAGCTGTATTGGCACCCATTTATCCAGGTGAGGATATTTGGTGTCCATGGGAATCAGTAGCTGTGGCTTCATCTTGCTGTATGTATCTCTTCTTCATCTTGGCTTTTGAAAGTCAGACCTTCTCTTGTCTCTTGCTCTGTTGGCTTCATCTATTTGATCCCTCTTCTCTTGAGCCCTCATCATGGCTAACTTCTGCTGTGTTTCAGGATCTTTGCCATATCCTTCTTGAAACAACTTAGATGGATCAAGAGCTAAGACAGTTGTCTTCTTCTTGGGTTCAGGTCCAAATCCTTCGGCAAATAACTCTTCAACATCTTCAGTAGATTTGGGACCTTCAGCACTTTTGGCAGTTTCAGAAGACTTGTCCTCTTCAGCAGTCTTGGACACTTCAGCAACTTTGTCCTTTTCAGCACTCTTTGCCTTCTTGGAAGTAGGCTCATCATCATCAATTCTAAACTCAGGGGGCAGATCAAGGCTGTTGGGAAAGTCAGTGAATGTTTCAGCCTTTCTTTTGTTTCCCTTGGCCTTTTTGATCTTTGCTCTAGTTTGGATACCTTCAGCATCATTGTCCAAACCAGACACCTCTCCTCCTGGTCTTTGTTGTAGCCTAACTCTCTCTTCTTGTGCTGAAGCCATAGAATTCTTCAAAGCAATGGCTAGTTGCTCTTCTTCATCCAAATCATCCAAGTTCAGCACTGCTGGCTCTTTTCCTTTCTCTTCAGCAACCTTGTCCTTTCCCTTAACTGGACTTCCAATAACCAAGGCACCTTTTGCTCTTGCTCTTTCCCTTTCCCCCTTTTTGGCAGCATCAAAACACTGAGGTTTTAGCTCACTCATGGTAGATGCCATTAAGGATTGGGTTTGTGTTGGGAATAAAATGATTTTGATTTATATACCAAAACCCCTGATTGATGATGTTTAGATTAGTTGAGATATGCTCAAGTCTAGTTCAGGCAAGTTGTCTCAGTACACTTGAGAAAGTAGAATGCTTAAGTTAAAAATATCAGGAATGTTGTGAGATTTTAGAGTTCAGGATAGTTGTCCAAAGCTGGAATGTTAGGCAGCTTGATAAGTGTTAAGTGTCTAGGCCAAAGTTGCTGAACTTTCAAGACAAGCTGACCAAGTGGACAACTGAGCTGAAGAGATCAAAAACATTAAAGCAATGCTCATAAATGCAAATGATCAAAACAGTTGAAGTACAAATGATCAAGAGCATTGAATGCCAAAGCTCACAGAAGACACATTCAATGAAGCATTTATTGCCAATCATGCCTGAACCAAGCATTGAAAACTTAAAGCATTAAAGAGTGAAGCATTGAATGAATGTTGGAACATTCTAAATTGCAGCAGGAATGTTCAGGGAGCTTGTCCCATCTGACCGTTGGTTGAGTGTAGAGTTTGCCACAAATCAACCTTGGAAAATGTGCATATTTGGAAACTGACACAAGTCTTCTCAGCCGCATTTTTCAGAAGTCAACACATTCATTCAAGCAACCATTGAAGAGCCCTTTTACACAGTGGATAAAAGGATGCCAAACTTCATAGCCGTTTCAATGGTGCTGCAAATAGACATATTTGAATTGCTATCCCTCCAACGGTTAGCTGTTCAAATTTGCCTATAAATACAGAAGTGATCAAAGGGATTCAATAATCCAACTACAAGCTATCAAACTATCATCAAGCTTTCAAAGGAAACCAAGCTGTTCTTTAGAATTCCAAGTTTCCTGATCACTTCAATTAGCTAAGCCAAACTTTGTAAACATCCTAAGCTTAGCATAGAGATATCCTAAGCCTTTACACTGTTCTTATTGTAAAGGATATCTCTACTAGTTGGAACCAAACCTCAAACCCTTATCTCATTTAGTGAAGAGAGTGTTTGTTGTAGAAGTGAGGAGTTAAGGACTGTTAGAGTGAAACACAGTCTTAACTCAGAGAGATTGAGCACTAGGACTCAGATTATCCTAGGGATCAAAGCACTAAGAGAGTGTTGTTGATCAGTGCACCTTGGCACTATAAAACAAGCTAATTCCATTGTGAAGGAATTATCCTGTTCAATCAGGGAAAGTGGATGTAGGAGCTTGAGTCTCTGAACCACTATAAACTTGTGTGCCATTTACTTACTACACTCTTTATTGTACTTACATTCAATCATATTTCAAAGAGCAAGACTCAGTAAGTTAAGGAAAACTGTTTTGGACAAAGTCCCTGATAACTGTGTCTTTTCAGAAATTAACTTGGAGTATTTCTTTAAGTCAAAAGGCCAACCACATTCCGCACTTAACAACTCTTTTAAATATTTAGCCAACTGATCACTTAATAGTAATCAGTAGGATAAGTATCTATCAAAGTTCACACTCAGGCCAGTTGTGAGACAACCTGCCTGATAAGACCAGTTTTGCTAAAAAGAAAAGAATTTGCATACACAAGTGCATTCCCCCCCCATACACTTGTGTTATACTCCACCAAGGACCAAAAAGTGGTATCAGAGCAGGGGTTCATAGACCACTGCTTCTGAAAATCCAACTGATTTTCAAAATCACATTATTTCTGTGGTCACTGAACTGATCCAAAATTTCTGAAAAACTTATTTGTGTTCATCTGATTCTACCTTTATAGAAATGGCTAACAATGCAGTTCCAGGAGATGCTGTAAACAACATCAACAACATGGGTCCAAACCAAGTCAATCATATTTCTCATCACAAACTGCCAATGTTCTCAAGCTCAGAATGAGAGCACATCTTGCTTGCCAGCATGATGAGATACTTAAAGTCATCACCAGAGGGCCCTTCACATTCACTAAAGCAAATCCCAAGCTCACTGATGCTCAGAAAGCAGATCCTAGGGAGTTGCTGCCAAAGGATGAAGATGACCTTACAACTGAAGAAAGAAAAAGGCACAACCTGAACTACATTGCCATGAACACCTTGTACCAGACTATTCCAGATGCAGTGATGGGAAGAGTATACCACTGCACAACAGCTAAAGAGATTTGGGACACCTTAGCACTCATGTGTGAAGGTACCCAAAAGATTAAAGAGAACAAGCTTCAAGTGGCTATCCAAAAGTATGAACAATTCTCTATGGAAGCCAATGAAACTATTGATCATCTTGATGGCAGATTCACTGACATCATGAATGAGATAAACTCTCTTGGCAAGTTCTATGCCAAAAGAGAGGTTGCTTTGAAGATTCTGAGAAGTCTCACATCCAAGTGGGACATATATTCTGTCATGATGCAAAATACCAGCAATCTTGACAACATGCCAATGCAGCAAGTATTATCTGAACTCAAAGCATATGAGTTTGATTTGAACAGAAAGAAAGTGCATGAAGAGCCATCCTCCTCAAGCAAAGGTGTTGCTTTCAAAGCTGCTGAAACAGAAAAGAAGAATACTCAAAGATCCTCTCAAACTGTTTCAAAATCAGAAATGAAGGAGGAAATGGCACTCATGGCAAGGAGATTTGAGAAGCTCAACTCCAGATTTGGTAGATACAAGAAGTTCTACCAAGACAACAGAACCAGAAGGAGATTTAGTTCTCCTGACAACAAATCAGAGGACAAAGTCTTTGATGAAAAGAAAGAAGACAGATATGCTGATAGGAAGAAGTACAGCAAAGGTGAACCATCATCATCAAGGAGGAAGGAGTCCTCAAGCAAGAAAAATGATGATGAAGATGTGTGTTACAACTGCCAGAAAAAGGGTCACTTTCAGTATGATTGTCCTGACCTAAGTGCCAAAGAAAGAAAAGAAAGGCAAAACAAAAGAGACAAGAGGCTGAACAACAGAAATGCCATGGTAGCTGGAGATTCAGCAAGTGAAGAAAGTGTCTACTCTTCTAATGATGGACTGTTCTCCAACAGTGATAGTGATGATGACTGTCAAATGGCATTTGAGAATGAAGAGGTATGTTCATCTTCCAGTTCATCTTCCAACTCTTCAATTAACACACATGAGTCTAGTGAAATCCACTTGAAACTCAACTTTGGGAAGTTACTTGAGGATTTCACCAGATTACAAGAGGTATGCAATATGGCACTAAGAGAAAATGAGCTTTTGAATTCTAAAGTTCAAACTCCCAACCTTCCTGAACCAGAGCTTGACATTAAATCAACTGAGTTGTATCAGCAGATTGTGAGAGAACATGATGAAATGTCTCTCAAAATCTCTAAACAACAAAAATTGATTGATGAACAAGAACTGGCCTTGAGGAAAAAGGATTTTGATCCTAGAATCATCCAAGCTAAATTTGATAATCTCTCTAGTGAATTTGATACTCTGAAATTAAGTGAGGGGAGCTTAAAAATAAAAATGTCTGCCTTGAACAAATCTGCTAAGGCAATAGAGGAAATTCAAGGGTTTCAAAGACCATTTGCTCAAAAGGGTGGATTAGGCTATAATCCATTTGAACCCTCACCTGGTCTTAGTATTGCTTCATCAAGCAATTCTAAGATGACTTTTGTAAGATCAGTGGCACAACAAAATGAAATGGAAGTAAATCAACCACTGGTCAAGGATAAGGGTAAAGGAATTTTTATACCAACTCAAGTAAACAATGTACCTAAACCCATACCTATGGAAAAGGTTAAAGGCATTGCTTATAAGAGAAATGAGGTTCAGAGAGGTAGAACCAATGGAAGGTCAACCTATCTGAATCCTCATCAGAGGAGTTATCCAGAATCTGTACAGAAGAGGCCAACTCAAATGAGGCAACCTCAACTGAATGGACTAAGGCCCATCCCCTCTGACAGGTATAAAACCTTCAGGAAGCCTGGACCTTATATGCCAAAAGGAAAAGGCCATCCAAAACCCTATCCTCAAAGGTCTTACCAAGCTGCACCTAAGTCTAGTAACTTCAGGAGGAATGTCCCAAAGAAATTCACCAACTCTCCTGAACCTTACAAGGCTAACACCTATACACAGAAGCCACCCAAGGCATTTAAGGGTCAAACTGTGTATGTAGATGTAAATGGAAACCAAGTCAGTCACTTTGAGTCAATCAGAGTAATTAGGCAGATTTGGGTTCCAAAAGGTACAGCTAACCCTCTAGGACCCAACATTCAAAGGGTACCTAAATCTTGACTTTGCAGGGTTACAAGGACCACAAGAAGAAGAGAAGCATCAACAAGAAAACAGCATGGTACTTGGACAGTGGATGTTCAAGACACATGACTGGGAATAAAGAGCTTCTCTCAGATTTCATAGAAAAGGATGGTCCTTCAGTAACCTTTGGAGACAGCTCTCAAGGGATCACTAGAGGTTATGGTACATTAAACATTGGTATTGTCAAAATTACTAATGTCTCATATGTCCAAGGCCTGAAATATAACTTGCTGTCTATAAGTCAAATCTGTGATAAAGGTTTTTGTGTTGAATTTGCACCAAATGAATGTATTATCAAAAACAAATCAACACAACAGGTGCTACTAACAGGGGTGAGAAAGGGAAATGTCTATTTTGCAGATTGGAGCAAAACCCCTGAAGCAGTTTGTCTTGTTGCCAAAAGCACAAGTGAGCAAAGCTGGCTGTGGCACAAAAGACTAAACCACCTGAACTTCAAAACCATCAACAAGATTGCAAGAAACTCTCTAGTTAAAGGGTTGCCAAATCAAGTGTTCACCAAAGAACATATATGCCAGCCATGCCAGGAAGGAAAGCAGATCAAAGCCTCATTCAAAGGAAAGCCTGTCATCTCAACTGAGAGAGTTCTTCAACTACTACATATGGATTTATTTGGTCCAATAATCCCAGTAAGTATATGTTGGGATATAAATACACCCTAAGCCCCACTTGATGTTAGAATAGTTTTGATGGCCAAAACACTTAGAGTTTATAAATGTAATAGGATCAGCTGACTTGTATAGAACAGCTTAGACTAGTCTTGTGTGATCAACTGTATTGATATCAGCTGATCAACACAGTCCTGGCTTACATGCCTATCCTCAAGATGAGAAGAGTAGAAGACATGAAGACTAGAAGATCCTTGAAGACCAGATAAGTTAAGGTGTTTGTATACCTACTTATCTGATGGAGTCCCAGAATGAAGATGGCCTAAAGCAGTACTAAAAATTGCGAGACCAGAAGAGTATTACTTGACTGATATCAGAAGACAGAAGACCTAAGGCCAGAAGAGTAGTCAGAAGACTAGAAGTACAGAACAGAAGACTATGTGCTCTTCCAGGACTCGGCTGATTCCAAAGTCATCTTGCAATTCAAACGAAGACCTACCTTATTTAGAAGATTGACATGATCCCAGGATTGAAGCAATCAAGCGGCTGGAATCAAGGAATCAAGCCATTATGGAAAGATTGCCCCAACGGCTAGTCAACTCCAACGGCTAGTTGCAAGCAATCACCATTATAAATACAAGAGGATGAGAAATCACAATCAAGGAAGTCACAAGAGAGAATTCACAAGCTAAGCAAGCAATCAAGCAAATAGCCATACTGTTCTAAGAGTTCTCCAAGAGCCAGAAAACCATTAGAATATCTATAGCTCTTAAGTGATTTCTATCCAACCCCTAAGAACCTGAAACCTGTTCATATTGTATAATCATTGTTTTAGGCATAGTGGTTAAGCAAATTATAAGCTTGAACCATTAGTTGGATACACTTCAAAAACCCCAAACCCTCACCGAAAGGTTAAAGTTTTTGAACCCCTTAAAGTGCAAGTGCTTACAATCACTTGTGGAGACCGTAGCTGTTAGGACGGCTCAGATCTAAAAGTCCTAACCTTGGGACTATAAAGGTCAAGACCCTTGTAATTTGTGGTAAATTAAAGGGATTAAACATCACGTGTGGACGTGAGAGTGGACGTAGGAACGTATATCCGAACCACTATAAATCTGGTGTCATTTACCTTCTGCACTTTACATTTCTGCCTTTACATATATTTTTATATAGTGCATACTGTATTTTCAACTGTCTTCAAAACAAGGCCATAACTTTCAAACCAGTATTAGCTGAGTACTTTCATAAAGCAAAACAAGTTAACACTTTCATAAGAAATTAAAAAGAACGAGTCTAAACAAGGCCTACCATAAATTTAGATGACAAAGAAGAAAGAAGGCCAAGAAGAGACAGAAGAAATTCAGACAAGCAAGCAATGGTGACTGAAGAATCTGAATATCAAAGTGATGAGCTTCCTACATCACCAGACTGTCAAATCTTCTCAGATGATTCAGATGACCTAGCTATGATGGCCATAGGTGAAAATGAGGTAAATTCCTATACTACTACTTTCCATTCACCTATTTTTTCACAATCAGATGAGATGAACTCATCTGTGTTAGGGTTATACTGGCAAGTATGCTTTTAGTGCTACTTATGTATACAAACTGATTTTTGCACTTATTAATGAGAATAAATTTTTGTCACTGGTTGCTTTAAATATAATGAATGGTAATTATTTATTGCATAAACGTTCAGATGTACTTTACATTGTAGACAATGTGGTGTGTAGAAGATCACAGAAGATCACATTGTCAGTTCCTTGTATATAAGTACAATTGATTCACAACTTAGATGGAATTGAACAATCCATTGGTAGAAGTTGAGGTGTAAGGCTCAGATTGGTTTATCTTGACCAAGAGATTACACTAGTGCATTTTGATGTGCTGAATAGGACCTACAGAGAGGTAATTCTTCTAGACTGGCTTAAGGAATGAAGAATTAGACCTCAGTGGTTGTTGATTTCTTAATCTCTGTCACTTAAATGGAATTGTCTGTAGTTAAGAAGTATTGCTTTGATTTATTATGGGTAAAGAATCAATGTGATTCAATACTTTATATTTTGGGCAATATTATTAATTATAGGACAGATTGCCAAAATTAATACAGAGAATCGTGTCTTGGAGTGTCAAGTTGATTATGTCCCCTTGGTGGGCTCAGAAGGTTTATCATATCAAATCTGATCAGTGAAATTTATTTCCGGTATGATAATAATGTTGAGTTGTCCTTACTCTAAGGAATAAAAGATATTAATTAATTAAAGCATTCAGTAGCTTAAATTAATTGATGGACATTGAATCTTAAACACGGGAAATAATAATCGGGAGCCATATTTCGTAATATGGGTTAGGATGGATAGTGCAATATTAATTCTATAGTGGAATGAATTAATATTAATGAGCTGGAAAAATATTGTGGCTCAATATTGATTTCTGGGCCCATTGGGAGGTCCAATCCTAATTCTCCTAAAGGCCCCTCAAGTAGCCCAATAAAAGTCCATTAACTAAGGTAATTAAAAAGATAAGAATTAATCTTGTTGCAAGAAAGAGAGGAAAGTAGCGCTTATTTTGGGGAGAGAATATTATGGAGAAAGATATGGAAATAATATAATATCTCTTGGAGAATAAAATATTTCTAGATCTCCTATATTTTCTAATAAATAAATTGACTATTCTCTCTCTTATAAATAGAGGAAAAATCGCTTGTTTAAGGGTGGACAAAGAAATCGGTTTTCTCTACAAAAGAAAAAAGAGAGATCTGTAATTTTCAAAATTACAGTGTGTGCAACAAGAGAAAATTAATTCTTCCTTGAGAGTTATTAGTTCGTGAGATCTCCCACCGGATCAACGGGCTAGGACTTAGGGAATACTCGAGAAGGCAATTGGGTTGAAGTTGTTATTCTTCTCAACGGTATCTCTCCGATTCAAAGGTAAACACGTAATCCCTTAGTTCCGCATGTTTAGGGATTTAATTATTTACCGTACATTCATTACATGAATTAGTTGATTTAATTTGTTTAAATTATGAAATTAGATTTATGATAATTCATATTTAAATTACGTCTCAAATAGATCCTGCTAATTTTAAAGGTGTCTCAAAGGATTCCCGGGAGTCTCGAAAGATGCCTAGGGCATCTCAAAAGATTCCCGGGAGTCTCAAAGGATCCCTAGCGTGACGGTCAATAATAATCCACAAGTGCCAATAATTCCCCACAAAGGAGATGGGGAATGTGGTCCCATAATAATTTCCCACAAAGGAGTTGGGGACCACATTGTTGGGGGACTATTATTGGGTAGGGATTATTCCCAACAGATGGTATCAGAGCCAAGGTTTTGGGCTCTGTAATTTAAATTAGAATTTAAATCTATTTACATTAAATTGATATTTGGATGGTAGAATTGTTAGATCTTTTTTGCAGGTATCCAATTATCATGGTTTTAATGTATGTTTTAATTTATGTTGTTTGAATGTGGTTTTTAATCTGATTCGGTCAGATTTGTTTTTCCCGTGAGAAAATCCACGGGTAGATTAGATTATTTAATTTGTAATAAACTAGTCTAGATGTTAGATTTATTTTTTGTAAATAAATTGTAACGGGTCAAAGACGAAGACCGTTAGACGGATTAAAGAATCGGAGGCACCCGGACGACCAAGCCACACGAGTCGCTTGTAGGCGTGGCGTGATTTTTTTTGTTGCGGTCGTGGGTGTACGAATTCTCGTTCCTTCAAAACGAGAAAATTAAACCATGATAATTGGACGTGTTTGCCTAATTTGTGTTTAATTTTTGTTTTGTTATTATGCTATGATTATTTGTTAATTCTGCATGAGAATTCGTGAAAAACCTCTAGTTTAAAAAATTACTAAGTATGTTTTTTTTATTAATTAAATTTATTTAAGATAATAAATTGATTAAATGGCCTCCATAATTTATTTATTTGTGAAGTCTTTTGGCTACGCATTGGCAAACGCCTCTCTCCCTATCGGATAGGTCAAAAGATAAGTTCACATGAATAAATTCCTTTAAGGATGATTGTGGATTATTACTAGTGGCGGTATGACCCTCCCATCGAGTGGCTTATTCAAAACGAAATAATAGTCCTGTATTTAATTATGGTTATTACTTAGGTATAAAATTGATATATTAACTCCCCATCGGAGTCCCTGTCAATTTTATATGGCCAGGTTGAAGCCAACTATTAATTTTGAATTAAAGGTTTCTAACTGCTTTGTTTGTAACCTACTTAAATGTATTTGAGTAAACGATCACACTCATCGTGACTTACTTAAATTGGTTTTAAGATGTTGGCTGATGCATGTTTATATCGGTTTTTTGAGGTTTTTGATATAGTACATGTGATCAAATTATGTGATAATTTTTGTGTTAATAGGATATTAATACAAATTGTATATTTTATTCTCAGTTCAGCATGTCGTCTCCTTTTAACCCACTGTTTAGTATACTTAAAGAAAATAAATTGGAAGGAGAGAATTATGTGGATTGGAAAAGACATTTATTTATAGTCTTGACTGCACAACAGCATAAGTGGGTACTTGATGAACCTAAACCCCCTGCCCCTACGGATGAGACGAACCAAGAAGATAAGGAATATCATAAGGAGTGGATGAGATCCGATGAAATGGCTAGGTGTACCATCTTGGCTTCAATGTCAGATGTGTTGCAACACCAACACCAGAACATGGAATCCGCTTCAGCTATTATGATGAACCTTAATGAACTTTTTGCTCATCAGAATCGTACGGCTAGACAAATGACCATGCGAGATATGTTATCACAGAAAATGGTCGAGGGAACGCCCGTGAGGGATCACGTTCTTAAGATGATGGGTTTTCTTAACAAACTTGAGATTCTTGGTGCTGAATTCGATGCGGAAACGCAGATCGATTTCGTACTCCATTCTCTACCGAAAAGTTTTGAGCAGTTCCAACTGAACTATACGATGAATAATCAAGAGTATACGTTGGCTCAGCTCTTGCAAGCTTTGGTTTCGGCTGAGATGTTAATGGGACCAAGGAACGAGCATACGGCTATATTGGCAAACGGTCCATCTTCTAATTCTGCACCGAAAGGTGGAAAGAAGAAGAAGGCAAATGGCCAGAAACAAGCTAATAACAAGGAAAATATACCAATTGAGGGAGGTGTCAAGAAAAAGACCACTAAGGGAAAGTGCTTTAGTTGCGGTCTGAAAGGACATTGGAAGTCAGACTATACCAAGCCTAAGAAGGCTGGTAAGCAAGGTAATTCTCACGCACTAGTAATTGAAACTTGTTTAGCGGTGTATTCTTCCCATTCGTGGGTGGTGGATACGGGAGCCACTGATCATATTTGTTTCGATTTTCAGGGGTTCAAGCTAACCCGACAACTTAGTGGGAGTGAGATCATCATCACCATGGGCAATGCTACGAATGTGGCGGCTGTTGCAGTGGGAGATGTGCAACTATCTTTTAGTGATAGAATTTTAGTTTTAAAAGACGTTCTTTATGTTCCGAGTTTTAGAAAGAATTTGATTTCAGTTTCTAAACTAATTTTGGATGGATATTCAGTTTCTTTTAATAAGAATGTCGTTATTTGTCGTGATGACGAGATTATCTGTTCGGGAGCATTGGTGAATAATCTTTATACTATTAATTGTGCACATTCCACACAAAATGAATCGCATAACACATCGACTATTTCTAAGAAAAGAAAGCATTCTTCAGACATGAACGAAACACTTCTGTGGCATCTTAGACTTGGTCATATTAATCTAAGAAGGATTCAAAGGTTGGTGAACGACGACTTGTTGGAATCACTCCAGGTTGAGCCGTTTCCAACATGTGAATCATGTTTAGAGGGTAAAATGACCAAAAGAGCCTTTGGGGCAAAGGGGAATAGAGCTAGTGAAGTGTTAGAACTCGTTCATACTGATGTATGTGGACCAATGTCAATTCAAGCAAAGGGAGGTTTTGAGTATTTCGTTACTTTTATCGATGATTACTCAATATATGGATACATCTATCTAATGCGGCATAAGTCTGAGACCTTTGATAAATTCAATGAGTTTAAGGCTGAAGCAGAAAAGCATAGGGAAAAGAGTATCAAGTTTCTACGATCAGATCGTGGAGGCGAATACCTCAGCAATGAATTTTTGGGCTACTTATCAGGCGAAGGGATTGTATCCCAATTAACTGCACCCGGAACCCCTCAACAAAATGGGGTTGCAGAGCGAAGAAATCGAACTCTTTTAGAGATGGTCAGATCTATGATGAGTTATTCAGATTTACCTAAGTCGTTTTGGGGTCATGCCTTGGAAACAGCGACTTACATTCTGAATTTGGTACCTTCCAAATCAGTTCCTAAAACCCCTACAGAATTGTGGAGCGGGCGAAAGCCTAGTCTAAGACACATAAGAATTTGGGGGTGTCCTGCATACATGTTGGACAAGGAAGCTGGAAAGTTAGATCCTCGTTCAGAATTAAGGCTGTTTGTAGGATATCCTAGAGGAACGAAAGGGGGTTTATTCTATAGTCCAAAGGATCAGCGAATTGTGATAAGCACACATTCTAGATTTGTGGAAGAAAACTATATGAGTAATAGAAAGCCCAAGAGTGAGATTACCTTAAATGAACTAAGAGGGCCAACTCCTATACCAAGTGTACAAGTAGATGTACCAAGCGATACACAAACACAACCGGAACCTCGTCGTAGTGGGAGGGTTGTGAGACAACCTGAGCGATTCATGTTCGTGGGAGAGTCTTCGGACTTGGTCCCCGGAGAGGATGAATCTGACCCCTGGACGTACGATGAGGCAATCCAAGACAAGGATGCAGATTCTTGGCAAACTGCAATGGAAGCAGAAATGGGGTCTATGGAACATAACAAAGTGTGGGAGCTTGTGGAACCACCCAAAGGTGTAAAACCTATTGGATGCAAGTGGGTCTACAAGAGAAAAAGAGGATCAGATGGGAAGGTTGAAACCTTCAAAGCTAAACTAGTGGCAAAAGGATATACTCAGAAAGAGGGAATCGATTATGAGGAGACCTTTTCGCCTGTAGCTATGCTTAAGTCTATCCGTATTCTCTTGTCGATTGCAGCTCACCTAGACTTTGAGATCTGGCAAATGGATGTCAAGACAGCTTTCCTAAATGGAAGTCTTGAACAAGAAATCTACATGCGCCAACCCGAAGGCTTCATTGAAAAAGGCCAAGAGAATCTTGTATGCAAGCTTAAAAGGTCAATATATGGACTTAAGCAAGCATCGCGAGCTTGGAATCAGTGTTTTGATCAGGTGATACAATCCTATGGATTTGATGAAAATGAGTTTGAGAGTTGTGTCTATAAGAAGTGTATCGGAACTGCCTTGGTATTCTTAGTATTATACGTAGACGACATTCTTCTTATTGGAAACAATAAAAAGGTGTTGACAGACGTGAGGGTATGGTTGTCAAAACAGTTTGATATGAAGGATTTAGGAGAAGCTGGTCACATCCTTAGGATTAAGATTACTCGAGATCGCCAGAAAAGGATGATATGCTTATCCCAAACCTCATACATAGACACTATTTTGAAACGATTCAGCATGCAAAATTCCAAGAAAGGATTTGTTCCTTTCAGACATGGAATTCATCTATCTAAAGAGATGTGTCCTAAGACACAAAAGGAGATGGATGAGATGAGAAACATTCCATATGCATCGGCAGTTGGAAGCCTCATATATGCAATGCTGTGCACGAGACCGGATATTTTTTTTGCTGTAGGCATGGTAGCAAGATATCAAAGTAACCCAGGGAAAGAACATTGGACTGCAGTTAAAAACATTCTCAAGTATCTAAAAAGAACTCGAGATAGAATGTTGGTTTATCAGTCAGACAGTCTATTCCCTGTGGGTTATACGGACTCAGATTTCCAATCAGACATGGATTCTAGAAAATCTACCTCGGGTAGTGTGTTTTGTTTGGGGGGTGGAGCCATGACATGGAGAAGTGTGAAGCAGAAATGCATCGCTGATTCTACCATGGAAGCCGAATATGTAGCTGCTTGTGAAGCAGCGAAAGAAGCGGTTTGGCTTAAGAACTTCTTAGTGGACTTGGATGTGATTCCGAATTTGCCCAGCACTATCACTATTTATTGCGATAATGCTGGAGCAGTTGCAAATTCAAGGGAACCAAGAGCTCACAAGGCAAGCAAACACATTGAAAGGAAATACCATCTTATACGAGAAATCGTTAAGAGAGGAGATATAGTGGTGGCAAAGATCGCATCGGAAGACAACCTAGCTGATCCCTTCACAAAGGGTCTGCCTCAGAGTACATTCGAGAGACATGTGGAAGGAATGGGGGTCAAGTGCGTTGCCAAACTGCTTTGAGTATAAGTGGGAGAATTTATTAGGACATGTAGAACATGGACGTGCTGTAGTATACTTAAAAGCAGACTTTGAGTATAAGTGGGAGATTGTTAGGGTTATACTGGCAAGTATGCTTTTAGTGCTACTTATGTATACAAACTGATTTTTGCACTTATTAATGAGAATAAATTTTTGTCACTGGTTGCTTTAAATATAATGAATGGTAATTATTTATTGCATAAACGTTCAGATGTACTTTACATTGTAGACAATGTGGTGTGTAGAAGATCACAGAAGATCACATTGTCAGTTCCTTGTATATAAGTACAATTGATTCACAACTTAGATGGAATTGAACAATCCATTGGTAGAAGTTGAGGTGTAAGGCTCAGATTGGTTTATCTTGACCAAGAGATTACACTAGTGCATTTTGATGTGCTGAATAGGACCTACAGAGAGGTAATTCTTCTAGACTGGCTTAAGGAATGAAGAATTAGACCTCAGTGGTTGTTGATTTCTTAATCTCTGTCACTTAAATGGAATTGTCTGTAGTTAAGAAGTATTGCTTTGATTTATTATGGGTAAAGAATCAATGTGATTCAATACTTTATATTTTGGGCAATATTATTAATTATAGGACAGATTGCCAAAATTAATACAGAGAATCGTGTCTTGGAGTGTCAAGTTGATTATGTCCCCTTGGTGGGCTCAGAAGGTTTATCATATCAAATCTGATCAGTGGAATTTATTTCCGGTATGATAATAATGTTGAGTTGTCCTTACTCTAAGGAATAAAAGATATTAATTAATTAAAGCATTCAGTAGCTTAAATTAATTGATGGACATTGAATCTTAAACACGGGAAATAATAACCGGGAGCCATATTTCGTAATATGGGTTAGGATGGATAGTGCAATATTAATTCTATAGTGGAATGAATTAATATTAATGAGCTGGAAAAATATTGTGGCTCAATATTGATTTCTGGGCCCATTGGGAGGTCCAATCCTAATTCTCCTAAAGGCCCCTCAAGTAGCCCAATAAAAGTCCATTAATTAAGGTAATTAAAAAGATAAGAATTAATCTTGTTGCAAGAAAGAGAGGAAAGTAGCGCTTATTTTGGGGAGAGAATATTATGGAGAAAGATATGGAAATAATATAATATCTCTTGGAGAATAAAATATTTCTAGATCTCCTATATTTTCTAATAAATAAATTGACTATTCTCTCTCTTATAAATAGAGGAAAAATCGCTTGTTTAAGGGTGGACAAAGAAATCGGTTTTCTCTACAAAAGAAAAAAGAGAGATCTGTAATTTTCAAAATTACAGTGTGTGCAACAAGAGAAAATTAATTCTTCCTTGAGAGTTATTAGTTCGTGAGATCTCCCACCGGATCAACGGGCTAGGACTTAGGGAATACTCGAGAAGGCAATTGGGTTGAAGTTGTTATTCTTCTCAACGGTATCTCTCCGATTCAAAGGTAAACACGTAATCCCTTAGTTCCGCATGTTTAGGGATTTAATTATTTACCGTACATTCATTACATGAATTAGTTGATTTAATTTGTTTAAATTATGAAATTAGATTTATGATAATTCATATTTAAATTACGTCTCAAATAGATCCTGCTAATTTTAAAGGTGTCTCAAAGGATTCCCGGGAGTCTCGAAAGATGCCTAGGGCATCTCAAAAGATTCCCGGGAGTCTCAAAGGATCCCTAGCGTGACGGTCAATAATAATCCACAAGTGCCAATAATTCCCCACAAAGGAGATGGGGAATGTGGTCCCATAATAATTTCCCACAAAGGAGTTGGGGACCACAAGAATTGGGGACCACATTGTTGGGGGACTATTATTGGGTAGGGATTATTCCCAACAATCTGAAGGTGAATCAGAAGACACCTATTATCAATCTTTAAGAAAGGTAAAAGGTGAATCAGAAGACACCTATTGCCACTAGAGCTTTTATAGAAGTGGAAGAGGAGAACAAGGATCTAAGGAAAGAAATTACTAAGTTGAAAAAGACTAAGTTTGATAACACCCCTGAGTTGGTCACAATGAATGAAAGATTGACCAGAGAAGTGGAACTTCTTAAGGAAGAAAATACCACAATAACTCAGTTGTATGAGGGGATGTTAGAAACTCAAGCTTTCGAAACTAAGGAATTTCGTTCACTACAATCCAAGTTCGATGACCTCTTCCAAGCACACAAGCTCTTAGAAAAGGAGAAGGAATGCCTAAATCAAAAGATATCAGAGTTCAATAAAGCTTC
The DNA here is from genome assembly GCA_963675135.1 of Galeopsis tetrahit. Taxonomy (NCBI): domain Eukaryota; kingdom Viridiplantae; phylum Streptophyta; class Magnoliopsida; order Lamiales; family Lamiaceae; genus Galeopsis; species Galeopsis tetrahit. The sequence continues at coordinate 52,966,134 of OY776123.1, forward strand.
TACTACTATTGAAAGTATCTCTGAGTATTATAGATCAAATGGCAATAAGATGGGTTTTGGCTTTGAACTTAATCCATCTACATCCTCTCCAGCCGGGGGTAGTACACCTAACAAGTGCACTACTCAGACACATGAAAAGGGTGAGTGTTCTAAACACAATGAACCTAATATGAACCAAAAGGCATCTGTACCAGCTAAGGCTAACTATCCCAAAACCAAAAAGGGTAAAGGACAAGCTAACCCCAAGCCTGTACAGAGGAACAACAAACAGCCTAGACCATCTCGTTTGAGACAGTCTCAGCTGTATGCTGCTCCAGCCAAGAAGAAGAAGTCTTCTTCCAACAAATCTGTTCTCTTTGCACCCTTATCTCTTATGATATTGTGAGAACAGAAGAGTATGGTCCATATAATCGTGTGCATCGTCCAGCTAATGCACCCAGGCCGAATGTAACTAGTCAAAAGATTATGTATGTACACTCCTATAAAGGGAAACCATTTGACTATTACTTAGCTGACACAAACAACAAATCAGATCAGTCCAAGGTGTTAACTGGTAAGATTTGGTTCTGTGATGCCCGAGGGAAACAACTCAAGTGTTCAAGGTTGTTCAAACGACCAATGTATATGTGGGTTCCCAAGGGTAGTACTAACACTCAAGGACCCAAAACAAAATGGGTACCTAAGACTTAACCTTTCTTGCAGGAAAGGAGGGACCTATACAGAAGAGGAGGTCTAGCAGGAGAAACATGGTACATAGATAGTGGATGCTCAACTCACATGACAGGAACCAAAGCCCTGCTGACCAACTACATAGAGAAGAAAGGTCCAAAAGTCTTCTTTGGTGATAACGTGCACGGTAACACAAAAGGATATGGCACCCTTAAAAATGGTGACATTGAGGTACATGATGTATCATATGTAGAAGGTCTTAAGTTTAATTTGTTATCTGTTTCTCATTTTTGTGACACTGGTTACTCAGTTAAATTCTCTAAAGATGAGTGTCTCATAAGTGATAAAAGAACAAAACAAAACCTTCTAACAGGATCTAGAAAGGGAAGTATGTATCTTGCAAATTGGAACAGCTGTCCTAAGGATACATGTCTGCTTGTGAAGAGCCCTAAAGATGTCAGCTGGCTATGGCACAAACGTCTTAGTCATCTGAACTTTAAGACTATGAACAAGTTAGCAAGGGAATCCTTAGTTGATGGTCTGCCTAATGAACTCTACTGTAAAGATCAGGTGTGTGATGCATGTCAACAAGGAAAGAAAACAAAGGTCTCCTTCAAGACCAAGAAGACAGCATCAACCAGCAGAGTTCTTGAACTGCTTCACATGGATCTCTTTGGACCAATCACTCCAACCACTCTAACAGGGAGGAAGTACACTCTTATTGTTGTAGATGATTATTCCAAGTTTACTTGGGTTATCTTCTTATACAAGAAGAGTGAAGCACAGCAGAAGCTCCCTGAACTATTGAAGAGGATCCAAGTAGAGAAAGGAGAACCAATTGTGAAAATTAGAAGTGACAAAGGCACTGAATTCATTAACTCTTATATTATTGCCTATTGTACTTCTAATGGTATTCAGCATGAGACAAGTGCAGTAAGAACACCACAACAGAATGGTGTAGCTGAAAGAAGAGTCAGAACACTCAAAGAAGCTGCCAGAACACTCCTTGCTGAATTCTCCACTCCTAAGAAGCTATGGGCAGAAGCCATCAACACAGCTTGTCACACTCAAAACAGGTCAGGTATTCATAAAATACATGAGAAAACCCCATATGAACTGTGGAAAGGAAGAAAACCTAGAGTATCTTACTTTCATATATTTGGTTGTAAGTGTTTCATTCACAACAATGGGAAGAGTAAGTTGAATGCTTTTGATGCCAAAGCAGATGAGGGGATATTTTTAGGATACTCCTCAACTAGCAAAGCATTTAGAGTACTCAACAAACGAACCCTTCTTGTGGAAGAAACACCTCATGTTGTTTTTGATGAATCTTGTGAAAAGAATGCAGTAGAAACAAACTCAGCTGCAGATCAGATGAGACATCTAGTGATCAAGTCCAAACCAGATGAGTTCATTGAAGTCAATGAACCTTTCCCTGAAGAACCAGAGGAGGATAAGCCTCATAGACCTGTCACTAGATCTCAAACTCAAGCAGGACAAGCTGACCAGAATCAAGATGCACCAATCCCAAATGCCAGGGGGAATGATCTCTTTGACACTCAAGATACAGATGATGATCGACCTAATCAAGTCAACCCTCCTGATGGCACTAGATCAGATGAGAATCCAAGCTCATCCAATGCAGATACTCCTGTGAGGCATACATGGAGAAACAACCATCCATCAAACCTCATCTTAGGAGGAGCTGACTCAGGTGTCAAGACAAGAAGACAACTGAATCAGAACTCACAATCATCTATGTTCTGCTGGTGTGCTTTCCTATCCAACATTGAACCAGCTGACATAGAAGAAGCAATGACAGATAGCAATTGGATCTCTGCTATGCAAGAAGAACTAAACCAATTCGAAAGAAATGAAGTCTGGGAATTGGTAGATCGTCCTGAAAACCACAATGTAGTAGGAACAAAGTGGGTATTCAAGAACAAGAAGGACGAAAATGATGTGATAACTAGAAATAAGGCAAGGCTAGTTGCAAAAGGATATTCACAATCTGAAGGGATTGACTATGATGAAACTTTTGCTCCAGTAGCCAGATTAGAAGCCATTCGACTGTTTCTAGCTTATGCATCATATATGGGCTTCAAGGTATATCAAATGGTATTCTGGTAGAAGAAGTATATGTAGAGCAGCCTCCAGGTTTTGAAAAAGGTGATCAAGTATATCGACTGAAGAAGGCTCTCTATGGTCTAAAACAAGCCCCTAGAGCTTGGTATGACACATTGTCACAATTCCTACTTGACAATGGATATACAAAAGGCAAAGTGGATAGAACTCTTTTCAGAATACAAGAAGGAGAAGACATCCTAATGGTGCAAATATATGTAGATGATATTATATTTGGATCACCCAATCAAGAGATGTGCAAGAAGTTCTCTGAACTTATGCAAGGAAAGTTTGAAATGAGCATGATGGGTGAGATGAATTATTTTCTAGGACTTCAAGTCAAGCAGAGTTCAGAAGGGATCTTCATCAACCAGTCCAAGTATACCAAGAGCCTATTAGAAAGATTCAAAGCCCTACAAAGCAAGACTGCAAGGATTCCAATGATGACATCTTTCAAAATGGAACCAGATGAGTCTGGAAAGGCAGTTGATCAAGCTGAATATAGAGCACTGATTGGATCTCTACTATATCTTACAGCTAGCAGACCAGACATAACATTTGCTGTAGGAGTATGTGCTAGGTTTCAAGCAAACCCAAAGCAAAGTCATCTAGAAGCAGCAAGGAAGATTCTCAAGTACCTAAAAGGAACAGTCAACCTAGGACTATGGTACCCTGCTGATGACAATCTAGAATTGAGTGGCTATTCTGACTCAGACTATGGAGGATGTAGAATTGATAGGAAATCCACATCTGGAACCTGTCAATTTCTAGGCAACAAGCTGATATCATGGTTCTCTAAGAAGCAAACCTCAGTTGCAACCTCCACCACTGAAGCAGAATACATGGCAGCTGGTAGTTGTTGTAGTCAGCTGCTCTGGCTAGTTCAACAACTCAAGGATTACAATGTAGAGGCAAGAGAAGTCCCTATTTATTGTGATAGCAGCAGTGCCATTGCCATCACTCAAAATCCAGTCCTCCACACAAGGTGCAAGCATGTCGACATTCGACACCACTTCATAAGAGACCACCTTGAAAAGAAGGACATCAAGATGGAGAAAATTCACACAGATATCCAAAGAGCAGACATCTTGACTAAGCCCCTAGCTGAAGAAAGGTTCAAAACCCTATGTTACAGCTTAGGACTCCTGGACCCAAGCACATGAAGAAGGAAAGATCAGCTGAAAACCTCAGCTGACCCAAGTGCAGCAGACTAGGAGGATCAGATGAGGTGAATAGACACTCTCATCTTCAGGTAAGTTCTTTCCCAATGAAGACAAATAAAGCTGAGGGAAAACTTAGAGTCATCTAATCAAGGGGGAATCAATGATACCTTAAGAATCCTTGATGAAATACTCTAAAATCTGCATTGCATATCATATATATATATATATACAGCAGACTTGAACAAAGTTATTTGATTTCTTTACTCTAAGCAGTGTATACTATGTATAATAATAAACTATTCTTCATAAAATACTTTATTTATATACATACATACAGTATACTATTGAGTTATACTTGGTTGGATTAATACACCATCCTCACCGACTCAACAGTATGCATGCACTGTACGGATTTCAAATAACTCTTGCTCAAAATTTATAATTTCTGCATTCCATAAGATAAAGTCTGAATATCTTTAAATGTGAACCCTTGGATCAAGAATCTCATTGTTGATCTTAAGAAGTAACTTTTCAGAAATTCAGACCTATCAACTCTATAGTTTTGTCATCTTTCACTCCACTACCTCATTTCTACCCCTATAAAAGGAGGAAGTTATGAGAACACCTAAGAACACAAATCACTAACTATCATTTTCTGTTTCAGGGATGGAGACAATCGAAAGAAGAGATGTAATGGAGATCATCCTTCAACCAAGGTCTTGGGTGAAGGAGATGAAGCTTTGTCCAGAAGATGAAGATGATGCAGATCAGCACACTTGGCTTACTCAACATGAGTTTGCCTATGAAAACTAGAGGAAAGAGAGACGTCCTTATTGAAAACTAGAGGAAAGAGAGATGGAGAAGACAAAGTAGCAAGCAAGCAGAGCTTCTTCTCCAGGGGGAAGTTCTACATGGAGAGCTTGTTATCAAAAGCTACTGTGTCTAAACAGAACATGAAGGCTAAGTCCATGGCCCTCTCTTCAGACTCCATTGAAGCCTCTTCCAATCTTCCTTCTCTTTCAAGAGTAGCGAAGAGATTCAATTAGGACACATTTGATGCTACAACCCATCTGATGATGAGGAGCATCAGATGGTAAGGGCAACCTGAACCAGTGGGATATCATCCAGGCTGATCATCTACATATTGATTTGATGGTCCTACTTGATTCAGATAGAGCTGGAAGATCCATCAAACCAGGTTGGATCACCACTCACAATAAAGCTGGAAGATCCATCATCCAGGTTGGATCATCACAGCAACAACGAAGGATCCATCAAGCCAGGTTGGACCTTCAAAACCCAGAAGATTTACTCAGCAAATCTCAATCCTCCACTCAGCTGATCAGAAGACCAACTCAGCTGACCAGAAGACTTTCAAGGAAAATCAGCAGACCTCTTGAAGAAATCAGAAGACTTCACTCTGCTGATCAGATCACTTGATTTTTGAGTTCAATGACTATCTTTGATCATGTAATTCATTCTAGATTATTCCTGAATGTAATTAAGCAAATTGGCCTATATAAGGAATGCAATTCACTTATAAAAAACGGCCTTGATGATCAATTCTTGCCACAAAATTAGTCACAACGGCTATTTTTGGTAATGATGTCATTAATACTCAATTACCAAATTGCCAGCAAATCAACTGTTGCCACATGGCAAATTCAGCAGGCAAATTTAAAGGAAGGCCCGAAATCAAAGAAGGAAAATCTTGGGCTCTAATCCACAATTAAACCCAATTCTGACCGTTAGATCAAGAATTGTTGGAGTATATATACACACCCTTAAAACCTCTTCCAAACCCTTTCGCTCACAATACTCTATTGCTCTCAATACTCTCTCGTTCTGCAAATTTCTTTCAAGCTCTCAAAACCTAAACACTTAAACTCTACTATGGCAATCATTGAGATTTACGACGAGAAGACCAAAAGCACTGGCACCTTGGATGCTGCAAAGTGGTCCAAGGAAGGAAAGATGTTCACAGAGAATGCTCTGTTTTTCAAAGGCAAACACACAGCTGCAAACAAGGAAATCCTTCTCCGTTGCATCAACCTCAACCTTCGAGATTTTCTGGAAGCAGCACCCACCAACGTTTATGAACAAGATGTGCTGGCTTTCTATGCAAACGTTGTGATGAAGGGATCGTATGTTGAAAGTGTCATGGGTGGACACAAGGTCAAGGTAACAAGGGAAATCCTTCAGGAACTGTTTGGTTTGTCAAGGGGGAAAATCAATATCTCCACCTACATCATGAATAAGGAGAAAGAGTACATGGAGATGTTCACTGATGGGAGAATCAAGGCTGCTGATGCCTCTGGACTCAAGAAATCCCAATTAGAACCTAAGTTTCAAACCCTGATGGATATAGCAGGCAAGATGCTGCTAGGTAACACTTTCAGCCATGATGCTGTTACCACCTTGAAGGTTAGAGTTATGGCTGCAATCTGGGATCAGATTGATGGAGACTGGCAAGGGCTTTTCTTGGACAGAATTGCTCTTGAAGCCAAGAAGGTGACTTTGGACCTTCAATCAAGAGAATGGAAGGTAACCTCAACTGTCAGCTTTGTCAACAAGCTGAGTATCATCCTTCCAGAAGTACTCCCAAGAAAGTACAAGATGGGACCTCACAAGACCTTCCACATCTCCAAATATTATTTAAGGAAGGACGCTCTTGCTGAGGCAGCAAGGTTGAAAGAAGAGAGGAAGAAGTTGTTAGCTGAAGCATCTTCCAAAGATGTTATTGAAAAGGCAGAAGAGTCCACTCATAACTCTGCTGCTGAAGAAGAAGAGGAGCCATCGAAAGAAGAGGCTCAAAAGAAGGTTGCTGAAGAGGATGATGATGACAATCAGACCTTAGCACAAAGAAGATATCTGATCAGATCAGGGCTCATCTCCCCATCTGATTCAGATGTCACTCCCACTGCCTCTCCTTTGAAAAAGGCAGGTACTTCTAACCCCTCTCTCACTTTCACACCTTCTAAACTATCAAAGGGTCAGAAGAGAAAGAAGAACACTTCTTCCTTCACAAAGAAAGCCAAGAAATCCAGGCTCCCTACTCCAATGAGCATAGCCCCTATTTCATCCTTCAACCCTTCTGATGATACCAACCCATCTGAACCCTCACACACTGATGCCCAAATCCCTGCTGATACTCACACAGTAGAGGAACAAGCCCAGCCTAACCCTGCTGATGTTCAAACAGCAGACAACCAACCTCAGACCACCTCCACACAACCTGCTGATGATCAAACTCAGATTATATCCACAATCCTTGCTGATATTCAAACAGCAAATGTCCAAGATCATCAAGCTCAAACACCTACTGATCTTCAAGAAGAAACTGAACCAGACCAGCAGACCCATAACCCTGCTGATGAACAAATTACTGAAGATCAATCCCAACCTCCTACCCAACAAGAAGAAATCACTTCCCAAATCCCTGCTGATACTCACACAGCAGAGGAAAATGCCCCAACTACCCAAACCCCTACCATCATTGTCCCTTCTGCTCCAGAAGACTTGGCACCAGAAGACCTGGTTCAACCTGGTCCTTCTCAACCTCAGTTCAGAATGGTGCACTACCCCATGTGCCAAACAGAAAAGATAATGAGGATGAAGATAGCCAACCTGCTCAAGACCACCATCCCTGGAGTTGATGAGACTTCAATCCAGTTTGAACAAGTGCTTAGGGTATGCACTTGGATTGAGCTCAGAAGAGATGATGTAGATGACCTTCTTGAGGTCATGGAAGGAATGGGAGGAAAGGAAAACTTCCTCGACTGGGAGATGGAGCAAAAGGAAGTTGCTCAAGTTCAATCCTTTGCTCAGCTGCTATCAGATGAGGCACTAACTGCAGTCTGCAACCGGATCCTAGGAGTCTCCACTGCTGATGTCCCTATCCAAGTAGGTTCATCGGATCAGCAGACAGCTGAACAAGCAAAGATGAAGGAAACAACTGCACCAGCCTTGGTGGAAGACTCAGCTGCACCTGCAGAAGACTCAGCTGCATCAGCTGACAAAGAAGAGATTGCAAAAGAAGTAGTCAGAGTACCAGCTCACTTTAGACCTTCAGACAATCTGACTCACTTCATTGACAATCAAGAGGATGTAGGCAGACGAATCATGACCCATCTGACTAAGGCCACTACCTGCTACCTCAATGAGGAGTACCTATCAGCCGAAGAGAGAGGCAAAGCAATAATTGTTCATCCAAAGCCTCAAGGTACACCCTCTACTTCTACCCCATCTGTTGACCTTACAGCAGACATCTGCTCCCAGGTCAAAGCTGCAATAGACTTGCACTTTGAGAAAGGTTTAGGCCTGCAGCTAGGAAGGTATGTTGAGAAAGCTGCAAGGGAACAGAAGACTCGTCTTCGTGACCAGATTCTTGACATTGAAGACAAGTTTGGTGAAGCACTCCATCAGCAGATAGGAGAATACTTGAGTACCTATCAGAAGTTGTCAGCCGACACCTCCAAAAGGTTTGCTGATCTTTACACTGATGAGATGCACCGCATGGAGACCACCTACAAGACAAGAATTGAGGATGCTGAAGCTAGAGCCACTGAAGGACAAGCTCTTCTTAAAACAGCTGCAGAGGAGAATGAGAAACTGCAGACTCAGCTGAAGGAAACAGCAGCCAAGTTGGAAGCACTTGCAGAAAAGCTCGAAGCTGCCTCCTCCACCAATTCTCTTTCTCATGTCATGGAACACAGTATATCCCACATTACTGCTGTCAACAAGGTCAATGCCATGGCATTGAAACAAACTCTGAAAGTGGAAATCATGAATGCCATGAAGCCTTTTTCGGCTGCACTTGCTGAAGCCAAAAAGGGGAAAGATATGTTGATAAGAGCTCTTGAGAAATCTAGTGCACAACATGCTGTAATGGTAGTATCTCAAGATGAGCTGAATGAAACCTTGAGTAGCTTAAAGAGCAAAATCAAGAACAAGCAAGAAAAAGGCAAAGGCAAAGAAATTGCTCAAGAAGACACTCAAGCACCCACTCAAGCTCCTTCCAAGACTGTTCAGATCACTGCTCCTGAAGAACAAGTCCCTGAAAAGAGAATGACAAGGAAAAGAAAGGCAGATGAGCAAGCCCAGACAGCTTAGACCAGCAAGAAATCAACTCCAGCAGAGCCTACTGCAGAACAGAAAGAGGCTCTAGAGTTGAAGAAAAAGAAGTTGCTTGAAGCTCAAGAGCTTAAGCGAAAGAAGCTGAATGATGCGAAGGCAGTCAAAGCCAAATTTGAAAGAAGAATTGCCAAACTCAGGAAAATGATGAAGGACAGAGCAAAAGAAGACAGTGTCCTGGTGTTTGATAGCAATTATGTGGATTACTTAGCCCTTCAAGATGAGCTACCAAGATGGTATCCCCTAAAGAAGAAGTGGCAAATTCAACACCACATAGTAAGGAAATTTGGCCCTCTCCCAACTTATGAAGATGAATTCTTCCAGTTCAATCAGTTCATGAACATTGAAGATCCAGTGTTCTGGGAAGAAATTGTCAAGACAGCCAAAGGACTTGAAAACTGCAGAATCTTAACTCCTGAAGAACCCAAATGGGATGCACCCCTTCTGGATTCAGGAAGAGTCAACATGATAGAAATCAAGAAGATTTTGTACAAGATCTATGAAGAGGAGAATGTTACAGATGTACAGCACATGGAAGAAGTTCGAGCTCGTCTGTACCTTGCCTACCGCATTTGAAGATCAGAAGACCTGATGAAGACTAGCTTAGAAGTTTAAAGAAACTATTACTTGTAATCTGTAAAAGTTCTATCTATATTCAAGTTCTAGTTCTTTTTGCTTACAAGACAAACTCTCATTGTCTTCATCAGATACTTCAAGTCTTAGCATGATATAAACTCTTATCTTAATTCATTAAGAGCACTTATCAAGTATAGTTTTGGCTTCATCAAAAAGGGGGAAATTGTTGGGATATAAATTCATCCTAAGCCCCACTTGATGTTAGAATAGTTTTGATGGCCAAAACACTTAGAGTTTATAAATGTAATAGGATCAGCTGACTTGTATAGAACAGCTTAGACTATCCTCAGGATGAGAAGAGTAGAAGACATGAAGACTAAAAGATCCTTGAAGACCAGATAAGTTAAGGTGCTTGTATACCTACCTATCTGATGGAGTCCCAGATTGAAGATGGCCTAAAAGCAGTACAAAGAATTTCCAGATCAGAAGAGTGTTACTCGTCTGATATCAGAAGACAGAAGACCTAAGGCCAGAAGAGTAGTCAGAAGACTAGAAGTACAGATCAGAAGACTATGTGCTCTTCCAGGACTCGGTTGATTCCCAAGTCATCTTGCAATTCAAACGAAGACCTACCTTATTTAGAAGATTGACATGATCCCAGGATTGAAGCAATCAAGCGGCTGGAATCAAGGAATCAAGCTATTATGGAAAGATTCTTCAAACGGCTAGTTGCAACCAATCTCCATTATAAATACAAGAGGATGAGGAATCACAAACAAGAAGTCACAAGAGAGAATTCAACAAGCCAAGCAAGCAATCAAAGCTAAAGCCATACAGTTTTAAGAATTCTCAAAAGAGCCAGAAACCATTAGATTATCTATAGCTCTTAAGTGATTTCTATCCAACCCTTAAGAACCTGAAACCTGTTCATATTGTATATCAATTGTTTTAGGCATAGTGGTTAAGCAAATTATAAGCTTGAACCATTAGTTGGATACACCTCAAAAACCCCAAACCCTCACCGAAAGGTTAAAGTTTTTGAAACCCCTTAAAGTGCAAGTGCTTACAATCACTTGTGGAGACCGTAGCTGTTAGGACGGCTCAGATCTCAAAGTCCTAACCTTGGGACTATAAAGGTCAAGACCCTTGTAATTTGTGGAAATTAAAGGGATTAAACATCACGTTAGGACGTGAGAGTGGACGTAGGAACGTATATCCGAACCACTATAAATCCGGTGTTATTTACTTTCTGCACTTTACATTTCTGCCTTTACATTCATTATTATATAGTGCATACTGTGATTTCAACACTCTTCAAAACAGGGGCATAACTTTCAAACCAGCATCAGCTGAGTATTTTCATTAAGTAAAACAAGTTACAAGAACGAGTCTAAACCAGGGCCACCATAATTCCGCATATAACCTACTCAGTCAGATCACTATAGTCATCTGGACCAGCAGACTTGCAGTCCAGTTGACATAGCAATCAGAAGAGGTTCCCAACTCTGTTTGAAAAAGTTTTAAAGTCTATTCACCCCTCCCCTCTAGACTTTAAACCCATTCACTACTCGTTCAGGGACCAACAATATCTTTCAGCTGAAGACAGAGGCAAAGCAATAATTGTTCATCCAAAGCCTCAAGGTACACCCTCTACTTCTACCCCATCTGGTGAGCACACAGCAGACATCTGCTCCAAGGTCAAAGCTGCAATAGACTTGCACTTTGAAAAAGGTTTAGGTCTACAGCTTGGAAGATATGTTGAAAAAGCTGTTAGGGAGCAGAGGACTCGTCTTAATGACCAAATCCTTGACATCGAGGACAAATTTGGTGAGGCACTCCATGATCAGATAGGAGATTACATGACTCTCATTCAGAAAAGAACAGCTGACGTTTCCACAATGTTTGCTAATGAGATCTCCCAAATGGAGGCAGCCTACGAGTCAAGAGTTAAAGATGCTGAAGCAAGAACTGCTGAAGGTCAAAACCTTCTTAAGGCAGCTGCAGAGGAGAATGAAAAACTGCAGACTCAGCTGAAGGAGACAGCAGCCAAGCTGGAAACACTTACAAATAGAATTGAAGCTGCCTCCTCCTCCAATTCTCATGTTGAAGTTCTTGAGCACAGCATATCACATCTGACCCAGGTTAGCAAAGTCAATGCCATGGCTCTAAAGCAGACCCTGATGGTAGAGATTCGAAATGCTATGGTACCTTTTGCGGCTGCACTTGCTGAAAGAAGAGATTCGAAATGCTATGGTACCTCCAAGTATTACTTGAGAAAGGAAGCTCTTCTTGAGGCAGCAAGGCTGAAAGAAGAGAAGAGGAAATTGTTGGCTGAAGCATCCTCCAAAGATGTTGTGGAGGTGAGTCCATCTGATATGAATGAAGAAGAAAAGAATTTAGTTGAAAATGAGAGAGAAGGTGATGATGTATCAGGCCTTATGGGAGAAAGAAAAAATGAGGGTGTTGAGGGAGATTTTACTATAACTCTTAGTTTTGCAGATTCTGTAGCTGTTACCATTGAGCAAATTTTTGCAGATGCTTCTCTTACAGATATACCAGTTGATGCTGACATTGATCTTGAAGCAGTTTCAGCCAATGTGTCCACACTGAACAAGATGTACTTTGAACAAGCCAACACCACTGAAGCTGGTTTTCAGATTGCTACTCAAACTGCATCCATCATTGAAGAGCAATCAGAGAAGTTGGACACACTGGTCAGGGAAGTTGGGAAGGCACATGCAGCAACTATTGATACTCTAGATGGCCAAGGCAAGACTCTAGCCTCTGTGGAGATGAGGCTAACTGGCTCAGAAGAGGTGATCCTGCCCACATTAGATGCAAGAATTTGTGGAGTTGAAACTGGCCTGCAAACAGTTTCAACTGAGGTAACAAAGGCAAAGGATGAGATGGTGAAATTCACAAAGTCTGTGAAGAAAGAGCAGCTGCGCCTCAAGAATCTCTACAAAGACAATGTGAGAGCTCTAAGGAGGACAATCAAGGATGCATTAAGGTAGAGGACAGCAGCTCAGAGGAAGAAAGCTGAAGAATTGAAAGCTGCAATGGTGAAAGAGGCTGCTGAGAAGTTCACTGTTGAACTTATGGCCAAAGTGTCTGATCAAGTTGTGGCCAACCTCACTGATCAACTTCAGGCCAAACTTGATCAATCACTGAAAGCCACATTGGATGCCATTGTTGCTCAAAAGATGAAGCCTGTTCACACATTCCTCAGCATGGCAGATGACAAGATGCAAAACATTCATGATGAGAATGTCTATCTGCTGCAGGAGTTGAAGTCCCTCACTCAAGCCCACTCACATCTCTCAGTCTCTATGAGTGAACTGAAGCCCCAGTGTTTTGATAATGCCAAAAAGGGGGAAAGAGAGAGAGCAAGGGCAAAGGGAACCTTGGTGATTGGTGAATCAAAGGGAAAGGAGAAGGTCCCTGAGATTGAGGAGGAGGCAGTAGAAGACATTGGGAAAGGAAAAGGCCCAATGAATATTGAAAATTTGACTGAAGAAGAGCAGATTCAAATTGCTGTCAAGGAGTCTCTGATGTCTGCAATGGAAAGTCAGGCAAGAAAGCTTCAAAGGCCTGGTGGTGAGTCAGCAGGACTTGACCCCAAAGAGAAAGCTGCTGAAGTAAGGGGGAAGGTGACAAGGTCATCTGAAAGAAAGAGGAAGGAACTGCAAGCCTTCAGTGAATTCCCAACCAGCCTGACTTTTCCATCAGAATTCCAGTCTGAAGAATCAACTCCAGTGAGGCAATCAAAGAGATTGAAGAAAGCAGCCAAGTTGCCTGCTATTGAAGAAGAAGAGATTGAAGAGGAGGTACAGAACAAAGAGCCTGAAGTTGGTGTGCCCAAGCTTGCTGATGATCCTTCCAAATTGTTTGAAGAAGGTTTTGGAAAAGATCCAGAAACACAGGAGAAGCTAGCTCTTCAAAGAGCTAAAGAGAGGATGGATCAGTTGGTTGAGGCTAACAAGGCAAGGGATGAAAGAAGGGCAAACTTCAAAGCTCCAAGAAGGAGGGCTTCATACAGAAGACTCAAACCTCAAATGCTGCAAAGATGGGACACTCAGTACCCTCACCATGATAAGTGGGTTCCAATCTCACTGAATGATGCATGGGAGGAGGCCAAGAGAAGTTTTGTGTATGACTTTTATGTCATTGGAAAGTGGCTTGAAGAGAGTGTGGATGAAGTCTTTGTCCAGTTTATGTTTGAGAACCACAGGGACCTCTACCAAAAGCTGTTTGCAGCAGCTGAGATGGCAAGAGTTGAATTCAAGGCCCCTGGTCCTATTCTGTAAATGCCTCCTAAGTTCAATGGGAACTTAATTGATGAGGGAAATATACTAGAGGAGTTCATCAACATCATGAAGATGGAGAAGATGAAGATTGGCCCTAGAGGAACCCACAAGGATGTTTGGGAATTGAAGAAAAGGGTTTGGGCTCAATATGGCATTGCTCCTCAAGATGATGGAACTCTCTGATGGATAAGTTCATCTCTTCCCTATCTGATTTTTATGATTGTTAATGTTTGTTGTTATTCTGTTTTTCTTGTATCAGCTTTGATGTCCTTTTGATTTTCTGATCTGTAATGCTCTATGATATATAAAAGGACCACTGATTTTCTATCAAGAGATAACAAGTCATTATCTCAACTAATATCTTCCTTGAACTCTGCAACTGGAAGACAGTTTCTTGATAGTGACATGTCCTTAGTTTGGGAAATAAACGGTTGTAACTACTTTGTCTTGACTTTGCAACACTCTTCCCAATGTCTGACTTCAAGATTCACTTGATCAAACAAGGACATTGCTTCTGATGATTAGTCCTATGATAAGGACAACATTCCTTATCACTTGGACAACTATGCTTATCACTATCAGCAGTGTTTGCTTATCAGCAAGGTTGGCTTTTAGCTCTTCAGATGACTTGGCTCTTTCACTTTCCATGCTTCCTTGGAATAGATCTTTGTGCATTCATGACATTGAATAGGTGTCCTTGACCTTACTACCATAGTTGAGGTGATCTTGAATGGTTCTGGTATAAGTGTGCTGAGACAGCTTTCCTGGAGAAACCTTCTGAACTACAATGTTTCAGTAGGCTAAATCTTGAGGATGCATTCAACTCACTTGTTCTATAGATACGTTGATCCACAATCCATTCAAACTTGATCAGCATATTTGTCTTTCAGCAGACTTGGGACACATTCATCTTGAGCCTTGAGGGGACATGATTCATACATACTTTTAAGCACGTGTTCCCCCTCAACTTGTGCATTTATGCTTCTAAGAGCTGCCTAACATACCAGCTTCTCAACTAGCCTTATACTACATGTTCTAACATTCTTAGAGCATGATCATTCTTGACTTAGACTTATTCTATTGGCATGTCTCAGGGGGTTTTTGTATTAAATCAAAACACTCTTCATTTTATTCCCAACAATTCATATGTGATTCTTTGGGGTTAGCTTGGTATCTAACACATAAACAAACACTGAACATGATATCAGGTCTACTAGAGCTTAAATAGAGAAGGCTACTTATCATTGATCTGTACAGTGTTAGGTCAACATTTTGGCCAACATTGTCTTTACTAAGTTTCTGAGTTGATCCCATGGGTGTTTTCATGTGTTTAACATTCTCTAAACCAAACCTCTTGACAAGATTTTTAGCATACTTACTTTGTGAAATAAAAATCCCATCTTTTTGCTGTTTGATTTGCAATCCTAGGAAGTAATTTAAATCACCAACCATGGACATTTTTCCTGATCAGTTTGATGAACAGTGTTCTGTCTGCTTCTCCTCTTACAAAACCAAACTCAATCAAGAAATTTGTTAACCTTTCATACCATGCTCTAGGTGCTTGTTTCAAGCCATATAGAGCCCTTTTTAGTTTAAAGACATGATCAGGAAAATCAGGGTTTTCAATACCTTGTGGTTGTTCAACATATGCTTCTTCATTTAGAATACCATTTAAAAAGGCAGCTTTAACATCCATTTGGTGCAATTTTATATCAATATAGCATGCAATGGCAAGTAAGAGCCTAATGGATTCAATTCTAGCAACAAGAGCAAATGTTTCATCAAAGTCTACACCTTCTACCTGTGTATACCCTTGAGCAACCAACCTAGCTTTGTTTTAAATAATATTTCCCATCTCATCAGTCTTATTTTTAAAGATCCATTTGGTCCCTATAACATTAACATGGTCTGGTCTAGGAACTAATGTCCAAACATCATTCCTAACAAACTGATTTAGTTCTTCATGCATAGCTTCAATCCAATTCTCATCATCTAATGTTTCTTTAACAATTTTAGGTTCAATCTCAGAGTGATAGCATATGTGATTTACTTTACTACACATGCATGGCATACATATAGATCTTACCACATCCTTTGAGTTCATACCCATCCTTCTTCTAGTTTGAACACCTGTAGACTGTTCACCTATGATTTGATCTTGTGGGTGATATTTATGAATCCTTATGGAGGGAGTTTTCTGGAGATTATACAGATTTTCAGAATCTGTGTTATCAAATGTTTCCTCTGGTGTGTCATCATTCTTCTCAACATTCTGAACCTGTTCAACATTTTCAGTATTGATTGGAACATCAATCAAGTCTGAAATGTCTTCATCTTCAATGATTTTACCTGTAATGCTTGTATCATCATAAAAAACAACATTTACAGATTCTTGTATAGTATCAGTCCTAAAATTATAAATTCTATAGGCTTTGCTATTTCTTGAATAGCCAAGAAATAACTCTTTATCACTTTTTGAATCAAACTTATGTAACTGATCCCTGTCATTTAAGATGTAGCAAACACAACCAAAAACATGGAAATATTTAAGGTTAGGCTTTCTATTGTTCAGAATTTCATATGGAGTTCTAGTAGAATCTGTTCCAATATAAACTATATTAGCAATATGACAAGCAGTATTAAGAGCTTCTGCCCAAAATATTTTGGATAAGTTCTTAGAATATAGCATGAATCTAGCCATTTCTTGAAGTGTTCTATTCTTTCTTTCTGCTATGCCATTTTGTTGAGGAGTTTTAGGTGATGAAAACTCTTGTATTATTCCTTTTGATTCACAAAACTCAGTAAATGAACTATTTTCAAATTCCCTTCCATGATCAGACCTAATTCTGCAAACTTTAGAGTTGAAAACATTCTTAAATCTTTTGTATAGAATTTTGAAAATGGAAAAAGTTTCAGATTTATCTTTTAAGAATTCAATCCATGTGAATCTGGAATAGTCATCCACCACAACTAGAGAATACCTTTTACCTCCAATACTTTCTGTTTCCATAGGAGCCATAAGGTCCATGTGCAGTAATTCGAAACAATGTTTGGTTGAGCAATGTCCCAACATTTTGTGAGACACCTTCACCTGTTTGCCTTTTTGACAAGGTCCACAAACCTTTTTATCTGAAAATTTCAAATATGGTAAACCTGTAACAACTTTTAATCTAACAAGTCTATCAAGCTGTCTGTAGTTAACATGTCCAAGTTTGTGATGTCATAATGTACTATCATCAACTTTAGCCTTATTACAAGTAAGTTTAGATTCAATGAGATATCAGTTATCAGCAGATCTGTTTCCCATCATGATACATTCAGAATCTTTGTCTAACACATAACATGAGTTCTTGTCAAATTTAACATGCAAATTATCATCACATAATTGACTAATACTTATAAGATTGACCAGTAATCCATCAACATGCAGAACATTGGATAACTTAGGAAAACCAGGAACATTTAATGTCCCTCTACCAATAATTTTTCTTTTAGATCCACCACCATAAGTGACATTACCACCATTATAAACAATATAATCAGAAAGATAATCAATTTGACCAGTCACGTGTTTAGAACAACCACAATCGAAGTACCATAATCTAGGAATACATGCTTTTAAAGACATATGAACAACATTACAAGATGTATTTTCTTTTGGAATCCATGCAGACTTATTACTATGTGATCTTGAATGTTGAGTCATTCCAGGCAATACAAAATTTTTCAGATGATTTTTCTTCTTTAAACATTGAGGACTTTTATGACCCTTTTTGAAACAGTAATGACATATCACATCTTTTACATTCATCTGAGACTTGGCAGAAACACTAGAATTGTAGTTCACTTCAACTTTTACAAAATCTGTAGGTTTCTTGAGTTCAGAATTCTTGGAATTTTTACCTTGGTAGCCAATACCTGTTCTTCTTGAGTTGCTGGTCATAAGGGATTCTTCCAGTTTCATCTTTCGTTCAAATTTTTTTTTAAAGCTCAGTGAGGCTTCTTTCAACCTTTCTTCAAGTTTAGATATCTCAATATCTTTTCTTGTTAAAATACCTTCAAGCTTGGTGATAGATTCTCTTAGATCAGAATTTTCAAAGTTCAGAGACTTAATGATGTGGTTAAGTTTCTCAGTTTCAGAAGATATTTTGAAAACATTTTCATTTGTTAAAGGTTTTTCATAAGAATATTTCTTAAAGTCAAGAACAGACACTTCTAGTCTTTCTTTGAGTTTAGAAATTTCTTTATCCTTCTTTTTAAAAGACTTTCTAGTTTAAAAACAGGATTAGACAAATCTTGAATATCAACATCTTTTCTGGATAAACCTGTCTTGCTTGATGTACCTGTTTCTAAAACAGAACTTGTGAAACAGTTAAATTCTAGTACATTATTATTCAGTGATTTCCCAAATGATGGCTCATTTGTCCTCACATCGTAATAATCATCCAGATCATCAACAAATGTATCATCATA
Source organism: Galeopsis tetrahit (assembly GCA_963675135.1). Classification (NCBI taxonomy): domain Eukaryota; kingdom Viridiplantae; phylum Streptophyta; class Magnoliopsida; order Lamiales; family Lamiaceae; genus Galeopsis; species Galeopsis tetrahit. Next base: position 52,984,579 of record OY776123.1, read on the forward strand.
TTCAATTCTTGCAGAGAAAGCTTTTTCAAGGTCTTTATCAGGATCATGTTCAACATCAGACTCATCACTTAAAGTAGCACTGAAATTAAGTTTCTTTTTGAGAATGGTGTTGGCACATTCATTAGCATAATGACCATATCCAGAACATGCATCACATTTGACATTCTTACTATAATCTTGGTCAGATCTAAACATGTTTCCTCTTTCTAATTATCTAGAAGGATTAAAAGTGTTCTTCCTAACACGCAATTGTTGAGTATTATTAATCTGAACCTTAGGTTGAATGTTATCCTTGAATCTATTGTTCTTATTTCTCATGAAAGTTTTAAAATGTTTGGTAATAAATGCCATGTAATCAGGATTGTTAAGATATTCCTCAATATCATCTTCACCAGAATCGATTTCAGTCACATAAGGTGACTTTCCAGAACCTGATGATGTAGATGATGAGGCATCACCTTTGAAAATAAGCACATTCATTTCATTATCAGTCTTTTTAGAAATGTTCATCTCATAAGTTTTCAAAATACCAATCAATTCATTTTAACTTAACACATTAGTATCCTTAGCTTCTTCTATAGCACATATCTTAGGTTCAAAACGTTTAGGAACTGATCTAAGAATTTTATGTACTAATCTCGTGTTGGATATTGGATCTCCAAGAGAGTGAGCTTCATTTGAAATCTCAGTCAGCTTTTCATTGTAAGATGAAATGGTTTCATCTTCTTTCATCCTCAGGTTCTCGAACTTGGTTCCAAGCATACGAAGTCTGGTTCTACGTACACTGTCTGATCCTTCACAATGCTCTTGCAGTCGATCCCATGCATCCTTCGATGAAATGCAGTTTGATATGATTTTGAACATTGAGGCATCAGTTGAGGTGAAGATTCCATTCAACACCTTTGAATTGTAACTTGCAGTTGTGATTTCTTCAGCAGTCCAGTCGAGCTCTCTCTTGATCCGAGCTTCATTGTCTTCATTCGCCGTTGTTCTTGGTTGAGTCCAACCAACAAGAACACTCCTCCAGGCTAGTTCATCAATGGATTTGATGTACATTCTCATCTTTGGTTTCCAGAAGGCATAATTCGTGCCATCTAGAATCAGAGGCTTTAGTGCGGGTGAAAATGGATACTCCATTTCAGATTTACACACTCTAAGCAAGATCTCTACTTAGTGTATCAAGTAGTTGGCTCTAATACCAACTTAAAGTGTGTGTGCGTGCGAAATCAGAGATGTTGTCTGTCGTGTTGGCACTGTCCAGATAACACTATGCAGCGGAAATTAAAATGCACGTACTGAAAATAGAAGTATTCAAAATTTGCATAGATTATAAAATAATCTATGCTGTTCACTATATTAAATATGTGAAACGATTACAAACTCTTTGAGGTGTATAAAAACACTACGAAAGTGTATATGATTTACTAAGTTCTATGAAACTATCTCCCTCATAGATCTATACACACAACCTAGTAAATAAGACTATGTTCAAACACACTATTATTCGGGTTTACAATAATGTGAAGAACTACAAGAAGAAACAATAATTTTCCTAACTAGAAGCGTATACAGCGTTCAATAGTGTAGAAGTCGAATTCAGCTTTCCTTCTTATGTATCTTGTGTTGAGGCAGCTTCTGTATTTATAGGCGTCATGGACGAACTGCCATCAATTCCCATGATCATCACATCCGTGAGATAATGCGGTTAAGAAACTTCTCTCCACCACTCCTAGAATGTAGGGACTTGTTATACAATGTCTAATAACTTCTCACTCCCATGCAGTGGCATGACTTGGTGTTGCCCACGTCTTCTAACTGCTCTGGGGACATCATTAGACAACAAGCGTAAGATTGGAGTTAGTGAGAAAAGGAAGGGCAAATTCTGATGTGATCATAAGTGTTGGGAACATTAAACAAAACACTTATATCAACATCAACAATTACAATAATACTCGGTCTTTCTATGCATTTTGCAGGTTGTTTCCCTTTTTGGGACCTATTTTCTCTCTTTTGGGACATGTTGATGCATGGGGCTTGGATGTCTTTGGAGGATCTTGGTGCTCGGTGATCCTTTGTCTTCATATTTATATCCTTAATTATCTTGATATGTAGATACCTTAGTGTGGGGTGGCTCGTATCGAGAATTGAAAACTAATACATAGATAATTAATTAATATTAATTATTATTTATTTATTCAACACATGAGTGGATAATTGTAAGGATGGAAGTTATTTGGATAACTCCTTATATAGGAAAATTTAACGGAATTTTCTATAACAACTGAAATGAGAATTCAGTTCTCTCCCCACTCCTACACAGAATACAAATACAGAGATTCAGTATTATGTATATATGCATCCCACACTCTAATAATTAGATGGGCATTTAGATTGTGGATACTAGAAGCGATTCGTGCAATTCATGTGACAGTGTTCTGATTACGAGGATCACAGTACGTACGTGCAATTCATGTGACCGTGCGATTCGTGCATTATGAATTACAGGTTGGTAATTCTAATTTCTCAGTAATTAATTCCAACATATGGTATCAGAGCCACTGTGTTGGATTCTCGTACGTATGCCTTAATTATTCGTATGAAAGCATGTCTATAATTGATTTGTTAACTATGCACAGCAAATATGGAGAATCTATATTTTTTAAGATTTTTCGATTTTTCAAATGGTGGAATTAGGGGCTGAATATTTTACGGTACATTCGTCATATAACGTATAGGATATTTGGAATATTTCGTAATTTTTGGCCTTACCATTTGGGAGAAAAAAACCGGTCTTTGAAATATTATAGAAACTTTGACGGGAAATTATGAACAATGTATAATGAACCGTGATGAGTTCTTGTTACTGAGTTGAAGTATGTTGAATGAGGATTGCATTGATATAATGTTTGTTAATTTTGGTCAAGAAACGAGTGAGATATGGATTTTTTGAGAAAATCACGTTTCTGGGGCTATTCTGAAAAGTTTCAGAAAGTTTTGGGGTTGCACTTTGAGAATTAAACATTTTCTAAGGACCTAAATGCAAATTTCGAAAGTAAACATTTGACTGAGTCAGACCAGGTCAAACCAGTGACTCGACTCGCTTGATATTGAGTCGACTCAGTAGAGCATGTTACACACCCGCGAGAGTTAAAGACGGCGCGTGAGATGCACTCGCGGAAGCGAGGAGACACACGCGGCATGTGGAGGCGCGTCCGTGCACGTGTGATGGCATCTGGGTGCGATGGCATCGAGGAAACATTTGGTACGTGGAGGCGCGTGGGATGTTTTTCGGCGCGTCTGGACAAATATCTAGTCTGCCGGAGCTCTTTTCCTGCGTATAATGTAGTTATGCACTCTTTTAATCTTGTTTCGACTCGTTTAAGCTCGGTATAACTCCGTTTTGAGTTTCGAAAATTCTTGTGAGCTCCGTTTTTTATGTAAATTATTAATTTGCTTAGTATTGAGATATTTGAATAAGAAAAAGTTTAAGTATTTATTTATCTATAGGAATGAGAACTTTGGTTGAACTTATTTCACTTGTGTATTAGCTAATTACACATTTAATTAATTTCTTTACATAATTATGGGCTTAAAATTCATGTGCTAAAGTTTGTGAACATTAATAAGTTTTAATGGTTGCTCGTTTTATGGGTATGACTCGAAAATAATTAGAACATTTAATGTTCAATAAATTCAAGATAATGGAGTTAAGCTCCACGATTTTAAGAATTACATGATTAGAGCTAACACAATTTTTTTTTGGAACTTTACGTTACTTGATGGAGATTTATAGTTATCGCACTTTTATTATCACGTACGAATATTCTCAAAATAATTTCGGGGACCCGAAGTTCTTAGCTTGAAAAGTTAGAGCAACAATCGAATGGAGAATCCCAATATGTATTCTTTTTTTTATTATTGGTACTAAAGTAATACTACAAAAGTGCGTAAAATACAATGAAGATTATTCGAAATCTTCAAGGAAACTGCCTGATAGTGTAGCTGAAACGAGAACTTTCTGAAATAACCATTGTAGTTGGTTTATTAGGCTTTCAATGATTTTTTGATTACCTGGACTATTTTGGGTTGTTTTAACTTATGCATGATTGTGCTTTATTGTGTTTATGTTGATAAATGTTTAAGCATGCAAATTCATGTTGTTGAGTGGGAGTTCTAGCCAATTTTTTGAAATTAAATGCTAGAACTAATTTTGTTCATGTTTTGAAACTGAATCTGTTAAATGAGGATACTTAGTGAGATTGATGATTAATATCTCTAAGTTATTTTTCAATATCAAATTTTATGTCGAATTTTTCAGATGTCAGTTAGCTTACCATTGAACATAATGATGTATAAATGAGCATTAATTTGTTAAATCACTTCGATTAAAAACCAGAAAAAAGCAATGATCGCTGAGTTAATTAGATAAAAACTCAATGGCGATAATAATGACACATGGTGTCATAATTAATTTTTTTATGTTCTTGGAAGAACATGATTCATTGGATACTATCAACCATGTTATGGATTATCCTAGAGTTAGGATGGAGACTCATATTAATAAGGGTCAAGAGACTTACCATAATTGAAAGTGTTGGGATATAAATTCACCCTAAGCCCCACTTGATGTTAGAATAGTTTTGATGGCCAAAACACTTGGAGTTTATAAATGTAATAGGATCAGCTGACTTTGTATAGAACAACTTAGACTAGTCTTGTGTGATCAACTGTATTGATATCAGCTGATCAGCACAGCCTTGGCTTACATGCCCATCCTCAAGATGAGAAGAGTAGGAGACATGAAGACTAGAAGATCCTTGAAGGCCAGATAAGTTAAGGTGCTTGTATACCTACTTATCTAATGGAGTCCAAGTTGAAGATGGCCTTAAAGCAGCACAAGTATTTGCCAGATTAGAAGAGTACTACTCGACTGATATCAGAAGACAGAAGCACAAGGCCAGACGAGTAGTCAGAAGACTAGTAGTGCAGATCAGAAGACTAGGTGCTCGTCCAGGACTCGGCTGATTCCCAAAGTCATCTTCCAATTCAAATGAAGACTTACCTTACTTAGAAGATTGACATGATCCCAAGATTGAAGCAATCAAGCAGCTGGAATCAAGGAATCAAGCCAACATGGAAAGATTGCCCCAACGTCTAGTCAACTCCAACGGCTAGTTGCAGCAATCACCATTATAAATACAAGAGGATGAGAAATCACAAACACGAAGTCACAACGAGAGAATTCTACAAGATAAACAAGCAAGCAAACATAAAACCATATTGTATTGAGAGTTCTCAAAGAGCCCAGAAACCATTAGAACACCTCTAGCTCTTAAGTGATTTCTATCCAACCATAAGAACCTGAATCCTACTCTTATTGTATACCCATTGATTTAGGCATAGTGGTTAAGCATATTATAAGCTTGAACCATTAGTTGGAAACATTCAAAAACCCCAAACCCCCACTGAAAGGTTAAAGTTTTTGAACCCCTGCAAAGTGCAAGTGCTTACAATCACTTGTGGAGACCGTAGCAGTTAGGACTGCTCAGATCTCAAAGTCCTACCCTTGGGACTATAAAGGTCAAGCCCTTGTAATTTTTGGTAAATTAAAGGGATTAAACATCACGTTAGGACGTGAGAGTGGACGTAGGAACATATATCCGAACCACTATAAATCTGGTGTCATTTACATTCTGCACTTTACATTATTGTCATTTCCATATATTTTATATAGTGCATACTGTGTTTTCAACAATCTTCAAATCAGGCCATAACTTTCAAACCAGCATCAGCTGAGTATTTTCATTAAGTAAACAAGTTGGCACTTTCAAAAGAAACTAAAAGAACGAGTCTAAACAAGGCCTACTAAACTTCCGCATATAATCTCTTCATCAGATCACTATAGTCAACTGGACCAGCAGACTTGTAGTCCAGCTGACATGATCAGAAGAGGTTCCCAACTCTCTTGAAAAAGTTTTAAAGTCTATTCACCCCTCCCCTCTAGACTTTAATCCCATTCACTACTCGTTCAGGGACCAACAAGTGGTATCAGAGCAGTGGTTCTAACGAACTACTGTCTCTAAATTATCAGAAGACTTGAGGGAGTCTTTCTGTAGTCCTCTTGAACAGATCTAGCTTTTGAAAAACTTGTTTTTGAAAACTCATACAGCATGAGTGCTAACATGCGTAAGATACCTAAGTTTTCAGTGGAGGATTATGATTACTGGAAGATCAGGATGAGGAAGAATCTCACATCAGTTCACTACAAGATGTGTTCTGTAATCACAGAAGGCCCAATCACAATCATGACAATCAACACTGCAAATGGTGATCCAGAAGTTCCAGTTGGAGAACTTGTCCCCAAGCCAATGAAGGACCTCACACCAGAAGAGATGAAGTAGTCAAATCTTGACAGCATTGCTCAAGATTACATCATGCAAACTCTTCCAAATGAGTACATTGCAAAAGTAATCCACTGTGAATCAGCTAGAGACATGTGGGATGCTTTGGCACTCCTCTGTGAAGGAACTGAGCTGTTCAAGGAGAGCAAATTGTCAACAGCAGTCACGAAGTTCGAACACTTCAAGATGCAACCAGAAGAGTCTATTGATCAGTTAGACAATAGATTTACCAAGATCATAAATGAGATTGAATCTCTAGGCAAGAAATACACAAATAGAGAGAAGAACTTGAAGATCTTAGACTCTCTAACCAAGAAATGGAGACTCAAGAAGACCATCATCAAGGATACTCAAGATATCAAGAAGTGATCTGCTCAAACTCTATTTCAGAACCTAAAAGCTCATGAATATGATCTTGAAAGAGAAGAAAACTCAGGAAGTGATGAGCCAACTACAACCCCATCTACCTCCAAGACTGTAGCCTTCAAGGCAGCCAATACAAAAGCTGCAAGTACCTCATCTGACAAGACCTCACTAAAAACAGAAGACTTTGAAGGATCAGACATGAGTCTGAAGGAGAAAATGGCCCTTATGATCAAGAGATTCGAAAGAATGAACACTCTCAACAGCAAATATAGAAAATTCTACAGAAATTATAAAGATAGGAGAGCTGGTTCATCTTCTAGAGAATCAAGAGAAAGAACACCAGAAAGATATCCTAGAAAGGATGTGGAGTCATCTGACAGCTGAGGTTCTAGAAGAAGAGATGCCACTCCTCCAAGAAAAGTCAATTCAAATCAAAAGCCTGGATTATGCTTCAATTGTCGCAAACCAGTCTTCTCAGATGATTCAGATGATCTAGCTATGATGGCCATAGGTGAAAATGAGGTAAATTCTTATACAACAACTTTCCATTCACCTATTTTTTCACAAACAGATGAGATAAACTCATCTGAAGGCGAATCAGAAGACACCTATTATCAATCTCTAAGAAAGGTAAAAGGTGATCTGGATATTGCCACTAGAGCTTTTATAGAAGTAGAAGAAGAGAACAAGGATTTAAGGAAAGAAATTGCTAGGTTGAAAAAGGCTAAGTTTGATAACACCCCTGAGTTGGTTACAATGAATGAAAGATTGACCAAAGAAGTGGAACTTCTTAAGGAAGAGAATACCACAATAACTCAGTTGTATGAGGGGATGTTAGAAACTCAAGCCTTAGAAACCAAGGAATTTCGTTCTCTATAATCTAAGTTCAATGATCTCTTCCAAGCACACAAGCTCTTAGAAAAGGAGAAGGAATGCCTAAATCAAAAGATATCAGAGTTCAATAAAGCTCTTGGAAAAAAATGATTCATTGGATACTATCAACCATGTTATGGATTATCCTAGAGTTAGGATGGAGACTCATATTAATAAGGGTCAAGAGACTTACCATAATTGAAAGTGTTGGGATATAAATTCACCCTAAGCCCCACTTGATGTTAGAATAGTTTTGATGGCCAAAACACTTAGAGTTTATAAATGTAATAGGATCAGCTGACTTTATATAGAACAACTTAGACTAGTCTTGTGTGATCAACTGTATTGATATCAGCTGATCAGCACAGCCTTGGCTTACATGCCCATCCTCAAGATGAGAAGAGTAGGAGACATGAAGACTAGAAGATCCTTGAAGGCCAGATAAGTTAAGGTGCTTGTATACCTACTTATCTAATGGAGTCCAAGTTGAAGATGGCCTTAAAGCAGCACAAGTATTTGCCAGATCAGAAGAGTACTACTCGACTGATATCAGAAGACAGAAAATGAGGTAAATTCTTATACAACAACTTTCCATTCACCTATTTTTTCACAAACAGATGAGATAAACTCATCTGAAGGCGAATCAGAAGACACCTATTATCAATCTCTAAGAAAGGTAAAAGGTGATCTGGATATTGCCACTAGAGCTTTTATAGAAGTAGAAGAAGAGAACAAGGATTTAAGGAAAGAAATTGCTAGGTTGAAAAAGGCTAAGTTTGATAACACCCCTGAGTTGGTTACAATGAATGAAAGATTGACCAAAGAAGTGGAACTTCTTAAGGAAGAGAATACCACAATAACTCAGTTGTATGAGGGGATGTTAGAAACTCAAGCCTTAGAAACCAAGGAATTTCGTTCTCTATAATCTAAGTTCAATGATCTCTTCCAAGCACACAAGCTCTTAGAAAAGGAGAAGGAATGCCTAAATCAAAAGATATCAGAGTTCAATAAAGCTCTTGGAAGAACATGATTCATTGGATACTATCAACCATGTTATGGATTATCCTAGAGTTAGGATGGAGACTCATATTAATAAGGGTCAAGAGACTTACCATAATTGAAAGTGTTGGGATATAAATTCACCCTAAGCCCCACTTGATGTTAGAATAGTTTTGATGGCCAAAAAACTTAGAGTTTATAAATGTAATAGGATCAACTGACTTTGTATAGAACAACTTAGACTAGTCTTGTGTGATCAACTGTATTGATATCAGCTGATCAGCACAGCCTTGGCTTACATGCCCATCCTCAAGATGAGAAGAGTAGGAGACATGAAGACTAGAAGATCCTTGAAGGCCAGATAAGTTAAGGTGCTTGTATACCTACTTATCTAATGGAGTCCAAGTTGAAGATGGCCTTAAAGCAGCACAAGTATTTGCCAGATCAGAAGAGTACTACTCGACTGATATCAGAAGACAGAAAATGAGGTAAATTCTTATACAACAACTTTCCATTCACCTATTTTTTCACAAACAGATGAGATAAACTCATCTGAAGGCGAATCAGAAGACACCTATTATCAATCTCTAAGAAAGGTAAAAGGTGATCTGGATATTGCCACTAGAGCTTTTATAGAAGTAGAAGAAGAGAACAAGGATTTAAGGAAAGAAATTGCTAGGTTGAAAAAGGCTAAGTTTGATAACACCCCTGAGTTGGTTACAATGAATGAAAGATTGACCAAAGAAGTGGAACTTCTTAAGGAAGAGAATACCACAATAACTCAGTTGTATGAGGGGATGTTAGAAACTCAAGCCTTAGAAACCAAGGAATTTCGTTCTCTACAATCTAAGTTCAATGATCTCTTCCAAGCACACAAGCTCTTAGAAAAGGAGAAGGAATGCCTAAATCAAAAGATATCAGAGTTCAATAAAGCTTCTACTACTATTGAAAGTATCTCTGAATATTGTAGATCAAATGGCAATAAGATGGGTTTTGGCTATGAACTTAATCCATCATCATCCTCTCCAGTTGGGGGTAGTACACCTAACAAGTGCACTACTCAGTCACATGAAAAAGGTGAGTGTTCTAAACACAATGAACCTAATATGAACTAAAAGGCATCTGTACCAGCTAAGGCTAACTATCCCAACACCAAAAATGGTAAAAGACAAGTTAACCCCAAGCCTGTATAGAGGAACAAGAAACAGCCCAGACCATCTCGTTTGAGACAGTCTCAGCTGTATGCTGCTCCAGCCAAGAAGAAGAAGTCTTCTTCAAGCAAATCTGTTCTCTTTGCACCCCCTATCTCTTATGATATTGTGAGAACGGAGGAGTATGGTCCATATAATCGTGTGTATCGTCCAGCTAATGCACCCAGGCCGAATGTAACTAGTCAAAAGATAAGGTATGTACACTCCTACAAGAGGAAACCATTTGACTATTACTTAGCTGACACAAGTAACAAATCAGACCAGTCCAAGGTGTTAACTGGTAAGATTTGGTTCTGTGATGCCCGAGGGAAACAACTCAAGTGCTCAAGGTTGTTCAAACGACCAATGTATATGTGGGTTCCCAAGGGTAGTACTAACACCCAAGGACCCAAGACAAAATGGGTACCTAAGACTTAACCTTTTTTGCAGGAAATGAGGGACCTATACAAAAGAGGAGGTCTAGCAGGAGAAACTTGGTACATAAATAGTGGATACTCAACTCATATGACTGGAACCAAAGCCCTGCTGACCAACTATACAGAAAAGAAAGGTCCAAAAGTCTTCTTTGGTGATAACGCGCACGGTAACACAAAAGGATATGGCACCCTTAAAAATGGTGACATTGAGGTACATGGTGTATCATATGTAGAAGGTTTAAAGTTTAATTTATTATCTGTTTCTCATTTTTGTGACACTGGTTACTCAGTAAAATTCTCTAAAGATGAGTGTCTCATAAGTGATAAAAGAACAAAACAAAACCTTCTAACAGGGTCTAGAAAGGGTAGTATGTATCTTGCAAATTGGAACAGCTGTCATAAGGATACATGTCTGCTTGTGAAAAGCCCTAAAGATGTCAGCTGGCTATGGCACAAACGCCTTAGTCATCTGAATTTTAAGACTATGAACAAGCTAGCAAGGGAATCCTTAATTGATGGTCTGCCTAATGAACTCTACTATAAAGAACAGGTATGTGATGCATGTCAACAAGGAAAGCAAACAAAGGTCTCTTTCAAGACCAAGAAGACAGCATCAACCAGCAGAGTTCTTGAAGTGCTTCACATGGATCTCTTTGGACCAATCACTCCAACCATACTAACAGGGAGGAAGTACACTCTTATTGTTGTAGATGACTACTCCAAATTTACTTGGGTTATCTTCTTATACAAGAAGAGTGAAACTCAGCAGAAGCTCCCTGAACTATTAAAGAGAATCCAAGTAGAGAAAGGAGAACCTATTGTGAAAATTAGAAGTAACAAAGGCACTGAATTTATTAACTCTTATATTATTGCCTATTGTACTTCTAATGGTATTCAGCTTCAGACAAGTGCAGCAAGAACACCACAACAGAATGGTGTAGCAGAAAGAAGAGTCAGAACACTCAAAGAAGCTGCAAGAACACTCCTTGCTGAATTCTCAACTCCTAAGAAGCTATGGGAAGAAGCCATCAACACAGCTTGTCATACTCAAAATAGGTCAGGTATTCACAAAATTCATGAGAAAACCCCATATGAACTGTGGAAAGGAAGGAAACCTAGAGTATCTTACCTTCATATATTTGGTTGTAAGTGTTTCATTCACAACAATGGGAAGAGTAAGTTGAATGCTTTTGATGCCAAAGCAGATGAGGGGATATTCTTGGGATACTCCTCTACTAGCAAAGCATTTAGAGTACTCAACAAACAAACCCTTCTTGTAGAAGAAACACCTCATGTTGTTTTTTATGAATCTTGTGAAAAGAATGCAGTAGAAACAGACTCAGCTGCAGATCAGATGAGGAAACTAGTGATCAAGTCTAGACCAGATGAGTTTATTGAAGTCAGTGAACCATTCCCTGAAGAACCAGAGGAGGACAATCAACACAGACCAGTCACTAGATCTCAAACCCAAGCTGAGCAAGCTGACCAGAATCAAGATGCCACAATCCCAAATGCAAGGGGAAATGATCTATTTGACTCTCAAGATATAGATGATGATCGACTAAATCAAGTCAACCCTCCTGATGGCACTAGAACAGATGAGAATCCAAGCTCATCTAATGCAGACACACCTGTGAGGCATACATGGAAAAACAATCATCCATCAAACCTCATCTTAGGAGGAGCAGACTCAGGTGTCAAGACCAGAAGACAACTGAATCAGAACCCCCAATCATCTATGTTCTGCTGGTGTGCTTTCTTGTCCAACATTGAACCAGCTGACATAGAAGAAGCAATGACTGATAGCAATTGGATCACTGCTATGCAAGAAGAACTAAACCAATTCGAAAGAAATGAAGTATGGGAATTGGTAGATCGTCCTGAAAACCACAATGTAGTAGGAACAAAGTGGGTATTCAAGAATAAGTAGGACGAAAATGATGTAATAACTAGAAACAAAGCAAGGCTAGTTGCAAGAGGATACTCACAATCTGAAGGGATTGACTATGATGAAACCTTTGCTCCAGTAGCCAGATTGGAAGCCATTCGACTGTTTCTAGCTTATGCATCATATATGGGCTTCAAAGTATATCAAATGGATGTCAAGAGTGCTTTTCTAAATGGTATTCTGGTAGAAGAAGTGTATGTAGAGCAGCCTCCAGGATTTGAAAAAGGAGATCAAATATATCGTCTGAAGAAGGCTCTCTATGGTCTAAAGCAAGCCCCTAGAGCTTAGTATGACACATTGTCACAATTCCTACTTGAAAATGGATGCACAAAAGGCAAAGTGGATAGAACACTCTTCAGAATACAAGAAGGAGAAGACATTCTAATGGTGCAAATATATGTAGATGATATTATATTTGGATCACCCAGTTAAGAAATGTGCAAAAAGTTCTCTGAACTTATGCAAGGAAAGTTTGAAATGAGCATGATGGGTGAGATGAATTACTTCCTAGGACTCCAAGTCAAGCAGAGTCCAGAAGGGATCTTCATCAACCAGTCCAAGTATACCAAAATTCTATTAGAAAGATTTAAAGCTCTACAAAGCAAGACTGCGAGAATTCCAATGATGACATCTTTCAAAATGGAACCAGATGAGTCTGGAAAGGCAGTTGATCAAGCTGAATATAGAGCACTGATTGGATCTCTACTATACCTTACAGCCAGCAGAGCAGATATAACATTTGCTGTAGGAGTATGTGCTAGGTTTCAAGCAAACCCAAAGCAAAGTCATCTAGAAGCAGCAAGGAAAATTCTCAAGTACCTAAAAGGAACAGTCAACTTAGGACTATGGTACCCTGCTGATGACAACTTAGAATTGAGTGGATACTCTGACTCAAACTATGGTGGATGTAGAATTGATAGGAAATCCACATCTGGAACCTGTCAATTCCTAGGCAACAAGTTGATATCATGGTTCTCAAAGAAGCAAACTTCAGTTGCAACCTCCACCACTGAATCAGAATATATGGCAGCTGGAAGTTGTTGTAGTCAGCTGCTCTGGCTAGTCCAACAACTCAAGGATTACAATGTAGAGCCAAGAGAAGTCCCTATCTACTGTGATAGCAGCAGTGCCATTGCCATCACTCAAAATCCAGTCCTCCACACAAGGTGCAAGCATGTCGACATTCGACACCATTTCATAAGAGATCATCTTGAAAAGGACATCAAGATGGAGAAAATTCACACAGATATCCAAAGAGCAGACATCTTGACTAAGCCCCTAGCTGAAGAAAGGTTCAAGACCTTATGCTACAGCTTAGGACTCCTGGATCCAAGCACAAGAAGAGCAAAGATCAGCTGAAGACCTCAGCTGATACAAATTGCAGCAGACTAGGAGGATCAGATGAGGTGAATAGACACCCTCATCTTCAGGTAAGTACTTTCCCAATGAAGACAAATAAAGCTGAGGGAAAACATAGAGTCATTTAATCAAGGGGGAATCCATGACACCTTAAGAATCCTTGATAAAATACTCTACAATCTGCATTGCATAATATATATATATATATATATATATATACATATTCAGAAGACTTGAACAAAGTTACTTGATATCTTCACACAAAGCAATGTATATCTATGTATAGTAATAAATTATTCTTCATAAAATACTTTACCACTATACAAGCATACAGTATACTATTGAGTTACACTTGGTTGGATTAATACACCTTCCTCACCGACTCAACAGTATGCATGCACTGTACGGATTTCAAATAACTCTTGCTCAAAATCTATAATTTCTGCATTCCATAAGATAGAGTCTGAATCTCTTTAAATGTGAACCCTTGGATCAAGAATCTCATTGTTGATCTTAAGAAATAGCTTTGCAGAAATTCAGACCTATCAACTCTATAGTCTTGTCATCTTTCACTCCACCACCCCATTTCTACCCCTATAAAAGGAGGAAGTTATGGGAGTAGCTAAGAACAAAAAATTACTAACTATTATTCTTGTTTCAGGTATGGAGAAAATCGAAAGAAGAGATGGCATGGATATCATCCCTCAACCAAAGACTTGGGTGAAGGAGATGGAGATTTGTCCAGAAGATGGAGATGATGCAGATCAGCATACTTGGTTTATCCAACATAAGTATGTTCCTGAAAAATAAAGGATGGAGAGACGTTCTAGTTGAAAAATAAAGGAAGGAGAGATGCAGAGGACAAAGTAGCAAACAAGCAGAGCTTCTTCTCCAGGGGGAAGTTCTACATGGAGAGCTTGTTACCAAAGGCTACTGTGTCAAATCATATCAGGAAGACCAAGTTCCTGCCTTTCTCTTCACACTCCATTGAAGCACCTTCCAATCTTCTCCCTCTTTTAAAAGAGGCGAAGAAATTCAATTAGAACACATTAGATGCTACAACCCATCTGATGATGAGGAACATCCGATGGTGAGGGCAACCTGTACCAGTGGGATACCATCTAGGCCAAACCATCTACATATTGATTGATGGTCCCACATGGTTAAGAGGAAGAGCTGAAAGATCCATCAAACCAGGTTGGATCATCACAGGCGAATTAAAGGATCCATCAAACCAGGTTGGATCATCACGCACAGAAGATTTACTCAGCAAACCTCAAACCTCTACTCAGCTGATCAGAAGACCAACTCAGCTGACCAGAAGACTTTCAAGAAAAATCAGCAGACTTTTCGAAGAAATCAGAAGACCTTACTCTGCTGATCAGATCACTTCATTTCAGAACATAATGCACATCTTTGATCATGTAATTTATTCTAGATTTGTTTCTAAATGTAATTAAGGAAATCGGCCTATATAAGGAATGAAATATACTTATAGAAAACGGCCTTGATGATCAATTCTTGCCAAAAATTTAGTCACAACGGCTATTTTTGGTAATGATGTCATTAGTACTTGATTACCATTTTGCCAGCAAATCAACAAATGCCACATGGCACTATTAGCCGGCAAAATTAAAGGAAAGGGCTGAAATCGAAGAGGGAAATCTTGGGTACTACTCCACATTAAATCAAATCTGACTGTTAGATCAAGACTTGCTGGAGTATATAATGACCCCTTAAACCTCTCCCCAAACCCTTTTGCTCACAAATCTCAATTGCTCTCAATCACTCTCGTTTTGAATATTTTCTTAAGCATTCCAAACCTAACACTCAACACTCAGAATGGCTATCATTGAAATTTACGACGAGAAGACCAAGAGCACAGGCACTCTAGATGCAACAAAGTAGTCTAGGGAAGGAAAGGTATTCACTGAGAATGCTCTGTTTTTCAAGGGCAAACATACACCCGAGAACAAGGAGATCTTTCTTCGATGTATCAACCTCAACCTTCGTGATTTTCTGGAAGCAGCACCAATAAACGTTTATGAACAAGATGTGCTGACTTTTTACTCGAACGCCGTGATGAAAGGATCCCATGTTGAAAGTATCATGGGTGGACACAAAGTAAAAGTCACAAGAGAAATCCTCCAGGAATTGTTCGGCTTGTCAAAGGGAAAGATAAACATCTCTAACTACATCATGGGAAGAGAGAAAGAATATATGGAGATGTTTACTAGTGGAAGAATCAAGGTTGTTGATGCCTCTGGAGTCAAGAAATCTCAACTTGACCCCAAGTTTCAAACCTTGATGGACATAGCAGGTAAGATGCTGCTAGGTAACACATTCAGTCATGATGCTGTTACTACTCTAAAGGTTAGAGTTATGGCTGCAATCTGGGATCAGATTGATGGAGACTAGCAAGGGCTATTCTTGGATAGAATTGCTCTTGAGGCCAAGAAAGTTACCTTGGACCTCCAATCAAGAGAATGGAAGGTGACATCCACAGTCAGCTTTGTCAACAAGCTGAGTATCATCCTTCCAGAAGTACTCCCAAAGAAGTACAAGATGGGTCCTCATAAGACCTTCCACACCTCCAAGTATTACTTGAGAAAGGAAGCTCTTCTTGAGGCAGCAAGGCTGAAAGAAGAGAAGAGGAAATTGTTGGCTGAAGCATCCTCCAAAGATGTTGTGGAGGAGGCAGAAGAGTCTGCTCATGACTCTGCTGAAGAAGAAGGAGAGCCTTCCAAAGAAGAGGCTCAACAGAAGACTGCTGAGGATGATGATGATGATAATTAGACCTTAGCACAAAGAAGATATCTGATCAGGTCTGGGCTCATCTCCCCATCTGATTCAAATGCCACTCCTTCAGCCTCTCCTTTGAAAAAGGCAGGTACATCTATCCCATCCCTTAATATTACACCTTCTAAACTGTCCAAGGGTCAGAAGAGAAAGAAGAACACCTCCTCTTTCACCAAAAAGTCCAAGAAATCTAGGCTCCCTACTCCCATGAGCATAGCCCCTATTTCATCCTTTAACCCTACTGAAGATGCCAACCCATCTGAAACTTCAAACACTGATACCCAAATCCCTGCTGATACTCACACAACAGAGGAACAAGCCCAGCCTCAAACAACTCTTGAGCCACAACTGCCTACCCCTGCTGATGTACAAACAGCAGATGACCAAACTCAGACCACCTCTACACCCCCTGCTGATGATCAAACTCAAATCACTTCTCCATCCCCTGTTGATACTCAAACAGCAGATGACCATGATCATCAAGCCCAACCATCTACTGATCTTCAAGTAGAAATAGAACCAAACCAGCAGACCCAAACCTCTGCTGATGCCCTTCCCACTGAAGATCAAGCCCCTACTCACCCTGAAAATATTACTTCCCAGATCCCTGCTGATACTCACACAGTAGAGGAAAATGTCCCATCCACTCAATCCCCTATCCTCACTGCCCCATCTGTACAAGAAGACTTGGCACCAGCAGACCTGGCTCAAGCAGGCCCTTCTCAGCCTCAGTACAGCATGGTGCACTATCCTATGTGCACAAGGGAGAAAATAATGAGGATGAAGATAGCCAACCTGCTCAAGTCTACTATTCCTGGTATTGATGAGGAATCAGCTCAGTTTGAGCAAGTACTAAGAGTACGTACTTGGATTGAGCTCAGAAGAGATGATGTGGATGACCTTCTTGAGGTCATGGAAGGAATTGGAGGAAAGGCAAATTTCCTCTACTGGGAGATGGAGCAAAAGGAAGTTGCTCAGGTTCAATCTTTTGCTCAGCTGCTGCCAGCAGAGGCCCTGACCGCAGTATGCAACATGATTCTAGGAATCCCCACTGATGATATCTCTGTTAACAAAGCAAAGGCAGGTGACTCAGCTGCACCAGCTTTGGTAGAAGACTCAGCTGCAACCGCCCTGGCAGAAGACTCAGCTGAATTAGCTGACAAAGTGGAGATTGAAAAGGAAGTAGTCATCGTCCCAGCTCACTTCAGGCCTTCAGATGATTTGACTCACTTCATTGTTCAATCAGAGGATAAAGGAAGAAGGATCATGACTCAACTAGTTGAGGCCACTACCTGCTTCCTCAATGAAGACTATCTATCAGCTGAAGAAAGAGGCAAAGCATTGATCGTTCATCCCAAACCTCAAAGTACTGCCTCCACCTCTACCCCATCTGTTGACTATACAACAAACATCTGCTCCCAAGTCAAAGCTGCAATAGACCTGCACTTTGAGAAAGGCTTAG
Source organism: Galeopsis tetrahit (assembly GCA_963675135.1). NCBI lineage: Eukaryota > Viridiplantae > Streptophyta > Magnoliopsida > Lamiales > Lamiaceae > Galeopsis > Galeopsis tetrahit. Next base: position 53,002,413 of record OY776123.1, read on the forward strand.
GCCTACAGCTTGGAAGATATGTTGAGAAAGCAGTTAAGGAGCAGAGGACTCGTCTCCACGACCAGATTATTGACATTGAAGACAAGTTTGGTGAAGCACTTCATCAACAGATAGGTGAGTACTTGAACACCATTCAGAAGAAAGCATCTGACTCCTCCAACATGTTTGCTGATCTCTACACTAATGAGATTACCCGCATGGAGACCACTTACAAGACAAGAATTGAGGATGCTGAAGCAAGAGCCACTAAAGGTCAAGCTCTTCTTAAATCGGCTGCAGAGGAGAATGAGAAACTGCAGTCTCATCTGAAGGAGACAGCAGCCAAATTGGAAGCACTTACAGCCAGACTAGAAGTTGCCTCCTCCTCCAACTCTCTTGCTCAAGTCTTAGAGCACAGCATCACCCACCTAACTCAAGTTGGCAAGGTCAATGCCATGGCTCTCAAGAAGACACTGCAGGTGGAAATTCTGAATGCCATGAAGCCTTTTGCGGCTGCCCTTGCTGAAGCCAAAAAGGGGGAAGATGTATTGATAAAGGCTCTGGAGAAGTCTACTGCCCAGCAAGCTGTAATGGTAGTATCTCAAGATGAGCTGAATGAAACCTTGGGAGGTTTGAAAAGCAAAATCAAGAACAGACAAGGCAAAGGCAAAGAAATTGCTCAAGAAGAAACCCAAGCTCCTGCCAAGACTCTACAGATCACTGCCTCTGTAGAATAAATTACTGAGAAGAGGATGACAAGGAAAAGAAAGGCAGATGAGCAAGCTCAGTCAAGCAAGAAGTCAGCTCCAGTAGAGCCTACTGTAGAAGAGAAAGAGGCTTTAGAGCTGAAGAAAAGGAAGTTGCTTGAAGCTCAAGAGCTTAAGCAAAAGAAACTAAATGATGCGAAGGCACTCAAGGCCAAATTTGATAGGAAGGTGGCCAAACTCAGGAAAGCACTCAAGGACAAAGCAAAATAAGACAATGTCCTGGTGTTTGATAGCACTTATGTGGATTATTTAGCCCTTCAAGATGAGCTACCAAGATGGTATCCCCTGAAGAAGAAGTGGCAAATTCAACACCACATAGTAAGGAAATTTGGCCCTCTCCCCACCTATGAAGATGAATTCCACCAATTCAATCAGTTCATGGAATTTGAAGATCAAGTGTTCTGGGCAGAGATAGTCAAGACAGCCAAGGAACTCGACAACTGCAGAATCCTAACCCCTGAAGAACCCAAATGGGATGCACCCACTCTGGGCTCCGGAAGAACAGACATGATAAAAGTCAAAATGATTCTGGAGACGATCTACAAAGAAGAGAATGTTACAGACCTGCAACACATGGAAGATGTTCGAGTTCGTCTGTACCTTGCTTTCCGCATCTGAAGATCAGAAGACCTGATGAAGACTACTTTAAAAGTTTAAAGAAACTATTACTTGTAATCTGTAAAAGCTCCATATATATTCAAGTTCTAGTTCTTTTTGCTTACAAGACAAACTCTCATTGTCTTCATCAGATACTTCAGTTTTAAGAATTTTATAAACTCTTATCTTATTTCATTAAGAGCATTTATCAAGTATAGTTTTGGCTTCATCAAAAAGGGGGAAATTGTTGGGATATAAATTCACCCTAAGCCCCACTTGATGTTAGAATAGTTTTGATGGCCAAAACACTTAGAGTTTATAAATGTAATAGGATCAGCTGACTTTGTATAGAACAGCTTAGACTAGTCTTGTGTGATCAACTGTATTGATATCAGCTGATCAGCACAGCCTTGGCTTACATGCCCATCCTCAAGATGAGAAGAGTAGGAGACATGAAGACTAGAAGATCCTTGAAGGCCAGATAAGTTAAGGTGCTTGTATACCTACTTATCTAATAGAGTCCAAGTTGAAGATGGCCTTAAAGCAGCACAAGTATTTGCCAGATCAGAAGAGTACTACTCGACTGATATCAGAAGACAGAAGCACAAGGCCAGACGAGTAGTCAGAAGACTAGTAGTGCAGATCAGAAGACTAGGTGCTCGTCCAGGACTCGGCTGATTCCCAAAGTCATCTTCCAATTCAAATGAAGACTTACCTTACTTAGAAGATTGACATGATCCCAAGATTGAAGCAATCAAGCAGCTGGAATCAAGGAATCAAGCCAACATGGAAAGATTTCCCCAACGGCTAGTCAACTCCAACGCCTAGTTGCAGCAATCACCATTATAAATACAAGAGGATGAGAAATCACAAACACGAAGTCAAAACGAGAGAATTCTACAAGTTAAACAAGCAAGCAAGCATAAAGCCATATTGTATTGAGAGTTCTCAAAGAGCCCAGAAACCATTAGAACACCTCTAGCTCTTAAGTGATTTCTATCCAACCATAAGAACCTGAATCCTGCTCTTATTGTATACCCATTGATTTAGGCATAGTGGTTAAGCATATTATAAGCTTGAACCATTAGTTGGAAACATTCAAAAACCCCAAACCCCCACCGAAAGGTTAAAGTTTTTGAACCCCTGCAAAGTGCAAGTGCTTACAATCACTTGTGGAGACCGTAGCAGTTAGGACTGCTCAGATCTCAAAGTCCTACCCTTGGGACTATAAAGGTCAAGCCCTTGTAATTTTTGGTAAATTAAAGGGATTAAACATCACGTTAGGACGTGAGAGTGGACGTAGGAACGTATATCCGAACCACTATAAATCTGGTGTCATTTACATTCTGCACTTTACATTATTGTCATTTCCATATATTTTATATAGTGCATACTGTGTTTTCAACAATCTTCAAATCAGGCCATAACTTTCAAACCAGCATCAGCTGAGTATTTTCATTAAGTAAACAAGTTAGCACTTTCAAAAGAAACTAAAAGAACGAGTCTAAACAAGGCATACTAAACTTCCGCATATAATCTCTTCATCAGATCACTATAGTCATCTGGACCAGCAGCCTTGTAGTCCAGCTGACATAGAGATCAGAAGAGGTTCCCAACTCTCTTGAAAAAGTTTTAAAGTCTATTCACCCCTCCCCTCTAGACTTTAATCCCATTCACTACTCGTTCAGGGACCAACAGAAAGGTATTCGCATAGCTTGTGAAATACTGATAAACTCAGTCATTGATGATGTCAAGTAATCCGCACGATTAGACGTCTCCAATTAATACAGAAAACGAATCTTGAAATAATCCAACAAAGATTTCAATTCATAAATATAAACAGACGAGATCGAAAAATAGAGCACACAAACATTTAAGTGGTTCGATCAATGTGATCTACAACCACTTGACACACGACTTCAACTTTGATTGATCAAGAGATGTTTACACGCACATTCACTCGAAAAGGGATTTATCCTCACTTCACTCGAGAACTCACAACTAAAAAATGAATTCTCGTAAGCGTCAATCTTTAGAAAATGCAAGGGATGGGGTATTTATACTAATCAATGGTGATTGAAGCGTGTTTTGAAAGCGTGACTCTGACAGGTTGTTACAACCTCCTAACAAACTCAAGTGTTCCGCATTTGCCCAATCAGATTGAAACTTTGCCTAGGGGTGGTTCGGTATGGTACACCGAACCATACCGTTATCATAACGAAAATTTCGATATTAAAAATATTGATACTGTTATCATACCGAAAATTCGGTATAAAAACTCTCATACCGAATGTTGTACCGAAAATTCGGTACATATCGAATCATACTGAAATAACGGCATGCCGAATCATACCGAAATATCGGTATACCGAATCATATCGAAATATCGATATACCGTTTTTCATACCTAAATTAATTATAAAAATCATGAATAGTTGAATATGTCAAACACAAATTAAAAGAGAATACAATCCTAGTTCAAATTCAACAATACAAAATACAATTCTCATTCAAATTCAACAATACAAAATACAATTTTCGTTCAACTTCAATAATCTCAAAAGACCTGCAAAAGATAAAACTTAATAAATTTTAATTTATAGATATTAAAGTGTAAAAAATAAATATATTTTTTACTTTTCAACCTTTTCAAGCTTATGATTGGATGGTAGTTAGAGAAGAATCTTGATTGGCCATTGTAGCTGCAAAAGAGGAATTAAAAAGAGTGAACAAAAAATATCGTAAAAAAGGAATTTAAAAAGTATTAATGAAATTTATAATATAAACTCTTACCCCTTTCAATTTATTCAATTTCCTTGTATAATTCAAGGTCATCATCGGTTGGATCCTTATAAAAGTTCATGGCATCATTCATTCCATTATACTCCATCCACAAAGTTACCAAATTCGTTTTCATTATATCAATGACTTCTTGAACTCTCAATTGATTACCTCCTATTTTTTTTTTTATACTAACCTTGATCATTTGAAACTTGTTTCTCGGATCCAAAACATTGGCAATCAAAGGATTCACGTTATCCAAATCCCTCAAATACTTATCAAATTTAAGCTTCATTGCACTAGCAACCCTTTTAAGAGTTCGATCCGATGTATCATTACTCCTTTTCTCAATCTCAAATTGCAACGCAGCCATGGATTGATATATCAATTGAGAAGTAGGAGTTTTGGATGCACTTAACTCTAAAGTAGCATCATAGAACCTTTTTAAAAAATGTACAAAAACTTTTGCATTCTCCCAATCATCTTCAATTGGAGGTCCTATCCTTTCCTTACCTTTTTCATTCTTTTCACGAAAATAATTCATAAAAGGTACTGATTCTTCAGACATCCTATCAAACACCCTATTAAACTTTAATGCAACATCAAGAATTTTATAAGTTGCATTCCACCTAGTTTTGAAATCCATAGGCACAATCGACATATTATTAAACTTGGCAAGCACAACAAACTCCCAAAATTTATTAGATTTTGCATGGGAAGAATGAATGAAACTAACTTCATTCCTTATGCTTTTAATCGATGTATTAAACTCTTTCAAACCATCCTTAACAATTAAGTTAAGAATATGACATGCACACCTGAAATGCAAATATTTCCCTTCAAATAATCTATGTATTTTCACTTTTCATTCTCTTCTTTAAATAATCAATAGCAGTATGATTAGAAGATGTATTATCAACTACAATTTAAAAAACTTTGTCAATCCCCCACCCTCTCAAACAAACCTCAACCAACTTGCCAATTTCTTCCCCGGCGTGATTATTAATTTTTGTAAAATTAATAATCCTTTTATGTAATTTCCATTCACTATCTAAGAAATGAGATGTGTTGACCATATAATTTATGTTTTAAATAGATGTCCAAGTATCAGTGGTGATACTCACCCGTTGGTTACCAATCATAGATTTTATCTTAGCTTTCTCTACTAAGAATAAACCGTGAACCATACCTGCAACTTTCTTTCGATCAGGGATTTTGAATCTTGGTTGTAATTCATGAACAAAGCTTACGAACCCATTCCCTTCGACCGCTCGAAAAGAGACCTCATCTGTAATCACGTACTCCGTAAGCTTCATTTCACATCGTTTTTTATTAAAATTGTGAGAAACCAACGCACTTCCTTGTCCCATAACCTCATTCATCAATACCGTTTGACATCTCTCACTGTCACTCTTCTCGTACAATGGGCTTAACTTACACCTTTTCTCCAAGTGATTTTTTAAACCACTAGTACTTCCTTTAGACATGGGAATCTCAACTTTACAGTAATTGAATATCCCTATTGATTTTATGTTCCCATCATCCATTATTCGAGTCCCCTTCGTAACATGCATCCAAAATGGGATTCTTTGTTGTTTAGGAACTACCGGAGGCTTCATCGATTCGTGTCTTGCTCGTTTACGACTTGAACAATCTTCATGATCACATGGTTCAGTATCTGTTGTATTCTGTGTTTCAGATAGACTTTGAAGTGTGTGAGAAGATTCGGATTCCATTTGAAAAACAAAACAAATTAATTATTCAAAATTTAAAACTAAATATCTTGAATTAATAATTATGCTTAATTAACTAAAAAAATTAATTATTAAAACTAAAATTCCAAACATATTCGTTAGACATGTTCTTGGGTGTTAAACCAAATTTTCATTCTAATGTTTTATTTTTGTAGGTGGACATCTCTTATGCCTCAACTTACATTTTGTACATTATTTATTGTTTATTAATATACTTATTTTGCCGAACAAAAAAATAAATAATTATGCTGCAAAATTCGGATTGACTACATTCCTAAACAAAAGTATCCAAGCGAAAGATAAAAAAGAGGTAAATTATTAATTAAGCATAATTAAAAAAGAGACATCTAATAATTAATAATAAGTATAAAATTAAAAAAAAAATCAATATTGAATCAATATACAGTAAAAAAAACACACAAAAAAAATACTCCAAACCATACCTTGGACGAGTCCGGCAACGGTGTGCAGTGGCGGCGTTCAGTGGCAGCAGCGGCAGCGTGGGCGTGTAGCAGCAACGACGTGGGCGTGGAGCGCCAGAGTTGACTCAGCGTGGCACTAGGGTTTCCAAGTCACCGACTCACTAAGACTAATATTCTGATTTTTAAAATTCATTTTTTTAAAATTTAATTTATTAATTTAAAATTTTAATTATATTATTAAATAATTATTTTATTAATATTTCGATATACCGAACTTATCAAAAATTTCGGTATATATATCGATATACCGCGGTATGACCATTTTTCATACCATTATCATATCGAAATTTTCGGTACGGTACCATACCGAAAATTTCGGTATGCCAAAAATCTCGATAATTTCGGTATTTTTTCTGTATGATAAGCCCCGGTATACCAAAATTTCAGTATATTTTCCACCCCTAGCTTTGCCCCTTTTTTGTAACTCGTGACAGAAGACACCCATCAAAAGATTACCAGAAGACCTCCCTCTTCTGATATCCAAAACCTTAGTCAAAAGACTAACCCTACTACTAGTCAACTTCTCAGCTGATATAACCTCTTCTGATCACATCATCTCAGTAGACTCTAAGTATCACCTACTTAGGTGACTAGAAACCTCCAACTCATCTGATCAAGCCTAGATTAGTTTACCTGACTCCACCAGCTGACACATCAGCTGGCTACTATCAGCAGAGTACTACTCAACTGATATTGAGATTATGAGATATACCTCACAATTCTCCACCTTTAGCTCAAAATTTCCACCTTGGACTAAACAACTCCACTTTCCTTCTCAAAGGACAGTCTCACCAGTGCTCCTTGCCAAAAGAACAACAACATTCTCCTCAGAGGACCTAATGCAATCCAATAAGTTTAAGACACAAACCAAACTTCTCCTCTGGTAATGCTTTAGTGAACTCATCAACAAGGTTCTCCTCAACAGCTATCATAACTAGTTGGACTACACCCTTCTCCACAATATCTCTTACAAAGTACAACTTCACATAAATATTCTTGGTTCTCTCATGATACCCCTGATGCTTTGCAAGATGTATTGCACTTTGATTATCACAGAAGTCAGTCATACTTCTCTGTGATAAACTAAACTCTTTCAGAATTCGTTTTAGCCACATGATTTCCTTAACTGCCTCAGTCAAGGCCACATACTCCGCTTCAGTACGGACTGGTGAATATTCCTTTTGGCCACATCCTGTTAAGGACTTTCGAGTGTCAACATTGGCTGCATAATCTACATCCACGTATCCCACAAGTACTTCCACCTCATCTAATATCTTTTGAAATTTTAGACCTTTCTCTACTAATCCAAGAACATATCTCATGACCCACTAAACAGTCTCCCAATGACTTAAGCCTGTATCACTCATATATCTGTTGATCACACTCATAACATGATTCAAATCTAGCCTACAACACACTATAGCATACATTAAACTCCATACAACACTGTCATAAGGTATCTTACTAATCTGATCTCTCTTTAGGCTATTCTTGGGACTCATCTGATTGGACATCTTTTGATGCTGGACAATAGGAGTAGAGACAGTCTTTGCTTGATGCATTCTAAACCTCTCTAACACCTTCTACAAATAAGTTGTCTGACTCAGCTGAATTGATCCATCAACTTTGCTAAACTCCATTCCAAGAATCACTTTAGCTTCACCAAGATCTTTCATCTCAAACTCCCGTTTGAGGATCTCCTTGACTTGATTGATATTGTTCATAGACTCCCCTGCTATTAATATATCATAACCATTCAACAGAAGATAGGTAATCTGACTCCCAACCCGTCTGAAATAAACACAACAGTCATACAAGCTCCTTGTAAACCCAGCTGAGCAAATGTACTCATCAAATCTCAAGTACCATTGTCTAGGGTTTTGTTTAAGGCCATAAAGGGACTTCTTCAGTAGACATACCTTGTCCTCCAATTCTTCTATGTCCAACCCTTCTGGTAGCTTCATGTAGATCCTCTGTAACACCCCAAAATTTCACGATATTTTAGATATGCATTAAAAAGATTTCAAATGATTTTGAAAAAATTATAAAATATTGAATACAAAATATATTTTCAATATTGAGTGTACGTGTGTTTATATATATATATATATATATATATTATTAAATTCTAGGTTGTTTCCTTTTCACTATTATTTAAAAATCTCATATAAATTTTACGTGAATTAGTTTGTAAATCAACCACACATATATCAATTCAAATTTTGTCACCTTTTGTTATTTTATTTTTAAATTCTGATTTTCTTAATTCAAATTAAATCTAGTAAAATTTTTAAAAATATTTTAAGTAAATCAAATCTTATCCACAATTATCTTGAATTAGGATCTTTAATTTATTTTTAATATTAATATATATATATATATATATATATATATATATATATATATATATATATATCCAAATCCCGTATGAAATCATTTCCAAAATCTCAACCAACAAACTTAATTTCAGATCCTTCGTCCTTTTTCTTTTTCTAGCCTTTTCTCATTATTATTAATATTTATTATTTAATTCTATTATCTCAAAATATTTAAAAGGTTATTTTATTTTCTTAAACCCAATTATTTAAATATGAATAAATTATGAAAAATATGTGTTTATAGATATGGTTAGATATATCATTGATTTAATTAAAATATTATATAACTGTATATGTATATGTCCGTGCAAATAGGAGTAATTTGATTTCATTATATATTATTATTATTATATTTATATAGATGTTTATAAGTGAGTATGTTAAAATTCGGCACTATATATATTATTATTATTTAAATTTAAAATGGTTTAAGTTAGATGATTGATTTGACCGTTACAAAATTTACTCCCCAAGTTTCGAAATTCTTGTTACGTTCGAATGAGATTTATTTTCTCCCTATAAATAGATGACCAAGTTGTAAACATAAAAACATACGCATAAGAATATTTTTCACAATCATTCTAGATTTATTTGTTCTACTCGCGATTCATGGAAGTCGATTCCAAGAGGATTAAAACTATTTTTCATTGCATCCACGACATAAAATTGAGGTGGGATTTTCTTACTTACGTATTCATTTTGTCACCTTTAAATGTTATTTGTGAATTTAATTGTTGCTTAGCTACATGAACCTATGTTTACGATATTATGGGTTATTTCGACGGAAAGGTCGTTATAGCTAGCGGGGACGACGGTCCGGGATGGTAAGATCCTTGGGGGCAACTCCACCGTATACAGATTGGCCAATTTAATTGGTCAATATATGGAAGACTTATGTTATGGAAGACTTATGTTATGGAAGACTTATATTATGGAAGACTTATTTACGCATGTTTGTGAGTTGATGGTTATTTTTGCATTGATATTTAACTGTGACAAAGTTAATCCCACTAAGCTAGTTGTTTTGCTCACCCCAATCATATTAACATTTTTACAGATTAAAGGAGATTAAAGGTGTGGCGGTGGAGGGACGGTGGATGCGTGTCAAGAAAAGAAAGTAATTATTATTTTCAAACTGTGATTTAATTAGTTCGATCGTATGTTATTTAAAGTATTTCGTTTAATAAAAAGTCACATCTTTTGATTGTATTAAAAATTATATTTACCTTTAAAGTAAATTTATTTATTTTCGTGTGATTGGTGTTATGTTTTCAAAATTGTCTTTATTTAATATTTACTTCCGCTGCACATCTTTTTATAATTTATAAATTTGATCTACTTCAGTATTTCAAAGTCTTTTGAAAGTCAAGATAAGACAGTATTTTATTTAGTTGGCCTTCAAAAGTAAAAATATAGTATTTTTATCTAGGCCCCTAAAAATCGGGATGTGATAAATGGTATCAGAGCAGGTCTACGTTCTTGTAGACTTGTTAAAAAAAAAAAAATGAAATCTCTTACCTTTGAGTCAATAAAATATTTTTACAAAAAAAATTAATCATGCATTGTTGAGTATAAGTTATGACATCCATCACCGCCCACCGCTTCAACTCCAATAAGGTATGTTATGAAATTTAATTTGATTTATTATTATTGATCATGGAAAGATGATCACATGATATATGAATATAATACATGCATCACATGCTACATACGTTACAAGTTTCAAGTTCAAAGTGATATTATGAAATCATGATTTTAAATAATGCATTCACTACATGGCTATTTAAAATTAACACATGCATGCATATTTTATAGTGAATTTTAATTTTCGAGGACGAAAATAATTTTAGGGGGGAAGGATGTAACACCCCCAAAATTTCACGATATTTTAGATATGCATTAAAAAGATTTCAAATGATTTTAAAAAAATTATAAAATATTGAATACAAAATATATTTTCAATAATGAGTGTACGTGTTATATATATATATATATATATATATATATATATATATATATTATTATTAAATTCTAGGTTGTTTCCTTTTTACTATTATTTAAAAATCTCATATAAATTTTACGTGAATTAGTTTGTAAATCAACCACACATATATCAATTCAAATTTTGTCACCTTTTGTTATTTTATTTTTAAATTCTGATTTTCTTAATTCAAATTAAATCTAGTAAAATTTTTAAAAATATTTTAAGTAAATCAAATCTTATCCACAATTATCTTGAATTAGGATCTTTAATTTATTTTTAATATTAATATATATATATATATATATATATATATATATATATATCCAAATCCCGTATGAAATCATTTCCAAAATCTCAACCAACAAACTTAATTTCAGATCCTTTGTCCTTTTTCTTTTTCTAGCATTTTCTCATTATTATTAATATTTATTATTTAATTCTATTATCTCAAAATATTTAAAAGGTTATTTTATTTTCTTAAAACCAATTATTTAAATATGAATAAATTATGAAAAATATGTGTTTATAGATATGGTTAGATATATCATTGATTTAATTAAAATATTATATAACTGTATATGTATATGTCCGTGCAAATAGGAGTAATTTGATTTCATTATATATTATTATTGTTATATTTATATAGATATTTATAAGTGAGTATGTTAAAATTCGGCACTATATATATTATTATTTAAATTTAAAATGGTTTAAGTTAGATGATTGATTTGACCGTTACAAAATTTACTCCCCAAGATTCGAAATTCTTGTTACGTTCGAATGAGATTTATTTTCACTCTATAAATAGATAACCAAGTTGTAAACATAAAAACATACGCATAACAATATTTTTCACAATCATTCTAGATTTATTTATTCTACTCGCGATTCATGGAAGTCGATTCCAAGAGGATTAAAACTATTTTTCATTGCATCCACGACATAAAATTGAGGTGAGATTTTCTTACTTACGTATTCATTTTGTCACCTTTAAATGTTATTTGTGAATTTAATTGTTGCTTAGCTACATGAACCTATGTTTACGATATTATGGGTTATTTCGACGGAAAGGTCGTTATAGCTAGCGGGGACGACGGTCCGGGATGGTAAGATCCTTGGGGGCAACTCCACCGTATACAGATTGGCCAATTTAATTGGTCAATATATGGAAGACTTATGTTATGGAAGACTTATGTTATGGAAGACTTATATTATGGAAGACTTATTTACGCATGTTTGTGAGTTGATGGTTATTTTTGCATTGATATTTAACTGTGACAAAGTTAATCCCACTGAGCTAGTTGTTTTGCTCACCCCAATCATATTAACATTTTTACAGATTAAAGGAGATTAAATGTGTGGCGGTGGAGGGACGGTGGATGCGTACGTGTCAAGAAAAGAAAGTAATTATTATTTTAAAACTGTGATTTAATTAGTTCGATCGTATGTTATTTAAAGTATTTCGTTTAATAAAAAGTCACATCTTTTGATTGTATTAAAAATTATATTTACCTTTAAAGTAAATTTATTTATTTTCGTGTGATTGGTGTTATGTTTTCAAAATTGTCTTTATTTAATATTTACTTCCGCTGCACATCTTTTTATAATTTATAAATTTGATCTACTTCAGTATTTCAAAGTCTTTTGAAAGTCAAGATAAGACAGTATTTTATTGGGGAAATTAGTATATAGGACATTTCACCTGTAGAAACTCGAAATAAAGACAAAATTTTTAAAAGTTAGGAAGAAGGACAATTTGATTTATAAAAGTACAATTTTAACCTCCGTTTGTAAATAAAATCGAAATTTGCATATTCAATTAAGATAAAATAGGAAATTCAAAACAGGAGCTGATGAAATATTAAATTCCCGAAAATCTCGGTCATAATTGCGTTCGAAATTTCAAACTTTCCTAAATATCCATCGGTCATAATCTCGGTCATAATTGCGTTCGAAATTTCAAACTTTCCTAAATATCCATCGGTCATAATCTCGGTCATAATTGCGTTCATAATTGCGTTCGAAATATTAAATTCCAGAATAGACAATCTTAAACAATCTGGATGGAAAACCGTAGCAACAAAAAAAATAAAAAAAAAGAAATACATATGATGTAATTAATTCAGTAACGTGGAACGTTTTCTATGGAATATATGCGCACGTATATGCCAAACAAATATGCACATTGAGATATGTGTAGTATGGAATGCAAAATACACAATTTTTTTCTATATTTATGATTACTACGATAATCATAGTATTATTATGTGAATCATTTGGTTACAGATGTTAAATATAAAAAGTATTATTATAATATTGACGTGTACATATTATGCAAACGAGGATATCAAAATAAACTATTCATTTTAGAAATTTAAATTATAATACTCCCTCCGTCCGCCTATAAGTTTCCCGCTATTTTTTGGCACATAGATTAAGAAAAGTGATTAAATAATAGATATAGTACAAGTGATGTGATTGGAAGAAGGAGAGAGATAGAGAGAAAAAGTAAGATATAAAGTGAAGTGTAAGAAAAAGTACTTACCAAAAAGGGTATGGGAAGCTTATAGGCGGACGGACTAAAATGGTAAAATGGGAAACTTATAGGCGGACGGAGGGAGTATTATTTATAGAAAAAAATTACCATTGATTATCAGTATGTTTGAAAATGTCAAAAATATATTGTTGGTTTGGATTACGTGAGATAATTGTGGGGAGTAGTGGATATATTTAAATTTAATAATATTAATTATGATTGATAAATTATAATCTTTTAACATTACTTTTATAATTGTATGGATTATTTTAATATGAGATTAATTATTATGATATTCCATGATTTTATTCGATGTCATAGAAAACATTATATTATGGGTTGAGTTAACTATATCTGGCCCTAACATAAGTAATTAATGAATACATATCTAGTTACTGCATATATTGAAATATAAGCTAAACATTTAATGCACGTGTGTAAATATAAGTTGAATATAAGCTAAACCTGTAAATCATATTCCAAAAAATAAAATATACTCTAAGCAAAAAAAACAATATGGAAGAAGACAATAGGCCACATACCGATTACTTCGTTAACAATGTCTTCGAACTTTGAAGATTGTTGAACACGGATCAACTTGGTTTTCTCCTCGAATTCGAACTTTAAAATCACAGCATATTCCATTTCTGATTTAGTAAATTAACTTCTCCAATTAACACGTTCAATAGAACCCTAAATCGCATAATATAAAACAGGGGCGAATTAGAAAAGATCGAAGATCGTGTTGGACAGGGTATATATTGGAAGAACAATGAACCAATCGAATTATTGATTATTGAATTAAAACAACACGGAATAAAATTGCATATATACCTTGATAATGAAATGGTTCTCGGATGAGATTTAGAAACTCAAAATTAACTCTATTTTGGGTAGTTCGGTGATGATCGCATATCGCAGATGGGATTTGCAGATCGAATTATTGATTATCGCAGATGGAATTTGCAGATGGAATTATTGCATCAACACCGAATTCATAACTTCACAATGGAATGATTCTGGTATCGAAGATAGCGCAAATGGGATTTGCAGATCGAATTATTAATTATCGCAGATGGGATTTGCAAATGGGATTTGCAGCAACACCGAATTCGTAACTTCAAAACGGAATGTTTCTGGTATAGAAGATAGCATTGTTGACCATGAAATGATTTAAATTTAAAATATAATTTTAATTTACAATTTGATTTAAAATTAAAAATCTTAATTTTAATTTAAATTATTGTTTTAATTTAAATTATTGGTGTGATGAAAGAATAAGGGTATAATTGGTTATTTGGTTATGAATTTGACCTTAATCCTAATACTATAATTTTTTGTCTCTTTTTCTAGTGGTGTCTATAGGATTGTCTCTAATCTTAATTAAACTCTATTTTATTTAGTTGGCCTTCAAAAGTAAAAATATAGTATTTTTATCTAGGCCCCTAAAAATCGGAATGTGACAAATGGTATCAGAGTAGGTCTACGTTCTTGTAGACTTGTTAAAAAAAAAAAAAAAAATCAAATCTCTTACCTTTGAGTCAATAAAATATTTTTACAAAAAAAATTAATCATGCATTGTTGAGTATAAGTTATGACATCCATCACCGCCCACCGCTTCAACTCCAATAAGGTATGTTAAGAAATTTAATTTGATATATTATTATTAATCATGGAAAGATGATCACATGATATATGAATATAATACATGCATCATATGCTACATACGTTACAAGTTTCAAGTTCAAAGTGATATTATGAAATCATGATTTTAAATAATGCATTCACTACATGACTATTTAAAATTAACACATGCATGCATATTTTATAGTGAATTTTAATTTTCGAGGACGAAAATAATTTTAGGGGGAAAGGATGTAACACCCCCAAAATTTCACGATATTTTAGATATGCATTAAAATGATTTCAAATGATTTTGAAAAAATTATAAAATATTGAATACAAAATATATTTTCAATATTGAGTGTACGTGTGTTTATATATATATATATATATATATATATATATATTATTATTAAATTCTAGGTTGTTTCCTTTTCACTATTATTTAAAAATCTCATATAAATTTTACGTGAATTAGTTTGTAAATCAACCACACATATATCAATTCAAATTTTGTCACCTTTTGTTATTTTATTTTTAAATTCTGATTTTCTTAATTCAAATTAAATCTAGTAAAATTTTTAAAAATATTTTAAGTAAATCAAATCTTATCCACAATTATCTTGAATTAGGATCTTTAATTTATTTTTAATATTAATATATATATATATATATATCCAAATCCCGTATGAAATCATTTCCAAAATCTCAACCAACAAACTTAATTTCAGATCCTTCGTCCTTTTTCTTTTTCTAGCCTTTTCTCATTATTATTAATATTTATTATTTAATTCTATTATCTCAAAATATTTAAAAGGTTATTTTATTTTCTTAAAATCAATTATTTAAATATGAATAAATTATGAAAAATATGTGTTTATAGATATGGTTAGATATATCATTGATTTAATTAAAATATTATATAATTGTATATGTATATGTCCGTGCAAATAGGAGTAATTTGATTTCATTATATATTATTATTATTATATTTATATAGATGTTTATAAGTGAGTATGTTAAAATTCGGCACTATATATATTATTATTTAAATTTAAAATGGTTTAAGTTAGATGATTGATTTGACCGTTACAAAATTTACTCCCCAAGTTTCAAAATTCTTGTTACGTTCGAATGAGATTTATTTTCTCCCTATAAATAGATGACCAAGTTGTAAACATAAAAACATACGCATAAGAATATTTTTCACAATCATTCTAGATTTATTTATTCTACTCGCGATTCATGGAAGTCGATTCCAAGAGGATTAAAGCTATTTTTCATTGCATCCACGACATAAAATTGAGGTGGGATTTTCTTACTTACGTATTCATTTTGTCACCTTTAAATGTTATTTGTGAATTTAATTGTTGCTTAGCTACATGAACCTATGTTTACGATATTATGGGTTATTTCGACGGAAAGGTCGTTATAGCTAGCGGGGACGACGGTCCGGGATGGTAAGATCCTTGGGGGCAAGTCCACCGTATACAGATTGGCCAATTTAATTGGTCAATATATGGAAGACTTATGTTATGGAAGACTTATGTTATGGAAGACTTATATTATGGAAGACTTATTTACGCATGTTTGTGAGTTGATGGTTATTTTTGCATTGATATTTAACTGTGACAAAGTTAATTCAACTGAGCTAGTTGTTTTGCTCACCCCAATCATATTAACATTTTTACAGATTAAAGGAGATTAAAGGTGTGGCGGTGGAGGGACGGTGGATGCGTGTCAAGAAACGAAAGTAATTATTATTTTAAAACTGTGATTTAATTAGTTCGATCGTATGTTATTTAAAGTATTTCGTTTAATAAAAAGTCACATCTTTTGATTGTATTAAAAATTATATTTACCTTTAAAGTAAATTTATTTATTTTCGTGTGATTGGTGTTATGTTTTCAAAATTGTCTTTATTTAATATTTACTTCCGCTGCACATCTTTTTATAATTTATAAATTTGATCTACTTCAGTATTTCAAAGTCTTTTGAAAGTCAAGATAAGACAGTATTTTATTTAGTTGGCCTTCAAAAGTAAAAATATAGTATTTTCATCTAGGCCCCTAAAAATCGGGATGTGACATCCTCTCATCTAGAGATCCATGTAAGAAAGTTGTGGTCACATCCATCTAATGCAGCTCAAGTTCATATTGAGCAACCATAGCCAATAAGATTCTGATGCTACAATGCTTCACAATAGGTAAGAAGATTTCATTGAAATCAATACCTTATTTTTGTGTAAATCCCTTAGCTACAAGCCTCATCTTGTATCTAAGATTGCCACCTCTCTGAGCCTCCACCCTCTTCTTGTAGATCCAGTTACACCCAACAAACTTCTTGTTGTGAGACCTCTCAACAATCTCTCAGGTCTGGTTCTTGTTAAGAGATTGCAATTCCTCCTCCATTACAACTATCACTTCTCCTTGTCGTGGCAGCTGATGGCTTTTGTGTAAGTTTTCGGCTGCAGAGACTCCACCACAAGAGCTGCACATAATGCAAATGATATTATGTCAGCTTGACCATACCTCTAAGGTGGGTGGACTTCTCTTCTGGTTCTGTCCCGTGTCAGTTGATAGTGTTGAATCTCATTTTTTCTGTGATGATCGTCCTCCTCATCTGGATCAATATGCTCTCCAATAGGTCCTCTGGTGTCAACATGCTCCACCTCGATTTGTGTCTCGTCTGGTTGGTTATCAACTACATTAGTACTTGTACCAGCCTCTTCTGATAGAGGCATCCTGCTCTAATCAAAAGTAACATCTCTGCTGACTATGCACTTCTGCATCCCAGCTTCAAGGCACCAAAACCTGTATCCTTTAACACTTGAAGGATACCCAACAAACACGCATCACAATGCTCTAGGATCAAGCTTATATTGCTTGACATGGGCATACGCTGCACATCCAAATACCCTCAAATAATTGTAATCAGCTGCATAGCCAGACCATAACTCTTCTGGGGTTTTATACTGCACAGCTGAGGAAGGACTTATATTTATCAAGTAGGCTGCTGTTGACACTGCTTCTCCCCAAAACACCTTTGGCAAACCAAAGTTGTTCAACATACACCTGACTCTCTCAAGTAGTATCTGATTTATCCTCTCAGCTACTCCATTCTGCTGAGGGGTCCCTGGCACAGTCCTATACCTCACTATTCCCTTCTTCTTACAAAACGCATTGAACTCTTCTGATAGGTACTCAAGACCATTATCAGTTCTCAAATGTTTGAGAATCTTGCCTGTGACATTCTCACATTCAGTGAGCCATTCCTTAAAATTTTCAAATGCTTCTGCCTTAGTTTTCGGGATAACAACCCACACCTTCCTTGAGTAGTCATCTATGATAGACAAGAAGTATCTACCACCAGACCTCGTCTGATTCCTAACTGGCCCCTATAGACCTGAATGGACATAATCCATGATCCTTTTGGTAGAGTGCTAACTCTTCCCAAACATAAACCTCTTGGATTTCCCAAGAATGCAAGACTCACACAAATCCAGCTTTGTGGTCTTTGTGCTTAGATAGCTCTACTAGGATTTTTTCACATACATGAGTTATTAGTCTTCTGTGCCACAACATAAAGTTGTCTTGCACCTCTGCTACATTTGATCTGCTAGCCACTGTACTTCCCTTATGAAAGTAGAGATCATTTCTTCTCACACCTTTCAGGACAACCAACTCCCCCTTAGACATCCTGAGCTCTCCATCAGCAAACTGGAATATATAGCCTATATAATCTAGCATCCCAAGTGATATCAAATTTCTCTTGAGTTCTGGTACATACCTGACACTCTTGAGAATCCTCACTACACCATCAAACATCTTCAAGTGAATTGAACCTTCACCCATAACCTTGAATGTGTGATCATTACCTAGCAGAACAGAACCGCCCTTCTGATGCTTAAAATTATGAAACCAATCTTTTCTTGGAGTCACACCCTGAATCCAGGATTCATGCTTGTTGTTCTACAGAGGATTTTATGGTTAGTGCTTGAGCAGACTCATATCCTTCCATCTCTTTATCTTCTTGGGTTTGATTTGCTTGATTCTTGTCAGCAGGGTTCTTGGCACCAGATTTCCTCAAGAACTGCTTATACTTGTGACAAACATTCTTATAGTGTCCGGGCTTATTGTAGTGGTTGCACACTGAATCCCATTGATTGGACACATCTGATTTTCCCTTATCAGCTCCTTTGGGTTGACTAGACCCCTTCTTGAAGACAAACCTCCTCTGACCTCCTTTGATTGTCAATCCTTCTGCACTGCTGCTCTTATCTACTTGAGATGTCTTATTGTGCAACAACTTGGACTTGACAGCCAACATTACATCCTTCAATGTAATACTTTCATTCCTACCATACAAGATGGTGTCCTTTAAGATTTCAAAGGACTTAGGGAGAGCACTAAAAAAGATTAGAGCCTTGTCCTCTTCCTCTTCCACAACCCAAAATCATCGGTGCTTGAGAACTTCTCAATGTTATACTTGGTCGAGTTCTCCATCTCTGATCTTGAAATTACTTCAAGGATTGAATCTCTCGATTCCCACAAACGGCACTAACTGTCAAGTAATTCGCACGATTAGACATCTCCAATCAATACAAAAAATGAATCTTGAAATAATCCAACAAAGATAGTAATTCATAAATATAAACCAACGAGAACGAAATAGAGCACACAAAGATTTAAGTGGTTCGATCAATGTGATCTACATCCACTGGACACACGACTTCAACTTTGATTGATCAAGAGATGTTTACACAGATGGGGTATTTATACTTACTAATGGTGATTGCAGCGTGTGTTGAAAGCGTGACTCTGATAGGTTATTACAACCTCTTAACAAACTCACGTGTTCCGCATTTGCCCAATCGAATTGACAACTTTTCCTTTCTTTTGTAACTCGTAACAGAAGACACCCATCAGAAGATTACCAGAAGACCTCCCTCTTCTATTTTACTCTTCTGATATCCTATCCTTAGTCAAAAGACTAACACTGCTTCTAGACATCTTCTCGGTTGATATAACCTCTTCTGATCACATCATCTCAACAGACTCTAAGCATCACCTACTCAACTGGCTGGAAACCTCCAACTCATCTGTTCAGGGCTATATTAGCTCACTTGACTTCACCAGCTGAAACATCAGCTGACTACTATCAGCAGTGTACTACTCAACTGATATTGAGATTCAGAGATAAACCTCATAGATGACATGATCCATAATTATGAACAACTTCGTACTGCATATGATATTTGAGAATATCTGAAGGAGAAGTATGGTGATACTTCATTTTCTGAGGAACAACAAATTGGGAATCGAATCCGGTCACTTCGTGAAAAATGGAAACACTGGAGGGTTATTACAATATTTGATGAAAGTATTAAGATTTTCACTTAGACAACTCAAAATATTGAGTTATATGATGAGTGACTTGAGGTTGATTAAGGTCTTCATCGAATGTTCTCATTTCTGAATCCAGTTCTAAACATAAAAGATATTGAAAAGAAAGGACATATGTAGTAGCGTAAGATTGGGCACACTGTTGGAAATCTAGATATCAATTTTAATGCTAAGAAGAATAAGAAATATGTTAGACTGAAAATGGATAAGAGTGAGATTACATGCTACAGATGTAACAAGTGTGGTCATTATACTCGTGAATATCCTGAGTCCAAGATGGGCAAGGTAGTTCATTTTGATTTTTTGTTGTGGATTATAAACACATGAATGACAAGCCATTGACTAAAGACATATGAGCATTTGTAGATATCTAACTATTCCAAGAAAGACGAGAATGAATTGTGTAGGAAACCAAGCTCGAGTTAAAGTCTACAGACTCATAAAACTTGAGATTGACAAAGGTCAATGTTTTATAATGCATGATGTCTAGTTTTCTCTAAAGATCACCCATGATCTCACCTCTAGACATGTTCTTCTATGATTGAGATGTGATTTATTATTTCCTTTAGAGATGGTTGTGAATAGTATAAATGATGTGGATTATGGTACTAAACATTTTTCTAAGTTTTATGAGAACAACAATTAGTTTTATGAAGCGAGTTCATAGTTACTAAAGTTTGTTCCTCTGGAAATGCTTAAGTTATTGATGAAATTCGGTATGCTATATTAATTCATGTTGTGCAATATTAGAAGAACTGATTTGTGAAAGAAGGACTACGATGTTCGCCTTTATAAGTTAAGTTTTTAACACGTTGATATTGTCTTGCTCATAAGTGACCGGAAAACCATTTGATTAAATTATTATTGCTAATTATTCATTGCATATATTTCATTATGATAAATGTAATTTTGTAAATGTCAAATAACATGGAGCTGGTTGTTTTCACTTCTTACGTCAATAATTTTTACGTGTTGGACTTGTCCATACAATTTCTCAAAGTC
This sequence comes from Galeopsis tetrahit, assembly GCA_963675135.1. Classification (NCBI taxonomy): domain Eukaryota; kingdom Viridiplantae; phylum Streptophyta; class Magnoliopsida; order Lamiales; family Lamiaceae; genus Galeopsis; species Galeopsis tetrahit. The sequence continues at coordinate 53,023,701 of OY776123.1, forward strand.
TAGGCATTTGGATTGGTTCAGACATTACCTAATAGAGGTTGAGAATAAAAGGCACAACTTTAAAGGTTTTAAGAACCTATAGAGTATGAATGTTTATCCAACAGTTCAAGGAACTATTTAATGAAAATGACATAATCCGACAATTATCAAAACCTTATATTATTTCACAATGATGTGACTGTCAGAAGGAGTACACGTTGTTGGATATGATAAGATCCATGATGACAAAACTTTAACTATCATCTTTGGGAGATGAGTTGTTAATAATTGTCAACATTTTATGAATAAAATTATTCATAGATATTTACTTCAACTCCATTAGAACTCTGAACGAGGGAAATACCTGTTCTTGAGTAATTTTTTGTAACTGAAAATTCAAAACTTATATACTTGATTCTACAAGTCAGTATAAAAATTTGGGTCTGAGAGTTTAGAAACGTATCTTCATAAGCATATTGTGTTAAATCTGAGCGATACATGTTGGTCAAAGATTGTGGAGTTGGGAGTGTGACATGAGATAGAATCACATAATACCATTTTTCTGAGAATTTTCTACTATTGGAAGCATTTGGTATGCTAAACCATTTTTTTTTTTTGAAATAATCACTCTCTATCAGATCCAAGTGGGAGTGATTTACTTAATGTGATATTTGATAGAAGTTTACCAATTATAAATTAGATGGATCTTGATGAGAGTAATTATCTAGAGAAGATGTCACATAGTTTCAATCTGAAATTTTTAGGAAATGTATGTTTGAGAGACATGATATTGAAGGACATGTCTTCTATGTATCTTCAGAAAATGAGATAAGTTTTAGTGAATAAGGAAGAACCTACAAACATTTCAGAGGTTCTAGCTCGTTCTACAAGAGACAAATGAAAGAAAGCAATGGAAGAAACGACAAAGTCGATAAGGTCAAACCAAGTTTGGAAACTTGTCGATCTTTCATCGAGACACAAAGTAATTGAGAATAAATGGTTTTTCAATCACTAAAAGATAGACCAATGGGTCTATAGTGAGGTAGAAAAGTTCACATGGTAGAAAATAATTATACTCAGGTGTGGGTATATAACCTTTTTCCGCCTGTTGTGAAATTTACCTTGATTCGTTTATTTATGGCTAGATTTAGAATTACATTAAAATTGATGTTTAAACTGTGTTTTCTCAACGGAGAATTGGAAGAAGAAATCCATATGTTGAAACAAGTGGGATTCATTCTTCAAAGAAGAGGATAATGTTTGTGAACTGATGAGATCGGTTTATGAACTTAAAAAATCCTCGAGATAATGGTACTTGAGACTTCATTGAATGATTGTCTCTTGTAACTCTGTGATGATAGACAAAGACCATTGTGCTTATGTTAATTATATCTTATGTTTGTTGATACAATGTTAGTTAGAAAATAATAATGAGTATATTTCGGTGAAAATACTCATAGAGATAGTTTAGAGAAGTTACTTGGGTTGTCTTAGAGACATAGTAAAGAGACTTCTAGAATAGATTCAGAATGGATGCATGAAAGCCTATTGATACTCTTGTTGTAAAAGAGGAGTTATTGAACTGTAATGAGTGTCCGAAGACTCAAAGAAGGAATGTTAGTAGTACTATATGCGAATGTAATTGAAAGTCTGATGTATGCTAAGACGAGTGAACATCTTGACGCATGATGAGTTGTTGGTTTGGTTAGCAAATATCAATTCAATTCAGAATAGACACTGGTGGCAGTGTAAGGGATTGTAAGATATAAAAAATGTACTACAAATTAATTTGAACCTGAAGGGTATTATTGGGAATGAAATGAAATTTTGATTAAGATACCAAAACCCCTTAAGACATATCATATAAGATAAGTCAAATTTGAATAAGTATGTTTCAGGAATGTTGGAACATATAGATCTGGCTAGTTGAACAGCTGACATATTAGGCAGCTTATAGATGTGTAGATGCACAAGTTGAGGGGGAACACAAGCTTAGAAGATCACAAGAATCAAGTTCCCCAAGGCTTAGAATCAGAGGAGACAACTATATGCTAAAAGTGCAAGTTCAGAAGAGTTCAAGTGTGCTGATAGCAGTATCACCAGAGTAGGATCAGAAGAGACAACCCTTCTGAAAGACCAATGTTAGAAGATCACATCAACTGGACTAAGGCTACTAATAAAAACTCTATTGGAATCAGAAGAGATGCTCAGTAAAGTTGATCAGCACACTAAATTAGAAGTGATCAAATCCAATCTAAGTCAAGAGACAACTGTGCTGATGAGGTGAACTTCACTGATAGAAGAGATACACACTTATAAGTTACATCAAGAGTAATTCAGTGAAGATGAGAAGCCAACTCAACTGAAGAAGCTAGCCAATACTGCTGATAGGACAAGTAAGCTGAAGAGATAAGCTGGAGCACATATCAGTCTTGATGATAAGGAAAGTTGTCCTTAATCATGGATCAATGATCAGGATGAATGTCTGTTGTTTGACTGCTGAATCTACAAGTCAGACATTGGGAAGAGTGCATTAAGTCAAGACAAGAAGCTTCAAGCCGTTTACTTCCCAAATTGAAAACATGTGACTTTCAAGAATCTGTCCTCAAGATGTTAAGTTCAAGGAAGACAAATATAGACAATTTGAGGTTGTCTCTCCAACGGAAATAACCTCACTTTTCTCTATAAATACTGGAGTATGGAAACCATTCAAGGTGTGGAAACTACAAGCATTCAAAGCCTACAAGCCTTAAGCTCTTTCAAAGAATATATCATTCTTAGAGTTTCCATATACTTCCAGTTCCTAACTAAGCTAAACCAATTGTATATCATTCAAACCTTAGAGAGATATCCTATTCATATACAGTACTTCATTGTAAAGGATATCTCACCCTAGTTGGAACCAACTTTAACCCTTAAACCTTTCAAGGAAAGTTAGAAAAGTTGTTGTAGAAGTGTGAGAACTAGAACTGCCAAGAGAAGAACAGTTTAGTTCGGAGTTGGGAGTGAGTACTAGGACTCAGAATTCCTAGGGAACAAGACACTAATGAGTAGTGTGGTTGATCAGTGCACCTTGGCACTGTAAAAAAAGTTAATTCCAAGTGAAGGAATTATCCTGTTAAATCAGGGAAAGTGGATGTAGGAGCTTGAGTCTCTAAACCACTATAAACTCTTGTGTTATTTACTTTCAAGTCATTTCATACAAGTAACACATTCATACAGTGCACACAAACTGATTTTCAAAAGATACTCAACATAAAATGTGCAAAATAGATTTGGAATAAGTCCCCTGAAAACTATTTAAGTGATTAAGAAAGTTTTCACAATTAAAAGAAGTTTAAATATAAAGGGCCAACCATAGTTATTCGCATGATTACTTCATAGTATTCAGTGGTTTGATTATCTGAACAAAGTTATACATTCTAAGAGAAGTTTTCCAAGATAACTCTCAAGATAGCCTGATTTGTTTAAAAGAAGAAAATTTGCATACACAAGTGCATTTCCCCCCGCCTCCAATACACTAATACACTTGTGTCATACTCCTTTCAGGACCAACAGGTATATAAACATGTACTATCTACTGTGCAAACAGAGCTTGTCGCAAGTGCATCTGTAAGAAAGAGAAATAGTTTGGGTAAGAGTTGTAACGATTCATCGTGGAATCAAACACTCCAGTAAGAGTTGTGGCGATTCACTATGGAATTAAACACTTCAGTGGGAGTTGTAACAATTCAATGTTGAATTAAACACTCTAGTGGGAGCTGTAGAAATTCATTTTGGAATCAAACACTCAAGTGGGAGTTGTACCGATTTATTATTAAATCAAACACTCTAGTGGAAGCTGTAACGATTCACCGTGAAATTAAACACTCTAGTGGGAGAGTTGTAACAATTTACACTACCTTGGAAAGTAATGATTAACACTCCAGTGGGAGTTGTGGTGATGTACTACAGAATCAAACACTTCAGTGGGAGTTGTAGTGATTCATTGTAGTAATCAAAGTAGTTAAAGCTTACACTCTAGATTCCGAGTTTCATGAAAAACCAAACAAATTAGATAAAAAATTTTGACTTTGTGGAAAATGTAAAAGAAGAAAAGAGTGATTATTAAATGCATGACTACTCACTTGATGTTTGTAGATCCTCTAGTCAAACTTATTCCTGAGAGATGTTTTGACATCTAAGGTTTTGGGTTTGTATGGATTTGAACATAGTGTGTTGTAGTTGTTAATTTTGTTGAACATTTATATATTGTAAATTATATGATGTTTCATATAATAGTATGTCGATAAGTAATGATTGGCTCTCTCATACGAGCAATTGCCTCTAATATCGAGGCATGTGTAGAGATGAGATTTTTTTAGGAATAATCGTAATAGATCTTACCACAAATCTATTTAACTTGTTACGAAGCTAAATCAACGGATTTTCTAGACATTAGCGGGAAGAAATTTAAGTCAAGTGTCGAGGATACACTCGAACTATGATTTATACGATGTCTAATAAAATAATGACATACGCTTCCATCTTGGGAAGTTAAGATATCTTGACACGCGTTTCATACCACATGTGATAAGATAACTGTTGTACGTGCTTTAGAACGGATGATCTGGATGTGGGCTTTCGTAAGCACTAAACAAACATATATATATGATCGGGGTTTATTACGTGTTTACGCGGATTTATATGATGATTCGTGATCTTAATGAAGAACAATTGAAGAACACAAGAAAGTAGCTTCTTAGAGAAGCTAAAGCTTTGAGCTTGGGAGGTGTATTGCTTTGGGTTGGGTGTGAAATGTTACTTGGATGTTACAAATGAGCCTCTTAGGCATTATATAGTAGTTTCTGGGGCTGCCCGCCCTTTACACGTGGCATGCCCTCAGTGGACCTAACTTTCTGCCCGAAAAGGTGATGGGACAGCGCATTTAATGCTAAACCGCCTCTGTGGTCGTCCTCGGCGGAGGCGAGGAGCTGGGCCACGGTGGTCGCCGGAGGACCTGGTCGTCGGGGAACGCTGGTCACCGATATATTCGAGGAAGGTGGTCGCCACGCTCTATGTTGCCTCCCAAGGCTTCAACACTTGTCCTTTTCTAGCTAGCTAAACACGTGTTCGCCGACATCTTTAGGCGAGCACTTAATTACATTAAATACATTACATTTATTACATTTTCTTCATCTTGTTGACTAGTCGTCGCACGACTTGGTTGACTAGTCCTCGCCACGCAAGCTGGTGACTAGGATTGACTTGTCAAAGATTGACTTCTTTGACTAGGTATAACATTTGCCCCCTGGTCGCCTTTCTTCGTGTTCGTAGAATAGTAAGGCGAGCAGTGTGATCGTCTTCTTAGAAGGCGGACTTATCTTCGTCAAACAAATAAAATTTGAAATCTTGATGACGAAAGTTGGAGGCGGTCGCCTCATTTCTTACGCCGAGCACGCTTTTCGAAGCACTTTAATGATGGCGGATTTGACGTATGTCAGGCGCGTGGTCGGCGCCCGAAAATTTGAACTGTGCGCGTGGGCGTATGCCGACCTCAAAGGTCGCGCTTGAGGCCACTTTCCCACCTCGATTTCGGGAATGGCCCCAATATTTCTGGAAAATTGCAGATTTTACACCGTTTTTTTGCTCATTGGTCCCTGAACATTTTTGCCTATAAATAGGACCTCATACCTCTTGAAAATACTTTTCACTCTTTGCCTTTTACGAATTCCTTCTCGAGCCTCCTTCAAAGCAACCTCTTCAAGCTTTTCCGGCGACTTTGGGTGGTTTTCGATCGGCAAAAAGGTAAATAACTTACATTTTCTTCTCTAGAACTTCTTTCTCCCCCATTTCTATAGAAAAAATGGAGATCGGTGGTGGCTCCGGTGGTGGTCCGCCGCCGTTGGATGGTGGTGCCAGTCCTTCCGGCGAGGGTGCTCTTCTGGACCTAGTGGAGAGGGTGGTCTCCTCGGATTCTAGGGTTCACTCCCCTGACCCCATTAACGTAGGAGTACCCAATCTTCCGGCCGACAGTTGGGAAGAAATGTTGGAAGAGGTCGGCGTGGCCGTTGATAATGAAACTAACGGATCTGTAAGGGAGGATGCCGGCAACGATGCCGAGGAGGAAATCGAGGAGGTCGACTCAGATCTGAGCGACCAAGACTTAAATGCAGAAACGGGTGAGCAGCTTAACCCGGCCCGAGTTGAGGAAACCTTGACGAACACTCTCCGCGAGGAGTATGAGGAGATTTCTCGCTACGCGGCGAGCATCAAGGACATTTTGACCGGGCGAGAAGAGCTCGATGGGGATGAGCTGTCTCGGGAGAATTACTACCAGTATGCAGCCGAGTACCCACTAAGGACGTTTCCTCGCCCTTATCGAGAGGCATATGAATCGGCCTATGCTGCTAGCGAATATGCGAGCACAGTCTCGTTGGCCCAAGTGACCAACTCTCAAAGAAAGTATCAATTTCCTCGGGACGTCTGCTTCTTCGTTCTGCGAGAAGATGAGAGGGCCGACCAGCCTCCTGAAGGGATGGTCGCCGTGAACGTAGGCATGATGGAGGCCGGACTGAGGTTCCCACTGCACCCCAAAATCACCAACTTCTTACATTTTCTTGGGGTGGCACCTTCTCAAGTGTTGCCAAACGGATGGTCGAACATAATCGGACTCCTCACCATGTTCGGCCTAGAGGCAGTCGAGAACGGTTGTCGGAACACATGGATCAGTCCGCGAGAGATCAACTATCTCCTTCAAGCGGCCGAGGCCGGAAAAAAGGTGGGCAATGGCTGGTACTATGTGAAAAGTCGCGATCACTTCAAATTGGTCGAAGGGGTCCCCAACAAAATCCGCGATTGGAAGACCAATTGGTGGTGGGTAGCCGGGGACTGGAAAAGTGCCGTGAGGCCAGATGGATCCTCTGCTCGCATTCCCATTGCGACCGACTACTAGAGAATTCGTGGTAAGTCTTTTTATTTGTGCTCGTTCTTGTCTATACTGAATAACTCCTCACTTTTGTAGGTGAAACTATTCGCGCGAAGACCGCCGAGCACCGTCTATCGCCCGTATTTCAGTATCACATTTGTTGTGTAGCTCGTCGTCGCTACTTGGAGAGGTCTTGCCGCATTCTGAACAGGGAGTGTGTGCGAGAGCGAGCAGGCCTTAGAGTACCTCCTCAGCACATCACTCGAGAGTTTCCTCCAGGTATCAAAATATTTCTAATTCTTTAGTGAATCTTTTCTTTTCAAAAAACTGACTCTTCGTTTTTAGTAGTGGTTCCTGAGAAAGTCGTCACCTATCTTCCTTCGACAATCCAACTTGAAGAAATAATGGTGAACAAGACCCTGCGAGCAGCGATAGCCAGCCGCGAGCGCGCGACCGCAAGGGCTCCTCCAAAGAAAGTTGCTAAACCGGCCCGAGGGGGTCATCGCCCACCTGCTGCCGAGCAGAGAGTCTCACCGAGGAGAACTCCTCCGAGGGGAAACTCGCCACCCCCCAAGAGACCATCCCCTCCTCGCAGGACCAAGCGAACGAGGGAAGTTGCTACGAGCTCATCGGCTGAGCAAAGGGCCCCCGAGGACATCACTCTACTCGGCTGGAATGCCGAAAGGGTTGCCAAGTAAGCTCACTAAAAATGCCTTTGAATATTTTTTAGAAGTACCTTTTCTGATCGTCTTTGTTCTTTCTCAGGATTGCCGACCACCCGTGTCCCGAACCTTTCAATGAAGATCTCCTCAACTATTATCGGTCGCGGGACCTGACTGACGACGACGTGCTAGATCAGGTCGCGATCAGGGCAATGAAGAACTTACCCCGATCACTAACTAAAAGATATGTCGACGAGGTTGAGCGCCACAACTCCGCAGAGAATGCGAGACTGATCGCCGTCGAAGCTAGTCACCTATCTTACGCGGCCTAACAACTTTCCCTCCAGATTTACGACCATCGAAAAGCCAATGAGGAGAAAAGCGCGGCGATCGCCCAACTGACCAAGGCTAAAGCGGGCCTTGAGAAAAAGGTGGCCGACTCTGAGAAGAAGCTGGCCGATTCTGAGGCCCAACTTGATGCTGTTCAGAAGAAAGATCAAGAAGATCTCCAAATGATCGAAGATCTCCGTGCTCGCCTCAAGATTGCCGAGGACAAGAAGGCCGTGATTTCCAGCGAGCTCGCTGCTGCCCGCGAAGAGGTGACCACTCTGCAAACTCGTCTCATATCTGCTGAGGACAATTTAGCCACTCTACGGCGGGAGCTGGTCGTTTTGAAGAAAGAGCGAGATGATAATGCTTACCTCGCTGGAACTGGGGCCATTTATGCGGTAGCGCTCACTACCCACGAACTTGTTCGTCATTTCAAAGAAATTCATCCAGAAGTGGACGTGGCCGAGCTCGGTGGTTTTATTGACAATCTTCTTATGGAGGAAGAACCTGCCGAAGGCTCAACTCTCCCCCTGCTCGATCTGATGAGCATGGGCCTCATGTTTCCTCGCCTCTTGGCGCTTCCGGTATACTTTGAGAGTCCGCCCCAACTCCCCCCGGTTCAACTGGGCGAGCAGAGTGCTCCTGCCGAGGTGGTGGCTGTAGGCGAGCAAGGTGCTCCTACCGAGGAAGAGGCTGCAGAGGTTGGAGATCAACCATAAATCTTCTCGACGACTTCTTATTTCTTTATGTTTTGTAACTGTTCGGCCACTAGGACCTTTTTGTAGTGTTTGGCCATAGAGGCCTCTTTTGTAATTTCAGCCTATAAGGCTTTTCAATGAATGGAACTTTTTTACTTATGATGTGTTCGTTTATTTTGAGTGATCGTCCTCGTCATTGCTTTTTAATTTCGGTACATTTTTTGTAAATATCTTTCAATGAGTGCTTGTCTTTTAGAGTTAACCATTCGTCGGTTGAACTCGTTTGTTTTTTAGACAGTGATCGTCGTCGTCACTACCTTGCAAGCATCTTTAAGAAAGAGTACTTGTCTTTTAGAGTTAACCATTCGTCGGTTGAACTCGTTTGTTTTTTAGATAGTGATCGTCGTCGTCACTACCTTGCAAGCATCTTTAAGAAAGAGTACTTGTCTTTTAGAGTTAACCATTCGTCGGTTGAACTCGTTTATTTTTTAGATAGTGATCGTCGTCGTCACTACCTTGCAAGCATCTTTAAGAAAGAGTGCTTGTCTTTTAGAGTTAACCATTCGTCGGTTGAACTCGTTTGTTTTTTAGATAGTGATCGTCGTCGTCACTACCTTGCAAACATCTTTAAGAAAGAGTACTTGTCTTTTAGAGTTAACCATTCGTCGGTTGAACTCTTTTCTTAGCTGGCTACGCAGAGCCTCATCTAAAATTTCTAAAATTTTTCTAACACTTGATGAAATTTAAACTTGACATGTATTGAAACGATAACTAGATACAAACTATACAAATGTACGAAATTTAAAACTTACTGATAATACTTCTTCAACTTGACCGCATTCCATGGGTACTTGCTCGGCTTGCCTTCGAGGTCTTCTAATTCGTACGATCTGTTCAGGAGTGTGCACGTTATTCGGTATGGACCCCCCCAAGTCGGGCCAAGTAAGCCAATGTACTGTTCCGTCGCCCGTCGAAGTACGAGCTGTCCGATAGTAAAATGGCGAGCACGTACTTTGGTGTTGTAGTAGCGTTCTGACCTTTGTTTGTAGACCACATTCTTCTCGTCCGCTGTTAGTCTTCGCTCTTCTAGGAAGTCCAAGTGGGAGAGCTGTGCATCGTTATTCAACTGCTCGTCATAGTTTGCCACTCGGAAAGTGGCGACCTGTCCTTCTGCCGGAATGACAGCTTCGGTCCTGAACGCGAGCGCAAACGGAGTTTCACCTGTAGAATTCCTCGTGGTCGTCCGATATGCCCACAGAACCATGTGCAACTCGTCCGCCCATTTTCCCTTCAATCCATCTAGCTTAGCTTTCAAGGTGTGTTTGATGATTTTGTTGATCGCTTCTACCTGACCATTTGATTGTGGATGATAGGGTGTTGAAAAAGGTTTCTTGATTTTCCACTTTGAGCAGAATTCCTGCATGTCTTGACTCGTGAATTGACGTCCGTTGTCGGTCACTATTGCTCGTGGTAGGCCGAACCTGCAAATTATATTTTTCCAGATGAAGCTTATCATCTGGGCCGTTGTGATGGTCTTCAATGCCTTCGCTTCCGTCCATTTGGTGAAGTAATCGACTGCTACGACTACGAAAGTTACCCCCCGACGCCAGGCGGGAAAGGTCCGATGATGTCGATGCCCCATTTCGCAAAGGGCCAAGAGTTATAGACGAAGATGAGCTCGTCTGGAGGTGAGTGAATAGCGGGAGCAAAAGCTTGGCATCTCTTGCACGTCTGGGCGTAATGAATTGCATCCTTCTTCAGTGTTAGCCAAAAGTAGCCTTGTCTTATGATCTTTAAAGCGAGCGCTTGCCCCCCTATATGATTTCCACAGTTTCCGTCGTGGATTTCGTGCATGACGATCTTCGCTTCATCTTTTCCGAGGCATTTCAACAAAGTCATTGAAAAACCCCGTTTGTACAGCTGGTCGCCAATAATAGTGTACCTTACGTACCTAAGTTGCAACCCGGTCGCCTTAACTTTGTCATCCGGGAGCTCGCCGGTCTTGATGTACTTGGTGATCAACGACCTCTAGTCCTCGTCGCTGGTCGCTTCAATCTGCAAAATTTGACTTCTACTCACTGACGGGGAAGAAATTTTAGTCATCGTCGCTTCAGAAAAAATTGCCTCCCCCTCTGAAGTGACCAGTCGAGCTAAAGCATCTGCTTACGTATTCTCCTCCCTAGGGATTTGCTCGATGCAGATTTGATCGAATTGCTCGAGTAATCCTTTCACTAGGTCTTGATACTTCAATATTTGATCACCGCGAGCCTCGTACTCGCCCGTAATTTGACATACCACTAGTTGAGAGTCAGAATTTTTTTTCAGTTTTCTGACGCCCACGGCCATAGCCATCTTGATTCCAGAGACCAGAGCCTCGTACTCTGCCTCGTTGTTGGTCGCCCGATACTCGAACTCGATCGCCGAAGCAAACGTCTGTCCGACTGGGCTGGTGAAGACGATTCCTGCCCCCGCTTTGGTGCTCGTCGAAGAGCCATCGACGAACAGTGTCCAAGAAATTTCGATTTCCTTGTCCAATTTATCCGGGAAAGTGAGTTCCACTATGAATTCTGCCAGCACTTGTCCCTTGGTCGCCGTTCTGGGTGCATAGGTGAGCCCAAATTGCTCGATTTCCACCGACCATTTCAAAAGTCTTCCAGTGGTATCCGGACGATGCAGTGCTCGCCGAAGAGGAAATGTCGTGAGGACGACCACCTCGTGGTCGAACTGGTACTGCCTTAGCTTTCTAACGCTCATGTCCAAGGCGTACGCCAATTTTTCCATCGGAGTGTATCTCAACTCCGCATCTCTCAGTGATTGACTTACGTATTAGATTGGCAGATGTGTGCTCCCCTCAGCTCGGACGAGCACTGAGCTGATCGCACAATCAGTGGCCGCCAAGTATAGATATAGAATTTCGCCCGGGACTGGCTTAGATAGGACCTTCGGATCCGATAGATATTCCTTTAGCTTTTCGAAAGCTTTTTCACAGTCATCGGTCCATTCGAACCTCCCTTTTTTCAAAGCATCGAAAAAAGGTTTTGATTATTTATTTATTTTTTTGCGACCTTATGATATTTTGGTCGTCTTATTTTTGTGCGACCTTATGATTTTTGGTCGTCTTATTTCTTGCGACCTTATGATGGTCGTCTTATTTTTGTGCGACTTTATTATGGTCGTCTTATTTTTGTGCGACCTTATAATTTTTGGTTGTCTTATTTTTGTGCGACCTTATCATATTTTGGTCGTCTTATTTTTGTGCGACCTTATGATTTTTGGTCGTTTTTTTTTTTGCGACCTTATTATGGTCGTCTTATTTTTGTGCGGCCTTATCATATTTTGGTCGTCTTATTTTTGTGCGGCCTTATGATTTTTGGTCGTCTTTTTTTTTTTTTTTTTTGCTTTATGTGGCTTGGCCTTAGCCTCGGTGTTGGTCCCAAAGTTGAGCTAAGATTGAGTAAGCTAGAAAAAGTCTAGAGGGGAGGGGTGAATAGACTTTTTAAAATCTTTCAAAATATCAGAGTTTTAATGCGGAAATGTGTTCTGAACAGTACTGTTCCTACTGGGTCATATCAGTACTTCCAGTTTCAGTTTTATACTCAACTTTTATTTAAATCTTTAATATGTATGTTAAATAAATATTAAACAGTAAGTAAATCAACATACAAGATTTATAGTGGTTCGACAAGTGTCTACATCCACTATCACAACTCCAGTCGTGATATTTTATTAACTCTTCCTTCTTGAGTTTCTTGTGGCTTAAAGTCCCAAGACTAAGACTGTGATCTTTTCGATTACACCACCAGGTATATCTTCGATCGACTAGTAATTTAACAAGTAACTAGCACACTTGTTTACAACGAATCACAAACTAAAAGTAAAGTAAAACTTCTCTTTGTAGTAGCCTTTGATTCTTCAGATCAGTATAGTGGCTTCTTCTTGATTCGATCTCCTTCAACTCTGTGAGTTCTTGAATACTTGAATGCTTCTTTGATTGCTCTTGAATAGTAATAGTATCAGTAGTCTTTTCAAGAAGAAGATCACACAGTATTTATAAGCTTTAGTATGACAGTTAGCAGTTTGTGAAACTAACTCTCAACTAACTCTTAACCGTTTCTTGTTGTAACTTCCTTTTCTAACCAACTTAAAACTTATCTTTCCAAGTCAGCATATCTTCAAATATATCTTCAGTTACTCTTCAAATAAGTTATCCAAACTTATTCTTAAATTATACCAACTCAGCACAGTAAACTACTCTTCTTAGTTTTACTGCTCTTGGTCAGTCAGCACAGTTCTCAATAACTGTTCTGCTTCCTTAAAAAATACTTCTCTTGATTTTCTGAGTTTCATCTTACTCCTTCTGAATAGTCTTCTTACTCTGAAGTAGTCTTCTGATCTTCCTTAGTATTCTTTAGTCTTCTGACATTGATCTAATCTACCGTTCTGAACTTTTACAATGTTGAATACAATAGAATACAAACTTACACATATATAAAACCTATCTATACATCAACTGAACTATATACAGATGAGTACATCTAAGTCCTATACTATAAGCTGTCTATACAATACATTTATCAGCTTAGTTCTTAAACAGTTCATATATCAGATCAGTAATACACTAAGATCAGTAAACTCAGTTTACATAACTCATTAAGATCAGTAAACTTATTTCATATAACTTAGTTAGAATAACATATAATCACATATATCATTAACTTCAAGTTGCTTTTGGCCATCAAAACATACAATTATCAATTAGAACATTGTTTATAGGATTCATATCCCAACAATTTCCCCCTTGTTGATGAAGCCAAAACTACTTAAATGTTAATAAATAAATAGTTAAGTATGTAGTCAATCATAACAGTTCATCAATTCAAAATTAGATTCATATTCAGATTAGATCAGATATTACACATACTTCACATAATCACAGATATATCAAATAAAGAAAATAAAGATAGGGTTAAGAAATGTTATCTCTTGAGCTTGATCCTTCATCTTCATTCTTCATCCTGGAATTCTGAATGCCAAATACATCCTGGTCTTGATATCCATCATGTGTTTATGATCAGTGATTACTTCATCTTGGATAATCTTTGCAATGATATTACCAATCTCTTTGTAATCAGGTTCTCCATTTTCTATTCTTGGAGGTTCCCAAACTGGTTCTTCTGGACATAAAATCTGGATATCTGCAGCAGCAGCCATTAGCAACATGTCTTCCCAGAAGTCTCTTGCAATGTTCATCATGAACTCTTCAAAATCAGAATATTCAGCCTCTTTACTAGAATGGTCACCAAATTTCTTCACAATGAAATTAGCAATCTGCTATTTCTTCTTCAAATCATTCCAATAATCCATATTATCAGAATCAACAATAAATTCCATATAGTTCTCTTCAATAACTTTTCCAACAGATTTCGATTCTTTTTCCTTTTTAAAGTAGCAACTCGGTTATCAAATTTCTTTCTTGCAGCTTCTGCATCTTTCAATTTCTGCTTTCTAAGCTGTTCATCAGCTTTCTTCCTTTCAGATAGCTCAACTTTCTTCTTGGCTAACAACTCATTGTTCTTTCTAGCAGCTTCAACCATCTCTTCTTCAGTTGGTTGATTACTTGCAACAACATGCTTCAGCTTACTTCTTGACCTGGTGACTCTACCGGTCTCTTCAGCCTCTTCTTCATCATTCAAGATCAGTTTCCTCTTTTTCTTTCCAGAAGAAGACTCAGCAATGTTCTTCTCAATCACTGCTAAACTTTGAGTTTCAGAAAACTTTGAGTTTCAGAAGTCTGCTGTCTTCTCAGATTGATTTTCAGATTCAAACTTATAATCTCTTCTTTCAAATCATCTTGACTTTTCTTCAGTTCATCTTGACTTACAACCAATTGTGCTTGTTGTGCTTGAGTCTGCTCCATCACTCTGATGACCTTATCTTCCCACTTTTTGGGTTCATCATGCCATTCCTTCAAGGGTATCATATGCAGCTCAAACTTCTTTTGCAACTCAACAGAAAGCTTCTTTTCTTGCACTCTATGCAGATCATAGATTTTGGACATAGTGTGCTCCAACACTTGCTCGTAAGAACTAGCAGCAGTCAATTTCTCAAGCTTCTCTGTAGCTTCTTGAAATTGTTTCAAAGTAGCTTCCATCTTGGCTTGTAACTCTTCATTATGCTTTTTCAACATCTCAAAGCCTGAGTTATCCTGAGCTGTCTCAGCAGGAACTGGTCTTACTGTCTCTTGAACATCTTCAAGCACAGTAGCTTCTTCAACTTCAATTGGTGTGCTCTCCAACTCATCAGCACCCAATACTTGTTCCTCTAAGACCTCAGTCTCACCAATTACAACTGTGTTCTCAAACACCTCAGTTGCAATGTCATCAGCTACATCATCAGCTTCCATATGAACTTGCTCAGCAAAGTCATCTTTAACCTCCACGTTGACATCAGCATCAACATTCTCTTCAGCAGTGTTCACCACAACATAGTTAAATCCAGTCATTTTCTCAACCAACTTCACCACTGATTCTGGAGTTTTCAATTCTGTGAAAGAATTAACACCAGCAGCCTCTTTCTGCTCTTGTTCCCAGTCATTAAAAACAGAGAAACCACCCATACCTTCCACCACAACTAAAAACTCTCTCACATCAACTCTTCTTAGATACACCCAAGTGCCTATCCTGAGAAGTTGTTCAAAAACTATAGAGTTGTCATCTAAACCATGAAATTCTCTAAGGAGAGCATTTCTCAATTTCATCCTTATGTCTTCTTCCTTATCACACATTGGATAATCCATCAAAAACACTATTTTGGGTTGAATAAATTCAGTTTCAGGAGAAGAAGTGATCTCAATAAGTTCAGAAGAAGGTATATGTTCATGCTCAGTAGAGTGATCATGAACTGGTTTAGGAGAAAAATGTGGAGTGGGTTCATTTTGAGGACTTGATTGGGGAGTGGGATGGAATGAAGTGTTCTGAGGGGATGAGGGAGGAGTGTTCTGACGAATGGGTGAGTAATGTACTGACTCATCAGAACGGGTAGGCTCATGATCAAGGGGTTGGGCTGGGATGGGGTCAGAATTTGAGGGAGTAGAAGCAGTGTTCTTCAGTACTCTTCTGGGTCTAAGCACACTCTTCCCTTTAGTTCTCTTATGTAAAACAACAAGGCTTGAAGTACTTACCTCTTGTTCTACAGAAGTCTCCTTCTCTTCACCAGCAACAGAGTGTTCTGACTTTTCTGATTGTTCGGAGGCAACCCTAGCTGATCTGCCTCTTCTCAATCCAGCTCTGTGAGGATCATGCCTAGCCTTAGTTCTTGTCTACGGCTCATCATCATCAGATCGGAACATTGAACCACCTGAAATTTGAGGTTGTTGACGTTGAAGTTGTTCTTGTTCAAACTTTATAGACTCCTTTTTGAACAAAAATTTGCCCTGATGAAACTTCTTTGGAGGAATCCAATCCACCTTTTTAACAGCTAGTTGAGGCAACATCATGCTCAACTTGTTTCCATATCCCATCATAGATTTTATGGAGAATTCCTTGGTGTCTTCATCAAACAACACCTTTTCCTTTTCACATAACAGTCTGCAAAAAATAAATCCTTGCCAATCTCCATCAACACGATCAATAATATCAGCCAAAACTCAAATTTTCAAGTGAGTGAGAGCATCCTGGCTATAGTGTTGCCCTAATAGACATTTTCCAGCAATGTCCATTAACAACTGAATGCCAGCTGGAAGGATAGCTTTCTTCAAATTTTTCAGAGTCGTGGGTTCTACACCAGTCCATCTACCCACGCAAGCTTTTTCTTGCCCTGCCATGTAGTTCAAAATGCTTACAGGCCCGTCAGGTAAATCGAACGCGATTTCAAGGGTTTCTCTGGAGATTGCAACTCTGTGTCCAGAAATCATCGAACGAACGCCATTGGTGTCACCTTGGAGCTGTAAATAGAATTCCATTGCCTCAGGTTCAAAAACCATCTTGGGGAATGATTCTAAATACTTTCTCAGCCCGCACTCTTCACACATGGTGAGAATGGCTTGATTCTCATTGTTCTGCCTTCCGACGAAGTAGACCGCATTCTCGACGAAGATGCCCTTTTCCCTAATCCATTTGGCTGGATTAAACGTACATACAACTTCATTAGATTCATTTAGAATATCGATAATTGCCATTTGAGAGAAATGAAGAAGTGTAGAAGATAGAGTAGTGGAGTAACGAGAACAAAGATTTTGAGCTTAGAGAATTTCCAGAAATATCAAGCGAAGAAGATGGAGTAAATGAGATCGTAGTTATCTAATTCAAAGTAAATCTAGGGCTTGGATTGATTTAGATTCCCACGTTGTGTGGTTTGGATTGAGTATTGAAGTGTGTAATTTTTTAAAAAAACATTCCAGATTCATAAAACCTTTTCCAAATTTAGGAGTTAACTTGCGATGATAAATACACCATTTAAAATTAGGTCAAAAATAGAGGAGTGTATTAATCTTCTCTATAAATAATCTAATTTCAAACAGATCTTGTCTTAGAAGTATTCTAAGATAAAATACTGTTCTAATGTGTATCAGCACAGTTGTTTCCAAGCACACCTTTACTTCATTTTCTTGCTTGAAATATATTGAGATTTACTTATCTGGATTCAGCTGAGTACAGTAATCAGCTGAGTATTCTCTCCGAAGATCAGATCAGTAGTTGGGTCAGCACAGTAATCCTCAGATCAGTTCCCCAACTCTTCTGATTATCACCTCTTTGACATTAGCACAGTACTTTCTCAGACCAGTACTGTGACTCAGATCAGTTCTATTCTGTAGACATATTTTCCTGTAGTCAAATAAGCTCTGTAGACAGTTTAATCAGTAGTCAGATCAGTTCTGTAGAAAGATTGATTTTGTAATCAGAACAGTTCTGTAGAAAAATTTTCTTTGTACTCAGAACAGTCCTGTAGACAAGTCAATTCAATAATCAGAACATGTCTGTAGACAGATAAATGCTGTAATCAGATCAGATTTGTAGACAGATCAAATTTGTAATCAGATCAGTTTCCCCTCCAGTGGAGAACTCCTCTTTTTTGCCTGTTTCACCTTGATAGAAGTGTTAGTTCATGCATAAATGGTGAAATACAGTACAGATCAGTAAAGAATAATTAAAATAGGTCTTTATAAGGTTTATTCTAAGGTGACTAATGCTCCGAGTCAACATAAAAGATATTTTAAGAAATCACAGATTCCCCCTTAAATGTATATTCTCAATTCCCTCAGCTTTACCAGCTTCCTCATCGGGAATTAGGCACCTTAGTAACCTTTTTACCTGTTTGTGATGAATGTAGTGGTCTTGACATTGTTTGGCCTTCTGAATTACCCTTCTTGGAGTACTGTTCTTGGTATCAGCTCAGTACCTGAAATGTTAGTACACATCTCTATATACTTGTAGGATCCATGTCTATCAATCCTAAGCTTATGCAAAGCTCTCTAAATCTAGTTTCAGCCAAAGGTTTTGTGAAAATGTCAGCTCTCTGAATATCAGTATGGATCTTTTCCATCCTAATGTTTTTCTTTTCAACATGATCCCTAATAAAATGATGCCTAACATCTACATGCTTGCATCTAGTATGTAAAACGGGATTTTGAGTGATGGCAATAGCACTATTGCTGTCACAGAATATAGGTACATTATATTCCACAATATTGTAGTCTCTAAGTTGTTGCATTAGCCAAAGGAGCTGGCTACAACAACTTCCTGCGGCCATATATTCTGCTTCAGTGGTAGATGTTGCCACACTTGTTTGTTTCTTTGAAAACCATGATATGAGCTTAGAACCTAAAAATTGGCATGAACCAGAAGTTGATTTTCTATCTATCCTGCAACCACCAAAGTCAGAATCTGAATAACCACTTAGGGATATATCATCATCTGCAGAATACCACAAACCTCGATTAATGGTACCCTTTAGATATTTCAATATCCTTTTAGCAGTCTCCACATGACTTTCTTTGGAGTTGGCCTGAAATCTAGCACATACACCTACTGCAAATGCAATATCTGGCCTACTAGCAGTCAAATAGAGTAAAGAACCAATTAAAGCTCGATAATAGGATTGATCAGCACACTTACCTCGATCATCTGGATCCATTTTGTATGTTGGTAGCATTGGTACTCCAACTGTTTTACAGGTCTTGATACTAAATTTATCTAACAGATTTCTTGTATATTTTGCTTGATTGATAAAGATACCTTCAGATGATTGTTTTACTTGAAGACCAAGAAAGTAAGTCATTTCACCCATCATTGACATTTCAAACTTACTTTGCATGAGCTTTGAAAAGCTTTCAGTCATGCTTTTGTTAGGAGATCCAAATATTATATCATCAACATAAATTTGGACAAGTAAAATATATGTACCTTCTTATCTTCTGAACAAAGTACGATCAACTTTGCCCTTAGTAAATCCATTTTCAACTAAGAATAGTGAAAGAGTGTCATACCAGGCTCTTGGGGCTTGCTTCAGACCATATAGTGCTTTCTTCAACCTGTATACTTGATTACCATTTACCTCAAATCCAGGAGGTTGTTCTACATAAACTTCTTCAACAAGTATACCATTAAAAAATGCACTTTTCACATCCATTTGATACACAGTGAATTTAATATAAGCAGCATAAGCAAGAAACAATCTTATAACTTCTAGTTTAGCTACAGGGGCAAATGTTTCATCATAATCAATACCCTCAGCTTGAGAGTAGCCCTGAGCAACTAATCTAGCTTTATTTCTAACAACAAGATCTTTCTCGTCTTTCTTATTTTTGAAAATCCACTTAGTACCTACCACATTGTGATCAGCAGGTCTTTCTACAAGTTCCCATACATCATTTCTTGTAAACTGATTTAATTATTCTTGCATAGCAATAATCCAGTTACTATCAGATAAAACTTCTTTCACAGTTTTAGGCTCAATAGAAGATAAGAAGCAACACCAACAAAATATAGAATTACTAGGTTCTGGCTTAGAATCAAACAGTTGTCTTCTGGTCTTAACACCTTTATTGGATTCACCAATAATCAGATCAGTAGAATGAGCAAATTTCCATGTTTTTCTAGACTTAACAGGAATACTTTCATCATCTACATCATGTATATCATAATCATAATCATCAATATCAATATCATCATTTTCAGCAGGTTTATTCACAGGAGAACAGTCAACCAATTCAGGCATGTCAATTGGTCTAGAAGACTTACCTTTGTCATTTACCTTTTCTACATCATCTTTGTTTAGGATGTTCAGAAATGGATTGTAGGCTTGTACAGATTCATAAACTTCTGTCTCTTGATTATCTTTGTCATTTTGAATAGTTAGATCATCAACTTTCATACTGAGCTGATGATCAGCAGAGTCCTGTACAACTTCATCAAAGACAACATGGGGTGTTTCTTCTACACATAGAGTAGAGTAATTAAACACTCTAAATGCTTTGCTAGTAGAGGAATATCCTAAGAATATCCCCTGATCTGCTTTAGCATCAAAAGCATTTAATTTGCTCTTTCCATTGTTATGAATAAAGCACTTACATCCAAAGATATGAAAATATGAAACTCTATGTTTTCTACCTTTCCATACCTCATATGGTGTTTTACCATGTACTTTGTTGATTGCACTTCTTTTCTGAGTATGACAGGCAGTGTTGATTGCCTTAGCCCATAACTTATGTGGTGTGTTGTACTCTGCAAGCATTGTTCTGCATGCTTCCTTTAGTGTTCTGTTTCTTCTCTCAGCTACACCATTTTGTTGGGGTGTCCTAGCTGCACATGTCAAATGCTGAATTCCAGACTTAGAACAAAATTCTTTAATATAGCAGTTTATAAATTCAGTCCCCTTGTCACTTCTGATCTTGACAATGGGCTGACCTTTTTCTACTTGCAATCTCTTTAACAGATCTGGTAGTTGGGTTTGTGTGTCACTCTTTTTGTGTAAGAAGATTACCCAAGTGAATTTTGAATAATCATCTACCACAACTAAAGTGTACCTTCTACCATTCAGTGTAGGGGGTTTTATTGGACCATGTAGATCCATGTGCAAGAGTTCTAAGACTCTACAAGTAGAAAGAGGGGGAATTGATTTAAAGAAAACCTTTACCTGTTTACCTTTCTGGCAAGCATCACACACTTGTGATTTGAAATAGATTTCATTAGGGATACCTTCAACAAGGTAGTCTCTTGCAATCTTATTAATTATCTTAAAGTTCATATGGCACAGGCGTCTGTGCCATAGCCAACTGATCTCTTTAGGACTCTTACTAAGAAGGCAAGCACCCCTGGGGCAGCTATTTCAATTCACAATGTAGACACTGCCTTGTCTTACTCCAAACAATAGAATTGTATGAGTTCTTTTATCCCAGATTTCGCATTTGGTGCTTTTGAAGTAGACTTTATAGCCCCTGTCACAAAATTGAGAGACAGATAACAAATTGTATTTCAAACCTTCTACATAGGAGACATCTTGAATCTCTACATCTCCATTCTTGATGTATCTAAATCCTTTTGTGATTGCCATGGAACTATCTCCAAAGATCACCTTTGGACCTTCTTGCTCATGATAGTCAGAAAGAAGAGCCCTGGTACCAGTCATGTGGTGAGAACACCCACTGTCTATGTACCAAGTTTCTCCAACTGAACCACCTTTCTTGTATAGATCCAGTCGACCCTGCAAGTAGTGATCTTAATAATTTAGGTACCCTTCTTTTATTGGGGTCCTTCCGTCCTTGGGGGTTAGTAGTAAGAGGTATCCAAATAAACATTGAAGATTTGAATAATTGAGACCTCTTAAGTTTTCTACCATGTTTATCACAGAACAATACTTTATTGACCTTATCCAAATTATCAGCAGACTTAGGATCTATTTTTCTGAGATAACCTTTCCTTGGTTCTATCCCTTTTTCAGTAAGATTAGTATGTCTGTAATAGTTTGCATAGGGCCTAAAAGCCTGTGGACCATATGGCTTATAGATGCGTTTTGGTCTTTCCTCTCCAATGATATCATAAGATAAAGGTGGAGGATAAAGAACAAGTTTGTTATGATAATGAGGTACAAATTTCCTAGGTTTAGTTGAGTACAGCTGAGACTGCCTTATAAAAGAAGGTCTAGGTTGTTTCCAACTTGCCTGTGCTTGTTTTGACCTACTGTTCTGAGTTTGCCTCTTCTGATTCCAGGACATTTCTGCTCTGGTCAGAGGAGTAAAACTCTTCTGGTATGGTCTAGACTGTACTGGTCTAGATCCATTCTTCTGTTTACCATTCTTGGTAGTAGGAGGAATGTATTTAGACTGTACTTTAGGTTTTGGATCATTATCATAAGTCATAGGTTCTTTTCCTTTATCTAGTTGTAAAGAACTTGAACTAGCTCCAGTAGTGTTCTTAATGCCTGAAGTAGAGGAACTAGGCATATCAGTACCTATCCCACTTTTATCATAAGGAGCTCTGTATCTGTCTGATAATGTTTGATTAATCTTAGAAGAGTTAATCATATCAGATAGCTTCAGATCCAAGCTCAGTACTTCATATTCTAAGAATCTATTGCGCTCTTCAAGTTTTTCACATTTAATCTTTAAATCATTGAACTAATTGGTCTCTTTAGCTTGTGTATGAAGCATACCCTGATATAATTTGTCCATAGATGCATACTTTTCTTTGAGTTATGACAACTCTTCTGATAGCCGTGCATTTAGAACAGTTATATTAGGATCCACTTTTAATTGAGCTTCTCGAAGAGTAATGATTTCTTATTTTAAAGATATGTTCTCATTACTGATTTCCATGAATGCTTTGTTAGCTTGTAGGAGGTCTTCTTCAGTCACTCCATTGGAATGATGAAGACTACTCCCTACACTACTATCAGCAGTGTCACATAAATCAGAATCAGAATCAGATTCATCACAAGATTGAAAAGATGTGACAGATGATACCTCTTGATCGATTTTTGCCATCATAACCAGTCCATCATCTGCAATGAAGACTTCTTTCTCACTGCTACAAGGGTACTCAAATGAAGACGATGGCAACTCATCTGAATCCGTATCAGACTCATTGTAAGCCACCATTGCCCTCTTACCCTTTGCATATTTGCGATCTCTCCTTGCTTTCCTTTCTTTTCTGTCTTCAACACTCAGATCAGGACATTCATGGATGTAATGACCTGGCTTTTCACAGTTATAGCACAGAGGTTCATTAGTAGAACGTTTAGTAGGAGAATGATATCGGTTCCTATCATTTCTATCAGCAGAGTTCTTATCCTTCCTATCAGCAGAGTTCCTATCTCTTCTTTTCTCATTAGAGACCTCATCTCTCCTTTCAGAAGATTTGTGATCCCTTCTGGTCCTAGAAGAGTCCCTGTTACTAGAGCCCTGAGAATCCTTATAGAATCTTTTATATCTACCATAACGCTTATTGAGTTTGTCAAACCTCTTTATCATTAAGTTCAACTGATCTTTAAGAGTAAGATCAGTACTATCTAGTTCATCTTTTATGCTTGAAGGCTTAGACATAGATGATCTAGACTTCTTAGAGGTG
Source organism: Galeopsis tetrahit (assembly GCA_963675135.1). Lineage (NCBI taxonomy): Eukaryota > Viridiplantae > Streptophyta > Magnoliopsida > Lamiales > Lamiaceae > Galeopsis > Galeopsis tetrahit. The sequence continues at coordinate 53,046,838 of OY776123.1, forward strand.
GATGCTTTAAAGGCAATACTCTTGGAGATTTCCTTCTCCCTATCACTGCTCACTATTGGATCTTCTTCATCCAATTCAAACTCATGCGCCTTAAGGGTTTGGAAGGTAGTTTCAGCAGTCCAGGTATCTATATCCTGTGTGGTTTTAATGATCATTTTGATAATTTTCCACCTGACAGCTAAAGCCTTAAGAATACGCAGATTGATTTCCCTATTGGTGTATGTCTTTCCTAACACATACAAGTCATTCATAATTTTTGTAAAGCGAGTATCTAGCTGGTCAATTGTTTCACCAGACTTCATTTTGAATGATTCGAACCGCTGAACAGCAGTGGATAGTTTGCTTTCCTTTATTAGGGAAGTACCCTCACAAATGATAGCTAACATGTCCCACATTTTACTACTTTCCCAAGATACTCATTGGGAAGGGTATGCAAAATTTAATTCTTGGCCAAGCTATCCAAGTTGTTCTGCCTCATTTCTTCAGCAGTTAAATCTAACTTGGGTTTAGGAACAAGAACACCAACATCTTTTGTAGGTTCCAGTGTTGCAGTGTTGGGCACCATGGTAGTGATTGGCCCTTGTTTGATCACAGATAACATCAGATCATGAGATGAACTGAAAATGGCCTCCATCCTCAGTTTCCAGTAGTCATAATCTGCAACTTTGAATTAAGGAAGTTTGTTTACATTAGTTTCCTCCATGATAGATTAGACAGTTAAGATCAGTAGTATAGCAAGTAGATTCAGATAGACAAGTATGATCAAGAACAAATATCAGTAATAAGAAACAATAAGACTTTCCCCAAAGTCTACAAGGTTATCAAGAAACAGCAGTCCAAAGAACTACTGCTCAGATACCACTTGTTGGTCCCAAAGTTGAGTTAAGATTGAGTAAACTAGAAAAAGTCTAGAGGGGAGGGGTGAATAGACTTTTTAAAATCTTTCAAAATATCAGAGTTTTAATGCGGAAATGTGCTCTAAACAGTATTGTTCTTACTGGGTAAGATCAGTACTTCCAGTTTCAGTTTTATACTCAACTTTTATTTAGATCTTTAATATGTATGTTAAATAAATATTAAACAATACGTAAATCAACACACAAGATTTATAGTGGTTCGACAAATGTCTACATCCACTCTCACAACTCCAGTCGTGATATTTTATTAACTCTTCCTTCTTGAGTTTCTTGTGGCATAAAGTCCCAAGACTAAGACTGTGATCTTTTCGATTACACCACCAAGTATATCTTCGATCGACTAGTAATTTCACAAGTAACTAGCACACTTGTTTACAACGAATCACAAACTAAAAGTAAAGTAAAACTTCTCTTTGTAGTAGCCTTTGATTCTTCAGATCAGTACAGTGGCTTCTTCTTGATTCGATCTCCTTCAACTCTGTGAGTTCTTGAATACATGAATGCTTCTTTGATTGCTCTTGAATAGTAATAGTATCTGTAGTCTTTTCAAGTAGAAGATCACACGGTATTTATAAGCTTTAGTATGACAGTTAGCAGTTTGTGAAACTAACTCTCAACTAACTCTTAACCGTTTCTTGTTGTAACTTCCTTTTGTAACCAACTTAAAACTTATCTTTCCAAGTCAGCATATCTTCAAATATATCTTCAGTTACGCTTCAAATAAGTTATCCAAACTTATTCTTCAATTATACCAACTCAGCACAGTAAACTACTCTTCTTAGTTTTACTGCTCTTGGTTAGTCAGCACAGTTCTCAATAACTGTTCTGTTTCCTTCAAAAATACTTCTCTTGATTTTCTGAGCTTCATCTTACTCCTTCTGAATAGTCTTCTTACTCTGAAGTAGTCTTCTGATCTTCCTTAGTCTTCTGACATTGATATAATCTACTGTTCTGAACTTATACAATGCTGAATACAATAGAATACAAACTTACACATATATAAAATCTATCTATACATCAACTGAACTATATACAGATGAGTACATCTAAGTCCTATACTATAAGCTGTCTATACAATACATTTATCAGCTTAGTTCTTAAACAGTTCATATATCAGATCAGTAATACACTAAGATCAGTAAACTCAATTTACATAACTCATTAAGATCTGTAAACTTATTTCATATAACTCAGTTAGAATAACATATAATCACATATATCATTAAATTAACTTCAAGTTGCTTTTGGCCATCAAAACATACAATTATCAATTAGAACATTGTTTATAGGATTCATATCCCAACACTCTGCCTTAATTTTTTAGTATTCATCGTCTTGCTTGCTGAGCTCTTCGGAGAGCATCTCGTCCATGATGTGCTGATGATCACACTTGCTCGCTCTCGAAACTCTACGTATGTTTGCGGCCATTTCAAGTTGACTAGATCCAATTTTCAACCCACCAATGACAGCGATGATCTTGGCATCGTCACCTACCGGTTCACCATCGATGACTATCTTGTCAAAACGTTCGATGTATGATCTCTTTGTCTCCTCTTGGTGTTGCTTAACATTAGTTAACCTTTGCTTTGGATCGGGGCGAGCAGCGATGGTCCCGTAGTGTGCTAGAAATAGTTGGCCGAGCTGGGCGAATGATGAAATTGATCCGGCTGGCAAAGACGAGTACCATCTATGAGCTCGATCACCTAAAGTCAAAGGAAAATTCCGACATTGTGTCGCTTCGGTTGCTCCGACCGAGGCCATGTAGTCTACATATTTGCTCAGGTGTACTCTAGGGTTCGTCTCCCCATCATATAATGTGATAGTCGGCGCCTGGATCTTTTTCTGGATGGTGGCGATAAGAATTATTGCGCTCAAAGGTGAGCTAGGCATTGCAATAGGCTGAGTTGTTTCCTTGATTGCGACGAGCTCTAATGTTATCATGCGTATCCAGAAATTTAGCAAGAAAATTGGAATTGACTGAGACTGGTTGAGGCTGGAATCGTCTCGGCTCACCACGTCTCGATTTTAGCTTGCATGCATCTCGGGACCTGCTCGCCTGTTTATGCTCATCGCTTCGCTCAAGGAGGCTTGCTCATTTCATCTCGGCGCCTCGCTCAAGGAGGCTTTCTCGTTTCTGCTCATCGCTTCACCCAAGGAGGCTTGCTCGTTTCTCCTCGTCGCCTCGCTCAAGGAGACTTGCTCGCTTCTGCACGTCACGATGCTTTCGGGGAGAGCTCATTCGCAGCTGCTCGTCACAGTGCTCAATGGGAGAGCTCGCCCGTTTCTGCTCGTCACAATGCTCACGGGGAGAGCTTGTTCGCTGCTGCTCGTCACAATGCTCAATGGGAGAGCTCGCCCGTTTCTGCTCGTCTTGATGCTCATGGGGAGAGCTCAGTTGCAGCTGCTCGTCACAGTACTCAATGGGAGAGCTCGTCCGTTTCTTCTCGTCATGATGCTCACGGGGAGAGCTTATTTGCAACTGCTCGTCACGAATTAAGCTACACAAACACCAAATAAGCAAAACATTAATTCATAGACTTCATCAAAAGTATTTACAAGGCTCTATAACCAAAAGTGTTCTAGCCAATCAACAATATAATCAAATAAACAAAACCAAATGAAATAACTAAATAAAAAGAGAGAGAAATAGAAAGCTTAGTCTAAAATGTGGTGTGGAATGAAATTCCAAAGCCATTGATGCCTCCCTTGCTTGGATTGATGAAGAAATGAAGAAAATATGGCCAAATCACCTCCAATTGTGTGTTTCTATGTGTGGAATTTGAGGAATTGGGGAAAAGTCCTTTTGATTTTAAGAATGAGGGCTTATATAGTGTTGGGGTAGGGTTTGGGTGCAAGAATTGCAAGTTAGTCCCTAAAAAATGGCCAAAATGCACCGAAATGGGGGTAGCACGACCGTGGCGTGCGATGATAATGGATTTGAGGAGCTCGGTCGAAATGGAGCCTCGGCCGTGGCATGTATCGCCCCTGATTCCTCGAGCTCGGTCGAGCATGTGCCTCGGCCGTGCTGTATGTTGGTTGGAAATTCTCGGTCTCGGTCGTGCCTTGGCATGGAACCCATTTGCTGTCTCGATGATCCCAATTCCGTGATGATGGCTCGGGCGTGGCATTGGATTTTGGCTTGGAGGTGAAGCTCGGCCGTGCTCCTTGCTCGGCCGAGGCATGTGATGGCCTCATAATTTTTGTCTCGATCATGCCAATCTCGAGCTCCCCTCTCGACCGTGGCCTAATTTTGGCCTTGATGCAGATCGGCCGAGTCATGCGCTCGGCCGTGCCTTTGGTCGACTTCGACCCTTTCTCGTTAATTTCGTGCATATCTTTCGCCTCGGGTGTCCGATTGACTTGATTCTTTTGGCTATTCCACTCCGTTTTTCAAGACGAACCCAACGGTGCACTCCTCTTCTTGATCCAGTGAAGTATGATTGATGTTTTGCTCCAAATTCCAGCGTATTTCCTACAAAATAGACAAAACACAACCTTTCCCTCATTTTGGCTCAAATCATCATAATCAATCCATAATTCAATGAAATAATCATCAAAACGAGCTTCACATGTGCATCTAAAATGTGTAAATTCCAACCGAATCAAACCCCCCAAACTTAAAATGTTGTTTGTCCTCAATCAACTAAGCACTTAAAGCAATGAGGGTGGAATGATCACAACGGAATATTCAATGTAAATCATACATGCAAAGTAAAGTGTAGTGATATCTCTTTCTCAAAGTGCTTTCTCAATGAAGATCATAGGCTCATTATTGCAATTCACACTTATGGATCAAGGAATGCACAAACACACAACACATTGTGAATATTAGACATAGTCTAAATGCTCAAGTCATCTACTCACATGATAGAGTGTTTCTCTCTTAAGGATATCAATGCACTCATCAATCAAATTATGCTATGCAATCACTATATGCTTGCCCACATTCTACTTTTTACAAACATTCAAGTGTTCAACAATGTGATCAATAGGGCTTAATCAAGGATGTAACATTGGCTCTTTGGACAAGGTAGGATGAATTTGGGAATTGTGACTCTTCTACTGGAGGACAAAGTTTGTTGTTTTACAATTTGTGCTTTCACCTTCAAAATTTACAAACTCCATCATTTCCTTTCTTTTTCAAGCATTCATCACCTCATCTTTTTGAACCAGTCTTTCTTTTCAAGCTTTTGGGGCTCTTTGTCCCTCTTTTCTTTTCCATTGATTTTCTTTTCATCTCTTTTCATCTTTTTCAACTCATCCAACTATTCCTTAAACCAAATATATTCAAGCACATGTTTTTCCACTTTGTCTTTTATCCCCCACTAGATATAGGTATTAAAGGCTCAAAAGGCTAAGTGGTTAACATTGTAGTTTGCCAAGAAAATGAGGAATTAAGCTCAAAGGGGCTAACTACGGAAGATTACTTCGGGTTTTAGGAAATTTTAGCTAAGTGACTCTTTTTAGAACAAGATGGCCTATATCATATCACAAAGTTTCACACAATCATGCTTTTAAACAAGAACTTGGGCAAGTTCTAAGATTACTAGCAATAACCTAATCCACTCTCAAATGAACTAAACCGGATTACAGGTTCGATTTTTGGCGCAATTCTCACCGGTTTATTCAATAGGACTCTCACATTCATCAAATGTCCCCAAACAACAATACATCATGCATTCATGCTATCAAAGATCACAAATATGAACACAACATGATACTACTACTCATCATCAATCATGCATACATTCAAAGCAAATAGACATCACTATACTACTCAACTATGGATTCCAATGATTATCCATGCTCACACTTCACCATAAGTTTACTACCCAACACATGATCAAAACCAACTAAAACAACAATAAGCATATGAAAGCAAAGTGTGTGCCGGTGTAAAATGTAACAAAAGTAGAATGAAGAATCGGTGCAAGGGTAACAACTAGTAGAAAAATACAAGAAAAATAACTCCCCCAAACTTAGAATTTTACTGTGTTAAAATTCTAAGTTTGGGCTACAAGTTGTTACCTCACTCCTTGCACATCCAATGCTCTTCAAAGATCACCATTGCTACACTTGCTTTCCCTCTCCAAAGTTAGTTTGCCTTCTTCTTCATTCTCCAAGATATGATGTCCACAATGCTCTTCATCCATATCTACAAAAGAAACTAAGATATCAAAGCTACTAAAGCAATAAAAACATTAAAACAATAAAACCTTGGGTTGCCTCCCAAGAAGCGCTATTTTTAACGTCCCATGCCGGACGATTTCTTTCTACTTTCAAGCCTCATCCAAGCGAAGCGACTCCACCATTTGAAGTTGCTCGTTTCCAAAATAGTGCTTCACTCTTTGACCATTCACCGCAAAGGTTGGTCCATCTTTACCAATAAGTTCCACATGTCCCATGGGCGTCACATTCTTAATCACAAAGGGTCCCGACCACTTTGACTTCAACTTGCCCGGAAATAGCCTCAACCTTGAGTTGAACAATAAGAATTGTTCTCCAACTTGGAACTCCCTTCTCTCAATCATCTTGTCATGGAACTTCTTGGCCCTTTCTTTGTGAATCTTGGAGTTCTCAAAGGCTCCATTCCTAAACTCATCAAGCTCATTGAGCATCATCTTCCTTCTTTCTCCGGATGCCTTAAGATCAAGATTCAACTCATTTATAGCCCAACGAGCTTTAAACTCCACTTCCACGAGTAGATGACAAGACTTGCCATACACAAGTTGGTAAGGAGATGTGCCCAAAGGTGTCTTGTAGGCGGTTCGATATGCCCAAAGAGCATCATCTAACTTGATGGCCCAATCTTTCCTCTTTATCCCAATGGTCTTCTCCAAGATTTGCTTCACTTCTCGATTGGCAAGCTCCGTTTGTCCATTAGCTTGAGGGTGATAAGGTGTGGTCACCCTATGCTTCACTCCATACTTTGTGAAGAGTTGATCTAGCCATCGGTTGCAAAAGTGTGAACGACCATCACTCACTAGTGCTCTTGGAGTGCCAAAACGAGTGAAAATGTTCTTCCTCAAAAAGTTGAGGACTACCTTGGAATCATTTGTAGTGGTTGGAATGGCCTCAATCCATCTACAAACATAGTCAATGGCCAAAAGGATGTAGGAAAACCCATGAGAAGTTGGAAAAGGCCCTATAAAATCTATTCCCCACACATCAAAGAGCTCCACTTCAATCACATTCTTCATAGGCATCTCATGCCTTTTCAAGATGTTTCCCATCCTTTGACACTTGTCACGTTTCTTCACAAAAACTTCACAATCTCTAAAGATGGATGGCCAATAGAAACCACTTTGAAGAACTTTGCGGGCCGTCTGATTTGCTCCAAAGTGCCCTCCATAAGGGGATTAATGGCACTCCTCAATTACTTTCTCCCACTCATCTTCCGTTAGGCACCTCCTCATGATCATATCCGAACACCATCTATAGAGGAATGGATCCTCCCAAACATAGAACTTGACATCATGGTAAAACTTCTTCTTTTGATGGAATGAGAGGTTTGGTGGATGTGTTCCGGTGGCTAAGTAATTCACAAAGTCGGCAAACCATGGACATGCTTCTTTGATAGCAAGAATTTGCTCATCGGGGAACCGCTCCTTGATAGGGACTTGGACATCTTTTTCCTCCACATTCTCAAGTCTTGAGAGATGATCCGCCACCACATTCTCACACCCTTTTCTATCTCTAATCTCCACATCAAATTCTTACAAAAGAAGCACCCATCGTATCAACCTCGGTTTAGCCTCTTTCTTCTCAATCAAGTACTTAAGAGCCGTGTGGTCCATGTACACTATGGTCTTAGCTCCCACCAAATATGCTCTAAACTTATCAAAGTTATAGATCACAACTAGCATCTCCTTCTCCGTCGTGGTGTAGTTCTTTTGAGCCGGATTCAAGGTCTTGCTTGCATAGTAGATCACACGAAAGAGCTTGTCTCTCTTTTGACCCAAAGCTACTCCAATGGCATAATCACTAGCGTCACACATGACCTCAAACGGTTGACTCCAATCGGGTGTCACCAACACGGGAGCTTTGATCAAAGCCTCCTTCAATATCTCAAATGACTTCACACACTCCTCACTAAAGATGAAAGTGGCACCTTTCTCCAACAATGAACACATGGGCTTGGCTATCTTTGAAAAGTCTTTGATGAATCTTCTATAAAATCCGGCATATTTCTAAGGAAACTTCTCACCGCCTTCTCATTGGTTGGTGGAGGTAGCTTCTCAATTGCCACAATTTTTGCTCTATCCACTTCAAGTCCCTTAGCCGAGACTTTGTGCCCAAGCACAATTCCTTCCTTCACCATGAAGTGGCACTTCTCCCAATTGAGCACCAAGTTAGTATTTATGCATCTTTGCAAAACACAAGAGAGGTTACGTAGACATGTATCAAAACAATAACCAAATACGGAAAAGTCATCCACAAACACATCCATTATGTTTTCAATCATGCCATGAAATATAGCCATCATACATCGTTGAAAGGTGGTGGGGGCATTACACAATCCAAATGGCATTCTCCTAAAAGCAAAAGTACTATAAGGGCAAGTAAAAGTTGATTTCTCTTGGTCCTTAGGATCAATCAAAATTTGATTGTATCTCGAGTAACCATCAAGAAAGCAATAATACTCGTATCCCGCCATCCTATCCAACATTTGATCAATAAAAGGCAGAGGAAAATGGTCTTTCCTAGTGGCATTATTCAACATGCGATAATCAATGCATACTCTCCACCCCACAGTGGTCCTAGTAGCAATTTCCTCTAAGGCTTCGGTTGTAACAATAGTCATGCCCCCCTTCTTAGTTACCACTTGTGTTGGACTCACCCACTCACTATCACTAATGGGAAAAATTATGTCATTATCTAACCACTTCAACACCTCTTTTCTCACTACCTCTTGCATGATGGGATTCAATCTTCTTTGACCTTAAGCTTTAGGCTTAATAGACTCATCTAGTCTAATTTTATGCATGCAAATATGAGCCGGTATAACCTTCAAATCTGAAATATCCCAACCAATAGCCGATTTATAAGTTCTAAGCACCCTAAGCAATTTTTCTAACTTAATATCATGCAAGTGTGAAGAAACAATAACCGGAATAAGGTCACCTTGTTCGAGATATGCATATCTCAAGTGATCCGGAAGTGGTTTCAAGTCGAGCTTCCTCCATTTCTCTTGAGCTTTCGGTTCCTCCTTAGCTCCATCCTTCGGTGCTTCCAACGAGAAACAAGAGGGCCAAGTGTCAAGATTTTTATTAGGAAATCTTTGACACTCTTCAAGTAAAACCCCCCCAAACTTGGCTTCTCGCCGTATCTCCATGAATTTCTCTTCCTTCTTGATTGGGAGCTCCTGCAGAACATCAAGAGAACACATGTATTCAAACAATTCTATATCATCAAGTTCATCATAGTTAAAATCCAAAGGCGTAAGAGAGGGTGAAGTAAGAGAGTTTCTTATGCAAAAGTAAAGTGGATCTTTTGAGTTGCTCTTCTCCATGTGCATATCCACACAAGCTTGCACACTATTGATCATGTTGCACTCGAAGACCTCATCCTCATCATCTCGGAATTTGATAGCCTTGTAAATATTGAACAAGACTTTCTCATTGTTCACTTGAAGCTCCAACTCCCATTTCCTCACATTTATGATAGCCCCTCCGGTTGCCAAAAATGGCATTCCCAAGATCAATGGGATGTATTTGTCCTCCTCCATATCCAAAACCACAAAGTCTACTAGAAAGATAAACTTGTCGACTTTGACCAATACATCCTCTACTATACCCAAGGGGTATGTCATAGATATATCTGCCAATTGGAGGTTCATCGTAGTCGGTGTGAGCTTTCCCAAACCAAGAGACTTGAAGATGGATAGAGGCATAAGATTTATACTAGCTCCCAAATCACATAAAGCTCTAAGTGTACCTCCATCTCCAATGACGCATGGCAAGGTGAAGGATCCGGGGTCTATAAGCTTTTGAGGTAACTTGGCTTGAATTATGGAGCTACACTCCTCGGTTAAGTGCACCGTCTCATACTCCACCATCTTCCTCTTGTTTGACATGATTTCCTTCAAAAACTTGGAATAGTGGGGCATTTGTTCAAGAGCTTCGGCAAAGGGGATATTGATGTGGATCTTCTTGAACATTTCCACAAACTTGGAAAATTTGTTGTCCAAGCCCTTCTTCTTCAACCTTTGAGGGTATGGGAGAGGTACCACATTCTTGCCTTTGTCTTGTGGAGGGATTGCCTCCTCACTCTTCTTCTACCCTTCTTTCTCTTCTTCCCTCACTATCTCTTCTTGCCTTTCTTTCTCATGGCCTTCTTCTTTGTCAACACCCTCGGGTGCCATTACCATTTCCTCCTCTTGTGGAATCTTGGGCCCCTCATAACTTGTCCCACTTCTTAGTTTTATAGCCTTACAATTCTCCTTGGGGTTGAGCTCCGTGTTCGAAGGAAATTTCCCCGGAGTGTGTTGACTTCTAACGACATTAGAGAGTTGGCTCATTTGCTTCTCCATGGCTTTCATGTTGTTTGCCACATTCTTGATCATTTCCCCTTGTTCATCAAGTCTTTTCCATGTCTTTGCCATGTAGTTCTTTGTCTCTCCCATGAATGTTCCAAACATATCTTCCAAAGACGGCTTTGATGAAGGTTCCACTATCATTCCATCTCTCACGTTGAAATTTGGCGGTGGTTGGATAGCATTCCTTGAATTGGCATATGAGAAGTTCTCATATTGCCACAAACCGGGATGATATTGGTTCGGATTGGGAGGATTCTCACGATTTTGCCTCTCGTTCCACCCCATTTCTCGATAATTTCGGTCCCTTTGGTTGTTCATGTAGTGGACCTCTTCATATTTCTCATCACTTGGTCCCACTAATGCCTTGGCCGTCATTAGAGAAGTCAACTTATACATCTTGTTGGATAAAGTTGCAAAATCCTCCGATTCTTGAGTTGAGGCAATCTTTTGGTTTTGTCTTCTCTCGGATGGTCATTGATTTCCATTTTTTGCCATCTCTTCCAAGAGCACATAACCTTCTTCCGTCGTCTTCCCCAACAATGACCCTCCACCGGCCTAAGCGTCGACCACCCCTCTTGTACGGTGATCCATCCCGTTATAGAAGTAGCATATTAGTTGATCTCTTGAAAAACCGTGTTGTGGGCAACTTCTAATGAGGTCTTTGAAGCGCTCCCATGCTTCGGCCAATGACTCATCATCGTCTTGCCTAAATGAAGATATCTCCCCTCGGATTTGGATAGTCTTGCTCGGAGAGAAATACTTCATTAGGAATGCATCAACAAGATCGGTCCAATTTTCAATGGTCCTCAAATCAAGAGAGAGGTATCATTGCTTAGCTCGGTCCCGGAGTGAGAAGGGGAAAAGTTGCAAACGGATGTAGTCTTGAGAGACACAGTTGATCTTAATCGTTCCACTTATCTCTAGGAATTGAGATAAGTGAAGGTTGGGATCTTCTTTGGATAGTCCTCCGAATTGGTTGTTTTGGACCACGACTATAAATAAATCCGGCTTGAGTTCTAAGTTGTGTGCATCCACGGGTTCCCGACCTGCTCCTCCATACGGCCTTGGAATAGGACGGAAGTGGTCTCTCAAAACTCTTTGTGGTTTCTCATCCCCTCTTGGCCTTCCATCTCTTTCTACACCAACATTTTCTTCAACTCTTCGGTGAAAGTTGTCCCTTAACACTTTTTGAGGTCGGTTACCTCCATTCCCATTTGGCTCTACAACTCCGTCTACCCCTTGATTTTCCACTTCTTCCTCAACCTCCTCAACGATTGGATTCTCTCTTCTATTCATGGCTTCTAACTCAATTCTTCTCCTTTCTACGTTCCTTCTTCGACAACTAGCTTCAATCTCCGGATCTAAAGGTAACACTTCTTGTTGGTTCCTCCTAGATCGTGTGATCATAAGCCATGTCTATCAAAAGGTTCAAACAAGAGTGAGAATTGCAAGTAAGATCAAAATAATAAACACAAATATTTTTGGGATTTTTGAAAATAAGGAAAGCAAATAAAGTGTCTAGACTAAAACTCTATCGACCTACACTCTTAGAACTACAAAACCTCACCGGCAACGACGCCATAAACTTGATTTACGTATTTAAAAACTCTAAAATACATGACCGCAAGTATACGGTGTATGTTGGTCCCAAAGTTGAGTTAAGATTGATTAAGCTAAGAAAAGTCTAGAGGGGAAGGGTGAATAGACTTTTCAAAATCTTTCAAAATATCAGAGTTTTAATGCGGAAATGTGTTCTGAACAGTACTGTTCTTACTGGGTCAGATCAGTACTTCCACTTTCAGTTTTATACTCAACTTCGATTTAGATCTTGAATATGTATGTTGAATAAATATTAAACAGTAAGTAAATCAACACACAAGATTTATAGTGGTTCGACAAATGTTTACATCCACTCTCACAACTCCAGTCGTGATATTTTATTAACTCCTTCTTGAGTTTCTTGTGGCTTAAAGTCCCAAGATTAAGACCTTGATCTTGTCGATTATACCACCAGGTATATCTTCGATCTACTAGTAATTTCACAAGTAACTAGCACACTTGTTTACAACAAATCACAAACTAAAAATAGTAAAGTAAAACTTTTCTAGAATGTAGCCTTTGAATCTTCAATTCAGTACAGTGGCTTCTTCTTGATTTGATCTCCTTCAAATCTGTGAGTTCTTTAATGCTTCGTAGACTCTTAATTTCTCTTTGATTGCTCTTAGATCAGTAGTATATCTTGAGTAGCAGGAGAAGATCACACGGTATTTATAGACTTTAGTATGACAGTTAGTAGTTTGTGAAACTAACTCTCAACTAACTCTAAAACCGCTTCTTGTAACTTTTTTTTGTAACCAACTTAACTTCTTATCTTTCAAGTCAGCATATCTTCTAATATATCTTCAGTTACGCTTCAAATAAGTTTTCCAAACTTATTCTTCAATTCTACTAACTCAGCACAGTAAACTACTCTTCTTAGTTTTACTGTTCTTAGTCAGTCAACACAGTTCTCAATAACTGTTCTGCGCTTCTTCAAAATACTTCTCTTGTATCTCTGAGCTTCATCTTACTCCTTTTGATAGTCTTCTTACTCTGGAGTAGTCTTCTGATCTTCCTTTAGTCTTCTTTAGTCTTCTGATTTGGTTCCAATCTACTGTTCTAAACTTTTACAATACTGAATACAATAGAATACAAACTTACATATATATAAAATCTATCTATACATCAACTGAACTATATACAGATCAGTACATCTAAGTCCTATACTATAAGCTGTCTATACAATACATTTATCAGCTTTGTTCCTAACAGTTCATATATCAGATCAATAACATACTAAGATCAGTAAACTCAGTTTTCATAACTTATTAAGATCAGTAAACTTATTTCAGATGACTTAGTTAGAATGACTTAGAACCACATATATCATTAACTTCAAGTTGCTTTTGGCCATCAAAACATACAATCACCAACTAGAACATTGTTTATAGGATTCATATCCCAACAATTTCCCCCTTTTTGATGAAGCTAAAACTACTTAAATGTTAATAAATCAGTAGTTAAGCATGTAGTCAATCATAAAATTTCATCAAATCAAAATTCCAGATTCATATTCATATAAGATCAGATATTTCACATATTACACATAATCACAGAATATAGAATAGAAATAAAGATAAGGTAAGAAATGTTATCTTGTGAGCTTAGTCCTTCATCTTCATTCTTCAGACTTCAGATTCTGAATGCAACATACATCGTTGCCTTGATATCCAGCATGTGTTGATGATCAGTGATGCCTTCATCCTTAATGATCTTCTCAATGATTTTACCAATTTCCTTGTAATCTTGTTCTCCATTCTCAAGTCTTGGAGGTTCCCATACAGGTTCTTCAGGACATAGGATTGTAATTCCAACAGCACTTGTTGTCAGTAACATGTCTTCCCAAAATTCTCTCGTAATGTTCATCATGAAATCTTCAAAATCAGCAAATTCAGTTTCTTTGCTCAAATGATCACCAAACTTCTTTACAATGAAGTTTGTTATTTGCCATCTTTTCTTGATATCATTCCAGAATGCAATCTGATCAGGATGCACAATGAAATCAAGATATGTATCATCACAAATTTCATTCACTTTCTTTTTCTTTTTAAGCATTGAGACTCTCCTCTCAAATTTCTTTCTTGCAGCTTCAGCATCTTTCAACTTTTGCTTTCTGAGCTGCTCATCAACTTTCCTCTTTTCTTGTAACTCAGCTTTCTTCTGAGCTAACAACTCTTTATTCTTTTTAGCAGCTTCAACCATCTGCTCTTCATTAGGTTCAGCACTAGCAACTACATGCTTCAACTTGCTTCTTGACCTGGTAACTCTACCAGTCTCTTCAGCCTCTCGTTCTTCTTCATCATCTAAGATCAGTTTTCTCTTTTTCTTTCCTGAAGAAGATTCAGCAATATTCTTCTCAACACTTGTAATTGCTACATCTTGAGTACCAGCAGCAGATTGTTGTTTTCTCAGTTTGATTTTCAGATTCAAACTTATAATTTCCTCTTTCAGATCATTTTAACTTTCCTTGAGCTCATCCTGACTCACAACCAACTGAGCTTGTTGTGTTTGAGTCTGCTCCACAACTCTTATTATATTCTCTTCCCCCGTTTTGGCTTCATCTTGCCACCTTTGCAAGGGAATGAGACGTTCTTCCAATTTCTTATGCAGATCAACTGAGAGCTTCTTTTCTTGCAATCTATGCAGATAATAGATTTTTGACATTGTATGCTCCATCAATTGCTCATAAGAACTTTCAGCTGTCAACCTTGTAAGTTTATCAGTTGCCTCTTGGAATTGTTTCAGAGTGGCTTCCAACTTGACTTGCAACTCTTCATTGTGTTTTTTCAACAATTCAAAGCTTGAGTTATCAGAAACTTTCTCAACAGGAACTGCTCTTATCTCTTCTTGAACTGCATCAAGAATAGTAGCATCTGCAACCTTAATTGGTGTGCTCTCAACCTCATCAGCAACCAATTCTTGTTCCTATAAGACTTCTATATTTTCAATAACTACTGTGTTCTCCAACACCTCAGTAGCATTGTCATCAGCCATCTGAACTTCGTCATCAGCTTCTACAGCAAGCTCATCCTCAACCTCCATATTGACATCGATATCAATATTTTCATCAGCAGTTTCAATGTTTTCCACAACATAGGTAAATCCAGTGATCCTTTCCACTAATTGAACTACAGACTCTGGAGTTAACAACTCAGTGAAAGAGTTAACACCAACTGCATCTTTCTGCTATTGTTCCCAGTCATTAAAAACTGCAAAACCTCTCATACCCTCCACTATCACCAACAACTCAGCCAAATCTACTCTTCTTAGATACACCCAAGTGCCTATCCTAAGAAGTTGTTCAAAAACAGTAAAATTCACATCCAAACCATGAAATTCCTTTAGAAGAGCATTCCTCAGATTCATTCTAATCTCTTCCTCCTTATCACAGATATTATAATCCATAAAAAATGCAGGTTTGGGTAGGATGTATTCAGGTTCAAGAGATGAAGTGATATCAATGGGTTCAGAAGAAGGTATAAATTCATGCTCAGTAGAGTGATCATGAATCGGTTCAGGAGATAAATGTGGAATGGGTTGATTTTGAGGACTTGTATGGGGAGTGGGATGAAAAGAAGTATTCTGAGGGGATGAATGAGTACTGTTCTGATGAATGGGAGAGTAGTGAACTGACTCATCAGAACGAGTAGGCCTTTGATCAATTGGTTGGGCTGGGATGGGGTTAGAATTAGAAGGGGTGGAAGAAGTGTTCTTGAGCACTCTCCTAGGTCTAGACATACTCCTACCTTTTGTTCTTTTATGGACAACAACAAGGCTAAAAGTACTTACCTCTTGCTCCAAAGAAGCCTCCTTCTCCACTGCAGCTATTGACTGCTCTGACTGCTCTGAGGTAACCTTTGCAGTCCTATCCCTCCTTACTCGAGCTCTGTTTGGATCATGCCTAGCCTTTGATCTTGTTTCAGGCTTCTCATCATCAGATCAAAACATGGATCCACCAGAACCTTGAGGTTGTTGTTGTTGTTGCTGTTCAAACTCCACAAATTCCTTTTTGAACAGAAATTTTCCTTGATGGAATTTCTTATGTGGAATCCAATCCACCTTCTTGTCTACTAGAGTTCGCAAAAGAATGGTCAACTTGTTTCCAAAACCAAGCATCGCCTTAATCGAAAATTCCTTGGTGTCCTCATCAAATAACACCTTGTCTTTCTCACTCAGCAATCTTTCCATAAAAAACCCTTGCCGGTCACCGTCGACTCGGTCAATGTTTACCGCCATTACTCGAATCTTCAAATATGTAAGAGCAATTTGGCTGTAATGTTGCCCTAACAAACATTTTCCGGCAATGTCCAATAACAACCGAATGGGAGTAGGAAGAATAACCTTTTTGAGATTGTTCAACGACTTGGGTTCTTCTCCAGTCCATCTACCCACGCAAGCTTTCTCCTGTCCTTCCATGTAACTCAAAATATTTACAGGACCGTCGGGTAGGTCAAATGCGATTCCAAGAGTCTCTCTGGTCAAGGAAACTCTGTGCCCTGAAAGCATCGATCGGACGCCATTGTTGTCGCCATGGAGCTATAGATAGAATTCCTTTGCCTCAGGTTCAAAAACCATCTTGGGGAATAATTCTAGAAACTTTCGCAGCCCACATTCTTCGCACATGGTGAAAATAGCTTGATTCTCTGCATTCTGCCTTTCGATGAAATAAATTGCGTTTTCAACGAAAATGCCCTTTTCTTTGATCCACTTGGTCGGATTGAAAGTACCTACAACTTCGTTAGACTCATTCAGAATATCAATGATCGCCATTTGAAAGAAGAGTAGAAGATAGAGTAGTAAAGTTTTTGAGAAGTTTTTCGAGCTTGGAGTTTTCAGAAATGTAAAGTGAAGAAGATGAAGTGTTTGAGATCGTGGATATCCAATTCAAAGCAAATCTAGGGCTTGGATTGAATTAAATTCTCACGTTGTGTGGTTTGGATTGAGTCTTGAGATCCGTAATTTTTAAACCCTTTAAAATTGGATGGAGCCAACTTGTGTTGATGTATACACCCTTTAAAATTAGGTCAAAAATAGAGGAGTGTATTAATCTTCTCTATAAATAATCTAACCTTGAACAGATCTTGACTTAGAAATTTTATAAGGCAAAATACTGTTCTGATGTATATCAACACAGTTGTTCCCAATCACACTTCACTTCATTTTCTTGCTTGTATAATAATGAAATTTACATATCTGGGTTCAGCTGAGTACTGTGATCAGCTGAGTACACTTTTTGAGGATCAGATCAGTAGTCGGGTCAGCACAGTAATCCTCAGATCAGTTCCCCAACTCTTCTGATTGATACTTTCTCGATGTTTTGAGCACTTTTTGGTATCAGCACAGTACTCTCAGATCAGTACTGTGACTCAGATCAGTTCTATGTAGACAGATTATCTCTGTAATCAGATCAGTTCTGTCGACAGATTAATTTTGTAATCAGATTAGGTCTGTAGACAGATTGATTTTGTAGTCAGATCAGTTCTGTAGACAAAATAATTTTGTAATCAGAACAGTTCTGTAGACAAATCAATGCTGTAGTCAGATCAGATCTGTGGACAGATTAGATCTGTAATCAGATTTGTTCCCCCTTCAGTGGAGAACTCCTCTTCTGTGCTTGTTTCACCTTGGTAGAAGTGTTAGTTCATGCATAATTGGTGGAATATGTTAGGGTTATACTGGCAAGTATGCTTTTAGTGCTACTTATGCGTATACAAACTGATTCTTGCACTTATCAATGAGAATAATTTTTTTTTTATCACTGGTTGCTTTAAATATAATGAATGTTAAATATTTATTGCATAAACGTTCAAATGTACTTTACATTGTAGACAATGTGGTGTGTAGAAGATCACAGAAGATCACATTGTCAGTTCCTTGTATATAAAAGTACAGTTGATTCACAACTTAGATGGAATTGAACAATCCATTGGTAGAAGTTTAGGTGTAAGGCTCAGATTGGTTTGTCTTGACCAAGAGATTACACTAGTGCATTATGATGTGCTGAATAGGACCTACAGAGAGGTAATTCTTCTAGACTGGCTTAAGGAATGAAGAATTAGACCTCAGTGGTTGTTGATTTCTTAATCTCTGTCACTTAAATGGAATTGTCTATAGTTAAGAAATATTGCTTTGATTTATTATGGGTAAAGAATCAATATGATTCAATACTTTATATTTTGGGCAATATTATTAATTATAGGACAGATTGCCAAAATTAATACAGAGAATCGTGTCTTGGAGTGTCAAGTTGATTATGTCCCCTTGGTGGGCTCAGAAGGTTTATCATATCAAATCTGATCAGTGGAAGTTATTTCCGGTATGATAATAATGTTGAGTTGTCCTTACTCCGAGGAATAAAAGATATTAATTAATTAAAGCATTCAGTAGCTTAAATTAATTAATGGACATTGAATCTTAAACACGGGAAAAAAAACCCGGGAGCCATATTTCGTAATATGGGTTAGGATGGATAGTGCAATATTAATTCTATAGTGGAATGAATTAATATTAATGGACTGGAAAAATATTGTGGCTCAATATTGATTTTTGGGATTAAGGTAATTAAAAGATAGAGAGATATTTATGGAAAAAGATAGGGTCTTTAAAAGTCTATTACTCAAGTAGCCCAATAAAAGTCTATTAATTAAGGTAATTAAAAGATAGAGATTAATTTTGTTGCAAGAAATTAGAGAGAGATATTTATGGAAAAAGATATATGAAAATAAGAGATTATTTCTATATTATTCCCAGATAAATTGACCGGTCAATATTTCTTTCTTGTAAGAGAAGAAAAATAGATTCTCTCTTATAAAAGGAGAAGAAAAAAAATCGGTACTCTTGATTACACAATACAGAAAAGAGAGATCTGTAATTTTTGAAATTACAGTGTGTGCAACAAGATAAAATTAATTCTTCCTTGAGAGTTAATAGTTCGTGAGATCTCCCACCGGATCAACGGACTAGGACTTAGGGAATACTTGAGAAGGCAATTGGGTTGAATTTGTTACTCTTCTCAACGGTATCTCTCCGATTCAAAGGTAAACACGTAATCCCTTAGTTCCGCATGTTTAGGGATTTAATTATTTACCGTACATTCATTACATAAATTAGTTGATTTAATTTGTTTAAATTATAAAATTAGATTTATGATAATTCATATTTAAATTACGTCCCAAATAGATCCATGGTAATTTTAAAGGAGTCTCAAAGTCAATTCTAGAGTCTCTTGGGCATTGGGTTAATTTCCCAAGAGAATACAGTATAAATTAGTAAAGAATACTTAGAATAAGGTCTTTGTAAGGTTTGTTCTAAGGTGACTAGTGCTCTGAGTCAACAGAAAGGATATTTAAGAAATCATAGATTCCCCCTTAAATGTATATTCTCTATTCCCTCTGATTTACCAGCTTCCTCATCGGGATTAGGCACCTTAGTAACCTTTTTACCTGATTGTGATGATTGTAGTGGTCTTGACATGGTCTATCCTTCTGAATTACCCTTCTTGCTGTACTGTTCTTGGTATCAGCTCAGTACCTGAAATGTTAGTACGGATCTCTATATACATGCAAGATCCATATCTATCAATCCTAAACTTATGCAAAGCTCTCTAAATCTAGTTTCAGCCGAAGGTTTTGTGAAAATGTCAGCTCTCTGAATATCAGTATGGATCTTTTCCATCCTAATGTTTTTCTTTTCAACATGATCCCTAATAAAGTGATGTCTAACATCTACATGCTTACAACGAGTATGCAAAACGGGATTTTGAGTGATGGCAATTGCACTATTGCTGTCACAGAATATATGTACATTAGATTCCACAATATTGTAGTCTCTAAGTTGTTGCATTAACCAAAGAAGTTGACTACAACAACTTCCTGCGGCCATATATTCTGCTTCAGTGGTAGATGTTGCCACACTAGTTTGTTTCTTAGAAAACCATGATATGAGCTTACAACCTAAAAATTGGCATGAACCAGAAGTTGATTTTCTATCTATCCTGCAACCACCAAAGTCAGAATCTGAATAACCACTTACGGATAAATCATCATCAGCAGAATACCACAAACCTCGATTAATGGTACCCTTTAGATATTTCAATATCCTTTTAGCAGTTTCCACATGACTTTCTTTGGGATTGGCCTGAAATCTAGCACATACACCTACTGCAAATGCAATATCTGGCCTACTTGCAGTCAAATAGAGTAAAGAACCAAATAGGATTGGTCAGCACACTTACCTCGCTCATCTGGATCCATTCTGTATGTAGGTAGCATTGGTACTCCAACTGTTTTACAAGTCTTGATACCAAATTTATCTAACAAGTTTCTTGTATATTTTGCTTGATTGATAAAGATACCTTCAGATGTTTGCTTTACTTGAAGGCCAAGAAAGTAAGTCATTTCACCCATCATTGACATTTCAAACTTACTTTGCATGAGCTTTGAAAAGCTTTTACTCATGCTTTTGTTAGGAGATCCAAATATTATGTCATCAACATAAATTTGGACAAGTAAAATGTCTTTCCCTTCTTGTCTTCTGAACAAAGTACGATCTACTTTGCCCTTAGTAAAACCATTTTCAATTAAGAATAGTGAAAGTGTGTCATACCAGGCTCTTGGGTCTTGCTTCAGACCATATAGTGCTTTCTTCAACCTGTATACTTGGTTACCATACACCTGTAATCCAGGAGGTTGTTCTACATAAACTTCTTCAGCAAGTATACCATTTAAAAATGCACTTTTAACATCCATTTGATACACATTGAATTTCATATAAGCAGCATAAGCAAGAAATAATCTTATAGCTTCTAGTCTGGCTACAGGGGCAAAAGTTTCATCATAATCAATACCCTCAGCTTGAGAGTAGCCATGAGCAACTAATCTAGCCTTATTTCTAACAACAAGATCATTCTCATCTTTCTTATTTTTGAAAATCCACTTAGTACCTACCACATTGTGATCAACAGGTCTCTCTACAAGTTCTCATACATCATTTCTAGTAAACTGATTTAATTCATATTGCATAGCAATAATCTAGTTACTATCACCCAAAGCTTCTTTTACAGTCTTGGGCTCCATAGAAGATAAAAAGCAACACCAGCAAAACAAAAAATTACTAGGTTCTGCCTTAAAATCAAACAGCTGTCTTCTGGTCTTAACACCTTTATTGGATTCACCAATAATCAAATCAGTAGTATGAGCAGATTTCCATGTTTTTCTAGACTTAACAGGAATACTCTCATCATCTAAATCATGTACATCAATATCATCAATATCAATATTAGCAGATTTATTCACATGAGAACATTCAACCAATTCAGCCATATCAATTGGTCTAGAAGATTTACCTTTGTCTTTTACCTTTTCTACATCATCATCTTTGTTTAGGATGTTCAGAAATGGATTGTAGGCTTGTACTGATTCATAGACTTCAGTCTCGTCATCATCTTTGTCAGTTTGAATTTTCAGATCATCAACTTTCTTACTTGATGATCAGCAGAGTCCTGTACAACTTCATCAAAGACAACATGGGGTGTTTCTTCCACACATAGAGTAGAGTAATTAAACACTCTAAATGCCTTGCTAGTAGAGGAGTATCCTAAGAATATCCCCCCATCTGCTTTAGCATCAAAATCATTTAATTTGCTCTTTCCATTGTTATGAATAAAACACTTACAGCCAAAAATATGAAAATATGAAACTCTAGGTTTTCTACCTTTCCATACCTCATATGGTGTTTTACTATGATAGGCAGTGTTGATTGCCTCAGCCCAAAACTTTTGTGGTGTATTGTACTCTACCAGCATTGTTCTGCATGCTTCCTTTAGTGTTCTGTTTCTTCTCTCAGCTACACCATTTTGTTGGAGTGTTCTAGCTACACTTGTCAAATGCTGAATTCCAGACTTAGAACAATATTCTTTAATGTAACAGTTTATAAATTCAGTCCCCTTGTCACTTATTATCTTGACAATGGGCTGACCTTTTTCTACTTGCAGCCTCTTCAGCAGATCTGGTAGTTGGGTTTGTGTATTACTCTTTTTGTGTAAGAAGATTACCCAAGTGAACTTTGAATAATCAACTACCACAACCAAAGTGTACCTTCTACCATTCAGTGTAGGGGGTTTTATAGGACCATGAAGATCCATGTACAAGAGTTCTAAGACTCTGCAAGTAGAAAGAACAAGAATGGACTTAAAGGAAACTTTTACCTGTTTACCTTTCTGGCATGCATCACACACTTGTGACTTGAAATAGATCTCATTAGGGATACCTTCAACAAGGTAATCTCTTGCTATCTTATTAATTATCTTAAAGTTCATATGGCATAGGCGTCTGTGCCATAGCCAGCTGATTTCTTTAGGACTCTTACTAAGAAGGCAAGCATCCCTAGGACAGCTATTCCAATTCACAATGTAGACAATGCCTTGTCTTACTCCAACTAGTAGAATAGTGTGTGTCCTTTTGTCCCAAATTTCACATTTGGTGTTTTTGAAGTAGACTTTATAGCCCCTGTCACAAAATTGAGAGACAGATAACAAATTGTATTTCAAACCTTCTACATATGAGATATCTTGAATCTCTACATCTCCATTCTTGATGTATTCAAATCCTTTTGTGATTGCCATGGAACTGTCACCGAATATCACCTTGGGTCCTTCTTGCTCATGATAGTCAGAAAGAAGAGCCCTGGTACCAGTCATGTGGTAAGAACACCCACTATCTATGTACCAAATTTCTCCAACTGAACCACCTTTCTTGTATAGATGTAATCGACCCTACAAGTAGTGATCTTAATAATTTAGGTACCCTTTCTTTATTGGGGTCCTTGGGTGTTAGTGGTAAGAGGCACCCAAATAAACATTGAAGCTTTGAATAATTGAGACCTCTTCAGTTTTCTACCATGCTTATCACAGAACAGTACTTTATTGACCTTATCCAAAGTATCAGCAGGCTTATAGATGCGTTTTGGTCTTTCCTCTCCAATTATATCATAAGATAAAGGTGGAGGATAAAGAACATGTTTGTTATGATAGTGAGGCACAAATTTCCTAGGTTTAGTTGAGTATAACAAAGACTGCCTTATGAAAGGAGGTCTAGGCTGTTTCCAACTTACATGTGCTTGTCTTGACCTACTGTGCTGAGTTTGCCTCTTCTGATTCCAGGACTGTTCTACTCTGGTCAGAGGAGTAAAACTCTGCTGGTATGGTCTTGGCTGTACTGGTTTAGATGCATTCTTCTTTTTACCATTCTTGGTAGTAGGAGGAATGTATTTAAACTGTACTTTGGATTTTGGATCATTATCATAAGTCATAGGTTCTTTTCCTTTATCTAATTGCAAATAACTTTAACTAGCTCCAGTAGTGTTCTTAATGCCTGAAGTAGAAGCACCTATTCCTCTTTTATCATCTGGAGCTCTATATCTGTCTGATAATGTTTGATTAATCTTGGATGAATTAACCATATCAGATAGCTTCAGATCTAAGCTCAATACTTCAGATTCCAAGAATCTATTGCGCTCTTCAAATTTTTCACATTTAATCTTTAAATCATTGAACTCATTGGTCACTTTGGCTTGTGTATGAAGCATATCCTGATTTAATTTGTCAATAAATGTATACTTTTCTTGGAGTTGGGACAACTCTTTTGATAGCCGTGCATTTAGGACAGTTATATTAGGATCTAATTTCAATTGAGCTTCTCGTAGACTAATGATTTCTTGTTTTAAAGAAATATTCTCATCACTGATTTCCATGAATACTTTATTAGCTTGTAGGAGGTCTTCTTGTTGGGATATGAATCCTTTAAACAATGTTCTAATTGATGATTATATGTTTTGATGGCCAAAAGTAATTTTAGAGTTAATGATATATGTGATTATATGTTGTTCTATGTGAAATACATGATATACGATTACTGATGTTATTGTGATATGAAGTTTAAGTTTACTGATCTTAGTATTTTACTAATCTGATATATGAACTGTTTAAGAACTAAGCTGATGAATGAAGTGTATAGACAGCTTATAGTATAGGACTTGGTTATACTCATCTGTATATAGTTCAGTTGATGTATTGATAGGTTTTATATTTGTAAAGTTGTATTTTATTGTATTCAGCATTGTAATAGTTTAGAACAGTAGATTAGATGGAAGTCAGAAGACTAAAGATGACTAAGAAGACTATTTCAGAGATTGAAGAAGTCAAGTAAAGTTTTTGAAGGAAGCTGAACAGTTTTGAAGAACTGTGCTGACTGACCAAGAGCAGTAAAACTAAGAAGAGTAGTTTACTGTGCTGAGTTGGTTTGTTTGTTTGAAGAATAAGTTTGGATGACTTATTTGAAGCGTAACTGAAGATATTGTTGAAGACATGCTGACTTGGAAAGATAAGATAAGTTGGTTACAAAACAGAAGGAAGTTACAACAAGAAACGGTTATGAGTTAGTTCACAAACTGCTAACTGTCTTACTATTACTTATAAATACCGTATGATCTTCTACTTGAAAAGACTACTGATACAATTACTATACAAGATCAGTCAAGGAGCATACAAGTATTCAAGCACTCTCAGAGTTGAAGATCAAGAACTGAAGAAAAGCCACAGATCTGATTTGAAGAATCAAAGGCTATTATCAAGAGAAGTTTTACTTTTCATTTTAAGTTTGTATTGTGTAAACAAGTGTGCTAGTTACTTGTGAAATTACTAGTTGATCGAAGATACACTTGGAAGTGTAATCGACAAGATCGAAGTCTTAATCTTGGGACTCTAAACAACAAGTACTCAAGTGGAAATGAGTAATAAAACATCGCAACTGGAGTTGTTAGAGTGGATGTAGACATTTGTCGAACCACTATAAAATCTTGTGTTCTTTACCGTTTTGTTTTGATTAAATGTTGATATATTTGTTAAACAAGAACAGTAAGTTTTCTAAAGAAAAGATTTAAAGAAAAGTTGAGTATAAAAGCTAACTGTTAAGTACTGAGCTGATTCTAAGAACAGTACTGCACAGAACACATTTCCGCACTTAAACTCTGATATTTTGATAGAATTTGAAAAGTCTATTCACCCCTCCCCTCTAGACTTTTTCTTAGCTTACTCATTCTTAACTCAACTTTTGGGACCAACAAGTGGTATCAGAGCAGTAGTTCTTTGGACTGCTGTTTCTAGATAACCTTGTAGACTTTGGGGAAAGTCTAGTTGTCTCTCATTACTGATAATTGTTTCTTGATCTTACTGCTTGTTCTATCATGGAAGAAACTAACATCAATAAACTTCCAAAGTTCAAGGTTGCAGATTACGATTACTGGAAGCTAAGGATGGAGGCCATCTTTAGTTCAACCCATGATCTAATGTTGTCTGTGATCAAAGAAGGGCCTATTACTACCATGATACCCAACACTGCAACTCTGGAGCCTTCAAAAGCCATTTGTGTTCTCGTGCCAAAACTCAGGTTAGATTTAACTACTGAAGAGATGAGGCAGAACAACTTAGACAGCTTGGCAAAGAATTACATTTTGCACACCCTTCCCAACGAGTATCTTGGGAAAGTGGTTAAATGTAAATCAGACAAAGAGATGTGGGACAAGTTAGCTATCATTTGTGAGGGAACTTCTCTTATAAAAGAAAGCAAACTATCCACTGCTGTCCAGCGGTTCGAATCATTCAAAATCAAGACTGGTGAAACTATAGACCAGCTCGATACTCGTTTTACAAAGATTATGAATGACTTGGATGTTTTAGGAAAGACTTGCACCAATAGGGAGATCAATTTGCGTATTCTTAAGGCTTTAGATGAAAGGTGGAAAATGGTCAAAATGATCATTAAAACCACACAGGATATAGATACCTGGTCTGCTGAAACCACTTTCCAAACCCTTAAGGCGCATGAGTTTGAATTGGATGAAGAAGATCCAATAGTAAGCAGTGATAGGGATAAGGAAATCTCTAAGAGTATAGCACTTAAGCCATCTACCTCTAAGAAGTCTAGATCATCTATGTCTAAGTCCTCAAGCATAAAAGATGAACTAGAGAGCACTGATCTTGATTTTAAGGATCAGTTGAACTTAATGATTAAGAGGTTTGATAAACTTAACAAGAGGTATGGTAGATACAAAAGATTCTATAAGGACACTCAGGGCTCTAATAACAGGGACTCTTCTAAGACCAGAAGGGATCACAAATCTTCTGAAAGGAGAGATGAGATCTCTAATGAGAAAAGAAGAGATAGGAACTCTGCTGATAGGAAGGATAGAAAGGACAGGAACCGATATCATTCTCCTTCTAAACGTACTTCTAATGAACCTCTGTGTTATAACTGTGAAAAGCCAGGTCATTACATCCATGAATGTCCTGATCTGAGTGCTGAAGACAAAAGAGAAAGGAAAGCAAGGAGAGATTGCAAATACGCAAAGGGTAAGAGGGCAATGGTGGCCAACAATGAATCTGATACGGATTCAGATGAGTTACCATCCTCCTCTTCTGATTACCCTGCAGCAGTGAGAAAGAAGTCTTCATTGCAGATGATGGACTAGTCATGATGGCAAAAATAGATCAAGAGGTATAATCGGTCACATCTTTTCAATCTGGTGATGAATCAGATTCTGATTCTGATTTATGTGACACTGCTCATAGTAGTGTAGGGAGTAGTCTTCATCATTCCAATGGAGTGAATGAAGAAGACCTCCTACCAGCTAACAAAGCATTCATGGAAATCGGTGATGAGAACATATCTTTAAGACAAGAAATCATGAGTCTTAGAGAAGCTCAAATACAAGTGGATCCTAATATAACTGTTCTAAATGCACGGCTATCAGAAGAGTTGTCACAACTCAAAGATAAGTATGCATCTATGGACAAATTATATCATGGTATGCTACATACACAAGCTAAAGAGACAAATGAGTTCAATGACTTAAAGATTAAATGTGAAAAACTTGAAGAGCGCAATAGATTCTTAGAATCTGAAGTACTGAGCTTGGATCTAAAGCTATCTGATATGATTAATTCTTCTAAGATTAATCAAACACTATCAGACAGATACAGAGCTCCTTATGATAAGAGTGGAATAGGTACTGATCTGCCTAGTCCCTCTACTTCAGGCATTAAGAACACTACTGGAGCTAGTTCAACTTCTTTGCAATTAGATAAAGGAAAAGAACCTATGATTTATGATAATGATCCAAAATCCAAAGTACAGTCTAAATACATTCCTCCTAATACCAAGAATGGTAAACAGAAGAATGGATCTAGACCAGTACAGTCAAGACCATACCAGAACAGTTCTACTCCTCTGACCAGAGCTGAAAAGTCCTGGAACCAGAAGAGGCAGACTCTGAACAGTAGGTCAAGACAAGTACAGGCAAGTTGGAAACAGCCTAGACCTCCTTTTATAAGGCAGTCTCAGCTGTACTTAACTAAACCTAGGAAATTTGTGCCTCATTATCATAACAAACCTGTTCTTTATCCTCCACCTTTATCTTATGATATCATTGGAGAGGAAAGACCAAAACTCATCTATAAGACGTATGGTCCACAGGCTTTTAGGCCATATGCAAACTATTACAGACATAATGATCTTCCTGAAAAAGGGATAGAACCAAGGAAAGGCTATCTCAGAAAAATAGATCCTAAGTCTGCTGATAATTTGGATAAGGTCAATAAAGTACTGTTCTGTGATAAGCATGGTAGAAAACTTAAGAGGTCTCAATTATTCAAATCTTCAATGTTTATTTGGATACCTCTTACTACTAACCCCCAAGGACCCCAATAAAGAAAGGGTACCTAAATTATTAAGATCACTACTTGCAGGGTCGATTGGATTGATAGACATGGATCCTACATGTATATAGAGTTGTATACTAACATTTCAGGTACTGAGCTGATATCAAGATCAGTTCACCAAGATGGGTAATTCTGAAGAACAGAGCATGTCAAGACCTCTACATTCATCACAATCAGGCACAGAAGAAGAGTTCTCTACTGAAGGGGGAACTGATCTGATTACAGATGTGATCTGTCTACAAATCTGATCTGATTACAGTACAAATCTGTCTACAGACATGTTCTGATTATTGAATTGATTTGTCTACATGACTGTTCTGATTACAAAGTTAATTTGTCTACAGAACTATTCTGACTACAATATCATTCTATCTACAGAACTAATCTGATTACTGATTAACCTGTCTACAGAGCTTATTTGATTACAGGGAAATCTGTCTACAGATCATTTACAGTACTGATCTGAGAAAGTACTGTGCTTATATCAAAAAGGGTCAAAATCAGAAAAGTTGGGAAACTGATCTGAGGATTACTAAGCTGACCCAACTACTGAGCTGATCTTCAAAAGAATACTCAGCTGATCACAGTACTCAGCTGAACCCAGATAAGTAAAATTCAATATAGTAGTAATAAGAAATTGAAGTATAGTGTGTATGGAAAACAACTGTGCTGATACACATCAGAACAGTATTTTGCCTTAGAGTACTTCTAAGTCAAGGTCTGTTCAAAATTAGATTATTTATAGAGAAGATTAATACACTCCTCTATTTTTAACCTAATTTAAAAGGTGTATTTATCAACACAAGTTGGCTCCAAATTGGAATTGAGCTGTTATGAATCTGGAACGTTTTTCCCAATTTACATTTTTCTAATAACTCAATCCAAACCACACAACTTGGAAATCAAAATCAATCCAAGCCCTAGATTTGCTTTGATTTTAGATTTACACGATCACATTAACCTCTTCTTCTCCATTACTCAAAATCTTTCTGCAAAATTCTCTAAGCTCAAGCATTCTCGATTCTTCTTACTCTTGCAACTACACTGTTGGTCCCTGAACGAGTAGTGAATGGGTTTAAATTCTAGAGGGGAGGGGTGAATAGACTTTAAAACTTTTTCAAACAGAGTTGGGAACCTCTTCTGATTGCTATGTCAACTGGACTGCAAGTCTGCTGGTCCAGATGACTATAGTGATCTGACTGAGGAGTTTATATGCGGAATTATGGTGGCCCTGGTTTAGACTCGTTCTTGTAACTTGTTTTACTTAATGAAAATACTCAGCTGATGCTGGTTTGAAAGTTATGGCCTTGTTTTGAAGAGTGTTGAAATCACAGTATGCACTATATAATAATGAATGTAAAGGCAGAAATGTAAAGTGCAGAAAGTAAATAACACCGGATTTATAGTGGTTCGGATATACGTTCCTACGTCCACTCTCACGTCCTAACGTGATGTTTAATCCCTTTAATTTCCACAAATTACAAGGGTCTTGACCTTTATAGTCCCAAGGTTAGGACTTTGAGATCTGAGCCGTCCTAACAGCTACGGTCTCCACAAGTGATTGTAAGCACTTGCACTTTAAGGGGTTTCAAAAACTTTAACCTTTCGGTGAGGGTTTGGGGTTTTTGAGGTGTATCCAACTAATGGTTCAAGCTTATAATTTGCTTACCCACTATGCCTAAAACAATTGATATACAATATGAACAGGTTTCAGGTTCTTAAGGGTTGGATAGAAATCACTTAAGAGCTATAGATAATCTAATGGTTTCTGGCTCTTTTGAGAATTCTTAGAACTGTATGGCTTTAGCTTTGATTACTTGCTTGGCTTGTTGAATTCTCTCTTGTGACTTCTTATTGTGATTTCTCATCCTCTTGTATTTATAATGGAGATTGGTTGCAACTAGCCGTTGGAGTTGACTAGCCGTTTGAACAATCTTTCCATAATAGCTTGATTCCTTGATTCCAGCCGCTTGATTGCTTCAATCCTGGGATCATGTCAATCTTCTAAATAAGGTAGGTCTTCGTTTGAATTGCAAGATGACTTGGGAATCAGCCGAGTCCTGGAAGAGCACATAGTCTTCTGATCTGTACTTCTAGTCTTCTGACTACTCTTCTGGCCTTAGGTCTTCTGTCTTCTGATATCAGACGAGTAACACTCTTCTGATCTGGAAATTCTTTGTACTGCTTTTAGGCCATCTTCAATCTGGGACTCCATCAGATAGGTAGGTATACAAGCACCTTAACTTATCCGGTCTTCAAGGATCTTCTAGTCTTCATGTCTTCTACTCTTCTCATCCTGAGGATAGGCATGTAAGCCAGGACTGTGCTGATCAGCTGATATCAATACAGTTGATCACACAAGACTAGTCTAAGCTGTTCTATACAAGTCAGCTGATCCTATTACATTTATAAACTCTAAGTGTTTTGGCCATCAAAACTATTCTAACATCAAGTGGGGCTTAGGATGAATTTATATCCCAACAATTTCCCCCTTTTTGATGAAGCCAAAACTATACTTGATAAGTGCTCTTAATGAATTAAGATAAGAGTTTATATCATGCTAAGACTTGAAGTATCTGATGAAGACAATGAGAGTTTGTCTTGTAAGCAAAAAGAACTAGAACTTGAATATAGATAGAACTTTTACAGATTACAAGTAATAGTTTCTTTAAACTTCTAAGCTAGTCTTCATCAGGTCTTCTGATCTTGAAATGCGGTAGGCAAGGTACAGACGAGCTCGAACTTCTTCCATGTGCTGTACATCTGTAACATTCTCCTCTTCATAGATCTTGTACAAAATCTTCTTGATTTCTATCATGTTGACTCTTCCTGAATCCAGAAGGGGTGCATCCCATTTGGGTTCTTCAGGAGTTAAGATTCTGCAGTTTTCAAGTCCTTTGGCTGTCTTGACAATTTCTTCCCAGAACACTGGATCTTCAATGTTCATGAACTGGGAGAATTGAAGAAATTCTTCTTCATAAGAAGGGAGAGGGCCAAATTTCCTTACTATGTGGTGTTGAATTTGCCACTTCTTCTTCAGGGGATACCATCTTGGTAGCTCATCTTGAAGGGCTAAGTAATCCACATAATTGCTATCAAACACCAGGACACTATCTTTTTTTGCTCTGTCCTTCATCATTTTCCTGAGTTTGGCAATTCTTCTTTCAAATTTGGCTTTGACTGCCTTCGCATCATTCAGCTTCTTTTGCTTAAGCTCTTGAGTTCAAGCAACTTCTTTTTCTTCAACTCTAGAGCCTCTTTCTGTTCTGCAGTAGGCTCTGCTGGAGTTGATTTCTTGCTGGTCTGAGCTGTCTGGGCTTGCTCATCTGCCTTTCTTTTCCTTGTCATTCTCTTTTCAGGGACTTGTTCTTCAGGAGCAGTGATCTGAAGAGTCTTGGCAGGAGCTTGAGTGGGTGCTTGAGTGTCTTCTTGAGCAATTTCTTTGCCTTTGCCTTTTTCTTGCTTGTTCTTGATTTTGCTCTTTAAACTACTCAAGGTTTCATTCAGCTCATCTTGAGATACTACCATTACAGCATGTTGTGCAGTAGATTTCTCAAGAGCTCTTATCAACATATCTTCCCCTTTTTGGCTTCAGCAAGTGCAGCCGAAAAAGGCTTCATGGCATTCATGATTTCCACTTTCAGAGTTTGTTTCAATGCCATGGCATTGACCTTGTTGACAGCAGTAATGTGGGATATACTGTGTTCCATGACATGAGAAAGAGAATTGGTGGAGGAGGCAGCTTCGAGCTTTTCTGCAAGTGCTTCCAACTTGGCTGCTGTTTCCTTCAGCTGAGTCTGCAGTTTCTCATTCTCCTCTGTAGCTGTTTTAAGAAGAGCTTGTCCTTCAGTGGCTCTTGCTTCAGCATCCTCAATTCTTGTCTTGTAGGTGGTCTCCATGCGGTGCATCTCATCAGTGTAAAGATCAGCAAACCTTTTGGAGGTGTCGGCTGACAACTTCTGATAGGTAATCAAGTATTCTCCTATCTGCTGATGGAGTGCTTCACCAAACTTGTCTTCAATGTCAAGAATCTGGTCACGAAGACGAGTCTTCTGTTCCCTTGCAGCTTTCTCAACATACCTTCCTAGCTGCAGGCCTAAACCTTTCTCAAAGTGCAAGTCTATTGCAGCTTTGACCTGGGAGCAGATGTCTGCTGTAAGGTCAACAGATGGGGTAGAAGTAGAGGGTGTACCTTGAGGCTTTGGATGAACAATTATTGCTTTGCCTCTCTCTTCGGCTGATAGGTACTCCTCATTGAGGTAGCAGGTAGTGGCCTTAGTCAGATGGGTCATGATTCGTCTGCCTGCATCCTCTTGATTGTCAATGAAGTGAGTCAGATTGTCTGAAGGTCTGAAGTGAGCTGGTACTCTGAATACTTCTTTTGCAATCTCTTCTTTGTCAGCTGATGCAGCTGAGTCTTCTACAGGTGCAGCTGAGTCTTCCACCAAGGCTGGTGCAGCTGTTTCCTTCATCTTTGCTTGTTCAGCTGTCTGCTGATCCGATGAACCTACTGGGATAGGGACATCAGCAGTGGAGACTCCTAGGATCCGGTTGCAGGCTGCAGTTAGTGCCTCATCTGATAGCAGCTGAGCAAAGGATTGAACTTGAGCAACTTCCTTTTGCTCCATCTCCCAGTCGAGGAAGTTTTCCTTTCCTCCCATTCCTTCCATGACCTCAAGAAGGTCATCTACATCATCTCTTCTGAGCTCAATCCAAGTGCATACCCTAAGCACTTGTTCAAACTGGATTGAAGTCTCATCAACTCCAGGGATGGTGGTCTTGAGCAGGTTGGCTATCTTCATCCTCATTATCTTTTCTGTTTGGCACATGGGGTAGTGCACCATTCTGAACTGAGGTTGAGAAGGACCAGGTTGAACCAGGTCTTCTGGTGCCAAGTCTTCTGGAGCAGAAGGGACAATGATGGTAGGGGTTTGGGTAGTTGGGACATTTTCCTCTGCCGTGTGAGTATCAACAGGGATTTGGGAAGTGATTTCTTCTTGTTGGGTAGGAGGTTGGGATCGATCTTCAGTAATTTGTTCATCAGCAGGGTTATGGGTCTGCTGGTCTGGTTCAGTTTCTTCTTGAAGATCAGTAGGTGTTTGAGCTTGATGATCTTGGACATTTGCTGTTTGAATATCAGCAAGGATTGTGGATATAATCTGAGTTTGATCATCAGCAGGTTGTGTGGAGGTGGTCTGAGGTTGGTTGTCTGCTGTTTGAACATCAGCAGGGTTAGGCTGGGCTTGTTCCTCTGCTGTGTGAGTATCAGCAGTGATTTGGGCATCAGTGTGTGAGGGTTCAGATGGGTTGGTATCATCAGAAGGGTTGAAGGATGAAATAGGGGCTATGCTCATTGGAGTAGGGAGCCTGGATTTCTTGACTTTCTTTGTGAAGGAAGAAGTGTTCTTCTTTCTCTTCTGACCCTTTGATAGTTTAGAAGGTGTGAAAGTGAGAGAGGGGTTAGAAGTACCTGCCTTTTTCAAAGGAGAGGCAGTGGGAGTGACATCTGAATCAGATGGGGAGATGAGCCCTGATCTGATCAGATATCTTCTTTGTGCTAAGGTCTGATTGTCATCATCATCCTCTTCAGCAACCTTCTTTTGAGCCTCTTCTTTCGATGGCTCCTCTTCTTCTTCAGCAGCAGAGTTATGAGTGGACTCTTCTGCCTTTTCAATAACATCTTTGGAAGATGCTTCAGCTAACAGCTTCTTCCTCTCTTCTTTCAACCTTGCTGCCTCAGCAAGAGCGTCCTTCCTTAAATAATATTTGGAGATGTGGAAGGTCTTGTGAGGTCCCATCTTGTACTTTCTTGGGAGTACTTCTGGAAGAATGATACTCAGCTTGTTGACAAAGCTGACAGTAGAGGTCACCTTCCATTCTCTTGATTGAAGGTCCAAAGTCACCTTCTTGGCTTCAAGAGCAATTCTGTCCAAGAAAAGCCCTTGCCAGTCTCCATCAATCTGATCCCAGATTGCAGCCATAACTCTAACCTTTAGAGTAGTAACAGCATCATGACTGAATGTGTTACCTAGCAACATTTTGCCTGCTATATCCATCAGGGTTTGGAACTTAGGTTCTAGTTGGGATTTCTTGAGTCCAGAGGCATCAGCAGCCTTGATTCTCCCATCAGTGAACATCTCCATGTACTCTTTCTCCTTATTCATGATGTAGGTGGAGATATTGATCTTCCCCCTTGACAAACCAAACAGTTCCTGAAGGATTTCCCTTGTTACCTTGACCTTGTGTCCACCCATGACACTTTCAACATACGATCCCTTCATCACAGCGTTTGCATAGAAAGCCAGCACATCTTGTTCATAAACGTTGGTGGGTGCTGCTTCCAGAAAATCTCGAAGGTTGAGGTTGATGCAACGGAGAAGGATTTCCTTGTTTGCAGCTGTGTGTTTGCCTTTGAAAAACAGAGCATTCTCTGTGAACATCTTTCCTTCCTTGGACCACTTTGCAGCATCCAAGGTGCCAGTGCTCTTGGTCTTCTCGTCGTAAATCTCAATGATTGCCATAGTAGAGTTTAAGTATTTAGGTTTTGAGAGCTTGAAAGAAATTTGCAGAACGAGAGAGTATTGAGAGCAATAGAGTATTGTGAGCGAAAGGGTTTGGAAGAGGTTTTAAGGGTGTGTATATATACTCCAACAATTCTTGATCTAACGGTCAGAATTGGGTTTAATTGTGGAGTAGAGCCCAAGATTTTCCTTCTTTGATTTCGGGCCTTCCTTTAAATTTGCCGGCTGAATTTGCCATGTGGCAACAGTTGATTTGTTGGCAATTTGGTAATTGAGTATTAATGACATCATTACCAAAAATAGCCGTTGTGACTAATTTTGTGGCAAGAATTGATCATCAAGGCCATTTTTTATAAGTGAATTGCATTCCTTATATAGGCCAATTTGCTTAATTACATTCAGGAATAATCTACAATGAATTACATGATCAAAGATAGTCATTGAACTCAAAAATCAAGTGATCTGATCAGCAGAGTGAAGTCTTCTGATTTCTTCAAGAGGTCTGCTGATTTTCCTTGAAAGTCTTCTGGTCAGCTGAGTTGGTCTTCTGATCAGCTGAGTGGAGGATTGAGATTTGCTGAGTAAATCTTCTGGGTTTTGAAGGTCCAACCTGTCTTGGTGGATCCTTCGTTGTTGCTGTGATGATCCAACCTGTATGATGGATCTTCCAGCTTTATTGTGAGTGGTGATCCAACCTGGTTTGATGGATCTTCCAGCTCTATCTCTGAATCAAGTAGGACCATCAAATCAATATGTTGATCAGCCTGGATGATATCCCACTAGTTCAGGTTGCCTTTACCATCTGATGCTCCTCATCATCAGATGGGTTGTAGCATCAAATGTGTCCTTTTTGAATTTCTTCGCTTCTCTTGAAGGAGAAGGAAGATTGGAAGAGGCTTCAATGGAGTCTGAAGAGAGGGCCATGGAGTTAGCCTTCATGTTCTGTTTAGACACAGTAGTTGATAACAAGCTCTCCATGTAGAACTTCCTCCTGGAGAAGAAGCTCTGCTTGTTTGCTACTCTGTCCTTTGCATCTCTCTTTCCTCTAGTTTTCAATAAGGACTTCTCTCTTTCCTCTAGTTTTCATAGACATACTTATGTTGGTTAAACCAAGTATGCTGATCTGCATCATCTTCATCTTCTGGACAAATCTTCATCTCCTTCACCCAAGACTTTGGTTGAGGGATGATCTCCATTCCATCTTTTCTTTCGATTGTCTCCATCCCTGAAACAGAAAATTATAGTTAGTGATTTGTGTTCTTAGGTGTTCTCATAACTTCCTCCTTTTATAGGGGTAGAAATGAGGTAGTGGAGTGAAAGATGACAAAACTATAGAGTTGATAGGTCTGAATTTCTGAAAAGTTACTTCTTAAGATCAACAATGAGATTCTTGATCTAAGGGTTCACATTTAAAGATATTCAGACTTTATCTTATGGAATGCAGAAATTATAAATTTTTGAGCAAGAGTTATTTGAAATCCGTACAGTGCATGCATACTGTTGAGTCGGTGAGGATGGTGTATTAATCCAACCAAGTATAAATCAATAGTATACTGTATGTATGTATATAAATAAAGTATTTTATGAAGAATAGTTTATTATTATACATAGTATACATTGCTTATAGTAGAGAAATCAAATAACTTTGTTCAAGTCTGATGTATATATATATATATGATATGCAATGCAGATTTTAGAGTATTTCATCAAGGATTCTTAAGGTATCATTGATTTCCCCTTGATTAGATGACTCTAAGTTTTCCCTCAGCTTTATTTGTCTTCATTGGGAAAGAACTTACCTGAAGATGAGGGTGTCTATTCACCTCATCTGATCCTCCTAGTCTGCTGCACTTGGGTCAGCTGAGGTTTTCAGCTGATCTTTCCTTCTTCATGTGCTTGGGTCCAGGAGTCCTAAGCTGTAACATAGGGTTTTGAACTTTTCTTCAGCTAGGGGCTTAGTCAAGATGTCTGCTCTTTGGATATCTGTGTGAATTTTCTCCATCTTGATGTCCTTCTTTTCAAGGTGGTCTCTTATGAAGTGGTGTCGAATGTCGACATGCTTGCACCTTGTGTGGAGGACTGGATTTTGAGTGATGGCAATAGCACTGCTGCTATCACAATAAATAGGGACTTCTCTTGCCTCTACATTGTAATCCTTGAGTTGTTGAACTAGCCAGAGCAGCTGACTACAACAACTACCAGCTGCCATGTATTCTGCTTCAGTGGTGGAGGTTGCAACTGAGGTTTGCTTCTTAGAGAACCATGATATCAGCTTGTTGCCTAGAAATTGACAGGTTCCAGATGTGGATTTCCTATCAATTCTACATCCTCCATAGTCTGAGTCAGAATAGCCACTCAATTCTAGATTGTCATCAGCAGGGTACCATAGTCCTAGGTTGATTGTTCCTTTTAGGTACTTGAGAATCTTCCTTGCTGCTTCTAGATGACTTTGCTTTGGGTTTGCTTGAAACCTAGCACATACTCCTACAGCAAATGTTATGTCTGGTCTGCTAGCTGTAAGGTATAGTAGAGATCCAATCAGTGCTCTATATTCAGCTTGATCAACTGCCTTTCCAGACTCATCTGATTCCATTTTGAAAGATGTCATCATTGGAATCCTTGCAGTCTTGCTTTGTAGAGCTTTGAATCTTTCTAATAAGCTCTTGGTATACTTGGATTGGTTGATGAAAATCCCTTCTGAACTCTGCTTGACTTGAAGTCCTAGGAAATAATTCATCTCACCCATCATGCTCATTTCAAACTTTCCTTGCATAAGTTCAGAGAACTTCTTGCACATCTCTTGATTGGGTGATCCAAATATAATATCATCTACATATATTTAGACCATTAGGATGTCTTCTCCTTCTTGTATTCTGAAAAGAGTTCTATCCACTTTGCCTTTTGTATATCCATTGTCAAGTAGGAATTGTGACAATGTGTCATACCAAGCTCTAGGGGCTTGTTTTAGACCATAGAGAGCCTTCTTCAGTCGATATACTTGATCACCTTTTTCAAAACCTGGAGGCTGCTCTACATATACTTCTTCTACCAGAATACCATTTAGAAAAGCACTCTTGACATCCATTTGATATACCTTGAAGCGCATATATGATGCATAAGCTAGAAACAGTCGTATGGCTTCTAATCTGGCTACTGGAGTAAAGGTTTCATCATAGTCAATCCCTTCAGATTGAGAGTATCCTTTTGCAACTAGCCTAGCCTTATTTCTAGTTATCACATCATTTTCGTCCTTCTTGTTCTTGAATACCCACTTTGTTCCTACTACATTGTGGTTTTCAGGACGATCTACCAATTCCCAGACTTCATTTCTTTTGAATTGGTTTAGTTCTTCTTGCATAGCAGTGATCCAATTGCTATCTGTCATTGCTTCTTCTATGTCAGCTGGTTCAATGTTGGATAGGAAAGCACACCAGCAGAACATAGATGATTGTGAGTTCTGATTCAGTTGTCTTCTTTTCTTGACACCTGAGTCAGCTCCTCCTAAGATGAGGTTTGATGGATGGTTATTTCTCCATGTATGCCTCACAGGAGTATCTGCATTGGATGAGCTTGGATTCTCATCTGATCTAGTGCCATCAGGAGGGTTGACTTGGTTAGGTCGATCATCATCTGTATCTTGAGTGTCAAAGAGATCATTCCCCCTGGCATTTGGGATTGGTGCATCTTGATTCTGGTCAGCTTGTCCTGCTTGAGTTTGAGATCTAGTGACAGGTCTATGAGGCTTATCCTCCTCTGGTTCTTCAGGGAAAGGTTCATTGACTTCAATGAACTCATCTGGTTTGGACTTGATCACTAGATGTCTCATCTGATCTGCAGCTGAGTTTGTTTCTACTGCATTCTTTTGACAAGATTCATCAAAAACAACATGAGGTGTTTCTTCCACAAGAAGGGTTCGTTTGTTGAGTACTCTAAATGCTTTGCTAGTTGAGGAGTATCCTAAAAATATCCCCTCATCTGCTTTGGCATCAAAAGCATTCAACTTACTTTTCCCATTGTTGTGAATGAAACACTTACAACCAAATATATGAAAGTAAGATACTCTAGGTTTTCTTCCTTTCCATAGTTCATATGGGGGTTTTTTCATGTATTTTATGAATACTGACCTGTTTTGAGTGTGACAAGCTGTGTTGATGGCTTCTGCCCATAGCTTCTTGGGAGTGGAGAATTCAGCAAGGAGTGTTCTAGCAGCTTCTTTGAGTGTTCTGACTCTTCTTTCAGCTACACCATTCTGCTGTGGTGTTCTTGCTGCACTTGTCTCATGCTGAATACCATTAGAAGTACAATAGGCAATAATATAAGAGTTAATGAATTCAGTGCCTTTGTCACTTCTAATTTTCACAATTGGTTCTCCTTTCTCTACTTGGATCCTCTTCAATAGTTCAGGGAGCTTCTGCTGTGTTTCACTCTTCTTGTATAAGAAGATAACCCAAGTAAACTTGGAATAATCATCTACAACAATAAGAGTGTACTTCCTCCCTGTTAGAGTGGTTGGATTGATTGGTCTAAAGAGATCCATGTGAAGCAGTTCAAGAACTCTGCTGGTTGATGCTGTCTTCTTGGTCTTGAAGGAGACCTTTGTTTGCTTTCCTTGTTGACATGCATCACACACCTGATCTTTACAGTAGAGTTCATTAGGCAGACCATCAACTAAGGATTCCCTTGCTAACTTGTTCATAGTCTTAAAGTTCAGATGACTAAGACGTTTGTGCCATAGCCAGCTGACATCTTTAGGGCTCTTCACAAGCAGACATGTATCCTTAGGACAGCTGTTCCAATTTGCAAGATACATACTTCCCTTTCTAGATCCTGTTAGAAGGTTTTGTTTTGTTCTCTTATCACTTATGAGACACTCATCTTTAGAGAATTTGACTGAGTAACCAGTGTCACAAAAGTGAGAAACAGATAATAAATTAAACTTAAGACCTTCTACATATGATACATCATGTACCTCAATGTCACCATTTTTAAGGGTGTCATATCCTTTTGTGTTACCATGCGCATTATCACCAAAGAAGACTTTTGGACCTTTCTTTTCTATGTAGTTGGTCAGCAGGGCTTTGGTTCCTGTCATGTGAGTTGAGCATCCACTATCTATGTACCAAGTTTCTCCTGCTAGACCTCCTCTTCTGTATAGGTCCCTCCTTTCCTGCAAGAAAAGTTAAGTCTTAGGTACCCATTTTGTTTTGGGTCCTTGGGTGTTAGTACTACCCTTGGGAACCCACATATACATTGGTCGTTTGAACAACCTTGAGCACTTGAGTTGTTTCCCTCGGGCATCACAGAACCAAATCTTACCAGTCAGCACCTTGGACTGATCTGATTTGTCCTTAGTGTCAGCTAAGTAATAGTCAAATGGTTTCCCTTTATAGGAGTGTACATACATGATCTTTTGACTAGTTACATTCGGCCTGGGTGCATTAGCTGGTCGATGCACACGATTATATGGACCATACTCTTATGTTCTCACAATATCATAAGAGATAGGGGGTGCAAAGAGAACAGATTTGTTTGAAGAAGACTTCTTCTTCTTGGCTGGAGCAGCATACAGCTGAGACTGTCTCAGCCGAGATGGTCTAGGCTGTTTGCTGTTCCTCTGTACAGGCTTGGGGTTAGCTTGTCCTTTACCATTTTTGGTTTTGGGATAGTTAGCCTTAGTTGGTACAGATGCCTTTTGGTTCATATTAGGTTCATTGTGTTTAGAACACTCACCCTTTTCATGTGTCTGAGTAGTGCACTTGTTAGGTGTACTACCCCCAGCTGGAGAGGATGTAGATGGGTTGAGTTCATAGCCAAAACCCATCTTATTGCCATTTGATCTATAATACTCAGAGATACTTTCAATAGTAGTAGAGGCTTTATTGAACTCTGATATCTTTTGATTTAGGCATTCCTTCTCCTTTTCTAAGAGCTTGTGTGCTTGGAAGAGGTCATCGAATTTGGATTGTAGTGAACGAAGCTCCTTAGTTTCTAAAGCTTGAGTTTGTAACATCCCCTCATACAACTGAGTTATTGTGGTATTTTCTTCCTTAAGAAGCTCCACTTCTCTGGTCAATCTTTCATTCATTGTGGCCAGCTCAGGGGTGTTATCAAACTTAACCTTTTTCAACTTAGCAATTTCTTTCCTTAGATCCTTATTCTCCTCTTCCACTTCTATAAAAGCTCTAGTGGCAATATCCAGATCACCTTTTACTTTTCTTAAAGATTGATAATAGGTGTCTTCTGATTCGCCTTCACATGAGTTTATCTCATCTGATTGTGAAAAAATAGGTGAATGGAAAGTAGTAGTATAGGAGTTTACCTCATTTTCACCTATGGCCATCATAGCTAGGTCATCTGAATCATCTGAGAAGATTTGGCAGTCTGGTGATGTAGGGAGTTCATCACTTTGATATTTAGATTCTTCAGTCACCATAGCTTTCTTGTCTGAAGTTCTTCTTGGCCTTCTTTCTTCTTTGTCATCCAAATCCAGCTCAGGACATTCATAGACATAGTGTCCTGGTTTGCGACAGTTGAAGCATGATCCAGGTTTCTGATTTGAGTTGCCTTTCCTTGGAGGAGTGGCATCTCTTCTTCTAGATCCTCGGCTGTCAGATGACTCCACATCCTTTCTAGGATGTCTTTCTGGTGTTCTTTCTCTGGAACCTCTGGAGGGTGAACTTGCTCTTCTATCTTTGTAGTTTCTATAGAATTTTCTATATTTGCTGTTGAGAGTGTTCATCCTTTCGAATCTCTTGATCATAAGAGCCATTTGTTCCTTCAGACTCATGTCTGATCCTTCACAGTCTTCTGTTTTCAGAGAGGCCTTGCCAGATGAGGTACTTGCAGCTTTTGTATTGGCTGCCTTGAAGGCTACAGTCTTGGAGGTAGATGGGGCTGCAGTTGACTCATCACTTCCTGAGTTTTCTTCTCTGTCAAGGTCATATTCATGAGCTTTTAGGTTCTGAAATAGAGTTTGAGTAGACCACTTCTTGATATCTTGAGTATCTTTGATGATGGTCTTCTTGAGTTTCCATCTCTTGGGTAAAGAGTCCAAGATCTTCAAGTTTTTCTCTCTATTTGTATACTTCTTGCCTAGAGATTCAATCTCATTTATGATCTTTGTACATCTATTGTCCAGCTGATCAATAGTTTCTCCTGAATGCATCTTGAGGTGTTCAAACTTCTTGACTGCTGTTGACAATTTGCTTTCCTTGATCAGCTTAGTTCCTTCACAGAGGAGTGCCAATGCCTCCCACATCTCTCTGGCTGACTCACAGTGGATGACCTTTGCAATGTACTCATTTGGAAGAGTTTGCATTATGTAATATTGAGCAATGCTATCAAGGTTTGATTGCTTCATCTCTTCTGGTGTGAGATCCCTCATGGGCTTCGGAACCAGTTCTCCAACTGGGACTTCTGGATCACCATTTGCAGTGTTGACTGTCATGATGGTGATTGGGCCTTCAGTGATTACTGACCACATCTTGTAGTGGACTGATGTGAGATTCTTCCTCATCCTGATCTTCTAGTAATCATAATCCTCAACTGAAAACTTAGGCAACTTACGCATGTTAGCACTCATGCTGTATGAGTTTTCAAAAATAAGTTTTCCAAAAAGATCTGTTCAAGAGGACTACAGAAAGACTCCCTCAAGTCTTCTGATAATCTAGAGACAGTAGTCCGTTAGAACCACTGCTCTGATACCACTTGTTGGTCCCTGAACGAGTAGTGAATGGGTTTAAAGTCTAGAGGGGAGGGATGAATAGACTTTAAAACTTTTTCAAACAGAGTTGGGAACCTCTTCTGATTGCTATGTCAACTGGACTGCAAGTCTGCTGGTCCAGATGACTATAGTGATCTGACTGAGGAGGTTATATGCGGAATTATGGTGGCCCTGGTTTAGACTCGTTCTTGTAACTTGTTTTACTTAATGAAAATACTCAGCTGATGCTGGTTTGAAAGTTATGGCCTTGTTTTGAAGAGTGTTGAAATCACAGTATGCACTATATAATAATGAATGTAAAGGTAGAAATGTAAAGTGCAGAAAGTAAATAACACCGGATTTATAGTGGTTCGGATATACGTTCCTACGTCCACTCTCACGTCCTAACGTGATGTTTAATCCCTTTAATTTCCACAAATTACAAGGGTCTTGACCTTTATAGTCCCAAGGTTAGGACTTTGAGATCTGAGCCGTCCTAACAGTTACGGTCTCCACAAGTGATTGTAAGCACTTGCACTTTAAGGGGTTTCAAAAACTTTAACCTTTCGGTGAGGGTTTGGGGTTTTTGAGGTGTATCCAACTAATGGTTCAAGCTTATAATTTGCTTAACCACTATGCCTAAAACAATTGATATACAATATGAACAAGTTTCAGGTTCTTAAGGGTTGAATAGAAATCACTTAAGAGCTATAGATAATCTAATGGTTTCTGGCTCTTTTGAGAATTCTTAGAACTGTATGGCTTTAGCTTTGATTGCTTGCTTGGCTTGTTGAATTCTCTCTTGTGACTTCTTCTTGTGATTTCTCATCCTCTTGTATTTATAATGGAGATTGGTTGCAACTAGCCGTTGGAGTTGACTAGCCATTTGAACAATCTTTCCATAATAGCTTGATTCCTTGATTCCAGCCGCTTGATTGCTTCAATCCTGGGATCATGTCAATCTTCTAAATAAGGTAGGTCTTCGTTTGAATTGCAAGATGACTTGGGAATCAGCCGAGTCCTGGAAGAGCACATAGTCTTCTGATCTGTACTTCTAGTCTTCTGACTACTCTTCTGGCCTTAGGTCTTCTGTCTTCTGATATCAGACGAGTAACACTCTTCTGATCTGGAAATTCTTTGTACTGCTTTTAGGCCATCTTCAATCTGGGACTCCATCAGATAGGTAGGTATACAAGCACCTTAACTTATCTGGTCTTCAAGGATCTTCTAGTCTTCATGTCTTCTACTCTTCTCATCCTGAGGATAGGCATGTAAGCCAGGACTGTGCTGATCAGCTGATATCAATACAGTTGATCACACAAGACTAGTCTAAGCTGTTCTATACAAGTCAGCTGATCCTATTACATTTATAAACTCTAAGTGTTTTGGCCATCAAAACTATTCTAACATCAAGTGGGGCTTAGGATGAATTTATATCCCAACATACACTTCTCTATTTTCTATTCTATGGTGATTATCGATATTATTAACGAAGAAAATGAAGTCGCAGGAACTTTTGATTCAACAAGATGGATGCAAGAG
Source organism: Galeopsis tetrahit (assembly GCA_963675135.1). Classification (NCBI taxonomy): domain Eukaryota; kingdom Viridiplantae; phylum Streptophyta; class Magnoliopsida; order Lamiales; family Lamiaceae; genus Galeopsis; species Galeopsis tetrahit. The sequence goes on from OY776123.1 coordinate 53,090,429, forward strand.
AAAGGAATCTTCGTCGAAAACTCCGTTTACTTCACCGGACGTCAAAAAGCAGAGAATCAGGCCATTCTCACCATGTGTGAAGAATGCGGGTTAAGGAGGTATTTAGAATCATTTCCCATGAACGTTTACGAACCTGAGGCGATGGAATTCTTACTACAGGTGCAGGGTGATTCAAACAGCATTAGTTCGATGATTTCGGGTCACAGGCTTGTTATTTCCAGAGAAACCCTAGGAATTGCATTCAATCTACCCGAAGGGCCAATAGACATTTTGAGTTATATGGCAGGGCAAGAAAAGGCTCGTGTGGGCAGATGGTTGAATGTTGACCCAGCAACTCTCTCAAACTTGAAGAAGGATATTCTTCCAGAAGGTCTGCAATTATTGATGGACATTGCCGGAAAATGCATGTTAGGGCAACATTTCAGTCAAGATGCCCTGACTAATCTCAAGATTCGAATTATGGCTGCGATCACTGATCGAGTTGATGGTGATTGGCAAGGATTTCTACTTGGCCGATTGTTGGCTGAAAAAGAGAAGGTGTTATTTGATGAAGACACTCGAAAATTTTCCATTAAATCCTTGATGGGTTTTGGAAGCAAATTGAGCATATTGTTGCCTCAATTAGCTGAAAAGAAGATGGACTGGAGCCCTCCGAAAAGATTTCATCAGGGAAAATTTTTGTTCAAGAAGGAGTCTACATTATTTGAACAAAGCCAGAGGAATCAACCTCAAGAATCTGGTGGTTCTATGTTTCGTTCTGACAACAATGAGCCGGAGTTGAGAACAAAGGCTAGGCATGATCCTCACCGAGCTGGATTACGAAGAGGTCGATCAGCTAGGGTCGTTTCTGAAAAGTCAGAAGAGTCTGTTGCTATTGTGAAGGAGTCTTCGGTGAATCAAGAGGTAAGTTCTTCAAGCCTCATTCTTTCACATAAGAGAACTAAAGTTTCTGGTGTTCTTAGACCCAGAAGAGTCCTCAAGAACACTACCCCTTCTCCCTCAACCTCTCATTCTATTCAAGCCCAACCCCTTGAAGCTGAGCCTTCCTGTTCTGAGGAGTCAGTTCACTACTCTCCTGTTCATCAGAACACTCCTCCTTCAACCCCTCATAACACTTCTTTTCATTCCACTCCTCAATCTAATCCTCACCATACTCCTACTCCTCATTTTTCTCCTGAACCTGAACCTGAATCAGTTCATGATCACTCTACTGAGCATGAACATATACCTTACTCTGAACCAATTGAAATTACATCCTCACCAGAACCTGAGTTTATCCAACCAGAATCAGTGTTCTTGATGGATTATCCTGTTTGTGATAAGGAAGAGAGGATTCGATTTAAGTTGAGAAATGCTCTTCTCAAAAGTTTTCATGGTTTAGATGACAGCACTAAGACCTTTGAGCAACTTCTAAGGATAGGTACTTGGGTATATCTTAGAAGGATAGGTCTAGATCAGCTGATGGTTGTAGCTGAAGGTATGGGTGGTCTTTCTGTGTTTCATGATTGGGAACAAGAACAGAAAGAGGCTGCAAATGTTGATTCTTACACTGAGTTATCAACTTTGGAATCTGTTATTCAGTTGATTGAAAGAATAATTGGTTGCAAATATTCCATGGTTAAGCCTACTGATATAGATGTTGATACTGATGTCAACATGGATGCTGATGATGCTGAAGTTAGAAATTCTGATAATCATGCTGATTATGAAGCTGATATGGAAGCTGACTATGAAGCTGATACAAATGCAACTGAGATGTTTGAAAACACAGTTGTAGCTGAAGAAGCTGAAGTTTTAGTGGAACAAGATTTGGGTGCTGATGAGTTGGAAAGCACACCAGTCATTGCTGCTGAACATACTGTGCTTGATGAGATAGTAAGAGATGTTCCTACTGAAACTGTGCAAAATAACTCTAGCTTTGAGATGTTGAAAAAGCATAATGAAGAGTTACAAAGCAGCTGGATGATACTTTGAAACGATTTCAACAAGCCACTGAGAAGTTGGAAAGTTTGACTGCTGCTAATTCTTATGACAAGATAATGGAATTCACTAAGAATAAAATCTATGATCTGCATAGATTACAAGAAAAGTCACTTTCTACTGAGCTGCAAAAGAAAGTAGAGCTACTTTTGACACCCTTGAAAGAATGGCAAGATGAAGCCAAAAAGGGGGAAGAAAAAGTAATGAAAGTGATGGAGCAAACACAAACACAACAAGCTCAATTGGTTGTGAGTCAAGATGAGCTGAAAGTTAGCATTGACGATTTGAAAGAAGAAATCATTAGTCTGAAATTAAGAATCAATCCTGATTCTGAAACTAAAGAAATTGGTACTCAGAAACACATTGCTGAATCTTCTTCTGGAAAAAGAAAAAGGAAATTCATTATTGATGATGAAGAAGAGGCTGAAGAGACTGGAAGGATTACCAGGTCTAAAAGCAAGCTGAAAAATGTTGTTACTGATAATAGACCAAGTGATGTGCTGATAGCTGAAACAATTGAGAAGCATAATCAGATGCTTGCTCAGAAGAAAATTGATTTAGCTGAGAAAAGAACAGATGAACAGAAAAGGAAACAAAAGATGAAAGATGCAGAAGCTACAAAAAAGAAGTTTGATAATAAGGTTGCTGCATTGAGAAAGAAAATGAAGTCTAAGTCTGTTGGAACTGTTCTGGATGAAGAATTCATGGAATTTGTGGTTGATCCAGAAGATATGGATTTCTGGAATAACTTGAAAAAGAAATGGCAGATTGCTAATTTTATTGTGAAGAAATTTGGTGATCATTCAAGCAAGGAAGATATGTATTATGACTTTGATGAGTTCATGATGAACTTAGCAAGGGATTTTTTGGAAACATATTTTGTTGTTAGCTGCTAGTGCAGGTATTCAGATCTTATGTCCTGAAGAACCTGTTTGGGATCCTCCAAGACTTGAGAGTGGTGAACCAGATTACTCGGAGATTGGAAACATAATTTCTCAGATTATTCATGATGAAGGAATTACTGATCTTAAGCATATGATGGATATCAAGAACAAAATGTACTTGGCATTCAGAATTCCTAATAAAGACTGAAGATGAAGGACTATGCTGGAAAAGATAACACTTCTTAACCTTATCTTTATATTTTTATTTGGTATTTCTGTGACTATGTGAAGTATGTGTAATATCTGATCTGATATGAATCCTAATCTGATTTTTGATTTGATGAACTATATGATTAACTATATATCTTAACTACTGATCTGTTAATGTTTAAGTAGTTTTGGCTTCATCAAAAAGGGGGAAATTGTTGGGATATGAATCCTTTAAACAATGTTCTAATTGATGATTATATGTTTTGATGGCCAAAAGTAATTTTAGAGTTAATGATATATGTGATTATATGTTGTTCTATGTGAAATACATGATATAAGATTACTGATCTTATTGTGATATGAAGTTTAAGTTTACTGATCTTAGTATTTTACTAATCTGATATATGAACTGTTTAAGAACTAAGCTGATGAATGAAGTGTATAGACAGCTTATAGTATAGGACTTGGTTATACTCATCTGTATATAGTTCAGTTGATGTATTGATAGGTTTTATATTTGTAAAGTTGTATTCTATTGTATTCAGCATTGTAATAGTTTAGAACAGTAGATTAGATGGAAGTCAGAAAACTAAAGATGACTAAGAAGACTATTTCAGAGATTGAAGAAGTCAAGTGAAGTTTTTGAAGGAAGCTGAACAGTTTTGAAGAACTGTGCTGACTGACAAGAGTAGTAAAACTAAGAAGAGTAGTTTACTGTGCTGAGTTGGTTTGTTTGTTTGAAGACTAAGTTTGGATGACTTATTTGAAGCGTAACTGAAGATATTGTTGAAGACATGCTGACTTGGAAAGATAAGATAAGTTGGTTACAAAACAGAAGGAAGTTACAACAAGAAACGGTTATGAGTTAGTTGAGAGTTAGTTCACAAACTGCTAACTGTCTTACTATTACTTATAAATACCGTATGATCTTCTACTTGAAAAGACTACTGATACAATTACTATTCAAGAGCAATCAAGGAGCATACAAGTATTCAAGCACTCTCAGAGTTGAAGATCAAGAACTGAAGAAAAGCCACAGATCTGATTTGAAGAATCAAAGGCTATTATCAAGAGAAGTTTTACTTTTCATTTTAAGTTTGTATTGTGTAAACAAGTGTGCTAGTTACTTGTGAAATTACTAGTTGATCGAAGATACACTTGGAAGTGTAATCGACAAGATCGAAGTCTTAATCTTGGGACTCTAAACAACAAGTACTCAAGTGGAAATGAGTAATAAAACATCGCAACTGGAGTTGTGAGAGTGGATGTAGACATTTGTCGAACCACTATAAAATCTTGTGTTCTTTACCGTTTTGTTTTGATTAACTGTTGATATATTTGTTAAACAAGAACAGTAAGTTTTCTAAAGAAAAGATTTAAAGAAAAGTTGAGTATAAAAGCTAACTGTTAAGTACTGAGCTGATTCTAAGAACAGTACTGCACAGAACACATTTCCGCACTTAAACTCTGATATTTTGATAGAATTTGAAAAGTCTATTCACCCCTCCCCTCTAGACTTTTTCTTAGCTTACTCAATCTTAACTCAACTTTTGGGACCAACACTTCTTCAGTCACTCCATTGGAATGATAAAGACTACTCCCTACACTACTATCAACAGTGTCATGAGAATCAGAATCGTCGCAAGATTGAAAAGAAGTGATAGATGATACCTCTTGTTCGATTTTAGCCATCATGACCAGTCCATCATCTGCAATGAAGACTTCTTTCTCATTGCTAGAAGGGTACTCAGATGAAGACGATGGCAATTCATCTGAATCCGTATCAGACTCATTGTAAGCCACCATAGCCTTCTTACCCTTGGCAAATCTGCGCTCTCTCCTTGCTTGCCTTTCTTCTCTGTCTTCAGCACTCAGATCAGGACATTCATGGATATAATGACCTGGCTTTTCATAGTTATAACACAGAGGTTCATTAGTAGAACGTTTAATAGGAGAACGATATCGATTCCTATCCTTTCTATCAGTAGAGTTCTTATCCTTCCTATCATTAGAGTTCCTATCTCTTCTTTTCTCATTAGAGATCTCATCTCTCCTTTCAGAAGATTTGTGATCCCTTCTGGTCTTAGAAGAGTCCCTGTTACTAGAGCCCTGAGAATCCTTATAAAATCTCTTATATCTACCATAGCGCTTGTTAAGTTTATCAAACCTCTTTATCATTAAGTTCAACTGATCCTTAAGAGTAAGATCAGTACTATCTAGTTCATCTTTTATGCTTGAGGGCTTAGACATAGATGGTCTAGACTTCTTAAAGGTAGATGCCTTAAAAGCAATACTCTTGGAGATTTCTTTCTCCCTATCACTGCTTACTATTGGATCTTCTTCATCCAATTCAAACTCGTGTGCCTTAAGTGTTTGGAAGGTGGTTTCTGCTGTCCAGGTATCTATATCTTGTATAGTTTTAATGATCATCTTGACCATCTTCCACTGTCATCTAGAGACTTAAGTATACGCAAGTTGATTTCTCTATTGGTATATGTCTTTCCTAGTACTTCCAAATCATTCATAATTCATGTGAAACGAGTATCTAACTGGTCTATTGTTTCACCAGCCTTCATCTTAAATGATTCGAACCTCTGAACAGTTGTGGATAACTTGTTTTCCTTTATTAGGGATGTCCCTTCACAAAGAACAGCTAGTCGCTCCCACATTTCTTTGGCAGTCTTACATTTTTATACTTTTCCCAGATACTCGTTGGGAAGGGTATGTAAAATGTAGTTCTTAGCCAAACTGTCCAAGTTGTTCTGTTTCATTTCTTCCGAAGTTAATTCTAACCTGGGTTTAGGAACAAGAACACCAACAACTTTTGATTTATCCAGTGTGGCAGTATTGGGCACCATGGTAGTGATTGGACCTTCTTTGACCACATAAATCATCAGATCATGAGTTGAGCTGAAGATGGCCTCCATCCTCAGTTTCCAGTAGTCATAGTCTGCAATTTTAAACTTAGGAAGTTTATTCACGTTAGTTTCATCCATGATTGATCAGACAGATAAGATCAGTAGTATAGCAAGTAGATTCAGATAGACAAGTATTGATAAAAATCAAGAATCAGTGACAAGAATCAAAAAGACTTCCCTCATAGTCTACAAGGTTATCAAGAAACAACAGTCCAAAGAACTACTGCTCTAATACCACTTGTTGGTCCCAAAGTTGAGTTAAGATTGATTAAGCTAAGAAAAGTCTAGAGGGGAGGGGTGAATAGACTTTTCAAAATCTTTCAAAATATTAGAGTTTTAATGTGGAAATGTGTTCTGAACAGTATTGTTCGTACTGGGTCAGATCAGTACTTCCAGTTTCAGTTTTATACTCAACTTCGATTTAGATCTTGAATATGTATGTTGAACAGATATTAAACAATAAGTAAATCAACACACAAGATTTAGTGGGTGTTTCGAAACACTAGTATGTGCTTAAAAGCACTTCTTTTTTAAAATATAATCACTTTTGGAGTGTTAGGTAACACAACTAAGTGATTAAATTAAGTTGTTAAAAGTGATTTTGATAAAGCACCCCTCCACCTACTTTTAATAGCTTCTATGTGCTTCTCATCATTATAGTAACCAAATTTACATTTTTGCCCTTACAATTTAAATAATATTTTATGTTTACCCATTACATATCAAAATGTAATAAGGGTGTTTTTGTAAAATTATAAATAAGTTATTTATTTTGCAAACATCACAACATATACACAATTGATTAAAAATGCTTAATTTTAAAACACTATCCACTTTTAATTTTATTTCAAAAATCAATTTTAATCACTATTGTTTGCAAACACACCCTTATAGTGGTTCAACAAATGTCTACATCCACTCTCACAACTCCAGTCGTGATATTTTATAACTCCTTCTTGAGTTTCTTGTGGCTTAAAGTCCCAAGATTAAGACCTTGATCTTGTCGATTATACCACCAGGTATATCTTCGATCTACTAGAAATTTCATAAGTAACTAGCACACTTGTTTAGAAAAAATCACAAACTAAAAAATAGTAAAGTAAAACTTCTCTAGAATGTAGCCTTTGAATCTTCAATTCAGTACGGTGGCTTCTTCTTGATTTGATCTCCTTCAACTCTCTGAGTTCTTTAATGCTTCGTAGACTCTTAATTGCTCTTTGATTGCTCTTAGATCAGTAGTATATCTTGAGTAGCAGTAGAAGATCACACGGTATTTATAGACTTTAGTATGACAGTTAGTAGTTTGTGAAACTAACTCTAAAACCGTTTCTTGTAACTTCTTTTTGTAACCAACTTAACTTCTTATCTTTCAAGTCAGCATATCTTCTAATATATCTTCAGTTACACTTAAAATAAGTTTTCCAAACTTATTCTTCAATTCTACTAACTCATCACAGTAAACTACTCTTCTTAGTTTTACTGTTCTTAGTCAGTCAGCACAGTTCTCAATAACTGTTCTGCGCTTCTTAGTCAGTCAGCACAGTTCTTAGTCAGTCAGCACAGTTCTCAATAACTGTTCTCAATAATACTTCTCTTGTATCTCTGAGCTTCATCTTACTCCTTTTGATAGTCTTCTTACTCTGGAGTAATCTTCTGATCTTCCTTTAGTCTTCTTATCTGGTTCCAATCTACTGTTCTAAACTTTTACAATACTGAATACAATAGAATACAAACTTACATATATATAAAACCTATCTATACATCAACTGAACTATATACAAATGAGTACATCTAAGTCCTATACTATAAGTTGTCTATACAATACATTTATCAGCTTTGTTCCTAACAGTTCATATATCAGATCAGTAACATACTAAGATCAGTAAACTCAGTTTTCATAACTTATTAAGATCAATAAACTTATTTCAGATGACTTAGTTAGAATGACTTAGAACCACATATATCATTAACTTCAAGTTGCTTTTGGCCATCAAAACATACAATCACCAACTAGAACATTGTTTATAGGATTCATATCCCAACAGTGTATATTGTAGTGAAGTAAGTACGAGGTCGATCCCACGGAGAGGTGTAGTGATAAAAGTGGAGTTTGTCGATTGAATTCTAAATAGACGTGATTGATTAAGTGGAAATATAGTGATTACCCCTAATTATCTATCCAAAGTTGTCACAAGTAAACAATTAAAAGAGTAATATGGAAATCGATCAATAAATGCTCATGCAAATCACAAAACGAGAGAAAATACGGGTGAACCCAAAGATGAGAAAGTAGGTTCTAAAGCACATGCAATACTAATGAATCCATCTATGATTAATTATCTACTTAAGTGGTGTTCATGCTTTGTCTATAAGATTGATCACATAATAATGAATTAAAAGTGTTGGTCCTGAAAGGAGTATATAACAAGTGTATGGGGGGGGGGGAATACACTTGTATGCAAATCTTTTTCAAACTTTGATCAAACCAGAGTTCAGCAAGGTTGTCCTGGGCAACTCTACTGATATGATTAACTCTTTATAGATAATCAAACTACTAAGTATTATTGAGTACTCAGTTGAATAACTATCTAAGGGGGATATATGTGCGGAATTAGTGGTTGACCCTTTAGTTTAAACTCCTTTTAAGTTCTGAAATCACTTAGTCAAACAATCCAGTTTTCAGGGAACTTGTCCAAATATGTTTTTCACAGTCTTTGAGTATATATCTTTTGAAAGATCAGTTTTGTGTGCAGTGTTGAATGTATGAAAGTACTTGAAAGTAAATCAACACAAGAGTTTATAGTGGTTCAGAGACTCAAGCTCCTACATCCACTTTCCCTGATTTAACAGGATAATTCCTTCACTCTTGGAATTAACTTGTTTTATAGTGCCAAGGTGCACTTGATCAAGAACAGCACTCCTTGGTTAATTGATCCCTAGGATGTCTAGAGTCCTAGTACCCTTTCTCAACTCAGAACTAAACTGTTCTTCTCTCAACAGTTAGTTCCTACCACTTCTACTACTACAACCTTCTCACTTTCTCTCTTGAAAGGTAAAAGGGTTGAAGTATGGTTCCAACTAATGAGATATCCTTTACAATGAATATAAGTGTATAAGGATAGGATATCTCTCTAATCTTTTGTATGGATATACAATGGGGTTCAGCTTAGATGAAGTGTTATGAAGACTAAGATAGTCTCTTGAAAGCTTTAAAGCACTATTGCTTGTAGGATAGTTGGATATTCTTGTCAAGGTTGAGATGCTTCAAATGGTCTTCACACTTCTGTATTTATAGACAAATGAAGGATTTGCCCGTTGGAGAGGCAGCCCCAAATGTCTATAAATGTCTTCCTTGAGCTCTTCAAGCTGGAAGACATTTTCTTGATAATGACATGTCCTCATTTGGGAAATAAACGGCTATAACAACTTTTTTCTTCATTCTGCAGCACTTTTCCCAATGTCTGACTTCAAGATTCTCTTGGTCAATCATGGACATGGCTTCTGATGATTAGTCTTTGGACAAGGACAACATTCCTTATCTCTTGGACAGCTCTGCTTATCACTATCAGTAGACTTTACTTATCATCATAGTTGGCTTGCTCTTATCTGGCTCTTTCCCTTTTTCTTCATGACTTCAAAGAATGATTTGATGAACATTCAAAGTTTGGATAGGTGGGATCTGACCTCTTCAACATAGTTATCCTTTGAACTATTAGAGAACTTGTTCTGATTCAATTGTACTGAGACAACTCTGCTGGACAACTCTTCTGGACAAACCTCTTGAGCAAGAATGCCTTAGTAGGTTGTGCCTAGATGATGTTTTTAGTATGCTTGAACTTCAGATGTGATGATACACAAATCAATTTAATCTTGATCAGCATAGTTGTCCACTTCAGCAAACTTGGGACACCTTTGACTTGAGCCTTTGAGGGGACTTGTTCTTGATAGACTTTTAGAAGCATATGTTCCCCCTAAACTAGTGCATCTGTATATCTAAGAGCTTCCTAACATTTCAGCTTCTCATCTAGCCTTAAGCTATATGTTCTAACATTCTTAGAGCATGATCATCTTAGACTTAGGCATGTCTCAGGGGTTTTGGTATTAAATCAAAACACTTCTTATTTTATTCCCAACAATTTCCCCCTTTTTGATGATGCCAAAACCTATACATTCTGTGCAAAAGTGACTTGACTACACCTATTACATTTATCTTCAGAAGACATGACTAGAGTCAATTTTCCTGAAAAAAAATTTGTTAGTGTACTCACCATTCATACTGCAAATAGGTTTCAAGGATAGGCATAGTGATATAATAGAATATTGTTTCTTAATTCATAAGAAGGATTCAACTATCATTCAAATAACTTTGGCATTACAAGCATGTTGATAGTCAAATTAACTTATCAGAGCATGAATCATAGAAACATTACAATAGAACATAAATTCACAATACATCAGAGCAAACAACATGTCAGAGCAAACTACATGTCAGCATTCTTGAGCAACTTCAGCACAGATGACCAACTCAACACAGATCAACAATCAAGATAAGTTTTCATCCATTTTAGCACAAAAGGGTCAGAAAACTTAGCCATTTCAGATATCATCTTCCTTGGGTGGCACCATCCCATATTGTGCCCACACTCTCTTCTTTAGCTCCATGGCTTCTTGGTTGGTTCCCTTAGGTTCAAGCACCATTCTGTTCAGCTTAAGGATCTCTAGGAACTCTTTCAGGATCTTTGACTGGTCAATCCATCCATCCAGCTTAGGAGGCATGTAAATGATTGGCTTAGGGGTAGTGAATTCAACTCTTGCAAGATCAGCAGCTGCAAGGAGTTGCTGATATAGTTCCATGTAATACTCAATCATAAACTCAGTGAAAGTGGAGTTAGCATCCTTTCCATTCCACCTGTCAATGACATAAAAGTCATAGACAAACTCCCTTTTTGCCTCTTCCCATTTATCATTCAGCTGAATTGGCACCCATTTATCCAAGTGAGGATATTTGGTGTCCATGGAAATCAGTAGTTGTGGCTTCAACTTGCTGTATGTAGCTCTTCTTCTTCTTGGCTTTCGAAAATCAGCTCTTCTATTGTCTCTTGCTCTGTTGGCTTCTTCAATTAGGTCCATCTTCTCCTTGGCTTTCATCATTGCCAGTTTCTGTTGTGTTTCAGGATCTTTGCCATATCCTTCTTGAAACAACTTTGATGGATCATTGATCAGCACAGTTGACTTCTTCTTGGGCTCAGGTCCAAAGCCTTCAGCAAATAGAATTTCAACATCTTTGGGACCTTCAACAACTTTGACAATTTCAGAAGATTTGTCAACTTCAGCAGTTTTGGACACTTCAGCAGATTTGTCCTTTTCAGCACTCTTGGCCTCCTTGGAAGTAGGCTCATCTTCTTCAATTCTGAACTCAGGGGGGAGATCAAGGCTATTGGGAAAGTCAGTGAATGTTTCAGCCTTTCTTTTATTTCCCTTGGCCTTCTTAATCTTTCCTCTAGTTTGGACACCTTCAACATCATTGTCCAAACCAGAAACTTCTCCTCCTGGTCTTTGTTGTAGCCTAACTCTTTCTTCCTGTGCTGATGCCATTGAGTTCTTCAAGGCAATGGCTAACTGCTTTTCTTCATCTAAATCATCCAGATTCAGTGCTGCTGGTTCTTTTCCTTCAGCAGCCTTGTCTTTGCCCTTATCTGAGCCTCCAATAACCAAGGCACCTTTTGCCCTTGCTCTTTCCCTTCCCCCCTTTTTGGCAGCATCAAAACACTGAGGTTTGAGCTCACTCATGGTAGATGCCATCAAGGACTGGGCTTGGGTCAGGGACTTCATCTCCTCAAGCAAGTATACATTTTCATCATGTACGTTCTGCATCCTGTCACTGCTTAGGCTTCATCTTTTGCTCCACAACCTCTTCCACGGTTGTCTTGAGGGATGCAACAAGTTGTGCCTTTAAGAGTTCAGTAAGGTTGGCCACTGCACTCTCAGCAATTTTGGCCATGACATCTTGGGAGAACTTTTCTGAGGCTGCCTTCACCATTGCTACCCTCATTGCCTCTACTCTCTTCTTTTGCAAGGCAGTCTTCTTCCCAAGTGCTTGCTTAACCACCAGCTTTAATACCTTAACATTCCTGTTGTGGTTACTTCTCAGCAAGGTTTGCTCTTTCTTGACTTCTTTAGAGACTGTATCCATGCTGGCTTTGGCTTTCATCACTTCAGTGGAAATGGTTTGCAAACCAGTCTCAACTCCACTGATTCTTGCCTCAATGGTGGGAAGAACAATTTCTTCTGAACCAGTAAGCCTCATTTCAACAGCTGTTAAGGTTCTACCTTGCTCATCCAAGGCTCCTGATGTTTCAGCATGAGCAGTTTGGACTTGATGAGCAATATAATCCAACTTAGCTGACTGCTCTCCAAGAATGGCTTGAGCAGAGCTGGAATCTACATGGATTGGTGCATCAGTCAAGAGTTCATCTACAAATATTTGAGCAAAAGAAATACCTGCAATATCAGAAAAGTCAAATGGGTTAGAGAATAAACACTCATTACCCTCAATTTCTTTTACATAAGACTCTGATACATCAGCAGACTTCTTCTCATTTTCAACTCTTTGTTTTCTCCCTTCAATATTAGTTTCCTCACTTAAAGGATCAGGCCTCCTCTCATCAAGGGATTCTTGAAGTTCAGATTTGACTTCAAGAATAACCTGTCCTTCCTCACTTATACCACCCTCATATGTTGGTACACTCACTATCTTAGTGATTACTACCTCTCTATCATCCACAACTCCCTTTTGTTTTTCCTCTACATTCTCCTATTCAACTCCTTCTCCTAGACCTACAGCATCTTCACCTTCAACAAGGTTCATAGATGGCAGTTGTGGGGAGATCACAGTGCTTTTATCAACAGCCACTGAGTCATCCTGAATGATTAAGGGTTGATCAGTGTCTAAAATAGGAACCTCAACATCTTTAGGCTGTGCCTTGGGTTCAGAAGAACCTTCATTGGCAGATGTATCCTTGGTTGTGTCACCAGCTTTGGTCAACACCTCTGAAGATACAGAGCCTTTCCTATGATAGGTTGCTGGAGGGTTTCAAAACTTTCTAGATTCAGAAGGATTGGATTGGGAAGGTTCAGGGGGGTTGATCTGGGATGGTTCAGGAGGGTTGGGATTTGAGGGATCATCAGGAGAGTCATCATCACCATTTGAGTTGCTTTCAGGGTGCCTGATGCCCTTAGCAAGTCTCTCTTTTTCTTCAGCAATCTTGTCATCTACCAACTTTGCAAATACATCCTCATCAATGAGGAATCTTGTCTTTAGAACTCCAGCAAAGTGTAGTAGCCTACTTTCCTCAACTTGCCACCAATTTGCACCCTTGTCTTGGATGACTTGAGAGATCTCCATGATTGTTTTATCTTTGACATCCACCAGCATCCTCAAGTCATGAAACATCTTCTGAATTCTAGGAAATTCAGCAAGTTGTGGGTACAAGTTATCCACAGTAGCCCTTGCTCCACCTCTGAGCATACTTTCATAAGTATACTCCTCCTCATCTCCACTTGAATGGGGACTTTGGGTTATAGGGGAGTTGGCTCTGGTTTCAGGTAATGTGGCTTCAGGGAGGGTAAATTCAGGAGGGTTGGCTTCAAAAGGGTTGGATGCAATGAGGGGTACTTCAGTTGCTTTTGAGAGCAATGGATCTGAAGGGGCTTTGCTCAGGGGGGTTGGCTCATGAAGTGCAACTTCTAAGAACTTTGAGTAGTTGAGCATAGATGAGTCTTGTGGAGATTGGAGTCTAGTCTCATCTATAGCAAGGTCAGCTAGCGCATCAATTCCACTCCTTTGTGCACTCCCTTCTGGAGAATATCTCTTTGTAAGATTGAGAGGGGTGATGGGTTGGTTTGTGGGGGTGACATGGGTTTCAGGGGAGTTGGGCTCAGGATTTTGGGTTTCAGGAAGGTTGGGCTCTTTGGTTTAACCTTCAGGGACTTTGGACTCTGGGGTTCCAGAACCAGAAGAGTTGGTCCTGGACTTAGATTTAGTTCTACTTTCAGCCCTACTCTCCTTCAGGGCAAGTTGGAGAGTTCTATCCTCCTGAAGCTCCAATATTTTCTCAGTAGGCTTGGCCCTTCTCTTGCTAGCCCTACTGCTTCCACTTCCCTCTTTCTCAGGGTCAACTTCCCTGGACCTCTTTTCACCCTTGGACTTCTGCCTTGTCTCATTATACTTTTGCCTCAATTCTTCTGAATGATCAAAAGGCACTTGCACTCCTTCCTTGGCAACTTCTTCTACCTCAGTAGATGCTCCTGAAGTGTCTTCTGAGGGGATTTGAGACACCTTTCTTGTTTTGACCACCCTTGCCTTAGTCCTTTTCTTCAACTTAGGCTTCTCCTCAACCTTCACTTCAGCAGGGTTGGCCATCAACATTCTTCTTTGCTCAGTCTTCTTGCTCAACTTTCTGAACATTATCTTTTGAGCAGGAAGGGGCTTGGCAAAGGTTTGCATCTCAGAGTAGTGTGCAAACTTCTCAATCAATAGGCTTGCCCTGGTGCAATACCTCAATTTTCCTTCCATCACAACCTTGTTGTGAGCCCTTAGTTTGAACATTGCCTTTTCCTTCATCATTTCAGACAGAATGAAGGTCCTCCAATTGAACTTGATGCCTTTATCACTAGCATCAATCACTACAGCCATAATCCTTATCCTTGGATGACTGACCTGCTCCAAACTGCCAGTATTGCTTAGCAAACTCTTGGCAACAACTTCAAACAAGGTGAGAAACTTTGGCTTGAGAGTTCTTTTGTGTTGAGTTGAAGATAATGGCCCTGGAACAAGAAGCCAATCTTGAGCAATTTGTTGTTCAAGACCATTCCCATAGAATTCTGGATTCCTTCCCTCAGAAGGCAATCCAAAAGCTGCATCCACATCTTCCTCAGAAAATTTCACCCTGTGAAATCTTTCTTCTTCTTCACCTTCTGCAACATAGGACAGTCTTGTGGCAACCTCGCCATCCTCAGACTTGCCTCTCCATTTAAGAATAGCATAGAATTCTGCCATGTATGATTCAAGACAGGAATCTGGCTTTTCTTGCATGAACTTCTGGAGACCTGCCCTTCTTAACCATCTCAATGTTGGAACAACTTCAGGATCCTCACTTTCAAAAGAGAGGATTGGCTCGAATGTGAGGTTGTTTTTGTGGCTAAGGTAGCCAAAATCAAGGTCTAGATCCTTGTTAGTGAAATCAACAACCATCTCAGGTCTTGCTTTAGGAGCCATTGAAGAAACAGTAAGAAGTTTTGAGAGAGATTGAGAGTGTTTGGAGAAGATGAAAGCTAGGGTTTCAAAAGAGTTTGATTGCGTGGGAAAGAAGTGAGCTTGTGGGGTTCTTAAAACTTGTGAATATTCTAAAAAGAATGTATGTCAATGATTAGGTGAGTCTTAAGAGATTTCAACGGTTGTCAAAAGTGGAAATCAAAATTGGACGGCTAGGATAGATTTCAGGGGAGTTGGCCAATCTTGATCCAATGGTCAATAACCAATGTAACAGTGAAACACTATTTTTATTCAAATGTGGGAAGTATTTAATATTGGTTAATGGTTTGGGAGTTTTCGAGATTGATCATGGCTTGAAATGTTTAATGCAAACAAGAGTTACATCTTGGCATTTAATGCATGGAAAGTGACCTTTTGAGTGGGAGACAAAATAGATCCTAAAAAGGTGATATCTGTAAAAGGAATAGGACAGATATCAAAATAGGCAATGATTGCCTAAAATAGGTGCTTATCAAACCAAGGTTTGGTTTGATAGTCAGGACAACTTATCTGACCCCACATGGTCAAGTGTCCTGAAGAGATGTGGACAAGTGTCCTGAATATTTGAGGTCATCTCTTCTGAATTTCAGTAGACTTGACCAAGTCTGTTGAACATCACTTTTAGTTCCCACTTCTCTTAATAACTCCAATAGATTTACTTGTCCAACTTCCCTGGATCAAGTAATCCCAATTCTGCTGATAACTCTAGAAATCTTGCCTCTGCAAGTGGCTTTGTCAATATATCAGCTTTTTGATGGTCTGTGTGGATTTTGACCAACTTGATGTCCTTTTTCTCCACATGATCTCTGATGAAGTGATGCTTGATGTCCACATGTTTGCATCTAGTGTGAAAAACTGGATTCTGTGATATTGCAATGGCACTATTGTTGTCACAGAAAATTGGCACTTCAGCAGAGTTGACATTATAGTCTCTTAGTTGTTGTCTTAACCAAAGGATTTGAGCACAACAACTTCCAGCTGCAACATATTCAGCTTCAGTGGTGGAAGTAGCCACTGTATTCTGCTTCTTGGAAAACCTAGATATGAGCTTGCTTCCTAAGAATTGACAAGTCCCTGAAGTGGACTTTCTATCAATTCTACATCCTCCATAATCAGCATCTGAGTAGCCTGTAAGCTCAAGGTTGTCATCAGCAGGGTACCAAATGCCTAGATTTTCAGTGCCTTTGAGATACCTCAAGATCCTCTTTGCAGCCTCAAGATGGCTTTTCTTAGGATTGGTTTGAAACCTTGCACAAACACCTACTGCAAAGGTGATGTCAGGTCTGCTGGCAGTGAGAAGATAACCAATGATTCCTCTATACTCAGTTGAGTTGGTTGGTACACCACTCTCATCAGGATCCATCTTCCAATTTGTGTTCATTGGGATCCTTACTGGCTTGCTAGTAGTACACCCAAATTTCTTGATCATTTCTCTTGTGTACTTAGCTTGGTTGATGAAGATTCCTACTTTTGATTGCTTGACTTGAAGACCCAAGAAGAAGTTCATCAACCCCATCATGGACATCTCAAACTTGTTTTGCATGAGCTTTGAGAACTTCTCACACAACTTCTCATTGGGGGATCCAAAGATTATGTCATCAACATAAATTTGGACAAGTAAGATGTCCTCTCCTTCAGAGATTCTGAAGAGAGTTCTGTCCACAGTTCCCTTGATAAATCCATGATCCAAGAGAAATTGTGACAGGGTATCATACCAAGTCCTAGGGGCTTGCTTGAGTCCATATAGAGTCTTCTTCAATCTATAGACTTGATTTCCAACCTCAAAGCCAGGTGGTTGCTCCACATAGACTTCTTCTTTCAAGACTCCATTCAGAAAGGCACTCTTGACATCCATTTGGTACACTTTGAACCTCTTGTGGGCTGCATAGGCTAGAAAGAGCCTGATTGCTTCCAGCCTTGCCACAGGTGCAAATGTCTCATCATAGTCAATGCCTTCAGATTGGCAATAGCCCTTTGCCACTAGTCTTGCTTTGTTTCTGACAATCACATCATTCTCATTCTTCTTGTTCTTGAAAACCCACTTTGTTCCAATAACATCTTTATGTGAAGGTCTATCCACCAGCTCCCATACATCATTTTTGGTGAATTGGTTCAGCTCTTCCTGCATGGCTGTGATCCAAATGGCATCTTGAAGTGCTTCCTCAATATCACTTGGTTCTTGTTCTGACAAGAAACAACAAAATAAAGCACTTTCACCATGAAACCTTCTAGTTTTGACTCCTATACTTGGATCACCAAGTATCAGATTAGTAGGATGGTCAGACAACCAAATCCTTCTTTTTCTGATCCCTTCAGTAGAGTTGTCCTCTACTGAGGTTGAGTCATTTTGATCATAAAATTCAGGAAAGTTTAATGCAGAATCTAATTCAGGATCATAATCAGGGTTGTTGTTCTCAACGTCAGGGACATTGGCATTTTCAACATTGTTGGTTCCCCCTTGATTATTTAATCCATTAACTACCTCAGCAATAACTGCTTCTTCATTGGAAGTTGTTACCTGGGTGTGAACTGAGATAGGTTCATTCAGTTCACCATTTCCTTCAGTGGGGTTTGCTTCAGGTAGATTGGGTTGGACAACATCTATGAAGGTAGTATCTTTGTCTTTTAGACTCAGTCTGGTTGTCCTTTGTGTGATTTCTTCTGTCTCTAAGTTCTTGTTCCTGAACTCATGAGTAGATTCATCAAACACAACATGAGGTGTTTCCTCCACAACTAGGGTTTTCTTGTTGTAAACACTGAAAGCTCTACTGATTTGAGAATATCCAAGGAATACTCCCTCATCAGCTTTGCTATCAAAAGCTTTCAACTGTTCTTTCCCATTGTTATGAATGAAACACTTACAACCAAATATGTGGAAGTAAGATACTTTGGGCAACCTTCCTTTCCAGAGTTCATAGGGAGTTTTGCCTTGCCCCTTGGTTATCAAACATCTATTTTGAGTATGGCGTGCAGTGTTTATAGCCTCAGCCCAAAACCTCTTAGGTAAATTAGAATCAGCAATTAAGGTTCTAGCAGCTTCTTTTAAAGTTCTATTCCTTCTTTCTGCAACTCCATTTTGCTGAGGAGTTCTAGCTGCTGAGGTTTCATGAGCTATACCATTTAGTGTGCAATACTCATTGATGTATGAATTTATGAACTGAGTGCCTTTATCAGATCTTATTGGTGTGCTGTCGCTGGCACCCAAAAATAATTCCTTAACTACCCACTAATATAGTAGAGCAAGTAAGGGTCGATCCACAGGGAATGGTGTAATTTAATCGAATTAAATTGTGTATGAAAGCCATAAAAAAGGGGGGTTGGATTGATTAACTAATAACTACTAAAAAGAAAGAAAATAATAATAAAGTGCAAGTAAAATAATGATATTCAAATAGTAAGAACGATCTAGCCCTCGGATAGTGTCCCCTCAATTAATTATACCAATTTAATCAACAAACCCGGTTATCTCAATTTATTCTCGAATCTTATCCCTAAACCAGTGGTACGACCAAACTAGTTTGAATTGCTTCTTATGTTTAATTAATCAGCAGGTACGACCCCCAATTAATCTATCCCTACGAATAACCCTAAAAAATGTATCTAAGGTTCAACTCGAGAGACGCATTCAAGAATTAAAACAATAGGATAAATTAGACCATGAATTAAAACAATAGGATAAATTACTACTCCCTAAGGTGTTCTGCCTTAGTTGCTACAATTTCCACAATATTATAACAATTACGGATTATAATTTATAGGATAGCTAGAATTGAAATAGGAATAAAATTTGGTGATCAAGCCTATTAAACTTCTAATTCAAACACGCATAGCATCTACTTAAGTAATAACAAAATCGAGATGTAAATCAAAATCAACCAGGGATTATTTAATTAAAAAGACATAATCAATATAAGGTCTAACGTCCTCGGGCTAGAATAAAGAAATTAACTATGCATAATAAACGAGATAACACAAATAGTTAATGAATTCATAATATTCAATCTCAATTCAAGAAAGAGTATATAAATAAATCAAACCAAACATGAAAATCCTTCTTCCAATCACCATGTCACGTCCCGTTCTTCCCCTCTGGCGGCTGCTGTGCGTGTCTTTTTTTTTTTTGCTCAACGAAATTCCATCATAATCTCCCCAAAACAAATCAGCGTTGACCTCTTCAACCCAATTCCCCTTAACTTCAACTGGGCCCTCAACTTATTTCTATTGGGCTTTATTCTCCCTCCCAAAACCAAAATGGCCCAACAACAAAATAATGGCCCATGTCTTCCTTTTCTTATGCGGCTGTAATAAGCCCAACTTACTTCATCATCACAGGATTCACAGCCACAAAAAAATCCATCAATGTACTTTCAAAATGTTGCAATTTTTCCTGAATTAAATCAGAAAATTAAAATATCAAAGTAATTGAAAGTACAAAATAATGAGTCGAAAAGATGCACTTAAATATCAATTTAATTCACAAATAATATTCAATTAAAGCACAAAAATATGCAATAAATCCGACTCATCACTTATCTTGATAATGCTATGGCTTTTCTCATTTGACAATCTCTTTAGAAGTTCAGGAAGTTTGAGTTGAGTTTCCTTTTGTGTTAAGGAGAAATACTACCCATGTGAACCTAGAGAAGTCATCAACTACTACCAATGTGTATTTTCTACCATTTATGCTTGCAGGGGTAATTGATCCAAATAAGTCCATATGTAATAGTTCAAGTACCCTTTCAGTAGAAATGAGTGGTTTTCCTTTGAATGAGGCTTTAATCTGTTTTCCTTCTTGACACGGTTTACACACATGTTCTTTAATGAAAACCTCATTAGGTAGTCCTCTTACTAATGCATTTCTAGCAAGTTTGTTCATTGACTTAAAGTTCAGGTGGTTTAGCCTTTTATGCCATAACCAGCTTTGTTCACTAGAGCTCTTATCAATGAAACAAGCAGCATCAGTAGACTTGTCCCAGTCTGCAAAATACACATTTCCTTTCCTAGTGCCAGTCAGTAGAATTTGTTGAGTTTCATCTTTGATTAAGCATTTTCCACTTGAGAACTCAACACTAAAACCTTTATCACAAAACTGACTTATACTAAGGAGGTTATATTTGAGACCAGCCACATAAGACACATTGGATACCTTGATATTACCAATTATCAAGGTACCATAACCTTTTGTTGTAGTTTGTGAACTGTCTCAAAATGTGACATTTGGGCCTTCTTTTTCAATGAAGTTTGTGAGGAGGTCTTTGTTTCCAGTCATGTGCCTTGAACATCCACTGTCAAGGTACCATGCTGACTTTTTGCTCATACTCCTCTTCTTGTGGCCCAATGGTACCTGTAATTAGATTGGTTTAGGTACCCTTTGAGTTTTGGGTCCTGAGAGGTTAATTGTACCTTTAGGAACCCAAACTTGCCTAATAACCCTGATTGATTCAAGGTGGCTAAGTTGTTTTCCTCTAGCATCAACATACACTGTCTTTCCCTTAAATGCCTTTGGGAAAGTATGTGTGAAAGTGTTAACTCTATAAGTTTCAGGAGAGTTGTCAAATCTCCTGAACTTATGAGTTCTTTGTGCTACTTGAGGGAATCTTTGAGGAAAGGCATTTTTTAATGACTATTACCCTTTGGCATGAAGGGTTTTGGTTGTCTTATTTTATTTTTCCGTTGAGGGTAGTTATCCCTAGGTCTGTTCAGCTGAGGCTTCCTCAGAAGAGTTGGCCTAGGCTGATCATACCTTGGATAACTCTTCTGAACATTGTTCAGGAGAGTTGCCCTTCCATTGGGTCTTCTCTGCTGACCAACATTCCTCTTGTATTCAGGAACTTTGGCCTTTCCCTTAGGTATGGGCCTAGTCTCCTGAAGTACTTGAGTGGGCAATTCATGCATTTTGCCCTTTCCTTTGTCTAGTGGTTGAATTACTTCATTTTCATATTGTTGAGCCACTGACTTAACAAAGATTCTCTTAGTGTTACTTGTAGAAGCAACACTAAGACAAGGTGAAGATTCAAATGGATCAAAACTTAATCCACTTCTTTGAGCCATAGGTCTTTGATAACTCTGAATTTCCTCTATTGCCCTAGAGAATTTCTTCAGAGCAGACATCTTTAATTTCAGGCTCTCTTCACTTGATTTAAGAATATCATATTCATGTGAGAGGTTTTCAAATTTTGCTTGAAGAATTTTAAGTTCAAAATCTTTTCTCTTCTGAGATAGTAGTTGACTATCAATCTCCTTTTGTTGGTCAACTATCATGAGATTTGCTTCCTCAAGCTCTCTCAAGACTTGTTGATACAACTTAGTAGATTTGATATCAACCAATGTCTCAGCAGGCTTTGAAAGTTCAATAGAAAGCCTTTCATTTTGTCTCACACAATTATCATGAAATTCTTGTAGCTTAGTGAAATCTTCCATCAACTTCCCCAAGGCAAGTTTCAGGTTGACTTCACTAGCATTCTGTGATAAGAATGATGGTGAGCTAGAAGTAGAGGATACCTCATCATCCTCAAAAGCCATGTTGCACACATCATCATCATCTTCACTGTTTGAGAACAGTCCATCAGAAGAGTTGAAGCTTTCAGCACTTTCAGATTCTTCATCAGCCATCATAGCTTTTCTGTTGGTGAACTTTCTGTCTCTCTTAGCTTGCATTTCTCTTCTTTCCTTTGAGCTGAGTTCAGGGCAGTCATACTGGAAGTGCCCTTTCTTCTTACAGTTGTAGCACAGGTCTTCATCATCATCCTTCTTAGGTTCATCTCTTCTTCTAGATGATGCAGGTTCAGCTCTACTGGACCTTCTCCTATCAAAGTACTTGTCCTCTGATCTTTTCTCTTCAGGCTTCTTGACTTCAGCCTGAGCTTCAGGAGAGTTGTATCTTCTCCTGAATTTGATGTCTTGGTAGAATTTCTTGTATCTACCAAACCTTGAATTTAGCTTTTCAAACCTTATAGCCATCAAGGCTAGTTCTTCCTTCATTTCAGTCTTGGAGACTGACTTTGTTGATTTAGTAGTGAACTGCATTTCAGGTTCAGCAGCTTTGGCTTTGAATGCCACTCCTTTGGTTGGAATAAAAGGTTCCTCAACATGATTTCTTCTGTTGAGATCAAACTCATAAGCTTTGAGTTCAGAGAAGATTTGTTGCATGGGCATGGTAGAGAGATCCTTGGTGTTCTGCATCATGACAGCATAAACATCCCACTTTTGAGTGAGACTTCTCAATATCTTCAGACCATCTTCTCTCTTGGAGTACACCTTGCCCAAGGAGTTGATTTCATTCATCACATCAGTAAATCTACCAGCAAATTTGTCAATGGATTCCTCAGACTCCATTGTAAATTGTTCAAACTTCTGCACAGCCACTTGGAGCATGTTCTCCTTAATCTTTTCAGTACCCTCACACATTTCTGCAAGAGTATCCCAAATTTCTTTAGCAGTTGTGCAGTGGTAGACTCTTCCCATGATTGCATCTGGAATTGTTTGGTAGAGGGTGTTCATTGCAAGATAATTCAAATTATCTTTCCTCTTTTCATCAGCAGTGAAGTCATCTTCATCCTTAGGAATCAATTCCCTTGTATCAGCTTTTTGAGCTTCAGTGATTCTGGGATTGACTTGAGTGAACACAAAAGGTCCTCTTGTGATCACCCTCAACATGTCAGTGTGAAGAGATGCAAGATGAGCCCTCATTCTGATTTTCCAGAAATCATAATTGTCTATTGAAAACATGGGCAATTTATGATGTGAGATGTGATTGACTGGATTTGTGGCCATGTTGTCCAATCCTTGAACAACTGGGGGAGGAACTGCTACAATGTTGCTGGCCATATCTCAAAAAGAAATAGTTAGTCAACAATCAATAAGATTTCAGATAGATCAGTTCAGTGACCACACCAAATATGTGATTTTTGAAAACCAAGATGGATTTTCAGAAGCAGTGGTCTTTGAACCCCTGCTGTGATACCACTTGTTGGTCCTGAAAGGAGTATATAACACGTGTATGGGAGGAATACACTTGTATGCAAATCTTTTTCAAACTTTGATCAAACCAGAGTTCAGCAAGGTTGTCCTGCGCAACTCTACTGATATGATTAACTCTTTATAGATAATCAAACTACTAAGTACTATTGAGTACTCAGTTGAATAACTATCTAAGGGAGTTATATGTGCGGAATTAGTGGTTGGCCCTTTAGTTTAAACTCATTTTAAGTTCTGAAATCACTTAGTCAAACAGTCCAGTTTTCAGGGAACTTGTCCAAATATGTTTTGCACAGTATTTGAGTATATATCTTTTGAAAGATCAATTTTGTGTGCAGTGTTGAATGTATGAAAGTACTTGAAAGTAAATCAACACAAGAGTTTATAGTGGTTCAGAGACTCAAGCTCCTACATCCACTTTCCCTGATTTAACAGGATAATTCCTTCACTCTTGGAATTAACTTGTTTTATAGTGCCAAGGTGCACTTGATCAAGAACACCACTCCTTGGTAAATTGATCCCTAGGATGTCTAGAGTCCTAGTACCCTTTCTCAACTCAGAACTAAATTGTTCTTCTCTCAACAGTTAGTTCCTACCACTTCTACTACTACAACCTTCTCACTTTCTCTCTTGAAAGGTATAAGGGTTGAAGTATGGTTCCAACTAATGAGATATCCTTTACAATGAAGATCAGTGTATAAGGATAGTATATCTCTCTAAGCTTTTGTATGGATATACAATGGGGTTCAGCTTAGATGAAGTGTTATGAAGACTAAGATAGTCTCTTAAAAGCTTTAAAGCACTCTTGCTTGTAGGATAGTTGGATATTCTTGTCAAGGTTGAGATGCTTCAAATGGTCTTCACACTTCTGTATTTATAGACAAATGAAGGATTTGCCCGTTGGAGAGGCAGCCCCAAATGTCTATAAATGTCTTCCTTGAGCTCTTCAAGCTGGAAGACAGATTCTTGATAATGACATGTCCTCATTTGGGAAATAAACGGTTGTAACAACTTTGTCTTCATTCTGCAGCACTTTTCCCAATATCTGACTTCAAGATTCTCTTGGTCAATCATGGACATGGCTTCTGATGATTAGTCTTTGGACAAGGACAACATTCCTTATCTCTTGGACAGCTCTGCTTATCACTATCAGTAGACTTTGCTTATCAGCATAGTTGGCTTGCTCTTTTCAGATGACTTGGCTCTTTCCCTTTTTTTTTCATGACTTCAAAGAATGATTTGATGAACATTCAAAGTTTGGATAGGTGGGATCTGACCTCTTCAGCATAGTTGTCCTTTGAACTATCAGAGAACTTGTTCTGATTCAATTGTACTGAGACAACTCTGCTGGACAACTCTTTTGGACAAACCTCTTGAGCAAGAATGCCTTAGTAGGTTGTGCCTAGATGATGTTTTTAGTATGCTTGAACTTCAGATGTGATGATACACAATCCATTTAATCTTGATCAGCATAGTTGTCCACTTCAGCAAACTTGGGACACCTTTGACTTGAGCCTTTGAGGGGACTTGTTCTTGATAGACTTTTAGAAGCATATGTTCCCCCTAAACTAGTGCATCTGTATATCTAAGAGCTGACTAACATTTCAGATTCTCATCTAGCCTTAAGCTATATGTTCTAACATTCTTAGAGCATGATCATCCTAGACTTAGGCATGTCTCAGGGGGTTTTGGTATTAAATCAAAACACTTCTTATTTTATTCCCAACAAAAAGTTTCTTCAATCCAAATAATCCAAAGGTAATATCACACAACTTAGTATCTCTACCTAAATTGCATCATAGAACCCAATCAAGCTCCTAGGATCATCACACATCTTCCAAATCATTGATCATCTTTCAATCTCACAATAAAATTAGGCCAAATGCTTGCAATCAATCAATCAAAATAGATTTCTCAACCTAATTCAATTAACTAAGATTAACATATCACCAGTGTACACTAGTCACATGTTTTGCAATGAAAATCAAGCATCCAAATAGAATTAAGCCACACAAACACCAAATAAGCAAAACATTAATTCATACACTTCATCAAAAGTATTTACAAGACTCTAGAATAAAAAATGTTCTAGCCAATCAACAACATAATCAAATAAACAAAACCAAATGAAATAAGTAAATAAAAAGAGAGAGAAATAGAAAGCTTAGTCTAAAATGTGGTGTGGAATGAAATTCCAAAGCTATTGATGCCTCCCTTGCTTGGATTGATGAAGAAATGAAGAAACTATGGCCAAATCAGCTCCAATTGTGTGTTTCTATGTGTGGAATTTGAGGAATTGGGGAAAAGTCCTTTTGATTTTAAGAATGAGGGCTTATATAGTGTTGGGGTAGGATTTGGGTGCAAGAATTGCAAGTTAGTCCCTAAAAAAATGGCCAAATTGGACAAAATGCACCGAAAATGGGGCTAGCACGGCCGTGCACGGAGCACGGCCGTGCAAAATAGGATGTTGGCCTTCAGGGAGCTCGGCCGAGCAGGTGACTCGGCCGTGGCGTGCGATGATAATGGATTTGAGGAGCTCGGTCGAAATGGAGCCTCAGCCGTGGCATGCATCGCCCCTGATTCCTCGAGCTCGGCCGAGCATGTGCCTCGGCCGTGCTGTACGTTGGTTGGAAATTTTCGGTCTCGGCCGTGCCTTGGCATGGCACCCATTTGCTGTCTCGATGATCCCAATTCCGTGATGATGGCTCGGGCGTGGTTTGGAGGTGAAGCTCGGCCGAGGCATGTGATGGCCTCATAATTTCTGTCTCGATCATGCCAATCTCGAGCTCCCCTCTCGACCGTGGCCTGATTTTGGCCTTGATGCAGCTCGTCCGAGTCATGCGCTCGGCCGTGCATTTGGTCGACTTCGACCCTTTCTCGTTTCGTGCATATCTTTTGCCTCGGGTGTCCGATTGACTTGATTCTTTTGGCTATTCCACTCAGTTTTTCGAGACGAACCCAAAGGTGCACTTCTCTTCTTGATCCAGTGAAGTATGACTGATGTTTTGCTCCAAATTCCATCGTATTTCCTACAAAATCGACAAAACACAACCTTTCCCTCATTTTGGCTCAAATCATCATAATCAATCCATAATTCAATGAAATAATCATCAAAACGAGCTTCACATGTGCATCTAAAATGTGTAAATTCCACCCGAATCATTGACACCTCATTGGGTGGTCGTCTTTGCAACTGGGTGAGCTCCCACACTTGACTTTTTGTGTTGTACATGTTGACTAGGTATAACATTTGGTTCGTCCGCCTATAAGCTTTTGATACCCTTTTTAGCATATATTTTAATTTTCTATTCTTACACTTCACTTATATCTTACTCCCTCCATCCCACAATAACTTTCACACTTTCCTTTTTGGGACGTCCCACAATAACTTTCACACCCTTAAAATGGAAAACCCTTTATAAACTCCACCCTCACAATATCCTCAATTTTACATAAATGCCATTACTTTTTCTCCACACATACACAAAAGTCAACTCATTCTTTACTTTATGTATAAAGTTTTACAAAATTACCTCTCAAAACTCCACTCATTATTACACTTTCTTAATTTACGTGTCCACATACCTATGAAAGTTAATACGGGACGGAGGGAGTACTTTTTTTTTCTCTCTCTCAATCATATTACTTGTACTATCTATTATTTAATCACTTTTCTTAATTTTTATACCCAAAAGTAGTGAAAAATGTATAGGCCGTCGGAGGAAGTATCTATTTTTCTTTTATATAAAATATATATTTTCCTTAAAATATGTGCCCACCTTGAATAAGTCTATTTATTGTGGTTAGACAGAGTATATACTATTTAAGTGTTTTTTAATGAGTTTGAGGTATTTTGAGAAAAAATGTAATTAATTAACATTGGAAAACGTAAATTGACATTTCAATTGTAATTTGTTATGAATAATATTTATTTGTATGAATGTCCATTACTTCCTCCTTAATATCCATTATGTGTCCTTTGGTTGTTCATGTACCACATTTATAGTGCACCTCTCATTTCATCTTCTCAAGCTTGTATTGAGACCTATAAATAGGGGTGCAAATGTTATAGAAATCACTTGAAGTTGAATCAAATATTTATATACTCCTTTTACATATTGTTCTCTTTTACATACAAAGTTATAAGTTTAAGTTGTTTCACAACACGTTATCAGCACGAAGCTCGTAAAATATTTCTACCGGCAAAATTCAGATAATGATACATTCCAGGTATTGTACGGAGGTATGTATTGAAATGTTCAGAATATTTTATCTTACAATATTTATTTGTCATCTCTTATTTCATTACTATTTTAATAATTATGTTATTTTACAATTAATCAATATCTTGTTTATTTGATAGTTTTCAACATGTCAAACTTGACAAAATTTAAATTTGTGGCTCTTGATATTATTGAAAAAAAATTATAATGAATTCTTGATGTTGAAATTCATTTGGATGCCATGGGTCTAGGGGATTCCATAAAAGTGGCAAATCAAGCATATAATAAAAAATATGGCCAAAGGCCCGAAGCAATGATTTTCCTTTGCCACTATCTTGATGAAGGATTGAAAGTTGAATACCTCATGGTGAAAGATCCACTTTAATTGTGGATAAATCTTAAGAAATATATGATTATAAATCCGTGAGTGAGTACAATTCAATTATGTTCAGAATCACTTCTCAATTGAAATTATGTGTAGAAAATATTAGTGATGATGGTATGCTTGAAAAGTCATTTTCCACATTTCATGATTCTAATGTGATCTTGCAACAACAATATCGGGCAGGGACGGAGGGAGAGAGGGGCCAGGGGGGTCACTGGGCCCCCCACCCATTTTGCAAATTTTTTTTAATAATTTTAAAAAAATATATTAAATAATAAAAAACAAAAAACAAAAGAAAAAATAATTATAATTAATCATATTTAATAGTTATATAACAATTTCTAAGTGTATTAGTAAAATATTAGTAGTGCAATTATTACTTTTTCCGTTTTATAAGTACTTGTTTTTTGTATAATTAAATAACATTTTTTTTTACAAATTTATCTTTCATTATCATGAAAGATTGAGGGAAAAAATGAATGAAAGTATAAGAGAGTGGAATAACTTGCATCAATTATCAAGAAAGAAAGATGAAAAAAAGTATTAAAATAAAAATTATAGGAATTTACATATGAGTAATTTAGGAAGAAACGTAGTAAAAATAGCTAAAAATGATAAATTTTTAAAACAAGAATTAAGACTAATAGCGTCAATCAATATGAAACAAGTGAAGTATATAACAATTTAGAACATAAAAATTAAAAGATGCTCGTATATAAACTGTATAAATATTATTTTGTAGGCAATGAGCGGAATGAATGAAACTTTTATTGAAATATATTAAAACTTAATTTGATTCATTAGAAATATATTATATGTTTTAAAAAAATTATAGATTTTAAAAGCGAAATTTATTATTCATAATTGGGCCCCCCATCGGTTAGTTTCTGGCTCCGTCACGGATATCGGGAGACGGGGTTTACTAAGTATTATAAACTAATTTCATGTCTCTTGGTGGGTGAGAAAAATAATGAGTTTTTTTTTATGAAATATCGGGCATCGAACGAGAACGTGGTTTTGATCGAGACAAATATTAAAATGATTATAATACTCGTCCGAATTTTAAAGGTCCTCAAAAGGGAAAGCAAATTTTTGAACATTAAAGGAAAAGAGAAAATAGTTGAAACAAATTATGTGAATAGTGAATTCGATAATGAAATGATTGACATAACACAATTTGATGTTGTTGATGATCTTACCCGCTCTAAAGGTGGTAATTAGAGTGTTATAATACTCAATCACAATTTTCTTCGATAATCTATTATTAATGTTTGTTTTCTTATATTATACAATATCTTAATATTTCTCTTCTTTATAATACAAATGGCTATTGCATTTTCATAAAATAAAAATAATTAGATTGTAAATATCTTACTTTATATTTTTTTTTTTTTATAAAAGATATAAAAAATGGTATGATGATCAACATTTAAGTAAGAATATGGAAATCTATGTCTCGTGGATAGTGTTTTTACGCACACTATAAGAAATGATCTTCTCACATTTAAAATGAGGAGAAGCGAATATATAAATACAATATATGGTAGTACAAAAATAATTGTAGGCTTTGAAAGAGCCACTATTCTATTATTCGAAGGGACAAAATTCATAATCAATGATGCCTTATCCTCCGGAAAGTCTCAAAGAAATTTATTGAGTTTTAAAGATATTCGTTTGAATTGATATCATCTTGAGACTACTAATGAAGGCAATCTTGAGTATATTAACATTACTACAATTGTTGCGGGAAAGAAATGTATATTGGAGAAGTTACCCGCTTTTTCCCGGGATTGTATTGCACGAGCATAAGAACAATTGAAGTTTATGTCATAGTAAACCAAAAGGTTACTACTGAATTTAATGTTTGGCACGACCGGTTGGGCCATCCCGGTTCCATAATGATGCGAAAAAATGTAGAAAATTCATGTGGGCATCCATTGAAAAATCGAAAAATGCTACAACCCAATGAATTTTCCTTGTGAAAATTTTCATGTGTTTCTTGTTCACAAGGAAAATTAATTATAAAGCCATCACCAGCTAAATTTGAGCATGAAAATTTTATGTTCTTATAACGAATTCAAGGGGATATATGCGGACACATACATCCGCTGAGTGGGCCATTTAGATATTATATGATTTTGATTGATGCATCAACTAAGTGGTCACATGTATGCTTATTGTCATCTCGCAATTTGATTTTTGCAAAGTTATTGGGATAAAATAATACGATTGCGAGTACAATTTCATGATAATGCAATTAAGAGTTTAAGACAATTCGCCTTGAAAATGTTGGTGAATTTTCATCTCAAAGCTTTCAATGTTTATTGTATATCAATTGAAATACATATTGAGCATCTGGTTGCTCGTGTCCATACATATAAAACATTTTTTGTTGAATCACTTATAAAGCGTATTCAATTGATTGTCCGACCAATATTGATAAAAGATAAACTCCCTATTTTAGCTTGGGATCATGTTATATTGCCTACGACAGCACTTGTGCGCATCATGCCAACAAGTTATCATAGAATTTCCCCCGTACAAATGGTTTAAGGTCAGGAACCAAATATATCCCATCTAAAAACTTTTGGATGTGTTGTATATGTACCGATTGCTCCACCACAATGCACAAAGATGGGTCCCCAAGGGAGAATGGGGGTATATGTTGGGTATGAATCTCCGTCTATTATTAAATACTTAGAACCATTGACCGGAGATCTATTCACGAAAATGTTTGGTAATTGTCATTTTGATGAAGACAACTTTCCCAACATTGGGGGGGAAAAGTAAGCAGCTGGAAAGGAATATTTATTGAAATGAATTATCATTGAATTGCATGGATCCTCGTACAAAGTAGTGTGAACTTAAAATTGAAAAGATAATTCATTTGCAAAAGATTGTGAATCAACTGCCAGACGCATTTACTGACCTTAACAAAGTTACAAAATCTTATATTTCAGCTGCTAATGCTCCTAATAGAATTGATGTCCTTGAAGGACCATCTTCCATGGAAAATGAGTCAACGGCACGCCTGAAGCGTGGTAGACCTCTTGGTTCCAAAGATAAAAATTCTCAAAAAAAAAAAAAAAAAGGAGCAAATGAGGATGGCCATAATGTGAACACTCCTGTTGAAAAATCTGACACACTACTTAAAGTCCCAGAAAATGATATTGAAGTAATTGATAAATTTCAGGCGCCTAGAAATGATGAAATATCGATCAATTATGTCAGAACAGGAGAATGATGGAGCCGAAATGAAATCGACGTCGATGATATCTTTGCATATAATGTAGCGCTCAATATAATGGAAGATGATGAGGATCCTGAACCTACGTCTATTGATGAATGTAGGAAACGAGATGATTGGCCAATGTGGAAAGACGCAATAAGTGCAGAATTGCAATCTCTTATTAAACGAAAAGTTTTTGGACCTGTTGTCCGTACACCTAATGGTATAAAACCCGTGGGGCATAAATGGGTATTCGTGCGAAAAAGAAATGAGAAAAATGAAATCGTGAGGTATAAAGCCCGGCTTGTCGCACAAGGTTTTACCCAAAGGCAAGGTGTTGATTATGAGGAGACTTACTCTCCTGTGGTGGATGCAATAACTTTTTGTTATTTAATAAGTCTGACAGTGCAAGAAAAACTTGAAATGCGCCTAACAGATGTAGTTACAGCTTATTTGTACGGCTCATTCGAGAAATATATTTACATGGCAATCCCTGAGGGATTAAAGGTACCTTTAATGAAAAACGAGAATTCTCAAAATATGTATTCAGTCAAGTTGAGCAAAACCTTATATGGATTAAAGCAGTTTGGTCGCATGTGGTGCAATTGTTTGATTCATTCTTGATTAAGGAGGGGTATAACAATGATCATATATACCCTATGTTTTTATTAAAAGATCTGGATGCGAATATGTGATTATTGTTGTATATGTTGATAATTTGAATATCATTTGTTATTAATTTATTAGAAATATATAATTCTTCTCCAACTCGTAGGCATTGGAATGAGGTTAAACATATTTTTCGATACCTTAGAGGGATAATGAATATGGATTTATATTTTTCAATCTCATCAGAACCTTGTTTAGTTGGTTATGCAGATGCAGTTTACTTATAAGATCCGCACAAAGCCCGATCGCAAATAGGTTATTTGTTCACATATGGAGGTACAGCTATTTCACGGCATTCTGTTAAACAAACTCTAGTTGCTACTTCATCTAACCATGCAAAGATCCTAGCAATTCACGAGGAAAGTCGTGAATGTGTTTGGTTGCGTTCCGTCACACACCATATTTGCAGGCAATGTGGATTAAACTCAGTGAAAGATAACCCAACTGTGATATATGAAGATAATGTTGCATGTGTTGCCCAACTAACGGAAGGATTTATCAAAGGTGATAGGACAAAACATATTGATCCTAAATTCTTTTTTACTCACGATCTTCAGCAAAAGGGTGACATCAGTGTGCAACAAATTCGTTCAAGTGATAATTTGGCAGATTTATTTACCAAGTCTTTACCTACTTCAACATTTGAGAAATTGAGGTACAAAATTGGAGTGTGTCGTCTTAAGGATATGAAGTGATGTAATTATCAGGGGGGGTTAATACGCGTTTCTTCTCATTGGATTTTCTATGTGATTGTGTGTTTCTTTGTGTGCGTTTATGTGTGCGTGTAAAATATGATTGTGTGTGTTGATGTGTGAGTGTGTGTTTCTGTGTGTGAGTGTCGATAATCTCACTACTTCAATCCCATAAATACCTTTCAATTTTTTTCAAATATGATAAGACACGATTTTGTTTTAATCTCTTATTGGCGTGATGATCATTGCTCATTGCAACAAACAACCAAACAAAATAAAATACTGTTTCACTCCAACTTTTTTATTTTTTAGGATTTACAAGAAAAAGTAATAGTTTAAAGTACAAGTAAGATTATAATAATAGTTTAGTACTACACACTATCTCTTTCTCTCACTCTGTTTTATTACAGTCTTCCATTCCAACTTTTTATTTCCACAAATGTGTTTCTATGTGTGCGTGTAATAATTGGGTGGTGTTTCTGTATGTAAGCATAGCATTTCTGTTTTCAGCGTGTAATATAGGACATGTTTTGTGGTGCATGTTATTTAATTTTTTTAGTCTATTGTTCATGTTTCAGTGTGTTATAGTTACTGTAGTTGCTTTTCTTAAATATTAATGCTAAATTTGGTTATGTAAGTTTCTTTATTTTAATGGTTTTTTTTCTTTTTTTCCAGACCGAAATGGGAATCATTTTGGTATTTGTATACATGTTAGTGGTAGGATTGAAGAGGGTACTTACATGGGGGGTAGTTTGTATAAGTTTGATTATGTTAATGGTGATCTTTTTAACCTTGAATCAGTGAAGAAATTTGGTGATAATTGTGGGTTTGGGGAGGTTAGCAAAGTGTACTCAAGAGTAGAAGAGGGTAGATTTGAAGAAATATATGATGACACAGTCTTTAAATCTTTAATTCAGTCAACTCTTTTGGGTGATAGGGAGTTAAAAATTTATATTCACAGTTTTGAACCTGAGGAGTTAGAGAGTGATAGGGATGAAGGTGAAGATGGTGATGGGGTGGAAGGTGGAGAGATTGAGGGTGATGGGGTGGATGAAGTCAGTAAGAGGGAAATGGTGAAAAGGGGGAAACAAATATTGGAGGGTAATGAAGATAATGATAGTGGAGATAATGATAGTGAAGATAGTGAGTATAAGGATGAATCTGAAACAGAGGAAGAAGATGAGGGCCAAAGTGATGGGGTAGAGGATGAGAGCACTAGTTCAGATGGTGAGGTAGACATTGAGGGTAGTGGTGAATCAGATGTTAATCAAAGTCAGGATGATTTCAATAGTGATAAGGCCTCTGACAGTGAGAATGAGGGTGATATTTGTCCAATTTTCAACACAAGACATATGTTTACCCCTCAACTGAAGTTGAAAATGATATTTAGCACTAAGTGGGAATTTATTGAGGTTGTTCATGCTGACTCTGTTGTGATGAAAAGAGACATTCGGTTAGTAAGAAATGATAGGGAAATGGTCTATGCTAGGTGTAAGGGCGAAGGATGTGAATGGAGGGTACATGCAAATATAATCCCCAGTGAACCTACTTTTCAGATTAGGACATATTACAAAACACACACATTCCCTGAATCTTATCACATTAAAAGCATGAGATCTAGTTGGTTATCTGGGAGGTATGGGTACCAATTTAAGACAAATCCCAAGAAGAAAGTGTCTCACTTTAAAACTGACCTAATGCATGAATTGGGTGTGAACATTACAAATCACCAGGCCTATAAGGCCAAAAAAATGAGCTTACAGGATCAAACTGGTAATGGTGATTTTCAATACAAACTTGTTTGGGATTTTGCTGGAGAGATCAGAAGAACAAATCCTAATTCTACCATTCTCATTGGTGTTGATACACAACCTACTGGACCTGTTTTGTTTTATAGAATGTACATTTGCTTACATGCCTTGAAGGCAGGATTTCTATTAGGTTGTAGGCCCTTAGTGGGAGTTGATGGTTGTCATCTTAAGGGGCCTCATGGAGGTATTTTATTGTCAGTTGTAGGTGTTGATCCTAATAACAACATTTTTCCTATAGCTTATGCTGTTGTGGGTAAGGAAAATGGGGATACATATGAATGGTTTTTGTCTGTTTTGAAGACAGATTTGGAGATTAAGAGGGACAATGAATGGACCTTTATTTCTGATAAACAAAAGGGTCTAACCAAGGCATTTCTGAATATTTTTCCTAATGCAGCCCATAGATTTTGTGTAAGACACCTTCATGGGAACTTAAAGAATGCTGGTTTCAGGGGGCAAGCATTTAAGATTGCTGTGTTTAAAGCATCAAAGGCCACTACCAAGAATAATTTCAATAGAAGAATGCATGAGATTAATGAGTTAAGTCCCATGCTTGCACAATGGTTACGGAATAAACCTCCAGAGCAATGGAGTAAATCCCATTTCAACTGCACGTCTAAGTGTGATATGGTATTGAATAACATTTGTGAGTCATTTAATGCTGCCATACTACCTGCAAGAGAGATGCCTATTGTGAGTATGTTGGAATGGATTATGGACTATTTGAGGGAGAGATTGAACAAGCACGCAGAAAGGGCAATGAGGGCCAAGAGGTGGAAGGGTAAACTGTGTCCGAAAATTCAACACATCATAAATGAGAATGTGAAGAGAATAGGCAGTTGTATACCAATGAAAGCTGATGATTTGCATTACCAGATTCGAATGATTGATGGGACTCAATACTCTGTGGATCTTCAAAATTCCACTTGTGGTTGTAGAAGATGGGATCTCACTGGCATTCCATGTATACATGTTATAAGGGCAATATACTGCCAAGGATTAAGGCCAGAGGACTTCACAGATGTATGCTATAGGGTTGATACATACAAACTGGTTTATGATCACTCAATAATGCCAATTAATGGCAAAGATGAATGGGAGCCTACAGGTATACTAATTTAACTATTTTTTACCTACACTTATCACAAGATCATATGATAACAATTTTTTTTTCTAACATATAGGTATCACACCACCGCTTCCCCCTAATATTGGAAGACAGGCAGGAAGACCATCAAAGGCTAGAAGAAGAGAGCCTGATGAGATTGTGAAGAAGAAGAGGAAAAGAACGAGGGGAAGACCTAACAACCCTCATGTACTTAAGAAAAGACAGTTTCACCCAATTAAATGCAGCAAATGTCACAAACCTGGACACAACAAAAGAGGTTGTATAAGACACCAATTTCTGAGGTAATATGTACTAACTTTTTCTGCATTTTATTTATATATTTTTAATTGCACATCTTGTGAATGTTTTTCTTTTCTTGTCAGGTGAATTCCCAAGGTGTACAAAATTAAGGTGAAAACTCCAATGTGAATCAATCTGAAAATTCCAATGGAGAAAATCAGCCTAGTGGTCCAGATGGCATAAGTCAAAATGAAGTAGTCCAAGAAGGAAGTCATGGGATCAATGAAGTGGCTCAAAATGATCAAGTTCAACAAGAAGGTATATGGATGATTAATTATTTTGTTTCGTGCATAAGTGATTTAAGATTAAGTGATTTAAGATTAGTTCATTGTTAAGTTTGATTTATCATATTTTATTATATAGGTGAAGCTGATTTAGGGGACTGGAACTTTAATAGTCAGGTGATTAATGATGTGTCATCTGAAGATGGTTTTTTATCCACGAACTATATTCGGGCCAACACAGTATTAAAGAAATCAACTAGGATGAACAATATGCAGGCAAGTACTAATTTTAAATCTGAACAAGATTGTTTTCAAGTCTGCTATTATTTAATTGATTCATTCATTGTATGTAGACTCAGGAAAGTAAGCATGCTGCATGCTCAGGAATTGTCCCTTCTAGAAACCCACCATCAATGCATGAACAATTACATGGCATTGAAGCAAGTAAGGAAACCACAAACTTGATATTGAAGGACGGGAGAAGATATGTTACAATGAGAAATCTGGGAAAGTTTGCTTCAAGGAAGAAAAAGTGATGATGTTAATCCATTTTAGTGTAATTGAAGACTGGAGAATCATTTTGTTATGTGTCATTTTGTCCAATCATACCATCATCTCTTTTTGTGAATTTTAGCTTGTGCAATGAAAAACTGTATGAACTTCTTTTCGATGGGGAATAGATGATGGTATGATTGTTCTAGAAATTAGGTTGCTATTTGATTTTTGTTTATGAATAATGCTACCATCCTTTTCTGATTTTTGTTTATGAATAATGCTACCATCCTTTGATTTTTGTGAACCAATATAGAGAAAACAAGATCCATGTTGAATTGCTATTGAATTTGTGGTCCTTTGATTGTGTCTGAGAATTGTGGCTGGTAAGTAAATTATCAGGAGCATAATATTCCTTACATTCTTGCCTTTTGTAATTTAAACGTGTACTTTGAATCAAAATAACTAGATATACATGCAAGAAATTAGTTTTTAACCAGCTTGGAAATTTAGTACTTTTGTATTTTTAATATAATATTTCTTGTTAATTACAGATTTATTAGACTTATTTACAATTATAGTTGTTATTTGAGCTTCGTTCGGCTCGATTACATTAACGAGCAAAAAAACGAGCTCGATTCAACTCGTTAACGAGCCTAATGAAAAAAATTCAAATGAACTGAGTTCGAGCTGACTCGTTAGTAAATTGAGTATCTAACGAGCCGACTCGATAATAAATTGAGTATATAACAAGTCGAGCTCACGTGCAATTCAGTTTGTCTTACAGCTTTATTTACAACCAAAAGGATAAATGTTAAAAAAATATGCAGAAACTACCAAGTATGAATGAGACTCCTATTCAATCCTGCTTTTTTTTACCTACACAATCACAAAGTCCTCCATTATCACCACTAGTAAGCTGCTAACATGAGAAAATTGTAACTTCTAAAAAACAGGGGAATTACAAAATCTACATAATATCAACACTACAAAATCACCACAAATAACATAATAATGGTTAATTGAAACATACTACATCCATCATATTGCAAAAAAAAAAAAAAAAGTCACGAACTAATTAAAGCATATTTCATCCAAACTCCATTTTTCTCTGCATTTTTTTTTCTCTCGATCACCATACCAGCGCTCTCACGTTCTTCCTCTGTTGGGATAGAATTACACACTTAGCTCTTGAAGACATTACAGGATCTAACCACTCAAAAAAATTGCATCCACCCCCACTTCGCTGAAATCTGAAAAAAAAAAATGACGAAATTGAAGAAATAATATTGAAAATGAGTTTTTAAATTGAAGAAATAATACTGAAATCGAAACTAACCTTCCAGGTTTGGGAGGTTCTTATACGACAACTTATAGTTGTTGAATCCCGCAGTCGACAACGATGACGAAAATGGCATTCTTTGTGATATTGAAAACGAAAAAAATTAAATATGCTCCAGCCGTTTGATTTTTCTTGATTGTGAGAACTCTTATAATAATACCCACTGCCTAA
The DNA here is from genome assembly GCA_963675135.1 of Galeopsis tetrahit. Classification (NCBI taxonomy): domain Eukaryota; kingdom Viridiplantae; phylum Streptophyta; class Magnoliopsida; order Lamiales; family Lamiaceae; genus Galeopsis; species Galeopsis tetrahit. The sequence continues at coordinate 53,128,357 of OY776123.1, forward strand.
CAATCCAAGTGTAAGAAAAAAAAATCTTATTGTCCACAACTCCTAATATTATTCGCTACTTGTAGGGAATCGCCAATATCAAATATTAGGGCATAGGAAGAAGAAGACCTGCAATCTGGGAAGAAGGAGACCTGCAATCTGAAAAGAAGAAGAAATGCAATTTGAAAAGAAGAAGTCCTGCGATTTTGTGAGATGCAGGAAGAAGAACGCCTGCAATTCGCGAGGAAGAAGACCAGCGATTGTGAAATAGAAATTGAGAGCCATTTTTTTTTTACCGTGCTAATCCATCCACCCGTATTTTAATTACCTGGATCACCCGGCCCGTTTTTTAGTTACCCGGCCCGCCCATAATTAAAAATAAATTAAAAATAAAATGCCACGTGTATAATATAAAAAACTGAAAAGAAAATTAAAATGCCACGTGGCGGTTACCTGCTACGAAACCTTCGATAGCAGGTAACTGGACTAAATTCAAAATTTTATGAAACCTAATGGACTAAATTCAAAAAGTGATAATCGTGTGGACTAAAATCAAAATTGTGGTAACTTAATGGACTAGAAAAAATTTAATCCCATATTTATTTGTATGAATGTCCATTACTTCCTCCTTAATATCCATTGTGTGTCCTTTGGTTGTTCATGTACCACATTTATAGTGCACCTCTCATTTCATCTTCTCAAGCTTGTATTGAGACCTATAAATAGGGGTGCAAATGTTATAGTAATCACTTGAAGTTGAATCAAATATTTATATACTCCTTTTACATATTGTTCTCTTTTACATACAAAGTTATAAGTTTAAGTTGTTTCACAACATAATTGTAATTGTAACTAGTGTAAATTAGAAATGTTTATTGGGTTGCAGATTAAATAGGTTAAGACATTAACCGGTTCAAATTAATGGGGCTACAATAGTTGAGACACAATTTTAATCTTAGTGAGCCACCAGAGCTACGTGTGGTATGTCCAACAATCAAATGAAATAGTAAATTAAATATCTAGGTAAGAATTGGTAAATGAGGGAAAAATAAAATTTAAATGGGCTGAGTTATAACGATATCCCCAACATATTAGGAGGTGTAAGTCTTAGCCTTTTATGTATACTCCTAGTGATATTGCTCAAAAAAAAAAAAAAAAAAGGGCTGAGTTATGAGCCACTTTTTTTAATTTAATCATATAATAGCCATAGCCAAATAGTATAAATATATACTCCCTCCGTCCCGGAATAACTTGCATAGTTTGATCGACACGTTATTTAAGAAAAATGGATTTAGTGGTTGATGATGTAAGATAAAAGAGGGGTATTTTAGATAATTTGATGATGTGTAAAGTGAAATGTATGAAAAAAATGAGTGGCAAATTTGAAAATAAAATGATGTTGTGAGGTTATTAATTTTGTGGAGTATTTCCATATTAAGAGTGTGCAAGTAATTTTGAGACATCCCAATAAAGAAAGTGTGCAAGTAATCACGGGACAGAGGGAGTATTTTTTTTCAAATTGAGAATTATAACTTGAGCTGGCAGACTGGCCTTTTTAGCCCCCCACGCTAACTGATCAAGATAAAAGAAGTCCAGATTTAAACGGATCTATGGTTAATGAATCCTAACCTTGCATTTTTTAAGGTTAATTGTTCGACCCGTTTAACCCGATTCGAATAAAAATCTTTAGTGTAAATGGTGTTAAATGACATACATTTTAAATATGAGGAAGTACATTTTTTTAGAAAGGTAAAAACTACTCCCTCCGTCCCACAGGAATTTCCACACTTTCCATATATGGATGTCGTATACCAATTTGCACACTACATAAAAGGAAATATCTTCACAACCCTCACCCTTGAAATATACTCATATTTACCCATATGTCATTACTTTTTCACACTCAATCTACTTTTTACTTTACTTTATTCATAAAAGTTTACAAAACTATCCCCCAAAACATCAATCATTGCACCTTTTCTTACACATTTCTTAAAATGTGTGCCGATCAAAGGGTGCAAGTTCCTCCGGGACGGAGGGAGTACAAATCCAATTTTATGATTCTCACTATCCTTTTTAGACTGTTCAATTTTATTATTCCTTATTTGAAAATTTTACTATTCACACTACTTTATCCCCACCCACCAATCATCACTTATTTATTCAAATTTTATGATTCTCACTTTATTTATAAATAATCATTTTATCTATAAATCTATAAATGGATCCCTCCACATCCAATTAAACCCCCTACTTATCTATTTTATATATAAACTAATCAATATTCATTAAAACATGTGCGCAGAGAAATTAGCATAGCTAAAAATGTCACCATATTTGGTGACAGAAACTGACTTTTAATGTCAATAAAAAAATCCATTTACAATAAAATGATTTTTTTAGAGTAAACGTGGGTGTTAATTTAAATAATTAAGTGGTTGTTGAGGGGTGAAGATAAAATAAACGAACAAATAAAGGAAATGATCATACTTGAACCAAGACAAGATATACATTCGAATGTGACGAACGGGACACGGAGCGAATAGAATGTGATAGGACGGAGCGACCTGTTGTAGAGCACGAAAAACATGCCTATTCTTTCTAATTTTTAAAAAAAGTTAGTGGTGAAAATTGAATAATAAATAAATAATATTAAAATTATGATTATGAATTTATTTTCACTATCCTAAATAGATTAATAGTAATATAAATTTTTACATAAAATATCATACTCCCACATTAGATTTTTATTTATATATATTACCCTAAAATTTACTTAAAAAATATTTATAAAATTGAACTTATATATATTAAAACCCAATTGTATGAAACTTACCACTTTTATAAACCGTTACACATTTTAGTATGTGCAAGGATTTTATGCCTACATATTTTATGTCTTTTATATATCTTTTATATACGTTCGATTTTTCTGCCCCACTTTTCGTGTTCTATTAATATTTATTTGGTTGAATTTTTGACAAGGCGTCGCTAATATTACATATGTCAATCATCCATAATTATATGTCAATCATCCATAATTCTATGAATTAGACTAAAATGTAAAACACCAAAATTGAAAATAAAAACTACCTAACATAAAAACTAACAGAAGCAACATCAGACTTCCACCTAATTAATACTCCCTCTGTCTCTTGAAATTTTTTATACTTTCCTCCCTAATTTTCTCAAAAAAGTTTGCATACCCATAAATGAAAACAACGTCACAATCTTTACCCTCAAAATATATACACATATTTACCCATCATCACAATATATACACATATTTACACATCATGGCATTACTTTTGAGACAATACAATACGGGTGCAGGGGGAGAAAGTTGGAAGTTAAATATTACCCTTCCTTCTTTCGGCCAGGAGTCTCCTTCTTGCAGCTGGCAGCCTCCTCCAGCTCCGGCGCTTTGTGGACCGTCTCCGTTTGGTGGGTCTTCTTCTTCTGTTGTGCAACTCTTTCGAACTCTTCCGCTGTCGACGGTGCTCTCCCATCATCTTTTTCTTTCTTCCCCTGCCCCTGCCCCTGCCTGCTGCAGTATTTCTACTTACACATATTCAACAATTAATATTCATAAACTAATAATATAATAATAACATAATTTTAAAACATTTATATATATATATTTACCCTGATTGAGAAAGCTGGGAGATTTAGGCGTTTGATCCACCTAATTGATGGCTGCAGCTGCAGAGTGGCCGCAGAGTTGAGGAGGTGGAGGTGCGCAACGCCCATTTCGTCTCGGCTTTCAGTAGTGTTGGAAGAAAGATAATACACTATTGTAATGTTGACGTTGCATTTAATGTCTGCTTCCACGCGTACGTGGCAGCCCCTCAGACCTCATCCATCCATGACTCATCCCTTAACATGCAACTTAATTGCTTATTGGATAAATCATAACCCTAAATAATAAGAATTTGATTTCTCTATTCCACTTTTTGTGATTCATTGATATTTCACTCTACTAATATTTTAACACGTGTCACCCCAATATTATAGGACATTGTGATGTTTGTCAATTATCCATATAGTGAAATAAAATGTGGAACACCAAAATTGGAACAAGTGATCTCATCCGAAATAATATTCCTCTCCCTTCCATTTTTTTTATACAAATTAAGAAAAATAATTTTAGTAATGTGTTGAGGGTAAATATTAAAGAAGATTCTTATTTATTGATTACTGATTTAGTAAAATGTAATTGAAATTTAGCAAAGTGTAAAATGTAAGGCGTGAGGTAAAATGTGAGTTCCAAATGAGTGATAATTTTAAAAATAAAATGATGTTGTAAAATTATTAATTATGTGTGTTGTTATTTATATAATTATGAAACGAAATATAAGAAAAAGTGTGCAAATAATCGGAGAAAGACTGATAATATTGAATTGATCACTCTATTTAACTCTTTAACCACGTAAAAGAAATATTAAAGAACTCGAAAGGATTCAGGATGCCTTATGTTCTTGATAACTGTTGGTGAGAGTTCTTTCTTGTAAAGTTTTCGTAAGTTGTTACGAAGAACAACACCTTGTATTTATAGATGATGGTTGCAGAAACTAGCCGTTGCAAAACAAATCTTCAATGTAAGGGTTGAGATCTTCATGGATTTGATGTTTCTTTTGATTCTGGTACGACAATACCTAATAAGGCAATGTGCATTAATTGCAGATGTACGACTCTGAAGAATCTCTGAAACACTAGTCAAAGTCAACTTTATAGTTGTGTTGACATCTTCTCATTGGTCCACGTCAGCTAGGTTGTTAGACTTTTAGTCTTGTCTTATGTTGAGTCTGCCAAATGCTATCCGACATTTTCTTTGTCTTCTTATAACTGTTAGCCTTCTTTAATGCATTTTGTTATATGATCAATGAGATGAACAGTCTTCTTAGTCTTTAAGGTTTGACAAGATCTGCTCGAGTCCATATCAGTTGGCATCTTCTAGTCGGCTGATAAGGTATACAAGAACCTTTTAGTCTGATTTCAATAATGAACTCGGTGGGGTCTTCTAGTCTTTAGTCTTCTACTCTTTAAGTTTTGAACATACGCGTGTTAACCAAGAAGTGGTATCATCTGATATACATACAACTGATCCCACTGACTAAGACTTAGACTTCTATAATATCTACTAAGCTTTATATATCAGCTTAGGTAACCTATCACTAGATTACAAATTATATCTAACACTAGATTACTTGATCTTGTTTTGGTCATCAAAACTATGCATATCCTAATAATTTCCCCCTTTTTAATGATGCCAAAACTATCTAATATACCCGTCTAAGTTATCAGAACAGATAAGATAATTTTTAATCATAAAAAATGTTAGTAGCAATAAAGTAAAATATTGCTTCTGATGAAGACAATGAGATGTTGCCTAGAAGCTGAAAATAGTATGTTGGGAAATGAAATGATTTTGATTAAGATACCAAAACCCCTGGTTGATGAATGTTCAGTATAGTTGAGATGTAATATGATCAGCACAAATTTCTCAGTAAAGTTGAGTTGTGTATCAGCTTAGATGTCTCGGGATAGTTGAGACAGTCTAGTGAAATATGGCTAAGTAATAATTTCTCAGGATAGTTGAGATCTTAACTATTCAGGTTAGTTGTCCAAAAGTTGGCATGTTAGGCAGCTTAAGTATTTGTCTTAGTTAGGTCAGGGGGAACTCACTTTATGAAGACAAAGTCATTGAAGATGAAGACAATGGACAACCATGTTGAGCTGATCAAGATGAAGATAAGCACTGTCTCAAAACAAGATACATTTATGAAGTCTCTACAAGAAGCATTCAATGCAAGGCCAAAAAGCTAGAAGTTATGAACATTAAAGAACAAACAACCTAAAGTGCATTTATGAAGAATTAAAGGCAGAAGACAACAAAAGAAGATAAATGTTGTTATAGAACAATCTAATTGCAGCTGAATGTTTCAGAGGATTTAGCCAATACAACCGTTTGAAGAAGGATAGATTCTGACACAATCTACCTTGGAAAATGTGTCAAGGAGTTGACACATGCTTTCTAGGCAACTGTTCATCAACAATAAAAGTTCCAGCCACCCTACCTACTTCCTAAGGTACTGGGAACATCAAGCAAAGCAATTCAAACATGCTGCAAAAAGGGAATTAGAACGTTGGCTCCTCCAATGGTCAATTGTTCAAAAATTCTCCTATAAATACAGAAGTGATTCAAGTTGCACAAGTGTGTTCAATATCCAACAAGCACGAGAAGCATAAGCCGTTCAAGATTACAAGATACATTGCAAATTCAAGCATTATATACCAAGTTTCCTGATCACTTCTGGTTAAGACAATCTGTTATATCCTAAGGCTAGCAAGAGATATCCTACCCTTTTACATTGATCTTATTGTAAAGGATATCTCACCTAGTTGGAACCAAACCTCAAACCCAAACCTTTCAAGAGAGAAAGTAGTAGAGTTTGTTATAGAAGTGAGGAACTAAAGTCTGCTAAGAGAAAACAAAGTTTTAGTTCAGTAGAGTTGAGTACTAGGACTCAGAATTCCTAGGAATCAAGGCACTAAAGAGTAGTGTGGTTGATTAGTGCACCTTGGCACTGTAAAACAAGCTAATTCCAAGAGAGAAAAAATTTTCTTGTTAAATCAAGGAAAGTGGACGTAGGAGCTTGAGTCTCTGAACCACTATAAATTGTCTTGTTATTTACTTATTGCATAGCATCAAATTGATCACATTCATACACAACACACAAAATTGATCTTAAAAGTTATATTCTCAAAAGTGTGAAAAACTGTCATTGGACAAGTTCCCTCATAACATTGTTTTCAGAAATTAAAAGGAGTTTTATTAAGTAAAAGGGCCAACCACATTCCGCATTAAATAATTAACTTAGACAGTTGTCCAACTGATTACTTCATAGTTTTCAGTAGGTTGATTATCTAAGAAAAGTTATCATACTCAGTGAGGTTGTCAGACAACTCTCCTGATTTGCTAAAACTCATTCTGATTGTATAGTTTAGGAATTGTCCATACAACTATATATTTACCCCTGTATAAATATGTATGCATGTTCATATATATTTGTCTGGCTAGTATAAAATATTGTAATAAGTATACGAAGCTAGCCACATAATTGTTTGAAACTATCTATTTATAATTATGTTACAAGTTTAGAGAATTCAAATTTAATGAAAAAAGAATGATTTTAATGAAAACTGAACAAATTTATTCTCTTCTAATCATTTGAAATGAATGAGTTAGATAGAGATAGAGTTTATTTGGTATCATCTGTGTACTGAGAACAACTGATGATATATCTTCTAATCTACTCTTCTATTTTTGAATTTCAGCTGAATTCCCCCTTCAGCTGATAACCACTTGTTTTATTTTCTTGAACACTCGATGTGAGTATCAGCTGAGTTCCCCTTTCAACTGATACCACTTGTTGATATTTTTTTGTCACCATTTGTTGGGTTCTTCTCAGCTGATTTGAGATATCAGCTAAAAACCCTGAAGATACTTACCAGGATTGTTAATAGGCATTTGATTTCACTTGTTAATGTCATTTGTTAAATTCAAATGTATGTATAATTCATATCACTTGTTGAAAGTAATCTTTGAAGCACATAGTGGGAGGGGGGAGGGGTATGAATTATACTTATTATGAGAAAAGAGAGGGGGGGGGGTGAATGATTCTGAATAGACTTTCTAAAAATAGACTCTCTAAAATTAGTATTAAAAATACAGAAAGCATAAGAGTTATTTTGAATTAAGGATCTTTAAGAATTTCAAAGAAATTCCCCCTAAAATAGATATCTCTTTTAAATATCCCTCATCTTTAACCATTTTCTTCATTAGGATAGGACTTACCTAATAGATTAGTGTGTCTATTCAACTCATCTGAATTTGCTGTCAGGTTCGAGCTACTCCACTATCAGCTAAGTCACAGATGATGTCTTCTCAGCTGCTAACTTGGAAATATCCAGCTGTAAAAGTCCTAAGGAGAAACACAACTCTCTAAACCTCATCTAAGCTAGAGGCTTAGTGAGCATATCCGCTCTTTGGATATCAATGTGTATCTTCTCCATTCTAATATCCTTCTCCACACGATCTCTGATAAAATGATGTCTGATATGAACATGCTTACATCTAGTATGGAGAACATGATTCTGAGTAATGGTTATTGCACTGTTGCTATCACAATAAATTGGGAATTCTCTAGCAACAATGTTATAATCCAATAACTGCTGACTTAACCATAACAACTGACTACATCAACTACCAGCAGTTATATATTCGACTTCAGTAGTGGAGGTAGAAACTAGGTTTGCTTCTTGGAGAATCAACAAATCAGTTTACTTCCTAGAAACTGACAAGTGTCAGAAGTAGATTTCCTATCTATTTTGCACCCTCCAAAGTCAGAATCAGAATAGCCACTCAAATCTAGACTATCTTCTGATAGATACCACAAACCCAGATTCACTATACCTTTCAAATACCTCAGAATTCTCTTAGCTGCTTCTAGGTGACTCATGTTAGGATTGGATTAAAATCTAGCACACACACCTACAACAAAGGTTATATCTAGTCTATTAGCAGTTAGGTACATGAGAGATCCTATAAGGGCTCTATATTGGGATTGGTCTACTGACTTACCATCCTCATCTGGATCCATCTTAAAGGTTGTCATCAAGGGAACCTTACACACTTTACTTGTCTGAGCACCAAATCTGGCAATCAGATTCCTTGTATACTTAACTTGTGTAATGAATATCCCATCTTGACTTTGCTTCACTTGTAGACCTAAGAAGTAGTTCATCTCCCCCGTCATGGACATCTCAAATTTGCCTTGCATCAATTTTGAGAACTTGTCGCACATCTGCTAATTGGGTGAACCAAAGATAATATCATCTACATAGATATGTACCAATAAGATATCATCTCCTTCTTGAATCCTAAACAACGTCCTGTCAATGATTTCTTTTGTGAATCCATTATCAATCAGGAACTGAGATAGTGTATCATACCAAACTTTATGAGCCTGTTTTAGTCCATAGAGGGCTTTCTTTAAACGATATACATGGTTATTCTGTTCGAAACCAGAGGGTTGTTCGACATAGACTTCTTCCACAACTACTCCGTTTAAAAATGCACTCTTGACATCCATCTGATACACCTTAAATCTCATTTGGGACGCATAAGCAAGAAATAATCTAATAGACTCAAGACGAGCGACATGTACAAAGGTTTCATCATAATCAATCCCTTCTGATTGTGAATAACCTTTCGCAACAAGTCTAGCATTGTTCCTTATTATGGAACCATTTCCATCCATCTTTTTTTGCATACCCATTTGGTACCAATGACGTTCTGATGGTTAGGATGGTCTACGAGCTCCCATACACCGTTTCTTGTGAACTGATTGAGCTCTTCTTGCATTGCAACAATCCAATTGCTATCTTGAAGTGTTTCCTCGATGGTTGAAGGTTCCTTCAAGGAAAAAAAACAACAATAGCAAAATAGAGTTTTAGCTATATGAACTAATTGGTTAGCTTTGGGCTTTTGCCTTCTAGTCTTGACACCAGAGCTTGAATCTCCTATAATCAGATCACTTAAATGATCTCTTGTCCAAATATGCTTTCGATACGTACCAGTAGATGGGTTGACAACCTCATCTGGGGGTGTTGTGTCACTAGGGTTTTGACATTGATGTGTCTTAGTTGGTTCATCAGCTTGAGTATCATCTGTCGGATCAGCATCAGCTGTATTACCAGTATCACTAGCATCTACTATTTCTGCAGCATCAGTTGTTCCCCTACTTGAGTAGGTTTAGTATCTGTTCTAGGAGCATCATTTATTGTATTCGTATGGGATCTTGTAGTAGGTCTCCTTGGCTTGAATTGATCAACATCATCATTGTCATCATCTGAGAAGGGAATAGTGACTTCAACAGAGTCGTTATCATCTGATTCTTTCTTCTTCAGATTTAGACCTTTAAGCTTTTCAGTCAGGAGGTCTACTTTATTAGTTGTACTCTTAGAAGTAGATTCATCAAATACAACATGAGGTGTCTCTTCCACTACAAGGTTCCTCTTAATAAAGACTTTAAATGCTTTACTAACATGGGAATATCCTAAGAAAATTCCTTCATCTGATTAAGCATCGAAAGCTTTTAATTGAGATTTCCCATTGTTATGGATGAAACACTTACAACAAAAAATATGAAAATAAGATACTCTAGGTTTCCTACCATTCCAAATTTCATAGGGAGTTTTACCATGTCTTTTGTAGATCATGCTTCTGTTTTGAGTATGACAAGCTGTGTTTACTGCTTCTTCCCAAAACTTCTTTGATGTGCCAAACTCAGCTAGCATGGTACGAGCAGCTTCTTTGAGGGTTCTATTTCTCCTCTATGCTACTCCGTTTTGTTGAGGTGTGTGGGCTGAGCTTGTCTCATGCTGAATACCATTGTTAGCACAATAAGTGGTATAGAAGAGTTAAGAAACTCAACACCTTTTTCACTTTTGATTTTGACGATCGTGGAACCCTTCTGATTCTGGATCTTCTTCATCAGTTCTGGAAGTTTGGTCCTTGTCTCACTCTTCTCGAATAGAACGGTTACCCAAGTGTATTTATAATAATCATCTACAACCACTAGAGTATACCTTCTACCACTTAAAGTAGCAGGTGAGATAGGTCCAAACAGATCCATATGAATGAGTTCAAGTACTCTGCTGGTGGATGACACAGTATTGCTTTTCATGGGCACCTTCGTCTGTTTGCCCTTTTGACATGCATCACACACCTGAAGATCTTTACTAAACACTTCATTAGGCAAGTCTTTTGTGCCATAACCAACTTACTTTTTTAGATCTCTTAGCCACTAGATAAGTGTCACTAGGGCAACTCTTCCAATTAGCAACATAAATTATTCCTTCTCTGTTACCAGAAAGTAATACGCGTATACTAATCTTTTCCACAACTTTACAACCGTTAGATGAGAATTCAAAGTTATACCCTCGATCACAGAATTGCGAAATAAAAAGTAAACTGTGCTTTAAACCATCAACATAAGATACATTTGTTACCGATATGTCGCCATTGACTAAGGTTCCAATTCCTCTGATTTTACCAATGGAATTGTCACCAAAGACAACTGGTGGACCTTTCTTCTCTTTGAGGTTTGTGAGGAGGTGCTTTGATCATGTCATGTGATGTGAAGCGCCTGAATCTATGTACCATAGTTCAGCTTCTAATCCTCCCTCTTTAGTAGATCCACTCGACCTTGCAAGCAAATTATTGCTTAGGTACCCATTTTGTTTTGGGTCCTTGGGTGTTAGTATTACCCTTGGGAACCCACATACACATTGTTCTTTTGAACAATCTTTGAGCATTTTAATTTGTTCCCACATGCATCACAATACCAAACTTTTTCAACTTTTTCCTTAACTGAAGTAGTAGTAGTAGTAGTGTCAGTTGAGTGAATATCAGAAGACTTTTGCTCATGTGATAGATTAGGGTCTATCTTCTGATTTTCCTTCAGCTTGGGTGCGACAGCTGATTGCAACTAAATCTTACGTCCAGGTCTGTTAAGAATTTCAAAAGAAATTGGAGGTGCATACTTAACAGGCCTTTTGTGAGCTAGAGACAACTTCTTAGGCTTGGTTGCATTCAACTGAGACTTCTTCTGAGAAGAGGGTCTCAGCTGATCACAACCCTTCTGTTGTGTGAGCAAGAAGAAGAGTGTATTGAAATAGTTTGGGAATTTACCTCTCCCTCTTCTTTTGCCATCATGTAGTGATCATTAGAGAGAGCTTAATCTCCATTAGTTAGAAACCCTAGTTTGCAAGATGAGGGTAGATCATCATCTGAATCACTACTATCCTCATCAGCTAACATGGCCTTTCTTCTGGAGAATCTTCTCTCCCTTCTGGCTTTTAGCTCTTCACGCTCCTTGGGTGTAAGTTCTGGACATTCAACGTTAAAATGACCAGGTTTATTACAGGTATAACGTAGATCCTTACCATCCCTTGAGCTTTTGGTAGGAGTAGCATCTCTTCTGCTACTTCCTCTTCGATCAGAAGTCTCTTCTCTTCCGGAGAAACTAGGTTCCACCCTTCTACGCTCTAGAGTGCGTTTTGATCGGTCATTGGACTTATAAGATGATGATGAGCCTCCTGCATGGTTAGTACTTACCATGCTGAGATTGAAGTTTATCAAATCTCTTCATCATCAAGGCCATCTATTCTTGTAAGCTAAGATCTGATGGAATCACCTCTTCTCTCACTTTGGGTTCTTTACCAGAACGGTTAGATCACTTGGCGACTGTTGAAGCTTTAAAAGCAACAACTTTAGAAGAAGAAGGTGTCGCATGTTCGTCACCTGTCTCAGTTGCTCTATCAACATCATATTCGTGAGCTTTGAGAGTTTGAAATAAAATTTGTACAGACCACTTTTTAAAATCTTTACTCTCTTTTATAATCTAAACTTTTGTTTGTAAGATCTTAGGTAAGGCATACAATACTTTAGCGTTGACTTCGCTTTTCATGTATGTTTCAATTTCATTTAGTATTTTGGTAAAACGATTGTCCATCTGGTCGATATTCTCACCAGACAACATCTTGAAGTTGTCAAACTTCTGTACTGCCGTAATGAGCTTATTTTCCTTAATCTGATCAGTGCCTTCGCACATGATAGCTAATGTATCCCACATTTCTTTGGCAGGTTTAAGACGAATAATTTTACCAGCATATTCACTAGGAACAGAAGTGAGAATCATATGCTTAGCTATACGGTCGAGGTTGTTCTACTTTGCTTCATCAGGTGTGAGATCTGCTCTAGGCTTTGGCACTAGCTTACCAACAGGAATCTCGGGATTGTCTGTGGCTGTATTAGGAGCTATCACAATGATTGGTCCAGATACGATCACATCCCACATCAGGTCATGGATTTGGCTGAACTGAACCTCCATGCGTGCCTTCCACAAGTGATATTCATCTATGGAAAACTTAGGCAAATTACGATTGTACGAATCAGAACCCATAATGAGAAATGTATGAGTTTTATGAAAATAGGGTTTTCGAAATAGACCTGTTCAGGTGAGCTACAAGCACTTCTTCCTTAGAAGTTAAGGATTACAAATACAGTAGCTCGTTAGAACCACTGCTCTGATACCACTTGTTGGTTCCAAAACGAGTATCAATGGTGAGAAAGTCTAGGGGGGTGAATAGACTTTCTAATTTTACAAACTTTTTATGTGTTGATTAGATGAGACGAGCAGAAGAGTTATATGCTCAATCGTTTAATGCAAATATGTGATCTGATCTAGAGTGCTGGTGTGTATAGAAGATCAAGATAACAAACCTACTGATTGCTTAAATCAGTTGGTCAGTTGGAAAGCTATCTTAACAGCTATAAGTGTGGAATTGTGTAGGCCCTAAATGTTTAGACTTGTGGGTTGAATGTGTTGGTCCTGAAAGGAGTATGACACAAGTGTATTAAGGGGGAATGCACTTGTGTATTCAAATTCTTTTCTTTTCAAACAATTAGGCTATCAGGAGAGTTATCTGGACAACTTCTCTGAGTATGTATAACTTTATTCAGATTATCAAACTACTAAGAACTATGAAGTAATCAGTTGAATAACTATCCAAGTAAGTTATATGTGCGGAATTATGGTTGGACCTTTATATTTAAACTACTTTTAATTCTGAAAACCTTTCTTAACACTTAATAGTTTTCAAGGACTTGTCCCAAATCTGTTTTGTACAATTTGTGATGTATCTTTTGAAGATTAGTTTGTGCGTTGTGTATTAATGTGTTACTTGAATGAAATGACTTGAAAGTAAATAACACAGTGGTTTATAGTGGTTCAGATACTCAAACTCTTATATCCACTTTCCTGATTTAACAGCATAATTCCTTCACTTGGAATTAACTTGTTTTATAGTGCCAAGGTGCACTGATCAACCACACTACTTCTTAGTGCCTTGATCCCTAGGAATTCTGAGTCCTAGTACTCACTCAACTCGAACTAAATTATTCTTCTCTTAACAGTTCTAGTTCTTACACTTCTACAACAACTCTTCTAACTTTCCTTGAAAGGTTTAAGGGTTGAGGTTGGTTCCAACCTGGGTGAGATATCCTTTACAATAAAGTATTGTATGAAGGATAAAATATCTCTCTAAGCTTTGAATGATATTCAGAAAGGTTCAACTTAGTTGAACTGGAAGCGTTTGGAAACTTAAGAATGATGTATTCTTTGAAAGCTTGTATGCTTGTAGTTTCCATGACTAGTTGGATTCCTTGAATGGTTTCCAAACTCCAGTATTTATAGAGCAAAGTGAGGATATGTCCGTTGGAGAGACAGCCTCAAATTTTCTATTTTCATCTTCCTTGAACTTAGCATCTTGAGGACAGATTCCTTGAAAGTGACATGTCTTCATTTTGGGAAGTAAATGGCTTAGAGCTTCTTGTCTTGACTTATATGCACTCTTCCCAATGTTTGACTTGTAGATTTAGCAGTCAATCTTGAAGACATTCTTCGTGATCATTGTTCCATGATTAAGAACAACATTCCTTATCATCAGGACTGGTCTGTGCTCAAGCTTATCTTATCAGCTGACTTGACTATCAGTAGTGTTGGCCAGCTTCTTTGGTTGAGTTGGCTTTTCATCTTATCTGATCAATCTTGAGATTACTTTCTAAGTGTATTTCTTCCACATCAGTGAAGTTGATCTGATCAGCATAGTTGTCTGTTGAATTAGACTGGTTTTGAACATTTCTGATTTAGTGTGCTGATGAACTCTGCTGATCTTCTCTTCTGATTTTGATGGTGTTCTTGTCAGTAAGCTTGGTCCAATTGATGTGATCTTCTAGTATTGGACTATCAGAGAGGTTGTCTCTTCTGATCTCGCACTTCTGAATTTACTATCAGCAGTGTTGAACCTTCTGACTTTAACTTATCAGCAGGGTTGAAGTCTTCTGATTCTGAGCCTATAAGGAACTTGATTCTTGTGATCTTATAAGTTTGTGTTCCCCCTCAACTTATGCATCTAAACATCTATAAGCTGCCTAACATGTCAACTGTTCAACTAGCCTAATCTATATGTTTCAACATTCCTGAAACATACTTAGTGAATTTGACTTATCTATCTTGGCATGTCTAAAGGGGTTTTGGTATCTTAATCAAAATCTCATTGTATTCCCAATAAAATGAAAACCTTTTTACAAAATGACTTTAAAACAATGAATGATATCAGCTGATACAAGGTATCTACTGATTTATAAAACTATACTTGTGAGTTTTGAGGCTTTTTAAAACTTATGATTTTATCAAAGTATGAACAATATAAACAATATACTGTAAGTAAATAAAGTTGTAAACAACACAATATTTATAGTGGTTCGAACAACAAGTTCTACATCCACTCTCACGATCTCAATCGTGAAATTATATTCCTTGCAAATTTTATAGTCCCAAGAGAAGACTTTTGATCAAGATACACTCGCCTTGGTGTATATGGATCTACTTGTTGGTTAGAGAAAAAGTACCCTTTACAATGGTTTCTTACAAATAAAATAAAGGTATGTTGATAACCAACTCAATGTGATGAGAAGAATCACACTGGATTTTCTAAGCTCTTAATAGATATGAATCTAAGGGTTGGCTTAGGATCGGAAACTTAGAGCTAAGGATAGAAAATATTTTCTAGCTCTAAAGAACTCGATAGAATGATTTCAGAAAGCTTGGTATTCTTGAGGTCTGCTAATTTCTTGAGTTCTAACTTGTGGAGTTTTTGTAAACTGTTCCAAAAAACAAGTCTTGTATTTATAGAGGATTTGAGCTTCAAACTAGCCGTTGCATGTAATCCTTCTATATTTGGTATGAGATCTTTCTGATTTGATGTAATCCTTGTTTTCTGGTACGACATTTCCTCAAATAGGAATGTGCATTAAATGTCCATTTAATATTGTGTACGATCCTGCAAAAGATCTCTACAACCTAGTCAAAGTCAACTCAAATAGATGTGCCGTCATCTTCTCATTGGTCCACATCAGCCGAGTTGTTTGACTATCTATCTTGTCTTTTGTTTGAGTATTTCAGATTAAGTCAGACATTCTCTTTGTCTTCTTTTATCTTTGCCTCTTCTTCCAATGTGTAGCATCATTAACGAACTGCCTCTTTTTCAAGGTGCTTTCATCTTAAATGCTAAATGTCTTCTGATAAATCAGATGAACTAGACTTCAATACTCTTTAAGACTTCTTCTTGACAAGATCAGGTGAAGTTCATATCAGTTGAATGTATCTTCTGATTTATTGCAGATTATCATATATATAGCTTCTATCAGCTGATAAGGTATATAAGAACCTTCCAATCTGATTTCACTAATGAGCTTCGAGGGTCTTCTAGTCTTTAGTCATCTACTCTTCAGAGTCTTGAGTGTGCGCGTGTTTATCCAAGTGTGATATCAGCTAATATACATACAGTTCATTCACTTACTAAGACTTAGACTTCTATTTCAATACATCTAAGCTTTATAAAACAGTTTAGGTAACCTTATACTAGATTACATATTATTATACTAACACTTTCTCTACTGATTTGATTTTGGCCATCAAAACTAAACATACGAAATTACAATCAGATTAGGGGCTGGATGAATATCCCAACAATGACATTTTTTTTAAGATGGATTATTTACTTTTTGGGTTAGGGTTTACTCAAATATGAGTCTTCCGTTAAGTTGTTCCAAAATATAAAGCACTTTGATACTAAATGTACTTTTTATTTTTATTACTTCATAAGCAGCTTTTGATCCTTTTTCACAAATTTTGTGAACTCCTCCATGCTTGCTTTGGCCTTTTGTACATCAGTAGAGATGGTCTGCAGCCAAGATTCAACTCCACTGATCCTTGCTTCAATGGTGGGCAACACCACATCTTCAGAACCTATCAACCTCATCTCCACTGATCCTTGCTTCAATGGTGTGTGCATGAGCTTTTTCCACTTGTTGGGCCAAAGTGTCCAACTTTGCTGAATGGACTTCCAATGCAGCATTGGCAAGTTTGAACGTTGATAAGTCCTCATCAGCCTGGACAGGAGCATCTGTGAATTCATCTGCAACAAATATTTGGTCAAGGGTAATACCTGTAGTATCGGCAAAGAAAAACTTGTTAGTGAAATCTCCCTCAACACCCTCAAAATCTTTTTCATAAAGCTCTGATTCATCAGTAGCTTTCTCCTCATTTTCAACTATTTTCTTTTCACCATCTGTTTCATAGATAATCTCACAATCATGAAGATCAGGCCTCCTTTCACCAAGGGATTCTTAAAGTTCAAATTTGACTTGAAGAATAATCTGACCTTCCTCACTTATACCTCCCTCTCCCTCTTTGTTTGGTGCGCTCACAGCCTTAGTGATTTCTACTTCACTCTCACCATCATCTCCCTTTGTTTTTTCAGTACTAATTTCCTTTTCAACACCACCAGATCATAAACCTGACTTCTCTACATCCTCACAAGGATCCATAGAGAGCAGTTGTTGGGAGATCACAGTGCTTGGGCATTCCAAGGCCACTGAGTCATCCTGAATGACTAAAAGTTGGTCAGTGTCCAACTTCCCTGACACTGATGAGGTTTTAGCCAAACTATCTTCTCCAATGGAAGTCTCAGCATCATCAGCTGTGCCTCAGGCTCAATTGAACAATCCTTGGCTGATGCATCTTTGACTGTGTTACCATCAGTGGTCAACACCTCTAAATTATTAGAGTCCTTTGCACCTTCTTAAGGTAAAGCATGTACCTCAACATTTTGAGAGCCAGGGGACTTGGTATTGAGTGAATCATCATCATCATCATCATCATCATCATCATCATCATTAGAACTGCTATCAGGGTGCTTGATCCCTTTGGCTATTCTCTCTTTTTCTTCAACAATCTTTTTCTCCACCAAAGTGGCAAAAACAGCTTCATCAGTTAGGAATCTTGTCTTCTGAACACCAGTAAAGTGTAAAAGTCTGTTTTCTTCCATTTGCCACCATCTTGCACCCTTGTCTTGGATAACTTGTGTAATTTCCATGGTTGTTTTATCTTTAACTTCCACCAAGGCTTTGAGATCATGAAATTGCTTCTGCAGTCTTGGAAACTCAGGCAAGTTGGGATACAAACTGTCCACATTGGCTCTAGCTACTCCTCTGAGCATACCTTCTTAATTATACTCCTCCTCATCATCATATTGATGACTTTGGGTTATAGGAGAGTTGGCCTTTGTTTCAGGAGGGTTGGTTTCATGATTGGGTTCAGGGACATTGGGCTCTGAAAGGGTGGATTCAGGTGCTTTTGGGAGCAATGTTCCTGAAGGTTCTTAAGTCTAGGGGTAGGTTCCATCATAGCATCCTAAAGAAATCTTGAATAAGAAAGCAAATATGCATCCAAAGGAGATTTCAACCTAGACTCATCTACTGCAATGTCAGCCAAGATGTCTATAGAACCTCTTTGAGCAGTTCCTACTGGATAATATCTCTTTGCAAGATCTAAAGGAATGATAGGTTAGTTTTCTGGGGTTTTATGGGTATTAGGGGAGTTGGGCTCAAAAGGCTGGTTTTCAGGAAGTTTGGATTCTGGGGTTCTAGAATTAGGAGAGTTGGTTTTTGATCTGGATTTTGATCCTGATCTGCTTGCTGCTATGCTCTCCTTGATCACTTTCTTCACGGTCTCCTCTTCCTTCAAACTTTGCATTTTTGCAGAACTTTTTACTCTTCTCTTGCTTGGCCTTGAGCTTTCAACCTCCTCTTGGACAACTTCCATGTCCCTCTTGTTTGAGGCATATACATTTTTGCTCTTCTTTACAACCATGGGAAACTTCTCCCTTAACTCTTCTGAGTCAGATGGCACATCTACACATTCTTCAGCAACTTTTTCCAATTCTGCTGAAGTGTCAGTTTCTTCCTCAGAAAGGACCTAAGTCATTCTCCTTGTTTTGACAGTCCTTGCCGTTCTCCTAGGCTTCAACTTTGGCTTCTGCTCCTCCTCTTCAGCAGATTTGGCCACCATCATTTTCCTCTTCTCAGTTTTCTTAGATAATTTTCTGAAAAGAATCTTTTGGGCTGGTAGAGGTTTGACAAATGTTTGCATCTGAGAGTAGTGAGAAAACCTTTCAATCAGGAGACTTGCCCTTGTGCAACATCCCAGTTTGCTTTCCATCACTACTTTGAAGTGAGCCTTCACTCTGAACTTGGCTTTCTCCTTCATCATTTCTCCCATTATGAAATCTCTCCAGTTGAACCTTATGCCTTTCTCACTGGCATCAATAACAGCAGCCATGATTCTCAACCTCGGAAGACTTACTTGCTCTAAGCTTCCAGTGTTACTAAGAATACTCTTAGTAACCACCTCAAAAAAGTTTGAAACACAGGTTTCAATGTATTCTTGTGTTGAGCAGAGATGAGAGGTGCTGGATTGATGAGCCATTCATCTGCAATTTCTTGTTCAAGGCCTGCTCCATAATTTTCTACATTCCTTCTTTTTGAAGGCAGTCCAAAAACAGCCTCAAGATCTTCTTCCGAGAAGATGATGGAATGAGCACTTTCCCCCTCCTGATCTTCATCAACATAAGTGAGCCTGGTTTGAACTTCTCCACCAGTGGTTTTGCCCTTCCACTTGAGAAATGCAAAGAACTCAGCCATATACTATTCTAGGCAAGAACTGGGCTTAGTTTCCACAAACTTTTGAAGGCCTGCCCTTTTCAACCATCTCAACACTGGAGTAACCTCTGGTAACTCAGTTTCAAAAGAGATTATGGGCTCAAATGTGAGGTTGTTCTTGTGGCTTAGATATGAGATATCAATATCCAGCTTCTCATCAGAGAAGTTGACAAACTTGTCTTGTCTAACTTTGGGTGCCATTGATGAGTGTAGAAAGCTTGGGAGTGTTTGAGAATTCTTGGTAAGAATTTGAGAGTTGTAATGTGCGTGAGAAAGAATGAAATGGATTAGGGCTTCTTAAGACTTGTGAATATTCCAAAAGTAATGTTTATCATTGAGTTAGTGAGTCTTAAGGCAATTCAAAGGTTGATATTTTGGGAAATCAAAAGTGGACGGCCAGGATTGATTCAGGAGAGTTGGTCATCAGATGATCCAACGGCTCAGATTTGAATTTAAGGCAATGAAACAGTTTTATCAAATCGTGGGAATAGAAGTTAAGATAGTTTAATGTTTGTGGAAGTTATCAAGGTAGATTGTGGGCTAAAAGTTTAATGCAAATAAGAATTAAATCTTTTGCATTAAATGCTCGAAAGGGACTTTTTGGGTAGGGGAGAAATTAAATCTTTGTAAAGGTAATGGCTTGAAAAGGAATGAGACAGCCATCGCAATAGGCAATGATTACCCAAAATAGGTGCTTATCATCCCTAGATTTTGTGAGTGATAGTTATTTCAGCTTATCTGGCCCCACATGGACAACTACCCTGACCCAAAACACCTGAAGTGGGCCCAGAACAATAAATTGGTGTGCCCAACTTCTCTGAACATTTTTGGGTCATCTCCACTGATCTAAAGTGGACTTTAATTTTGTCAGAGGTGTTTCTTGCCCAAGTCTCCTGAAGAACATTACATGTTCCCCCTTACTCCTTGAACTCCTTTGGACTTAACTGGCCATCTTCCCTGGATCAAGAAGTCCCAACTCTGCTGAAAGTTCCATAAATCTTGCTTCAGCTAGAGGCTTGGTTAATATATCAGCTTTTTGGTGATTTGTGTGAATTTTCACCAGTTTGATGTCCTTCTTCATCACATGATCCCTTATGAAGTGATGTTTGATGTTCACATGCTTGCATCTTGTGTGCAATGCTGGATTTTGTGAGATGGCTATTGCACTGTTGTTGTCACAGAATATTGGCACTTCAGGGGAGTTGACGTTGTAGTCTCTGAGCTGTTGTCTCAACCATAAGATTTGAGCACAACAACTTCCAGCTACAACATATTCAGCTTCAGTAGTTGAAGTTGTCACAGTGTTCTGTTTCTTTGAGAATCAAGAGATGAGCTTGCTTCCCAAGAATTGACATGTTCCAGAGGTGGACTTCCTATCAATTCTACATCCTCCATAGTCAGCATCTGAGTAGCCAGTGAGCTCTATGTTGTCATCTGATGGATACCAAAGGCCTACATTTTCAGTGCCTTTGAGATATCTTAATATCCTTTTTTCATCTTCTAGACGACTTTTCTTTGGGTTGGCTTGGAACCTTGCACATACACCTACTGCAAAGGTGATGTCAGGTCTACTGGCTGTGAGATACAAGAGAGATCCAATAATCCCACTGTATTCAGTAGAGTTGGTTGAAACTCCACTCTCATCTGAATCCATCTTTCAGTTGGTGTTCATAGGGATTCTCACTGTTTTGCTAGTTGAACATCCAAACTTTTTGATCATCTCTCTTGTGTACTTGGCTTGGTTGATGTAGATTCCTTCTTTGGATTACTTGACTTGAAGTCCCAAGAAGAAATTCATCAGCCCCATCATTGACATCTCAAATTTGCTTTGCATGAGCTTTGAGAATTTTTCACAAAGCTTCTCATTTGGGGATCCAAATATGATATCATCCACATATATTTGGACAAGCAAGATGGCATCTTCTTCACAAATTCTGAATAAGGTTCTTTCTACTGTCCCTTTGACAAAACCATGATTTAACAGAAATTGTGACAAGGTGTCATACTAAGCTCTTGGAGCTTTCTTAAGTCCATAAAGGGCTTTCTTGAGTCTGTACACCTTATCTCCTTCTTCAAACCCTGGGGGTTGTTCCGCATAGACTTCTTCTTTGAGCACAGCATTCAGAAAAGCACTCTTGACATCCATTTGATAGACTTTGAACCTCTTATGGGCAGCGTATGCTAGGAATAGCCTCATAGCTTCAAGTATTGCCACAGGTGCAAAAGTCTCATCATAGTCTATGCCTTCTGATTGACAATAACCTTTGGCCACCAATCTGGCCTTGTTTCTGACTATCACATCATTCTCATTCTTCTTGTTCTTGAACACCCACTTTGTTACAATAACATCTTGATGTGATGGCCTGTCAACCAGTTCCCAAACATCATTTCTTGTAAACTAGTTTAGCTCTTCTTGCATGGTTGTGATCCAGTTTTCATCTTGAAGTGCTACTTCAATGTCATGGGGATCCCGTTCTGATAAGAAAAACCAAAACAAAGCACTTTCACCATGAAACCTTCTAGTTTTGACTCCAACACATGGGTTTCTAAGTATCAGGCTAGTTGGGTAGTCAAATAACCATCTCCTTCTATGCCTAATCCCTTCAGTACAGTTGTCCTCTACTGAGGTTGAGTCACTAGGATCATAGAATTCAGGAAAGTTTAATGAAGGATCAAGTTCAGGATCATATTCAAGAGAGTTGGCATCAATGTCAGGGACATTGAGATTTTCAACATTATTAGTCCCCCCTCGAATAGTGGATCCATTAACTACCTCAGTAGAGCCTTCTTCTTCATTGGTAGTTGTTACCTGATTATGAACTGGGATTGGGTCAGTCAGTTCATCATTTCCTTCAGTGGGGTTTGCTTCAGGTAGATTGCCTTCAGAAGAGTTTTCTACTGTGATGATTTCAGAAAGATTGGGCTGGACAACTTCAGTGAATAGAGTATCTTTGTCTTTTAAACTCAATCTGGTTGATCTTTGTGTGATGTCATCCAATTCCAAGATTTTATCCCTGTTCTCAAAAGTAGTTTCATCAAACACAACATGAGGCATTTCTTCCACAAGAAGGGATTTACAATTGTAAACTCTGAAAGCTCTACTGATTTGGGAATATCCAAGAAATATCCCCTCATCAACTTTGTTGTAAAAAGCTTTCAATTGTTCTTTCCCATTGTTGTGAATGAAACACTTACAACCAAATATGTGAAAATAAGATACTTTAGGCAATCTTCATTTCCAGAGTTCATATGGTGTCTTTCCTTGGCCTTTTGTAATTAGCCATCTATTCTGAGTATAACATGCAGTGTTTATAGCTTCAACCTAAAATCTCTTAGGCAGTTTTGATTCAACAATTAAGGTTCTAGCAGCCTCTTTTAAGAGTTATATTTCTTCTTTCAGCTACTCCATTCTGTTGAGGTGTTCTAGCAGCTGAAGTTTCATAGGTTATTCCAATTTCTATGCAATACTCATTAATATAAGAACTTATGAACTCAGTGCCTTTATCAGATCTGATCTTGATGATATTAAAGGTTTTCTCATTTGCCAATCTCTTCATTAGCTTAGGGAGTTTTACTTGTGTTTCCTTCTTATTAAGGAGAAATACTACCCAATTAAATCTAGAGAAGTCATCTACTACAACCAATATATACTTTCTTCCATTAATACTAGCAGGGGTAATTGGTCCAAACAAGTCCATATGTAATAATTGAAGTACACTGTCAGTAGAGATGGCTGGTTTGCCTTTAAATGAAGCTTTTATTTGTTTTCCTTCTTGACATGGTTGACACACATGTTCTTTTATGAAAACTTCATTAGGTAGTCCTTTCACTAAAGCATTTCTTGTTAATTTGTTCATAAATTTAAAGTTCAGGTGGTTTAGCCTTTTATGCCATAACCAACTCTGCTCATTTGAGCTTTTAACAATGAAACATGTAGCATCAGTAGAAAGGTTCCAGTCAGCAAAGTATACATTCC
This sequence comes from Galeopsis tetrahit, assembly GCA_963675135.1. Classification (NCBI taxonomy): domain Eukaryota; kingdom Viridiplantae; phylum Streptophyta; class Magnoliopsida; order Lamiales; family Lamiaceae; genus Galeopsis; species Galeopsis tetrahit. The sequence continues at coordinate 53,152,005 of OY776123.1, forward strand.
CTTTTCTTGTTCCAGTCAGTAGAGTTTGTTGAGTTGTTTTATCTTTAATTAAACATTTATCACTTGAGAACTCAACATTATATCCTTTGTCACAGAATTGACTTATGCTTAGCAAATTATACTTGAGACCAGACACATATGATACATTGGTTACCTTAACATTACCAATGATTAAGGTACCATAACCTTTAGTAGTGGCTTGTGAGCTGTCTCCAAATGTGACATTAGGACCTTCTTGTTAAGTGAATTCAGTGAGGAGTGATTTGTTTCCAGTCATGTGTCTTGAACATCCACTGTCCAAGTACTATTCTGTCTTTTTGTTCAGACTCCTCATCTTCTTGTGGTCCTTTAGTACATGCAAAGATCAAGCTTTAGGTACCCTTTGAATTTTGGGTCCTGAGAGGTTAGCTATACCTTTACGAACCCAAACTTACCTAATAACCCTGATTGATTCAAGGTGGCTAAGTTGTTTTCCTCTTTCATCAACATACACAATTTTTCCCTTAAATGCCTTTGGGAGAGAATGTGTGGATGTGTGTACCCTGTTAGTATCGGGAGAGTTGACATTTCTCCTGACCTTACGAGGCGTTTGTGTAGCTTGATGAAATCTTTGAGGATGGGCATTAAGATGACCTTTACCCTTTTGTATGAAGGGTTTTGGTTGCCTCATTTTATTGTGCCCTTCAGGAGAGTTGGTCCTAGGTCTGTTCAGTTGAGGTTGCCTCATGAGAGTTGGCCTAGGCTGAACATACTTTGGACAACCTCTCTGAATGTTGTTCAGATGAGTTGCCCTTCCACTGGGTCTACTCTGCTGAACACCATTTCTCTTGTAATCAGAGACTTTGGCCATTTCCTTAGGTATGGGCCTTGGTCTTTGGATTACTTGAGTGGGCACATCAATCATTTTTCTCTTTCCTTTGTTCAGTGGCTGAATTAATTCATTTTCAGCTTGTTGTGCCACTGATTTAACAAAGATTCTCTTAGTGTTACTTGTTGAAATAACACTAAGACAGGGTGAAGATTCGAATGGATCATAACCAAGTCCACTCTTTTGAGCCATATGTCTTTGGAAGCTTTGAATTTCCTCTATTGCTTTAGAGGATTTGTTCATAGCAGACATCTTATTTTTCAGGCTCTCTTCACTTAATTTAAGAACATCGTATTCATGAGAGAGATTTTCAAATTTAGCTTGAAGAATTTTGAGCTCAAAATCTCTTCTCTTCTGAATAAGTAGTTGCTCATCAATCTGCTTTTGTTGGTCAACTATCCTGAGAGAGGCTTCATCAAGTTCTCTCAAGACTTGTTGATACAACTCAGTAGACTTGATGTCAACTACAAATCCAGCTTTAGAGAGTTTTGCAATTTCAAAATATAATGTTTCATTTTCTCTCTCACATTTATCATGAAGTTCTTGTAGTCTAGTGAAATCTTCCATCAACTTTCTAAAGGATAGTTTCAGGTTGACATTCACTAGCTTCTAGTGAGTGAATTGACGATGAACTAGATAAAGAACATACCTCATCATCTTCAATAGCCATGTTGCACATATCATCATCATCAATGTTAGAGAACAATCCATCATCAGAGGAGTTGAAGCTTTCATCACTTTGAGACTCATCACCAGCTACCATGGCTTTTCTGTTGTTAAGCCTTCTATCTCTTTTATCTTGCCTCTCTTTCCTCTCTTTAAAGCTGAGCTCAGGGCAGTCATATTGGAAATGCCCTTTCTTTTGGCAGCTGTAGCACAGGTCTTCATCGTCATCTTTCTTGGATTCTTCTTTCCTTCTAGATGATGAAGGTTCAACTCTGCTGGACTTTCTTCAGGCTTTTTGTCCTCAGCCTTGGCTTCAGGAGAGTTGTACCTTCTCCTGACCTTGTTGTCTTGGTAGAATTTTTTGTATCTACCAAATCTTGAGTTGGGTTTTTCAAATCTTCTAGCCATGAGGGCTAGCTCTTCCTTCATTTCAGTTTTAGAAACTGACTTTGATGATCTTGGAGTGGTCTACATTTCAGGCTCAGCAGCTTTGGCTTAGAAGGCCACTCCTTTGGTTGGTAATGAAGGTTCCTCAGTTGGCTTTCTTCTGTTTAGATCAAACTCATAGGCTTTAAGTTCTGAGAAGACTTGTTGCATGGGCATGGTAGAGAGATCCTTGGTGTTCTGCATCATTACAGAGTATACATCCCACTTTGGAGTGAGACTTTTTAGAATTTTGAGTGCCACCTCTCTCTTGGAGTAGACCTTGCCCATTGAGTTTATCTCATTCGTTATATCTGTGAATCTACCAGCAAATTTGTCAATGGACTCATTTGATTCCATTGTGAATTGTTCACATTTCTGCATAGCAACTTGGAGCTTGTTCTCCTTGATTTTGTCAGTACCCTCACACATTTCTGCTAGAGTATCCCATTGTGCAGTGGTAGACTCTCCTCATTACAGCATCTGGAATGGTCTGATAGAGAGTGTTCATGGCCAAATAGTTGAGATTGTGCCTCCTTCTCTCTTCAACAGTGAAGTCATCTTCATCTTTAGGGAACTCCTGCCTTGGATCAGCTTTTTGTGCAGCTGTCACTTTGGGGTTTGGCTTAGTGAAGGTCAATGGTCCCTTTGTGATGACTCTTAGCATCTCATCATGAAGACAGACAAGATGAGCTCTCATCCTGATCTTCCAGAAATCATAGTTCTCAATTGAGAACATTGGTAGCTTGTGATGAGATATATGGTTAACTGAGTTTGGAGCCATGTTGTTGATAGTCTCCACAGCATCTCCAGGCACTGCATTGTTAGGAGCATACTTCCAGATATATGTAATTAAGCACAGAGTATGAATGAAGGTTTTTCAGAAAGATCAGTTCAGTGACCACACTAGAAATTGGTTTTGAAAATCAAAATGGATTTTCAGAAGCAGTGGTCTTGAACCCCTGCTCTGATACCACTTGTTGGTCCTGAAAGGTGTACGTCACAAGTGTATGGGGGGGGGGGGGAATGCACTTGTGTATGCAAATTCTTTTCTTTTCAAACAATCAAGCTATTAGGAGAGTTGTCTGTACAACTTCTCTGAGTATGTATAACTTTGTTCAGATAATCAAACTACTGAGAACTATGAAGTAATCGGATGAATAACTATCTAATTAAGTTATATGTGCATAATTATGGTTGGCCCTTTATATTTAAACTCCTTTTAATTCTGAAAACCTTTCTTAACACTTAATAGTTTTTAGGGGACTTGTCCCAAATCTGTTTTGACAGTTTGTGGTGTATATCTTTTAAAGATTAGTTTGTGTCTTGTGAATTAATGTGTTACTTGAATGAAATGACTTGAAAGTAAATAACACAGTGGTTTGTAGTGGTTCAGAGACTCAAGCTCCTACATCCACTTCACTGATTTAACATGATAATTCCTTCAGTTGGAATTAACTTGTTTTATAGTGCCAAGGTGCACTGAGCAACCACACTACTCCTTAGTGCCTTGATCCCTAGGAACTCTGAGTCCTAGTACTCACTCAACTCGAACTAAATTGTTCTTCTCTTAACAGTTCTAGTTTTTACACTTCTACAACAACTCTTCTAACTTTCCTTGAAGGGTTTAAGGGTTGAAGTTGGTTCCAACTAGGGTGAGATATCATTTACAATGAAGTACTGTATGAAGGATAGAATATCTCTCTAAGCTTTGAATGATTTTTAGAAAGGTTCAACTTAGTTGAACTGGAAGTGTTTGGAAACTTAAGAATGATGTATTCTTTGAAAGCTTGAAGGCTTGTATGCTTGTAGTTTCCTTGACTAGTTGGATGCCTTGAATAGTTTCCAAACTCCAGTATTTATAAAGCAAAGTGAGGATATGTCTGTTGGAGAGACAGCCTCAAATTGTCTATTTTCATCTTCCTTGAACTTAACATCTTGAGGACAGATTCCTTGAAAGTGACATGTCTTCATTTTGGGAAGTAAATGGCTTAGAGCTTCTTGTCTTGACTTATATGCACTCTTCCCAATGTTTAACTTGTAGATTCAGCAGTCAATCATGAAGACATTCTTCCTGATCATTGTTCCATGATTAAGGACAACATTCCTTATCATCAGGACTGATTTGTGCTCAAGCTTATCTTATCAGTAGTGTTGGCTAGCTTCTTCGGTTGAATTGGCTTCTCATCTTCACTAATCAATCTTGAGATTACGTTCTAAGTGTATTTCTTCCACATTAGTGAAGTTGATCTGATCAGCATAGTTGTCTGTTGAATTAGACTGGTTTTGAACATTTCTGATTTAGTGTGTTGATGAACTCTGCTGATCTTCTCTTCTGATTTTGATAGTGTTCTTGTAAGTAAGCTTGGTCCAATTGATGTGATCTTCTAGTATTGGACTATCAGAGAAGTTGTCTCTTCTGATCTCACACTTCTGAATTTACTATCAGCAGTGTTGAACCTTCTGACTTTAACTTATCAGTAGGGTTGAAGTCTTCTGATTCTGAGCCTTTAAGGAACTTGATTCTTGTGATCTTATAAGCTTGTGTTCCCCCTCAACTTATGCATCTAAACATCTATAAGCTGCCTAACATGTCAACTGTTCAACTAGCCTGATCTATATGTTCCAACATTCCTGAAACATACTTAGTGAATTTGACTTATCTATCTTGGCATGTCTAAATGGGTTTTGGTATCTTAATTAAAATCTCATTTTATTCCCAATAGAATTAAAACCTTTTTAAAGAATGACTTTAAAACAATGAATGATATCAGCTGATACAAGGTATGTGCTGATTTATAAAACTATACTTGTGAGTTTTGACTATTTTGAAAACTTATGATTTTATCAAAGTATGAACAATATAAACAATATACTGTAAGTAAATAAAATTGTAAAAAACACAATATTTATTGGTTTGAACAACAAGTTCTACGTCCACTCTCACGGTCTCAATCGTGAAATTATATTCCTTGCAAACTTTATAGTCCCAAGAGAAGACTTTTGATCAAGATACACTCGCCTTGATGTATACGGATCTACTTGTTGGTTAGAGAACAAGTACCCTTTACAATGGTTTCTTACAAATAAAATAAAGGTATGTTGATAACCAACTCAATGTGATGAGAAGAATCACACTGGATTTTCTAAGCTCTTAATAGATATGAATCTAAGGGTTGGCTTAGAATCGGAAACTTAGAGCTAAGGATAGAAAATATTTTCTAGCTCTAAAGAACTCGATAGAATGATTTCAGAAAGGTTGGTATTCTTGAGGTTTGCTAATTTCTTCAGTTCTAACTTGTGGAGTTTCTGTAAATTGTTCCAAAAAAAAAGTCTTTTATTTATAGAGGATTTGAGCTTCAAACTAGCCGTTGGTGAGAAACTAGTTGTTGCATTCAATCCTTCTATATTTGGTATGAGATCTTTCTGATTTGATGTAATCCTTATTTTCTAGTACGACATTTCCTTAAATAGGAATGTGCATTAAATGTCCATTTAATGTTGTGTACGATCCTGCAAAAGATCTCTACAACCTAGTCCAAGTCAACTCAAATAGATGTGTTGTCATCTTCTCATTGGTCCACATCAGCCAAGTTGTTTGACGAATTCCGACATTCTCTTTCTCTTATGTTATCTTTGCCTCTTCTTCCAATGTGTAGCATCATTAATGAACTGCCTCTTCTTCAAGGTGCTTTCATCTTAAATGCTCACTGTCATCTGATAAATCAGATGAACTAGACTTCAATGCTCTTTAAGGCTTCTTCTTGACAAGATCAGGTGAAGCTCATATCGGCTGAATGCATCTTCTGATTTGTTGCAGATTATCATATATATAACTTCTATCAGCTGATAAGGTATACAAGAACCTTTCAATCTGATTTCACTAATGATCGAGGGTCTTCTAGTCTTTAGTCATCTTCTCTTCAGAGTCTTGAGCGTGCGCGTGTTTATCCAAGTGTGATATCTGTTAATATACATACAGTTCATCCACTTACTAAGACTTAGACTTCTAGTTCAATACATCTAAGCTTTATAAAACAGTTTAAGTAACTTTATACTAGATTACATATTATTATACTAACTCTTTCTCTACTGATTTGATTTTGGCCATCAAAACTAAACATATGAAATTACAATCAGATTAGGGGCTGGATGAATATCCCAATAATGATATTTTTTTAAGATGGATTATTTACTTTTTGGGTTAGGGTTTACTCAAATATGAGTCTTCCGTTAAGTTGTTCCAAAATTTAAAGCACTTTGATAATAAAGTACCTTTTATTATTATTACTTTTTTATATTTAATAAAAAATATTTATTTATTTCTTCATCGTTATAATTAACTTATTAGAAACTAAAATTTAATATATATATATTTTTAAAGGTACATTATCTTTTAGGCTTTTTAAGTTTATAGTTGGTAGTTCAGTTCGCATTAATTATGAGTCTTCTTCTTTTACATGTGTCATAACTAAGACCATTATTAACATACATTTTTATGATTGTTTTTAATTTTTTTTTATATAATACTCCATTTAATAGTTTATATTTCTATTATTCATTTTTTCAATTTTGTTATTGCAGACTGTACCGTATGTCTTTTGGAGTACCTACTTGAATGATGTACCAACTTTATCTATTGTTGTCTTAATAGTTGGTTAAAAGGAATGAAAAGTTATTTTGAAGAAAGAAGATAAAAATTTGCATTTTCAGAGTGGTTGCAAATGTATGTTTCATGTTGTTGATGATTTTTTGTTGAAGTTTAATGTTTCTTTTAATAATTAGTTTTTTTGTTTTGTTTTGGAATATAAAGTTATACTTTTACTTTATAAAACACTTTTATTATATATTGTAATGAAAATTTACATTATGAATGCACATTTTCTTTTAGTATCAAGTTTTATATTAGTTTTTTATTTTCATAATAATGCAATTTTCATGTTTAATTTATATATTAAATATTAATTGTATTTTTTCAATAAATTATATATTGTTGTTTAATTTATTTCTAAATTTGTTCTCACATAATATATACGTTTATAATTTTTTTAAAATTTGATTTAGAAATATTTTTATTTTATATAAAAAAACTAATGTGAGTGGCTCGTTGTATCTAAATGATTTTTTTTTTTAAATTAGCGATTGACCAAATCAAATTTATTACCATTGTATAGGATGAATTTAGGGTTTTTTATTAGATTATTGTATATTAAATAAACAATTTTAAAATTACGGTAATAATAAAAAGTTTTTTTTTTATTGTAAAACGTTGTGGGGCGACGCGTTTCTGTATAAAAACGCTAGACCCCCACGCGTTTCTGTACAAATTTCATCTGCTTTTTTTTTTTTTCACTTTAACCCCAAAACGCGTTGGGGCCGAGCGTTTTGGGGTTTAATTGTAATTCTAACGAAGCTCGGGTACAAATGGGGTACAAACAAAATAAAACAGAATATAAAAATGGGGAAACGCTCAGCGCCCAAGCGTTTCCTTTTTTTTTTTTTTCATTTACTTAATGCATGAAATTACTTTCTTAATTAAAAAAAAATATTAAAAAATAAAAAGCCTGGCCCAAGAGCGTTTCTTTTCTTTTGTTTATGTGACATACATATCATATACATATAAATATGCGTGTCATACTTATATATATTACTCCCTCCATCTTTTAATAAGTGTCACTTTGGCATTTTTCAACAAATTAAGATTATAAAGTGTGGTCCATATTACCCTTAATTAATTATAGCTAATTTTGATATAGAAATTTTGTTTGATAAAGAATGTGGTCAAGAATGTAGCTATTATTCATAAACCAAATTAATTTTGGTATAAACAATGTTTATGGAATTTATTTATGAACAATATATATGGTAGATGAATAAGGGCAAAATAGTCAAAATTAAAGAAAAAAACTCAGAATGACACTTATTTTAAAATTAGTTAAAAAGCCAAAGTGACACTTAATAAAAAACGGAGGGAGTATATGATTATATTTGTAATGTTTATATAATATATATTTATATAATATATAGTACAATATATGCTTATATATATGCTGTTTGTTTTAGTTTTATTTATTTATTAAATATAAAAATCTTCATATAATTAAAAAATTAAGAAGTAAAATTTAAATTTAAGATTGAACGAAGAAATAAAAATACATGATTAATTCAAATTAGATGTTTGGTACACCTTCATAACCTTCATAGATGAGACTATTACAAAAAAAAAAAAAAACCCTTAAGAACAAGTTTTAAGAGTCTCGGTTGATGACTAGTTATCAAAATTATTCAATAACCCTGCATCAACTGAGACTCTTTCCAGTGAAGTGCATCAATGTAGTCATCCAATTCGTCCAGTTGGTTCGAGCAAAGCAACAACTTCAGAGATAATTAAGCGTGTACGTCGTCCAAATTTAAAATAAAAACTTGTTCTTAAGGGTTTTTTTTTTTTTTTTTCTTCTTCTTCGTTCAATCTTAAATTTAAATTTCACTTCTTAAATTTTTAATTATATGAAATTTTTTATATTTAATAAATAAATAAAACTAAAACAAACAGCATATATATAAACATATATTGGACTATATATTATATAAATATATATTATATAAACATTACAAATATAATCATATAATATATATAAGTATGACACGCATGTTTATATGTATATGATATGTTTGTCACATAAACAAAAGAAAAGAAACGCTCTTGGGCCAGGCGTTTTCTTTTTTAATATTTTTTTTAATTAAGAAAGTAAATTCATGCTTTAAGTAAATGAAAAAAAAAAAAAAAAAGGGAAACGCTTGGGGGCTGAGCGTTTCCCCATTTTTATATTCTGTTTTATTCTGTTTGTACCCCATTTGTACCCCAGCTTCGTTAGAATTACAATTAAACCCCAAAACGCTCGGCCCCAACGCATTTTGGGTGAAAGTGAAATAAAAAAAAAAGCAGATGGAATTTGTACAGAAACGCGTGGGGGCCTAGCGTTTTTATACAGAAACCCGTCGCCCCACAGCGTTTTACAATAAAAAAAAAAAAAAACTTTTTATTATTACCGTAATTTTAAAATTGTTTATTTAATATACAATAATCTAATAAAAAACCAGATGAATTTATTACCTTTTCTATTTAAAAAAATATATTAAATGGACGAAAATAATATTTAAGTTTAATTTATAAATTGTAATTATATTAATAATCTATTTTTTTGTATTTCCTTTCATTTAGATTTTCGCATTTAAAAAAAGAGGTGTAATACTAAAATACCACAATTCTTTTTATGGAAGTCGAAAACTAGAGAGTGAGTTAAAATGAAGAGAGGGTTCTCAATCATACTTATTTTACGTTCCTCCTGGTTCTAGTGAGGCGCATTACTTGAGGATACTCTTTAATTTAGTTCGTGGACCTACATCTTATGATGATCTGAAAAATTCAATGAAGTAATTCATTCAACATTTCGAAAAGTTTGTTTTGCTAGATGCACGAGGGTATGTTGATGGTATGGAGAAGGTTAGCCTTTGGGCTTCAGCATCTTCAATGAGATCTTTACTTGTTACGCTACTAACATCAGGTTCGTTGGGACGACTTTATGAAGTTTGAAAAAAGTGTTGGAAACATTTGTCTGATGATATTATTTATAATACAAGAAGAATTGTGCATTTTCAGGTATGTTTAATTACTTTCTTTGTAATTTAATTCAACTAGTTTTTTACCCGTGCTATGCACGGGCTTGTTGTAATTTTATATTTTACATTTTATACAAATTTCATCAATTTTGTTTTTAGCTATGTTTTTTGTATTGCTTTGTATAAAAAACATTCATCTTAAAATAAACTTGTGCTTTAATATTGGTGGAGATCTTTGCTTTCCTCCCATAACCCTTTGCTTTCTTTAAATGAGACTTAACATACTTTCGTATTATGTAGCCTTTGGTTCCAAACAATGTAGAGACCTTTATTTTTCTCGTCAAAATCCTTCTCCAACAACATTCCTAATCTTCCCTTAAGAATCAATCTACATTCCTAATCTTCCCTTAAGAATCAATCTTACTTCTTAATAGCCTTTGGTCCCTAACAACATATTGTAAAAAATACAAAATGAAGATTCGACAAATGAACGTGTCGAATTGGAACACGATGTGCCAGGCGGTCTGGTGGGCGAGGGCAATTTGTATGGTTGTACCTCTTCAATGCTCTTCTGCATCATCATCATCTTCATATTCATCATACCTAACATCTGATATATTGTGGGTGGAACATTATAGTTATGTCCTCTATTAACTTTCCATGTATCGTTGTTTGGTGGTGCTTCAATCTGAATCTCTTCATCGCAGTCTGATTCATTGCACTTGATGTCAGTGGGTCCTCCTCTATCACCATCTAAACACCTTTCTGGCATCATCAGCCCTCTCCTCTCCTTCTGCATTGAAAGAGTCAGCATTGTTCCTCTGGTCATATCAATGGTGGAAGATTCATCAACATTTGAATTTGGAAATTTATTCCTTAACCTCTGATCATCAGACATTTGTTTGCCTGCACGAGCTAGAAGGGCAGGCAGCAGCCTCAGCAGTAGCAAGTGCTTTCTCAGCAGCAAAACCAGCAGTTGATCCCACATCCTCAAGACTCGTGATGTTGATGTTGTTTTGTCCTCTGTTCCGTTGAAAAATAAACGATAAGCCTCTTAATATTTATATGTATGTATGTATGTATGTACCGACAAAAAAATTACATGTTTGGTGCATTACTGGCTTCAAGAGTTTTCTTTTGAACTGGATTCAGAGCCAGACTTGTAGGACTTGCAAAATTGGTTAGCCCACCTTAAAGAAACAAACAAAGGAACAATGAGATTAAGCTAGCGAGTAGACGAAAGTAGAAATGGCTAAAGTACGGATTGGTACACGACGTACTATATGCTCTACAAGTGGCTTGACTAAATCGTCATCTAATTCAATTGTATTCCATCGCACCTAATATTCCTTGGCTATTTCCTTCAGAACTTCCAAATTTTTTTCACCAGGTGGTGTTTTAATTAACTGCAACCGATAGTAGTGATTGAATTATAGAGATCACACCACAAAATAATATTTCATCGGCTTGAAATACATAATTTAGGAGTAAGAATAGAAAAAAAATCTTTCCATATTTCTTCTGAAAAACGACACGTATAAACAATAGCTCGGGAATCTCTGAGTATCGAGGGCCTGCAAATATTACACTTGATTTCCCTTCTTTCAGGTCTGTTGGGCATTCCTTGGAAGATGTGAGCCAACAATAGAAACATTTCATTTTTACTTTTGTCACGCTCAACACGCATAAAGTCTATCTCAAATTGAAGAAAAAATTACTCATGGCCAAACCTTTGCTTTGCAATGATTTTATGAGGCAACCAAACTCCGAAAGTGTTAGTTTTGGATAACAAAGTTCTAAAAGTAACATAAAGTCGTGTAATATATGACTTGGTTCGTATTTTTGCACTTTCTAAACAACTATACGATCCCCACAAGCGTATGGGTTCGATAGTAGTATGATAAGTATACCAAGTAGATATTCGTTCCAAGGACCTAATTAGGAGAGCGTGGAGCCCCAAAACTATAAGTCAAAATGGTGTTATAGAAGCTAAACAGGAGAGTAAAGCAAATATCAATAAGAAAAAGAAACACTAAGTAAACAACTAAAACTAACTCTCAAAAAGATGAAAGTGAAAGTGGAAGAATTGCTTCGGGTGTCTTTCTTATGTGAGATCACTAATGAATTAACGAATTAATTGCAACAATTAAGCCTAATGTCTTGAATTATGCTAAAGGCTATCACATATGTGTGTAGACCAATCCCTTGTGAGGCTTAGGTGAACACGTGCACTAATTAGCAATTATAGGATCTAATTAGTACCATAAGCTCCTAGGATAGTGTCTCATAAACACGTTCAACACGGTTACTAATGCTTATGAGACGCCCTTTCACCAATCTCCTAGACGACCTCTATTCAATTAGTGTCTAGTGTCGTCGATCTAAGCAATCAACCCCCGGTCGGTGTAGCTAATTACTATGTTAATTCTAATCGATTAATTCAAGCTCACACACACATTCTTAATCAAACAACCCAATACGGTCGTTGAAGTCGACAAAATCAACAATGCTAGCTAATAGGGTGAATTAATCAATTGAATCAGGCAAAACACAATGCTAGAAACAATTAAAATCAAGACATCGATTAATTAAGCAATTAATTAATAAACCCACTAATTACCCTCATAATTCAAACACCCAAAGCAATAAGAGATTACCCCATATCTAAATTAACAACTAGAATAAAACTCATTGAAATTAAACTACAAAACATTAAAAATTGAAATTACCAAAACAATATTGAAATAAAGGAAATATATCAGCTCTATGTCTTCAAATTCTTCAATCTCATAATAACATGAAACACTAAATTAAAATCTATCTAAGAAATTAAAGAACAAGTTAAACTAATCTAATCTGTTGAGTGGAGTGTTTGGAGGACAGGAGGGTTTCTCCCCCAAAATGGATCGCGTGCCTCTTGCGTCGCCAATGTCTCTGTTTTTCGCCCCTCTCCCCCAGCTTCTCTTTTCAATTAATCAAACTATACATGGGCTACTCCCTCAATGGTTGAAAATGGGCCTAGAAATGATATTGGGCCTAAATAAACATTAAGGGTGGGACTATTTACACCTCCATTTCGGTTTAGAACACTCCCCCTTTCAGTTTTATATTATAATAATAATGTAAAATACCAAAAATGCCCTCTTAGTCATATTACACTACTAAATGCACCCCTCCTTCACATTTAAACCCTAAACCTAATTTTACCCTGCCACCACCATTGCCGCCGCCGTCGACGCCGCCGCCACCACCACCACCACCGCCAAACACCAAACAAAAAAAAAATCACAAACTTAAAAAAATTTCAAATTTTTTTTTTCAAATTTTCGACAAACCAGCGTCGACCATATTCACTTTCGTCGACATTGGTTTGTCGACCAGAATGCATAGGGTCGACCTAAGTTTGGTCGAATTTTTTTTAAAAAAAAATCGATAGTGTAATGTCGACCATATAAACTCTCGTCGACACCCTGTTGTCGACGAGAGTGAATATGGTCGACATTTGTTGGATGAAAAAAGATAAAAAAAAAATTTGGAAAATTTCGACAACTTTAGATCGACCAAAATACATTTTCGTCAACACCAGAGTGTCGACAAGAATGTATTAGAGCGACTCTGGTGTGTCGAAGAAGAAGAAGAAAAGAAAAAAAAAACAGCATACCTGTGAGATTGGAGGCAGTGGTGTGTCGAAGAAGAAGAAGAAAAGAAAAAAAAAAACAACATACCTGTGAGATTGGAGGCAGTTGGAACGTGGTGTTTTTTTTTTTTTTTGTCTTTCTGCAGGCCAGGAGGGAGGGAAGGGGGGAGAGGGAGGGCAGAGGTGGGTGGTGGGCGACGGCAATGGGGTGGGGGTGGGGGTGGGCGACGGCAATGGGGTGGGGTGGGGTGGGGGAGGGGGTGGGGGACGGCAATGGATGTGGGGAAGGGGAAGGGGAAGGGAAAAGGAAGAAGAAGGAAAGAAGAAAGAGAGAAAAAATTAGGGTTTTGGGTGGTGTGTGTTTAGTAGATAGTTTTTTTTTATAAAAGGGTATTTGAGACAATTTAAGGGGGTGTGCATCCATCCTGACATATTTTAGGGGGGTGCATCAATCGGGGGAGTGTTCTAAACCGAAATGGAGGTGTAAATAGTCAGACCCAACATTAATCTACTTGCTTCCCTTTTAATGCTCACGCAGGAAATGGTACAATTAAGTGGGCTTTTTCTTTTTCTTCTAAGGGCGCGACTAAAGGCACCCGGACTTCTTATGAGTACACCCACCAAACATTTTTTTAATTTTTCAGAACATATGAAATGTCCAATATACCCCTAGGGTAAAATTTATGTAAAAACTAAGATGAGTACACCCATCCATTAGATTTCACCACCATCACCATCACCACCACATTTCCTCCACCACCGCCGCCATCATTCAACAAAAAAAACTCCAAAATTGCAACAAAAATTAATCCAAAACACCAACTGTTCGAAAAAATTTCCAAAACAAACGTGTTCGAAATTTTTTACAAAACAAACTCAACATGTTCGAAAAAAATTTCAAAAAAAATTCAATATGTTCGAAAAAAATTCCAAAACAACTTAAATTTGTTCGAAAAAAAAGATCGAACATATTGTTCGAAAATTTTTCCAAAATAAACTCAAGTTGTTCGAAATTGTTTTCAAAACAAACACAATATGTTCGAAAAAAATTTCAAAACTTAAATTTGTCCGAAAAAAGAAATCGAACATGTTGTTCGAAATTTTTTCCAAAACAAACTCAAGTTGTTGGAAATTTTTTCCAAAACAAACGCACTATGTTCGAAAATAATTCCAAAACTTAAAAAAAAATCCAAATTTTTTTTCCCAGGAAACCCTAATTTTCAGACCTAAACTTACCTGTTAGCGGCGGAGGCGGCGAGGGGAGGAGCACTACGGCCGCGGCCGTGTCTGTGGGGAGGAGGGAGGGCGGCGGCCGCGTCTGTGGGGAGGAGGGGGGCGGCCGCGAACGAGGGGCGGCGCGACGGGGAGGGCAGTGGCGCGACGGGGAGGGCAGCGACGCGACGGGGAGGGCAGCGACGCGACGGGGAGGGCAGCGGCACGACGGGGTGGCGAAAATGGAGGTGGGAGGTGGGCGGCGTGGGCCGCGCCGGAGGCGGCGAAAATGAAGGTGGAAGGGAGGTGGGTGTCCTGTTGAATGAGAAGAAGAGAAAGAATTGAGTTTAGGGTTTTAATGAAGAAAGGGGTAATTTTGGGTTTTCCAGGTGGGTGTCCTCATCCAATTTGTGGGTGTTCTCATCCCCTGGGTGTACTCATAGGAAACCCGGGTGCCTTTAGCCGCGCCCTTCTTCTAATTGCTCACGGCCCAGAGAATGTGTTATATGGACTGGGCCTCTCAATTATTGCTGCTTGCATTGAAGTAATATTATGGGCCGACTTCATTCTTTTTTTCAATTCACGTGGGCCCAATGGAGTGAAAATGCAGCAACTTTGTTTTTCTTCTTTAATTCTTAAGCCTAATATCAATTTCTTCTCCTCTCTTCGATTGACTCCACAATATAATCGATGCGTGTTTTGCTCTAAAAATGCTCATTTTCCTACAAAAATAGCAAACCACGTCATTTCTTCAAATCAAGTGCAATTAGTCAATTTAGTGTAAAAATGCAATGAAACTCTATAAAATTATGCAAAATATACACATGAATTTCAAGCAATTTTCACACTAATCAATATAATTATTCACACCAAGTGTAAAATTAATAACTATGCAAGTTAGGTAACTTAGGTACCTATAAAAAGAAGGCTTTGGATACAAATAGAACGGTAAAGAAATAGAGAACAATACATGCAAAAATTTGAAAATTTAAGCAAAGTAATCCGATTCAAATCTAGGGATACATGGAGTAAAAAATCTACAACATAATAAAAGAGATACATAGAGAATATAAAACTAATGGAGTCTTTTCCAAGTACCATTGTCAAAAGCTTTTCTAGACATTTTGCTAATTCCTTCCTCTGATCAATGGTGATATTTGAATGAATTATGATGCCTAGGTGCCTGAGGTAGAGGATAAATTTCGGCCAAAGTCCTCAAAAGTTTGAACATAAATTTACAGAGCATGTCTAAATATAATTCAATAAAAAAAAAATCAATAATTCTTCAAAAATTATGTTTGTCGTCCTCCTTTGCGGCCGCCGTCACCATACGCGACCTCCATTGGTTAGCGACTTGATGAATGCTAGGCTTAAAAGGCAAAGATCAGGATTTTAATCGTGAGAAGAAAACTTTGAAATTCAATGGACTTTAGTAGTGATAACTCCAATAAATTCTTGGAATTGTGGGAATTTAGGATTTAGTGAGAGAGTAGAGGGACAACTCAGAAGGCCATCTTTACTAACAGATTCTTTAAAGGGGCTTCAGTGCGTCTACTCTGTGCCAAATTTCCGCAGTTTTTATTTACCAAACTGAAAGTTAGTGTACAATAGAGTACTCGATTCAGAATGGAGATTTGAGCATATATATATCTAGAATATCAGAGACGGGAAGAAGAAGATGAAGATAAACGGATGAAAGTATAAACTGTTGTTAAACATAAATACATAATTATAAGCATTAAAAAGGCAACAGAGATGAAAAGAAGAAGATGAACGGATGAAAGTAGAAACTGTTAAAGCATTAAAAAGGCAATATTGACACATGGCAGAAGCATAATCGACCTCAAAGGACACGTGTCGAAACCATGAGAGACTCCTTCCTCCTTTTATATATAAAGATTACAATTATTCAACTTCACTAATATGTAAGTCATTTTAAGTCAATTGTTCAATTGATTACTTTAATTTATTTTTGATTTATTGAAAAACTTTGATTGATTAATTTATTTCACATGATTTAATATTAACCTTAAAAATCAAAATTATAGGGATACAACAATTTTTTTATGATTGTAAATTTTAATTGACATTGAGATTATTTTTAATTTTGTTCTTATAATTTTGATTTTAAGAATAGAAAAAAATAGATAATCTTTATATTTATTTTATCAAAAAAAAAATATATATATTATCTAAGAAAAATTGTAGTTAATAAAATATAAAATTTTAAATTAAATTAAGATTTGATGCATATATAAATTTCTATATATATATATATATATTGGAATAGATAAAATATATTTTAGTATTTATTAATTATTAATTATCTAAATCAATAACACTTAAAATCAATTTATATATCTAAATCAATAAGAATGACGTGTATTAGTGGAAAATATTCATATATTTATATTAAATTATTTTTTTCATAATGTTTTAATATGTGAAATTAAATTATTTTTGTTGAAACAAATGTAAATCTTTAAATGATATATATGATAAATAATAATATGATTTATTATATTCTTATTTATCATATCAAATATAGATGTCGATTTAATTATATATTTCAATTGTTTTACATAAATTTATCACTCATTTATTTATAAAAAATTAAATATTTTATATTAATTTGTTTTAGATCGAATAATTGACTAAATTTAAATTTATATACATAATAAATAATAATGTGATTTGTTATATGTTTATTTATCAATTTAAATATAAGTATCTATTTAACTCAAAATTTCAATTACTTTGCATAAATTTATCACTCATTTACTTATGAAAAAATTTAAATTTTATATTAATTTATTTTAGCATAATTAACTAATATCATTTTAATTTTAAATTCTTGTAGAATTAAGGATGACAAATGATGAAATGAAGAGTTGTTGTTTGATAGAAATTGATAATATGTTGCGAACTCTTGATATGTCTTGGTAACATTTTGAAGGCATGCCGATGGTAAACCATGATCCAAAATTTTCATATAGAAATAGATTGATTTTGAATGAATTTGCATACAACATATCAGATTTGAAGTTAGAGTATGAGAATTTAATTAGCAAGGTTAGTGATGAACAACATGGTGTGTATGATAGAATAATGACATTCATTCAGTCCGTTAAGGGTGGTGTACTTTTTGTTTATGGATTTGGTGGAATAGGCAAAAATTTAATATGGAAGACTTTGTCTGCATGTTTGAGAGTTAAAGGCAATATTTTAATTAAGGTAGCCTCGATTGGTATAACTTCACTCCTTCTTCTTGGTGGATGTACTGCTCATTCCAAGTTTGTCATTCCAATTGATGTTACTAGAGATTCTACATGCAATATTCATCAAGGAAGTCCTTTTTCCGAGCTCTTGATTAAATGGGATCTTATAATATGGGATGCAGCGTCAATGTGAAGAGATATTGTATTGAGGCTCTCGATATGACTTTAAAGGATATTATGCAGCTCATAGATCCATTGTCATCTGAACTGCCTTTTGGCGGTAAGACTGTTGTGCTTGGAGGTGATTTTCTTCAAATATTACCCATTATTTCAAAAGGAATGAGACATGATATCGTTCAAGTTACTATTAATTCATGTAATTTGTGAAATGATTGTACTCTACTAAAACTTACTAAGAACATGAGGTTGCAAACCCTTAGATCTTATGAAGTTGTACATGAAATAAATTCTTTTTTCTGAATGGATAACATCTATTGGAGATGGTAGTATAGGATCTGAAACTGAGTACGGGTGTAATGTACGAATTCCTAAGAATATTTTGCTAAAGGGTGGTGATTATCCAATTTCTACTATTGTTGATATTTATCCTAATTTTAAGAATATGATTGAAGATCATGACTATTTACAAATTAGAGTCATTCTTGCACCCACGTTAGATGTTGTTAGGTCAATAAATGAGCACATGACTCAATTAAATGAAAATGAATCACATATTTATTTGAGCTCTAACAGTCCTTGCAGACCTGATTTGAATATTAATAATTTTGTTGGTCCTGAAAGGAGTATATAACAAGTGTATGGGGGGGAGGAAATACACTTGTATGCAAATTCTTTTCTAACTTGATCAAACCAGAGCTCAGCAAGGTTGTCTTGGACAACTCTGCTGAAGATGATTAACTCTTCTAAGATAATCAAACTACTAAGTACTATTGAGTACTTAGTTGAATAACTATCTAGGGGAGTTATATGTGCGGAATAGTGGTTGGCCCTTTTAGTTTAGACTCCTTTAGTTTTTGAAATCACTTAGTCAAACAATACAGTCCAGTTTCAGGGAACTTGTCCAAATAGGTTTTGCACAGTCTTTGAGTATGTATCCTTTGAAAGATCAGTTTTGTGTGCAGTGTTGAATGTATGAAGGTACTTTGAAAGTAAATCAACACAAGAGTTTATAGTGGTTCAGAGACTCAAGCTCCTACATCCACTTTCCCTGATTGAACAGGATAATTCCTTCACTCTTGGAATTAACTTGTTTTATAGTGCCAAGGTGCACTTGATCAATAACACCACTCCTTGGTGAATTGATCTCTAGGATGTCTAGAGTCCTAGTACCCTCTTCTCAACTCAGAACTAAACTGTTCTTCTCTCAACAGTCAGCTCCTACCACTTCTACTACAACAACCTACTCACTTTCACTCTTGAAAGATGTAAGGGTTGAAGTAAGGTTCCAACTAATGAGATATCCTTTACAATGAAGATCAGTGTACAAGGATAGGATATCTCTCTAAGCTTGTGTATGGGTATACAATGTAGTTCAGCTTAGATGAAGTGTTTGAAGACTAAAATAGTCTTTGAAAGCTTTGAAAGCACTCTAGCTTGTAAGAACTTGAGGTTAGTTGGATTGTGTTGAGATGCTTTCAAATGGTCTTCACACTTCTGTATTTATAGACAAATGAAGGATTTGCTCGTTGGAGAGGCAGCCTCAAATGTCCATAAATGTCTTCTTTCAGTTCTTCAACTTTGAAGACAGATTCTTGATAGTGACATGTCCTCATTTGGGAAATAAACAGCTGTTAAGACTTTGTCTTCATTCTGCAGCACTCTACCCAATGTCTGACTTTCAGATTCTCTTGTTAGGACTTGGACATGGCTTCTGAAGGTTGTTCCAATGATAGGACAACATTCCTCATCATTTGGACAACTCTCCTTATCACTATCAGCAGTCTTGCTTATCAGCAAGGTTGGCTTGCTCTTCTTCAGATGACTTGGCTCATACCCTTTGCTTCACTTCAAAGTGATCTTAGCATGTTGATTTGTAGTTCTTTAGGGTGTGGTTGTCTCTATCTATTCAGCATAGTTGACCTCAGGCTTTTAGAGCACTTGATCTTGATTAATTGTGCTGAGACAACTCCTCTGGACAACTCTCCTGATCAGCATAGTTGGTCTTCAAAAGACTTAGTGTTATTTCCAGAGTTTGAGCCTTGAGGGGACTTGATCTTGATAGACTTCAAAGCATGTGTTCCCCCTCAAATTGTGCATCTAATCAACTAAGAGCTGCCTAACATGTTAGCTCCTCATCTAGCCTTTATACTATATGTTCTAACATTTCTAGAACATACTAAACTTGACTAAGGTATGTCTCAGGGGGTTTTGGTATTAAATCAAAACATATCTCATTTTATTCCCAACAATTTCCCCCTTTTTGATGATGCCAAAACCTATATTCTATGCAAAAGTGACTTGACTACACCTATTACATTTATCTTCAGAAGACATGACTAAGGTCAATTATCCTGAAAAGCAATGTGTTAGTGTACTCACCATTCATGTTGCACATAGGTTTCATAGATAGACATAGAGAGATGAGTGTTTTCTTGATTCAAAATAAGTTCAACTATCATTCAATTGAAAATCATTACAAGCATGTTGATAGTTGAAATTAACATATCAGAGCATGAATCATTAACACTAAATACATCAGAGCATTTCACTATTCAAGACATATACAGAGTTTTAGTATCAGAGCAAACATTAAAAAATACTTAGCAGTATTTGGATCAGAGCAAAACATCAGGTATCAGAAAATCATGCTTATATCAAAGCAATCCAGAGCATATCAAAGCAAACAGATTTTCATAGCACACCACATCAGCAATCTTGACCATATTTCAGCATAGTTGATCAATCAAGATAGGTCAGAAGACTTAGCCATTTCAAAGATCATCCTCAGGAGGTGGCACCATTCCATATTGTGCCCACACTCTTCTTTTCAAAGCCATGGCTTCTTGGTTTGTTCCCTTATGTCCAAGAACCATCTTGTTTAGCTTGAGGATCTCAGTGAATTCTCTCAGGATTCTTGCTTGATCAATCCATCCTTCAAGCTTTGGAGGCATGTATATGATTGGCTTGGGGGCTGTGAGTTCAAATCTTGCAATGTCAGCAGCTGCAAGCAATTGTTGATAAAGCTCTCTGTAGTACTCTATCATGAACTCAGCAAAAGTGGAGTTGGCATCCTTTCCATTCCATCTGTCAATGACATAGTAATCATAGACAAACTCCCTTTTTGCTTCCTCCCATGAGTCATTCAGCTGAATTGGTACCCATTTATCCAAGTGAGGATATTTGGTGTCCATTGGGATCAATAGCTGTGGCTTCATCTTGTTATAGGTTGCTCTCTTCCTTCTTGGCTTCTGGAAGTCTGCTCTTCTCTTATCTCTTGCTCTTTGTGCTTCATCCATCAAATCCATCTTTTCTTGGGCTCTCATCATGGCCAGTTTCTGTTGGGTTTCAGGATCTTTGCCAAACCCTTCATGAAATAGCTTTGATGGATCATCAGCTAGGACAGTTGTCTTCTTCTTGGGTTCAGGTCCAAATCCTTCAGCAAATAGTTCTTCAATATCTTCAGTGGACTTGGGACCTTCAACATCTTTGGCAGATTCAGAAGACTTGTCCTTTTCAGCATTCTTGGGCTCTTCAGCAGCTTTGGCCTTGTTTGAGATAGGCTCATCATCATCGACTCTGAATTCAGGTGGAAGATCAAGGCTGTTGGGAAAGTCAGTGAATGTCTCAACTTGTATTTTCTTTCCTTTTGCCCTCTTGATATTTCCTCTAGTTTGGATACCTTCAGCATCTTTGTCCAAACCAGACACTTCACCACCTGGTCTTTGTTGTAACCTCACTCTTTCCTCTTGAGCTGAGGCCATTGAGTTCTTCAAAGCAAGTGCTAATTGCTCCTCTTCATCCAATTCTTCCAAGTTCAGCACTGCTGGCTCCTTTCCTTTTCCTTCAGGGGCTTTGTCCTTACCCTTTCCCCCTTTGACTGGGCTTCCAATCACTAAGGTACCTTTTGCTCTTGCTCTTTCCCTTTCCCCCTTTTTGGCAGCATCAAAACATTCAGGCTTCAGTTCACTCATAGTAGATGCCAATAAGGACTGGGCTTGGGTTAGAGACTTCATCTCCTCCAACAGATATACATTCTCATCATGTATATTTTGCATCCTATCACTGCTCAAGCTAAGGAAAGCTAAAACAGACTTCATTTTCTGTTGAACAACCTCCTCCATGGTTGTCTTAAGAGATGCATCCAGTTGGGCTTTTAAGAGCTCAGTGAGGTTGGCCACTGCACCTTTAGCAATGTTGGCCAACACTTCTTGGGAAAATTTTTCTGAGGCTGCTTTCACCATAGTTAGCCTTTGCTCTTCAGCTCTTTGCCTTTGCAGGGCAGTCTTTCTTCCAAGGGATTTCTTCACCACTGACCTCAATGTCTTCACATTCCTATTGTGATTGATTCTTAGCAAGGATTGCTCTTTCTTCACATCCTTTGAAACTGATCTCATGGTGTTCTTAGCTTTGATGACTTCAGTGGAGATGGTTTGCAGACCAGTCTCAACTCCACTGATCCTTGCCTCCAAGGTAGGTAACACCACATCTTCTGAGCCAGTTAGCCTCATTTCTACAGATGCCAAAGTTCTTCCATGCTCATCCAAGGCTCCAGAAGTTTCTGCATGAGTTGTTTGGACTTGATGAGCCAAGGAATCTAACTTCTCTGATTGCATCCCAAGCAAGGCTTGTGCTGATCCACTATCAACTTGGATGGGTGCATCTGTTAAGAGTTCATCTGCAAAAATTTGATCAAAGGTTATACCTGCAATATCAGACAAATCAAATGAGTCAGTAAACACACATTTATCTCCCTCAATTTCCTTTTCATAAGACTCTGATACATCAGCAGTCTTCTCCTCATTTTCAACTATTTCTTTTCGCCCTTCATTTAAGATTTCCTCACTTAAAGGAACAGGCCTCCTCTCATCAAGGGATTCTTGAAGTTCAGATTTGACTTCAAGAATAGCCTGCCCTTCCTCACTTATATCACCCTCATTTGGTGGTACACTCACTATCCTAGTGATCACCACCTCTCTATCATCTACTACTCCCTCTGGTTTTTCCACTAAGTTTTCCTTTTCAACTCCATCACCTAAACCTGCAGCATCTCCACCTTCAACAAGGTTCAAAGATGGCAGTTGTGGGGAGATCACAGTGCTTATATCAACAGCCACTAAGTCATCCTGAATGATTAAGGGCTGATCAGTGTCCAACTCTCCTGACACTGAATAGGCCTTAACCAAACCAGCCTCTAGTACAGGAACCTCCACATCTTTAGGCTGTGCCTTGGGTTCAGAAGAACCTTCATTGGCAGATGTGTCCTTGGTTGTGTTACCACCCTTGGTCAACACCTCTGAAGATACAGAGCCTTTCCTATGATAGGTTCTAGGAGGGTTGGAGAGTCTTTCAGAGACAGAAGGTTTAGGGAGGTTGGCTTGAGGGGTTTCAGGAGGGTTGGGTTTTGAGGGGTTTGAGGGATCATCAGGGGAATCATCATCATTGGAGCTACTTTTAGGGTGTTTGATTCCCTTAGTTTTTCTCTCCTTCTCCTCATTAATCTTATCTGCTACCAGCTTTGCAAAAACTTCCTCATCAATGAGAAATCTTGTCTTTGAAACTCCAGCAAAGTGCAGCAATCTGTTCTCCTCTACTTGCCACCAGTTTGCACCCTTATCTTGGATGACTTGTGATATCTCCATCATAGACTTGTCTTTTACATAAACAAGCATCCTCAGACCATGAAATGACTTCTGAATTCTTGGAAATTCAGCAAGTTATGGATACAAACTGTCCACAGTAGCCTTGGCTCCTCCTCTGAGCATACTTTCATAAGTATACTCCTCCTCATCTCCACTTGAATGGGGACTTTGGGTTATAGGGGAGTTGGCTCTGGGTTCTCCTAGAGTGGCTTCAGGAAGGTTTAGTTCAGGAATGTTGGCTTCAGAAGGGTTGGATGCAATAGACGGTACTTCAGTTGCTTTTGAGAGCAATGGATCTGAAGGGGCTTTACTCATGGGGGTTGGCTCAAAGAGTGCAGCTTCTAAAAGCTTTGAATAATTGAGCATAGATGAGTCAAGAGGAGAATGTAATCTTGTCTCAGCTACTGCTATATCTGCTAGCACATCTATCCCACTTCTTTTCACACTCCCTTCAGGAGAGTATCTCTTTGTAAGATTGATGGGGGTGATAGGTTGATTGGTTGGGGTTATATGGGTTTCAGGGGAGTTGGGCTCAGGGTTCTGAATTCCAGGGATGTTGGCCTCTATTGGTTGACCTTCAGGGACCTTGGATTCTGGAGTACCAGAACCAGATGAGTTGGTCCTTGACTTGGATTTGGTCCTGCTTTCAGCTCTGCTCTCTCTTAGAGCAATTTGTAGAGACCTTTCCTCTTGGAGCTCCAACACTTTGTCAGTAGGCTTGGCCTTTCTCTTGCTAGCCCTACTGCTTCCACTTCCTTCACCATCCTTCTCAGGGACAACCTCCCTGATCCTCTTATCACCCTTAGACTTTCGTCTAGTTTCATTGTATTTCAGTCTCAATTCTTCTGAATGATCAGATGGCACTTGCACTCCTTCTTCAGCAACCTCTTCAATTTCAGTTGAAGCATCTGATTTCTCTTCTGAAATGATTTGAGACATTTTCCTTGTCTTCACCATTCTGGTCTTTGTTCTCTTTTTCAACTTTGGCTTCTCCTCCTCCTTCTCTTCAGCAGGTTTGGCCATAAGCATCCTCCTCTGCTCAGTTTTCTTGCTGAGCTTTCTAAACAGAACCTTCTGGGCTGGGAGGGGCTTTGCAAAGGTTTGCATTTGGGAATAATGGGAAAACCTTTCAATCAACAAGCTTGCCCTGGTGCAATACTTGAGTTTCCCTTCTAGCACAACCTTATTGTGGGCTTTCACCTTGAACTTGGCCTTTTCCTTCATCATCTCAGATATAATGAAGGTCCTCCAATCAAACTTGATGCCTTTGTCACTGGCATCAATAACTGCAGCCATAATTCTGATTCTTGGATGGCTGACTTGCTCCAGGCTTCCAGTGTTGCTCATAAGACTCTTAGTGATTACCTCAAATAAATTGAGAAATTCTGGCTTGAGAGTCTTCTTGTTTTGTGTAGAAGAGAGAGGACCTGGAACTATAAGCCATTCTTGTGCTATCTCCTCTTCATGATCAGCACCATAAAATTCTGGATTCCTTCCCTCTGAAGGCAATCCAAAGGCTCCTTCAAGATCTTCTGAAGAGAATTTCACTCTATGAAATCTCTCTTCCTCCTCATCCTCTGCTATATATGACAGTCTGGTGGAAACTTCACCATCTTCAGGCTTACCTCTCCATTTGAGAAAGGCAAAGAACTCAGCCATGTAGCTTTCCAGACAAGAGTTTGGCCTCTCTTCCATGAACTTTTGAAGACCAGCTCTTCTCAACCATCTCAGGGTTGGAGTGATTTCAGGATCTTCACTTGCAAATGATATGATGGGCTCAAAGTGAAGACTGTTCTTGTTGCTCAAATATCCAAAATCAAGGTCTAGAGCCTTGTTGGAAAAATCTATGATCATCTCTGGTCTAACTTTGGGGGCCATTGAAGGTTATAGAGGTGAAGTTGAGAGAGTTTTTGAGAGAGTTTGAAGAAAATGAGCTAGGGTTTCGAATGCTTGGGAAGAGGTGTTTGTGGGGGATTCTTAAGACTTGGGGATATTCTAAAAAGAATGTTTGTCAATGAGTTGGTGAGTTTTGTGTATTTTCAACTGTTGTCAAAAAATGGAAAACACACTTGGACGGCCAGGATGAGTTTCAGGGGAGTTGGCCAGTTTTGATCCAATGGTTAAAAACCAATGTAACAGTGAGTTATTGGTTTTATTCAAAACGTGGAAGTTATTTAATATTTGTTAATGGTTGGGGAGTTTTCGAGATAGATCATGGCTTGAAAAGTGTAATGCAAACAAGAGTTAAATCTTGACATTTAATGCATGGAAAGTGACCTTTTGGGTGGGGGACAAATTAAATCCTCCAGTGATGATATCTGTAATTGGGACGGGTATCAAGATAGACAATGATTACCCAAAATAGGTGCTTATCAAACCAAGGAAATAGTTTGATAGTCAAGACAACTTATCTGACCCCACTTTGGACAAGTGTCCTGAAGAGATGTGGACAAGAGTCCTGAAATCCAATGGACAAGTGTCCTGAATAATTTGAGCCATCTCTTCTGAACTTCAGTAGACTTGACCAAGCCTGCTGAAATTCTTTTCAGTCTCCATACCTCTCATTAACTTCAATGAGTTTTACTTGTCCAACTTCCCTGGATCAAGTAATCCCAACTCTGCTGATAGCTCTAGAAACCTTGCCTCTGCAAGTGGCTTTGTTAGGATATCAGCTTTTTGATGATCTGTGTGGATCTTGACCAACTTTATATCCTTCTTCTCCACATGATCTCTATTGAAGTGATGCTTGATGTCCACATGTTTGCATCTAGTGTGCAATACAGGATTTTGTGATATAGCAATGGCACTATTGTTATCACAAAATATTGGCACTTCAGTAGAGTTGACTTTGTAGTCTCTTAGTTGTTGTCTCAACCAAAGGATCTGAGCACAACAACTTCCAGCTGCAACATATTCAGCTTCAGTGGTGGAAGTAGCCACTGTGTTCTGCTTCTTGGAGAACCAAGATATGAGCTTGTTGCCTAAGAATTGACAAGTCCCTGAAGTGGACTTTCTATCAATTCTGCAACCTCCATAGTCAGCATCTGAGTAGCCAGTTAACTCAATGTTGTCATCAGCAGGGTACCAAAGGCCTAGATTTTCAGTGCCTTTGAGATACCTCAGAATCCTCTTTGCAGCCTCAAGATGGCTTTTCTTAGGATTTGCTTGAAACCTTGCACAAACACCTACTGCAAAGGTGATGTCAGGTCTGCTGGCAGTGAGATAGAGGAGTGAGCCAATTATTCCTCTATACTCAGTAGAGTTGGTTGGAACACCATTCTCATCAGGATCCATCTTCCAATTTGTGTTCATTGGGATCCTTACTGGCTTGCTAGTTGTACACCCAAATTTCTTGATCATCTCTCTGGTGTACTTAGCTTGGTTGATGAAGATTCCTATTTTGATTGTTTGACTTGAAGTCCCAAAAAGAAGTTCATCAACCCCATCATGGACATCTCAAACTTGCTTTGCATTAGCTTGGAGAACTTCTCACACAACTTCTCATTGGGGGATCCAAATATTATGTCATCCACATAAATTTGGACAAGCAAGATGTCTTCTCCTTCAGAGATTCTGAAGAGTGTCCTATCCACAGTTCCCTTGGTGAATCCATGATCCAAGAGGAATTGTGACAGTGTATCATACCAAGCCCTAAGGGCTTGCTTGAGTCCATATAGAGCCTTCTCCAGTCTGTAAACTTGATTTCCAACTTCAAAACCTGGTGGTTGCTCCACATAGACTTCTTCTTTCAAGACTCCATTCAGAAAGGCACTCTTGACATCCATTTGGTATACTTTGAACCTCTTGTGGGCTGCATAGGCTAGAAAGAGCCTTATTGCTTCTAGCCTTGCCACATGTGCAAATATCTCATCATAGTCAATGCCTTCATGTTGGCAATAGCCTTTTGCCACAAGTCTTGCTTTGTTTCTGACAATCACATCATTTTCATTCTTCTTGTTCTTGAACACCCACTTTGTTCCAATAACATCTTGATTTGAAGGTCTATCCACCAGCTCCCATACTTCATTTCTGGTGAATTGATTTAGTTCTTCCTGCATGGCTGTGATCCAATTGGCATCTTGAAGTGCTTCCTCAATATCACTTGGTTCTTGCTCTGACGAGAAACAACAGAAAAGAGCACTTTCACCATGGAATCTCCTTGTTTTGACTCCTATACTTGGGTCACCAAGTATTAGATCAGTAGGATGGTCAGACAACCAAGTCCTTCTTTTTCTGATCTCTTCAGTAGAGTTGTCCTCTACTGAAGTTGAGTCATTTTGATCATAAAATTCAGGGTAATTGAATGCAGGATCTAATTCAGGATCATAATCAGGGGTGTTGTCCTCAATGTCAGGGACATTGGAATTTTCAACATTTTGAGTTCCCCCTTGATTATTTAATCCATTAACTACCTCAGCAGGGACTGCTTCTTCATTGGTAGTTGTTACCTGGATGTGAACTGGGATTGGATCATTCAGTTCACCATTCCTTTCAGTGGGATTTGCCTAATGATGATTGCCTTCAGGATTGTTGTCCAAAGTGGAGTTTTCAGGTAGATTGGCTTGGACAACTTCTATGAATTCAGTGTCTTTGTCTTTTAGGCTCAGTCTGGTTGTCCTCTGTGTGATTTCTTCTGATTCCAAGTTCTCATTCCTGAACTCATGAATAGATTCATCAAACACAACATGAGGTAGTACTTTTACTAATGCATTTCTAGCAATTTTGTTCATTGTTTTGAAGTTCAAGTGGTTTAATCTTTTATGCCATAACCAACTTTGTTCACTAGAACTCTTAGCAATGAAGCATGCAGCATCAGTAGACTTGTCCCAGTCTGCAAAATACACATTCCCTTTCCTAGTTCCAGTCAATAGAGTTTGTTGAGCCTTATCTTTGATTAAGCATTTTCCACTAGAAAACTCAACTTTGAAATCTTTATCACAGAATTGACTGATACTTAGGAGATTATACTTGAGACCAGCAACATAAGACACATTGGATACTTTGATGTTACCAATCATCAAAGTACCATAACCTTTTGTTGTTGCTTGTGAGCTGTCTCCAAATGTGACATTTGGGCCTTCTTTTTCAATGAAATCAGTGAGGAGTTCCTTGTTTCCAGTCATGTGCCTTGAACATCCACTGTCAAGGTACCATACTGACTTTTTGCTCATGCTCCTCTTCTTGTGGCCCACTGGTACCTGCATTTAGATAGGTTTAGGTACCCTTTGAGTTTTGGGTCCTGAGAGGTTAGCTATACCTTTAGGAACCCAAACTTGCCTAATAACCCTGATTGATTCAAGGTGGCTAAGTTGTCTTCCTCTAGCATTTACATACACTGTCTTTCACTTAAATGCCTTTGGGAAAGTGTGTGTGAATGTGTTAACTCTGTAAGTTTCAGGAGAGTTGTCAAGTCTCCTGAACTTTTGAGTTCTTTGTGCTACTTGAGGGAATCTTTGAGGAAAGGCTTTCTTATGACCATTACCCTTTGGCATGTAGGGTTTTGGTTGTCTCATTTTATTTTGCCTTTGAGGATAGTTGTCCTTAGGTCTATTCAGCTGAGGCTTTCTTAGAAGAGTTGGCCTAGGCTGATTATACCTTCCATTGGGTCTACTCTGCTGACCAACATTCCTCTTATGTTCAGGAGCTTTGGCCATTTCCTTAGGTTTAGGCCTATTCTCCTGAAGCATTTGAGTAGGCAGATTATCCATTTTGCCCTTTCCTTTGTTCAGTGGCTGAATTACTTCATTTTCAGTTTGTGCCACTGACTTAACAAAGATTCTCTTAGTGTTACTTACAGAAGCAACACTAAGACAAGGTGAAGATTCAAATGGATCAAATCCTAATCCACTTCTTTGAGCCATAGGTCTTTGATAACTCTGAATTTCCTCTATTGCTCTAGAGGATTTCTTCAGAGCAGACATCTTTAATTTCAGGCTCTCTTCACTTGATTTAAGAATGTCATATTCATGTGAGAGGTTTTCAAACTTGGCATTTAGAATTTTAAGTTCAAAATCTTTTCTCTTCTGAGAGAGAAGTTGATCATCAATCTCCTTTTGTTGGTCAACTATCCTGAGATTTGCTTCCTCAAGCTCTCTCAAGACTTGTTGATACAACTCAGTAGACTTGACATAAACAAATGCCTCAGAGTTTTTGGCAAGTTCAATAACCAATCTTTCATTTTCTTTCACACAATTATCATGAAATTCTTGTAGCATAGTGAAATCTTCCATCAACTTTCCAAGGGAAAGCTTCAAGTTGACCTCACTATTGTTTTGTGAGATGAATGATGGTGAGTTAGAAGTAGAGGATACCTCATCACCCTCAAGAGCCATGTTGCAGACATCATCATCATCATCACTGTTGGAGAACAGTCCATCAGAAGAGTTGAAGCTTTCAGCACTTTCAGATTCTTCACCAGCCATCATGGCCTTTCTATTGGTGAACTTTCTGTCTCTTTTAGCTTGCCTTTCTCTTCTCTCCTTAGAGCTCAATTCAGGGCAGTCATACTGGAAGTGCCCTTTCTTCTTGCAATTATAGCACAAGTCTTCATCATCTTCTTTCTTTGATTCTTCTCTTCTTTTTGATGATGAAGGTTCAGCTCTACTGGACCTTCTCCTATCAGAGTACTTGTCCTCTGATCTTTTCTCTTCAGGCTTTTTGACTTCAGCCTGGGCTTCAGGAGAGTTGTATCTTCTCCTGAATTTATTGTCCTGGTAGAATTTCTTGTATCTACCAAACCTTGAATTTAGCTTTTCAAATCTCCTAGCCATCAAGGCTAGTTCCTCCTTCATTTCAGTCTTGGAGACTGACTTTGATGATCTTGGAGTGGACTGCATTTCTGGTTCAGCAGTTTTGGCTTTGAATGCCACTCCCTTAGTAGGATTTGAAGGTTCCTCAACAGGCTTTCTTCTATTGAGGTCGAACTCATAAGCCTTGAGTTCAGAGAAGATTTGTTGCATGGGCATGGTGGAGAGATCTTTGGTATTTTGCATCATTACAGCATAGACATCCCACTTTTGAGTGAGACTTCTCAAGATCTTCAATCCAACTTCTCTCTTGGTGTAGACCTTGCCCAAGGAGTTGATTTCATTCATCACATCAGTGAATCTACCAGCAAATTTGTCAATGGACTCCTCAGACTCCACTGTGAACTGTTCAAATTTCTGCACTGCCACTTGGAGCTTATTTTCCTTGATTTTTTCAGTGCCCTCACACATTTCTGCAAGAGTATCCCAAATTTCTTTGGCAGTTGTGCAGTGGTAGACCCTTCCCATGATTGCATCTGGAATTGTTTGATAGAGGGTATTCATTGCAAGATAATTCAAATTATCCTTCCTCTTTTCATCAGCAGTGAAGTCATCTTCATCTTTGGGGAGCACATCTCTTGTATCTACCCTTTGAGCCTCAGTGACTCTGGGATTGACAAAGGTGAACACAAAAGGACCTCTTGTGATTACTCTCAGCATGTCAGTGTGAAGAGATGCAAGATGAGCCCTCATTCTGATTTTCCAGAAGTCATAGTTATCAATTGAGAACATGGGTAATTTGTGATGAGATATGTGGTTGACTGGATTTGTTGCCATGTTGTCAAGTCCTTGAACAGCAGGAGGTGGAACTGCAGCATTAATGTTCTGATCAGGATTTTGTTGCTGGTTCTGGTTGTTGTTGTTGTTTCCTCTTGCCATTTCTTCAAGAAAGGGTTAGACAATGGATACAAAGGATTTCAGATAGATCAGTTCAGTGACCACACCAAATATGTGATTTTGAAAACCAAGATGGTTTTTCAGAAGCAGTGGTCTTTGAACCCCTGCTCTGATACCACTTGTTGGTCCTGAAAGGAGTATATAACAAGTGTATGGGGGCGGGGAATACACTTGTATGCAAATTCTTTTCTAACTTGATCAAACCAAAGCTCAGCAAGGTTGTCTTGGACAACTCTGCTGAAGATGATTAACTCTTCTAAGATAATCAAACTACTAAGTACTATTGAGTACTTAGTTGAATAACTATCTAGGGGAGTTATATGTGCGGAATAGTGGTTGGCCCTTTTAGTTTAGACTCCTTTAGTTTCTGAAATCACTTAGTCAAACAATACAGTCCAGTTTTAGGGAACTTGTCCAAATAGGTTTTGCACAGTCTTTGAGTATGTATCCTTTGAAAGATCAGTTTTGTGTGCAGTGTTGAATGTATGAAGGTACTTTGAAAGTAAATCAACACAAGAGTTTATAGTGGTTCAGAGACTCAAGCTCCTACATCCACTTTCCCTGATTGAACAGGATAATTCCTTCACTCTTGGAATTAACTTTTTTTATAGTGCCAAGGTGCACTTGATCAATAACACAACTCCTTGGTGAATTGATCCCTAGGAATAGGATGTCTAGAGTCCTAGTACCCTCTTCTCAACTCAGAACTGAACTGTTCTTCTCTCAACAGTCAGCTCCTACCACTTCTACTACAACAACCTACTCACTTTCACTCTTGAAAGATGTAAGGGTTGAAGTAAGGTTCCAACTAATGAGATATCCTTTACAATGAAGATCAGTGTACAAGGATAGGATATTTCTCTAAGCTTGTGTATGGGTATACAATGTAGTTCAGCTTAGATGAAGTGTTTGAAGACTAAGATAGTCTTTGAAAGCTTTGAAAGCACTCTAGCTTGTAAGAACTTGAGGTTAGTTGGATTGTGTTGAGGTGATTTCAAATGGTCTTCACACTTCTGTATTCATAGAAAAATGAAGGATTTGCCCGTTGGAGAGGCAGCCTCAAATGTCCATAAATGTCTTCTTTCAGTTCTTCAACTTTGAAGACAGATTCTTGATAGTGACATGTCCTCATTTGGGAAATAAACGGCTGTTAAGACTTTGTCTTCATTCTGCAGCACTCTACCCAATGTCTGACTTTCAGATTCTCTTGTTAGGACTTGGACATGGCTTCTGAAGGTTGTTCCAATGATAGGACAACATTCCTCATCATTTGGACAACTCTCCTTATCACTATCAGCAGTCTTGCTTATCAGCAAAGTTGGCTTGCTCTTCTTCAGATGACTTGGCTCATACCATTTGCTTCACTTCAAAGTGATCTTAGCATGTTGATTTGTAGTTCTTTAGGGTGTGGTTGTCTCTATCTCTTCAGCATAGTTGACCTCAGGCTTTCAGAGCACTTGATCTTGATTAATTGTGCTGAGACAACTCCTCTGGACAACTCTCCTGATCAGCATAGTTGGTCTTCAAAAGACTTAGTGTTATTTCCAGAGTTTGAGCCTTGAGGGGACTTGATCTTGATAGACTTCAAAGCATGTGTTCCCCCTCAAATTGTGCATCTAATCAACTAAGAGCTGCCTAACATGTTAGCTCCTCATCTAGCCTTTATACTATATGTTCTAACATTTCTAGAACATACTAAACTTGACTAAGGCATGTCTCAGGGGGTTTTGGTATTAAATCAAAACATATCTCATTTTATTCCCAACAAATTTGTCTAATGTTAATACTCCTGAATTTTTGAATAGTTTGAAGTGTTCTGATGTAACTGATCATGAATTGAATTTAAAAGTTGAAACACCGGTAATGTTATTGAGAAATATAGGCCTATGCAATGGAAACAGGTTTGTGTCCTTTTTTTTTTTTTTTAATATCATTCTCTTTATTCTTTATTTATTTTCTATCGTTTAATATTTCCATTTGTTCCATCTATAAATTTATAATATAATAATTTGTTCTATGGTTAGATTGGTTATAACTAGGCTGGGTGATATGGTTCTTGAAGTTAAGGTTCTAACTGGAAGTAGTGATGGACAATTGTTATTGATATCGAGACTTACATTGACACCTTCTAATTCTAAAATGCCTTTCAAGTTTCAACGTAGATTGTTTCTGTTTATTGTGTCATTTGTTATGACTATTAATAAAAGTCAGGGGCAATCACTTTCTAATGTAGGTGTTTTTTTTTAAAAAAGTTTGTATTTAGTCATGGTTAATTATATGTAGTTGTATCTAGAATAACGATTAAAATGTTATGGTTTGAAGATCCTATAATGTAATGATAACAATCGTAATTGTAATATCACAAAGAACATATTGTTTCATGAAGTTTTTAGGAATGTATGAATTTATAATAATTTAATTTTTAAGTTTTATAATTTTTTTATTATTAAATTGGTATTGAGTATTGATATTAGATTATTCCATTATTTAATTGAATGTAATTTATATTACTAAAATTACTGTAATATTTTTGAACATTTTATTGTAATTTAATCATTTTGTCGTGAGATTCAAAATATCTTAAATTTTTATCAACTCCGGCGATCACGGATTCTGTTGCAACTCCTAAGCAATCATGGAGTTTTTCGCCGTCAACATCGACGTGATCTCCACCCTGGTTGGCCTCTACGACTCCCATCCGTGGTTAAAGGAATTCTTCCAAGCGACATGCGCACCGACGGATACTCGTAACTGTAATTCCCCAATTAGGGTTTCAAAGACTTTCAAACAGGCACTCCTGGCTGATCAGGATACGCACGCCCCGATAACAGCGGACGCAGCACGACCAGTGCACATGCCGATCAAGAAGGGCGACTTTGTGTCAATTACGGTTGACGAAGCAGAGTACGCTAATCGAGTGGAATTGTGCCAGAACCCTTTTATCGGCCGCATAATAAATGCTCGGAAGGAAAAACCATGGGCCCTGGAGGCGTTGAAGTGCGAATTGGCAAGGGTGTGGTGCTTAACGGGAAACTGGAACCTCACCCCGTTGGGTCTTGGATATTTCAATGACAGATTCGACCAAGACGTTGATAAAGAACTCGCCTCCAAGAAAACAAATTGGTTCTTGAATCCAGGGGTATTCAGGCTGTCCTCTTGAGCGACTTGTTTTCAATCCATATAATGTTAATTCATCCATGGCTCTCAGGCGTGGGTGCGAATATATGAGTTACCTTTCGAATACTGGACGGAGTCTCTAATTCTTGGTATGGCTCATGCCTTGGGAACCCCAATATAAATTGATGATCGCTCCCTCGATGGATCCATGGGACACTTCATTCGGGTACTCGTGGAGATAGACTTCTCTAAAGACAAACTCGAAAAAATCTTAATCGAACGAAAGTCATCGCTCTTTTGCCTATTTCAAATATGAAAAATGCCCCACATATTGTCGTCATTGTGCTGTGGTAGGACACTCATGGGACAACTGCAACAAACGTGAGCGTGAACCTCCTACGCCTAAGACAGAGCAGCGGCCTAAGGGCGCGCAAGGGGAGCAAGAAGAGAAGTGCTCGTTGTTGCAGGGGGAAACAACAATGACGGACAATTCATCTGCCCCCGAAGGAAATGCCTGGCCCGGAAAAAACAGAGGCTAGATGAGGCAGTGGACGACTCTCAACAATCCAATCAGTTCGACCTCTTAGGGTCCCCTGCAGTCAACAAGGGGTCTCTTCCGGATGAGATACTCTCTTCACAAAACAATGGGGTGACTAGCATGGACACATCGGCAACCTCGAATCCCCAGGGTGCCCGCCTAAAATCAATCATTTGTGTGCCACATAATTATGCAGACGACATGGATGAATTGGAAAGAGCATTTCGCTCGGACCCGGAGTTCGACTCAATTTCACATCCTCTAGAGGTGGTGGACGACTTGCACTCACCAAAATACAGTAGGACGGCCTCGGCGGCACTAGGGCGTTGGGGAGATTTGGATGGCCCAGATTATGAAGACTCTGAAAAGGAAACAAAACCGCCTGAGCACGGTTACTTTGAGGACACCCAATGGTTGTACTATTTTGGATTATTCAGGGGGTAGGTAACGATGACTCGCATTATCTTCTACGTGGTCATTGTCGTACCCATAACCCAGACTTTTTGGCTGTTATTGAGCCAAAAGTCTGTCTTAACAGTATCAACGATGCTTTTTGGAATTCTTTGGAACTTACTCTACTGGCGGAGAATGAGAGGCAAGACATGAGACCAAACATCTAGGTTTTTTGTAAGCCGCGTCTACATGGAGTTTCTTCTATTGTCGGCTCCACTGACCAAGTGATCACTCTAAAGACCATGTTTCACAACAGACCCTTCTACAGGTTCACGCAGCTTCAGATCACATGTGACGCCGCACGCTGTGGCACCACTTTCTAGAGTTTAATTCAGTCTTGGGTTCGCATGAACATTGTGGTGCAGCTCCTCCAATGCAATCAGCATGTCGGGATTTTAGGGCTTTCTTGGCTGATGCTCGCCTCCTAGGTTTGGAAACCTCAGGGCCGACCTACACGTAGGCAGTGAGACGCAAGAATGGGACATTGAGCGCTTCAAGGCTTGACAGAGTGCTGGCCTCTACGGATTTTTTGGAGCAATGGTCCTCGGTGACGGTTTCATCTCTCGCAAGAGCATGCTCAGATCACCATCCAATTCGATTTGAGTGCATTCCGGATGAAAGACACCGCGGCTCAAATTTTCTCTTTCAAAAAATGTGGTTGCAGGACAAAGGTTGTTTATTGGAGATACGCAGGTCATGGGAACAATTTCAAATTGCTTCAGATCCTATCACAGTGGTTAAACTCAAGCTCAAGAGACTAAAGCAACATATGAGGAAATGGAACAAAGAAGTCTTTAAAAATGTGCAAACACGGATTACCTCAGCTAAAGAACAATTTTTCTCTGTGCAGCGTCAGATTTACTTTCAAGGATACACACATGATTATATTCATATGGAAACCATTGCAGAGCAGGAGCTAAATGCAATACTAAATCAGAAACAAACCCTCTTTGCCCAGAAAAATAGAGTAACGTGGCTCAAAGATGGAGATCGTAACTCCAAATTCTTTCATAAACTCAACTAGTTGAGGAAAATCAGAACCCCCTTGGAATCTCTAAATATCAACATCTCCAAGTGTAACAACCAAGCGGAAATAGCAACTCACATAACAGATTTTTATTGCAATCTATTCGCAAATCAAAATGGTGATGATTGGACAAACAGGTTGTCAGAATTGCAAGATATTATACGTCCGAGAATCACAGCGGCGCAGAATACACAGCTCACAGCGGTACCATCTGCGAAAGAGATTCGACGGGCAATTTTTGAACTTTCAGCGGACAGTGCTCCGGGTCTAAATGGGTTCAGCGGCGTGTTCTTCCAATCCGCTTGGAGTATTATTGTAGAGGATATTATTCGGGCAGCTCAATACTTCTTTTGTTTCGCATTCCTGCCACAGGGATTTAATTCGAATTTTGTTGTGCTTGTTCAAAAGCACAGAGGAGCGGAAAAAATTGAAGATTATAGGCCTATTGTATTAGGGAATTTGTTATTCAAAGCCTTCTTTAAAATTCTGGCCTCCCGCCTTGGACCGATCCTA
Organism: Galeopsis tetrahit; assembly: GCA_963675135.1. Lineage (NCBI taxonomy): Eukaryota > Viridiplantae > Streptophyta > Magnoliopsida > Lamiales > Lamiaceae > Galeopsis > Galeopsis tetrahit. Next base: position 53,188,819 of record OY776123.1, read on the forward strand.
AACAAGACTCTATCACCATACCAGTTCAGATTCATACCTGAACGCAGTATACACCACATAATCGTATTGGATTCGGAGTGGATCAACTGCCTTGATAGGACTAGGGTGCACGGGAATATGGCGCTGAAGATTGATATTAGGAAAGCCTTCGATACAGTCCGTTGGGATTTCTTGCTGGATATAATAAGGATGATGGGTTTCGACAACAACACTTGCCAACTAATTACGTGCATTCTACAATCGGCGAGGCTTTCAGTCCTTATTAATGGACAGCCACACGACTATTTTCAATGTACTTGGGGAGTTCGACAAGGAGACCCACTTTTGCCGTTGCTCTTTTGTCTAGCGGGAGAAGTGTTAATATCTTTAATAGAAACGAAAGCTCAGAATGGCCAGCTGCAACCGGCACTCATCCGCCGAGGTCTGACCTTCCCGTTAACGCTACTATACGCGGATGACATTCTCATATTAAGTAGAGCTAGCCGCCCTTGCATCAGGGCAGTGCGCGACACGCTAGAGTCCTATGGATAACTCTCGAGTCAAATCTTCAACCCCAATAAATCATGTGCATACTTCGGGAAGCACGTGAGCTACAACAACAAACGATATCTACAAGACCTACTGGGAATGAGATTCGGGACTCTATCTTTCACATATTTGGGTGCACCAATATTTAGAGGAGCACCAAGAGCAATTTACTTCAGGGAAACGATAGACAACATCTTGAGTAAATTTGCTTCCTGGAAAGGCTCTTCACTCTCACTTGCAGGACGGATATGCCTCGTCAATCACGTAATCACGTCTTCTCTAGTACACACAATGATGATCTATAAATGGCCTCGCTCCCTACTACAGCAAATCGAGAGAACGATGAGAAATTTTATTTGGTCAGGGGACATTGATCGTAGAGGAATTTGCACAGTGGCATGGACCAAGGCTATAACACCCAGATCAGAGGGCGGATTGGGCATAAGATCAATCGTCTGCGCCAACGACGCATATATACAGAAATTGGCGTGGCAAGTTCTCAGAGATAATGGAAAACCCTTGGAGTTTCTCAGGCTACGTTTCATGCAGAAGGGGAAGGCTCGGCCAACGGCGATTGCATCGTCGGTGTGGCACGGATTAAAGCCCCACGCTGAAGCAATATCACGCCAAGCACAATGGATACCTGGAGAACAGTCGCAAGTAAAATTTTGGCTTGAAAACTGGCTAGGATACAACATAGCTGATAGAATTGGTATGCCAATAGATAGCAGAGCTCAATTCCCATTTACAATAGCAGATTACTAGGTAGAAGGCAAGTGGCATTTGGAGGCTAACTTTGTAGCAAGATATCCGGAGATCGTAGAGGACATTATGAATTTCAAACTCGCCACTCAGGAGGACTCCCGGATTTGGCCGAACTCCACACGCGGGCAGCTAACATCGGCTATAGCATACGATCACAACCGACCTCATTACCCGGAGGTCAGCTGGGAAGATGGATTTGGGCAAATTTCATACCGCCCAGAAGGTGGACTGTAACATGGAGAGCTATCCATGGAAAACTCCCAACATCTGCATACTGTGCCGAGAAAATGAAGAAGGGATAGATCATTTGTTCAGCGAATGCAAATATTTTAAATACTCAGCGGAAAGAATTATGGAGATTTTCTAAGTGCGGCTAAGAATTGAGGAGGGCTTTCACTCCTGGATACTGCAAGCAATACATCACTCCTCCAGCCCACTACTAATGTCGATTTGGAGATTAATGTGGGTCACTCTAGTATGGCTGAAATGGAGCGCCCGAAATGCTTTAATTTTTTACAAAAAACATGCCACCAAAGAAAGCATATACACGTCCGTAGCAGCACTGACCAGAGAAGTCAATAATGTCTCCCTTGGTTGCATGAACAACAGCACCTATGATCTACGGATCATCAAGGAATTCGGAATCAAGTGCAACCCACGTAAAGCTCCAAACATTTTCACAGTTCGATGGCAGCCTCCAGCTGCAGGAAAAGTCAAAGTAAATGTAGACGCTTCAGCAGATGGTTCCCCTGGGCTGATCTCGAGGGCGGGCATTTATCGAAACGAGCAAAGAGATTTTATGGGAGGCTTCGCAATGAGGTACGATAGTGGTTTCGCATTCGAAGCTGACTTAATCACGGCGTTGCACGCGATAAAAATAGCGAAGGCTCACGGATGGAACGACATCTGGCTTTAGACGGACTCGATGTTTGTAGTGCAAATGTTCCAAGAAACGGACAAACAAATTCCGTGGAAAACAAGGCTCTATGGCAGCAAATACAAAGGCTTGAAGTAAGAGTGATTGTAAGCCACATTTATAGAGAAGGCAATGCTACTGCTGACAAGCTGGCATCCATAGCTGCAACCACATACAAATGGTGGGACATCCCGCCAACACAATTGCTCGAATTCTTACACAAGGATTTAACTACTGATTTCTACAGATTTGTAAATTAGAGTGGTTCCCTTTTCCTTGACTATAGATTTATCCCTAAGGAGGGTTTTTTGTAACAAGGTTTTTAACGGGGCTCCGGCCTCTTGAGCAACTTGTGTTCATATGGCTTCTAGGCGCTTCTCGTGCAATAAAATAACTCAATTTATATATTAATCATTTTGTCGTATCATAAATATACATATATTTAAATATTAGATTTAATTTTATATAGTACAAGACATCGATTTAATTAGATTTCAAGATTAATAATTTAATCTATAAAAGATATTAGCAACATCTTAAAATTTTAAATTTTATTATTTTTTTAAAATTCGATACAGTATAATAAATATTAGTTAACAATAATTAATTTTATACTTATGATAATATATATATGTAAGAACCCAAAAATCTCATGAATTGAGCCCTTATATTTGTTTATATGAAATTATGTGATTTATCATAATTATGTGAAATTTGCATAATATTAAATGTTATTCACCTATTAAATTATTTATTTTTTTAATAGTAGTAAAATTAATGTTGGTGGATAATATAAGATTAGTGATTTTATTCATAAATGGTGGGCTTGATAGAATAAATGGTTTTAAAATAATATTAGGATAAGACTCATTCTTATAGCCCACTAGAAAGAAACCCTAAGACATTTGCACCATATAAATAGCCACCTTCAGAATTTCTGCACACTTAGGGTAAGAATCTCACTTCACACACACACTCAAGACACAAATTTTACACACTTTCGGAAGTCCGATCATTGATCGGCTAGTACCGTTGGAAAGATCTCGTCGAGAGACTTATGAAACACTTTTCCAATTCTCGATCGGGGTTCTAGATCTCCAGTTATGGCTGGTCAAAGATGTGTGAAAACCCTTATAGTCGGAACATGTTCCTCAGGCCTTAACTTTTCATACAAAAGTCCGTTTTTTGTGTTTTTTTATCTTGTTTGAAAGTTGTATTCATAAGATTTCTAAAATATATTTTAGTTTTTAATCGATGTTATAAAACTCCAGTTATGTCTAGTCAAAGTGTTTGAAAAGTTTTAGATCTATTTTATTTTCCCTCTCACTTTCATACTCTCTCTCTCTCCCGTTTTCTGACGACTCTCCGTCGGTGCGCCGCCTGTTTTGTTGATGGACCACCTTGCCGGAGCTTTTTTCGGTAAGTCGTGGAGGTATGAGTTGTGGGGTTGAATATATTGAGGTATAATGTTATGAGTTGTGTTTTGTAGATAAATTTGTATCTTGGGGTCAAAACTTTATTTTTCAGATTTTCATTTTGGCCCAAGTCAAAATATTTCTAGCTGGTAAATGCACTTTTATTATTTACGAAAATGCACTATTTTAATTTACGAAAAAGTCACAAATTTTTTAGAAATTTGCAATGATGCCCTTAGAACTTCAAATGCACGTAAAATGTTCGTTTTTCAACCGTTTTGAACGAAACCAGTGGCATTTAACCCCAAACTTCAAATGCACGTAAAATAATGAACTTTAAAATTATTTAAATCTGTCATTCAGTCCCTAAACTTTTACAAAAATGCATTTTTTTCCTAATTTAACCCCACAACTTTCAGATTATTTCACTACAAAAAAAGCCTGATTTTGATACCGAAATTTTGAGACGGACACCTAATCTGTCTCTAATAGATACGGATTAGATACGAATTTGTTAAAAAATCGAGATTTGAAACCGAAAATAAAACCGTCTCTCATTATAAACAGATTAGATACGACTTTTAGTTTCGAAAGTTTTAGATACGGATTAGATACACTACTTTCAATTTAGAAAGTTTTAGATACGGATTAGATACATATATCACCGTCTCTAAACAATCATTTTTTTCTCCCCGATATAAAACGAGATAAGGTGGAACACGAAATTTGCGATACGGAATCTAACCATTTCTAATCTGTATCTAATTGAGAATGAGAGAATTGAGAATGAAAGAATATGGACGGGTGAATTGAGTTATATTAATTTATTTACTTTTTTATTTAATTAATAAATAGTAAAAATAAAAAAAATTAATTAATATATCTTCTATGTATCGGATAAATATAAATGTTAGAATAATACTATGTAGATATATTTTAGGATATATATATATATATATTATAATAATAATATTATTATATTATATCTTCAATTCCATATGACAATATATATATATCAATTTTAGATTAAAAAAAGGAGATGTTATTGAATAATTTTTTTAATTTGTATACTATTTTTAAAAAAAAATAGATTAAAAAATAATTCTATCATCAATTTAAAGTATAAACTAGTGAAAATATTCTAAGAATTGATTCTCTAATCAACGTACGTGTATATGTATATATGAACGTTAGATTAAAAAAAAGAGTCATTCATTAATTTTTAAAAGTTTATAAATCTTTATAAAATTACTATTAAGACTTATCAAGAAACTTGTATAGTATTTTTTAAAAAGTTTTAGATTAAAAAATAATTCTATCATCCACTTAGAAAAAGTATAAATACGTGAAGCATTGTTAATTGTAAAATAGTCTCCATAAATAGGGAATAAGATCAATTGAGATAAAAATCAAAAATCATTTTTATGTCAAAATGAACTTGAAATAAAAATTGAAAATCAATGAAGGGCTTAGAGATACGTTAAATCTAATTTATAGAAATTAATTTTACTAAATTTTTGAAAAATATATTTTAGGGAAATTAAACCTAAATTCTATCTAAAAATATGTCAATTTTTTTCCATTCTTGAAAATATGGTCGTACCTAATCCCTATCTAATAATAGGTCAATTTTTGTCCATTCTTGAAAATAAGTTTATATAATAAATATAGATATTATAATAATATTATGTTATATATTTCATATCTTTTATATGGAAATATATTTTATATGACAATATATATAATATATGACTAATGACAATAATTCATGAATTTCTTTCAATATCGTTAACTAAAGAACGTTTGTCAATAATAATAATATTGTCTCTACCATCAAGATTGACCAGGTAAGTTATGCATCTCAAGCCTTTATTATAATATAATTTGTCTACTATATAAATTTCTTTCAATCTTGATAACTGAACGTCTCTTAGGTAAGTTGTGCATCTCAAGCCTTTATTATAATATATCAATTTACTTATCAATTCGTCTACTATAAATTACAATTATTTGCAACACTATACATTACAATTATTTGCAACTGGATCCATTTAAAATATAGATCTTAAAAGTGGGTTTAATATATTTATCTCGAAAGTATGCCTCTTAAAAGTGGGTTAATATATATATTTCGAAAATATGCCATGTTTAAGGACGCTAGCATGTTGGTTAACTTTGTTAAATTTTCTTTAACTGGAGGGGGGGATCGATTCCCTTCAACAAAAATTTTATTTATTTTTAAGATAATTTTTTTAAATGAAATTTTTCATTCAAGTAGTAAGTAGAATTTGGTGGTGAACTCGCAAAAAATGGGAGTCAAATAAATGGGTCTTGTTTAAAAATCCAACCCTTTTATTTATTTTTTTCTAATTATTTTTAAGATAATTTTTTTAAATGAAAATTTCCATTCAAGTAGTAAGTAGAATTTGGTGGTGAACTCGTAAAAAATGGGGGTCAAATAGATGGGTCTTGTTTAAAAACCCAACCCATATAACCCATGAACCGTTTGTATTTGCCAAAAGATATAAAGGTATGATCCGTTTGTATTTGTCATTTAAGTGTGTCAAGTATACTACTGTAATAAAAACAGTGTGTAATTGAGTCCAGTTATATAGGATACTATTCAGGGTAGAGCTGTTGTGTACTCAAGTACACCAGATACTATTCAGGGTAGAGCTGTTGAGTACTCAAGTACACGGTGTACTTGATAAATGCATAATTTAATAAAAACAATGTGTAATTGAGTCCAGTTATATAGGATAAACGCATAATTTAGTGCTATATAGTATAAACGCATAATTTAATAAAAATCGTTACAACTCACATGTTCGAACCCAATTTTTAAAATTTAATTTAACTTTAGCACTTAATAAAAGTGCAAAATTTTAAATAATAAAATTTGTAAAATTAATAACAATATTTTAAAAAAAAATTAGCAAAAGATTAAATGTAATTTAATTAATTTATTTGAATTTATAAAGTAAGATCGACTTTTACCATTGAAATTATTCAATAACAATTTTTTATTTTATTTAAAGTTACAAATTAATAAATTAATTATATATGTTAAACTAATATAATAAAATAAAGTGTCTAAACTATGCATAGTTCTTAGTATTTTACAGCTTATTGACGGCAGTGAGTAATTACAATTTTTAGAAATTAATAAAAAAATTACATTTATAAATTTAAAAGTTACAATTTGAATACATTTAAAAAAAAAATTAATACACATATACAATTAATATTAAAAGATAAAACAAAAGAGTTATCTGTCCCAGTGGCAGATGCTCAATAATAGACACTTGCCCACCTGGGTTCAATTCCCATATAGACCACAAAAAAGGTCAATTAAATAGTTGGAGGGGGGTGGTTGCAGGGTGGGATGGGTGTCGGGGTTGGGACGGTGGGATGGGTGTCGGGTTGGGTTCGGGCTGGGACGGTGGGATGGGTGTCGGGCTGGGACGGTGGGATGGGTGTCGGGTTCGGGCTTGGTGGGATTGGGATTAAGGCTTGGAATGGGGATTAAATAATTGGAGAGGGGGGTGGTTGCATGGTAGGGTGGGATGGGTGTCGGGTCGGGTTCGGGCTTGGAATGGGGATTAAAGGCTTGGAAACGAAATTTTGCCTTGTGATACGGATTTAGAGACGACAAAACGTCGTTTCTAATTAAGAACGAAATTATAGACGGATTTTTAACCCGGATGTAAAACGGGTCGTTTATCGTTTAGATACGGATTTAGAGACGAAACGACATTTGAAACGGAATTTTGACCCGGATATAAAATGGGTCGTTCATCGTTTAGATACGGAATATACGGTGTCAAAATCCGTCTCTCATTATAAACCGAATTTTGACCCGGATATAAAACGGGTCGTTCATCGTTTAGATACGAGAATATACGGTGTCAAAATCCGTCTCTCATTATAAACCGAAAATAATGGTTTCAAGTCCGTCTCTTATTAGAAACGGAATTTAGAAAACCGTTCATAACATTAGATACCATGCGATTAGGAACAGATAGAAAATGGTTCCAAAATCCGTTTCTAACCTGTTTAGATACAATGTTTATGGTATTTAATCCGTCTCTAAATCTCAGTTTTTTTGTAGTGTTTAAATCTGTCATTCAGTCCCTAAACTTTTAAATCTGTCATTCAGTCCCTAAACTTTTACAAGTACGAGAAGTAGGAAAGGACTTGGAACTAAGAGGGGAGGATACCGCTTAACTTTCCAAACTAATAGCTGGGGTAAATCTCATTGACTTTTACAATGCCTAATTTAATATCGTGTGATTTATTGTTTTAGTTGTCCTATGTGAGTTTGTGTATAAATATGTTCATGTTCAAGTGTGGAATATATGATTTATGAATATGTGAGATTATGCATGATCACTTGTGTTAAGTATGTTCTAACATGCATAAATGTTTATGATTATGCATGTCCATGTGTGAAGAAGTATGCTACATGAATGTTTTCATACATGCACGTTTCAAACGTGAAGATATATGATATGCGGCCAAGACCGTGCAAGATGTATGGTATACGGATAATAACCGTACTAGCTATGATAAGATCACGGGTAACACCATACAAGATTTGATCGAAAGATCACCTTCGGGTAGCTCCCGAACAAGATGCTCGAGCGGGGTAAAGCGTGCCCCAACAAGATTGATGTACTCTTACGTGTATTATATTATAACTATCACTATTTATTAATATAAAACATGATGTTGAACGTGTTGCATGGTTGTCATATGATTGATGATACTTGAAGGATGTAATTTGAGTTGTCGCTATGTGACTTTAATTGCTATGATTGAGAATAATGAATCTCAAATTTATGTTCATTATATACATTGATTCCCATGGTTGACCTTTATTATGGTAGATTGTATGATATTCGAGTGGGTGTTTGAGTGAACCCACTAAGTATTTTTTGAATGCTCACCCCTTCCACTTTCAGGTGGGAATGTTCGGGAGGATTGAAGGTGGATGTGAGCGCTCGATCTCTAAAGTGCAACCCTTTAATTCACGTCTTTTGAAACTTGAAATTCTATTTTGGCTAACTATTTGAAAATGTAGTATTTTATTGTAAGACAAATTCTTAAGGACCTTACTTGCTAGTTTACTTCCACTGTTGTCACTTCAAAATTATTTTGCGGGTTTGGTGGTGTTCACCTTGATTTGGATGGTTTCATCATTTAAATTATTATGTTATTTCCAAGCATAGTAATGCCCCCTTACTCCCTATTTAAAAAAAAAAAAATCTATTTTTCTATGTTTATCAGAGTGGGTCTACCTTTCTGGAGACTTGCTCCCTTGTATTTTTGCAAAATTTATTCATAAGTTATATTGTGCTTGATGCATATGACTCATTATCCCTTTATGCTAAGTCGTTATTCTTAGTTTGAAGCTTATGCCATTGTGAACCTTTAATTTTTACCTAATTGTGTTGGATGGTAGTTGGGTAATGAGACAATTTTAAGTCTAGTTTTGTCTCTTACTATTGGGATTAAAATATGGTACGCATCTTATTGACTGCCCGAAAGTCCTTGAGTGGAGATGGATTAGTTCATGTTGTTTCATTTAATTTATTTATTTATTTACCTAAGTTCGAACTATTGTACTCATCATGGCGCGTCGAGGGCGCCCCTGTCGAAACGAACGACCCGTCCAAGACCCTCCGATTCCCATACAAACTTAAGCTGCTCAAGAACTGCATGATGTAGGCACTAACGTTCCACCCCAAGATTTTCTCAATTTACTTCGAGGGCTTACGCAATACCTTAATGCTACTCACGCACCTCCTCCACCTCAACCCCCGCGTGAGGACACCAACTCTATTGTTTATCAATTTCGAAGATTTCAACCACCAACATTCGATGGAAAATGAGACCCTATTGAGTCTGAGGAGTGGCTTAGGGCGCTCGAGAGACTCTTTACCCACATGAATTGCACAGATGCGCAAAAGGTATCGTGTGCTATTTTCCAACTGACCGAGGATGCTGATTTTTTATGGGAATCCTATCGTATGACACGAACTCCAGCTCAGATAGAAGCTATAACTTGGAATGATTTCAAAGAAGAAGATAAAACTACCTGCCCCGCTCTTATCGTGAGAATAAGGAGACGAAATTCATGTACTTAAAGCAAGGGACGATGACAGTGATGGAGTACGAGCGAAAATTCACCCGGCTATCGCGCTACGCCACTCATATGGTAAACTTCGAGGAAAAGAAAGCTCGTCATATTGAGAGAAGGCTAAGGTCGGAAATTGGATGTATACTTACGGGGCGAAGACCTCACTGTTATAACTTATAGTTTAGAAGTTAGTATACCTTCTGATAAGGTTATCATAACGGATAAACTCTGTAAGAACGTGAGTGTTGACCTTGGAAATAAAGTTTTATCGGCAGATTTGCACGTCATCGATATGAAAGATTTTGATGTAATTTTGGGCATGGATTGGCTCCATACCAACCATGCTACATTAAAGTGTCACGAGAAAGAAATATCATTCTTGATACCCGGAGATGAAGAGTTTACATTCTTTGGGGTGAAATCCATGTCTATGCCCCAAGTTATATCCGCAATGAAGGCACCTAAGTTAATAAGAAAGGAAGGCGTCCAATATTTCTTGGTGCAAGTGACGAGCATCAAACCACTGGAGTTATCATTTGACCTTCTCATAGGAGCTGCACCCGTATCAAAAGAACCTTACAGAATGGTGCCCAAGGAACTTCAAGAGTTGAAAGTCCAGCTACAAGAGCTTCTTGATAAAGGATTTGTGCGACCTAGCGTATCCCCCTGGGGAGCCCCAGTTTTGTTTGTGCATAGACTACCACGAATTGAACAAGCTCCTGATAAAGAATAACTACCCGCTTCCACGGATTTAGCACCTATTCGACCAATCACATTAGAGACACTTCCGAAGGAGAGACTTTTTACCAAGTTTAAGAAGTGTGAATTTTAGTTGGACAAGGTGGTTTTTCTCGGGCATATTGTGTCAGCAAAAGGTATTGAAGTAGATCCAGCCAAGGTGGATGTAGTTAGTAATGGAAAGACGCGAGCCAACGTAAGTGAGGTTCGTAGCTTTCTCGATTTAGCTGGGTACTACCGAAGGTTCATTGAGAATTTTTCAAAGATCGCAGTACCCATGACTCATCTTACCCGGAAAAGAGTGAGCTTCCAATGGAGAGAAAGGTGTGACATTAGTTTTCAAGAGCTCAAAAGGAAGTTGATTTCAACACCTGTTCTAGCTATACTGCGTGATAACATATGCCTCAAGACAATTAAAGGTCCATGAGCAAAATTACCCAACACACGATTTGGAACTTGCCGCTGTTGTTCATGCTTTGAAGATTTGGCATCATTACCTTTGCGGTGGGAGATGTGAGATCTACACTGATAATAAGAGCCTCAAATACCTATTTGAGCAAAAAGAGTTGAACATGAGATAAAGGAGATGGTTGGAATTAGTTAAGGATTATGATTGTTCTATCTTGTACCATCCCAGAAAAGCTAACGTGGTCGCCGATGCTCTAAGTCGTAAGGGCAATGGAAGCGTAACTTGCATGTTGACTACACACGAGAAGTTGGTGGAAGAGTTTAGCAAGATGAAGTTAGAAATCACGATGTCGCCTACAAACACCAACCACATTATAGCGACCTTAGTAATGAAGCCAACATTACGAGAAAGGATCATCGAGGCCCAAAGAAGAGATGCATTTCAAGAGAAATTACGGGATAAGGTCGAGAGTGGTGCCACAAATGTTTTTACCTTAGACATCGACGGAACACTGTCATATGGAAGAAGAATATGTGTTTCGAATGATGAGGTCATTAGTAGAGAGATCCTCGAAGAAGCATATAACACTCCGTACACCGCCCATCCGGGAACTACAAAGATGTATCGGGACTTAAAAAGGATATTTTGGTGGAGGAACATGAAGAGGACCATAACATTATTTGTTCAAAGATGTTTAACTTGTCAGCAGGTTAAGGCGGAACATCAACGACCTAGTGGTCTACTACAACCACTTGAAATTCCAGAATGGAAGTGGGAGCACATCACAATGGATTTCGTTGTTGGTTTACCAAAGACGGCACGCGGAAACTACGCAATTTGGGTTATCGTTGATCGTCTAACCAAATCAGCACACTTTTTACCGATGAAGATGACATATAATTTGGATAAACTAGCTCACATATATCTTGAAGAAGTGTTGAAACTTTATGGAGTGCCAGTATCAATAGTTTTCGACCGGGACCCGAGGTTCACATCTCAATTTTGGCAAGACTTACAGAAGGCTGTGGGAACTAAACTAAACTTTATCACCGCTTTTCACCCACAAACAGATGGTCAGTCAGAAAGGACTATACAAACATTAGAAGATAAGTTAAGGGTTGTGTTTTATGTTGATGTTGAAGACTTGGTGATGTTATCGAAAATGTTATCACACAAGGCTACAACATCTTAATTTGACATTTCTTATTTTTCCTAAGTCTAAATTTTGTTTTCTAGCTAATGCTGCTTTGGATGTTGTAACATCGCAGTTTGAAGATCTAGAATATTCTACACGGTTCCAGACTGGAAGGTTCTGGAAGGTTGCAGAATTATGTAGATCATGCGGTTGCTTTGAAAAACGTCCAGAACTGGCTAGAAGAACCTAGAAGGCGGTTGGGAGAAAAAGAAGGAATGAGATCCTACATTTTAGGAGATCATGGATGAAGGTTCTAGGCTCCATTTCCACGCCTATAAATAGGCCAGGACCGTGTTCATCATCCAACCAACGAAGTGCCATTCTTTAATTACTAAACTAACGTTCATCTTGTTAGAAATTAATTGTCATTGTCATGATCTTGTCGTTGTACCGAAGAGTCCAAACTTCATGTACAACATAGACTTTTCTATACTTCTTTGATAGATAGATCATAAAGTTAGATTTTGGTAGTGTAATTTTTACACTTAAGCCACATTTAGACTAGATACATTATCGAGTCTTATTTCCGTTGTGAATATTTGTTCACACACCATTTGTATTCACATATGAATTAGTGAAAGTTTAGCCATGAGGCTCACACATCTATTTTAAATTAAAATCTATGTAAAAGTTATTTTTGTGTCTTTGTGTTTTCATTCTTTAAAATCTTCCGCTATTCGTATTCTGATATTCTATAATCGAGTCAGTGTTGATTGAGTGTTCTAACATTTAGTGTAGCATCAGTCTTGTTTTACTTAACATGCACACTTTTAGTTGGTATCAGAGCCAAAACCTGACGTCACTAGGTTTAGATCCTTGTTTTTAATTAGTGTGTTTTAGTATTTATTGTGTCTTTGCAACAATGGAAACTCATCACATCTCTACAGCACTTAGACCACCTGTTTGAGATGGTACAAATTATGCATATTGGAAACCTAAGATGCGCATGTATATCAAGTCTATTGATGAACATGCATGGAGGACAGTACTTACAGGTTGGGATGCACCAAAAACTCCAGTAGATGAAGACAATGAAGTTCAACTCAAGAAGGAAGTTGATTGGACGGCTGACGAGATAACAACTACAAAGTTTAATTCTAAAACTTTAAATGCTATTTTTACTTCTATTGATATTTCAATGTTTAAAATCATTTCTAATTGTTCAACTTCTAAAGAAGCTTGGGATAGATTACAAGAGCATTGTGAAGGTTCGGATAGTGTTCGAAGAATAAAACTTCGAATGCTAGGGACTAAATTTGAGAATCTCCGAATGAGGGAAGATGAGACCATATCATCTTATAATGAATGTTTAAGTAAGATTGTCAATGAATCACATTCTCTTGGTGATCCTATTTCAAATGTGAGAGTAGTTCATAAAATTTTGCGTTTAGTTCCTAAAAAGTTTAATGCAAAAATATGTGCTATAGAAGAAGCTAAAGATACTGATAAGTTGAGTCAAAATGAGCTAATAAGTATTCTTAAAACTTATGAGATGAACACTACTCAATTTGATGAAAATAAAGATGATAAAAAGGTGGTTGTTTTTAAAGGAAAGATATCACAAGGTTCTGAAATACAACCAATTACCACTGAAGTCGATTCAGATGATGATGTGATGGACCTATGTTATGACAATCCATACCACATGGCCTTTCTCACTAAGCATTTTAACAAGTTTTTTAAGAAAACAATTAACAAGTCCAAAGGGAATATTCAGCCAAAGATCCAAATCAACACATCAACACCACAACCAGAGAAGAGAATGAGTCAATTTCCACCGAGAATATCACAAAGTGAAGGTAAACCAAGGTATGATCTTGAATATAGAAAATCAGTTCAATGCAATGCATGTTCTGGATATGGCCATTATGCAAATGAATGTGCCAATACCAGACTAGGGCAAAAACTGAATTTTAGTGCTACCTTGAGTGATGATTCGGATGATGAAGATGTTAAATCAAAAGAAATTGAATTTGCTTGTCATACTCAAATTGATTATGATGACTCTCTAGATGATGATCTGGATGAAACAGGCTCTGATGTTGAATTAGATGTTACAACATCAGAAACAACATCAAGTCAAAATCACCCAGATTTGAACTATTTTAATGGTTTTGTTGATGATACAAGAATAAGGATAGAAGATTCTAAATACCAGAAGTTATTGGAGGATTGGAACTTGATGAGTCAGAATTATTGCATATTTTTGTGCTTTAATTGGATATTTTATATAGATTAATTTGGTATTTTAATGTATATTTCCGACTTATTGGTATGTGACCTTCAATTATCTTGATATTTTATTTTCTTATTTAATTCAGGTATAATTAAGATATTTTGAAGATACATGGACGGACCACTTATGAGGAGAGTCAATTAGAATTTAGAAGCCGAACGAGCCAAAAAGAGAGAGCCTAATACTAATGACTTGATGTTGGGCCATGCCGATTAATTAAGGGATTAGTTGATGGGCCCAACCATTTGTGATCTAATATATTTGGATGCACACATCAAAGAGAGAAATAAAGAGGTCTTGGGCCTAATCTATTGTGAAGCAATAATGGGCTTTGTTTGAGCTGTTGGGCTTTTGGTTTTTGAGGGATAGAGACAAAGCCTCAATTGGAGGATATATATATAACACACGACCGTGATTCTGGGAAGCAGCAGCGGCCAAATTTTGGGAAGCAGACAACAGGCCGTGATGAGTTTAATTTTATTTATGGTTATTTTAACTATGTTTAGTAGATAGATTGTTATTCTAGCACGAGGATGTGAAACCTTGTGACTTATGTCTTTTTAATTATACAATTCTTGATTGATTTGGATTTATATCTCGATTTTGTTATTACTTGAGTAGATGCTATGCATGTTTGAATTAGGAGTTTAATAGGCTTAATCACCCAATTTTATTCCTATATCAATTCTAGCTATCCTATAAATTATAATCCGTAATTGTTATAATATTGTGGGAATTGTAACAACTAAGGCAGAACACCTAAGGGAGTAGTAACATCTAGGTTGCATGAAACGAGTGTCTCGTATTCATGGTCTAGTTTATCTTATTGTTTTAATTCTTTAATTCGTTCCTCGAGTTGAACCTTAGATACATGTTTTAGGGTTATTCGTAGGGATAGATTAATTGGGGGTCGTACCTGCTGATTAATTAAACGTAAGAAACAATTCGAGTTAGTTTGGTCGTACCACTAACTTAGGGATAAGATTTGAGATTAAATTGAATTAACCGGGTTTGTTGATTGAACTGATATAATTAATTAAGGCGAAGCTATCTAAGGGCTAGATCATTTCCATTATTTTGAGTCTCGTTATTTTATATTGCAATTTATTATTTTTATTGCTTTTTAGTAGAATTAGCAACCATCAACCAAACTCCCCCCCCCCCCATTTTATTGCTTTCGTACACAATTTATTCAATTGAGTTTCACCATTCCCTGTGGGATCGACCCTTACTTACTCTACTGCATAGTGGATATTTAAGGTAATTATTTTTGGGTGACGGTGACGGCGACAGCACACCAAATTTTGGCGCCGTTGTCGGGGAATAGTTGTAAATTTGATTGAATTTTTTGTGTTTTTAATTTCTGTCAAAAAAATTCCCAGAAAATTCCAAAAAAATAAAAAATTCTGAAAAATCTGAAAAATTAAATTCACGTTGGCTGCTTTTGTTTTCATTTGTTTCTCTTCAGCAGATTTCTACTAACACTGACCCCTTTAGTGTCTTCTTGTTCAAATTCTAGAAATTGTTTGCAAGTTTATTCTCCCTATTCTTTCCATTATGTATGATTTCAGGTATGAGAACTATCAAGACACTTACTCCAATGACGATTATTGGAAACCATATCATGATCAAAGGCCTCAACTATTCAGAAATTATGAGAGGACTTATGATAATGATGGGTGGATCAACTCTGAGCAAAACTACTATGAACCCTCATTTGAAGATTTGTTGAAAACTATAGAGTTGAACACGTTGAATTTTCAACAGAGAAACCAGTTGACATATACGAGCTTGGTGGATGAACAATACAGTGGTGAGAGGGGCTTTGAACCATCACTTGCTGATTTGTTGAAGTCCATGGAAGCCAATACAGAGGAATTTCATCAATATACACAAGCATTCGTAAGGGACTCGGAGTTTAGGCAAAAGAATTTGGAGGTTCAATTAAGCCAAATGATGAATGTCATAAGCCAATTGCAAGCACAATAGAGTGAAACTCAAGTGGATACTGTTGTAGCGCATGCCCAAGATAGCAAAATTGAGAGAGAATTTGAAACAGATGATGAACACTATTTTGAAAATTCTACGAACAAGGATAATTTAGGGTCTGAGTGGGTTGATTATGAAAATTATGATGCAGAAACAGACATTTGACCTACCTGTGTCAAAGAGCCTGGAATGGAAATTGAGGTGAGTTCATGTGAATCATTTCCTTTTATTTCTAATTCATCTGTATTTCCTTGCAGGGTCCAGGACTATGAAAAAGAGAATAAAGAGAAGCATATGATTGTCATATATCGGATGGATGTAATCCAGACACCTTTGTTTGATCTGATAGAGCCACTACCAAGATATGCCAAACTATTGAATGAGATTTTTACCAACAAAAAATGGTTATCTTGGAATGGAAAAAGTTTGATGGGAGAGAGCATATCCTCTCGATGGAAGATGCCACTAGATGTGAAGGATTATTTTACTCATATTACGTAAAAGATAAGTTGATTGTCGAGCCAACGACGTTAATAAAAGGCGCTTATTGGGAGGCAACCCAATGTTTACTTAGTTTTTATTTTGCTATTTTTGCTTTTGATTTCGTTTTTGTGTGTTTGAGAATCAGAACAGGATTTCAGATAAGGCGTGGTCACGCCTTAAGGAAAAACTTCTCTTGGAATTTTACTTATATTTTTTTATTATTATTTTGATCTTTTATTATTCCATGTTGGGAATAAAATGGTTTTGATTTATATACCAAAACCCCTGATTGATGATGTTCAGATTAGTTGAGATATGCTCAAGTCTAGTTCAGGCAAGTTGTCTCAGTACACTTGAGTAAGTAGAATGCTTAAGTTAAAAGTCTCAGGAATGTTGTGAGATTTTAGAGTTCAGGGTAGTTGTTCAAAGCTGGAATGTTAGGCAGCTTGATAAATGTTTAGCCTCTAGGCCAAAGTTGCTGAACTTTCAGGACAAGCTGACCAAGTGGACAACTGAGCTGAAGAGATCAAGAGTATTAAAGCAATACTCTTAAATGCAAATGATCAGGACAGTTGAAGTACAAATGATCAAGAGCATTGAATGCCAAAGCTCACAGAAGACACATTCAATGAAGCATTTATTGCCAATCATGCCTGAACCAAGCATTGAAGACTTAAAGCATTAAAGAGTGAAGCATTGAATGAATGTTGGAACATTCTAAATTGCAGCAGGAATGTTCAGGGAGCTTGTCCCATCTGACCATTGGTTGAGTGTAGAGTTTGCCACAAATCAACCTTGGGAAATGTGCATATTTGGAATCTGACACAAGTCTTCTCAGTCGCATTTTTCAGAAGTCAACACATTCATTCAAGCAACCATTGAAGAGCCCTTTTACATAGTGGATAAAAGGATGCCAAGCTTCATAGCCGTTTCAATGGTGCTGCAAATAGACATATTTGAATTGCTATCCCTCAAACGGTTAGTTGTTCAAACTTGCCTATAAATACAGAAGTGATCAAAGGGATTCAACATCCAACTACAAGCTATCAAACTATCATCAAGCTTTCAAAGGAAACCAAGCTGTTCTTCAGAATCCCAAGTTTCCTGAATCACTTCAATTAGCTAAGCCAATCTTTGTAAACATCCAAAGCTTAGCATTGAGATATCCTAAGCCTTTACACTGTTCTTATTGTAAAGGATATCTCTACTAGTTGGAACCAAACCTCAAACCCTTATCTCATTTAGTGAAGAGAGTGTTTGTTGTAGAAGTGAGGAGTTAAGGACTGTTAGTGTGAAACACAGTCTTAACTCAGAGAGATTGAGCACTAGGACTCAGATTATCTTAGGGATTAAAACACTAAGAGAGTGTTGTTGATCAGTGCACCTTGGCACTATAAAACAAGCTAATTCCATTGAGAAGGAATTATCCTGTTCAATCAGGGAAAGTGGATGTAGGAGCTTGAGTCTCTGAACCACTATAAATTGTGTGCCATTTACTTACTGCACTCTTTATTGCACTTGCATTCAATCATATTTCAAAGAGCAAAACTCAGTAAGTTAAGAAAAACTGTTTTGGACAAAGTTCCTGATAACTGTGTTTTTCAGAAATCAACTTGGAGTATTTCTTTGAGTCAAAGGCCAACCACATTCCGCACTTAGCAACTCTTTTAGATATTTAGCCAACTGATCACTTAATAGTAATCAGTAGGACAAGTATCTATCAAAGTTCACACTCAGGCCAGTTGTGAGACAACTTGCCTGATAAGACCAGTTTTGTTAAAAAGAAAAGAATTTGCATACACAAGTGCATTCCCCCCCCCCATACACTTGTGTTATACTCCACCAAGGACCAACAAGTGTTATCAGAGCAGGGGTTCATAGACCACTGCTTCTGAAAATCCAACTGATTTTCAAAATCACATTATTTATGTGGTCACTGAACTGATCCAAATTTCTGATAAACTTATTAGTGCTCATCTGATTCTATTATTATAGAAATGGCTAACAATGCAGTTCCAGGAGATGCTGTCAACACCATCAACAACATGGGTCCAAACCAAGTCAATCATATTTCTCATCACAAACTCCCAATGTTCTCAATTGAGAACTATGATTTCTGGAAGATCAGGATGAGAGCACATCTTGCTTGCCAGCATGATGAAATGCTTAAAGTCATCACCAGAGGGCCCTTCACATTCACTAAAGCAAATCCCAAGCTCACTGATGCTCAGAAAGCAGATCCTAGGGAGTTGTTGCCAAAGGATGAAGATGACTTTACAGCTGAAGAAAGAAAAAGGCACAACCTGAACTACATTGCCATGAACACATTGTACCAGACTATTCCAGATGCAGTGATGGGAAGAGTATACCACTGCACATCAGCAAAAGAAATCTGGGACACCTTAGCACTTATGTGTGAAGGTACCCAAAAGATAAAGGAGAACAAGCTTCAAGTGGCTATCCAAAAATATGAACAATTCTCTATGGAAGCCAATGAAACTATTGATCATCTTGATGGCAGATTCACTGACATCATGAATGAGATAAACTCTCTTGGCAAGTTCTATGCCAAAAGAGAGGTTGCTTTGAAGATTCTGAGAAGTCTCACATCCAAGTGGGACATATACTCAGTCATGATGCAAAACACCAGCAATCTTGACAACATGCCCATGCAGCAAGTATTTTCTGAACTCAAAGCATATGAGTTTGATTTGAACAGAAAGAAAGTACATGATGAGCCATCCTCCTCAAGCAAAGGTGTTGCTTTCAAAGCTGATGAAACAGAAAAGAAGAGTACTCAAAGATCCTCTCAATCTGTCTCAAAATCTGAAATGAAGGAGGAGCTGGCACTCATGGCAAGGAGATTTGAGAAGCTCAACTCCAGATTTGGTAGATACAAGAAGTTCTACCAAGACAACAGGACTAGAAGGAGATTCAGCTCTCCTGACAATAAATCAGAGGACAAAGTCTCTGATGAAAAGAAAGAAGACAGATATGCTGACAGGAAGAAGTACAGCAAAGGTGAACCATCATCATCAAGGAGGAAGGAGTCCTCAAGCAAGAAAAATGATGATGAAGATGTGTGTTATAACTGCCAGAAAAAGGGTCACTTTCAGTATGATTGTCCTGGCCTTAGTGCCAAAGAAAGAAAGGAAAGGCAGAACAAAAGAGACAAGAGGATGAACAACAGGAAGGCCATGGTAGCTGGAGAATCAGCAAGTGAAGAGAGTGTCTACTCTTCAGATGATGGACTGTTCTCCAACAGTGACAGTGATGATGACTGTCAAATGGCATTTGAAAATGAAGAGGTATGTTCATCTTCTAACTCTTCAAATTCTTCAAATAACACACATGAGTCCAGTGAAATTCACTTGAAACTCAACTTTGGAAAGTTACTTGAGGATTTCACCAGGCTACAAGAGGTATGCAATATGGCACTGAGAGAAAATGAGCTTTTGAATTCTAAAGTTCAAACTCCCAATCTTCCTGAACCAGGGTTTGACTTTAAATCAACTGAGTTGTATCAGCAGATTGTGAGGGAACATGATGAAATGTCTCTCAAAGTCTCTGAACAACAAAAGTTGATTGATGATCAAGAACTGGCCTTGAGGGAAAAGGATTTTGATCTTAGAATCCTTCAAGCAAAATTTGACAATCTCTCAAGTGAATTTGATACTCTGAAACTGAGTGAGGAGAGCTTAAAAATGAAAATGTCTGCCTTGAACAAATCTGCTAAGGCAATAGAGGAAATTCAAGGGTTTCAAAGACCATTTGCTCAAAAGGGTGGATTAGGCTATAATCCATTTGAACCCTCACCTGGTCTTAGTATTGCCTCATCAAGCAATTCTAAGATGACTTTTGTAAGATCAGTGGCACAACAAAATGAAATTGAAGTAAATCAACCACTGATCAAGGATAAGGGTAAAGGAATTTTTACACCAACTCAAGTAAACAATGTACCTAAACCCATACCTATGGAAAAGGTTAAAGGCATTGCTTATAAGAGGAATGAGATTCAGAAAGGTAGAACCAATGGAAGGCCAACCTATCTGAATCCTCATCAGAGGAGTTGTCCAAAATCTGTTCAGAAAAGGCCAACTCAAATGAGGCAACCTCAACTGAATGGATTAAGGCCAATCCCCTCTGACAGGTATAAAACATTCAGGAAGCCTGGACCTTACATGCCAAAAGGAAAAGGCCATCCAAAACCCTATCCTCAAAAGTCTTACCAAGCTGCACCTAAGTCTAGTAACTTCAGGAGAAATGTCCAAAGAAAATTCACCAACTCTCCTGAACCTTACAAGGACAACACTTATACACATAAGCCACCCAAGGCATTTAAGGGTCAAACTGTGTATGTAGATGTAAATGGAAACCAAGTCAGTCACTTTGAGTCAATCAGAGTAATTAGGCAGATTTGGGTTCCAAAAGGTACAGCTAACCCTCTAGGACCCAACATTCAAAGGGTACCTAAATTTTGACTTTGCAGGGCTGCAAGGACTACAAGAAGAGGAGAAGCATCAACAAGAAAACAGCATAGTACTTGGACAGTGGATGTTCAAGACACATGACTGGGAACAAAGAGCTTCTCTCAGAATTCATAAAAAAAGATGGTCCTTCAGTAACCTTTGGAGACAGCTCTCAAGGGATCACAAGAGGTTATGGTACATTAAACATTGGTAGTGTCAAAATTACTGATGTATCTTATGTCCTAGGCCTGAAATATAACTTGCTGTCTATAAGTCAAATTTGTGATAAAGGATATTGTGTTGAATTTGCACCAAATGAATGTATCATCAAAAATAATTCAACACAACAGGTGCTACTAACAGGGGTGAGAAAGGGAAATGTCTATTTTGCAGATTGGAGCAAAACCCCAGAAGCAGTTTGTTTTGTTGCCAAAAGCACAAGTGAGCAAAGCTGGCTGTGGCACAAAAGACTAAACCATCTGAACTTCAAAACCATCAACAAGATTGCAAGAAACTCTCTAGTTAAAGGGCTGCCAAATCAAGTGTTCACCAAAGAACATATATGCCAGCCATGTCAGGAAGGAAAGCAGATCAAAGCTTCATTCAAAGGGAAGCCTGTCATCTCAACTGAGAGAGTTCTTCAACTACTGCATATGGATCTATTTGGACCAATAATCCCAGTAAGTATAAATGGAAGAAAATATGCTTTAGTTGTTGTTGATGATTTTTCCAGATACACTTGGGTAGTATTCTTGCTGAACAAAAAGGAGACCCAAGTCAAGCTACCTGAATTGATGATGAGATTGAGCAATGAAAAGGGCCTAAGTATTGTCAAGATCAGATCTGACAAAGGCACTGAATTCATAAACTCATACATCAATGAGTACTGCAGCAAGAATGGTATCACTCGTGAAACTTCAGCAGCAAGAACACCTCAACAAAATGGGGTTGCTGAAAGAAGGAACAGGACCTTGAAAGAAGCAGCAAGAACATTGATTGCTGAATCCAAACTGCCTAAAAGGTTCTAGGCTGAAGCCATTAGCACTGCATGTCACACTCAAAACAGGTCCTTAATCACCAAAGGACAAGGTAAAACCCCATATCAAATATGGAAAGGTAGATTGCCCATTGTTGCTTATTTTCACATATTTGGTTGTAAGTGTTTCATTCATAATAATGGGAAAGAGCAATTGAAAGCTTTTGACAGCAAAGCTGATGAAGGAATATTTGTTGGATATTCACAAATCAGCAAAGCTTATAGAGTTTACAATTGCAAAACCCTTATTGTGGAAGAAACACCTCATGTTGTGTTTGATGAATCTATTGATGAGTTCAGGGATAGAAACCTGAATATTGATGAGATAACACAAAGAACAACCAGACTAAGGCTTCAAAGCAAGGAAACAGTGTTTGTAGATGTTGCCCAGCCTGATCTTGCTGATAATCAAATGCTGGACAACCTACTTGATGGCAATCAACCAGAAGTCAACCTACCTGAAGGTGAAATTGAACTGACTGACCCTATCCCAGTTCAAATCCAGGTAACAACTACCAATGAAGAAGCAGGCAATGCTGAGGTAGTAAATGGATCCAATATTCAAGGGGGAACCAATGAAAATGTCAACTTATCTGACAATGAGGACAATACCCCTGAATATGATCCTGAACTTGATCCTTCAATTAACTTTCCTGAATTTAATGAGTCTAGTGATCCAACCTCAGATGCGGACAATCCTCCTGAAGGGATCAGGTCTAGAAGGACTTGGTTGCAAGACCACCCAACTAGCCTGATACTCGGTAATCCAAGTGAAGGGATCAAAACTAGAAGATTTCATGGAGAGAGTGCTTTGTTTTGTTGTTTCCTTTCAGAACAGGAACCAAAAGACATTGAGGAAGCACTACAAGATACCAACTGGATCATAGCCATGCAAGAAGAGCTGAACCAGTTTACCAAAAATGAAGTATGGGAGCTGGTGGATAGGCCAACTCATCAAGATGTCATTGGAACCAAATGGGTGTTCAAAAATAAGAAAAATGAAAATGACATCATTGTGAGGAACAAAGCAAGACTGGTGGCCAAGGGATATTGTCAATCTGAAGGGATTGATTATGATGAGACCTTTACTCCAGTGGCCAGACTTGAGGCAATCAGACTCTTCTTAGCATATGCTGCTCACATGAGATTCAAAGTATATCAAATGGATGTGAAGAGTGCATTTCTCAATGGGGTGCTCAAAGAAGAAGTGTATGTTGAGCAGCCCCCAGGCTTTGAAGAAGGAGACAAGGTGTACAGATTGAAGAAAGCTCTCTATGGCTTAAAGCAAGCTCCAAGAGCTTGGTATGACACCTTATCACAGTTTCTTCTAGATCATGGTTTTGTCAAAGGCACTGTTGACAGAACTTTGTTCAGAATCTGTGAAGGAGATGATATCTTGTTAGTCCAAATCTATGTGGATGACATTATATTTGGATCTCCAAATGAGAAGCTGTGTGAGAAGTTCTCCAAACTCATGCAGAGCAAATTTGAGATGTCCATGATGGGATTGATGAATTTCTTCTTAGGACTTCAAGTCACTCAATCAAAGAAGGGAATTTTCATCAATCAGGCCAAGTATACAAGGGACATGATCAAGAAATTTGGATGTGCTACAAGCAAGCCAGTCAGAATTCCTATGAATACTAACTGGAAAATGGATCCTGATGAAAGTGGAGAATCAACAAACTCCACTAACTACAGGGGAATCATAGGATCCTTGCTATATCTCACTGCAAGCAGGCCTGATATCACATTTGCAGTTGGAGTGTGTGCAAGATTTCAAGAAAATCCAAAGAAGAGCCACCTTGATGTTGCCAAGAGAATCCTAAGATATCTCAAGGGATCTGAGAATCTTGGATTATGGTATCCAGCTGATGACAACATTGAGCTCACTGGATATTCAGATGCAGACTATGGAGGATGTAGAATTGACAGAAAGTCCACCTCTGGAACATGTCAATTCTTGGGCAGCAAGCTTATCTCATGGTTCTCCAAGAAGCAAAATACAGTTGCAACTTCAACAACTGAAGCAGAATATGTAGCAGCTGGAAGTTGCTGTGCTCAGATACTTTGGCTCAGGCAGCAACTTAGAGATTACAAAGTCATCTCAAATGAAGTGCCAATATTCTGTGATAACAATAGTGCAATTGCCATCTCACAGAATCCAGTGCTCCACACCAGATGCAAGCATGTGGATATCAAGCATCACTTCATAAGGGATCATGTGGAGAAGAAAGATATCAAGCTTGTCAAAATCCACACTGATAAGCAAAAAGCTGATATTTTGACTAAGCCTCTAGCTGAACCAAGGTTCTTGGAATTGTCAGCTGAATTGGGCTTACTTGATCCAGGGAAGATGGAGAAATGAGAAAAGAAAGCTCATGTGAAGGGGGAAGTTCATTAAGATGAACTTCAGCAAGGTTGACCAACCTCACTGAAGCAGTCTGCCAAACAGGAAAACTCAGCAAAGTTGTCCCTATGGTGTTCAGCAAAGTTGGTCAGGGGATCTGTCCTAGTGGGACCCACTCAGCAACTTTGGGACCCACTCAGGCATATTGATCAGGCAATTTGACCTTCACAGAAATCAAAACACATCTCAGGATGTTTATCCGAGTTAATTGGATAATCATTGCTATTTTTAGCATTGATTAGACATTTAAAAGATTTCTTGGTCTAAGAGTAGGCCATTTTAGGATGGCGTGTGCTATAAAGATTTTTGCCACCAAAATGGCAAATCAACATTTAATGCAAAATCTTAATTAAGATTTCATGAATTCTTGAGCCATCATCAAGGCCATTGATTTGCATTAAAACTCCATCAAACCGCCTAAAGCCCACTACCCCACTTTATCCAATTGGCTTTTATTATTATCCACTGTTATTATCTATTAACCAACGGTTAATAAACTCCCCACATATATAAACTCCTCAATTTTTACTTCCATCTTCACGCACTCATAATCCCAAATTCACAAGTTTTTTGAAAACCTCTCAAAACCTGCAACTCTTCTCCAATAACCTACCCAATTCTCATATTATCCATGGCTCCAAAAATTAAGAGAGAAGAACTTGTAGATTTCAATGATCCCTCCTTGGACATTGATTTCTCCTATCTTAGCAACCCAAATTCTCTTTGGTTTGAAAAGTTGGTAGCTTTTGATAGCCCTGACTCAGAAGTTCATCAAGTCCTCCAATGGCTAAGGGAGGCAGGGCTTGAGAAATTTCTTGGCACCAAGCCTGATTCCTGCCTGAATCCTTTCATGGCAGAGTTCTTTGCCCATCTCAGATGGAAGGGCAAAAAGGGTGATGTGTGCACTAAGCTAACATATGCTGAGGAAGATGAAGATGAAGAAAGCCAACACACCATCATCTTCACTGCTGAGGATCTGGATGCTCGCTTTGGGCTACCATCAGAAGGCCAAAATCCAGAAATTTACAAAGAAGGAGATGATCAGGAGTTCTACTATCCATGGATGATAGTACCCAAGAAACTTGTAAGTGCTTAGAACAAGAACACCTTAAAGCCTGTTTATAGGCATTTGTTTGACTGTGTTGTGAAGATCTTGTTGAGCCATTCTGGAAGTGTTGAACAAATCAGTATGCCAAAACTGAGGGTGATGGCTGCTGTGATTGACTCTGCTGAAAAGAGAGTCAAGTTTGACTGGAAAAGTTTCATTCTGGACAAGATGATGAATGAGAAGTTCAAGTTTAAGGAGGTGAAGCACCACAAGGTGGTGGTTGATGGAAGACTCCAGTTTTGCACAAGAGCCAGCTTGCTCTTGGAAAGATTTGCTCATTATACCCACCTTCAAGCAAAGCCAAAGCCTTTTCCAGCTCAAAAGGTGATGTTCAGGAAGATGTCTTCTAAGACAGAAAAGAGGAAGCAAGATGCAGCTTCAAAGAAAGTAGTTGTTGTTGTACCAGCAACCAGAGCCTCCCCCAGAAAAAGAAAAGCTCAACCACCAAAAGCACAACCAAAGATGAAGAGGATGAAGAAGATTCTGAGTGAATCTTCCCCAGAAAGCCAGTCAAGAAGTGGAGGAGCCACTTCTGAGGAGATTGAGAAGGTTGCTGATGAAAGTGTCAACCCCCCTGAAGAGGGTGAAGAATTCAGAGAGGTTGTCCCCTTACAGCCTGAGACTGTAACAGAGTATAGGGACCTTGACAAGCCCACAAGGTCTGAAAGAAGGAGAAGAATTATCAAAACTTCTGAGAAGCAGAAGTTGATGGAAGAGGAGAAGAAGAAGAAAGAGTTCTTCAAGGAGATTAGACTGGCAAGTAGGTCTAACTCCAAGTCCAAATCTAAGCCCAACAGCCCTGAAGCCAACTCTCCTGATATTCAGTCTAGAAGAATATCTCCAAGGCATGAAGAAGAGGAGTGCAAGACTCCTGAAGATGCCCCAATTATTGCAAAGAAAGTTTACTCCCCTGAAGGTGCCCCTGACAGATCAGGTATTGATGTGCTGGCAGATTTAGTCAATCTTGAGGATAGGCCTTTCTCCCCACTTGATCCAAGACTTCTTTCCTACACCAAGCTTCTTGAAACTGTTCTTCAAGAAGGTGATCAAGTTGTTCTCCCACCCATTCCAGCCATTCCAATTACCTCTTCAGGCACATTGCTCTCAAAAGCACCTGAATCCCAACTTATCTTAAGCTCTTCTGAACCCAATCCTGCTGAACCCAACCTACCTGAATTCCAGTCCAGCCTACCTGAATCCCAATCCAACCCTCCTGAATCTCAAACCAACTCTTCTGGAGATGAAAGTGGTGAAGAATACACTTATGAGGGGATGTTGAGGCAGATTGCAAGAGCCAATGTGGATGAATTATATCCAGGATTGAAGGCATATCCTAGGCTGCAACAACAGTTCTATGATCTCAGAGCACTTGTTGAGATCAAGGATAGAACAATTGTGGAAATAGCTCAGGCTATTAAGGATAAGGGTGCTAACTGGTGGCAGGTTGAAGAAAATAGGCTATTACATTTTGCAAATGTAAAGAAGACCAGTGTATTGACCACTGAGGCCTTATTTTGCACCATTGTTCATGAAAAGGTGCTTGCTGAGAGAGAAAGAATTGCACAAGGAATCAAGCATCCTGATAGCCCATCTGATGATGATGATGATGATGATGATGATGATGATAACACCAATCCCAACCCTCCTGGCCTCAACTCTGCTCAGGTACATTTCTTGACCTATCATTCTGCTAAGGACTCTGATCATTCAGAGGAGTTAACCAAAGATGGTGACTCAGTCCAAGATGCATTGGCCAAGGATGGTTCTTCTGAACCTGAGGCACAGCTTGACAATGTTGAGACTTCCATAGGAGAAGCTATTTTGGCTAAAGCCTCATCAATGTCTGGACAATTGGACATTGACCAGCCTTTAGTCATTCAGGATGACTCAGTGGCCTTGGGATGCCCAAGCACTGTGATCTCCCAACAACTGCCCTCTGTGGATCCTGTTGAGGATATAGAGGTGTCAGGTTTAGGAATGGAAGGGGTTGAAAAGGCTGATAGTGTTGAAAAATCAGAGGGAGATGGTGAGGATGATTGTGTGATTATTGGTTCCTTGAGTGCACCAATTATAGAGGGAGATGAAGTAGAAATATTGGGTGCAGCCCAATATGAGAGTCAGGCTATTCTTCAAGTCAAATCTGAACTTGATGAATCCCTTGGTGAAAGGAGGCCTGATTCTCCAATGAATGTGAGTCCATCTTATATGAATGAAGAAGAAAAGAAATTAGTTGAAAATGAGAGAGAAGGTGCTGATGTATCAGGCCTTGTGGGAGATAAAAAGAATGAGGGTGTTGAGGGAGATTTTACTAACACTCTTAGTTTTGCAGATTCTGTTGCTGTTACCATTGAGCAAATTTTTGCAGATGCTTCCCTTACAGATATACCAGTTGATGCTGACATTGACCTTGAAGCAGTTTCAGCAAATGTGTCCACATTGAATAAGATGTACTTTGAACAAGCCAACACCACTGAAGCTGGTTTTCAGATTGCTACTCAGACTGCTTCCATCATTGAAGAGCAATCAGAGAAGTTGGATACACTGGTCAGGGAAGTTGGTAGGGCACATGCAGCAACTGTTGATACTCTAGATGGCCAAAGCAAGACTTTAGTCTCTGTGGAGATGAGGCTAACTGGCTCAGAAGAGGTGATCCTGCCCACATTAGATGCAAGAATTTGTGGAGTTGAAACTGGACTGCAAACAGTTTCAACAGAAGTAACAAAGGCAAAGGATGAGATGGTGAAATTCACAAAATCTGTGAAGAAAGAGCAGCTGGACCTCAAGAATCTCTACAAGGACAATGTGAGAGCTCTAAGGAGGACAATCAAGGATGCATTAAGGTAAAGGACAGCAGCTCAGAGAAAGAAAGCTGAAGAATTGAAAGCTGCAATGGTAAAAAAGGCTGCAGAGAAGTTCACTATTGAACTTATGGCCAAAGTGTCTGATCAAGTTGTGGCCAACCTCACTGATCAACTTCAGGCCAAACTTGATCAATCACTGAAAGCCACATTGGATGCCATTGTTACTCAGAAGATGAAGCCTGTTCACACATTCTTAAGCATGGCAGATGACAAGATGCAAAACATTCATGATGAGAATGTTTATTTGCTGCAGGAGTTGAAATCCCTCACTCAAGCCCACTCACATCTCTCTGTCTCTATGAGTGAGTTGAAGCCCCAATGTTTTGATAATGCCAAAAAGGGGGAAAGAGAGAGAGCAAGGGCAAAGGGAACCTTGGTGATTGGTGAATCAAAGGGAAAGGAGAAGGTCCCTGAGATTGAGGAGGAGGCAGCAGAAGACATTGGGAAAGGCAAAGGCCCAATGAATATTGAGGATTTAACTGAGGAAGAGCAGATTTAAATTGCTGTTAAGAAGTCTATGATGTCTACAATGGAAAGTCAGGCAAGGAAGCAACAAAGGCCTGGTGGTGAGTCAACAGGACTTGACCCCAAAGAGAAAGTTGTTGAAGTAAGGGGGAAGGTGACAAGAGCATCTGAAAGAAAGAGGAAGGAATTGCAAGCCTTCAATGAATTCCCAACTAGCCTGACACTGCCATCAGAATTTCAGTCTGAAGAAACAACTCCAGTAAGGCAATCTAAAAGGTTGAAGAAAGCAGCCAAGCTGCCTGTTATTGAAGAAGAAGTTGTTGAAGAAGAAGTACAGGACAGAGAGCCTGAAGTTGGTATGCCCAAGCTTGCTGATGATCCTTCTAAGCTGTTTGAAGAAGGATTTGGAAAAGATCCAGAGACACAGGAGAAGCTAGCTCTTCAAAGGGCTAAAGAGAGAATGGATCAGTTGGTTGAGGCCAACAAGGCAAGAGATGAGAGGAGGGCAAACTTCAAAGCTCCAAGAAGGAGGGCTTCTTACTGAAGACTCAAACCACAAATGCTGCAAAGATGGGACACTCAGTACCCTCACCATGATAAGTGGGTTCCTATCTCACTGAATGATGCATGGGAGGAGGCCAAGAGAAGTTTTGTATATGACTTTTATGTCATTGGGAAGTGGCTTGAAGAGAGTGTGGATGAAGTCTTTGTGCAGTTTATGTTTGAGAACCATATGGACCTCTACCAAAAGCTGTTTGCAGCAGCTGAGATGGCAAGAGTTGAATTCAATGCCCCTGGTCCTATTCTGTACATGCCTCCTAAGTTCAATGGGAACTTAATTGATGAGGGAAAGATTCTGGAAGAGTTCATCAACATCATGAAGATGGAGAAGATGAAGATTGGCCCTAGAGGATCCAACAAGGATGTTTGGGAGTTGAAGAAAAGGGTCTGGGCTCAATATGGCATTGCTCCTCAAGATGATGGAACTCTCTGATGGATAAGTTCATTTCTTCCCTATCTGGTTTTATGATTTTTATGATTGTTGTTATTCTGTTGTATCAGCTTTGTTGTCCTTTTGATTTTCTGATCTGTAATGCTCTATGATATATAAAAGGACCACTGATTTTCTATCAAGAGATAACAACTCATTATCTCAACTAACCTAACATGACATGGTTTACTTGATTTATTGTGCTAATAGTTTCTTTCAGGAAAGTTGACCAGATCACTCATCCTGAAGGTAAAGTATAGTATAAGTCAAGTTCCCTTTGTAATAGGTTTTGGCATCATCAAAAAGGGGGAAATTGTTGGGAATAAAATGGTTTTGATTTAGATACCAAAACCCCTGATTGATGATGTTCAGATTAGTTGAGATATGCTCAAGTCTAGTTCAGGCAAGTTGTCTCAGTACACTTGAGTAAGTAGAATGCTTAAGTTAAAAGTCTCGGGAATGTTGTGAGATTTTAGAGTTCAGGGTAGTTGTCCAAAGCTGGAATGTTAGGCAGCTTGATAAATGTTTAGCCTCTAGGCCAAAGTTGCTGAACTTTCAGGACAAGCTGACCAAGTGGACAACTGAGCTGAAGAGATCAAGAGTATTAAAGCAATACTCTTAAATGCAAATGATCAGGACAGTTGAAGTACAAATGATCAAGAGCATTGAATGCCAAAGCTCACAGAAGACACATTCAATGAAGCATTTATTGTCAATCATGCCTGAACCAAGCATTGAAGACTTAAAGCATTAAAGAGTGAAGCATTGAATGAATGTTGGAACATTCTAAATTGCAGCAGGAATGTTCAGGGAGCTTGTCCCATCTGACCATTGGTTGAGTGTAGAGTTTGCCACAAATCAACCTTGGGAAATGTGCATATTTGGAATCTGACACAAGTCTTCTCAGACGCATTTTTCAGAAGTCAACACATTCATTCAAGCAACCATTGAAGAGCCCTTTTACACAGTGGATAAAAGGATGCCAAGCTTCATAGCCGTTTCAATGGTGCTGCAAATAGACATATTTGAATTGCTATCCCTCCAACGGTTAGTTGTTCAAACTTGCCTATAAATACAGAAGTGATCAAAGGGATTCAACATCCAACTACAAGCTATCAAACTATCATCAAGCTTTCAAAGGAAACCAAGCTGTTCTTCAGAATCCCATGTTTCCTGAATCACTTCAATTAGCTAAGCCAATCTTTGTAAACATCCAAAGCTTAGCATTGAGATATCCTAAGCCTTTACACTGTTCTTATTGTAAAGGATATCTCTACTAGTTGGAACCAAACCTCAAACCTTTATCTCATTTAGTGAAGAGAGTGTTTGTTGTTGAAGTGAGGAGTTAAGGACTGTTAGTGTGAAACACAGTCTTAACTCAGAGAGATTGAGCACTAGGACTCAGATTATCCTAGGGATCAAAGCACTAAGAGAGTGTTGTTGATCAGTGCACCTTGGCACTATAAAACAAGTTAATTCCATTGAGAAGGAATTATCCTGTTCAATCAGGGAAAGTGGATGTAGGAGCTTGAGTCTCTGAACCACTATAAATTGTGTGCCATTTACTTACTGCACTCTTTATTGCACTTACATTCAATCATATTTCAAAGAGCAAAACTCAGTAAGTTAAGAAAAACTGTTTTGGACAAAGTCCCTGATAACTGTGTTTTTCAGAAATCAACTTGGAGTATTTCTTTGAGTCAAAGGCCAACCACATTCCGCACTTAGCAACTCTTTTAGATATTTAGCCAACTGATCACTTAATAGTAATCAGTAGGACAAGTATCTATCAAAGTTCACACTCAGGCCAGTTGTGAGACAACTTGCCTGATAAGACCAGTTTTGTTAAAAAGAAAAGAATTTGCATACACAAGTGCATTCCCCCCCCCCCCATACACTTGTGTTATACTCCACCAAGGACCAACATTCCATTTCATGTACTAATTGTTTTCTTCACAGCTGTCCACGCGGGTCAAATTTTTCAGGAACATTGGCTGAGTTAGTTGGGCTATTGAAGGGAAATAACCTTGGGCCTACATTATTAATTTATTTGATGAGATTTTTTTTTTCGCAGCCCATTACAGAAACTCATCAATGATAAGCTGAGTTCTTAGTAGAAGAGCACATAGCTGGGGTTGAATAATTAATGGGCGCGGCTAAATGCACCTGGATATACTATGAGTACACCCAGGCGATGAGAACACACACAAAACGGATGAGGACACCCACCTGAAAAACCCAAAATTGCCCTTAACATTTCTCCCCCTCCCTCCCTCCATTCTCTCCATTCGGTACACCCACCCCTCCCATCTTCCCAAACCTCTCCCCCACTCAACTCCATCGTTTTTTCGCACCACTCCCACTCCCACTCCACCGTCCCCCCTTCAAAATTCGCACCACCTGCGACGTCGAAGAAGAGAGAGAGAGAGAGCACCGTTCTCCCCCACTCCTACTCCATCATTTTTTCGAAGAATAGAAGGTAGCGCTTTTTTTTTTTCATTTTGCAAAAATGGTTAAAGGTTAGTTTTTCTTGCTTATATTTGAGAAGAAGAGGAGGACGCGTGTTTAATTTCGATTTTTATTGATTGAAACCTTGATTTTATTGTTGTAGGGTTTAGGTTTTGTTTTTTGAATTTGGGGTTAATTCATGCATGTGTTGATTAAGGTTGGTTTTTTGTGTTATAATCATGTTTATGTGTAGAATGTATCAATTTTTGATGTGTTAGGATGAAAAGAAACAAATGGGCATCTAATTGGCATGGTTTAGCACGAATCAACTGTTGGTGACTGGTTTTTCGAACATGAGATGGTTGTCCGAAAGTAATTTTCGGACATGGGTGGTTTTAAAATAATAGGGTATGTATAACATTATATGGGGTGTTAATAGCCCCACCCATATAGGTATTACGTTACCTTGTTGCAAGAAGTAGTTAAAGAGCATTCATGATCATCATCAAAGCAACCTACCAACCTCCATTCTTAATTAATACCTGCAATAAATAAATAAATAAATAAATAAGGGTTTAATGTTATGAATAATATTTATATTATATGAATATCCATTTATTTCCTTCATAATATCCACCATGTGCCCTTTGATATTCATAGATTGTTCATGTATTTACATTAACAGTGGACATTTCATTCCATCTTCTCAAGCTTGTATTGAGACATATAAATAGGGGTGCAAATGTTGTAGTAAACACTTGAAGGTGGAATAAAGTATTTCTATGTTATCTCTATATCTTGTTTACTTATTTCACATATGGAGTTATACTTTTAAGTTGTTTTACAACACGTTATCAGCACGAAGCTCGTAAAATATTTCTACCGACGAAATTCAGATAATGATACATTCCAGGTATTGTGCGGAGGTATTTATTGAAATGTTTAGAATATATTATCTTACAATATTTATTTGTCATCTCTTATTTCATTACTATTTCGATGATTATGTTATTTTACAATTAATCAATATCTTGTTTTTTTTTATAGTTTCCAACATGTCAAACTTGACAAAATTTAAATTTGTGGCTCTTGATATTATTGAAAAAAAAATTATAATGAATTCTTGATGTTGAAATTCATTCGGATGCCATGGGTCTTGGGGATTCCATAAAAGTGGCAAATCAAGGATATAATAAAAAATATGACGGCCCGAAGCCATGATTTTCCTTTGCCACTATCTTGATGAAGGATTGAAAGTTGAACACCTCACGGTGAAAGATCTAGTTTAATTGTGGATAAACTTAAAGAAATATATGATTATAAATCCGTGAGTGAGTACAATTCAATTATGTTCAGAATCACTTCTCAATTGAAATTATGTGGAGAAAATATGAATCATAGTGAATCCAGAATTCCAATCCACTGATTCTTCATTCATGAGTCATTTCGAATTAATTGAAATCTTCACCTCGAATTATTCAAACTTTAGTTACCATTTTCTGACAGATGTAAATCTTATATAGAAAGTCTCTCCAGCCTTTTGACATCTGTGATTTTAGAGTGTTCATTCTTTCGCCATGAGTCGTTTAGAGTATCCAACTTGTCGCCACATGTCAAATTTGAGATACATGTCATCTTGCCGTGACATTCCGTTTATTGGTAATGTGAAAATTGTGGTGCCAATTGATGTTATTTATACAATCATCCTATGTATGCATCCTTTCTGTAATATATCTACATATAGTTGCATCACATGGGTAAGAGAAAATATAGCTCTAAAATGATCAAATTTGTTCTCTTTTACTTGAGTGCAAGAGATATTTCTTACATGCTTACAAGAGTTTCCCCTGTGTTTTTTAGGACTGAAGTTGAGACATACAATGCTCTTGATCCTGGAATGCGGGTGAATATTCTTAAAACATTATGTGGTATTCGGGTTGAGGTATTCTTTCTAGAACTTTATCACTTAGAAGCACTTCATCTAGCTTTAAATGAGGATTAATGATCGTTCACATTGAAATATGAGCTTTCACAGTTGAGTTATTGTGGCGTAATTTGATAATCGAGAAATACTTTTTTATCAGCTGAAATTTGCTTCATTTTTTCTGCGATAGACTCTATTGCTGAGTTATAAGCTTTGCAAGCTTATTTTGAGGTAATTAGCAATGGAGGTGACTGCAAGGTAGTCTTATGTGAATGTTTTATGTAAAGTCTACAAAGAAATTAATCGAACAATGAATTATATTACGTTAGTGTTGGAGCTTTTTTTGCTGTATAAAATAAGCTAACATTGATTGTTGGTTTCTGGTATTCTATGTACTGCATCTGGAATACTACATACTATTGTTCTTGTTGCTGCAATGTGCAATAGAATTTGTGCGAGGTAGAGGTACTTATGTCATTTGGGAAATATCATAAAGCTTGCGGAGGGGTTTCTGCTAGAGCAATATACAGTTTATTTGTAATGTGAAAATTGAGGTGCTAATTTATGTTATTTATGCTCTCATTCCATGTATGCATTCCTTCTCTAATATGACATTAATTCATTTGAATCAAATTGTGTAATTTGAAGATATAACTAACATCGACATATCATCTAAGGCTATCATAACTGAGAAAACGTGCAATACTTTAGAATTAGCTCGAATAACAATTGAAAGATTGCAGAATGCCATAAAGACATATTGGAAGCAAGAGCAATGGTTGAAAAAGCACAGGAATCACTAAAAGTCGAAGATGCCAATAAAGAAGGGAAATTGAAGATTATATAATCTCGATGAACATATTCTATGGAAGCATATTCTGAACTTTGGTGTTGGGGTTTCTAGGAAAATCATAATACAATAAATCTCAAAGATAAATGGAGAAATCTCTGCAAATTAAGCATACCCAAAGTGATGAGTCGGATTTATTGCATAATTTTGTGCTTTAATTGAATATTTCTTGTGGATTAAATTGGTATTTTAGTGTATATTTCCGACTCATTATTTTGTGACTTCAATTATTTTGATATTTTTATTTTTTTAATTTAATTCGGGTAAAGTTGAAGTATTTTGGTTGGAATGAAGCACGAGTGCTTAAGAGCAAAAGATGGGCTCATGAATTCACGGGCCAGGAGAATTAACTAATTTGAAGTGGAGCCCAATAGAAAAAAAAAGAGGCGGCATTAGCTTTGGGAACAACGGCCTTGGGAAAAGAATACACAAATGGGCCTTGGATTTGGGAAAGAAGCAAAAAAGCCCAAAACAAGAATGAATTGAAATAAACACACATGCATATCAGAATTATGGGGAGAGAAAGTCAAAGCTGGAGGTTAGAGATTTTTAAGGACAAGCTGGCGGTGAGATGGGCCATTAATTCATCTAATATTTTTGGGCCCTAATGGCCCATGAAGAAAAAGAAGGCAGTCGTTAGTTTTGAAGAAAAACAAAGAGGCAGCTATTCTAGAGGGATACCAGATGAAAGCAGAAGAGGGATTCAAACTGAAGACAATTATTTTGGATTTTCACTCTTTTATATTTGTTGGAAGTACATGAATTCCTTATTTACTTTTGTTATCTCGTTTATTATGCATAACTAATTTCATTTATTCTAGCTTGAGGATGTGAAACCTTATGACAATTATGTCTTTTTAATTATACAACTCCTGGTTAATTTTAATTTATATCTCGATTTTGTTATTACTTGAGTAGATGCTATGCGTGTTTGAATTAGGAGTTTAATAGGCTTGATCGCCCAATTTTATTCCTATATCAATTCTAGCTATCCTATAAATTATAATCTGTAATTGTTATAACATTGTGGGAATTGTAGCAACTAAGGAAGAACACCTTAGGGAGTAGTAACATCTAGGTTGCATGAAACGAGTGTCTCGTATTCATGGTCTAGTTTGTCCTATTGTTTTAATTCTTGAATGCGTTCCTCGAGTTGAACCTTAGACACATGTTTTAGGGTTATTCGTAGGGATAGATTATTTGGGGGTCGTACCTGCTAATTAATTAAACATAAGAAACAATTCGAGTTAGTTTGGTCGTACCACTGGCTTAGGGATAAGATTTGAGGTTAAATTGAGTTAACAGAGTTTGTTTATTGAATTGGTATAATTAATTAAGGGGAAGTTATCCGAGGGCTAGATCATTCATATTATTTGAGTCTCGTTATTTCTATATTGCAATTTATTATTTCTTGCTTCTTAGTAGTTATTAGTCAACCAATCAAGCTCCCCCTTTTTAATTGCTTTCATAACACGAATTAGTTAATTAATTTAGTGTACAAATCAATACATAAAAGTTCTAATTGATTATTGGTGTAAACTAGTTTTTTTTTTCATAGTATGAAATATTTGTGCTTAATCTTATTATTTTGTAATTGATTTTTTTCTTAAATTAATTATGTATATATTTAAATTAAATTGCACATTTATAGAGGATTGACTTTAATGGTGATGGTTTATCTATAATGGAAATATGCTAAAAGCTCAAATAAATTGGTGCATAATTTACTCAATTAAGTGTTACAGTATAATATTAATTTGGCAAGTGATTTGTGCACATTTATTCTATTATTCAAGTTCGAAAAAAAAAAGTTTATTCTATTATTTTTTGCTTAAAAAAAAGGTTTATTCTATTATTTAATTATATTATTATGGATACGGACGCCACGGATTTACGTAACAATGTTACCTTCTAAACAATCTCTTAATTGGGTTTGATTTTATATTTGTACCCATTTTCTTCCAAAAAAAAAAAAAAACATTAGTAACATAATTGACAAATTTAGAGTGGAGATTCATTTATATGAATTATTACCCAGAATGAATACTTTATTTTAAAATATTGTTCAGTGGATATATGGGTGTATTTTGATGTGTGTGAAAATTCAATTTATATATAATTGACAAAATCAATGTATTTGACCATAAATATACCTTATGGAGTATTAATTATAAGGATCCTTAATATAAAATAATTAATTTATATATTGTGCATTAGTCAATTACTTGAATCCTATTATTCTTGATAATTTCTATCTTATCAATTAACACTAACTATTTTTATTCATTTTTTTATCAATATTTTGTTTTTTTGTTCAAATAATAAGTATTTTTCAATTAAATCAACATTACTCATAAATTAGTTCCAAAAAAATTGCATATCTTTGAAGACAATTTCGTTTTACATCATATAATTTAAGTCTAATTCAATCTATATCATTTAAGTTTTCACTTTTACAATTTATATCCTAGGGTGTCCAATTTACATTTTTTTTCGTCGAAAAATTAGAAATTTGTCCAAATAACTCAATTTACGTCCTTTAATTTTTTTTAATAATATAATAAATAAAAAATTCTAAAAATTAAATAATTTTTTTTAAATCTCATTAAAATTAAAAATTGTGTAAAATTAAATTTTAAAATCCTAAAAAATTAAAAATTAAATATTTTACAATTATAAAAATCTGAAATTGTGTAAATTAAAATTTATAAGAATATCATTAAATTTTCTAAAATACTAAATATCTAATTAAAAATCTGAAAATCTCATAAAATAAAATAAAAAATGTGTAAAATAAAATCTCATTAGAATGAATTTGGAACGATTTAGCGGTTGATCAAAGCAAAATCAAGGTGATATTTTCGATGAAATATTTATAATTTTTATTTTTCTTATAAGATTCTTAGAATTAAATGTTTCTAATCTACACATTTACAAAAAATTTAATGATATTTTTCTTATTTTTTAAAGAGAATTTTAGATTTTTTAATGATATTTTTCTTATTTTTTAAAGAGAATTTTAGATTTTTTAATAATATTTTTAGAATTTATTAATTTTTAATTTACACATTTTTCAATTTTTAGGATTTTAAAATTTGTAGAATTTTTTATTTTAATGATATTCTTAGATTTTTAATGGGATTTTTAGAATTTGTTAATTATTAATTTTTAATTTTTCAAACTTATAGGATTTAAATTGAACTATTTGGTCAGAATCTCAATTCATTCCACACATGCGAGTTGCATGCTCACATTTCTGGTGAGTTTGAAAATTTCCGGTCAAATGGATGTAAATTGGACAAAAAACGATGTAAATTAAAAAAAAAAAGTGAAAATTTAAAGTATATAAACTGGATTAGACATAAGTTACATGGCGTAGAATGAATTTTTTTTGGAAAACCATGTGCTGCATGGTATTTACCAAAAGCCCATTAAAGTGAATGGGAGTGGGTGTTATTATCCACGACGACGAGGGTAATTTTTTACGGTGAGGTCATCTGTTATTTCAGGACTTTACCAAGTGAATGAGAGTGAAGCCTTTTCTTAGATAACATTGTGGTTTGGAGCGTGTAGAGACTGATGTGGATGCTAAAGTGGTTACGGATGCGTTGACTTTAGAAGAGACATAATTTTGAGGTTTTGAAAATTTTATTTCGGAATGTAAGAGAATTTTACTTTTTATTTCATTTTGTACCGTGAAATATGTCAACCGTGTGCCCAATACTAAAGCACACAACCTGGCTAGAGTTACTAGATACTTTACAAGTCATCGTGAATGGAATGACCCTATGAGTTTTGTGGTGGACATCCATATTGACATTTGCAGTTGTTGAATAAATTTTTTTTAAAAAAAATCGTCCCTAAATTGGTTATATAAAATAAATCACTGTGTGAAAATATTAAAAACAAGTTTTTATTTTATAGTAATAAAATTTATAGAAAAAAATTGTGTTATTATTTTCTACTCCATTTGTCTCATAATAATTTTTACATTTTACTTTTCGGGAATGTTCCATAATATTTTTTACAATTTTCTTTTTGGGACGTCTCATAAAAACTTTTACACCGCCCTTTATAAATTTTACTTTCATAATATCTTCAATTTTACACAAAAATGTCATTACTTTTGGTCCATGGATATCCTAAAATAAACTTTACTTTCACAATATTCTATTTTATGATGTAATTTATTTAAAATATATTATAAATTTATTTTAATTCCGCGTAAAACGCGGGTCTTACACTAGTTCACATTATTTGAGTCTCGTTATTTCTATATTGCAATTTATTAATTCTTGCTTCTTAGTAGTTATTAGTCAACCAATCAAGCTCCCCCTTTTTAATTGCTTTCATAACACGAATTAGTTAATTAAATTACACCGTTCTCTGTGGGATCGACCCTTACTTCCCTACTACATAGTGGGTATTTAAGGTAATTATTTTTGGGTGACGGTGACAGCACACCAAATTTTGGCGCCGTTGCCGGGGAACGGTTGTTAATTCGATTGAATATTTTGTGTTTTTAATATCTGTAAAAAAATTCCAAAAAAAAAAAAAAACTAT
Organism: Galeopsis tetrahit; assembly: GCA_963675135.1. Lineage (NCBI taxonomy): Eukaryota > Viridiplantae > Streptophyta > Magnoliopsida > Lamiales > Lamiaceae > Galeopsis > Galeopsis tetrahit. Next base: position 53,228,760 of record OY776123.1, read on the forward strand.
TCGTGTGACTTTTTGTTGTTCTTCTATTGAATTATTCTGCTTTGCTAATTAGAATTAACACTGATCCCTTTAGTGCCAGTTCTGTTTTTCTCTGGTTTTATTTTCAATGAATGATCACTCGTTTAAATCGGAGTGCACGACTTGAATACAGTCCAGAAGTAGAGAGAACAAACAGGAGACTTAGAAGGAGACTCGTGTACGTCGACAAATTAATTTTTCACCGACAAGAGAGATGAGTAGTGAAGAAGAAACTGATACCCAAGCAGAGCCAATTTTAGAGCAAAATTTTGAAAATATGGCTGAAGAAGTTCAAGAGAGAACGATGAATGAGTTGGCAAACCCAACCATAACTCGTTAACCCCTTTGCATTACAATTCCTACTCTTGCTGCTAATGTTAATTTTGAATTGAAATCGGGACTAATTCATTTGTTGCCTTCTTTCCATGGTCTTGCAGGAGAAAACCCACACACCTTTCTCAAGGAATTCCATGTAGTATGCTCGAGCATGAAACCAACTGGAGCCACAGTGGATCATGTCAAGCTAAGTGCATTCCCGTTTGCACTCAAAAGCACTGCAAAAGACTGGTTGTATTTCTTGCCACCTAATTCAGTGAACGCATGGAATGACATGGAGAGGGCATTTCTCCAACACTACTTTCCAGCCACTCTAGTGGCAAACTTACGAAAGGAGATTGCAGGTGCCAGACAAGGGTCAGGGGAGACGTTGTATGAGTATTGGGAGTGTTTCAAGCGCCTTATATATAGCTTCATGCCCACAACACCAGATTGGTGATCAGTTGTTTATACAGTATTTTTATGAGGGTCTTACCCTCACAGATCGTAACATGATTGATGCAACTAGTGGAGGGGCTTTGATGGATAAAACACCAACAGCTGCACGTGAATTGATATCTAATATGGCAGAAAATACTCAATAATTTGGTGCACGAGATTCCATGTCTAGGCCGGTTCATGAGTAAAAAGATGATGTATTGGAGAAAATTGCTAGTATGATGGAAATGATGATGAAGGGAAAGACTTCAGAAGTCCGACCATGCCGAATTTGCTCCACCACAGATCACACCACTGATGACTGTCAGATTTTAAATGATGAAATAGAGCAGCATGCCAATGCCTTTGGATTTGGGAATTCTCAAGGTCGCAGATATGATCCACACTCCAACACTTATAATCCGGGGTGGAGGGACCATCCTAATCTACGATATGGGAACCAACAGAACTATCAGCATGTGGAGAATCAAAGGCCTCGATACCAAGATCGTAAGTTCCAGTTGTTTAGAGGGAATGATCGTAATGTTGAACCTATGGGACAAAATAGTGGTGGTGGAAGTTCAGATATGTCTTTTGAGGATATGTTGAAGTCATTGGCAGCCACGACGTTGAAAGCTCAATAAGAGAGTCAAGTAGCTGTGAGGGACTTGCAGTCTGGACAAAAGAATTTGGAATCCCAAATGAGTCAGATAGCTACAACCCTTTACAAAATGCAAGCCCAAAACAGTGGTAAACTACCATCTCAGCCCAAAATCAACCCTCGAAATGTAAGTGTCATCACTTCACGAAGTGATAAGACATTAGAAGAAATTTCGACACCCAAACGAAGTGAAGAAGATGGAGGGAAGATTGGAGCAGGTGATGAGGGGCATTCTCAAATGCCTAACGATCAAATTGATGCTCGGGACGAGCTGGTCAGACTCGAGAAAGTTGTCCAAAAAAATCAGGATGAAGATTTCAGCAACACTGACCCCTTCAGTGTCAGTGTCCCAAAAATGAAAATGGAGGTAAATGCTCGTAATTCAATTCCTGTTATTACTAAACCATTACCTTTCCCGTACATGTTCAAAAAGACAGAAAAAGGTGTCAAGGACCAGCAGATACTTGATGTGTTTCGAAAGGTTGAATCAACATTCCGTTAATTGATGTAGTTAAGCAAATTCTGAGATATGCCAAGTTCTTGAAGGAGTTGTGCACTAATAGACGGAAGTTGGTTGGAAATGAGAAGATCTTCATGGGAGAGCATGTCTCGGCCGTCTTCCAAAAGAAGTTGCCTCCAAAAAGGAAAGACCCGGGTATGTTCGTTATTCCGTGCACGATAGGAGATCACAAGATTGAGCAAGCTATGCTTGTTCTTGGAGCCTCTATTAATGTCATGCCACGGTCTATATTTGAGAAGTTAGAAGTTGGACCATTGAGGAAGACGGGAGTGACTATCCAACTAGCTGATAGAAGTGTCACACGCCCAGCAGGTGTAGTTGAGGATGTTCTCGTACAGGTAGACAAGTTAATTTTTCCTGCAGATTATTATGTGTTAGATATGAATGATAATCCAGGACATTCCATACCTATTTTGTTAGGAAGACCATTTATGGATACTTCTCAAATAAAAATAGATGTCAATGGGGGTACTCTCACAATGGAATTTGATGGACAAATTATTCATTTTAATATATTTGATGCTATGAAATTTCCTAATGCTTCTGACTCTCTTTTTGTTGTGAGTGTTATAGAACAAATTGTGCAGGAAATTTTTGAGCTCGATTGCAGGAATAAACTAGAAAGTTTGCAAGAGTTGGAAGAAGGAGATGAGCAAGAAAAGAATTCTAGGTATGATGTTGCATTTGTAAGATTACCTGATACTTACCCAAATATTCTTCCATCTACTTTGTAAGCACCAGAGCTTGAATTGAAGTCGTTACCTGAACATTTGATGTATGCTTATTTGGGCCAGAATGATACACTTCCCGTCATCATTTCAGCAAAGTTGACGGAGGCCCAAGAGACGATGTTGGTTTCGGTGTTGAAAGAGCACCAACAAGCTATAGGTTGGACAGTGGCAGACCTCAAGGGGATCAGTCCATCATTGTGCATGCATCAAATCCTACTTGAGGATGATTTACGTCCCACTCGAGAGGCCCAACGTCGATTGAACCCACCAATGATGGAAGTGGTGAAGAAGGAGATCTTGAAGCTACTACAAGTTGGGATAATTTTTTCCATATCGGATAGCAAGTGCGTTAGTCCTACACAGGTGGTACCAAAGAAATCCGAAGTGACAGTGATAGAGAATGATAAGGGTGAATCTATTCCAAGTCGTGTGCAAACGGGATGGAGAGTATGTATAGATTATTGCAAGCTGAATGCCATGACACGAAAGGATCATTTTCCTTTACCCTTCATCGATCAGATGTTAGAAAGGCTTGCAGGTCATTCTTTTTATTGCTTTCTTGATGGATTTTCTGGTTATTTTCAGATTGCTATAGCCCCAGAGGATCAAGAGAAGACGACCTTCACTTGTCCATTTGGCACATTTCCATATCGTAAGATGCCATTTGGGCTCTGCAATGCCCTTGCCACATTCCAAAGGTGTATGGTAAGCATTTTTTTCGAATTTGTTGGGAATATAATTAAGGTTTTCATGGATGATTTTAGTGTCTATGGTGGATCATTTGAAATATGCCTATAAAACCTTAGTTTAATTCTTAAACGATGCATTGAGACTAATTTGGTTTTGAATTGGAAAAAATGTCATTTTATGGTAGAGAAAGGAATTGTGTTAGGGCATATTGTCTCGGAAAAAGGCATAGAAGTAGACAAGTCTAAGGTTGAACTTATTTATGCTTTGCCTTACCCCACAACTGTGCGGGAAGTTCGTTCTTTTCTTGGTCATGCAGGTTTTTATAGGAGGTTTATCAAGGATTTTTCCAATATAGCACCACCTCTTTGTAGACTTTTGCAAAAGGATGTGGAGTTCGAGCTTGATGAGGCGTGTAAAGAGGCTTTTGACACATTGAAGAGGCTGTTAACCACACCACCCATCATCCAACCCCCGAATTGGAGCCTACCATTCGAGATCATGTGCGATGCAAGTGATTATGCTATAGGGGTTGTTCTCGGGCAACGTGTGAACAAGAAGTCTCATGTGATATATTATGCATCACGAACTTTGGATCAAACTCAAGCTAACTATTCTACCACGGAAAAAGAACTTCTTGCTGTGGTTTTTGCTTTAGAAAAATTTCGTTCATATTTACTTGGGACTAAAGTGATTGTATTTTCTGATCATGCAGCCTTAAAGTATTTGATGACAAAGAAAGAAGCTAAACCGAGACTTATTCGATGGATTTTATTGCCCCAAGAGTTCGATCTTGAAATTAAAGACAAGAGAGGTGCAGAGAATGTAGTGGCTGACCATCTTAGTCTCTTGGAGAGAGCTAAGGACACTGAACCACTGCTGGAAGAAGTCCCAGACGAGCAGTTGCTCGTTGTGACGCCCTCAGTATCAGTGCAGCCTGTCCCATGGTTTGCTGATCTGGTGAATTTTCTAGTAGCTGGAGTTTATCCAGAGGAGATGAACAAGGCTCAAAGATATAAGTTACGTAGTGATGCTAAATACTACGTTTGGGATGATCCATATTTATGGAAGCATTGTGTTGATTAGGTAATACGAAGGTGCGTACCTGATTTTGAATTCTTTTCTATTCTCACCTTTTGTCATAACTATGCTTGTGGATGACATTTTGGATCCAAACGTACTGATTTTAAGGTTCTAGAGTGTGGATTTTATTGGCCATCATTGTTTCGAGATGCATATGATTTTTGCACGTCGTGTGATAATTGTCAAAGAATATGAAATATTTCTTAAAGGAATGAAATGCCTCAAAATCCTATAATTGTGTGTGAAATTTTTGATGTGTGGGGTATGGATTTCATGGGTCCGTTTCCGTCTTATTCTCGTTGATTATGTCTCGAAATGGTTGGAAGCAAAAGCCACTCGAACTAATGATTCTAAAGTGGTTGCAGGATTTTTTAGGTCTAACATTTTTGCTAGGTTCAGAATTCCAAGGGAGATCATAAGTGATAGGGGGACACATTTTTGCAATCGAACTATTGAAGCATTATTGCGGAAATATTCGGTTATGCATAAGATGTCCATATCATACCACCCTCAAATGAATGGTCAAGCCGAAGTGTCGAACCGAGAAATCAAGGCAATTTTGGAGAAGACGGTGCAACCTAACCGTAAGGATTGGAGCTTGAGATTGGATGATGCACTATGGGCATATCGTACAGCCTATAAGACACCTATAGAGATGTCTCCTTATAGGCTCGTCTACGGTAAGCCATGCTATTTGTCCGTTGAACTAGAACACAAGGCATATTGGGCGGTTAAGAAGTGCAACATGAGTTTTGACGAGGCTGGTATTAGTCGAAAGTTGCAATTGCAAGAGATTGAGGAGTTGAGGAATGAAGCATATGAGAATTCTGTGATTTATAAGATGAAAACAAAGGCATTTCACGATGCACAGATTTCACGGAAAAATTTCACTGTTGGAGAAAAAGTGCTACTTTATCATTCTAAGTTGAAATTATTTCCAGGTAAGTTACGTTCTCGTTGGATAGGTCCCTTTGTTATTACTAAAATATTTTCTCATGGTGTAGTTGAGATCCAAAGCCTTAGGACGAATAAAATTTTCAAGATGAATGGTCATCAATTGAAAGAGTATCGAGAAGGTTTTCAGAAAGAGCACATGGAATGTGTGGATTTAGATAATCCACAATACTAGAGGGAAACACAATCCTAAGTCGAGCCATCCACAAAAAACAAAGGCAACCCAATGTTTACTTAGTTTTTATTTTGCTATTTTTGCTTTTAATTTCGTTTTTGTGTGTTTGTGTATCAGGAGAGGATTTCAGATAAGGCGTGGGCACGCCTTAACAAAACACTTATCCTGGAACTTTGTTTGCATCATTCTTTTTTCTTGATAAGTTTTTATTTAGTTAGTTATTTATTTATTTATGTTTATTTTGTTTATTTATTTATTTATTTATTTTATTTTATTTTGTTTATTTATTTATTATTTTCTCTTAGGCCCATTCAGAAACCTAATCACCATACCCTCAACCGCCTCCTACCATCTCTCGCTGGAAAAACTGCGCCAACAACCATCCCTTCTCTCTCACCGGAAAAAGCAGAACCACCACCATGCTCCAGCCACCTGCGCACTCAACCACCATCCGACGCGCAGAGCTCCGCCGTCCATCCATTGCAGCACAGACGCTGCCCCATTCTCTCTATCACCGAAGTTGCACCGTAGCCCCTTGCAGCGCCGCGTCTCCAACACCGACATCACCCACCGCCTAACTCCTCGCTGCACCACCACTTATCACAGAGCCTCCACCTGTGCACAACAACCAACGCACGCGGCCTTCCGTCCGTGAAAGACGCGCTTTCGCATCGCCTACTGCCACACCTCTGTGCGGCCGAATTCAACCGGCCACTCCACCGGCGACCTCCCACGAAGGCGAGTAAATCCAGTGTCGTCCACTGATCTGGATCGCACGGCCCTTCTCACCAGAACATGATGGCCCTTTATGATCATGTTGGAGTCAAACCACCCTTTCCACCAACCAAATAGATGCTGCTCCTTTCGGATGCTCGACATTTTCAGGGAAGTTTTCTACTTTCTTTATTTACTCATTCTTTACGAGCATCTGTTTAGAGCATTGAGGACAATGCACGATTTAAGTGTGTGGGGGTGAATTATATGATGTACGGGTGTCTGTCTTTTCTGTTTCTCGTATATTATGTTGGTATTGCGCATGCTTGAGTGTTTGAAACTTGATGACATGAGTAGTTGCATGAATCTAGTGGCTGGAATTTTGTTATTTTTATTAAATATGCTGTGACCTTGAGTAGTTTGTCCTAATTGACGATAGGATTTGATATTCATGCTTGAGTGGTGGAATCTAGTTGATTTTTGATTATTTTGGTGCTGAAGTAGTCCTGCAATTCTTGTATTTTGGGTAAATTTGTTTTTGGTTCTCTTAAGAAGGAAAATCTGAGTTGGTGGACGAAGTCGAAAATAATGAAATGATTGTGGATGGAGGAAAAGAAAAAAGGAATTGAGTTGAAAAGCATTGAAATGAAAAAAATAACGAGGGGCTGAAACAGCTACCTACTTGAGGGGCTCATGTGCTTTGAATGAAAAATTAATAACAAAAAAAGAGCTAAAACCCGAAAAGTAGAGAGGAGCTGCGGACCTCGTTTGAAAGTTGAAAAAAATTCCAATTCCAATAATAAAGTCTCAAAAAAAAAAAAAGACGAAAGAGGAGACGGACGCCACTCAGATTAGTACTTTGATAAAGGATTGAATCAAATGAACCGGAAACAAGGTTTTAAGGAACTACTGATGTGTTTGGAATGATCGTTAATTAATGAGTTTCATGCTTAGGTGTGAGTAAAAGGTCTTAGTTGTATAAGAGAGACGAGTTACTTTGATTATGGCTCAAAAAGCAAATTCAAGTCCTAGAGTTGTGTGAGTATTCTAGTTAATCTTGTTCGAAGATTCAAGTAGTTGGTGTCAGTTGTTTTGATGATGTGATATCTTTGATTGCAATTGTTGCTTGAGGACAAGCAATGGTTCAATATGGGGGGATTTGATGAGTCGGATTTATTGCATAATTTTGTGCTTTCATTGAATATTTCTTGTGGATTAAATTGGTATTTTAGTGTATATTTCCAACTCATTATTTTGTGACTTCAATTACTTTGATATTTTTATTTTTTTTAATTTAATTCAGGTAAAGTTGAAGTATTTTGGTTGGAATGAAGCACGAGTGCTTAAGGGCAAAAGATGGGCTCATGAATTCACGGGCCAGGAGAATTAACTAATTTGAATTGGAGCCTAATTAATAATAATAAAAAAAAAGAGGCGGCATTAGCTTTGGGAACAGCCGCCTTGGGAAAAGGATACACAAATGGGCCTTGTATTTGGGAAAGAAGCAAAAAAGCCCAAGACAAGAATGAATTGAAATAAACACACGCATATCAGAATTATGGGGAGAGAAAGTCAAAGCTGGAGGTTCGAGATTTTTAAGGACAAGCTGGCGGTGAGAAGGGCCATTAATTCATCTAATATTTTTGGGCCCTAATGGCCCATGAAGAAAAAGAAGGCAGCCGTTAGTTTTGAAGAAAAACAAAGAGGCGGCTATTCTAGAGGGATACTAGACGAAAGCAGAAGAGAGATTCAAGCTGAAGACAATTATTTTGGGTTTTTACTCTTTTATATTTTTTGGAAGTACATGAATTATTTATTTACTTTTTTTATCTCGTTTATTATGCGTAGCTAATTTCTTTTATTCTAGCCCAATGATGTGAAACCTTATGACAATTATGCCTTTTTAATTGTACAACTCCTGGTTAATTTTGGTTTATATCTCGATTTTGTTATTACTTGAGTAGATGTTATGCATGTTTGAATTAGGAGTTTAATATGCTTGATCACCCAATTTTATTCATATATCAATTCTAGCTATCCTATAAATTATAATCCGTAATTGTTATAACAATGTGGGAATTGTAGCAACTAAGGCAGAAGACCTTAGGGAGTAGTAACATTTAGGTTGCATGAAACGAGCGTCTCGTATTCATGGTCTAGTTTGTCCTATTGTTTTAATTCTTGAATGCGTTCCTCGAGTTGAACCTTAGATACATGTTTTAGGGTTATTCGTAGGGATAGATTAATTGGGGATCGTACCTGCTAATTAATTAAACGTAAGAAACAATTCGAGTTAGTTTGGTCGTACCACTGTCTTAGAGATAAGATTTGAGGTTAAATTGAGTTAACAGGGTTTGTTTATTGAATTGGTATAATTAATTAATTGGGTCTCTCTCTCAAGTTCAACAAGTTTGCAAAAAAACTATGATGTATGCATGGGTAGATACTTTTGTGGAATTTGCAAGCTATTTGATGATGATGTAAGAAAAATGCATCCTCTTCTGTCTGTGCTTATTGTATGTTAATTCAATAAAATATCTATGAGGTTTGAATTATAGAGGGCACAAAATTTAGCAAGAAGATTGAATATTGAACGATTGACGTATAAACAATAACAACTAAAATTTTTATTTTTATTTCATTTTGATGACATGTAAGGAGCAGTATCACTGTGAAGACGGTGGCATTTGCAAGTACTTATAGCCCCATCCACACTTTATTCACTCAATTATAGTTGCAAGGAAAGAAAATGTTGTGAACTATATGATCGGAGAATTCATGATTTGATCCCATGCGTTTGGTTCAGGTCCCCATTTAAAAAGATCATTTACATCAAAACTTGATTAGCATGCTTCAATAATTCAGTTTCACTTATACAAGACCCGAATCCTTGATATTTGTTCGTACCATAAATGAATATAAAAGTGAAGTACAAAGAATATACTACTACTATTGACCATTTGGGTTGTGCAAGGGTGAAGAGACTTTAAATTTAGGTAAAGTCTAGTATGCACTCGAGTGCATGCTGTGCACCCTAGTCCATGTGCACTTTTCAGTTTACTGACTTACACTTTTTGGTAATGGTGTTGCACTTTTCAATTATTACTTATACAGTTTAATAATTGAAAAGTGCAACACCATTTACCAAAAAGTGTAAGTTAGTAACTGAAAAGTGCAACATGGACTAGGGTGCACACCATGCACTCGAGTCCATAGTAGACCAACCCTTAAATTTATATTGCTCTATATATGTGTTGTTGGGATATGAATCCTAAGACAAGTTCTATTTGATGAAAATTGTAGTTTTGATAAGCCAAAAAGAAGACTTGAATATATTCTAAGTGTTGACTGATCTGTTATGGAAGTCGTCTTGTATGAAACAAGATCAGACCAGTTAAAGTAATATTGAAATATGACTAATTATAAAAAGACAGATTACTTTACTATAGGATTTTATGATAATCTATAATCATTGTATAAAAGCTTATAGTTTTGTCGAATTGATGTAATAGTTTATAGGATGACTAAGCTGATCTATAAAACTTAAAGTAATGTAATAGATTAGACAACATAGATAGGACAAGCAGAGTTCTATACAGAAGACAAAAGACATATGAAGATGAAGACAGGAAGACTTGGCCAGACAAGACAAGTGATGGAGAAGTCTGAAATATTCTTAGAATATGAAGAAGACAAGTCAAGAAGAAAGTAAGAATATAAGATTGTATATTCGTATCATATGGAAAGATATGAAGTTCGTTATGAATCTTAACAGAATAATCGACATATTAAAAGATGCATATCAAGGAAGCGGTTATCAGAGTTACTTAGAAGAAGTTATCAAGAAAAGGTTGTTGGATAACAAACTAATCTTGAAGAAGAGAAGTCTATAAATAGTTGAGGACATTCAACGTTTGAAGACTAAAAACTACTGATATACTGAAACATATTGCAGAAGCAAAACACTCACAAAGGTCAAAGCATTCCAAGTTCAAAAGAAGAAGCCCATAAAAGAAGAGTTTACAAAAGATGGCTTATTGAAGAAAATAGAGAAGTTTTTCATTAATTGTTTTGTTGTAAACAAGCTTGCTAGTTGCTTGATTAAATCACTAGTTGTTAGATCGAAGATATACCTGGTGGTATAATCGAAAAGATCGAAGTCTTAGTTCTTGGGACTTAAAGCCACAAGAAGAGTTTAATAAAACATCACGACTGGAGTTGTAAGAGTGGATGTAGACAAGTTGTCGAACCACTATAAATCTCGTGTTATTTACTTATTGTTTTATATTTGTTTATAGTTCTTAATTGTTAACTTGTATAACCAACTAGATTATTGATATTGAAGTTGAATAGACGAGTTGTTATATCTGCAGAATAGACAAGTAAGGTTTTACATTGTATAGTTGAGTATAATTGTACAGGGCTCATAAAAATTGATAATTCTGCACGATTAATCTCTGATATTTTGAAAAGTTTTAAAAGTCTATTCACCCCTCCCCTCTAGACTTTTCAAGTTTAATCAATCTTAAACTCAACTTTGGGACCAACACAAACCTTCAAATCTATGCAACAATATTCAAATACATATTCAACCATTATACATATCTATATGTTTTCAAAATAATAGATCTGGAAAAAATAAATAAAATTGAACTCCATACCAATGGAAAAGAAGATGGAGATGTTTGGTGATGAAAATGAACAATGAAGTGTGGATATAAATAGGCTACAAAAATTAAATGATTCTAAATTTAAGCAATTGATCAAAAGGTCCACATTTCATCAATTAAAATAAAGGGTCAATATTATGTAGGATATGAATAATTATTTAATGCTAATTGATATTCAAATTTACCATAATTATTAATAAGAAAAATGAATGGTTACGATGAAATAGAGAAAATAAGATCAATGGTCAAAAATGCTTCCCGCCTAAATTAAATATGGTAATCCGTAGGTGTATTATATTAGGGGGGTGTATTCAATTGGGATTCTATTGGATTTTTTTGGACTTTAAAAAATATGTGAATTTATAAAATTCATAGAGTTCATGCAGAGTTTGATTGACTTTTTTATTGATTTATATGTTTTTTCATAAACTTGACAGGATTGTGGAATATACTTTTTTTTATTGATTTACATAGATTTTCATAAACTCCGGTATTGATGCGAATAATTTTTTAATATTATATATATATATATATAAATTACCAATAGAAAAAAAAATATATATATATATATAAAGTTTATATATTAATTCGGGACGGATCGAATACCCACGGGTCGGACATAAGACTCAGACCCGACCCATACTTAATACGGGGCAGATCCGATCTGACCTAAAGCTCGCGGAGTGGGGTGGGTACCCGCGGGTCGGGTCAATATTGTCATCCCTACTTCTGATCTTTCGTCTTCAGAGTTTTTTGAGAGAATTCGTTGAAATCTCTGGTTTTTAGAAGAGATTTTGGATAGTGAAATTTATTTATATTTTTGGAGGAGAATCCAACAAAATCCGTAGAGTATTACAATCCATAAACTGTTGAATACCTAAAGATTTTTAAAGACTTTTTAAAATTTGTATTGAATACCTCAGAATTTTTAAACACTTTTAAAAATTCGAATTGAATACCTCCGACTTTGAAAGTCCAAATTTTTTTTACAGAATCCACAACCAATATACCTCCTAGTATAGATATCAAATGAGGAATTGAATTTAAAAGAATGGATCCATTAATAGCTTGTAAATATTATACGGATGTCGCACCGATTTGATAGCGGATGGACAAACTATTTTTTTTTTACTTTATCTTGTAATTTATTTCTATTTAGAAACTTTATGTTACGGAGTATAGAATCCAACCCCCCTCTCCTTCAAATTAAAATTGTATTCAATTCTGCCATCAAATCTGTGTTTTTCTCTGTTCTCTACAAATGTTCCTATTTCTTTACAATTACTTTATCTTCTAATTATCAATTGATTATTTAAATTGTTACTGGAATTTATATAGAGTCACTTTATTCGTAAATTGATTTCTCCTATCAAACGTATATAAAAAATTTCAATAATTTTAATATTTTCGACAGGAGAAGTTCGAAATTTCATTATATTAAACTAATAGTCTAATGGTATACTCGAAAAGAAGATTTATATGAGATAATTTTGGGCAAGGGGCAGAGAGCACGAGTTTGTAGCAGTTGGGTCACGAGATAACTACACTTCCGAATTTGTCTTTTCTATTTTATTTATTTATACACTTTCACTTTGTAATGATTTCATTATAGAGGACGAGAGATAAGGTAAAGCAAACCGTGCAATGCATGACACTCACGTGTACACACACCTGCATGCGCCCACCCTTCTACATCTGTCCACATATTTTGCCTTTTTCCATTTTTATCCCATCATTACTTTGATTCACATTTCTTTATTAATATTGCCAAGTTTTCATTTTGGATTTTTTAAAGTATATTGATAAGTTATTAATATATATATATATCAATCTTTTTAACTCGAACTCATGATCTAACTGCTCAAATAATGTGATTTAATTACTTTACTTATTTCATTGTGTCAAAAAGGAAAAATAAAATAAAATTAATTGACATTATTTTAGAGGTTTTTCTATCATAAGACAGAGTGTTCGACATGCTTTATAACAAGTGTTTACTAAAAAATTGACACGTCATCTAATTTTGTCACGAGTGTTTGCACTTCGTTATTATATAAAATATTTAATTTTTAAAATATATATAATTAAAATTATTAAAATGTCCATATAATATTTTTAAAAAATTAAAACATATCCCTAGAGTTCTTTCTCAAGTCAGATTGGGCCACAAATTTCCAATCCCGTTAGCAATCAGGTCGGGCCCTAGAAAACATAAAGCACGACGACACGACCCAGTCCGGCTTGAAAGAAACAGACAACCTGCTGGACTCGACCTGGCCTGGTCCGAGAAAATTACATATATACATCCCAACGAGTCCGATCTGACCCGACCCGACAGGAATACGCAGTTGGACCCGGCTCGATCCGACCTATTTGATGACTCTAGATACATCAAATGTACGTATGTTCATTATTTTGAACACAAGTTTTAAGAAAAAATAGATAAAATGTTTTTTGTGAGTAAACTTGAGTGTCAATTTAAGTAATTAAGTGATGGTAGGAGGGTGAAGATAAAGTAATATTTCCATAAAATGATTGTGCATAATTTTGGTGGATTGACAAATAAAGTAAGGGAATAAACTTTTGGTGGAGGGAGGAAGTAATTAAATGTTTTTATTTATTTTAAATTAAAAAAAGGATATATTCCTCATTTTTTATTAATTGAATTTACTCATTCAAATAAAATAATTAAAAAAATTAAGATCGTTTAATTAATTTCTCAAATTTATTAAAATCAACAACTTAATGAATATAGATTTTTTTAAATTAAAATAAATCGTTAAAAGTATATAGTTTGTAATTATCATTATTTTTATAAAACTCATACACATGTCATGTGGACAAATAATCTTGATTATAGACTTACGAGTAACGTATGATCGAAAATTCAACAGTATATATATGGGCCAGTGCATTAGACCGCGAGCCTAAATTGGAAATGGCAACATTAATGTCTTCAACTTTGGCCTTAAACCCCTCCAGCTTCTTGTTAGCCAAATCTTCCATCTGCCCGTCCAGACTCCGCGCATCCATGTGTGCAACTTCGTCGCCTCCGCCGTACGATCTGAAATCGTTTACGTTCGCGCCGATCAAGGAATCGACGGTGTCGCGAGAGATGACGAGGCGATACATGACGGACATGATTACGTATGCTGATACTGATGTCGTCGTTGTTGGGGCTGGCTCTGCGGGCCTCTCATGTGCCTATGAGCTCTCCAAAAATCCATCTCTTCGGGTACCTTTCACTTATAATATAAATAAACGTTCAGCTCATTTAAACGTATATATATTTTGTAACTCTCTCTCTAGTAAATTAATTGGATTTGTATTATAAAGTTAGTGAGATCGATCGGTTGAGGGATGCGTTTTTCGAATTCTTGATGCAAAATTAGATGCTTTTAGAACACCTATTTTTTTTAAAAAAATTAATTGTGGGGTCATCCACGGAAACCCTATTATTTTTTATTTATAGAAAAAAAAAGATCTAAAAAAAATATTATATAAGTTTTTATCATTTATTTGATATATTAATTGTTTTTTCACTTGATTAGAGGGATTAAATTAAACCATATGATGTAATGGATGGATTTAGGACTTGAAATCATTAATTTTTTAGAGTGATTTTTGCTTTTTTAATTGATGTTTTCACTTGATCTATTTTATATATATATATTTTTTGATCTATTTTGTATATATATTTTTTTTTTGACAGGGAAAGGTAGCTTATATATTACTCCCTCCGTTTTTTATTAAGTGTCACTTTGAGTTTTTAATTAATTTTAAAATAAATGTCATTCTAGAGTTTTTTCTTTAATTTTGACTATTTTACCCTTATTCATTTACCATAAATATTTTTCATAATTAAATTCCACAAAAAATGTTTATACCAAAATTAATTTGATTTATTAATACTAGCTACATTCTTGACCACATTCTTTATCAAACAAAATTTCTATATTAAAATTAGTATAATTAATGAAGGGTAATATAGACTATAATTTATAATCTTAATTTGTTGAAAAAAACCAAAATAACACTTATTAAAAATTGGAGGGAGTAATAAAATCAGCAATAACATCATTCTCAACATGAGTCGGGAGGCCTACTTATTTTTAATTTTATTAAATAAATTGATCTAAATCATCATTCACTCACTTACAAACGCCACTTCATACAATTGATTTTCCCTTTTGTATATATGTAGTATTATATAGTTTTAGTGTTCTATTTTGAATTTCACATATCTACTTTATGCTTCATTTATAAAAATAATCAACCCCTTGTTATGGTTTATTATGGGTGGCGATACGTGTTAAACATCGATCGAGTGGAACATGAATAATGAAACAGAAGAAATTGATTTACTTTTGTTGTTGGTGATAGGTGGCTATAATCGAGCAATCTGTTAGTCCTGGTGGTGGCGCTTGGCTGGGAGGCCAACTCTTCTCGGCAATGGTGGTGCGCAAACCCGCCCACCATTTTTTGGACGAGGTGGGCGTTGAATACGAGGAGCAAGACGAGTACGTGGTCGTGAAGCACGCGGCTTTGTTCACTTCCACAATAATCAGCAAGCTTCTGGCCAGGCCTAATGTGAAGCTCTTCAATGCAGTTGCAGCAGAGGACTTAATTGTGAAGGGAGGCAGAGTAGCAGGGGTTGTAACTAATTGGGCTTTAGTGTCGATGAATCATCACACACAATCTTGCATGGACCCCAATGTCATGGAGGCTAAAGTCGTGGTCAGCTCATGTGGCCACGACGGGCCCTTTGGGGCCACCGGGGTTAAGAGGCTCAAGAGCATCCGAATGATCGATAGTAGTGTTCCTGGAATGAAGGCCTTGGATATGAACCTTGCTGAAGATGCAATCGTTAGCTTGACTCGAGAAATCGTCCCAGGGATGATTGTCACCGGAATGGAGGTTGCTGAAATCGATGGAGCTCCGAGAATGGTGAGAGCGACCACGTTTCATTGCTATTTTTAAAAAAGAAAAAAAAATGATTATGTCCCTTCAGCTGAACTCATAACTTAAAAGCCCTTCTCAATAGCTAAAATTGTGAGGAGCTACTTTAAAAGAAACGATTATGTCCCCTCCAATTGAGTTTATTTTTCCTTAGCTTAGATTTATGAGTACGTTATGGTAAAAGATTGGTTTGAATGGTAGTTTAAAGCAGTGTACGAATGTTTTATATATGCAGGGTCCGACGTTTGGGGCTATGATGGTGTCGGGGCAGAAGGCGGCTCATCTGGCGTTGAGTGCCCTCGGGCTGCCTAATGCATTGGATGGGATCACGTACGCTTCGAGTGGTATTCTGACCTTAGCTTCGACTGATGTGGATGGAACTGCTGATGCTTGAACGGAACGGAAGAAGTGAGTGAGAATAAAGTAGATAGCTTGTTCTATCTGGTTTGAGTTTGTATCCAGTTTATATAATCTTTACTTATAGGGGAACTCTTTATTTGGTGGTGTTACCTTCACATTTTCATAATATCAGTTCCTATTTTCATATTATCAGTAATTTAGAGATTCATTGAGTAGTTTTATTAAATTTTAAAAAGTGATTTAATAAATTTAATTCGTGTACTAAACCATATGGACCATTTGAACTCTGTGGGTAAAAATCATTTTAATTAATTAACAGCTTAAGGTACTACCCCTCCATATCATGATAAATGTCTTTTTTTAAATTTATTTCAAATTATTTATTCATTCACCTCATTTCTTCTCAATTTAGTCTGTTTTATTTATAAATAGGAATAAACATGCATGAAGAGAGGTGATTGAAAATTAAATTGCGCTATAAATTAAGTTTTAATTTTTTTTAATCATTACAAAAATGTATTATGAGACGGAGGCTATACGAAAATTCTTCCTTAAAAGAAATATATCTGAGATTTTATTTTCTTTTGACAAGTAAATGTTAATAGTGATAAATTTAGAGTTGATTTACTATGGGATACTACTTTTTTATTTTATTGCAACTAGGTACAAAAAGATTTTCAACTAAATACAAAACATGACTAATTTACCCTTCCACCTCCCTTATTTTTTGTTGCCAACTCCGGAATATCCTCTCTCTCATCGAATTACCTAGTTGGGTGAGAACTACCCGATCGATAGGGGTCTATAGGTTAATCTATTTATAAAATGAGTTGGGCTAAAACTTTTTAAAATATATATTTAATTAAGTAGACTAGACTTATGCTTTATATAAGGTCTTATAAATTAAATAGACCGACGTATTTAAAATTATATATATAAGTATATATTATAAATAAATATTATAATACATAGTTCGTAAAATTATTTCTAACATTAATATTAAATTAAATTTATTTAAGTACTTGAGAAATTGTTATAATATTTGTATTTAAATTTATCGTTGTAATGCATTTATTTTGGTCGTGAATTTCATTTACAATTTTAAATATTGAACTGTATTTCGTTTTTGACATATTTTAATAGGCTTCTAAAAGGCCCGTAGTCCTTGCCTATATGTCCCTCGTTATCTCTTCTATGCGGACGACATCATGATATTTTTTAGGGCCACAGAGTCTAATATTAGGAACCTGCATGCCGTTTTACAGGGGTATGGTCGTCTTTCAGGTCAGATCTATAGTCCTCTGAAGTCTAGGGTTTTCTTTGGGCGTGCTGTCCCCCAAAGGCTTCGTCATCGGATGCTCAGGGTCACAGGTATCGCAGAGGGTTCCCTTCCTTTCACATACTTAGGAGTTCCGATCTTCTGTGGTTGCCATAGGAAGGCCCACTTACAGTCTGTGGCAGATGATGTTATTGCTAAGTTTAGTCGTTTGAAGGGTAGCACCCTTTCTTTGGCAGGGAGACGATGCTTGATAACTCGGTTATCACGGCATCTATGGTCCACTCTATGATGGTTTACAAGTGGCCCAGTTCGCTACTTCGCCAGGTGGAATCCGCTATGCGCAACTTTCTTTGGAAGGGAGACGTGAATCGTAAGAGTAGTACTTGTTCAGTTTTGTGGAAGAGGGTGTGTGCCCCCTTTGGAGAAGGAGGGATGGGGGTTCGCTCCATTAGATTGGCGAATGCCTCCTTTCTCTGTAAGCTGAGTTAGGACATTCTTCAGCACATATCTCCTGATACAGCTTTGCTTCACAGGAGACACTTTGCCTCGAATGGCAGATTGCGTCCCCATGGGAGGATGTCATCTATTGGGCCGGGTATTCGTCCTCACGTTTCGAGGCTTTCTAATGGGTCGAGATGGTTGATTGGTAGGGGTTCGACAGTCAGCTTCTGGCATGATAACTGGTTGGAATACACTATTTCAGATAAGATTGGCCTCCCGGATTGGTTTGCCGCTACGCTGAAGAGCACAGTTGGGGACTTCTTCTATGACGATTGTTGGCACTTTGAGGAGTGATTTGTTACGGACTTCACTGATATCGTCAGAGACATCCTTCAGATTAGGGTTCTTCATGGCCCTGACAAACGTATTTGGGAAGGTACTAGCTCAGGGGAGCTTAACTCTCGAGTGGCCTATGATATGCTCAGATCTCACCTCCCTCGTCTTGGCTGTTCATCGTGGATTTGGAGTTCCTTCATTCTGATGTGTCGTTCTACGGTGATTTGGAGGGAGATATGGGACAAGCTTCCTACATCTGACTGGCTGGTCTCATTTGGCATTCACGGTCCTTCGATGTGTATGCTCTGTCGTAGAGACTCTGAGTCTCTAGACCACTTATTAGCTCACTGTCCATTCACTCTGGAGGTTCTTCAGCATATGACTCATCTTTTTGGAGTCACGATCCACACGGGGATCAGCTTTCTTGATATCTTCCTCCAGGCAACTAGAGTTCGGTTGGGTCCGCAGTCTTTGGAGTTATGGAGAGCGGGTTTTGTCACTTCAGTTTGGGCTATTTGGGCTCTACGGAATAGGGTGGTCTTTGATGGGGTCTCCCCCTCAGTTAGACGATGTATGGCGCAGATCGTTGCTGGTATTAGGGAAGCGAATAACATCTCTCGGGGTTATGCAGATGGTTCTGTTCGGGATCTCTTGATTGCTAGGTCTCTTGGTGTGTTGGGTAGGCACAAGCCGACTCGACAGGGTTTGTCTGTTAGATGGATCCCTCCGGCTCCAGGCTGGTACAAGATCAACACCGACGGTAGTGCAACATCCTCCCCATGTAGTTCGCATGCAATGGCAGTGTTTAGGAACTACAGGGGGTTCTTTTTTGCGGCTATTGCCCAAGAGGTTGGTTGCGGTATCCCTTTTGAGGCGGAGTTAGCAGCGGCTCTCATTTCTATTCAGTATGCACATGCCAAAGACTGGCGGTTCTTATGGATCGAGTCGGATTCCAGTCTAACAGATATCACTTTGATGAGCCCTACTCCTTCTGTCCCTTGGCATCTACAGGGTCTCTGGAGTCAGGTATATCCTCTTACCACAAACATGCACATTAAGTATTCTCACACTTTTAGAGAGGCCAACCACGCGGCTGACGCAATGGACAAGACGAAGCTCAACTGCATTTGGAGGGGCTATCCTCCAGATTTCTTACTTACTTTCTTGCATAAAGATTTGTATACCGTCTTTTACAGACATTGATTGTTAGAGGAGTTTACCTTTTTCCTTCGCCTGGGTTTTGTCCCTAAGGTGGGTTTTCCCTGGCAAGGTTTTAACGGCACTCCGGCCTCTGGCTCGACTTGTAAGCTTATGGTTTTAGGTTTTATTTTTTCTTTTATATTCCATACCTTTTTTATTGGTGTCCTGGCCTATTTATTTAAAAGGTCAGGCCAAGCCTATAAAAAAGGTTTATCATAGACAATAGGTCAAATTTAGGCTAAATATTTATAAAGCAGGTCTAAACTTTTTCATGTAAAGTCTAGTCCGACCTATTTCCACCTCTAATACCTAGTGACACACATACTCTTAGCATTCCTATATGGAAGTCAAATCTATATCAAAAAATCTCAAAACTTCATGTGAAGGAGTACGAGTCAAGCAACAAATGAAAGTGTTAGTTAGAGTAGTTGTAACTTGTATTTTAATAGTTGTAACTTGTAACTTCCCTCTTATAAACTTTCCTCTTATATAGAGTAGAGATATAAATAATTTTGATCTAATTTTCTACTCATCATGTAATTCCTTTTCAATTCATTTAATATCAGTTCTATATGCATTTTATTCAATTTATTCTTGTTATGAAATTTCACATTGTACGAAGCTAGTTCGTCGATCAAGGTTTGGGAGTAATCTTCAATTCCGTTATTCTTCTACATGAGTTTTATACTCATTCATTTTTTTTCTTTTCTTTTTTCTGAATTTCTTCTTTGCGGATTCTATACTCGTGAATTTTGAATTCGTTAAGTTTCTTGAGTTCTATACTCAATTCTACGAAACCTTTGATAGATTTGGATTTCTACCCTATTTCTTTTTTTGAAATTTCTTCTTTGCGGGTTCTATGCTCGTGAGTTTTGGATTCAATTTCATCTTGATTCGAATCAAATTATGTTGTCTTCGATCAATTTCTTAGAGTTCTATACTCAACTTTTCTTCCCTAAAAATTAGGGATTCTCTTCGATTGAATTATTAGAGTTCTATGCTTAACTCTTCTACTCTAAAAATTAGGAATTTTCTGTTTTCTATATTTCAGAGTGTTCTATACTCAATATAATATTTTCTCTTTGTGCCTATCATGATTCTATATTTTCTATTCCTTTTCATCAATGATGACATTATCATTATTTCAATTTGAATTCAAATTCTTATTTTCTGAATGTAAAATGCATCAACACACAAACTCAAATCATTGCAAGATTAGGGCTTTTAGGTTGCGTGGAAAGATAACATTTCTAGTACTACTTCATTTTCGTATATTCAAATCATTATTTATTATTTTGTATATTCAAATAGAAGCTTAACTCCAAAATTTAAATTTAGAGAGAATATGGAATACATCATACGACTTTCGAAGCCTAGAAAAAGTTTCATGTTGAGAGAATCTTCTTCTCAATGGATTTTGAAGTCATTCTCAATGTAAATTACAATTCTCGGTGCAAGTTGATCTATGTTAATTGGGAGACATCATACGGCTTCTTACTATCCTCTGCTCTTCAGGCCTGGTATGATCTTGTAGGTAAGGCTGGAAATATTCCATTTAGTTGTTTCGTGGGCAGTATTAGTAATTGCATTTTGGTATGTGATTTAATGAGTTGAAAATTTTGGTTGAAAATTTGTTAAATTATTTCTAAAAAAAATTGTACTTTTGTTGTCTACCCCCCATTTAATTATGTGATGTTGAAATGGGCATTATTTCAGAAAATCGAATTGTTGATGATTGTTGGGAAATAAAAGAGATTTTGATCTAATATCAAAACCTATGAGATACTGCCTTAGATAAATTAAGTGTATTAAAGTGATTGTGTTTCAGAATAATGGAACACTTAAGTCAGGACAATTAGATTGCTGAGAAATGTTAGGCAATAATAAAGAATGAATAGTTTACTTGTTGAGGGGGAACTCAAATAGTTAAATGGACAAACTCACTGATAAGTTAAAGAGGTTAAGATCAAGTCAAATGGACAAACTCACTGATGAGTTAAGGTGGTCAAAATCATGTCAAATGTACAAACTCACTGATGAGTTAAGGTGGTTAAGATCAAATGGACAAACTCACTGATGAGTTCAGGCTACAAGATCACAAAACAGCGAAGAGATGATCATTCATACTAATATTATGAAGTGCATTAAGTATCGAAAGCAAAGTATCAAAAAGCACAATCTCACTAAAGACAGCTAGCCTGAAGTATAAAGCTGAGAAGAACATGCTGATTCAAAGAAGACATTCAGCTGTGTTGTCTCAAACCAACCGTTGGAATGCAAATGATGAGAAGTTAATGGAAGGTCAACCTGATAAGATCAGAACAACTCTAATTGACAAAACATTCAGCAAAACACCACAAAAGTCCATGCAAAACACTATTCATCTAAATAAAAGATGAACATCATGTCCATACCTATAGTGAAGAAAGAGTTGTATCCCTCCAACGGATACATATTCAAACTTCCTATAAATACAGAAGGATCATGAATTGATCAAATACGGGAAACCAAAGCAATCAAGCTAACAAGACAATTCTAGTTCAGAAAGCCTACTCATCTGAATTACTTGTTTCCCCCATGGTCATATAACCTTCAGTGATCAAAGATTCTAAGCCAATTAAATATCTAAGCTTAGAGAGATATCATATCCTTAAGCATTGTTCAACATTGTAAAGGATATCTCAATTGGAAAACAACCCCAATCCCAGAAAAGATTGTCAATATAGGTGTGTTGTAGAAGAAGTTGAGCAACTAAGCTATAGTGTGGAAATAAAGCTTAAAAGCTCTAAGAAGAAGAAGTAGTTTGAGTACTAGGTGTCTTAAAACATAGGGACCAAGGCACTAAGAAGTAGTGTGGTTGATCAGTGCACCTTGGCACTATAAAACAAGTTAATTCCAAGTGAAGGGATTATCCTATTCAATCAGGGAAGTGGATGTAGGAGCTTGAGTCTCTGAACCATTATAAGTGTTTATGTTATTTAGTTTAAAGTCATTTCATTTCTACACTTATACTGCATAGTTGTCTTTCACATTAAAACTGGTTTTTGAGGAAAACTAATCTTATTGGACAACTCTCCCGATACCGTCATTAAGCAAGAATCATTCATTCAGAACAAAAGGAGATATAACTCTAAGGGCCTATTTATTCCACAATTATAAACTTACTAAAATCACCTTTCAACTGTCTACTTCATAGTATTAAGAGGATTTGTTATCTAGTCTAAGATTTTAACTTTGACAAAAGTCAGAGAGGTTGATAGATCAACTCTCCTGAACCAGTCAAGAGATAAGTCTGTTTTGACAAAAGAAATTAGTATACACAAGTGCATCCCCCCCCCCCCAATACTTGTGTCACTCTCTATTCAGGACCAACAATGATCCTTTATTGCAGCCTAGTTTAGAAAATTGAATTGTTGGTGATCATTTATTGCAGCCTACTCAGTACTTCAATAGTAAAAATAAGTTATTTAATTCGAAACGGTCCAACAAAATCTCATTTAAGGTTGTTAAGAAATTAAAAGAGTTTGAGGGAAAATTAAAGAAAACAATGAGTTTAAAGTACGAAAAATTACGGGAATAAAAACTCGAATGCATAGACCATAACAATGAAACGAAAAAAAAGAAGATTACTCAAATGCTTCTTCGTCGGACATCTCTTCCTCACTTTAGCAGCTTCGCTTAGGTAGTACCTTTTATACCTTTTCTCGTGAGCCATGAATTTAAAAAAACCCTAACTTTGTATAAATGTTCATAAGCAAAATTAAAAGGGGAAATTTTTATCAATGGGAACTGTTGGGATATGAATCCTTGAAACAATGTTCTAGTTGGTGATTGTATGTTTTGATGGCCAAAAGCAACTTGAAGTTAATGATATATGTGGTTCTAAGTCATTCTAACTAAGTCATCTTAATAAGTTATGAAAATGAGTTTACTGATCTTATGTGTTTTACTGATTTGATATATGAACTGTTAGGAACAAAGCTGATAAATGTATTGTATAGACAGCTTATAGTATAAGACTTAGATGTACTCTTCTGTATATAGTTTAGTTGATGTATAGATAGGTTTTATATATGTAAGTTTGTATTCTATTGTATTCAGTATTGTAAAAGTTTAGAACAGTAGATTGGAACCAGATCAAGAAGACTAAAGAAGACTCGGAAGACTACTTCAGAATAAGAAGACCATCAAAAGGAGTTGTTGGTCCTGAAAGGAGTATATAACAAGTGTATGGGGGGGGGGGAATACACTTGTAAGCAAATTCTTTTCTAACTTGATCAAACCAGAGCTCAGCAAGGTTGTCTTGGACAACTCTGCTGAAGATGATTAACTCTTCTAAGATAATCAATCTACTAAGTACTATTGAGTACTTAGTTGAATAACTATCTAGGGGAGTTATATGTGCGGAATAATGGTTGGCCCTTTTAGTTTAGACTCCTTTAGTTTCTGAAATCACTTAGTCAATTCAATACAGTCCTGTTTCAGGGAACTTGTCCAAATCAGTTTTGCACAGTCTTTGAATGTTTATCCTTTGAAAGATCAATTTTGTGTGCAGTGTTGAATGTATGAAAGTGCTTTGAAAGTAAATCAACACAAGATTTTATAGTGGTTCAGAGACTCAAGCTCCTACATCCACTTTCCCTGATTTAACAGGATAATTCCTTCACTCTTGGAATTAACTTGTTTTATAGTGCCAAGGTGCACTTGATCAATAACACCACTCCTTGGTGAATTGATCCCTAGGATGTCTAGAGTCCTAGTACCCTCTTCTCAACTCAGAACTGAACTGTTCTTCTCTCAACAGTCAGCTCCTACCACTTCTACTACTACAACCTTCTCACTTTCACTCTTGAAAGATATGAGGATTGAAGTAAGGTTCCAACTAATGAGATATCCTTTACAATGAAGATCAGTGTATAAGGATAGGATATCTCTCTAAGCTTGTGTATGGATATACAATGTAGTACAGCTTAGATGAAGTGTTTGAAGACTAAGATAGTCTTTGAAAGCTTTGAAAGCACTCTAGCTTGTAAGAACTTGAGGTTAGTTGGATTGTGTTGAGGTGCTTTCAAATGGTCTTCACACTTCTGTATTTATAGAAAAATGAAGGATTTGCCCGTTGGAGAGGCAGCCTCAAATGTCCATAAATGTCTTCTTTCAGTTCTTCAACTTAGAAGACAGAATCTTGATAGTGACATGTCCTCATTTGGGAAATAAACGGCTGTTAATACTTTGTCTTCATTCTGCAGCACTCTTCCCAATGTCTGACTTTCAGATTCTCTTGTTAGGACTTGGACATGGCTTCTGAAGGTTGTTCCATTGATAGGACAACATTTCTCATCATTTGGACAACTCTTCTTATCACTATCAGCAGTCTTGCTTATCAGCAAGGTTGGCTTGCTCTTCTTCAGATGACTTGACTCATACCCTTTGCTTCACTTCAAGGTGATCTTAGAATGTTGATTTGTAGTACTTTAGGGTGTGGTTGTCTCTATCTTTTCAGCATAGTTGACCTCAAGCTTTCAGAGCACTTGATCTTGATTTCTTGTACTGAGACAACTCCTCTGGATAACTCTCCTGATCAGCATAGTTAGTCTTCAAAAGACTTAGTGTTGTATCCAGAGTTTGAGTCTTGAGGGGACTTGTTCTTGATGAACTTCTAAGCATGTGTTCCCCCTCAAATTGTGCATCTAATCATCTAAGAGCTGCCTAACATACCAGCTTCTCATCTAGCCTTTATTCTATATGTTCTAACATTTCTAGAACACATTCAATCATGACTTAGGCATGTCTCAGGGGGTTTTGGTATACAATCAAAACATATCTCATTTTATTCCCAACAGGAGTTATATGAGGCTTAGAGATACAAGAGAAGTATTCTGAAGAAGCGCAGAACAGTTGTTGAGCACTGTGCTGACTGGCTCAGAACAGTAAAAGTCAGAACAGTAGTTTACTGTGATGAGTTGGTGGAATTGAAGAATAAGTTTGGAAAACTTATTTAAAGGCGTAACTGAAGATATTAGAAGATATGCTGATTTGGAGATAAGTTAAGTTGGTTACAAAAAGGAAATTACTTAAGAAACGGTTAAGAGTTAGTTGAGAGTTAGTTTCACAAATTGCTAACTGTCATACTAAAGTCTATAAATACCGTGTGATCTTCTACTGCTAAGACTACTGATCTAAGAGCAATCAAAGAGCAATTAAGAGTCTACAAAGTATTCAAGAACTCACAGAGTTAAGGAGATCAAACTGAGAGGAAGCCATCGTACTGAATTGAAGATTCAAAGGCTACCTTCTAGAGAAGTTTTACTTTACTATTTTTAGTTTGTGATTAGTTGTAAAAACAAGTTTTCTAGTTACTTGTGAAATTACTAGTAGATCGAAGATATACCTGGTGGTATAATCGATAAGATCAAGGTCTTAATCTTGGGACTTTAAGCCACAAGAAACTCAAGAAGGAAGAGTTAATAAAATATCACGACTGTAGTTGTGAGAGTGGATGTAGACATTTGTCGAACCACTATAAATCTTGTGTGTTGATTTACTTACCGTTTGATATTTGTTTAGCATACATATTCAAGATCTAAATCTAAGTTGAGTATAAAACTGAAACTGGAAGTACTGATCTGACCCAGTAAGAACAGTACTGTTCAGAACACTATTCAGCATATAACTCTGATATTTTGAAAGATTTTGAAAAGTCTATTCACCCCTCCCCTCTAGACTTTTCCTAGCTTAATCAATCTTAACTCAACTTTGGGACCAACAAGTGGTATCAGAGCAGTAGTTAATTGGACTGTTGTTTCTTGATAACCTTGTAGACTTTGAGGGAAGCCTTGCTGATTCTTTTCACCGATTCTTGATCTTTATCAATACTTGTCTATCTGAATCTACTTGCTATACTACTGATCTTATCTGTCTGATCAATCATGAATGAAACTAACGTGAACAAACTTCCTAAGTTTAAAATTGCAGACTATGACTACTGGAAACTGAGGATGGAGGCCATCTTTAGCTCGACTCATGACCTGATGATTTCTGTGGTCAAACAAGGTACAATCACTACCATGGTGCCGAACACTGCAACACTGGAACCATCCAAGGCCGTTGGTGTACTTGTCCCCAAACCAAGGTCAGAATTAACTTCAGAAGAAATGAGACAGAACAATCTGGACAGTTTGGCTAAGAACTACATTTTACATACCCTTCCCAACGAGTATCTAGGAAAAGTATTAAAATGTAAGACAGCCAAAGACATGTGGGATCGACTAGTTGTTCTTTGTGAAGGGACCTCCCTAATAAAGGAAAGCAAGTTATCCACAACTATTCAGAGGTTCGAATCATTTAAGATGAAGGCTGGTGAAACTATAGACCAGTTGGATACTCGTTTCACTCGTATCATGAATGATTTGGAAGTGCTAGGAAAGACATATACCAATAGAGAAATCAATTTGTGAATACTTAAGTCTCTAGATGACAGGTGGAAGATGGTCAAAATGATCATCAAGACCACACAGGATATAGATACCTAGACAGCTGAAACCACCTTCCAAACACTTAAAGCACACGAGTTTGAATTGGATGAAGAAGATCCAATAGTAAGCAGTGATAGAGAGAAGGAGGAAATCTCCTGGAGTATTGCTTTTAAGGCAACTACCTCTAAGAAGTCTAGACCATCTATGTCTAAGCCCTCAAGCATAAAAGATGAACTAGATAGTACTGATCTTACTCTTAAGGATCAGTTGAACTTAATGATAAAGAGGTTTGATAAACTCAACAAGCGTTATGGTAGATATAAGAGATTTTATAAGGACTCTGAGGGCTCTAGTAACATGGACTCTTCTAAGACCAGAAGGGATCACACATCTTCTAAAAGGAGAGATGAGGTCTCTAATGAGAAAAGAAGAGATATGAACTCTGCTGATAGGAAGGATAAGAACTCTACTGATAGAAAGGATAGGAATCGATATCGTTCTCCTATTAAACATTCTACTAACGAACCTCTGTGTTATAACTGTGAAAAGCCAGGTCATTACATCCATGAATGTCCTGATCTAAGTGCTGAAGACAGAGAAGAAAGGCAAGCAAGGAGAGAGCGCAGATTTGCCAAGGGTAAGAAGGCTATGGTGGCTTACAATGATTCTGATACGGATTCAGATGAGTTGCCATCGTCTTCATCTGAATACCCCTCCAGCAATGAGAAAGAAGTCTTCATTGCAGATGATGGACTGGTCATGATGGCTAAAATCGAACAAGAGGTATCATCTGTCACTTCTTTCCAATCATGTGATAATTCTGATTCTGATTCTCATGACACTGTTAATAGTAGTCTTCATCATTCCAATGGAATGACTGAAGAAGTCCTCCTACAAGCTAATAAAGCATTCATGGAAATCAGTGATGAGAATATTTCTTTAAAACAAGAAATCATTAGAGTACGAGAAGCTCAATTGAAAGTAGATCCTCATATAACTGTCCTAAATGCTCGACTATCAGAAGAGTTGTCCCAACTCAAAGAAAAGTATGCATCTATTGATAAATTATATCAGGATATGCTTCATACACAAGCCAAAGAGACCAATGAGTTCAATGATTTAAAGATTAAATGTGAAAAACTTGAAGAGCGCAATAGATTCTTAGAATCTGAAGTACTGAGCTTAGATCTGAAGCTATCTGATATGATTAATTCTTCTAAGATTAATCAAACATTATCAGACAGATATAGAGCGCCAAATGATAAAAGTGGAATAGGTGCTGATGTGCCTAGTTCCTCTACTTCAGGAATTAAGAACACTACTGGAGCTAATTCAAGTTCTTTGCAATTAGATAAAGGAAAAGAACCTATGACTTATGATAATGACCCAAAACCCAAAGTACAGTCTAAATACATTCCTCCTACTACCAAGAATGGTAAAAAGAAGAATGCATCTAGACCAGTACAGTCAAGACCATACCAGTAGAGTTTTGTAAGGCAGTCTCAGTTGTACTCAACTAAACCTAGGAAATTTGTACCTCATTATCATAACAAACCTGTTCTTTATCCTCCACCTTTATCTTATGATATTATTGGAGAGGAAAGACCAAAACGCATCTATAAGTGTTGGTCCCTGAACGAGTAGTGAATGAGATTAAAGTCTAGAGAGGAGGGAGGGGTGAATAGACTTTAAAACTTTTTCAATCAAAGAGTTGGAAACCTCTTCTGATATCTATGTCAGCTGGACTACAAGTCTGCTGGTATAGATGACTATAGTTATCTGATAGAGAGGTTTGTATGCGGAAGTGAGTAGGCCTGTTTATTTAGACTCGTTCGAGTGTTCTTTTTAAATAACCAATTACTTATATTGTGAAAGACTCAGCTGATGCTGGTTTGAAAGATATGGCCTTAGTTAAAGATAGTTAAAATCACGGTATGCACTATATAAAAATGTGAACAAATCGAAAAGTAAAGTGCAGTAAGTAAAAAACACCATAGTTTTATAGTGGTTCGGTTATACGTTCCTACGTCCACTCTCACGTCCTAACGTGATGTTTAATCCCATTAATTTCCCGAAAATTACAAGGGCTTGTCCTTTATAGTCCCAATGGTAGGACTTTGAGATCTGAGCAGTTCCAAACTGCTGCGGTCTCCACAAGTGATTGTGAGCACTTGCACTCTTACAGGGGTTCAAAAACTTAACCTTATGGTGGGGGTTTTGGGGTTTTTGAATGTATCCAACTAATGGTTCAAGCTTATAAATCGCTTAACCACTATGCCTAAATCAATGGATATACAATATAAGTAGGATTCAGGTTCTTTGGTTGGATGGGAAATAACTTAAGAGCTAGAAGGATGTTCTAATGCTTTTCTGGGCTCTTGAGAATTCTTGACAAAATATTGCTTTTGGCTTGCTTGCTTGATTAGCTTTTCGAATTCTTGTGTTGTATTTCCGTTTTTGTTATTCCTCATCCTCTTGTATTTGTAGGGAGGATTGCTGCAACTAGCCGTTGGAGTTGACTAGCCGTTTGGCAATCTTTCCATGTTTGGTTGATTCCTTGATTCCAGCCGCTTGATTGCTTCAAATCTGGGATCGTGTCAATCTTCTAAGTATGGTAAGTCTTCGTTTGAATTGCAAGATGACTTTGGAATCAGCCGAGTCCTTGACGAGCTACTAGTCTTCTGATCTTCATTCCTAGTCTTCTGGTTAACTCGTCTGGCCTGATGTCTTATGTCTTCTGATATCAGATGAGTATCACTCTTCTGATCTGGAAAATGCTTGTGCTGACTTAAGCCATCTTCGACTTGGACTCCATCAGCTAAGTAGGTATACAAACACCTTACTTATCTGGTCTTCAAGGATCTTCTAGTCTTCATGCCTTCTACTCTTCATATCTTGAGGTTGTGCATGTAAGCAAATACTGTGCTGATCAGCTGAGATCTATACAACTGATCACACAAGACTAGTTTAAGCTGTTCTATACAAAAGTCAGCTGATCCTATTACATTTATAAACTCTAAGTGTTTTGGCCATCAAAACTATCCTAACATCAGATGGGGTTTAGGGTGAATTTATATCCCAACAATAAGCCGTATGGTCCATAGGCTTTTAGGCCATATTCGAACTATTACAGACATACTGATCTTACTGAAAAAGGGATAGATCCAAGGAAAGGCTATCTCAGAAAAATAGATCCTAAGTCTGCTGATACTTCTGATAAGGTCAATAAAGTACTGTTATGTGATAAGCATGGTAGAAAACTGAATTTATATCCCAACAATTTCCCCCTTTTTGATGAAGCCAAAACTACACTTGATAAATGCTCTTAATGAGTAAGATAAGAGTTTATAAATCTTAAAAATGAAGTTTCTGATGAAGACAATGAGAGTTTGTCTTGTAAGTAAAAAGAACTAATACTTGAATAACATATATGGAGTTTTACAGATTACAAGTGTTAGTATCTTTGAACTTCTTAAGTAGTCTTCATCAGGTCTTCAATCGTTCAGATGCGGAAGTCAAGGTACAGACGAGTGCGGACATCTTCCATGTGCTGCAGGTCTGTAACATTCTCTTCAGAGTAGATCTTCTCCAGAATTCGTTTGACTTCTATCATGTCTGTTCTTTCGGATCCCAGAATAGGTGCTTCCCAGACAGGGTCTTCAGGAGTTAGAATTCTGTAGCCGAGCTCTTTGGCTGTCTTAACTGTTTCTGTCCAGAGCTCTTGATCTTCAAATTCCATGAATTGAGAGAATTGAAGAAATTCTTCTTCATAGGTAGGAAGAGGGCCAAATTTTCTCACTATGTGGTGTTGAATTTGCCATTTCTTCTTCAGAGGATACCACTTTGGTAGCTCGTCTTGAAGGATCAACATGTCCACATATGTGCTGTCAGTTACTCGAGCACTATCTTTCTTTTCTTTGTCTTTCAGTGCTTTCCTGAGTTTGGCCACTTTTCTCTCAAACTTGGCCTTGACTGCCTTCGCATCATTAAGCTTCTTTTGCTTAAGCTCTTGAGCTTCAAGCAGCTTTCTTTTCTTCAGCTCTTGAGCCTCTTTCTCTTCTGAAGTAGGCTCTGCTTGGACTGAAGCTTTCAAATCTGCCTTTGCTTTCTCATCTGCCTTCCTTTTCCTTGTCATTCTCTTTTCAGCAGTTTGTTCTGCTGGGGCAGTGAGTTGTAGGTTTTTAGCAGGACCTTGGGTTTCTTCTTGAACAACTTCCTTGCCTTGTATGTTCTTGATTTTGCTTTTCAAACCTCCCAAGGTTTCATTCAGATCGTCTTATGCTACTACCAGTTCAGCTTGTTGTGCAGTAGACTTCTCCAGAGCTTTTATCAACACATCTTCCCCCTTTTTGGCTTCAGCAAGGGCAGCCGCAAAAGGCTTCATGGCATTCAGAATCTCCACATGTAGAGTCTGCTTGAGAGCCATGGCATTGACTTTGCTGACATGAGACAGATGGGTGATGCTGTGCTCTAGAACTTGAGCATGAGAGGTGGGAGAAGAAGCAGTTTCCAGCCGAGCTGTGAGTGCTTCCAGTTTGTCTGTTGTCTCCTTCAGCTGAGTCCTTAGTTTCTCATTCTCTTCAGCAGCTGATTTAAGTAGAGTTTGGCCTTGTGTGGCTCTGGCTTCAGCATCTTCAAGCCTGGTTTTGTAAATGGTCTCCACGCGGTTTATCTCATTGGCATAGAGATCAACAAACATGCTGGTTCTGTCAGCTGTTTTCTTCATCTCAGTGTGAAGATACTCTTTTATCTGATGATGAAGTGTCTCACCAAATTTGTCTTCAATATCAACGATTTGGTTGGTGAGACGAGTCCTCTGCTCCTGAACAGCTCTTTCAACATATCTGGCTAGCTGAATGCCTAAACCTTTCTCAAAGTGCAAGTCGATTGCCTCTTTGACCTGAGTGCATATGTCTGCTCTATAATTAACAGACGAAGTAGAGGTGGAGGCCGTACCTTGTGCTTTGGGTTGTGGAATGTTTGGAAGGACCACCAACGCCTTGCCTCTCTCTTTAGTTGATAGGTAGTCTTCGTTCAGAAAGATGGTAGTGGCATCAACCAGATGAGCAAAGATTCTTCTTTCTTTTTGATCTGGTTGTTCGATGAAGTGTTTGAGCTCAGCCTTAGGCAGGAATTGAGCTGGAATAGTCAAAACTTCCTTTTCCTTTTCTTCTGTCTCAGCTGGCTCAGCTGAGTCGTCTGCCAATGCTTTATCAGCTACTAGGTGATCTGGAGTGATCTCTGGTAAGGTTTTATCTTCAGAGGTGGATGAGGAGGGGATTCCAAGGATCCTTTGACATGTTCTGGTCAGGGCCTCTGTGGGTAACAACTCAGTTAAGGATTTGACTTGAGCAACCTCTTTCTGTTCCATTTCCCAGTCGAGGAAGTTAGCTCTTCCTCCCATTCCATCCATGACTTCGAGCAGGTCATCTACCTCATCCCTTCTAAGTTCAATCCAAGTACAAACCCTGAGTAATTGCTCAAATTGAACTGAATCTTCATCAACTACAGTCACAGTAGACTTAAGCAGGTTGGCTATCCTCATTCTTATGATCTTTTCCCTTGTGCACATGGGATAGTGCACCATACTGTATTGAGGCTGAGATAGAGTAGTGTCTGCTGATGCCAGGTTCTCTGGTTCTGATGGATATTGAGGTTAGAGGATTGGGTTGTTGGGACTGATTCCTCTGCTGTGTGAGTATCAGCAGGGATTTGGGAAGTGATATATGTGGGTTCAGTAGGTGGCTGTGTTTGTTCTTCTGAGGGTTGAATATCAGCAGGGGTTAGATTTTGCTGAACTTGTTCCTCTGCTGTTTGGGGAGCAGCAGGGGATGGAGAAGGTTTCTGAGTTTGGTCGTCTGCTGTTTGGGTATCAGCAGGGAGTTGAGAAGTATGAATGATTGGATCAGATGATGTTTGGAGGCTGGGAGATTGGGGTTTCTTGGTTTGTACCTCTGCTGTGTGAGTATCAGCAGGGATGTTGGGAGTATTGTTTGAGGGTTCAGAAGGGTTGGTAACTTCAGTAGGGTCAAAGGATGATATTGGGGCTATGCTCATATTAGTAGGAAGCCTGGATTTCTTTGACTTCTTGGTGAAAGAAGAAGTAGCCTTCTTTCTCTTCTGACCCTTAGACAATTTGGAAGGAGTAATTGTAAGAGAAGGAGTAGAGGTACCTGTTTTCTTCAAATGAGAGGCAGTTGGAGTAGCATCTGAATCAGATGGGGAGATGAGCCCGGATCTGATCAGATATCTTCTTTGAGCTAAGGTCTGATTGTCATCATCATCATCATCAGCCTTCTGAAGAACCTCTTCCTTTGTGTTCTCTTCCTCTTCTTCAGTAGAGTCTTCCACAAACTCATCTTCCTTTTCAACTGCATCTTCTGTGGATGCTTCAGCCAATCTCAGCTTCTCCTCCTTCAACTTTGCTGCCTCAGCAAGAGCTTCTTTCTTCAAGTAATACTTGGATGAATGAAACTTCTTTGTTGGTCCCATCTTATACTTCTTTGGGAGAATCTCTGGAAGAATAATACTCAGCTTATTGACAAAGCTGACTGTGGATGTAACTTTCCACTCCTTAGATTGCAAATCCAGAGAGACCTTCTTAGCCTCAAGAGCAATTCTGTCCAAGAAGAGCCCTTGCCAATCACCATCGATTTGGTCCCAAATTGCAGCCATAACTCTAACTTTTAGAGTGGTAACTGCATCATGACTGAAGGTATTTACAAGCAGCATCTTGCCTGCTATATCCTTTAAAGTTTGGAACTTGAGATCAAGTTGGGACTTCTTAACTCCAGAGGCGTTGATAGCCTTGATTCTTCCATCAGTAAATATTTCAATATACTCATTTTCTCTTCCCATGATGTAGGTAGAGATATTTATCTTCCCTCTGGGTAGATCAAACAACTCCTTGAGAACTTCTCTAGTGATTTTGACTCTGTGTCCACCCATAAAGCTTTCGACGTACGAACCTTTGGACACAGCATTCGAATAAAAGGCCAGCACATCTTGCTCGTAAACATTAGCTCGTGCTGCTTGCAGAAATTCACGAAGATTTAGGTTGAGACATCGAAGGAGAATTTCCTTGTTCTCAGCAGTATGTTTCCCCTTGAAAAACAGAGCATTCTCAGTGAATATTTTCCCTTCTTTCGACCACTTTGCTGCATCGAGAGTGCCAGTGATCTTGGTCTTCTCATCATAGATTTCAATGATTCCCATTATGAGTGTTAGAGGATAGATTTAGAGAACTTTGGTAGAGTTTTTCAGAACGGGAGCGATTGTGTGCGATTGTGAGTTTTGAGAGCGAAAGGGTTTGAGGAATGGCTTAAGGTTGTTTATATACTCTAGTAAATCTTGAATTGTGTATTGATCCAACGGTCAAAAATTATTTTATGAGGAGTAACTCTCAAGAATAGCCTTTTTCTCCTTCAGCCCATTCCTTTAATTTTGTCGGCTAAACGTGTCATGTGTCAATTGTTGATTCGTTGGCAAAATAGTAATTGATTACTAATGACATCATTACCAAAAATAGCCGTTGTGACTAAATTTAGTAATTTTGATCAACTATGGCCGTTTTCTATAAGTAATATACATTCCTTATATAGGCCAATTTCTTTAATTAAATTCAGAATCAAATCTAGAATGAATTACATGATCAAAATTAGTCACCAGAATTTTGTTGAGTAGAAGAGATCTGATCAGCAGAGTAGATCTTCTGATTTTCTTGAAAGGTCTGCTGATCTCTCTTGAAAGTCTTCTGGTCAGCTGAGTTGGTCTTCTGATTAGCTTAGTAGGAATTTTGAGTAGCTGAGTAAATCTTCTGTGTAAGATCATCCACCCTGATTTGATGGATCTTTCTGCGGTTCCCCCTTAACCATGTGGAACCAACTTAACAATATGTAGCTAGTTAGCCTAGATGGTATTCCACTGGCTCAGGTTGCCCTCAACATTAGATGGTCCCTCACCATCAGAAGGGTTGTAGCATCTAATGTGTTCTTGTTGAATTTCTTCGCCTTATCTTCCTCTCTTGTAGGAGGGAGAAGACTGGTCTTCTTGATTGGCTTTGACAAAGTATCCTTTGGGAACAAGCTCTCCATGTTGAACTTTCCCCTGGAGAAGAAGCTCTGCTTGTTTGATACTTTGTCCTTTGCATCTCTTCTCTCTTTTCTTTTCAACAAGAACTTCTCTTCTTTCTTTTCTTTTCAGAGCATACTTATGTTGGGCGAGCCAAGTATGCTTTGCTGCATCATCTCCATCTGCTGGACAGATCTTCATCACCTTCACCCACGATCTTGGTTGGGAGATGATGTCCATGCCATCTTTTCTTTCGACTCTCTCCATACCAGAAAAAGAAAT
Source organism: Galeopsis tetrahit (assembly GCA_963675135.1). Classification (NCBI taxonomy): domain Eukaryota; kingdom Viridiplantae; phylum Streptophyta; class Magnoliopsida; order Lamiales; family Lamiaceae; genus Galeopsis; species Galeopsis tetrahit. Next base: position 53,264,128 of record OY776123.1, read on the forward strand.
AAGTGTTAGTAATTTGTGTTGTTTCAGTAATTCTCATGAATGCCTCCATTTATAGAGGTAGAGATGAGATGGAGGAGTGAAAGATGACAAAAATAGTGAGTTGATAGGTCTGAACTTCTGAAAAGGTTGCTTCTTACGATCAACAATGAGATTCTTGATCTAAGGGTTCACATTTAAAGATGTCCAGACTTTATCTATGGAATGCAGAAATTATAAATTTGAACATGAGTTATTTGAAGTTCGTACTCAATCTGCATACTGTTGAGTCGGTGAGGATGGTGTATTAATCCAACCAAGTATAGCTCAATAGTATACTGTATGTATGTATAGTAATAAAGTATTTTATGAAGAATAGTTTATTATTATACATGTATATACATTGCTTTGAGTACATTCTCCAACTAACTTTGTTCAAATTTTCTGGAGATATATATATATTATGAAATGCAGATAATAGAGTATTTTATCAAGGATTCTTAAGGTATCATGGATTCCCCCTTGATTGAATAACTCTATGTTTTCCATCAGCTTTATTTGTCTTCATTGGGAATATTCTTACCTGAAGATGAGGGTGTCTATTGCTGCAGCTGTATCAGCTGAGGTCTTCTCAGCTGACTTTGTTCTTCATAGGCTTGGGTCAAGAAGTCCTAGGCTGTAGCATAGGGTCTTGAATCTTTCTTCAGCTAGGGGTTTAGTCAAGATATCTGCTCTTTGGATATCTGTGTGAATTTTCTCCATCTTGATGTCCTTCTTTTCAAGATGGTCTCTTATGAAATGGTGTCGAATGTCGACATATTTGCATCTTGTGTGAAGGACTGGATTTTGAGTGATGGCAATGGCACTGCTGCTATCACAGCAGATAGGGACTTCTCTTGCTTCTACATTGTAATCTTTTAGTTGTTGGACCAGCCAGAGCAGCTGACTACAACAACTTCTAGCTGCCATATATTCTGCCTTGGTGGTGAAGGTAGCAACTGAGGTTTGCTTCTTTGAAAACCACGAAATCAGTTTGTTGCCTAGGAATTGACAGGTTCCAGATGTGGACTTCCTATCTATTCTGCATCCACCATAGTCTGAGTCAGAGTATCCACTCAATTCTAGATTGTCATCAGCAGGGTACCATAGTCCTAAGTTGACTGTTCCCTTTAGGTACTTGAGAATCTTCCTTGCTGCTTCTAGATGACTTTGCTTTGGGTTGGCTTGAAATCTAGCACATACTCCTACAACAAAAGTATTCGAAATTTCCTTGAAACCCTAGCTTTCATTTTCTTCAAACACTCTCAAACTTTCTCAAATTCCTTTCTGAATCTTCAATGGCTCCCAAAGCTAAACCTGAGATGATTGATGATTTCTCCAACAAGGCCCTTGACCTTGATTTTGGCTATCTTAGCCACAAAAATAATCTAACTTTTGAGCCAATCCTTTCTTTTGAGAGTGAGGACCCTGAGGTTATTCCAACCTTGAGATGGTTGAGAAGGGCAGGTCTACAAAAGTTCATGCAAGAGAAGCCAGATTCTTGTCTTGAATCATACATGGCAGAATTCTTTGCATTTCTCAAGTGGAGAGGCAAGCCTGAGGATGGTGAGGTTGCCACAAGACTGTCCTATGTTGCAGAAGGTGAAGAAGAAGAAAGATTTCACAGGGTGAAATTTTCTGAGGAATATGTTGATGCAGCCTTTGGATTGCCCTCTGAGGGAAGGAATCCAGAATTCTATGGGAATGGTCTTGAGCAAGAAATTGCTCAAGATTGGCTTCTTGTGCCAGGGCCACTATCCTCTACTCAACATAAGAGGACTCTCAAGCCAAAGTTCCTTACCTTATTTGAGGTTATTACCAAGAGCTTGCTAAGCAATACTGGAAGTCTTGGGCAAGTCAGTTTCCCAAGGATAAGGATAATGGCAGCAGTGATTGATGCCAGTGATAAGGGCATCAAGTTCAACTGGAGAACCTTCATCTTGTCTGAGATGATGAAGGAGAAGGCAAAGTTTAAGGTCAAAACACACAACAAGGTTGTGATGGAGGGAAAATTGAGATATTGCACAAGGGCAAGTCTCCTGATTGAGAAGTTTGCTCACTACTCTGAGATGCAAACCTTTGCCAAGCCTCTCCCAGCCCAGAAAATCATGTTCAGGAAGTTGAGCAAGAAAACTGAACAAAGGAGAATGATTTTGGCCAAACTTGCTGAAGAGAAGGTTGAGGAGAAGCCAAAGATGAAAAAGAGGACAAAGGCCAGAGTTGTCAAAACAAGGAAGATGTCTCAAATCCCCTCAGAAGAAACTTCAGGAGCATCTACTGAAGTTGAGGAAGTTGCCAAAGAAGGAGTGCAAGTGCCTTCTGACCATTCAGAAGAATTGAGGCAAAAGTACAATGAGACAAGGGAGAAGAAGAAGGGTGATAAGAGGCCCATGGAAGTTGTCCATGAGAAGAAAATGGAAGGAAGTGGAAGCAGTAGGGTTAGCAAGAGAAGGGCCAAGCCTACTGAGAAGATATTGGAGCTTCAGGAGAATAGGACTCTCCAAATTGCCTTGAAGGAAAGTAGGGCTGAGAGTAGGACTAAATCCAAGTCCAGAACCAACTCTTCTGGTTCTGGAACTCCTGAGTCCAAAGTCCCTGAAGGTCAACCAAAAGAGGCCAACCTTCCTGAAACCCAAAATCCTGAGCCCAACTCCCCTGAAACCCATGTTACTCCCACAAACCAACCCATTACCCCTCTTAATCTTACAAAGAGATATTCTCCAGAAGGGAGTGTGCAAATAAGTGGAATTGATGTGCTAGCTGACCTTCCAGTAGATGAGACAAGACTGCAATCTCCACTTGACTCATCTATGCTCAATTACTCTTAGTTCTTAGAAGCTGCACTTCATGAACCAACTCCCTTGAGCAAAGCCCCTTCAGATCCATTGCTCTCAAAAGCAACTGAAGTACCTTCAATTGCATCCAACCCTTCTGAAGCCAACCCTCCTGAATTTAAACTTCCTGAAGCCACAGTTCCTGAAACCAGTGCCAACTCCCCTATAACCCAAAGTCCCCATTCTAGTGGAGATGAGGAGGAGCATAATTATGAAAGTATGCTCAGAGGTGGAGCTAAGGCTACTGTAGATAATTTGTACCCACAGCTTGCTGAATTTCCTAGAATTCAGAAGATGTTTCATGACTTGAGGATGCTGGTGGATTTAAAAGACAAAACAATTATGGAGATCTCTCAAGTCATCCAAGATAAGGGTGCAAATTGGTGACAGGTGGAGGAGAGTAGATTGCTACACTTTGCTGGAGTTTTAAAGTCAAGATTCCTCATTGATGAGGAGGTTTTTGCAAAGTTGGTGGATGATAAGATTGTTGAAGAGAGGGAGAGAATTGCTAAGGGCATCAGACACCCTGAAAGTAGCTCTAATGATGATGAGTCTCCTGATGATCCCTCAAACCCCAACCCTCCTGATACCAATCCCAACCCTCCTGAATCCAAATTGCCTTCAACCCCTCTCCTAACCTATCATAGGAAAGGCTCTGTATCTTTAGAGGTGTTAACCAAAGCTGGTGACACAACCAAAGATACATCTGCCAATGAAGGTTCTTCTGAACCCAAGGCACAACCTAAAGATGTTGAGGTTCCTACTTTAGAGGCTGGTTTGATTAAGGCCTATTCAGTGTCAGGAGAGTTGGACACTGATCAGCCCTTAATCATTCAGGATGACTCAGTGGCTGCTGATAAAAGCACTGTGATCTCCCCACAACTGCCATCTTTGTACCTTATTGAATGTTGGGATATGAATCCTAGAACAAGTCCTAATTGATGATTAAAAGATAAAAGATGAAGTTTTGATAAGCCAAAAGTAGTTTGAATATTTTCTAAGTGTTGACTAATCTAGTCTAGTTGAGAAGAGTCATCTTGAACAAGACCAATAGAGTTCACATGAGTTTTTATAAGTTCATATTAAAAGATAAGTACGATTTATAAGTACTTCATATATATTTATATTAACTGTGAAATTGTTATTGAGCTATGAATAATCATTGTATAGAGCTCATGATTTTGAATGTAATAGTTAGATTGATTGTATAGTTTTAAGTTGACTAAGCTATGTAATAAAGCTTAAAGTAATGTAATAGTCTTGTTAGGATTAAAATAGTCTACTGTTGTAAAATGCACAAGAAGACCAGACCAGTCAAGAAGAGTTGAAGTCTACTACACAAGACAGGTGGACTACAAGACAAGTCAAGTGCACATACAAGACTCCACAAGACAAGTCAACTAGAAGTCAACTTGAAGAAAGAAACGCGTAAAAAATAAAGATGAAGAAGTTAGTTAGAAATAACTACTTAACAAGAAACGCGTGGATGGATAAGAAGATTTAGTTACAAAAGTTAGTTTTCAAGAAGAGTTGGTTACAACTAACTAAGTTCTTGATTTCTGAAGTCTATAAATACCTCAAGGTGTTTATCATTTGAAGACTACTGATACTGATACTACTGCAAATACATATACTGAAGCTACATACTGAATATTACTCACAGAGTTTACTGAAGTTCAGAAAGCAAGTCCGCTAGTCAAGTGAAGAAACCAGAAGACTGCTACTGAATAAGTTTTCATTTTTTATTGTTGTTTTTATCAAGTTGCTAGATACTTGTTAAATTTCTAGTAAGATCGTAGACGTACTTGGTAGTATAGTCTTAGAAGATCTAAGTCTTCTTCTTGGGACTTAAAATCATAAGAACTCACACTTTGTACTCGATTGGAAGAGTTAGTGGAAACATCACAACAGGGTTGTGAGAGTCGATGTAGACAAGTTGTCGAACCACTATAAATTGTTTGTGTTGTTTACTTTACTGTTTTGTTTAATTGCTTAATTGTTACATACATAACTGAACAAGACTAGTTGAGTATAGAACAGAGTTCTCGAATTAAATAAGTTGAGTATAAACTTGTTTTGGGCTCATTGTTAATTTCGTATTCCGCACATTGTAATTCTGATATATCGAAAGATTTTAGAAAAGTCTATTCACCCCCCTCTAGACGTTTTCTTTAGCTTCCCTCGATATTAACTCAACTTTCGGGACCTACAAGTGGTATCAGAGCAGTAGTTTACGAACTGCTGTTTCTTGATAACCGACTTAAGACTTAGGGTGAAGTCTTGGTCCGTGATTGTACTTGCTTACGTGTACTTGATCTACATTCTTGTTCTATCTGTTTCTTGTTCCCTGTTCTTGATATATCAGCTTCTTGATCATATAACTGGTTAGCACTAATCTACTTGCTTAACATGTCTCTTGAAATAAGTGCTAATAAGTTGCCCAAGTTCCAGGTTCAAGACTACGACTACTGGAAGCTACGAATGGAAGTGATTTTCAGCTCCACGCACGATCTAATGATATCTGTTGTGACCGAGGGTCCAATCGTGACAATGGTCCCAAATACTGCAAATCTTGACAAAGACAAACCAATTGGCACCCTCGTCAAGAAACCAAGGTCTGATCTAACCTCAGAAGAAATGCGTCAAAATAATTTGGATAGTTTGGCGAAGAATTACATCTTACACACTCTTCCTAACGAGTATCTAGGAAAAGTGTAAAAATGTAAAACTGCCAAAGAAATGTGGGACAGATTAGCTATCATTTGTGAAGGGACATCCCTGATCAAAGAGAGCAAATTATCCACAGCTGTCCAAAGATTTGAATCATTTCGGATGAAAGCTGGCGAAACTATCGACCAGCTGGATACTCGTTTTACTAAAATTATGAATGACCTTCAAGTGCTTGGTAAAACTTATACACCTCGTGAAATCAATCTTAGGATTCTTAAAAGCTTAGATCCTCGATGGAAAATGGTAAAGATGCTTGTTAAGAATACCCAGAACATAGATGTTTGGAGTGCAGAGACCGTGTTTCAAACTCTGAAGGCTCATGAGTTTGATTTAGACGAAGATGAACCACTAGCCAGTAGTGATAGAGAACATGCTGTATCTAAGAACGTTGCCTTTAAGTCTAGCTCTTCTAAGTCTTCTAAGGTAGATAGGTCTAAGTCTAAGACTAAATCTGCTTCTGTGAAAGACGAGTTAGATACTGATCTTAGTCTGAAGGATCAAGTAAACCTCATGGTTAGAAAGTTTGATAGGCTGAATAAACGTTTCGGTAGATATAAGAAGTTCTATAGAGATCATAGAGCGTCTACTTCTAAGAACTCGTCTGAGACCAGAAGAGACCGAAACTCGTTCGAAAGGAGAGACGAAGTCTCGAAAGGTAATAGACGAGATAGTGAGTCTGACGATAGGAAGATTCAGCGTTCCGATAGACGTGATAAGCGTAGGGACAAATCTCCTATTAAAAAGGCTACTAATGATCTTTTGTGCTATAATTGTGAAAAGCCAGGTCACTACATATATGAATGTCCAGACCTGAGTACTGATGATCGAGAAGAACGCAAAGCACGAAGGGAAAGAAGATACAACCGTGGCAAGAAGGCAATGATGGCCAATGATGACTCTGATTCGGATTCAGACGAGTTGCCATCGTCCTTATCTAGTCACTCGACTGATCGAGATCACGACGAAGCATTCATAGTAGATGATGGCCTATGCTGCATGGCTAAAATCGACCAAGAGGTATCATCTGCTACTTCTTTTCAGTCTTGTGATGATTCTGATACTGATGAAAGTGACACTGCTAGTAGTGAAGTAGGAAGTAGTCTAAAGCACTCTACTAGTGCTGTTGAAGACGACCTTCTACTTGCTAACCAAGCATTCATCGAAGTCAGTGATGAGAACATTGCATTAAAACAAGAAATCATTGATCTTAAGGATGCTCAGTCTAAAGTAGATCCTAATGTAACAGTCCTAAATGAACGCTTGACTGAAGAGTTGAGACAACTCAAAGAAAAGTGTGCATTGACAGACAGGTTATATCAAGACCTACTTAAGACACATGCAACTGAGAGAAATGAATTCAATGTTTTAAAGAACAAGTGCAATAGACTTGAAGAACGTAATAAGTTCTTAGAGACCGAGGTTGTCACACTAGATCTCAAACTTACTGACCTGGTTAACTCCTCAAAGATTAACCTTGAATTGTCAGATAGATATAGAGATCCAGGTGACAAGACAGGTATAGGTGCTGAGTCATCTAGCTCGTCTACTCGAGTCATTAAGAACCCTACTACTACTAACGCAAGACTTTTGCCAAATGACAAAGGAAAAGGACCAATGATATACGACCTTGGAACTCCTTCTAAAGATACTGTACCTAAACAAGCTCGAGTTAACCTTCCGATTACCGAGGGAGGTAAAAAGAATGGTAACAACAAGCCTGTCCCGCCTAGAACTAATCTTCAAAGGACCAATAATCGTGGACGACCCAACCAGGTCAGATACGAGGACTGGTATCCTGAGGAGACGAGTACTAGACAAGTACAGACTAGACGACAAGGGCCTAGACCTCCTTTCATAAGGCAGTCTCAGCCCTACTCATCTAGACCTAGACAGGTAGCTCTAAAATATCGTACTCAACCTGTCCTATATCCTCCACCTTTGTCATATGATATCATAAGTGAGGAAAGACCCAAACGCGTCTATAAACCGTATGGACCTAATGCGTATAAGCCCTACTCTGACTATCATAGACCAGTGCCTGCTCAAGTAGAGATTAAGTCGAAAGGCTATCTCCAAAGAGTAGACCCGAACTCGACTGATAGGCCAGATAAGGACAACAAGGTCTTATTTTGTAACAAGTATGGCCGAAAGCTTAAGTGATCGAACTTGTTCAAGACTCCAATGTATATTTGGATTCCTCTGAACTCGACTAACCCCCCAGGACCCCAATGAACAAATGGGTACCTAAGTTATTGAATATCTTCTTTGCAGGGTCGACTTGACTTGTATAAGAAGGGTGGCTCAGTAGGAGAAACTTGGTACATTGACAGTGGTTGCTCGCACCACATGACTGGTACCAAGGCTCTCTTATCAAGCTACCATGAGCAGGAAGGACCAAAAGTGATATTTGGTGATAGTTCCACTGCTGTCACTAAAGGATTTGGTTACATCCGGAATGGAGACGTAGAGATTTAAGATGTCTCATATGTTGAAGGTTTGAAATACAATTTACTCTCTGTTTCTCAGTTTTGTGATCGTGGATACAAGGTGCAGTTCAAGAGCCGCAAATGCGAAATCATTGACAAAAGGACACACACAGTCCTACTAGTCGGCGTAAGACAAGGAAGTGTATACATAGTGAACTGGAACAGTTGTCCGAGGGACACCTGTCTACTTACTAAGAATCCTAAAGAACTTGGCTGGCTCTGGCATAGACGCCTTTGTCATCTAAACTTTAAGGTTCTTAATAAGATAGCCAGAGATTACCTTGTAGAAGGTATTCCCAATGAAGTTTACTACAAGTCACATGTATGCACGGCTTGTCAACAGGGTAAACAGGTTAAATGTTCATTTAAGTCAATTCCTACTCTCTCAACTAGTAGAGTCCTCGAACTCCTACATATGGATCTTCATGGTCCAATAACTCCTCCAACCTTGAATGGTAGAAGGTACACACTTGTTGTTGTAGACGACTATTCTAAGTTTACTTGGGTAGTCTTTCTACACAAGAAGAGTGATACACAAACACTCCTGCCTGATCTGTTGAAGAAGTTACAAGTTGAGAAGAACCAGTCTATTGTCAAGATTCGTAGTGACAAGGGAACTGAGTTCATTAATTGCTATATCAAAGACTTTTGTGCTAAACGTGGTATCCAGCATCTTACTAGTGCAGCCAGGACACCACAACAAAACGGTGTAGCTGAAAGAAGGAATCGAACTCTCAAAGAAGCCTGTAGAACCATGATAGCTAAGTTCAACACTCCTCAAAAGTTTTGGGCTGAAGCTATCAATACTGCATGCCATTCACAGAACAGAAGCGCGATCAACAAAGCTCTAGGCAAGACACCTTATGAGGTTTGGAAAGGTAGAAAACCCAGAGTTTCATATTTCCATATATTTGGCTGTAAGTGTTTCATTCACAACAATGGAAAGAGCAAGTTGAATGCTTTCGATGCTAAAGCAGACGAGGGGATATTCTTAGGATACTCCTCGACTAGCAAAGCATTTAGGGTATTCAACTACTCAACTCTTTGTGTGGAAGAAACACCACATGTGGTTTTCGATGAATCTCAACAGGACTCGTCTGCCAACAAGATCAGTGAGAAAGTTACTGAGCTAACAATCGAATCTGACAAAGATTCAGAGGTATATGAATTCGTTCAAGCCTACAACCCATTCCTAAAAGCTCTCGAATCTGATGACAAGGAGAAGGTAAGTGCTCAAGGTAAGTCTTCTAGACCAGTTGACATGCCTGCTCTAGTTGACTCATCTACTCCTGGTAAATTTGTTGATGATACAAATGATGTTGATATGCATGATGATGTACATGATATAGATGATGATAGTATTCCTGTTAAGAATAGAAAAACATGGAAATCTGCGCATGATACTGAAAATATCATTGGTGACTCTACTATTGGTGTGAAGACTAGACGACAACTCTTTGAGTCGCAAGAACAGCCTAGTCCAACTATGTTTTGCTGGTGTTGTTTCCTCTCATCTATCGAGCCTACCACTGTTAAAGAGGCATTGGCTGATAGTAATTGGATCATCGCTATGCAAGACGAGTTGAACCAGTTTGTTCGAAACGACGTCTGGGAACTTGTCGATAGGCCGAAACATCATAATGTAGTTGGCACTCGATGGATTTTCAAAAATAAGAAAGATGAGAATGATTTAGTCGTTAGGAATAAGGCTAGACTAGTTGCCCAAGGCTATTCACAAGCTGAAGGCATAGACTGTGATGAAACTTATGCTCCTGTTGCTAGATTAGAAGCCATTAGATTGTTCCTTGCATATGCTGCTCATATGAAGTTTACTGTATATCAAATGGATGTTAAAAGTGCATTTCTTAACGGTATTCTTGCGGAAGAAGTGTATGTTGAACAACCTCCAGGTTTCGAAGTCAAAGGTAACCAGGTGTACAGATTGAAGAAAGCCTTGTACGGACTAAAGCAAGCTCCTAGAGCATGGTATGATACTCTCTCTCTCTTTCTATTGGAAAATGGTTTTACTAAGGGCAAGGTCGATCGAACCTTGTTCAGAAGACAAGAAGGGAATGACATTTTACTCGTCCAAATTTACGTAGATGACATCATTTTTGGGTCACCTAACAAAAAGCTGAGTGAAAGTTTTTCAACACTCATGCAAAGTAAGTTTGAAATGTCAATGATGGGTGAAATGAACTACTTTCTCGGTCTTCAAGTAAAACAAACTCCAGAAGGTATTTTCATAAATCAGGCGAAGTACACTAGAAACCTTCTAGACAAGTACGGGATCAAAACATGTAAGTCTACTGGCGTACCAATGCAACCAACTTACAGAATGGATCCAGATGAGAACGGTAAATGTGCTGACCAATCTTATTATCGTGGATTAATTGGTTCCTTACTGTATCTAACTGCTAGTAGACCAGACATTGCATTCTCTGTTGGTGTTTGTGCTCGATTCCAAGCCAATCCAAAGGAAAGTCACATGGAAACCACCAAAAGGATTCTGAAATATTTGAAAGGGACCATCAATCGCGGTATATGGTATCCCTCAAATGATGATCTATCCTTAAGTGGCTATTCAGACTCAGACTTTGGAGGCTGTAGAATAGATAGAAAATCTACTTCTGGTTCCTGTCAATTCTTAGGCACAAAACTCATTTCATGGTTTTCGAAAAAGCAGACTAGTGTTGCAACTTCAACTACCGAAGCCGAGTACATGGCTGCTGGTAGCTATTGTAGTCAACTACTCTGGCTCATGCAACAGCTTAGAGATTACAACATACATGAATCAAATGTTCCTATTTTCTGTGATAGTAATAGTGCAATTGCCATTACACAAAATCCTGTTTTGCACACACGTTGTAAGCATGTTGATGTGAAGCATCGTCATATGTGATCATGTAGAAAAGAAGGATATTCGCATGGAAAAGATTCATACTGATTTTCAAAGAGCTGACATTTTTACAAAACCATTAGCTGAAGCTCGTTTTCGTGAGTTATGCATTAGTCTAGGGCTAATTGATTTAGATCCTACTTGCCAATAGACATGAACTAATAGATAGGTACATCAAAGAAACAAGGAGACAAGATCACTAGACCAGAGCACTCGACTACTCACTCAACAGACAGGTATACAAGGCTAGACTAGATGACCAAACAACCCGATGAGGAAGCTAGTAAAGCTGAGGGTAATACTAAGGGAATAAACAATTAAGGGGGAATCTTTGATTTCTTAAATATCCTTATGTTGACTCTTATGTTTGTTAACAGTCATCTTGTTCGAAACCTTGATCATTGCTTTAGATTGATATTCATCTTATTTATTTTACTCTACATATACCTACGATTACACGCTGCAAATGATAAGACAGGTACATGAAGTCGTTCGACGTTCAGAATAGACAAGCACAGTCGAAGGGGGAACTCGACTGGTGTTCATAAGTCTACTCGACTTGTGCACTTCAGCTTACTCGACTTATGAAGCTTAGGTCTACTCATCTGTTCTGGATAGACTCGAACAGACAAGCTAAGTGTTCTTTTGATTGAAATATGTTAAGTGTTTAAATCGGAAAGAATTAAGGATATTATAGTAATTTGATAATGCTAAAATTGAAAACTCTATAATTGGACTTATACACTCCCATTTAATGAGGTGTAAACACCCAGTTCGCTCTCATCTACACTAGGTCAGATGAGTTCACTCCACTGTCCTAACTAAGAAGAGGCGGATTTCAAAATTTACAATATCAAATCACATTATATTCTCGATTCCGTAACCGAATACCAAAAGCCCCAACCGTTGGATCTATTCCTTCGTTCTTGGCCATTGGATCAAATATTCAGTTTTGAACAAAACCAAACACTCCCACACGTCTTGCCCCACAATTTCTTAACTCCCCTACTCTCAAGCATTTGATTTCTTGCTATTTCCAAGCTATCTGCTTATACTCAAACCATCACTATGTCGATTCGATCTATTTTCGATGTGAGATCTAACATGCAGGCCACATTCGATCTAGGCAGATACATCTCCGACAACAAAGTCCATGTTGAACCTTCTGTGTTCTTCAAAGGTAATCACTCAGATGGAAAAGCAGAAATTCTGACCAAATGCACCAGATGTGGTCTGAAACCTTATTTGGAGGCGTTCCCTCAAGTCGTCTTGGAAGAGGAAGTACTGGAGTTCTATGCCAATGCCACCAGACGAGGTGACACAATTGAGTCCTTTATTAGTAGAAGTCCAGTGGAAATCACTCGAGAAGCCATGCTCGAGCATCTGAAGCTGCCCACCGGAACAATTGATGTTGAGAATTACGCAATTGGGCAAGAGGTTCGCTATTTGAGCATTTTCTGTGGAAAGAAGTTGAAGCCGAAACAAGATGGCAAGTATGCTACCGTCAAGAAGTCAGAACTTCTAGAGAAGTATCGCACCCTATTGGACATAGCAGGCAAAATTTTGTTATGTGCCACTGGTTCCCATGATTCTGTTACTTTGGGAAAAGCAAGGGTTATGGCTGCTATTTATGATGGTATTACCGAAGGGAACTGGTTCAAACTTATCGCAGATCGAATGATGTATTTTGAAAGAAGTGTTCGAATTGACGACGACACTCGTAATTGGGTGGTATCTACTGCTGTTGGATATGGAAACAAGCTGAGCATTCTGTTTCCTCTATTGTTGCCAAACAAGACGGAATGGAGTAAAGGAAAGCCATTTCATCCTTTAAAATTTTATTTGAAGAAGGAAGCCTTGAAAAATCAGGCTGCTGCTAGGCCAGCTGCCCCAAGGCAAGTTCAGGTTGATGATTCTGAAGTTTTGCCGTATGCCGGCTCGTCTAGCTCGTCAGAAGACGAGTCCGATGCTGAAGAATCGGAGAAAATTACAAAAGCTGGGTCCAGTGCAGGTGACTCGGAGGAGACTCAATCAGATGAGGAGTCTGATCAAGAAAAGGAGTCAAGTGATCAAGTTCCAGAGTTATACAAACTAGTGAGAATTGGAACACCTCCTCCACTAGAAGAGTCGAGTCCTCAGGTTGGTACCTCTTCTCCAGCTTTTTCAACTCCTATCTCTCTCTCATCTATTCGAACCAAGGCTAGATCACATCGATCTAGGCCTCGACTTATTCCCTCATCTTCACAAGTGCTGGCAGCACATCCGCTGAGAGCCAGCCTACCCCCAAACACTCCTATAATTGACACAACTGATACTACGACAGTTGTCATACCAAACCTAGACACGTTAAAGCCCCAAGAAACCACAGACCAAATTATCTCTCTACCTCAACAGAATATGTTGAACCCATTCACCCATCTTCTTCAGGCAAGACGCCAGTTGCCACTGCAACAACTGAGATAGGGACCACACCTACTCAGACCCCGTCTGAAGTTAGATTTGAATCCTTGGTGTATTATCCCATGTGCTTAAGAGAGAAGAGAGTTCGTTCAAAGATGAGCAGGAATTTGAAAAAGCAGCTCTCATCTGTCGAAGTCGACTACTCATCGGAGCAGTTTGAAAAACTTCTAAGAATATGCACTTGGGTGGCATTGAAGAAGTCTGAAACAAATGACCTTTTCGAAGTCATCTTAGGAAAAGGTAGAATTTCAAACTTCATGGATTGGGAGATGGAACAGAAGGAGAACAGTGGTGTTCGAGACCACTCAGAGCTATTTCCATCTCACGCCATTACTGCTCTTGCAAAGAGATTGCTGAACCTTTCTGATGATCAAATGTGTTCAGAATCACAATTTGATATGGGTGTTCAAGTTTATGAAGCTGATTTTGAAGAAGATGTGGTTATGATTGAAGCCACACCGGCTGAGGAGATCCAGTCCACTGATCCTATAGTGGAGTTAGACAATGTCTCAGACCAGTTGAGAGGCATTGTGTTCAGGTTTCAGGTGGAACATGCTGACAGTCCAAGGTCAGATTTTGCTTTTATCAATCGATACACTGATCTTTTGCTTCCCATTGAGATTTGTGGATACATGGAGAAGCTGCATGCCTTGTTGAAAAAGGACTTGGCTGATGCTGAAAGAAAGGCTCAAGAAGCAAGGTTAGCTATCGTTCCTTACTCTCCCCAACTAAACTTAAAAGCTATTGCTGGAAGTGTGCTTCCAGAGGCTGAAGTAGTTGAAGACGAGGTCTTAACTGCTGCTCCAGAAGGCCAGTTGGTGGAAGTGTTATCGATTCCAGACGATGAGATTATGGAAGAAGCTACTCATGTTGAAGTTGGACAATCGTCTCAAGCTATCCCAGCCGCTTCATTAGATGAGTTGAAAGAAGGCTTGAAGGCTGTCATCAAGTCGTCTATTGATGAATTTCTCAAGTCTGAATTAAAGAAGACTCTTGTTGAACAGAACAGTGTCCTTGTGACAAGTTCAAAAGAGATGATCATGAACGAAGTCAACCAGTTGGATGGTGATTTCAGACAAGAGATGTTTAATCAAATTGAAGGATTTCTCCAGAACCAAGTTGAATATTCGGAGAAGAGCTCAGTCGATTTTTCTCGTGTATTAGCTACTGAATCCAAGAAGATGGAAAGAGTCTATAGAGCCAAAATCGAAGTAGCTGATGTTCAGAGAAAAGAAGCCTATGATCAGTTAGCACAAGCAAGATAAATTATCAGTGCTATGACTGAAGAGAACAGGAAGCTGCGTCTGACTGCAACACATCTTAAGAATGAGTTGAACTTGTCTACTCAAAAGTTGGAGTTGGTGGCGACCAAACTAGACAAGTTGAGTCAAGATGGTTCTCATGAAAGGCAGATTGAAAGAGCTACGAACCTTATGAAGCAAGCTATGTTTGAAGAGATGACTCGGTTTACTTCTCTATTCTCTCTCAAGGCAACTGATGAAGCCAAAAGGGGGGAAGAGCTAAGTAGAGTTGAAAATGTAGCTGAAGGTGAGTTAGCTAAGTCCAGTGCTGAACTAGAAGCTAAGGAAGCTTCTGAAGCTATGCAAGATCTCAGAAGGCCTAAGAGAGGCAAATGCAAGTTGGTTAAAACTACAGAACTTGAGCAAGCTAAGGCTGAAGCAGATGAGTTAAAGAAGAAGGAGAAGGGAAAAGCAGTTGCATCTCCTGAAGCTGAAGTTCAGACTCGACAAGTATCAAAAAGGAAATCTATTCATATAGAAGAGCCGAAAGAAGTGGAGATAACAAAAAAAGTGAAGAAACAGAAGGTTGTTGATCCAAATGATGAATCTCATTATGCAAGCAAGAAGAAGATTGGAAATCATATTGAAAGTTTGCAGAAGCTAAAAGCAGATGAAGATCAAATGGAAGATCAGCTCATTGACTACTTCATAGATCGAGAACATCGAGCTGAATGGATGAAAGTGAAGAGGCAATGGGAACTTGATCATTGGATAATCAGGAAGTTTGGTGACTTTGAAAGTCCAGATGAGTTATATTCTATGTTTGACAAATTTATGGAAGGAAAGAACAAGTTGCTATGGAATTTGATCTTAAGGATTTCTGCTGGAGCTAACTTCAATATTCTAGTTCCTGTATTTCCAAAATGGAAATGTCCGATGTCCAGTTCTGGTAAAAGAGTTGATTTTAATCAGATCAAAAAGTTTGAAGAAGACCTGCTGGATAAAGAAAAGATTGATGATGATGAGCATACGTCAGTTATTCACAGAAGACTCCTAGATGCATTTTGTGTTCCTAATCTTGAAGGAGGTAACATAACTGATTAGTTGGTTTTATTTGCTCTAATTTTGTTTGAAGTATGTGTAATATCTACTGTTCTTATCTTGAATGAATGAAAAGATAAAGTACTATTTGGTGTTAAGACAAGATAACTACTTAACAAGTCTACTATTGAGAAAAGATTCAAGTAGTTTTGGCTTCATCAAAAAGGGGGAAATTGTTGGGATATGAATCCTAGAACAAGTCCTAATTGATGATTAAAAGATAAAAGATGAAGTTTTGATAAGCCAAAAGTAGTTTGAATATTTTCTAAGTGTTGACTAATCTAGTCTAGTTGAGAAGAGTCATCTTGAACAAGACCAGTAAAGTTCACATGAGTTTTTATAAGTTCATATTAAAAGATAAGTACGATTTATAAGTACTTCATATATGTTTATATTAACTGTTAGATTGTTATTGAGCTATGAATAATCATTGTATATAGCTCATGATTTTGAATGTAATAGTTAGATTGATTGTATAGTTTTAAGTTGACTAAGCTATGTTATAAAGCTTAAAGTAATGTAATAGTCTTGTTAGGATTAGAATAGTCTACTGTTGTAAAATGCACAAGAAGACCAGACCAGTCAAGAAGAGTTGAAGTCTACTACACAAGACAGGTGGACTACAAGACAAGTCAAGTGCACATACAAGACTCCACAAGACAAGTCAACTAGAAGTCAACTTGAATAAAGAAACACGTATAAAATAAAGATGAAGAAGGTAGTTAGAAATAACTACTTAACAAGAAACGCGTGGATGGATAAGAAGATTCATTTACAAAAGTTAGTTTTCAAGAAGAGTTGGTTACAACTAACTAAGTTCTTGATTTCTGAAGTCTATAAATACCTCAAGGTGTTTATCATTTGAAGACTACTGATACTGATACTACTGCAAATACATATACTGAAGCTACATACTGAAGATTACTCACACAGTTTACTGAAGTTCAGAAAGCAAGTCCGCTAGTCAAGTGAAGAAACCAGAAGACTGCTACTGAATAAGTTTTCATTTTTTATTGTTGTTTTTATCAAGTTGCTAGATACTTGTTAAATTTCTAGTAAGATCGTAGACGTACTTGGTAGTATAGTCTTAGAAGATCTAAGTCTTCTTCTTGGGACTTAAAATCACAAGAACTCACACTTTGTACTCGATTGGAAGAGTTAGTGGAAACATCACAACTGGGTTGTGAGAGTGGATGTAGACAAGTTGTCGAACCACTATAAATTGTTTGTGTTGTTTACTTTACTGTTTTGTTTAATTGCTTAATTGTTACATACATAACTGAACAAGACTAGTTGAGTATAGAACAGAGTTCTCGAATTAAATAAGTTGAGTATAAACTTTTTTTGGGCTCATTATTAATTTCGTATTCCACACATTGTAATTCTGATATATCGAAAGATTTTAGAAAAGTTTATTCACCCCCCTCTAGACGTTCTCTTTAGCTTCCCTCGATATTAACTCAACTTTAGGGACCTACATTGAAGGTGAAGATGTGGATGAGAGAGAGGTAGTGATCACTAAAATAGTGAGTGTACCACTAAATGAGGGTGGTATAAGTGAGGAAGGACAGGTTATTCTTGAAGTCAAATCTGAACTTCAAGAATCCCTTGATGAGAGGAGGCCTGTTCCTTTGAGTGAGGAAATTAATCTTGAAGGGAGAAAAGAAAGAGTTGAAAATGAGAAGAAGACTGCTGATGTATCAGAGTCTCATACAAAAGAAACTGAGGGTGATGAGTGTTTATTCTCTAACCCATTTGACTTTTCTGATATTGCAGGTATTTCTTTTGATCAAACATTTGCAGATGAACTCTTGACTGATGCACCAATCCATGTAGATTGCAGCTCTGCTCAAGCCATTCTTGGAGAGCAATCAGCTAAGTTGGATTCTATTGCTCATCAAGTCCAATCTGCTCATGCTGAAACTTCAGGAGCCTTGGATGAGCAAGGGAGAACCTTAGCAGCTGTGGAAATGAGACTGACTGGCTCTGAAGAAATTGTTCTTCCCACCATTGAGGCAAGAATCAGTGGAGTTGAGACTGGTTTGCAAACCATCTCCACTGAAGTGATGAAAGCCAAAGCCAGCATGGATTCAGTCTCACAAGAAGTCAAGAAAGAGCAAACCTTGCTGAGGACTAACCACAACACGAATGTTAAGGCATTAAAGCTGGTGGTTAAGCAAGCACTTGGGAGAAAGACTGCCTTGCAAAAGAAGAGAGTAGAGAAGTTGAGGCTAGCAATGGTGAAGGCAGCCTCTGAAAAGTTTTCCCAAGATGTCATGGCCAAGATTGCTGAAGGTGCAGTGGCCAACCTTACTGAACTCCTTCAGGCACAACTTGATGCATCCCTCAAGACAACCATGGAAGAGGTTGTTGAGCAAAAGATGAAGCCTGTCCTGGCTTTCTTAAGCCTAAGTAGTGACAGAATGTAAAACATACATGATGAAAATGTATATCTGCTTGAGGAGATGAAGTCCCTGAACCAAGCCCAATCCTTGATGGCATCTACCATGAGTGAACTCAAACCTCAGTGTTTTTTGATGCTGCCAAAAAGGGGGAAAGGGAAAGAGCAAGGGCAAAAGGTGCCTTGATTATTGGAGGTTCAGATAAGGGCAAGGACAAGGTTGCTAAAGATAAGGGAAAAGAGCAAGTAGTGATGAACTTGGATGATTTGGATGAAGAAGAGGAGTTAACCATAGCCTTGAAGAACTCTATGGCTTCAGCACAAGAAGAAAGAGTTAGGCTACAGCAAAGACCAGGAGGAGAAGTGTCTGGTTTGGACAAAGGAGCTGAAGGTGTCCAAACTAGAGGAAAAATCAAGAAGGCCAAGGGAAATAAAAGAAAGGCTGAAACATTCACTGACTTTCCAAACAACCTTGATCTCCCTCCTGAGTTCAGAATTGAAGAAGATGAGCCTACTTTCAAAAAGGCCAAAAGTGCTGAAAAGGACAAAGCTGCTGAAGTGTCCAAGACTGCTGAAGTTGACAGGTCTTCTGAAAGTGCCAAAGTTGCTGAAGGTCTCAAATCCACTGAAGAAGTTGAAGAGCTATTTGTTGAAGGATTTGGACCTGAGCCCAAGAAGAAGACAATTGTCTTAACTCTTGATCCATCTAAGTTGTTTCAAGATGGATATGGCAAAGATCTTGAAACACAACAGAAACTGGCAATGATGAAAGCCAAGGAGAAGATGGATCTAATTGAAGAAGCCAACAGAGCAAGAGACAAGAGAAGGGCTGATTTTCAAAAGCCTAGAAGAAGAAGAGGCCAATTCAACTGAATGACTCATGGGAAGAGGCCAAAAGGGAGTTTGTCTATGAATTCTTTGTCATTGACAGGTGGAATGGAAAGGATGCTAACTCCACTTTTTCTGAATTTATGATTGAGTATTATAGGGAGCTATATCAGCAACTTCTTGCAACTGCTGATCTTGCAAAAGTTGAATTCATTGCTCCTAAGCCAATCATCTACATGCCTCCTAAGCTGGATGGATGGATTGACCAGTCAAAGATCCTCAAAGAATTTCTAGAGATCCTCTAGCTGAACAAAATGGTGCTTGGACCTAAGGGAACCAACCAAGAGGCCATGGAGCTAAAAAGAAGAGTGTGGGCACCATATGGGATGGTGCCACCTAAGAAGGATGATCTCTGAAATGGCTAAGTCTTTCTGGCCCTTCTGCGATAAAATGGATGAAAACTTACCTTGGTTGCTAAGATGTTTGAATTTGGTCATCTATGCTGAAGTTGGTCAAGAATGCTGATATGTTTTGCTCTGATGTTCAAAGATCTTGTCTGAAAATTCTTAAATGATAGTTAATGCTCTGATGTATTGTAGTTTATGTAATATTGTTTAGATTCATGCTCTGATATGTTAATCTCAACTATCAACATGCCTGTAATGAATTTCCAAATGAATGATAGTTGAACATATTTTGAATCAAGAAACATTGTTACAATGATCTCTCTATGCCTATCCTTGAAACCTATTTGCAACATGAATGGTGAGTACACTAACACATTCTTTTTCAGGAAAATTGACTCTAGTCATGTATTCTGAAGATAAATGTAATAGGTGTAGTCAAGTCACTTTTGCATAAAATGTATAGGTTTTGGCATCATCAAAAAGGGGGAAATTGTTGGGAATAAAATGAGAAGAGTTTTGATTTAATACCAAAACCCCCTGAGACATGCCTAAGTCAAGGATGATAATGTTCTAAGAATATATAGAACATATAGCATAAGGCTAGGTGAGAAGCTGAAATGTTAGGCAGCTCTTAGTTTATTAGACATACAATTGAGGGGGAACATATACCTTGAAGTTTAGCAAGATCAAGTCCCCTCAAGGCTCAAATTTCAGAATGATTGCCAAGTCTACTGAAAGTCAAGAATGCTGATCAAGAGTAAATCTTGAGACAACCTATCTGAAGATCATTTAAGTGGAACAGATCAAGGAGATCATGATCATTGCAAAGAAATGTCAAGATCAGAAGAGTTGTCCAGCAAAGTTGTCTCAGCACAGTTAAACCAGAACAAATCTTCTGAAGGTCAAAGATCAACTATGCTGAAGAGGTCAAGACAACTATACCCTAAGATCTTCAAAGAATCATGCAAAGAATACATGCAAAGGGAAAGAGCCAAGTCATCTGAAAAAGAGCAAGCCAACTATGCTGATAAGCAAGTCCACTGATAGTGATAAGCAGAGTTGTCCACTGGTAAGGAATGTTGTCCTTATCATAGGACAAATCATTAGAAGCCATGTCCAAGTTTAAACAAGTGGATCTTGAAGTCAAACATTGGAAAGAGTGTTGCAGAATGAAGACAAAATCTATACATCCGTTTAATTCCCAAATGAGGACATGTCACAATCAAGAATCTGTCTTCTAAGTTGAAGAATTCAAAGAGGACATTTATGGACATTTGGGGCTGCCTCTCCAACGGGCAAATCCTTCATTTGTCTATAAATACAGAAGTGTGAAGACCAGTTGAAGGACCTCAACCTTGACAAGAATATCCAACTATCCTACAAGTCAAAGTGCTTTCAAGCTTTCAAAGAGACTACCTTAGTCTTCATACACTTCATCTAAGCTAAACCTCATTGTATATCCATACAAAGCTTAGAGAGATATCCTATCCTTATACACTGATCTTCATTGTAAAGGATATCTCATTAATTGGAACCATACTTCAACCCTTACCCCTTTCAAGTGAGAAAGTGAGAAGGTTGTAGTAGTAGAAGTGGCAGGAGCTGACTGTTGAGAGAAGAACAATTCAGTTCTGAGTTGAGAAGAGGGTATTAGGACTCTAGACATCCTATGGATCAATTCACCAACGAGTGGTGTTCTTGATCAAGTGCACCTTGGCACTATAAAACAAGTTAATTCCAGAGTGAAGGAATTATCCTGTTAAATCAGGGAAAGTGGATGTAGGAGCTTGAGTCTCTGAACCACTATAAACTCTTGTGTTGATTTACTTTCAAGTACTTACCTACATTCAACACTGCACACAAAACTGATCTTTCAAAAGACATATTCTCCAAGACTGTGCAAAACATATTTGGACAAGTTCCCTGAAAACTGGACTATTTGACTAAGTGATTCAGAACTTAAAAGGAGTTTAAACTAAAGGGCCAACCACTAATTCCGCACTTATAACTAACTTAGATAGTCATTCAACTAAGTACTCAATAGTACTTAGTAGCTTGATTATCTTCAAGAAGTTATATTCATCAGCAGAGTTGTCCAAGACAACATTGCTGAACTCTGGTTTGATCAAGTTTGAAAAAAAAATTGCATACAAGTGTATCCCCCCCCATACACTTGTTATATACTCCTTTCAGGACCAACAAGTAGTATCAGAGCAGGGGTTCAAAGACCACTGCTTCTGAAAATTCATCTTGGTTTTCAAAATCACATATTTAGTGTGGTCACTGAACTGATCTATCTGAAATCTTATATATCTATTGTCTAACCCCTTTCTTGGATAAATGGCAAGAGGAAACAACAACAACAACCAGAACCAGCAACAAAATCAAGATCAAAACATTAATGCTGCTGTTCCACCTCCTGCTGTTCAAGGGCTGGAAAATATGGCTACCATTCTAGTCAACCATATGTCTCATCACAAATTGCCCATGTTTTCTATTGACAATTATGATTTCTGGAAAATCAGGATGAGAGCTCATCTTGCATCACTTCATACTGATATGCTAAGAGTGATCACAAGAGGACCTTTTGTGTTCACTCAAGTCAATCCCAGGATTACTGATGCTCAAAGAGCAGAAACAAGAGATGTGATCCCAAAGATGAAGATGACTTCACCTTAGAAGAGAAGAGGAAAGATAATCTGAATTATCTTGCTATGAACACCCTCTACCAAACAATTCCAGATGCAATCATAGGAAGGGTCTACCTGTTGGTGTATACTGTAAAGCAAACTTTTAGTGGGCTTTTGTGACGTATATTCAATTTCCTTTTATCTGAAATAAATGGTTTTTCACATTATTGCATTCTTTGTGATTACTTGTATGTCTGCTTATCTTGCATTGTAGACGATGTGGTGGGTTTGTAGTCACACAGAAGATCACATTGTCAGTTCCTTGTAACATATAAACAGTATTCACAACTGAGATAGTTATGGACAAAACTATTGGTTTAAGTTGTAGTATAAACTTGTTAGTGGTTTGTCTTGGCCATTAGTTTATACTAGTGCGTTGTGGCGTATTGAATGGATCATAGATAAGACATGTGTCACGCCCCAAATTTAAAAATATTGACCTTTTAAAAAGGTAGTTAAAATAACTAATTTTAACTTGCCAAAAATTAAATCTTAAATTTATAACATTAAAATAAAGGGACGCAATGACTATAAAAATTACTTTAAATATTGCAGCGGAACCAGTTATAATAAAATCAAAAAGTTCACGACTAACTTGTTAACAAAACATCCATAATAAAAATCATAACTTAATTTTAATAGACATGTGTGCAAATAGACTTTTATTCTTAAATAGATCATCGCCTCCCATCACCACTCCTCGCCATCCAACTCTTCAACCTGAAATTGTAAATTGTTGGGGGTGAGCATGCAAGCACACTCAGTGGGATTAAGTCATTCAATAGTTAATGCTAAAAATAAATACTCAAGTAATTGCAACTTAGTAAATAACATTCACATTACCACATATACATTGCCACATATACTTTGCCATTGTAACTTCATCGCATGTTTGTGGACCTTCCCAAAGCCAAATTAATGACTAAGGTATTCCCACACGTAGACATCGCATGTTTGTGGACCTTCCCAAAGCCAAATTAATGACTAAGATAGTTCCACACGTGAGCACGGCGGGTTAACACCCGAAGACCCGTCGGTCCCGGACCCCATTCGGAGCCCCTGGCTATTAGATAACTTTGCCATAAACTTTGCCAATAGAATAATAATAGAAATGAAATCACATAGTAGACAATTAACTCAAACATTTATCTAAAACATTAAATAATGAATAACATTGCAATAGAACTCTACAAACCAATGTAAAGATTAAAGCAATTAAAAACCCACCTCGATAGATGAACGTGGAAACAATACGTAACTGCGTCGTACAAATTAGTCCTTGTAATTGTTATCGCTTAGCTGTGGTGTATAATTAATCATGACGAAGGGTGTTCTTAAAATTAATTCTAAAATAATACAGTACTTGAGAAACAAAATGGCAATTGCATGATTTCATTAGTACTACTCACCACGAATTATATATATATATATATATATGGCATTTAGGTTATGGAGAGTATTTAGGAAATTAATGCATGTAAGTCACAAAACGTTATAATTGTTTCATTCTAATTCAATTGTCATAATGAAAAACGCATAGGGGAAATCAGGGGTCAATTAGTGGAAATAAATGAGGACATTTACAAATTTCTAAAACATAGTATTGATCGAGTATGCATATATATATATATATATAAAAGAAATTGACATGGAGTATATATTAACTTATGTATTTATTGAAATAATTTCTATTATTTTAATTATAAAATTATGGGGTATTACAACATGTTCTTTTGTTCTGACTGTTATGAAGAACTAGAAGTCTTGGTGACTTTTATGATTCTTAACCCTAAGTGTGATATTTAGATGTGTGGGGTGCTTGTTCACTACTTTGATGTACCATAGGTGATAATCTTGATAGATTCTTCACGCTCTGTATTTTGGGTAGTGGCATCGCTCGCATGATGTCTACTTATTGGCATTAGGGCACCGTGTCCTGTACATCCAGGCTGATGATGTCACCTTGAGGAAACTCATAAAGGATTATCGTATTAAACCCTGCAGGTGGATTTAATCCGTACGACAACAAGGTTGAGTGGTACTACTCAAGGAATTATAGTAATTAATTATTTAAAGAAGTCGGGAGCTTTAATAATTAATGGACGTGCGATATCTTAAACACGGGGAATTATAAAGTCTAATAGAAGCCCTGATTCGGTTCGGGATAGGACGGGAGTGCAACATTAATTATCTAGTGGAATGAATTAATGTTCTCGGGCCAAATTATATGTTCTGGGCTGAACATAAGAGTATTTGGGCCTGTAAGAAGCCCAAGCCCTATACCTTCTAATGGATCCCTAGTCTGGCCCATGAAACTTATGGAAATTATAAATAGGAGCCCTAATTCAGTTTTGAAACCCTAGCACACACGAAATAGAGAAAAACGGCTAGGGTTTCAAGGAGACGAAATTGAGGCACCTTCTCCACGTTTGATAGCACGTCGTCCACCCGGTGTTCGAGCGAAGTTGGGAGACAGACTAGAAGATCTGTAGATTGGAATCAACGCCTCGATCTTCAAGGGTAATGGATCTAAACTATGTTTTAGAAGCATGTTTAGGTTTTATTTATTTATTTATACGTTTGGCATCCGACAACGATCCTGGTGACGGACCGCCTTCGCCGGCGTGTTCCAGCAATTGGTATCAGAGCCTGGATTCGTGGATTGTTGGCTCTGCCTGAAACGTATGATTGTATGATTCAATTTATTTTGTTTCATGTATGTATGCGTTTATGTTGGTTAATTTTTTTTATTCTTCTATCGCAACCCTAGTGTTATGTAATCGTTTTTCCCACCAGATAATAAGTGTGGGTAGTATAGGACTATTTCATAGATCACTGTAGTAGGGTTTTGCTCGTTTATATTGTAATTTTTTATCGTGAGAACGGGCGGTGTCGATGGAAGATCTGAAAACAGTAATCTGAGTTTTTCGGGTTATGGCCTTGGATGGTGAAAACTGTTTTGGCCATAACTTTTGACTCGGGTGTCCGTTTTCAGCCCACAAGACCTTTTCGGAAACGTCTCGACGAGATCTAAAGGATTCCCAGCTATTCTGGGATGACGAGTGGCGAGGCCTAATTCAAACGTCTTAATGAAGTTTTCTGCCAGTTTTAGTCGGTGGACGCGTATTCGAGATTTTTGCATTGCGTGAGAGGCCGATGCGAGACATCCGTCCGTGCCACTGTTTTATCATTGTAATAGCTTATTTTAGGCTTTTTTTTGATAGGTTTTTCAAGGGGTTGCGATAGATGTGCATTTATTTATTTTTACCTCTATTTATCGCATCTTGTTATGATTGGCATGCTTGTATTATTTAGTTAATTTGTTATGCCTGTGAATAATCTTAAAAGTTTAAATGACTAAGTGAGATAATTGAATTTTAATTAATTTATAGGCCTCCACAATTGGTCTTTAAGTAAGGTGTATGTTGCTCGTGGGACCTTGGGAGTCTTCCCCTAACGGGTGCAACATTCACGAGCTTACTAGTTAAGACTTCTAATAAAACTGTTTTAATCTTTAGATGAAGTGTGTGATCTTCCCTAACGGATGTGTCATCCATGAGTTCATCAGTAAAGAATAATTCAAGATAACTGTTGTTAAATTGTGGTCATCACTTAGATGTGAATTTAAATATAACCCCCCAACAGGGTCACTGTTCTAGTTCACATGGCCAGTTAAAGTTCGACTGTTAATTTCATTCGTCATAAGGATAAGTTGACGTGATATTGAAATTAAAGACTGAATGTCTGGTCGATGAATACATGTGTAAACGACCACACTAACGTGGCTTGCATATGTGTTTGTTGGGCTGTTGGAGGTTGTGTTGAATGTTGGTTTTGAAGGTTTCCAATGTTTTATGCTTCAAACTTATGTGATTTATTGCTTGCATTTTATTTATTTCAGATACATTATGGTGACATTCAACCCACTTATGGTTATCTTAAATCAAAATAAGCTTATTGGTCAAAATTACTTAGATTGGAAAAGAAATCTGGACATTGTCCTTGTTGCAGATGAGTACAAATTTGTGCTCGACACACCTGCTCCTGCCCCTTTGGGACCCGAATCTACTGAAGAGCAAAAGGAGGCTCATAAGAAGTGGCACAAGGCTGATGAGATGGCTCGTTTTACATTTTGGCCTCGATGTCAAATGTTTTACAACAGCAGCATCAAACTATGCCTAGTGCCGCAGCTATGATGTTGAGCCTCAAAGAGCTTTTTGGTGAGAAAGATAGGGCTGCCCGCTTTGAGGCTATGAGGAAGATCATGTCAACCTCTATGCCAGAGGGAGCGTCCGTGAGGGACCACGGTCTCAAGATGATGGAATATCTGAATGAGATTGAGGTCCTCAGAGGGTTAATCGATAATGACACCAAGATCGATATGATCCTACACTCGCTCCCAAAGTCTTTTGAGAACTTCCGTGTAAACGCGATCATGAGTAAGAAGGATTATACTTTAACCGATCTTCTTACGGAATTGGTCGCGGTGGAGGGTCTCATGGGTAAACGACCACAAGCCAATGTTACTGTCCAGGCTGGACCTTCTTCGTCTAATGGCAAGAAGAAGAAAAAGCCTTTACAGAAAAAGGGTGGTGGTGAAAGCAGTGGGAGCAAGAAACTGGCGCCTTCTGGTGGCGTTAAAAAGCTGAAGGGCAAATGTTTCGAGTGCAACAAGACAGGACATTGGAAGTCTGATTGTCCCCTTCTGAAAAAGGAAAACTCTGGTACGTCTCTCGCTTTAGTTGTTGAAACATGTTTTGCGGCTTGTTCTGCCTTTTCTTGGGTAGTAGATACAGGAGCCACTGACCATGTTTGTTATACCTTGCAGGGGTTTCTGCAGACAAGGGAACTGAGTGAGGGCGAGATTACTATTAGTTTGGGCAATGCTTCGATAGTATCGGTGGTTGCAGTGGGAGACATGCACTTATGTTTTTCTAATTCTGTTTTAGTATTAAAGAACGTTTTATACGTGCCGAATTTTTGGAGAAATTTAATTTCTGTTTCGAAGTTATTTTTGGATGGATGCTCGGTTGTTTTTAATGACAATGTTGTTATTATGAGAAATGACTCTTTAATCTGTTCTGGCACGTTAGAAAACAATCTTTATACTATTACGTGTGCATATCATACTGTGACTGAAGCTCATTCATCATCATCATTAAATAAGAGAAAGGAACCTTCTAAGTTGAATCAAACATACCTTTGGCATCTAAGATTGGGTCATGTCAACCTAAGAAGGATTCAAAGACTAGTAAGTAGTGGGTTTTTGGAGTCTCTCCAAGTGGAACCATTCTCAGTCTGCGAATCCTGTTTGGAAGGCAAGATGACCTCGAGGCCTTTTAAGGCCAAGGGTAATAGGGCTAATGATGTGTTGGAATTGATTCACTCTGATTTGTGTGGGCCTATGACTGTTCAAGCTAGAGGAGGTTTTGAGTACTTCGTCACTTTCATTGACGATTACTCAAGATATGGATACATCTACCTGATGCGCCACAAGTCTGAATGCTTTGGCAAGTTCAAAGAATTTAAGGCAGAAGTGGAAAACCGTCATGGTAAGAGTATCAAGTCACTGCGTTCTGATCGTGGTGGCGAGTACCTTAGCAACGAATTTAGGCAATACTTATTAGAGAACGGGATTAGATCCCAGCTCTCCGCGCCTGGTACTCCGCAACAAAATGGCGTGGCTGAGTGAAGGAATAGGACTCTATTATATATGGTGAGATCGATGATGAGTTATGCTTCATTACCTACCTCTTTTTGGGGTTATGCCTTGGAAACAGCAGCGTACCTTCTAAATTATGTACCTTCTAAAGTGGTTCCAAAAACCCCGATTGAATTGTGGTCTGGGCGAAAGCCCAGTCTAAACCACATTCGGATTTGGGGTTGTCCAGCACATGTGCTGAACAAGGAAGCTGATAAGTTGGCACCTAGAACTGAAGTACGGTTGTTTGTAGGATACCCTAAGGGAACGAGAGGTGGTTATTTTTATAGTCCTAATGATCAGAGGGTGGTGGTGAGTACCAATGCCCGATTTTTAGAAGAAGACTATATGAATGAGCATAAGTCCAATACTGAGATCATTCTAAATGAGTTGAGAGGAGACAATGGCACACCGAGTGTGCAAGAGGAAATACCACAAGAGACTGCACAACGTGGCGACACTGATGAACCTTTGTATACATTACCTCGTCGTAGTGGGAGGGTTGTTCGCCAACCTGATCGTTTCATGTTTGTGGGAGAGTCTATTGACTTGATTCTAAGCGATGAACATGATGATAACGACCCCTGGACATACAAGGAGGCAATCAAAGACAAAGATGCAGAGTCTTGGCACAAGTCCATGGATTCAGAAATTGAATCTATGGATGCTATGGAAGTGTATGACCTAAGTGAACTTCCCCACGACAAGAAAGCCGTTGGGTGTAAGTGGGTCTACAGACGTAAGAGAGGGTCTGATGGGCAGATTACTGCTTTTAAGGCACTGTTGGTGGCAAAGGGTTTTACCCAGAAAGAAGGAATCGACTATGACGAGACCTTCTCACCAGTAGCCATGCTAAAATCGATCCGGATTCTCTTATCCATAGCTAATCACATGAACTATGAGATTTGGCAAATGGATGTCAAGACAGCTTTCCTTAATGGAAATTTGGATAAGGACATCTATATGCAGCAACCCGAGGGTTATGTGAAGAAAGGCCAAGAGCATCTAGTCTGGAAGCTGAAAAAGTCTCTTTATGGGCTAAAACAAGCTTCCAGGTCTTGGAACATTCGTTTTGACGAGGTGATCAAATCTTTTGGATTTGAACAATGTCAAAATGAAAGTTGTGTGTACAAGAAGAGTGACAGAGACGTAGTGGTATTCTTAGTATTATACGTAGATGATATTCTTCTTATTGGCAACAATGTGAAAGTGTTATCAGACGTAAAGGTATGGCTTTCAGAACAGTTTCAAATGAAGGATATGGGAGAAGCATCGTACATTCTTGGTATTAAGGTCACTCGTGATCGAAAAAAGAGAATGTTGTGTTTATCTCAAGCGTCTTACATTGATACTGTGGTTGCTCGTTTTGGCATGCAGAATTCCAAGAAGGGTGTACTACCTTTCAGACATGGAGTCCCTCTATCTAAAGATATGTGTCCTAAGACACAGAAGGAGATAGAGGAGATGGCTAAGGTTCCTTATGCTTCGGCTGTAGGAAGCTTTATGTATGCGATGCTGTGTACGAGGCCTGATATTTGCTATGCAGTCGGCATGGTAGCAAGATATCAGTCTAACCCTGGTCAAGGACACTGGACTGCTGTTAAGCATATTCTCAAGTACTTGAAAAAGACTCGAGATTATATGCTAGTATACCAGTCAAATAGTTTGATTCCTTTGGGTTATACCGATTCAGATTTCCAAGCTGATCGAGATGAACGGAAGTCAACCTCGGGTTATGTGTTTATGCTGGGAGGCGCGGCCATATCTTGGAGAAGTGTGAAGCAGAAATGCATCGCGGACTCCACTATGGAAGCCGAGTACGTAGCTGCCTCAGAGGCCGCAAAGGAGGCTGTCTGGCTGCGTAATTTCTTTCTGGAATTAGGGGTATCTCAGAGTATGCCGATGTGTATCACTGTTTATTGTGATAACGCGGGTGCAGTGGCAAACTCGAAAGAACCTAGAGCCCACAGAGCAAGTAAACACATAGAGCGAAAGTACCACATTATACGAGATATCGTAAATCGAGGAGACGTGGCTGTAGCTAAGATTGCATCGTTGGATAACTTGGCTTAAGTTGTAGTATAAACTTGTTAGTGGTTTGTCTTGGCCATTAGTTTATACTAGTGCGCTGTGGCGTATTGAATGGATCACAGATAAGACATGTTCTTCTGTTCTGACTGTTATGAAGAACTAGAAGTCTTGGTGACTTTTATGATTCTTAACCCTAAGTGTGATATTTAGATGTGTGGGGTGCTTGTTCACTACTTTGATGTACCATAGGTGAGAATCTTTATAGATTCTTCACGCTCTGTATTTTGGGTAGTGGCATCGCTCGCATGATGTCTACTTATTGGCATTAGGGCACCGTGTCTTGTACATCCAGGCTGATGATGTCCCCTTGAGGAAACTCATAAAGGATTATCGTATTAAACCCTGCAGGTGGATTTAATACGTACGACAACAAGGTTGAGTGGTACTACTCAAGGAATTATAGTAATTAATTATTTAAAGAAGTCGGGAGCTTTAATAATTAATGGACGTGCGATATCTTAAACACTGGGAATTATAAAGTCTAATAGAAGCCCTGATTCGGTTCGGGATAGGACGGGAATGCAACATTAATTTTCTAGTGGAATGAATTAATGTTCTCGGGCCAAATTATATGTTCTGGGCTGAACATAAGAGTATTTGGGCCTGTAAGAAGCCCAAGCCCTATACCTTCTAATGGATCCCTAGTCTGGCCCATGAAACTTATGGAAATTATAAATAGGAGCCCTAATTCAGTTTTGAAACCCTAGCACACACGAAATAGAGAAAAACGGCTAGGGTTTCAAGGAGACGAAATTGAGGCACCTTCTCCACGTTTGATAGCACGCCGTCCACCCGGTGTTCGAGCGAAGTTGGGAGACAGACTAGAAGATCTGTAGATTGGAATCAACGCCTCGATCTTCAAGGGTAATGGATCTAAACTATGTTTTAGAAGCATGTTTAGGTTTTATTTATTTATTTATACGTTTGGCATCCGACAACGATCCTGGTGACGGACCGCCTTCGCCGGCGTGTTCCAGCACTACCACTGCACAACTGCCGAAGAAATTTGGTATACTCTTGCTGAAATGTGTGAGGGTACTGAAAAGATCAAGGAGAACAAGCTCCAAGTAGCTGTGTAGAAGTTTGAACAATTCACAATGGAGTCTGAGGAGTCCATTGACAAATTTGCGGGTAGATTCACTGATGTGATGAATGAGATCAACTCAGTGGGCAAGGTGTACTCCAAGAGAGAGGTTGGGTTAAAGATCTTGAGAAGTCTCACTCAAAAGTGGGATGTATATGCAGTTATTATGCAGAACACCAAAGATCTCTCCACCATGCCCATGCAACAAATATTCTCTGAACTCAAAGCTTATGAGTTCGACCTCAACAGAAGAAAGCCTGTTGAGGAACCTTCGATTCCTACAAAGGGAGTGGCATTCAAAGCCAAAATTGCTGAACCAGAAATGCAGTCCACTCCTAGATCATCAAAGTCAGTCTCCAAGACTGAAATAAAGGAGGAACTAGCCTTGATGGCTAGAAGGTTTGAAAAGCTTAACTCAAGGTTTGGTAGATACAAGAAATTCTACAAAGACAACAAATTCAGGAGAAGGTACAACTCTCCTGAAGCTCAGGCTGAGGTCAAGAAGCCCGAAAAGAAAAGATCAGAGGACAAGTTCTCTGATCGGAGAAGGTCCAGTAGAGCTGAACCTTCATCATCTAGAAGAAGAGATGAGCCTAAGAAAGATGATGATGAAGACCTTTGCTACAATTGCAAGAAGAAAGGGCACTTCCAGTATGATTGCCCTGAACTTAGCTCTAAAGAAAGAAGAGAAAGACAAGCAAAGAGAGACAGAAAATTCACCAATAGGAAAGCCATGATGGCTGGTGATGAGTCTGATTCTGCTGAAAGCTTCAACTCTTCTGATGGACTGTTCTCAAACAGTGATGTTGATGTGTGCAACATGGCTCTTGAGGATGATGAGGTATCCTCTACTTCTAGTTCACCATCATTCTTATCACAAAATGCTAGTGAAGTCAACCTGAAACTTGCCTTTGGAAAGTTGATGGAAGATTTCACTAGGCTACAAGAATTTCATGATAATTGTGTGAGAGAAAATAAAAGGCTTTCTATTGAACTTTCAAAACCTGCTGAGACATTGGTTGATATCAAATCTACTGAGTTGTATCAACAAGTCTTGAGAGAGCTTGAGGAAGCAAATCTCAGGATAGTTGACTAACAAAAGAAGATTGATGCTCAACTACTTTCTCAGAAGAGAAAAGACTTTGAACTGAAAATTCTTCAAGCTAAGTTTGAAAACCTCTCACATGAGTATGATATTCTTAAATCAAGTGAAGAGAGCCTGAAATTAAAGATGTCTGCTCTGAAGAAATCCTCTAGGGCAATAGAGGAAATTCAGAGTTATCAAAGACCTATGGCTCAAAGAAGTGGATTAGGTTTTGATCCATTTGAATCTTCACCTTGTCTTAGTGTTGCTTCAACAAGTAATACTAAGAGGATCTTAATTTGGTCATCTATGCTGAAGTTGGTCAAGAATGTTGATATGTTTTGCTCTGATGTTCAAAGATCTTGTCTGAAAATTCTTAAGTGATAGTTAATGCTCTGATGTATTGTAGTTTATGTAATATTGTTTAGATTCATGCTCTGATATGTTAATCTCAACTATCAACATGCCTGTAATGAATTTCCAAATGAATGATAGTTGAACATATTTTGAATCAAGAAACATTGTTACAATGATCTCTCTATGCCTATCCTTGAAACCTATTTGCAATATGAATGGTGAGTACACTAACACATTCTTTTTCAGGAAAATTGACTCTAGTCATGTGTTCTGAATATAAATGTAATAGGTGTAGTCAAATCACTTTTGCATAAAATGTATAGGTTTTGGCATCATCAAAAAGGGGGAAATTGTTGGGAATAAAATGAGAAGAATTTTGATTTAATACCAAAACCCCCTGAGACATGCCTAAGTCAAGGATGATAATGTTTTAAGAATATATAGAACATATAGCATAAGGTTAGAGGAGAAGCTGAAATGCTAGGCAGCTCTTAGTTTATTAGACATACAATTGAGGGGGAACATATACCTTGAAGTTTAGCAAGATCAAGTACCCTCAAGGCTCAAATTTCAGAATGATTGCCAAGTCTACTGAAAGTCAAGAATGCTGATCAATAGTAAATCTTGAGACAACCTATCTGAAGATCATTTAAGTGGAACAGATCATGGAGATCATGATCATTGCAAAGAAATGTCAAGATCAGAAGAGTTGTCCAGCAAAGTTGTCTCAGCACAGTTAAACCAGAACAAATCTTCTGAAGGTCAAAGATCAACTATGCTGAAGAGGTCAAAACAACTATACCCTAAGATCTTCAAAGAATCATGCAAAGAATACATGCAAAGGGAAAGAGCCAAGTCATCTGAAAAAAAGCAAGCCAACTATGCTGATAAGCAAGTCCACTGATAGTGATAAGCAGAGTTGTCCACTGGTAAGGAATGTTGTCCTTATCATAGGACTAATCATCAGAAGCCATGTCCATGTTTAAACAAGTGGATCTTGAAGTCAGACATTGGAAAGAGTGTTGCAGAATGAAGACAAAATCTATACAGCCGTTTAATTCCCAAATGAGGACATGTCACTATCAAGAATCTGTCTTCTAAGTTGAAGAATTCAAAGAGGACATTTAGGGCTGCCTCTCCAACGGGCAAATCCTTCAGTTGTCTATAAATACAGAAGTGTGAAGACCAGTTGAAGGACCTCAACCTTGACAAGAATATCCAACTATCCTATAAGTCAAAGTGCTTTCAAGCTTTCAAAGAGACTACCTTAGTCTTCATACACTTCATCTAAGCTGAACCTCATTGTATATCCATACAAAGCATAGAGAGATATCATATCCTTATACACTGATCTTCATTGTAAAGGATATCTTATTAGTTGGAACCATACTTCAACCCTTACCCCTTTCAAGTGAGAAAGTGAGAAGGTTGTAGTAGTAGAAGTGGTAGGAGCTGACTGTTGAGAGAAGAACAATTCAGTTCTGAGTTGAGAAGAGGGTATTAGGACTCTAGACATCCTAGGGATCAATTCACCAAGGAGTGGTGTTCTTGATCAAGTGCACCTTGGCACTATAAAACAAGTTAATTCCAGAGTGAAGGAATTATCCTGTTAAATCAGGGAAAGTGGATGTAGGAGCTTGAGTCTCTGAAACACTATAAACTCTTGTGTTGATTTACTTTCAAGTACTTACCTACATTCAACACTGCACAGAAAACTGATCTTTCAAAAGACATATTCTCCAAGACTGTGCAAAACATATTTGGACAAGTTCCCTAAAAACTGGACTATTTGACTAAGTGATTTCAGAACTTAAAAGGAGTTTAAACTAAAGGTCCAACCACTAATTCTGCACTTATAACTAACTTAGATAGTCATTCAACTAAGTACTCAATAGTACTTAGTAGCTTGATTATCTTCAAGAAGTTATATTCATCAGCAGAGTTGTCTAGGACAACATTGCTGAACTATGGTTTGATTAAGTTTGAAAAAGAAATTGCATACAAGTGTATCCCCCCCCCATACACTTGTTATATACTCCTTTCAGGACCAACACTTTTGGTATATTTGGATTGATTAATGAAAATCCCTTCTGGACTTTGCTTGACTTGAAGTCCTAGGAAATAGTTCATCTCACCCATCATACTTAGGGCTGAAAATCAAACCAAGCTATTCGATACTCGATTCGAGATCGTTTGGTAAAAGCTGGTTTAGCTCGGTTCGACATAGATATCAAACAATCTTGAACATAAATTTACGTTCGGTATGGTCCAAAGCTCGACTCGAGCTCGAGCTCGATAAGTAAAAAAAGATAAATTTAGTGTAAAAATGTCAAACTACTCGAGCTCGGCTCGTGTTCGGCTCGTGTTCGGCTCGTTCGAGCTCGGCTCGTTTAATTATCAAATAAGCTCAAACACTAATTTCAAAGCTCGATAATATTTCAAACAAGCTTGAACAACATCGCGTTCGGCTCGGCTCGACTCATTTACAGCCCTAATCATACTCATTTCGAATTTTCCTTGCATTAGTTCAGAGAACTTCTTGCACATATCTTGATTGGGTGATCCAAATATAATATCATCTACATATATTTGCACCATTAGAATGTCATCTCCTTCTTGTATTCTGAAAAGTGTTCTGTCAACCTTGCCTTTGGTGTATCCATTGTCAAGAAGGAATTGTGACAATGTGTCGTACCAAGCTCTAGGGGCTTGCTTCAGACCATAGAGAGCCTTCTTCAGACGATATACTTGATCTCCTTTTTCAAAGCCTGGGGGCTGCTCTACGTATACTTCTTCTACCAGAATACCATTTAGGAAGGCGCTTTTGACATCCATTTGATATACCTTGAAATCCATATATGATGCATAAGCTAGAAATAGTCGAATTGCTTCTAGTCTGGCTACTGGGGCAAAGGTTTCATCGTAGTCAATTCCTTCAGATTGTGAGTATCCTTTTGCAACTAGCCTTGCTTTATTTCTAGTTATCACATCATTCTCGTCCTTCTTGTTCTTGAATACCCACTTTGTTCCTACTACATTGTGGTTTTCAGGACGATCTACCAATTCCCATACTTCATTGCGTTCGAATTGGTTCAATTCTTCTTCCATAGCAGTGATCCAATTGTTATCCTTCATTGCTTCTTCTATGTAAGCTGGTTCAATGTTGGACAAGAAGGCACACCAGCAGAACATAGATGACTGGGGGTTCTGATTCAGTTGTCTTCTGGTCTTGACACCTGAGTCTGCTCCTCCTAAGATGAGGTTTGATGGATGGTTGTTTCCCCAAGTATTCCTCACAGGTGTATTTGCCCTAGATGAGTTAGGATCCTCATCTGATCTAGTGTTGTCAGGAGGGTTGACTTGATTTGGTCGATCATCATCTGTATCTTGTGTGTCAAAGAGATCATTCCCCCTTGCATTTGGAATTGGTGCATCTTGCTTTAGATCGACTTGCTCAGCTTGGGTTTGTGATCTAGTGACAGGTCTATGTGGCTTATCTTCCTCTGGATCTTCAGAGAATGGTTCATCAACTTCAATAAATTCTTCTGGTCTAGGCTTGATCACTAGCCTTCTCATCTTTTCTGCCGCTAAGTCTGTATTGACTGCATTATTTTCACAAGATTCATCAAATACAACATGAGGTGTTTCTTCCACAAGAAGGGTTCGTTTGTTGAATACTCTAAATGCTTTGCTAGTAGAGGAATATCCCTTCATCTGCTTTGGCATCGAAAGCATTCAACTTACTCTTCCCATTGTTGTGAATGAAACACTTACAACCAAATATATGAAAGTAAGATACCCTAGGTTTCCTACCTTTCCATAGTTCATATGGGGTTTTCTCATGAATTTTGTGAATACCTGACCTATTTTGGGTGTGACAGGCTGTATTGATGGCTTCTGCCCATAGTTTCTTAGGAGTTGAGAATTCAGCAAGAAGAGTTCTTGCAGCTTCTTTAAGTGTTCTGACTCTTCTTTCAGCTACACCATTCTGTTGTGGTATCCGTGCTGCACTTGTCTCATGCTGAATACCATTAGAAGAAAAATAGGCAATAATATAAGAGTTAATGAATTCAGTGCCTTTGTCACTTCTGATTTTCACAATGGGTTCTCCCTTTTTTATTTGGATCCTCTTCAATAGTTCAGGAAGCTTCTGCTGAGTCTCACTTTTCTTGTATAGAAAAATAACCCAAGTAAACTTGGAGTAGTCATCTACTACAATTAGAGTGTACTTCCTTCCTGTTAGAGTTGTTGGAGTGATTGGTCCAAAGAGATCCATATGCAGTAGTTCCAGAACTCTGCTGGTTGATGCTGTCTTCTTGGTCTTGAAGAAGACCTTTGTTTGCTTTCCCTGTTGACATGCATCACATACCTGATCTTTACAGTAGAGTTCATTAGGCAGTCCATCAACTAAGGATTCCCTTGCTAGCTTGTTTAAAGTCTTGAAGTTCAAGTTGCTAAGATGTTTGTGCCATAGCCAGCTGATATCTCTAGGACTTTTCACAAGCAGACATGTATCCTTAGGACAGCTGTTCCAATTTACAAGATACATACTACCTTTTCTAGATCCTGTTAGAAGGGTTTGTTTTATTCGTTTATCACTTATGATACACTCATCTTTAGAAAATTTTACTGAGTAACCAGTGTCACAAAAATGAGATACTGATAATAAGTTGAACTTCAAACCTTCTACATATGATACATCATGTACCTCAATGTCACCATTCTTCAGGGTGCCATATCCTTTTGTGTTACCGTGCGCGTTATCACCGAAGAAAACTTTTGGACCTTTCTTTTCTGTATAGTTGGTCAGCAGGGTTTTGGTTCTAGTCATATGAGTTGAGCATCCGCTATCTATATACCAAGTTTCTCCTGCTTGACCACCTTTTCTGTACAAATCCATTCTTTCCTGCAAGAAAAATTAAGTCTTAGGTACCCATTTTGTCTTGGGTCCTTAGGTGTTAGTAGTACCCTTGGGGACCCACATATACATTGGTCGTTTGAATAACCTTGAGCATTTGAGTTGTCTCCGTCTAGCATCACTGAACCAAATCTTACCAGTTGACACCTTGGGCTGGTTTGATTTGTTATTTGTGTCAGCTAGGTAACTGTCAGATGACCTTCTCTTATAGGAGTGAGTGTGTATTATCTTCTGACTAGTTACATTCAGCCTTGGTGCATTAGCTGAACGATGCACACCATTATATGGACCATACTCCACTGTTCTCACAATATCATACTAGATAGGGGGTGCAAAGAGAACAGATTTGTGTGAAGAAGACTTCTTCTTCTTGGCTGGAGCAGCATACAGCTGAGACTGTCTCAAGCGAGATGGTCTAGGCTGTTTGTTGTTCCTCTGTAAGTGCTTGGGGTTAACTTGTCTCTTGCCATTTTTGGTGTTGAGATGGTTAACCTTGGCTGGTACAGGTGCCTTTTGGTTCATAGTAGGTTCATTGTGTTTAGAACACTCACCTTTTTCATGTGATCGAGTAGTACACTGATTAGGTGTACTGCCCTCAGTTGGAGAAGATGTTGATAGATTAAATTCATAGCCAAAACCCATCTTGTTGCCATTGGATCGATAATATTCAGAGATGTTTTCAATAGTAGCAGATGCTTTATTGAACTCTGATATCTTTTGATCAAGGCTTTCCTTCTCCTTTTCTAAGAGCTCTTTTGCATGGAAGAGATCATCGAACTTAGACTGAAGTGAACGAAATTCCTTGGTTTCTAAGGTTTGAGTCTTTAACATTCCCTCATACAACTGAGTTATTGTGGTGTTTTCTTCTTTAAGAAGTTCCACTTCTTTAGTCAATCTTTCATTCATTGTTACTAACTCAGGGGTGTTGTTAAACTTAGCCTTTTTCAACCTTGCAATTTCTTTCCTTAAGTCTTTGTTCTCTTCTTCCACTTCTATGAAAGCTCTTGTTGCAATATCAAGATCACCTTTTACTTCCTCCAAGGATTGGTAATAGGTGTTCTCAAATTCACCTACAGATGAGGCAAACGCATATGTGTGTGAAGATGCAGGTAAGTGAAAAGTTGAAGTGTAAGAGTTTACCTCGCTTTCTCCTATGTCCATCATAGCTAAATCATCTGAATCATTTGAGAAGAGTTCACAGTCTGGTGATGAAGGTAGGTCATCACTTTGATATTCAGTTTCTTCAGTCACCATTGCTTGTCTGTTTGAATTTCTCATGTCTCTTCTTGATTTTCTTTCTTCTTTGTCTCCTGGACTTAGGTCTGGACATTCATAGACATAATGTCCTGGTTTATGACAGTTGAAGCATGTTCCAGATTTCTGATTAGGAGTGCTTCTTCTTGGAGGAGTAGCATCTCTTCTTCTATAACTTCGACTATCAGATGGCTCAATGTCCTTCCTAGGATACCTTTCTGGAGTTCTTTCTCTTGATTCTCTAGAGGATGATCCAGCTCTTTTATCTTTGTAATTCCTGTAGAATTTTATGTATTTGTTGTTTAGAGTGTTCATACTTTCAAATCTTTTGATCATGAGAGCTGTTGGGATATAAATTCACCCTAAGCCCCACTTGATGATAGAATAGTTTTGATGGCCAAAACACTTAGAGTTTATAAATGTAATATGATCAGCTGACTTGTATAGAACAGCTTAGACTAGTCTTGTGTGATCAACTGTATTGATATCAGCTGATCAGCACAGTCCTGGCTTACATGCCTATCCTCAAGATGAGAAGAGTAGAAGACATGAAGACTAGAAGATCCTTGAAGACCAGATAAGTTAAGGTGCTTGTATACCTACTTATCTGATGGAGTCCCAGATTGAAGATGGCCTAAAAGCAGTACAAAGAATTTCCAGATCAGAAGAGTGTTACTCTACTGATATCAGAAGACAGAAGACCTAAGGCCAGAAGAGTAGTCAGAAGACTAGTAGTTCAGATCAGAAGACTATGTGCTCTTCTAGGACTCGGCTGATTCCTAAGTCATCTTGCAATTCAAACGAAGACCTACCTTATTTAGAAGATTGACATGATCCCAGGATTGAAGCAATCAAGCGGCTGTAATCAAGGAATCAAGCTATTATGGAAAGATTGCTCAAACGGCTAGTCAACTCCAACGGCTAGTTGCAACCAATCTCCATTATAAATACAAGATGATGAGAAATCACAAAAAGAGTAAGGTCACAAGAGAGAATTCAACAAGCCAAGCAAGCAATCAAAGCTAAAGCCATACTGTTCTAAGAATTCTCAAAAGAGCCAGAAACCATTAGATTATCTATAGCTCTTAAGTGATTTCTATCCAACCCTTAAGAACCTGAAACCTGTTCATATTGCATATCAATTGTTTTAGGCACAGTGGTTAAGCAAATTATAAGCTTGAACCATTAGTTGGATACACTTCAAAAACCCCAAACCCTCACCGAAAGGTTAAAGTTTTTGAACCCCTCAAAGTGCAAGTGCTTACAATCACTTGTGGAGACCGTAGCTGTTAGGACGGCTCAGATCTCAAAGTCCTAACCTTGGGACTATAAAGGTCAAGACCCTTGTAATTTGTGGTAAATTAAAGGGATTAAACATCACGTGTGGACGTGAGAGTGGACGTAGGAACGTATATCCGAACCACTATAAATTACTGTGTTATTTACTTTCTGCACTTTACATTTCTGTCTTTACATACATTATTATATAGTGCATACTGTGATTTCAACATTCTTCAAAACAAGGCCATAACTTTCAAACCAGCATCAGCTGAGTATTTTCATTAAGCAAAACAAGTTGAACACTTTCATAAGAACTATAAGAACGAGTCTAAACCAGGCCTACCATAATTCCGCATATAACCTCCTCAGTCAGATCACTATAGTCATCTGGACCAGCAGACTTGCAGTCCAGTTGACATAGCAATCAGAAGAGGTTCTCAACTCTGTTTGAAAAAGTTTTAAAGTCTATTCACCCCTCCCCTCTAGACTTTAATCCCATTCACTACTCGTTCAGGGACCAACAAGTGGTATCAGAGCAGTGGTTCTAACGGACTACTGTCTCTAGATTATCAGAAGACTTGAGGGAGTCTCTCTGTAGTCCTCTTGAACAGATCTATTCTTTTGAAAAACTTGTTTTTGAAAACTCATACAGCATGAGTGCTAACATGCGAAAGTTGCCTAAGTTTTCAGTTGAGGATTATGATTACTGGAAGATCAGAATGAGGAAGAATCTCACATCAGTCCACTACAAGATGTGGTCTGTAATCACAGAAGGTCCAATCACCATCATGACAGTCAACACTGCAAATGGTGATCCAGAAGTCCCAGTTGGAGAACTAGTTCCCAAGCCCATGAAGGATCTCACACCAGAAGAGATGAAGCAATCAAATCTTGATAGCATTGCTCAAGATTACATAATGCAAACTCTTCCAAATGAGTACATTGCAAAGGTAATCCACTGTGAATCAGCCAGAGAGATGTGGGAAGCATTGGCACTTCTCTGTGAAGGAACTGAGCTGATCAAGGAATCCAAGTTGTCTACAGCAGTCAAGAAGTTCGAACACTTCAAGATGCAACCAGAAGAGTCTATTGATCAGCTAGACAATAGATTTACCAAGATCATCAATGAGATAGAATCTCTGGGCAAGAAATATACAAATAGAGAGAAAAATCTAAAGATTTTAGACTCTCTAACCAAGAAATGGAGACTCAAGAAGACCATCATCAAGGATACTCAAGATATCAAGAAATGGTCTGCTCAAACTCTATTTCAGAACCTAAAAGCTCATGAATATGATCTGGAAAGAGAAGAAAACTCAGGAAGTGATGAGTCAACTGCAACCCCATCTACCTCCAAGACTGTAGCCTTCAAGGCAGCCAATACAAAAGCTGCAAGTACCTCATCTGGCAAGACCTCTCTGAAAACAGAAGACTGTGAAGGATCAGACATGAGTCTGAAGGAACAAATGGCTCTTATGATCAAGAGATTCGAAAGGATGAACACTCTCAACAGCAAATATAGAAAATTCTATAGAAACTACAAAGATAGAAGAGCAAGTTCACCCTCCAGAGGTTCCAGAGAAAGAACACCAGAAAGACATCCTAGAAAGGATGTGGAGTCATCTGACAGCCGAGGATCTAGAAGAAGAGATGCCACTCCTCCAAGGAAAGGCAACTCAAGTCAGAAATCTGGATCATGCTTTAATTGTCGCAAACCAGGACACTATGTCTATGAATGCCCTGAGCTGGATTTGGATGACAAAGAAGAAAGAAGGCCAAGAAGAACTTCAGACAAGAAAGCTATGGTAACTGAAGAATCTGAATATCAAAGTGATGAACTCCCTACATCACCAGACAGTCAAATCTTCTCAGATAATTCAGATGACCTAGCTATGATGGCCATAGGTGAAAATGAGGTAAACTCCTATACTACTACTTTCCATTCACCTATTTTTTCACAATCAGATGAGATAAACTCATCTGAAGGCGAATCAGAAGACACCTATTATCAATCTTTAAGAAAGGTAAAAGGTGATCTGGATATTGCCACTAGAGCTTTTATAGAAGTGGAAGAGGAGAACAATGATCTAAGGAAAGAAATTACTAAGTTGAAAAAGACTAAGTTTGATAACACCCCTGAGTTGGTCACAATGAATGAAAGATTGACCAGAGAAGTGGAGCTTCTTAAGGAAGAAAATACCACAATAACTCAGTTGTATGAGGGGATGTTACAAACTCAAGCTTTAGAAACTAAGGAACTTCGTTCACTACAATCCAAGTTCGATGACCTCTTCCAAGCACACAAGCTCTTAGAAAAGGAGAAGGAATGCCTAAATCAAAAGATATCAGAGTTCAATAAAGCTTCTACTACTATTGAAAGTATCTCTGAGTATTATAGATCAAATGGCAATAAGATGGGTTTTGGCTATGAACTTAATCCATCTACATTCTCTCCAGCTGGGGGTAGTACACCTAACAAGTGCACTACTCAGACACATGAAAAGGGTGAGTGTTCTAAACACAATGAACCTAATATGAACCAAAAGGCATCTGTACCAGCTAAGGCTAACTATTCCAACACCAAACATGGTAAAAGAAAAGTTAACCCCAAGCCTGTACAGAGGAACAACAAACAGCCTAGACCATCTCGCTTGAGACAGTCTCAGCTGTATGCTGCTCCAGCCAAGAAGAAGAAGTCTTCTTCAAACAAATCTGTTCTCTTTGCACCCCATATCTCTTATGATATTGTGAGAACAGAGGAGTATGGTCCATATAATCGTGTGCATCGACCAACTAATGCACCCAGGCCGAATATAACTAGTCAAAAGATCATGTATGTACACTCCTATAAAGGGAAACCATTTGACTATTACTTAGCTGACACTAAGAACAAATCAGATCAGTCCAAGGTGCTGACTGGTAAGATTTGGTTCTGTGATGCTCGAGGGAAACAACTCAAGTGTTCAAGGTTGTTCAAACGACCAATGTATATGTGGGTTCCCAAGGGTAGTACTAACACCCAAGGACCCAAAACAAAATGGGTACCTAAGACTTAACCTTTCTTGCAGGAAAGGAGGGACCTATACAGAAGAGGAGGTCTAGCAAGAGAAACTTGGTACATAGATAGTGGATGCTCAACTCACATGACAGGAACCAAAGCCCTGCTGACCAACTACATAGAGAAGAAAGCTCCAAAAGTCTTCTTTAGTGATAACGCGCATGGTAACACAAAAGGATATGGCACCCTGAAAAATGGTGACATTGAGGTACATGATATATCATATGTAGAAGGTCTTAAGTTTAATTTATTATCTGTTTCTCATTTCTGTGACACTGGTTATTCAGTTAAATTCTCTAAGGATGAGTGTCTCATAAGTGATAAAAGAACAAAACAAAACCTTCTAACAGGATCTAGAAAGGGAAGTATGTATCTTGCAAATTGGAACAGCTGTCCTAAGGATACATGTCTGCTTGTGAAAAGCCCTAAAGATGTCAGCTGGCTATGGCACAAACGCCTTAGTCATCTGAACTTTAAGACTATGAACAAGCTAGCAAGGGAATCCTTAGTTGATGGTCTGCCTAATGAACTCTACTGTAAAGATCAGGTATGTGATGCATGTCAACAAGGAAAGCAAACAAAGGTCTCCTTCAAGACCAAGAAGACAGCATCAACCAGCAGAGTTCTTGAATTGCTTCACATGGATCTCTTTGGACCTATCACTCCAACCACTCTAACTGGGAGGAAGTACACTCTTATTGTTGTAGATGACTATTCCAAGTTTACTTGGGTTATCTTCTTATACAAGAAGAGTGAAACACAGAAGAAGCTCCCTGAACTATTGAAGAGGATCCAAGTAGAGAAAGGAGAACCAATTGTG
This sequence comes from Galeopsis tetrahit, assembly GCA_963675135.1. NCBI lineage: Eukaryota > Viridiplantae > Streptophyta > Magnoliopsida > Lamiales > Lamiaceae > Galeopsis > Galeopsis tetrahit. The sequence continues at coordinate 53,307,868 of OY776123.1, forward strand.
AAAATTAGAAGTGACAAAGGCACTGAATTCATTAACTCTTATATTATTGCCTATTGTACTTCTAATGGTATTCAGCATGAGACAAGCGCAACAAGAACACCACAACAGAATGGTGTAGCTGAAAGAAGAGTCAGAACACTCAAAGAAGCTGCAAGAACACTCTTTGCTGAGTTCTCCACTCCTAAGAAGCTATGGGCAGAAGCCATCAACACAGCTTGCCACACTCAAAACAGGTCAGTGTTTCATTCACAACAATGGGAAGAGTAAGTTGGATGCTTTTGATGCCAAAGCAGATGAGGGGATATTCTTAGGATACTCCTCTACTGGGAAAGCATTTAGAGTACTCAACAAACGAACCCTTCTTGTGGAAGAAACACCTCATGTTGTTTTTGATGAATCCTGTGAAAAGAAACTCAGCTGCAGATCAGATGAGACATCTAATGATCAAGCCCAAACCAGATGAGTTCGTTGAAGTAAATGAACCTTTTCCTGAAGAACCAGAGGAGGATAAGCCTCATAGACCTGTCACTAGATCTCAAACTCAAGCAGGGCAAGCTGACCAGAATCAAGATGCACCAATCCCAAATGTCAGGGGGAATGATCTCTTTGACACACAGGATACAGATGATGATCGACCAAATCAAGTCAACCCTCCTGATGGCACTAGATCAGATGAGAATCCAAGCTCATCCAATGCAGATACTCCTGCGAGGCATACATGGAGAAACAATCATCCATCAAACCTCATCCTAGGAGGAGCAGACTCAGGTGTCAAGACCAGAAGACAACTGAATCAGAACTCACAATCATCTATGTTCTGCTGGTGTGCCTTCCTATCCAACATTGAACCAGCTGACATAGAAGAAGCAATGACAGATAGCAACTGGATCACTGCTATGCAAGAAGAACTAAACCAATTCGAAAGAAATGAAGTCTGGGAATTGGTAGATCGTCCTGAAAACCACAATGTAGTAGGAACAAAGTGGGTATTCAAGAACAAGAAGGACGAAAATGATGTGATAACAAGAAATAAGGCAAGGCTAGTTGCAAAAGGATATTCACAATCTGAAGGGATTGACAATGATGAAACTTTTGCTCCAGTAGCCAGATTTGAAGCCATTCGACTGTTTCTAGCTTATGCATCATATATGGGCTTCAAGGTATATCAAATGGATGTCAAGAGTGCCTTTCTAAATGGTATTCTGGTAGAAGAAGTATATGTAGAGCAGCCTCCAGGATTTGAAAAAGGTGATCAAGTATATCGACTGAAGAAGGCTCTCTATGGTCTAAAACAAGCCCCTAGAGCTTGGTATGACACATTGTCACAATTCCTACTTGACAATGGATATACTAAAGGCAAAGTTGATAGAACTCTTTTCAGAATACAAGAAGGAGAAGACATTCTAATGGTGCAAATATATGTAGATGATATTATATTTGGATCACCCAATCAAGAGATGTGCAAGAAGTTCTCTAAACTTATGCAAGGAAAGTTTGAAATGAGCATGATGGGCGAGATGAATTATTTCCTAGGACTTCAAGTCAAGCAGAGTCCAGAAGGGATCTTCATCAACCAGTCCAAGTATACCAAGAGCCTATTAGAAAGATTCAAAGCTCTACAAAGCAAGACTGCAAGGATTCCAATGATGACATCTTTTAAAATGGAACCAGATGAGTCTGGTAAGGCAGTTGATCAAGCTGAATATAGAGCACTGATTGGATCTCTACTATACCTTACAGCTAGCAGACCAGACATAACATTTGTTGTAGGAGTATGTGCTAGGTTTCAAGCAAACCCAAAGCAAAGTCATCTAGAAGCAGCAAGGAAGATTCTCAAGTACCTAAAAGGAACAGTCAACCTAGGACTATGGTACCCTGCTGATGACAATCTAGAATTGAGTGGCTATTCTGACTTAGACTATGGAGGATGTAGAATTGATAGGAAATCCACATCTGGAACCTGTCAATTTCTAGGCAACAAGCTGATATCATGGTTCTCTAAGAAGCAAACCTCAGTTGCAACCTCCACCACTGAAGCAGAATACATGGCAGCTGGTAGTTGTTGTAGTCAGCTGCTCTGGCTAGTTCAACAACTCAAGGATTACAATGTAGAGGCAAGAGAAGTCCCTATCTATTGTGATAGCTGCAGTGCCATTGCCATTACTCAAAATCCAGTCCTCCACACAAGGTGCAAGCATGTCGACATTCGACACCACTTCATAAGAGACCACCTTGAAAAGAAGGACATCAAGATGGAGAAAATTCACACAGATATCTAAAGAGCAGACATCTTGACTAAGCCCCTAGCTGAAGAAAGGTTCAAGACCCTATGCTACAGCTTAGGACTCCTGGACCCAAGCACATGAAGAAGGAAAGATCAGCTGAAAACCTCAGCTGATCCAAGTGCAGCAGACTAGGAGAATCAGATGAGGTGAATAGACACCCTCATCTTCAGGTAAGTTCTTTCCCAATGAAGACAAATAAAGCTGAGGGAAAACTTAGAGTAATCTAATCAAGGGGGAATCAATGATACCTTAAGAATCCTTGATGAAATACTCTAAAATCTGCATTGCATATCATATATACATATATACAGCAGACTTGAACAAAGTTAATTGATTTCTTTACTCTAAGGAATGTATAACTATGTATATTAATAAACTATTCTTCATAAAATACTTTATTCATATACATATATACAGTATACTATTGAGTTATACTTGGTTGGATTAATACACCATCCTCACCGACTCAACAGTATGCATGCACTGTACGGATTTCAAATAACTCTTGCTCAAAATTTATAGTCTCTGCATTCCATAAGATAAAGTCTGAATATCTTTAAATGTGAACCCTTAGATCAAAAATCTCATTGTTGATCTTAAGAAGTAACTTTTCAGAAATTCAGACCTATCAACTCTATAGTTTTGTCATCTTTCACTCCACTACCTCATTTCTACCCCTATAAAAGGAGGAAGTTATGAGAACACCTAAGAACACAAATCACTAACTATTATTCTCTGTTTCAGGAATGGAGACAATCGAAAGAAGAAATGGAATGGAGATCATCCTTCAACCAAGGTCTTGGGTGAAGGAGATGAAGCTTTGTCCAGAAGATGAAGATGATGCAGATCAGCACACTTGGCTCACTCAACATGAGTATGCCTATGAAAACTAGAGGAAAGAGAGACGTCCTTATTGAAAACAAGAGGAAAGAGAGATGGAGAAGACAAAGTAGCAAGCAAGCAGAGCTTCTTCTCCAGGGGGAAGTTCTACATGGAGAGCTGGCTATCAAAAGCTACTGTGTCTAAACAGAACATGAAGGCTAATTCCATGGCCCTCTCTTCGACTCCATTGAAGCCTCTTCCAATCTTCCTTTCTCTTTAAGAGAAGCGAAGAAATTCAAAAAGGACACTTCAGTTGCTACAACCCATCTGATGATGAGGAACATCAGATGGTAAGGGCAATCTGAACCAGTGGGATATCATCCAGGCTAATCAACATATTGATTTGATGGTCCTACATGGTTCAGAAATAGAGCTGGAAGATCCATCAAACCAGGTTGGATCACCACTAACAATAAAGCTGGAAGATCCATCATCCAGGTTGGATCATCACAGCAGCACTGAAGGATCCATCAAGCCAGGTTGGACCTTCAAAGCACAAAAGATTTACTCAGCAAATCTCAATCCTCCACTCAGCTGATCAGAAGACCAACTCAGCTGACCAGAAGACTTTCAAGGAAAATCACCAGACCTCTTGAAGAAATCAGAAGACTTCACTCTGCTGATCAGATCACTTGATTTTAGAGTTTAATGACTATCTTTGATCATGTAATTCATTCTAGATTTATTCCTGAATGTAATTAAATAAATTGGCCTATATAAGGAATGAAATTCACTTATAAAAAACGGTCTTGATGATCAATTCTTGCCACAAAATTAGTCACAATGGCTATTTTTGGTAATGATGTCATTAATACTCAATTACCAAATTGCCAGCAAATCAATTGTTGCCACATGGCAAATTCAGCCGGCAAATTTAAAGAAAGGCCCGAAATCAAAGAAGGAAAATCTTGGGCTCTACTCCACAATTAAACCCAAATCTGACCGTTAGATCAAGAATTGGTGGAGTACATATACACACCCTTAAACCTCTTCCAAACCCTTTCGCTCACATTACTCAATTGCTCCCAATACTCTCTCGTTCTGCAAATTTCTTTCAAGCTCTCAAAACCTAACACTCAAACTCTACTATGGCAATCATTGAAATTTACGACGAGAAGACCAAGAGCATTGGCACCTTGGATGCTGCAAAGTGGTCCAAGGAAGGGAAGATGTTCACAGAGAATGCTCTGTTTTTCAAGGGCAAACACAAAGAAGAAAACAAGGAGATCCTTCTTCGCTGCATCAACCTCAACCTACGAGATTTTCTGGAAGCAGCACCCACCAATGTTTATGAACAAGACGTGCTGACTTTCTATGCAAACGCTGTGATGAAGGGATCTTATGTAGAAAGTGTCATGGGTGGACACAAGGTCAAGGTAACAAGGGAAATCCTTCAGGAATTGTTTGGTTTGTCAAGGGGGAAGATCAATATCTCCAACTATATTATGGGTAAGGAGAAAGAATACATGGAGATGTTCACTGATGGAAGAATCAAGGCTATTGATGCCTCCGGACTCAAGAAATCCCAACTAGAACCTAAGTTTCAAACCCTGATGGATATAGCAGGCAAGATGCTGCTAGGTAACACATTCAGTCATGATGCTGTTACTACTCTAAAGGTTAGAGTTATGGCTGCAATCTGGGATCAGATTGATGGAGACTGGCAAGGATTATTCTTGGATAGAATCGCCCTTGAAGCCAAGAAGGTAACTTTGGACCTTCAATCAAGAGAATGGAAGGTGACATCAACAGTCAGCTTTGTCAATAAGCTGAGCATCATCCTTCCAGAAGTGCTCCCAAGGAAATACAAGATGGGACCTCATAAGACCTTCCACATCTCCAAATATTACTTAAGGAAGGAAGCTCTTGCTGAGGCAGCAAGGTTGAAAAAAGAGAGGAGGAAGTTGTTAGCTGAAGCATCTTCCAAAGATGTTGTTGAAGAGGCAGAAGAGTCTGCTCATGACTCTGCTGCTGAAGAGGAAGAGGAGCCCTCCAAAGAAGAGGCTCAAAAGAAGACTGCTGAGGATGATGATGACAATCAAACCTTAGCACAAAGAAGATATCTGATCAGATCAGGGCTCATCTCCCCATCTGATTCAGATGCCACTCCCACTGCCTCTCCTTTGAAAAAGGCAGGTACTTCTAATCCTTCTCTCACTTTCACACCTTCTAAACTATCAAAGGGTCAGAAGAGAAAGAAAAACACTTCTTCTTTCACCAAGAAAGCCAAGAAATCCAGGCTCCCTACTCCAATGAGCATAGCCCCTATTTCATCCTTCAACCCTTCTGATGAGTCCAACCCATTTGAACCTCCAAACACTGATACCCAAATCCCTGCTGATACTCACACAACAGAGGAAAATACCCCAGCTACCCAATTCCCTATCCTCTCTGACCCATCTGCTCCAGAAGACATGGCACCAGCAGACATGGATCAAGCTGGCCCTTCTCAACCTCAGTTCAGAATGGTGCACTACCCTATGTGCACAAAAGAGAAGATAATGAGGATGAAGATAGCCAATCTGCTCAAATCTACTACACCTGGAGTTGATGAGGATTCGATCCAGTTTGAACAAGTGCTTAGGATTTGCACTTGGATTGAGCTCAGAAGAGATGATGTGGATGACCTTCTTGAGGTCATGGAAGGAATGGGAGGAAAGGAAAACTTCCTCGCCTGGGAGATGGAGCAAAAGGAAGTTGCACAAGTTCGATCTTTTGCTCAACTGCTATCAGACGAGGCACTGACTGCAGTTTGCAACCGGATTCTAGGAATCCCCACAGTTGATGTCTCTGTCCTAGAAGGCTCATCGGATAAGCAGACAGCTGAAAAGACATTGGTAGATGACTCAGCTGCACCTACCTTGGCAAAAGACTCGGCTGCACCAGCCTTAGTGGGAGACCCAGTTGCAACTACCCCTGCAGACGACTCAGCTGCCCCTGCAGAAGACTCAGTTGCACCAGCTAATAAAGAAGTAGTCAGAGTACCAGCTCACTTCAAGCCTTCAGAAGATCTGACTCACTTCATTGATCAATCAGAGGATGCAGGCAGACGAATCATGACCCATCTGACTAAGGCCACTACCTGCTACCTCAATGAGGAGTACCTATCAGCCGAAGAAAGAGGCAAAGCAGTAATTGTTCATCCAAAGCCTCAAGGTACAACCTCTACTTCTACCCCATCTGTTGATCAAACAGTAGACATCTGCTCCCAGGTCAAAGCTGCATTAGATTTGCACTTTGAGAAAGGCCTAGGCCTGCAGCTAGGAAGGGATGTTGAGAAAGCTGCAAGGGAACAGAAGACTCGTCTCCGTGATCAGATTCTTGACGTTGAAGACAAGTTTGGTGAAGCACTTCATCAGCAGATAGGAGAATACTTGAGTACCTATCAGAAGTTGTCAGCTGACACCTCCAAAAGGTTTGCTGATCTTTACACTGATGAGATGCACCGCATGGAGACCACCTACAAGTCAAGAATTGACGAAGCTGAAGCAAGAGCCACTGAAGGTCAAGCCCTTCTTAAGGCAGCTGCGGAGGAGAATGAGAAACTGCAGACTCAGCTGAAGGAGACAGCAGCCAAGTTGGAAGCACTTACAGAAAAGCTCGAAGCTGCCTCCTCCACCAATTCTCTATCTCATGTCATGGAGCACAGTATCTCCCATATTACTGCTGTCAACAAGGTCAATGCCATGGCACTGAAACAAACTCTGAAAGTGGAAATCATGAATGCCATGAAGCCTTTTGCGGCTGCACTTGCTGAAGCCAAAAAGGGGGAAGATGTGTTGATAAGAGCTCTTGAGAAATCAGCTGCACAACAAGCTGTAATGGTAGTATCTCAAGATGAGCTGAATGAGACCTTGAATGGTTTAAAGAGCAAAATCAAGAACAGGCAAGAAAAAGGCAAGGGCAAAGAAAGTGCTCAAGAAGGCACCCAAGCTCTCACTCAAGCTCCTGCCAAGTCTCTTCAGATCACTGATTCTGAAGAACAAGTTCATGAGAAGAGAATGACAAGGAAAAGGAAGGCAGATGAGCAAGCTCAGTCAGCTCAGTCCAGCAAGAAATCAGCTCCAGCAGAGCCTACTGCAGAAGAGAAAGAGGCTCTAGAGTTGAAGAAAAAGAAGTTGCTTGAAGCTCAAGAGCTTAAGCAAAAGAAGCTGAATGATGCGAAGGTAGTCAAAGCCAAATTTGAAAGAAGAATTGCCAAACTCAGGAAAGCAATGAAGGAAAAAGCTAAAGAAGACAATGTCCTGGTGTTTGATAGCAATTATGTGGACTACTTAGCCCTTCAAGATGAGCTACCAAGATGGTATCCCCTAAAGAAGAAGTGGCAAATTCAACACCACATAGTAAGGAAATTTGGCCCTCTCCCAACTTATGAAGATGAATTCTTCCAGTTCAATCAGTTCATGAACATTGAAGATCCAGTGTTCTGGGAAGAAATTGTCAAGACAGCCAAAGGACTTGACAACTGCAGAATCCTAACTCCTGAAGAACCCAAATGGGATGCACCCCTTCTGAATTCAGGAAGAGCTAACATGATAGAAATCAAAAGGATTCTGTACAAGATCTATGAAGAGGAGAATGTTACAGATGTGCAGCACATGGAAGAAGTTCGAGCTCGTCTGTACCTTGCCTACCGCATTTGAAGATCAGAAGACCTGATGAAGACTACCCTAGAAGTTTAAAGAAACTATTACTTGTAATCTGTAAAAGTTCTATCTATATTCAAGTTCTAGTTCTTTTTGCTTACAAGACAAACTCTCATTGTCTTCATTAGATACTTCAAGTCTTAGCATGTTATAAACTCTTATCTTAATTCATTAAGAGCACTTATCAAGAATAGTTTTGGCTTCATCAAAAAGGGGGAAATTGTTGGGATATAAATTCACCCTAAGCCCCACTTGATGATAGAATAGTTTTGATGGCCAAAACACTTAGAGTTTATAAATGTAATAGGATCAGCTGACTTGTATAGAACAGCTTAGACTAGTCTTGTGTGATCAACTGTATTGATATCAGCTGATCAGCACAGTCCTGGCTTACATGCCTATCCTCAAGATGAGAAGAGTAGAAGACATGAAGACTAGAAGATCCTTGAAGACCAGATAAGTTAAGGTGCTTGTATACCTACTTATCTGATGGAGTCCCAGATTGAAGATGGCCTAAAAGCAGTACAAAGAATTTCCAGATCAGAAGAGTGTTACTCTACTGATATCAGAAGACAGAAGACCTAAGGCCAGAAGAGTAGTCAGAAGAATAGTAGTTCAGATCAGAAGACTATGTGCTCTTCCAGGACTCGGCTGATTCCTAAGTCATCTTGCAATTCAAACGAAGACCTACCTTATTTAGAAGATTGACATGATCCCAGGATTGAAGCAATCAAGCGGCTGGAATCAAGGAATCAAGCTATTATGGAAAGATTGCTCAAACGGCTAGTCAACTCCAACGGCTAGTTGCAACCAATCTCCATTATAAATACAAGATGATGAGAAATCACAAAAAGAGTAAGGTCACAAGAGAGAATTCAACAAGCCAAGCAAGCAATCAAAGCTAAAGCCATACTGTTCTAAGAATTCTCAAAAGAGCCAGAAACCATTAGATTATCTATAGCTCTTAAGTGATTTCTATCCAACCCTTAAGAACCTGAAACCTGTTCATATTGTATATCAATTGTTTTAGGCACAGTGGTTAAGCAAATTATAAGCTTGAACCATTAGTTGGATACACTTCAAAAACCCCAAACCCTCACCGAAAGGTTAAAGTTTTTGAACCCCTCAAAGTGCAAGTGCTTACAATCACTTGTGGAGACCGTAGCTGTTAGGACGGCTCAGATCTCAAAGTCCTAACCTTGGGACTATAAAGGTCAAGACCCTTGTAATTTGTGGTAAATTAAAGGGATTAAACATCACGTGTGGACGTGAGAGTGGACGTAGGAACGTATATCCGAACCACTATAAATTACTGTGTTATTTACTTTCTGCACTTTACATTTCTGTCTTTACATACATTATTATATAGTGCATACTGTGATTTCAACATTTTTCAAAACAAGGCCATAACTTTCAAACCAGCATCAGCTGAGTATTTTCATTAAGCAAAACAAGTTGAACACTTTCATAAGAACTATAAGAACGAGTCTAAACCAGGCCTACCATAATTCCGCATATAACCTCCTCAGTCAGATCACTATAGTCATCTGGACCAGCAGACTTGCAGTCCAGTTGACATAGCAATCAGAAGAGGTTCTCAACTCTGTTTGAAAAAGTTTTAAAGTCTATTCACCCCTCCCCTCTAGACTTTAATCCCATTCACTACTCGTTCAGGGACCAACAAGAGCCATTTGTTCTTTTAGACTCATGTCTGATCCTTCTAAGCCATCTGTATTCAAATGGGTCTTGCCAGATGAGGTGCTAGCAGCTTTTGTGCTCGTAGCTGCCTTGAAGGCTACAGTCTTGGAGGTAGATGGAGTTGTTGTTGGCTCATCATTTTCTGAATTTTCTTCTCTTTCAAGATCATACTCATGGGCTTTGAGGTTTTGGAACAGAGTTTGAGCTGACCATTTCTTGATATCTTGAGTATCTTTGATGGTGGTCTTCTTGAGTTTCCACTTCTTGGTTAGAGAGACCAAGATCTTCAGATTTTTCTCTCTATTTGTATATTTCTTCCCTAGAGATTTGATCTCATTGATAATCTTGGTAAACCTATTGTCCAACTGATCAATGGACTCTTCTGGTTGCATCTTGAAGTGTTCAAACTTCTTGACTGTTGTTGATAGTTTGCTTTCCTTGATTAGTTATGTTCCTTCACAGAGAAGTGCCAGGGCATCCCACATTTCCTTAGTTGTTTCACAGTTGAGCACTTTTGCAATGTACTCATTGGGGAGAGTTTGCATGATGTAATCTAGAGCAATGCTGTCATGGGCTTGGGGGCGAGTTCTCCAACTGGGATTTCTGGATCGCCATTTGCTGTGTTGACCGTCATGAATGTGATTGGGCCTTCAGTGATCACGGACCACATTTTGTAGTGAACTGAGGTGAGATTCTTTCTCATCCTTGTCTTCCAATAATCATAGTCTTCCACTGAAAACTTAGGCAACTTACGCATGTTCGCACTCATGCTGTATGAGTTTTCAAAAACAAGTTTTTCTGATAATCTAGAGATAGTAGTCCGTTAGAACCACTGCTCTGATACCACTTGTTGGTCCCTGAATGAGTAGTGAATGGGATTAAAGTCTAGAGGGGAGGGGTGAATAGACTTTAAAACTTTTTCAATCAAAGAGTTGGAAACCTCTTCTGATATCTATGTCAGCTGGACTACAAGTCTGCTGGTCCAGATGACTATAGTTATCTGATAGAGAGGTTTGTATGCGGAAATGAGTAGGCCTGTTTATTTAGACTCGTTCGAGTGTTCTTTTGAAATAACCAATTACTTATATTGTGAAAGACTCAGCTGATGCTGGTTTGAAAGATATGGCCTTAGTTAAAGATATTTAAAATCACAGTATGCACTATATAAAAATGTGAACAAATCGAAAAGTAAAGTGCAGTAAGTAAATAACACCAGAGTTTTATAGTGGTTCGGATATACGTTCCTACGTCCACTCTCACGTCCTAAAGTGATGTTTAATCCCTTTAATTTCCCGAAAATTACAAGGGCTTGATCTTTATAGTCCCAAGGATAGGACTTTGAGATCTGAGCAGTTCCAAACTGCTGCGGTCTCCACAAGTGATTGTGAGCACTTGCACTCTTACAGGGGTTCAAAAACTTAACCTTATGGTGGGGGTTTTGAGGTTTTTTAATGTATCCAACTAATGGTTCAAGCTTATAAATCGCTTAACCACTATGCCTAAATCAATGGATATACAATATGAGTAGGATTCAGGTTCTTTGGTTGGATGGGAAATAACTTAAGAGCTAGAAGGATGTTCTAATGCTTTTCTAGGCTCTTGAGAATTCTTGACAAAATATTGCTTTTGGCTTGCTTGCTTGATTAGCTTTTTGAATTCTTGTGTTGTATTTCTGTTTTTGTTATTCCTCATCCTCTTGTATTTATAGGGAGGACTGCTGCAACTAGCCGTTGGAGTTGACTAGCCGTTTGGCAATCTTTCCATGTTTGGTTGATTCCTTGATTCCAGCCGCTTGATTGCTTCAAATCTGGGATCGTGTCAATCTTTTAAGTATGGTAAGTCTTCGTTTGAATTGCAAGATGACTTTGGAATCAGCCGAGTCCTTGACGAGCTACTAGTCTTCTGATCTTCATTCCTAGTCTTCTGGTTAACTCGTCTGGCCTGATGTCTTCTGTCTTCTGATATCAGATGAGTATCACTCTTCTGATCTAGAAAATGCTTGTGCTGACTTAGGCCATCTTCGACTTGGACTCCATCAGCTAAGTAGGTATACAAGCACCTTACTTATCTGGTCTTCAAGGATCTTCTAGTCTTCATGCCTTCTACTCTTCATATCTTGAGGTTGTGCATGTAAGCAAATACTGTGCTGATCAGCTGAGATCTATACAACTGATCACACATGACTAGTCTAAGATGTTTTATACAAAAGTCAGCTGATCTTATTACATTTATAAACTCTAAGTGTTTTGGCCATCAAAACTATCCTAACATCAGATGGGGTTTAGGGTGAATTTATATCCCAACAATAAGCCGTATGATCCATAGGCTTTTAGGCCATATTCGAACTATTACAGACATACTGATCTTACTGAAAAAGGGATAGATCCAAGGAAAGGCTATCTCAAAAAAATAGATCCTAAGTCTGCTGATACTTCTGATAAGGTCAATAAAGTACTGTTCTGTGATAAGCATGGTAGAAAACTGAAGACGTCTCAATTATTCAAATCTTCAATGTTTATTTGGGTGCCTCTTACCACTAACCCCCAAGGACCCCAATAAAGAAAGGGTACCTAAATTATTAAGATCACTACTTGCAGGGTCGATTGGATCTATACAAGAAAGGTGGTTCAGTTAGAGAAACTTGATACATAGACAGTGGGTGTTCTCACCACATGTCTGGTACCAGGGCTCTTCTTTCTGACTATCATGAGCAAGAAGGACCCAAGGTGATCTTCGGTGACAGTTTCATGGCAATCACAAAAGTATTTGGATACATCAAGAATGGAGATGTAGAGATTCAAGATGTCTCCTATGTAGAAGGTTTGAAATACAATTTGTTATATGTCTCTCAATTCAAGATGTCTTTCTACTTGCAGAGTCTTAGAACTCTTGCACATGGATCTTCATGGTCCTATAAAACCCCCTACACTGAATGGTAGAAGGTACACTTTAGTTGTGGTAGATGATTATTCAAAGTTCACTTGGGTAATCTTCTTACACAAAAAGAGTGATACACAAACCCAACTACCAGGTCTGTTGAAGAGGTTGCAAGTAGAAAAAGGTCAGCCCATTGTCAAGATAAGAAGTGACAAGGGGACTGAATTTATAAACTCTTACATTAAATAATATTGTTCTAAATCTGGAATTCAGCATTTGACGAGTGCAGCTAGAACACCCCAACAAAATGGTGTAGCTGAGAGAAGAAACAGAACACTTAAGGAAGTGTTGGGATATGAATCCTAAGACAAGTCCTAAATGATGAAAAGAAAAGATGAGTTTTGATAAGCCAAAAGTAGACTTGAATAATTTCTAAGTGTTGACTGATCTAGTCTAGTTATGGAGTCGTCTTGAGCAGATAAGTAGAGTACATAAGTAAAGTTCACAAGTAAAGTTTCAAAAGATAAGTTCAAAAGAAAAGATAAGTGTTTAAAAGACAAGTACGATTTATAAGTACTTTGTGTATATGTATTTTAGGATTTATACTAAGCTATTCAAAGTTGTATAGAAGCTCATAGTTCTTTTTATATTCATGTATTCATTGTATAGATCTTAAGGTGACTAGGCTGATTTATAAAGCTTAAAGTAATGTAATAGTCTTGTTTAGATTAGGTGATAGGACTAGATTAGTTATATGCTGAAGTCTACTATTGAAGACCTGCGCAAGACAAGTCAAGTAAGAAGAAGACTCAGAATTTGTCTAATTGTCGAAACCAGACAAGACAGGTGCGCGACAAGACAAGAAGGAAGAAGTTAGTTATAAAAACGCGTGTGAAGATAAATGTTGAAGAGTTAGTTATGGAATAACTAATTAACTGAAGAAACGCGTGGTTGGATAAGAAGAAGAAGTTAGAAGTCAGTTTTCAAGAAGAGTTGGTTACACAACAGAATGTTCTTGAAATTAGAAGCATATAAATACCCCAAGGTATTTGACGGTTATGACTACTGAAGCATTGATATTCTACATTCAAGCAAAGCGAATTAACGAAGTATTCAAAGTGAAGAACTCTCAGAGTTGGAAATTCAGAAAGTGAAGCCAGAAGACAAGTGAAGAAATCAAGAAGGCTACTACTGAATATAGAGAAGTTTTTCTATTACTGTTCAAGTTGCTAGTTAGATCGAAGAGGCACTTGGTAGTGTTTTCGAAAAGATCAAAGTCTTATTTCTTGGGACTCTAAGCCACAAGAACACATTACTCGATTGGAAGACTTAATAAGAATTTCACGACTGGAGTTGTGAGAGTGGATGTAGACAAGTTGTCGAACCACTATAAATCTCGTGTTTGATTTACTTAACTGTTTTATTTGTGTTTGATTGATTAACTGCTTAATTGATTGAATTGCATATAAGAACAAGACTAGTAGAGTGTTCATACAGAAGTTCGCGAATTAGTTGAGTATAAATTTGATTGGGCTCATTGTTAATCTGATTATTCCGCATTGTGTATTCTGATATATTGAAAGATTTTGAAAAGTCTATTCACCCCCCTCTAGACGTTTTCCTAGCTTACTCAATATTATCTAACTCAACTAGGGACCTACAAGTGGTGTCAGAGCAGTAGTTTACGAACTGCTGTTTCTTGATAACCTACTTAAGACTTGGGTAAAGTCTTGGTTCTTGATCGTATTTGCTCTTACGTGTTCTTGATTGATATTCTTGATCACTATTCTGAATACATTTGTTTCTTTGATCCTAAACTGCTCATTAATAATCTTCTTAGAATCATGTCTCTCGAAATAAGCACTAACAAACTACCGAAGTTCCAGGTACAAGATTACGACTACTGGAAGTTGAGGATGGAGGCGATATTCAGCTCCACTCACGACTTGATGATTTCTGTCGTCACCGAAGGACCAATCGTGACGATGATCCCTAACACTGCTGCTTTGGACAAGGACAAACCCGTTGGAGTTCTTGTTCGCAAACCCAGGTCAGAGCTAACATCTGAAGAGATGAGGCAGAATAACCTGGACAGCTTGGCCAAGAATTACATTTTACATACCCTTCCTAATGAGTATCTTGGGAAAGTATTAAAATGTAAGACTGCTAAGGAAATGTGGGACCGTCTTGCTATTATTTGTGAAGGGACTTCCCTAATCAAAGAAAGTAAGCTGTCTACTGCTGTTCAGAGATTCGAATCATTCAAGATGAAAACTGGTGAAATAATTGACCAGTTGGATACTCGCTTTACAAAAATTATGAATGACTTGGAGGTTCTTGGTAAATCTTATACTGCACGTGAAATAAATTTGAGAATTATTAAGAGTCTTGATGCTAGATGGAAAATGGTGAAAATGCTAGTTAAGAATACTCAGGATATAGACGTGTGGACTGCTGAGACGATGTTTCAAACTCTGAAGGCTCATGAGTTTGATCTAGATGAAGATGAACCTATTCGCAGTAGTGATAGAGAGAATGCTGTGTCGAAAAATGTTGCCTTTAAGTCTAATTCGTCTAAGTGCTCTAGAGTAGGCAAGTCTAAGTCTAAGACTAAGTCTGCTTCTGTCAAAGACGAGTTAGATGGAACTGATCTAAGTCTGAAAGATCAGGTGAACCTTATGGTTAGAAAGTTCGACAGGTTAAACAAGCGCTATGGTAGATATAAGAAGTTCTATAAAGACTATAGAGGGTTCGCTTCTAAGGACTCGTCTAAGACCAGACGAGACCGAAACTCGTCCGAAAGGAGAGACGAAGTCTCGAAAGGAAACAGACGAGATAGAGAGTCTGATGATAGGAAGATTAAGCGTTCTGATAGACGAGACAAGCGAAGGGATAACTCTCCTATTAAAAAGTCTACTAACGATCTTGTTTCTTATAACTGTGAGAAACCAGGTCACTACATTTACGAATGTCCGGACCTGAGCACTGATGATCGTGAAGAGCGCAAGGCTAGAAGGGAACGAAGATACAACCGGGGCAAGAAGGTTATGATGGCTAATGATGACTCTGAAACGGAATCAGACGAGTTACCATCGTCTTCGTCTAGCTACCCGTCTGGTCGTGATCATCATGAAGCTTTCATAGTAGATGATGGCCTATGCTGCATGGCTAAAATTGACCAAGAGGTATCATCTGCAACTTCGTTTCAATCATGTGATGAATCGGATTTTGATGAAAGTGATACAGCCGATAGTGGAGTAGAGAGTAGTCTTCATCACTCTACTAGTGTGAATGAAGAAGACCTCCTACTTGCTAATCAGGCATTCATTGAAGTCAGCGACGAGAACATCGCATTAAAACAAGAAATCATTGATCTTAAGGAAGCTCAGTCTAAAGTAGATCCTAATGTAACAGTCCTAAATGAACGCTTGACTGAAGAGTTAAAGTAACTCAAAGACAAGTGTGCATTGACAGACAGGTTATATCAAGACCTACTTAAGACACATGCGACTGAGAGAAATGAGTTCAATGTTTTAAAAAGAAAATACAAAAAGCTTGAAGAACGTAATAAGTTCTTGGAGACTGAGGTTGTCACTCTAGACCTTAGACTTACTGACCTTGTTAACTCTTCAAAAGTTAACATTCAACTGTCAGATAGGTATAGGGCTCCAGCTGACAAGACAAGGATAGGTGCTGATTCACCTAGCTCGTCTACTCAAGTCCTTAAGAACCCTACTACTTACTACTTTTATCTCAAGTTCTTTGGCTAATGATAAAGGAAAAGGACCAATGATATACGATATTGGAACACCATCTGAAGGCACTGTATCCAAGCAGACTCGAGTTAACACTCCGATTACCAAGGGAGGTAAAAAGAATGTTAACAACAAGCCTGTTCCGTTTAGAACTAGTCTACAAAGGACCACTAATCGTGGACGACCCAACCAGGTCAGATACGAGGATTGGTATCCTGAGGAGACGAGTTCTAGACAAGTACAGACTAGACGACAAGAGCCTAGACCTCCTTTCATAAGGCAGACTCAGCTCTACTCGTCTAGGCCTAGGAAGGTTGCTCCAAAATATCGTACACAACCTGTCCTATATCCTCCACCTTTGTCATATGATATCATAAGTGAGGAAAGACCTAAACATGTCTATAAACCGTATGGCCCCAATGCATATAAGCCCTATTCTGACTATCATAGACCAGTGCCTACTCAAGTAGAGGTTAAGTCAAAAGGCTACCTTAGACGAGTAGACCCGAAATCGAATGATAGGCCAGATAAGGACAACAGGGTTTTATTTTGTAACAAGTATGGGAGAAAACTTAAGAGATCAAACTTGTTCAGGACTCCTATGTATATATGGATTCCTTTGAACCCGACTAACCCCCCAGGACCCCAATAAACAAGAGGGTACCTAAATTATTGAATATCTTCATTGTAGGGTCAACTCGACTTGTATAAGAAGGGTGGCTCAGTAGGAGAAACTTGGTACATTGATAGTGGTTGTTCACACCACATAACAGGTACTAAGGCTCTTCTATCAAGTTACCACGAGCAAGAAGGACCCAAGGTGATATTCGGAGATAGCTCCACTGCTGTTACGAAAGGCTTTGGTTACATTCGAAATGGAGATGTAGAGATACAGGACGTATCCTACGTAGAAGGTTTGAAATATAATCTACTATCTGTTTCTCAATTCTGTGACCGTGGTTATAAAGTGCAGTTTAAAAGCCGAAAATGCGAGATCATAGACAAGAGGACTCACACTGTTCTACTCGTCGGCGTAAGACAAGGCAGTGTATACATTGTGAATTGGAATAGCTGTCCAAGGGATACTTGTCTTCTTAGTTAGAACCCTAAAGAGCTCGGTTGGCTTTGGCATAGACCCATTTTCCACATGAACTTTAAGGTAATTAATAAGATTGCAAGAGATTACCTAGTGGAAGGTTTACCCAACGAAGTTTATTACAAATCACATGTATGCAATGCTTGTAAGAAAGGTAAAAAGGTAAAAGGTTCCTTTAAATCAATTCCTACTCTCTCAACAAGTAGAGTTCTAGAACTACTACATATGGATCTTCATGGTCCAATAACTCCTCCAACCTTGAATGGTAGAAGGTACACACTTGTTGTTGTAGACGACTATTCTAAGTTCACTTGGGTAGTCTTCCTACACAAGAAGAGTGATACACAGACTCTTCTACCTGATCTGTTGAAGAAGTTACAAGTTGAGAAGAACCAGTCTGTTGTCAAGATTCGTAGTGACAAGGGTACTGAGTTCATTAATTGGTATATCAAATATTTTTGTGCTAAACGTGGTATCCAGCACCTTACTAGTGCAGCCAGGACACCACAACAGAACGGTGTAGACGAGAGAAGGAATAGAACTCTCAAGGAAGCCTGTAGAACCATGTTGGCCGAGTACAACACACCTCAAAAGTTTTGGGCTGAAGCAATCAATACTGCATGCCACTCTCAGAACAAAAGTGCGATCAACAGGGTACTAGGTAAGACACCTTACGAGGTTTGGAAAGGTAGAAAACCCAGAATTTAATATTTCCATATATTTGGTTGTAAGTGTTTCATCCATAACAATGGGAAAAGCAAGTTGAATGCATTCGATGCTAAAGCAGACGAGGGGATATTCTTAGGATACTCCTCGACTAGCAAAGCATTTAGGGTATTCAACTACTCGACTCTTTGTGTGGAAGAAACACCACATGTGGTTTTCGATGAATCTCGACAGGACTCGTCTGCCAATAAGATCAGTGAGAAGGTGATTGATCTATCGATCGAAACTGACAAAGAATCAGAAGTTTATGAATCTGTTCAAGCCTACAATCCATTTATGAAAACTCTCGAGTCTGATGACGACGAGAAGGTAAGTGCTCAAGGTAAGTCTACTAGACCAATTGATATGCCTGCTCTAGTTGACTCGTCTACTCCTGTTAAAACTGCTGATGCAAATGATGTTGAAATGCATGATGCTATACCTGAGGTAAATGATGATAGTATACCTGTTAAGTCTAGAAAAACATGGAAATCTGCGCATGATACTGAAAATATTATTGGTGACTCTACTATTGGTGTGAAGACTAGACGACAACTCTTTGAGTCACAAGAACAACCTAGTCCATCTATGTTTTGCTGGTGTTGTTTCCTCTCTTCTATCGAGCCTACTACCGTTAAAGAGGCATTGGCTGATAGTAATTGGATCATCGCTATGCAAGACGAGTTGAACCAGTTTGTTCGAAACGACTTCTGAGAACTTGTCGATAGGCCAAAACATCATAATGTAGTTGACACTCGATGGATTTTCAAAAATAAGAAAGATGAGAATGATGTAGTCGTTAGAAATAAGGCTAGACTAGTAGCCCAAGGCTATTCACAAGCTGAAGGCATAAACTATGATGAAACTTATGCTCCTGTTGCTAGACTAGAAGCCATTCGTTTGTTTCTTGCATATGCTGCTTACATGAAGTTTACTGTATATCAAATGGATGTTAAAAGTTAATTTCTTAACGGTATTCTTGCGGAAGAAGTGTATGTTGAACAACCCCCAAGTTTCGAAGTCAAAGGCAACCAGGTGTACAGATTGAAGAAAGCCTTATATGGACTAAAGCAAGCTCCAAGATCATGGTATGATACTCTCTCTCTCTCTTTCTATTAGAAAATAGTTTTACTAAGGGCAAGGTCGACAGTACCTTGTTCAGAAGACAAGAAGGGAAATACATTTTACTTGTCCAAATTTACGTAGATGATATCATTTTTGGTTCACCTAACAAAAAGTTGAGTGAAAGTTTTTCAACACTCATGCAAAGTAAGTTTGAGATGTCCATGATGGGTGAAATGAATTATTTTCTTGGTCTTCAAGTAAAACAGACCCCAGAAGGGATTTTCATAAATCAAGCAAAGTATACTAGAAATCTACTAGACAAGTATGGTATTAAGACATGCAAGTCTACTGGAGTACCTATGCTACCTACATACAGAATGGATCCAGACGAACATGGTAAGTGTACTGATCAAACATATTATCGTGGCCTTATTGGTTCATTACTGTACTTGACTGCTAGTAGACCTGATATTGCATTCTCTGTTGGCGTATGTGCTCGTTTTCAAGCTAATCCAAAAGAGAGTCACATGGAAACCACTAAACGGATACTGAAATATTTGAAAGGAACCATCAATCATGGTATATGGTATCCTTCAAATGATGATTTATCTCTAAGTGGCTACTCTGATTCTGATTTTGGTGGCTGTAGAATAGATAGGAAATCTACATCTGGTTATTGTCAATTCTTAGGCACAAAACTCATTTCATGGTTTTCGAAAAAGTAGACTAGTGTGGCTACCTCTACTACTGAAGCCGAGTACATGGCTGCTGGTAGCTGCTGTAGTCAACTACTTTGGCTCATGCAACAGCTTAGAGATTACAATATTTATGAATCAAATGTTCCAATTTTCTGTGATAGTAAAAGTGTTATTACCATTACACAAAATCCTGTATTACACACACGTTGTAAGCATGTTGATGTGAAACATCAATTCATACGTGATCATGTAGAAAAGAAGGATATTCGCATGGAAAAGATTCATACTGATTTTCAAAGAGCTGACATTTTCATAAAACCATTACCTGAGGCTCATTTTCGTGAATTATGCATTAGTCTAGGACTAATTGATCTAGACCCTACTTGCCTATAGCTATGTACTAACCAGGCAGGTACATCACAAGAGATAAGGAGACAAGATCACTAAAACAGAGCACTCGTCTACTTACTCAACAGACAGGTTTACAAGGTCAGACAAGATGACCAAACAACCCGATGAGGAAGCTGGTAAAGCTGAGGGTAATACTAAGGGAATAAACATTTAAGAGGGAATCCTTGATTTCTTAAATTTCCTTATGTTGACTCTTAAGTTTGTTAAAAGTCATCTTGTTCGAAACCTTGACCATTGCATTAGATTGATATTCATCTTAATTATTCTACTCTACTTGTACCTACTCTCATGCATCGCACAAGATAAAATAGGTACATGAAGTCGTTCGACATTCAGACAGACAAGCACAGTCGAAGGGAGAACTCGTCTGTTGCACATTAGTCTACTCGTCTGTTCTGAATAGACTCGAACAGACAAGATAAGTGCCTTCTTGATTCAATATATTCTAAGTGTTTAACAAGTGCGAATTAATGATATAAATGTAATTTGATAATGCGAAATTTGGAAAACCTAGAATTGGATTTATACACTCCCTTTAATGAGGTGTATACACCCAGTTCGCGCCTAAACTCTACTACGCTAGGTCAGATGAGTACACTCCTCTGTCCTAACCAATAGAATAGGCGAATTTCAAATTTTTACAATACCAAATCACGTAATATTCTCGATGAAAACAAGGAGATACTCATCAAGTGTTTCATGTGTGGATTAAAGCCATACTTGGAAGCTTTTCCAGAGGTTGTTTTGGAGGAAGAGGTGTTGGAGTTCTACGCAACTGCCACAAGAAGAGGCGACTCCATTGAGGCATTCATTGGTGGAAGTCGAGTGGAGATCACTCGTGAGTTTTTGTTCGAATCATTGAAACTACCTTCGGGTACTATTGATGTGGAGAACTATGGCCAGGGGCAAGAGTTAAGATACCTTAGTGTCTTTTGTGGCAAGAAGTTGAAATTAGGTCGTGATGGTAAAGTTCCGGCGGTGAAGAAGAAGGAGTTGCTGCCCAAATATCGAACTTTACTCGACATCACAAGCAAGATGTTGCTTGGTGTTACTGGAAGTTACGATTCCGTAACTCTTCAGAAGGTAAGAGTGATGGCCACAATCTACGATGGCATCACCGAAGGAAATTGGTACAAGTTATTCTTGGATCGATTGATGTATTTCCAAAGGAATGTCAGAGTTGACACTAATTCCAGAGAATGGATGGTTTCTGCAATCGTTAGCTTTGGGAACAAGCTAAGCATTTTGTTACCCGTCTTGCTGCCGAACAAGACGAGTTGGAGCAAAGGGAAACCATTTCATGCTTTGAAGAACTATCTGAAGAAGGAAGCTCTCGCTAAGCAAGCAGAGGAAAAGGGTTATTGAGCGAAAGCAAGTCCAGATTGATCCTTGAGATGCGATGATTGAAGCCGTCTCGTCTAGTGCTGAGGGAGACGAGTCGGAGGGTGAAGAATCTGAAGACTTGGCTGGTGCTGGTACTAGTGGTGCACTAGTTGAGTATGTGTCGGGTGAGGCAATGATTGAGCCAATTGATGATTGGGAGGAGACTCAATCAAACAAGGAGACAGAGAAAGAAGTTGAGGTGGGTGAAACGTATCGACTGGTAAGAGTCTAGTCCCTCACCAGACAAGTCGACTGAAAAGGTTAGTACTGCATCTCGTACTATTCCAATTCCTCTCAACCTCCCTGTTAAAACCAAGGCAAGATCACTTTGATCTCGTGCCAGTCCTGTACCCCGAACCTCTGTGTTGGCAGTGCAACCATTGAGAGCCAACATTACCCAAGACACTACTATATTCGATACAACTGATACTCCGACAGTTGTCGAACCAAACCTAGCCACATCAGAGCCTCCAGAAACCACCACTGTTGGGAATAAAATGAGAAGTGTTTTGATTTAATACCAAAACCCCCCTGAGACATGCCTAAGTCATTGTTGATTAGGTTCTAAGAATGTTAGAACATATAGCTTAAGGCTAGATGAGAAGCTGAAGTGTTAGGCAGCTCTTAGTTTGTTAGATACACAAAGTGAGGGCGAACATATGCTTTGAAGTCTATCAAGATCAAGTCCCCTCAAGGCTCAAATTGCAGAATGACTGCCAAGTCTGCTGAAAGACTAGTATGCTGATCAAGAGTGAATTGTGAGACAACCTATCTGAAGATCAATTAAGTGAAATAGATCTTGGAGATCATGTTCTTGCAACAAAATGTCAAGTTCAGAAGAGTTGTCCAGCAATGTTGTCTCAGCACAGCTAAACCAGAACAAGTCCTCTGAAGTTCAAGTCCAACTATGCTGAAGAGATCAAGACATCAATACACTAATATATTCAAAGAATCATGCATACAAAATATGCAAAGGGAAAGAGCCAAGTCATCTGAAAAGAGCAAGCCAACTATGCTGATAAGAAAAGTCTACTGATGGTGATAAGCAGAGTTGTCCAAGTGATAAGGAATGTTGTCCTTATCTTAGGACTCATCATCAGAAGCCATGTCCATGATTGATCAAGTGAATCTTGAAGTCAGACATTGGGAAAAGTGCTGCAGAATGAAGACAAAGTTGTTACAGCCGTTTATTTCCCAAATAAAGACATGTCACTATCAAGAATTTGTCTTCCAGTTTGAAGAAGCTCAAGGAAGACATTTATTGACATTTGGGGCTGCCTCTCCAACGGGAAAATCCTTCATTTGTCTATAAATACAGAAGTGTGAAGGCCATTTGAAGAATCTCAACCTTGACAAGAATATCCAACTATCCTACAAGCAAGAGTGCTTTCAAGCTTTCAAAGAGACTTTCTTAGTCTTCATACACTTCATCTAAGCTGAACCTTACTGTATATCCATACAAAGCTTAGAGAGATATTCTATCCTTTTACACCGATCTTCATTGTAAAGGATATCTCATCAGTTGGAACCTTACTTCAACCCTTACACCTTTAAAGTGAGAAAGTGAGAAGGTTGTAGTAGTAGAAGTGGTAGGAGCTGACTGTTGAGAGAATAACAGTCCAGTTCTGAGTTGAGAAGAGGGTACTAGTACTCTAGACATCCTAGGGATCAATTCACTAAGGAGTGGTGTTCTTGATCAAGTGCACCTTGGCACTATAAAACAAGTTAATTCCAAGAGTGAAGGAATTATCCTGTTAAATCAGGGAAAATGGATGTAGAAGCTTGAGTCTCTGAACCACTATAAACTCTTATGTTGATTTACTTTCAAGTACTTTCATACATTCAACACTGCACACAAAACTGATCTTTCAAATGACAAATTCTTAAAGACTGTGCAAAACATATTTGGACAAGTTCCCTGAAAACTGGATTGTGTGACTAAGGGATTTCAGAACTTTAAAGGAGTCTAAACTAAAGGGCCAACCACTAATTCCGCACTTATAACTAACTTAGATAGTCACTCAACTAAGTACTCAATAGCACTTAGTAGCTTGGTTATCTTCAAGAAGTTATACTCATCAGCAGAGTTGTCCAGGACAACCTTGCTGAACTCTGGTTTGATCAAGTTTGACAAAGATTTGCATACAAGTGTATTCCCCCCCCCCATACACTTGTTATATACTCCTTTCAGGACCAACAACCACCCAAATTCCTTCTACCTCAACAGAAAATGTTGACCCATCTAACCCATCTATTTCGGGAACCCCTCTAGTTGCCACTGCAACAACTGAGCCAAGGACCCCACTTGCTCAGACCCCTCACGTTAATAGATTTGAATCCTTAGTCTATTATCCGATGTGTCTTCACGAGAAGAGGTTGCGTGCGAAAGTTACTAAAAATCTGAAGAAGATGCTCCCATCAGTCGAGATCGACACGTCTTTAGAGGTGTTTGAAAAACTCTTGAGAATATGCACTTGGGTTGCTTTGAAGAAAGCCCCAACTGAAGATTTATTTGAAGTCATCATTGGAATGGGTGGCATCACAAACTTTCAAGATTGGGAGATGGAGCAGCAAGAGAATAGTGGAGTCAAAGACCACTCAGAACTCCTCCCAGCGCATGCCTTGACCGTTCTAGTAAAGAGGATGCTCAACATTTCGGACGATGTGTTGTCTTCTCAAGACAAGTTTGATATTGGAGTTCAAACTGACCTTTTGGAAGATGAGTTGGTTGCTGAAACCCTTGATATTGGAGTTCAAACTTCTGAGCCATTGATTGAGTTGGAGAATGTCTCTGATCAGCTGGAAGATGTTGCTGGGCCTGGAAGTGTGATTCCAGATGCTAAAGCTGAAGCTAAAGACGACTTGGTCTTATCTACTTCAGAAGAAAACAAGTTGGTTGAAGCTCACGTATTCAATGAAGATGAGCTCATGGTTGAAGATGAGGATGTTATGCCTGATATTGTTGACTCTCATGCTACTCAAGTCTTTCCAGAGGGTTACTTAGACGAATTGAAAATGGATTTGAAGCAAGTTGTTCAGTCGTCTATCGATGAATTCTTAAAATCCAATATGAAGGAAATTCTTGCAGATCAAAATCAATCTCTTGTAGATAGTTCGAAGGAGTTAATTGTTGGTGAGGTAAATCAGATGGATGCTACCTTCAGACAGGAGATGTATGCTCAACTAGAAGACTTCTTGCAAAGACAAATTACGTATTCAGAGAAGTGTTCTGTTGACTTTGCTAGATCATTAGCTGAAGAATCGATGAAAATGGAACGACTTTATCGTGTGAAGATTGAGATAGCAGATGCTCAGAGAAGAGAAGCACAAGATCAGTTGGTGCAAGCAAGGGCTGTTCTAAGAGAATTAACAGAAGAGAACAGGTTGCTAAGACAGACTGCTACTCACTTCAAGGATGAGTTAATTTTAAGTTCAATGAAGTTAGAGCTCACTGCTGATCGTCTTGACAAGATAAGTCATGACAAGACGCATCAAAGGCAGATCGAGATTGCTGTTGAAGCTATGAAAGAAGCGATGAAGCAAGAGATGACTCGTTTCACTTCTCTTTTCACTCTTAAGGCAAGTGATGAAGCCAAAAAGGGGGAAGAGACAAGTCGAGTTGAAGCGAGACAAGAGAAGTCAAGTGCTGAACCGGAAGTTAAAGATGCTGCGTCTGCTATGGAAGAGTTGAGAAGGCCTAAGAGAGGAAAGCTTGTGAAGAAGGCTAATTTAGAGCAAGCTAAAGCAGAGCAGATGAGACAGGTTAAGGGCAAGGGTATTGCTACACCTGAGGTTCAGACAAGACGAGTTGTTAAAAGAAAGCTGATCATTGAAGAACCAAAAGTCAAAGAGTCAATAGGACATATCATTGCTGATCTGGATGAGACTGAAATTTTGAAGAAGCAGAAGATTGAAGATGCTCGCTATGCTAGTAAGAAGAAGGTTGGCAAGCATATTCGCAGACTACAGAAGATGAAGACTAATCCAGATGAGATCGAGGATGCTTACATAGACAACTTCATTGACGATGATCATAAAGATGCATGGTTCAAAGTCAAGTTGAAGTGGGAGTTAGATCACTGGATTATAAGGAAGTTTGGAGATGCAGACAGTAAAGAAGAATTGTATGCCGTATTTGACAAGTTCATGGAGGTGCAAGATCAGAAGCTATGGAACTTGATCATGCGGATTGCAACTGCTGTAGGATTTAACATTCTTGTTCCTATCTTTCCTAAGTGGGAAACTCCTATGGTAAGTTCAGTAAAAATGATCGATTTCAATGTTATCAAAAAGTTTGAAGAAGAGCTGCTAGACAAGGAGAAGGTCGAGAATGAAGACCATATCTCAGATATCCATAGAAGAATCCTTGAGGCATTCTGTGTTCCAAACCTGGAAGGAGGTAACATTAAGTGATTATTTGATTAGTATTTTATTTCTTTTTGTTTTTTATTAAGTGTAATCTACTGATCTTATTTTGAATGAATGAAAAGATAAACATATTTTGGTGAAACACAAGAGAACTACTTAACTAGTCTACTATTGAGAAATAATTCAAGTAGTTTTGGCTTCATCAAAAAGGGGGAAATTATTGGGATATGAATCCTAAGACAAGTCCTAAATGATGAAAATAAAAGATGAGTTTTGATAAGCCAAAAGTAGACTTGAATAATTTCTAAGTGTTGACTGATCTAGTCTAGTTATGGAGTCGTCTTGAGTAGATCAGTAGAGTACTGAGCTATTCAAAGTTGTATTTTAGGTGACTAGGCTGATTCAAAGTTGTATAGAAGCTCATAGTTCGTTTTATATTCATGTATTCATTGTATAGATCTTAAGGTGACTAGGCTGATTTATAAAGCTTAAAGTAATGTAACAGTCTTGTTTAGATTAGGTGATAGGACTAGATTAGTTCTATGCTGAAGTCTACTATTGAAGACCTGCGCAAGACAAGTCAAGTAAGAAGAAGACTCAGAATTTATCTAAGTGTCGAAACCAGACAAGACAGGTGCGCGACAAGACAAGAAGGAAGAAGTTAGTTATAAAAACGCGTGTGAAGATAAAGGTTGAAGAGTTAGTTATAGAATAACTAATTAACTGAAGAAACGCATGGTTGGATAAGAAGAAGAAGTTAGAATTCAGTTTTCAAGAAGAGTTAGTTACACAACAAAATGTTCTTGAAATTAGAAGCCTATAAATACCCCAAGGTATTTGACGGTTATGACTACTGAAGCATTGATATTCTACATTCAAGCAAAGCGAATTAACGAAGTATTCAAAGTGAAGAACTCTCAGAGTTGGAAATTTATAAAGTGAAGCCAGAAGACAAGTGAAGAAATCAAGAAGGCTACTACTGAATATAGAGAAGTTTTTCTATTACTGTTCAAGTTGCTAGTTACTTGTAAAACTTCTAGTTGTTAGATCGAAGAGGCACTTGGTAGTGTTTTCGTAAAGATCAAAGTCTTATTTCTTGGGACTCTAAGCCACAAGAACACATTACTCGATTGGAAGAGTTAATAAGAATTTCACGACTGGAGTTGTGAGATTGGATGTAGACAAGTTGTCGAACCACTATAAATCTCGTGTTTGATTTACTTTTGTAGATGTTGTTAATCCTTAATACCTTAACATTATCAACAACATCTTAATTTGACCTTCCGAGATTTTTTCTAAGTCTTTTCTGAAATGCTACATTAAATGTTGATCTAAATGTTGTCGCATTTCTGGCAGGATCTAGAAGCTTCTACAAGGATCTGGAACCTGGAAGATTCCAGAACATTGAAGAACATGCTAGAACGGCCTGGAACCATTTAGAACGACCTGGAGCATTCAAGAATGATCTAGAAAGATCATGGAAGTTGAGTTCCTAAAAAATAGGATCTCATTGTGGAAGCCTCTAGAATCAGCACCCCACTACTATAAATACCGATGGAAGGCTTCTCAAATCAGTGTACTCTATTCGATCAACTTCCTAGACCGAGCGTATATCCCTGTTAGGAATTGTGGCCAGTAGAACTACCTTTTAGCTCATACGTTCGTATCCCACCCGTATGGCTGTGTGTCTTCTTATCTATTGAGAGTGTAATCATTAGATAGACTAGGCATTTCGACAGTGTATACTGTTGGGAATAAAATGATTTTGATCTAGATACCAAAACCCCTGATTGATGATGTTCAGATTAGTTGAGATATGCTCAAGTCAAGTTCAGGCAAGTTGTCTCAGTGTACTTGAGTATGTAGATTGCTTAAGTAAAAATCTCAGGAATGTTGTGAGATTTTAGTGTTCGGGTTAGTTGTACAAAGCTGGAATGTTAGGCAGCTTGATAAGTCTCTAGGCCAAAGTTGCTGAACTATTCAAGGCAAGCTGACCAAGTGGACAACTGAGCTGAAGAGATCAAGAACAATAAAGTTGTGCTCATAAATGCAAAATGATCAAGTCAGTTGAAGTACAAATGATCAAGAGCATTGAATGCCAAAGCCCTCAGAAGACACATTCAATGAAGCATTTATTGCCAATCATGCCTGAAACAAGCATTGAAGACTTAGAGCATTAAAGAGTGAAACATTGAATGAATGGTAGAACATTCTAAATTGCAGCAGGAATGTTCAGGGAGCTTGTCCCATCTGACCGTTGGTTGTGTGTAGAGTTTGCCACAAATCAACCTAGGACAATGTGCAAATTTGGAAACTGACACAAGTCTTCTCAACCGCATTTGTCAGAAGTCAACACATTCATTCAAGCAACCATTGAAGAGCCCTTTTACACAGTGAATAAAAGGATGCCAAGCTTCATAGCCGTTTCAATGGTGCTGCAAATAGACATATTTGAATTGCTATCCCTCCAACGGTTAGTTGTTCAAATTTGCCTATAAATACAGAAGTGATCAAAGGGATTCTGAATTCAACTACAAGCTATCAAATTACTATCAAGCTTTCAAAGGAAACCAAGCTGTTCTTCAGAATCCCAAGTTTCCTGAATCACTTCATTTAGCTAAGCCAGTCTTTGTAAACATCCAAAGCTTAGCATTGAGATATCCTAAGCCTTTACACTGTTCTTATTGTAAAGGATATCTCTACTAGTTGGAACCAAACCTCAAACCTTATCTCATTTAGTGAAGAGAGTGTTTGTTGTAGAAATGAGGAGTTAAGGACTGTTAGAGTGAAACACAGTCTTAACTTAGAGAGATTGAGCACTAGGACTCAGATTATCCTAGGGATCAAAACACTGAGAGAGTGTTGTTGATCAGTGCACCTTGGCACTATAAAACAAGCTAATTCCATTGTGAACGAATTATCCTGTTCAATCAGGGAAAGTGGATGTAGGAGCTTGAGTCTCTGAACCACTATAAACTTGTGTTCCATTTAATTACTGCATTCTTTATTGCACTGACATTCAAACATATTTTAAAGAAGCAAGAGTCAGTAAGCCAGAAAATCTGTCTTGGACAAAGTCCCTGATAACCAGTATCTTTTCAGAAATTAACTTGGAGTATTTCTTTAAGTCAAAGGCCAACCACATTCCGCACTTAGCAACTCTCCTAGATATTTAGCCAACTGATAACTCAATAGTAATCAGTAGGACAAGTATCTATCAAAGTTCTCACTCAGGCCAGTTGTGAGACAACCTGCCTGATAAGATCAGTTTTGTTAAAAAGAAAAGAATTTGCATACACAAGTGCATTCCCCCCCCCCCATACACTTGTGTCATACTCCACCAAGGACCAACAAGTGGTATCAGAGCAGGGGTTCATAGACCACTGCTTCTGAAAAATCCAACTGATTTTCAAAATCACATTTTCTGTGGTCACTGAACTGATCCAAACTTCTGAAAAACCTATATGTGTTCATCTTATACTATTTCTGTTGAAATGGCTAACAATGCAGTTCCAGAAGATGCTGTCAACACCATCAACAACATGGGTCCAAACCAAGTCAATCATATTTCTCATCACAAACTGCCAATGTTCTCAATTGAGAACTATGATTTCTGGAAAATCAGGATGAGAGCACATCTTGCTTGCCAGCATGATGAGATGCTTAAAGTCATCACTAGAGGGCCATTTACATTCACTAAAGCAAATCCCAAGCTCACTGATGCTCAGAAAGCAGATCCAAGGGAGTTGCTGCCAAAGGATGAAGATGACTTTACAGCTGAGGAAAGAAAAAGGCACAACCTGAACTACATTGCCATGAACACACTGTACCAGACCATTCCAGATGCAGTAATGGGAAGAGTGTACCACTGCACATCAGCTAAAGAGATTTGGGACACCTTAGCACTTATGTGTGAAGGTACCCAAAAGATCAAGGAAAATAAGCTTCAAGTGGCTATCCAAAAATATGAACAATTCTCTATGGAAGCCAATGAAACTATTGATCACCTTGATGGCAGATTTACTGACATCATGAATGAGATAAACTCTCTTGGCAAGTTCTATGCCAAAAGAGAGGTTGCTTTGAAGATTCTGAGAAGTCTCACATCCAAGTGGGACATTTACTCAGTCATGATGCAAAATACCAGCAATCTTGACAACATGCCAATGCAGCAAGTATTCTCTGAACTCAAAGCATATGAGTTTGATCTCAACAGAAAGAAGGTGCATGAAGAGCCATCCTCCTCAAACAAAGGTGTTGCTTTCAAAGCTGTTGAAACAGAAAAGAAGAATTCTCAAAGATCCTCTCAATCTGTTTCAAAATCTGAAATAAAGGAGGAGCTGGCACTCATGGCTAGGAGATTTGAGAAGCTCAACTCCAGATTTGGTAGATACAAGAAGTTCTACCAAGACAACAGAACCAGAAGGAGATTCAGTTCTCCTGACAACAAATCAGAGGACAAAGTCTCTGATGAAAAGAAAGAAGACAGATATGCTGATAGGAAGAAATTCAGCAAAGGTGAACCATCATCATCAAGGAGGAAGGAGTCCTCTAGCAAAAAGATGGAAGATGAAGATGTGTGTTATAACTGCCAGAAAAAGGGTCACTTTCAGTATGATTGTCCTGACCTTAGTGCCAAAGAAAGAAAGGAAAGGCAGAACAAAAGAGACAAGAGGCTGAACAACAGGAAAGCCATGATAGCTGGAGATTCAGCAAGTGAAGAGAGTGTCTACTCTTCTGATAATGGATTGTTCTCCAACAGTGACAGTGATGATGACTGTCAAATGACATTTGAAAATGATGAGGTATGTTCATCTTCTAGTTCTTCTAATTCTTCAAATGACACACATGAGTCCAGTGAAATCCCCTTGAAACTCAACTTTGCAAAATTATTTGAGGATTTCACCAGGCTAAGAGAAGTATGCAATATAGCACTTAGAGAAAATGAGCTACTGAATTCAAAAGCTCAAACTCCCAACCTTCCTGAACCAGAGTTTGACATTAAATCAACTGAGTTGTATCAGCAGATTGTGAGAGAACTTGAAGAAATGTCTCTCAAAGTCTCTGAACAACAAAAGTTGATTGATGATCAAGAACTGGCCTTGAGGAAAAAGGATTTTGATCTTAGAATTCTTCAAGCAAAATTTGACAATCTCTCAAGTGAATTTGATACTCTAAAATTGAGTGAGGGGAGCTTAAAAATGAAAATGTCTGCCTTGAACAAATCTGCTAAGGCAATAGAGGAGATTCAAGGATTCCAAAGACCATTTGCTCAAAAGGGTGGATTAGGCTATAATCCACTTGAACCCTCACCTGGTCTTAGCATTGCTTCATCAAGCAATTCTAAGATGACTTTTGTAAGATCAGTGGCACAACAAAATGAAATGGAAGTAAATCAACCACTGGTTAAGGATAAGGGAAAAGGAATTTTTATACCAACTCAAGTAAACAATGTACCTAAACCCATACCTGTGGAAAGGGTTAAAGGCATTGCTTATAAGAGGAGTGAGGTTCAAAAAGGTAGAACCAATGGAAGGCCAACCTATCTGAATCCTCATCAGAGAAGTTGTCCAAAATCTGTTCAGAAAAGGCCAACTCAAATGAGGCAACCTCAACTGAATGGATTAAGGCCAATCCCCTCTGATAGGTATAAAACATTCAGGAAGCCTGGACCTTACTTGCCAAATGGAAAAGGCCATCCAAAACCCTATCCTCAAAGGTCTTATCAAGCTGCACCTAAGTCTTGTAACTTCAGGAGAAATGTCCCAAAGAAATTCACCAACACTCCTGAACCTTACAAGGCTAACACTTATACACAGAAACCACTCAAGGCATTTAAGGGTCAAACTGTGTATGTAGATGTAAATGGAAACCAAGTCAGTCACTTTGAGTCAATCAGAGTAATCAGGCAGATTTGGGTTCCAAAAGGTACAGCTAACCCTCTAGGACCCAACACTCAAAGGGTACCTAAATTTTGACTTTGCAGGGCTGCAAGGACCACAAGAAGAAGAGAAGTATCAACAAGAAAACAGCATGGTACTTGGACAGTGGATGTTCAAGACACATGACTGGAAACAAGGAGCTTCTCTCAGATTTCATAGAAAAGGATGGTCCTTCAGTAACCTTTGGAGACAGCTCTCAAGGGATCACAAGAGGTTATGGTACATTAAACATTGGTAGTGTTAAAATTACTGATGTCTCATATGTCCTAGGCTTAAAATATAACTTGCTGTCTATAAGTCAAATTTGTGATAAAGGATATTGTGTTGAATTTTCACCAAATGAATGTACTATCAAAAACAAATCAACATAACAGGTGTTACTGACAGGGGTGAGAAAGGGAAATGTTTATTTTGCAGATTGGAGCAAAACCCCTGAAGCAGTTTGTCTTGTTGCCAAAAGCACAAGTGAGCAAAGCTGGCTGTGGCACAAAAGACTAACCCACCTGAACTTCAAAACCATCAACAAGATTGCAAGAAACTCTCTAGTTAAAGGGCTGCCAAATCAAGTGTTCACCAAAGAACATATATGCCAGCCATGTCAGGAAGGAAAACAGATCAAAGCTTCATTTAAAGGAAAGTCTGTCATCTCAACTGAGAGAGTTCTTCAACTACTGCATATGGATTTATTTGGACCAATAATCCCAGTAAGTATAAATGGAAGAAAATATGCTTTAGTTGTTGTTGATGATTTTTCCAGGTATACTTGGGTAGTTTTCTTGCTAAACAAAAAGGAGACCCAAGTCAAGCTACCTGAATTGATGAAAAGATTGAGCAATGAAAAGGGCCTAAGTATTGTCAAGATCAGATCAGACAAAGGCACTGAATTCATAAACTCATACATTAATGAGTACTGCAGCAAAAATGGCATCACTCATGAAACTTCAGCAGCAAGAACACCTCAACAAAATGGGGTTGCTGAAAGAAGAAACAGGACCTTGAAAGAGGCAGCAAGAACTTTGATTGCTGAATCCAAACTGCCTAAAAGGTTCTGGGCTGAAGCCATTAGCACTGCATGTCACACACAAAACAGGTCCTTAATCACCAAAGGACAAGGTAAAACTCCATATCAAATATGGAAAGGGATAGAGACCTGAATATTAATGAAATAACACAAAGAACAACCAGACTAAGGCTTCAAAGCAAGGAGACAGTGTTTGTAGATGTTGCCCAGCCTGAACTAACTGAGAATCAAAAACTGGACAACCTACCTGATGGCAATCAACCTGAAGCCAACCAACCTGAAGGTGATATTGAACTGACTGACCCCATCCCAGTTCAAAACCAGGTAATAACTACCAATGAAGAAGCAGGCAATGCCGAGGTAGTAAATGGATCCAATATTCAAGGGGGAACCTATGAAAATGTCAACTCATCTGACAATGAGGACAATACCCCTGAATATGATCCTGAGCTTGATCCTTCAATTAATTTTCCTGAATTTAATGAGCCTAGTGATCCAACCTCAGATGAGGACAATCCTCCTGAAGGGATCAGATCTAGAAGGACTTGGTTGCAAGACCACCCATCTAGCCTGATACTTGGTAATCCAAGTGAAGGGATCAAAACTAGAAGGTTTCATGGAGAAAGTGCATTGTTTTGTTGTTTCCTTTCAGAAAAGG
This sequence comes from Galeopsis tetrahit, assembly GCA_963675135.1. Classification (NCBI taxonomy): domain Eukaryota; kingdom Viridiplantae; phylum Streptophyta; class Magnoliopsida; order Lamiales; family Lamiaceae; genus Galeopsis; species Galeopsis tetrahit. The sequence continues at coordinate 53,341,358 of OY776123.1, forward strand.
AACCAGGAGATATTGAAGAAGCACTACAAGACACCAACTGGATCATAGCCATGCAAGAAGAGCTGAACCAGTTCACCAGAAATGAAGTATGGGAGCTGGTAGATAAGCCAACTCATCAAGATGTCATTGGAACCAAATGGGTGTTTAAAAATAAGAAAAATGAAAATGACATCATTGTGAGGAACAAAGCAAGACTGGTGGCTAAGGGATATTGTCAATCTGAAGGGATAGATTATGATGAGACCTTTGCTCCAGTGGCCAGACTTGAGGCAATCAGACTCTTCTTAGCATATGCAGCTCACATGAGGTTCAAGGTATATCAAATGGATGTGAAGAGTGCATTTCTCAATGGGGTGCTCAAAGAAGAAGTGTATGTGGAACAGCCCCAGGCTTTGAAGAAGGAGACAAGGTGTACAGATTGAAGAAAGCTCTCTATGGCTTAAAGAAAGCTCCAAGAGCTTGGTATGACACCTTATCACAGTTTCTTCTAGATCATGGGTTTGTCAAAGGCATTGTTGACAGAACCTTGTTCAGAATCTGTGAAGGAGATGATATCTTGTTAGTCCAAATCTATGTGGATGACATTATATTTGGATCTCCAAATGAGAAGCTGTGTGAGAAGTTCTCCAAACTCATGCAGAGCAAGTTTGAGATGTCCATGATGGGATTGATGAATTTCTTCCTAGGACTTCAAGTCACTCAATCAAAGAAGGGAATATTCATCAATCAGGCCAAGTATACAAGGGACATGATCAAGAAATTTGGATGTGCTACAAGCAAGCCAGTCAGAATTCCTATGAATACTAACTGGAAAATGGATCCTGATGAAAGTGGAGAGTCAACAAACTCCACTAAATACAGGGGAATCATAGGATCCTTGCTATATCTCACTGCAAGCAGGCCTGATATCACATTTGCAGTTGGAGTGTGTGCAAGATTTCAAGCCAATCCAAAGAAGAGCCATCTTGATGCTGCCAAGAGAATCCTAAGATACCTCAAGGGATCTGAGAATCTTGGATTGTGGTATCCAGCTGATGACAACATTGAGCTCACTGGATATTCAGATGCATATTATGGAGGATGTAGAATTGACAGAAAATCCACCTCTGGAACATGTCAATTCTTGGGCAGCAAGCTTATCTCATGGTTCTCCAAAAAGCAAAACACAGTTGCAACTTCAACAACTGAAGCAGAATATGTAGCAGCTGGAAGTTGCTGTGCTCAGATACTTTGGCTCAGGCAACAACTTAGAGACTACAAAGTCATCTCAAATGAAGTGCCAATATTCTGTGACAACAACAGTGCAATTGCCATCTCACAGAATCCAGTGCTCCACACCAGATGCAAGCATGTGGATATCAAGCATCACTTCATAAGGGATCATGTGGAGAAGAAAGATATCAAGCTTGTCAAAATTCACACTGATAAGCAAAAAGCTGATATCTTGACTAAGTCTTTAGCTGAAGCAAGATTCTTGGAATTGTCAGCTGAATTGGGCTTACTTGATCCAGGCAAGATGGAGAAATGAGGAAAGAAAGCTCATATGAAGGGGGAAGCTCATTTAGATGAACTTCAGCAAAGTTGACCAACATCACTAAAGCACTCTGCCAAAAAGGGAAACTCAGCAAAGTTGTCCCTATGGTGTTCAGCAATGTTGGTCAGGAGCTTTGTCCAAGTGGAACCCAGTCAGCAACCTTGGGACCCACTCAGGCAGGTTCATCAGGCAGTTTGACTTTCACAGAAACCAAAGCACATCTCAGGATGTTTGTCCGAGTTAATTGGATAATCATTGCTATTTTTTGCATTGATTAGACATTTAAGAGGTTTCTTGGTCTAAGAGTAGGCCATTTTAGGATGGAGTGTGCTATAAAGATTATTACCACCAAAAAGGCAAATCAGCATTTAATGCAAAAATCTTAATTGAGATTTCATGAATTCTTGAGCCATCATCAAGACCATTGATTTGCATTAAACTTCCATAAAACCGCCTAAAGACCACTACCCTACTTTATTCAATTGGTTTTTACTATTACCCACTGCCACTTTCTATTAACCAGCGGTTAATAAACTCCCCACATATATAAACTCCTCAGTTTTACCTTCATCCTCACGCACTCATATTGTTTCAAACTCTTAAGATTTTCAAAACCTCTCAAACCTGCAACTACTCTCCAAAAACCCTACCAAATTTTCATATTATCCATGGCACCCAAAATCAAAAGAGAAGAACTTGTAGATTTCAATGATTCCTCCTTGGACATTGATTTCTCCTATCTCAGTAATCCAAACTCTCTTTGGTTTGAGAAACTAGTTGCCTTTGATAGTCCAGACACTGAAGTTCAACAAGTCCTCCAATGGCTAAGGGAGGTTGGGCTAGAGAAGTTCTTAGGCACCAAGCCAGATTCATGTCTGAACTCCTTCATGGCTGAATTCTTTGCCCATCTCAGATGGAAGGGCAAGAAGGGTGATGTGTGCACCAAGCTCACATATGCTGAGGAAGATGAAGAAGAAGAGAGCCAACACACCATCATCTTCACTGCAGAGGATTTGGATGCTAGCTTTGGGCTACCATCAGAAGGCCTAAATCCAGAAACTTACAAGGAAGGAGAAGATCAGGAGTTCTACCTTCCATGGCTGCTCACACCCAAAAAGCTAGTAAGTGCTCAAAACAAGAACACTCTAAAGCCTGTTTTTAGACACTTGTTTGATTGTGTGGTGAAGAGTTTGTTAAGTCACTCTGGGAGTGTTGAACAAATAAGTATGCCTAAGTTAAGAGTAATGGCTGTTGTGATTGACTCTGCTGAGAAGAGAGTCAAGTTTGATTGGAAAAGCTTTATCTTGGACAAAATGATGAATGAGAAATTCAAGTTTAAGGAGGTGAAACACCACAAGGTGGTAGTAGATGGAAGACTTCAGTTCTGCACAAGAGCCAGCCTACTCTTGGAAAGATTTGCTCATTACACCCATCTACAAGCAAAGCCAAAGCCTTTTCCTGCTCAAAAGGTGATGTTCAGAAAGCTGTCTTCAAAGACAGAAAAGAGAAAGCAGGAGACTGCCTCCAAGAAAGCTGTTGCAGTTGTTCCAACAACAAGAGCCTCTCCAAGAAAAAGGAAAGCCCAACCACCAAAATCTCAACCAAAAATGAAGAGAATGAAGAAGATTCTGAGTGAATCTTCCCCAGAAAGCCAGTCTAGAAGTGGAGGAGCCACTTCTGAGGAGATTGAGAAGGTTGCTGATGAAGGAGTCAACCCCCTTGAAGAGGGTGAAGAAGTCAGAGAGGTTGTTCCCTTACAGCCTGAAAGTGTAATAGAATTCAGGGATCTTGACCAGCCAACAAGATCTGAAAGGAGGAGAAGAATCATCAAGACTTCTGAGAAGCAGAAGTTGATGGAGGAGGAAAAGAAGAAGAAAGAGTTCTTCAAGGAGATTAGGCAAGCCAGTAGGTCTAATTCCAAGACCAACAGTCCTGAAGCCAACTCTCCTGATTTTCAGTCTAGAAGAATATCTCCATCAAGGCATGAAGAAGAGGAGTGCAAGACTCCTGAAGATGCTCCAATTATTGCAAAGAAGGTTTATTCACCAGAAGGTGCACCTGATAGAGCAGGTATTGATGTGCTGGCAGATTTGGTCAATCTTGAGGATAGACCTTTTTCCCCACTTGATCCAAGACTTCTCTCATATACCAAACTTCTTGAAACTGTTCTTCAAGAAGGTGATCAAGTTGTTCTCCCACCCATTCCAGCCATTCCAATTACCTCTTCAGGCACATTGCTCTCAAAAGCACCTGAATCCCAAATTGTTTTAAGCTCTTCTGAACCCAACCCTTCTGAACCCAACCTACCTGAAATCCAGCCAAGCCTACCTGAATCCCAATCCAACCCTCCTGAATCCCAAGCCAACTCTTCTGGAGATGAAAGTGGTGAAGAGTACACTTATGAGGGGATGTTAATGCAAATTGCCAAGGCTAATGTGGATGAGTTGTATCCTGGATTGAAGGAGTATCCTAGGCTGCAACAACAGTTCTATGATCTCAGAGCTCTTGTGGAGATCAAGGATAGAACTATGGTGGAAATTGCTCAGGCTATACAGGATAAAGGAGCAAGCTGGTGGCAGGTTGAAGAGAACAGGCTCTTACATTTTGCTAATGTCAAGAAATCCAGTGTGTTGACCACTGAGGCCCTGCTTTGCACCATTGTTCATGAGAAGGTGCTTGTTGAGAGAGAAAGAATTGCCCAGGGACTCAGGCACCCTGATAGTCCATCTGATGATGATAATGATGATGATGATGATCACACCAATCCCAACCCTCCTGGCCTCAACTCTGCTCAGGTACATTACTTGACCTATCATTCTGAAAAGGACTCTGATCATTCAGAGGAGTTGACCAAAGATGGTGACTCAGTCCAAGATGCATTGGCCAAGGATGGTTCTTCTGAACCTGAGGCACAGCTTGACAATGTTGAGACTTCCATACGAGAAGCTAGTTTGGCTAAAGCCTCATCAATGTCAGGACAGTTGGACATTGACCAGCCTTTAGTCATTCAGGATGACTCAGTGGCCTTGGGATGCCCAAGCACTGTGATCTCCCAACAACTGCCCTCTGTGGATCCTGTTGAGGATATAGAGGTGTCAGGTTTAGGAATGGAAGGAGTTGAAAAGGCTAATAGTGGTGAAAACTCAGAGGGAGATGATGGTGAGGATTGTGTGATTACAGGTTCCCTGAGTGCACCACAAAAAGAGGGAGATGAGGTAGAAATATTGGGTGCAGCCCAATATGAGAGTCAGGCAATTCTTCAAGTCAAATCTGAACTTGATGAATCCCTTGGTGAAAGGAGGCCTGATTCTCAAATGTATGTGAGTCCATCTGAATTGAATGAAGAAGAAAATAATATAGTTGAAAAAGAGAGAGAAGGTGCTGATGTATCAGGCCTTATGGGAGAAAGAAAAAATGAGGGTGTTGAGGGAGTTTTTACTAACACTCTTAGTTTTGCAGATTCTGTTGCTGTTACAATTGAGCAAATTTTTGCAGATGCCTCTCTTACAGATATACCTGTTGATGCTGACATTGACCTTGAAGCAGTATCAGCCAATGTCTCCACATTAAGTAAGATGCACTTTGAGCAAGCCAACACCACTGAAGCAGGCTTTCAAATTGCTACTCAAACTGCATCTATCATTGAAGAACATTCAGAGAAGTTGGATACTTTGGTCAGGGAAGTTGGTAAGGCACATGCAACAACAATTGATACCCTAGATGGCCAAGGAAAAACTCTAGCCTCTGTGGAGATGAGGCTAACTGGCTCAGAGGAGGTGATCCTGCCCACATTGGATGCAAGAATTTGTGGAGTTGAAACTGGACTGCAAACAGTTTCAACTGAAGTGACAAAGGCCAAGGATGCTATGGGAAAATTCACAAGATCTATGAAGAAAGAGCAGCAGGGTCTTAAAGATTTGTACAAGTATAATGTGAAAGCATTAAGAAAAACAATCAAGGATGTTCTAAGGCAGAGGACAGCAGCCCAAAGGAAGAAGGCTGAAGAATTGAAAGCTGCAATGGTGAAGGAGGCTGCTGAGAAGTTCACTGTTGAACTTATGGCCAAAGTGTCTGATCAAGTTGTAGCTAACCTCACTGAACAACTTCAGGCCAAACTTGATCAACCACTGAAAGCCACATTGGATGCAATTGTTACTCAAAAGATGAAGCCAGTTCACACATTTTTTAGCATGGCAGATGATAAAATGCAAAACATTCATGATGAGAATGTTTATCTACTGCAGGAGTTGAAGTCCCTCACTCAGGCCCACTCACATCTCTCAGTTTCTATGAGTGAATTAAAGCCCCAGTGTTTTGATAATGCCAAAAAGGGGGAAAGAGAGAGAGCAAGGGCAAAGGGAACCTTGGTGATTGGTGAACCTAAGGGAAAGGAGAAGGTCCCTGAGATTGAGGAGGAGGCAGTAGAGGACATTGGGAAAGGCAAAAGCCCAATGGAGATTGAAAGCTTGACTGAAGAAGAGCAGATTCAAATTACTGTTAAAGAGTCCATGATGTCAGCAATGGAGAGTCAGGCAAGAAAGCAACAAAGGCCTGGTGGTGAGTCAGCTGGACTTGACCCCAAAGAGAAGGTTGCTGAAGTAAGCGGGAAGGTGACAAGGTCATCTGAAAGAAAGAGGAAGGAATTGGAAGCCTTCAATGAATTCCCAACCAGCCTGACTTTGCCTTCAGAATTTCAGACTGAAGAATCTACTCCAGTAAGGCAATCAAAGAGAATGAAGAAAGCAGCCAAGCTGCCTGTCATTGATGAAGATGTTGAAGAGGAGGTACAGGACAGAGAGCCTGAAGTTAGTGTGCCCAAGCTTGCTGATGATCCTTCTAAACTGTTTGAAGAAGGATTTGGCAAAGATCCAGAGACACAAAAGAAGCTAGCTCTTCAAAGGGCTAAAGAGAGAATGGATCAGCTGGTTGAGGCCAACAAGGCAAGAGATGAAAGAAGGGCAAACTTCAAAGCTCCAAGAAGGAGGGCTTCATACAGAAGGCTCAAACCTCAAATGCTGCAAAGATGGGACACTCAGTACCCTCACCATGATAAGTGGGTTCCAATCTCACTGAATGATGCATGGGAGGAGGCCAAGAGAAGTTTTGTATATGACTTCTATGTCATTGGAAAGTGGCTTGAAGAGAGTGTAGATGAAGTCTTTGTCCAGTTCATGTTTGAGAATCATAGGGACCTCTACCAAAAGTTGTTTGCAGCAGCTGAGATGGCAAGAGTTGAATTCAAGGCCCCTGGTCCAATTCTGTACATGCCTCCTAAGTTCAATGGGAACTTAATTGATGAGGGAAAGATTCTGGAGGAGTTCATCAACATCATGAAGATGGAGAAGATGAAGATTGGCCCTAGAGGCTCCAACAAGGATGTTTGGGAGCTGAAGAAAAGGGTCTGGGCTCAATATGGCATTGCTCCTCAGGATGATGGAACTCTCTGAATGGATAAGTTTATCTCTTCCGTATCTGGTTTTTATGATTACTTATGATGTTGTTATTTTGTTTTCTCTGTTTCAGTCATGTTGTCCTTGATTTTCTGATCTGTAATGCTTGATGATATATAAAAGGACCACTGATTTTCTGTCAAGAGATAACAACTCATTATCTCAACTAACCTGACATTACATATATACTTGATTTATTGTGCTAACAGTTTCTTTCAGGAAAGTTGACCAGTTCACTAATCCTGAAGATAAAGAATAGTATAAGTCAAGTTCCCTTTGTAATAGGTTTTGGCATCATCAAAAAGGGGGAAATTGTTGGGAATAAAATGATTTTGATCTAGATACCAAAACCCCTGATTGATGATGTTCAGATTAGTTGAGATATGCTCAAGTCAAGTTCAGGCAAGTTGTCTCAGTGTACTTGAGTATGTAGATTGCTTAAGTAAAAATCTCAGGAATGTTGTGAGATTTTAGTGTTCAGGTTAGTGTTCCAAAGCTGGAATGTTAGGCAGCTTGATAAGTCTCTAGGCCAAAGTTGCTGAACTATTCAAGGCAAGCTGACCAAGTGGACAACTGAGCTGAAGAGATCAAGAACAATAAAGCTGTGCTCATAAATGCAAAATGATCAAGTCAGTTGAAGTACAAATGATCAAGAGCATTGAATGCCGAAGCCCTCAGAAGACACATTCAATGAAGCATTTATTGCCAATCATGCCTGAAACAAGCATTGAAGACTTAGAGCATTAAAGAGTGAAACATTGAATGAATGGTAGAACATTCTAAATTGCAGCAGGAATGTTCAGGGAGCTTGTCCCATCTGACCGTTGGTTGTGTGTAGAGTTTGCCACAAATCAACCTAGGACAATGTGCAAATTTGGAAACTGACACAAGTCTTCTCAGCCGCATTTGTCAGAAGTTAACACATTCATTCAAGCAACCATTGAAGAGCCCTTTTACACAGTGAATAAAAGGATGCCAAGCTTCATAGCCGTTTCAATGGTGCTGCAAATAGACATATTTGAATTGCTATCCCTCCAACGGTTAGTTGTTCAAATTTGCCTATAAATACAGAAGTGATCAAAGGGATTCTGAATCCAACTACAAGCTATCAAATTACTATCAAGCTTTCAAAGGAAACCAAGCTGTTCTTCAGAATCCCAAGTTTCCTGAATCACTTCATTTAGCTAAGCCAATCTTTGTAAACATCCAAAGCTTAGCATTGAGATATCCTAAGCCTTTACACTGTTCTTATTGTAAAGGATATCTCTACTAGTTGGAACCAAACCTCAAACCTTATCTCATTTAGTGAAGAGAGTGTTTGTTGTAGAAGTGAGGAGTTAAGGACTGATTAGAGTGAAACACAGTCTTAACTCAGTGAGATTGAGCACTAGGACTCAGTTTATCCTAGGGATCAAAACACTAAGAGAGTGTTGTTGATCAGTGCACCTTGGCACTATAAAACAAGTTAATTCCATTGTGAAGGAATTATCCTGTTCAATCAGGGAAAGTGGATGTAGGAGCTTGAGTCTCTGAACCACTATAAACTTGTGTGCCATTTAATTACTGCATTCTTTATTGCACTTACATTCAAACATATTTTAAAGAAGCAAGAGTCAGTAAGCCAGAAAATCTGTCTTGGACAAAGTCCCTGATAACCAGTATCTTTTCAGAAATTAACTTGGAGTATTTCTTTAAGTCAAAGGCCAACCACATTCCGCACTTAGCAACTCTCCTAGATATTTAGCCAACTGATAACTCAATAGTAATCAGTAGGACAAGTATCTATCAAAGTTCTCACTCAGGCCAGTTGTGAGACAACCTGCCTGATAAGATCAGTTTTGTTAAAAAGAAAAGAATTTGCATACACAAGTGCATTCCCCCCCCCCCCCATACACTTGTGTCATACTCCACCAAGGACCAACATATACCTTATACACTTAGTTCGTTTTTAGAACAAGGCACCTGCCTCGTTTGTAGTTTCTGTTGTGAATGTTAATGATGTAACATTTCACACAACATTTGTACTTGAAGATAAGTATTGAATTTCGCCGTAAGGCTAGCATAGATTTTTATTTATAAAATCTATGTTAAAAATTATTTCCATTGTGTCACGTTTGTTTTTAGTGTTTCAAGTCTTCCGCTGTGTGAATCATAATTTCTGATATTCTGTTAGAGTCAGTGTTGTACCAATTGTCACAACATTTAGTACAACATTATTCTACTTAAACTTAAACACTTCATATACATACACCACAGCACACTTTCAGTTGGTATCAGAGCTGATACCTGACGACACTAGGTTAGATCTTTGGTCAAGTGTGTTTTTAGTGTAGGTTAGCAACGGAAACACATCACATATCCACGGCACTTAGGCCACCCGTTTTAGATGGTTCGAATTATGCATATTGGAAGTCTAAGATGCGTATGTACATCAAGTCAGTTGATGAACGTGCTTGGAGGACTGTACTTACAGGTTGGGAAGCTCCAAAAAGACCAGCAGACGCAGATGGTGAAATACAACTCAAAAGAGAAGTTGACTGGACGGCTGATGAAATAACAACAGCAAGCTACAATTCTAAAGCTTTAAATGCTATTTTTACTTCTGTTGATGTTTCAATGTTTAAAATTATATCTAACTGTTCTACTTCTAAAGATGCATGGGACAGGTTGCAAGAGCATTGTGAGGGTTCAGAAAGTGTTCGAAGGACTAAGCTTCGAATGTTGGGGACAAAATTTGAGAATCTCCGAATGAAGGAAGATGAAACAATTACAGCCTACAATGAAAGGTTAAGTGAGATTATCAATGAATCACATTCTCTTGGTGACCCTATTTCTAATGTTAGAGTAGTTCATAAGATATTAAGATCTGTTCCTAAAAGATTTGATGCTAAAATTTGTGCTATTGAAGAGGCAAAAGATACAGATAAGTTAAGTCAAAATGAATTAGTAAGTATTCTTAGAACTTATGAGATAAACACTAATCAAGATGATGAAGCTAATGCTGATAAGAAAGTTGTGGTTTTTAAAGGGGAAACATCAAACACTTCTGAAGCTCAACCCATCATTACTGAAGTTCACTCTGATGAAGAATTGCTTGATGTATGCCTCAAAAATCCTAACAATGTTGCCTTGCTCACTAAGAACTTTAATAAGTTTCTTAAGAAATCTGTGAACAAATCTAGAAACATTCAGCCTAAGATTCAAATCAATACATCAACACCTCAACCAGAAAGGAGGAAAGGTCAATTCACACCAAGACCATCAAAGAGTGAAGGTAAACCAAGGTATGATCCTGAATTTAGAAAATCAGTTCAATGCAATGCTTGTTCTGGTTATGGCCATTATGCAAATGAATGTGCCAACACTAGACTTAAGCAAAAGCTGGACTTTAGTGCTACCTTGAGTGATGAATCTGATGATGATGATCTTGATGAATTAAATCAGAATGAATATTCTAATTTCACCAGAATTGATTATAATGATTCCTCAGATGATGATCTGGATGAAACAGATTCTGATGCTGTACCTGATGCTTCAACATCTACAGCAACATCAGAACAGAGTCACCCAGATTTGAACTGTTTTAATGGTTTGGTTGATGATGCAGGAAAAAGGACTGATGACAATGAACACCAAAAGTTGTTAGATGATTGGAACAATCAGAAACTCACTCTTAATTCCTTGAATAAAGAGAATGAGGATCTGAAAGACACAATCACCAAGCTAGAGGTTATACTTACCAAAAGAGATCTGGAAATCTGTAACTTAAAGGAGAAATTGATAAATTCCACCTTATGTTTCAAGAGGAGAAAGACACAATCACCAGGCTGAGGAAAATAATGCTATAGCTACTGGTAAGTCTAATAATCATGGTTTAGGTTATGATGGTACTACTGCTTCTATTTCTGATAAATTTAGAAAACCTGTGAAATTTGTGAAGGCAAATGTTGTCACATCTGATGCAACATCTGCACAATCAGATCCTCACAAGGTTAAAAGGAAGTATATCTGTCATTATTGTTCCAAAGTTGGTCATATTCGTCCTTACTGTATAAAATTGTTTGAAGAACAGAAAACTTTGAAAATGCTGCATAAAAAACTGTCACATTCTGGTAAACAGTTTATGAAATCTACATGGAAACCAAACACTACCTGTAATGTTGCTCATACCTCCTTAAAAGCATGTCTACTTGATTCATGGTATTTTGATAGTGGTTGTTCTAGACATATGACAGGTCGTACTGATTTCTTATCTGATTATGTGACCTTGAATAGTGGTAGTGTTTGTTACATATGGTGGAGGTTCTAAAGGAAAGATTCTTGGAAAAGGAACTTTGAATGTTAAAGGTTTTCCTAAGCTTAAAAATGTCTTACATGTTGATGGCTTACTTGCAAATCTGATTAGCATTAGTCAACTTTGTGATGATAATTTGCATGTGAAATTTGATAAAGATTCATGTTATGTTCTTAATAAAGATGAAGTTTGTGTTATGACTGGTACTAGGTCAGCTGATAATTGCTATCTTATTGGAACAAATATGTGTAACTTGTCAAAATATGATGAAAATGTCTTATGGCATCAAAGATTGGGTCATGCAAATCACAGAGCAATGAATAAACTAATCAAAGCAGATGCAGTAAAAGGAATTCCAAAACTGAAACTTCACAACAACACTGTATGTGGACCATGACAAAAAGGTAAGCAAGTAAGAATGTCGCACAAAATGCTGTCACATTGTACTACACATCGATGTTTTGAATTACTGCACATGGACTTGATGGGTCCTATGGAAACTGAAAGCATTGGAGGAAAGAGGTATTCCTTAGTTGTGGTAGATGATTTTTCTAGATATACCTGGGTAGAGTCTTTGAGAGACAAATCTGAAGCATTTGGTGCATTTAAAATTCTTTATAAGAGGTTAAAAAATGTGTTTAACTTGAAAGTTGGCCGTATTAGAACTGATCATGGTAGGGAATTTGAAAACAGCATGTTTAATGATTTTTGTGATAAAAAGGGTATCTTGCAAGAATATTCATCTCCTAAAACTCCACAACAAAATGGAATTGTTGAAAGAAAGAATAGAACTTTACAAGAAATGGCTAGAGTTATGCTTACATCCAAATGTCTTGCTAAGAAATTTTGGGGAGAAGCATTGAATACTGCATGTCATGTTATTAATAGGGTTTTTATTCGTTCTGGCACATGTCAAACACCTTATGAGATTTTGAACAACAGAAAACAAGGTGTGAAATATTTTCATGTATTTGGTTGTGTGTGTTATATTCTGAATGATAGGGATCAACTTCATAAGTTTGATTCTAAAAGTGATAAAGGTTTCTTTTTAGGCTATTCTAGAAATAGTAAAGCTTATAGAGTATATAACCTTAGAACTAACACTGTTCAAGAATCTGTTAATGTTGTGTTTGATGATGATAAAGGTCTTACAGATGACAAAGATGAAGAAGATGTATCACAGGTTACTGACACTTCTGAGAATACACTGAAGTCTGAAAACACACATTTGGTGCAACATCTACAGAACAGACAGTTGTAACTTCACAGAATGACCAGTACGTTCCCAAAACGAATCCTTCTTCAAGAATAGGTAAAAGTCATCCTTCTGACAAGATCATAGGCGATGCTACAGTTGGAGTGCAAACAAGAGGAAGAGTAAGATCAAACAAGGTAGATGTGGTAAGAACAATATGCATGTCTTCTATGTGTAACATTGTAAATGCTGAATGCTATTTGTCTGAAATTGAACCTAAGAGTGCTAAAGAAGCCTTAACTGATGAAAACTGGATTAATGCTATGCATGAAGAACTTAGTCATACTAATGTAATTGGAACAAAGTGGATATTCAAGAATAAAACTGATGAATCTGGTAATATTGTTAGAAACAAGGCTAGGTTAGTAGCACAAGGTTACACCCAAGTTGAAGGAGTTGATTTTGATGAGACTTTTGCACCTGTTGCTAGAATAGAATCTATTAGATTACTGCTAGCAATTGCATGTTTTATTGATATTAAACTTCATCAAATGGATGTAAATGCTGCATTTCTAAATGGCATATTGAATGAAGAAGCATATGTTGAACAACCTAAAGGATTTGAAGATCCACAATATCCTGATCATGTATATAAACTTAAGAAAGCATTGTATGGTCTTAAACAAGCTCCGAGAGCATGGTATGGTAGGCTTACTGACTTTATTTTGGAATATGGATTTATTAGAGGAGAAGCTGATAGAACTTTGTTCATTAAGCACACTGAAGGAGATTTACTTATTGCACAAATATATGTTGATGACATTGTGTTTGGTTCCACTTGTGATAAAATGTTGAGTAACTTTGTTGAGGCAATGACTGCAACATTTGAAATGAGTATGGTTGGAGACTTGAACTATTTTCTAGGTCTTCAAATCAAACAGTGCAGTGATGGTATTTTCTTCTCCCAGAGTAAGTATGCTAAGAACTTGGTTAAAAGATTTGGTCTTGAGAATTCAAAACCAATGAAAACTCCTATGAGATCCACTTTGAAACTTTGCAAAGATAGTGCTGGAACAGATGTTGATCCAACACTTTACAGATCCATGATAGGTAGTTTACTATATTTAACCTCTAGTAGACCAGATATTATGTACAGTGTGTGTGTTTGTGCTAGGTACCAAGCAAATCCAAAGGAATCACACCTGAATGCTGTGAAGAGAATCATCAAGTATGTTTCAGGAACAAGTGACCTTGGAATCTGGTATACTAAGGACACCAACAACATTTTGATTGGCTATAGTGATGCTGATTGGGCTGGAGACATAGATGATAGAAAGAGTACGAGTGGAGGATGTTTCTATATGGGAAACAATCTTGTATCATGGCACAGCAAGAAACAGAATTGTGTTTCACAATCCACTGCAAAATCTGAGTATATTGCTGTTGGAAGCTGCTGCACACAACTCCTGTGGCTGAGCAAGATGTTCCATGACTATGGTATTGAGAATGGTATACTTACAATCTTTTGTGATAATACTAGTGCTATTAACATTTCTAAGAATCTTGTACAACACTCACTCACTAAGCACATTAGCATAAGACATCACTTTATGAGAGATTTAGTAGAGAAGAATATTTTAAAGTTGGAGTATATACCTTGTTGATGTTGAAGACTTGGTGATGTTATCGAAGATGTTATCACACAAGGCTGCAACATCATAATTCGACCTTTCTTATTTTTCCTAAGTCCAAATTCTGTTTTCTAGCTAATGCTGCTTTGGATGTTGTAACATCGCAGGTTGAAGATCTAGAACATTCTACAACGTTCCAGACTGGAAGGATCTGGAAGCTTGCAGAAGTGTGTAGATCATGCGGTTGCCCTTGAGAAACGTCCAGAACTGGCTGGAAGATCCTAGAAGGCAGTTGGGAGAGAAGAAAGGATAAGATCCTACAATTTAGGAGATCATGGATGAAGGTTCTAGAATGCATATTCACGCCTATAAATACAGCAGATCCGTGGTCATCATCCATCAATCGAAGTGCCATTCTTTAATTACTAAACTAGTGTTCATCCTGTTAGGAATTAATTGTCATTGGCATGTTCTTGTCGTTGTGCCGAAGAGTCCAAACTTCCTGTACAACATAAACTTCTCTACACATCTTTGATAGATAGATCATAGAGTTAGATTAGTTTTTGGTAGTGTAATTTTTACACTTAAGCCGTCTTTAGATTTGATAGGTTATCAAGTCTTATTTCCGTTGTGAATCTTTGTACACACACCATTTGTATACACATAGTTATTAGTGAAAGTTTCGCCATAAGGCTCGCATAGATTTTAAATTAAAATTTATGTTAAAAAGTTAATTTTGTGTCTTTGTGTTTCATTCTTTAAAGTCTTCCGCTATTCGTATTCTGATATTCTGTAATCGAGTCAGTGTTACATTGAGTGTTCTAACATTGAGTGTAGCATAAGTCTTGTTTTACTTAACACGCACACTTTCATACCTACTGAAAAACAAAATGCTGACATCTTTACTAAAGCATTGGACCATGAGAGATTCTCAATCTTGAGGAAATCTCTTGGTATGAGCACTATCTGAAAAATTCGGATGGATGTTGTCACAAATGCGGTAGCATTTGGGACAACATCATGGGTTGTATAAATTTTATAAGTTGAATTTATTTCTTACTTAGTTAAATAATTCCTTTGTAAAATATCTACGAATCTAAGAACCTTGGAGTGCAAAAATAAACATGTCTTACACCTCTCGAATGCATAAAAATGAGAATGTTATTAGCATACTAAAAGATGTACCAAATCACTGAGTAACTATGGAGCACGGAGTTCACTACTACGATGCCTTCTTTTCAAAAGGTGATATTTGGTAAAAACATCAACATATTTGTAATCCATTAAGTAAGTATGGGGCACAGAGTTCGCTACTACGATGTACTCTACAGGAACAATGGATCAATACAAATTAGATGCTATAACACAAAAAGAAAAAATATGGTGCAACACAAATGAAGCAAATTCATGTAAAAACCGTGTTGAGGTGTTTGTAACAGTTTTGAGCACAACATTGCCTGATTCGAATTTATTTTTATCTGTGTAATTATTTAATTATTTATTGAGATTCATTTTTATTTATTTAATTAATTACTGACCCACATCTTTATTTCTTTCAGATTATGCGACTTTAATTAATTCTGGAAGCTTCTTAATTATCTAATTAATTTAATTAATTGATTTTTCCCACTAATTAACCATGATTTAGGTTGTGGCTAAAAATGTGGAGCACTTTCGAAAATTCTAGATTAATTCTTCTGTTTTATTTTCTTAACCTCCAACTACATTACTCTCTCTATAAATATCAAACATAAGATGTCATTTATTTGCTAATTGTGATTTTTGATTTTGTTGAGTACTAAGTTTGAAGAAATTTTTTTGGCCGTGTATCCCTCAAAGTTTGTGTATACAGTCCTCAAACCTACCTTGAAAATCCAACTGTCCCTTAAATAGCTGGAAACCAACCTCAATCCCACTCACAATCTCACTCTGATTCGAAAAATTCATCTCACTCTCACACAAATCCTCTCGAAATCCTTGCTTCCATGGCTTCACAAAACTCTACCGCTTCAAATGCTGACTCGAATGTCTCTGCAACACCATCAACAACAGTTCCCACTCCTCAAACCACTCCTCAAACTGCTCCTCAAACAAACTTTCCTCAAGATGCAACCGTGGAACAGGTCACTAGGGCTATCGAAGAGGTGTTTGATACTCTTCGAACTACTGGCCATCTGCCCGTGATGACTTTTGGAGGTATCACGGTGGACATATTGAGCTATTTGGCTGAGCAAACTGCCCAAATGGCTTCTGCTTCAAAAAGCCCCAAATCACCCTCTGTTCACGAACCGCAAGCTGAGAACGTTGAAGCTTCCGTTGAAGAAGAAGCCACTGCCACGTCTGACCCTGAAGACGTTGAAATGGAGGAGGAAAAAATTTCTGAAGGTACAAACTCTTCACTCTCTGTTTCAGATGAGTCTGCCCCCATTCCTCTTAAGAAGAATGCACAAAAAGGGAAAAGACAGAGAAGCCCTGTACAAAGAAGGAGGAGATCAAACCGTGTTTTTACTCGTGTGGATTATTCTGAATCCATGAGGAAGAAGAAGAATGCTGGAGCTGATACTGGTGAACCCATCCAAGTGTTCACAGATTCTTAAGATGAAGCTCCTGTTGCTGCTGAGAAACCAAAGAAAGCTAAGACTGTTGTTGCTGAAAAATCCAAAAAGAAGGTTGTTGCTAAAGAGAAAGGGAAAGGAAAGTCTGTTGCTGAACCAAAAGGCAAAGAAAAGATGATCACTGAAGATGAACCAGCTGAGTCAGAATCCAATTCTGATTCTGAAAGATGCTTGAGAGACATTCTGAAGTCTCTTAAGAAAAATGCTGAGCACTATGCTGCTGCAAAGGAAGCTGCACCAGAACCTGAAGATGGTGGCAGTGGAGATAGTTCTAGCTCTTCCAGTGCAGCAAGCAGCCCTGAACAGAGCTCTGCTAAAAGCTCTACTCCAAGCTCAGATGACCTTGCTTCTGAAGAGGAAGGTAATTCTGATTCTCTTGAAACTCTAGAGAATAGATTGGCCATTTATTCTAAGAGAAAACTGCTGATAGAGAAAAGGATTAATATACCTGATTTTGATAGTAAAGGCATGGTTAGTTTCTTAGAAGAAAGGAATTTGATGCATGCTGTAAATTTTGGTGAATCTTTCTTGACAAATTGGGCATATGAATTCTATGCATGTATGAAAAAGAGCACTGGTAGGAGATCTTCTAAGTGGTATGGGACTGTTAATTTTAGGGGGAGGGATGTACCTTTTACTCCTGAATTGATAAATGAGTTTTTAGAAATTCCCAATGTTGAGGTTGATGAAGAACCTGACATGGATGTGGTCATTTCTGCTATAACTGGTGGTAGGGTAGTTAAATGGACTAGACAGATGCTAGCCAAAGACCTCACTTCCCTACACTCTGTGTTATACAAACTCATTATCTACAATTGGATTCCCACCACAAATACTACCAAGATCACTAAGGATCAAGCTGTTTTGATATATAGGATTTCTGTGCTTAAGAATTTCAATTTGGGTCTTACAATTTTCAAACACATGATGAGATTTACTGGGAGAGTTTCTGAGAAAGGCAATTTACCCTATCCTGTTCTGATTTCTAATTACTTGAGGCATCATGACTTTGTTGCCAAGAACACTGATGTGTTGAGGGGGAGAGTTCCATTATTGGCCATAGCCCCTGCCTTACTCACTGGGGATAGAGTAATTGATCTGCCCTTGATTGCTCCTGGTACTGAACATCAGCAAAGACCTACTTCTGCTCAACCAGAACCAACCAGACCCTCAACTACTGATCATCCTGAATCATCCAGACCAAGACACAGAAATGCAACCCCAAATGTTGAGAACATCCGTATCAACATTTCTGGTAATGTGTATCTTTCACAGGAATTCATCAAACTCCAACTCCAACACTTGCAGGAAACAATAGATGAACTTCAGTTCCTGAAGGACAGGTGGACCAACCTCCTTTCACCTACAACAGGGGGAGTACCACCACCATCCAACTCCAATGTGGTCATTGAGGAGATAAATGAAGATGGAGTTCCAGCTGCTGCTGATGCTGGTGCTGTACCTGATGCTGGAGGAGATGCTGCTGTTACTGATGTAGTTGCACACCTTGCATCTACTTACTTTGTTGATGAAGGAGATGATGATGATGCTGCTGAGATGGACACCTTGTATGGTGATCTTCCTGGAGGAAGCTGTTAGACAGGGGGAGACCTGAATTCCAAAAAATGGCTATGGTGCAGGAAGATGATGCTGCAGCTGTTACCACAGCAATATAAGCCATTTATTCAGTTCTACCTTTGTAATTAATGTTTAAGTTGAAATTTTGAAATTCTGATACACTTGTTGTTTATTTTTCTAGATGATAGGATGTTTATTACTGCAACTTGCTTAATGGTTCCACTTGATATTTGTTTACTGCCTTGCTTAATTTGTTTGCAGATTGTCATGTGTCTACTATAGCAGGTTGTGTATAGTATTAGTGTCTGTTTTTGTTTATATTCTTTTTACATTATGTTTTTGCTCTGATGTTTGTTTTTTTGTGTCATACTTAGATTCTAAGTTAATTCTTCCAGTTCAACTTATGTTCTTAGTAAAGTTACTTATGTTGTGAATAAGTGTAGTGTTTATACTTGTTCTGTTTTTGATAAAATTTATCTTGATCTTATGGCACGGATCATTGTAAAATTATCCTTGATCTTCATTTGATTTGATCCAACGGTTACAACAGGTATTGTCTTGACTAGTGCTTAGCAATGATGTTAACCTCAACTAAGTACATAATACTGAGTATGTATAGAAATATATGTGCATCAGGTGTGTTGTAGTCGAAAGGTCAAATTGGGGGAGATTGTAGATGTTGTTAATCCTTAATACCTTAACATTATCAACAACATCTTAATTTGACCTTCCGAGATTTTTTCTAAGTCTTTTCTGAAATGCTACATTAAATGTTGATCTAAATGTTGTCGCATTTCTGGCAGGATCTAGAAGCTTCTACAAGGATCTGGAACCTGGAAGATTCCAGAACATTGAAGAACATGCTAGAACGACCTGGAACCATTTAGAACGACCTGGAGCATTCAAGAATGATCTAGAAAGATCATGGAAGTTGAGTTCCTAAAAAATAGGATCTCATTGTGGAAGCCTCTAGAATCAGCACCCCACTACTATAAATACCGATGGAAGGCTTCTCAAATCAGTGTACTCTATTCGATCAACTTCCTAGACCGAGCGTATATCCCTGTTAGGAATTGTGGCCAGTAGAACTACCTTTTAGTTCATACGTTCGTATCCCACCCGTATGGCTGTGTGTCTTCTTATCTATTGAGAGTGTAATCATTAGATAGACTAGGCATTTCGACAGTGTATACCTTATACACTTAGTTCGTTTTTAGAAAAAGGCACCTGCCTCGTTTGTAGTTTCTGTTGTGAATGTTAATGCTGTAACA
The DNA here is from genome assembly GCA_963675135.1 of Galeopsis tetrahit. NCBI lineage: Eukaryota > Viridiplantae > Streptophyta > Magnoliopsida > Lamiales > Lamiaceae > Galeopsis > Galeopsis tetrahit. Next base: position 53,360,926 of record OY776123.1, read on the forward strand.
TTTCACACAACATTTGTACTTGAAGATAAGTATTGAATTTCGCCGTAAGGCTAGCATAGATTTTTATTTATAAAATCTATGTTAAAAATTATTTCCATTGTGTCACGTTTGTTTTTAGTGTTTCAAGTCTTCCGCTGTGTGAATCATAATTTCTGATATTCTGTTAGAGTCAGTGTTGTACCAATTGTCACAACATTTAGTACAACATTATTCTACTTAAACTTAAACACTTCATATACATACACCACAACACACTTTCAACTTTACTGTTTTATTTGTGTTTGATTGATTAACTACTTAATTGATTGAATTGCATATAAGAACAAGACTAGTAGAGTGTTCATACAGAAGTTCGCGAATTAGTTGAGTATAAATTTGATTGGGCTCATTGTTAATCTGATTATTCCGCATTGTGTATTCTGATACATTGAAAGATTTTGAAAAGTCTATTCACCCCCCTCTAGACGTTTTCCTAGCTTACTCAATATTATCTAACTCAACTAGGGACCTACAGGAAGCATGCAGAACAATGCTGGCAGAGTACAACACACCACAGAAGTTCTGGGCTGAGGCAATCAACACTGCTTGCCATACTCAGAACAGAAGTGCACTCAACAAGGTACATGGTAAAACACCATATGAGGTATGGAAAGTTAGAAAGCCTAGAGTTTTATATTTTCATATCTTTGGTTGTAAGTGTTTTATTCACAACAATGGAAAGAGCAAATTAAATGCTTTTGATGCTAAAGCAGATGAGGGGATATTTTTAGGATACTCCTCTACTAGCAAGGCATTTAGAGTATTTAATTACTATACTCTATGTGTGGAAGAAACACCCCATGTTGTCTTTGATGAAGTTGTACAGGACTCTGCTGACCATCAGCTCAGTAAGAAAGTTGATGATCTGAAAATTCAAACTAACAAAGATGATGATGAGACTGAAGTCTATGAATCTGTTCAAGCCTACAATCCATTCCTAAACATCCTAAACAAAGATGATGATGTAGAAAAGGTAAAAGGCAAAGGTAAGTCTTCTAGACCTATTGACATGCCTGAATTGGTTAACTGTTCTCCTGTGAATAAACCTGCTAATAATGATGATATTGATATGCATGATGCAATAAATGCTATAGATGATATAGATGATGAGAGTGTTCCTGTTAAGACCAGCAAAACATGGAAATCTGCTCATACTACTGATCTGATTATTGGTGAATCCAATAAAGGTGTTAAGACTAGAAGACAACTGTTTGATTCTAAGGCAGAACCTAGTAATTCTTTGTTTTGCTGGTGTTGCTTGTTATCTTCTATTGAGCCCAAGACTGTAAAAGAGGCTTTGGCTGATAGTAAGTGGATTATTGCTATGCAAGATGAATTAAACCAGTTTACTAGAAATGATGTATAGGAACTTGTAGAGAGACCTGCAGTGCTGATCACAATGTGGTAGGTACTAAGTGGATTTTTAAAAATAAGAAAGATGAGAATGATCTTGTTGTTAGAAATAAGGCTAGATTAGTTGCTCAGGGCTACTCTCAAGCTGAGGGTATTGATTATGATGAAACATTTGCCCCTGTAGCTAGACTAGAAGTTATAAGATTATTTCTTGCTTATGCTGCTTATATTCACTGTGTATCAAATGGATGTTAAAAGTGCATTTTTAAATGGACTACTTGCTGAAGAAGTTTATATAGAATAACCTCCTAGATTTGAGGTGAATGGTAACCAAGTATACAGGTTGAAGAAAGCACTATATGGTCTGAAGCAAGCCCCAAGAGCCTGGTATGACATTCTTTCATTATTCTTAATTGAAAATGGTTTTACTAAGGGCAAAGTAGATCGTACTTTGTTTAGATGACAAGAAGGGAAAGACATTTTACTTGTCCAAATTTATGTGGACGATATCATATTTGGATCACCTAACAAAAGCATGAGTGAAAGCTTTTCAAAGCTCATGCAAAGTAAGTTTGAAATATCAATGATGGGTGAAATGACTTACTTTCTAGGCCTTCAAGTAAAACAATCATCTGAATGTATCTTTATCAATCAAGCAAAATATACAAGAAATCTGTTAGATAAATTTGGTATCAAGACCTGTAAAACAGTTGGAGTACCAATGCTATTATCGTGCTCTAATTGGTTCTTTACTCTATTTAACTGCTAATAGGCCAGATATTACATTTGTAGTAGGTGTATGTGCTAGATTTCAGGCCAATCCCAAAGAAAGTCATGTGAAAACTGCTAAAAGGATACTGAAATATCTAAAGGGTACCATTAATCGAGGTTTGTGGTATTCTGTAGATGATGATTTATCCCTAAGTGGTTATTCAGATTCTGACTTTGGTGGTTGCAAGATAGATAGAAAATCAACTTCTGGTTCATGCCAATTCTTAGGTTCTAAGCTCATATCATGGTTCTCAAAGAAATAAATTAGTGTGGCAACATCTACCACTGAAGCAGAATATATGGCCGCAGGAAGTTGTTGTAGTCAGCTTCTTTGGCTAATGCAACAACTTAGAGACTACAATATTGTGGAATCTAATGTACCTATATTTTGTGACAGCAAAAGTGCAATTGCCATCACTCAAAATCCCGTTTTGCATACACGTTGTAAGCATGTAGATGTAAGACATCACTTTATTAGGGATCATGTTGAAAAGAAAAACATTAGGATGGAGAAGATCCATACTGATATTCAGAGAGCTGACATTTTCACAAAACCTTTGGCTGAAACTAGATTTAGAGAGCTTTGCATAAGTTTAGGATTGATAGACATGGATCCTGCATGTATATAGAGATCTATACTAACATTTCAGGTACTGAGCTGATACCAAGAATAGTACACCAATAAGGGGTAATCCAGAAAGATAAACCATGTCAAGACCACTACATTCATCACAATCAGGTAAAAAGGTTACTAAGGTGCCTAATCCCGATGAGGAAGCTGGTAAAGTTGAGGGAATGTAGAATATACATTTAAGGGGGAATCTATGATTTCTTAAATATCCTTTCTGTAGACTCAGAGCACTAGTCACCTTAGAACAAACCTTGCAAAGACCTTATTTTAATTATTCTTTACTGATATGTACTGTATTTCACCAATACTACATAAACTGACACTTCTACCAAGGTGAAACAGGCACAGAAGAAGAGTTCTCCACTAAAGGGGGAACTGATCTAATTACAGTATCAACCTGTCTACAGAACTGATCTGATTACAGTATTAGATTACAGTATTAATCTGTCTACATAACTTTTCTGACTACAGAGTTAATCTGTCTACAGAACTAATCTAATTACAGAGTTTATCTGTCTACAGAGAACTGATCCGAGTCACAGTAATGATCTGAGTGTACTGTGATGATACCAAAAAGTGCTCAAAATGTCGAGAAAGAAACAATCAGAAAAGTTGGGGAACTGATTTGAGGATTACTGTGCTGACTCGACTACTGATCTGATCCTCGAAAAATGTACTCAGCTGATCACAGTACTCAGCTGAACGTAGATAAGTAAATTTCATTATTATAAAAGCAAGAAAATGAAGTAAAGTGTGCTTGGAAACTACTGTGCTGATAGACATCAGAACAATATTTTGCCTTATAAAATTTCTAAGTCAAGATCTGTTCAAGATTGGATTATTAATAAAGAAGATTAATACACTCCTCTATTTTTGACCTAATTTCTAAGGTGTATTTATCAATAACAAGTTGGCTCCAAAATTGGAAAGGGTTTTATTGAATCTGGAACGTTTTTTTTTAAATTACACATCTCAAGACTCAATCCAAACCACACATCGTGCGAAATTAATTCAATCCAAGCCCTAGATTTTCTTTGAATTCAATATCCACGATCTCAAACACTTCATCTTCTTCACTTTACATTTCTGGAAATTACGAGCTTGAAAACTTTCTCAAACTTTACTACTCTATCTTCTACATTTCTACACTTCTATCAAATGGCGATTATCGATATCATGAACGAATCTAACGAAGTTGTAGGTACCTTTAATCCGACAAAACGGATCAAAGAAAATGGCATTTTTGTGGAAAACGATGTGTACTTAATCGGAAGGCAGAACACAGAGAATCAAGCTATTCTCACAATGTGCGAAGAATGCGGCCTGCGGAAGTTTCTAGAATCATTCCCCAAGATGGTTTTTGAACCTGAGGCAATAGAATTTTATTTACAGCTCCATGGCGATAACAATGGTGTGAGATCGATGCTTTCAGGGAATAGAGTATCCTTGACAAGAGAGATTCTTGGTATTGCTTTTGACCTACCCGACGGTCCTGTTCATATTCTGAGTTATATGGAAGGGCAAGAGAAAGCGTGCGTGGGTAGATGGACTGGAGAAGAACCTAAGTCTCTGCAAAATCTCAAAAAGGTTATTCTTCCAGCTTCTCTTCGGTTGTTAATGGACATTGCCGAAAAATGTTTATTAGGGTAACATCATAGCCAAGACGCTCTTACGAATTTGAAAATTCGTGTTATGGCGGCAATCATTGATCGAGTTGATGGTGATTGGCAAGGATTCTTCCTTGAAAGGTTGCTGAGTGAGAAGGACAAAGTGTTGTTTAATGAGGAGTCCAAGGAGTTTTCCATAAAAGCTATGTTGGGCTTTGGAAACAAGTTGAGCATTCTACTGCCAACTCTAGCAGAAAGAAAAGTTGACTGGAGTCCTCACAAGAAGTTCCATCAAGGTAAGTTTTTGTTCAAAAAGGAATCAATGGAGTTTGAACAACATCAACAGCAGGAGTCTGGTGGATCTATGTTTAGATCAGGTGATGAGGAGCCTGAAGTTAGATCAAAGGCTAGGCATGATCCAAGCAGGGTAAGGATCAAGAAGGATAGGACTGCAAAGGTGACCCCAGATCAGTCAGAGTAGTCAATAGCAGTTGTGGAGTGTAGATGTTGTTACTCTTAAATGTCTTAACATTCACAACAACATCTTAATTCGACCTTTCTTATTTTTCCTAAGTCCAAATTCTGTTTTCTAGCTAATGCTGCTTTGGATGTTGTAACATCGCAGGTTGAAGATCTAGAACATTCTACACAGTTCCAGACTGGAAGGATCTGGAAGCTTGCAGAAGTATGTAGATCATGCGGTTGCCTTTGAAAACGTCCAGAATAGGCTGGAAGGTGCTAGAATTCATTGGAATGAAGAGTGGGCTAAAAAGAAGGGATGAGATCCTAAAAAATAGGATATGGATTATGAAGCTTCTAGAATTCATTTTTTCCACTATAAATACACAAGGAAGTCTTCATTATTCAGCATGGAGAATTAAGAGTAATCACATAATGTCTATGTGAAGTGTTCGTCCTACTTAGACATTATCGTGATTATTATTTCTTCTTCATCAGATTCTCGTACAACATGAAGAAATACACATCAGATCCGAGAGTCACATATTTCACGAAGTGCTATTCTTTAAGTCCTAAACTAGTGTTCATCCTGTTAGAAATTAATTGTCATTAGCATGTTCATGTCGTTGTGCCGAAGAGTCCAAACTTCCTGTACAACATAGACTTTTCTATACTTCTTTGATAGAGAGATCATAGAGTTAGATTAGTTTTTGGTAGTGTAATTTTTACACTTAAGCCGTCTTTAGACTAGATACTTTATCAAGTCTTGTTTCCGTTGTGAATATTTGTTCACACACCATTTGTATTCACATAATTATTAGTGAAAGTTTCGCTATGAGGCTCGCATAAATTTTAAATTAAAATCTATGGTAAAAAGTTAATTCTGTGTCTTTGTGTTTTCATACTTTCAAGTCTTCCACTATTCGTATTCTGATATTCTGTAATCGAGTCAGTGTTACATTGAGTGTTCTAACATTGAGTGTAGCATTAGTCTTGTTTTACTTGTGTTCAGTTTATTTTTAGTGTTTCAGTCTTCCGTTGTGTCTGTCTTTTCTGATATTCTGTTTGAGTCTGTGTTACACTATTTGTCTCAACATCCAGTGTAACATCGTTCTGTTTTTCACTTAAACACTAGCTATACCATCCACACACACTTTCAGTTGGTATCAGAGCCAATACCTGACGACACTAGGTTTAGATCCTTGTTTTAAGTGTGTTTTAGTTTATGTTAGCAATGGAAACACATCACACATTCACTGCACTTAGGCACCCGAACATATTATCCATATTTAAAGCCTAAGTTGTGCATGTATATCAAGTCAATAAATGAACGTGCTTGGAGGACTGTACTTACAGGTTATGATGTACTAAAGATCCAAATCAACACATCAACACCCCACCAGAAAGAAGGAAAAGTCAATTTCAACCAAGGTTATCAAAAAGTGAAGGTAAACCAAGGTATGGTCTTTAATATAGAAAATCAGTTCAATGCATGTTCTGAATATGGTCTTTATGAAAATTAATGTGTCAATACTAGACTTAAGCAAAAACTGAATTTTAGTACTACCTTAAATGATGAATCAGATGATGAATTTGATGAATCAAAAGATGTTGAATTCGCTTTTCATACCAAGATTGATTATGATGATTCTTTAGATGATGATCTGGATGATACAGATTCTGATGTTGCACCTAATGTCATAACATTTATGGTAACATCAAAACAGAGTCACCCAGATTTGAATTGTTTTAATGGGTTTGTTGATGATGCAGACATAAGGATTGATGATTCTAAATACCAAAAGTTGTTAGATGATTGTAACTCACAGAAACTCACTCTTAATTCTTTGAACAAAGAGAATGAGAATCTGAAAGAGACAATTACCAAGCTAGAGGTCATACATACCAGAAGAGATTTTTGAAGTTTGTAAACTGAAGGAGAAATTGATCACCTCTACTTTAAGTTTCATAAAATTTCCTATGAGTGCTTCTGATATATGTTATAGCTATTGGTAAATTTGATAATTGTGGTATACGTTATGATAGTGAAACTTCTTCTATTTTCTAAGAATTTTGAATATGTTGTGAAGTTTGTGAAGCCAAATGTTAAAACATATGTTGTAACATCTGCACAAACAGATTCTCACAAAGTCAAAAACATTGAAAAGAAGTTTGTATGTCATTATTGTTCGAAAATTGATTTTGTCCTTACTGCATGCAAATGTTTGATGATTTGAGATATGAGAAAATGTTGCCTAAAAAGATATCACATCCTATGAAGCATTTTCTAAAATCTGCATGGAAATCTGATGTTACTTGTAATGCTGTTTACACTTCCTTGAAAGCATGTTTACTTGGTCAATGGTATTTTGATAGTGGTTGTTCTAGACATATGACAGGACAAATTGACTACTTATCTGATTATGTGACCTTTAATGATGGTATTGTTACATATGGTGGTTGTTCGAAAGGACAGATTAATTGGTAAAGGAACTTTAAATGTTGAAGGTTTTCCTAAGCTTAAAAATGTTTTACATTTTGATGGCTTGCTTGCTGATTTGATTAGTATTAGTTAACTTTGTGATGATAATTTGCATGTAAAATTTGACAAAGATTCATGTTATGTTTTGAATGAAGATGAAGATTGTCTAGGGCAGTAGATAATTTTTATCTTATTGGAACAAGTGTGTGTAATTTGTCAAAGAATGATGAAAATATCTTATTGCATCAAAAATTGGGACATGCATATATTATACATCAGTGAAGAGACTAATCAAAGTCGATGCAGTGAAAAGGATTACCAAAACAGAAGTTTCAGAGTACCACTGTATGTGGACCATGCCAGAAAGGTAAGCAGGTAAGAGTGTTGCATAAAATGCTGTCACATTGTTCTACACATCAATTTTTCAAATTGTTGCACATGGATTTAATTGGTCTTATGTCTTTGTTGTAAGAAAGAATATAACTCTACAAGAAATGGCAAGAGTCATGATTTTATCTAAAAGTCTTTTTAAAAGATTTTGGGCTAAAGCATTGAATTCAGCATGTCATATCATTAATTGAGTTTATATTCGATCTGGTTCTATTCAAACACCTTATGAGATTTTGAACATTAGAAAATCAAATGTGAAATATTTTCATGTATTTGGTTGTGTTTGTTATATTCTGAATAATATGAATCAACTTCATAAGTTTGATTCTAAAAGTGTAAGGTTTCTTTTTAGGCTATTCTAGAAATAGTAAAGCTTATAGAATTTATAACCTTAGGACTAACGCTATTCAAGAATCTGTTAATATTGTGTTTGATGATGATTAAGGTCTTACAGATGAGAAAGCTGAAGAAGATGTATCACAAGTGACTGACAATCCTGAGAATACACTGAAATCTGAAAATGTTGCACCTAATGTTACAACATCTGGAGCAACATCTACAGAACAGTCAGTTGGAACTTCACAGAACAGTCAGTATGTTCCCAAAAGGAATCCTTCTTCAAGAATTGACAAAAGTCATCCATCTGACCAGATCATAGGTGATGCTACAGTTGGAGTGCAAACAAGAGGAAACGTTAGATCAATAAGGTAGATGTGGTAAGAACAATATGCATGTCTTCTATTTGCAATGTTGTGAATGCAGAGTGTTACTATTCTGAAATTGAACCTAAAAATGTGAATGAGGCATTAACTGATGAAAATTGGATTAATGTTATGCATGAGGAACTTAATCAGTTTGAAAGAAATGATGTATGGACATTTGTTCTAAGACCTAGTCATACTAATGTTATTGGAACAAAGTTGATTTTTAAGAATAAAACTGATGAGTTTGATAACATTGATAGGAATAAGACTAGATTAGTTGCACAAACATACACTCAAGTTGAGGTTATTAATTTTGATGAAACTTTTGCACATGTTGCTAGGATAGAATCTATTAGATTATTGCTAGCAATTGCATGTTTTATTGACATTTAAACTTCATCAAATGGATGTATAAGCTGCATTTCTAAAAGACATTTTGAATGAAGAAGCATATGTTTAACAACTTAAAGGATTTGAAGATCCACAATACCCTGATCGTTCTGTTAGAGGAGAAACTGATATAACTTTGTTCATTAAGCACACTTGAGAAGATTTACTTATTGCTCAAATATTTGTTGATGACATTGTGTTTGGTTTAACTTGTGATAAAATGTTAACCAATTTGTTAAAACAATGACTGCAACATTTGAGATGAGTATGGTTGGAGACTTGAATTATTTTTTAGGTCTTCAAATCAAGGAATGTAAGGATGATATATTCTTCTCTCAAGGTAAGTATGCTAAGAACTTGGTTAAAATGTTTGATTTTTGAAAGTTAAAAAGTAATGAAAACTTCTATGAGATCTACTTTGAAACTTTGCAAAGACCATGCTGGAAAGGATGTTGATCCAACATTGTATAGATCTATGATAAGAATTTTTACTTTATCTAACCTCTATTAGATCAGATATAATGTACAGTGTTTTTGTTTGTGCTAGTTACCAATATTATCCAAAGGAATCTCACCTGAATGTTTTGAAAAGAATTATCAAGTATGATGCAGGTACAAGTGAACTTGGGATTTGGTATACTAAGGACACCAACAACACTTTGATTGGATACAGTGATGCGGATTGAGCATGAGATATAGATGACAAAAAGAGTAAGAGTAGAGGATGTTTCTACATGGGAAACAATCTTGTTGTTAAACAAGATATTTCGTGACTATGGAATTGAATTGATATCCTTACAATTTTCTATGATAATATGAGTGCATAAACATTTCTAAAAATTCAGTACAACACTCACTCACTAAACACATTTGCGTTAGGAATTATTTTATGAGAGATTTAGTGGAGAAGAACATAGTGAAGTTGGAATACGTGCCTTCTGAAAATCATAATGCTGATTTATTTACTAAGGTTTTGACCTTGAGACATTCTTATCTTTGAGAAAATCTCTTGGTATGTGTAGTATCTGAATAATCCTGGATGGATGGTGTTACAAATGTTGTAGCATTTGGGACAACATCATAAGTTTGTATAGTTGTTATAGATTTAATTTATTTCCTATTTTCGTTGAATAATTCCTTTGTAAAATATTCTTGAATCTAAAATTTGTTGTGCAAAAATAAACATGTCTTACACCTCTCAAATGCATATAAAAAGAATGTTGTTAGCATACTAAAAGATGTAGTTTATCACTGAGTAACTATGGAGCACGGAGTTCACTACTACGATGCCTTCTTTTCAAAAGGTGATTAACAAATACATCAATAGGTTCATAATCCATTGAGTAATTATGGGGCACGGAGTTCGCTACTACGATGCACTCTTCTAGAAAAATGGATCAATATGAACTAGGTGCTACAACACGAATAGAAAAGAAAAAATATGGTGCAACACAAATGAAGTAAATTCATGTAAAAACCGTGTTGAGGTGTATGTAACAGTTTTGAGCATAGCATTAGATGATTCAATTATATTTTTATAAGTTGTAATTATTTGATTATCTGTGGAAATTTATTTCATTTATTCTGATTATACTAACCCACGTCTTTGGTTTATTTTCAGGTTATACACATTTAAATGTTAAATATTCTAGATTGTTCTTAATTTAATTAATTATTTAATTATGATTTTACCCACTACTTATCCATGATCTATTTTTGTGGCTAAGTTTATGGAGTATTATCGAATTTCTTCTAGAATCTTCCTTAGCTAGTTCTTATTTTTATACGTATTACTTCCAACTATGCATTCTCTCCTATATTCTTCTCATAACATGATATACTAAGCATTGCATTTTTTTCGAGTGATTTGAGTATTGCGTTTTATGATTTGCTAAAGCCTTGTTTATCTCAGTTATTGTGATTATCTTTTCGATTTCTTGGTGCTTAAATGATAGGAAACTACCTCACCACACTCAAACTCCCACGAAACCGCCATCTCCATCTCTCTCCAATCTTAATAGTTTCGCTTTCATGGTCGCTTTACACCAAAACTCACCAACTGCTACAAGAAAAGCTGAAACACTTACCCAAACAACTCCAGTTACACCCATTCTAAAACTGTTCATATTATGAGAATCTACTTATTCTTACTGTTGGAAATATGACCATAGACATTTCTCACTACTGAAAACCGAAAAACTCACCACTACACTTGATTCGTTCACCTCATAAAAGGCTCAATTTCCAAGTACTAATACTGTAACAGTGGCAGCTGCCCTGATTGCTTCCTCTATGGGGGAGATTGAAAAGGAAATTGATGATTTTCCTGTTGCTGAGCAGAATGAGTCAGCAAATGCTGAGACATCTGATTTTGAGGACGCTCAAATGAAGGAGGCCGATGCTTATGCTAACTCAGGTTAAAACTAACTCTTATCTTTCTAATACTGATTAATCTTAATAGATTGCATTTGGGAAGAATGTTGGAAAAGAAAAGAGAAAAATGAGCCATGTTCAACGAAGGAGATTCGACTATGTGCTTACGAGTTGATTACTCTAACTCACTGAGGAGAAAGAAGAAAGAAAGTAGTGTTGCTGATGAACCGATTTAAGTTCTTTTGTTAATCGGAGGAAGAAAATGTGGTTACTGAGAAACGAGTCAAAGGAAGTATGATCCAAAGGGAAAGATGGTTGCTGCTGAACGAGACTTGCCCAAAGGAATTGAAAATTCTGATCCAGAGGATAATCCCACTGTGTATGAGATTAAGAAGACTCTGAGGAAGAATGCTGCATCAAATGCTGAAGCAAGTGCCGCAACACCAGACCCTGATGACAGTAGTAGTGATGATTCTGAGAAGAGCAGTAGTAAAGACTCTGTTGGGATATGAATATCCTTAGTTTAGTTTTGATGAACCAAATCAAACATGTAATAGGATAAGTTGTATTGTATAGACAACTTTATTATATATCTTATAATAGATAGGACTCTGGTTAGAAGAGAAGACATGTCAATGCTCAAGAAGAGAAGAGAAGACCAAGACCAGAAGTCTTCTTACCAGCAGAGTGAAGTCTTCTTATCAGCAGAGTAGAAGTCTTCTTACCAGCAGAGTGAAGTCTTCTTACCAGCAGAGTAGAAGTCTTCTTACTCAATTAAAGGAAGGCCAATCAGAGTTGAAGTCAAGGATTGACAAGATACGCATAAGAAAGGAAAGTCAAAGATATGATTGAAATTACATGACAATGGTAATATTCAATCATATCAAATCAAGAGATTGGCAATTCCCGAATTAGTGGAGATTTGAATTGCTATCATCCAACGGTAACATTCAAACATCAACACTATATAAATGAGTCCATACATCATTGGGAATGTGAGAAGAGGTGTGAGATGCAAAGGTCGAGCAAAGGTCATAAACTCCAGAAATAAGAAGAGCTCAAGAAGATCATTAAAGAAGATTCAACATGCATCACCTCATCCCCAGTGAGTGAACTCATACCATCTAAGCCAGTGCAACCACTCATATATATCCATAGCTTAGAGAGAATTTCCCAATCCTAGCATGAGGCTAAAACAGATTGTAAGGGAAATTCTCACCTAGTTCATATACACAAAACCCACCTTCTACCATAAAACCTTAGAAGTCAAGTTGAGTGTTTATCACTGTAAAGAGTCCGAGTGCTCTATAAATCACTTGTGGAGTTCAAGTGCAAGTGCTTACAATCACTTGTGGGGAAGTGCAAGTGCTTACAATCACTTGTGGAGACCGTAGCTGTTAGGACGGCTCAGATCTCAAAGTCCTACCCTTGGGACTATAAAGGTCAATGCCCTTGTAATTTGTGGAAATTAAAGGGATTAAACATCACGTGTGGACGTGAGAGTGGACGTAGGAACGTATATCCGAACCACTATAAATCAATGTGTTATTTACATTTCTGCACTTTACATTTCAAGTCTTTTCATACATATTTGTGCATAAACTGTTTTACACACTGTATTTATTAAATAGACGAGTATAATCTTTATGGGTACACTACAATTCCGCACTTAACTCCGATAAGTAATTAATCAGTCGACTAACTAGTCCTAGGCCCCTAGTGAAATCAGCGGACTAGTTACTTTGAAGAGTTAGTTTATTTTCCACACAATCAGCAGACATCAAGTCAGCTGATCTTAAACTCGTCTCAGGGACCAACAAGTGGTATCAGAGCCGTGTGTTCAAAAGACCATTGCTTTGAATTTTTGATTTTCGAAAATCTGCACTTTTTCTGTTATTTTCAGAATTTAGCGTGTGAGTACACTTTTTATAGTGGAATTGATATTTTGAATCGAACTCACTGCTGTGCAGTGATGTGTAATGCATTTTGGCCAAATTCCATCGTTTGAGCCATCAAAAACACGTTTTACTGTTTTCAATGGTCACCTGAATAGATCCATTTTTGAAAAACTGTTTTGCATGCACTTTTGTTTTCATAAAAATCATACTTGCATGTATTTGGATTATTGTGTGTTAAGAACAGGTCAACAACTAAGGGGGAACTTCAGTTCAACTGAGTTCTAGCCCTATCTGGATTTACACGCGTATGAGCAAGAAGAGGAGATCAAGATGATCAAGTTGTTAGAAGACCTGAAGGCAAGAAGAGCTTAATTGGAAGTCGTCTGATTTGCAACATATCAGCTGAAGAGTAGATAAGAAGACCTTTGTAATAGCTGATTAGGTGAGTCCATGCTTGTAAAGTGCAATATTAATAAAACTCATCTTTTTAGCTTTTGGAGATAACATCTAGTTATCTCATCTGATGACAACTTCTCATTGTCCTCATACAAAAGCCTTCTATTTTTACTCTTCTGCACTATTATATGGACTCTAGCACTGTCTGTTCTTTATTGCTTCAGTTTAGTGTTAGATGATTTGGTTATATCAAAAAGGGGGAAATTGTTGGGATATGAATATCCTTAGTTTAGTTTTGATAAACCAAATCAAACATGTAATAGGATAAGTTGTATTGTATAGACAACTTTATTATATATCTTGTAATAGATAGGACTCTGGTTAGAAGAGAAGACATGTCAATGCTCAAGAAGAGAAGAGAAGACCAAGACCAGAAGTCTTCTTACCAGCAGAGTGAAGTCTTCTTATCAGCAGAGTAGAAGTCTTCTTACCAGCAGAGTGAAGTCTTCTTACCAGCAGAGTAGAAGTCTTCTTACTCAATTAAAGGAAGGCCAATCAGAGTTGAAGTCAAGGATTGACAAGATACGCATAAGAAAGGAAAGTCAAAGATATGATTGAAATTACATGACAATGGTAATATTCAATCATATCAAATCAAGAGATTGGCAATTCCCGAATTAGTGGAGATTTGAATTGCTATCATCCAACGGTAACATTCAAACATCAACACTATATAAATGAGTCCATACATCATTGGGAATGTGAGAAGAGGTGTGAGATGCAAAGGTCGAGCAAAGGTCATAAACTCCAGAAATAAGAAGAGCTCAAGAAGATCATTAAAGAAGATTCAACATGCATCACCTCATCCCCAGTGAGTGAACTCATACCATCTAAGCCAGTGCAACCACTCATATATATCCATAGCTTAGAGAGAATTTCCCAATCCTAGCATGAGGCTAAAACAGATTGTAAGGGAAATTCTCACCTAGTTCATATACACAAAACCCACCTTCTACCATAAAACCTTAGAAGTCAAGTTGAGTGTTTATCACTGTAAAGAGTCCGAGTGCTCTATAAATCACTTGTGGAGTTCAAGTGCAAGTGCTTACAATCACTTGTGGAGGCCGTAGCTGTTAGGACGGCTCAGATCTCAAAGTCCTACCCTTGGGACTATAAAGGTCAAGGCCCCTGTAATTTGTGGAAATTAAAGGGATTAAACATCACGTGTGGACGTGAGAGTGGACGTAGGAACGTATATCCGAACCACTATAAATCAATGTGTTATTTACATTTCTGCACTTTACATTTCAAGTCTTTTCATACATATTTGTGCATAAACTGTTTTACACACTGTATTTATTAAATAGACGAGTATAATCTTTATGGGCACACTACAATTCCGCACTTAACTCCGATAAGTAATTAATCAGTCGACTAACTAGTCCTAGGCCCCTAGTGAAATCAGCGGACTAGTTACTTTGAAGAGTTAGTTTATTTTCCACACAATCAGCAGACATCAAGTCAGCTGATCTTAAACTCGTCTCAGGGACCAACAAGTGGTATCAGAGCCGTGTGTTCAAAAGACCATTGCTTTGAATTTTTGATTTTCGAAAATCTGCACTTTTTCTGTTATTTTCAGAATTTAGCGTGTGAGTACACTTTTTATAGTGGAATTGATATTTTGAATCGAACTCACTGCTATGCAGTGATGTGTAATGCATTTTGGCCAAATTCCATCGTTTGAGCCATCAAAAACACGTTTTACTGTTTTCAATGGTCACCTGAATAGATCCATTTTTGAAAAACTGTTTTGCATGCACTTTTGTTTTCATAAAAATCATACTTGCATGTATTTGGATTATTGTGTGTTAAGAACAGGTCAACAACTAAGGGGGAACTTCAGTTCAACTGAGTTCTAGCCCTATCTGGATTTACACGCGTATGAGCAAGAAGAGGAGATCAAGATGATCAAGTTGTTAGAAGACCTGAAGGCAAGAAGAGCTTAATTGGAAGTCGTCTGATTTGCAACATATCAGCTGAAGAGTAGATAAGAAGACCTTTGTAATAGCTGATTAGGTGAGTCCGTGCTTGTAAAGTGCAATATTAATAAAACTCATCTTTTTAGCTTTTGGAGATAACATCTAGTTATCTCATCTGATGACAACTTCTCATTGTCCTCATACAAAAGCCTTCTATTTTTACTCTTCTGCACTATTATATGGACTCTAGCACTGTCTGTTCTTTATTGCTTCAGTTTAGTGTTAGATGATTTGGTTATATCAAAAAGGGGGAAATTGTTGGGATATGAATATCCTTAGTTTAGTTTTGATAAACCAAATCAAACATGTAATAGGATAAGTTGTATTGTATAGACAACTTTATTATATATCTTGTAATAGATAGGACTCTGGTTAGAAGAGAAGACATGTCAATGCTCAAGAAGAGAAGAGAAGACCAAGACCAGAAGTCTTCTTACCAGCAGAGTGAAGTCTTCTTATCAGCAGAGTAGAAGTCTTCTTACCAGCAGAGTGAAGTCTTCTTACCAGCAGAGTAGAAGTCTTCTTACTCAATTAAAGGAAGGCCAATCAGAGTTGAAGTCAAGGATTGACAAGATACGCATAAGAAAGGAAAGTCAAAGATATGATTGAAATTACATGACAATGATAATATTCAATCATATCAAATCAAGAGATTGGCAATTCCCGAATTAGTGGGGATTTGAATTGCTATCATCCAACGGTAACATTCAAACATCAACACTATATAAATGAGTCCATACATCATTGGGAATGTGAGAAGAGGTGTGAGATGCAAAGGTCGAGCAAAGGTCATAAACTCCAGAAATAAGAAGAGCTCAAGAAGATCATTAAAGAAGATTCAACATGCATCACCTCATCCCCAGTGAGTGAACTCATACCATCTAAGCCAGTGCAACCACTCATATATATCCATAGCTTAGAGAGAATTTCCCAATCCTAGCATGAGGCTAAAACAGATTGTAAGGGAAATTCTCACCTAGTTCATATACACAAAACCCACCTTCTACCATAAAACCTTAGAAGTCAAGTTGAGTGTTTATCACTGTAAAGAGTCCGAGTGCTCTATAAATCACTTGTGGAGTTCAAGTGCAAGTGCTTACAATCACTTGTGGAGACCGTAGCTGTTAGGACGGCTCAGATCTCAAAGTCCTACCCTTGGGACTATAAAGGTCAAGGCCCCTGTAATTTGTGGAAATTAAAGGGATTAAACATCACGTGTGGACGTGAGAGTGGACGTAGGAACGTATATCCGAACCACTATAAATCAATGTGTTATTTACATTTCTGCACTTTACATTTCAAGTCTTTTCATACATATTTGTGCATAAACTGTTTTACACACTGTATTTATTAAATAGACGAGTATAATCTTTATGGGCACACTACAATTCCGCACTTAACTCCGATAAGTAATTAATCAGTCGACTAACTAGTCCTAGGCCCCTAGTGAAACCAGCGGACTAGTTACTTTGAAGAGTTAGTTTATTTTCCACACAATCAGCAGACATCAAGTCAGCTGATCTTAAACTCGTCTCAGGGACCAACAGACTCTGAATCAGCTGAGGAAACAAATTTTGAAGGAGGTAATTCTGATCCTGATAATAATTCTCACGTTGATATGTTAGTTGCTAAAATAACTAAACCGTCTAGATGAAAGTTATTAATGGAAAGAAGAATTAACATTGTTGATTTTGAGAGTAAAGGGTTGATACAATTTCTGATTAAAAGGAAATTGTTGAAAACAGTAACTTTGAGTGATACTTTTGTGTTTGATTGGGTATATGTACTTTATGCTTGTCTTAGGAAGAGTACGGGTAGACGTAGCTCTAAATGATATGGGAATGTACAATTTAGGGGGAGATCAATTTCATTTACTCTGAAATTGATTGATGACTTCTTAAGAGATAGAGCCTGTGATTGATTAATATGCACTTGATTTGAAACTTGGTTGCTACTGGGGGAAGATTAACTAGGTGGAAAAATGTTATGCTTGTTAAAGATCTCACATCTCTATACCTTGTACTCCATAAATTGATTGTCTACAATTAGATACCCTCTACAAATTCCACTAAGGTGACTAAGGATCAAGCTATATTGTTGTATAAGATTTTTTGTGTTGAAGAATTTCAATATGGATTTAATTATTTTCACCACATACAGTCTATTGTGATATTTATTATAAAGGGATTTTACCTTATCATTTGCTGATATTTTCATACCTCAAGAGGCATGAATTTTTAAACCTAAGGAAACTGAGGTTATTTGAGGCAAGGTACCATTAATGATTATCACACCTGCTCTGTTACTTGGTGAAAGGACTGTTGATTTGCTTTGTTACAAAATTCAGATGGTTCTGATCACGGAGATGCTCTTATTCCAATTCGACCAGCTCCAACAAGAGCTGAACAGAGAAATGCTACACCGAATGTGAACACATTGGCAGTCACATTGGTCAAAATATTTCTGTTTCTAGATCGTTTATTTTACTTCAACTAAAACGTTTACAGGACTCTATTGATGGCCTTCAGTTCCTTAAAGTCCAGTGGTTATAGACACTTTCTACTACCACATGGGGAGAAACACCATCAACTTCTGGGGGTTCGAAGTGAGGAGCTCCATGAAGATGTACCAGAAGTTGATTGTGTACCTGATGCTATTGATGAAGAAGACTGCTGAACTAGATGTTGTAGTTAACTTTGCTACAACGTGTACTGTTGTTGAAGAACATGAGGATCAATTTGCTGATGCTAATGAACATATGGATGTTCTTTATGACATCTAAACAGGTTATGATAACATCTGAACAGGTTGATACAAGACAGGGGGAGGGCTGAACATTATAAGTGATTATGTGCAGGAACATGATGCTGCAGCTGTTGATACAGCAATATATGTCACTTGTTTAGTTTCTTAAGTATTTGTGCCTTTTATACTTCCCTTGATCTTATTCATTTATTCTGTGTTTAGGTTGATTTACAGATTCTGTTTTTCCTTCCTAGTTGATAGGTTGTTCTTTATTCAACGTGCTTAAATTATTTGCATTGATGATAATAGTTTACTTCTTTATGCTTAAATTGTTTTCATACTTATTATCATTTGCTTACTGCATGTTGTATATGTTTATGTTTATATTTATGTTAGTTGTTGTCTAATTTGTTTTTCTAACTTGCCTTATTATTCAATTTGCTTAAATTGTTTGCTTTGAGGATAATATAGAAGTACACCTCTCTTTAATTATCATGTGCTTACTGCTTACTGCTTAAATTGTTTGCTTTGATAATAATATAATTTAGAAGTACACTTCTTTTTAATTCTCAGTTGCTTACTGCTTATTGTTTAAGTCTTTGTTAGATATTGTTGTTTTTCACATGTTTTGCTCTGTTTTTTATTTTTAGTCTTTGCTCTGTTTGTTTTTATTTTCTTCATTATTGCTCTGATTTTATTTTATTAAGTCATACATAAGTCTTAGGTTGGTCTAGTACATATTCATATATGCTCTGATTTAACTTATGATTTTTGTAAAGTTTATATGTTGTTCAGATAAGTATATTGTTTATACTTATTGTTGTTTTGAGTGAGATCACATTGCTCTTATGGCACAGACTATGTGAAATCATTCTTGGTCTTTCTTACTTTGATCCGGAAGCTACAACAGGTGTTGACTTGATTAGTACATGGATATGATGGTAATACTCTAGCATGTACATAATACTGAGTATACATAGAAATATATGTGCATCAGGTGTGTTGTAGTCGAAAGGTCAAATTGGGGGAGATTGTAGATGTTGTTACTCTTAAATGTCTTAACATTCACAGCAACATCTTAATTCGACCTTTCTTATTTTTCCTAAGTCCAAATTCTGTTTTCTAGCTAATGCTGCTTTGGATGTTGTAACATCGCAGGTTGAAGATCTAGAACATTCTACACAGTTCCAGACTGGAAGGATCTGGAAGCTTGCAGAAGTATGTAGATCATGCGGTTGCCTTTGAAAACGTCCAGAATAGGATGGAAGGTGCTAGAATTCATTGGAATGAAGAGTGGGCTAAAAAGAAGGGATGAGATCCTAAAAAATAGGATATGGATTATGAAGCTTCTAGAATTCATTTTTTCCACTATAAATACACAAGGAAGTCTTCATTATTCAGCATGGAGAATTAAGAGTAATCACATAATGTCTATGTGAAGTGTTCGTCCTACTTAGACATTATCGTGATTATTATTTCTTCTTCATCAGATTCTCGTACAACATGAAGAAATACACATCAGATCCGAGAGTCACATATTTCACGAAGTGTTATTCTTTAAGTCTTAAACTAGTGTTCATCCTGTTAGGAATTAATTGTCATTAGCATGTTCATGTCGTTGTGCCGAAGAGTCCAAACTTCCTGTACAACATAGACTTTTCTATACTTCTTTGATAGAGAGATCATAGAGTTAGATTAGTTTTTGGTAGTGTAATTTTTACACTTAAGCCGTCTTTAGACTAGATACTTTATCAAGTCTTGTTTCCGTTGTGAATATTTGTTCACACACCATTTGTATTCACATAATTATTAGTGAAAGTTTCGCCATGAGGCTCGCATAGATTTTAAATTAAAATCTATGTTAAAAAGTATATTCTGTGTCTTTGTGTTTTCATACTTTCAAGTCTTCCGCTATTCGTATTCTGATATTCTGTAATCGAGTCAGTGTTACATTGAGTGTTCTAACATTGAGTGTAGCATCAGTCTTGTTTTACTTGTGTTCAGTTTATTTTTAGTGTTTCAGTCTTCCGCTGTGTCTGTCTTTTCTGATATTCTGTTTGAGTTTGTGTTACACTATTTGTCTCAACATCCAGTGTAACATCGTTCTGTTTTTCACTTAAACACTAGCTATACCATCCACACACACTTTCATGGAGAATGAGGCTATCTCGGAGCAAGAGGTAAGTACTTCTAGCCTTGTTGTTATCCATAAAAGAACAAAAGGTAGAGGTTTGTCTAGACCTAGGACATTGCTCAAGAACCCTTCTTCCACCCCTTCAAACTCTGACCCCCTTCCAGCCCAACCCATTGATCAACAGCCTACTCGTTCTGATGAGTCAGTTCATTACTCTCCTATTCATCAGAACAGTCCTCCCACATCTCCCCAGAACACTTCTTTTCAACCCACTCCCCAAACAAGTCCTCAAAATCAATCCATTCCACATTTTTCTCCTGAACCAATTCATGATCACTCTACTGAACATGAATTTAAACCTTCTTCTGAACCCATTGATATCACTTCATCCCCTGAACCTGAACACGTTGAACCCAAACCGGCTTGTTTGATGGATGTTGGGATATGAATCCTGATACAAGTCCTAATTGATGTTGAAGTAGTTTTGATAAGCCAAAAGAAGACTTGAATATATTTCTAAGTGTTGATTGATCTAGTTATCGAAGTCGTCTTATGAAGATCAGTAGAGTATAAAAGTTTGAAAGAAAAGTTTAAGTATGATTGAAAGACAAGTACGATTTTATAAGTACTGAATATAGGTTTTTATGATGAGATATTTAAACGATGTATAGAAGCTCATAGTTCATGTTTGTATTTGTGTATTGTTCATGTATAGATCTTAAGTTGACTAAGCTGATTTATAAAGCTTAATGTAATGTAATAGTCTTGTTAGGTTAGTTCATAGGACTAGCATATAATAGTTCTTGATCGTAGTCTACTGAAGAAAAGAAGACTGGATGCGCAAGACAAGTCAAGTAAATATGAAGACTGAAGATTTGTCTAAGTGTCGAGACCGGACTAGACAAGTGCGCAAGTAAGAGGAAATCTTAAGTCATAAACGCGTATTGGATAAATATTGAAGAGTTAGTTATGGAATAATTAATTAACTGAAGAAACGCGTGGAAAGATAAGGATTAACAGTTAGAAGTCAGTTATCAAGAAAAGTTAGTTAGATAACAGAAAGTTCTTGATGTTGGAAGTCTATAAATACCCCAAGGTATTGTAAGATTCAAGACTACTGATACACTGATATTCTACATACTATTGAAGCGAATTACAAAGAATTCAAAGCAAAGAAACTCTTAGAGTTGAAGTTCAGAAAGTTCAAGCCAAAAGACAAGTGAAGAATTCGAAGAAGGCTACTACTTAACTAGAGAAGTTTTTCTTTTATTGTTTTTGTTCAAGTTGCTAGTTACTTGTAAAACTACTAGTTGTTAGATCGAAGATATATCTGGAGATATAATCGAGAAGAGCGAAGTCTTATTTCTTGGGACTTAAAGCCACAAGAACACACTACTCGAAGAGAAGAGTAATAAGAATTTCACAACTGGGTTTGTGAGAGTGGATGTAGACAAGTTGTCGAACCACTATAAATCTTGTGTGTTGTTTACTTTACTGTTTTATTTGTTGTTTGATTGATTACTTGTTTAATTGATTAACTGCATATAGACAAGACAAGATCAGTGTTCATCGATATTAGTTGAGTATAAACTGTTGGGCTCATTATTAATTCTCATATTCTGCATTGTGTATTCTGATATATTGAAAGATTTTGAAAAGTCTATTCACCCCCCTCTAGACGTTTTCCTAGCTTACTCAATATTATTTACTCAACTAGGGACCTACAAGTGGTATCAGAGCAGTAGTTTACGAACTGCTGTTTCTTGATAACCTACTAAAGACTTGGGTGAAGTCTTGGTTCTGTGTTATACGTGTTCTTATCGCTGTTCTTGAAATTATCTGAATCTTTGATCTACACTGCATACTACTAATCTTCTTGAAACCATGTCTCTTGAAATTAGTGCTAATAAACTCCCTAAGTTTTCTATCCAGGATTATGACTACTGGAAGCTGAGAATTGAGGCGATTTTCTGTTCTACTCATGATCTTATGATCTCTGTTGTTCAAGAAGGAGCAATCAAAACAATGGTGCTTAATACTGCCAATCTGGACAAAATGAAAGTTGTTTGCGTACTCGTCGCCAAAGCCAGGTCAGAACTAACAACTGAAGAAATGAGGCAGAATAACCTGGACAGATTGGCCAAAAACTACATTTTACATACCCTTCCTAATGAGTATCTTGGGAAAGTATTAAAATGTAAGACAACCAAAGAAATGTGGGACCGTCTTGCTATTATTTGTGAAGGGACTACTCTGATCAAAGAAAGCAAGCTTTCTACTGCTGTTCAGAGATTCGAATCATTTAAAATGCAAACTGGTGAAAACATTGACCAGTTGGATACTCGCTTTACAAGAATTATGAATGACTTGGAAGTTCTTCACAAAACTTATACTCCTCGTGAAATAAATTTGAGAATTCTTAAGAGTCTTGATGCTAGATGGAAAATGGTGAAAATGCTCATTAAGAATACCCAGGATATAGACAAGTGGTCAGTAGAGACGATGTTTCAAACTCTGAAAGCTCACGAGTTTGATCTAGATGAAGATGATCCCATTGCCAGTAGTGATAGAGAGAAAGTCGTGTCGAAGAATGTTGCCTTTAAGTCTAGTTCGTCTAAGAGCTCTAGTGTAACGCCCCGGTTTTCAAAAAGTCAACCTTCGAGGTTTGACTCTCCAAAACCCGAGTCATTACTTAGTGACCTGAAAACTGAGCCTAAAAATTTCTTGAAAAATAATTAAAAGATAAGCATAAGATTAAAACATCGCAGCGGAAAATCATTCAATACATTAAGTTCCATAAGTTCATACGTTTCATAGTTATAACCTTAAGTTGTTTTAGCAAAAGCATCATCGACGAGTCTCGAGTACAACTCTCGATGGAAGTGGTAGTAAATTCAAAAGTACGACATTTTGAAAGTTAAACATGTCCATTAATATTATCATTAGGTAGTTATATATATCATATATATATATATATATATATATATAAGGGGCCTTCGTGTCTACGACAGCTCCGGGGCCTCCATATCATGACCTGAAAATGTTAAAGATTTGGGGCGTGAGATAAATCTTAGTGGATAACCTGTACGCTGTTATACAGATTGGTATAATTCTAAAATTTAAATTCTTTTACCCTTCCCAATGTTTCAATCTTTCATTTGTGTATTACCTTACTCTTTTAACCGTTCCTTTACGTTCTTGCGTTAAATGGCTCTTTGGTAGAGTCTTAGCTCTCTTATATGGGGGGCACTGGTAGCGACTCTACCACATCCGGATCCCTTTAACATATGGGGGGCACGTGTAACGACTACCACGTCCAGATCCCTTTAGCATATAGGGGGCATGTGTAGCGACTACTACGTCCGGGTCCCTTTTCCAACCTTCACCAGCTTTACATGTAGAGCCCTTTTACTCTCTTTACATAGAGTTATGCCATTTTTGTATCATATGTTTTCATAATCTTTGCTTTATAAATTCATTATTATTTTGTTTTCCTTAGAACATACCAACAGTCCATATAACATTTACATCGGCAATACAGTTAGTGTCACCCACCTGGTAACTTTTAAGATAAAGTTATAAACCTCTTCCGAGCTCTTCGCCAAACCGCACTTTACCTAGCACAGTCTTTTCTCATCTTAGTCTTTAGTTAATTTCGTGTAAGGTGTTTAAGTGTTTTCGGCTTCACTTTTATTTCAAGTCTCTTAGCATTTCAAAAATCAATTCTTAAAGTATGCCTTAATTTATAAAATCATTTGTGAGTCCAAGGGGTTTGTCAAGCTTCATTTTCTTATGTTTCTTTGCACTTAAAGGATTTCGTGTTACATATTGACGTTCTCTTTGGCCATTCAGTCACCTTATCAATTTATAACATCGAAGCACATAACCTAGTCATGTAGTTCTAAATGAAATATGTGAGGTTTATCTCAAATCTCCCAGACTAGACGAGTGTGACTCGTCTGGTGAAGATCAGGTAGATTCTACTCTACTACTGTACTCGTCTGTTGGGCAGATCAGTCGAGGTACTTAGTTGATAGAAGTCTTCTGAAGGACTCAGCTGTTGGGCGTATCAGCTGGTGGAGTCAGACAAGTTAACTCAGACCAGATCAGATGAGTTGGAGGAGTCCAATCAGATGAGATGGGTGTTGCGAAGAAGTAGACGAGTTGGGGAAGACCAGACAGGTTGGACCAGACCAGTCGAGTTCTGTTAGCAGGGTTAATTTTTGGCTAAGTATGGAGTCGTCTTGTCTTGCGAAGACAAGTGAAGGGCAAGGAGGTCATTTCAGATTGGGTCACGCTGAAGGTGTGAGTTTGTTACACGGTTGTAACAGAATCCACGTGGCAACAGAGCACGCTTTCAACACACGCTGCAATCACCTTTGGCAACCTATAAATACCCCATTACTTGTAATTGTAATTCTAGACGCGTACGAGCATTCGTTTTGAGAGTTGAGAGTTCACGAGTGAAGGGAGGATAAATCCCTTTTCGAGTGATGAGTGTGTAAACATCTCTTGAACTAATCAAATTGAAGTCGTGTGTCCAGTGGATGTAGATCACATTGATCGAACCACTTAAATCTTCTTGTGCTCTGTTTTTCGTTTATATTTGTGAATTGCCATGCTTTCGTTGGATTGAATATTGGTCGATTATTTTACTTGTGATTGGAGACGTCTAATCGGAGTTGAATTTTCATTGACAACCGTAACAATTGGCGCCGTCTGTGGGAATCGGAAACGAGAGGAATCGATTGTCAACCATTAATCAACTGCCAGTTCGAAGATGGAGAATTCGACCAAGTATAATATTGAGAAGTTCTCAGGCACGGGTGACTTTGGGCTGTGGAGAGTCAAGATGCAGTCTCTCCTAGAACAGCAAGGATTGTTCGACGTGCTCGAAGAGTCTACAGCCCCAGCGGGTGAATCTGCAACTACTGCTGCTGAAAGGAGCAAGATGCTCAGGAAAGCTCGAAGTAATATTCTGCTCTGCCTTGGTGATAAGGTTTTGAGAGAAGTTGCTAAAGAGAAAACCGCGAAAGAGGTCTGGGACAAGCTAGGTAAACTTTACATGGTTAAAACCTTAGCTAACCGTCTCTATTCGAAACAGAAGTTGTATGCCTTCAGAATGGTGGTTGACAAACCCATTCCGGATCAGCTTGATGAGTTCAATATAATTCTTGATGATCTAGAGAATTTAGATTTCAAGTTAGAGGAAGAGGATAAGGCTCTGATTCTATTGAGTGCTCTCCCTAAGTCCTTTGAAATCTTAAAGGACACCATCTTGTATGGTAGGAAGGAAAGTATTACATTGGTGGATGTAATGCTGGCTGTCAAGTCCAAGCTGCTTCATAACAAGACGTCTCAAGTAGACAAGGCCAGTAGCGGAGAAGGATTGGCAATCAGAGGTGGCCAGAAGCGATCTGGTGCCAAGAAGGGGTCTAGTCAACCCAAAGGAGCTGATAAGGGAAAATCAGTTGTGTCCAATCAAGGTGAGGCAGTGTGCTACCATTGCAACAAGCCTGGGGACTATAAGAATGCTTGTCACAAATACAAGCAGTTCTTGAGGAAATCTGGTGCCAATACCTCTAATGATAAGAATCAAGCTAATCAGACTCAAGTTGAGAAGGAGCATGAAGGCTATGAGTCTGCTCAAGCACTAACCATCACATCCTCTACAGAACAGCAAGCATGGATCCTTGATTCAGGGTGTTCTTTCCATATGACTCCAAGACGAGATTGGTTTCATGACTTCAAGCAACAGAAGGGCGGTTCTGTTCTGCTTGGGAATGATCACACTTGCAAAGTTGTTGGAGAAGGTAGTGTTCACCTGAAGATGTTCGATGGGGTAGTAAGAATACTCAAGAGTGTTAGGTACGTACCTGAACTCAAGAGGAATTTGATCTCACTTGGGATGCTGGATTCTATGGGCTATAAATTCCAGTCTGCTGATGGAGAGCTCAGTGTGTCAAAAGGGGAGCTGACTGTCCTGAAAGGCGAGAGAAGAAGTGATCTCTACTTTCTTAAGGGTGAAACAGTAGCTGGTAGATCAGATGTAGCGGAGGTGCAAGACAACTCGATGTTGTGGCACAAAAGACTAGCTCACGTAGGCGAGAAGGGCCTAGTGGAGTTGTCTAAACAATGTCTGCTTGGCAAAGACAAGATCACTCAACTCGACTTGTGTGAGTCTTGTATTCTTGGTAAGTCCAAGAGACTTAAGTTTGGTAGGGGTGTTCACTCTACCAATGGGATCATGGATTATGTCCATTCTGATCTATGGGGGCCAGCGAGGAATCAGACAAGGTCTGGTGGAAAATACTTTCTGTCTATCATAGACGACTACTCAAGAAAGGTGTGGGTGTCTATTCTCAAGTCGAAGTCAGAAGCATTTGAGAAATTCAAGGAATGGCTCATTGAATGTGAAAATGTCACAGACAAGACTCTCAAACATTTGAGAACTGATAATGGTCTGGAGTACCTATCAAACGAGTTCAATGCGTTCTGCAAATCGAAAGGAATAGTACGGCATAGGACTGTGCCAGGGACCGCTCAGCAAAACGGAGTAGCTGAGAGGATGAACCAGACACTACTTGAGAGAGTCAGGTGTATGTTGAACAGTTCTTGTCTGCCGAAGGTGTTTTGGAGAGAGGCTGTGTCTACTGCAGCCTATTTGATAAACAGAAGTCCTTCCTCGGCTGTGCAATACAAAACCCCAGAGAAGTTGTGGTCTGGACGTGTAGCCGATTACAATCATTTGAAGGTATTTGGATGTCAAGCTTACGCTCATGTCAAGAAAGATAAGCTTGAGCCTCGAGCATTGCGATGCGTGTTTGTTGGGTATCCTTCAGGCGTGAAAGGATACAGGTTATGGTGCCTCGAAGCTGGAATGCAAAAATGCATAATCAGTAGAGATGTTACATTTGATGAGAGTCGGATGCCTCTATCAGAACAGACTAGTACGAGTACTAGTGCAGGTGATAACCAACCAGACGAGACACAAGTCGAGGTGGAGCAAGTTGACTCCACAAGACCAGTTGGAGATGATATTGATCAGAATGAGGAGGGCGATCCTCAAGGCGAGAATGATCTTCAACATTATCAGCTGGCACGGGACAGAACCAGATGAGAAGTCCACCCACCTCAGAGGTATGGTCAAGCTGACATAGTCTCATTTGCATTATGTGTAGCTCTTGAGGTGGAGTCTCTGGAGCCAAAGTCTTATTCAGAAGCCATTAGCTGTCACGACAAGGAGAAGTGGATAGTTGCTATGGAGGAGGAGCTGCTTTCTTTGAACAAGAACCAGACATGGGAGATTGTTTCGAGGCCCAAGAACAAGATGTTGGTTGGGTGCAACTGGATCTATAAAAAGAAGGTGGAGGCTCAGAGGGGTGGCAGACTTAGATACAAGGCGAGGCTTGTAGCTAAGGGATTTACACAGAAGAAAGGTATCGATTTCAATGAAATCTTCTCACCTGTTGTGAAGCATTGTAGCATCAGAATCTTGTTAGCTATGGTCGCTCAATATGAATTGGAGCTACATCAGATGGATGTGACCACAGCTTTCTTACATGGATCTCTAGACGAGAGGATCTACATGAAGCTACCAGAAGGGTTGGACATAGAAGAAGGGGAAGACAAGGTCTGTCTGTTGAGGAAGTCCCTCTATGGCCTCAAAAAAAGCCCTAGACAATGGTACTTGAGATTTGATGAGTACATTTGCTCAGCTGGTTTTACAAGGAGTTTGTATGACAGCTGTGTCTATTTCAGACGGGTTGGGACTGGTGTTACCTATCTTCTGTTGTAAGTTGATGACATGTCAATAGCAGGCGAGTCTATTGACAGTGTTAATCAAGTTAAGGAGATCCTCAAACAGGAGTTTGATATGAAAGATCTTGGTGAAGCAAAAGTTATTCTTGGGATGGAGATCAGTAGACTAGACGGGTCTATTCTGCTGAGTCAACCTACTTATCTTCAGAAGGTGTTAGAGAGGATCAGAATGCATAAGGCAAAGACTGTCTCTACTCCTATTGGCCAACATCATCGATTGTCCAATCAGATGAGTCCCAGGAACAGCCAAGAGCGAACTCAGATGAGCAAGATACCTTATGCCAGTGCTGTAGGGAGTTTAATGTATGCTATGGTGTGTTGTAGACCAGACTTGACTCATGCTATGAGTGTGATCAGCAGATATATGAGTGATCCAGGCTTAAGCCATTGGGAAACGGTTAAGTGGGTTATGAGATATGTTCTGGGATCAGCACAGACGGGTCTGAAATTTCAGAAGATGCCAAGTGAGGGGGATGCACTTGTGGGATACGTTGATGCAGATTACGCAGCCAATGTTGACACTCGAAAATCTTTAACAGGATATGTGTTCACTCTATTTGGTACGGCAGTGTCGTGGAGGTCTATTCATCAATCCGTAGTTGCATTATCTACTACTTAAGCGGAGTACGTGGCCTTGACTGAGGCAGTTAAGGAAAGCATGTGGCTGAAAGGGATTCTTAAGGAATTTGGTTTATCTCAGAACAGTGTGACTGTCTTCTGTGATAATCAAAGCGCAATTCATCTCGCAAAGCATCAGGGGTATCATGAACGAACCAAGCACATTGATGTGAAGTTGTACTTTGTGAGAGACATTGTGGAGAAGGGGAGCGTCCAGGTGGTTAAGATAGCTACTGAGGAGAACCCTGCTGATGCATTTACTAAGGCATTACCAAATGAGAAGTTTGGTTTATGTCTTAGGTCATTTGGTTTGCATTAGTGACCTCTGCGGAGAAGGCTACTAGTCTGGTGGCGGCAAATTAGTAGTGGAATCTGTCCTTTGAGAAGGATAGATCGGAGCTGTTTAGTTCAAGGTGAAGATTTTGAGCTAAAGGTGGAGAATTGTGAGGTTTATCTCAAATCTCCTAGACTAGACGAGTGCGACTCGTCTGGTGAAGATCAGATAGATTCTACAATACTACTGTACTCGTCTGTTGGGCAGATCAGTCGAGGTACTTAGTTGATAGAAGTCTTCTGAAGGACTCAGCTGTTGGGCGTATCAGCTGGTGGAGTCAGACAAGTTAACTCAGACTAGATCAGATGAGTTGGAGGAGTCCAATCAGATGAGATGGGTGTTGCGAAGAAGTAGACGAGTTGGGGAAGACCAGACAGGTTGGACCAGACCAGTCGAGTTCTGTTAGCAGGGTTAATTTTTGGCTAAGTATGGAGTCGTCTTGTCTTGCGAAGACAAGTGAAGGGCAAGGAGGTCATTTCAGATTGGGTCACGCTGAAGGTGTGAGTTTGTTACACGGTTGTAACAGAATCCACGTGGCAACAGAGCACGCTTTCAACACACGCTGCAATAACCCTTGGCAACCTATAAATACCCCTTTACTTGTAATTGTAATTCTAGACGCGTACGAGCATTCGTTTTGAGAGTTGAGAGTTCACGAGTGAAGTGAGGATAAATCCCTTTCTGAGTGATGAGTGTGTAAACATCTCTTGAACTAATCAAATTGAAGTCGTGTGTCCAGTGGATGTAGATCACATTGATCGAACCACTTAAATCTTCTTGTGCTCTGTTTTTCGTTTTCGTTTATATTTGTGAATTGCCATGCTTTCGTTGGATTGAATATTGGTCGATTATTTTACTTGTGATTGGAGACGTCTAATCGGAGTTGAATTTTCATTGACAACCGTAACACTAGCACAGTCTTTTCTCATCTTAGTCTTTAGTTAATTTCGTGTAAGGTGTTTAAGTGTTTTCGGCTTCACTTTTATTTCAAGTCTCTTAGCATTTCAAAAATCAATTCTTAAAGTATGCCTTAATTTATAAAATCATTTTTGAGTCCAAGGTGTTTGTCAAGCTTCATTTTCTTATGTTTCTTTGCACTTAAAGGATTTCGTGTTACATATTGACGTTCTCTTTGGTCATTCAGTCACCTTATCAATTTATAACATCGAAGCACATAACCTAGTCATGTAGTTCTAAATGAGATATTATTCACACAATTCACACAACATGCATAAAATACATTTCTTGAAAGTTTGCATAATTCGTCCTTTTATTTGACAAAACGACTTATTTACGTGTATAACTTAGATAAAATACTTGCACACATGTAAAATTCATAAATGTCATATATGTAACACTAAAATTTATAAGGGTTACAATTCACCTAAAGTCCTAAATTTGATATGAAAAATGGGTGAATTGGTAACTCAAAATGATTTTTCCCATTTTCTGCAAAACTGTACATGTTCTAATTATTTGATTTATTTCTCTCAAACGGTTCACTATAAAATTCCCAAACTTTTATAAATTAAACTATACTGTATTTTAAATATTCAAGAATTTTATTATGATTTATGGAAAATTAAAACATGGGTAAATAAATTGTTGAACTTACTGCTGTTACTACAGCCCTGTTTTGTACACATAAATTTCAATAATTTATTTCTCCCAAAATAATGAACAAAACACTACAATATTTTATTATGTTATAAAAAAACTGTATTAGGAGTATCTAAAATTATTTCCACGAATTATAGAATAACATAAACGGTCTTAAAGGGGATATTACGTGACTACTTCTGTTTTCGCTCAGTACCAAACAGATATATTTCAATGAATTGTTTCGCTTAAATGGCTGAATAAAGTGTTCCGATTTTTGGGTATGTTATTCTATACTTCAAACAGGACATTACTATAATTTTTACACAATTTATAGACAACTAAAACACATAAAAAACAGCTCGTCAAACAGACTGTCCAGAAAGTGCACAATTTCAACCTTATCACTATCAAAGTTCATTTTTACGCTATAGATCATGCTTCAACCTAAGATTAACACTTATAGATGATAGAACAACAATATTAACATATGGATGGGTTTATAGACACATGAGAACATATTTATTGGGACAAGATCATGCATGCATCATCAAAGTTCTTCAAATTCACAAAAACTAGAGTTGTTTCATATACCTTGTTATATTTTGGGGGTTGTTTGAAGCTCTAAAGTACTTTGCCCTTTTCCAGGCTTTTATTCAGCTTCTAAACTAATATTATGAGGATTTACTTAAGGGGTTTTGAGGAAGAATTCCTCATAAGTGATGGTGGTGGTGGATTTCTCTATTTTCTTTTCTACCACTCTTACTAGCTAGGACATTGTGAAATGAAGTTGTGGTATGGAGAGGGGGAGGATGGACCTTTAAATAGGGGGGATAAGTGTGGAGGGCAAGCCTTGGAGTGTCTTGGGGAGCAAGAATGGGGTATTTGCAACTTGGTACATGAATTAGTAGGAAATGTGATCTTTGTCCAATGAGTTTTAGGGTGAAAGAAATTATGTGTGTTTGGGCCCAAATTTGGCAGCCCAAATGTGGTTAGGTGCTATATAATATTCTTTGTTGGGTTTCGATATTTTAATGTTCGGTTTTCGCTTCCGAGCAATTAATTTATTATGCGATAAATGCTTAAATATTCACGATTTTTAATATGTCACATTTATTAAACTTTATAAATCTTGACTTAAATTAATTTTATTTATTTAACCATAGAATTAACCTTTATTTAATGTGCTAGTAGTGCCTTTGGCTCAGAATGCTCGTCTGTCACCTGTAAAATTCAAATCTTCACGCAAAATATTCTTATCACAATAAGTTTTATTTAATCATTTTTGGGATGATCTTTAAATCTTGATTTTTGGTTTTGGGTTATTACATCTAGAGTAGGCAAGTTGAAGTATAAGACTAAGTCTGCCAGTTTTAAAGACGAGTTAGATAGGACTGATCTAAGTCTGAAAGATCAGGTGAACCTTATGGTTAGGAAGTTCGACAGGTTAAACAAGCGTTATGGTAGATATAAGAAGTTCTACAAAGACTATAGATGGTCTGCTACTAAGGACTCGTCTGAGACCAGACGAGACCGAAACTCGTCCGAAAGGAGAGAAAGTCTCGAAAGGTAACAGACGAGATAGGGACTCTGAGGATAGGAAGATTAGACGTTCTGATAGACGAGATAAGCGAAGGAATAATTCCCCTGTGAAAAAGTCTACTAATGATCTATTATGCTATAACTGTGAGAAACCAGGTCATTACGTGTACGAATGTCCGAACTTGAGCACTAATGATCGTGAAGAACGGAAAGCAAGGCGTGAACGTAGATACAACAATGGTAAGAAGGCTATGATGGCTAATGATGACTCTGAGACGGATTCAGACGAGTTACCATCGTCTTCATCTAGCTACCCATCTGATCTTGAAGACGAAGAAGCGTTCATAGTAGATGATGGACTCTGCTACATGGCAAAAATCGAACAAAAGGTATCATTTGCAACTTTGTTTCAATCATGTGATGAATCGGATTCTGATGAAAGTGATACTGCCGATAGTGGTGTAGGGAGTAGTCTTCATCACTCTGCAAGTGTGACTGAAGAAGACCTCCTACTTGCTAACAAGGCATTCATTGAAGTCATCGACGAGAAAATCGCTTTAAAACAAGAAATCATTGATCTTAAGGAAGCCCAGTCTAAAGTAGATCCTAATATAACAGTCCTAAATGAACGCTTGGCAGAAGAGTTGAGACAACTCAAAGACAAGTGTGAATTAACAGACAGGTTATATCAAGACCTACTTAAGACACATGCCACAGAGACTAATGAATTCAATGTTTTAAAGAACAAGTGCAAAAAGCTTGAAGAGCGCAATAAGTTCTTAGAGACTGAAGTCGTAAATCTAGACCTTAAACTTACTGACTTGGTTAATTCTTCAAAGATTAATCAACAATTATCAGATAGGTATAGGGCTCCAGATGACAAGACAGGGTTGGGAGCTGAAACACTTATCTCTCCTACTCATGTTATTAAGAACCCTACCGGTGCTAGTTCAAGTTCTTTGACAAATGATAAAGGCAAAAGACCAATGGAATACGATATTGAGACGACTCCCAAAGGTGTTGTACATAAGCAGACTAGAGTTAACACTCCAATTACCAACAGACCTGCTCTATTTAGAATGAATCAAAAGAGGACCACTAATCGTGGACGACCAAACCAGGTCAGATACGAAGATTGGTATCCTCAGGAGACGAGTTATAGACAAGTACAGACTAGTTGGAAAGAGCCTAGACCTCCTTTCATAAGGCAGTCTCAGCTCTACTCAACTGGACCTAGGAAGGCTGCTCCGAAATATCGTAATCAACCAGTCTTATATCCTCCACCTTTAACATATGATATCATAAGTGAGGAAAGACCTAAACATGTCTATAAACCGTATGGCCCAAACGCATACAAGCCTTATTCTGACTATCAAAGGCCGATGCCTGCTCAAGTAGAGGTTAAGTCGAAAGGCTACCTCAGACGAGTAGACTCGACTAATGATAGGCCAGATAAGGACGACAGGGTCTTATTTTGCAACAAGCATGGTAGAAAGCTTAGAAGATCAAACTTGTTCAGGACTCCTATGTATATTTGGATTCCTTTGAACACTACTAACCCCCCAGGACCCCAATAAACAAGGAGGGTACCTAAATTATTAAATATCATCATTGCAGGGTCGAATCGACTTGTATAAGAAGGGTGGCTCAGTAGGAGAAACTTGGTACATCGATAGTGGTTGTTCGCACCACATGACAGGTACTAAGGCTCTTCTATCGAGTTACCACGAGCAAGAAGGACCCAAGGTGATCCTCGGTGATAGCTCAACTGCTGTTACGAAAGGCTTTGGTTACATCAGAAATGGAGATGTAGAGATACAGGATGTATCCAACGTAGAAGGTTTGAAGTACAATTTATTATCTGTTTCTCAATTTTGTGATCGTGGTTATAAGGTAAAATTCAAAAGCCGAAAGTGCGAGATCATAGACAAGAGGACTCGTACTGTACTACTCGTCGGCGTAAGACAATGCATCGTATACATTGTGAATTGGAATAGCTGTCCAAGAGATACTTGTCTTCTTAGTAAGAACCCTAAAGAGATCAGTTGGCTTTGGCATATACGCCTTTGTCACATGAACTTTAAGGTAATTAATAAGATTGCAAGAGATTACCTAGTGGAAGGTTTACCCAACGAAATCTATAACAAATCACATGTATGCAATGCTTGTCAGAAAGGTAAACAGGTAAAAGGTTCATTTAAGTCAATTCCTACTCTCTCAAAAAGTAGAGTCTTAGAACTACTATATATGGATCTTCATGGTCCTATAACTCCTCCAACCTTGAATGGTAGAAGGTACACACTTGTTGTTGTAGACGACTATTCTAAGTTCACTTGGGTAGTCGTCCTACACAAGAAGAGTGATACACAGACTCTTCTACCTGATCTGTTGAAGAAGTTACAAGTTGAGAAGAACCAGTCCATTGTTAAAATCCGTAGTGACAAGGGTACTGAGTTCATTAATAGCTATATCAAAGATTTCTGTTCTAAACGTGGTATCCAGCACCTTACTAGTGCAGCTAGGACCCCACAACAAAATGGTGTAGCTGAGAGAATGAATAGAACACTCAAGGAAGCCTGTAGAACCATGCTAGCCGAGTACAATACACCTCAAAAGTTTTGGGCAGAGGCGATCAATACTGCATGCCACTCCCAGAACAGAAGCACGATCAATAAGGTACTAGGTAAGACACCCTACGAGATTTGGAAAGGTAGAAAACCCAGAGTTTCATATTTCCATATATTTGGTTGTAAGTGCTTCATCCATAACAATGGGAAAAGTAAATTAAATGCTTTCGATGCTAAAGCAGACGAGGGGATATTCTTAGGATACTCCTCGACCAGCAAAGCATTTAGAGTGTTTAACTACTCAACCCTTTGTGTGGAAGAAACACCACATGTTGTTTTCGATGAATCTCGACAGGACTCGTCTACCGACCAGATCAGTAAGGAAGTAACTGATCTATCGATCAAATCTGATGAAGAAACAGAGCTGTACGAATCTATTCAAGCCTACAATCCATTCATGAAAGCTCTCGAGTCTGATGACAAGGAAAAGGTAAGTGCTCAAGGTAAGTTCACTAGACCAGTTGACATGCCTGCTCTAGTTGACTCGTCTACTCCTGTTAAAACTGCTGATACAAATGATGTTGAAGTGCATGATGCTATAACAGAGTTAGATGATGATAGTATACATGTTAAGTCTAGAAAAACATGGAAATCTGTGCATGATACTGAAAATATCATTGGTGACTCTACTATTGGTGTGAAGACTAGACGACAACTCTTTGAGTCACAAGAACAGCCTAGTCCAACTATGTTTTGCTGGTGTTGTTTCCTTTCTTCTATCGAGCCTAAAACCATTAAAGAGGCATTGGCTGATAGTAATTGGATCATCGCTATGCAAGACGAGTTGAACCAGTTTTTTTGGAAACGACGTCTGGGAACTTGTTGATAGGCCGGAACATCATAACGTAGTTGGCACTCGATGGATTTTCAAAAATAAGAAAGATGAGAATGATGTGGTCGTTAGGAATAAGGCTAGACTAGTAGCCCAAGGCTATTCACAAGCTGAAGGCATACATTATGATGAAACTTATGCTCATGTTGCAAGACTAGAAGCCATTCGATTGTTCCTTGCTTATGCTGCTTACATGAAGTTTACTGTATATCAAATGGATGTTAAAAGTGCATTTCTTAACGGTATTCTTGCGGAAGAAGTGTATGTTGAACAACCTCCAGGTTTCGAAGTCAAAGGCAATCAAGTATACAGATTGAAGAAAGCCTTATATGGATTAAAGCAAGGTCCAAGAGCATGGTACGACACTCTATCCCTCTTTCTATTAGAAAATGGTTTTACTAAGGGCAAAGTAGACCATACTTTGTTCAGAAGACAAGAAGGGAATGACATTTTACTCGTCCAAATTTACGTAGATGATATCATTTTTGGTTCACCTAACAAAAAGTTGAGTGAAAGTTTTTCAACACTCATGCAAAGTAAGTTTGAGATGTCAATGATGGGTGAAATGAATTACTTTCTGTGTCTTCAAGTAAAACAAACTCCCGATGGGATTTTCATAAATCAAGCAAAGTATACTAGAAATCTGCTAGACAAGTATGGTATTAAAACATGCAAGTCTACTGGAGTACCTATGCTACCCACCTACAGGATGGATCCAGACGAACATGGTAAGGGTGCTGATCAAACATATTATCGTGGACTTATTGGTTCATTACTGTACTTGACTGCTAGTACACCTGATATGTGCTCGATTCCAAGCTAACCCAAAAGAGAATCATATGGAAACTGTTGGGAATAAGGCTAGATGAGGAGCTAACATGTTAGGCATCTCTTAGTTGATTAGATGCACAATTTGAGGGGGAACCTATGCTTTTAAGTTTATCAAGAACAAGTCCCCTCAAGGCTCAAATTCTGGAACAACCACTAAGCCTAATAAAGGCCAAGTATGTTGATCAGGAGAGTTGTCCAGAGGAGTTGTCTCAGCTCAATTAATCAAGATCAAGTGCTCTGAAAGCTTGAGGTCAACTATGCTAAAGAATTAAAGACAACCACAAAAGAACTACAATTCAACATGCTAAGATCACCTTGAAGAGAAGCAAAGGGTAAGAGCCAAGTCATCTGAAGAAGAGCAAGCCAACCTTGCTGATAAGCAAGACTGCTGATAGTGATAAGGAGAGTTGTCCAGTTGATAAGGAATGTTGTCCTATCATTGGAACAACCTTCAGAAGCCATGTCCAAGTCCTAACAAGAGAATCTTAAAGTCAGATATTGGGAAGAGTGCTGCAGAATGAAGACAAAGCTTAAACAGCCGTTTATTTCCCAAATGAGGAAATGTCACTATCAAGATTATGTCTTCTAAGTTGAAGAACTAAAAGAAGACATTTATGGACATTTGAGGCTGCCTCTCCAACGGGCAAATCCTTCATTTGTCTATAAATACAGAAGTGTGAAGACCATTTGAAAGCACCTCAGCTAAGAACCTCAACAATTGACAAGAACATCCAACTATCCTACAAGCAAGAGTGCTTTCTAGCTTTCAAAGACTATCTTAGTCTTAAAACACTTCTTCTAAGCTGAACCTACATTGTATATCCATACAAAGCTTAGAGAGATATCATATCCTTATACCCTGATCTTCATTGTAAAGGATATCTCATTAGTTGGAACCTTACATCAATCCTTACCCCTTTCAAGTGAGAAGGTTGTTGTAGTAGTAGAAGTGGTAGGAGCTGACTGTTGAGAGAAGAACAGTTCAGTTCTGAGTTGAGAAGAGGGTACTAGGACTCTAGACATCCTAGGGATCAATTCACCAAGGAGTGGTGTTATTGATCAAGTGCACCTTGGCACTATAAAACAAGTTAATTCCAAGAGTGAAGGAATTATCCTGTTCAATCAGGGAAAGTGGATTTAGGAGCTCGAGTCTATGAACCACTATAAACTCTTGTGTTGATTTGCTTTTCAAGTACTTTCATACATTCAACACTGCACACAAAACTGATATTTCAAAAGGATACATATTCAAAGACTGTGCAAAACTCATTTGGACAAGTTCCCTGAAACTGGACTGTTTGATTGATTAAGTGATTTCAGAAACTTAAGGAGTCTAAACAAAAAGGGCCAACCACTATTCCGCACATATAACTCCCCTAGATAGTTATTCAACTAAGTACTCAATAGTACTTAGTAGTTTGATTATCTTAGAAGAGTTAATCATCTTCAGCAGAGTTGTCCAAGACAACCTTGCTGAGCTCTGGTTTGATCAAAGTCAAAAAGAATTTGCATACAAGTGTATTCCCCCCCCCCCCCAATACACTTGTTATATACTCCTTTCAGGACCAACAAGTGGTATCAGAGCAGGGGTTCAAAGACCACTGCTTCTGAAAAGCCATCTTGGTTTTCAAAATCACATATCTGGGGTGGTCACTGAACTGATCTATCTGAAATCCTATCAATTGGTAACTAACTGTTTGTTCTTGAGATATGGCCAACAACAATGTTGCTGTTCCACCTCTTGCTGTCCAAGGATTGGACAACATGGCCACAAATCCAGTCAATCACAAATTGCCCATGTTCTCAATAGACAACTATGATTTTTAGAAAATCAGAATGAGGGCTCATCTTGCATCTCTACATACTGATATGTTAAGAGTGATCACAAGAGGTCCTTTTGTGTTCACTCAAGTAAATCCCAGGGTTACTGAAGCTCAAAGAGCAGATATAAGGGAACTGATTCCCAAAGATAAGGATGACTTCACTGCTGATGAAAAGATGAAAGATAATCTGAATTATCTTGCCATGAACACCCTCTACCAAACAATTCCAGATGCTATAGTGGGTAGAGTCTATCACTGCACAACTGCCAAAGACTACTGAACCAGAAATGCAGTCCACTCCAAGATCATGAAAATCAGTCTCCAAGACTGAAATGAAGGAGGAACTAGCCTTGATGGCTAGAAGGTTTGACAAGCTAAACTCAAGGTTTGGTAGATACAAGAAATTCTACCAAGACAACAAATTCAGGAGAAGGTACAACTCTCCTGAAGCTCAGGCTGAGGTCAAGAAGCCTGAAGAGAAAAGATCAGAGGACAAGTACTCTGATAGGAGAAGGTCCAGTAGAGCTGAACCTTCATCATCAAAAAGAAGAGAAGAACCAAAGAAAGATGATGATGAAGATCTGTGCTATAACTGCAAAAATAAAGGGCACTTTCAGTATGACTGCCCTGAACTGAGCTCTAAAGAAAGGAGAGAGAGACAAGCCAAAAGAGACATAAAGGTCACCAATAGAAAGGTTATGATGGCTGGTGAAGAATCTGATAGTGCTGAAAGCTTCAACTCTTCTGATGGACTGTTCTCCAACAGTGATGATGATGATGATGTTTGCAACATGGCTGTTGAGGATGATGAGGTATCATCTACTTCTAGCTCACCGTCATTCATCTCACAAAACAATAGTGAGGTCAACTTGAAGCTTTCCCTAGGAAAGTTGATGGAAGATTTCACTATGTTACAAGAATTTCATGATAACTGTGTGAGAGAAAATGAAAGATTGGCTATTGAACTTGCCAAAAACTCTGAGGTAGTTGTTGATGTCAAATCTACTGAGTTGTATCAACAAGTCTTGAGAGAGCTTGAGGAAGCAAATCTCAGGATAGTTGACCAACAAAAGGAGATTGATGATCAACTACTTTCTCAGAAGAGAAAAGATTTTGAACTGAAAATTCTAAATGCCAAGTTTGAAAACCTCTCACATGAATATGACATTCTTAAATCAAGTGAAGAGAGCCTGAGACTAAAGATGTCTGCTCTGAAGAAATCCTCTAGAGCAATAGAGGAATTCAGAGTTATCAAAGACCT
This sequence comes from Galeopsis tetrahit, assembly GCA_963675135.1. Taxonomy (NCBI): domain Eukaryota; kingdom Viridiplantae; phylum Streptophyta; class Magnoliopsida; order Lamiales; family Lamiaceae; genus Galeopsis; species Galeopsis tetrahit. Next base: position 53,400,625 of record OY776123.1, read on the forward strand.
ATGGCTCAAAGAAGTGGATTAGGTTTTGATCCATTTGAATCTTCACCTTGTCTTAGTGTTGCTTCTACAAGTAACACTAAGAGAATCTTTGTTAAATCAGTGGCACAAGTTGAAAATGAAGTGATTCAGCCACTGAACAAAGGAAAGGGCAAAATGGATGATCTGCCTACTCAAGTGCCTAAGGAGACTAGGCCCAAACCTAAGGAAATGGCCAAAGCTTTTGAACATAAGAGGAATGTTGGTCAGCAGAGTAGACCCAGTGGAAGGGCAACTCTACTGAACAATGTTCAGAGGAGTTATCCAAGGTATAATCAGCCTAGGCCAACTCTACTGAGAAAGCCTCAGCTGACTAGACCTAAGGACAACTATCCTCAAAGGCAAAATAAAATAAGACAACCAAAACCCTTCATGCCAAAGGGTAGTGGTCATAAGAAAGCCTTTCCTCAAAGATTCCCTCAAGTAGCACAAAGAACTCATAAGTTCAGGAGATTTGACAATTCTCCTGAAACTTACAGAGTTAACACATTCACACATACTCTTTCTAAGGTATTTAAGGGAAAGACAGTGTATGTAGATGCTAGAGGAAGACAACTTAGCCACCTTGAATCAATCAGGGTTATTAGGCAAGTTTGGGTTCCTAAAGGTACAGCTAACCTCTCAGGACCCAAAACTCAAAGGGTACCTAAACCAATCTAATTGCAGGTACCAATGGGCCACAAGAAGAGGAGCATGAGCAAAAAGTCAGCATGGTACCTTGACAGTGGATGCTCAAGGCACATGACTGGAAACAAGGAACTCCTCACTGATTTTATTGAAAAAGAAGGCCCAAATGTCACATTTGGAGACAGCTCACAAGCTACAACAAAAGGTTATGGTACTTTGATGATTGGTAACATCAAAGTATCCAATGTGTCTTATGTGGCTGGTCTCAAGTATAATCTCCTAAGTATCAGTCAATTCTGTGATAAAGATTTCAATGTTGAGTTTTCTAGTGGAAAATGCTTAATCAAAGATAAGGCTCAACAAATTCTATTGACTGGAACTAGGAAAGGGAATGTGTATTTTACAGACTGGGACAAGTCTACTGATGTTGCATGCTTCATTGATAAGAGTTCTAGTGAACAAAGTTGGTTATGACATAAGAGATTAAACCACTTGAACTTCAAAACAATGAAAAAAATTGCTAGAAATGCATTAGTTAAAGGACTACCTAATGAGGTTTTCATTAAAGAGCATGTTTGCAAACCATGCCAAGAAGGAAAAAAGATTAAAGCCTCTTTTAAAAGAAAACCAGTCATCTCTACTGAAAGGGTACTTGAACTTCTACATATGGACTTATTTGGACCAATTACCCCTGCAAGCATAAATGGTAGAAAATACACATTGGTTGTAGTAGATGACTTCTCTAGGTTCACATGGGTAGTATTTCTCCTTAATAAGAAGGAAACTCAAGTCAGACTGCCTGAAATTCTAAAGAGATTGTCAAATGAGAAAAGCCTTAGCATTATCAAGATAAGATCTGATAAAGGCACTGAGTTCATAAATTCATACATCAATGAGTATTGCACATCTAATGGAATAGCTCATGAAACCTCAGCAGCTAGAACTCCCCAACAGAATGGAGTTGCAGAGAGAATAAATAGAACCTTAAAAGAAACTGCAAGAAACCTAATTGCTGACTCAAATCTACCTAAGAGGTTTTGGGCTGAAGCTATAAACACTGCATGCCATACTCAAAATAGATGTTTGATCACTAAGGGGCAAGGCAAAACCCCCTATGAACTCTGGAAAGGAAGAATGCCTAAAGTGTCATACTTTCACATCTTTGGTTGTAAGTGTTTCATACACAATAATGGGAAAGAACAGTTGAAAGCCTTTGATAGCAAAGCTGATGAGGGAGTATTCCTTGGATATTCTCAAATCAGTAGAGCCTTCAGAGTCTACAACAAGAAAACCCTTATTGTGGAGGAAACACCTCATGTTGTGTTTGATGAATCTATTCATGAGTTCAGGAATGAGAACTTGGAATCAGAAGAAATCACACAGAGGACAACCAGACTTAGCTTAAAAGACAAAGACACTGAATTCATAGAAGTTATCCAAGCCAACCTACCTAAAAAACTCCCATTGGACAACAATCCTGAAGGCAACATTCCTGAGGCTAATCCCACTGAAGGAAATGGTGAACTGAATGATCAAATCCCAGTTCACATCCAGGTAACAACTACCAATGAAGAAGCAGTTCCTGCTGAGGTAGTTAATGGGTCAAATAATCAAGGGGGAACTCAAAATGTTGAAAATGCCAATGTCCCTGACATTGAGGACAACACCTGTGATTATGATCCTGAATTAGATCCTGCACTCAATTATCCTGAATTTTATGATCAAAATGACTCAACTTCAGTAGAGGACAACTCTACTGAAGAGATCAGAAAAAGAAGGACTTGGTTGTCTGACCATCCTACTGATCTAATACTTGGTGACCCAAGTATAGGAGTCAAAACAAGGAGATTTCATGGTGAAAGTGCTCTTTTCTGTTGTTTCTTGTCAGAGCAAGAACCAAGTGACATAGAAGAAGCACTTCAAGATGCCAATTGGATCACAGCCATGCAGGAAGAACTGAACCAATTCACCAGAAATGAAGTTTGGGAGCTGGTGGATAGACCTTCACATCAAGATGTTATTGGAACAAAGTGGGTGTTCAAGAACAAGAAAAGTGAGAATGATGTGATTGTCCGAAACAAAGCAAGACTTGTGGCAAAAGGGTATTGCCAACATGAAGGTATTGACTATGATGAGACCTTTGCACCTGTGGCAAGGCTAGAAGCAATAAGGCTCTTTCTAGCTTATGCAGCCCACAAGAGGTTCAAAGTGTACCAAATGGATGTCAAGAGTGCCTTTCTGAATGGAGTCTTGAAAGAAGAAGTCTATGTGGAGCAACCACCTGGTTTTGAGGTTGGAGACCAAGTTTACAGACTGAAGAAAGCTCTATATGGACTCAAGCAAGCCCCTAGGGCTTGGTATGATACACTATCACAGTTTCTCTTGGATCATGGATTCATCAAGGGAACTGTGGATAGAACACTCTTCAGAATCACTGAAGGAGAGGACATCTTGCTTGTCCAAATTTATGTGGATGACATAATATTTGGATCCCCCAATGAAAAGTTGTGTGAGAAGTTCTCCAAGCTAATGCAGAGCAAGTTTGAGATGTCCATGATGGGGTTGATGAACTTCTTTTTGGGTCTACAAGTTAAGCAATCAAAAGAAGGAATCTTCATCAACCAAGCTAAGTACACCAGAGAAATGATCAAGAAATTTGGGTGTGCTACTAGCAAGCCAGTAAGGATCCCAATGAACACAAATTGGAAGATGGATCCTGATGAGAGTGGTGTTTCAACCAACTCTACTGAGTATAGAGGAATCGTTGGTTCTCTCCTCTATCTCACTGCCAGCAGACCTGACATCACCTTTGCAGTAGGTGTTTGTGCAAGGTTTCAAGCAAATCCTAAGAAAAGCCATCTTGAGGCTGCAAAGAGGATTTTAAGGTATCTTAAAGGCACTGAGAATCTAGGCCTTTGCTACTCAGATGCTGACTATGGAGGTTGCAGAATTGATAGAAAATCCACTTCAGGGACTTGTCAATTCTTAGGCAACAAACTGATATCTTGGTTCTCCAAGAAGCAGAACACAGTGGCTACTTCCACCACTGAAGCTGAATATGTTGCAGCTGGAAGTTGTTGTGCTCAAATTCTTTGGTTGAGACAACAACTAAGAGACTACAAAGTCAACTCTACTGAAGTGCCAATGTTTTGTGATAACAATAGTGCCATTGCTATATCACAAAATCCTGTCTTGCACACAAGATGCAAACATGTGGACATCAAGCATCACTTCATTAGAGATCATGTGGAGAAGAAGGACATAAAGTTGGTCAAGATCCACACAGATCATCAAAAAGCTGATATTAACAAAGCCACTTGCAGAGGCAAGATTTCTGGAGCTATCAGCAGACTTAGTCAAGTCTACTGAAGTTCAGAAGAGATGATCACAATTACTCAGGACACTTGTCCATTGAATCTCAGGACACTTGTCCACATCTTTTCAGGACACTTGTCCAAGTGGGGTCAGATAAGTTGTCCTGGCTATCAAACTATTTCCTTGGTTTGATAAGCACCTATTTTGGGTAATCATTGTCTACTTTGATATCTGTCCTAATTACAGATATCATCACTGTGGGATTTAATCTGTCCCCCACCCAAAAGGTCACTTTCCATGCATTAAATGCCAAGATTTAATGTTGGGATATGAATATCCTTAGTTTAGTTTTGATAAACCAAATCAATCATGTAATAGGGTAAGTTGTACTGTATAGACAACTTTATTATACATCTTGTAATAGATAGGACTCTGGTTAGAAGAGAAGACATGTCAATGATCAAGAAGAGAAGAGAAGACCAAGACCAGAAGTCATCTTACATCAGCTGAGTAGAAGTCGTCTTACATCAGCTGAGTAGAAGTCATCTTACAACCAGCTGAGTAAAGACAGCAGAGTAAAGACAGCAGCTGAGAAGAAACAGCAGCTGTGTAAAGCCAGCTGAGTAAAGACAGCAGCTGAGAAGAAACAGCAGCTGTGTAAAGCCAGCTGAGTAAAAACAGCAGAGTGAAGTCTTCTGACCAGCAGAGTGAAGTCTTCTTACCAGCAGAGTAGAAGTCTTCTTACCAGCAAAGTGAAGTCTTCTTACGAGCAGAGTAGAAGTCTTCTTACACAATTAAAGGAAGACCAATCACAGCTGAAATCAAGGATTGACAAGATATGTGCACAAGAAAGGAAAGTCAAAGATATGATTGAAATTACATGACAATGGTAATATTCAATCATATCAAATCAAGAGATTGTCAATTCCTCAATTAGTGGAGATTTGAATTGCTATCATCCAACGGTAACATTCAAACATCAACACTATATAAATGAGCTCATACATCATTGGGAGAGAGAGAAGAGGTGTGAGATGCAAAGGTCGAGCAAAGGTCATAAACTCCAGAAATAAGAAGAGCTCAAGAAGATCATTCATGAAGATTCAACACGCATCACCTCATCCCCAGTGAGTGAACTCATACCATCTAAGCCAGTGCAACCACTCATATATATCCATAGCTTAGAGAGAATTTCCCAATCCTAGCATGAGGCTAAAACAATTGTAAGGGAAATTCTCACCTAGTTCATATACACAAAACCCACCTTCTACCATAAAACCTTAGAAGTCAAGTTGAGTGTTTATCACTGTAAAGAGTCCAAGTGCTCTATAAATCACTTGTGGAGTTCAAGTGCAAGTGCTTACAATCACTTGTGGGGAAGTGCAAGTGCTTACAATCACTTGTGGAGACCGTAGCTGTTAGGACGGCTCAGATCTCAAAGTCCTACCCTTGGGACTATAAAGGTCAAGGCCCTTGTAATTTTGGGTAAATTAAAGGGATTAAACATCACGTGTGGACGTGAGAGTGGACGTAGGAACGTATATCCGAACCACTATAAATCAATGTGTTATTTACATTTCTGCACTTTACATTTCAAGTCTTTTCATACATATTTGTGCATAAACTGTTTTACACACTGTATTTAAATAATAGACGAGTATAATATTTATGGGCACACTACAATTCCGCACTTAACTCCGATAAGTAATTAATCAGTCGACTAACTAGTCCTAGGCCCCTAGTGAAATCAGCGGACTAGTTACTTTGAAGAGTTAGTTTATTTTTCACACAATTAGCAGACAACAAGTCAGCTGATCTTACACTCGTCTCAGGGACCAACAAGTGGTATCAGAGCCGTGTGTTCAAAAGACCATTGCTTTGAATTTTTGATTTTCGAACATCTGCACTTTTTCTGTTGTTTTCAGAATTTAACATGTGAGTACACTTTTTAAAGTGGAATTTATGTTTTGAATCGAACTCACTGCTATGCAGTGACTTGTAATGCTTTTTGGCCAAATTCCATCGTTTGAGCCATCAAAAACAGGTTTTACTGTTTTCAATGGTCACCTGAATAAATCCATTTTTGAAAAACTGTTTTGCATGCATTTTGTTTTCATAAAAATCATACTTGCATGTATTTGGATTATTGTGTGTTAAGAACAGGTCAACAACTAAGGGGGAACATCAGCTCAGTTGAGTTCTAGCCCTATCTGGATTTACACGCGTATGAGCAAGAAGAGGAGATCAAGTTGTTAGAAGACCTGAAGGCAAGAAGAGCTTAATTGGAAGTCGTCTGATTTGCAACATATCAGCTGAAGAGTAGATAAGAAGACCTTTGTAATAGCTGATTAGGTGAGTCCGTGCTTGTAAAGTGCAATATTAATAAAACTCATCTTTTTAGCTTTTGGAGATAACATCTAGTTATCTCATCTGATGACAACTTCTCATTGTCCTCATACAAAAGCCTTCTATTTTTACTCTTCTGCACTATTATATGGACTCTAGCACTGTCTGTTCTTTATTGCTTCAGTTAGTGTTAGATGATTTGGTTATATCAAAAAGGGGGAAATTGTTGGGATATGAATATCCTTAGTTTAGTTTTGATAAACCAAATCAATCATGTAATAGGATAAGTTGTACTGTATAGACAACTTTATTATACATCTTGTAATAGATAGGACTCTGGTTAGAAGAGAAGACATGTCAATGATCAAGAAGAGAAGAGAAGACCAAGACCAGAAGTCATCTTACATCAGCTGAGTAGAAGTCGTCTTACATCAGCTGAGTAGAAGTCATCTTACAACCAGCTGAGTAAAGACAGCAGAGTAAAGACAGCAGAGTAAAGACAGCAGCTGAGAAGAAACAGCAGCTGTGTAAAGCCAGCTGAGTAAAGACAGCAGAGTAAAGACAGCAGCTGAGAAGAAACAGCAGCTGTGTAAAGCCAGCTGAGTAAAGACAGCAGCTAAGAAGAAACAGCAGCTGTGTAAAGCCAGCTGAGTAAAAACAGCAGAGTGAAGTCTTCTGACCAGCAGAGTGAAGTCTTCTTACCAGCAGAGTAGAAGTCTTCTTACCAGCAGAGTGAAGTCTTCTTACCAGCAGAGTAGAAGTCTTCTTACACAATTAAAGGAAGACCAATCACAGCTGAAATCAAGGATTGACAAGATATGTGCACAAGAAAGGAAAGTCAAAGATATGATTGAAATTACATGACAATGGTAATATTCAATCATATCAAATCAAGAGATTGTCAATTCCTCAATTAGTGGAGATTTGAATTGCTATCATCCAACGGTAACATTCAAACATCAACACTATATAAATGACCTCATACATCATTGGGAGAGAGAGAAGAGGTGTGAGATGCAAAGGTCGAGCAAAGGTCATAAACTCCAGAAATAAGAAGAGCTCAAGAAGATCATTCATGAAGATTCAACACGCATCACCTCATCCCCAGTGAGTGAACTCATACCATCTAAGCCAGTGCAACCACTCATATATATACATAGCTTAGAGAGAATTTCCCAATCCTAGCATGAGGCTAAAACAGATTGTAAGGGAAATTCTCACCTAGTTCATATACACAAAACCCACCTTCTACCATAAAACCTTAGAAGTCAAGTTGAGTGTTTATCACTGTAAAGAGTCCAAGTGCTCTATAAATCACTTTTGGAGTTCAAGTGCAAGTGCTTACAATCACTTGTGGGGAAGTGCAAGTGCTTACAATCACTTGTGCAGACCGTAGCTGTTAGGACGGCTCAGATCTCAAAGTCCTACCCTTGGGACTATAAAGGTCAAGGCCCTTGTAATTTTGGGTAAATTAAAGGGATTAAACATCACGTGTGGACGTGAGAGTGGACGTAGGAACGTATATCCGAACCACTATAAATCAATGTGTTATTTACATTTCTGCACTTTACATTTCAAGTCTTTTCATACATATTTGTGCATAAACTATTTTACACACTGTATTTAAATAATAGACGAGTATAATATTTATGGGCACACTACAATTCCGCACTTAACTCCGATAAGTAATTAATCAGTCGACTAACTAGTCCTAGGCCCCTAGTGAAATCAGCGGACTAGTTACTTTGAAGAGTTAGTTTATTTTTCACACAATTAGCAGACAACAAGTCAGCTGATCTTACACTCGTCTCAGGGACCAACAAGTGGTATCAGAGCCGTGTGTTCAAAAGACCATTGCTTTGAATTTTTGATTTTCGAACATCTGCACTTTTTCTGTTGTTTTCAGAATTTAACGTGTGAGTACACTTTTTAAAGTGGAATTTATGTTTTGAATCGAACTCACTGCTATGCAGTGACTTGTAATGCTTTTTGGCCAAATTCCATCGTTTGAGCCATCAAAAACACGTTTTACTGTTTTCAATGGTCACCTGAATAAATCCATTTTTGAAAAACTGTTTTGCATGCATTTTGTTTTCATAAAAATCATACTTGCATGTATTTGGATTATTGTGTGTTAAGAACAGGTCAACAACTAAGGGGGAACATCAGCTCAGTTGAGTTCTAGCCCTATCTGGATTTACACGCGTATGAGCAAGAAGAGGAGATCAAGTTGTTAGAAGACCTGAAGGCAAGAAGAGCTTAATTGGAAGTCGTCTGATTTGCAACATATCAGCTGAAGAGTAGATAAGAAGACCTTTGTAATAGCTGATTAGGTGAGTCCGTGCTTGTAAAGTGCAATATTAATAAAACTCATCTTTTTAGCTTTTGGAGATAACATCTAGTTATCTCATCTGATGACAACTTCTCATTGTCCTCATACAAAAGCCTTCTATTTTTACTCTTCTGCACTATTATATGGACTCTAGCACTGTCTGTTCTTTATTGCTTCAGTTAGTGTTAGATGATTTGGTTATATCAAAAAGGGGGAAATTGTTGGGATATGAATATCCTTAGTTTAGTTTTGATAAACCAAATCAATCATGTAATAGGATAAGTTGTACTGTATAGACAACTTTATTATACATCTTGTAATAGATAGGACTCTGGTTAGAAGAGAAGACATGTCAATGATCAAGAAGAGAAGAGAAGACCAAGACCAGAAGTCATCTTACATCAGCTGAGTAGAAGTCGTCTTACATCAGCTGAGTAGAAGTCATCTTACAACCAGCTGAGTAAAGACAGCAGAGTAAAGACAGCAGCTGAGAAGAAACAGCAGCTGTGTAAAGCCAGCTGAGTAAAGACAGCAGAGTAAAGACAGCAGCTGAGAAGAAACAGCAGCTGTGTAAAGCCAGCTGAGTAAAGACAGCAGCTAAGAAGAAACAGCAGCTGTGTAAAGCCAGCTGAGTAAAAACAGCAGAGTGAAGTCTTCTGACCAGCAGAGTGAAGTCTTCTTACCAGCAGAGTAGAAGTCTTCTTACCAGCAGAGTGAAGTCTTCTTACCAGCAGAGTAGAAGTCTTCTTACACAATTAAAGGAAGACCAATCACAGCTGAAATCAAGGATTGACAAGATATGTGCACAAGAAAGGAAAGTCAAAGATATGATTGAAATTACATGACAATGGTAATATTCAATCATATCAAATCAAGAGATTGTCAATTCCTCAATTAGTGGAGATTTGAATTGCTATCATCCAACGGTAACATTCAAACATCAACACTATATAAATGAGCTCATACATCATTGGGAGAGAGAGAAGAGGTGTGAGATGCAAAGGTCGAGCAAAGGTCATAAACTCCAGAAATAAGAAGAGCTCAAGAAGATCATTCATGAAGATTCAACACGCATCACCTCATCCCCAGTGAGTGAACTCATACCATCTAAGCCAGTGCAACCACTCATATATATCCATAGCTTAGAGAGAATTTCCCAATCCTAGCATGAGGCTAAAACAGATTGTAAGGGAAATTCTCACCTAGTTCATATACACAAAACCCACCTTCTACCATAAAACCTTAGAAGTCAAGTTGAGTGTTTATCACTGTAAAGAGTCCAAGTGCTCTATAAATCACTTGTGGAGTTCAAGTGCAAGTGCTTACAATCACTTGTGAGGAAGTGCAAGTGCTTACAATCACTTGTGGAGACCATAGCTGTTAGGACGGCTCAGATCTCAAAGTCCTACCCTTGGGACTATAAAGGTCAAGGCCCTTGTAATTTTGGGTAAATTAAAGGGATTAAACATCACGTGTGGACGTGAGAGTGGACGTAGGAACGTATATCCGAACCACTATAAATCAATGTGTTATTTACATTTCTGCACTTTACATTTCAAGTCTTTTCATACATATTTGTGCATAAACTGTTTTACACACTGTATTTAAATAATAGACGAGTATAATATTTATGGGCACACTACAATTCCGCACTTAACTCCGATAAGTAATTAATCAGTCGACTAACTAGTCCTAGGCCCCTAGTGAAATCAGCGGACTAGTTACTTTGAAGAGTTAGTTTATTTTTCACACAATTAGCAGACAACAAGTCAGCTGATCTTACACTCGTCTCAGGGACCAACAAGTGGTATCAGAGCCGTGTGTTCAAAAGACCATTGCTTTGAATTTTTGATTTTCGAACATCTGCACTTTTTCTGTTGTTTTCAGAATTTAACGTGTGAGTACACTTTTTAAAGTGGAATTTATGTTTTGAATCGAACTCACTGCTATGCAGTGACTTGTAATGCTTTTTGGCCAAATTCCATCGTTTGAGCCATCAAAAACACGTTTTACTGTTTTCAATGGTCACCTGAATAAATCCATTTTTGAAAAACTGTTTTGCATGCATTTTGTTTTCATAAAAATCATACTTGCATGTATTTGGATTATTGTGTGTTAAGAACAGGTCAACAACTAAGGGGGAACATCAGCTCAGTTGAGTTCTAGCCCTATCTGGATTTACACGCGTATGAGCAAGAAGAGGAGATCAAGTTGTTAGAAGACCTGAAGGCAAGAAGAGCTTAATTGGAAGTCGTCTGATTTGCAACATATCAGCTGAAGAGTAGATAAGAAGACCTTTGTAATAGCTGATTAGGTGAGTCCGTGCTTGTAAAGTGCAATATTAATAAAACTCATCTTTTTAGCTTTTGGAGATAACATCTAGTTATCTCATCTGATGACAACTTCTCATTGTCCTCATACAAAAGCCTTCTATTTTTACTCTTCTGCACTATTATATGGACTCTAGCATTGTCTGTTCTTTATTGCTTCAGTTAGTGTTAGATGATTTGGTTATATCAAAAAGGGGGAAATTGTTGGGATATGAATATCCTTAGTTTAGTTTTGATAAACCAAATCAATCATGTAATAGGATAAGTTGTACTGTATAGACAACTTTATTATACATCTTGTAATAGATAGAACTCTGGTTAGAAGAGAAGACATGTCAATGATCAAGAAGAGAAGAGAAGACCAAGACCAGAAATCATCTTACATCAGCTGAGTAGAAGTCGTCTTACATCAGCTGAGTAGAAGTCATCTTACAACCAGCTGAGTAAAGACAGCAGAGTAAAGACAGCAGCTGAGAAGAAACAGCAGCTGTGTAAAGCCAGCTGAGTAAAGACAGCAGAGTAAAGACAGCAGCTGAGAAGAAACAGCAGCTGTGTAAAGCCAGCTGAGTAAAGACAGCAGCTAAGAAGAAACAGCAGCTGTGTAAAGCCAGCTGAGTAAAAACAGCAGAGTGAAGTCTTCTGACCAGCAGAGTGAAGTCTTCTTACCAGCAGAGTAGAAGTCTTCTTACCAGCAGAGTGAAGTCTTCTTACCAGCAGAGTAGAAGTCTTCTTACACAATTAAAGGAAGACCAATCACAGCTGAAATCAAGGATTGACAAGATATGTGCACAAGAAAGGAAAGTCAAAGATATGATTGAAATTACATGACAATGGTAATATTCAATCATATCAAATCAAGAGATTGTCAATTCCTCAATTAGTGGAGATTTGAATTGCTATCATCCAACGGTAACATTCAAACATCAACACTATATAAATGAGCTCATACATCATTGGGAGAGAGAGAAGAGGTGTGAGATGCAAAGGTCGAGCAAAGGTCATAAACTCCAGAAATAAGAAGAGCTCAAGAAGATCATTCATGAAGATTCAACACGCATCACCTCATCCCCAGTGAGTGAACTCATACCATCTAAGCCAGTGCAACCACTCATATATATCCATAGCTTAGAGAGAATTTCCCAATCCTAGCATGAGGCTAAAACAGATTGTAAGGGAAATTCTCACCTAGTTCATATACACAAAACCCACCTTCTACCATAAAACCTTAGAAGTCAAGTTGAGTGTTTATCACTGTAAAGAGTCCAAGTGCTCTATAAATCACTTGTGGAGTTCAAGTGCAAGTGCTTACAATCACTTGTGGGGAAGTGCAAGTGCTTACAATCACTTGTGGAGACCGTAGCTGTTAGGACGGCTCAGATCTCAAAGTCCTACCCTTGGGACTATAAAGGTCAAGGCCCTTGTAATTTTGGGTAAATTAAAGGGATTAAACATCACGTGTGGACGTGAGAGTGGACGTAGGAACGTATATCCGAACCACTATAAATCAATGTGTTATTTACATTTCTGCACTTTACATTTCAAGTCTTTTCATACATATTTGTGCATAAACTGTTTTACACACTGTATTTAAATAATAGACGAGTATAATATTTATGGGCACACTACAATTCCGCACTTAACTCCGATAAGTAATTAATCAGTCGACTAACTAGTCCTAGGCCCCTAGTGAAATCAGCGGACTAGTTACTTTGAAGAGTTAGTTTATTTTTCACACAATTAGCAGACAACAAGTCAGCTGATCTTACACTCGTCTCAGGGACCAACAAGTGGTATCAGAGCCGTGTGTTCAAAAGACCATTGCTTTGAATTTTTGATTTTCGAACATCTGCACTTTTTCTGTTGTTTTCAGAATTTAACGTGTGAGTACACTTTTTAAAGTGGAATTTATGTTTTGAATCGAACTCACTGCTATGCAGTGACTTGTAATGCTTTTTGGCCAAATTCCATCGTTTGAGCCATCAAAAACACGTTTTACTGTTTTCAATGGTCACCTGAATAAATCCATTTTTGAAAAACTGTTTTGCATGCATTTTGTTTTCATAAAAATCATACTTGAATGTATTTGGATTATTGTGTGTTAAGAACAGGTCAACAACTAAGGGGGAACATCAGCTCAGTTGAGTTCTAGCCCTATCTGGATTTACACGCGTATGAGCAAGAAGAGGAGATCAAGTTGTTAGAAGACCTGAAGGCAAGAAGAGCTTAATTGGAAGTCGTCTGATTTGCAACATATCAGCTGAAGAGTAGATAAGAAGACCTTTGTAATAGCTGATTAGGTGAGTCCGTGCTTGTAAAGTGCAATATTAATAAAACTCATCTTTTTAGCTTTTGGAGATAACATCTAGTTATCTCATCTGATGACAACTTCTCATTGTCCTCATACAAAAGCCTTCTATTTTTACTCTTCTGCACTATTATATGGACTCTAGCATTGTCTGTTCTTTATTGCTTCAGTTAGTGTTAGATGATTTGGTTATATCAAAAAGGGGGAAATTGTTGGGATATGAATATCCTTAGTTTAGTTTTGATAAACCAAATCAATCATGTAATAGGATAAGTTGTACTGTATAGACAACTTTATTATACATCTTGTAATAGATAGGACTCTGGTTAGAAGAGAAGACATGTCAATGATCAAGAAGAGAAGAGAAGACCAAGACCAGAAATCATCTTACATCAGCTGAGTAGAAGTCGTCTTACATCAGCTGAGTAGAAGTCATCTTACAACCAGCTGAGTAAAGACAGCAGAGTAAAGACAGCAGCTGAGAAGAAACAGCAGCTGTGTAAAGCCAGCTGAGTAAAGACAGCAGAGTAAAGACAGCAGCTGAGAAGAAACAGCAGCTGTGTAAAGCCAGCTGAGTAAAGACAGCAGCTGAGAAGAAACAGCAGCTGTGTAAAGCCAGCTGAGTAAAAACAGCAGAGTGAAGTCTTCTGACCAGCAGAGTGAAGTCTTCTTACCAGCAGAGTAGAAGTCTTCTTACCAGCAGAGTGAAGTCTTCTTACCAGCAGAGTAGAAGTCTTCTTACACAATTAAAGGAAGACCAATCACAGCTGAAATCAAGGATTGACAAGATATGTGCACAAGAAAGGAAAGTCAAAGATATGATTGAAATTACATGACAATGGTAATATTCAATCATATCAAATCAAGAGATTGTCAATTCCTCAATTAGTGGAGATTTGAATTGCTATCATCCAACGGTAACATTCAAACATCAACACTATATAAATGAGCTCATACATCATTGGGAGAGAGAGAAGAGGTGTGAGATGCAAAGGTCGAGCAAAGGTCATAAACTCCAGAAATAAGAAGAGCTCAAGAAGATCATTCATGAAGATTCAACACGCATCACCTCATCCCCAGTGAGTGAACTCATACCATCTAAGCCAGTGCAACCACTCATATATATCCATAGCTTAGAGAGAATTTCCCAATCCTAGCATGAGGCTAAAACAGATTGTAAGGGAAATTCTCACCTAGTTCATATACACAAAACCCACCTTCTACCATAAAACCTTAGAAGTCAAGTTGAGTGTTTATCACTGTAAAGAGTCCAAGTGCTCTATAAATCACTTGTGGAGTTCAAGTGCAAGTGCTTACAATCACTTGTGGGGAAGTGCAAGTGCTTACAATCACTTGTGGAGACCGTAGCTGTTAGGACGGCTCAGATCTCAAAGTCCTACCCTTGGGACTATAAAGGTCAAGGCCCTTGTAATTTTGGGTAAATTAAAGGGATTAAACATCACGTGTGGACGTGAGAGTGGACGTAGGAACGTATATCCGAACCACTATAAATCAATGTGTTATTTACATTTCTGCACTTTACATTTCAAGTCTTTTCATACATATTTGTGCATAAACTGTTTTACACACTGTATTTAAATAATAGACGAGTATAATATTTATGGGCACACTACAATTCCGCACTTAACTCCGATAAGTAATTAATCAGTCGACTAACTAGTCCTAGGCCCCTAGTGAAATCAGCGGACTAGTTACTTTGAAGAGTTAGTTTATTTTTCACACAATTAGCAGACAACAAGTCAGCTGATCTTACACTCGTCTCAGGGACCAACAACTGGTATCAGAGCCGTGTGTTCAAAAGACCATTGCTTTGAATTTTTGATTTTCGAACATCTGCACTTTTTCTGTTGTTTTCAGAATTTAACGTGTGAGTACACTTTTTAAAGTGGAATTTATGTTTTGAATCGAACTCACTGCTATGCAGTGACTTGTAATGCTTTTTGGCCAAATTCCATCGTTTGAGCCATCAAAAACACGTTTTACTGTTTTCAATGGTCACCTGAATAAATCCATTTTTGAAAAACTGTTTTGCATGCATTTTGTTTTCATAAAAATCATACTTGAATGTATTTGGATTATTGTGTGTTAAGAACAGGTCAACAACTAAGGGGGAACATCAGCTCAGTTGAGTTCTAGCCCTATCTGGATTTACACGCGTATGAGCAAGAAGAGGAGATCAAGTTGTTAGAAGACCTGAAGGCAAGAAGAGCTTAATTGGAAGTCGTCTGATTTGCAACATATCAGCTGAAGAGTAGATAAGAAGACCTTTGTAATAGCTGATTAGGTGAGTCCGTGCTTGTAAAGTGCAATATTAATAAAACTCATCTTTTTAGCTTTTGGAGATAACATCTAGTTATCTCATCTGATGACAACTTCTCATTGTCCTCATACAAAAGCCTTCTGTTTTTACTCTTCTGCACTATTATATGGACTCTAGCACTGTCTGTTCTTTATTGCTTCAGTTAGTGTTAGATGATTTGGTTATATCAAAAAGGGGGAAATTGTTGGGATATGAATATCCTTAGTTTAGTTTTGATAAACCAAATCAATCATGTAATAGGATAAGTTGTACTGTATAGACAACTTTATTATACATCTTGTAATAGATAGGACTCTGGTTAGAAGAGAAGACATGTCAATGATCAAGAAGAGAAGAGAAGACCAAGACCAGAAATCATCTTACATCAGCTGAGTAGAAGTCGTCTTACATCAGCTGAGTAGAAGTCATCTTACAACCAGCTGAGTAAAGACAGCAGAGTAAAGACAGCAGCTGAGAAGAAACAGCAGCTGTGTAAAGCCAGCTGAGTAAAGACAGCAGAGTAAAGACAGCAGCTGAGAAGAAACAGCAGCTGTGTAAAGCCAGCTGAGTAAAAACAGCAGAGTGAAGTCTTCTGACCAGCAGAGTGAAGTCTTCTTACCAGCAGAGTAGAAGTCTTCTTACCAGCAGAGTGAAGTCTTCTTACCAGCAGAGTAGAAGTCTTCTTACACAATTAAAGGAAGACCAATCACAGCTGAAATCAAGGACTGACAAGATATGTGCACAAGAAAGGAAAGTCAAAGATATGATTGAAATTACATGACAATGGTAATATTCAATCATATCAAATCAAGAGATTGTCAATTCCTCAATTAGTGGAGATTTGAATTGCTATCATCCAACGGTAACATTCAAACATCAACACTATATAAATGAGCTCATACATCATTGGGAGAGAGAGAAGAGGTGTGAGATGCAAAGGTCGAGCAAAGGTCATAAACTCCAGAAATAAGAAGAGCTCAAGAAGATCATTCATGAAGATTCAACACGCATCACCTCATCCCCAGTGAGTGAACTCATACCATCTAAGCCAGTGCAACCACTCATATATATCCATAGCTTAGAGAGAATTTCCCAATCCTAGCATGAGGCTAAAACAGATTGTAAGGGAAATTCTCACCTAGTTCATATACACAAAACCCAACTTCTACCATAAAACCTTAGAAGTCAAGTTGAGTGTTTATCACTGTAAAGAGTCCAAGTGCTCTATAAATCACTTGTGGAGTTCAAGTGCAAGTGCTTACAATCACTTGTGGGGAAGTGCAAGTGCTTACAATCACTTGTGGAGACCGTAGCTGTTAGGACGGCTCAGATCTCAAAGTCCTACCCTTGGGACTATAAAGGTCAAGGCCCTTGTAATTTTGGGTAAATTAAAGGGATTAAACATCACGTGTGGACGTGAGAGTGGACGTAGGAACGTATATCCGAACCACTATAAATCAATGTGTTATTTACATTTCTGCACTTTACATTTCAAGTCTTTTCATACATATTTGTGCATAAACTGTTTTACACACTGTATTTAAATAATAGACGAGTATAATATTTATGGGCACACTACAATTCCGCACTTAACTCCGATAAGTAATTAATCAGTCGACTAACTAGTCCTAGGCCCCTAGTGAAATCAGCGGACTAGTTACTTTGAAGAGTTAGTTTATTTTTCACACAATTAGCAGACAACAAGTCAGCTGATCTTACACTCGTCTCAGGGACCAACAAGTGGTATCAGAGCCGTGTGTTCAAAAGACCATTGCTTTGAATTTTTGATTTTCGAACATCTGCACTTTTTCTGTTGTTTTCAGAATTTAACGTGTGAGTACACTTTTTAAAGTGGAATTTATGTTTTGAATCGAACTCACTGCTAAGCAGTGACTTGTAATGCTTTTTGGCCAAATTCCATCGTTTGAGCCATCAAAAACACGTTTTACTGTTTTCAATGGTCACCTGAATAAATCCATTTTTGAAAAACTGTTTTGCATGCATTTTGTTTTCATAAAAATCATACTTGCATGTATTTGGATTATTGTGTGTTAAGAACAGGTCAACAACTAAGGGGGAACATCAGCTCAGTTGAGTTCTAGCCCTATCTGGATTTACACGCGTATGAGCAAGAAGAGGAGATCAAGTTGTTAGAAGACCTGAAGGCAAGAAGAGCTTAATTGGAAGTCGTCTGATTTGCAACATATCAGCTGAAGAGTAGATAAGAAGACCTTTGTAATAGCTGATTAGGTGAGTCCGTGCTTGTAAAGTGCAATATTAATAAAACTCATCTTTTTAGCTTTTGGAGATAACATCTAGTTATCTCATCTGATGACAACTTCTCATTGTCCTCATACAAAAGCCTTCTGTTTTTACTCTTCTGCACTATTATATGGACTCTAGCACTGTCTGTTCTTTATTGCTTCAGTTAGTGTTAGATGATTTGGTTATATCAAAAAGGGGGAAATTGTTGGGATATGAATATCCTTAGTTTAGTTTTGATAAACCAAATCAATCATGTAATAGGATAAGTTGTACTGTATAGACAACTTTATTATACATCTTGTAATAGATAGGACTCTGGTTAGAAGAGAAGACATGTCAATGATCAAGAAGAGAAGAGAAGACCAAGACCAGAAGTCATCTTACATCAGCTGAGTAGAAGTCGTCTTACATCAGCTGAGTAGAAGTCATCTTACAACCAGCTGAGTAAAGACAGCAGAGTAAAGACAGCAGCTGAGAAGAAACAGCAGCTGTGTAAAGCCAGCTGAGTAAAGACAGCAGAGTAAAGACAGCAGCTGAGAAGAAACAGGAGCTGTGTAAAGCCAGCTGAGTAAAGACAGCAGCTGAGAAGAAACAGCAGCTGTGTAAAGCCAGCTGAGTAAAAACAGCAGAGTGAAGTCTTCTGACCAGCAGAGTGAAGTCTTCTTACCAGCAGAGTAGAAGTCTTCTTACCAGCAGAGTGAAGTCTTCTTACCAGCAGCTGTGTAAAGCCAACTGAGTAAAGACAGCAGCTGAGAAGAAACAGCAGCTGTGTAAAGCCAGCTGAGTAAAAACAGCAGAGTGAAGTCTTTTGACCAGCAGAGTGAAGTCTTCTTACCAGCAGAGTAGAAGTCTTCTTACCAGCAGAGTGAAGTCTTCTTACCAGCAGAGTAGAAGTCTTCTTACACAATTAAAGGAAGACCAATCACAGCTGAAATCAAGGATTGACAAGATATGTGCACAAGAAAGGAAAGTCAAAGATATGATTGAAATTACATGACAATGGTAATATTCAATCATATCAAATCAAGAGATTGTCAATTCCTCAATTAGTGGAGATTTGAATTGCTATCATCCAACGGTAACATTCAAACATCAACACTATATAAATGAGCTCATACATAATTGGGAGAGAGAGAAGAGGTGTGAGATGCAAAGGTCGAGCAAAGGTCATAAACTCCAGAAATAAGAAGAGCTCAAGAAGATCATTCATGAAGATTCAACACGCATCACCTCATCCCCAGTGAGTGAACTCATACCATCTAAGCCAGTGCAACCACTCATATATATCCATAGCTTAGAGAGAATTTCCCAATCCTAGCATGAGGCTAAAACAGATTGTAAGGGAAATTCTCACCTAGTTCATATACACAAAACCCACCTTCTACCATAAAACCTTAGAAGTCAAGTTGAGTGTTTATCACTGTAAAGAGTCCGAGTGCTCTATAAATCACTTGTGGAGTTCAAGTGCAAGTGCTTACAATCACTTGTGGGGAAGTGCAAGTGCTTACAATCACTTGTGGAGACCGTAGCTGTTAGGACGGCTCAGATCTCAAAGTCCTACCCTTGGGACTATAAAGGTCAAGGCCCTTGTAATTTGTGGAAATTAAAGGGATTAAACATCACGTGTGGACGTGAGAGTGGACGTAGGAACGTATATCCGAACCACTATAAATCAATGTGTTATTTACATTTCTGCACTTTACATTTCAAGTCTTTTCATACATATTTGTGCATAAACTGTTTTACACACTGTATTTATTAAATAGACGAGTATAATCTTTATGGGCACACTACAATTCCGCACTTAACTCCGATAAGTAATTAATCAGTCGACTAACTAGTCCTAGTCCCCTAGTGAAATCAGCGGACTAGTTACTTTGAAGAGTTAGTTTATTTTTCACACAATCAGCAGACATCAAGTCAGCTGATCTTACACTCGTCTCAGGGACCAACATTTAACTCTTGTTTGCATTACACTTTTCAAGCCATGATCTATCTCGAAAACTCCCCAACCATTAACTAATATTAAATAACTTCCACGTTTTGAATAAAGCCAATAACTCACTGTTACATTGGTCTTTGACCATTGGATCAAAACTGGCCAACTCCCCTGAAATCAATCCTGGCCGTCCAAGTGTGTTTTCCTTTTGTGTCAATAGTTGAAAACTCACAGAACTCACCAACTCATTGACAAACATTCTTTTTAGAATATTCTCAAGCCTTAAGATCCCCCACAAACTCTTCTTCCCCAAGTATTCGAAACCCTAGCTCATTTTCTTCAAACACTCTCAAAACTCTCTCAAACTCATTTCTGAAACTCTCAATGGCTCCCAAAGTTAGACCAGAAATGATCATTGATTTCTCCAACAAGGCTCTAGACCTTGATTTTGGATACTTAAGCAACAAAAACAGTCTTCACTTTGAGCCCAAAGTATCATTTGAAAGTGAGGATCCTGAGATTACACCAACCTTGAGATGGTTGAGAAGAGCAGGATTGCAGAAGTTTATGGAGGGAAGACCAAGTTCTTGTTTGGAAAACTACATGGCAGAATTCTTTGCCTTTCTAAAATGGAGAGGCAAGCCAGAAGATGGTGAAGTTTCCACCAGACTTTCCTATATGGCAGAAGAAGAGGAGGAAGAGAGATTTCATAGAGTGAAATTCTCTTCAGAAGATCTTGAAGGAGCCTTTGGATTGCCTTCTGAGGGAAGGAATCCAGAACTCTATGGTGCTGATCATGAAGAGGAGATAGCACAAGAATGGCTTTTGGTTCCAGGTCCCATCTCTTCAACACAAAACAAGAAGACTCTCAAGCCAAAATTTCTCAATCTATTTGAGGTAATCACTAAGAGTCTTATGAGCAATACTGGAAGCTTGGAGCAGGTCAGCCATCCAAGGATCAGGATTATGGCTGCAGTTATTGATGCCGGTGACAAAGGCATCAAATTTTATTGGAGGACCTTCATCATGTCTGAGATGATGAAGGAAAAGGCAAAGTTTAAGGTGAAAACTCACAATAAGGTTGTACTATAAGGGAAACTCAAGTATTGCACCAGAGCAAGCTTGTTGATTGAGAGATTTTCCCACTATTCTCAAATGCAAACCTTTGCAAAGCCTCTCCCAGCCCAAAAGATTCTGTTTAGAAAGCTCAGCAAGAAAACTGAGCAAAGGAGGATGCTTATGGCCAAACCTGCTGAAGAGAAGGTGGAGGAGAAGCCAAAATTGAAAAAGATGACTAAGGCCAGAGTGGTAAAGACAAGGAAAATGTCTCAAATTCCCTCAGAGGAGAATTCAGGAGCTTCAACTGAGATTGAAGAAGTTGCTGAAGAGGGAGTAAGTATGCCTTCTGATCATTCAGAAGAATTGAGGCAAAAGTATAATGAGACTAGATAAAAGTCTAGAAGTGATAAGAGGATCAGGGAAGTTATCCCTGAGAAGGATGGTGAAGGAAGTGGGAGCAGTAGGGCCAGCAAGAGAAGGGCCAAGCCTACTGATAAAGTGTTGGAGCTTCAAGAGGAAAGGTCTCTCCAACTTGCTCTAAGAGAGAGCAGATCTGAAAGCAGGACCAAGTCCAAGTCAAGGACCAACTCATCTGGTTCTGGAACTCCAGAATCCAGGGTCCCTGAAGGTCAACCTATAGAGGCCAACATCCCTGAAATTCAGAACCCTGAGCCCAACTCCCCTGAAACTCACATAACCCCAACCAATCAACCTATCACCCCCATCAATCTTACAAAGAGATATTCTCCAGAAGGGAGTGTACAAAGAAGTGGGATAGATGTGCTAGCAGATATAGCAGTAGATGAGACAAGATTGCAGTCTCCCCTTGACTCATCTATGCTAAATTATTCAAAGCTGTTAGAAGATGCACTCTTTGAACCAACCCCCTTGAGCAAAGCCCCTTCAGACCCATTGCTCTCAAAAGCAACTGAAGTACCTTCAATTGCAACCAACCCTTCTGAAGCCAACATCCCTGAACTTAACCTTCCTGAAGCCACTTTAGGAGAACCCAGAGCCAACTCCCCTATAACCCAAAGTCCCCATTCAAGTGGAGATGAGGAGGAGTATACTTATGAAAGTATGCTCAGAGGAGGAGCCAATGCTACTGTCCGCTGATTTCACTAGGGGCCTAGGACTAGTTAGTCGACTGATTAATTACTTATCGGAGTTACGTGCGGAATTGTAGTGTGCCCATAAATATTATACTCGTCTATTTAATAAATACAGTGTGTAAAACAGTTTATGCACAAATATGTATGAAAAGACTTGAAATGTAAAGTGCAGAAATGTAAATAACACATTAATTTATAGTGGTTCGGATATACGTTCCTACGTCCACTCTCACGTCCTAACGTGATGTTTAATCTCTTTAATTTACCAAAAATTACAAGGGGCTTGACCTTTATAGTCCCAAGGGTAGGACTTTGAGATCTGAGCGGTCATAACGGCTACGGTCTCCACAAGTGATTGTAAGCACTTGCACTTCCCCACAAGTGATTGTAAGCACTTGCACTTGCACTCCACAAGTGATTATAGAGCACTTGGACTCTTTACAGTGACGAACACTCAACTTGACTTCTAGGGTTTTATGGTAGAAGGTGGGTGTTGGGAATAAAATGATTTTGATTTAGATACCAAAACCCCTGATTGATGATGTACAGATTAGTTGAGATATGCTCAAGTTATTGTTCAGGCAAGTTGTCCCAGAACACTTGAGTATGTAGAATGCTTAAGTTAAAAATCTCAGAAATGTTGTGAGATTTTAGAGTTCAGGATAGTTGTCCAATGCTGAATGTTAGACAGCTTGATAGGTATTAAGTCTTGAGGCCTAAGTTGCTGAAGCATCATGACAGCTGACCAAGTGGACAACTGAGCTGAAGAGATCAAGAACACTAAAGCTGTGCTCATAAATGCAAAAGATCAAGACAGTTGAAGTACAAATGATCAAGAGAATTGAATGACAAAAGCTTACAGAAGACACATTCAATGAAGCATTTATTGCCAATCATGTTTGAACCAAACATTGAAGACTTAGAACATTAAAGAGTGAAGCATTGAATGAATGTTGGAACATTCTAAAACAGCAGCAAGAATGTTCAGGGAGCTTGTCCCATCTGACCGTTGGTTGAGTGTAGATTCTGCCACAAATCAACCTTGGGAAGTGTGCTTATTTGGAAACTGTCACAAGTCATCTCAGCCGCATTTTTCAGAAGTCAACACATTCATTCAAGCAACCATTGAAGAGCCCTTTTACACAGTGGATAAAAGGAAGTCAAGCTTCTTAGCCGTTTCAATGGTGCTGTAAATAGACATGTTTGAATTGCTATCTCTCCAACGGATAGTTGTTCAAATATGCCTATATATACAGAAGTGATCAAAGGGATTCATCATCCAACTACAAGCTATCAAACTATTATCAAGCTTTCAAAGGAAACCAAGCTATTCACAAGAATCCCAAGTTTCCTGAATCACTTCAAATTAGCTAAGCCATTCTTTGTAAACATCCTAGCTTAGCATTGAGATATCCTAAGCCTTTACATCTGTTCTCATTGTAAAGGATATCTCTACTAGTTAGAACCAAACCTCAAACCTTATCTCATTTAGTGAAGAGAGTGTTTGTTGTAGAAGTGAGGAGTTAAGGACTGATTAGAGTGAAACACAGTCTTAACTCAGTGAGATTGAGCACTAGGACTCAGTTTATCCTAGGGATCAAAACACTAAGAGAGTGTTGTTGATCAGTGCACCTTGGCACTATAAAATAAGCTAATTCCATTGTGAAGGAATTATCCTGTTCAATCAGGGAAAGTGGATGTAGGAGCTTGAGTCTCTGAACCACTATAAACTTGTGTGTCTCTTACTTACTGCATTCTTTATTGCATTCATATTCAAACAATTTTCAAAGAACAAACTCTAGTAAGTGAGAAAATTTGTTTTGGACAAAGTCCCTGATAACTGTCTTTTCAGAAATTAACTTGGAGTATTTCTTTAAGTCAAAGGCCAACCACATTCCGCACTTAGCAACTCTTTTAGATATCTAGCCAACTGATCACTCAATAGTAATCAGTAGGACAAGTATCTATCAAAGTTCACACTCAGGCCAGTTGTGAGACAACCTGCCTGATAAGACCAGTTTTGTTAAAAAGAAAAGAATTTGCATACACAAGTGCATTCCCCCCCCCCCCCCATACACTTGTGTTATACTCCACCAAGGACCAACAAGTGGTATCAGAGCAGGGGTTCATAGACCACTGCTTCTGAAAATCCAACTGATTTTCAAAATCAAATTTTCTGTGGTCACTGAACTGATCCAAATTTCTGAAAACTTTATTTGTGTTCATCCTATATTACATCTGTTAAAATGGCTAACAATGCAGTTCCAGGAGATGCTGTCAACACCATCAACAATATGGGTCCAAACCAAGTCAACCATATTTCTCATCACAAACTGCCAATGTTCTCAATTGAGAACTATGATTTCTGGAAGATCAGGATGAGAGCACATCTTGCTTGTCAGCATGATGAGATGCTTAAAGTCATCACCAGAGGGCCCTTCACATTCACCAAAGCAAATCCCAAGCTCACTGATGCTCAGAAAGCAGATCCTAGGGAGTTGCTGCCAAAGGATGAAGATGACCTTACAGCTGAAGAAAGAAAAAGGCACAACCTGAACTACATTGCCATGAACACATTATACCAGACAATTCCAGATGCAGTGATGGGGAGAGTATACCACTGCACAACAGCTAAAGAGATTTGGGACACCTTAGCACTCATGTGTGAAGGTACCCAAAAGATTAAGGAGAACAAACTTCAAGTGGCTATCCAAAAATATGAACAATTCTCTATGGAAGCCAATGAAACTATTGATCATCTTGATGGCAGATTCACTGACATCATGAATGAAATAAACTCTCTTGGCAAGTTCTATGCCAAAAGAGAAGTTGCCCTAAAGATCTTGAGAAGTCTCACATCCAAGTGGGACATATATTCTGTCATGATGCAAAACACTAGCAATCTTGACAACATGCCTATGCAACAAGTATTTTCTGAACTCAAAGCATATGAGTTTGATTTAAATAGAAAGAAAGTGCATGAAGAGCCATCCTCCTCAAGCAAAGGTGTTGCTTTCAAAGCTGCTGAAACAGAAAAGAAAAGTATCCAAAGATCCTCTCAATCTGTTTCAAAATCAGAAATGAAGGAGGAGCTGGCACTCATGGCAAGAAGATTTGAGAAGCTCAATTCCAGATTTGGTAGATACAAGAAGTTCTACCAAGACAACAGAACCAGAAGGAGATTCAGTTCTCCTGACACCAAATCAGAGGACAAAGTCTCTGATGAAAAGAAAGAAGACAAATATGCTGACAGAAAGAGATACAGCAAAGGCGAACCATCATCTTCAAGGAGGAAGGAGTCCTCAAACAAGAAAAATGATGATGAAGATGTGTGTTACAACTGCCAGAAAAAGGGTCATTTTCAGTATGACTGTCCTGACCTCAGTGCAAAAGAAAGGAAGGAAAGGCAGAACAAAAGAGACAAGAGGCTGAACAACAGGAAGGCTATGGTAGCTGGAGATTCAGCAAGTGAAGAGAGTGTCTACTCTTCTGATGATGGACTATTTTCCAACAGTGACAGTGATGATGACTGTCAAATGGCATTTGAAAATGAAGAGGTATGTTCATCTTCCAACTCTTCAATTAACACACACATCTAGTGAAATCCACTTAAAACTCAACTTTGGGAAGTTACTTGAGGATTTCACTAGACTACAAGAAGTATGCAATATGGCACTTAGAGAAAATGAGCTACTGAATTCTAAAGCTCAAACTCTCAACCTTCCTGAACCAGAGTTTGACTTTAAATCAACTGAGTTGTATCAGCAGATTATGAGAGAACATGAGGAAATGTCTCTCAAAGTCTCTGAACAACAAAAGTTGATTGATGATCAAGAACTGGCCTTGAGGAAAAATGATTTTGATCTTAGAATTCTACAAGCAAAATTTGACAATCTCTCAAGTGAATTTGATACTCTAAAATTGAGTGAGGGGAGCTTAAAAATGAAAATGTCTGCCTTGAACAAATCTGCTAAGGCAATAGAGGAGATTCAAGGGTTTCAAAGACCATTTGCTCAAAAGGGTGGATTAGGCTATAATCCATGTGAACCCTCACCTGGTCTTAGCATTGCTTCATCAAGCAATTCTAAAATGACTTTTGTAAGATCAGTGGCACAACAAAATGAAATAGAAGTAAATCAACCACTGATCAAGGATAAAGGTAAAGGAAGTTTTATACCAACTCAAGTAAACGATGTACCTAAACCCATACCAAAGGAAAAGGTTAAAGGCATTGCTTACAGGAGGAATGAGGTTCAGAAAGATAGAACCAATGGAAGGCCAACCTATCTGAATCATCATCAGAGGAGTTGTCCAAAACCTGTTCAGAAGAGGCCAACTCAAATGAGGCAACCTCAACTGAATGGATTAAGGCCAATCCCCTCTGACAGGTATAAAACATTCAGGATGCCTGGACCTTACTTGCCAAATGGAAGAGGCCATCCAAAATCCTATCCTCAAAAGTCTTATCAAGATGCACCTAAGCCTAGTAACTTCAGGAGAAATGTCCCAAAGAAATTTACCAACTCTCCTGAACCTTACAAAGCTAACACCTATACACAGAGATCACCCAAGGCATTTAAGGGTCAAACTGTGTATGTAGATGTAAATGGAAACCAAGTCAGTCACTTTGAGTCAATCAGAGTAATCAGGCAGATTTGGATTCCAAAAGGTACAGCTAACCCTCTAGGACCCAACACTCAAAGGGTACCTAAATTTTGACTTTGCAGGGCTGCAAGGACCACAAGAAGAAGAGAAGCATCAACAAGAAAACAGCATGGTACTTGGACAGTGGATGTTCAAGACACATGACTGGGAATAAAGAGCTTCTCTCAGATTTCATAGAAAAGGAGGGTCCTTCAGTAACCTTTGGAGACAGCTCTCAAGGCATCACAAGAGGTTATGGTACATTAAATATTGGTAGTGTCAAAATTACTGATGTCTCATATGTCCTAGGCCTAAAATATAACTTGCTGTCTATAAGTCAAATTTGTGATAAAGGATTTTGTGTTGAATTTGCACCAAATGAATGTACTATCAAAAACAAATCAACACAACAGGTGCTACTAACAGGGGTGAGAAAGGGAAATGTCTATTTTGCAGATTGGAGCAAAACCCCTGAAGCAGTTTGTCTTGTTGCCAAAAGCACAAGTGAGCAAAGCTGGCTGTGGCACAAGAGGCTAAACCACCTGAACTTCAAAACCATCAACAAGATTGCAAGAAACTCTCTAGTTAAAGGACTGCCAAATCAAGTGTTCTCAAAAGAACATATATGCCAGCCATGTCAGGAAGGAAAGCAGATCAAAGCTTCATTTAAAGGGAAGCCTGTCATCTCAACTGAGAGAGTTCTTCAACTACTGCATATGGATTTATTTGGGCCAATAATTCCAGTAAGTATAAATGGAAGAAAATATGCTTTAGTTGTTGTTGATGATTTTTCCAGGTACACTTGGGTAGTATTCTTGCTCAACAAAAAGGATTGAGCAATGAAAAGGGCCTAAGTATTGTCAAGATCAGATCAGACAAAGGCACTGAGTTCATAAACTCATACATCAATGAGTACTGCAGCAAGAATGGCATCACACATGAAACTTCAGCAGCAAGAACACCTCAACAAAATGGGGTTGCTGAAAGAAGGAACAGGACCTTGAAAGAGGCGGCAAGAACATTGATTGCTGAATCCAAACTGCCTAAAAGGTTCTGGGCTGAAGCCATTAGCACTGCATGTCACACCCAAAACAGGTCCTTAATCACCAAAGGACAAGGTAAAACCCCATATCAAATATGGAAAGGTAGATTGCCAACTGTTGCTTACTTTCATATATTTGGTTGTAAGTGTTTCATTCATAATAATGGGAAGGAGCAATTGAAAGCTTTTGACAGCAAAGCTGATGAAGGAATATTTGTTGGATATTCACAAATCAGCAAAGCTTACAGAGTCTACAATTGCAAAACCCTTATTGTGGAAGAAACACCTCATGTTGTGTTTGATGAGTCTATTAATGAGTTCAGGGATAGAAACTTGAATCTTGATGAAATAACACAAAGAACAACCAGACTAAGGCTTCAAAGCAAGGAGACAGTATTTGTAGATGTTGCCCAGCCTGAATTACATGATAATCAAAAACTGGACAACCTACCTGATGGCAATCAACCAGGAGCCAACCAACCTGAAGGTGATGTTGAACTGATTGACCCAATCCCAGTTCAAAACCAGGTAACAACTACCAATGAAGAAGCAGGCAATGCTGAGGTAGTAAATGGATCCAATATTCAAGGGGGAACCAATGAAAATGTCAACTCATCTGACAATGAGGACAATACCCCTGAATATGATCCAGAGCTTGATCCTTCAATTAATTTTCCTGAATTTAATGAGTCTAGTGATCCAACCTCAGATGAGGACAATCCTCCTGAAGGGATCAGGTCTAGAAGGACTTGGTTGCAGGACCATCCATCTAGCCCGATACTTGGTAATCCAAGTGAAGGGATCAAAACTAGAAGATTTCATGGAGAAAGTGCTTTGTTTTGTTGTTTTCTTTCAGAAAAGGAACCAGAAGATATTGAGGAAGCACTACAAGACACCAACTGGATCATAGCCATGCAAGAAGAGCTAAACCAGTTCACCAGAAATGAAGTATGGGAGCTGGTAGATAGGCCAACTCATCAAGATGTCATTGGAACCAAATGGGTGTTCAAAAACAAGAAAAATGAAAATGACATCATTGTAAGGAACAAAGCAAGACTGGTGGCCAAGGGATATTGTCAATCTGAAGGGATTGATTATGATGAGACATTTGCTCCAGTGGCCAGACTTGAGGCAATCAGACTCTTCTTAGCATATGCAGCTCACATGAGATTCAAAGTGTATCAAATGGATGTGAAGAGTGCATTTCTAAATAGGGTGCTCAAAGAAGAAGTGTATGTTGAACAGCCCCCAGGCTTTGGGGAAGGAGACAAGGTGTACAGATTAAAGAAAGCCCTCTATGGCTTAAAGCAAGCTCCAAGAGCTTGGTATGACACCTTATCACAGTTTCTTCTAGATCATGGTTTTGTCAAAGGCACTGTTGACAGAACTCTGTTCAGAATCTGTGAAGGAGATGATATCTTGTTAGTCCAAATCTATGTGGATGACATTATATTTGGATCTCCAAATGAGAAGATGTGTGAGAAGTTCTCCAAACTCATGCAAAGCAAATTTGAGATGTCCATGATGGGATTGATGAATTTCTTCTTAGGACTTCAGGTCACTCAATCAAAGAAGGGAATATTCATCAATCAGGCCAAGTACACAAGGGACATGATCAAAAAATTTGGATGTGCTACAAGCAAGCCAGTCAGAATTCCTATGAATACTAACTGGAAGATGGATCCTGATGAAGGTGGTGAGTCAACAAACTCCACTAACTACAGGGGAATCATAGGATCCTTGCTGTATCTCACTGCAAGCAGGCCTGACATCATATTTGCAGTTAGAGTGTGTGCAAGATTCCAAGCCAATCCCAAGAAGAGCCATCTTGATGCTGCCAAGAGAATCCTAAGATATCTCAAGGGATCTGAGAATCTTGGATTGTGGTATCCAGCTGATGACAACATTGAGCTCACTGGATATTCAGATGCTGATTATGGAGGATGTAGAATTGACAGAAAATCCACCTCTGGAACATGTCAATTCTTGGGCAGCAAGCTTATCTCATGGTTCTCCAAGAAGCAGAATACAGTTGCAACTTCTACAACTGAAGCAGAATATGTTGCAGCTGGAAGTTGTTGTGCTCAGATACTTTGGCTCAGACAACAACTTAGAGACTACAAAGTCATCACAAATGAAGTGCCAATATTCTGTGACAACAATAGTGCAATTGCCATCTCACAGAATCTAGTACTCCACACCAGATGCAAGCATGTGGACATCAAGCATCATTTCATAAGGGATCATGTGGAGAAGAAAGATATCAAGCTTGTCAAAATCCACACTGATAAGCAAAAAGCTGATATTTTGACCAAGCCTCTAGCTGAAGCAAGGTTCTTGGAATTGTCAGCTGAATTAGGGTTACTTGATCCAGGCCAAATGGAAAAATGAGGAAAGAAAGCTCATATGAAGGGGGAAGTTCATCAAGTTGAACTTCAGCCAAGTTGACCAACCTCACTGAAGCTGTCAGCCAAAGAGGAAAACTCAGCAAAGTTGTCCCTATGCTGTTCAGCAATGTTGGTCAGGGGAGTTGTCCAAGTGGGACCCAGTCAGCAACTTTGGGACCCACTCAGGCAAGTTCATCAGGCGGTTTGACCCTCACAGAAACCAAAGCACATCTCAGGATGTTTGTCCGAGTTAATTGGATAATCATTGCTATTTTTAGCATTGATTAGACATTTAAGAGGTTTCTTGGTCTAAGAGTAGGCCATTTTAGGATGGAGTGTGCTATAAAGATTTTTACCCCCAAAAAGGCAAATCAGCATTTAATGCAAAAATCTTAATTAGGATTTCATGAATTCTTGAGCCATCATCAAGACCATTGATTTGCATTAAACTTCCATCAAACCGTCTCAATCCCACTACCCTACTTTACTCAATTGGTTCTTTCAATTACCCACTGCCATTATCTATTAACCAACGGTTAATAAACTCCCCACATATATAAACTCCTCAATTTTTACTTCCATCTTTACGCACTCATAATTCCATACTCTCGAGCTTTTGAAAACCCTCAAAACCTGCAACTTATCTCCAAACTTTTCTATCCTTCAAAATTATCCATGGCTCCTAAGATCAAGAGAGAAGAGCTTGTAGACTTCAATGATTCCTCCTTGGACATTGATTTCTCTTATCTTAGCTACCAAAATTCCCTTTGGTTTGAAAAGCTGGTAGCTTTTGATAGCCCAGACACAGAAGTTCAACAAGTCCTCCAATGGCTGAGGGAGGCAGGGCTAGAGAAGTTCCTTGGTACCAAGCCTGATTCCTGCCTGAATCCATTCATGGCAGAATTCTTTGCCCATCTCAGATGGAAAGGGAAGAAGGGAGATGTGTACACCAAGCTCACATATGCTGAAGAAGATGAAGATGAAGAAAGCCAACACACCATCATCTTCACTGCAGAGGATTTAGATGCTAGCTTTGGGCTACCATCAGAAGGCCAGAATCCAGAAATGTACAAGGAAGGAGATGATCAGGAGTTCTACTACTCTTGGATGATAGAACCAAAGAAACTTGTAAGTGCTCAGAACAAGAACACTTTAAAGCCTTCTTACAGACACTTGTTTGATTGTGTTGTAAAAAGCTTGTTGAGCCACTCAGGGAGTGTTGAACAAATCAGTATGCCTAAGTTGAGAGTGATGGCTGCTGTGATTGACTCTGCTGAGAAGAGAGTCAAGTTCAACTGGAAAAATTTCATTCTTGACAAGATGATGAATGAAAATTTTAAGTTTAAGGAGATGAAGCACCACAAGGTGGTGGTTGAAGGAAGACTTCAATTTTGCACAAGAGCCAGCCTGCTCTTGGAAAGATTTGCTCACTACTCTCATCTTCAAGCAAAGCCAAAGCCTTTTCCTGCACAAAAGGTGATGTTCAGAAAGCTGTCTTCAAAGACAGAAAAGAGAAAGCAGGAGGCTGCCTCCAAGAAAGTTGTTGCAACTGTTGCAACTGTTCCAACAACCAGAGCCTCTCCAAGGAAAAGGAAAGCACAATCACCCAGAATCCAGCCAAAGATGAAGAAGATGAAGCAGATTCTAAGTGAATCTTCCCCTGAAAGCCTGTCTAGAAGTGGAGGAGCCACTTCAGAGGAGATTGAGAAGGTGGCTGATGAAGGAGTCAACCCTCCTGAAGAGGGTGAAGTATTCAGAGAGATTGTCCCACTGCAACCTGAGACAATCACAGAATTCAGAGACCTTGACCAGCCAACAAGGTATGAAAGGAGAAGAAGAATCATCAAGACTTCTGAGAAGCAGAGGTTGATGGAAGAGGAAAATAAAAAGAAAGAGTTCCTCAAGGAGATTAGACAGGCTAGTAGGTCTAACTCCAAGTCCAAGTCAAAACCCAACAGCCCTGAGGCCAACTCCCCTGATATTCAATCTAGAAGAATATCTCCAAGGCAAGAAGAAGAGGAGTGCAAGACTCCTGAAGATGCCCCCATTATTGCAAAGAAGGTTTATTCCCCAGAAGGTGCACCTGATAGAGCAGGTATTGATGTGCTGGCAGATTTGGTCAATCTTGAGGATAGACCTTTTTCCCCCCTTGATCCAAGACTTCTTTCGTATACCAAACTTCTTGAAACTGCTATTCAAGAAGGTGATCAAGTTGTTTTCCCACCCATTCCAGCCATTCCAATTATCTCTTCAAGCACATTGCTCTCAAAAGCACCTGAATCCCAACTTGCTTTGATCTCTCCTGACCCCAACCCTTCTGAGCCCAACCTACCTGAATTCCAATCCAACCTACCTGAATCCCAATCCAACTCTCCTGAATTCCAAGCCAACTCATCTGGAGATGATAGTGGTGAAGAATACACCTATGAGGGGATGTTGAGGCAGATTGCAAGAGCCAATGTGGATGAATTATATCCAGGATTGAAGGCATATCCCAGGCTGCAACAACAGTTCTATGATCTCAGAGCACTTGTTGAGATCAAGGATAGAACAATTGTGGAAATAGCTCAGGCTATTCAGGATAAGGGTGCCAACTGGTGGCAGGTTGAGGAAAATAGGCTGTTACATCTTGCAAATGTAAAGAAGACCAGTGTATTAACCACTGAGGCCCTATTTTGCACCATTGTTCATGAGAAGGTGCTTGCTGAAAGAGAAAGAATAGCACAAGGAATCAAGCATCCTGACAGTACATCTGATGATGATGATGATGATGATGATGATCACACCAATCCCAACCCCCCTGGCCTCAACTCAGCTCAGGTACATTACTTGACTTTTCATTCTGTGAAGGACTCTGATCATTCAGAGGAGTTGACCAAAGATGGTAACTCAGTCCAAGATGCATTGGCCAAGGATGGTTCTTCTGAACCTGAGGCACAGCTTGACAATGCTGAGACTTCCATGGGAGAAGCTAGTTTGGCTAAAGCCTCATCAATGTCAGGCAAGTTGGACATTGACCAGCCTTTAGTCATTCAGGATGACTCAGTGGTCTTGGGATGCCCAAGCACTGTGATCTCCCAACAACTGCCCTCTGTGGATCCTATTGAGGATATGGAGGTGTCAGGTTTAGGAATTGAAGGAGTTGAAAAGGCTGATAGTGCAGAAAATTCAGAGGGAGATGATGGTGAGGATTGTGTAATCACAGGTTCCTTGAGTGCACCACAAATAGAGGGTGAGGAAGTAGAAATATTGGGTGCAGCCCAATATGAGAGTCAGGCTATTCTTCAAGTCAAATCTGAACTTGATGAATCCCTTGGTGAAAGGAGGCCTGATTCTCCAGTGAATGTGAGTCTATCTTTTGAGAATGAAGAAGAAAAGAATATAGTTGAAAATGAGAGAGAAGGTGTTGATGTATCAGACCTTATGGGAGAAAAAGAAATAGAGGGTGTTGAGGGAATTTTTACTAACACTGTTAGTTTTGCAGATTCTGTTGCTGTCACTCTTGAACAAATTTTTGCAGATGCCTCCCTGACAGATATACCAGTTGCTGCTGACACTGATCTTGAAGCAGTATCAGCAAATGTGTCCACACTTAACCAAATCTACTTTGAACAAGCCAATACCTCTGAGGCTCACTTTCAGATTGCTACTCAAACTGCATCCATCATTGAAGAGCAGTCAGAGAAGTTGGACACACTGGTCAGGGAAGTTGAGAAGGCTCATGCAACAACTGTTGATACCTTAGATGGCCAAGGCAAGACTCTAGCCTCTGTAGAGATGAGGCTAACAGGGTCAGAAGAAGTGATATTGCCCACTCTTGATGCAAGAATATGTGGAGTTGAAACTGGACTGCAAACAGTTTCAACTGAAGTGACAAAAGCCAAGGATGCTATGGGAAAATTCACAAGATCTGTGAAGAAAGAACAGAGGGTCTCAAAGATTTGTACAAGCATAATGTGAAAGCCTTGAGAAAGACAATCAAAGATGCTTTAAGGCAGAGGACAGCAGCCCAAAGGAAGAAGGCAGAGGAATTGAAAGCTGCTATGGTGAAGGAGGCTGCTGAGAAGTTCACTGTTGAACTTATGGCCAAAGTGTCTGATCAAGTTGTGGCCAACCTCACTGATCAACTTCAGGCCAAACTTGATCAATCACTGAAAGCCACATTGGATGCCATTGTTTCCCAAAAGATGAAGCCTGTTCACACTTTCTTGAGCATGGCAGATGATAAAATGCAAAACATTCATGATGAGAATGTTTATCTACTGCAGGAATTGAAGTCCCTCACTCAGGCCCACTCACAACTCTCAGTCTCTATGAGTGAACTAAAGCCCCAGTGTTTTGATAATGCCAAAAAGGGGGAAAGAGAGAGAGCAAGGGCAAAGGGAACCTTGGTGATTGGTGAACCTAAGGGAAAGGAGAAGGTCCCTGAGATTGAGGAGGAGTCAGTAGAAGACATTGGGAAAGGCAAAGGCCCAATGAATATTGAAAATTTGACTGAGGAAGAGCAGATTCAAATAGCTAACAAGGAGTCCATGATGTCAGCTATGGAAAGTCAGGCAAGAAAACTTCAAAGGCCAGGTGGTGAGTCAGCAGGACTTGAACCTAAAGAGAAGGCTGCTGAAGTAAGGGGGAAGGTGACAAGGTCATCTGAAAGAAAGAGGAAGGAGCTGCAAGCCTTCAATGATTTCCCAACCAGCCTGACTTTGCCATCAGAATTTCAGTCTGATGAATCTACTCCAGTAAGGCAATCAAAAAGATTGAAGAAAGCAGCCAAACTGCCTGCCATTGAAGAAGAAGACGTTGTAGAAGAAGTACAGGACAGGATGCCTGAAGTTGGTGTGCCCAAACTTGCTGATGATCCCTCTAAATTGTTTGAAGAAGGTTTTGGAAAAGATCCAGAAACTCAGGAGAAGCTAGCTCTTCAGAGAGCTAAAGAGAGGATGGAGCAATTGGTTGAGGCCAACAAGGCAAGGGATGAAAGAAGGGCAAATTTCAAAGCCCCAAGAAGGAGAGCTTCATACAGAAGACTCAAACCTCAAATGCTGCAAAGATGGGACACTCAGTACCCTCACCATGATAAGTGGGTTCCAATCTCACTGAATGATGCATGGGAGGAGGCCAAGAGAAGTTTTGTATATGACTTTTATGTCATTGGGAAGTGGCTTGGAGAGAGTGTGGATGAAGTCTTTGTCCAGTTTATGTTTGAGAACCACAGGGACCTCTACCAAAAGCTGTTTTCAGCAGCTGATATGGCAAGAGTGGAGTTCAAGGCCCCTGGTCCAATTCTGTACATACCTCCTAAGTTCAATGGGAACTTGATTGATGAGGGAAAGATTCTGGAGGAGTTCATCAACATCATGAAGATGGAGAAGATGAAGATAGGCCCTAGAGGCTCCAACAAGGATGTTTGGGAGCTGAAGAAAAGGGTCTGGGCTCAATATGGCATTGCTCCTCAGGATGATGGAACTCTCTGAATGGATAAGTTCATCTCTTCCCTATCTGAATTTTATGTTTGATTATGATGTTGTTATTTTGTTTTCTCTGTATCAGTTATGTTGTCCTTGATTTTCTGATCTGTAATGCTTGATGATATATAAAAGGACCACTGATTTTCTATCAAGAGATAACAACTCATTATCTCAACTAACCTGACATTACATATATACTTGATTTATTGTGCTAACAGTTTCTTTCAGGAAAGTTGACCAGTTCACTCATCCTGAAGATAAAATATAGTATAAGTCAAGTTCCCTTTGTAATAGGTTTTGGCATCATCAAAAAGGGGGAAATTGTTGGGAATAAAATGATTTTGATTTAGATACCAAAACCCCTGATTGATGATGTACAGATTAGTTGAGATATGCTCAAGTTATTGTTCAGGCAAGTTGTCCCAGAACACTTGAGTATGTAGAATGCTTAAGTTAAAAATCTCAGAAATGTTGTGAGATTTTAGAGTTCAGGATAGTTGTCCAATGCTGAATGTTAGACAGCTTGATAGGTATTAAGTCTTGAGGCCTAAGTTGCTGAAGCATCATGACAGCTGACCAAGTGGACAACTGAGCTGAAGAGATCAAGAACACTAAAGCTGTGCTCATAAATGCAAAAGATCAAGACAGTTGAAGTACAAATGATCAAGAGAATTGAATGACAAAAGCTTACAGAAGACACATTCAATGAAGCATTTATTGCCAATCATGCCTGAACCAAACATTGAAGACTTAGAACATTAAAGAGTGAAGCATTGAATGAATGTTGGAACATTCTAAAACAGCAGCAAGAATGTTCAGGGAGCTTGTCCCATCTGACCGTTGGTTGAGTGTAGATTCTGCCACAAATCAACCTTGGGAAGTGTGCTTATTTGGAAACTGTCACAAGTCGTCTCAGCCGCATTTTTCAGAAGTCAACACATTCATTCAAGCAACCATTGAAGAGCCCTTTTACACAGTGGATAAAAGGAAGTCAAGCTTCTTAGCCGTTTCAATGGTGCTGCAAATAGACATGTTTGAATTGCTATCTCTCCAACGGATAGTTGTTCAAATATGCCTATATATACAGAAGTGATCAAAGGGATTCATCATCCAACTACAAGCTATCAAACTATTATCAAGCTTTCAAAGGAAACCAAGCTATTCACAAGAATCCCAAGTTTCCTGAATCACTTCAAATTAGCTAAGCCATTCTTTGTAAACATCCTAGCTTAGCATTGAGATATCCTAAGCCTTTACATCTGTTCTCATTGTAAAGGATATCTCTACTAGTTGGAACCAAACCTCAAACCTTATCTCATTTAGTGAAGAGAGTGTTTGTTGTAGAAGTGAGGAGTTAAGGACTGATTAGAGTGAAACACAGTCTTAACTCAGTGAGATTGAGCACTAGGACTCAGTTTATCCTAGGGATCAAAACACTAAGAGAGTGTTGTTGATCAGTGCACCTTGGCACTATAAAACAAGCTAATTCCATTGTGAAGGAATTATCCTGTTCAATCAGGGAGAGTGGATGTAGGAGCTTGAGTCTCTGAACCACTATAAACTTGTGTGTCTCTTACTTACTGCATTCTTTATTGCATTCATATTCAAACAATTTTCAAAGAACAAACTCTAGTAAGTGAGAAAATTTGTTTTGGGCAAAGTCCCTGATAACTGTCTTTTCAGAAATTAACTTGGAGTATTTCTTTAAGTCAAAGGCCAACCACATTCCGCACTTAGCAACTCTTTTAGATATCTAGCCAACTGATCACTCAATAGTAATCAGTAGGACAAGTATCTATCAAAGTTCACACTCAGGCCAGTTGTGAGACAACCTGCCTGATAAGACCAGTTTTGTTAAAAAGAAAAGAATTTGCATACACAAGTACATTCCCCCCCCCCCCCCCCATACACTTGTGTTATACTCCACCAAGGACCAACAGTGGGTTTTGTGTATATGAACTAGGTGAGAATTTCCCTTACAATCTGTTTTAGCCTCATGCTAGGATTGGGAAATTCTCTCTAAGCTATGGATATATATATGAGTGGTTAAACTGGCTTAGATGGTATGAGTTCACTCACTGGGGATGAGGTGATGCGTGTTGAATCTTCATGAATGATCTTCTTGAGCTCTTCTTATTTCTGGACTTTAAGCACTTTGCTCGACCTCTGCATCTCACACCCCTTCACTCTCCTCCCAATGATGTATGAGCTCATTTATATAGTGTGGATGTTTGAATGTTACCGTTGGATGATAGCAATTCAAATCTCCACTAATTGAGGAATTGACAATCTCTTGATTTGATATGATTGAATATTACCATTGTCATGTAATTTCAATCATATCTTTGACTTTCCTTTCTTGTGCACATATCTTGTCAATCCTTGATTTCAGCTGTGATTGGTCTTTCTTTAATTGTGTAAGAAGACTTCTACTCTGCTGGTAAGAAGACTTCACTCTGCTGGTAAGAAGACTTCTACTCTGCTGGTAAGAAGACTTCACTCTGCTGGTAAGAAGACTTCACTCTGCTGTCTTTACACAGCTGCTGTTTCTTCTCAGCTGATGTCTTTACTCTGCTGTCTTTACTCAGCTGTTTTTACTCTTCTTATCCTGTAAGATGAGTTCAACTCATCTTATCAGGAGACTTCTAGTCTTGGTCTTCTCTTCTCTTCTAGAGCATTGACATGTCTTCTCTTCTAACCAGAGTCCTATCTATTACAAGATGTATAATAAAGTTGTCTATACAATACAACTTATCCTATTACACGTTTGATTTGGTTTATCAAAACTAGACTAAGGATATTCATATCCCAACAAACATGCTTGTAATGATTTTCATATAAATGATAGTTGAACTAACCTTGAATCAAGATACATTATTGCAGAAATCTCTCTATGCCTATATTTGAAATCAATTGTTGCTCATTCCAAAAAAGCTGGAAATAGAAGGATTGAAGATATATCTCTGCAACGGATATAAATTCAAACCTACTATAAATACTAAAGGTAATTAAACTAGAGAACTACGAAAACTATAAACAATCAAGCACAAGCGATCAAGCCATTCAAGCTTTCATATTTCAAGTTTTCTAATCACTTCAGTTTCTAAGTCAAGCCAAATAATTTGTAATCAAATCAAGTTAGAGATATATCCTATCCCATTCTTTGTTATCAAAGACTTACTCACACAAAATTGATAAAAACGGTCTTGGAACAACTCCCCTGATAAATCAGTGCTTGTGTTAACTAAGTTTTCAGAATTTAAAAGGAGTTTCTATTAAAGGGTCAACCTAATTCTGCACTTATAACCTACTTAGATAGTTGTCCAACTA
Source organism: Galeopsis tetrahit (assembly GCA_963675135.1). Lineage (NCBI taxonomy): Eukaryota > Viridiplantae > Streptophyta > Magnoliopsida > Lamiales > Lamiaceae > Galeopsis > Galeopsis tetrahit. Next base: position 53,439,482 of record OY776123.1, read on the forward strand.
ATTATTTTATGGTTTTTAATAGGTTTGCTATCTAAAATTAAGTTATACACTATTTCTTAAATAAGGGAGTTTGTTAAGACAACTCTCTTGAACCCTTAAAAGTTGATTTAAAAAGAAAAATTCTAAAAAACCCATTATTGACCTCCATTCACCATCCTTAGCCTTCACCACATTCACTATCCTTAGCCTTATTCTCGCAAATCTCTTCTCCATCATGCGTGGTCACGATAAATTTATTATGGAATTTTAGGTAAAAATTATGAGAAAAAAAAATGCTGTGGTGGTTGACCCAGCTGTGACAATTGGTGGAAGTATAAAATACCGTTTGAATGAGTTAGATTAATATAAAAGGGTATTTTACTTTCTTTTTTTTTTTTTAAGAAAAAATAATGGATATCCTTACTAAATTGAGGTTCAAATTGAATTAGATAATCTAACATGGGCAACTTAGGCGAGAACTAGCAATTGAGCCAATAGACCACTTATGCTATTTACTAATTCCTTGTGTTTTTTATTTAACTATCCATTTTATTTAACTATCCATTTATATCGAACACAAGTTTCAGCGTAAAAGTTATTTAATATTAATTAAAGTAATAAAATAAATAAAATGATAAAATAGATAGAATAAATAATCTGTTTAATAGTATTGTAAACAGAATAAAATTACTTAAAAAAAAAGAGTAATCTAATAAAAAAACAGACTAAAAAAATAGATAATTTAGTAAAATATAGAATGAGTATAGACTCAACAATTATAATATTTAGCGTTTTACTACTCGGGTCAAATACATACAATACATACTCTATCCATTTTTCATGGATACAATACACACTCTATCCATTTTTCATGGAGGACACAAATTTAACATTTGGGCTAGTCTTTTGTGAAATATTGCATACATGCATTCCATTTCAATTAGGTAAGTCAAAATTCTAAGCTCAAAAGTCAAATTAAGTCAATTTTAAAAAATTTGCGGGTCAGAAGTTTGGATCCGGGTTGTCCAGAAAATTCGCGGGTTGCAAACATGTGATTTACTACATGATCAAAATATTGTTACTACAAGGTCAAAATATTATCACTACAAGATAAAAAATTTAATACTACATGTCAAAACATTCTAACAAATTCACCAAAAAATGAAGTCTTTAGAATATTTTTGAACATGTAGTAATACACTTTTGACCTTGTAGTGATAAAATTTTGGTCTTGTAGTAGCATTGTTTTAGTCATGTAGTAGCTGAATAAGTCAAAATTATTTTAGTAATTTTGTCCAAAAAATAAGATACATATTTTAGAGTTAAAATAAATATTCTAATTAAGGTTGACCCGCTTTGACTCGCGTTGACCCACGAATTTTGACATAATTTATCTTAATTAGTCAATATTGCGTATATAAGTTTTTGCCTTAAAACTTAACCCAAATTTAAAGTTTTATTGTGGTAAAGTTTTTTTTTTTTTTTGTTTTTCTCCACCTTAATTTTTCTCCCAGAATTTCCGGCAGTGTATTTTTCGGATGTTAATTTATGAGGATGCTTTTTTTTTCCTTTAATGATACCATCCTTAATTGGCCAGATCCAAAGTTTTGCAGTAATTTTGTAGAGAATACACACTTGAAATATTTCAACTAAAATATTAGTATATTTAAATAATGATCGATATATTTAGGGAATGGTTAAAAATTCACGAATTTTTTTTGCAGGTTATTAATAGGTTAAATAGATCTTTAAAAAAAAAAAGTCACGCAAAAGACTAATAGAAAAACTTGTTTCAGATTCGTAATACTGTGAAAATAATTTATATGTTGCTGTAAAAAAAAATATGTATTACTATAAGTATAAACAACATATAAATTGACTATTCACATGAAATACTAGTACAATTAATTTAAGGAATGGACACAAATTCGCAGATCTTTTGCGGGAAGACAAGTATATGTTACTGTACGGGTAAATATGTGTTATTGTAAGGATAAATAACACATAATTAACTTTTGAGTAACACATATATAATATTGAAAATTGTGTTACTATATAAACACAAGTATATTACTTTATATAAAGAAAGATGTGTTACTGCATGAATAAAATGTCATTTCTTAGTGCAAATGAAATACTCATTTCGACCAAAAAAAAATTAAAATTAGATCAATATATGTTGAATAGTTTATCCCTAAAATTAAAAATACATAACAATCAACTGTTAATTGAAATAGATTCCCATGTTGTATATTGATTTTTAATAATAATCTTAAAAGAGCTGATTGAGAATCTTTTTTTTTTTTTTTTACAAACTGATTGAGAATCTAATTTTATGATAATTTTGTCTATTTCTTTTTGTTTCTGTCATGCGGTGGTCTGATTTTTTTAGAATTTTCTCTTTTTCTTCTATGCGCGAATCCCATCTTAATAGGTGGATGCAAATTGGGCAGGATGAGTCATATATTACAGATGGGGTATTGTTGTGGAGTCTGTTGGATTTTTTAGACTTTCAAAGTTTAGGGATATTCAATTCGGATTTTTAAAAGTTTAAAAAAAAAATATGAGGTATTCAATACACATTTTAAAAAGTCTTAAAAAATCTTTAGGTATTCAAAAGTCCATGGATTTTTTTTTATTCTCTTCCAAAAATATAAATAGATTTCAATCTCCAAAATCTCTTCTAACAATCAGAGATTTCGACGTATTCTCTTAGATAACTCTAAAGATGAAAGGTCGGAAGAAAAAAACCTTTGTTGTTCTTCTAACAAAGGTACTACACAAATCTTTATTTTTTTAATTATTTTGAATGATTTTTCTTACAAGAAAATCTGAAAATAACAACTCACGACTTGATAGATTTTATTTGTTTTGTGATGGAGACTCTACTGCTAACCAACTGCATTTTTTGCTGTCATCAATTTTATAGAATAATTTTATTTTGAGAATATAGTGAATTGATAATAATTTTTCTTTATTTATGCTAGACCCACTCAAAAGACGCACTTGCGCTATGGGAAATGTCTTGATTATGAGGACTTGAAAATTGTTGTACGAAATGGTGTTGATGTAGGGAAACGCTTCATTAGATTGGGTAGTGATACTGATGCAAGGACTAGAAGATTTGAATTATGATGTTGAAATTGAGATGTTTGTAGGACTATCTCAAAATGATCCACCATTTGATTTCACACCACCTTCAAGTTTCTTTGAAGTGTTTGAGGTCTCTACTCAAATTTTTTGCATTGTGATACAAACTAAGGTCGTGGGCTGAAAAACATAAATAATCGAGCTAGAAGGGTGTGGATACGAGTATTGCTAATACTATGTGGGAAATGAGGCCGATGTATAATGGTGATGGAAATGAAGATAATGAGAATGAAGATGAGAATAATAATGTATTTTTTGTATTTTTTTCTAAACAATTTGAATAACTTTTTTTATATACAAGTGTGTTCCATATACATTTTCATCAATAATTCCAACGTCAAAGTGTATGCAAATCCATGTAAATCAATAAAAAAGTGTATTCCACAATCCTGTGAAGTCTATAAAAATTCATATAAATCAATAAAAAAGTGTATTCCACAATCTTGTCAAGTCTATGAAAATCCATATAAATCAATAAAACAAAAATTAGTCAAACTCTGTATGAAGTCTATGAATTTTCTAAATCCATAGACTTTTTAAAGTAAACAAAATATCCAATAGAATCCAATGCTGATAGCAACAAGATAGTATATAGGCTAACAAGAATGAAGAAAAAGATAATACCCAAGATTAGGTCCTCGGAATTAATCCGCCAAGGCTAATGCCAATTACAAAAGTGATGATTATTCATACTAAAGAGTCTGGGTTTATATTTATACTCAACCCAAGTAACCGCCTTATCTATTATCTAATACAATATCTTCTATTTTATTTACAAGAGAACAAGTGTTCGATTCCCTAGTTATCCCCCTTTTAGATCTTCGCGTATACATAACAATTCCGTCGTCCTTAGAAACGACCTTGCCCTCAAGGTCGAAGAGGGGAAACAGAGCTCGAAAGTAAACATCATCCACCCACGTCGCCTCATCATCCGGAAATCCCGTCCATGCGATTAAGCTTTGTGACACACGGTCATCGCCACGCCAAATATCCCGGCACAAACTCTGGGGCATCGTCACCCAATTGTGGGGGTAATGTGGCCACCACATCCTGATCACCGACCATCCGTTTTAACTGCGACACGTGAAAGACCGGATGAAGACGAACACCCTCTGGTAAAGTTAATCGATAAGCCGCTATCCCAATCCGCTCAGCAATAGGAAAAGGGCCAAAGAATTTTGGAGCCAACTTAACATTTAACTTGCGGAACAGCGAAACCTGGCAATACGGCCGAAACTTTAAGAACACCCTGTCGCCAACGTTGTAGACTACGTCTCGACGGTGTTTGTTAGCGGTGGCTGCCATCCGTTGCTGGGCCCGCTCCAAGTGAAACTTCAAATTTCTCAGAATGTTGTCGCGTTCGGCCAGATCATCCGCGATGGCTTTCACCCGGATTTCAGCCGGTAAGTACTGAGATAAGGTGGGAGGAGGGCGACCATAAACGACCTCGAAGGGGGTACAACCCGCCGAGGTATGAAAGCTCGTATTGAAACAGAATTCCGCCCAAGGTAACCATTTTGCCCATTGTTTCGGGTGATCGCCGGCGAAACAACGCAAGTACGTCTCTAGACACCTATTCATCACCTCCGTCTGCCCGTCGGATTCTGGGTGATACGCGGAGCTCATCCGCAATTTAGTCCATGTTGCTTTAAAAAGGTCACGCTAGAAACTTCTCAAAAATATCGGGTCCCTGTCTGAAACTATCGAACGTGGAACCCCATGTAAACGAACTACCTCTCTTGCCATCGCCTCGGCCACAGAGCGAGCTGTATACGGATGTGAAAGCCCGACAAAATGCGTCGCTTTTGAAAAACGATCGACGATAACCATGATAACCTCCAATTGCATTGATTTTGGAAGACCGGAAATAAAATCCATACTTACATCCTCCCATACGCGATCCGGAATCGGCAGCGGCTGTAATAGACCCGCCGGAGAGCGAGTATCAGATTTATTGCGCTGACAAGTAATGCATTTCGCCACAAATTCCGTCACGGATCTCATCATGCCGGGCCAGTATACATTAGCGGCCAAACGACGATAAGTTCGGTATGCACCCACATGTCCGCCGACCGGTGTCGAATGGAATTCCTCCAATAACCTGTGCGTCCATGTCGCGTCTTGAGGAATGGCAAGCCTATCTCGATAATACAAAATTCCTCGCATAGTAGTGTACGGCCCAGTTGGGGGGTTAGGCAAGTTCTAGAGGATATCAGCATAATGGGGATCCCTTTTTACGGCCTCTTGAAGACGACTCCAATCGACCCATTGTGGTATGGATACCGCCTCCAAGGACAAGTCGACGTCGCGACGAGAGAGAGAGTCGGCAGCGGCATTCGAGGAACCTGGCTTATATTCGATCCCAAAATCGAATCCCAACAATTTCGCCACCTAATATTGTTGAGCTGGTGCGTTTATGGCCTGATGCAGCAGGTGTCTTAAACTTCTGTGGTCCGTGCGGACGATAAATTTCCGGCCAAGTAAGTACTGACGCCAATGTGTCACTGTTAAGGCCAACGCCATAAGTTCGACCTCGTATGTGGACTTCCCGGACGTCCGTGCGGCTATCGCCTTGCTGAAATAAGTGATTGGTCGTTTCTTTTGCATGAGAACGGCCCCGATGCCATGATCAGACGCGTCGCACTCCACAATAAAAAGAGCGGAAAGATCGGGCATGGCCAAGACTGGGGCGGTTGTAATCGTCTTTTGAAGAGCCAAGAAGGCTTGGTGGGCGGCCGTGGTCCAGTCCAGTTTGGTGGTGGGGTGTTTCCTGAGGAGGTCGGTCAACGGCCGCGCCATGCTGCCGTAATCCTTAATGAAACGTCGGTAGTACCCTGTTAAACCCAAGAACCCGCGGACGCCTTTGAGGGTACGGGGCGTTGGCCAAGATAAAACGGCCGAGACCTTGGAAGGGTCCATGCGAACCCCTTCTTTAGAGACAATATGGCCTAAGTATTCGATTGAGTTTTGCGCCCATGCGCACTTCTTGGGGTTTACAACAAAGGACTCCTTGGCTAGGGTTGATAGGGCTGTTCGAAGATGAAGGAAATGCGACGACCAGTCCGGGCTGTAAATTAGGATGTCGTCAAAAAATACCAGAATGAATTTGCGCAAGAACGGACGAAACAAATCATTCATTGCCGATTGAAAGGTAGAGGGAGCATTTTGTAACCCGAACGGCATGACCAGCCACTCATAATGACCGGAATGCGTGCGGAACCCCGTCTTGGGAATGTCGTCTGGCACGAGACGAATCTGGTGGTAACCCGCCCGTAAATCAAGCCGTGTGAACCATGTTGCACCGTGCAATTCATCGAGTAAATCCTGGATGATAGGGATCGGATATTTATCTGGAATTGTACGTTTGTTGAGCTCTTTATAATCAACACAGAATCACCAGCTACCGTCCTTTTTATGAACCAAAAGGACTGGACTGGAGTACGGACCCGATCTTGGTTGTATCAGGCCTGCGGCAAGCATTTCGGATATGAGGCGTTCAATCTCATCTTTTTGCGCTGCGCTGTAACGATAAGGTCTGATCGAGACGGGTTCGGAGCCTGGAGTGAGGGGAATGCGGTGGTCGTAGGGTCTCGGTGGCGGTAGTTGGGGCGTCGGCGTGAAGACCGAAGAGAATTCCTCCATTAGGGCTCGGACTGCCGCCGGAATGGGTGATGGCAGGTCAGGCATAATGTGGTGAAGGTCCAATGGCCACACTAACCAACATTGGTCGACCTCCGCGAGCTTGATTGAGGCGACCGAGGGGATCTGGCGACGCTCGAGACCGGGAATGCCTCGAATGGTGATGGTTGCGTTGTTATAGTTGAAGGCCATAGTCAGGGTTGCCCAATTGGCGCGGATGTCGCCTAATGTGGCCAGCCACGAGACACCCAATATAATGTCAATACCTGTGACCGGAAAGACGTAAGCAGCGATTGAGAATTGAACCGATGCGAGGGTGAGTTTAATATCCGTGCAAAGACCGGCCATTAGCACCCTGTTGCTGTCGCCTAGTCGGACTGGGAGCGTAGCCGAGGTATCGACTGGGAGAGCGAGGCGGTCGACGATCCCTGGGGAGACGAAGCAATGGGTCGCTCCACTGTCGATCATTACTGCAACTTGGAAATCCCCAATTAAGTCTAATATCTTTAGGGGCTGTTTGGTTAGGGATTGTGGTGGATGGGATGGGGATGGGGATTTGAAAAATGTGGATGGGGGTAATCCATGAATAGTAATTGAATAAAAATTGTGTTTGGATAGAGATTGAAAAATAGATGTGGATGAAGAACTTTATGTCAAATCAATAGTGATGTTGTATTATTTTATTATTGTTAGTTAGTAGAGTAATTAGTATAAGGAAGAAAAGTAGGAAAGAGAATAAATGTGTGGAAGAAAAGTAGGAGAGAGAATAAATGTGTGGAAGAAAAGTAGGAAAGAGAATAAATGTATGGAATAAAAAGTAGGCGAGAGAATGAGTAATTAATATAAAAATATGATGATGTAATGGTATAGAAATAGGTATATAGGTGTATTATAGGGGTGGATGGGTATTGAGATGGGTATTTGGATGGAGAGGGATGGGATGGGGGATGGCTCATCCAAATCCGGATGGGCCAATCTCAAACCAAACACACCCTTAGAGTATATGGGCCGTCGAACCCGTGGGCCGTAGCAGTCGCTAGGTGAACGTCGGTGTCAGAAGTGGGGTTCGGTGAGGGCGGCGGTTCCGGTTCCAATTCTTGTGTGCGCAGCTCCGGGTCGTCATCCAATACGACCATAATTCGGAGGAATCGTTGGGGACATACGTGAGTGGGTGAGTAGGTCTCCTTACATTTGTAACAAAGGCCTCGGGCTCTCAGATCGGCGTACTCGGATTGTGATATTTGGCGTTCGGGGCGGTTACGGGAGGTGTCGTTCGAGACGGTCGGTTCAGGGAGTGTTCGGCCCGAACGGTTGGCCAAGGTGTCGCGGTTGGGTGTGGGTGCAGAAGGGCGAGCGCCCCTTGAATCAGAGGTGATTGCAGAGCGGTTATTATCTGCAGTCGGTTGAGAGCGGAAGGTAATCGATCGGGAAAAAGAAGGGCCTCTGGTGGGTGTGGATTTGATAGTGTCGACCTCCCTTTCGATTTCTCGTGCAAGATGCATCATTTCGCCAATATCTTTGGAATCTTTAGAACGTATACGGAGGCGAATGTCGTCCCGAAGGCCGTTGAGGAAGAGCCCTAAGGCCGCGGAATCCGATAGGGTTGGAACCGAGGCCAGACGTGTGACAAAACACTCCACGTAGGCGTCGACGGATGCAGTTTGACGGGTGGATGCCAAGGCCTCATACGGATTGGCTTGTGGGTCGTCACCGTATCGTTTCAATAGTTCTTGGATGAATCTTTCCCACGACAGATCTGGAAAGCGTTGCATCGTCCATTGTAACAAGTGTAAGGCGTGTCCCTCCATGGTGATTAAGGCTAACTCGACTCGCGATTCCGGGGGTACCTTGTGAATGGCGAAGAATTGGTCGGCACGGGCCAACCACGCTAATGGATCATCGCCCGAAAAAATTGGCAAATCGAATTTCAGAGTGGGCCGTAAGAAGGTTGTTGCTGGGTTTGGAGTGCTGGTGAGATGCAAGGCCCCAGGGTCGGAGGATGATGCCGTCTCGGCTGGGCCTTTTTCTTTTGACAAACGAGAAACAGATTGTTCCAAAGAGCACACGGATGTTTGAAGAAAATCCAATTTAGCGTCGACGGCGTCATGTCGGCCACCGGATTTTTGAAGACCTTCCGCGAGGGAAGCAGTGGCTTGTTCGATCTTGGTGATTAGGGCCTCCATGGCATCCAACCGGGTCTCGTTGCGTGTATTCGTCATAGATGGTCGGCAGGGTCGGACCAATTGATAGCAACAAGATAGTATATAGGCTAACAAGAATGAAGAAAAAGATAATACTCAAGATTGGGTCCTCGGAATTAATCCGCCAAGGCTAATGCCAATTACAAAAGTGATGATTATTCATACTAAAGAGTCTGGGTTTATATTTATACCCAACCCAAGTAACTGCTTTATCTATTATCTAATACAGTATCTTCTATTTTATTTACAAGAGAACAAGTGTTCGATTCCCTAGTTATCCCCCTTTTAGATCTTCACGTATACATAACAAATACACCCCCAAAGTTTGGTGAAATATTGTATACTTCGTATAAGTTTTTGTCAATTTAGTAATTTTATGGGGTATATTGGTTGTGGAGTTTGTATGATATTTTTTAGACTTTCAAAGTTTGGAAGTATTCTATCCGGATTTTTAAAAGTTTTAAAAAATTTTAAGGTGTTCGATACGGATTTAAAAAAATATTTAGTACTCCCTCCGTCCCACAGGAATTTGCACACTTTCTATAAATGGATGTCCCAAACCAATTTGCACACTCCATAAAAGGAAATATCTTCATAACCTCCACCCTCAAAATATACTCTTATTTACCCATATGCCATTACTTTTCCACACTCAATCTAATTTTTATTTTACTTTATTCATAAAACTTTACAAAACTATCCCTCAAAACATCACTTATTACACATTTTCTTACACATTTCTTAAATTGTGTGCCATCCCAGGTGTGCAAGTTCCTATGGGACGGAGGGAGTATTTAACATTCTATGAATTTTAATACTTTATGTATTTCCTTTGATTCTCTTCCAAAAATATAAATAGATTTGACTCTCCAAAATCTTTTCTAAAAATATGAGATTTCAACGTATTCTCTCAGAGAACTCTGAAGACGAAAGGTCAGATGAAAAAAAAGGTTACTTAGCATTATTCTCTGTTAATAAACCTTTTTTATTTAATTATTTTGAGGGATTTTTCTTACACGGAAATAACAACTCATGGCTTGGTAGATTTTTGTTTGTTTTGTGATGGAGACTCGACTGCTAACCTACTGCCTTTTTCGTTGTCATCAATTTTAATTTACTTTGCTCCTTATACAAAGATTTGGGGAATGTCCCGATTTTGAGAACTTGAAAATTGTTGTAGGAAATTGTGTTGATGTATGGAAAAACTCTATTGGATTGGGTAATGCTACTGATACAAGGACATTAGGAGATGATGGAAATATAGATGTACGCATAGAATATTTGAATTATGATGCTAAAAATGAGATGTTTTTTGAACTATCTCAAAATGATCCACACCACCTTCAGAGTTCCCTAGAGTGTCTGAGGTCTCCACTCAAAGAAGTAGTCAACCAAAAGAAGCAGAGCTCAATATGAAGTAAATTCTAGCTCTATTGAAAATATCTCTTAGAATAATCTCATGGAAGAGATTAATAAAAAAACTAACAAGAACTTTTGAAGGAAAAGATACATACTAGAGAAAAGAGAAATAATTTATACCACTTGAGATGCTATCTAAGAGATTCCAAATTTGGATGAAGACATTCGCCTCAAGGCTTGACACCAAGTAAAAAAAAAGATTGTTTTTTATAGATAACTATGGAGGAAAGAGCTAATTGGATATCTTACAAGATTAGAAGATATTGATTATTTGAGTAATGTATTTGTGAGGTTTATCTCATAATCTCGGAGATTCAAATGAGTTCTACTCGTCTGATGGTAAATTCAGAAGAGTTGTATAGTCTGCTGAAGTATTCAGCTGTTGGGAGTATCAGTTGGTTTACTTAGCTGATAGAAGTCTTCTGAAGGATTCAGCTGTTGGGCGTATCAGCGGGAGGAGTCAGGCAAGCTAACTTAGACCTGATCAGATGAGTTAAAGATTCAATCAAATGAGAAGGTGTTGCTTAGAATCATCTGAGATGAGAAGATCAGAAGAGGTCAGATCAGATTAGTAGAGTTCTGTTTGCAGAGTTAGTCTTGTGGCTAAGTGTTGGGATATCAGAAGAGGGAGGTCTTCTGATCGTGTCACCTGTTTGCAAGAAACAAGTGAAGGACAAGGAGGTCAATTCAGGTTGGGTCACGCTGAAAGTGTGAGTTTGTTAGGAGGTTGTAACAGAATCCAGGCTGGCAATGATCACGCATTCAGTGCACGCTGCAATCACCCTTGACGTCTATAAATACCCCATTACTTGTAATTGTAAAAGTTTGACGCCTACGAGCATTCGTTCTTGAGTTGTGAGTTCACGAGTGAAGTGAGGAGAAATCCCTTTCCGAGTGTTGAGTGTTGTAAACATTCTTTTATCAATCAAGATTGAAGTCGTGTGTCCAGTGGATGTAGAACAAGTTGATCGAACCACTTAAATCTTGTGTGCTCTGTTTTTTCTGTTTTCGTTTTTATATTTGTGAATTGCCTTCTTTGTTGGATTGTATTTGTGGTCGATTATTCTACTTGGATTGGAGATGTCTAATCGAGTGAGATTATCTTGACAATATTAGATACTCCCTCTCTCCCACAATTGTTTGCACTCTTTCTTTATTCGTCCGTCTCACAATTGTTTGCACTTCCGAAAAAGAAATTTTTTTTATAAACTCCACCATCGCAATATTCACGTATTTATACAAAATGTCATTAGTTTTACCATCAATTCAATTATTCAGTTTACTTTATTTATAAAAGTTTACAAAATTACCCCTCAACAATTCACTCATTACATATTTTTCTTAGTTTGTGTGCCCACAAAGTGGTGCAAACAGTTCCGGAACAGGGGGAGTATTATATATTTTGTTCTTAAAATTTTTTTTTATCACTATTTTGTTGGGGATCTTTTTAAAATTTTCTTTTGATCACATATTTCAAATTAATGAGTTCCATATTTTTATTATTATTTGATTGCAGCATGGAAAATGTAAAATATTGTAAATTAATTAAAAAAAAAGTGTATTCCACTTGTCAAATCTATATGAAAATTTATATAAATTAATAAAAAAATCAATCAAACTCTGTATAATATCTATGAATTGAGTAAAAAAAAAAAATTCAACAAAATCTCAATTGAATACACTAATTTAATACTCCTAGAGCTCGTTTGGTTCGCTAGACAGGATAGTATTAGGATAGGAAATAGTGGGATTACACTGTTCATAATTTGAAAAATTGATTTAAAATTTATGTTTGGATTGATGGATTAAATTTTTAAGTTTATACGATAATTTATACTCAGGTTGTTCGAATTGTAATGTTAAATGTCAAAAATACCCCTGAACATTAGTTCTTATATTTATTTTTTCACTTATTTCCTTGTACCCGTATTAGTGGTTTTTTTTTTCAAGTTTGTATAGTCACAAACCTAATCAGTAATTAATGTGATCTAATAATTAATTTAAAATGTGTGGTAAATTCTATTAATTTTTTTTATCGAATAACACGTAACATTCTTAATTTTTTAAAAATATAATTCATGCATAGGAGTGTAAATGAGTCGAGTCAATCTGCGAGTTACTTGTGCTCGATTCGTAAAAAGATCGAAAGTGACTCGAGTCAAATTTTGAGCTATTCAAGTAGCTATGGAGTTCAGGTTCATAAATATTTGGCTCAGTGGCTAGCGAGCCTAATCGAGCTTGTACGTGTTTTATACATAAGTAATCAAGGCGGATTGAGTCGAGTTGAGATGAGCTCGAATTTATTTTATCATTAATTATTTAGAAAAAATATATTTTACATTTAATTTTATAAAATTATATAAGTAATCGAGTTGGGTTAAGCTCGAATTTATCAATTTTTTTATCGAGACGAATTTCGAGTATAACAATTGATTCGATTTCGAATTAATGTAAAGTCTAAAATCAAATCAGTGCACAAAAATCCTTATTTATTGGGGTCAGAAATGACATTTCATCTCTAGGGAAGAAATGTGATTTTTGATGGATCAATAATCTTACCACCCTCCATTAGATAAACAATCACTTGACCGCATGATTAAACTTAAAAATAGACTCGGGCCTCTTTCTAACTTGGACTTTAATAATGCAAACCAAACAACTTACTAATTGTGATAAAACAATCTAACCAAGCTAATTTAACAAACCAAACACACCCCTAGTTGATAAAAGTGATAACCCAGTACGACGACGTATACAATTTCAGGATATATGAAAGGCGCGCTAGTTGAAACCAAAACCTTTGTCTAAATTTCTGGCAGATCGATCGGATAGTGAATTGACTGATTTTTCTGTTAATTTTCCCTCGGGGCTTTAGTAATTGATTTTGAGTTTTGACTATTGAGTTGATATAAAAAGATGGAGGACATATTCGTTGCAATAGTGATGATGATTGTGATTTTCTCGTTGATTCCGCTATATTTCTGGAGACGTCGGCTCGATTCCCGCACCCCTCATCAACATGAAGAAGAGGCACAGGTATAATCATCCCTTCCTAATTTTAATTTTCCCATTCACAAACTGGCGATTTCCATAATTATTTGAGATTTGGGGAAAATTACAGCTTTTGAGTTTTGATGCAGGAAGTGCAAGGGGAAAGAGTGGTTAGGGGAAATAATACTCGACGAATGCGGCGAAGACCGGCAGCTTCCTCCTCTGCTGCCAGCACATCGTCAGCTGCTGCTAATGTTGAAGGTTCTTATTTTTGGCTAAAAAGCCACTTCCTCTGCATTTTAGTTTAAATTTTGTGTTTCTATTCAGGTCGTGCTAATTTGTTATGATCATACTCCACCAGTATTGGATTTCAAATATTGAAAGATTATGGATTTCCTTTTTTTATTTTTCCTTACTTTCTCAATTAAAGATATAGAGGGGAAGAGGGAGATGAATATAGTATACATAGAGGGTATATTTGCTGGACATGATGACAACGTTAGGATAGATAGACTAATTCGTTTTATTCTCTATGGAGACGGAGCTCATTTTCTTCTTTTTTAGTCCAATTTTGTGTGTTTATACAGTTAGTCTCAAACATTGATACACAAACTCACTTGATTGACATAATAGTGTTAGGTATCATGTTTTATTCAGTTATCCCAACCTCATTAGTCATTAGCAAATATGTGCTGAGAGATGACGAAGTGGGATAACTCATGTGATTAGAACACAAGTGTGGTCATGGGTTCAAGTTTCATGGAGGGAAAATGGGGAGGGGTTGGGGAAAAAAATGCCATGAGAGATTTAGAATAGCTGAGTGTAAGGAAAAATTTCATTCTGAATGAAATCTGTCTTGTGTTGCTCGCAAGAGAAAAACAGAAATAAAGCATAACAGTGACGATTCTTCTTAATCAACAACTAGTACAACTCATTAGTATTTCACCAAGATGAAACTACACGATGCCCCCTAATCCTCACTATTTAATTCCGAAGATGTCAAGTCATTGTGCTTCCAGAAATTTTAGTCCTTCCAAAGGCCTTTCCCTAATGAACTTTCTTTTTGACAGACTTCAAATTAGAATGCCCTTCTAAATGCAGCAGAAGGATAAGAACCCTTCTTGGTACCTGTTAATTGTAATATATCCTGATTTTGTGTATTTTACCACTCAATATATTCACTAACAAACCTTTAGATTTGGAGAGTTTTCTAATCTGGGATAAACTTTAAAAAAAGCTCTGTGATAGCCTGCTCACAAATTTATTGCATCATAAAATTGGTATAGGTAGTAATGGTTTATAATGTTCTTTATGTTCTAGGTTTTGAATCATTTTAGTGAGATGCTTGCGAAGTGAAGGAATTGCTTCACTAAGAACTGGTGAATGGTCTGCATGATGTTTTTGAATGAGAGTTTTGCCTTGATATTAAAGTGCTTTTGATTTCCCTCTTCTCCTTTCCATGTCGATGATTTAACAGGAGATCAGCCTATTGAATTTGTATGCATTGACCTCATATTGAACACATCGGATGACTTTTAATGCAGCCATTTACTTAGTTTGACTAGATATGTCCTTTCGCCATGTTAATAACTTAATATACTCCTTTAATTAATATAGATATATATTTGCACTTTTGTTTTTTATTGCTTGCACTTCTGATAATAGATTCAAATTCGTCCTCTCGCTTTGGAGAGAAATCTTTGCACATGAGTCGGCTTAGTCTGTTATCTCCCTCAGGGACATATGGTACTTAGAACGACAATAAGTTATAATTTTACGTGTGTACAGAAACTCTTGATGAAAGTGATGATGAAGATGCTGCAGACGGTTATTACACTGCTAAAGCTTCAAAGAAAAAGGAAAAGAAACGACAAGAACGAGAGGCACAGCGCCAGGTAAGGGTTCTTATTGTCTTACTTTCTGTTGGCTTATTGAACTTCAGTGATGCTGGATTTCTTTTTTATGTTTCAATTAATATGTAATTAGTGATTTATGCATTTGAGACTTTTAACAATTCTTCTGAAGGCTGAAGAGTCATCACGTGACTCAAGGAGAACAAAACAAGATCACTATGAAGAGATGAGAAGGAGAAAGGATGAGGAGCGCGAAGCACAAGAAAGAAAGCTGGTTAGTGGACTTAGAGTTGTGACATATGTTTTTTAGAGTATTTGAGGATATGCTAATATTTTTTATTGGATATAACACCTCCAGGAAGAAGAAGCCAGAGCTCGACAATTAAAAGAGGAAGAAGCTGCTGCATCAGAGTTTGAAAAGTGGAAAGGAGAGTTTTCAGTTGATGCTGAAGGAACAACAGAAAACGAAGTGCAAGATGGAAGCCAAGGGTTGCTCTTCAATTTCGTGGAGTACATTAAGGTAACCTTAACACAATCCCTACTATTCCTTAATTGTTCAAAGATCGATAGTTCTTTTTATTCTCTTTGTTTCGTACAAAATAATATTGTGAATGTCTGGATCTCAGATTTAGCAAATAATTTCAATGTGCTGTGATCTATCTGTACATTATGTTATTGTTGTCGTTATTCGTAGATGTGCTGTAGGTGAGTGAAATGTAATTTTATTTTTCAGAAGCATAAATGTGTTCCTCTGGAAGAGATTGCGGCAGAGTTTAAGCTGCGAACTCAGGTAGCTCTTGTCGTATGTTTATTTTAAACTGAATCTATAATTTGTGCAGCTTACCCCCGTTATTTTTAATTGTAAAAAAATGTGTAGTATCATAGAATGCGAGTGTCTTATAAGTTATAACCTTTTGTTAAATGCAGGATTGCATCAATCGGATAAACTCCCTAGAAACTATGGGTATGGTCCTGTCCCTTTTGTTAGTGACATGATTCTATATATATATATATATATATATATATATATATATATATTGCATCTATTTTATTTCTTCTTTGTCGTGGTTTTGTTATCCTAGTGAAAATTACGGGGTTGACCTTGTTGGTTTTACAGGAAGATTATCTGGTGTAATGGACGATAGAGGTAAATACATATATATCTCGTTGGAAGAAATGAAAGCTGTTGCTGATTACATAAAGCGCGAGGGAAGGGTGAGCATATCGCACCTTGCTAGTAAGTCCAATCAGTTCATAGATTTAGAACCCAAATCCCAGTTAGCTGAAGATATGAGCAGCGTAGAGGAGATTACTTTTGCCTGATTATGTACCAGCCTGTGTTAAACTAACAACAAACTAATAGCTTCTCTAGGTTAAACTGAATAATATTAACTTGATTTGTGTTTTTTTTTTTTGGATTGGTGATATCCATCAAATGATTTGTATTAGAGATGGTATGAGATCACATGTGCGAGTTTTAGTGTTTCACTATCTGGTTTATTGACATGTGTCATGTCAAAAAATGATCAATGTCTCACAATAATGAGAGCGAAATGTGTTAAAGACCCAATAGGGTGGAACACGAAGTAAAACACGAAAAATAGAATAGAAGAATCTAATTAGCGACATTGCCTGTTGATTTTTTTTTTCCCTTTTCGATTCAACTAATTAGATTTTCCTCAAAATTGCTATTGATCAAATATAATTTTGGATACAATTTGGTATGGTATTAAGTCGCTATCAGTCTATGTATATATGTATCAAAGTTTATAAACAGATCCAATTATATTAAAATAATAACATTAAATATTATATTAGGATCGATTTATTAAAATAATAACTTTAAATGGTATGTTAATTTTTATATATTTTTCATGGTTAGAGTCTATTAAAGTTAAACTTTTTTTATTCTAATATATTAATAATATATACATTTCTATAAATTTAAATTTATATTATTGTATTTATATTTTTATATATTATAATATTTTTTTAATATATTAATAACATACGCATTAATAAAATTATGATTTTAATTGTAAAATTAAAAAATTATTTTTGATATGTAAGGGCATTATAAAATAATTTTATTAATAAAAAAATATAAAATTATAAATTTCTAAAAACTTCAAAGAGTTTGTATGTTCATAAAATAAAATAGGAAAATGACTTTTTTTTTTTGGAATTTAAGTATAGTATTTTAATAATAATTTTTCGCTTTATTTTAATATTTTCTCTTTAAATTCTTTGTTTTATTTTTTCATAATTTTTTTTTAAATTTTAAATAATTATCTTATAAACCATTTTATAACAATTTTATCTATTTTAATTATTCAAAAATTTAAATAATCACATTATTTTCTCAACTAACTCAACCTCCCTAATTCCTTTTTATGCGTTTTAATCTTTAAATTTTAAATAATTCAAATCTTAATAGTATTTTTTATGTCCATAAATATTAATCTTTAAATTTTAAATAATTAAAATCTTAATATTTTAATAATTTCTCACAAATACTCTTAATATTAAAATAAAAATAAAAAAAATATTTTTTTTTAAATTTTAAGATATTAAAAATAAAATTTAAAGTATAAAATCATTTTCTTTTAAAATTAACTTAACTATATTTTTTAACTCGAAAATCACATATAAAAGAAGTTGTATTTTTTTTCACACAATATATTAAAAAAACTTATAAAATTCAACATGTAAACATTTGTAATTATAAAGTCAACCATTAAAAAAAATCATATTACAATTAAAACTTAACAAAAATTGGGTCCAAATTGAAATTCAATAAAAAATATTACAACTTTTAAAAATTAATTTATTAAAAAGTTTATATATATTCGTGAAATTACATTTGAGGATAAGATTACTGTACATGATGAATAGCAAAAAAATGGCTACTTGTAAATTAATTAATAAATAAAATGATGGATTAATTAATCACATATTGTTGGAGAAAAAAGCGATGATAGTGAGAGGATAGGTTATAGTGAGAGGATAAGGACAAAATTATGTGCACCAAATAAGTTGGTGTCTTGGTGAGTATGGTGTATTTGAGAATTTCTAAAAAAAAATAATGGACCATTAATAATAAGTAGAAGAAGACACGTAAGAATTATGAGATAAAATTGAAAAAAAAAATGGAAGTCTAAGCAAAAAATTTAATAAATAGTGAAAGAATGAAAAAAAAATTAAAGAAAAAAAAAATGGAAGTAAAACTAAATAATAATAAAGAGATAAAAAATGAGAAACCCTCTTTCTATGAGATGAATTGATGAGCAAACTAAAAAAAATTAATAAATAGCTGAAAGAATGAGAAAAAATTACAATGAAAATTTTTTAATAAAACCAAAAAACATAGGAGATAAAGAATGAGAATAAGAGAAGAAAATTTATTTTTCTGTACCACGAGAGTGAGCGAAACGTTGTTTTTCTGTACTGACTCGAGTGCATGTTATGCACCCTAGTCCATGTTGCACTTTTCAGTTTTACTGACTTACATTTTTGATAAATGGTGTTGCACTTTTCAATTATTAAACTGTACAATAATATTTTTAGTAATAATTGAAAAGTGCAACACCATTTACCAAAAAGTGTACATGGACTAGGGTGCATAACATGCACTCGAGTGCATACTAGACTTTACCAATTTTAAATAATTAAAAGACATAAAATTGAAGCATCACATTTAATTTTATTAATATTATTGATAAATTTACAAATGTTATAAATTATAAAAATTAATGTTGTGAATAAATATTATAAAAATTAATGTTGTGAATAAATATTTAAAATAGATTCATAAATTGGGTTGGAATTAAAGTTTAAAAAATAAATTAAAAATAATAATTATGATTTAAAATTTAAAAATAATAATTATGAGTAGATAATATTTGAATTATTATTTTGAAATTAAAATAGGAAAAATAGATTTTTTTTTTTATAATTAGAATGCATGAGAATGTAGGTAGGGATTTTGAAATAGATGATTTTGGTGAAGAGAGATTGTGATAGAGTGATATTAATATAGAGAATTAAGATTAAGATAAGATATTTACTAATAACGTTTTATATGCCAATAACGATATGTCTAGTTTTTTTTGTTAAAAACGACCAGTATAAATCCTATTATTATCATATGGGAAACACAAAGATTATTACTATCAAATTTAAAAAACTGTATAGTATAGTAATTAATTTGTAGCAGCTTAGATGCTCATTAATAAAACAGGCCAACACCCACTCTCATTTACCCATCTGCCGTGACCGTGAGCTGAAGGAAAAAAAAAAATGACATGAGGGTTTTAAACTGCGCCAAACAGGCACAGGATTTTTGAAGAGGCAATTTCACTTCTATTTTTGCGTTCGATCAAGTCGGTTGAAGATGTGAATTTTCAAATGCGTATTTTTGTTATCACAAACTTTATATGCAATATTGCATGTTTAATTAAATCAATTGGGCTGAAAATATTGACTTATTAAGTTAATGGATTGAAAATATATATTATTGGGCCACCATTAATTCATTTGAGTTAATTCTTAATTTATTTGTCAACTGACCCACTTGTATTCTAATTTTGACCAAAAATTTTAACACGTTTATTTTACCAGTTTCTATGATTTTTTATCTTTTATTTTATGCAGTAATTCAACTTGCAATATGTAGTAACACACATTATTTTATGTAGTAATAACACAAACTATTTTATATAATAATACAAATTCTTCTATTTAGTAACACGTTTTTTTCTAGTGTTTTTGTTAATGTAGTAACTCACATTATAATACGTAGTAACATATATTATCGCATGTAGTAAACACAATAACCATGTTGTAGTGCAAATCATTTGATAAAGTTACATATAGTAACAAACGCATATTCAATGTAGTAATTCAAACTATAGTATGTAGTAACACTAACATCTAATTTTTTATATAGTAATACCGATTCTTTTATGTAGTATTTTTTTCTAGAATTTTTATTGATTAAGTAACTCACATTATAAAATATACTCCCCCAGTCCCGTAATTACTTGCACACTTTCCTTATTGGGATGTCCCAAAATTACTTGCACACTCTTAATATGGAAATACCCCACAAAATTAATAACCTCACAACATCATTTTATTTTCAAATTTGCTATTCATTTTTTTCATACATTTCACTTTACACATCATCAAATTACCTAAAATACCACTCCTTTATCTTACATCATCAACCACTAAATTCACTTTTCTTAAACAACGTGCCGGTCAAACTATTCAAGTTATTCCGGAACGGAGGGAGTAGTAACATTTGCATGTAGTAGTATAAAATAACCTTGATCCATAATAATTATTAATGAATATTTAAAGAAATAGAAAATATTTAAAAATTAAGGTCATCGTAAATTGCAGTGTTCGGCCGCGGCCTAGGGTGGCCGAAAACTGCTCGGAGAAGACGACTAAATACAATTTCTGCTAGTGGGTGTATTTATACAAAATATGGGTGTGAATTGAACTGTCAGTGGGTGTATTTATAAAAAAATGTGGGTTGAGCTGTCAATGGGTGTATTTATAAGGAATGTGAGTGTGAATGGTTGAAATGCATATATGCAATTAGGGGTGTGCACCGGTACAAAATCGGACTGGACCGGGACCGGAATCTCTCCTAATGCATGGACCGGAGACCGGACCGTAATTAATCCGGTCCAGACCGGACCAGACCGATAAATTCCGGTCCGGTCAGGATTTGGACCGGATTTTTTTTTTTTTTTTTCAATTTTATGGAAGCAAGAACAAGATTGATGAATTTGTGTATGAAAATCAAAGTGTTGCTCTTTATTTTAAATCAATCTACGCCAATGTGAATTTTACTTACATTATTATTAATGATCTTTTGAGCCTAAAAATAAATTAAATATGTTCGTTAAATTATATATTTGAAAAAATGTAATAGATCTCAACAATTTAACCTCACATCCTCACCAATTACTTGGTTTTGAAAAATAAGTGAGAGTGCATTAGTAAAAAAATATAAAAAGTTAAATAAAAAAAAAAATTCCGGACCGGATAGGACCGGAAAAACGGAATCCAAAATTTGAAGGACCGGAGACCGGACCGGAAACTATTGTTAGGGTTATACTGGCAAGTATGCTTTTAGTGCTACTTATGTATACAAACTGATTTTTGCACTTATTAATGAGAATAAATTTTTGTCACTGGTTGCTTTAAATATAATGAATGGTAATTATTTATTGCATAAACGTTCAGATGTACTTTACATTGTAGACAATGTGGTGTGTAGAAGATCACAGAAGATCACATTGTCAGTTCCTTGTATATAAGTACAATTGATTCACAACTTAGATGGAATTGAACAATCCATTGGTAGAAGTTGAGGTGTAAGGCTCAGATTGGTTTGTCTTGACCAAGAGATTACACTAGTGCATTTTGATGTGCTGAATAGGACCTACAGAGAGGTAATTCTTCTAGACTGGCTTAAGGAATGAAGAATTAGACCTCAGTGGTTGTTGATTTCTTAATCTTTGTCACTTAAATGGAATTGTCTGTAGTTAAGAAGTATTGCTTTGATTTATTATGGGTAAAGAATCAATGTGATTCAATACTTTATATTTTGGGCAATATTATTAATTATAGGACAGATTGCCAAAATTAATACAGAGAATCGTGTCTTGGAGTGTCAAGTTGATTATGTCCCCTTGGTGGGCTCAGAAGGTTTATCATATCAAATCTGATCAGTGGAATTTATTTCCGGTATGATAATAATGTTGAGTTGTCCTTACTCTAAGGAATAAAAGATATTAATTAATTAAAGCATTCAGTAGCTTAAATTAATTGATGGACATTGAATCTTAAACACGGGAAATAATAACCGGGAGCCATATTTCGTAATATGGGTTAGGATGGATAGTGCAATATTAATTCTATAGTGGAATGAATTAATATTAATGAGCTGGAAAAATATTGTGGCTCAATATTGATTTATGGGCCCATTGGGAGGTCCAATCCTAATTCTCCTAAAGGCCCCTCAAGTAGCCCAATAAAAGTCCATTAACTAAGGTAATTAAAAAGATAAGAATTAATCTTGTTATTTTGGGGAGAGAATATTATGGAGAAAGATATGGAAATAATATAATATCTCTTGGAGAATAAAATATTTCTAGATCTCCAATATTTTCTAATAAATAAATTTGCTATTCTCTCTTATAAATAGAGTAAAAACCGCCACTCTTAATTTTTAGAGTTGAGAAAAAAAAATCGGCCTTCTCCATAAAATACAGAAAAGAGAGATCTGTAATTTTCGAAATTACAGTGTGTGCAACAAGAGAAAATTAATTCTTCCTTGAGAGTTATTAGTTCGTGAGATCTCCCACCGGATCAACGGGCTAGGACTTAGGGAATACTCGAGAAGGCAATTGGGTTGAAGTTGTTATTCTTCTCAACGGTATCTCTCCGATTCAAAGGTAAACACGTAATCCCTTAGTTCCGCATGTTTAGGGATTTAATTATTTACCGTACATTCATTACATGAATTAGTTGATTTAATTTGTTTAAATTATAAAATTAGATTTATGATAATTCATATTTAAATTACGTCTCAAATAGATCCTGTAATTTTAAAGGATTCCCGGGAGTCTCGAAAGATCCCTAGGGCATCTCAAAAGATTCTCGGGAGTCTCAAAAGGACGTCTCAAATAGATCCTGGTAATTTTAAAGGGAGTCTCAAAGGATCCCTGGTAATTTTAAAGGGAGTCTCAAAGGATCCCTAGCGTGACGGTCCATAACCCACAAGTGCCAATAATTCCCCACAAAGGAGATGGGGAATGTGGTCCCATAATATTCCCACAAAGGAGTTGGGGACCACATTGTTGGGGGACTACTATTGGGTATTGGGATAATTCCCAACAACTATCGATCCGGTCCGGTTCGGTTCCGGTCTTTTTTCCGGTCCGATCTTATTTTGTGCACTCCTATATGCAATATTTCACATAAGACTAGCCCTTTCGTTATTACTTTTTTTTTTTAAATTACATTATTTATTTTCATACTGAACTATTCAATTAATTGTGTCATTATTTGTTGGACTCATATGTCTTATGTTGTAGGGCCACGGTTACACACACACCGTGAGATGAGGACACCCACGTGTAAAACTGCAGAATACACTTCTTCTTTCTTCTTAATCCTAATTTTCAGTTTTTTGGGTACACCCACTCACAAACTCACAGCCGCCCAACTTCTCTTCACTCGCCGCCACGCCTCGTCGGCCACCATCAGCCACGCCGCCGCAGCACCCCCCAGCCACGCCGTCGCCCACCTCCTCCCTCCCCAAATTTTCTTCCGCCTCTTCACTCAAATCGCTGCCTCTCCCACCATCAACACCGCCATTTCACAGCGCCTGTTTGTAGCGACGCCCCCACCATCAACGCCGCCAGTTCGCAACGCTGTGTCGTCCTACGATACACGCCTATTTGCAGCACTGCGTCGTCCCACGATATACGCCTATTTTCTGCGCCGCTATCGCCCTCCTCCCAGCTATACAGCCGTTCGCACCCCTCCTCCCTCGTTCGTTGCCGTCGCCGTTTCAGGTAAGTTTAGGTTTCTAAAAATTAGGAAATTTAGGGTTTGTGAAAAATTAGGGTTTTTGAAAGTTCAGGGATTATTTTCGAACAACTTGTGTTTGTTCAGGAAAAAAATTTCGAACAAGATGTTCGACTTTTTTTTTTCGGACAAATGAAAGTTGTTCATGAATTTTTTTCGGACACATTGAGTTTGTTTAGTAAAAATATTCGGACATCTTAACTTTGTTCAAATAAAATTTTCGAACAGATTAAGAGTTTGTCTATTTTTCCTACTTTTTTTTTTTTTACAATAGGTAGAAATACAGATAGGGAAAAATTACATTTCAACGTCCTCACCTATCCTTAAAGTAAAGTTCTACCAAAAGACCACATATTCCAAACTCAATCGTGAGAGAGTGGAAGGAACAGATTGTCGCACACAACGACTCGTACTACAAACCTCCCAAATCATATAAGTACGGACCCAAGGGCTACCATCTCCAAGAGGCACAACAAAGCGCCACCATGGGAAAACCCGTAAACGGGAAGAAAAACCATATCATCAGGGAGGAAACCATAACAACAGGGAAAAAATAAAATACAGTAGACGGAAAATAACAACGTAGGAAGAAAAAGAAACTAATAAAACACCAGATCTAAACTAGGAAACAAACTAAAATAACATACAAAAAGTATAAAAACGAAAATAAAATGGGATCAAATGGATGACTCACCCGATCGGCCACCGTGGCTCCGACGGGGAGATTCACCCATTGATCCCAACAAAATCCCTGAAAAAGACTCCTTCACCCACTGAAAAATCTGAACAGAGCGGCGGTGCGGCAGCGCTACCGGCGGTGTGGCGGTGATACAGGCGGCGAGGCGGCGCGGCGGCTTACTTCTATGCAGAAAGTGGACGAAGAATTATTTAGACGGTGGTTTAGATGGGCAGTGTAAGTTGAAGAAGGTGGGCGGTGTGGATTGAAAAAGTAGGCGGTGGATGTTTTGGTGTAGAGAGGAGGCAGAGAAAATTATATTTCTCTCACTAGTTTATGCCAACCAAACTTGAGGATCTTGAGTTGTCTATTTTTCCTACCTATGTTCCCTAATCCATGTACTAATAGAGTGGTCAAAGGGATGCGTATATATTCCCCTAATCATTTTAGTGTGAAGATTTGATTTCCTTTTTTTTTAAATGTTGACTAGACCTAATGCCCACAATATATTGATTTGAAACGAAAGAATTCCGATCATATTGAGAATTTAAATGTTCAAATAGGTGTTATAAAACGAACTATATCGAATTTGAAACAAAATAATTCCGAACATATTGAGAATTTAAATGTTCAAATAAGCGTTATAAGACAAATTATATCGAATTCCGAGGAACACTGTACATTGAAGAGGGCTAATACAAATGTTATAACAACATATCAGAGAGAAAATCCGCCCATGTAATTCTCCATATGAGCGTACTATAACAACATATCAGAGAGAAAATCCGCCCATGTAATTCTCCATATGAGCGTACAAACTGCACCACCGACGATATTGACTCCTTTTTATTAGTCCTGGCTCAGCCCTGCCAGTCCCTACAAGCACCCCGTTTCACCCCGTTTTGATGCTAGCTGTCCGAGCTCATGTCATTGCCTCCGCCCGTCATAAATTTTAGTACTTAATGAATCTGATTACTAGATCCGTGTCTCTATTAAACATTTTTTTTTAATTTAGTGTTTCTTATTTATCAATAAATGTATTTCTTGAATTTTGTGCATATTTCAAAATCAAATTAAAACATATGAAATTTGTATTTATTATTAGTTTTTTTTTATATTGACATGATTTTGTGAAATATATATTTTTTTTTTTAAATTAGGAAATTTATCATTAAAACGGACTTAGTTATATCTGAAAAAAAAATTAAAGGAAAGAATAATAGTTGATGAGGGGATGAAGGGTCAGTGAGTTATATATAGGGGGAAATAAGGGATGAGATTAGTTTAATCCAACACACCATAATCATTGCAAAAAAATGTTTTTTCTTGTACATAAAACGGTACAATTTTTTTTTTACATCTGTACAATTTCTTTTACAATGAATTAATTAGTCAGTTCAATATTAAAAACGTCTAAATTTTATTTGTATAAATATATACAATACTACCTCCGTCCCATACTTGAAGGCACAAATGAATTGGGCACGAGTTTTAATGAATAAATTGTTTATTAGTATTGTGTAAGATAAAGTGGGGGTAGTAAAGACTTTTCAACTTTATAAATAGTAATAAAGTAGTGGCATTTGTTGTAATATTGTGATGTTTTAAAGAGATTGTTTAAATGTGTTTTTGCTATTTTAGGTAATGTGCCTTCAAGTATGGGACGCTCAAAATGGTAAAATGTGCCTTCAAGTATGGACGGATGGAGTATTAAATTAAAAAAGTACTCCCTCCGTCCGAAATACTTTAATAGGTAGATGTGCACGCATATATATATTTTTAAATGTGCACGCATATTAATAAAAGTGTAATAATGAGTAAAATTCTAAGGAGTAATTTTATAAAATTTTATGTATAAAGTAAAGGAAATGAGTTGACTTTTGTAAATATGTGGAGAAAAAGTAATGACATTTGTGTAAAATTGAGGATATTGTAAGGGTGGAGTTTATAAAGAGTTTTCCATTTTAAGGGTGTGAAAGTTATTGTGGGACGTTCAAAAATAAAAAGTGTGAAAGTAATTGCGGGACGGAGGGAGTATGATATACTCCATCCGTCCCATAAATGTTGCATCATAAAATGTGCACACTTTTTTTTTTCTTAAAAAATGTAATGAGTGGAGTGTTGAAAAAAATGTAATGAGTGGAGTGTTGGAGGGTAATTTTATAAACTTATATGAATAAAGTAAAAAAAAAATGTGATTGAAAAGAGTGTAAAAGTAATGGCACGATCTTTTAAAAAAAGTTGAAATATTCTAGAATATTTTTTAAGAAATTTAAGAAAATTATTTTATTATTCAAAAAATGGAAAGTTGTACATTTATAATACACTAGAAATATTTTCTCGAAAAAAATTATTTTATTATTCAAGAAATGAAAAGTTGTACATTTACACGATCTTTTGTGTACTTGATCGAGTTGTATAATGAATAATGCCATGATTTGACTAAGTTAGGAAATTCCAAATTGTAAAATTAGTTGGAAAATTTAACAAAAAGTTTGAGTTATTATTATTTTTTTTTGATGGAAGTTAAATTATTTTATTATTCAAGAAATGGAAAGTTGTACCATCCCTTTTTCCCCTCCCCATGACTCGAACCCAGGACCTAAGGTTTAGGTATTGGTGCTCTAACCACTTGAGCTATCCCACTTTGTCAAACACAGTCCTTCATTAAAGGTAATTAAGCCGATCATTATATTTAATTTCATAAAAAAGTAAATTATTGTGATATTTATCGTTAGACAGTGTTCTAGGTCTGGATGATTTTAATGGTGCATTCTTTCGGGCTACCTGGGAAACTATAGATGATGATATCGTCCGGGCGGTCCAATACTTTTTCAGATTTACTTTCCTCCCGCATAGACTAAATTCGAACTGGGTAACTCTGATTCCTAAAGTAGTGGGGGCGACCAAAATTGAGGACTTCCGGCCTATTGTGTTGGGTAATTTTTTATTCAAGGCCTTGTTAAAAATTGTGGCTACTAGATTGGGACCTGTCCTTTCGTTGATTCTATCAGAATATCAGTTCGGCTTCATACCAGGACGTAGTATTCACCACGCCATTGTTGTGGCGTAAGAAGGGGTGAACTGCTTGGACAGAACACGGGTCTATGGCAATATGGCTCTAAAGATCGACATAAGGAAAGCCTTTGACACAGTTAGGTGGGATTTCCTCCTTGAGGTAATGCACAAGCTAGGATTCCGAGAGGATTTTTGTAAGCTCATTCACTGTATCCTGGAATCTGCTCGACTATCGGTTTTGATCAATGGTCGACCATATGGGTAATTTCAGTGTTCTCAAGGGGTAAGGCAAGGCGACCCACTGTCTCCGCTGTTATTCTGTTTGGCGGGGGAAATATTTGCGGCACTGCTAGACGCGGCAGTGAGTAATGGAACGCTTCAGCTAACCTTCATACACCGTGGTCTGATATGCCCGGTGTCTCTATTATATGTAGATGATGTCCTAATATTTTTCCGTGCAACGAGAGGCAGTATACGAGCAGTGCACAATGCGGTAGAATGGTATGGTGACATGTCGGGACAGATTTTCAATCCCCGTAATCCTGCGCTTATTTTGGTAAATTCGTTGGATACAATAACAAGAAATGCGTCCGAGTCTTGCTGGGTATGACCACAGATACATTGCCATTTATTTACTTGGGGGCGCCTTTGTTTAGAGGAATGCCTAAGGCATTTCATATGAGAGGTATCGTAGATAAAATCATAAATAATTTTTCCGCTTGGAAGGGATCATCACTCTCTCTAGCTGGAAGAGTTTTCTTAGTGAACCATGTCATCACGTCCTCCCTCATTCATACGATGATGGTTTACAAATGGCCGCGGGATTTGATTAGGAGCATTGCGAGGGCCATGAGGAACTTTGTTTGGACAAGGGACATTGATCGAAGGCCCTTTTGCTCAGTTTCTTGGGCTAGGGTTACTGCCCCACGTACGGAAGGCGGACTTGGAATGCAGTCAATTTTAAATGCAAATGAAGCATACGTTCAGAAGCTCGCCGGCAAGTCCTCACTGAACGTAGATTGCCCATGCAATTTTTGAAAGAGAGATACACACCAAGCGGGAGATCTCAGACACCAACAGTATCATCGTCAATATGGAGGGGAGTGAGATGGCACCTGCTGCATATTTGTGAAAATGTACGATGGATAGTTGGAAATGGAGCATCAATGAAGTTTTGGCTGGATAATTGGTTAGGCTATATTATAGCAGACCAGATGTAGATGCCATAGAGGGTTCGAATTGGATATCAATTTCTGATCTCAGTTATTTAATCGACGGCACATGGCATTTGGATGCAGAATTTGTGAGGCTTTATCCACTAATTGTAGAGGACATCCTCATATATGAATGTGCGACTACCAGAGATACACTAATTTGGCCTCCTTCGTCACACATAACACTTATAGCGAAGACATCCTATAAGCAGGTTCGACATCGCTTTCTGGAGGTTAATTGGGAGGTTTGGATTTGGGACTCTTTTATCCCACCTAAGCGTTCAACAACTTTATGGAGATTAATTCATCAGAAATTGCCAACATGGAATTACCTATGCCAGATGGGTTTCCAGGGGCCGGGAGTTTGCATGCTCTATCGGACGAAGGAGGAATGCATCGACCATTTATTCACCGACTGTGTATTTTTCAAGCATTCATTTAATATGATTATGGAGTTGTTTCAGGTGCGCATAAGTTTAGAGGAGGGCTTCTTGGGTTGGTTTGTGAAGGCAATGAGATTAAAATTCAGTCCTCAAGTTGTGGCAGTATGGCTACTAGCAATCGTCACTCTAGTCTGGCACTTGTGGCACTCGCGCAATGCGGCAGTTTTTTACAATGTAACAATAATCCCGGAGGCAATGAGAGTTTCGGTCTGGAATTTAGTGGGAGAGTCGAGAAATGCCAATTTGAGTAGCATGCACAACACATGCTTCGATCTTGTTGTTATCAAGTCTTTCAGGCTAACGTGTGCTCCCGGGAAGGCGTCGCACGTGGTGTCAGTTAAATGGTACCCGCCAACAAAAGGGGTCATATAAATCAATACGGAGGGAGCAGCGACAGGAGCTCCGGGACGCATTAAGGGTGCAAATTTTTTTAGAAACCACAGGGGAATGTTCCAAGGAGCGTTTACAATGGACTATGGCA
The DNA here is from genome assembly GCA_963675135.1 of Galeopsis tetrahit. Classification (NCBI taxonomy): domain Eukaryota; kingdom Viridiplantae; phylum Streptophyta; class Magnoliopsida; order Lamiales; family Lamiaceae; genus Galeopsis; species Galeopsis tetrahit. The sequence continues at coordinate 53,469,159 of OY776123.1, forward strand.
AAGGCTTTGCTTATGAAGCGGAATTATACACAGCACTATATGTGCTGCGATACGCTGTTAAACGAGGATGGAAGAGCATCTAGTTAGAGACGGATTCTACATATGTGGTATCAAGCTTAACAGTAGCAGCAGCTAGTTTGGTCCCTTGGAAGCTACGCTCTCTCTAAGAGCAAGTTTGAGAAACAGATTTGGATGGAGTTCACCTTAGGGTGACGCATATATACTGCGAAGGCAACTCTTTCGCGGACAGACTGGCAACAACAAATCCGACTGGTTTCACATGGTTTGACACGCCCCCAGAACAACTCAAACACTACCTAACAAGTGATCTAAACATTGAGTTTTTTAGATTCATGTAATTAGAGGAGCCTACCTTTTCCCCTTGACTAGAGTTTTATCCCTAAAGAGGGTTTTCTCTAGCAAGGCTTTTAACGGGGCCCCGGCCTGTGGAACGACTTGTGTTCTTATGACTTTTAGGTTATTTCTTCATTCTATATTAGACCTGAATTTATATATTAATTTTTATTATTTTTCATCAATTGCCAGATCAAAGATGGAGAATTCGACCAAGTATAATATTGAGAAGTTCTCAGGCACAGGTGACTTTGGGTTGTGGAGAGTCAGATGCAGGCTCTCCTAGAACATCAAGGCTTGTTCGACGTGCTCGAAGAGTCTACAGCCCCAGCTAGTGAATCTGCAACTGCTGTTGCTGAAAGAAACAAGATGTTACGGAAAACTCGAAGTAATATTCTGCTCTGCCTTGGTGATAAGGTCCTGAGAGAAGTTGCTAAAGAGAAAACCGCGAAGGAGGTGTAGGACAAGCTAGGTAAACTCTATATGGTTAAAACCTTAGCTAACCGTCTCTATTCGAAACAGAAGCTGTATGCCTTCAGAATGGTGGATGACAAACCCATTCCGGATCAGCTTGATGAGTTCAATAGAATTCTTGATGATCTAGAGAATTTAGATGTCAAGTTAGAGGAAGAGGACAAGGCTCTGATTCTATTGAGTGCTCTCCCTAAGTCCTTTGAAATCTTAAAGGACACCATCTTGTATGGTAGGAAAGAAAGTATTACATTGGAGAATGTAATGTTGGCTGTCAAGTCCAAGCTGCTGCACAACAAGACGTCTCAAATAGAAAAGGTCAGTAGCGGAGAAGGATTGGCAATCAGAGGTGATCAGAAGCGATCTGGTGCCAAGAAGGGGTCTAGTCAACCCAAAGGAGCTGATAAGGGAAAATCAGTTGTGTCCACTCAAGGTGATGCAGTGTGCTACCACTGCAATAAACCTGGGCACTATAAGAATGCTTGTCATAAATACAAGCAGTTCTTGAGAAAATCTGGTACCAAGACCTCTAATGACAAGAATCAAGCTAATCAGACTCAAGTTGAGAAGGAGCAAGAAGGCTATGAGTCTGCTCAAGCGCTAACCATCACATTCTCTACAGAACAGCAAACATGGATCCTTAATTCAGGGTGTTCTTTCCATATGACTCCAAGACGAGATTGGTTTCATGACTTCAAGCAACAGAAGGACGGTTCTGTTCTGCTTGGGAATGATCACACTTGCAAAGTTGTTGGAGAAGGTAGTGTTCACCTGAAGATGTTCGATGGGGTAGTAAGAATACTCAAGAGTGTTAGGTACGTACCTGAACTCAAGAGGAATTTGATCTCTTGGGATCTGGATTCTATGGGCTATAAATTCCAGTCTGCTGATGGAGAGCTCAGTGTGTTAAAAGGGGAGCTGACTGTCCTGAAAGGCGAGAGAAGGAGTGATCTCTACTTTCTTAAGGGAGAAACAGTAGCTGGTAGATCAGATGTAGCGGAGGTGCAAGACAACTCGATGTTGTGGCACAGACGACTAGCTCATATAGGCGAGAAAAGCCTAGTAGAGTTATCGAAGCAAGGTTTGCTGGGCAAGGACAAGATCACAAAACTTGATTTGTGTGAGTCTTGCATTCTTGGTAAATCCAAGAGATTAAAGTTTGGTAAGGGTGTTCACTCTACCAATTGGATCATGGACTATGTCCATTCTGATCTATGGGGGCCAGCGAGGAACCAGACGAGGTCTGGTGGCAAGTACTTCTTGTCTATCATAGACGACTACTCAAGGAAGGTGTGGGTGTCTATTTTGAAGTCGAAGTCAGAAGCATTTGAGAAATTCAAGGAATGACTCATTGAATGTGAAAATGTCACAGGCAAGACTCTCAAACATTTGAGAACTGATAACGGTCTAGAGTACCTATCAGAAGAGTTCAATGCGTTCTGCAGATCGAAAGGAATAGTGAGGCATAAAACTGTGCCAGGTACCCCTCAGCAAAACGGAGTAGCTGAGAGGATGAACCAGACACTACTTGAGAGAGTCAGGTGTATGTTGAACAACTCTTGTCTGCCAAAGGTGTTTTGGGGAGAGGCTGTGTCTACTGCAGCCTATTTGATAAACAGAAGCCCTTCCTCTGCTATGCAATACAAAACCCCAGAGGAGTTGTGGTCTGGACGTGCAGCTGACTACAATTATTTGAATGTATTTGGATGTGCAACTTATGCCCATGTCAAGAAGGATAAGCTTGAGCCTCGAGCATTGCGATGCGTGTTTGTTGGGTATCCTTCAGGCGTGAAAGGATACAGGTTATGGTGCCTCGAAGCTGGGATGCAGAAGTGCATGATCAGTAGAGATGTTACTTTTGATGAAAGTCGGATGCCTCTATCAGAACAGACTAGTACGAGTACTAGTGAAGCTGATAACCAACCAGACGAGACACAAGTCGAGGTGGAGCAAGTTGACACCACAAGACCAGTTGAAGAACATATTGATCCAGATGAGAAGGGCGTTCCTCAGAGTGAGAATGATCTTCAACACTATCAGTTGGCACGGGACATAACCAGACGAGAATCCACCCACCTCAGAGGTATGGACAAGCTGACATTGTCTCATTTGCATTATGCGCAGCTCTGGAGGTGGAGTCTCTGGAGCCAAAGTCTTATTCAGAAGCCATCAGCTGCCACGACAAGGAGAAGTGGATAGTTGCTATGGAGGAGGAGCTGCTTTTCTCTGAACAAGAACCAGACATGGGAAATTATTCAGAGGCCCAAGAACAAGAAGTTGGTTGGGTGCAAGTGGATCTATAAAAAGAAGGTGGAGGCTCAGAGGGGTGGAAAACTTAGATACAAGGCGAGGCTTGTAGCTAAGGGATTTACGCAGAAATAAGGTATTGATTTCAATGAAATCTTCTCACCTGTTGTGAAGCATTGTAGCATCAGAATCTTGTTAGCTTTGGTTGCTCAATTCGAATTGGAGTTACATCAGATGGATGTGACCACAACTTTCTTACATGGATCTCTAGACGAGAGGATCTACATGAAGCTACTAGAAGGGTTGGACATAGAAGAAGGGGAAGACAAGGTGTGTCTACTGAAAAAGTCCCTCTATGGCCTGAAACAAAGCCCTAGACAATGGTACTTGAGATTTGATGAGTACATTTGCTCAGCTGATTTTACAAGGAGTTTGTACGACAGCTGTGTCTATTTCAGACGGGTTGGGACTGGTGTTACCTATCTTCTGTTGTATGTGGATGACATGTTAATAGCAGGCGAGTCTATTGACAGTGTTAATCAAGTTAAGGAGATCCTCAAACAGGAGTTTGAGATGAAAGATCTTGGTGAAGCCAAAGTGATTCTTGGGATGGAGATCAGCAGAGTAGATGAGTCTATTCAGTTGAGTCAACCTACTTATCTTCAGAAGGTGTTAGAGAGGTTCAGAATGCATAAGGCAAAGTCTGTCTCTACTCCTATTGGCCAACACCATCGTTTGTCCAATCAGATGAGTCCCAGGAACAGCCAAGAGAGAACTCAGATGAGCAAGATACCTTATGTTGGTCCTTAGTGGAGTATGACACAAGTGTATGGGGGGGGGGGGGAATGCACTTGTGTATGAAAATTCTTTCTTTTTAAACAGTTTGATCCTATCAGGGAGGTTGTCTCACAACTAGCCTGAGTGTGAACTTCAATAGATACTTGTCCTACTGAAAACTATTAAGTGATCAGTTGGATAAATATCTAAGAGAGTTGCTAAGTGCGGAATGTGGTTGGCCTTTTTCTTAAAAGAATACTCCAAGTTAATTTCTGAAAACACAATTGATCAGGGACTTTGTCCAAAACAATTTTTCTTTTCCTTATTGAAAATAACTCTTTAAGAATGATTGATTGCAAGTAATGTAATGAGTGTAGTAAGTAAAAGACACACAATTTATAGTGGTTCAGAGACTCAAGCTCCTACATCCACTTTCCCTGATTGAACAGGATAATTCCTTAACAATGGAATTTGCTTGTTTTATAGTGCCAAGGTGCACTGACCAACAACACTCTCTTAGTGCTTTGATCCCTAGGATAATCTGAGTCCTAGTGCTCAATCTCTCTGAGTTAAGACTGTGTTTCTCAATAACAGTCCTTAATTCCTCACTTCTACAACAAACACTACTTCACTCAATGAGGTAAGGGTTTGAGGTTTTGGTTCCAACTAAATAGAGATATCCTTTACAATAAGAACAGTGTAAAGGCTTAGGATATCTCAATGCTAAGCTTGGGATATTACAAGAAATGGCTTAGCTATTTGAAGTGATCAGGAAACTTGGGATTCTTAAGAACAACTTTGGTTTCCTTTGATTGCTTGATGATAGTTTGATAGCAAGTAGTTGGATGCTTGAATCCTTGGATCACTTCTGAATTTATAGACCAATTTGATCAACTATCCGTTGGAGAGATAGCAATTCAAACTTGTCTATTTGCAGCTCCATTGAAACGGCTATGAAGCTTAACCTTCTATTATCCACTGTGTAAAAGGCTCTTCAATGGTTGCTTGAATGAATGTGTTGACTTCTGAAAAATGCGGTCAGATGGGACAACTGTCCTGAACATTCCTGCTGCTAACTAGAATGTTCCAACATTCATTCAATTCCTCAGTCTTTAATGCTTCTAAGTCTTCAATGCTTGTTCATGCTTGATGGCAATAAATGCTTTAATAAATTTGTCTTCTGTGAATATAACATTCAATGCTCTTGATCATTAAGGCTTCAACTGATCTGATACAACTCTTATCAATGCACGTGGCTTTGCCTTATCATACTTGATCATTCAACCATATTGTCCTTTTCAGAAAGATTGTCTTATATAATCAGCAAACTTGTCCAAAAGCACTAACACTTAGCAAGCTGCCTAACATTCCATTTTTGGACAACTATCCTGAACTATAAATCTCACAACATTTCTGAGATTTTAGACTTTAAGCATTATTACTGTCTCAACTACCCTAAGACAACTAGACTGATCTAGACTTGATTGTATCTCAACTAATCTGATCATCATCAATCAGGGGTTTTGGTATCTTAATCAAAATCATTTTATTTTCCAACACCTTATGTCAGTGCCGTAGGGAGTTTAATGTATGCTATGGTGTGTTGTAGACCAGACTTGACTCATGCAGCAGATATATGAGTGATCCAGGCTTAAGCCATTGGGAAACGGTTAAGTGGGTTATGAGATATGTTCTGGGATCAGCACAGAAGGGTCTGAAATTTCAGAAGATGCCAAGTGAGGGGGATGCACTTGTGGGATACGTGGATGCAGATTACGCAGCCAATGTTGACACTCGAAAGTCCTTAACAGGATATGTGTTCACTCTATTTGGTACAGCTGTGTCTTGAAGGTCTATCCATCAATCCGTAGTTGCATTATCTACTACTGAAGCGGAGTACGTGGCCTTGACTGAAGTAGTTAAGGAAAGCATGTGGCTGAAAGGGATTCTTAAGGAATTTGGTTTATCTCAGAACAGTGTGACTGTCTTCTGTGATAATCAAAGCGCAATTCATCTCGCAAAGCATCAGGGGTATCATGAACGAACCAAGCATATTGATGTGAAGTTGTACTTTGTGAGAGACATTGTGGAGAAGGGGACCGTCCAGGTGGTTAAGATAGCTACTGAGGAGAACCCTGCTGATTCATTTACTAAGGCATTACCAAAAGAGAAGTTTGGTTTATGTCTTAGGTCTGTTGGTTTGCATTAGTGACCTCTACGGAGAAGGCTACTGGTCTGGTGGCTGCAAATCAGTAGTGGAGTCTGTTCTTTGCGAAGGATAGATCAGCGTTGTTTAGTTCAAGGTGGAGATTTTGAGCTAAAGGTGGAGAATTGTGAGGTTTATCTCAAATATCTAAGACCAGATGAGTTCGACTCGTCTGGTAGGATCAGGTAGAGTCTATCTAGTCTGCTACTATACTCGTCTGTTGGGCGGATCATATGAGGTACTTAGTCGATAGAAGTCTTCTAAGATACTCAATTGTTGGGCGTATCAGCTGGTGGAGTCAGACAAGTTAACTTAGACCAGATCAGATGAGGTGGAGGAGTCCAATCAGATGAGATGGTGTTGCTTAGAATCAGACGAGATGGGAAGACAGGTAGAGGTCGGACCAGATTAGTCGAGTTTTGTTTGTAGAGTTAATTTTGGCTAAGTGTTGGTCATCAGAAGAGTAGAACAAGAAGAGGGAGGTCTTCTGGTCAATCTTCTGATGTCGTCTGTTTGCGAAAACAAGTGAAGGACAAGGAGGTCATTTCAGATTGGGTCACGCTGAAAGTGTGAGTTTGTTACATGGTTGTAACAGAATCCACGTGGCAATAATCACGCATTCAGAACATGCTGCAATCACCATTGGCATCTATAAATACCCCATTACTTGTAATTGTAATCTTTGACGCCTGCGAGCATTCGTTTTGAGAGTTGAGAGTTAACGAGAGAAGTGATGATAAATTCCCTTTCCGAGTGATGAGTGTGTAAACATCTCTTATACTAATCAAATTGAAGTCGTGTGTCCAGTGGATGTAGATCACGTTGATCGAACCACTTAAATTTGCTTGTGCTCTGTTTTCTATTTTCGCTTTATATTTGTGAATTGCTATTCTTCGTTGGATTGAATTATTGGTCGATTGTTTTGCTTGTGATTGGAGACGTCTAATCAAAGTGGAATTATCACGACACAAACAAGGAACTAAAACAAATTGCTATGTCTGGATATGGATTCGGTGTATTACATTTACACTCTATTTTGTACTGTACGAATGCGCCCTTGTAAGAAGGGGGATTACTTCACGATCTCGATCGATAATGCCACGTTACAGGCTGGAGTGAACGAATTCAAGGATGCCTTCATTGGTCACTTAATCACCCCTCGTGGAAAAGCCTCGATCTCGTATGCTGAGCTGTCGAAGAGGCTCGTCGAGTTTTGGTCCCTCCATGGGAGCCTCTGTGTTGTGCCAATCGGGAAATTATTTGTTATTCTCAAATTTCACCTTTGGTAAGAGCGCGATCGTATTTTTAGGAGACGAGATTGGCAACTGGGCCCAGGTTCCATTCGCCTTAAAAAATGGTCTCCCCGTTTCAATCTGAACTAGGCGCCGACCTCGATGGCTCAAGTTTGGGTATGCCTCCTCGGTCTCCCAATTGAACTTTGGTAGTCCACGATTCTCTCGGATGCGACTTCGACGATTGTCAAAATCATTAAGATGGACGGTCACACAGCAACTAAGAGCATGGCTCAGTATGCTAGAATCTTAGGCGAGGTGGATATGAAACCACCTTTTTTGGAGCGTCTTGTCCTTGAATGTGAGGATCGTTCGGTGACAGTGGAGGTGCTACATGAGCAGCTTCCGGAGTTCTGCAACCATTGTAAGGTAGTTCGACATGTGTCTACTCATTGCGCTATGGGACAGCCCCCCCCCCCCCCCCCCCCCGCTTCCTCGCTACGACTCCTGTGGTAGGACCCGGCACAGAAGACGGTCGAGGCCTTCTCCCTCGGACCTGCAGCCCCGAGCGCCCCCGCAGAACCTCTCCTCGGATATTGAAGCCAATCCGGTCCCAGTGAGCAACTCCTTCTCCAGTCTCAGCACGGATGAGCCCTCAGAGGATCCTATGGCTGTAGCGGCCAACAACAGTCCGAACTTGGAGGCTACTGCCAACGACGTTCCTTCCCCTACTCGGGAAGCCTCGACTCGTTCCACGAAGAAACATACTAGCCCCAGAAGTCAGGATGCCTGGGGTGAGCCTATTCCATTATCAAACCCCGCGCAGGGCTCTCAATGAATTCGAGGCTAGAGCTTGCACGAACTACATTATCAGCCAAACCAACAAGGCCCGATAATGATTTCACTCGCGTCTCCAAGTTCAAGGGCAGTAGGGGCGATGCATTTGACCCTCCATAGTCCTTCACCCGATTTCAGATTCCTAGATTGATCAGTTTTTTTGGAATTTTATTATCGCTTTTGTTGCTAGGTCGTATTTAGGGGTGTACCATTTTTCGATGGCACCCCGGCCTCTGGTTTCAGCTTGTGAACATATGAATTTTATTTTTTCTTCCTTGTTTTTAATCCAAAAACCTTTTTATTGTCTTGTAATGTACAATAATATTGCAGTTTCGAATCTTGTACATTACATCATTGTATTGTGTAGTTATAAGATTCATACATTTATATTGTATAGGATGATGTTGTACAACACTAGATCCAAATTCACAAAGTCTGTAAGGAAAAGAATGTAAATGGTTACCCTAAAATTCATCTTTCAATAGGGAGCTACATGGAATGAAAACAAGTAGAATCCAGAAGGTTAGTTATAAAGTTAAGAGACTTGATCAAATTATAGGAGCTCATAAGAGATCTTAAGACCCCGACAATAGAATGCACCACTAAATTGACGTTATGAATATTGCAAGACGACAATATCATCCTGCCTACGTAATAGGATTGCATTAGCTATCCCTTTTGAGTCCACATGCACTTCCATGTTATCCACCCCCAAACTCTTGTGATCTCTAATGATTAGTACATTGTAGTATGTTAATCAATGATGCAAAAATTGGTCTAGGCGCAACCCAAGCGCCTCCATTTTCTCCAAATCGGTAGTTTAATTAGCAGTAGCATTAGGCGTCGCCTAGGCGGCCCGATTGGCCAATTTTTTTTTTTTTTCAATTCTAGCATTGAAACAACGTCATTTTAACTTCAATTAAAAAAATCATTCTAACGCAGAAGTACAAAACGCGGTGAGAAAAATAAAATTAGGAATTTGTTTTTTTGCTGTCGTTGTCAACACCTCTGCAAGCAAGAAATTCATTTTTCGCCCCCATCGATATCTCCCCTAATGAAAAACGACAATTCCTTTTCACCCAAAAGTCCACAGGTCAGTTTATATTCGTTTTTGGCATCAAAATCATGTTATTTTGACCTTTAATCTGCATAATATAATACTCCTTCAATTTTATTATTTTTATTTTTCTTTTTTGATTGTCCAATTTCAGTATGCTCATTCACTTTTTAGAAATAATATTATTCACACTACTTTATCTTCACCCTACAATCATCACTCATTTACTCATATTGAAATTCACTTTATTCATAAACAATCACTTATTTCCTAGGTGGACCCCACAATACAACATCAAGGGCGGTGTCAGGAATTTTCTTTAGGGTGGGTTGGAATGAATGCAATAAAAAAAAAAAAGTAACATTTTTTTTTACATAAGTTGCAACATACGAATTTTTATCCGATAGAATTTATAAGTTTTTAAACAATTCTCTTTCACTACAAAAAAAAACCTGATTTTGATACCGAAATTTTGAGATGGACACCTAATTTGTCTCTAATAGGTACGGATTAGATACAAATTTGTTAAAAATTGAGATTTGAAACCGAAAATAAAATTGTCTCATTATAAACAGATTATATACGACTTTTAGTTTCAAGAGTTTTAGATACGGATACCATCGTCTCTAAACAGTCAATTTTTTCTCCCCGATATAAAACGAGACAAGGTGGTACACAAAATAAAGTAAAGTGCAATAAAAACTGCAGACGAAGGATGCGGTGGCACGACAGGGGGAGGAAGTGTACTCGAGGATCCTCAAACGGGAAGTATTGCTAGGAGTATTTTCTACGTATTAAACGTGCATTAAAATATTTAATTTAAAATATATAGGAATCAAGAGCGAAGGTATATGGGAACAACGACACGACCTTCCTCGTAAGTCACTAGTGGACGCCGAGGATTATTTTCTGCGCATTAAACGTACATTAAAATATTTAATTTAAAATATCTAGGAATCAAGAATTATTTCAAAAATCCATTCTCTAAAGTCTTTATTATAATATATCAATTTAAAACTTTGTGTACAATAAATAATAAAATAACAATTTAAAATAAATTTGAATTGAAGTAATACATTGTACAATAGATAATTAATAAAATACTTATTTACTAACATTTAAAGGCGTACATTTTGATACGTATCAAATGTCCTCCTTATTCCCAACATGGTGCCTAGTTTTAAGATTAAAAAAAAATTATATCATCCATTTAGAAAATGAGTTGGTATAAATAGAATTTCTATCATCCATTTAGAAAATTAAATAATTTTGCATAAGATTTTTTAAAAAGTTCTCATAGTTTTTAGATTAAAAAAATTCTATCATTCATTTAGAAAATGAGTTAGTATAAATATATTTTTTGTCATCCATTGAGAAAATGAGTTATTACAAATAGAAGAATTGTTCCTAATTGTAAAAGGATCTAAAAGTTATGTTGAATTTGGGAGAGTGACAGATTAAGTGGAATCTAATATATAGAGATTAAATTCAGAATTATAAAAAATATATTGCAGAAAATATCTCTAAAAATAGTATGATAACACGATAATAAAATACGTGGGAAACCAAATGTATCCATTGAAATAGAAATAATGGAGTGCAAAAAAATAGTACAATAAAAAGATAATAAAATACGTGATCTAGGAAAGGAAAACTAAATGTATAAATTGAAATAAATAAAATACAAATACAAACTGGAATCAAAATGAAGGAGCAACGACAACTTTAGGGACAAAATTATATTATGTGAAATTATTTTATTAAATTAGCCAAAATTGAATACATATACAATTTATAAATTAATAAAAAAAATTATTACAAATTTAAAAGTTAAAATTTGAATATATGTTAAAGAAATAAATTTAATGAATTTAAAAAATTATCAAAAGAATATATTTGTTGGGAAATAAAAGAGATTTTGATCCAATACCAAAACCCTTGTGATACTGCCTTAGATAGATTCAGTGTATTGAATTAAAAGTGTTTCAGAATAATGGAACACTTAGATCAGGACAGTTAGATTGCTGAGAAATGTTAGGCAGCAATAGAGAATGAATAGCTTACTAGTTGAGGGGGAACTCAAATAGTAATGGACAAACTCACTGATGAATTCAAGTGGTAAAGATCAAGTCAAATGGACAAACTCACTAATGAGTTAAAGGTGGCAAAGATCAAGACAAATGGACAAACTCACTGCTGAGTTAAGGTGGTCAAAATCATGTCAAATGTACAAACTCCCTGATGAGTTTAGGCTACAAGATCACAAGATAAAGAAAGGATGACCATTCATACTGATATTGAGAGGTGCATTAAGTATCAAAAGCAAAGTATCAAGAAGCACAATCTCACTGAAGTCAAATAGCCTGAAGTATAAAGCTGAGAGGAATATGCTGATACAAGAGCACATTCAGCTGTGTTGTCTCAATCCAACCGTTGGAATGCAAATGATGAGAAGCTAAATGGAAGGTTAACCTGACAAGATCAGAACAGCTCTAATTGACAAAACATTCAGCAACACCACAAAAGTCCATACAAAATACTATTCATCTGAAGAAAAGATGATCATGTTCATACCTATAGTGAAGAAATAGTCGTATCATTCCAACAGATACATATTCAAACTTCCTATAAATACAAAAGAATCATGAATTGATCAAATACGGGAAACCAAAGAAATCATGTTAACAAGACAGTATTAGTACAGAAAGCATACTCATTTTAATTACTTGTTTCCCCATGGTCATATAATCTTCTGTGATCAAAGAATCTAAGCCATTTACTTATCTAAGCTTAGAGAAATATTGTATCCTTAAGCATTGTCCATCATTGTAAAGGATATCTCGGTTGGAAAACAACCCCCAACCCCAATCCCAGAAAAGATTGGTAAGTTAGGAGTGTTGTAGAAGAAGTTGAGTAACTAAGTTATAGTGTGGAACTAAAGCCTAAAGCTCTAAGAAGAAGAAGTAGTTTGAGCACTAGGTCTCTATAAACCTAGGGATCAAGGCACTAAGAAGTAGTGTGGTTGATCAGTGCACATTGACACTATAAAAACAACTAATTCCATGTGAAGGGATTATCCAGTGTCTGTGTTGTTTACTTTAAAGTCATTTCATTACTACACTTATACCGCATAGTTGTCTATACCATCAAAACTGTTTTTCAAGGAAAAACTCTATTGTTGGACAACTCCCCTGATACTATCATTAAGTAAGAATCATTCATTCAGAACAAAAGAAGATATAACTCTAAGAGCCTATCCATTCCGCAATTATAAACTTACTAAGATCACCTTTCAAATGTGTGTTTCATAGTATTCAGAGGATTTGTTATTTAGTCCAAGAGTTTAACTTTGATAAAAGTCAGAGAGGTTGATTGATCAACTCCCCTGAACCAGTCAAGAGATAAGCCTGTTTTGACAAAAGAAAAATTAGTACACACAGAGCAGGGGGTTCCAAGACCACTGCCTCTGAATATTTAATATATTGATATATTTAGTAACTGTGGTCACTGAACTGATCTTTCTGAATTTTTTTTTCTAACCTATTGATATCTTGCTAGTATGTATGGAACTTTCAATGCAGTTGATGGAGGAGCAGCAAACACTGTCAACAATATGGAACCAAATGCTATCAATCACATTTCTCATCACAAACTACCCATGTTCTCCATAGAGAATTATGATTTCTTGAAGATAAGGACGAGAGCTCATCTTGCATGCCAACATGATGAGATGCTGAGAGTGGTGACCAAAGGGCCTTTTATCTTCACTAAGATAAATCCAAATATCACTGAAGCCCAGAAAGCAGATACAAGAGAATTAATACCTAAAGATGAAGATGACTTCACTGCTGAGGAAATAAAAATGCATAATTTGAACTTTGTGGCCATGAATACTCTTTATCAGACCAATCCAGATGTTGTAATGGGAAGAGTATATCATTGCACCACTGCAAAGGAAATTTGGGATACTCTTGCACTCATGTGTGAGGGTACTGATAAAATCAAGGAAAATAAACTACAGGTTGCAGTTCAAAAATATGAGCAATTCACAATGGAAGTAAATGAAACAATTGATCATCTTGATGGTAGATTTAATGACATTATGAATGAGATCAACTCTGTTGGAAAAGTTTATTCCAAAAGAGAAGTTCCTCTCTAAATACTCAGAAGTCTTACTTCCAAATGGAATGTCTATTCTGTCATGATGCAAAACACCAAGGATCTTTCCATCATGCCAATGCAACAGGTTTTCTCTGAACTCAAAGCATATGAGTTTGATTTGAACAGAAAGAAGACAACTGATGAGCCAACTACACCAAGCAAGGGTGTTGCCATCAAAGCCAAGTCTACTGAACTTGAGAAATCTCAAAGATCCTCCAAGACAGTCTCCAAGACTGAAATCAAAGAAGAACTTGCACTCATGGCAAGAAGATTTGAGATGCTGAACTCCAAATTTGGAAAGTATAAAAAGTTCTATCAAGATACAAGGAACAGGAGAAGGTACAACTCTCTTGACAACAAAGATGAAGGTAAAAAGCTTGATGATAGAAGATCAAAGGATAAATACTATGATAAAAAGAGGTATTCAAAAGAGCAGAAGAAAGAACCTACATCATCCAGCAGAAGAAGAGATGGGGACTCCAAGAAGGATGATGAAGAGGATATGTACTATAATTGTCAGAAGAAGTGACACTATCAATATGATTGTCCAGATCTCAATTCCAAAGAAAGGAAGGAGAGACAAGCAAAAAGAGACAAAAGGCTCAGCAACAGAAAAGCAATGGTTGCAGAAGAATATTCACAAAGTGAAGAGAGTCTGAGTTCTTCTAATGATGGATTGTTGATGAAGACGACATTTGCAACATGGCCTTAGAAGATACTGAGGTATCTTCTGAATCTAGTTCATCTTCCAATCATACTTATGAATCAAGTGAAGTTAATCTGAAGTTCTCCTTTGGAAGACTAATGGACGACTTCACTAGACTTCAAGAACTTCATAATCTAACTCTGAAAGAGAATAAGCTCATTAGCTCCAAAGTCAAGGAATCAGTATTAGAATTTAACATCAAGTCTACTAAGTTGTTTCAGCAAACTTTGAGGGAAGTTAATGAACTATCACTCAAGGTTGTTGATCAACAAAGACAAATTGATGAACAAATCCTGACTCAGAATGAGAAAGACCTTGAACTAGGGATATTAAGAGCTCAATTTGATAAACTTTCACAAGATCATGAAATATTGAAAATAAGTGAAAAGAGCCTTAATAAGAAAATGACTGTCATGAATAAATCTTCTAATGCAATAGAGGAAATTCAAGAATTCCAAAGGTCAATGGGTCAAAAATCAGGATTAGGATATAATCCATGTGAGTCTTCATCAAAACTCAAAACAACTTCAAAAGATACTCAAAGAATCTTTGTAAAGTCAAAAGCTCAACAAAGTAAACTTGATTATGAAGTCAATCAACCCATGATTAAAGAATAGGAAGCTCGAGTACCTACTCAAGTGAACAACATCTCTAAGCCCAAACCAAAGGAAAAGGTTAAAGTTGTTGTACACAAAAGGACTGAGGTTTAGAGAGGTAGATCCAATGGAGGGACAACTTACCTGAACACTCGTCAGAGGAGTTGTCCAAGGTATGTTCAAGAAAGGTCAACTCAAATGAGTCAACCTCAAATGAACAGGCCTAGATCCAACCTCACTGAGAAGTTCAAAGACTTCAGGAAGCCTAGACCTTATGGAACAGGCCATCCAAGAACCAATTACCTAAATACTTACCAATCTGCACTAAGGTCTATCTGGTTTAGGAGATATGTCCCAAGAAATATATCACACTCTCCTGACACCTATAAGAGCATGATTGGTATGACTGAATGAAATTGTGACTGAATGGAATAAACTCAAGAATAGAATGAAGATCTGAATGGAATGAACATTTGAATGAAATTTTCATGATTGCTATTAACTAGGAATGGAAAAATTATTCCTTGGTTGATTCCATTCTCATGATTGGTATAATAAAATGAAATGCAAAATAATGTACAAAGTTTATATTGAATGACTAAAATACCCTTCAATATATATTTTAAAAATATATATTAAATTAGTATTAAATTAGTCAATATGCTATTATTAATATAATAATAAAATTTATATAGCATAGAACAGAACTTCTGGATATTTTTCTAATTCATCACATATGTTTAGTTCTCCTTTCTTAATCAACGTCTTTCTCTCCTTGACATCTTTTTCTTGCGTGAAGCCGTCAATTGGATTGTAGGGATTAGAGAATTAGATTTATGAAATTCATTGCGTGAATTAGGGTTCAAGATTTTGATTAAAGATCATGATTAATGAATATCTTGTTTAATTATTGGAAAGGATAATTTTGTAAAAATAAAATTAATTTCACACGGAATGGAATGGGGAAAGATAGGGGGATGAAGAGGAATCACAATTCTTTATTTTTGGAAATCACCATTCCTTGTGGAATCGGGATTCCAAATAAAAAAATATACCAATCGTGAGATTAGGAATAGACTCATGAATGCTCATTCCATTCCAAGTCTATTACCACATACCAATCATACCCTAAGATCTATACTCATAAACAATTACCTGAAATGCTCGAAGGTAGAACTTCCTGTGTAGATAAATTTGGAAACCAAACAAACCACTTCAAATCAATTAAAATCATCAGGCAAATTTGGGTTCCAAAATGTACAACTAACCCTCTAGGACCCAACACTCAAAGGGTACCTATAATTTTATTTTGCAAGGAAAGGATGACTAGAAGAAAAGGAGAAGATCACTAAAGAATACTACATGGTACTTGGACAGTGGATGCTCAAGACACATGACAGGAAATAAAAGAGTTCTCTCAGATTTTGTAGGAAATGATGGTCCTCAAGTAACGTTTGGAGATAGTTCAAAAGGAACTACAAAAGGTTATGGCACTCTAACCATTGACAATATTAAGGTAACAAATGTATCTTATGTTACAGGTCTTAAGTATAACTTGCTTTCTATTAGTCAATTTTGTGATAAGGGATATTGTGTTAAGTTCTCAAGTAATCAATGCTTAGTAATGAATACGTCAACACAACAAACCTTATTAACTGGACTAAGAGATGGTAATGTATATCTAGCTGATTGGAGCAAAACCCCTGAGCATGCATGTCTAGTAGTTAAAAGCTAAAGTGAACAAAGCTGGTTATGGCGTAAAAGATTAAATCACTTGAACTTCAAATCAATTAACAAGCTAGCTAGAAAATCACTTCTAATAGGACTACGTAACAAAGTTTTCATAAAAGAACATGTTTGTAAAGCATGTCAAGAAGGGAAATTGTAGGTCCCTAGTTGAGTTAATAATATTGAGTAAGCTAGTGAAAACGTCTAGAGGGGGGTGAATAGACTTTTCAAAATTCTTTCAATATATCAGAATACGAATGTGGAATATCAAAATTAAATAATGAGCCCAATCAAATTTATTCTCAACTAAATTCACGAACACTGTATGAACACTCTACTAGTCTTGTTCAGATATGTAATTCAATCAATTAAGCAGTTAATCAATCAAATACAAATAAAACAGTAAAGTAAATCAAACACGAGATTTATAGTGGTTCGACAACTTGTCTACATCCACTCTCACAACACCAGTCGTGATATTCTTATTAACTCGTCCAATAGAGTAATGTGTTCTTGTAGCTTTAAGTCCCAAGAAATAAGACTTAGATCTTCTCGATAACACTACCAAGTGCTTCTTCGATCTAACTAGCTATTTAACAAGCAACTAGCAACTTGAAACAAAAACAATAAAACTTCTCTGTCTTCAGTAGTAGCCTTCTTTGATCTTCACTTGTCTTCTTGCTTTTTTCTGAATCTTCAACTCTGAGAGTTCTTGACTTTGAATACGTCTTTAATTTGCTTCAGTAAATCGAGTTCCAGTAGTCTTGAATCGTTGAATACACCATGGTATTTATAGACTTCCAATTTCAAGAACTTTCAGTTATGTAACTAACTTTTCTTGAAAACTGATTTCTAACTGCTCCTTCTTATCCTTCCACGCGGTTATGCAGTTGATTAGTTATTCCATAACTAACTCTTCAATCTTTATCTTCACACGCGTTTTAATAACTAACTTCTTCCTTCTTGTTGTTGACTTGTCTTGTTGTTGCGCACCTGTCTTGTTTCAACTTGACTTGTCTTGCGCAGGTCTTCTTCTATAGACTTCAATAGAACACTAAGACAGTCCTATCATCTAATCTAAACAAGACTATTACATTACATTAAGCTTTATAAAATAGCTTAGTCAACTTAAGATCTATACAACGATATGTACGAAAATCATGAGCTTCTATACAACTTTGAATAGCTCAGTATAAATCATAAACAAATATAACAAAGTACTTATAAACTGTACTTGTCTTTAGAACACTTAAACTTTTCTTTTCTTTTGAAACTTTTACTTGTCTTGTGAACTCTACTGATCTGCTCAAGACGACTTCCATAACTAGACTAGATCAGTCAACACATAGAAAATATTCAAGTCTACTTTTGGCTTATCAAAACTCATCTTATCTTTTCATCATTTAGGACTTGTCTTAGGATTCATATCCCAACAATTTCCCCCTTTTTGATGAAGCCAAAACTACTTGAATCTTTTCACAATAGTAGACTAGTTAAGTAGTTATCTTGTCTTTAATCACCAAAAGTACTTATCTTTTTATTTATTCAAAATAAGATCAGTAGATTACACATACTTAATCAAACAAAAAGATATAAGTAAAGAAAGTACAACTAATCAGTAATGTTACCTCCTTCTAGATTAGGAACACAAAATGCATCGAGGAGTCTTCTATGGATTACTAAGATATGTTCTTCATTGTTGATCTTCTCCTTGTCTAGCAGCTCTTCTTCAAATTTCTTGATTTGATTGAAGTCGATCCTCTTGCCAGAACTCAGCATAGGAGTAGTCCATTTCGGATAGATCGGCACCAAAATGTTAAAGTTCACAGCAGCTGCAATCCTCATGATCAAGTTCCATAGCATCTGATCTTGAACCTCCATGAACTTGTCAAAAATTGCGTATAGCTCTTCATTGCTATCTGCATCACCAAACTTTCTAACTATCCAGTGATCCAACTCCCATTGCAACTTGACTTTAAACCATGCATCACGATGTTCATTGTCAATGAAGTTGTCTATGAACGCATCTTCAACCTGATCTGGATTAGCTTTCAACTTCTGCAATCTTCGAATATGCTTGCCAACCTTCTTCTTGCTAGCATAGTGAGAATCATCAATCTTTTGCTTCTTCACAATTGCAGTTTCATCTTCAGCTTTAGGCTCTTCCACAATAAGCTTCCTCTTGACTTGTCTGGTCTGAACCTCAGGAGACGCAACACCCTTGCCCTTCACCTGTCTCATCTGCTCTGCCTTTGCCTCTTCTAAATCAGCTTTCTTCACAAGCTTTCCTCTCTTGGGCCTTCTTAACTCTTCTATTGCAGACGCAGCAGCCTTCATCTCTGGTTCAGCACTAGACTTCGACTTTTCTTCAACTCTACTTGTCTCTTCCCCCTTTTTGGCTTCATCACTTGCCTTAAGAGTGAATAGACTAGTAAAGCGAGTCATATCTTCTTTCAAAGCTTCCTTCATAGCTTCTGCAGTAATCTCAATCTGCCTCTGATGCGTCTTGTCATGACTCATCTTGTCAAGACGATCAGCAGTAAGCTCTAATTTCCTTGAACTTGAGATTAATTCATCATTGAAATGAGTAGCTGTCTGCCTGAGCAATCTGTTCTGTTCAGCCAACTCTGTAAGAACAACTCTAGAACGCACCAACTGATCTTGTGCTTCTCTTCTTTGCTCATCAGCTATCTCGATTTTGACACGGTAGAGTCGTTCCATCTTGCTTTACTCTTCAGTTAGCGATCTAGCAAAGTTGATCGAACGCTTCTCTGAGTAATCAACTTGCCTCTTCAAGAAATCTTCAATCTGGGCATACATCTCTTGTTTGAAAGTTGAGTCCATCTGGTTGACTTCTCCAACAATCAATTCTCTCGAGCTATCTACAAGAGACTGATTCTGCTCCACAAGAACTTCTTTTAGATCGGATTTCAAGAACTCATCTATCGAAGACTGAACAACATTCTTCAAATCCATCTTCAAGCTGTCTAGGAAACCTTCAGGAAAGACATGAGACTCTTGAGTATTGACAAACACATCATCATCAACTTTAACAGCAATCTCATCTTCATCAAAGACAAAAGCTTCAACAAACTCATCATCTTCCTTAGCGAATACGATCAAGTTGTCTTCCGCTTCAGCACTTCCAACATCTTCTGGCTGATCTGAGACATTCTCCAATTCAAACAATGGCTTCGATGTCTGAACTCCAACATCAATGGATTCAGCAGCTAACTCTTCTTCCACAAGGTCAGTTTGAACTCCAATATCAAACTTGTCTTGAGAAGACAGAACATCATCAGAAATAATCAGCATCCTTTTCACCAAAGCTGTCAAGGTATGCGCTGGGAATAATTTCGAGTGGTCTTTGACTCCACTATTTTCTTGCTGTTCCATCTCCCAGTCTTGAAAATTTGAGATTCCACCCATCCCAACAATGACTTCGAACAGATCTTCAGTCGGGGCCTTCTTCAATGCAACCCAAGTGCATATCCTTAATAATTTCTCAAATTGTTCGGAAGAAGTGTCAATCTCAACTGACGGAAGCATCTTCTGCAAATTGTTAGACACTTTCGCAAGAATCCTCTTCTCTCGGAGACACATCGGATAATAAACAAGGGATTCGAATCTAGTTTCGGAAGTGGTCTGAGCAAGTGGGGTCCTTGTCTCAGTTGTTGCAGTGGCAACTAGAGGGGTTCCCGAACTAGATGGGTTGGGGCGTTCAACATTTTCTGTTGAGGTAGAGGGAATTTGGATGTTGGTTTCTGGGGGATTTGATGTGGCTAGGTTTGGTTCGACAACTGTAGGAGTATCAGTTGTATCGAATATGGTAGTGTGTTGGGTAATGTTGGCTCTAAGTGGTTGCACTGCCAACACGGATGAGGTTTTGGGTACAGGCCTGGCACGAGATCGGAGTGATCTTGCCTTGGTTTTGACTGGGAGAGAGAGAGGTATTGAAAGAGTACGGGAAGAAGTACCAACCTTTTCAGCAGCCGACTTGTCTGGTGAGGGACTCGACTCGACTCTCACCAGTCGATAAGTTTCAGCAACTTCTACACCTGTCGCCACCTCCTTCTCAGGCTCCTTGTCAGACTGAGTCTCTTCTGAATCTTCAGCAGCGTCAAACATTGCCTCCTCTGGCACATACTGAACTAGTCTCCCACTAGTACCAGTCTCAACCACCTCTTCAGATTCTTCCTCATCATCCGACTCGTCTTCCTCAGCACTAGACGAGACGGCTTCAAACATCGCGTCTTGAGGATTGATCTGAACTTGCTTGCTCACAGCAGCTCTTCCAGCAGCTTGCTTCGCAAGAGCTTCCTTCTTCAAATAATGCTTAAGAGCATGAAATGGTTTGCCCTTGCTCCAACTCGTTTTGTTCGGTAGCAAGACGGGTAGAAGAATACTTAGCTTGTTTCCAAAGCTAACTGCAGCAGACACCACCCATTCGGCTGAATCAGTGTCAACTCGCACATTCCTCTCAAAATACATCAAGCGATCGATGAATAGCTTGTACCAGTTCCCTTCCGTGATGCCGTCATAGATTGCGGCCATCACTCTCGCCTTTTGAAGGGTCACGGAATCACAGCTTCCGGCCACTCCAAGCAACATCTTGGATGCGATGTCAAGAAGAGTCTTGTACTTGTCTAATAATTCCTTCTTCTTGACTGCTGGAATCTTTCCATCTCGACCTAATTTCAATTTCCTTCCACAGAAAATACTTAGGTATCTCAATTCTTGTCTGATGCCATAGTTTTCCACATCAATTGATCCGGATGGCAGTTTCAAAACTTCGAACAAGGATTCACGAGTGATCTCGACTCGGCTTCTACCAATAAATGCCTCAATGGAGTCGCCTCTTCTGGTGGCATTGGCATAGAACTCCAACACCTCTTCTTCTAGCACGATCTCCGGAAATGACTCCAAATATGGTCTTAAACCACATCGACAGCATTTCATTAAAACTTCCTTGTTGTCATCAGTATGGTTGCCTTTGAAAAACACGGATCCTTCAACATGCACCTTGCCTTCTGAGGCGTACTTGCCTAGGTCGAACCTAGCTTGCATGTTAGTACGGATATCGAAAAGTGAAACAATCGACATGATATTAGCTTGTTTGAGAATGAACAAATAGGATTAAGTAAAGAAATCGAGTGATTAAGAGTATCAAAGTTATGAATGCGTAAGACGAGAATAGTGGAACTGTTTGGGGTTTTGTTAAAACTCAAAGTTTGAATCAACGGCTGTGATGAGAGAAATTGATCCAACAGTTGAGACTTTTGAAATTCAGTTACGGAATCGAGAATATTACGTGATTTGGTATTGTAAATTTTGGAATCCGCCTTTCCTATTGGTTAGGACAGAGGAGTGTACTCATCTGACCTAGTGTAGTAGGGTTTGGCGCGAACTGGGTGTATACACCTCATTAAAAGGGAGTGTATAAATCCAATTCTAGGGTTTTCCAATTTTCACATTATCAAATTACATTAATACCCTTAATTCGTACTGATTAAACACTTAGAATATTTGAATCAAAAGAACACTTATCTTGTCTGTTCGAGTCAATCCAGAACAGACAAGTAGACTAATGCGCACCAGACGAGTTCCCCCTTCGACTGTGCTTGTCTGTCTGAATGTCGAACGACATCATGTACCTATCTTATCTTGTGCGACGTATGAGTATAGGTACAAGTAGAGTAGAATATTTAAGATGAATATCAATCTAAAGCAATGGTCAAGGTTTGAACAAGATGACTTTTAACAAACTTAAGAGTCAGCATAACGATATTTAAGAAATCAAAAATTCCCCCTCAAATGTTTATTCCCTTAGTATTACCCTCAGCTTTACCAGCTTCCTCATCGGGTTGTTTTGTCATCTAGTCTGACCTTGTATACCTGTCTGTTGAGCGAGTAGACGAGTGCTCTATTTCAGTGATCTTGTCTCCTTATTTCTTTGATGTACCTGTCTGGTTAGTACACAGCTATAGGCAAGTAGGGTCTAGATCAATTAGTCCTAGACTAATGGATAATTCACGAAAACGAGCCTCAGGTAATGGTTTTGTGAAAATATCAGCTCTTTGAAAATCAGTATGAATCTTTTCCATGTGAATATCCTTCTTTTCTACATGATCACGTATGAAATGATGTTTCACATCAACATGCTTACAACGTGTGTGCAAAACAGGATTTTATGTAATGGCAATAACATGTTACTATCACAGAAAATAGGAACATTTGATTCATATATGTTGTAATCTCTAAGATGTTGCATGAGCCAAAGTAGTTGACTACAACAGCTACCAGCAGCCATGTACTCGGCTTCAGTAGTAGAGGTAACCACACTAGTCTGCTTTTTCGAAAACCATGAAATGAGTTTTGTGCCTAAGAATTGACAAGAACCGGATGTAGATTTCCTATCTATTCTACAGCCACCAAAATCAGAATCTGAGTAGCCACTTAGAGATAGATCATCATTTGAAGGATACCATATACCACGATTGATGGTTCCTATCAAATATTTTAGTATCCGTTTAGTGGTTTCCATATGACTCTCTTTTGGATTAGCTTGAAAACGAGCACATACGCCAACAGAAAATGCAATATCAGGTCTACTAGAAGTCAAGTACAGTAATGAACCAATAAGACCACGATAATATGTTTGATCAGCACACTTACCATGTTCGTCTAGATCCATCCTGTATGTAGGTAGCATAGGTACTCTAGTAGATTTGCATGTCTTGATACCATACTTGTCTAGTAGATTTCTAGTATACTTTGCTTGATTTATGAAAATCCCTTCCGGGGTTTGTTTTACTTGAAGACCAAGAAAGTAATTCATTTCACCCATCATGGACATTTCAAATTTACTTTGCATGAGTGTTGAAAAACTTTCACTCAGCTTTTTGTTAGGTGAACCAAAAATGATATCATCTACGTAAATTTGAACAAGTAAAATGTCTTTCCCTTCTTATCTTCTGAACAAGGTTCTATCGACCTTGCCCTTAGTAAAACCATTTTCTAATAGAAAGAGAGAGAGAGAGTATCATATCATGCTCTTGGAGCTTGCTTTAGTCCATATAAGGCTTTCTTCAATCTGTACACCTGGTTGCCTTTGACTTCGAAACCTGGGGGTTGTTCAACATACACTTCTTCCGCAAAAATACCATTAAGAAATGCACTTTTAACATCCACTTGATATACAGTAAACTTCATGTAAGCAGCATATGCAAGGAACAATCGAATGGCTTCTAGTCTAGCAACAGGAGCATACGTTTCATCATAGTCTATGCCTTCAGCTTGTGAATAGCCTTGGGCTACTAGTCTAGCCGTATTCCTAATATCTACATCATTCTCATCTTTCTTGTTTTTGAAAATCCATCGAGTGCCAACTACATTGTGATGTTCCGGCCTATCGACAAGTTCCCAGACGTCGTTTCGAACAAACTGGTTCAACTCGTCTTGCATAGCGATGATCCAATTACTATCAGCCAATGCCTCTTTAACGGTGGTAGGCTCGATAGAAGAGAGGAAACAACACCAGCAAAATATAGATGGACTAGGCTGTTCTTGCGACTCAAAGAGTTGTCGTCTAGTCTTCACACCAATAGTAGAGTCACCAATAATATTTTCAGTATCATGCGCAGATTTCCATGTTTTTCTAGACTTAACAGGAATACTATCATCATCTACATCAGGTATTGCATCATGCATATCAACATCATTTGTATCAACAACTTTAATAGGAGTAGACGAGTCAACTAGAGCAGGCATGTCAACTGGTCTAGTAGACTTACCTTGAGCACTTACCTTCTCGTTGTCATCAGACTCGAGAGCTTTCATAAATGGATTGTAGGCTTGAACCGATTCGTAGACTTCTGATTCTTTGTCAGATTCGATCGATAGATCAGTCACTTTCTAACTGATCTTGTCGGCAGACGAGTCCTGTCGAGATTCATCGAAAACCACATGTGGTGTTTCTTCCACACAAAGAGTTGAGTATTTGAATACCCTAAATGCTTTGCTAGTCGAGGAGTATCCTAAGAATATCCCCTCGTCTGCCTTGGCATCGAATGCATTCAACTTGCTTTTCCCCTTGTTATGGATGAAACACTTACAACCAAATATATGGAAATATGAAATTCTGGGTTTTCTACCTTTCCAAACCTCGAAAGGTGTCTTACCCAATACCTTGTTGACCGCACTTCTGTTCTGAGAGTGGCATGCAGTATTGATTGCTTCGGCCCAAAACTTTTGAGGAGTTTTGTATTCGGCTAGAATGGTTCTACAGGCTTCTTTGAGAGTTCGATTCCTTCTTTCGGCTACACCGTTCTGTTGTGGTGTCCTAGCTGCACTAGTAAGGAGCTGGATACCACGTTTAGCACAAAACTCTTGGATATAGCAATTAATGAACTCAGTACCCTTGTCACTACGAATCTTGACAACAGACTGGTTCTTCTCAACTTGTAACTTCTTCAACAGATCAGGTAGAAGGGTCTGTGTATCACTCTTCTTGTGTAGGAAGACTACCCAAGTAAACTTAGAATAGTCGTCTACAACAACAAGTGTGTACCTTCTACCATTCAAGGTTGGAGGAGTTATCGGACCATGAAGATCCATATGTAGTAGTTCTAAGACTCTACTTGTTGAGAGAGTAGGAATTGACTTAAAAGAACCTTTTACCTGTTTACCTTTCTGACAAACATTGCATACATGTGATTTGTAATAAACTTCGTTGGGTAAACCTTCCACTAGGTAATCTCTTGCAATCTTATTAATTACCTTAAAGTTCATGTGACAGAGGCGTCTATGCCAAAGCCAACCGAGCTCTTTAGGGTTCTTACTAAGAAGACAAGTATCCCGCGGACAGCTATTCCAATTCACAATGTATACGCTGCCTTGTCTTATGCCGACGAGTAGGATAGTATGAGTCCTCTTGTCTATGATCTCGCACTTTCGGCTTTTAAACTGAACTTTATAACCACGGTCACAGAATTGAGAAACAAATAGTAAATTATATTTCAAACCTTCTACGTAGGATACGTCATGTATCTCTACATCTCCATTTCTGATGTAACCAAAGCCTTTCGTAATAGAAGTGGAGCTATCACCGAATATCTCCTTGGGTCCTTCTTGCTCGTGGTAACTCGATAGAAGAGCCTTAGTACCTGTCATGTGGTGCGAACAACCACTATCAATGTACCAAGTTTCTCCTACTGAGCCACCCTTCTTATACAAGTCGAGTCGACCCTGCAATGAAGATATTCAATAATTTAGGTACCCTCTTTGTTTATTGGGGTCCTGGGGGGTTAGTCGAGTTCAAAGGAATCCAAATGTACATAGGAGTCCTGAACAAGTTTGATCTCTTAAGCTTTCTTCCATACTTGTTACAAAATAAGACCTTGTTGTCCTTATCTGGCCTATCATTTGATTTCGGGTCTACTCGTTTGAGATAGCCTTTCGAATTAATCACTACTTGAGCAGGCACTTGTCTATGATAGTCAGGATAGGGCTTGTATGCATTAGGTCCATACGGTTTATAGACGCGTTTAGGTCTTTCCTCACTTATAATATCATATGACAAAGGTGGAGGATATAGGACAGGTTGTGTACGATATTTTGGAGCAACCTTCCTAGGCCTAGATGAGTAGAGCTGAGACTGCCTTATGAAAGGAGGTCTAGGCTCTTGTCGTCTAGTTTGTACTTGTCTAGTACTCGTCTTCTCAGGATACCAATCCTCGTATCTGACCTGGTTGGGTCATCCACGACTAATGGTCCTTTGTAGACTAGTTCTAAACGGAACAGGCTTGTTGATAACATTCTTCTTACCTCCCTTGGTAATCGGATTGTTAACTCGGGTCTGTTTAGGTACAGTGCCTTCTGATGGTGTTCCAATATCGTATATCATTGGTCCTTTTCCTTTATCATTTGTCAAAGAACTTGAGATGAAAGTAGTAGGGTTCTTAAGGACTTGAGTAGACGAGCTAGGTGAATCTGCACCTATACCTGTCTTGTCAGCTGGAGCCCTATACCTATCTGACAGTTCAAGGTTAATCTTTGAAGAGTTAACCAGGTCAGTAAGTTTAAGGTCTAGAGTGACAACCTCAGTCTCTAAGAACTTATTACGTTCTTCAAGCTTTTTGCATTTGTTCTTTAAAACATTGAATTCATTTCTCTCAGTTGCATGTGTCTGAAGTAGGTCTTGATATAACCTGTCTGTCAATGCACACTTTTCTTTGAGTTGTCTTAACTCTTCAGTCAAGCGTTTATTTAGGACTGTTATATTAGGATCTACTTTAGACTGAGCTTCCTTAAGATCAATGATTTCTTATTTTAAGGCGATGTTCTCGTCGCTGACTTCAATGAATGCCTGGTTAGCTAGTAGAAGGTCTTCTTCATTCACACTAGCAGAGTGATGAAGACTACTTCCTACTTCGCTACTGGCAGTATCACTTTCATCAGAATCCGATTCATCACATGATTGAAACGAAGTTGCAGATGATACCTCTTGATCAATTTTAGCCATGCAGCATAGGCCATCATCTATTATGAAAGCTTCATCGTGATCTCGATCAGACGGGTAGCTAGATGAGGATGATGGCAACTCGTCTGAATCCGACTCAGAGTCATCATTGGCCATCATTGCCTTCTTGCCACGGTTGTATCTTCGTTCCCTTCGTGCTTTGCGTTCTTCACGATCATCAGTGCTCAGGTCCGGACATTCATAGATGTAGTGACCTGTCTTTTCACATTTATAGCACAAAAGATCATTAGTAGCCTTTTTAATAGGAGAGTTATCCCTTCGCTTATCACGTCTATCAGAACGCTTAATCTTCCTATCATCAGACTCTCTATCTCGTCTATTACCTTTCGAGACTTCGTCTCTCCTTTCGGACGAGTTTCGGTCACGTCTGGTCTTAGACGAGTCCTTAGAGGCAGACCCTCTATGATCTCTATAGAACTTCTTATATCGACCAAAGTGCTTGTTTAACCTGTCGAACTTTCTAACCATAAGGTTCACCTGATCTTTTAGACTTAGATCAGTTCCATCTAACTCGTCTTTAACAGTAGTAGACTTAGTCTTAGACTTAGACTTGCCTACTCTAGAGCACTTAGACGAACTAGACTTAAAGGCAACATTCTTCGACACGACATTCTCTCTATCACTACTTGCGATGGGATCTTCTTCATCTAGATCAAACTCATGAGCCTTTAGAGTTTGAAACATCGTCTCAACTGTCCACACGTCTATATCCTGAGTATTCTTAACTAGCATTTTCACCATTTTCCATCTAGCATCAAGACTCTTAAGAATTCTCAAATTAATTTCACGTGGAGTATAAGATTTGCCAAGAACCTCCAAGTCATTCATAATTTTTGTAAAGCAAGTATCCAACTGGTAAATTGTTTCACCAGTTTTCATCTTGAATGATTCGAATCTCTGAACAGCAGTATAAAGCTTACTTTCTTTGATTAGGGAAGTCCCTTCACAAATAATCGCAAGACGGTCCCACATTTCCTTGGCAGTCTTACATTTTAACACTTTCCCAAGATACTCATTAGGAAGGGTGTGTAAAATGTAATTCTTGGCCAAGCTGTCCAAGTTAATCTGCCTCATTTCTTCAGATGTTAATTCTGACCTGGGTTTGCAAACAAGAGTACCAACAGGTTTGTCTTTGTCCAAGGCAGCAGTGTTAGGGATCATTGTCACGATTGGTCCTTCGGTGACGACGAAAATCATCAAGTCGTGAGTGGAGCTGAATATCGCCTCCATTCGCAACTTCCAGTAGTCGTAATCTTATACCTGAAACTTAGGTAGTTTGTTAGCGCTGATTTCGAGAGAAATGATTCCAAGAAGATTAGTATTAAGCAGTTTTATGATCAAGAAACAGATATGTCAAGAACAGCGATCAAGAACACGTAAGAGCACGTACAATCAAGAACCAAGACTTCACCCAAGTCTTAAGTAGGTTATCAAGAAACAGCAGTTCGTAAACTACTGCTCTGATACCACTTGTAGGTCCCTAGTTGAGTTAATAATATTGAGTAAGCTACTGAAAACATCTAGAGGGGGGGTGAATAGACTTTTCAAAATTCTTTCAATATATCAGAATACGAATGCGGAATATCAGAATTAAACAATAAGCCAAATCAAATTTATACTCAACTAAATTCGCGAACACTGTATGAACACTCTACTAGTCTTGTTCAGATATGTAATTCAATCAATTAAGCAGTTAATCAATCAAACATAAATAAAACAGTAAAGTAAATCAAACACGAGATTTATAGTGGTTCGACAACTTGTCTACATCCACTCTCACAACACCAGTCGTGATATTCTTATTAACTCGTCCAATAGAGTAATGTGTTCTTGTAGCTTTAAGTCCCAAGAAATAAGACTTAGATCTTCACGATATCACTACCAAGTGCTTCTTCGATCTAACTAGCTATTTAACAAGCAACTAGCAACTTGAAACAAAAACAATAAAACTTCTCTGTCTTCAGTAGTAGCCTTCTTTGATCTTCACTTGTCTTCTGGCTTCTTTCTGAATCTTCAACTCTGAGAGTTCTTGACTTTGAATACGTCTTTAATTTGCTTCAGTAAATCGAGTTCCAGTAGTCTTGAATCGTTGAATACGCCATGGTATTTATAGACTTCCAATTTCAAGAACTTTCAGTTATGTAACTAACTTTTCTTGAAAACTTATTTCCAACTGCTCCTTCTTATCCTTCCACGCGGTTATGCAGTTAATTAGTTATTTCATAACTAACTCTTCAATCTTTATCTTCACACGCGTTTTAATAACTAACTTCTTCGTTCTTGTTGTTGACTTGTCTTGTTGTTGCGCACCTGTCTTGTTTCAACTTGACTTGTCTTACGTAGGTCTTCTTCTGTAGACTTCAATAGAACACTAAACTAGTCCTATCATCTAATCTAAACAAGACTATTACATTACACTAAGCTTTACAAAATAGCTTAGTCAACTTAAGATCTATACAACGATATCTACGAAAATCATGAGCTTCTATACAACTTTTAATAGCTCAGTATAAATCCTAAACAAATATAACAAAGTACTTATAAACTGTACTTGTCTTTCGAACACTTAAACTTTTCTTTTCTTTTGAAACTTTTACTTGTCTTGTGAACTCTATTGATCTGCTCAAGACGACTACCATAACTAGACTAGATCAGTCAACGCATAGAAAATACTCAAGTCTACTTTTGGCTTGTCAAAACTCATCTTATCTTTTCATCATTTAGGACTTGTCTTAGGATTCATATCCCAACAGAAATAAATCAAAGCCTCATTTAAAGATAAACCAGTCATTTCCACTGATAGAGTTCTACAATTGTTGCACATTGATCTCTTTGGTCCAATAACACCTATCAGTGTGAATGGTAGAAAATATACACTTGTAGTTGTTGATGACTTCTCCAGGTACACTTGAGTAATATTTCTTTTAAAGAATAAAGAAACACTGATAAAATTACATGAACTAATGAAAAGAATATGCAATGAGAAAAGTCTGAACATTATCAAAATTAGATCAGCCAAGGGTACTGAATTCATTAACTCATACATCAATGAGTTATGTATTCAAAATGGGATACATCATGAAACTTCTTCAATCAGAACACCTCAACAAAATGGTGTTGCTAAAAGAAGAAACATAACTCTCAAAGAAGCAGCAAGAACCATGATAGCTGAATCTAAGCTACCCAAGAAGTTTTGGGCTGAGGCAATAAACACTGCATGTCAAACTCAGAACAGGTCCCTCATCACAAAGGGACAAGGAAAGACACCATATGAGTTATGGAAAGGAAGATTGCCTATTGTATCTTATTTTCATATATTTGGCTGTAGGTGTTTCATACACAATAATGGAAAGGAACAATTAAAAGCTTTTGACAACAAGGCTGATGAAGGAATATTTCTTGGATATTCACAAATCAGTAAAGCATTCAGAGTTTATAATTGTAAATCCCTTATTGTGGAAGAAACACCACATATTGTGTTTGATGAATCTGCTAATGATTTCAGGAATGAAATGTTGAACACTGATGAAATAACTCAAAGAACAACAAGAATGAGTTTAAAGAATAAAGAAATAATATTCACTGAAGTTATCCATCCAGAAACTGTTGAAGATCATAAGCTGGACAACTCATCTGAACTCAATGTCTGAGAAGACAACAAAAATGAAGGAAATGACGAACTGAATGAATCAATCCCAGTTCATAATCAAGTAACAACTACCAATGAAGAAGTCGGTGCAATTGAGGTAGTAAATGGATTCAATATTCAAGGGGGGAGAAATATCAATCAAAATACCAATGTCTCTGACTTGGTGGATAACTCCCCTGAATATGATCCTGAACTTGATCCTTCTTTAAACTTTCCAGAATTCAATGAATCTAGTGACTCAACTTTGGTAGAGGATAACTCTACTGAAGGATCCAAATTTAGAAGGACATGGTTAAATGACCATCCTACTAGTTTGATAATTGGTAATCCAAGTGAATGAGTCAAAACTAGAAGGTTTCATGGTGAAAGTGTTATGTTTTGTTGTTTTTTATCAGAACAGGAATCTATGGACATTGATGAAGCTCTACACGACACAAACTGGACCATAGCCATGCAAGAGGAATTGAACTTGTTTACAAGAAATAATGCGTGGGAGCTGGTTGACAGACCAAAGCATCAAGATTTCATTGGCACCAAATGGGTCTTCAAGAACAAGAAGAATGAGAATGACATAGTCATCAGAAACAAAGCAAGATTGGTGGCCAAAGGTTATAGTTAATCTGAAGGAATAGACTATGATGAAACTTTTTCTCCAGTTGCAAGACTTGAGGCAATAAGGCTTTTTCTAGCCTATGCAGCTCACAAAAGATACAAAGTCTGTCAAATGGATGTCAAACGTGTATTTCTTAATGGAGTGATCGAAGAAGAAGTCTATGTGGAACAACCTTCAGGTTTTGAAGAGAGTGATCAAGTATACAAGTTGAAGAAAGCTCTTTATGGCTTAAAACAAGTACCAAGAGCATGGTATGACACTCTATCACAGTTTCTTCTAGATTATGGTTTTGTCAAAGGAACTGTTGACAGAACCTTGTTCAGAATCTCTTAAGGAAATGATCTCCTACTTGTGCTAATCTATGTGGATGATATCATATATGGCTCTCCAAATGAAAAATTGTGTGAGATATTTTTAAAACTCATTCAAAGAAAATTTGAGATGTCAATGATGGGATTGATGAATTTCTTCTTGGGACTTCAAGTCAAACAATCTAAAGAAGGAATATTCATCAATCAAGCCAAATACACAAGAGATATGATCAAGAAGTTTGGATGCAAAACAAGCAAGACAATTAGAATTCCCATGAATACTAACTAGAAGATGGATCCAGATGAAGGAGGAGTTTCAACCAATTCTACTGAGTATAGAGGAATCATTGGATCATTACTCTATCTCACATCAAGCAGGCTTGATATAACATTTGCAGTTGGGGTGTGTGCCAGATTTCAAGCAAATCCAAAGAAAAGCCACCTTGAAGCTGCAAAGAAGATTCTGAGATATCTCAAAGGCACTGAGAATATGGGCCTTTGGTATCCCTCAGATAACAATGTTGAACTCACAGGCTACTCAGATGCTGACTATGATGGATGCAGAATTGACAGAAAGTCCACTTCAGGAACTTGTCAATTCTTGGGGAACAAATTGATCTCTTGGTTCTCTAAGAAGCAGAACACAGTGGCAACCTCAACTACTGAAGTTGAATATACTACTGCAGGGAGCTGTTGTGCACAGATCTTATGGCTGAGGCAACAACTAAGAGATTATGGAGTCTTCACCAATGAGGTGCCTATATTTTGTGATAACAATAGTGCAATTGCAATATCACAAAATCCAGTACTTCACACAAGAGGCAATCATGTGGACATCAAACATCACTTTATAAGGGATCATGTAGAAAAGAAGGACATCAAACTGGTGAAGATTCACACAGATAAGCAAAAGGCTGACATTCTACCTAAGCCACTAGCTGAAGCAAACATCACTTTCTGGAACTATCAACAGAGTTGGGATTACTTGATCTAGGAAAGATGTCAAAATAAGGGGCAAATTGCTAAGGGGGAATGTGTTTTCATTAAACATAATTCTCAGAGAAGTTGTCCAAAGATGGTTAAGAAAATATCAGACATTTTGTCTGTTGGGAAATAAATTGATTTTGATTAAGATACCAAAACCCCTAATTGATGATGATCAGATTAGTTGAGATACATTCATTTATGCATCAGTCTAGTTGTCTCATGATAGTTGAGACAGTAAATTGCATAAGTCTAAATCTCATAAATGTTGTGAGATTTATAGTTCAGGATAGTTGTCCAAAGCTGAAAATGTTAGGCAGCTTAATATGCTTAAGTATCTTAGGTCAAGTCTGCTGATTATACAAGACAAGCATGCTGAAGAGGACAATATGGCTGAATGATCAAGTATAATAAGGCAAAGCTACATGCATTGATAAGAGCTGTATCAGATCAGTTGAAGCCTTAATGATCAAGAGCATTGAATGTTGCATTCACAGAAGACAAATTTATTGAAGCATTTATTGCCATCAAGCCTGAACAAGCATTGAAGACTTAGAAGCATTAAAGACTGAAGAATTGAATGAATGTTAGAACATTCTATTTTGCAGCAGGAATGTTCAGGACAGTTGTCACATCTGACCGTTGGTTGAGTGTAAAGTCTGCCACAACCAACCTTGGGAAATGTGCAAATTTGGAAGCTGACACAAGTCATCTCAGCCGCATTTTTCAGAAGTCAACACATTCATTCAAGCAACCATTGAAGAGTCTATTACACAGTGGATAATAGAAGGACAAACTTCATAGCTAGGGGTGGGTAAATATACCGAAATTTCAGTATACCGGGCTTACCGTACCGAAAAAATACCGAAATTATTGAAATTTACCGAAAATTTTGGTATAATAACGGTATGGAAAATGACCATACCGCGGTATTTCGGTATATACCGAAAATATCGATAATTTCGGTATGATCGGTATACCGATATTTTCGATATATACCGAAAATATCGATAATTTCGGTATGATCGGTATACCGATATTTTCGGTATATACCGAAATATCGAAATATTAATAAAATAATTAAAAAATTTATATTAATAAATTAAATTTAAAATAAATTTTTTTTTAACAATCCAACCCGCAATATACTGATAAGATTCACATTCAATTTCAAATTAAAAAAACCGTAGTCCTACAGCAGCGCTGCGCCGCTACTTCAGTCCTTCTCCTTCCTATTCTCTCTAGCAAATCGTCGCCGCACGCTACCTTGCCGGAATCAAGTGTCGTTGCACGCCACACTGCCCGACGCACGCACACCGCCCGATCGCCAGATTTGCTGCACGCCGCACGCCGCTGCCGGACTTGCGTCATCGCTGGACTCTCAAGTCTCAAGGTATGTAATATTCCTCTCATTTTTTACTATTTTCACACATAAATTGTTTCTGTAAGTATTTTTTATAATGTGGGGGTGTTTTGGTTTGATTGCTGAAACTGTTTGTTATTTGAGTTATGTTAATTAGATGTGGGGGTGTTTTGGTTTGATTGCTGAAACTGATTGTGCTTTTTATGCATAATGTGATTAATATTTTGTGCTTTTTGTTATTTAAATCTTATCTTATTATTGAAAATGTGAGAGCTGTATCAGGTTATTGAAAATGTGGGAGTTGAATTGTCATGGATGGAGATGGAGATGTGCCTATAACTGTTGAAGAGTTTAAGCTGTTGGTGAATTCACTGAATTGTCTTGTTTAGATTTTAATTAATTAATTAATTGCATTGTACGATGATTGTATTCTCTTTTAATTTGTGTTTGACACATTTAGATTTATGATTTTTATAATTAATTTAGGTATGAAACGGTATGTCAATATTTCGGTATGATTCGGCATATCGAAAATTCAGTATGATTCGATATGTACCGAAAATTCGGTATGATTCGGTATGTACCGAAAATTCGGTATGGTACGATATATCGAATTTTCGGTACGACATTCAGTATGAGAATTTTCATACCGAATTTTCGGTATACCGAAATTTTCGGTATGATAACGGTATCAATATTTTCGATATCGAAATTTTCGGTATGATAACGGTATGGTTCGGTATACCGTACCGAACCACCCCTATTCATAGCCGTTTCAATGGAGCTGCAAATAGACAATTTGAATTGCTATCTCTCCAACGGATAGTTGATCAAATTGCTCTATAAATTCAGAAGTGATCCAAGGATTCAAACATCCAACTATCTGCTATCAAACTACTATCAAGCAATCAAAGGAAACCAAAGTTGTTCTTTGTTATCCCAAGTTTCGTGATCACTTCAAAAGCTAAGCCTTACTTGTAATATCCAAAGCTTAGTCTTGAGATATCCTAAGCCTTTACACTGCTCTTATTGTAAAGGATATCTCTTTTAGTTGGAACCAAAACCTCAAACCCTTACCTCATTGAGTGAAGTAGAGTTTGTTGTAGACGTGAGGAGTTAAGGACTGTTAAGTGAAAATACAGTCTTAACTCAGAGAGATTGAGCACTAGGACTCAGATTTTCCTAGGGATCAAAGCACTAAGATAGTGTTGTTGATCAGTGCACCTTGGCACTATAAAACAAGCTAATTCCAGGTGTTAAGGAATTATCATGTTCAATCAGGGAAAGTGGATGTAGGAGCTTGAGACTCTGAACCACTATAAATTGTTGTGTCATTTACTTACTGCACTTTTCAATTACTCACATTACTTGATAAAATCATTCTTAAAAGAAGTAAGTTCAGCAAAGTAAAGAAAAACTGTTTTGGACAAAGTCCCTGATCAATCTTGTTTATCAGAAATTAACTTGGAGTATTCTTTCAAGAAAAAGGCCAACCACATTCCGCACTTAGCAACTCTTTTAGATATTTATCCAACCGATCACTTAATAGTTTTCAGTAGGACAAGTATCTATTGAAGTTCACTCAGGCTAGTTGTCAGACAACCTCCCTGATAAGATCAAACTGTTTTGAAAAAGAAAGAATTTGCATACACAAGTGCATTCCCCCCCCCCCCCCATACACTTGTGTCATACTCCACCAAGGACCAACATTATCCAAAATGGATAAAAACATCTGAAAATTTGTTCTACAAATTTCAGGTTTTTCTTAAAACTCAGGAGAGTTGTCCATTCGAATGTTACATTCAAATGATCATAACTCAGGAGAGTTGGGACAAATTATGTGGAAGCCAGATAAGCTGAACCACATTTCAGAGTAATTACCCATCAGATCACTACTTGTTCTAAGTAATGATTGAGAATCTTGATTATGGGAACCTTTCCATTTAAAGCATGCATGAAATTAAATACTATTTGTGGTTACCCAAAAATATTTATATTCTCGCATTTAATGTAAGACACAAATGTATTTATTTAGCCACATTTTCAACTTTAATCTTTTCTTAGACAAAGAGTTTAATCATGAAAAGGGATTTTAAACCTCTACACATTCAAAACATGTCCCATCACATTCCAAAAATCACCCCCAGCCGTTGGATCTTTCACCAACCAACTCCCCTGAACCCATCTTGACCATCCAAAACTTACAAAAAAATGGTTCTGCAAAAACCATCATTCTCTCCCACTAAGTCAAACTTTCCTTACACTACTAAGAATAACTTACACTTAGTATTATTTTTCAAAACACTTCACATTCTCAAATCAAGAAATCTTCAAACACTCTCTCTTCTCAAAACCTAGAATTCAAAAATGCCTCCTAAACTCAAGAAGGAAGATCTTGTAGATTTCAAAGATAATGGCTTAGATATTGACTTCAACTATCTAAGTAACAAATCATCTCTTTGGTTTGAATACATTGTAAGCTTTGAGAGCACAAATCCAGAGGGTACGCCTACTCTGAAATGGCTGGAAGGAGCTGGCTTGAGGAAATTCATGGAAGCAAAGCCAAACTCTTGTCAAGAGCCATTCATGGCATAATTCTTTGCTTTTCTAAAATGACATGGAAAGGAAAGAACATGAGTGAGAACCAAAGTCTCATTCTGTGAAGGAGATGAAGAAGAGAAGAAGCAACATGCAATGGTCTTTTCTGAAGAAGATCTGGAAACTGTGTTTGAGCTACCTTTAGAAGGAATGGGCCCTTCAACCTACAAGGACAAAGAAGAGGATGAAACTGCACAGGCATAGATGGAGAAGCCTCAACCACTAAAAGCAAGTCTTCACAAAAAGGTACTAAAACCTGAGTACCTCAATTTGTTTGTAATGGTGGTTAAGAGTCTTCTAACCAACACTGGAGGTCTAGAACAATTAAGTGCACCAAGAGTGAGGATTATGGCTGCAGTATTTGATTCTAGTGAAAAAGGTGTGAAATTTGACTGGAAAACTTTTATTCTTGAGGAGATGATGAAAGAAAAACTTAAATTCAAAGTCAGAAATTTAAATAAGGTTGTAGTTGAGAGTAGGCTGCATTATTACACAAGGGCGAGTCTGCTGATAGAAAAATCAAGCCCTTACCCTCAATTCATTACCTTTAAGAAACCCTTAGTGCCTCAGAAAATCGAGTTTAGAAAGTTATCTGCCAAAGCGGAAAAGAGAAAATTGGACAAGGAGGAGAAACAATCTCAGACAACTAGATCATCTCCTAGAAAGAAGCAGAAAATAGAGAAAGTTGGGAGAAAGTCATCAAGGAGGATGAGTGAGACTGTAGAAGAGGAGGAGGTGGAAAATACTTCTGATGAAGTAAACAAGATAGTGGATAGGGCAGAGGATACTTCTTCTGATGAGATTAGGGAAGTTATCCTTCTCAACCCAAATCCAATCTATTAGGATAAGTAAAAAATTGGAAAGAAGGTGAAAAGAAAAAGGTTGGTTAAAACCTCTGAGAAAATGCTGGATTTGAAGGAGGATGAAACTTTGAAGAAAGTTGTTGGGAATAAAATGATATTTTGATTAAGATACCAAAACCCCTTAAGACATACCAAGAAAGATAAGTCCAAATTGAATGAATATGTTTCAAGAATGTTAGAACATATAGATCAGGCTAGTTGAACAGCTGACATGTTATGCAACTTATAGATGTTTAGATGCATAAGTTGAGGGGGAACACAAGCTTAGAAGATTACAAGAATCAAGTTTCTCAAAGCTCAGAATCAGCAGATCTCAACCCTGCTGATAGTCAAGTGCTCAATTGTGTTGATAGCTACATCAGCAGAGTAAAGAGACAACCTCTCAGATGGTTAATACAGAAGAATACACCAGTTGGACCAAGTCTACTCACATGTAAACAATCAAGATCAGAAGAGATGTCCAGCAGAGTTGATCAGCACACTAAACTGGAAATGTTCACATCAAGTCTAAGGCAAGAGACAATTGTGCTGATAAGGTCAACTTCATTGACAGTGAAGATGAGGAGCCAACTCAACTGAAAAAGCTAGCCAACACTGTTGATAGGCCAAGTTCAGCTGAAAAGATAAACTTGAGCACAAATCAGTCCTGATGATAAGGAAAGTTGTCATTTATCATGGAATCAATGATCAGAAGGAATGTCTATTGTTTGACCACTGAATCTTCAAGTCAGACATTGTGAAGAGTGCATCAAAGTCAAGACAAGGAGCTATAAGCCACTTACTTCCCAAATTAAGGACATGTCACTTTTAAGATTTCGTCCTCAAGATGTTAAGTTCAAAGAGGACTAAAATAGACAATTTGAGGTTGTCTCTCCAACGGACATAACCTCACTTTGCTCTATAAATACTGGAGTATGGAAACCATTCAAGGCAATCAACTTGAGTGGAAACTACAAGCATTCAAAGCTTACAAGCCTTAAGCTCTAACAAGAATATATCATTCTTAGAGTTTCCATACACTTCAGTCCAACTAAGCTGAACCAATTGTAAATCATTCAAAGTTTAGAGAGATATCCAATCATTATACAGTACTTCATTGTAAAGGATATCTCAAACTAGTTGGAACCAACCTCAACCCTTTAACCTTTCAAGAAAAGTGAGAAGAGTTGTTGTAGAAGTGTGAGAACTAGAAC
The DNA here is from genome assembly GCA_963675135.1 of Galeopsis tetrahit. NCBI lineage: Eukaryota > Viridiplantae > Streptophyta > Magnoliopsida > Lamiales > Lamiaceae > Galeopsis > Galeopsis tetrahit. The sequence goes on from OY776123.1 coordinate 53,507,645, forward strand.
TGTAAAGTGAAGAACAGTTTAGTTCAGAGTTGAGAGTGATTACTAGGACTCAGAATTCCTAGGGATCAAGGCACTAAGGAGTAGTGTGGTTGATCAGTGCACCTTGGCACTATAAAACAAGCTAATTCCAAGTGAAGGAATTATCCTGTTAAATCAGGGAAAGTGGATGTAGGAGCTTGAGTCTCAGAACCACTATAAACTCTTATGTTACTTACTTTCAAGTCATTTCATACAAGTAAGACATTCATACACTGCACACAAACTGATCTTCAAAAGATATACATCACAAGTTGTGCAAAACAGATTTGGGACAAGTCCCCTAAAAATTGTTTAAGTGTTAAATATAAAGGGCCAACCATAATTAAAAGGAGTTTAAATATAAAGGGCCAACCATAATTCCGCACATATAACTTACTTAGATAGTTATTCAACTGAGTACTTCATAGTATTCAGTGGTTTGATTATTTTAACAAAGTTATACATACTCAGAGAAGTTGTCCAAGACAACTCTGCTGATAGCCTGATTTGCTTAAACTGAAAAAGATTTGCATACACAAGTGCATACCCCTCCATACACTTGTGTCATACTCCTTTCTGGACCAACAAAAGTTTTGAAGGAAAGTAGGGAAGCAAGTAGATCAAACTCAAATCTCCCTGTTGAACCCCAAACCAAAACCCCCATTGCCAAACTAGATATTGTATCCCCAAAACCAAAAACACCCAATGTTCAAACCTCACCAAACTCACCCCCATCTCAACGACTAAAAACTTAATCACCAAAAGGAACTTCTGATAGAGGGTTGATAGATGAGCTGGCTGATGTTGCCATGGATGAAGCCAAGCAAATTTCTTTCACCAATATGCTAGAACAAGTTATGGATGAAAACCCTGAACCAACCCCTAAGCCATCATGACAAATGCTCTCTACAGCACCTGAATCCAATTCTCCTGACCCCTCACAAGCTCATAACTCCCCAAATCACCAAATCTGAAACTCAGAAGAAGATGAAGAGAATGAGGAGGATTACACATATGAAGGTATGCTCAGAGTAGTTGTTATAGAAAATGTGGATAAAATATATCCAGGGCTTAGCAAATACCCAAGGTTGCAACAAACCTTCTATGATTTAAGAGCTCTTGTGGAGATCAAGGACAAGTCCTTGATAGAAATTGCACAAGCAATAGAAGACAAGGGAGTAAATTTCTGGCAAATAGAAGAAAGCAGATTGCTACACTTTGCAGGAGTAGAAAAATCAAGTGATCTACTCACAGAAGCCTTGTTTCTCACAATAGTATATGAGAAAATCATGGAGGAAGAAGCAAGAATAGCTCAAGGTCTAAAACATCCTGATAGTGTTGATTCATCAGATGAGAATGATGATGATGACAACATAAATCCCAATCCTCCTGAATCAAAATCCTACGAGGTACATTTCTTAACTCATGGTGTAGTAGAAAAGGTTCCTGATCATTCAGGAGTTTCAGGCTCAAGGAAAGGAGATGAAACAGTTAAAGATACATCTGCCAAGGATGGTTCTAACCAACTAGAGACACGACCAAAAGATGTAGAGACTTCCTTAGTAAGGGCTAGTTTGGTTGGGCTCTCAGTTGTATCAGAAGAGTTGGATACAGTTGTCACCCCAATCATTCAGGCTAGCTCAGTGGAGTTGGGAAGCCCACTCACTGTGACCACCCCTCAACTACACTTAATGGATCCTTTTGAGGATATTGAGATTGCATGTTCTGAAGGAGTTGAAAAGGATAACTTAGATGAAAATCAGAGGGAGGTGGAGACATGAGAGAAATTGAAATATTAGGTGAAGTGAGTGCACCAAACAAATAGGGAGATGAGGTAGAAATTGTGAAAGTTGCACAGTATGAAAGTCAGGCTATTCTTCAAGTCAAATTTGAACTTGAAGAATCCCTTGCTGAGAGGAGGCCTGACTCAGTAGAAAGAGTGAGCTTATCAGAATATGAAAGAAGAAAAGAAATAGTTGAAAATGAGAAGGAAACTGTTGATGTATCAAAGTTTCAATTAAAAATAAATGAGGGAGAAGAGGGCGACTTATCTAACAAATTTTTTATTGCAGATAATGAGGGACTCACTTTTGATCAAATATTTGAGTCTGCCCCTCTCACTAAAACCCCCCATTGAAGGAGCCTTTGATATTGAAACCTTATCTAATTCAATTTCATTATTGTCTAAGGTTTATATGAATCAGGATAAAGCTACTGGAGATGGAATGAAGATTGCTTCTGATGCTCTAACAACCATGGAAGAGAAATCAGAAAAGCTACAATAGCTCATCAGAGAAGTTGGTCTATCACATGCCAAATCAGCTCAAGACATGGAGCAGCAAGCTAGAACATTAGCCTCTTTTAAAATGAAGCTAACTGGATGTGAAGATCTGTCACTACCAGTGGTTGAAGAAAAGTTAAGTGGAGTAGAAAAGGGCTTACAAAGCATATCCAGTGAATTCAGCATGATCAAGAGATCTTGATAAATGGGTACCCATCAGTTTGAATGATGAATGGAAACTGGTGAAGAGAAGTTTTTTTTATGACTTCTATGTTATTGGAAGATGGTTAGTAGAAGATATGGAAAGTGTGTTTGGACAATTCATGTTTGAAAATCACACAAATCTATATCAGAGGCTTCTTGCATCTGCAGAGATGAAAAGAGTTCAATTCAAGGCTCCAGCTCCAATCCTATACCCACTTCCACACTTGAATGGGTTCATTGACCAGCAGAAGATTCTTCAAGAATTCACTCAAATCATGGCTATGGAGAAACTAAGACCAGGACCCAAGGGAAGCAACCACGTCCTCATTGAGCTAAAGAAAAGAGTATGGGCTAAGTATGGAATGGTCCCTCCACCAGATAGCTCTCTATGATTTAAAGGTGGCAAAGATCAAGATAAATGGACAAACTCATTGATGAGTTAAGGTGGTCAAAATCATGTCAAATGTACAAACTCACTGATGAGTTCAGGCTACAAGATCATACGATAAAAAAAAGGATGATCATTCACACTGATATTGAGAGGTGCATTAAGTATTGAAAGCAAAGTATCAAGAAACACAATCTCACTGAAGTCAAATAGCCTGAAGTATAAAGCTGAGAGGAATATGCTTATACAAGAGCACATTCAACTGTGTTGTCTCAATCCAACCGTTGGAATGCAAATGATGAGAAGCTAAATGGAAGGTCAACCTGACAAGATCAGAACAACTCTAATTAACAAAACATTAAGCAACACCACAAAATTCCATACAAAATACTATTCATCTGAAGAAAAGATGAACATCATGTTCATACCTATAGTGAAGAAAGAGTTGTATCCTTCCAACGGATTCATATTCAAACTTCCTATAAATACAAAAGAATCATGAATTGATCAAATACGGGAAACCAAAGCAATCAAGCTAACAAGACAGTATTAGTTCACAAAGCCTAATCATCTGAATTACTTGTTTCCCCCATGGTCATATAATCTTTTGTGATCAACGAATCTAAGTCATTTGCTTATCTAAGCTTAGAGAGATATTCTATCCTTAAGCATTGTTCATCATTGTAAAGTATATCTCAGTTGGAAAACAACCCACAACCCCAATCCCAGAAAGGATTGGTAAGTTAGGAGTGTTGTAGAAGAAGTTGAGTAACTAAGCTATAGTGTGGAACTAAAGACTAAAGCTCTAATGATGCAGCGGAGGAAGCGTATAAATAATGAATATACGAAGAACACAAAAGAACACACACTATCCGTTGATTCTACGAATACCCGTAAAAGTGGTAAAACTCAGATACGTTGATTCACACAGAATACCGTAAAAGAGATCCTGAGATAAACTCTTTTTTTTTATTAATCAAATCACCTCTCTTCAAACATACTAAAAACACAAATAAATAGTCTTGATCTCAAAACCCTAACAATGAGGTCCAACACTATCGTGGGCTAATATCAAATATAAATGACTGAATTATAAGGAAACATTCCAAAATAACAAATTTGTCTAATTTGTAAAGATACTCTCAAATTATTTCCTCAGTAAACTTCGTTGACACGTCATTCTCCATCATTCTCACCCGGTTAGTCCTCGAATCGCTACTAGCTTCACTCTCGCTGTAAATGTACGAAGACAAGCTGGAACATCTTTGTACTCTTTTGACCACAAAATAATAACAATTTGACATTCTGTCTCACATGCAGTGTGGTTTCCATCACCAGAAGTAAATAACACGAAATATTTTTTTTCAACCCTCATTGATGAGTCAAGGATATTGGGATGAACATCCTCAATTATAAAAATATTTTCATTTTCCTCGTAAAAAATTGGGGGGCCAATATCGTCAATGTCAACATCATCAACCATAATATTGGCAAACTCGTGGAAAATGGGTGGCACATCATAACCACAAATGTCATCATAACCATAATCTTCATCGAAAATTGGTGGTCCATCATAACCACAATTTTCATCAAAATATTCATAAAAAATTGGAACCATCATCAAGAATCGTACCTGATCTCTGATTACCAACTGATGCAGCGGAGGAAGCGTATACATAATGAATATACGAAGATCACAAAAGAACACACACTATCCGCTGATTCTACGAATACCCGAAAAAGTGACAAAACTCAGATACGTTGATTCACACAGAATACCGTAAAAGAGATCCTGAGATAAACTCTCGTTTTTTTTTTATTAATCAAATCACCTCTCTTCAAACATACTGAAAACACAAATAAATAGTCTTAATCTCAAAACCCTAACAATGAGGCCTAACACTATCGTGGGCTAATATCAAATATAAATGACTGAATTATAAGGAAACATGCCAAAATAACAAATTTGTCTAATTTGTAAAGATATTCTCAAATTATTTCCTCAGTAAACTTTGATGAAGAGGTGGATGATCTTTTCGTGAAAAGTGATATTTTTGAAGATTCAGTCTACGGGGACTATGAGGGTCCTCCAAAATTTGATGAAGAGGTCATTATTCACTATGATGACGACTCTTCATTTTTTAAAGATGGTGCAATGCTTGTGTCATTTTTAAAAGTGTCTTTTGTCATGGTTGATTCATTGGTGGATGTGTGTCCCACACCTCAATTTTCTTTGGTGTATGTGCCTTCTAAGGAGAAATACACAAACTATTTGGGGAGCGATACACCAATACATCAACTAAATATTGTTTATACTAAGGATTTTGTTGTAGATCGATCCCGACGCGCTCTTCAGACTTTCGATTCGAGGACGAATCTTTCCTACCCCGGGAGAGATGATGCGCAACGGAAGTCATCAAACAATATCCGCGAAACAAGCAAACGAACGTTGATAATAAATTATGTTGTTCAAATGCTAAGAGAAACAAATCTCATTAATTTTACTAATTTATTTCAAAAAACTATGTAACAATGCCCTACATAGTGGGATTTAAATAGTGTAATTAACCTTCAATCGTGCTAGAGTTTCCAAATGCTGCAAAACTAATAAAGGAAGAATTGATAATAAATTATGTTGTTCAAATGCTAAGAGAAACAAATCTCATTAATTTTAATAATTTCTTTCAAAAAACTATGTAACAATGCCCTACATAGTGGGATTTAAATAGTGTAATTAACCTTCAATCGTGCTAGAGTTTCAAAATGCTGCAAATGCTGCAACTTGGAACTAATTTATTACACAATTAAAGGAAATTGAATAATTTGTAGTATGGAAATAAATCTTCAAGAATTGGTATAAACTCCATTAATTGTGTTTCTCGGTCAAAGTCTCCAAATATGAAATGGCCAATGGATCTACATCATCTAAGAAGAAGAAATAGTTTGAGCACTATGTCTCTGTAAACCTAGGGATCAAGGCACTAAGAAGTAGTGTGGTTGATCAGTGCACCTTAGCACTATAAAACAAGCTAATTTCCAGTGAAGGGATTATCCAGTGTCTGTGTTATTTACTTTAAAGTCATTTCATTACTATACTTATGTTGCGTCCAAAATTAACGTCTAAGGATACCGAATATTCCCGTGTGGATAATGAGAATTACAGGCTTAAATCGTCACTCTTCGCAAGCGTTTCCACGAACGATCCTCCTTCAAGGTCCTGAGAGACCTGCAAAAAACACGCCGGAGAGGATTCCGGCACGGAATCTTCGACGCTCAAGTCATAATTGTTCTCAAGGGAGTCAAGGAAGAATTTCCCTGTAATTCAAGGGAAATTCTCACGAATCTCGTGATGTTTCTGGTGAATTCAGTGTATTTCTCGTATGGTTCTCTTAGATAATAAGAATAATATCAACTTAATGAAAAACATGTCTAATAAACTAAAACAAACCTGCTTATATACCTCTCCCCATTTCGTGGTTGAGAAGGAGACTGCTTCTCCCTCTTTTTCCTCAACCGTTCCACAAGAATCGGTCTTCTCTTGGGCTACTCCGACTTTCCAGCTTTGACTCTTTGACTCTTCCTCCGACCTTATCCATCAGAAATACTTCTTAAGTCTTTCCCTCATGGGCTGGAAATATCCGACCCAAGGTCCACCAAGCCCTAGATATGGGCCCAATGCCCAATTTCATCTACTTCTCGTTTTGGGCCTAAGGGTGTATTAATCCTTTTTTCCAAACCATTACTCCTACCAGGACTGATTTAATTCATCTTATATCCACGTGTCGCCATCTCCGAGGAAGACATATTTTGTCTGCATCAACTTATACTACATAGTTGTCTATATCATCAAAACTGTTTTTCAAGGAAAAACTCTATTGTTGGATAACTCCCCTGATACTGTCATTAAGCAAGAATCATTCATTCAAAACAAAAGGAGATATAACTCTAAGGGCCTATCCATTCCACAATTATAAACTTACTAAGATCACCTTTCAACTGTCTACTTCATAGTATTCAGAGGATTTGTTATCTAGTCCAAAATTTTAACTTTGATAAAAGTCAGAGAGGTTGATTGATCAACTCTCCTGAACCAGTCAAGAGGTTGATAAAAGTCTGTTTTAATAAAATAAAAAGTACACACAAGTCAATCCCCCCCCCCCTTCCATACACTTGTGTCACTCTCGTTTCAAGACCAACGTACATATACCTATACCAAGAGTTATCAGTCGAAGTGGCGGGTGCCTATTGCTGGACACCTGTCCACCAGGGTTCAATTCCCACGTAGACCAAATAAATGGTCATTTAAGATCATTTAAGACGGTGACATAGACCAAATAAATGGTCATTCAAGACGGTGTTTAATATTGACAACTATATAATCTGTTTTCGTTCGTGGTTTATCTCGACTAACTTTTTAGGTAGTTCAAAAATAGTTGATAAATTCTGAATTTTTTTTAGAGGTTATTTAATTGAAATTTTAAATTATGTAAAAAGTTAAATATGTATATTTTGCAAATAGTTTAACAAAAACTAATATGGATTGATGGTATATAATTGTAAAGTGAATTTGGTGAGGTTTGAAGTAAAATGTAGATAAAAAATGAGTGACAATTTTAAAAATAAAATAATTCTAGGAGGATATTAATTTTGTGGGCTATTTTCATATTAAGAGTGTGTAAGTAATCTTGGAATGTTTCAATAAAAAAATGTACAAGTAATTACGAAACGAATGATATATAAAAGAAAACCCCCCAAAAATTAGGGTGGGCTAGAGCCCTTCTTAGCCATAAGGAGGCTCCGCTCTTGTACAACATCATACCCCAAACTTATCTACTTTATACATAAATTAATCAATATTTATTATGATCCGTCTCTGAAGAAATGAATATACTGTAATGGATTTCAACGAATACAGTAATATATATTGGTGTGAGAATCATGCATCTCCTATGAAGCTCATATTTATAGTGCCAAATTATCAAATACTTGCATTAAAAGAAAAGTCGGTACCTATCTTTCTAGTACAATCTATATATATAAAAGGAGGAAAGTTTTCTCCTGGACTTGACATGTGGCTCTCCATCACTTGACATGTGGATCCTATTTTGCCACCAACTGCCACGTCCTTTAACACCTGTCATGTGAATAAACTTTTCTCTTCCACAAAGAGAATATCTAATTATCTTCCTTCTTAGTCTGTTCGTCTTCTCACTCTCACTCTTGCTTTCGTCGATTCATCTTTCACCATGGTCGTTTTGTGGTCGTTGCGGTAAGGTTGTTTCTTTGATATCTAATAGGTTTTACTTATTTTGTAATTGGAATAATTTAAAAAATGTTGCCTTCAATGTTTTTGATGATTTATCCGTATTCTTTGATCAATTGAATACCAATTTCTCTTCTGATCGCTTTATTTGTTTTCTTGAGGAAACTTCAAAAGAATTAGAACTGATTGACGGTGATTCGGACGAGGAGGAGGCATCAAACGACCTTGCTCTAGACGATGACGATATTGAGGTGTTATAGTGTGAATTTACCTTTTTTTTCCTTTCAGACAAAGTATTATTTGATTTATTATTTTGCTAGGTTTAGTATTTCTGGTAGATCCTCGTCTGGTTTTTATTGTGTGATCAAAGAGTTTAGAATCAATGAAATTGAAGTGAATTAAGTTTTTTTTTTTTTTTTTGATCGGTGAAGTTTAGATGATTTTTCTAAGAAATGGAAGCCAAGATTACCATTCCAACTGACGGTTATTATTGCAGCCTTGATTATCAATGTTGTGGCTGCAATTTCTGCTGGTAATGTGCCACTCAATGTTGTGCAGGTGTGTAATATTATATCTCTTTCCTATGCTTCATTTCTCTTTCCTCTATCAGCTGTAAAATTCAGGCCCAAATTATTCCATTTTTGTTTTCCAGCTTCTTTGGGTAAACCCTATCATGGACACATTAGGAGCTCTTGCGTGTCAACCGAGCCTCCTACAAATCATCTCATGTATAGGCCTCCAGTTGGTAGAAGGTGAGACTTCTGCACAGGTGATTCACATCGGCTTTAAGAAACTGTATAGAAAGGTTATGCCATGTGTTTATTGTGATTGGTTGACATATGTAATCGCTAGCTAACAAAGAGATACCTTGAAAATTGATCAGTTGGTCCCTTTAAATACTATTAATCAAGTTATCTTGTTTAATGCATATGTGGAGTGTTCTCAATTTTAGCATAGTCGGGTTGGTTCAAGCTTAACTACACTTCTTTCTAAAGTCAAGGTTCCTCATACCTCCCTTACAATTTCATCGACGATTTTAAATGTTTTCATTATGTGCTCGCTCATTTTAATCTATACATTCATTTGCTTAGCTTAATTTTTCTTTTGATTCTGGAATTTGTTCAGCTCCAGTAGGTGTGATGGCAAGTCCTTTTTATTTCTAATTGTATGACACAAGTTTTGGTTGTTGTTAATGGATGTGTTGGTGGATTTAGGTTGCAATTGCGCATACAGTTGGGCATGTGCGGCTACTGTGAGTATGTCAAAGGTGGCAGTTTCATTCACTCACATAATAAAGAGTGATGAACCTGTTTTTAGTGGTTTAGTGTCGAGATTCATCCTTGGCGAGTTGTTTCCGCCTTCAGTTTATTTATCTCTTCTTCTGATTATAGGGGGATGTGGTTTAGCTGCTCTGACTGAGCTCAACTTCAACATGATTGGTAATTCACACTGCTTAATTTGCAAGCATATAGATTGTTATTTGATGTTATAAGTGTATAATCTGAGGGAAATCTTTGTTGTTAGCTTCATTATTGTCTTTTAAGTACGGTGTTAGTCCACGATTTAACTTGCCACTTTTAATTGCAGATAATTGTCGAGTTGCCACATTGTTATGAAATTTATGGTTGGATTAGATGAGTCTTACTCTATTACTAGGAGTCAGATATTAATGTAATCCCAATCTCCACCCTTGGCTAAAATTTACTCATTACTGATTCGAGAAGAGTCATAAAGAACATTGAATGTTCTATCCTTAGCTTTCCTTTCAGCCTGATTCCATTGTTATGTTAACCAAGAATTGTAATTCTAGGTTCTATAAAGATACGAAAGATCCTCTAAAATGCTCACTTTGTGTTGTTCCTGGACACACCATAGATAGGTGTTTTCAAATCATAAGATGTCCACCAGGTTGAAAAGGTTCTACAGGTCCTAGGATGAAAACTGACACTTCAGCCAATATCATAGTAAAACCACCTTCTAAGGATGATAATGTTTCTAAAAATGAGAAAATAGTTGCTACTAACCCTCTTTTTACCCAAAAAATGTAGGAACAATTCTTAAGTTTTGCAAATCTGCCAAAAGACAGAGACAATATCCATTCACCAGTTGGTTCTTTCACATGGTCTGAAACTTCAGGTACACATTTATGCTTCAATTTATAGAAGTTCTTGGATACTTGATATTGGAGCTACAGATCACATGTGTTGTGATTTTAGTATTTTTACTTTTGTGCATATTCCACCTATTGTGAAAATTAATTTTCCTAATAATTCTCTACCTACTGCTTCCTATATAGGAGATATAACTCTAAATGAAAAACTTATGTTCAATTGATTTTGGGGATTTTCAGGCATGCCGTTTGATGTGCCAAAATTTACACAAGGGTATTGGATATCCTTCGAGTTGGATATCTGATTTCCCAAACACGTAGGAGCAATCCAATTATGCTCCTGCCTTCGATAGAATCCTCGAGAACCTGCAAAGAACACGCCAGAGAGGGGTCCGGCGCGGACACTCCGATGCCTATGTCAGTATAGGGCTTTTAATATATCACAAAGACCTCGAGATCCTTGATTTATCAAATCAGTCTCTCAAATAATATCAGAAGCCTGTTTTGTACGAAATGTATTGAGTTTTTTCAAAGTAAGAAAAGTATAACCTGAAAACATCCTTGGATTTACCTATTTATAGAGACTCCCTCTTAAGGGGAAGTCAAGGCTTCCTTCTGTTTCGGAGCCACCTCTTGGACCCAGCCTTGCTGGGTTGACAAGGTCTTCAACTCCTCTACTTCCGGAAAGACCGGGGCCACTCCCCCTAGTGGACTCCTTCCACTAAAATGAAGGAGGGAAGAATCTTTCTTTGGTCAGTCTCAGTCCGATTTATGTGGAGATCTCCTATATTCTCGGTTCACCAATTCATATCAAGATCGAGTCTTCCAGATAAGTCTCTCCGAGAGGAGCTCCCTCCGGAGGGACTTCCAGAAGGGATTCCTTATCCAGAGCCCCTTCCATAATCCCATATCTTCTCTTGTATCTCATCCTTTATACACGTGTCGATTTCTTATTAGATGACATTTTTAGGCCGCATCATCTACTCCCCCCTACTCTCGTAAAAGGAGTATATCTTTTGTGAGAGTAGAAAATTCAAGTGAGTCTAGCACAGAGGCGTTTCTGGAGAGACGTGTATTATTCTTGCTTTGGAGAGGAATTTCAAAAATGCTCTCCTCCGGAAATTTTTCCCGCCCCCAGATCTGAAGACGTTTCGATTTCTGCGCCTGGGTCCCACACAATCGCAAATTTCTCTCTCTTGCTAGTTTCTCGAGGAGAAGCCTCGATCCTAACCCTCTTATTGGTCTTGTAGGTTGCACCATTATCGTCTCTTGGTTACATAACCTTCAAAGAATTTTCTCAAGAAATTCAGGGAACCTCTCACCCTTTCAAGGGATCACCTCTAGTTTCAGGTGGCTCGAAGAGGTTTTCCTTGACTTCCAGACTTCTATTTATCCTTTCTTTCGTTTTTTAGACAGGGTTTTGGCAAATGACTTTGGCTTGCAAAATTTTTGTTTTCTAAGTAACCATCTTGGGTCTTGGTTATGGGGAGATGCTCCCCAGCTGTCTTTGGCCTCTGGGCCTCCAAGTGTCTCTCACTTTCGTTTAAAAGATTTTGATTCATAAAATCTTTCTTTTCATTGAGTAACCCTTTTGGGTCTTAAGTATGGTGAGGGACTCTCTGTAGCTCCTCGGCCTCTAGGCCTCTGAGTGTCTCTCACTCTCATTCTTAAAAGATTTTGATTCATAAAATCTTTATTTTCATTGAATAACCCTTTTGGGTCTCAAGTATGGTGAGGGGCTCTCTGTAGCTCCTCGGCCTCTAGGCCTCTGAGTGTCTCTCACTCTCATTCTTAAAAGATTTTGATTCATAAAATCCTTCTTTTCATTGAGTATCCCTTTTGGGTCTTAAGTATGGTGAGGGGCTCTCTGTAGCTCCTCGGCCTCTAGGCCTCTGAGTGTCTCTCACTCTCATTCTTAAAAGATTTTGATTCATAAAATTCTTCTTTTCATTGAGTAACCCTTTTGGGTCTCAAGTATGGTGAGGGGCTCTCTGTAGCTCCTCGGCCTCTAGGCCTCTGAGTGTCTCTCACTCTCATTCTTAAAAGATTTTGATATTCATAAAATCCTTCTTTTCATTGAGTAACCCTTTTGGGTCTCAAGTATGGTGAGGGGCTCTCTGTAGCTCCTCGACCTCTAGGCCTCTGAGTGTCTCTCACTCTCATTCTTAAAAGATTTTGATTCATAAAATCCTTCTTTTCATTGAGTAACCCTTTTGGGTTTCAAGTATGGTGAGGGGCTCTCTGTAGCTCCTCGGCCTCTAGGCCCCTGAGTGTCTCTCACTCTCATTCTTAAAAGATTTTGATATTCATAAAATCCTTCTTTTCATTGAGTAACCCTTTTGGGTCTCAAGTATGGTGAGGGGCTCTCTATAGCTCCTCGGCCTCTAGGCCTCTGAGTGTCTCTCACTCTCATTTCAAGGTGTTGATCATATCAAGACCTTTCAAGTTCAAGTAATCTGCTTGGATTTAGAGTAGGGTGAGGAGCTCTCTAGCTCTCCTCGGCTTCGTGGCATCTGAGTGTTTCTCACTCTTGAATTATCATATATCATATATGCTCAGTGATCTACAGATCATTCATTATTTCATCACTCCTAATTTTCAAACATAGCCATCCGGCTACTCAGGGTGGTTAGCCCTCACGCGTTTCAGAATGCTCAAAGTATGCTTATGAATCATATCTTAAATTGTTAGGAAATATGTGCTCATACAAATTTCCAAAAATCTCAAAATGTTTTCATCACATCTCGTAAGATCTTCAAATATTCATCAAAGATAAACATACATTTTAACATAATTTAGAAAAAAAATTAACTCATCACTAATCAAAAACACGTTCTTAACCATGCCTAAATTCTCAATCATTCTCTCGATTCAATCACGAAATTCTCCTAAGTAATCACCTTAGCATTTCTCAAATCAATCATTTCTGAAGCCTTAGCAAATGCTCATATGCTTCGAGGTTTTATGCTCTAAAAAAACTACGCCTAGGTAACTCATATCATATCACAAAGTAAAATCTAAAGTAAAAAAGTAAAATATACACTTTTCACTTACGTGGCTTCATATCAGCATCTCGGAGGTAGTAGGCCTAGACCCTTCATCACCCCCTTTAAGCATCGAAGTGTAAGACATTTGCAAGGTCCGTCATCATGCTCGTCTCCGAATATCGCATCTCAACACCCTAAATGATCTTACTCACCTAATAGATCGACTCTTGGGTATATCCTTCTTTACAGTAGCCTTGTAGCCCTCATGACTACCTGCACATCCTTCATGGGTTTCTTTTATCATGTAATCTCCTTCGGGAGACATCTTAGATAGGGATGAGTCAACGATCGCTTGTATAATTGGCCACCCAAGATGCAGTATCTTAACCGCAAAGCTCGAGCTTCTCAAGAAGCTGCAGGGGCTGGTCCTTTATTCAGCTCTTCCAGAATTTATTTCCTTTAGTCATCCCCTCCAGGCTCTACGGAGCTAGCCAGCTTTGACAGACTGTCAGTCTTCATATTCTTCGACCCAATCTTTTACACTCGATCTCCTGGTTTACCCAGAAGCCTCACAGGATCTGGACGAACTTAATCTGAAATCTAAAATCATATCTAGAATATCTAGGCATGTCAATCACACATAATTCAAAGATATTTAGCCTCATATTTTAAAAGCATGGACCACCATACATCCTCAATCATGAATTATAAAGCATATAATAACCACATAAACTCAACATGCGGGTTTTCTACTCATACTTACTGAGATCATCAAGTCATTCTCATATTCAGAGCATCTACGCAAAATAATCATAAAAATTCACGGGGGTTGTACTTAATCCAATAAGAAATAAGCATGGTTCTCATATATTAGTCACATCAAATCAACCAAAATCATAACCCATTCATGTCATATTCATTATGACCTCAAGTCATTGTAAAAAGATCTAACCTCTCTAACTTTATCAAATACATGTACTAACCGGTGGTCCCAAATGTACTCGTCATTTGGGGATCAGCCCAATCACAAGTTAGGTGTTATGGTCCAGCGACTCGGCTGGTTTTCCATGGCTCCATTCTTTCTTCGGTAATCTTGCTCTCTCGAGCTCCTCTAGTACTTCTAGGTTCTCCAGTCCCTCCTCATGAGCTCATTATTCGTCATAGACCAGGTAAACTGACTCATACCAGCAGCATTATTAGATCTAAATTTCGTCATAAACCTCAATTATATAATTTAAATATGAAATAATTAAAGAATGCAAATCAAGTCTCTTTTGATCTCAAACCTGAAACCTGTACCCTCTCCGGGACCTCCAGTCTTGACAAGATGATTAGTCTCTCTAATCTCAAATCTCAAAAGAGGATCATTTTCTTTGATCCTCGAACCTCTTACGTCCTCGCGAGCTCTGAAATTCTTCCCGGATCTCAACTCAGGAATATCAACTGAGGGGGTCGGCTTTTATAATTAAAAATAATTATAAAATTACTCCTGAAGGTAGTGAATTGCATCATGTTCTATAACCTCTTACGTCCTCCTTCTTGGTCTTCCTGTCCTCAAGTTCTCTCCTTTTCTGCCCTCGAGGGCCTCGGTCGACTACGTAAACAAATTCTCTCAGATGTCCAACTTGAATCATTCTCTCAATTTCATCCTCCAAATGGTAATATTGATTGTTATCGTGCCCATATTCATTGTGGAGTCTCCAAAATCGGTCCGACTTGGGCTTTTGAGGACCTCGGTTCCTCGAATAAGGGAATTTCAAATCTGGATGATCTCCAGCAACCTCTAAGACTTCTGTAGGTTCCAATCTCAGTTGGGTATATTTCTAAAACCTCCCTCGAGGCCCAGATCGGGATCCTCCCGCAGCATTGCGGTTTCCTGTTCCTCCGGAGTTTCGGGGAGCTTCTGGGCTGGACCTCCTTGCTGTAGATTCTCTCTTCCTCTCTCCACTAGCTGGTTTCACCTCCAGCCTCTTGGCTTGCCTCACCTCTTCGAGGGTGAGATAATTTTCGGCTCTGAAGATTCTCAAGTTCTCTACCCGCTTCAGGTAATCAATCATCCTCTCTAGTTTTCGGATTTATCGTTTTGTCTGTTTAGGGCTATTGGCCTTGATCTCAGGGACCTAAATAGGCTCAATCTTCACTTTCCATTTCCGAGCTTATCCCGAAATCCTCCAGGGCTTGGATAGAATCAACCTATAATCTGAAATCTTCTGAACCTACCCAGAGATCCTCCAGAACCTGGATAGACTTAATCTATAATCTGAAATCTTCTGAACCAACCCAGAGATCCTCCAGAACCTGGATAGACTTAATCTATAATCTGAAATCTTCTGAACCTACCCAGAGATCCTCCAGAACCTGGATAGACTTAATTTATAATCTGAAATCTTCTGAACCTACCCAGAGATCCTCCAGAACCTGGATAGACTTAATCTATAATCTGAAATCTTCTGAACCTACCCAGAGATCCTCCAGAACCTGGATAGGCTCGGTCTGTAATATGAAATTATATCTAAAATATGGAAACATGTTAATCGTGTGCAATAAAAATAATAATTATGTTAATCTTTGCTTCCAAAATCATAATCATCATCAACGTCTAATCATTAATTCTACCACATAAAGCAATCACAAGACTCAACATGTGAATTGCTTACCCATGTTTCTACGATTTCAAGTAATTCTCAATTCTAAGATCGTTCCTAGAGTATCAATCATGTAAGCTTAGGAGAATCATGTTTAATTCAATGGACAAAATAAGTTTGTGTCATATATGTCAATATCATTAAAATATGTTCATAGCAATATCAAATTACTATAAAAGATCTAATACTTTAGGCTCTGTCAAACACCTGTACTAACCTGTAGTACCGATGCACTAATCATATCTCTGCCTCGTACTCCCACGTTTAGATTTTGGACCTCGAGACCCTAAATACTCTTCCTCATACCTCCAAGTTTTGATTCTGGACCTCGGGGCCCTGAATACTCTGCCTCGTACCTCCAGACACGATCCTGGGATCCTGGACCTCGGGGCCCTGAATACTCCACCTCGTACCTCCAGATCCGATCCTGGGATCCTGGACCTCGGGGAGCTCCATCTCTCGGGACGCCAAGTCTACGTTCCTTCTTGTGTTCCGAAGGGGAACACTTCTTTCTGCTCGGGAGGGCACTTTCTCGTCCCCCTCTGCCCGCACTCCTGCATCTTTAGAAAACACTTGGAAGGCCCCTGGTGCCTCTTCCTGGATTCTCGGAGGAGGCATCTCCGCATTCACTGGTATAATTCTCGGGACTCGACCTCCCTGAGCCGTTAAAGCTCTCTCCACAGCCTAATTGATAAGGGCATTCAACTGATCTGGAGAGATCAGGAATGGTTCTGAATGTGGAGTTTCTCCACGTTGGGGACCTGAGGTCCGGATCGCTGGGGCCTCCTCGTTCTCCGCTATTTCACCTTCGACTGGTAGGGGGCGATTTTCATTGCCCAGGCCCGAGGTTGGTGTGTCGGTTTGTATCACTGGCGGTTTTGATCCCGAAGGGACATGAACTGGATCCTTCCCTCTATCTCCCTTCGATGTGGAATCAGTTGGCAAAGGGGGATTTTCCCCCGGAAGAGTTTTCTTCCCTGAAATGGGTGTGATTGTGTTATTTCCTCCGCCCATCACTCGAATCAGATAGAAATTCGTGAGAAAATCTTTCAAATCGTTCCCACAGACGGCGCCAGTTGATGTGCCAAAATTTGCACAAGGGGATTGGATATCCTTCGAGTTGGATATCTGATTTCCCAAACACGTAGGAGCAATCCAATTATGCTGCTGCCTTCAATAGAATCCTCGAGAACCTGCAAAGAACACGCCGGAGGGGGGTCCGGCGCGGACACTCCGATGCCTAAGTCAGTATAGGGCTTTTAATATATCACAAGGACCTCGAGATCCTTGATTTATCAAATCAGGCTCTCAAATAATATCAGAAGTCTGTTTTGTACGAAATGTATTGAGTTTTTTCAAAGTAAGAAAAGTCTAACCTGAAAACATCCTTGGATTTACCTATTTATAGAGACTCCCTCTTAAGGGGAAGTCAAGGCTTCCTTCTGTTTCGGAGCCACCTCTTGGACCCAGCCTTGTTGGGTTGACAAGGTCTTCAACTCCTCTACTTCCGGAAAGACCGGGGCCACTCCCCCTAGTGGACTCCTTCCACTAAAATGAAGGAGGGAAGAATCTTTCTTTGGTCAGTCTCAGTCCGATTTATGTGGAGATCTCCTATATTCTCGGTTCACCAATTCATATCAAGATCGAGTCTTCCAGATAAGTCTCTCCGAGAGGAGCTCCCTCCGGAGGGACTTCCAGAAGGGATTCCTTATCCAGAGCCCCTTCCATAATCCCATATCTTCTCTTTTATCTCATCCTTTATACACGTGTCGATTTCTTATTAGATGACATTTTTAGGCCGCATCACCGTTCTTCGGATAGAGGTTGCCAAATTGCTGCCCAAAATCGCCTACTCTCAGAGTATAAAGCTTATGCTTGGATGATGTGGTGCATTGAAAATGCAATTAAGATGAATTACAATTGTAATTCTCTTTTTAAACGTCCTTGTTGGTCCTGAAAGGAGTATATAACAAGTGTATGGGGGGAATACACTTGTATGCAAATTCTTTTCAAACTTGATCAAACCAGAGTTCAGCAAGGTTGTCTTGGACAACTCTGCTGATGAGTATAACTTCTTGAAGATAACCAAGCTACTAAGTACTATAGAGTACTTAGTTGAATGACTATCTAAGTTAGTTATAAGAGCGGAATTAGTGGTTGGCCCTTTAGTTTAAACTCCTTTTAAGTTCTGAAATCACTTAGTCAATCAATCCAGTTTTCAAGGAACTTGTCCAAATATGTTTTGCACAGTCTTTGAGTGTAAGTCCTTTGAAAGATCAGTTTTGTGTGCAGTGTTGAATGTATGTAAGTACTTGAATGTATATCAACACAGGAGTTTATAGTGGTTCAGAGACTCAAGCTCCTACATCCACTTTCCCTGATTTAACAGGATAATTCCTTCACTCTTGGAATTAACTTGTTTTATAGTGCCAAGGTGCACTTGATCAATGACACCACTCCTTGGTGAATTGATCCCTAGGATGTCTAGAGTCCTAGTACCCTCTTCTCAACTCAGAACTGAACTGTTCTTCTCTCAACAGTCAGCTCCTACCACTTCTACTACTACTACAACCTTCTCACTTTCTCACTTGAAAGATGTAAGGGTTGAAGTAAGGTTCCAACTAATGAGATATCCTTTACAATGAAGATCAGTGTATAAGGATTAGGATATCTCTCTAAGCTTTGTATGGGTATACAATAAGGTTCAGCTTAGAAGAAGTGTTTGAAGACTAATATAGTCTTTTGAAAGCTTGAAAGCACTCTTGATATTCTTCTCATGGTTGAGGTCAGTTGGATATTGTTGAGGTGCTTCAAATGGTCTTCACACTTCTGTATTTATAGACAAATGAAGGATTTTCCCATTGGAGAGGCAGCCCCAAATGTCCATGACTAAAATTATATTACTACATGATCAAAATATTATCACTATAAGACAAAAAATGTAATACTACATAACCAAAAATAATCTGGACACTTAATTTTTTTGGTCGAATTTGTCAGAATATTTTTGAACTTTTTATAGTAACATATTTTATGTTATTACAAAGCCAAAATATGTTATTACAACGTAAAAAAATAAATTGGTACAAGTTCAAAAAAAAGTATGTGTTGGTCCTGAAAGGAGTATATAACAAGTGTATGGGGGGGGGGGAATACACTTGTATGCAATTATTTTCAACTTTTGATCAAACCAGAGCTCAGCAAGGTTGTCTTGGACAACTCTGCTGAAGATGATTAACTCTTCTAAGATAATCAAACTACTAAGTACTATTGAGTACTTAGTTGAATAACTATCTAGGGGAGTTATATGTGCGGAATAGTGGTTGGCCCTTTTAGTTTAGACTCCTTTAGTCCTGAAAATCACTTAATCAATCAAACAGTCCAGTTTCAGGGAACTTGTCCAAATAGGTTTTGCACAGTCTTTGAGTATGTATCTTTTGGAAGATCAGTTTTGTGTGCAGTGTTGAATGTATGAAAGTACTTGAAAAGCAAATCAACACAAGAGTTTATAGTGGTTCAGAGACTCAAGCTCTTACATCCACTTTCCCTGATTGAACAGGATAATTCCTTCACTCTTGGAATTAACTTGTTTTATAGTGCCAAGGTGCACTTGATCAAGAACACCACTCTTGGTGAATTGATCCCTAGGATGTCTAGAGTCCTAGTACCCTCTTCTCAACTCAGAACTGAATTGTTCTTCTCTCAACAGCCAGCTCCTACCACTTCTACAACTACTACAACAACCTTTTCACTTTCACTCTTGAAAGGGGTAAGGATTGATGTAAGGTTCCAACTAATGAGATATTCTTTACAATGAAGATTAGTGTATAAGGATAGGATATCTCTCTAAGCTTTGTATGGATATACAATGAGGTTCAGCTTAGATGAAGACTAAGATAGTCTTTTGAAAGCTTGAATGTTCTATGAGCTTTGAGCTTCAGAATAGTTGATGTAGTTGGATTCTGTTGAGGTGCTTTCAAATGGTCTTCACACTTCTGTATTTATAGACAAATGAAGGATTTTCCCGTTGGAGAGGCAGCCCCAAATGTCCATAAATGTCTTCTTTGAGTTCTTCAACTTAGAAGACAGATTCTTGATAGTGACATGTCCTCATTTGGGAAATAAACGGCTGTATAGATTTTGTCTTCATTCTGCAGCACTCTTCCCAATGTATGACTTGAAGATCCACTTGTTTAGACATGGACATGTCTTCTGATGATTAGTCCTTTGATAAGGACAACATTCCTTACCATTGGACAACTCTGCTTATCATTATCAGCAGACTTGCTTATCAGCATAGTTGGCTTGCTCTTTTCAGATGACTTGGCTCTTTCCCTTTGCATGATTCTTTGAAGATCTTAGGGTATAGTTGTCTTGACCTCTTCAGCATAGTTGTTCTTGAACTTCAGAAGACTTTTTCTGGTTTTAACTGTGCTGAGACAACTTTACTGGACAACTCTTCTGAACTTCACACTTCATTGTAATAAACATGATCTCCAAGATCTGTTTCACTTAACTTGATCTTTAGATAGGTTGTTTCTAGATTTACTCTTGATCAGCATACTTGTCTTTCAGTAGACTTGGCAATCATTCCAGAATTTGAGCCTTGAGGGGACTTGATCTTGATAGACTTCAAAGCATATGTTCCCCCTCAAATTGTGCATCTAATAAATTAAGAGATGCCTAACATATCAGCTTCTCATCTAGCCTTAAGCTATATGTTCTAACATTCTTAGAACATTATCAATCTTTGACTTAAGCATGTCTCAGGGGGTTTTGGTATTAAATCAAAACACTTCTCATTTTATTCCCAACAGTCCTGAGTTAATATTTTTTAAATTAAGACTACAAACAAGTCAATTTTGATATTTGGTAAATGTTTGTTTGAATTAATATGAGAACACACAACAGAAATGACAATTATACTGAAAGAGAAGCATTTGGATGAAGAAGAGGAAGTTTTATAAAATTGGAGTTCCAGCAAATAGGTATTATATGTATATGTATATGCATATGCATAATTTGTTTTATAATCATTATGTTGTGCCGCGACATTCTATTATGGATTCAATTAGAAGCATGGGAAAAGTTTACTTCCTTTTTTCAAATAAAGGATGTGACAATAGTTTGAAAAGGTGTTGACCTGAGTTTTCTTCTATTGGATTTTAAATTATATGGCAGATATAATTTTCTTTGTCTCAAGGGGTTGGCGCAAGCCCTTTGATATTTTATGGGCTAGATTCGATATCTGCTTATAATGTGGCAAGTATAAGCAAGGAATCTATGCTCGGAATGCATGTAAAAACCGAGGTTAGTAGTACAGAAATTTAGTTGGTATCATAAATTTTTATGCTCACTATATTTTATTGTTTTGTTAGCAATTTTCGTTAACTATAGACGTTTGGGGTTCGTCAAGTTGTTGTGTGTGCTGTTTTAAGAGGTGTTGCATTTGATGAAGCTCGAATCTTCAAGATCGGCTTCATCAGAATATCTATCGGTAATTAAATTGTATCTCTGATTTAAGCACTGACCTTTACATCTTTATTCTTTAATGACTTTTATTCTAGAAATTGTTTTTTTCCTTATATAAATGAAATTAGATTAAGAATTTTGGCATGATGTTTTTTCTCCTGATTGATAGTCTGACTATTGAGTGAGTTGATTATTAGTGATTTTTTTGTGATCTTTGTACTTGCTTATGTCAGTGGATAATCTCACTAAAACAATTTTCCAAGACCAGTGAAATCCTTATGTACGACAAATATTTTATGTGGTTTATTCTGTTTTCTTCTTAACGTTAGTAGTCTCTGAACGATGTGGCTTATTCATTTTTAGATTTGTCATTTTTGTTTTGGCAGTCCAAAATTGCTACCATGGCTTCCTTTATCATTCATAAAACTTAGGAGAGGTCATCTTTCATCAAAGTCGCAGTAACTATGGTATAATTATTTTGGGTTAGCCAGAATGAACTTTGACGATCAGTGATAGTGGCATTTTTCTGTCAAGATGTTTTTTTTTTCTTTTTCGAGTTGATTTATGTATAATTATATCTGCTGAGAGTATTAGAGCTTTGAAGTAGTTCCTCATTAAGCATAAGAAGCACTATGTAGATGTACACCGTATAACTGAACAAGAGTCCTCATTAAGCATAAGAAGGACTATGTAGATGTACACCGTACTACTGAACAAGAGAGATGACATTGAGCATGAGGTTAGACATCTTCTTCAAAAATGACATAACCATAAACCAGAAACTACGCTAAATTCTAACCTGGGGTTTAAGAGAAACTTGGTAAAAAAAGAAAAAAGAAATAAAGCTCCTTGCTCTGTAAGTCTGTAACTTTGGTGTAGGTGTGTTTATGTGTGAAACTTATCTTTGACACTGCTATTTAAAAATTATGTTTAGTTTTCAACTTTATACCTTTTTTCCATAGCTAGATTATTTATCTACTCTGGATTTAGATAAGATAGCAACGAATTGTAACAACACGTAAATATCACAAATAGTGATACCAACTGGGTTGACAGTACCCACACAAGATGAACTCTCCTAACGAGATTGACTTAAGTTTACCATTACATGAATGTAGAGACTTTTCTTCAAGCAGTATAATTCAATCAATTACTGCGACTCAAAGGTGTTGAAGTCGCACAAGTCAAATGATTTGTTGTGTTATTGTTGCTGCTTTTTTGTGTGTTGAAAACAAGTTTCGGATATCACCATTGGTAATCCAAATCTCATTCATGGTAGTATTACATAAATTCTGAAAAATTATTTGGTGTTTCTTTATAAAAAGAATCATAGTTGTTTGAGGCTTAAGGTGTCCAACACCTTTATAGGCAAGAGGCGGACCTCACTGTGCCTCTTGAGTCTTGGTCTTGTCTCAGGCGCACCTCTTGAACATCAGTGTTTTTTCACCCCCAAAACTTTGCATCCAAGTTTATTCTTAGTTGTCCTTATGTATTGTTTTATTATATAATTATCTATAGACTGTAGGATATATTTTAGTTGATTTTTTGGTTAAAAATATTACACTTTTACCTCATGAAACTATAGACTGAATCAAAATGATTAATATATGACGCTAACATATTTTTAATAATTTTTTAGATTTATTAATTTTTGTGTCATGTTCAAGAGGCATGTGCCTCGGTGCTCTTGTGTGTTTAAAAACTATGAAAAGAAGCATCTACTTCATATCTATTGACTTCAAGGCCATCAAAGTTTCTTTGTTGAATTCAATTTTATTAAGTTAACAATTTTTTTGATTGGATTTTCTTATTATCTGTTTTGGGACAATTACAAATTCAGAAATTCTTGAAACAAAAACATAGCTCACACTGCCTAATCTCCTGAGAGGAGCATAATAATATTACTCCGTATTAATCATTTTCTTTTGTGAGATCTTATATATATCATTTTTTTATTTAGGGTATATTAGTTGTTGTGTTCTCAGTTGTCACTCATCATAAGATAATTACGCAAACTCCATAAAAAGATGAGAGGCATCATGACCTTTAGCTATCTTAACTTCATTATCTTGAGACTGTTTGAATATGACACCTACAAATATATTTTTTTACTCTTTTTTTAATGGTCCTCATGATGTTGCCTTAACTATTTTAGTAAAATTGAATTGTCTCAATTCGCGAGGGTTAGAGTATTGCTTTCATACGGCGGGAGTCATTGGTTCCCAAGAAATTCTTGGATTTCTTCCGTTCCGTGAATAGCCGGGACATTGAGGAATATCCAGAAAGATATTCTACAATATTTTCTTCATTAATCACTCCAGATTCTTTCATTTTCATGTAAAGATCATTTCCTTCACGAGTACGTTCACCCACTCCGCCAAATACGGATACGCCCCCATGGGCTTTGGCAATATTGTTAATCAATTCCATGCCTATATAGTTATATTTACTATCTCTCATGTAGTGAATTTTAGTTGTGTTCTCACTTAGCATATGATATCTTCATTTAGTGATTGTGTAGTTAAGAAAATACATGTATTCAAATTTGTACAATTTAATATTAGTGCATTTCATATAGCTCACTTTTCACTTTGTGTTGCAGATTATGAATAAATTTATAAGCATGTTAAGTTACAAAAGTGAAAAACTTCTTTTAAGTTTGAAATGTTTTTGTTTTTTGCTATTTTTCTTTTTATTTGAAAAGTGAATTTTAGTTTAACTAAATAAATTTGAAACAAATATACAACATATATAGGAAAAATATTATTGTAAAAAAAATAGTATTTTCACAATTTATATAAAAAAATAAAAAAAAGTCTTGTGCATTGCACGGGCAAAAAACTAGTATGATGAAAAAATAAAATAAAAATTGAATCATCTAAGAGGCGGTTGTTTACTTGTACACCGTTAGCCTTATATCTTGATGCATGTATTTAATAATTAAGGAAAAAAAGGTTATAGAAAGGTTTCAAAAATAGAAGGTCCTGAATAGTCTCTGAACCTCGGAAGAAAAGGTAAGAAAAGAAGGGTGGAAATTGTTTACATAAATTTAGGTAGTTACAAATAATGAACGTCGGATATAAGCCAACTATAACAACCTCTTTCTTCTTGTTGTCTCTATAATCACCAACTACCATTTCTCTGTTCACACCCCACCCCACCGTCGCTCTTTAACGGGGCATTCGTAACTCACCACTTCCGATCGCCGCCCCGTTCCCTCCCGTCATCACCAACATTGATATTCCGACGACGCCACCCTCAGTTATGCGGATGAGATCACGGATTGCTGATGCAGCAATCGTCATTCTCATCCTCATCCTCATCTCCCTGTCTGACAGGTCCAATGCTCAAGATTACGACGAGGGGGGCGGCGCCCCCCCTCCTCCCCCCGCTGAGATTGGTCGCTGCAACGGCATCTTCCTCTCGTACGTCTTCCAGGGGCGCGAGAAAGAGTACCCGCTCGTGAAGAACGTGTCGGCCCAAGCGTGGTCGTTTAAGGCCATCGCCTCCGTCCTCAACACGGGCTCGCAGGAGCTGAAATCGTGGAAGATGTTCGTCGGGTTTCAGCACCACGAGCTGCTGGTCTCCGCGGAGGGAGCTGTGGTTGTTGAAGGGGACGGCTTTCCGATTCGGGTGGGGAATAACGGCACCGTCCTCGCCGGCTATCCACAAACTGATCTTAAAACCGCCATTGACACGGCGGGGGATTATACTCAGATGGGAGTTCAGGTTAATCTCAAAGGGAGTCAATTCGGGGTTAGCGATAAGGTCATTCCCATGCCAAGGACTATTAAACTTGTCAACGATGGCTTTAAATGCCCTGCCCCTTCCCGTAAAGGTATACATGTCAAAAGGTCATTTTTTATCAACAACTTTGACACAACGAACATGTCAAACACATTTTGAAAAATATATAATTGTACATTTTTATTTTTTTGTGAGACCGTTTTGAAAAACAATCACTTTATCATCACCCTTCAATCATTACTTAATTTACTCAAATTGTCATCAACTTTATTCATAAACAATCAATTTATTCACAGTGGATTCCACAATACTCTTATTTTATCTATTTTTCCTTAAAACATGTTCATTGTAATGGAGGGAGTATAAAGTTATGGGACTAAAAAAGATTATACTCCATATGTTCTACAATAAATGATGTTTTCAAATGGTCCAAAAAAATAAAATGTACAAATCTAGTTTCAATTTTTTTTTTTAATACATACCAATTTCGTATCAAAGTTGCTAGAATTCTCGAATTAATATTTACATATTGTTGTATTTACAGGTGGGTACATGCATGTTTGTTGTGTGAAGGACCCAAAGCATAAAGAAAAGAAAATACCAAAAACAAAGTTCTACCCTCGTGTGTACGGTGATCTTCACTTCACATACGATGTTCTTAGAGCTTACGACAACAAGTACCTGGCTCAGGTCACCATCGACAACAACCATCCCCTTGGTCGCCTTGACCAATGGAACCTCACATGGGAATGGATGAGGAACGAATTCATTTACGACATGAGGGGCGCCTACACTCACCGAAAAGACCCTTCTGAATGCATCTACGGCCCTCAAGGCACCTATTACCGAGACTTTGACTTCTCCAACGTCATGAACTGCCAGAAGAAGCCCACCATCTCCGACCTTCCCTCCAAGAAAGAAAACGACGAGAAGCTCGGAAAACTGCCCTTCTGCTGCAAGAACGGCGTTCTCTTGCCTAAAACCATGAATGTAACAAAAGCCCGCGCCATGTTTCAACTTCAAGTCTTCAAACTCCCCCCTGATTTGAATCGAACCGCCATCAACCCTCCTCAGAACTGGAAGATTGAAGGAAGGCTCAACGGACACTACAAGTGCGGTCCTCCCGTTCGCGTCGACCCCACCGAGTTCCCCGACCCGAGTGGAACCGACGCCACCTCCTCCGCCATCGCCAGTTGGCAAATCAACTGCAACATGACCCGTACGCAGCCCAAGACCGCCAAATGCTGTGTTTCCTACTCGGCCTACTACGCGGAGGCGGCTGTCCCGTGCAACACGTGCGCGTGCGGCTGCCAGGACGAGACCGCCCGCTGCGACAAAAACGCACGCGCCATGCTTATCCCACCCGACGCCCTCCTCGTCCCGTTCCAAAACAGGACGATGAAGGCGAAGGCTTATGCGGCCATGAACAACCGCCCGGTGCCGAAGAAAATGCCCTGCCCGGATAACTGCGGAGTCAGCATCAACTGGCACATTGATTCGGATTACAACAGCGGATGGACGGCTAGGATCACTCTGTTCAACTGGGATGAGCTGGCGTTTGCTGATTGGTTCTCGGCTGTTCAGTTGAAAAAGGCGTTCCCGGGGTTTGAGAAAGCATACTCCTTCAACGGAACGAGGCTTCCGAAAAGCGCTAAAGTTGATAACACGATTTTCATGCAAGGGCTTCCGGGGCTAAACTACTTGGTCGGGGAGGTAAACGGTACCCGACCAAACAGGGACCCGCGGGTCCCTGGAAAGCAGCAAACAGTCATTTCCTTCTCGAAAAAAGACCTCCATAACTTGAAAATAGCCCAAGGAGATGGATTTCCGACGAAAATTTATTTCAACGGCGAAGAATGCTCTCTCCCAACTACGCTACCCAAAAAAAATAGTGGCAATCACAATGTTGCAGCTCAGCTTCCTTCTCTTTTGCTGGCGCTTTTCACTTTTCTCCTCTTGGCCTTGGCCTAAAGCCACAACACTTGAGGTTTATTACATACTCCATTGCATATCATATCATTTTGTTTCTTTTTCTAGTGTCAACTTTGGTAAATTGAAAAAAAAAAGTACTAAAACCATACCGGTAGAAAAAAAAATTTAGTCCGGAAAGTTTTTACTTTTTTCTATTTTGGACCAAAGTTGTGACAAAAAAGATGGCTAAAATATATGCATGGTACACTGCTTAAGTGATATATTAATCTAGCTAGCTAATTGTTGATGATTTGCAGTAAATGGATGATACGGGGAGGACTGAGGATATGGAAGGAATGAAGGTGGAGAGACTACTGTTACTCATCATGAAGCAAATGAAGAGATCATATTAATGTAATAGTTATGTTTGGGATTGTTTTCATGGCCCTATTTCCAGTGTGCTCTATATTCAGATTAAACAATTAATTTCTTAGCTGGTTTGGCGGCGATAGTTTATTCTTCATAAACCTCGCTCTTACTTTTTAATTAGGACCTTAATTTTCATACCCTAATTTTGTCAATTTTTTTAAGGTTTTATTTTAATTGCAACACTACTTTTCTTCAATATTAATAGTCAAACTACCTACTCTCCACGATTTGCATTTCAACCTTAATTAAACAGATAATAATTAATTAACATGCACTTGTGTTTTCTCCTGATTGGAATTTAACATGTCTTCAAGATTCCGACAAATCCGAAGGAACAATCCCACCGTCCACCAGCGAGATTCCGTTTAAAGTCAGAGCTTTGTATCATGCATGCACTTAATTATAATCAACTTATTAATTGATCTCAATTGCATTTAGCTTGCAAGTGCATCTCTTTATCTCAATTACTTTAAATCTTAATCAGAGTTGACTCAAACTCTTGAAGAAACTAAGAATATTAGATCTCTCAATATTTATCTAATGCTCAATTACGAATAACTATTATTCCAATTAATTAATTACATAAATATTAAAAATCCAAATGTTGAAATTAAATTAATCATAATTTTCAAAAAATAATTAATCTCCTTAGGTCCCTACATTTTCGAAAAGGTATTTTTCATTATCTGCAATTAATTAGGTCCCTATAGTTTCATATAATCATAGTTTGGTCCCCCCAAACTTTATTTGAACCTTCGAAGCTCTTTTGGAATATGAAACTATTGTTATTCATTATATAAGTTATTTATTCTACTAGACTGGATAATCTCTTGTTGGCGTTGTGAAAATAGGTATGAGATCACTGTTAATGAAGTGATGTTTAAAAATATTCATTGTATATTATGAGAGTACAAGCGATATACAATAAAATATTTAATAAACAAATCAAAACAAATATTTATAAAGATATAAAAGAATATTAAATCAAATATTTATTCCTTATTTCTTAACACAATGTCGTGGATTGAATGACATGCAAAGCTTGGATCGCATCAGTTCAAAACTAGGACGAGGTAGGCTCTTGGTGAAAATGTCAGCAATCTGGAGATCTGAGGGAACGAACTTCGAATCCAGACGGCCAGAAGAAACTAATTCCTCGAATAGAGTGGCAGTCGATATCAAGATGATTTGCCCGCTTGTGAGAAATCAGATTACGAGAGAGAACAACAAAGAAGCAGAGGTCAACAAAGTGGCAACACACCCTATTCATGAAGAAGTTGTGTGATCCAAATAATTTCTTAGACAATATTGTCCATTGCACGATACTCAAACTCACAACTCGAGCGGGTCACTGTGGGTTTCTTCTTAGCACTCCAAAAACTAGATTACCACCCAAGAAAATGGAGTAACCATACGTGGAGCACCGTGTCTCAACACACTAAGCCTAATCAGTGTGGGAGTAAGAGGTGATAGAGGAATCAGCGTAAAGGATAAGCCGAAATTGATGGTACCCTGAACATAACAGAGAATCTATTTTACTCCAGCAAAGTGATCAACAATGGATGACTACATAAACTAACTAATGTGATTCACTACAAAAGAAAGATTCAGACGTGTAATGGTAAGGTATTGAAGGGCATCGACGACGACAAGTGAGCAATAGAGAGTGGAATAATTGAAACCGAACCAGCGCTCGAAAGATAAGACCCATCAGTAAGTGGGGTATAGGCCGGTTTGGACTCTATAAGATTGGCCCGAGCAAGAATATCGTGAGCATACTTGACTTAGCTTAAGAAAAGGCCATCAGAGGAGTGCGAGACCTCGAGCCCAATAAAGTAGCTCAATTTTCCCAAATCCTTTACCTGAAATTCCTTAGGAACCTAAGCGATAAAACATTTAAGCAAAGTAGGGTCGTTACAGGTGACAATAGTATCATCGACATACAATAGTAGATAGAGGGGTAAAGTAAAATAAATAAGTTTCGGTTCAACTGCAGTGAAAATTCATACTGGCGAGAAAGGTACTGAAGCGAACAAACCAAACTCGAGGGATTTGTCGAAGACCATAAAGAGCCTTCTTGAGACAGCAAATGTGATCAGGAAACTGAAGGTCAATAAACCCCGGAGGCTGCATGAGCCATGAAAGCTGGTTTTGGCAAAACATCATGCAAAAATGCATTGTATACATCCAAATGGTACAAGGCCAAGGCTAGTGATTACGAACAACCAAGGAGAGAATTATACGAACCATGACAGCTTTGACTATAAGGTTAAAGATTTGGGTCAAATCAAACCCAGTACTGAGAGAAACCCTGAGCAACCAAACAAATCCAAGTGTTATTTTAAGAGTTATAAACTCAAATCTCGTATAAGAAATGAATTACTCACGATCATGTATGTGGAGTGGACGTAGGAGTTTAGTCTTCGAACCACTATAAATCTTTATATCTTTACAGTTTTGATATTATTTGTTGAACAAAAATTTGTATGCTATTATTGACCAATTAAGTCAATTGGGTTGTAAATATTTAATTATTAACTCAATGACTAAAAATATTGACTTATTTAGTCAATGGGCTAAAAAATATTGACTTATCTAGTCAATGGGCTGAAAATATATGTTATTGGGACATCATTAATTCATTTGGGTCAATTCTTAATCTATTTGTCAACTGACCCACATGTGTTTTAATTTTGACCGGAATACTTGACCTGTTTATTTGACACGGTTTTGTGAATTTTTTTATTTTTTACTTTATTACTGAATGCGGGTTTTATTTTTGTCTTTTCGAATTCTTTTCTTTCAGATCGTCTTCTCTTTCCTATCTCTCAAGCGGTTGACGATTTCTTCTTCCGACGGTTTTCTCAAGCGGTTGTGACTTTTTTTTAGTGTAGTAACAAAACACTATTAGATGTAGTAATTCAAATTTTAATATGTAGTAACACACATTATTTTATGTGGTAATAACGCAAACTATTTTATATAGTAATATGAATTCTTTTATTTAGTAACATGTTTTTTTCTAGTGTTTTTGTTGATAGAGTAACCCACATTATAATATGTAGTACCATATATTATTGCATGTAGTAATACACAATAACCATGTGTAATACCGATTGTTTTATTGCAGGATGATACAAAGATATTAGATCATTTGATAGAGGAATCCACATTATAAAAATGATTAGATCAACGGATGATGCAAAAATATTAAACACAACTTAGTTTCATAGTTGTCCAATTGATCAACTTTCGAGTAATCAATACGTAGTTTATCCGTCGTAATTGTTTACATTCACACTCATACAACTTTATGTGCCAGATGACTGGATTATTTAAGTCTAGCAACTCAGTTGTTCCATGCAAAATCATTTTTGGTTAAAAAGTCTATTCATCCCTCTCCTCTAGGATTTTTACCCTCTCTTAAGTCTTCAACCATTTGAAACCTACATCAAGAAAGAGAGGAGAAATCCAACCAAATTACTTTAATAGAGTGGAATGATGATCTTCGAGAGTACATACCGTCGTCGGAAACTTCAAAATCTTGTTGCCGGAATTCTAAAGCTTAGAAGGAATGATTTTTGTTGTAGAGAAGGTTTTGAATCTTTTGATGTAGACCTTTAAAAAAAATTCAAAGAGGTCAAAGACCATATTTATAGATAAAAGACAATGGGGTCAATTTTCAAGAAAACGAGGTCAAATTTGCTATTTAAGAAAAAATGGGGATTAATGCACAATCAACGCATCTGTTCTCATCTCACTCACGCCTCTTCAAATTCATGCGCAAGTTCATTCATAATCATCACCTATCATAGAAAGTAAGTCACCTCAACGGTCAAAATCTAGCTCGTTCTCTCACTACTACACATTTAACCTTGCACAGCTACACTTGGACAACCCTTTTTTCAAACAGCTCTCCAAGATATAGTTTAGAGAGCGGTTTTATTAAAAAAATAAAAAATAAAATAGACCGCGGTTTACAACCGCTGTCCAAGAATTACACTTGGAGAGCGGTTAAAAACCGCTATGCAAACTCACCTAGACAGCGGTTTAGAACCGCTATCCGAGCAAACACTTAGAATGCGGTTAATAACCGCTGTCCAAGAGCTCAGTTTTCAGTCAAACCCAAATGCGCGATTACAGAAGCATTATCTCTCCCCAAATTCGATCGTCTCTTCCAAACTTCGTCTCCCCCAAATCGCCCCCGCGCCGTCGCCCCCCTCTCCCCCAATTAATCGAACGTGTCTCCTCTAAATCGAACCCGCACGCCGTCGCCCTCCTCTTCCCTCTACCGCTGTCGTCGCCTTAGCTTCTCCATATATAGGTAAAAAAAAATTATATTGGTGTATATATATCATGTTGTATGTATATTAGTGTATGTATATCATGTATATTGGTGTATATATATCATGTTGTATGTATTGGTGTATGTATATTAATGGTGTATGTATATTGGTGTATATATATTGGTGTTTGATGCACTCAAGGTGTTTGATAATATGCTATAATATGCTTGTGTGAGGATTTAAGCATAAATTAGTGTTAATTTGTTAGGATTAATGTTGTTAATGTTAGAGATGAACAATTGATGCTTGGGCAGTCTTATGTGAAATATTGCATACATGCATTCCATCCCAAATTAGACCAAGTCAAAACCCTAAATTCATTTAGCCCAAAAGTCAAATTAAAATAATTTTTCGGATCCGGGTTGTCCAGAAAATTTGCGGGTCGCAAACATGTGATTTACTACATAACCAAAATATTGTTACTGCAAGGTTAAAATATTACTACTACAAAGGCCAACAATTTAATACTACATGTCAAAATATTCTGATAAATTCACCCAAAAAATTAAGTGTCTAGAATATTTTTGGACATGTAGTAATACACTTTTGTCCTTATAGTGATAAAATTTTGGTCTCGTAGTAACATTGTTTTAGTCATGTAGTATCCGAATAAGTCAGAATTATTTTAGTAATTTTGCCCAAAAAAAATAAGTGTTCAGAATATTTTTGGACTGGTAGTAATACATTTTTGGCCTTGTAGTGACAAAATTTAGGTCTTGTAGTAACATAGTTTTGGTCATGCAGTAAATAATATTTTAGAGCGAAAATAAATATTTTAATTAAGGTTGACCCGCTTTGACTCGCGTTGACCCGCGTTTGACCCACGAATTTTGACCTAATTTACCTTAATTGGTCAATATTGAATATATGCAATATTGCATATAAGTTTTTTTGTTGTTGCTTGGTTTATATATTGTTAACTGTTTATATATATATTGTGTGGCTTGGATTAGTTGTTGTTTGTGTTAGAGATGAATATATATTGTGTGGTTTGGCATGATTAGAGATGAACAACTTGTTAAAGATGAATATATATTGTGTGGCTTGGATTAATTGTTGTTAGTGTTAGAGATGAACAACTTATTATAGATGAATATATGTTGTGTGGCTTGGATTAATTGTTGTTAGTGTTAGAGATGAACAACTTGTTAGAGATGAATATATATTGTGTGGTTTGGATTAATTGTTGTTAGTGTTAGAGATGAATATATATTGTGTGGCTTGGATTAATTGTTGTTAGTGTTAGAGATGAACAACTTGTTAAAGATGAATATATAGTGTGTGGCTTGGATTAATTGTTGTTAGTGTTAGAGATGAACAAATTGTTAGAGATGAATATATATTGTGTGGTTTGGATTAATTGTTGTTAGTGTTAGAGATGAACAACTAGTTAGAGATGAATATATATTGTGTGGCTTGGATTAATTGTTGTTAGTGTTAGTGATGAATATATATTGTGTGGCTTGAATTAATTGTTGTTAGTGTTAGAGATGAACAACTTGTTAGAGATGAATATATATTGTGTGGGCTTGGATTAATTGTTGTTAGTGTTAGAGATGAACAACTTGTTAGAGATGAATATATATTGTGTGGCTTGAATTAATTGTTGTTAGTGTTAGAGATGAACAACTTGTTAGAGATGAATATATATTGTGTGGTTTGGATTAATTGTTGTATGGCATGGATTAATTGTTGTTAGTGTTAGAGATGAACAACTTGTTAGAGATGATGTTTTGGTATTTAACGTATATATATATATATTGTAGTGGTATAAGTTTTGATTTTGTATAAACAGAATTTTTAAAATATATATATATATATATATATTAGGCAGGTTTAAACCGTTGTCCAAGTGAAACGCATTAAAATATATATATATATATATATATTAGAAAACACTTGGAATGCGGTTAACAACCGCTGTCCAAGTGCACCACTTGCAATGCGGTTAATAACTGTTGTCCAAGTGCTTTTCTTAGACAGCGGTTTTTTAACAGCTGTCTAAATTTAGACAGTTGTTACTTGAACAGGTGTTAAAACCGTTGTTTAAGACTATTTATATGGGCTGTGCAAAACCAAATCTGTATTAGTGTCTGAGCAGAGCATCGAAGAAGAGCGACCTTAGGAGAAAATGTTTATACTCGGTTAACTATTCAAAATTCAAGTGTATGACGTCATCAACTTGTTTAAGCAACTATAACACTTAAAAACTTTTAAAGTCATATTTATTATAGTAGTGACCAAGGATGAAAATATCGTATCGGTGGAAATATCGAGACCTTAAATTTATGGAAATATCGATGGATATATCGATATTCGATAAATTTTAAAAATTGTAAAAATTTAATAACAAGCATTTAGTACATAAAATCAACAAAATAATTTGAATGCATTTTATATCAATGATAAATTTATATAAAATATAATATACAATGTTATTTCGTATGACATTTATCGATATGTTTCAAAATTTATCGATATTTTCTCGATATTTTACCGATATTAGGCTCGATATTGTTATTGTCTACCAATATTTATCGATGTTTTTATTTTTTTTATAAATATCGTGGAAATATCGATTCTTTCCAATATGGATATCGGTGACCCTGAAAAATGAATATATCGGGAATATTTCTGAATATTTTCATCCTCGGTGGTGACAACACTTTTTTTTTTAAACTTAGTACTGACAACACTTAAGTACAAGTACTATATAACAAGTATAAAAGGTAGACTTTCTCACTCTGCAAAAGCTTAGATTTCTCTCTAAAAAATCCCAAGAACACTTTAAATTTTATGTTTGTTAGTTGTTAAATTAGCCAAAATTAGCTTCACAACAATTGCTGCAATGGTAAGACGGAGGAAATAGAAGAAAGATGTCCATTTATACGGCATGTAAAATAACACCTACTGTACAATAATGGTTGATGTAATTGAAGTGAGGGAGGCGGTCATGGTTTCTCATACGGGCGGCAAAGAGGTTCTCATGAAAGCCCGTTTTGTTACCCCCTCCGATAACGCTGCCCCTCCCTCAGTCCAGCCACTCCTCCGCGGGCATTTACCCTTAAAAGTAGTCTATCACAGGTGAAAAAAGCCACATGAGAAGTGGATATCGGAAAAGAGCTGGTATTTTCGACGAGTTGGTGAAGAAATGGTGCTTAAGTCTAAGTCACGTTGGAAGATATCATGCTGCTCGGTGGTTCTTGTGTTGGGCATTTGATCCGTAGTGAAAATGAAGAAATTGGAAACCCCTCAATCCAAAATTGTGGCCAGGAGGACAAAGGCTCTCACTGAATGTAAGGGCGCTTTTCTTACTTCCAGGTTTGTTTAAAACAGAAATTCCCATTGCTGTAAATCTAAGTAGAGGAATTCACCCACCCTGCTTGGTTCTATTTACAAGAGCTTAACATTTTTGAAAGCTAATCTCCTTGGTTGAAAATCGAGTTTCAGTTCCTGCCCCATCGATACGACCCAAATACAATGCACGTTGAAGTTATTGAAGAGAGGATCAGGATTGTTGAAAACTAGTACGTTTGTCTTTGATAAAACTCTGATGATCTTTAGATCAAAAAAATTCAATTAGTGAAAAGAGAAGATACAATCTGTTGGATACAAACAATCAGCTTTCTATATCTCAACTATCACCATAAATTGATCCATATAACAACAATAACAACATAGTTTACCAGTACAGAATAATTAACAAAAGTACAACAATTGCTCTAATCCATCTCTGCTTCTCGCCTTCAGGTAACCTAGTTAGTTGTTCGTCCACAACCCTGAAAGTTCGATTACATCGGATAAATCTTTCCCCAGCATCATGCACTTTTTGCCTACAACATGTTACATGGTTTAGTTAATGATATCTGTAATTAGGGAAAATGACAACCTTATTCACATTTCAAAATTTCACATAGCAGCAGCATGTATCTTCCCCCCATCTATAAACTTCACATCCCTCAAAACAGCAGGAGAAACGAGACACAATTACGTATCAAAAATACACATAAGCAAAAACATGAGTAAGATGATCATACGATACCTTTTTCAGATATTTCTTGTGAAGCTTCACAGCACTAATGCAAGCTTTTTTGGCATCCAGGTGACCAGTTATGTCATTGAGTATCTGAAAAACATAAGGGAAAAAAAGAAAAAACACAGCTCAACAAAGATGAGTAAGAAGCCAAAAACTAGAATTATTCATCTTATTTCATTCATCTCCTGAATATATTTTAGAGAACCAATACTGAAGTGTAAAATCAAAAGATTTTCTGCAGCTACCTTAACAACTTCGTCTAAGCCTCGGGCTTCTGTTAAAAGTGCACTCTTATCCTTTAGAACACTGGCCACAAGAAAGACGGAAATAGGAAGAGGTGTAGCGGCATTTTTGCCTCCATTCCTCAGGTTATTTCTTTCAAATTTTCCACACTGCCGTCTTGACTTGGGCTTTCCTTTAGATCCCCCCTCTAATCTTTCTTTGGCTGATTCATCGTCCTCGTACGTGGAGAATAGATCAGGGTCATACTCTAGGGCCCACATCATCTGTAAATCATCAATTAGTAAATTAAAGGGGGAAAAGATTTCTAATTACAACTTGAAATTCAAAATGATTGGAATACACAAGATTAGCCAGCAAAAGGACATAAAACCACCTCAACCTCAGTCATTTAGATAATAAACTTCATGATTTTGTTGCCAAAAAATAGTTTCATTTACCAGTCATTGTTCACATTACTTAATAAAACTAATCCTAAACAGTTGGAAACTGATTTTCAAAATAGATACTACTATTTTGTTAAAAGAATTTTTTAGTTTGAGATTGAATAAGAAAAAGGAGAATGAGCCGTATGACACGAAAAATTACCTCCCAAAGGTATAATGAATCACCAAAAGAGAATTCTCGGCGAAACAAAACCATAAGCATTCTGAAGGCAAACAAATAATCACCACCGCCCAGAGTTTCTGTTCTCAGA
Source organism: Galeopsis tetrahit (assembly GCA_963675135.1). NCBI lineage: Eukaryota > Viridiplantae > Streptophyta > Magnoliopsida > Lamiales > Lamiaceae > Galeopsis > Galeopsis tetrahit. Next base: position 53,544,419 of record OY776123.1, read on the forward strand.
TCAAAATATGGAAATGTTGTTACTTTCTCAAAGAGGACTACGAATACATCGTTCAAACAATAAATAATCATATTGAAAAGGCAAACAAACAAAAGTGCCTTTTTTTTTATTTCTAGAGTGATTAGTGAAAAATCTTTTGAAAGGACAAGGAAGAGGATTCAGAGTTGACACCAACACTCAAATTGGTAGATAATGGCTCCTTTTTTTCTTTTTTTGGCTTCTAATGAATCTTTGAAGAGTAGAAGTGCAGAACTGACTTGTCAGCATAACCAAAATAGATCCAGGATTCACTTACAGATTCATTATATTAAGTACATAATAACATTGATGATGTCTAATCAATTATTGCTAAAGAATGAAAGAAGAGAAATATTGAGAATAATCAACACATGATAGGAACATCATAAAAACATGAAGTATACCTAAGTGCTGATGAAGTTTAGGATCAATAACTTGTGTTATAGATGCAAGATTACCAAGTTGTGTCTCCACTCCTACTGAGCTCTCGGTGCATCTGAAATTTCCTCGCTAATTTCAATTATCAAAAAATTATCATAAGCAACTGAAAAGTGATAAGCAAAAAGGCACAGAAATTGAAATATACATAACATGTTTCTTTAGGCCTAGTTGAAGAAAAATGGATAGAGACATCCGGATTCAGTTTACAGTAACGTAATTAAATCAAATATAAGAGAAATGCAAGTTAACAAATTTTTAAGATAGGATTTTTGTGGGGTAAAAAACTTCATATTCTTCACACATCTGAAGAATAAGGTATTGAACAGGTTTTATCTAGTTTATAAAGTATCATTCAAAGACAACAATTCACAATTATCATTTTTCATCAATCTTATTTCACGAAACTTTATGGCAATTCAAAGCTAATAAGTCAATTTCACTTCCAAATTTGATAAAGGAAAACCAACACCACTAGTTTCTATCAGTATATCAAGTGTCAATAAGAAAGCCTCAAACATGAAAAATGAAGTATATAAATTGTACCAATCTGCGCATTAAACGTTCAAAGCACCAAAATGCATCAGCCTCGTCCTCAAGGAGCAAAATCATTGGAGAGCAAAGATCACTCATACCTGCTCAGCATACAAATCTTCAAAACAAGCAATATCTCGCAATTTCCAGATATAAAATTGATTTCAAGTTCTTTGAAATTCCTGAGATAAAATAATAAGCACAGGCATTGCATTTACTAATATCCAAAATTTCATAATTCTTTAGTAGATCAAGTCAGTAACTGGAAAGGCGGAAGTAAAGTTTGTCTTGCAGTTATACTTCCAAGTGACAATCTAAAATCCTCTATAATTCACAATAAGATTTGAATAGATATCACATGGGACGAGAAAATGTGGATTGTTGTGTTAGTTAGGTAAATGATTCTTTTTCAATATAATTATAATACGGAACAAGAAATGATGCTGTAAATTCATCCAAAATGGTTTTACAATTTTTTATAAAAAGGAATGCTGACATGCGAACTAAAATAGGCATCATGCCACCAAAACGACAAATATGTTGAAGATGAGAGCAATCATTTGATTATAAGTTGACTTATTTTGACTCACCTTGGCAATACCCGACATCTGAATCAAACCAGGCATAGATAGCAAGAATATCCCAAAGTTTTGACAAATTTTCTTGCTTCTCATAAAAGACTAGCGTCCGGTCAGTACGAACTACATCAAGACCTACATTAAACATTTAAACCATGAAATTAAAAATCATAAAATACAAGTCACCCATATATATATGGATATATAAGTTCATATTCGTGGACCATGTATATACTAAGGCAAGCTTAACAGAGACAAAAAAACTATAGAAACATAAGTACGCAAGTTATATTATTCATTAACAACCTATTTGATGTAATATGAGTTTCCACTGGATTTCTTTCTTGTCGATGGGAACATGTCCATTTGACCATTTCTCCATTTGAGAGCTAGAAGCATCTGTTGATGCAAGATATAATGTCAAGGTTTTAGATCTAATCTCCAGAAATAATTGGGTCAGAAATCCTTAATTGGCTAAATAATTGAGTTTCCATAACTACCATTCCCATTAGCAGGAGATGCAGATTCGTTTTCAAGATATAATTGTTGGAGTACAATGGGGTCCCGAACAGGTTCACCGAGTTCTGTAATTATTGGTGCAGTTACGAATTTCCCGCTTCCAACCAAGTGAAACATTTGGCGGCATTCCTCTTTCATCGATGCATATCTCACTCTGAAAGTATGCACAGTTGAAATATAATTATTTCAAAACTTACTAATTTAACCTGAAAAATCTTGAATGTTTAATAACTTTTGGAAAATAGACAAAAGAGAAAGTTGATTTGGCCAATTAACCCACACTAGTTAACAATGTCTGATTGGGTGTTCTGACAACTCAAAAGAACAGAATGGCCAACAAATAAAGACCTTTGTAAAATGGCTTATGCAACTTTTCATCCAACTTATATGCTATAGGTAGCAAGATGCTAAGTTAAGGCTTTATTTTATGTTTAAAGGATAAAATTCAGTTTTGAAAAGAAAAGCACATATCTGGAAGCATATACCTGTGCACTTTCTTTTCGTTCTTATATTACCTTCTTTGAAGTTTTCATGCAGAAGAGTCTGATATTTAGATGAAAAAAACCCTAGTGCAAACAAAATATAGAAATGACAAAGAAGTGAAAAATAATATATAATTATCGCATACTGATCATAGAAAGCCAGGGTATCATCTAAGGGGGCGCTTAGTTAAAAATTCCTAAATGGGAATGAGAATGAGTGGTGATTAATGAGAATAAAAGATGATCAATTCACCTTCAACACTTCGTATGGAGTAATCGTGACCTCATTTTAATTAACTACGTCCCCTCCTATAATCATTTCTCCTCAAATGTTCCTATTCCTCAACGAAAAGTCATTTTTATCCCCATTTATTCCTGGATTAGAGAAAAACAATATTTTAATCACTATTCAATGATTTTTATTAGCATTCTCATTGAAAAATTTGAACCAAGTACCCCTAAATGATCTAATGTTATAGGGGAATGAAGTATGACTTTATGAAGTTCAAAATGAAACTTGACCCAATTGACTGTTTTGTTTAGTAAATATCAGAGCATATTATCTTACGGTTGATAATTTATACAACCCAACTTGAATCCAGATATACATTTCTCTGTGTCCTATTATCCTCTGGCCAACAGATATACTAATCAATTGACGGATTACCATTTACGTAGCTAAGCATGCTTACTATATGATGAGAATGGTGAAATACATTAAGACTTCCGAATAACTATGAGGAACATCATTATCACATTTAAACATGAAGGTGTATAACAAGGAAAGTACCTTCGACGTTGTCGTATTTGCTCTCTTTCCTCAAAGGTGCTGTTAGGATCATAACAACCCAATAAGAACTCCCAAACTTCACCTCTAATTGATGGGTGAACACCCTATTATCAATAATCACTTTAAAATCATAATTTTATACAAAAAAAGTCAATGGGAGGTATCATATTGCAAATTAAATTAAAATGTACTAATAATACTGGATGTTGAAACATTTTCTAGCCTGATAAATTTATATTTTGTAGAGGAAGAAGAAGAAGAACTTTGGGAAAAACAAAAAAAGGGACCTACCATTAAATGAATGATACAGCTCATATATATATGCATAAATTTATTAGCAAAGGAGTCAAATAGCTTCTCAAAGAAAAATCTTAAATCAAACCACTTTGACTTTTGCTGACCACGTATAGAATATTAGAAACACTAACAACATGTGATGCAGCAGCAATAAGAATAAAGCCAGTTGAAGCTCACCCCACGTTGAATTCGATGGAGAATTCTGCTAATATCAAGACAACCTTCTGGAGAGAAAGCAGCATGCCATTTCCGTGCACTTAACGTTTTTCCAGCCTAATTATGTAGAGAAGAACATCTTTGAGAATTAAAAGCATACCAGAAATTGGGAAAATAAATGGAGAATAAAAAATAAAAAATAAACAAAAAGAAAAAGAAAGAAAGAAAGAAAGAAAGAAAGAAAGAAAGAAAGAAAGAAAGAAAGAAAGAAAGAAAGAAAGAAAGAAAGAAAGAAAGAAAGAAAGAAAGAAAGAAAGAAAGAAAGAAAGAAAGAAAGAAAGAAAGAAAGAAAGAAAGAAAGAAAGAAAGAAAGAAAGAAAGAAAGAAAGAAAGAAAGAAAGAAAGAAAGAAAGAAAGAAAGAAAGAAAGAAAGAAAGAAAGAAAGAAAGAAAGAAAGAAAGAAAGAAAGAAAGAAAGAAAGAAAGAAAGAAAGAAAGAAAGAAAGAAAGAAAGAAAGAAAGAAAGAAAGAAAGAAAGAAAGAAAGAAAGAAAGAAAGAAAGAAAGAAAGAAAGAAAGAAAGAAAGAAAGAAAGAAAGAAAGAAAGAAAGAAAGAAAGAAAGAAAGAAAGAAAGAAAGAAAGAAAGAAAGAAAGAAAGAAAGAAAGAAAGAAAGAAAGAAAGAAAGAAAGAAAGAAAGAAAGAAAGAAAGAAAGAAAGAAAGAAAGAAAGAAAGAAAGAAAGAAAGAAAGAAAGAAAGAAAGAAAGAATCCCAGTATACCACCAAACAATGCAGGTTGTAAATTCTTTGTATTTATGTGTTAGAGCTATACAATATAATTAGAAAATTTCTGGAACCAATGAAAGTGACAAGTTCAATAGCATCAGAAAAATAAGCAATTTATCTGGAGATCTAAATTGAGCCTGATCATATCTGAAAGAAATACTAATGCAGTCATTACCTAACAAGGACATGCACAAGAAAAGTGCAACGAAGTTAAACATAGGAGCTAGGTAATAGCACAACTTGAAATAAATCACACTCCACTGCTAATGAGCTTATGCTAAAGCAGTTGAGATTTGAGAGAACCTGACTAGACCTTAGATTTAAACAGGAAAGAAAAGTATACAGTAACGCCTGGATATAAAGATTTGGCGTTCTTATTTTGAGGAACAATACAATGACAAGTATCCAAAATTTCTGACAATTATGTATTAGAGAAGAGTAGAAAGCATATCAATCAGACAAAAGATATCACAGGAAACTCTATTGATTGTAAATATTTACTTAATTGCACCCACCAACCCCCTTTCGCTCGATTAAACTAATCAAGGAAGAATGTTATCTGACTCATACTTCCATGGTAATACGTTTTTTACATCCAAAAGAAGGTTCTTTTCGAGCAAAGTCAAGTCTGTCAACACTCAACAATATCATCATCTTTTTAACACACTATGGTCCTTCAAGAATCTCAGTCTAAGAAATAACTTAATGCTTTGGTTTGAATCTTTGGCATTATACTCAAGAGTACTAAAAGGGAATCTTTAGTTGTCAATTGTTATTCTGGGGGAAGATATCGGGAGGTGAACTTGACTTACGATGTATTAGAATTATGATGCATTAGATCATTCCATCAATAAACGTGAATGTGCTTGTTTTGTGAAATGGGAGAGAGGACATGTATTGGGGATACGTAATAACTCCATTTTTGCCTCCTTAAAGACCCTCAACACTCTCTTCCTTCAAAGTATCACTTTCTCCAAAGCATAGGGACTCCATGAGCAATACTATCTACTATTGGGAAATGGAAAAATTGAACTCTTCCAAGAAAAGAAATCTACATACTTTTCTTGTGCATCATGTCATTGTTGAGGAACTTTCTCAGTCTTAACTCCATTGGTCTTATATTACTACCACTCTCAATCTGTTTACCATCTAGCACGTCCTATATCCCCAGAATCAAAAAACGTAAAAACAGAATAGGAGAGAAGCAGACAGCTCGTCAACAAAACTACCCCAGAGAACATCACATTGTGTAGTTGCCTCAACCACTGGATAGACAATTTATTTGTTCATTCTAGAATGACGCCTTGCAGCAAAAAAAAAAAAACTAGCATAAAATGTAGAACCCAGCTCCAATTTGATCATGTTAAGGCTCTGCTGATGATTAGTGGACTAAAATCAATATTGAAATATAATTTTCTGTCATATGTCTCTTGGTACAGCAGTCCATTTTATCCATATAATCAAGTAATGCATCCTAATGAATTAATGAAAAGAAAATTTGAACAAATTATCAGGTATATAATATTTCAAGCATTTCGCTTTTAGTGTAAAACATTATAGTGAGCCAATAGGATTGACATTACGCCAAATAGTTCAACCTGTTGTAGGAGAATTGTGAAACCAACCAAACTAAATTAACACAGCAAAACAATCCCTACATAATTTTAGAACAGATGATATATAATACTCCCTCTGTCCCTAAATAACTTTCACACTTTCCTTTTAGGAAAAAGGAAAGTCCCACCATAAATTTCACACACTTAAAATGAAAAACCCTTTATAAAGTCCACCCCCACAATATCTTCAATGTTACAAATGTCATTACATACACTGAAATGAGAACAACACGCCATATGATGATGCAAACTCTATGCAAATCAATTACCACATATAAACTCTACAATAGCAAATCATTCCGAAATTAAAAGCAAAGATGATATCCGATGTTAATTGAAGATTATAAACAAACCTTAATTCTGAACTTGCTCTGAGGAACAGCATCTACGTAATCCGATCGAACCTGGTAATAAGAATCAGCTGGAGTTCCTCCCACTTTCCACATCTTTCCACTGTATCAAAGAAAAAAATTCGAGTTGAATTTCTTGAAAAATTGAACAAGGAGGAGGAGAAATGAGGTGTTTGGCAAATATTCACAAAGCCCAGATCAAAACTCCACCGCACATAATCCCCCACTCAGAGATCAATAGCCGGCCTCTCCTTGTACCAAATATTCGAAAACAAAATATTATTATTATTTTATTGAAGAAAATGTTGATCGAAATGGAAACTGTATTCTTTATTTTATCAGAGGAAAGTTGGTGAAGGAGGTGATTAATTGGACCCGACCCGTTCTACAGGCTGACGTTTTCTTGATCCAAGTTACAATGGAGGAATGGGTCCATTTTGTACAAAGGGGACACCCGTTTCTTTTAATGGGAACTTTTGTGTATTCGAATTTGGGTAAAAGTACTCTTTGTTTCGGTTAAGAAAGTTTAATAATGATTAGAGTTTTGAGAGTTAATTATTGAATTTTTTAAAATTGAGGATATAGTAATTACATTTTGTGTAAAATTGAGGATATAGTGAGGGTGAAATTTATAAAGAATTTTTTCATTTGAAGGGTGTAAAAGTTATTGTGGGACGTCCCGAAAAGAAAAGCGTGAAAGTTGTAGGTCCCCCTAAATAAGTATAATGAAGGGTTTAAAGTCTAGAGGGGATAGATGAATAGACTTTAAAATTTTTTGTCAAAAACCCTTCTTGCGCTGTATAAAATGGTTTGAGTGAATATCAAGTCCTTTACGGATAAGAACACGGCTGGTAGAGTGCGAAGATAAACACAATCAGATGAAACTCGAATCAACCGAAAAAAGCTTACTCAATTGACTCAATCGATCAAATACCTTCTAATCATGAATGTAGAAATGTGAGTGGCTCAAAGTATGTTTATACTTGTTTATATGAAAAAACTCGTTCAATCGAACTGTGTATTTCAAATATCATGGACTGAACAAAAATGTTATGTGTTGTTTAATGTAAATCAATATGCTATAAAGATGTGTGAACAGTAAAGACACGAGCAATATTGAAATAAACAGTAAAACGAATAACAAAGAATTTGATTGAGTGGTTCGGATGTAAAAATCCTATCCACTTTATCTCACATTTAAACTGTGGATGATCTCTTAAAGATCTTGAAAGATATGTGCATCTTAAAAAAAAAAAAAAAAAACATCTATTTTGAACAATAGGATTTCTTGAGTATACGATCTCATATATCCAATGGGTATATCCGTAAGGCTCACAAATTTTGTAAATGTGAATCTGGTCTTCTTGGGAGTAGAAACTATTTAGGGTACTAGAGATTTCTAGAAATCGAAACGGGCTCTATGAACTCTTGAACAAATATAGCAATATGCTTCAAAACGGGTATTAGTTGTATGAGTTCTTAGTTTCTCTCTCAAGAATTGATCGTTACTTTTAGTAACCGGTTTCTTGTATTTATGGCATGATTGAAAAATTAGTTGTGGCAGCCAAATCTTTGTCTTTCTTGTGCTTTTGATCTTCTTTCACGATTTCTGGTACGAATGACATCCTCAAAAGAAATGTGCATTAAATGTCATTTAATGCTTCGTACTAAAGCATTTCAAGCTATTTAGCATGAAAAAATAGATGATATGTCAATCTTCCGTTGGTCCACATCAGTTTAGTGTCAGGCTGGGTCCAACGGCACTTTGATTCAGATGGGGTGATTCTCAATTGAGTTGATCTTGTCTTGTAAGCTTATTCCCTTTTTTTTTTTTTTTTCTGAGGGGTGGGGGCTTCAAGGTGTAGCGACAGCAGGGTAGCAAAGATAGCGAGTTGATGAGATTCCTGCTCCAGCCCAATGACTACTCCATTTCAATCATGAGGAATGGTAGAATCTGCTCCATAACGAGCCAAATTGTGTGCTTCCTTTAGTTCACTTCTCGGTAGATATTTGAATTTGCACACTACAAATTCATTTGTTAGCGAGAGGATCCCCCTAACAATACAATCTTCTGGTCCCGAGGTAGTCCGCTGTTGTCGGCACAAGAAAACCGCTTGCTGGGAATTTGTCCGTATTTCCAAGTGTCTCACATGTCGACTTATAACAATTTTAATACCTTTTAGGATTGCCATCAGTTCTGCTCCAAGCGCTTCTCTTTGGGGTCTAATTCTTTCCGCAAACTCGGTGACAATAGTTCCGTTTCACAGTCGGAGGATTCCCCCAATTCCATATTGTCTGTCCTCAGTCTTATGTGCTCCATCAACTTCTAGTAGAAATCCCTCAGAGAGTTCTGATCCTTCATTGACCTGTCCTTCCTTATGCCTGTAAGATCTATCATTTATCTTCTCCAACTGTTGTTGGTAAGCCGCCAGATAATGTAGCACTTTTCCCCCTATCTCTGGGTCCAAATCTTTTAGCGTGTGAGCATTTGAATGGAGGATAGTGCATCTTTCTTTCCAGATCCCCCATGCTAGCATCACAATTCTCTCGAATTTGGATTTTTTACAGATTGGAGCGTAAGAAATCAAGAAAGTCAAGCGTTTCCTTTCCTTTGATCAAATATGTTAGTTTCCTTTGACTTTTTTACAGTGGAAAAGGGCATGGGTAGTATTTGGGGAAAACTTTCTGCATAAGCCACATATAGGACAGACTGGAATATGTCTTTTGGCCAAGTTTCCTTTTGTTTGGATGAAATCCTTGCACATTTTCCATCCAAAGATTCGGACCTTAGGTGGTATCTTCATTTTCCATAAGTGGTTCCACCAGCAGCTATTCCAATCCCCAGATGATGAGGATGCGCAACGTGGGCTAAAGTAGCTCTCCTTCATAATAAATTTATATCCCGAGCTGACTGAGTAGTCCCCTATAGCATCATCATTCCAAAATCTCTTGTCTTCATCCTCCTTGTTTCCGACCTGTGTTCGAAGTATTTCTTCTGCCTCGTAATGGTTAAAGGCAATTATAATCATGTCTTCTTTCCATTCTCGTCCATCGTTAATAAAATAATTAATGTTAGGGGCGGCCGCTATTCCAGATGAGATTCTTCCGCTTTTTATGCCATGCACCCATCACCCATGCGTGTTTATGGATCTTGATTGAATTTCCATTACCAATCACCCAACGCATATCGAGGTCCAGGGTATATCTACTCTTACATAGGGATCGTCATGTAAAAGACGGATTGTTACCCGTATCCGCTTCCATAATATTCATATGCTTATAATATCTCGCCTTTAGCACTCTATTAAGAAGGGACGTCGGCTCTTTCATGCATCTCCAGACTTGCCTGGCTAGGAGCGCATCATTGAATAAATGCATTCTTTTAAATCTCATCCCGTCTTCCTCTTTAGGTCTACATAGATCTTCCCACTTCTGCCAATGCATTTTACTACCGCCTTCTTTTCTGCCCCACCAGAAATCAGTCATAAGTTTTTCCATTTGTTCACAAATTTACATAGGAACTTTGAAGCACATCATCTTGTATGTAGGGATTGCTTGGAGAATGGATCGAATGAGAACCTCCCTACCCCCTTCCGAAAATTCCTTGTTCTTCCAGTTGTCAATTCTATCTTTCATCCTGTCAATCAGGTAGGAAAATTGAATTTGTTTTGCTCTGACAGAAAAGGTAGGTACCCCAAGGTATATGTGGTGGCCCTGGGTGGCCCGAATTCCCAAAGCCTGATTTACCAAGTTCTTTGAGTTGTCCGACGTATTCGGGCTGAAGAGAATTGTGGATTTGTCATAGTTAACCACCTGACCAGAAGCACGTTCATAACTATCCAGGACCTCCTTGAGCTCAGAACCACTATTCTCTTTAGTCTTGAAGAAGATGACACTGTCATCCGCAAAAAGAAGATGAGAAATTATCGGCGCTTCTCTAGCCATCCTAACACCTTCAATCCGGCCCCTGGTCACCCTATCTTTCACAAATGATGAGAGCCCTTGCGCACAAATCATAAACAAGAAAGGTGAAAGAGGGTCGCCTTGACGAATACCATGAGAAGGGATAACCTTCCCAACCACCGAATTATTAATCTTGAAAGAGTAGTTGACTGTTTGGACACATCTCATCAAGAGTTCTATAGCTCCCCTTGGAAATCCCATTTTCTCTAGTTGTGTTTTGATGAACAGCCACTCGATGCGGTCATAAGCCTTACTCATGTCAAGCTTAATAGTTGTGTAACTGGTCTTACTTTTGTTATTTCTCAACCAATGCATACACTCGTACCCCAGCAAAACATTATCAGCAATTTGTCGGTTTTAGACAAAAGCACTTTGATGTTCATCAATTATCTCTAGCATGACAATCTTGAGCCTGTTAGCAATCACTTTGGCAACAATTCTATAAGCAACATTGAATAAACTAATTGGCTTAAACTCTTTCAAGTGCTTGGGGTTTTTTGTTTTCGGGATTAGAGTGATCCACGTCTCATTCCATCTTTGAACATCCCTATCATGGTTCAAAATATCAAGCGCCCCTCTTATTAAATCATCTCCAACAATGTGCCACTTATCTTGAAAGAACTTAGCATTGAACCCATCCGACCACAGGGCTTTATTCGGATTTAAATTAAAGACCGCATATTTAACCTCCTACTTAGTATAGGGTCTAGATAAGAAAGATGCCAAGCTGACAGAGACCAGAGGTTCCGTATGGCCAATAATTCTATCAATTTGTTCCTCACTTGGTGAGTACGATGTGAATAACTCCTAATAATAATTCGAAATGAGATTTGTTATGTCTTCCTTGGATTCCACCCATGAACCATCCTCCTTTTATAATCGAGAGATCATGTTTCGACTTCTTCTCTTTGTCGCTCTTCGGTGAAAGTAGGTTGTATTCCGATTCCCATTAATCATCCAATTCGTCCTGGATCTTTGTCTCTAATACTCTTCCTGCTGAGATAACAATTTTTCAAAGATAACCTCCAAACTGGCATTATTCGAGTCGCCTTTGTCAAAAGCGGCTTGGTGAAGAATTTTTTCGGACAACTGTTTAATTCTTGTATCAAGATTTCCAATATTACTTGAGGCCCGCTTTGACAAGTGGATCGAGCACATGTGAAGTTTGGTTGGTAGAGGGCTCGTGGCGTCAAAAGTATGCCAACAATCACGAAGTTCGTCCTCAAAGGTTGGTTCAAGTAGCCAAGGATTTTCAAAGCGAAAGTGTCCCATTTGATTTTGATTCCCGCCCCACCCCTCGATCTTGGTTCGAAGAGAAATGGCTCGATGGTCGGATCCAAACCAATGTGAGTGTTGGACTTGCAAAGACTTCCAAAGAGTACGCCATTCATTGTTTGCTACAAATTTGTCAAGTCTTTTTTTGATGTGAACTTGAGCTTTCCTCTTGTTATCCCATGTAAATTTAGGTCCTTTAAAGCCTAAGTCTAAAAGTTCAAGTGGGTTAAGCATTGCTCGAAATCGATCCATATTGTTACGAGTTCTTCCATTTTGATTCCCCCCCCCCTCCCATTTTTCACTAACACGCAATATCTCATTAAAGTATCCACCCACTAGCCAAGATTTAGTGGGAAAGTGTGTGGATGCAACACGATTCAAGAGTTCAGTAGAAAGGTGTCGTAGGTTTTGATTTGGGGGACCATAAAATCCCGTGAACCACCATTGTGCGTCTTCAAAACTAACAAGAGAATCTATGTGATTGCGGGAGTAGGAAAACACTGAAATTTTGATATCAAAATATGCATACAATATTAAAACCCCACTATTGCCTATTGGATCAACAGCAAAACAAAAGGAGAAATTAAGTAAAGTTTTCCAATGTTGGGCTATCCTAGTTGGGAGTTTAAATTCCATGATAAATAAAATAGAGGGTTTATTTATGGTTATCATCCGCCTAAGCTTCTGGGATGCGTTTGGACCCTTCAAACCCCTCGCATAACAGCTGACTACATTCATGGATAGGAGCGAGGAGGAAACTCGCCCTCCTCCGCCTGATTCGAGCTCGCCGCATCCTCGTCGCTCTTGTGCCTCTTCTTACTGCATATCCCCTTATATCCATCTTCATCTTCGTCCTCTACAGGTCCAACAGCAAGTTTCAACATAGCATTGGTAGGTCTGCCTCTTTTCCTTGGGCCCTTCGGATAAGATCGATAAGTTCAGCCAGATTATGTCCATTTCCCATCTCAGAAGTAGGAAGTGCCAAGGTTTTGCCCTTTCCTTTGCCAAGTTTGTCTTGCATCAGTCCTTTCCCCATTCCCAAACCCTGACGAGAGCTTGAGTTCTCCCCATTTTCGTATCCACAGCGGCTTGCATAGTAACTGGCTTGCACGACCCCTTCCCATTCAGCTCTTATCACACTTTCTTCTCGGGCTAGGTACCTGTCCTCATTCTTTTGCAGCAGTAGTTGAGCTTCGTCCACCAGCACTGAATCTGCAAACTGGTCAGCCTCCTACATTTGCTCCTTCTCCCGTTCACGCCAGTTCTCTTCCACCATCACCAAGCCTCCTACCCTCGCATCAGCTCTAATCACCAGGGAGTTGGGAGCATTTCTTTCATCACGTTGCGGTTGCACAGTTTCCTGATCACGAGCAGTAGTGAGACTTCGTAAGAAGTCATATTGAGCCTGAGAGAGACCTCTCTGCCCCTTTCGCCCGGAGCCACAGAGGAAATTTCTTTTGATCCAATCTTCGATGCCCTTCGTCACGGTATCTCTCACTGCAATCTTTTTCAACATGCGTAAGTTCACCACATTGATAACAAAATTCTCCAAGTTTTTCATACCTCAGTGCTAGAAGAATAGTTTCGCCATGGATGGTGAGGTTTGTGCTCCAGTTAAGAGGATGATGGAGATCCAGCAACACCTTTACTCTTAAACACCTTCCCCACGCAGCCTCCCCTTGCGGACAATCCAAGTCAATGACATCCCCCAAGGTTTCACCCAGCTTGAAAGCAATTTGGCGTGTCATCACTAGATCTCTTGGTTGGTCTGCCCCTTCGAGCTTGGAGAGAACCAGCATCGGCCCACAAGCATTCCAAAAAATTAGGCGAGTTATAGCCATAAATAAGCCCTCATTGTTGTTTATCATGGAATCAAAGGTTTCCACTAGAATAGTACAAGCTTGGAATGCTGTTTTTTGTTTCAAATACTGTTTTGTAGTGGATGCCGTGGGCAGGCAAGGTGGCCTTATTTTGTTAGCTTCTGATGAAATGGATATTATGTTGCAGTCTTACTCTATTGGACACATTGATGTGAGCATTAAATCGAATGATATGTTTTGGTTTTTCACTGGTTTTCAAGGAAACCCTAACAGTAACTTAAGACATTTTTCGTTGGATTTGTTGAGTAAGATTAAGGAGACGCATGGTAACATTAAAGAATGGGTTATTGGAGGGGATTTTAATGAGATTCTTAATTCTCAAGGGAAACAAGGGGGAATTAACAATTGGAAAACCAGAAAGAATATGGATAAATTTTGGGAATGTTTATTGAATCTGGAATTGGTGGATTTGGGCTTTAAGGGTCCATGTTTCACATGGAACAACAAGAGGAAGGGAGATCATAATATTCAGGAAATGTTTGAAAGATTTATAGCAAGTATTGAATGGAAGAACAGTTTTAAGAACTTTGAAGTTCAAAATCTACATTGGTGGGGTTCAGACCATAGGGTTATCAGCCTCTCATGTTCTTTAAATCAAATGCGCTGGCAGAAATGTGCAAAAAAACAATTTCGGTTTGAGAATGCTTGGATGGTTGATGTCTCATGCAAAGAAACAATTAAAAAATCTTGGAATGGGCAAGCTTTGGACACTTCACTTTCTGTGCTTCTGGATCAATGTTCAAATGAACTATCAAAGTGGGCTTCACAGAATTTTGGAGCAGTTGACAGAAGGGCTAAAGATGTAGTTGATAAGATTTCTAAGCTGGAAGCTTTAGAGTTAGACCAGGAGAAAATGAAGGAGCTTGAAGTTTTAGAAAAAGATCTTGAAATGCTACTAACGCAACAGGAAGAGTTTTGGCACCAAAGAGCTCGTACGAATTGGATTTTGAGTGGAGATCGAAACACTACGTACTTTCATAGACGAGCCTCTGAAAGAATGAAGAAGAATTCCATAAATGGTTTTATGGACTCAAGGGGAACTTGGGTATCGTCCAAAGACGGAATTGAAAAGGAACTTAACTATTACTTTGGAGATATTTTCTCTTCTTCTAACCCTTCAACTCAAGAAATTCACACCTTCACGGCTAACAATCAGGAGCAAGTTTCTCAGGACATGAACAGATTTCTGGATGGAGAATACTCAAAGTTGGAGATTAAAAAGGCTGTCTTCGATTTGAATCCTAATAAAGCTCCAGGCCCCGATGGATTCAATGCAAGATTTTTTCAAGAAAACTGGGATATAGTAGGGGATTCGGTTCTTAAAACTGCGCACAACATCCTCAACCTCCAAGGAGATTTATCAGTATGGAATAATACGATTATTTCGTTGATTCCGAAGATCAAATCACCTTCTAGTCCAGCTCACTATAGACCCATTAGTCTTTGTAATGTCTTTTACAGAATCATTTCCAAGACCATTGCCAATCGTCTTGCGGTGATCATGCCAGATATAGTTGATGAAAATCAGAGTGCATTTATTAAGGATAGGCAAATCTTTGATAATATTCTTATTAGCTATGAATGCATGCATTGGTTGAGAGGTAACAGAAGCTCGACGGGATATGCTGCACTCAAATTAGATATGAGCAAAGCATATGATCGTATTGAATGGCCTTTTTTGGATAAACAGATGAGAAGCATTGGCTTTTCTGAAAAGTTTGTTAAATTGATTTTGAGGTGTATCTCCTCGGTGACATATTCTTTTAAAGTCAATGGCTTTATTGTGAAAGGCTTTAAACCTTCTCGAGGCCTTAGACATGGGGACCCTTTATCCCCGTTTCTCTTCGTTTTATGTGCTCAAGCTTTGTCCACTCATATCAATCATCTGGCAAATCAAGGCATATTGGAAGGAATTAAGATTGCCCGTTTGGCCCCCATGACCACTCATCTTCTTTTTGCGGATGATAGCATTATTTTCTTTAAAGCCAAACTTGAATACGCAGAACAATTGAAACAAGCATTGTTGAAATATGAAAGGGCTTCAGGACAAATTATAAACTTCGACAAATCTTCCGTTTTGTTCAGCCCAAATACCAGCGACAACGTTAAGATGCAGGTATCCAATATTCTTCAAGTTAACCACACTCAGGGACATAGTATCTACCTTGGTCTCCCCACCTTTTCGCTCAGAGGTACGAGGCTTCAATTTGCGTATCTACTTGACAGACTGAAGAGTAAAGTGGACAATTGGAAGAACAAAAAAATTTCGGAGGGGGGTAAAGAAGTACTAATTAAGGCAGTTCTTCAAGCAATACCTTCTTATGCTATGTCATGCTTCAAAATTCTCATGCAATTGTGTGGGGATATGGAAAAAATTATAACAAATTTCTGGTGGGGGAGTGAACAAGGGCACAACAAACTACACTGGATACGATGGGACAAGATGTGTAAGTCGAAAGAAGAAGGGGGTATGGGATTCAGGAGGATGCATCACTTCAATCAAGCTCTTTTGGCAAAATAGGTATGGAGATTGATGACCAAACCTGAGTCATTAATCGCTAGGGTCTTTAAAGCAAGATACTTTAAACATTGTGACATCCTGGAGGCTCACGTTGGGAGCAACCCATCTTTTGTCTGGAGGTCCCTTGCCTCCAGTTTTCCAATACTTCAAAGTGGTATTCGATGGACTATAGGCAATGGCAAGAAGGTATCGCTATTTAAACATGCTTGGGTACAAGGTCTGGAAAAGGGCATGATTAAATCCAGAATTGTAGCAGGGCACAATATCTCATACTTTTTGGATGCAGACAGATATTGGAAAGAAGATACCCTACATATTGCATTTTGGTCATTTGAAGTTGAAGGCATCTTAAAAACTTCGGTTGGAAGACAGGAGGATGAAGATGAAAGATATTGGAACCAAGATTCAAAGGGTAACTATTCAGTTAAATCAGGTTACTGGGAGAGCATGAACATGACAAAGAATACTACTGATAGTCCAGGAACCTCAAAGAAAGAGTCCACAAAATCATGGTGGAAATTCCTTTGGAATCTTGATTTGCCTCCGAAAGTTCGTATATTTAGTTGGAAGATGTGTATGGATATTGTGGCAACGGAAGGAAACATCGCTTCACATCATGTACCAATTCTTCCTATCTGCGGATTGTGTGGAGCTTATTATCCTTCTACTCTTCATGCCATATTCCTTTGTAAAGGAGTGAAGGATGATTGGAAACATATGCACTTATGGAATCTGATCAAACAAGGTCAGTATATGATAACAATCGACTTTATCATGCATCTCAAAATGTCTGTGGCTTTGATTGAGTTTGAAAAAAAAATTATGATTGCATGGGGGATTTGGAAGGAGAGATGCCATATTGTTCATAATAAAAACACTTCTAGAATTAAGGTCAAGGATCATATTGGGAATCAAGTGGTGGAATATCTGAGATCTTACCAAGACATTATCAAGAGGAGATCTTTGAGTGAAAGGAATGTTAAAAGAGTGGATAAGCAGGACAATTCTGAGGATGGTAACTGGCCTTTCTATGCCGAGGTGGATGGAGCATTTAACCAAGAAAAGCATAGATATGGTGTGGGAGGGGTCTTGTATAACCAGAAGGGTGTAAAAGTCGACTCTTTTTCGAGAAAAATCTCGTCGCAGCGAAGCCCTCTTGGATCCGAACTCATGGCAATTGAAATGGCATTGTTAATGGCATATGAAAAAGGAATGCATAGTTCTTTAATCAAATCGGACTCAGCGCAAGCAGTTGCCTTATGTGGAAAAGAGAAGGAAGAAATTATAAGAGGACCGGAAAGTTTGATTGCTCGGAGGATTACAAAGATGCAACAAAAATTTGTAGTGTGCAAATTTTTACACATAAACCGGGATAGAAACAAGCAAGCTCACTTGCTGGCGCAACAAGCGGTCGGTACTACCAATTCTCATGACAGAGTTGGAGATACGAGAGTTTGAAACCTAGATTTTGTTCTTTGAGCTTCCTGTACTAGGTTTCTCCTTTTGTCCAAAAAAAAAAAAAAAGTTTAGTTCACAAGAGACCTACTCTTGGAAACAGATTAGGCTTGTTTTGGTTGGAGATGTCAATTTACACATATGCAACGCAGCAACTACAGTAGTCTGTCCATGGAAATAACAAGGAAATTAAATATATGAGACTAAACCTCAATTTAATGTTTGGATTGTATTTTCTTTCAAAACATTATCACAAAAACTTGCATGCATATATTATATGAAATATTGCCACGTTTAGTAGATGGGCTCAACATAGAATTGGGCTGCTAAATTGGATCAACATGTTTTATTAAATTTTAATCTGTTCTATTAATTTTATCGTCCCAATTTCCAGATTTCCATCTGATTTATTAATTTTACTTTATTGATTTTCAAATTTAGTGACAAGTTTTTTTGATATGTAAGTATTATACATTTTTCATGTAGTAATATGTTTTTGTTTATGTATATTTTTAAATTTGTTGTCATATTTTTTTTTTTATTCATGTAATAGTAATTAATATTGTTTATACATGTAGTAGTTTAATTCTGTTATTTTAGTAAAACAATTTTTTTAAATGTAGTGACAAGTTTTTTGATATGTAGTATCATACATTTTTCATGTAGTAATATTTTTTATTTAATGAAGTAACATTTTTTTTACATGTAATAATATATTTCTGTTCATTTATTTTTTTAAATTTGTTGTCATATTATCATTTTTTTTATTCATGTAGTAGTAGTTAATATTGTTTATATATGTAGTAGTGATACACGTGTTATACAACACTAAAATAAACAACCGCAAGTGTACGGCGTCTATTGTAGCGTGATAAGCACGAGGTCGATCCCACAGGGAGGTTAAGCGTAAAAGTGGTAGTTTGCTAATCGAGTTCTAAGTAGACGTGATCGAATAGATTGGATATTGAATTACTCTAAAATTACCTATCAAATTGTCACAAACAAGTAACAAAGAGTAATGAAAATCGATCAACTAACATACGACTCAAGAAACGAAAGTAAAAATGGATGTAACTCAATTAAGAGAAGGTAGGTCCTAAAGCACATGCAATACTAGTGAATCCATCTATGATTAACTATCTACTCCAGTGGTGTTCATGCTTTGTCTATAAGATTGATCACGTAATAATGAATTAAAAGTTCTTTCGATCCAAGTAATTCAAAGGAGATATCACACAACCTAGTATCTCTACCTAAATTGCATAATAAAACTCAATCAAGCTCCTAAGATCATCACACATCTTCCTAATCATTGATCATCTTTCAATCTCACAATAAAATTAGGTCAAATGCTTGCAATCAATCAACCAAACTAGATTTCTCAACCTAATTCAATTAACTATGATCAACACATCATCATTGTACACATAATGACATGCTTTGCAATATAAACCAAGCATCCAAATAGAATTAAGCCACACAAACACCAAATAAGCAAAACATTAATTCATAGATATCATCAAAAGTATTTACAAGGCTTTAGAACCAAAAGTGTTCTTAGCCAATCAACCACATGTTCAAATTACAAATAAACTAAGATCAAAGCAATAAAAAGTGAAAATAAAAGAAAGCTTAGACTATGGTGTGGTGAGGAATTGAATTCTCAAGCTAGTGGCTCCTCCCTTGCATGATTTGGTGTTGACTTGAAGAAGTTATGGCCCAAAACCTCCAAGTGTGTGTTAGTATGTGATAGAATTCTTGGGAGAGGGGTAAGATGGTGTGAAGTTTAAGAAGTGGGGTATTTATAGTGTTGGGGTAGGGTTTGGATATGGTATTTGCAAGTTAGTCCCTCGAAAATGGAGAAAACATGCGTTTGGCACCGAATTTGGAAGTGACTCGGCCGAGTTGGGGTCACTCGGCCGAGTTGGGGTGTTAATCGAATCATCACAAAAACAGGGGAACCGCGTTACTCGGCCGAGTTGGGTCACTCGGCCGAGTGGTCTTCAAGCCTTCACTTCAACTCGGCCGAGTTGGGTTACTCGGCCGAGTGCGCAGTAAAACTCCAACTTGCAGATTCGGCCGAGTAAGGTCACTCGGCCGAGTGTGCAGTAACACCCAAAGTCGCAGATTCGGCCGAGTAAGGTCACTCGGCCGTGTGCGCAGTCGAGGCCAAACTCTCAGATTCGGCCGAGTAAGGTCACTCGGCCGAGTTGCCTTGCACCTCGATTTCGGCCTTTTCTCGTTTCGTGCATAACTTTCGCCTCGGGTGTCGGATTGACTTGATTCCTTCGGCTAATCCACTCCGTTTTCCGCGACGAATCCAACCGTGCACTCCTCTTTCCAGTCCGATCACTTGTGGTATGTGTTTTGCTCCAAATTCCATCGTTTTACCTACAAAACCGACAAAACACAACCTTTCTCTCATTTTGGCTTAAATAGTCATATTCCATGCATAATTCAATGAAATCCACATCAAAATACATCTCACATGTGCCCCTAAAACGTGTAAATTCCACCCGAATCAAACCCCCCCCCCCCCAAACTTAAAATGTTGTTTGTCCTCAAACAACTAAGCACTTAAAGCAATGAGGGTGGAATGATCACAATGGAATATTCAATGCAAATCACACATGCAAAGTAAGATGTAATGATATCTCTTTCTCCAAGTGCATTTCTCAATGAAAGTTATAGGCTCACTATTGCAATCCACATTCATAGATCAAAGAATGCACAAGTACACAACACATTGTGATGGGAAACATAATCCAAATGCTCAAGTCCTCTACTCACATGATGGAGTGTTTCTCTCAAACACACAAACAAATTAAGGATATTAATGCACTCATCAACCAAGTCATGCTATGCAATCACCATATGCTTGCCCAACTTCTACTTTCTACACACACTCAAATGCTCAACAAAGTGATCAATAGGACTTAATCAAGGATGTAACATTGGCTCTTTGGACAAGGTAGGATGAATTTGGGAATTGTGACTCTTCTAGTGGAGGACAAAGTTTGTTGTTTTACAATGTGTGCTTCCACTTTCAAAGCTTACAAACTTCATTCTCACTTTTTTTCTTTTTCCATTCTTTTTCAAGCATTCATCACCTCATCTTTTGAACCTTTTTTTTTTTTTTTCTTTTCAAGCTTTTGGGGCTTTTTGTCCCTCTTTTCTTTTCCTTGATTTTCTTTTCATCTTTCTCTTTTTCTTTCAACTTCTCCAATTTCTCCTTTTCACCAAAGATATTCATTTAAGCACATGTTTCTCCACTTTGTCTTTCATCCTCCACTAGATATGGGAATCAAAAGGCTCAAAAAGGCTAAGTGGTTAACATTGTAGTTTGCCAAGAAAATGAGAAATTAAGCTCAAGGGGCTAACTACGGAAAATTACTTCGGTTTTGGGAAATTTTTGGCTAAGTGACTCTTTTAGAACAAGATGGCCTATATCACATCACATCATTTCACACAATCATGCTTTCAAACAAGAACTTTGGCAAGTTCTAGGATCACTAGCAATAACTTAGTCCACTCTCAAATGAACTAAACCGGATTACATGTTCGATTTAAGGCTCAATTCTCACCGGTTTATTCAATAGGGCTCTCACATTCATCAAATGTCCCCAAACAACAACACATCATATATCCATGCTATCCAAGATCACAAATATGAACACAATCATGAAACTATATCCAACATCAATCATGCTTACATTCAAAGCAAATAAACATCACCACAACTACTCAACAATGGATTTCAATGACTATTCATGCTCACATTTCACCAAATGTCCACTACCCAACATATAATCAAGACCAACTTAAACAATCCAAGCATGCGAAATCCAAGTGTGCGCCGGTGCAAAATGTGACACAAGTAGAATGACGAACCGGTGCAAGGGTAACAATTAGTAGAAAAAATAAAAGAAAAATAACTCCCCCAAACTTAGAATTTTACTATGTAAAAATTCTAAGTTTGGGGCTACAAATTGTTACCTCCCTCCTTGCACATCCAATGCTCTTCAAGAGTCACCATTGCATCACTTGCTTTCTTTTTCCAAAGTTGGTTTTGCTTCTTCTTCATTCTCCATGACAAGGTATCCATGAAACTCCTCATCCATACCTACAAAGAACTAAGCTATCGATACTATCAAATCAATAAAAACAAGAAAGCAATAAAACCTTGGGTTGCCTCCTAAGAAGCGCTATTTTTAACGTCCTATGCCGGACGGTTGTTTCCTCTTTCAAGCCTCATTCAAGTGAAGTGTTTCCACCATTCGAAGTTGCTCGTTCCCATAGTAATGCTTCACTCTTTGTCCGTTCACCACAAAGGTTGTTCCATCCTTACCAATAAGTTCCACATTTCCCATGGGCGTTACATTCTTAATCACAAAGGGCCCCGACCACTTTGACTTCAATTTGCCCGGAAATAACCTCAACCTTGAGTTGAACAATAGGACTTGTTCTCCAACTTGAAACTCTCTTCTTTCAATCATCTTGTCATGAAATCTCTTGGCTCTTTCTTTGTGAATCTTGGAATTCTCAAAGGCTCTATTCCTAAATTCATCAAGCTCATTAAGCATCATCTTCCTTCTTTCTCCGGATGCCTTAAAATCAAGATTTAACTCATTGATGGCCCAACGAGTTCTCAATTCCACTTCCACGGGTAGATGGCAAGATTTACCATACACAAGTTGGTAGGGAGATGTGCCCAAAGGTGTCTTATAGGCCGTTCGATATGCCCAAAGAGCATCATCCAACTTGATAGCCCAATCCTTCCTCTTTAACCCAACGGTTTTCTCCAAAATTTGCTTCACCTCTCGATTAGCAAGCTCCGTTTGCCCATTAGCTTGGGGGTGATATGGTGTGGTCACCCTATGCTTTACTCCATACTTCGTCAAAAGTTGGTCAAGCCATCGGTTGCAAAAGTGTGAACCACCATCACTCACTAATGCTCTTGGAGTACCAAAACGAGTAAAAATATTCTTCCTCAAAAAGTTGAGGACCACCTTGGCATCATTTGTAGTGGTTGGAATGGCCTCAATCCACCTAGAGACATAGTCAATAGCCAATAGGATGTAGGAAAATCCATGGGAAGTAGGGAATGGTCCCATGAAATCAATCCCCCATACATCAAAAAGCTTCACCTCAATTACATTCTTCATAGGCATCTCATGCCTCTTTGAGATGTTTCTCATCCTTTGGCACTTGTCACACTTCTTCACAAAAGCTACACAATCCCTAAAAATGGATGGCCAATAGAAACCACTTTGAAGAACCTTGTGAGCCGTCCTATTTGCTCCAAAATGACCTCCATAAGGAGATGAATGGCACTCTTCAATCACTTTCTCCCACTCATCTTCCCCTAAGCACCTTCTCATGACCATATCGGAACACCATCTATAAAGAAACGGATCCTCCCAAACATAGAACTTACTATCATGATAGAATTTCTTCTTTTGATGGAATGAGAGGTTTGGTGGTGGTGTTCCGGTGGCTATGTAGTTCACAAAATCGGCGAACCATGGACATGTTTCTTTGATGGTAAGGAGTTGCTCATCGGGAAACCACTCTTTAATAGGGACTTGGATGTCCTTTTCCTCCACATTCTCAAGCCTTGAGAGGTGGTCCGCTACCACATTTTCACATCCTTTTCTATCCCTTATCTCCACATCAAACTCTTGCAAAAGGAGTACCCATCTTATCAACCTTGGTTTGGCCTCTTTCTTCTCAACCAAATATTTGAGAGCCGTGTGATCCGTGTACACTATGGTCTTAGCTCCCACCAAATAAGCTCTAAACTTGTCAAAGCTATAAATCACGGCTAGCATCTCCTTCTCCGTTGTGGTGTAATTCTTTTGAGCCGGATTCAAGGTTTTGCTTGCATAATAAATCACACGAAAAAGCTTGTCTCTCTTTTGGCCCAAAGCTACTCCAATAGCATAGTCGCTAGCATCACACATGATCTCAAATGGTTGGCTCCAATCGGGTATCACCAACACGGGAGCTTTAATCAAGGCCTCCTTCAAAATCTCAAATGACTTTATGCACTCTTCACTAAAGATGAAGGTGGCACCCTTCTCCAACAATGCACACATGGGCTTGGCTATCTTTGAAAAGTCTTTGATGAATCTTCTATAGAAACCAGCATGCCCAAGAAAACTCCTAACCGCCTTCTCATTGGTTGGTGGGGGTAACTTCTCAATTGCCACAATCTTTGCTCTATCAACCTCAAGCCCTTTAGCCGAAATCTTGTGCCCAAGCACAATCCCTTCCTTCACCATGAAGTGGCATTTCTCCCAATTAAGCACCAAGTTGGTATCTATACATCTTTGTAAAACACAAGAGAGGTTACGTAGACATGTATCAAAGCAATAACCAAATACGGAAAAATCATCCATAAATACCTCCATTATGTTTTCAATCATACCATGAAAAATAGCCATCATGCATCGTTGGAAGGTGGCGGGAGCATTGCACAATCCAAATGGCATTCTCCTAAAAGCAAAAGTACCATAAGGGCAAGTAAAAGTTGATTTCTCTTGGTCTTTAGGATCAATCAAAATTTGATTATATCCCGAATAACCATCAAGAAAGCAATAATACTCATATCCCGCCATCCTATCCAACATTTGATCAATAAAAGGCAAAGGGAAGTGATCTTTACTAGTGGCACTATTCAACATACGATAATCAATGCACACTCTCCACCCCACGGGGGTCCTAGAAGCAATTACCTCTAAGGTATCGGTTGTAACAATGGTCATACCCCCCTTCTTAGGTACCACTTGTGTTGGGCTCACCCACTCACTATCACTTATGGGAAAAATTATATCATTATCTAACCACTTCAACACCTCTTTTCTTACCACTTCTTGCATTATGGGGTTCAATCTTCTTTGACCTTGGGCTTTAGGCTTAATAGACTCATCTAGTCTAATTTTATGAATGCAAATATGAGCCGGTATACCCTTCAAATCCGAAATATCCCAACCAATAGTCGATTTATAAGTTCTAAGCACCCTAAGCAATTTTTCTAACTCAAGCTCATGCAAGTGTGAAGAAACAATAACCGGAAAGAGTTCACCTTGTTCAAGATAAGCATATCTCAAGTGCTCCGGAAGTGGTTTCAAATCGAGCTTTCTCCCCTTCTCTTGAGCTTTTGGTTTCTCCTTAACTTCCTCCTTTGGTGCTTCCAATGCATAACATGAGGGCCAAGTGTCAAGATTTTTGTGAGGAAATCTTTGACACTCTTCAAGTAAAACCCCCCCAAACTTGGCTTCTTGTTGTATCTCCATGAATTTCTCCTCCTTTGTGATTGGAAGTTCCTTCAAAACATCAAGAGAAGACATATATTCAAACAATTCTATATCATTAAGCTCATCAAAATTGAAATCAAAGGGAATAGAAGAGAGTGAGTTAAGAGATTCTCTTATGCAAAAATCAAGTGGATCCTTTGAGTTGCTCTTTTCCACGTGCATATTCACACAAGCTTGCACATGGTTGATCATGTTGCACTCAAAGACCTCATCCTCATCATCTCTAAACTTGATGGCCTTGTAAATGTTGAACAACACTTTCTCGTTGTTCACTTGAAGCTCCAACTCCCCTTTTCTCACATTGATAATTGCTCCACCGGTTGCCAAGAATGGCCTTCCCAAGATTAGTGGAATATACTTGTCCTCCTCCATATCCAACACCACAAAATCCACCGGGAATATGAACTTATCGATTTTAACCAACATGTCCTCTACTATACCCAAGGGGTAAGTCATGGATCTATCCGCCAATTGAAGGCTCATCGTGGTTGGTGTAAGTTTCCCCAAACCAAGTGACTTAAATATGGACAAAGGCATAAGATTAATGCTAGCTCCCAAATCACACAAAGCTTTAAATGTACCTCCATCTCCAATAACACATGGTAGAGTAAAGGATCCGGGGTCTCTAAGCTTTTGAGGTAGCTTTGCTTGAATGATTGAGCTACACTCCTCGGTCAAGTGCACCGTTTCGTACTCCACCATCTTCCTCTTGTTGGACATAATTTCTTTCAAGAACTTGGAGTAATGGGGCATTTGTTCTAGAGCTTCGGCAAAAGGTATGTTGATGTGGATCTTCTTGAACATCTCCACAAACTTAGCAAATTTGTTGTCCAAGCCCTTCTTCTTCAACCTTTGAGGGTATGGGAGAGGTACCACATTCTTGCCTTTGTTTTGAGGAGGGATTGCCTCCTCACTCTTTTTCTCCTCTACTTTCTCTTCTTCCCTCTCTATCTCCTCTTGCCTTTCTTTCTCTTGTCCATCTTCTTTGTCGACATCCTCGGGTGCCATTACCATTTCCTCCTCTTGTGGTATCTTTGGCCCATCGTAACTCGTCCCACTTCTTAGCTTTATAGCTTTGCAATGCTCCTTGGGTTTGAGCTCCGTGTTTGAAGGAAATTGCCCCGGAGTGTGTTGACTACCGATGACATTAGAGAGTTGGCTCATTTGCTTTTCCATGGCTTTCATATTGTTTGCCATATTCTTGATCATTTCTCCTTGTTCCTCAAATCTTTGCCGAGTTATGTTTGCATTCTCTCTAGTCTCTCTCATAAATTTCGTGGTTTACCCCATAAAAGTACCAAACATATCTTCCATTGATGGTTTTGATGAAGACTCCACAATAGCTCCATCTCTCACATTAAAATTTGGAGGTGGGATGATGGCATTTCTTGTGTTGGCATAAGAAAAGTTCTCATGTTGCCTCAACCCGGGATGGTAATGATTCGGGCTAGGAGGGTTTTGCCTCTCATTCCAACTTCTTTCTCGAAATTGACGGTCCCTTTGATTGTTCATATAATGGGCCTCTTCATATTGTTCATCACTAGGTCCCATTAGTGATTTGGCCGCCATCATCGAAGTCAACTTGTCCATCTTGTTGGATAAAGTAGCAAAATCATCTGACTCCTTCGTGGAAGCAACTTTCCGGGCTTGCCTTCTCTCAGATGGCCATTGATGTCCGTTCTTCGCCATCTCCTCTAGAAGCACGTAACCTTCATCCGTCGTCTTTCCTAGCAAAGAACCTCCACCGGCCGAGGCATCCACCATCCCTCTTGTTCTATGGTCCATCCCGTTGTAGAAATAGCAAATCAATTGGTCTCTTGAGAAACCATGTTGAGGGCAACTCCGTATAAGATCCTTGAAACGCTCCCAAGCCTCGGCTAAAGACTCATCATCGTCTTGCATGAAGGAAGAAATTTCTCCTCTTATCTTGATTGTCTTGCTTGGAGGAAAGTATTTCATGAGGAAGGCATCAACAAGGTCGGCCCAATTCTCAATGGTTCTTAGATCAAGGGACATGTACCATTGCTTTGCACGATCACGGAGTGAGAATGGGAACAATTGGAGACGAATATAATCTTGAGGAACTCGGTTGATCTTAACCGTTCCACTTATCTCTAAGAATTGAGATAAATGGAGGTTAGGATCCTCCTTTGACAACCCTCCAAATTGGTTGTTTTGGACCATCATGATTAAGGCCGGCTTGAGCTCAAAGTTATGAGCGTCAACGGGTTCCCGACCCGCTCCTCCATAGGGCCTTGGGATAGGGCGGAAGTGGTCTCTCAAAACTCTTTGATTTCCATTATCCTCCCGTTGCTCTCCATCTCCTTCAACATTGACATTCCCTTCCATCCTCCGGTTGAGGTTATCTCTTATGCCCCCTTGTGGTCGATTACCACCATTCCCATTGGGCTCTACTATGCCTCCAACATCCTCTTGGTTCCTTTCCTCTTCCACAATTGGATTCTCTCTTCGATTCATAGCTTCTAATTCAATCCTTCTTCTTTCGGCGTTTTGTCTTCGACAACGAACTTCGATTTCCGGGTCTAGAGGTAGCAACTCTTGTTGATTTCTCCTAGCTCGGGTGATCATATGCCATGTCTAGACAAAAGTTCAAAAGAAAGTAAGAATCACAAGTGAAATCAAGGTAAAACAAACAAATATTTTTGGAATTTTTTGCAAATAAGGAAAACAAGTAAAGTGTCTAAACTAAAACTCTCCTAGCCTACACTCTAGAGCTTATAGAAACCTCCCCGGCAGCGGCGCCATAAACTTGATACACGTGTTATACAACACTAAAATAAACAACCGCAAGTGTACGGCGTCTATTGTAGCGTGATAAGCACGAGGTCGATCCCACGGGGAGGTTAAGCGTAAAAGTGGTAGTTTGCTAATCGAGTTCTAAGTAGACGTGATCGAATAGATTGGATATTGAATTACTCTAAAATTACCTATCAAATTGTCACAAACAAGTAACAAAGAGTAATGAAAATCGATCAACTAACATACGACTCAAGAAACGAAAGTAAAAATGGATGTAACTCAATTAAGAGAAGGTAGGTCCTAAAGCACATGCAATACTAGTGAATCCATCTATGATTAACTATCTACTCCAGTGGTGTTCATGCTTTGTCTATAAGATTGATCACGTAATAATGAATTAAAAGTTCTTTCGATCCAAGTAATTCAAAGGAGATATCACACAACCTAGTATCTCTACCTAAATTGCATAATAAAACCCAATCAAGCTCCTAAGATCATCACACATCTTCCTAATCATTGATCATCTTTCAATCTCACAATAAAATTAGGTCAAATGCTTGCAATCAATCAACCAAACTAGATTTCTCAACCTAATTCAATTAACTATGATCAACACATCATCATTGTACACATAATGACATGCTTTGCAATATAAACCAAGCATCCAAATAGAATTAAGCCACACAAACACCAAATAAGCAAAACATTAATTCATAGATATCATCAAAAGTATTTACAAGGCTTTAGAACCAAAAGTGTTCTTAGCCAATCAACCACATGTTCAAATTACAAATAAACTAAGATCAAAGCAATAAAAAGTGAAAATAAAAGAAAGCTTAGACTATGGTGTGGTAAGGAATTGAATTCCCAAGCTAGTGGCTCCTCCCTTGCATGATTTGGTGTTGACTTGAAGAAGTTATGGCCCAAAACCTCCAAGTGTGTGTTAGTATGTGATAGAATTCTTGGGAGAGGGGTAAGATGGTGTGAAGTTTAAGAAGTGGGGTATTTATAGTGTTGGGGTAGGGTTTGGATATGGTATTTGCAAGTTAGTCCCTCGAAAATGGAGAAAACATGCGTTTGGCACCGAATTTGGAAGTGACTCGGCCGAGTTGGGGTCACTCGGCCGAGTTGGGGTGTTAATCGAATCATCACAAAAACAGGGGAACCGCGTTACTCGGCCGAGTTGGGTCACTCGGCCGAGTGGTCTTCAAGCCTTCACTTCAACTCGGCCGAGTTGGGTTACTCGGCCGAGTGCGCAGTAAAACTCCAACTTGCAGATTCGGCCGAGTAAGGTCACTCGGCCGAGTGTGCAGTAACACCCAAAGTCGCAGATTCGGCCGAGTAAGGTCACTCGGCCGTGTGCGCAGTCGAGGCCAAACTCTCAGATTCGGCCGAGTAAGGTCACTCGGCCGAGTTGCCTTGCACCTCGATTTCGGCCTTTTCTCGTTTCGTGCATAACTTTCGCCTCGGGTGTCGGATTGACTTGATTCCTTCGGCTAATCCACTCCGTTTTCCGCGATGAATCCAACCGTGCACTCCTCTTTCCAGTCCGATCACTTGTGGTATGTGTTTTGCTCCAAATTCCATCGTTTTACCTACAAAACCGACAAAACACAACCTTTCTCTCATTTTGGCTTAAATAGTCATATTCCATGCATAATTCAATGAAATCCACATCAAAATACATCTCACATGTGCCCCTAAAACGTGTAAATTCCACCCGAATCAAGTAGTTTAATTCTGTTCTTTTAGTAAAACATTTTTTTCAAATGTAGTGACAAGTTTTTTGATACGTAGTGGTATTTTACATTTTTCATGTAGTAATATTTTTTATTTAATGAAATAACATTTTTGGTACATGTAGTAACATGTTTTTATTTATGTATTTTTTTAAAATTTGTTTCATATTAAGAGAAATATTTCTGTAATTTAACATATTATATTGTAATTAAATAAAATTTATTTATGTACTTAATATACTGTACATATCCCCCTATATACTAATAGAGAGTTCTTATTGCTTATGTGTCGATTTTTCATGAGTTTGGATGATGTGTCGATTAATAGAGAAGTTATAATTATGTAAATGATTAGGTGTCAAATATATAAAGAGTTTAGTGTATTAATAATAATGACATGTCATGAATATTAATACCATGTATAAATAATAATTACTCAATCAATTCCTAATCAATATATATAGTAGTGTATATATTATTACTAAAAATATAATTATAATACATTTTTCATTTAATTATAACAATAAAAAATGTGTTAGAATTCCAACTATTTAGTTTTTCAAATGTGTTTAAATAATTTATAAGTTTACATATTTGAAAAGTGAAGATTTAATATATATTATAAAATTTTAGAAATATATTTATTTATATTATTATTATTATTTTATATGATGAAAATTTTAATTTACACAGATGTAAAATATTATGTTGTAAAATAATTTTTATGAGTTGTCTGCGTAACACGCGGGATGCCATCTAGTTTTATTATATTATTGTGTACATGCATCCATGTTTGTTGAGAACCCGCAAAATTAGTTTAAGATTTCAACTTTTAGTTAAATGGGCCAGATTTTGAACTTTTATCTAAATTGGGTAAGATGCATGCATGAAATATTTCATGCAAGACTAACTCAAACATTATTTGGTTCAGGCTCTATAAATCAATGAATCACACAATATAGTAAATTCGTCTCAAATATGAGACTATTTCAAACATTTTTTTTGAATGACAATGTGGTTATTCCATTGTATCAGCCCGTTTTGGGCTAGTTTAGATCTGATCAAGTGGGTCTATAACAGGTTATGAATTCAGATCGAAAAAATTGACTGAACCACATAAAAATATAAATTATGATTCGAGTTTTGTTCACGGTCCAGTTTTCGATTTTGGAATTATTTTTATTATGGTTTAGTTTTCAGTTTTCACTAATGAAAAAAATTAAATAAATCAAACCAACCCGAACCAAATTAATATTATATAAATAAAAATTATATATTTTATAATTATTTCTATTTTAGTATTTCATTATTTCTTATATTTCCATAATCTAAATTAGATTATCGAGTCACTATTTCTTATATTTTTATAATCTATTTTAGGATTTCACATTTTTTTTATATTTTCAATGGCTCATTTTGTAACTTGGAATTGTATTTCATCTATTTGAATTATATTTTGTATATTGAGATTATTTTTCATCTATTAAGATTGCATTTTATCTATTTATTAATTATTTTTTAGTTGTATACTAATTTTTAATATATATATACTAATATAATATGTAGTATATATATATATATACTCATATAAGTATATATTTAAACATACTCTATATATAAACAAATTATTGTATGCAATTGGATTTTAAATGATTGTCAAATTGAATTTTTAATTTCACATTAAAATCAAATTAAAATTTTGTCTCAATTTCACCGATGACTCATATATTTTAAATTTAAAAATCTTTCAATTATCACTTAATTATTTTCAAAAAAAAAAAAATATTATATAAAAGATAGATAATTAAGGTAAATTTGTGAGTCAAACTCGGGGTCAAATTTAATTAAAATATATTCTTTCGCTTTCAATTTTGTTTACGATATAACCAAAACTATGTTACTACATAGTCAAAATATTGTCACTACAAGGTCAAATGTGTATTACTACAAGACCAAAAATATTCTGGACATTTAATTCTTTGTACGAATTCTCCAGAATATTTTTAGTTTTGTAGTGATAATACTTTGATCTTGTAGTAATAATATATTGGTCATGTTGTAAACCACCTACTTTCGATCCACGAATATTTTGGATGACAAAATCTAAACTTTTGACCCACAATTTTTTTTTTTAAATGTCTTAATTAGATATATTTCATGTGTAAAATATTTTACATGTGTTGCTCAATTACTTTATCTACAAATAATTATTTTATTCATAATAAACCCCACAGTACCTTTAATTTATTTATTTTACCTACATTTTCTTAAAGTTTGTGTCCATTTTGAATTGTTCTATTTACTTTACCTACTTTTACTTAAAATTTATGTCCATTTTAATGTGCACAAATATTGTGAACTGGCATAGTGAGTACATTTGAAATTAATATTTACACTATAAATTTAAATATATGTACAGTACTTACATTCGTATATACACTACATATATTTAAATACTAAGGATACTTTTTATACGTAAAATTATATATTATAGATACAAATTTAAATACATAGATTTTATTTGGGTTAATTCTAAATAAATACACCATCTTTAATCTCAATATCAATTTAATCACGACCTTTATGATTTTTTTTTAAAACCTCAACATTTCATCATGTTGCAATTAGATACACATTTTTTTTTCCGGTCAACAATTGATGATGTGGCTTGCCGGAGCTCGCCTACACATATTTTTTTTATTTTCCACATAAAGATTACACTTTATAGAAATAAAAATATAAAATTTTATAAAAATAAAAATAAAATTCCATCCGTCTCCTCTGCTTCTCAAAGTTTTTCTTCTACCATTCTCAAAATAAATCAACTTATTCTCTTCTAATTATAAAAATCATACAAAAAAAAAAATCATACAAAAGCAAAATAAAATAAAAAATCAAGCATCTAAAAGATTTGGTGGTTTATTTCTTCAGGAATTCTTAAATTATTTAATAATTTTATTGTTTTCTTAGACTAGTTCGAGAACTATAATTTTTTTCGGTGGACCTCAATTAATTATTGTATTCGGTGGACCTCAATTAATTATTGTATTTGGGTGTATGCTGAACATAACCACAATTTATATGTTTTATGAGAGAGGAAAATATTCTAGGAATTAATGTGTTTAACACTAATGATTATTGCAACAAAAATGTTATATCCTTATGATTTTGATTTTTAGGATTTAAAGAGAAGAACTTGATTGACTGAGTTTGAGAAGGGAGAGAGACGCGCATAACAAGAACTTTTTTGAGTTTGAGAAGCGAAGAAGACGCGAACTTAAGATGTCGAGAGTTTTATTTTTATTTCTACAAAAGTGTAATTTCTATGGTTAGAAGAGAATAACTTGATTTGATTTAGTTTGAGAATGGTAGAAGAAAACTTGATTTAGTTTGAGAAGCGGAGGGGACGCATGAAATTTTATTTTATTTTTATAAAATTTTATATTTTTATTTTTATAAAGTGTAATCTTTATGTGGAAAATAAAAAAAATATGTGTAATATGAAGTGGCGAGCTCCGGCAAGCCACATCATCAATTGTTGACCGAAGAAAAAAAAAGTGTATCTAATTGCAACACGATGAAAGGTTGGGGTTTTAAAAAAAAAATAGTAAAAGTTGTGATTAAATTGATACTGAGACTAAAGGTGGTGTATTTATTTAGAATTAACCCATTTTATTTTTATATTTACTATTTATGTGTGTGATTATTTATACTCCCCCGTCCCACAAAGATAGCTACATATTTCTTTTTTAGATGTCTCAAATTATAGCTCAATTTCCTCTTTTACTTTAGTATTAAATGCTTTATTGTCAATTTTACCCCTAATTAATAAGAGTAATTAAAGCTTAATTGATTTTGAAGTTTGAGATTTCAAGGGCAAAATTGACTACATTTATTGAGTTTTTTTAATCTGTGTGTAAAGTCAAATGTAGCTATCTTTGGAGTATTTGGGATAGGGGATGAGTACATCCCAAGACGAGGACTAAAAAATGTTACTACTCCATCATACTATAATAGAAGCACATAAAAATTCAAACACCAATTAGTGATGTTACCGACCCCACTGAAGCAGGCAAGATAAAGGCAATCGGAAAATGGAGAATTGGGATTTACTAATACTCCATAGAATGCTTTAATTTAATGATAAAGCTAAACAAAGCATCATCAAAATTTAATGAAAAATAAACTTCACCCTAATCACTTTAATTTACCCGTATCAATTAAATGGTGCTCTGCAATGTTTACTATTTAGAAGTTCTTCCCTAGTTCAACTTTCTTCATCAGTCTAATAGTGTGGTGTAGAACTGAATCCAATATGCCAGCAACCTGAAACCATCGACATAGAGTTTTGTGTCGGAAAATTGTAGAGACGAAGACGAAGAACAAGAGTCCAATGGAAGAGAGGGAGAGAATGAATACCGTAAAAACACCTCCAATAATGGCACATATATTGGTAATAAAGTGTGAAAAAGACTTGGAGCTCTCGGTTATTAAGACCTGCAACAGAAAATAAAATTGGAAACAATAATGTACACCACCTGGCTTTATGTTAAGAAAAATAGAGCAGCATACAATACAATACCTGCATTGGTGATAGCTCAAAATGAAATTTGGCAACAGGAATCTCCAGACTGTGAACCAAACTACTATGGGCAGTATATTCGTGCTCCTCAACTAGTTTATAAGATCTTGTCATCACTTCAGTTTTCACAACTTGAAGATAATGTTCGATCTGCAAATAAATTTATTTCCAGGTTAAATCATTAAAAAAAAAATCACTTACATTCACAAAGGATGATCATAAGGAAAGAAAAAGAAACCCACTATGACCATCGACTAAAAAGATTTATATGCAGCTAGCCTTTTTCAAGTGACAACACTTTTCTAACCTCTTTATTCACACGGACGCATCACAGTTATTATACATATTAATACCATTTCGGATTAAGTGTGTTTTTAGACTCTAAATTTTGCTTGTAACTATTTTTCCCCCATTCTTCCCATTTAACCCTCACCTAAAAGATCTCTTATGAGTGGATTTTAAATCCACCGCCCAAATGCACTCCACTTGTTGGATTAAAAGGTAGGTAAATGAATTGATTTACAAATCGAGATTTTTAAATTAATGGATTTCAAATACTTATATTTGAGCTCATCTTTTTTTAATTAAAATTTCGAGAATTTTAAATCCTCACCAAAATCATGTCTTTTGAGTTTCGAAATCTCATTCTTCTCGCTCTCACGACTTTCTTAATACTTCTCATCTCAGTCAATCGCCCTTCATTCCCAGCAAACAAACTCCGGTCAACCTTCTCTCTCTCCCCTCTCTCCTATTCTCTCTCATAAGTCTCTCTCTCTCCTCTCTTTTTCCCCTTTCTCTCCCCTCACTTTCTCTTTTATCTATCATGTCTTTCTCCTTTCTCCACCATCTCTCTCCACTCACTCTCTCCCTTCTTTATCTATCTCTCCTCTCTCTCTCATCTATCATTTCTCTCTCTCTCACACACCCTCTCTCTCCTCACTTTCTTATCTATCTATCTCTCCACTCTCTCTTCCCTTACTTTCTACATTTTCCCTCTCTACTCTCTCTTTCATATGTCCCCATCTTCCCTCTTTCCCCTCTCCCATCTCTCCTCTCAATTTCTTCCTCTCTCACTTTCTCATATCTCATTTCTCTCTTACCCATTATCTTTTTCTATTGTCAATCTCTCATTTCTCACTCTCTCCTCTTCTCAATACCCATTCTTCATTCTCTCTCTCTACACACCCCTCTCTATCTCTTCTCTCCCTCCCTCAATTCTCTCCTCTCTTTATCCACTCTTATCTTTATCTACCCCCCCCCCCCCCATCTCTATCTTCCCATCCTCTCTCTACTCTCTCTTCTCCATTCTTTCTCTATTCCCATCAAGATGTCACCATCTTTGAATATTTTGAGAGGATGAAGTTTTAATGAATAATTTTCTTCATCAAGGTCATGGTAATTTATAACAAGTTCCTTTGTCCAAGATTTGACAATTCAATATTCCTCCATCAACCAAAATATAATGTTAAATGTTTCATGTGCTTCTATCTCTGTGTTCAGTATTTTGTATCAAACTAAACTTACTAATACACACCCAAATCTTAAGAGAGAGATGAGGGAGAAATGAGCGAGTGGAGAGAGAGGAGAATGGGAGGGAGTGTGGTGAGAGAGGAGACAGAGAGAGATTAAATGGAGAGGAATGAAAGATGAGAGTGTA
Organism: Galeopsis tetrahit; assembly: GCA_963675135.1. Classification (NCBI taxonomy): domain Eukaryota; kingdom Viridiplantae; phylum Streptophyta; class Magnoliopsida; order Lamiales; family Lamiaceae; genus Galeopsis; species Galeopsis tetrahit. Next base: position 53,580,132 of record OY776123.1, read on the forward strand.
CATAGAGATAGAAAATGGAGAGAGATGAGAGAAGAGGGAAAGAGAAGAGAAAAATGCGAGAAACGAAATGAGGGATAGAAAAGAGAGAAATGGGAAGACGGAGAGAGAAGAGAATGAGGTAGACCATTAGGATTTAGTAGAGAGAGAGTGGAGAGAGGAAGGTGAGAAAGAGAGATAGGGGATATAAAGAAGCAAAAGATGAGAGAGTACAAAGAGAAGAGAAATAGAGAGAGAGAAACCAAAACATAAAGAGACATTAAGAGATTGAGTAAGAGAGAGAGAAAGATGAGAGAGAGGAAAGAAATGAGGGGGAGGAGACTGTAATGAGAGAGAAATGGAAGATAGAGTGACAATGAGAGGATGAAATATAGTGCTGTTAAACGAACCGAGCTGCTTGGCTCGAGCTCGACTCGTTTGTTAAATGAGCCGAGCTCGTTAGATACTCGATTTACTAACGAGTCGGCTCGAGCTCGATTCGTTAGGCTTGATATCTATTTTTTTTATTCCATTAGGCTCGGCTTGGCTCGATAGGCTCGTTAGACTAGTTAACGAGTTGAGTTCAAACTTCAAGTACTCAGCTCGGCTCGAATAAAACAACTCTAAGATTGAAACAGAGAAATTGGAGGAGAGAGTAAGGAAAGATGAGAGGAATGATAGAAATACTGACATTAGATAAAGAGAAAAGCAAGGATGCGAGAGAGGGGCAAGAAACATGAGAGAAATGAGAGAAAAAAGAGAGTGAGAGAGATGGGAGTGGAGAGAGTGAGAGAGTGAGAAGATAGGGGGAATAGAGAAAGGATGAGAGATAAAGAGGGAGATTAGATTAGAGTGGGATATAGAAATGAGAGAAAGAGGAAAAAAGAGATGGAGAGTGAGAGAGATGGAAGTGGAGAGATAGAGGGAATAGAGAAAGGAAGAGAGAAAAATGAGAGATAAAGAGGGAGATTAGAGTGGCATATATGTGTCAGAGAGATACAAGTGGAGAGAGTAGAGAGGGGGAAGGAGAGAGATGAGTGGAGAGAGTAGAGAGAGGGGGAAGGAGAGAGTGACAGGACAGTGAGGGAGAGAAATGCGGTTTATTTTGGTATATTTACAAGTATGATTACTGAAACATAAAAAAATTCTAAATTTGTATTCATCTATGAATTTGACAAATCCTTTCATAAATTCACTTTGAATCCAAATAAGGAATTTCATCCAACCGCGACCTTATGGTTTTTTTATAACAAAGGAAGATTTTTTTTCTTTCCTTAATTAAGGAAAAATTGATTGAGGGTAAAAAATGTCCAAATTTTAATCTGAAAAAGATACTTAATCTGAAACGCAGTTAGTATTTGATCAATTAAGGGCATCAAGATAGCAATTGTTAGATACATGCTGAAATAGTCAGTATGCTCAACATAAACAGGATTCAAAAAGAGACTAAAAGACGCAATTAAAGGAGAGGAACTTACAGTAACATTAGTAGAATTGGACTCGCTGGGATTACTGATATATGACAAGCCATTGAGGCGGTCATGGCTTCCACCTAGATGTGGCAGCAGCCGCTTCATGTCACTCATTACCCGGGGAGTGATCTTTTTACCAAACGAAAAATGGGAGATAATGTGTGACATGTTCATCTGAGATGCATCAAACGAATGGGAAGCTGAACGTGCTGATATCACAAGATTCCCAGGAACCTGCAGATACAGAGAAGAAAATGTTACAAGTTTAAGAATTTATGGGAAAATAGTTTTTAAGCCCTGTAAGTTATCCCATTTTTTGTTCCAATCCCGTCGATTTTCATGAATTTAAAATAGTCCTGCAACTTCAAACTTTTTACATTTTGGTACGGTAACCGACTATAGAAGGTGAAACATCCGGTTGACGCTGACGTGGCAAAGTATGATTGGTCAACCAGATGTTTCATCTCTTATGGCTAGTCACCGGACCAAAATGTTGAAAAATCGAATGTTACAGGACTATTTCAATTCGTGAAGGTCGACAAGACCATAATCTAAATAAGGGTAATTTATGGGACTAAAAAAAACTATTTTCCCAGAATTTATTTATGCACATGTCTTTGTATGTATTCATGTATGTATTCGTGTGCAAGTGATTCAACACTATAATAAGTCTATAGTCCATCTTGAGATGTGTGCCTACCTTTTTAACACGTACGAAACCCTCAATTCTGCACCCTCCTGACAAAGGTGCAGGTCTCTTTGCATCATCTTTCTTCTCTGCAGTCAGACTATCAGAAGCATTTTGCAACTGCAAAGAGATAGGAGCTACCAAATCCTCCATTGTCTGCAAGGATCAAACTTCATTCAGTTCCTTAAAGAAGGATGATGCAAAAGCCTCTACTTCTCGCAATTAAGCAAGGGAACATATTTACCATAATAGAGTTCCAATGTACATATTTTCTTTGATATTCTCCACCTAAAGTTTAAGTAATCTCACCTTCACTAGGGTATCTGTGTCTCGGTCACCATAATATGACTCATGCTCGTGGTGGCCATGATCCTCCCTGTGTACCAAAAAGAGAATAGGGGGGTTGGGGGGTCATTATTCAAAGAAAATCTAAAGAATGATTTAATAATATTATTATAACATAGTCAGATTACCTCTAGAACTAAGTATTAATGTACAATTATTTCATCTTATACTCAAGTGACTAACATACTTAAAATAAATTCTAGAATGAAAGGGAGTAGTCTCAAAGCAATGATAGCTTACCGTACATCACTTCCTTTACGGAAGATGCGAATAGAAGGGTATCCTTGTATGTGATTCCTGCATATTTGTGTCAGGCTTAAAATGTAGAAGAGAAGATAAAATGTGACATGAAAGCTTAAGATATGATCCAGTTAAACAGAACAATAAGAAGATATGATCCAGGGAAATTGATTCAGATGAACCAAATAATGGTGAAAAAACGCTAAAATTATCCTTTTTATCTCCTGTCGTAAAGAAAACAAGAATTGCATACATATATATATATATATATATATATGTGTGTGTGTGTGTGTGTCTGGAGCCTAATCGTGGGTCTCTTATGGAGTCAAACTCAACACAAGTTACAAGTAATCTGACAGAAATTACTAGTAAAGCAAACAAATTACTAGCAACTTGTGTTTAGTTTGGCTCCATTACTAAATCCACTAGTTGGCCCCATATTATTACTGCATATATGTGTGTGGGGCCATGTGTGTATACTTTATATCAGAAGAAGAAGAAATATATGTACACGGCTATGAACTGGATAGATTTGATCCACATTGTAGATACTTTTCATGTAATTATGCAATACTATGATAATCTACTTCCAACCCCAGTATTCATTTAAACACAATTTGGAATCACATAATAATCGTGTGCTTAACTTCTTGTTCAGAAATTTCCTCAAGTTCTATAATTTGATTTCCAGAAATTTTGGTGTATATAACTTGGTCATCCCACTCAATTACTTCATGTTTAATCCATCATCAAGCAGTATTTCACATCTAAAAGTCTACTCCCTCCGCCCCACAGAAATTTGCACACTTGCCATATTTGGATGTCCAATACCAATTTGCACTCTCCAAAAAGGAAAATATCTTCATAACCCCCACCCTCAAAATATACACATATTTACCTATATGTCATTACTTTTTCATTCTCAATCTACCTTTTTCTTTACTTTATGCATAAAAGTTTACAAAACTACCCTTCAAAACATCACTCATTACACCTTTTCTTACACATTTCTTAAAATGTGTGCAATCCCAAGGGTGCAAATTCCCTTGGGACAGAGGGAGTATAATTTTTATCCAAATAGGGATCTAATTCCACAAGGTTGCTGGAAAATTTAACCTCCTCTCAAAAAGTAAATAGAAACTAATATTCTATGTGCAAATCACATCAAAAGACTATGTAATTGGTGTGCTCAGTAACCAAATATAAGAAAATAACTTCGAGAATGGAGGATTAATGTGCTAACACAATATTATCCAGAACATACCTTCTACACAAATCAACTTCTTCAGTGCAATCAACCTTGCCCATAAGAATGCGTCCATCAATTTCTGGATCATATCTATAACAAAATCAAACTGATGATGAGCTTTTGGGTGTTGTATTTCATAGAAATGCTAGTTGCTACATCACGGCATAAAGTGGAATCAGAAAATACAGATGAGTTCATTGACCAATTCATGAATAGGAAGAGAAGTTGCACCTTTCTTTTATAATTTTGGCTGCTTTCTCCCATGAAGGTTTCTGATATGGAAAGAAAGGGAGATGGAAGTGTTACACATCGTATAACCATTCATGATTCAATTGATTTCCCAATCAAAAGGTTCAAAATCAAGGTTTTGAGAAAGAAATTCAAGGCAAGACAACAATTCAGTTGGTGGGGATTGGGGAATACCAGGCGATTGCTCCAATAGCACCACGGGGCATAAAAGTTCACTGCCAAAATAGCATGCCTGTCAAAGAAATATATCCCACACGTGGGGCAGGTAATAAGATGAAACATCAAACATCACCAGCGCACATGTATCCCATAAGGTAATAACAGGGATAGAGAACTGTAAATCAGTATCAGTTTACTCACTGGTGTGTAATTCTATCAAAGTTGCGCACATTGAGCGTAACTGAACCTTCTCCATATTCTTCATCAGCTTCCTCATCATGCCTAATAGCTTTCGTAATTTGTCCTGATTGAAACTCGGAGCCAGTAGGATTTAAGTTTGAATCTATTGAATACTTGCGCACAGTCTTAGTAATATTCAGCCTATTCTGAGGAAAAGTGGGCAAAAGTTCAGAAACAGACAGTCTTACTGCATCATGCGTAAAGCATAAGTGGAAAATGAAACCATTGCCAATTTTGAAATAAATGAGACGTCTAGTAAATTCCTTGTATTTCTTCATATAGAAAAAGTTGAATCATCAGTAAAAGCAGATCACAGGTAACTCACAAACCCAAGCATACATAAAGTTGTTACTCAGCCAAAACAGAAATCCACTTCTGATATTTCTGTTTTCAATCATGCAACATATGTAGCTATCTGCATACGTAATTGACTGGCATTGTTGTAAAAGGCACTAGGCAATGGGTGAGCTGTATAATGGACCTAATGCCCATGGAGGACCAATTTGGGAGAAATGCAGAGACGGTCAAGGGTTGCCAATAAGCTTAATGAAAAATGTCTTCAGATTTAGGAATATATCATTTCATAATAGCTAAATATGATAAGTTACTTTTTCAGAAAAAAATTAAAATATGCAGGATTTATTTTTAATGCTCATGCTCTATTTAATGGGACCTACGGGTTGGGAGGATTCAAACCCCAAACATCCATTATAACAGAGAAGGCTATGAAAGGAGGTCATATCCTTCCTCCACCTTGTAATTAGGCAATCCAGAGTCAAGAACGTCTGAGGTAAGCTATAGTTGGGAAGATCGATGGAACCACACAACTGCAGAACTATACAAAGATTTTTCGTTTTTTTTACATGATATACAAAGATTTTTCTAAAACAATACAATATTATTATTTTATCGAGATTATTATTTATCCTAATATTAGGACGATCTGGCATAGAAATAAAATATTTTATAATAGAGGTTATAAATATATCGTAATTAGAGAGCAGGTTGCAGACCTCCTGTATCCAACGGCCACTGCATGGCATCCTCACCCTCTAGAGACTAGATGACACTAATCGTGCATCCCAAAATAATTCACCCCCTAACAAAAGATTAACTCGTCCAGTTCACTTCATGACCAAAGTAGAGAAGAGACACCTACAAGACCTCAGAACATTTATGATGTTCTTTACAAAAAGTGGAAGCAAATGGGCAAGTTATACCACAAAGACACACTGGCAATAGGCAAAAGTGAAAACTAATTGAAACTATTTTCAACCTCCGATATTCATCCAAAATAACCCTCAGTAGCTCTGAATGGATATATTTTCTTACTTCTAGTTAACACCTTCATGCCATTGATTGGAATTAGTTCATCAATCCTTCAAGTTATTAAATCTGCTGCAAGGTATAGGAAAATTGTATTTGTGACACCCAGTTCAGACATCAAGTCCCTTAATTTCAAATTGCAGATTATTTTGTGTATCTGGTACCAGTTACTGATTCTTACTCTTAAAACCAGTGAGGCATATGCTAATGAGGTGCTAAAATGACTAAGTATCTAACACATACAAGATATTCAAGAACAATCATACATCAGTACATCACATACCAAAGAATATGATTAAAGATAATATAACCATACACAGCAAAATGTCAATTAGGACCCCTGTTATGTTCCCCACTTTAATGCTGAAAAACTTTATGCAACATTTGTATAAGACTCCGAGTCCTGTGCCAATAAGAACAACACTAAATGTGCATCCTTCACCTGGAAGCTGAATGGTGATTCTTAAGTTATTGTGGACAACCCACTTAACTTGAGAGAACATAACAAAGTATCATTGCTCTCACAGATATGTTATATTTGAAGTCGAGGAATGGAACTTACTGTGCCCAGAATGTCACTGACATCGACGGATGCAAATTCACAAGACAATGCTGGAAAGCTACAGAGAGGATTTAAATCAGTTATCAACATAAGCTAAACGCAACAAGGATGCCCAGAATTCAAAGTAAAAAAGTCAACCATTATAGATTTAAGATTAATGCAGAAATGAGAAAATTGTTTTAAAATGATCTTGCATGTTTCAACTTTCAAGTACTGTGGTAATCTAATTATAGAAAGCTGAAGAGATGCTTTGATCTGAAACAAATGAAGTGAATTCCCAGAGATTGATATTCTGAGGCACAACGAAACAAAAAAATATCGGACATATGATATTCATGAATATACAGACTAGAATATTTTAAACTGTGGAAGATTTTTGTACGAGAGAAGGAAACTAAACCATTAGTATCAACGTTGATACAGTGGGTTGCAAAGAAGTAAAGTGTTGCCTCTGAACGGTGATATTGAGTTACCAAATAGTGAAATAGTTCTCAAAATTTAGAGAAAAAAATGTTTATTTGAAATTTAAAATATTTGAAGGACCGGGATAAAATAACAGAAAGAAAAACAGTTCTGAACTCATATCCACTAGAAAGTAAAAAAGTAAAGAACAAATTAATGGCATCGAAGTATGTACTCCTGACATGCTGAAGGATGGTTGTAATCTTCACAAAACTACCTTCAAGGCTTCTTATGCATACTACAATAATAAACATCTACCTTATATTGAAATCAATTCGTAAAAAGTCCCCATCAGAACTCTGGTCAACGATAACTGATGTAGAGGTGCTCACACTGAGATAATCATTCAGTTCCTACATATGAGAGCATATCCATTAAGGAGATATAGGACAATGTATCAAGCAAGATGGTGAGAGAGGTATGCCGAAACTTAAACCAAAAGCATAACAAGATTAGATAGGTATGCCGTGCTGAATAAATCATTAAAAGAACTTTTCCTAAGTTTGTTTATGCAAGAATCCATCAATTGTTGGCGCATAAGATGTAATTTCCTACCATTCCAAATAAAAAGATCATGGAAAAGGCTGCTACTATTGATAGTCCAGCACCTGATAATGATGCCTCGGTCAAATCCCTGGGAATTTTCCTGCATAGTAGAGAAAATAAGGAAAAGGATTTCAAGTCCAACTGAATGCTAGAACTATTAGTTTCAATAAATCTAAGCAACGTAGCTGCATGTCAAAGCATAATACCGTTAAAGGACTCATCCTTGTTTTATACTTTCATCAAGATTTTGCCAAACATAATAAATTTCAAGTATAAGGGAAAACTGATTTTTTTTTCTTAAAAACGAACCCTGACATACCTCCATTGTGACATCTCCTCAAGAATTCGTAAGATTTTGGCTACTAAATACTCAAGAATAATATAAGCCACGCAGATTTAGCCTTCAACGGCACAAATTTAATCATAACAGGATATGTATTGCTAGTGTAAGTTCCAAGTTTACACCTCAGAGCTATTTCAAAATGTAAGCATTGCTAATACAAATTACTTTCAATCGATCACTTAAACATCGCAGCGAATCTTATGAAACATCCAGGCTTACAGATTTCAATCTTAATCAACGAGAGCCACCATTTGCAGGTTTAATACAAACTACAAATTGGTAGTAGCAGAAAGCAAATCCATAATAAAGGGTGCCTTTCATAAGCGTGGATTAAGTTTAATGCTATAAATAATGCAATGTATCTAGTAGTTTTATGGTTTATACTCGAAACATGAACGACCCATAAAGCAGACAGCCTTCAACAGATTAAATTTTCTGTACAGTAATAAACCCAGAGAATGTTTGCTAAAAAGTCGAGATGAGAAATAGAAAAGTGTTACCCAAATGTGTGGATAAACCTATTACCATGCACCAACAAATGGGGAAAGTCAATTGCACATTCGCACTGGCTAGCAAGCAGTGAATATGGCAGGGCCATCTAATATAATGCATCGTGCAACAAAAATATCACCCGAGTTCACCTACAACAGCTGCAGCTATTCTAACCATAGCCAATGTAACAAGAGACCATCAAATAAAGAGAATTAAAAAAATTATACCAGACAAGGTGATGCTTGTTCACATGCCACCTCCACCAGTCAAAATGAAATGCAAATGATACACCGTTGTTCTTACAATAAATATTTTTCCAGTAAACAACCAGAAATAAGAGACGTCAAATTCCACGGTACCATACGCATAATAGACAATACACAGCATCTATACTTCGAATGCAAGAAAAGGGCGAAAACGATCAAAATCAAATGCTAAAAGCCAGCTAGTTTGACATCCAGAAATGATCTAATAGAGTTGAAGATTATAAATTCAACAAGACACAGAAACGAGAATACAGAAGCTTCCATCAAATTGCAATAAAATGTGAATGGTAGCGAAAAGGGGAGGAGCTCACCTGTAAAAATCAATGGATTTGATTTTACTGGTCGAAACCATGGTTAATCAATCGTGAATCTCCGGAGAAATGGGTAAAATCTCTGAAGAAGAAGGGAAATCAGACAGATCTGGGAAAAGGGGTCAAGAACGAAAGCAAACGCATTCGCTTTCGTTTCGATGGGGATCAGTGTATGTGGAGTCGTATGCAGTGTGAGAGATTTAAGCAGGGGGTTATAATTAATAAATATATTTAAGTAATATTAGTCACTCTAGGAGGAGGGTTAAATGGAAATTAGTTAATGGTAAAAAAATGGAAATTAGATCCAGTCTGCCACTATATGTCCGTGCGATATTTGTGGTTTTAAACCAATTAAATCTAGGGAAAAAAATCAATTTAGCTCCTAATCCAGGATAATGGAAAAAAAAATAGATTCGGTCTCCTACAGTATGTCTTTTTTCGAAGTGTTTTTTTTATACAAAAACTATCACAACATAACCGCATAAGAGGTTCAAATTAGGAGGAACACATGTTTCTAATCCACAAAGGGATATCTGCTCCAACCCAAACTTGAGAGAAAGGAGAGTTGAGCGTCGATTCGCCAAAGAATGTGCTCGCTTGTTCAATCATCTTGATAAAAAGGAGACATCGCACACCACAACATCATCGAGGGCCTTCAAAGCATCCTCAAGAGCAAAGTCGCCTAGGCTGAGAACCTTGCACTTCGCAATAGCTTACAACTTACCCCCTACCACTGGCCTGGTGCGTCAATTCTCAAGAAACCCGTTGCACATAGTTCCCGATCTTGCTTGCCAATAACGTAACCAATGTCATAGATTCCCTTGTCTTCAGTGACGGAGCCAGAAAATTATGATTGGGGGGCCCGATTTGTATAAGAAGTTTTGGTAGTTTCGACTTAAAATGAAGCGAAACAATTTAAAAATTGCTTAATTATTAATACCGTTAAATTTTTTTTAAATCATTTTCTTTCTTCAGTTATAATTTAATCATGAAGCGAAACAATATAATACTTTTAAATATAAATCTACAAAAAAATTTAAAACACTATTTTAAAAAAAAAAAACATCAATAATATTGTTCAATTTTAAGGATATTTTTGTGAGTTTAGCAAAAATTTAGACAATAATCTCAAACACACCATCAATCTATTGACTCGATCTATTAAAAAAAATATTTTTTAAAGTATTATGAAATAAATTTAAGAAGAAAATACATGAAAAGGAAAAAAAAAATCTTCCTTCTATTCATTTTTTGTTTCGTCTAAACTTAATATGTATGTCTTAAAATGAAAATAATATTTTTATTTATATATAATAAAAATAATTACCAAAATAATACATATATAATTATTTTAAAAAAATTAGCATATATAAAAAAAAATGGTGGGGGGCCACTGGGCCCAGTGTGGCTCCGTCCTTGCTTGTCTTCATCCAATGTCGCATTTGTTTCCACCCAATAATCAGATCCATGAAGCCTACCCAGATTTGAGGCAGCTCTCGTCTGCCTCCCACCATCCAAATTCAATATGGTCTGAGTCGATTGAAAGTCTAGAAGAAAGACACGAATCCATTCCAAATTTGAAAAATCCAGCTCGCTAGAACTCTTTTTAAAAATGTCATTTTGAATGAGCATCTTTCCTTTCGGACACCCCAAGTTTTCATAAAGATTTCCTCCCTAGGCATCCAATCAATCTTCGCGTGAATAGACTTTCTAATTTTAAAAGTTTTCTTCACGTGGTCAGATGAGGTGACAAACTTAGTGAAATATTAAGTCGTCTAATGAATATAAGTATTATGATTTGATTTTAGAGTGCGAGTGTAAAAACAGCAAGAATAGATAACTAACCTACTGATTGCTTATTAACTGATTGATGTTGAACAAGCTAAGTAATTTAAAATGTGTTTTCATTGATATGTAAATCTCATAAGCTCTTGACTTAAACACATGTTAGTAGATCTTTCTACAATCACTATAACTACCTATCTTGTGTAGCAAGTTAGCCTAACAAACTTACTAACTAACTATACATACAAAGCTTTATAAGCATGTTTACAACCATGCGTTGCATGCATAAGGGGGGTGAACTGATCAATGGAGTGTGTTCAGTTCACGTGTTTTGCATGCATGTTGTAGGAGTGTATTTACTAACTCTTTAGGAGTGTATTTCCTAATATTTCTGCATGAGGATTTGCATGTGTTTAACATGCTCCGACGGGCTATAAAACCCTTGAAGATGAGAGGCCAAGAGTTGTGCACAACGAGTGAAAACGAGAAGGAGTTAAGGGCTTGGAGAAGATATCAGCTTGTTGATCATCCGTGGACACGTATCGAACATCGAGGGTTTGAGCAAACACCTTTTCTCGTATGAAATGCACATCAATTTCAATGTGTTTGGTATGAGCATGAAAAGTTGGACTAAAGGCAAGTTTGATTGCTCCTTCATTATCACACCACATGATCGATAGAGATGTCAAAGGGAGACCAAGTTCTTTGAAGAGGGAGGTAACCCAAATGAGATCAGTAGCAGCTAAGGCAAGGGACCTGTACTCAGCTTCTGTGCTACTACGAGCTACTACGGACTGTTTGCGAGAACACCAAGCAAGAAGATTGGAGCCAAGTTTGATACAAAATCCATTAGTGCTACGTCTGTCATCCAAGGAAGTAACAAAATCCGAATCCGCAAATGCAACCAACCTGAAATCAGAGATAGAACTAAAAACAAAACCATTAGAAATAGTGTCATTGATATAACGAAGCACCCTTTTGCAAGCTTTCCAATGTTTAGTGGTGGGTGTTTGCAAAAATTGACTTAGCTTGTTAACCGAGTATGCAAGATCAGGCCTAGTGAGGGTGAGATATTGGAGAGCACCAACAATAGATTGATACAAAGTAGGGTTCTCAAATGAGGATGAATCAGATTGGGAGAGTTTCTTAGCTGGACAGGAGGTAGTGTGAGTTGGAGTGCATTTGTGGAGTTCAGCTTTGAGAAGGATTTCTTTGGCATACTTGGATTGAGTGAGAGTGATCTGGTCATGAGTGACAAGGGCCTCAATCCCCAAGAAATAGTTAACTTTGCCAAGATGTTTCAGAGAGAATTTGAGGTGAAGAGCCTTAACGAGCAGCTGTATATCATTAGAATCATCACCAGTGATAAGAATGTCATCAACATAGACAAGAATCATTAGCATTTTGCCACAATAGTGTTTGTAGAGGAGGCAGTGATCAGAGGTGGATTGACAGAAACCTTGAACAAATAAGAAGGTCATAAGAGTGTAAAACCAAGCTTTTGGAGCCTGCTTGAGACCATACAAAGCTTTCACCAGTCTGCAAACATGTGTTGGTTTTGCAGTATCAACAAAGCCCTCAGGTTGTTCAATGTGGACAATCTCCTTAAGTGTGCCATGTAAGAAGGCATTGTTAATATCCAACTGTTGAATGCTCCAACCCCTTGTTACAGCTAGAGCAAACATGATTCTTAGAGTGATTGGTTTGAGGACAGGACTAAAAGTATGGAAGAAATCAACCCTAGCTGTCTGTTGAAAACCCCTGGCCACTAACCTTGCCTCGAACCTTTCAATAGTGCCATCTTTGTGTTTCTTGACTCTGAAAATCCATTTAGTGGTGATAAGATTCATATCAGCAGACCAAGGGACTAAATCCCATGTGTGATTCTTCATAAGAGCTAAGTACTCATCTTTCATGGCTTGTTTCCATTCTGGGATTGCAAGAGCTTGAGAGGCAGAATCAGGTTCAATCAGATTAGGAAGCTCATAAAGAAGGATTTTTGGATGAGGTTTGAAAATGCCAGTTTTGGATTTGGTGATCATAGAGTGAGTGGCAAGAGGAGCACGAGGAAGGGGAGTGGCAACACTAGGGTTGGGACCAGCAGAGTTGGGACCAGAAGAGTAAGGATCAGCAGAGGTGGGATCAGAAGAGTGAGGATCAACTGAGTGTGGAACAGTAGGGTTAAGAATAGGAGAGTAAGGTGTAGCAAGGGGAAGATCAGTAGGGTTGGGAAGACCAGTAGAGTTGGGAATAGTAGAGTTGGGATCAGCAGAGTTGTGATCAGTAGGGTTGGGACCAGAAGAGTTGGGACCAGCAGAGTTGGAATCAAAAGAGTAAGATGCAATCGAAGAGGGGGTTCTGACTGGATGATTATATGTAGTGAAAGGAGGAAAATGAAGAGTTTGGGAAGGTGGAGAGGAGGCAGAAGGATGTGAAGAGAAAGGGAACTAAGATTCATTAAAAGAGACAGTGTTTAAAATATATATATTCTGCCAGAAGAGTCAAGGCACCTGTAACCTTTATGAGAAGAGTTATAGCCAATGAAAGTACATTTGGAGGATCTGTATTGTAGTTTAGATGTGGCATAGGGTCTGAGGAAGGGATAGCAAGCACAACCAAAAACCTTTAGAAGAGAGTAGTTGGGAGGTTTGTGATAAAGTTTTTGGAATGGGGAAGTGTTGTCAATAGTGGGAGAGGGAAGTTGATTGATGAGAAATGTAGTTGTGTGAAAAACATCCGACCAGAAAGTGAAAGGTAGAGAAGCTCGATCAAGAAGTGAGATGATTTTCACTTTTGTTGCAAACTGTCTTTCACATAAAATGATGAACTGAGACAATACATTAGCAACCTCAGACTTTACTCTTAAAGGATAAATCCATGATAATCGTGTAAAATTATCCACAATAGCAACATAGTACTTAAAACCATCAGTAGAAACCACATATGAAGGCCCTCAAACATCAGCATGAATCAATTGAAAAGGAGCATTAGTATGATGCACAGTACTGGGAAAATTTCTTTGATGCATCTTGCCAAACTTACAAGCTTCACAGAAGTCTAGTGAAGAATTCTCAAAAGGAACCTTAACATTCTTCAATACAGATGATAAAGTTGAGGGGCAGGGTGGCCTAGCCTATAATGCCAAAGCATTTGATCATTAGACATTGTACTAACATTATTACACATGAGCAAAGAACTGGAATTAAAACTGGCAGCATCTTTATTATCCAACCGAGATAGATCCACTTGATATAGGCCATTACTTAGAGTCCCTTGCAGTAGAATCTTGTGTGTACTCAGATCCTTAACCACACAAAAACCAGAGTGAAACTCAATATAAACATGATTATCCTTTAAAAACTGAGAGATGCTAAGGAGATTCTTAATTATTGCAGGCACAAGAAGGATATTTGACAACAGAATAGAATCACTAATATTCTTAATAGGCACAAACATAGATCCAAAATTGTGAACAGCAACAGGAGCTCCATTTCCAACAATAACAGATGATGTACCTTGATATGGAGGGGAGATGTGCAGATTCTCAATGGATGGAGTGATGTGATGAGTTGCTCCACTATCCACAAACCCAAAGAGAAGGGGCAGGATGCTGAGTAGATGAGGAAGCAGAGTTAGAATTACCATAGAAGGTAGAGTGTGATGCATTACCAGATGATGTGGAAGGCATGGAGTAATGAGCTGAGTAGGCTTGAGTTGGGGTAGTGAAGTGAACATGATTTACTTGAGAATCCATGGAAAGAGGAGGAGCATGAGCATGAGGCCTTGGAACATGATTTGGAATAGTTTGTTGTGCATTCTCCAAACCTTGAAAAGCTTGATCAAATCTCTTGAAACATTTTGCTACAACATGACCAGCCTTTCCACAGAGTTGACAAATCACCCAAGGCTTAGAAGTGAATCTGGATCGGCCTCTAAAACCACCACCACCTCTAGATCTATGCACTAGATTAGCCATTGGTAAACCAGATGGGGGAGCAATGGCCTGAAAAACATTTAGTTGTCGCATTCGCATTTCATGGATTTGGAGAATAGAGTGCACCTCAAAGATGGATGGTAGAGCACCTCTAGTGGTCAGATTCACCACTACAACATCAAATTCAGGTCCAGCTCCAGCAAGCAAATGCATGATGAATTCATCATCAGATATAGGATGTCCAACCGCTTTCAATCCATCAGCAACATTTCAGAAAGAAAGAAAATACTCATCTACAATAGAACCATTTCTACGAGCAGTTTGAAGAAGATACATGAGATGCATCACCTTAACTTGGGACTGAGAACAAAATAGCTCTTCAAATGTGTTCCAAACCTCAAATGCATGTTCGCATTGAGACACATATCCAAGCATTGAATCAGTAACTGAGCTCAACATCCATCCGAGCAGAAATTGATCACGACGATGTTAATCTTCATCGTCCTCCGCGGGAATCTCTTGAGCATCACAAAGCAACATGTTGGTCCTGAAAGGAGTATGGTACAAGTGTATGGGGGGGGGGGGAATACACTTGTATATGCAAATCTTTTTCAAATTAATCAAATCAGACCTTCAGCAAGGTTGTCCTGGACAACTCTGCTGAGTATGTATAACTTTCTTGAGATAATCAAACTACTAAGCACTATGAAGTAATTAGTTGAATAACTATCTAATTAAGTTATATGTGCGGAATTATGGTTGGCCCTTTATATTTAAACTCCTTTTAATTCTGAAATCTGTTCTTAACACTTAAACTGTTTTCAGGGGACTTGTCTCAAACCAGTTTTGCACAACTTGTGATGTTTGTCTTTTGAAGATCAGATTGTGTGCAGTGTATGAATGTGTTACTTGAATGAAATAGCTTGTAAGTAAATAACACAAAGAGTTTATAGTGGTTCAGAGACTCAAGCTCTTACATCCACTTTCCCTGATTTAACAGGATAATTCATTCACTCTTGGAATTAACTTGTTTTATAGTGCCAAGGTGCACTGATCAACCACACCACTCATTGGTGCCTTGATCCCTAGGAATTCAGAGTCCTAGTACTCTCTCTCAACTCCGAACTAAACTGTTCTTCTCTTGACAGTTAGTTCCTTACACTTCTACTACAACAATCCTTCTAACTTTCCTTGAAAGGTTTAAGGGTTGATGTTGGTTCCAACTAGGTGAGATATCCTTTACAATTGAGCACTGTGTAAAGGTAAGGATATCTCTCTAAGATTTGTATGATTTACAATGAGGTTCAGCTTAGATGAAGTGTTTGGAAACTAAGAATGAAGTATTCTTAAGGCTTTGTAGTTTCCTCAGCAATGTAGGTTCTGTTCTTTGTAGTTGGATGTTGGACACTTCAAATGGTTTCCACACTTCATGTATTTATAGAACAAGATGAGGTTATGTCCGTTGGAGAGACAACCTCAAAATGTCTATATTTTCCTTCCTTGAACTTTGCAACTGGAAGACAGATTCTTGAAAGTGACATGTCCTTAATTTGGGAAGTAAACGGCTGTGAGCTTCTTGTCTTGACTTTGATGCACTCTTCCCAATGTCTGACTTTAAGATTCTCTTGATCAAACATGGACATCACTTCTGATCATTGGTTCCATGATAAGGACAACTTTCCTTATCAACTGGACAAGTCTGCTTATCAGTCTCAGTAGACATGGCTTATCAGCAGTGTTGGCATAGCTCTTTCAGATTACTTGGCTCTTTAACTTCACTGATCATCACTTGATGGTTCTTTAACATTCTTGCTTTCATATCAGTGGTCTTGACCCCATCAGTACAATTGGCCTTTGCTTTATAACAATTCAGGTTTAAGTGTGCTTGGTCAATCCTGCTGTACAACTCCTCTGATCTTGATATGCACATCAGCAGACTTGATCTTCTTGATGCGTTCATCTTAATTGATCTTCAGGGAGGTTGTCTTTCTACTGAGCTGACTTGATCAACACAGTTGGTCAGTTAAGCTTTTCAGCAGTCTTGGGATCAACTTGATTCTGAGCCTTGAGGGGACTTGATTCTTGTAATCTTCTAAGCATGTATTCCCCCTCAACTTATGCATCTAAATAAAGTAAGAGCTGCCTAACATACCAACTTCTCAACTAGCCCGATCTACATGTTCCAACATTCCTGAAACATGTTCATTCAATTTGACTTATCTATTTGGCATGTCTTAAGGGGGGGTTTTGGTATCTTAATCAAAATCTCATTTTATTCCCAACAATTTCCCCCTTTTTGATGATGCCAAAACCTATACAAAATCTATGCAAAGGTGATTTAACTATACTATTACATATAACTTCAGTAGATGTGACTAAGGTCAAATTCCTGAAAGAACATGTTAGTATAATCACAGTTTAAGTGCATATAGGTTTAAGTCAGGCAAGTTGAGACAATGAGAAATTATCTCTTGATTAAAAAAGTGTTTAACTATCATTCATATTTCATTTGAGCATTACAAAGCACGTTGATAGTTAAATTCAACTAATCATAGCATGTGATCAGAGCAATTACATAAACATCTCAGCAGTCATTAGCAAATACACATCATAAGCATCCATTTCAGCAGCCATGAGCAAATAAGGGACAAGGAAACTTAGCAGTTTCAGAGGTCTTCTTCAGGGGGTGGCACCATCCCATACTGTGCCCAGACCCTCTTCTTTAGGTCTATTGCCTCCTTGTTTGTTCCCTTAGGTCCAAGTTTCAGTTTCTCCATCTTCAGTATTTGAATGAACTCTTGGAAAATCTTTGACTGGTCAATGTAGCCTTGCTGTTTTGGAGGCATGTAGATGATGGGACCAGGAGCTTTGGAATCCACTCTTGTTATATTTGCAGCAGCAAAGAGTTTCTGATAAAGCTCTCTATGATTTTCATACATGAACTGAGTAAAGATGGATTCAATGTCTTCATCCATCCATCTGCCTATGACATTGAAGTCATAAACAAACTCCCTCTTTGCTTCCTCCCATTCATCATTCAACTGGATTGGGACCCATTTGTCAAGATGTGGATACTTGGTGTCCATCTGAATCAGCAGCTGTGGCTTCAGCTTGTTGTATGATGCTCTTCTTCTCATTGGCTTCTGAAAATTTTCTCTTCTTTTATCTCTTGCTCTGTTTGCTTCCATCAATTGCTCCATCTTCTCTTGAGCTCTCATCATGGACAGTTTCTGCTGAGTTTCAGCATCCTTTCCAAATCCTTCTTCAAACAACTTGGAAGGATCATCATCAAGGACTAGAACTCTCTTCTTCTTTTCAGGGCTCTTGACCACTTCTTCTTCAGTAGAGTCTTCAGTAGTTTTGGTCCTCTTTGATGTAGGCTCTTCATCAGTTCTGAATTCAGCAGGCAAATCCATGCTATTGGGGAAATCAGTGAAGGTTTCTTCTCTTCTCTTGCTCTTCAAGGCTTTCTTGACCTTCCCCCTGACTTTCACATCTTCAACATCTTTGTCAAAGCCTGCTGATTCACCACCAAGCCTTTGTTGCCATCTTGCACCTTCTTCTTGCACTGAAGCCATAGAACTCTTCAGGGCAATTGCCAATTGCTCTTCTTCATCTAGATCCTCTATGTTCAACACCTTCTTTCCTTTCCCTTTAGACTCAGGCACTTGCTCCTTTCCCTTGCTGCCTTCTCCTATCTTTAAGGCACCTTTGGCTCTAGCTCTAGCTCTTTCTCTTTCCCCCTTTTTGGCTTCATCAAAACATTGGGGCTTGAGACCACTCATGGTTGTAGCCAATTGCTGGAACACGCCGGCGAAGGCGGTCCGTCACCGAGATCGTTGTCGAATGCCAAACGTATAAATAACGAATTAAAACTTAAACATGTGTCTAAAGCAGAATTTAGATTCGTTACCCTTGAAGATCGAGACGTTTATTCCAATCTACGGATCTTCTAGCCCGTCTCCCAACCTCGCTCGAACATCGGGTGGACGACGCGCTATCAAACGTGGAGAAGGTGCCTCAGTTTCGTCTCCTTGAAACCCTAGCCGTTTTTCTCAATTTCGTGTGTATTAGGGTTTCAAAACTATTTTGAGGCTCCTATTTATAATCTCCATAAGTTCATGGGCTAGACTAGGGATCCATTAGAAGGTATAGGGTTTGGGCTTCTTACAGGCCCAAATACTCTTATGTTCAGCCCAGAACATATAATTTGGCCCGAGAACATTAATTCATTCCACTAGAGAATTAATGCCTGGATGTACAGGACACGGTGCCCTAATGCCAATAAGTAGATATCATGCGAGCGATGCCATTACCCAAAATACGGAGCGTGAAGAATCTACCAAGATTCTCACCTATGGTACATCAAAGTAGTGAACAAGCACCCCACACATCTAAATATCACACTTAGGGTTAAGAATCATAAAAGTCACCAAGACCTCTAGTTCTTCATAACAGTCGGAACAGAAGAACATGTCTTATCTGTGATCCATTCAATACGCCACAGCGCACTAGTATAAACTAATGGCCAAGACAAGCCACTAACAAGTTTACACTACATCTTAAACCAATAGTTTTGTCCAGAACTATCTCAGTTGTGAATATTGTTTATATCTTACAAGGAATTGACAATGTGATCTTCTGTGTGACTACAAACCCACCACATCGTCTACAATGCAAGATAAGCAAACATACAAGTAATCACAAAGAATGCAATAATGTGAAAAACCATTTATTTCAGATAAAAGGAAATCGAATATACGTCACAAAAGCCCGCTAAAAGTTTGTTTTACAGTATACACCAACAATCTCCCACTTATACTAAAGCTAAACTTTTAGTATACACATAAAGACATCAACATTTCTCCCACTTATACTCAAAGTCTAGCTTGTAATACATCGTAAACCAAGACCCTCTACATGTTTCTCAAAGACTTTTATTTCCAGCGTCTTTGTGAAAGGACCAGCCAAGTTATCCAACGACGCAATCTTAGCTACAACCACGTCTCCTCGATTTACGATATCTCGTATAATGTGGTACTTTCGCTCTATGTGTTTACTTGCTCTGTGGGCTCTAGGTTTTTTCGAGTTTGCCACTGCACCCGCGTTATCACAATAAATAGTGATACACATTGGCATACTCTGAGATACCCCTAATTCCAGAAAGAAATTACGCAGCCAGACAGCCTCCTTTGCGGCCTCTGAGGCAGCTACGTACTCGGCTTCCATAGTGGAGTCCGCGATGCATTTCTACTTCACACTTCTCCAAGATATGGCTGCGCCTCCCAGCATAAACACATAACCCGAGGTTGACTTCCGTTCATCTCGATCAGCTTGGAAATCTAAATCGGTATAACCCAAAGGAATCAAACTATTTGACTGGTATACTAGCATATAATCTCGAGTCTTTTTCTAGTACTTGAGAATATGCTTTACAACGGTACAATGTCCTTGACCAAGGTTAGACTGATATCTTGCTACCATGCCGACTGCATAGCAAATATCATGCCTCGTACACAACATCGCATACATAAGACTTCCTACAGCCGAAGCATAAGGAACCTTAGCCATCTCCTCTATCTCTTTCTGTGTCTTAGGACACATATCCTTAGACAGAGGGACTCCATGTCTGAAAGGTAGTACACCCTTCTTGGAATTCTGCATGCCAAAACGAGCAATCACAATATCAATGTAAGACGCTTGAGATGAACACAACATTCTCTTTTTTCGATCACGAGTGACCTTAATACCAAGAATGTACGATGCTTCTCCCATATCCTTCATTTGAAACTGTTCTGAAAGCCACACCTTTACGTCTGATAATACTTTCACATTGTTGCCAATAAGAAGAATATCATCTATGTATAGTACTAAGAATACCACTACGTCTCCGTCACTCTTCTTGTACACACAACTTTCATTTTTACATTGTTCAAATCCAAAAGATTTGATCACCTCGTCAAAACGAATGTTCCAAGACCTGGAAGCTTGTTTTAGCCCATAAAGAGACTTTTTCAACTTCCAGACTAGATGCTCTTGGCCTTTCTTCACATAACCCTCGGGTTGCTGCATATAGATGTCCTTATCCAAATTCCCATTAAGGAAAGATGTCTTGACATCCATTTGCCAAATCTCATAGTTCATGTGATTAGCTATGGATAAAAGAATCTGGATCGATTTTAGCATGGCTACTAGTGAGAAGGTCTCGTCATAGTCGATTCCTTCTTTCTGGGTAAAACCCTTTGCCACCAACCGTGCCTTAAAAGCAGTAATCTGCCCATCAGACCCTCTCTTATGTCTGTAGACCCACTTACACCCAACAACTTTCTTGTCGTGGGGAAGTTCACTTAGGTCATACACTTCCATAGCATCCATAGATTCAATTTTTGAATCCATGGACTTGTGCCAAGACTCTGCATCTTTGTCTTTGATTGCCTCTTTGTATGTCCAAGGGTCATTATCATCATGTTCATCGCTTGGAATCAAGTCCATATACTCTCCTACAAACATGAAACGATCAGGTTGGCGAACAACCCTCCCACTACGACGAGGCAATGTATACAAAGGTTCATCAGAATCGCCACGTTGTGCAGTCTCTTGTGGTATTTCCTCTTGCACACTCGGTGTGCCATTGTCTCCTCTCAACTCATTTAGAATGATCTTAGTATTGGACTTATGCTCATTCATATAGTCTTCTTCTAAAAATCGGGCATTGGTACTCACCACCACCCTCTGATCATTAGGACTATAAAAATAACCACCTCTCGTTCCCTTAGGGTATCCTACAAACAACCGTACTTCAGTTCTAGGTGCCAACTTATCAGCTTCCTTGTTCAGCACATGTGCTGGACAACCCCAAATCCGAATGTGGTTTAGACTAGGCTTTTGCCCAGACCACAATTCAATCGGGGTTTTTGGAACCACTTTAGAAGGTACATAATTTAGAAGGTACGCTGTTGTTTCCAAGGCATAACCTCAAAAAGAGGTAGGTAATGAAGCATAACTCTTCATCGATCTCACCATATCTAATAGAGTCCTATTCCTTCTCCCAGCCACGCCATTCTGTTGCGGAGTACCAGGCGCGGAGAGCTGGGATCTAATCCCGTTCTCTAATAAGTATTGCCTAAATTCATTGCTAAGGTACTCACCACCACGATCAGAACGCAGTGACTTGATACTCTTACCATGACGGTTCTCCACTTCTGCCTTAAATTCTTTGAACTTGCCAAAGCATTCAGACTTGTGGCGCATCAGGTAGATGTATCCATATCTTGAGTAATCGTCAATGAAAGTGACGAAGTACTCAAAGCCTCCTCTGGCTTGAACAGTCATAGGCCCACACAAATTAGAGTGAATCAATTCCAACACATCATTAGCCCTATTACCCTTGGCCTTAAAAGGCCTCGAGGTCATCTTGCCTTCCAAACAGGATTTGCAGACTGAGAATGGTTCCACTTGGAGAGACTCCAAAAACCCACTACTTACTAGTCTTTGAATCCTTCTTAG
Source organism: Galeopsis tetrahit (assembly GCA_963675135.1). Taxonomy (NCBI): domain Eukaryota; kingdom Viridiplantae; phylum Streptophyta; class Magnoliopsida; order Lamiales; family Lamiaceae; genus Galeopsis; species Galeopsis tetrahit. The sequence continues at coordinate 53,602,283 of OY776123.1, forward strand.
GTTGACATGACCCAATCTTAGATGCCAAAGGTATGCATGATTCAACTTAGAAGGTTCCTTTCTCTTATTTAATGATGATGATGAGTGAGCTTCAGTCACACTATGATATGCATACGTAATAGTATAAAGATTATTTTCTAACGTGCCAGAACAGATTAAATAGTCATTTCTCATAATAACAACATTGTCATTAAAAACAACCGAGCATCCATCCAAAAATAACTTTGAAACAAAAATTAAATTTCTCCGAAAATTCGGCAAGTATAAAATGTTCTTTAATACTAAAACAGAATTAGAAAAACATAAGTGCACGTCTCCCACTGCAATCACTGATACTATCGCAGCATTGCCCAAACTAATAGTAATCTCGCCCTCACTCAGTTCCCTTGTCTGCAGAAACCCTTGCAAGGTATAACAAACATGGTCAGTGGCTCCTGTATCTACTACCCAAGAAAAGGCAGAACAAGCCACAAAACATGTTTCAACAACTAAACCGAGAGACGTACCAGAGTTGTCCTTTTTCAGAAGGGGACAATCAGACTTCCAATGTCCTGTCTTGTTGCACTTGAAACATTTGCCCTTCGGCTTTTTAACGCCACCAGAAGGCGCCAATTTCTTGCTCCCACTGCTTTCACCACCACCCTTTTTCTGTAAAGGCTTTTTCTTCTTCTTGCCATTAGACGAAGAAGGTCCAGCCTGGACATTAACATTGACTTGTGGTCGTTTACCCATGAGACCTTCCACCGCGACCAATTCCGTAAGAAGCCTTTATTTGCCACCTGAGTTTAGAATTGATGAAGAAGTGCCTACCTCCGAGAAGACCAAAATTACTGAAAAGGACAAGACTGCTGAAGTGTCCAAAGTTGCTGAAAAAGACAAATCCTATGAGAAAGAAAAGTCTGCTGAGACTAAGTCCACTGATGGTGCCAAAGCTACTGAAGATGTGGAGGAGTTGTATGAAGAAGGCTTTGGACCAGGGCCAAAGAAAAAGAAAGTTGTGTTGCTAAATGATCCATCAAAGTTGTTTCATGAAGGGTATGGCAAAGACCCTGAAACTCAACAGAAACTGGCCATGATGAGGGCCCAAGAGAAGATGGACTTGATGGATGAAGCAAATAGAGCAAGAGACAAAAGAAGAGAAGATTTCCAAAAGCCTAGAAGGAAAAGAGCAACATACAACAAGTTGAAGCCACAGCTACTGATCCCCATGGACACCAAATATCCTCACTTGGATAAATGGGTGCTAATTCAGCTGAATGACTCATGGAAGGAAGCCAAAAGGGAGTTTGTCTATGACTACCATGTCATTGACAAATGGAATGGAAGAGATGCCAACTCCACTTTTGCTGAGTTCATGATAGAGTACCACAGAGAGCTTTATCAATAACTACTTGCAGCTGCTGACATTGCAAGACTTGAACTCACTGCCCCCAAGCCAATCATATACATGCCTCCAAAGCTTGATGGATGGATTGACCAGGCAAAGATCCTGAAGGAGTTTACTGAGATCCTCAAGCTGAACAAAATGGTTCTTGGACCCAAGGGAACAAACCAAGAAGCCATGGATCTGAAAAGAAGAGTGTGGGCACAATATGGGATGGTGCCACCAAAGGAGGATGATCTCTGAAATGGCTAAGTCTTCTGACCTTTTTATGGATGAAAACTTATCTTACCTGAAGATATGTTTTTAATTGGTCATCTATGCTGAAGTTTGGTCAAGTATGCTGATGTGGTGTGCTCAGATAATTTGTTTGCTCTGATATGCTTTGGTTGCTCTGACATAAATTTTGTGCTCTGATACTTGAAGATCTAGATACTATTAAGTGTTTAGTTTTTGCTCTGATACTCTAGATCTTATGATTCGTATATGCTCTGAATATTTTGTATTGAAATGATCTAATGTAATAGTGTCTTGGATTCATGCTCTGATATGTTAACTTCAACTATCAACATGCTTGTAATGATTTCCAAATGAATGATAGTTGAACTTACTTTGAATCAAGAAACATTATTGCAGAAATCTCTCTATGCCTATCTTTGAAACCTATTTGCAACATGAACAGTGAGTACACTAACACATTGTTTTTCAGGAATATTGACCCTAGTCATGTCTTCTGAAGATTAATGTAATAGGTGTAGCCAAGTCACTTTTGCATAAAATGTATAGGTTTTGGCATCATCAAAAATGGGGAAATTGTTGGGAATAAAATGAAATATGTTTTGATTCAATACCAAAACCCCCTGAGACATGCCTAAGTCAAGATGATTATGTTCTAAGAATGTTAGAACATATAGAATAAGGCTTGATGAGGAGTTGATATGTTAGGCAGCTCTTAGTTTTTTAGATGCACAATTTGAGGGGGAACATATGCTTTGAAGTCTATCAAGAACAAGTCCCCTCAAGGCTCAAATTCTGGAACAATCACTAAGTCTATTGAAGGCCAAGTATGCTGATCAGGAGAGTTGTCCAGAAGAGTTGTCTCAGCACAATTAAACCAGAACAAGTATACTAAAGCTTAAAGGCGAACTATGCTGAAGAGATAAAGACAACTATACCCTAAAGATCTTCAAAGAAACATGCTAAGATCACTTGAAAGTGAAGCAAAGGGAAAGAGCCAAGTCATCTTAAAAGAGCAGACCAACTATGCTGATAAGCAAGTCTGCTGATAGTGATAAGCAGAGTTGTCCATTTGATAAGGAATGTTGTCCTATCATTGGAGCAACCTTCAGAAGCCATGTCCAAGTCCTAACAAAGGAATCTTGAAGTCAGACATTGGGAAGAGTGCTGCAGAATGAAGACAAAGTCTATACAGCCGTTTATTTCCTAAATGAGGACATGTCACTATCAAGAATCTGTCTTCTAAGAAGAAGAAGAAGACATTTATGGACATTTGAGGCTGCCTCTCCAACGGGCAAATCCTTCAATTGTCTATAAATACAGAAGTGTGAAGACCATTTGAAAGTATCCAACAAATCTCAACCTTGACAACTATCCTACAAGCAAGAGTGCTTTCAAAGCTTTCAAAGACTATCTTAGTCTTCATACACTTCTTCTAAGCTGAACCCAATTGTATTTCCATACAAAGCTTAGAGAGATATCCTAATCCTTATACACTGATCTTCATTGTAAAGGATATCTCATTAGTTGGAACCTTACATCAATCCTTACCCCTTTCAAGTGAGAAAGTGAGAAGGTTGTAGTAGTAGAAGTGGTAGGAGCTGACTGTTGAGAGAAGAACAGTTCAGTTCTGAGTTGAGAAGAGGGTACTAGGACTCTAGACATCCTAGGGATCAATTCACCAAGGAGTGGTGTTCTTGATCAAGTGCACCTTGGCACTATAAAACAAGTTAATTCCAAGAGTGAAGGAATTATCCTGTTAAATCAGGGAAAGTGGATGTAGGAGCTTGAGTCTCTGAACCACTATAAACTCTTGTGTTGATTTACCTTCAAGTACTTTCATACATTCAACACTGCACACAAAACTGATCTTTCAAAACATAAACATTCAAAGACTGTGCAAAAGACATTTGGACAAGTTCCCTGAAAACTGGACTGTATTGATTGCCTAAGTGATTTCAGAACTTAAAAGGAGTTTAAACTAAAGGGCCAACCACTAATTCCGCACATATAACTCCCTTAGATAGTTATCCAACTAAGTACTCAATAGTACTTAGTAGTTTGATTATCTTTAAAGAGTTAATCATCTTCAGCAGAGTTGTCCAAGACAACATTGCTGATATCTGGTTTGATCAAGTTTGAAAAGAAATTGCATACAAGTGTATTCCCCCCCCCCCATACACTTGTTATATACTCCTTTCAGGACCAACACATATGTAAGCCACGTTAGGGTGGTCGTTTACACATGTATCCATCGACCAGACATTCAGTCTTTAATTTCAATATCACGTCAACTTATCCTTATGACGAATGAAATTAACAGTCGAACTTTAACTGGCCATGTGAACTAGAACAGTGACCCCGTTGGGGGGTTATATTCAAATTCACATCTAAGTGATGACCACAATTTAACAACAATTATCTTGAATTATTCTTTACTGATGAACTCATGGATGACACATCAGTTAGGGAAGATCACACACTTCATCTAAAGATTAAAACAGTTTTATTAGAAGTCTTAACTAGTAAGCTCGTGGATGTTGCACCCGTTAGGGGGAGACTCCCAAGGTCCCACGAGCAACATACCCCTTACTTAAAGACCAATTGTGGAGGCCTATAAATTAATTAAAATTCAATTATCTCACTTAGTCATTTTAACATGAAGATTATTCATTGGCATAACAAATTAACTAGATAATACAAACATGCCAATCATAACAAGATGCGATGAACAGAGGCAAAATTAAATAAATGCACATCTATCGCAACCCCTTGAAAACCCATAAAAAAAAGCCTATTATAAGTTATTACAATGATAAGAACAGTGGCACGGACGGATGCCTCGCATCGGCCTCTCACGCAATGCAAAAACCTCGAATTCTCGTCCACCGACAAAAACTGGCAGAAAACTTCATCAAGGCTTTTGAATTAGGCCTCGCCACTTGTTGTCACGGCATAGCTGGAACACGCCGGCGAAGGCGGTCCATCACCGGGATCGTTGTCGGATGCCAAACGTATAAATAACGAATTAAAACCTAAACATGTGTCTAAAGAAGAATTTAGATTCGTTACCCTTGAAGATTGAGACGTTGATTCCAATCTACGGATCTTCTAGCCTGTCTCCCAACCTCGCTCGAACACTGGGTGGACGGCGCGCTATCAAACGTGGAGAAGGCGCCTCAGTTTCGTCTCCTTGAAACCCTAACCGTTTTTCTCAATTTCGTGTGTACTAGGGTTTCAAAACTATTTTGAGGCTCCTATTTATAATAATTAATTATTAAAGCTTCTGACTTCTTTAAATAATTAATTTCTATAATTCCTTGAGTAGTACCACTCAACCTTGTTGTCGTACGGATTAAATCCACCTGTAGGGTTTAATACGACAATCCTTTATGAGTTTCCTCAAGGGGACATCATCAGCCTGGATGTACAGGACACGGTGCCCTAATGCCAATAAGTAGACATCATGCGAGCGATGCCACTATCCAAAATACGGAGCGTGAAGAATCTACCAAGATTCTCACCTATGGTACATCAAAGTAGTGAACAAGCACCCCCACACATCTAAATATCACACTTAGGGTTAAGAATCATAAAAGTCACCAAGACCTCTAGTTCTTCATAACAGTCAGAACAGAAGAACATGTCTTATCTGTGATCCATTCAATACGCCACAACGCACTAGTATAAACTAATGGCCAAGACAAGCCACTAACAAGTTTACACTACATCTTAAACCAATATTTTTGTCCAGAACTATCTCAGTTGTGAATACTGTTTATATCTTACAAGGAACTGACAATGTGATCTTCTGTGTGACTACAAACCCACCACATCGTCTACAATGCAAGATAAGCAAACATACAAGTAATCACAAAGAATGCAATAATGTGAAAAACCATTTATTTCAGATAAAAGGAAATCGAATATACGTCACAAAAGTCCACTAAAAGTTTGCTTTACAGTATACACCAACAAGGAATGGGCCTGATTTAGGGACTTAATCTCCTCAAGCAAGTAGACATTCTCATCATGAATGTTCTGCATCCTATCACTGCTCACGCTAAGGAACGCAAGAACATGCTTCATTTTCTTCCCAACAACCTCCTCCAAGGTTGTTCTAAGGGATGCATCAAGGCTGACCTTGAGAAGGTCAGTGAGGTTGGCCACTGCAGATTCAGAAATCTTGGCCATCACTTCTTCAGAGAACTTGGCTGATGCTTCCTTCACCATAGACAATCTCATCTCCTCTGCCATTTTCTTCTGAAGATCAGTCTTCTTTCCAAGTGTTTGCTTCACAACCAATCTTAAGGCTTTGACATTTTTGTTGTGATTGTCAAGGAGCAATTGATCCTTCTTCACTGCCTTAGTGAATGAGTTCATGCTCTTCTTTGCCTTCTGCACATCAGTGGAGATAGTCTAGAGCCCAGATTCAACACCACTGATCCTTGCTTCAATTGTGGGTATCACCACCTCTTCTGAACCAGTGAGCCTCATCTCTACTGAGGCAAGTGTTCTGCCTTGTTTATCTAGAGTTTCAGCAGTTTGTGCATGGGCATTCTCCACTTGTTCGAATAGGGTGTCCAACTTTGCTGAATGCTCCCCAAGAGTCACTTTGGATATACTTTCATCAGCCATGATTGGAGCATCTGTGAAAACATCTTCAGCAAAAATTTGCTCAAGAGTTATACCTACATCATCTGCACAGAAAAATGTATTAGCAAAAACACCCTCATCACCCTCATATTCTTTTTCATAAGGCCCTAAATCATCAGCAGCCTTCTCCTCATTTTCAACTATTTCTTTTCCACCTTTTTCTGTAATAATCTCACTTTCATGAAGAACAGACCTCCTCTCATCAAGGGATTCTTGAAGTTCAGATTTGACTTCAAGAATAATCTGTCCTTCCTCACTAATTCCATCCTCTCCCTCTATGTTTGGTACACTCACTATCTTAGTGATAACTACCTCACTTTCCGCCTCAACTCCCTCTGATTTTTCAGGACTAATCTCCTTTTCAACTCCTTCACCTAAACCTGCATCTTCTACATCCTCAATAGGATTCATAGAAGGGAGTTGTTGGGAGATCACAGTGCTTGGGCATCCCAAGGCCACTGAGTCATCCTGAATGGTTAAGAGCTGGTCAGTGTCCAACTCTGCTAACACTGATGAGGTCGTAACCAAACCAACTTCTTTTTGGGAGGCCTCAACATCATTAAGTTGTGCCTCATGCTCAGTTGAACCTTCATGGGCTAATGCATCTTTAGCTGTGTTACCATCTTTGGTCAACACCTCTGAAGAGACAAAGCCCTTCCTATGATAGGTTAGGTAGTGGATAGGGGTTTCTTTAGGACCAGGAGGGTTGGGATCAGTGGGATCATCATTGCTATCATCATCATTTGAAATGCTATCAGGGTGCTTGATCCCTTTAGCAATTCTCTCTTTCTCCTCAGTCAGGAATCTTGTCTTTTGCACACCAACAAAGTGAAGCAGTCCACTCTCCTCAATTTACCACCAGTTTGCACCTTTATCTTGAATAACTTGGGCAATTTCCATGATGGTTTTGTCTTTCACTTCAACTAAAGCTCTCAGATCATGGAAATTCCTTTGTAATCTTGGGAATTCAACAAGATTAGGATACAAACTGTCTACAGTTGCCCTTGCTCCACCTCTAAGCATACCTTCAAAGGTATACTACTCCTCATCTCCATCTGACTGGGGACTTTGGGTTATAGGGGAGTTGGTAACTGTTTTAGAAGGGTTGGCCTCAGGGGTAGGTTCAGGAATATTGGGCTCATCAAAGGATGTTTCAGGTGCTTTAAAGAGCAATGGTCCTGAAGGGGTTTTATTTAGAGGAGTTGGATCTAATAATGCAATTTCAAGAAGTTTTGAATAATTGAGCATGGATGAATCAAGGGGAGATCGAAGCTTTGACTCATCTACTGCAATATCAGCAAGAATGTCTATTGGTCCCCTTTGAGTAGGAGTGCACAAAAAAAGACCGGACCGGAAAAAAGACCGGACCCGGACCGGTAGTTTCCGGTCCGGTCTCCGGTCCTTCAAATTTTTGGATTCCGGTTTTCCAGTCCGGTCCGGTCTAAGACCGGAATTTTTTATTTTTTTATATTTTTTTTTATTAATACACCCTCACTTATTTTTCAAAACCAAATAATTGGTGAGAATTTAAGGTAAAATTGTTGAGATCTATTACATTTTTTTAAATATATAATTTAACATACATATTTAATTTACTTTTAGGGTCAAAAGATCATTAATAATAATGTAAATAAAACTCACATTGGCGTAGATTGATTTAAAATAAAGAGCAACACTTTGATTTTCATACACAAATTCATCAATCTTGTTCTTGCTTCCATAAACTTGAAAAAAAAAACTTAAAAAAAAAAAATATATATATATCCGGTCCAAACCGGTCCAAACCCGGACCAGATTAATTACGGTCCGGTTTCCGGTCCATGCATAATCACAGATTTCGGTCCCGGTCCGGTCCGGTTTTGGACCGGTGCACACCCCTACCTTTGAGCAGCTCCCTCTGGAGAATATCTTTTGGTGAGGTCTAAGGGAATGATGGGTTGATCTTGGGGGGTCATATGGGTATCAGGAGAGTTGGGCTCTGAATGATGGGCTTCAGGATACTTGGACTCTAGAGTTCCATCTTCAGGGGAGTTGGATTTGGACTTAGACTTTGATCTACTTTCAGCTCTACTTTCCTTAAGAGCAATCTTCAAAATCTTCTCCTCCTGCAATTCTTGCATCTTTTCAGAAGGCTTGGCCCTTCTCTTACTTGCCCTTGAGCTCCCACTTCCTTCTTCAGGGACAACTTCCCTAACCCTCTTCTCTCCCTTTTTCTTTTTCACCACTGCCATTGGGAACTTTTCCCTTAGCTCCCCAGAGACTAATGGCACATTCACTCCCTCTTCAGCAACTTTTTCCAACTCTACTGAAGTATCAGAATCCTCTTCTGATAGGATTTGAGCCATTTTCCTTGTCTTTACAGCTCGTGCCTTTGTCCTTGGCTCCATCTTTGAGTTCTTCTCCACCACCTCTTCAGTAGGTTTGGCCACCTGCATCTTTTTTTTCTCTGACTTTTTGGACAGCTTTCTAAACATAATCTTTTGGGCAGGAAGAGGCTTGGAAAATGTTTGCATTTGGGAATAATGGGAAAACCTTTCAATCAGGAGACTTGCCCTTGTGCAATATCTCAATTTCCCTTCCATCACCACCTTCATGTGGGCCTTCACCTTGAATTTGGCCTTTTCCTTCATCATTTCCCCCATAATGAAATCTCTCCAGTTGAACTTGATGCCCTTGTCACTGGCATCAATCACATCAGCCATTATTCTGATTCTTGGCAAGCTTACTTGCTCAAGACTTCCAGTATTGCTCATAATACTCTTTGTCACCACCTCAAATAGTGTGAGAAATTTAGGTTTGAGAGTGTTCTTGTGCTGTGGGAAGGAAATGGGACCTGGAACCTTTAGCCAATCTTGAGCCACATCTTGCTCATGTCCTGCTCCATAGGATTCTGGATTCCTTCCTTCAGAAGGCAATCCAAAGGCACGTTCTAGGTCCTCTTCAGAAAACTTCACCACATGAGGGCTCTCCTCTTCTTCTCCTTCATCCACATAGGTCAGTCTTGTGGAAACTTTTCCACCAGTAGCTTTACCCTTCTATTTCAGAAAGGCAAAGAACTCAGCCATGTATTGCTCCAAGCATGAGCTAGGCTTGTTCTCCACGAATTTATGCAGGCCAGCTCTTCAAAGCCATCTAAGAGTGGGGGTAACCTTAGGGAGTTCACTCTCAAAAGAGATGATGGGTTCAAAAGTGAGGTTGTTCTTGTGGCTTAGGTATTCAAAATCAATGTCTAACTTCTCATTAGAGAAGTCAGCCAGCTTGTCTTGTCTGATTTTGGGTGCCATGGATGAAACAGTAAGAAAGCTTGAGGTTTTGAAAAATTAGGTTAGGGTTTCAAGGAATGCGTGGGAAGAATGAGAGGATTAGGCTTCTTAAGACTTAGAGTATATTCCAAAAGGAATGTATGTCAATGAGTTGGTGAGTCTTAAGGTAATTCAATAATTTACAAAAAAGGGAAATCAACATTGGATGGCCAGGATTAATTCAAGGGAGTTGGCCAAAAGATGATACAACGGTTGAAAATTGATTGCAATGTTTTAAAACTGTTTTATCAAAACGTGAGATATGAAGTTAAGGTTTATTATGGCTGGGGAGTTATCAAGGTGGATTGTGGGCTAGAATTGTTTAATACAAACAAGAATTGAATCTTTGCATTAAATGCTTCGAAAATGACTTTTTGGGTAGGGGACAAATTAAATCTTTGTAAAAGTAATGCTTTAAGAGGAATGGGACAACCAACAAAATAGGCAATGATTACCCAAAATAGGTGCTTATCAAACCTAGATTTTGTTTGATATCCATTTCAGCTTATCTGGCCCCACATGGACAAGTGTCCTGACCCAAATCTCCTGAAGTGGGCCCAGATCAATGAATTGACCTGCCCAACTTCCCTGGTCAGCATTGGGTCATCTCTTCTGAGTTTCAGTAGACTTTGCCCAAGTCTGCTGAAGAACAATTCTAGTTCCCCCTTGATTGTTGAACTCCATTGGGCTTACTTGTCCATCTTTCCTGGATCAAGAAGTCCCAACTCTGCTGAAAGTTCCATGAACCTTGCTTCAGCAAGAGGTTTGGTCAATATGTCAGCCTTTTGATGATCTGTGTGGATTTCACCAATTTGATGTCCTTCTTCTCCACATGATCTCTTATGAAGTGATGCTTGATGTCCACATGCTTGCATCTTGTGTGTAACACTGGATTTTGTGATATTGCAATAGCACTATTGTTGTCACAAAATATTGGCACTTCAATAGAGTTGACATTGTAGTCTCTAAGCTGTTGTCTCAACCATAGGATTTGAGCACAACAACTTCCAGCTGCAACATACTCAGCTTCAGTAGTTGAAGTTGCCACGTTGTTTTTCTTCTTTGAGAACCAAGAGATGAGCTTGCTTCCCAAGAATCGGCATGTTCCAGAAGTGGACTTTCTATCAATTCTGCATCCTCCATAATCTGCATCTGAATGGCCAGTTAATTCAATGTTGTCATCTGCTGGATACCAAAGGCCTACATTTTTAGTGCCTTTGAGATATCTCAAGATCCTCTTTGCAGCCTCTAGATGACTTTTCTTAGGATTGGTTTGGAACCTTGCACATACACCTACTGCAAAGGTGATGTCAGGTCTACTGGTTGTGAGATAGAGGAGAGATCCAATGATTCCTCTATACTCAGTAGAGTTGGTTGGAATACCACTCTCACCAGGATCAATTTTCCAGTTTGTGTTCATTGGGATCCTCACTGGTTTGCTTGTTGAACACCCAAACTTCTTGATCATCTCCCTTGTGTACTTGGCTTGATTGATGAAGATTCCCTCTTTTGATTGCTTGACTTGAAGACCCAAGAAGAAATTCATCAGCCCCATCATTGACATCTCAAACTTGCTTTGCATGAGCTTTGAGAATGTCTCACAAAGCTTCTCATTTGGTGATCCAAATATGATGTCATCCACATAAATTTGGACAAGTAGGATGTCTTCTCCTTCACAGATTCTGAACAAGGTCCTGTCCATTGTCCCTTTGACAAAACCATGATCCAACAGAAACTGTGACAAAGTGTCATACCAAGCTCTTGGAGCGTGCTTAAGTCCATAAAGGGCTTTCTCGCAGTCTATACACTTGATTTCCTTCCTCAAACCTTGGAGGTTGCTCCACGTATACTTCTTCTTTGAGCACTCCATTCAGAAAAGCACTCTTGACATCCATTTGATAGACTTTGAACCTTTTGTGGGCAACATATGCTAAGAATAGCCTTATATCTTCAAGTCTTGCCACTGGTGCAAATGTCTCATCATAGTCTATGCCTTCTGATTGACAATAACCCTTGGCCACCAATCTAGCCTTATTTATGACTATCACATCATTCTCATTCTTCTTGTTTTTGAACACCAACTTTTTTCCAATAACATCTTGATGTGATGGTCTGTCAACCAGTTCCCAAACATCATTTCTTGTAAACTGGTCCAGCTCCTCTTGCATGGCTGTAATCCAGTTTGCATCTTGAAGTGCTTCTTGAATGTCTTGAGGTTCCTTTTCTGATAGAAAACAACATAACAAAGCACTTTCACCATGAAACCTTCTAGTTTTGACTCCTATACTTGGATCTCCAAGTATCAGGTTAGTCGGATGGTCAGATAACCAATTCCTTCTTTTCCTGATCCCTTCAGTAGAGTTGTCCTCTACTAAGGTTGAGTAACTAGGATCATAAAATTCAGGAAAACTTAATGCAGGATGTAATTCAGGATCTAATTCAGTAGGGTTAGCCTGGACAACTTCAGTGAATAAAGTATCTTTATCTTTGAGGCTTAATCTGGTTGTTCTTTGTGTGATTTCATCCACATTCAGGAGTTTATCCCTGTTCTAAAAAATAGTTTCATCAAACACAACATGAGGTGTTTCTTCCACAAGAAGGGATTTAAAATTGTAGACCCTGAAAGCTCTACTGATTTGGGAGTATCCAAGAAATATCCCCTCATCAGCTTTGCTATCAAAGGCTTTCAATTGTTCTTTCCCATTGTTGTGAATGAAACACTTACAACCAAATATGTGAAAATAAGATACTTTAGGCAATCTTTCTTTACAGAGTTCATAGGGGGTTTTGCCTTGACCCTTAGTGATCAAACATCTATTCTGAGTATAGCATGCAGTGTTTATAGCTTCAGCCCAAAATCGCTTAGGAAAATTAGAATCAGCAATTAAAGTTTTGGCTGCCTCTTTAAGAGTACTATTTCTTCTTTCAGCTACCCCATTCTGCTGAGGGGTTCTAGCTTTTGAAGTTTCATGGGAAATTCCCTTTTGAGTGCAATACTCATTAATGTATGAATTTATGAACTCAATGCCTTTATCAGATCTTATCTTAATGATATTAAGCCTTTTCTCATTTGACAGTCTCTTTAGTAGTTCAGGGAGTTTGACTTGAGTTTCCTTCTCCTGCCCACGTGAACCTAGAGAAGTCATCTACTACAACCAATGTGTATTTTCTTCCATTTATACTTGCAGGAGTAATTGGTCCAAATAAGTCCATATGTAACAATTCAAGTACCCTTTCAGTGGAGATGACTGGTTTGTCTTTAAATGAAGCTTTAATCTGTTTTCCTTCTTGACATGGTTTACAAACATGTTCTTTAATGAAAACTTCATTAGGCAGTCCTTTAACTAATGCATTTCTAGCCAGCTTGTTCATGGATTTAAAGTTCAGATGGTTTAGCCTTTTATGCCAGAACCAACTTTGTACATTTGAGCTTTTGGCAATGAAACATGTTGCATCAGTAGACTTGTCCCAATCAGCAAAATACACATTTCCTTTCCTAGTTCCAGTCAGTAGAATTTGTTGAGTTTTATCTTTTATTAGGCATTTATCACTTGTGAACTCAACATTATATCCTTTATCACAGAACTGACTTATGCTTAGGAGGTTATACTTGAGACCAGCCACATAAGACACATTGGATAACTTGACATTACCAATTATCAAGGTACCATAACCTTTTGTAGTTGCTTATGAGCTGTCTCCAAAAGTGACATTATGACCTTCTTGTTCAATGAATTCAGTGAGGAGTGTTTTGTTTCCAGTCATGTGCCTTGAACACCCACTGTCCAAGTACCATGCTGTCTTTTTGTTCAAGCTACTCATCTTCTTGTGGTCCTTTAGTACCTGCAATGATCAAGCTTTAGGTACCCTTTGAATTTTGGGTCCTGAGAGGTTAGCTGTACCTTTAGGAACCCAAACTTACCTAATAACCCTGATTGATTCAAGGTGGCTAAGTTGTTTTCCTCTAGCATCAACATACACAGTTTTTCCCTTAAATGCCTTTGGGAAAGAATGTGTGAATGTGTTTACTCTATAAGTTTCAGGAGAGTTGACATTTCTCCTGAACTTATGAGTTCTTTGTGTAGCTTGAGGCAATCTTTGAGGATGGGCATATAGATGACCATTACCCTTTGACATGAAGGGTTTTGGTTGTCTCATTTTATTGTGCCTAGGAGAGTTGGCCTTAGGTTTGTTCAGCTGAGGTTGCCTCAGGAGAGTTGGCCTAGGCTGAACATACCTTGGACAATCTCTCTAAATGTTGTTCAGATGAGTTGCCCTTCCATTAGGTCTACTCTGCTGAACACCATTCCTCTTGTATTCCGAGATTTTGGCCATTTCCTTAAGTGTGGGCCTAGTTCCCTGGAATACTTGAGTGGGCACTTCATTCATTTTGCCTTTTCCTTTGTTCAGTGGCTGAGTTAATTCATTTCAGCTTGTTGTGCCACTGATTTAACAAAGATCCTCTTAGTGTTACTTGTTGAAGCAACACTAAGACAAGGTGAAGATTCTAATGGATCATATCCCATCCACTCTTTTGAGCCATAGGTCTTTAGAAGCTTTGAATTTTCTCTATTGCCTTAGAGGATTTATTCATTGCAGACATCTTATTTTTCAGGCTCTCTTCACTTAATTTTAGAACATCATATTCATGAGAGAGGTTTTCAAATTTTGCTTGAAGAATTTTAATTTCAAAATCTTTTCTTTTCTGAGTAAGTAGCTGTTCATCAAGCTGCTTTTGTTGGTCAACAATCCTGAGAGAAGCTTCCTCAAGTTCTCTCAAGACTTGTTTATACAACTCAGTAGACTTGACATTTACTACATACTCGGCTTGAGAAAGTTTTGCAATTTCATCATACAAAGTTTCATTTTCTCTCTCACAGCTTCCATGAAGTTCTTTTAATCTAGTAAAGTCTCCCATCAACTTTCCAAATGATAGTTTTAGGTTGACATCACTAAGTTCTAGTGAGTGAATAGATGATGAACTAGATGTACAAGATACCTCGTCATCTTCTATGACTATGTTGCAAACATCATCATCATCACTGTTAGAGAACAGTCCATCATCAGAAGAGTTAAAGCTTTCATCACTCTGAGACTCATCACCAGCCATCATAAATTTTCCGTTGGTGAATCTTTTGTCTCTTTTGGCTTGCCTCTCCTTTCTTTACTTGGAGCTGAGTTCAGGGTAGTCATATTGAAAGTGCCCCTTCTTTTGGCAGTTGCAGCACAGGTCTTCATCATCATCTTTCTTTGAATCATCTCTTCTTCTAGATGATGAAGGTTCAGCTCTGTTGGACTTTCTCCTATCAGAGTACTTGTCCTCTGATTTTCTTTCTTCAGGCCTTTTGTCCTCGACCTTGGCTTCAGGAGAGTTGTACCTTCTCCTGACTTTGTTGTCTTGGTAGAATTTCTTGTATCTACCAAACTTTGAGTTGAGTATATCAAACCTTCTAGCCATGAGGGCTAGCTCTTCCTTCATTTCAGCCTTAGAGACTGACTTTGATGATCTTGGAGTGGACTGTATTTCTGGTTCAACAGCTTTGGCTTTGAACGCCACTCATTTTTTTGGTAAGGAAGGTTCTTCAGTAGGCTTTCTTCTGTTGAGATCAAACTCATACGCTTTGAGTTCAGAGAAGACTTGTTGCATGGGCATGGTCGAGAGATCTTTAATGTTCTGCATCATTATAGAGTATACATCCCACTTTTGAGTGAGATTCCTTAGAATTTTGAGTGCAATTTCTCTCTTGGAGTACACCTTGCCCAATGAGTTGATCTCATTCATTATATCAGTGAATCCACCAGCAAACTTGTCAATGGGCTCTTCAGACTCCATTGTGAATTGCTCAAACTTCTGCACAGCCACTTGAAGCTTATTCTCCTTGATTTTGTTAGTACCCTCACACATTTCAGCAAGAGTGTCCCAAATTTCTTTGGCTGTTGTGCAGTGGTGGACTCTCCCCATTACTGCAGCTGGAATTGTTTGACAGAGAGTATTCATTGCAAGATAGTTGAGGTTGTGTCTCCTTCTCTCTTCAGTGGTGAGATCATCTTCATCCTTGGGGATCTCCTCACTTGGGTCAGCTCTTTGAGCATTAGTGACTTTGGGGTTTGCTTGAGTGAATATGAATGGACCCCTTGTGATGACTCTCAGCATCTCATTGTGAAGGCATGCAAGATGAGCTCTCATCCTGATTTTTCAGAAATCATAGTTCTCAATTGAGAACATGGGCAGCTTATGATGAGATATGTGATTGATAGGATCTGGAGCCATATTGTTGATGGTCTCCACAACATATCCAGGAACAACAACATTGTTGTTGTTGTTGTTGTTGTGGTTGTTCCTTGCCATATCTCAGATAAGAGGGGTTAGACAACAAGATGGTAAGATTTCAGAAAGATCGGTTCAGTGACCAAACTAAAATATGTTTTTGAAAATCAAAATGGATTTTCAGAAGCAGTGGTCTTTGAACCCCTGCTTTGATACCCTTTGTTGGTCCTGAAAGGAGTATGGTACAAGTGTATGGGGGGGGGGGAATACACTTGTATATGTAAATCTTTTTCAAATTAATCAAATCAGACCTTCAGCAAGGTTGTCCTGGTATCTTAATCAAAATCTCATTTTATTCCCAACACAACACAACACAACATCAAAACCATGAGTTTTAACACTGGCCAAAATCTGAGTACGCCAAAAATAGTAGTTCTCTCGATCCAATCGGGGAGAAAGAGTGATAAATCGAGGCAGAGCAGAAAAGGATTCAGGAGATTGAGGCATGATTGAATACAAAATCAAGGATAAGAGGATAGAATCAGAGGAATAAAGGGGATAAGAGAAGAGGGAAACGAGAATCACAGAAAGAAACTGAAAAAAAAAAACGGTTTTAGATCAATGAATGTGGTTGCATGATACTATGTTGAACAAGCTAAGTAATTTAAAATGTGTTTTCATTGATATGTAAATCTAATAAGCTCTTGGCTTAAATACATGTTAGTAGATATTTCTAGAATCACTATAACTACCTATTTTATGTAGCAAGTTAGCCTAACAAACTATACGTACAAAGTTTTAAAAGCATGTTTACAAGTATGTGTTGCATGCATAAGGGGGTGAACTAATCAATGGAGTGTGTGTTCAGTTCACGTGTTTTGCATACATGCTGTAGGAGTGTATTTACTAACTCTTCAGGTGTGTATTTCCTAATATTTCTACATGAGGATTTGCATGTGTTTAACAATTGGTTAGTGTGAAAATTACTTGAAATTCATGTATATAATTTTCTTAAGGGAAAATATCAATTTTGGTCACTCAATTTTACTTCTTTTCATATTTGGTCACCCACATTTAGTCACTATCAAAATTGATGACCCAGTTATTATTTTTTTTCAAAATTGATCACTCTGTTGGTCAATCTGTCATTGACTAACGGAGAAAGAGTTTTGAGCCGTGAAATTTCTCAAAACCTAGATTAAAAATTTCTCATGCATTAAGCAATAATGAAACCTGTGCAAAAATATTTATAATAGGTCAAAAGAAATTCTGATGCATCTTTTTAGTGGTTTACTTTTTATTTTATAGATAATTAGGAAATGAGAAACTCGGGAGTTAGAAATTTACGTATTTCAATTAATTTTAAATGCCCAATTGTTTGACTAACATTTCAAGAAATCTGCAATAATGATCTTAATAGAAAAATATTTAGAACGAAATCTTGAATGAATAATTTTAGAAAACTGTTAACCATTAATCTTCACCACAAATTATGCTCCAATAATTATAAATTGGGAAATTTATTGAAATAAATTTATATCTCCAAGAATTGAAAAACAGAGTACAATTGTTCAAAAAAAAATCAAGAGTACAAAGTTTCATTCTATCTCTTGAGTTTCTCATTTCCTGTAAAATAAAAAGTAAACCAACAACAAATGAATTCATAATTGAGTTAAATAATTATTAAAAACTTACTGAAATTTTTTGACTACCAGAATTACGTTCTAGAAAATAAACCAACAACAAATGAATTCATAATTGAGTTAAATAATTATTAAAAATTTACTGAATTTTTTTGACTACCCAACAAAGTTGATTGAATCACGTTCCAGAAGATGCATGAGAATTCTTTCTGATCAAGGATAAATATAATGAAAATTCCTTCTAAAAAGATACATGAGAATTCCTTCTGACCTGGATAAATAATGTATAATTTTTGTGATTGACTAAGATTCTTCAATGATATTTTTTCACGCTCCGGTAGGTTCCACATGTTTCATTCTTGCTACTGCGTTTGTTTCATTAGTTTTTAGAAGATGCATCAGAGTTTTTAATGTTTTGAAAATTTTGAGCTGAAAACTCTTTCTCCGTTAGTCAATGACAGATTGACTAACAGAATGATCAATTTTGATAGAATATAATAAGTGAGTGACCAATTTTGACAGTGACTAAATGTGAGTGACCAAATATGAAAAGAGGTAAAACTGGGTGATCAAAATTGATATTTTCCCTTTTCTTAAATTTATAGAATTTCATTCATTATTTACACTAAGTTGACTCATTGCACTTGATTTGGAGAAGGTGTGTGGTTTGCTATTTTTGTAGAAAAAAATGAGCATTTTAAGAGTAAAACACGCCTCAAATAATATTGTGTAGTCAATAAAAGGAATAAATCGAGAAGGTTTGATAATTGGAGTCCAAAAAATGAGTCTATTCCGGCTGCCCATAAATGCAAATGCGGCCCAATTAAATTAATTGAACAGTGAAGGAGCCCAATTTAATTGCCAGAGTTAGTACCCAAATTTAGTAGAATTTTTAATTGCATATGGGCCCATTACAGTAATTGAGAGATAAGTTTATTGGCCAATTTCATTAATTGAGAGGGAAGGCCACGGATAAATGCCCCCCCTTATTTATGATATCACCCCGATGTTTTCACCCCCCAAACTTGAGTTAATCCCTCACTCATTTAACAACACTACCCCTTTCATTTTCTTCCTCTTCAACATCGCGCCGCCCCTGCTCCTCCTCTCCGTCAGGGCGCCGCCACCTCCTCACCGAAGCAACGTCGTTGCCCCTACTCCTCCTCACCAACGTGCACCACTCCTGCTCCTCCTCTCCATCACGGCGCCACCCCTGTGTTGGTCCCTTAGCCCGAGGGCTATATCAGACGAGTAAAGAGAAATACTTGGTGTATTCTCTTAAGTGTAGAAAAATATACTAACTCTTTAAGGCGACTAGTCTGCTGATTTCACTAGGGGCCTAGGATTAATTAGTCAGTTGATTTGTTACCAATCAGAGTTAAGTGCGTAATTGTAGTGTGCCCATAAAATTATACTCGTCTAGTTTCAAACATTCTTTGAATGCATAAACAATTTGAGTTATCAACTGACTTGGTGTCAGCTGATCATGATAGTTCGAACAACAAAACAGATTATGTAGTATCAACCGATACAACACACTTTCTTTTTAAAACATATGTTATGTAAATATGCATGTATGATGACAGTTAATATAAAATATGTAAAACAGCACACCCTCATTTATAGTGGTTCAGACCTAGTCCTACATATACTCTCACATCCCAGCTGTGATATTAGTCCCTTCTGAGGGCTTGTAATCTTTAGCGTGCCAAGAGTAACACGTCTTGCTACGTTATAGTCTCAAGAGAAGACTTTGGATCCTATGACACCTCCATGTGCACTCAATCCCGCTAGTCATTGTGAGGAACTAGGACTCTTACAGTGATCTTTTCAAACTTAGCTTCTAGGGGTTTAGGATAGAAAGGTTGGTTTGATGAATATGAACTAGGTGAGAATTTCTCTTATAATCTGATTTAACCACATGCTAGGATTGAGAAATTATATCTAAGCTTGGAATATATATGTGACAATACAAGCTTAGGAATTATGAGTTCACTCACTGTTTGGAAGATGATGCTTGTTAAATCTTCATGAACGATCTATTGAGTTATTCTTGATGATGAACACTTTAGCACATTTGCTCGACCTTTGCATTCCTTCACTCATTTTTTAGATATATATCCATCGCTCATGAGGAAAGTCCCACGAAGAGGACTTGGTGACAAAAAAGTAGTAACCTCTCCACTCTTGACCTCCCTCGTGAAGTTTATCTAGAAATTTACAAGTTCGGGATCTACGACCACTGATATAAAAAAATCCAACCAAGAATTTGCACGAATACTAGGTAAGAAAAAGTCGAGTCGAAGGTTCTCCTCTGTTTCCCTTAATTAATACATAAAAACCTATCATAGCACGGATCGCATTTGAGGTAAATTGGTTAATGGGCACTTGAAGATGGGAGGAGATTTATGAAAGATAGGGACAAATGGGGAATAGTAGGCGGACTTTAATTTGGGCTTCCCAAAAGGTCAGAGTGATAGGTCCCGTTAAAGTGGGCCTCTCTTCTTCGTGAGGTGCCCTAAGATTGTGTTCTGGAGAGAAAATGACCACTCGGACGAAATGTGCCAAACGAGTTTTGGAAATCAGAGAAGGGCCAGAAATGGAGTTTTTCACTTTAAGGTTGGTTATAGGGAAACGTTGAACAGGGGGCGATGCAGAGCTTTGGATGGAAGCAGAGTCTAAAGATTCCTCTTTGAAATCGGACATGGTGTGGGGGGAATATCTAGAAAAAAGAATAAGATTGTGAGGATATAGGGAGAAAGGTTACTTGTAACACGAGAGAGGTGCAACGACAGATTTCTGGCGATCTTAAAGGTTGGAATGTTACGAGTTGGGAACCCAAGAAGAAATGGAACAAGAACATAGGGCTTAAGAAGATGAGTGACGAGCACAAATGGAGATGCTAAAGAAAGTAAGGAGTTTATGAGGAGGAAGTTTGAGAGAAGTTAAGGAGAAGAAAAGAAAATTTTGGAAGATTCAGTAATGTGAGGTTTTGATTTTTTGAAATGAGGAGCTATAAGGAAAACGGTGGGAAATATGGGAAATCAAGGAAAGCATGACCTTTGAGGCTCATGATGGCAGAGGCGTGTGCTGAGTGAGAGTTTACATAATGTGACAAACTTCGGGCGCGTGAAGAGGATGCTGGTACGGAACCCGAAGCGGCGCAAGGAAGAAATGATTAAGGTTGGAGAAAGTGGATACTTGGGCCTAGGGTTTCAGATGGTTGGAGCCACTTTTCCCCTCCGAAGCCTATATTGATAAAGATTCACCTTCAAGGTGAATGTGTTCTGGATGGCTGAAGCTCCAAAACGCTCCTGATCCTCTTTAGTATCTCAGGGGCTAGGAGAGGTCAGAGCTCTCCAAAGGAATGTGACACCCTCCTGAGGGTCTGTTGTGATTGATGGGCGTTCCGTGAGATATGAAGAGTTCATGAGAACACACCACATGATTTATTCACAGGAGATGGTGTATCTGAAGAAATTAAAGGTGGCGAAGCTAATTTGATTAAAATTCCTAATTTTGTGGATCACGCGCATCACGCGCTTTGTGCGGGCGATTACACCTCGGTAAGGTGCTAAACTCTTTTCTCCAGCCTGTGATTTCTATACTCAAGGCAAGAGCTTCTAGGGTTCTTAGGGCAAAAAAGATTTTGAATTTAATGGCCAATCAAAAGTAATTAGGCCCTTTTATTTGATTACTTTGGCGTGGGAGAGTTAATGTGTCGGAATAATCATTATCGTTGCCCAATCCCTATTGACTTAGCGTGATTTTCTGGCCGAATTTCGTCGATTTGTTGGAGTTTCTATGCAACATTTCCAATTCCTTGGAGATTACTTTGGTTGAGTGCACGGTGTGCCCAGGTCCGTACTATTTTCGAAGCTTTGGTATTGGTCACTCTAGCGGTGGCAATGACTATATTTCGGCGGGGTGAATGTGCGCAGAGTGCATTCCTCATTAGTGTGATTTTTCTTCTCAAAAGTTTTAGTTTCATTCTTCTCTCCCCCAACATCAACTTGAAAATGGTGGAGAACTTGCAGGAGCCATTTCGTAAGGTCAGTTTGGCTGAATATGTGGACGCCTCTCTTGATATTGGTGAAGGGGAACTTATTCTCCCAAAGAATGCTCTTCTGGGACGATTCACTATTAGGAGACAAGGAACAATGAAGGATACGATTCAGCTGCTGAAAAAAATATGGAGAGTAGAAGGAGAGGTCAAAATCACTCAAATGGGAGAAGGATACTACATGTTCGTGTTCGAGGAGGAGTTGTAATGGAGCAAGGCCTTCTTTCGGCAACCATGGATAGTTAATGGACCGATGCTCATCTTGTCTAAGATTCGAGGAGATGAAGAGCCATCTGATCTGGTAATATCAAACATTCCAATGTGGATCCAGATTCATGGACTGCCCATCTACTCCATGACGAAGCTAATTGCTTTTAAGTTGGGGGAAAGACTGGGGGATATCATTGAGATTGACTGCCCTAAAGGAGAGACTGCTTGGGGGAGATGCTTACGGGTTAGAGTCCTCTTCCACATGAACCAACCACTGCACAGGAATACCTATATCACCATCAAGATGAAGAAAATCCTCCTTCCACTTAGGTATGAAAAGCTTAGATATTTTTGCTTTATTTGTGGTCTTCTTTCTCACACTGAAGATGACTGTCCGATGAAGTATAACGACAATGGGCAAAGAGTGAATGAGGAGAAGGATTACCCTTTCTGGCTCATGGCAGAGGGGCAAAAGGGCTTAACTCAAGCACAATATGAATTCCTAAGGAGGAAATCGCAAAATCTAGAACCATCTTTTGTTCAGGTTAATGAAGAAAATGCAGAAAACTAGGTTGGTGCTGCTGCAGCAGGGGAGGCTCATTTGTTCTTAAATAATGATGATTTGGCTGGAGCAATTGAGAAATGGAATTACAATGCAAATTATCAAGATCAAGATGTAAACTACTTTGTGGAGGAAGTGTTGGCTGAGGCGGAAATGCAGAGACCACAGCAGAACAAGCTTATTACCTATGAGATAGAGCAGGTGGTGGCATAAATTGAACATGAAGTGCCAATCCAGTATATCTCGGAAACTAGTCTTTATGGGCCTACGAGGAAGATGCAGGTGGGAGAAGGACTTGGAGCTGGAAAGGGGCCTATTTTTCAGGCTAAAATGCAAAGAAATGGGAAGGAGAAAGTTATCCCTGAACTGATTAGTGGTGAATACTATATACCAAAACAAGTGATGCAGAATCAGTATGTCAAGAGTAAAAAAAAGAGAGGCAGACCAAGTAAGGCCCAGTTACTGCTTGCTGCAGCCCACAAGGAGACCTACTGGTGTGTTGTCGCCGGCACCCAAAAATAATTACCTTAAATAGCCACTATGTAGTAGGGAAGTAAGGGTCGATCCCACATAGAACAGTGTAATTTAATTAACTAGTTCGTGTTATGAAAGCAATTAAAAAGGGGGGGGGGGTTTGATTGGTAGGCTAACAACTACTAAGAAGTAAGAAATAATAAATTGCAAATATAAAATCAACGAGACTCAAATAATGGGAATGATCTAGCCCTCAGATAACTTTCCCTTAATTAATTATACCAATTTAATCAACGACCCTTGTAATCTCAAGTTAATCTCAAATCTTATCCCTAAGCCAGTGGTACGAGCAAACTAACTCGAATGGTTTCTTATGTTTAATTAATCAGCAGGTACGACCCCCAATTAATATATCCCTACGAATAACCCTAAAACATGTATCTAAGGTTCAACTCGAGGAACACATTCAAGAATTAAAACAATAGGATAAAATAGACCATGAATACAAGACGCTCGTTTCATGCAACCTAGATGTTACTACTCCCTAAGGCGTTCTGCCTTAGTTGCTACAATTCCCACAATATTATAACAATTACGAATTATAAGTTATAGGATAACTAGAATTGATATAGGAATAAAATTGGGTGATTAAGCCTATTAAACTACTAATTCAAACATGTATAACATCTACTCAAGTAATAACAAAATTGAGATATAAATCAAAATCAGCCAGGAGTTGTATAATTAAAAAGGCATAATTGTCACAAGGTTTCACATCCTCGAGCTAGAATAAGGAAATTAGCTACACATAATAAATAAGATAACAAAACTAGAGATAATTCATCGTATCACAAATATCAATGGCCGAAAGAGAAAAACGAAGGTTGAATGATCAAAACCCAAATTATAATCATCCAAGGTCTTTTTCTCTCTCCTCGCACTCACGCAAATTGCCCTCCTTTTAAAACAAAACAACTCTCTTCTCTATGTTGTTGTGTGTGCGTGTTTGACCAATTCTCTCCAAAACAAAATCAGCGTTGACTCCCCCTTTAATTGCGGCGATTGTTATCTACATTCCCCTTAATTAATTGTTCTCTAATTTCATAAAGCCCATGGCCCAACTAATGTTTAAATGAATTAATTATTGGCCCATTCTCTTCAATTAACTTGGTTGGTCCAGTCCAAAAGCATTCGACCCAATTCTTTTCCTTTCTTCACATCAACTCCACTTTACCAGAATTAAATCAGAAAATAAAAATATCAAGGTAATTGAAGGCACTCAATATTGAGTCGAAAGGATACATTAAAATACCAATTTAATTCACAAAGAATATTCAATTAAAGCATAAAAATATGCAATAAATCCGACTCATCACCTACTATAGTGGAGATGATTCTAAAACCAGTGACACAAAGAGGCACAAGAGTGATGAGGACACTTTAAACTCTCGAAGGGTGGAGTCTGGTGATTACCATCCCCGCCAACGCAAATGATCATTGAATGTTGGAATGCGCGTGGATTAAGGGGGCCTAACGCATTTCAAAGACTTAGGCAGATCAATGCTTTATATAAACCCTGTATTTTGTTTATTATGGAGTCTAGAGTGCCTTCTAGGATAGCTAAAATACGGCAAAGTTTGTTGCATTTTGATTTTTATTTTGCTGTTGACCAGATTGGCACTCGTGGAGGTTTGATCCTTTTTGCTAAAAGTGAAGTGAATGCAAGTTTGAGCTCATACTCAAGTGGACATATTGATATTTCTTTGAGAAGCCAAGATATTGATTTGCAATTTACTGCCTTTTTGGGCAATCCAAATGTTCATCTTAGACACATATCCTTGCAATTACTTCACAAGATTCGGGAAGCACATTTGCCTAAAACCTTGGATTGGGGGGGGGGGGGGGGTTCAACCTCATCCTCAATTCTTCAGAAAAATATGGAGGCAACATACAAGGGGCTGTGAGAAATAATATGGATAATTTCAGGGATACAATCAATACTTTAGGCCTTCATGATTTGGGATACAGTGGACCATTACACACTTGGACAAATAAGAGAAAACATCCCCACCTTATTAAAGAGAGATTGGACAGATTTCTTGCAACATCAGAGTGGAAAGATTTGTTTCACAATTATAGAGTGGAACACCTTCATTGGTTTGGCTCCGATCACAGGTTAATAAAGATCCATATCAAGATGAAGGAACAACGATGAGAGATTGGTGGGGGAAAGCCCTTTACTTTTGAAAATGCATGGTTGCAGGAGGATAATGTGAAAGCAATGGTTGCTGAAATATGGAGAAATGAACATAACATGCACCTACCAGCTCAACTTGAGAAATGAGGAATCGAGCTTGCTAATTGGGCTTGATCAGAAGTTGGGAATATTGAAAGAAGAATGAAAGGGATATTAGATGAAATTCAGAAGAAAGAAGCAGAGGGGATGAATGAGGATTGTAATTTTCTCAATACAACTTTTGAGAAATTGCAGTCTCAACAGGAGGCAATTTGGCATCAAAGAGCAAGGACGAATTGGTTGAAAAATGGAGATCAGAAATACTACGTATTTTCATAGGAGAGCTACGGAAAGGAGGAATAACAATGTTATTTCTAAACTAAGAAATCAGGTGGGAGATTGGGTGGAAACAGAAGATGGTATAATTAATCTTATTCAGGATTTCTTTGGAGATTTGTACAAATCAACAAGCCCAACCATGGAGCAGATTGAGAATACTACAAAGCTCACTCAAAAATCAGTTTCAGAACAGATGAATGTCTTTCTCGATTTGGAGTTTGTAGCAAAGGAAGTGGAAAGGGCTGTGTTTGAGTTACACCCGAACAAAGCCCCTGGACCGGATGGCTTCAATGCGAGGTTTTATCAAGAGTTTTGGGACATAGCGGGGTCTACAGTGACAATGAAGTGCTTAGAATTCTGAATACTAGTGAAGCAATGGAGGACTAGAATAAGACGACCATCGCCCTAATTCCGAAGATAAAAAAACCGGTCAATCTTACAAACTCTCTTCCTATAAGTCTCAGCAATGTTAGCTACAGAATTGCAGCCAAGGTAATATCAAATCGCCTGAAAAAAGTTATGTTTGATATTGTGAATGAACATCAAAGTGCTTTTATTCAGAATAGACAAATCACGGATAATGTACTCATAAGTTTTGAGTGTATGCATTGGCTTAGAAATAACAAAACTAAGAAAGGATATGCAGCATTGAAACTTGATATGAGTTAAGCTTACGATAGAATCGAATGAAGTTTTTTAAAAGACCAAATGAGTAAAATGGGGTTTTCAATGAAGATGGTGGCTTTTATTTTGAAATGTATATCTTTAGTTTCCTATTCATTCAAGGTTAACAATGAAATAGTTGGTAAGATCAAACCTTCCAAAGGACTTCGACAAGGAGACTCTCTCTCTCTCTCCCTTTTTATTTGTTTTATGTGCATAAGGTCTATCCAACTGCATTAATCAGAAGATTTTGGATGGAAAAATTGAATGTTTAAAAATTTCTAGAGGAGCTCCAATGATTTCTCATTTGTTATTTGCGGATAATATTATTTTCTGCCAAGCTACAAAGGAAAATGCAAGAGAGTTAAAACACTCGTTGGAAGAGTATGAGAAAGCCATTGGACAAAGAGTGAATTTTGACAAATCAACCATTTGTTTCAGCCCCTACACATCTGATATCAATAGATCCAATTTCAGAAGCATACTGGAGGTTAGGGTTGTTCAAGGACAACAAATTTATTTGGGACTCCCGACCTTTTCTTTGAGGGGAAAATGAGTACAATTTGCATACTTCATCGACAGGCTTAAAAAGAGGATAGATGATTGAAAAAATAAGGAATTTTCGGAAGGAGGAAAGGAAGTATCGATTAAGTCAGTTCTGCAAGCGATTCCCACGTATGTCATGTCGTGTTTTTGGATTCCCATACAAATTTACTCCCAGTTGGACTCTTTGATTGCCAACTTCTGGTGGGGAGGTAAAGAGGGGGCCTGCAAGATCCATTGGAAGAGTTGGGACAACCTTTGAAAACGAAAGAGTGAAGGAGGTATGGGCTTTAGACAAATGCATTTATTCAATCAAGCCTTATTGGCAAAGCAGGTTTGGAGGATGATGGACAATCCAAATTCCCTTTTGGCCAAGGTTTTTAAAGCTAGATACTTCAAGCACGACGATATCATGGAAGCTTAGATTGGAAACAACTCATCCTTTGTGTGGAGATCTTTGTGTGATATGAGAAATCTTTTGCAGAAAGGGATTAGATGGTTGATAGGGAAGGGGAACAGGGTCACGTTGAGAAAACATGCCTGGGTTCAAGGTTTGAATGAAGGTTTCATAAGGTCTAATATAGCTTCAGGAATTTCTATCTCAAGCCTCTTGACGAATGATAGACAATGGAGAGAGGAGGTAATCCGACATGCCTTCCTTCCTTTCGAAGCGGAAGCTATCCTTCGAACGGAAGTGGGGGATATTGAAGACGATGATAAACGTTTTTAGATACATGAGATAAGTGGGCAAGACACGGTCAAATCAGGATACGAAGATGATTGTAGGAATGCTTACGAAAACAAGGACAAACCGGCCTCATCGGATCATTCTTCTACAAAAAATTGGAATTTAAAAGTGCCACCAAAAGTCAAAATTTTTGGATGGAAGTTATGTCAAGAGATAATTGCGACCGAAGGAAATCTTTCAATGAGACATATCAAAATTCATCCGGTTTGTGGCATGTGTGGAGCTTCAATGTCAAACACTAACCATGCTATCTTTCAGTGCACAAGAGTTAGAAACATTTGGAAAAAACTAAACATGGCACATTGGATCAAACAGGGGTCTCATCTGACAACGCAGTATCTCCTGGCCTTCATCTTTGAGGCGAAAACTTATCTTTCACATGAGGAGATTATTATGGTGGCTTGGGGAATTTGGCGTGAGAGGTGTAGGGTTCTGCATGACACAACAAACATAAAAGGGCACCTAAGTGGTAGGGTTGGAGATAGAATGTTACGTTTTCTAAAAAACTACCAAGATTGTGTTTTCAGAGATGGTGTTCGAACAAAGAACCGACAGAACCCTTACGATGAGAACGAAACATGCCGGACAAGGTATGAATTGAAACGGATGCGGCTTTCAATGCAGAGGGTAGAAAATATGGGATTGGAGGCGATTTGGTTTCCCCTACTGGTGAGATTTGACACTCTTTTTCTATGACCATTCCGCCTCAACGTAGCCCATTGGGGGCTGAGCTGAACGCAATTTAGGTGGGTTTGAAGGAAGCTCAAAGGATGGGGTTCACAAAGATTATCTTAAAAACAGATTCGGTACAAGCAATTTAGATCATTGAGGGAGGTAAGCGAGGGGCTGGCCTGGAATTTTCAAAGGCAACTAGAATCAAGCAGCTCTCGCTAGAATTTGTTGTGTGCAGATTCTATCACCTCCCACGAGCCAACAATGAAAAAGCTCACAATTAGGCGCAACAAGCGGTTCACTCTACCATTTCACATGACTGAAATTGAGCAGTTTCTTTCGGAAAGTTGTTAGGAGTTTATTGGCTAATTTAGCATTGCTCGTGAATTTCATTGCTCCTACTTTGCTCTAAAAAAAAAAAGGTGGCGAAGCTAACTCATCTACTTCTTCATACTCTCATAAGTTTGACATACTTTACGAAAGTAGGATGGAGTGGTTGATGCGGCCAAAATACGTCATCCTATGAACGGATGACACGTTGGTAATTGGATGAGTTATCTTTTGTACTCGTTTGGTATCTCTTTTGTTAGGAATTTGTGATATTAACATAAAATATCTTATTATGGGTTTAATGGGCCGAATGGTAGTGTATGTATAGAGTGGCTGGGCCTTGATGTGAGCCCAATACGAGGAGAACAGGGTATTTGGGCCTAGTGAACGTAAGGATGGGCTCGAGAAGGAAGATCTAGGAGTTTAGATGTGATGAAAATGAATTTTGTTGGGCCATAGGCGTAAACATTTGACCTAGAGTCGGATGGGCTCTGGCCCGGTTAGCTCCATGAGATGTGGACTCTGAGAATTCAAGGAGAGAGTGGACCGAGTGGGAATGACGAAGAAGGAGGATGATCCCTGAATTGTAGGGGTTGATTACCGAAAGAAGAAGCTGGAAGTGGTTTGGACGGAGTCTTAGGGCTAGGGTAGTTGAGAAAAAAAAAAGGGAAAATACAACTTTTCCCCACAAGGTACACATTTTTTAGCTTTATCTTCTAAATTACAGCATTCTAAATACACATTCACGAATTACACATAACCAAAGATAAAAAATATCATTTGCCGGAAAATATAATTTGATATATTCTCCGGCGACTGAAATGCCCCTCTGATTGAGCCTTAAGACACTTGTAATTACATTGTTTTGATGAGCTTTCCATTGATTCAGATTGCTCAATCTCTTGATAATTTGAGATCTCCATCTGACTTGAGCGTCGGAGTCCCCATGTCGGAGATCTCTCCGACGTGCTTTTGCAGGTGTTCGTGAGCTCGGAGAGGACGACTTACATATACACATAATCGGAGGATTGCAATCTGACATCTTAGATTGCTAATCACATTGTGTTAGTTTTTGACACAACAGTTACCAAGAAGAAAAAATGAATGGTGAAGAAAAGTGATCAAATGGTTTCCGACCTAAATTAAAAAAAGGAAATCTTATGGTGTATTCTCTTATAATATTATTATAGATTGTTGAGTGAGATTATAATGATTGAATATATTATATTATTGTATCATTATATTATTATTATTGAAAAAAATTATAATTATTGAAGTGATATTATACACATATAACTTTATGTCAAATCATTATGTATAATAATAATAATTTTTAGTGAATTTTGAAAATCGATTTTTAAATCTAAAGTAAAACTGGTGTATAATTTTAAAATCTAAAATCTGATTTTTAAAACAAAAGGTAAACATCACCTTACTAGTTACTGTTCTAAAGAAATTGAACCGTTTTTAATGACACTTCGACCTCTCTGATTCGACCTGTGAGCCGTTTTTAATGGCACTTCGACCTCTCTGATTCGGCCTGTGAGGTCTGACACTCAAATTTTTATTTAGATAAACATTGATAATTTTTAAATTATTTTCAAAAGCTTAATATTTAATTAAAAAAATCTAAATTATCCAAATTATTAGATGCGGATATTGATAACACGTCCTTATGCAAATTTCTAATATCATACGACTGCTACATGACCGGTGACGACGTGGCGATTCAATCGAAAAAAAGTTAGGCAGATACAGTAAACGACGACGTTTAAATTTGTTCATCTTCTTCAGGAACTTCGCAGTAGTAGTAGTAGGACCAAAGAGAAAGGGAAAGAAAAACAGAGATGACAATTCGGGCTCTCCTCGGCGCATTTCGAAACCGTTCATACGCTACCCGAATAGCCTGCTCTCGATGCGTAAGTCCTGTTTTTGTCTTTGATTTGCTTGTTTTGGTTGCAATGATGTTAACGACTGCTCGTAGCTTAATTTTGAAATTAAGTACTATGTGCCCTGTGTTTTGATTATATTTTTTGTTTTTGGTAGTCCTCAGATTTTGTAGAGGTTGAGCAAAATGAATTAGAAAAGTAGTGTCGTGATTTCCATGTATAACCTTTTACTTATTCAAATTGCTCAGTACACTGGTTTTTGTGTTGATTTGCTTATTTTGGTTGCACTGATGTTAAAGATCGCTCGAAGCTTAATTTTGAAATGAAGAACTAGGTGCCCTGTGTTTTGATTATTTATTTAGTTATTTTGGTAGCTCTCAGATTTTGTAGAGGTTGAGCAAAATGAATTTGAAAAGTAGTGTCGTGATTTCCATGGATAACTTTTTACTTATTCGAATAGCTCAGTACACTGGTTTTTGTGTTGATTTGCTTATTTTGGTTGCACTGATGTTAACGACTTCTCGTAGCTTAATTTTGAAATGAAGTTCTAGGTGCCCTGTGTTTTTATTATATATTTAGTTTTTTGGTAGTTCTCAGATTTTGTAGAGGTGGAGCAAAATGAATTTGAAAAGTAGTGTTGTGATTTCCATGGATAACCTTTTACTTATTCAAATAGCTCACACTGATTTTTGTGTTGGTTTGCTTATTCTGGTTGCACTGATGTTAACGATCGCTCGAAGCTTAATTTTGAAATGAAGAACTAGGTGCCCTGTGTTTTGATTGTATTTTTAGTTTCTTGGTAGTTCTCAGATTCTGTAGAGGTTGAGCAAAATGAATTTGAAAAGTAGTGTCGTGATTTCCATGGATAACCTTTTACTTATTCAAATAGCTCAGTACGCTGGTTTTGGCCGAACACGAAGGAGGCTCCATTAAAGCTTCATCGTTGTGTGCGGTAGAGGCTGCTAAATTTGTGTCCAAAGACAATCCTGTGTCTTTATTACTGGCTGGTTCAGGTCCATCCGTACAAGAAGCTGCTGCTCATGCTGCTTCATGTCATCCTTCCATTTCTCAGGTACTCTCAGTTCCGAGTTTAATTTTTTGTTTAGTTAGTTATATATTATATTCTATAGGTTTATTGTGGTTAATAAAAGAGGGGTAGGCACGATCAATTGGCTGTAAAGGGCTTATGGTGTGCGTAAGGAGGGATAACTTTATGACTGCGTTTGGATTGAGGGATTTGAAGTCTTGAAGGATTTGAAATGAATGGATTTATAATTCGTTTTTTAAGTTCACTACTTTGAAATTCTTTGTTTGGATTTAACATGGAGGAAGAGAGAAGAAAAAAGTAACACGGGAGAGAGAATTAGTAATTTAGAGAATCTAGAGGTAAGGTGAAGAAAGAGAGAGAGATGTAGAGTTGAGGCATAGATTCATGATGTTAATTGAGTGTGGGAGATGTATGAAGTTGCAAATGATTTGGTTTTCAAATGAATTTAAAATTCCTCCTGTTACAACTAAAAAATCATAACTTCGAATCTAGGATTTAAAATCCACTCATTTTGAATTCTAGATTTTAAAATCCATTTGTTTTGTGTTTCATCCAAACAAGTGGTGTGCAGCCTAAAACTTTTTTGTTGAGTTTTCATGGTTTGCTGACATTTTCAGAAATACGGAGTGTTGTACACCATAATTGCAAGTGTATTAGAAAAATGTTGGTGACCATGAAAATGTGCCGCTTTCATTTGATAGATAACAATACAGAGAGAAATCCAATTTCTTCTTAATTTCTGGTAAATGGGAAAGACGTTGCCCTGCCATAACTTGGATTTGTTGATTTTCTTAAATTCATAAATCAGGCGATTCAACCTACTTTCTTAGAAAAGAGGAATTTGGCTAACATATCAAAAGAGTAGTATTTTGAAATGCTGCGAATTGGTAAGACATTGTGACTTTTACGTAGTGAGGAATTGGAACCAAATCTGGTGGAACATGGACAAAGTTAATATTAGCAGAAACACTTATGCAACATCTGATGTGCAGTTCCCTGAGGAATTTAAGTTCACTTACTCTTTCGGATATCAATTTTTCTCGTGTTTGATATTCAGGTTCTTCTTGCTGAGTCAGACCAGTTCACTTATCCTCTGGCAGAACCATGGGCCAAACTAGTGCATTTGGTGCAGCAGAAAGGCAGTTACTCACACATAATTGCTGGATCAGGTACTTTTGGAAAGAATATTCTCTCTCGTGCAGCAGCCCTTCTGGATGTTTCTCCCATTACCGATGTAATTCAGATCAACGGGTCTAATCTTTTTGTTAGGTAATTTGTTCTTTGTCTTTTGTGAGTTTCTCCTCATAACCTCCTCTGCAAAACATTGTTCTCCGAAACCAGAATCTCATGTTGCCACTAGATTATTAATGGTTTGTTGTGCATATTATTTCTTAGGGCAGGCCAATATATGCTGGTAATGCTCTTAGTACAGTTCGTTACACCGGTTCACACCCTTGCATGCTAACAATTAGGTCTACATCATTTCCTTTGGGGGCTAACTCGGCTTCAGTTTCTAATGATGCATTAATTGAGAAGGTTGATCTTTCAACCTTTAGCGAAGGTTTGTCATATATCTATCTACTTATATCAAATTTTCTAGCTTTGTACACAGAAGAATTTGAGTAGTTAAATTTGTTTCTTACTCTGTTGTGGATTAGCTTGCTTGAACGCCACATTATATATCTTCATCCTTATAGGAACTCTGAGTTTGTGACAGAAAAATGACTTATTTGTTGCTTCAGATGAGGCACTCGGCAGATCAAGGTACGTAAGCCTTTCCTCTCAAGACACAGAACTCCCTGATCTGGGGAATGCTCGTATTGTGGTCACTGGAGGGCGAGCTCTAAAAAGTGCTGAAAATTTCAAAATGATAGAGAAGCTTGCTGAGAAACTTGGAGCAGCAGGTTTTCCACTTTTCTCAATTACCTTAGGGCCCTTCTACAGGGGTTCATGTGTATTTATTTGGAGTTTCACGCATCATTCTTCTCCTTGATTAAAATTTGCAAGAACTTTTATCATATTACTTTTATTTATTATTGTTATATTGATTTTTCTGTCTGTATCTGAACTCCGCTTTATCAAAATTACGGTCATCTATTTATTCTTATATTGGTTCCTCATGAACTTTGCTTTATTCCATCTGTGTATCTGAACTCTGCCTCATCTAAGGTATCTTAGTCTTTTTATGTTGCATCTCATGTTTTGATGACCCTAAGTCTAATATCTCGCAGTTGGAGCCACTCGTGCTGCTGTTGATGCCGGATTTGTTCCTAATGAACTTCAGGTAATTTTTTGTAGATTTTTAACTCAATGCATTATTTTGCATTCAGTTCCTTCTTCCGTAATCTTAGCTTGTAGAAGGAAAGATATTGGATGATGTTATAGAGAATATGGTCAGAAATATATGATATAGTCGAACCAAATATACAAATGTTGATGTGGGTTTTTTGTCCAAATATACAAATGTTGTGGCTGATGCAGCAGCTTTAATATCCCTACAGGTTGGTCAGACTGGGAAAATAGTTGCTCCAGAATTATACATGGCTTTTGGTGTTTCTGGAGCAATACAACACATAGCTGGAATGAGAGATTCGAAGGTCATTGTTGCTGTTAATAAAGACGCTGATGCACCCATTTTCCAGGTCCTTGTCTAACCATCTCCTTCTAAATGGCCCCGTTAATTTTATTTCACGAGCTTCTGATAGAGTGTAAGAGATTGAGCGACGAAGTCACGTTGATAAAACAAAACAAATCCACATAGAATATCTCTGCCACAACCGCATTGGCACAAAATCAATAATCCAAGATAATCCTAACTCTAGTGAAAACATTATTTAAATAGCTCAACTTCCTAGAGACGAAAATTGAAATAAATTTTCAGTTAATCTTAATGGTCCCGTTAAATGACATGTTCATTAATTTTGTTAATATCCAGACTTGGTTTGTGCAAGTTGTTTTAACCTCAATACGTCAGGTGATGAGTGCCTAAAATGACTTGTGCAAAATACATTAGTGTATAATTAAACTTAAATAAAGGTGAAATGTACATTATTTAACGGGACAGTTGAGGTGAATCGAAAAATTATGTCAATTTTCGTCTAGGGAGAGGGCTTAAAAAGGCTATACTTGAATATGAAGTGGCCTGAACTCGTGAATCGTGATGTTTGCTTGAATATTAATTTTATTACAGGCGTATAATGGTATATACTTGAATTGCAGGTTGCTGATTATGGACTTGTAGGCGATCTTTTCGAGATTATACCAGAATTGTTAGAGAAACTTCCTCACAAAAAATAAACACATGTAGCTTAATATGTATTTTCAAATCACATTGAACTAATCGTGATGAATAAAATATGATGGTTATCTTAATTTCTTCGTTTTGTGAACGTCTCTCATTTTTATATGCTCTATTATATGGGCTTATTTAAAGAGAAATTTTATAGTATTATAATTTTAAACTAAATTTTATTTTTTTTTCCTACTATACATAGTATGTACTCCAGTACATTAATATAAATAGATCTTAAACAAAAAAATGTGAAAAAAATAAATTTAAAACATAAAATGTGTTAAAGTTTGTTTTAGGTCAAGCTAATTTGTTTTTGCCAATTTCTTGTGTAGGTCCCGAAAGTTGAGTTAATATCGAGGGAAGCTAAAGAAAATGTCTAGAGGGGGGTGAATAGACTTTTCTAAAATCTTTCGATATATCAGAATACAGTATGCGGAATACGAAATTAACAATGAGCCCAATACACGTTTATACTCAACTTATTAAATTCGAGAACTCTGTTCTACACTCAACTTGTCTTGTTCAGTTATGTGTGTAAACAATTAAGCAATTAAACAAAACAGTAAAGTAAACAACACAAACAATTTATAGTGGTTCGACAACTTGTCTACATCCACTCTCACAACCCAGTTGTGATGTTTCCACTAAACTCTTCCAATCGAGTACAAAGTGTAAGTATTCCTGTGATTTTAAGTCCCAAGAAAAAGACTTAGATCTTCTAAGACTATACCACCAGATATGTCTACGATCTAACTAGAAATTTAACAAGTATCTAGCAACTTGATAAAAACAACAAAAACTAAAAACTTATTCAGTCGCAGTCTTCTGAATTCTTCACTTCACTTCTGACTTGCTTTCTGAATTTCAATGAACTCTGTGAGTAATCTTCAGTATGTATCAGTATGCGTAATTACAGTAGTCTTCAAATGATAAACACCTTGAGGTATTTATAGACTTCTGAAATCAAGAACTAAGTTAGTTGTAACCAACTCTTCTTGAAAACTAACTTTTGTAACTGAATCTTCTTATCCATCCACGCGTTTCTTGTTAAGTAGTTATTCCATAACTAACTTCTTCAACCTTATCTTTACACGCGCTTCACTTAGACTTTACTTCAAGTTGACTCGTCTTGTGTAGTCTGATAGATGCACTTGTCTTGTAGTCCACCTGTCTTGTGTAGTAGACTTCAACTCTTCTTCTTCAGTCTTCATGTGCAATCTTCAATAGAAAACTATTCTAACCTAACAAGACTATTACATTACTTTAAGCTTATAGCTTAGTCAACTTAAAACTATACAATCAATCTATCTATTACAGTTAAAATCATGAGCTCTATTCAACAATTATTCATAGCTCAACAACAATCTAACATATACAAATAGCACATATGAAGTACTTATAAATCGTACTTATCTTTAATATGAAAACAATACTTATCTTTCCATGTGAACTCTACTGATCTGTTCAAGATGACTTCAACTCAACTAGACTAGATTAGTCAACACTTAGAAAATATTCAAACTATTTTTGGCTTATCAAAACTTCATCTTTCATCAATATTTAGGACTTGTTCTAGGATTCATATCCCAACAATTTCCCCCTTTTTGATGAAGCCAAAACTACTTGAATCTTTTCTCATTAGTAGACTAGTTAAGTAGTTATCTTGTCTTAACACCAAATAGTACTTTATCTTTTCATTCATTCAAGATAAGAACAGTAGATATTACACATACTTCAAAAATCAAAATTAAAAAAAATTAAGTATCAGATCATATAAACAACTAATCTGAAAGAGTACCTCCTTCTGGATTTGGAACACATAATGCATCTAGGAGTCTCTTGTGAATAACTCTGATATGGTCTTCATCTTCGATCTTCTCTTTATCCAGCAGGTCTTCTTCAAATTTCTTGATCTGATTGAAATCAACTCGTTTTTCTGAACTAGTCAAGGGACATTTCCATCTCGGAAATACAGGAACCAAAATGTTGAAATTTGCTCCGGCAGATATCCTTAATATCAAATGCCACAACATCTTGTGTTGTCCTTCCATGAACTTGTCAAATAATGAATTTAACTCATCTGGTTCTTCCGAGTCACCATACTTGCGTATAATCCAGTGATCAAGTTCCCATTGTCTTTTCACTTTCATCCATTCAGCTCGATGCTCTTTGTCAATGAAATAGTCAATGAACTGATCTTCCATTTGATCTTCATCTGCTTTCAACTTCTGCAGACTTTCAATATGTCTTCCAACCTTCTTCTTGTTTGCATAATAGGTTTCATCATCTGGATCAACAACCTTCTGTTTCTTCACTTTTGTTGTTGTCTCCACTTCTTTCGGTTCTTCTATATGAATAGATTTCCTTTTTGATACTTGCCTTGTCTGAACCTCTGCTTCAGGAGGTGCAACAGCTTTGCCCTTCTCCTTCTTCTTCAACTCAACTGCTTCAGCCTTAGCTCGCTCAAGATCTGCAGTTTTAACCAACTTGCCTTTGCCTCTCTTAGGACTTCTAAGATCTTGCATAGCTTCAGCAGCTTCTTTGATTTCTGGTTCAGCACTAGACTTATCTTTTTCACCTTCAGCATCAATTTCAACTCGACTTGTCTCTTCCCCCTTTTTGGCTTCATCAGTTGCCTTGAGAGAGAATAGAGAAGTAAACCGAGTCATTTCTTCAAACATAGCTTGCTTCATAAGGTTCGTAGCTCTTTCAATCTGCCTTTCATGAGAACCTTCTTGACTCAACTTGTCTAGTTTGGTCGCCACCAACTCCAGCTTCTGAGTAGACAAGTTCAACTCATTCTTAAAATGTGTTGCAGTCAGACGCAGCTTCCTGTTCTCTTCAGTAATAGCACTGATAATCTCTCTTGCTTGTGCTAACTGATCAAAGGCTTCTTTTCTTTGAACATCAGCTACTTCAATTTTGGCTCTATAAACTCTTTCCATCTTCCTGGATTCAGTAGCTAGAACACGAGCAAAATCGACAGAGCTCTTCTCCGAATATTCAACTTGGTTCTGGAGAAATCCTTCAATTTGATTAAACATCTCTTGTCTGAAATCGTTGTCCAACTGATTGACTTCGTTCATGATCATCTCTTTTGAATTTGTCACAAGGACACTGTTCTGTTCAACAAGAGTCTTCTGTAGTTCAGTCTTGAGAAATTCATCGATAGACGACTTGATAACAGCCTTCAAGTCTTCTTTCAACTCATCTATTGAAGCGGCTGGGATAGCTTGAGACGACTGTCCAACTTCAACATGAGTAGCTTCTTCCATAATCTCATCTACTGGAATTGATACTACTTCCACCAACTGGCCTTCTGGAGCAGCAGTCAAGACCTCGTCTTCAACTACTTCAGCCTCTGGAAGCACACTTCCAGCAATAGCTTTCAAATTAAGTTGGGGAGAGTAGGGAATGATAGCTAACCTTCCTTCTTGAGCCCTTCTTTCAGCATCAGCCAAGTCCTTTTTCAACAAGGCGTGTAGCTTTTCCATGTATCCACAAAACTCAATGGGAAGCAAAAGATCAGTGTATCGATTAATAAAAGAAAAATCTGACCTTGGACTGTTAGCATGATCCACTTGAAATTTGAACACAATGCCTCTCAACTGGTCTGAGACATTGTCGAGCTCTACTATAGGATCAGTAGACTGGATATCCTCAGCTGGTGCAGCTTCAATCATAACTACATCTTCTGCAAAGTCAGCTTCTGAAACTTGAACGCCCATGTCAAAATGTGATTCCGAACACATTTGATCATCATAAATGTTCAGTAGTCTCTTTGCAAGAGCAGTAATGGCATGAGATGGAAATAACTCTGAGTGGTCTCGAACACCACTGTTCTCCTTTTGTTCCATCTCCCAGTCCATGAAGTTTGAAATACCACCTTTTCCTAAGATGACTTCGAAAAGGTCATCTGTTCCAGACTTCTTCAATACCACCCAAGTGCATATTCTTAGAAGTTTTTCAAACTGTTCCGATGAATAGTCGACTTCGACAGATGAGAGCTGTTTCTTCAAATTTCTGCTCATCTTCGCACGGACTCTTTTCTCTCTTAAGCACATAGGATAATACACCAAAGATTCGAATCTAACTTCAGACGGGGTCTGAGTAGATGGGGTCTCTATCTCAGTTGTTGCAGTGGCAACTGGCGTCTTCTCTGAAGTAGATGGGTTGATGGGTTCAACATATTCTGTTGAGGGCAGAGAGAGAATTTGGTCTGTGGTTTCTTGGGGCTTTGATGTGTCTCGGTTTGGTGTGACAACTGTCGGAGTATCAGTTGTATCTAGTATGGAAGTGTTTGGGGGTAGGCTGGCTCTCAGCGGATGTGCTGCCAGCACTTGTGAGGTTGAGGTAATAGGTCGAGGCCTAGATCGATGTGATCTAGCCTTGGTTCGAACAGAGGGAATAGAGAGAGGAATTGACAAAGCTGTAGAAGAAGTACCAACCTGAGGACTCGACTCTTCTAGTGGAGGAGGTGTTCCAATTCTCACTAGTTTGTACAACTCCGGAACTTGAGCGCTTGACTCCTTCTCTTGATCAGATTGCTCATCTGATTGAGTCTCCTCAGAGTCACCTGCACTAGACTCAGTCTTTGTAACTTCCTCCGATTCTTCAGCATTAGACCTATCTTCTGAAGATGAGTTAGCATAAGGCAGTACTGCTGAATCATCAATTTGAGCCTGCCTTGGGGCAGCTGTCCTTGCAGCAGTTTGCTTCCTCAGAGCCTCCTTTTTCAGATAGAACTTAAGGGGATGAAAAGGCTTTCCTTTGCTCCAATCAGACTTGCCAGGCAACAATAAGGGTAATAAAATACTCAGCTTGTTGCCATACCCAACAACATTCGATACAATCCATCTGCGAGAGTCGGTGTTAACCCTAACACTTTTCTCGAAATACATCATCCGATCAGCTATTAGCTTAAACCAATTACCCTCCGTGATTCCATCATAAATCGCCGACATTATCCTTGTCTTGGCTTGAGTAACAGAATCAAGAGATCCAGTGGAACATAGTAGCATCTTGCTCACTATGTCCAGTAGAGTGCGATACTTTTCCAATAATTCCGATTTCTTGACAGCGGGAGCTTTGCCATCAGCTTTGAGTGTCATCTTCTTGCCACAAAATATGCTCATGTACCTCATCTCTTGACCAATAGCATAGTTCTCCACATCAATCGTTCCGATGGGCAACTTCAGATGTCTAAACATAACTTCACGAGTAAGAACAACTTGACTCGATCCAATAAATGATGTGATCTCATCTCCTTGCCTTGTGGCGCTGGCATAGAACAGCAATACCTCTTTATCTAAAACCACTTGAGGGAATGCCTCCAGATATGGCTTCAACCCACATCGAATGCATTTGTCGATGATTTCTTGATTTTCAGTAGTGTGAAGCCCTTTGAAATACATCGAGGGTTCCACCTGTACTTTCCCTTCTGAGATGAACTGGCCCAGATTAAATTCGGCCTGCATGTTCGTCCTTACATCAAATAGAGAAATAATCGACATTGTAAGTGTATAGAGTAAGAGTGGGAGTTTTAATTTTGCAAGAGATTTGAGAATTAGAGAATGAAAGTTATGAAATCGTGGGGAAGTTGTGCTGTAAAAGATGGGTTTTGTTTAAGAACTGAAATTTGATCCAACGGCCAAGATTAAAGGATTAAATCCAACGGTCGGGGCCTTTGGTATTCGGTTACGGAATCGAGAATATTATGTGATATGATATTGTAAAATTTGAAATCCGTCTCTTCTTAGTTAGGACAGGGGAGTGAACTCATCTGACCTAGTATAGTTGAGTACGATCTGGGTGTATACACCTCATTAAAATAGGAGTGTATAAATCCAATTCTAGGGTTTTCAAATTCTAGCATTATCTAATTACAATAATACCCTTAATTCGATTGATTAAACACTTAACATGTTTCAATCAAGAGAAACACTTAGCTAGTCTGTTCGAGTCCATTCAGAACAGACGAGTAGACCTCAGCTTCATAAGTCGAGTAGGCCTAAATGTACAAGACGAGTAGACTTATGAACACCAGCCGAGTTCCCCCTTCGACTGTGCTTGTCTATTCTGAACGTCGGACGACTTCATGTACCTATCTCAACATTTACAATGTGTAATCGTAGGTACAAGTAGAGTAAAGTAAATACGATGAATATCAATCTAAAGCAATGGTCAAGGTTTTGAACAAGATGACTGTTAACAAACATAAGAGTCAACATAAGGATATTTAAGAAATCAAGGATTCCCCCTTAATTGTTTATTCCCTTAGTATTACCCTCAGCTTTACCAGCTTCCTCATCGGGTTGTTTGGTCATCTAGTCTAGCCTTGTATACCTGTCTGTTGCGTGAGTAGTCGAGTGCTCTGGTCTAGTGATCTTGTCTCCTTTTCTTGATGTACCTGTCTGGTTAGTACATAGCTATAGGCAAGTAGGGTCTAAATCAATTAACCATAGACTAATGCATAACTCACGAAAACGTGCCTCAGCTAATGGTTTTGTAAAAATGTCAGCTCTTTGAAAATCAGTATGAATCTTTTCCATCCGAATATCCTTCTTTTCTACATGATCACGTATGAAATGATGCTTTACATCAACATGTTTACAACGTGTGTGCAAAACAAGATTTTGTGTAATAGCAATTGCACTATTACTATCACAGAAAATAGGAACATTTGATTCATGTATGTTGTAATCACGAAGCTGTTGAATGAGCCAGAGTAGTTGACTACAACAGCTACCTGCAGCCATGTACTCGGCTTCGGTAGTAGAAGTAGCAACACTAGTCTGCTTTTTAGAAAACCAAGATATGAGTTTTGTGCCAAGAAATTGACAAGAACCAGAAGTAGATTTCCGATCTATTCTACAACCTCCAAAGTCTGAGTCTGAATAGCCACTTAAGGATAGATCATCATTTGAGGGATACCTGTTGGGAATAAAATGATTTTGATTTAGATACCAAAACCCCTGATTGATGATGTACAGATTAGTTGAGATATACTCAAGTTATTGTTCAGGCAAGTTGTCCCAGAACACTTGAGTATGTAGAATGCTTAAGTTAAAAATCTCAGAAATGTTGTGAGATTTTAGAGTTCAGGATAGTTGTCCAATGCTGAATGTTAGACAGCTTGATAGGTATTAAGTCTTGAGGCCTAAGTTGCTGAAGCATCATGACAGCTGACCAAGTGGACAACTGAACTGAAGAGATCAAGAACACTAAAGCTTTGCTCATAAATGCAAAAGATCAAGACAGTTGAAGTACAAATGATCAAGAGAATTGAATGACAAAAGCTTACAGAAGACACATTCAATGAAGCATTTATTGCCAATCATGCCTGAACCAAACATTGAAGACTTAGAGCATTAAAGAGTGAAGCATTGAATGAATGTTGGAACATTCTAAAACAGCAGCAAGAATGTTCAGGGAGCTTGTCCCATCTGACCGTTGGTTGAGTGTAGATTCTGCTACAAATCAACCTTGGGAAGTGTGCTTATTTGGAAACTGTCACAAGTCATCTCAGCCGCATTTTTCAGAAGTCAACACATTCATTCAAGCAACCATTGAAGAGCCCTTTTACACAGTGGACAAAAGGAAGTCAAGCTTCTTAGCCGTTTCAATGGTGCTGCAAATAGACATGTTTGAATTGTTATCTCTCCAACGGATAGTTGTTCAAATATGCCTATATATACAGAAGTGATCAAAGGGATTCATTATCCAACTACAAGCTATCAAACTATTATCAAGCTTTCAAAGGAAACCAAGCTATTCACAAGAATCCCAAGTTTCCTGAATCACTTCAAATTAGCTAAGCCATTCTTTGTAAACATCCTAGCTTAGCATTGAGATATCCTAAGCCTTTACATCTGTTCTCATTGTAAAGGATATCTCTACTAGTTGGAACCAAACCTCAAACCTTATCTCATTTAGTGAAGAGAGTGTTTGTTGTAGAAGTGAGGAGTTAAGGACTGATTAGAGTGAAACACAGTCTTAACTCAGTGAGATTGAGCACTAGGACTCAGTTTATCCTAGGGATCAAAACACTAAGAGAGTGTTGTTGATCAGTGCACCTTGGCACTATAAAACAAGCTAATTCCATTGTGAAGGAATTATCCTGTTCAATCAGGGAAAGTGGATGTAGGAGTTTGAGTCTCTGAACCACTATAAACTTGTGTGTCTCTTACTTACTGCATTCTTTATTGCATTCATATTCAAACAATTTTCAAAGAACAAACTCTAGTAAGTGAGAAAATTTGTTTTGGACAAAGTCCCTGATAACTGTCTTTTCAGAAATTAACTTGGAGTATTTCTTTAAGTCAAAGGCCAACCACATTCCGCACTTAGCAACTCTTTTAGATATCTAGCCAACTGATCACTCAATAGTAATCAGTAGGACAAGTATCTATCAAAGTTCACACTCAGGCCAGTTGTGAGACAACCTGCCTGATAAGACCAGTTTTGTTAAAAAGAAAAAGAATTTGCATACACAAGTGCATTCCCTCCCCATAAACTTGTGTTATACTCCACCAAGGACCAACAAGTGGTATCAGAGCAGGGGTTCATAGACCACTGCTTCTGAAAATCCAACTGATTTTCAAAATCAAATTTTCTGTGGTCGCTGAACTGATCCAAATTTCTGAAAATTTTATCTGTGTTCATCCTATATTACATCTGTTGAAATGGCTAACAATGCAGTTCCAGGAGATGCTGTCAACACCATCAACAATATGGGTCCAAACCAAGTCAACCATATTTCTCATCACAAACTGCCAATGTTCTCAATTGAGAACTATGATTTCTGGAAGATCAGGATGAGAGCACATCTTGTTTGTCAGCATGATGAGATGCTTAAAGTCATCACCAGAGGGCCCTTCACATTCACCAAAGCAAATCCCAAGCTCACTGATGCTCAGAAAGCAGATCCTAGGGAGTTGCTGCCAAAGGATGAAGATGACCTTACAGCTGAAGAAAGAAAAAGGCACAACCTGAACTACATTGCCTTGAACACATTATACCAGACAATTCCAGATGCAGTGATG
Source organism: Galeopsis tetrahit (assembly GCA_963675135.1). Lineage (NCBI taxonomy): Eukaryota > Viridiplantae > Streptophyta > Magnoliopsida > Lamiales > Lamiaceae > Galeopsis > Galeopsis tetrahit. The sequence goes on from OY776123.1 coordinate 53,645,883, forward strand.
GGGAGAGTATACCACTGCACAACAGCTAAAGAGATTTGGGACACCTTAGCACTCATGTGTGAAGGTACCCAAAAGATTAAGGAGAACAAACTTCAAGTGGCTATCCAAAAATATGAACAATTCTCTATGGAAGCCAATGAAACTATTGATCATCTTGATGGCAGATTCACTGACATCATGAATGAAATAAACTCTCTTGGCAAGTTCTATGCCAAAAGAGAAGTTGCCCTAAAGATCTTGAGAAGTCTCACATCCAAGTGGGACATATATTCTGTCATGATGCAAAACACTAGCAATCTTGACAACATGCCTATGCAACAAGTATTTTCTGAACTCAAAGCATATGAGTTTGATTTAAATAGAAAGAAAGTGCATGAAGAGCCATCCTCCTCAAGCAAAGGTGTTGCTTTCAAAGCTGCTGAAACAGAAAAGAAAAGTATCCAAAGATCCTCTCAATCTGTTTCAAAATCAGAAATGAAGGAGGAGCTGGCACTCATGGCAAGAAGATTTGAGAAGCTCAATTCCAGATTTGGTAGATACAAGAAGTTCTACCAAGACAACAGAACCAGAAGGAGATTCAGTTCTCCTGACACCAAATCAGAGGACAAAGTCTCTGATGAAAAGAAAGAAGACAAATATGCTGACAGAAAGAGATACAGCAAAGGCGAACCATCATCTTCAAGGAGGAAGGAGTCCTCAAGCAAGAAAAATGATGATGAAGATATGTGTTACAACTGCCAGAAAAAGGGTCATTTTCAGTATGACTGTCCTGACCTCAGTGCAAAAGAAAGGAAGGAAAGGCAGAACAAAAGAGACAAGAGGCTGAACAACAGGAAGGCTATGGTAGCTGGAGATTCAGCAAGTGAAGAGAGTGTCTACTCTTCTGATGATGGACTATTTTCCAACAGTGACAGTGATGATGACTGTCAAATGGCATTTGAAAATGAAGAGGTATGTTCATCTTCCAACTCTTCAATTAACACACATGAATCTAGTGAAATCCACTTGAAACTCAACTTTGGGAAGTTACTTGAGGATTTCACCAGACTACAAGAAGTATGCAATATGGCACTTAGAGAAAATGAGCTACTGAATTCTAAAGCTCAAACTCCCAACCTTCCTGAACCAGAGTTTGACTTTAAATCAACTGAGTTGTATCAGCAGATTATGAGAGAACATGAGGAAATGTCTCTCAAAGTCTCTGAACAACAAAAGTTGATTGATGATCAAGAACTGGCCTTGAGGAAAAAGGATTTTGATCTTAGAATTCTACAAGCAAAATTTGACAATCTCTCAAGTGAATTTGATACTCTAAAATTGAGTGAGGGGAGCTTAAAAATGAAAATGTCTGCCTTGAACAAATCTGCTAAGGCAATAGAGGAGATTCAAGGGTTTCAAAGACCATTTGCTCAAAAGGGTGGATTAGGCTATAATCCATGTGAACCTTCACCTGGTCTTAGCATTGCTTCATCAAGCAATTCTAAGATGACTTTTGTAAGATCAGTGGCACAACAAAATGAAATAGAAATAAATCAACCACTGATCAAGGATAAAGGTAAAGGAAGTTTTATACCAACTCAAGTAAACAATGTACCTAAACCCATACCAAAGGAAAAGGTTAAAGGCATTGCTTACAGGAGGAATGAGGTTCAGAAAGGTAGAACCAATGGAAGACCAACCTATCTGAATCATCATCAGAGGAGTTGTCCAAAACCTGTTCAGAAGAGGCCAACTCAAATGAGGCAACCTCAACTGAATGGATTAAGGCCAATCCCCTCTGACAGGTATAAAACATTCAGGATGCCTGGACCTTACTTGCCAAATGGAAGAGGCCATCCAAAATCCTATCCTCAAAAGTCTTATCAAGCTGCACCTAAGCCTAGTAACTTCAGGAGAAATGTCCCAAAGAAATTTACCAACTCTCCTGAACCTTACAAAGCTAACACCTATACACAGAGATCACCCAAGGCATTTAAGGGTCAAACTGTGTATGTAGATGTAAATGGAAACCAAGTCAGTCACTTTCAGTCAATCAGAGTAATCAGGCAGATTTGGATTCCAAAAGGTACAGCTAACCCTCTAGGACCCAACACTCAAAGGGTACCTAAATTTTGACTTTGAAGGGCTGCAAGGACAACAAGAAGAAGAGAAGCATCAACAAGAAAACAGCATGGTACTTGGACAGTGGATGTTCAAGGCACATGACTGGGAATAAAGAGCTTCTCTCAGATTTCATAGAAAAGAAGGGTCCTTCAGTAACCTTTGGAGACAGCTCTCAAGGCATCACAAGAGGTTATGGTACATTAAATATTGGTAGTGTCAAAATTACTGATGTCTCATATGTCCTAGGCCTAAAATATAACTTGCTGTCTATAAGTCAAATTTGTGATAAAGGATTTTGTGTTGAATTTGCACCAAATGAATGTACTATCAAAAACAAATCAACACAACAGGTGCTACTAACAGGGGTGAGAAAGGAAAATGTCTATTTTGCAGATTGGAGCAAAACCCCTGAAGCAGTTTGTCTTGTTGCCAAAAGCACAAGTGAGCAAAGCTGGCTGTGGCACAAGAGGCTAAACCACCTGAACTTCAAAACCATCAACAAGATTGCAAGAAACTCTCTAGTTAAAGGACTGCCAAATCAAGTGTTCTCAAAAGAACATATATGCCAGCCATGTCAGGAAGGAAAGCAGATCAAAGCTTCATTTAAAGGGAAGCATGTCATCTCAATTGAGAGAGTTCTTCAACTACTGCATATGGATTTATTTGGGCCAATAATCCCAGTAAGTATAAATGGAAGAAAATATGCTTTAGTTGTTGTTGATGATTTTTCCAGGTACACTTGGGTAGTATTCTTGCTCAACAAAAAGGAGACCCAAGTCAAGCTACCTGAATTAATGATGAGATTGAGCAATGAAAAGGGCCTAAGTATTGTCAAGATCAGATCTGACAAAGGCACTGAGTTCATAAACTCATACATCAATGAGTACTGCAGCAAGAATGGCATCACACATGAAACCTCAGCAGCAAGAACACCTCAACAAAATGGGGTTGCTGAAAGAAGGAACAGGACCTTGAAAGAGGCGGCAAGAACATTGATTGCTGAATCCAAACTGCCTAAAAGGTTCTGGGCTGAAGCCATTAGCACTGCATGTCACACCCAAAACAGGTCCTTAATCACCAAAGGACAAGGTAAAACTCCATATCAAATATGGAAAGGTAGATTGCCAACTGTTGCTTACTTTCATATATTTGGTTGTAAGTGTTTCATTCATAATAATGGGAAGGAGCAATTGAAAGCTTTTGACAGCAAAGCTGATGAAGGAATATTTGTTGGATATTCACAAATCAGCAAAGCTTACAGAGTCTACAATTGCAAAACCCTTATTGTGGAAGAAACACCTCATGTTGTGTTTGATGAGTCTATTAATGAGTTCAGGGATAGAAACTTGAATCTTGATGAAATAACACAAAGAACAACCAGACTAAGGCTTCTAAGCAAGGAGACAGTATTTGTAGATGTTGCCCAGCCTGAATTACATGATAATCAAAAACTGGACAACCTACCTGATGGCAATCAACCAGGAGCCAACCAACCTGAAGGTGATGTTGAACTGATTGACCCAATCCCAGTTCAAAACCAGGTAACAACTACCAATGAAGAAGCAGGCAATGCTGAGGTAGTAAATGGATCCAATATTCAAGGGGGAACCAATGAAAATGTCAACTCATCTGACAATGAGGACAATACCCCTGAATATGATCCAGAGCTTGATCCTTCAATTAATTTTCCTGAATTTAATGAGTCTAGTGATCCAACCTCAGATAAGGACAATCCTCCTGAAGGGATCAGGTCTAGAAGGACTTGGTTGCAGGACCATCCATCTAGCCTGATACTTGGTAATCCAAGTGAAGGGATCAAAACTAGAAGATTTCATGGAGAAAGTGCTTTGTTTTGTTGTTTTCTTTCAGAAAAGGAACCAGAAGATATTGAGGAAGCACTACAAGACACCAACTGGATCATAGCCATGCAAGAAGAGCTAAACCAGTTCACCAGAAATGAAGTATGGGAGCTGGTAGATAGGCCAACTCATCAAGATGTCATTGGAACCAAATGGGTGTTCAAAAACAAGAAAAATGAAAATGACATCATTGTAAGGAACAAAGCAAGACTGGTGGCCAAGGGATATTGTCAATCTGAAGGGATTGATTATGATGAGACATTTGCTCCAGTGGCCAGACTTGAGGCAATCAGACTCTTCTTAGCATATGCAGCTCACATGAGATTCAAAGTGTATCAAATGGATGTGAAGAGTGCATTTCTAAATGGGGTGCTCAAAGAAGAAGTGTATGTTGAACAGCCCCCAGGCTTTGAGGAAGGAGACAAGGTGTACAGATTAAAGAAAGCCCTCTATGGCTTAAAGCAAGCTCCAAGAGCTTGGTATGACACCTTATCACAGTTTCTTCTAGATCATGGTTTTGTCAAAGGCACTGTTGACAGAACTCTGTTCAGAATCTGTGAAGGAGATGATATCTTGTTAGTCCAAATCTATGTGGATGACATTATATTTGGATCTCCAAATGAGAAGATGTGTGAAAAGTTCTCCAAACTCATGCAAAGCAAATTTGAGATGTCCATGATGGGATTGATGAATTTCTTCTTAGGACTTCAGGTCACTCAATCAAAGAAGGGAATATTCATCAATCAGGCCAAGTACACAAGGGACATGATCAAAAAATTTGGATGTGCTACAAGCAAGCCAGTCAGAATTCCTATGAATACTAACTGGAAGATGGATCCTGATGAAGGTGGTGAGTCAACAAACTCCACTAACTACAGGGGAATCATAGGATCCTTGCTGTATCTCACTGCAAGCAGGCCTGACATCACATTTGCAGTTGGAGTGTGTGCAAGATTCCAAGCCAATCCCAAGAAGAGCCATCTTGATGCTGCCAAGAGAATCCTAAGATATCTCAAGGGATCTGAGAATCTTGGATTGTGGTATCCAGCTGATGACAACATTGAGCTCACTGGATATTCAGATGCTGATTATGGAGGATGTAGAATTGACAGAAAATCCACCTCTGGAACATGTCAATTCTTGGGCAGCAAGCTTATCTCATGGTTCTCCAAGAAGCAGAATACAGTTGCAACTTCTACAACTGAAGCAGAATATGTTGCAGCTGGAAGTTGTTGTGCTCAGATACTTTGGCTCAGACAACAACTTAGAGACTACAAAGTCATCACAAATGAAGTGCCAATATTCTGTGACAACAATAGTGCAATTGCCATCTCACAGAATCCAGTACTCCACACCAGATGCAAGCATGTGGACATCAAGCATCATTTAATAAGGGATCATGTGGAGAAGAAAGATATCAAGCTTGTCAAAATCCACACTGATAAGCAAAAAGCTGATATTTTGACCAAGCCTCTAGCTGAAGCAAGGTTCTTGGAATTGTCAGCTGAATTAGGGTTACTTGATCCAGGCCAAATGGAAAAATGAGGAAAGAAAGCTCACATGAAGGGGGAAGTTCATCAAGTTGAACTTCAGCAAAGTTGACCAACCTCACTGAAGCTGTCAGCCAAAGAGGGAAACTCAACAAAGTTGTCCCTATGCTGTTCAGCAATGTTGGTCAGGGGAGTTGTCCAAGTGGGACCCAGTCAGCAACTTTGGGACCCACTCAGGCAAGTTCATCAGGCGGTTTGACCCTCACAGAAACCAAAGCACATCTCAGGATGTTTGTCCGAGTTAATTGGATAATCATTGCTATTTTTAGCATTGATTAGACATTTAAGAGGTTTCTTGGTCTAAGAGTAGGCCATTTTAGGATGGAGTGTGCTATAAAGATTTTTACCCCCAAAAAGGCAAATCAGCATTTAATGCAAAAATCTTAATTAGGATTTCATGAATTCTTGAGCCATCATCAAGACCATTGATTTGCATTAAACTTCCATCAAACCGTCTCAATCCCACTACCCTACTTTACTCAATTGGTTCTTTCAATTACCCACTGCCATTATCTATTAACCAACGGTTAATAAACTCCCCACATATATAAACTCCTCAATTTTTACTTCCATCTTTACGCACTCATAATTCCATACTCTCGAGCTTTTGAAAACCCTCAAAACCTGCAACTTATCTCCAAACTTTTCTATCCTTCAAAATTATCCATGGCTCCTAAGATCAAGAGAGAAGAGCTTGTAGACTTCAATGATTCCTCCTTGGACATTGATTTCTCTTATCTTAGCAACCAAAATTCCCTTTGGTTTGAAAAGCTGGTAGCTTTTAATAGCCCAGACACAGAAGTTCAACAAGTCCTCCAATGGCTGAGGGAGGCAGGGCTAGAGAAGTTCCTTGGTACCAAGCCTGATTCCTGCCTGAATCCATTCATGGAAGAATTCTTTGCCCATCTCAGATGGAAAGGGAAGAAGAGAGATGTGTGCACCAAGCTCACATATGCTGAAGAAGATGAAGATGAAGAAAGCCAACACACCATCATCTTCACTGCAGAGGATTTAGATGCTAGCTTTGGGCTACCATCAGAAGGCCAGAATCCAGAAATGTACAAGGAAGGAGATGATCAGGAGTTCTACTACTCTTGGATGATAGAACCAAAGAAACTTGTAAGTGCTCAGAACAAGAACACTTTAAAGCCTTGTTACAGACACTTGTTTGATTGTGTTGTAAAAAGCTTGTTGAGCCACTCAGGGAGTGTTGAACAAATCAGTATGCCTAAGTTGAGAGTGATGGCTGCTGTGATTGACTCTGCTGAGAAGAGAGTCAAGTTCAACTGGAAAAATTTCATTCTTGACAAGATGATGAATGAAAAATTTAAGTTTAAGGAGATGAAGCACCACAAGGTGGTGGTTGAAGGAAGACTTCAATTTTGCACAAGAGCCAGCCTGCTCTTGGAAAGATTTGCTCACTACTCTCATCTTCAAGCAAAGCCAAAGCCTTTTCCTGCACAAAAGGTGATGTTCAGAAAGCTGTCTTCAAAGACAGAAAAGAGAAAGCAGGAGGCTGCCTCCAAGAAAGCTGTTGCAACTGTTGCAACTGTTCCAACAACCAGAGCCTCTCCAAGGAAAAGGAAAGCACAATCACCCAGAATCCAGCCAAAGATGAAGAAGATGAAGCAGATTCTAAGTGAATCTTCCCCTGAAAGCCTGTCAAGAAGTGGAGGAGCCACTTCAGAGGAGATTGAGAAGGTGGCTGATGAAGGAGTCAACCCTCCTGAAGAGGGTGAAGTATTCAGAGAGATTGTCCCACTGCAACCTGAGACAATCACAGAATTCAGAGACCTTGACCAGCCAACAAGGTATGAAAGGAGAAGAAGAATCATCAAGACTTCTGAGAAGCAAGGTTGATGGAAGAGGAAAAGAAAAAGAAAGAGTTCCTCAAGGAGATTAGACAGGCTAGTAGGTCTAACTCCAAGTCCAAGTCAAAACCCAATAGCCCTGAGGCCAACTCCCCTGATATTCAATCTAGAAGAATATCTCCAAGGCAAGAAGAAGAGGAGTGCAAGACTCCTGAAGATGCCCCCATTATTGCAAAGAAGGTTTATTCCCCAGAAGGTGCACCTGATAGAGCAGGTATTGATGTGCTGGCAGATTTGGTCAATCTTGAGGATAGACCTTTTTCCCCCCTTGATCCAAGACTTCTTTCTTATACCAAACTTCTTGAAACTGCTATTCAAGAAGGTGATCAAGTTGTTTTCCCACCCATTCCAGCCATTCCAATTATCTCTTCAGGCACATTGCTCTCAAAAGCACCTGAATCCCAACTTGCTTTGATCTCTCCTGACCCCAACCCTTCTAAGCACAACCTACCTGAATTCCAATCCAACCTACCTGAATCCCAATCCAACTCTCCTGAATTCCAAGCCAACTCATCTGGAGATGATAGTGGTGAAGAATACACCTATGAGGGGATGTTGAGGCAGATTGCAAGAGCCAATGTGGATGAATTATATCCAGGATTGAAGGCATATCCCAGGCTGCAACAACAGTTCTATGATCTCAGAGCACTTGTTGAGATCAAGGATAGAACAATTGTGGAAATAGCTCAGGCTATTCAGGATAAGGGTGCCAACTGGTGGCAGGTTGAGGAAAATAGGCTGTTACATTTTGCAAATGTAAAGAAGATCAGTGTATTAACCACTGAGGCCCTATTTTGCACCATTGTTCATGAGAAGGTGCTTGCTGAAAGAGAAAGAATAGCACAAGGAATCAAGCATCCTGACAGTACATCTGATGATGATGATGATGATGATGATCACACCAATCCCAACCCCCCTGGCCTCTGTTAGGGTTATACTGGCAAGTATGCTTTTAGTGCTACTTATGTATACAAACTGATTTTTGCACTTATTAATGAGAATAAATTTTTGTCACTGGTTGCTTTAAATATAATGAATGGTAATTATTTATTGCATAAACGTTCAGATGTACTTTACATTGTAGACAATGTGGTGTGTAGAAGATCACAGAAGATCACATTGTCAGTTCCTTGTATATAAGTACAATTGATTCACAACTTAGATGGAATTGAACAATCCATTGGTAGAAGTTGAGGTGTAAGGCTCAGATTGGTTTGTCTTGACCAAGAGATTACACTAGTGCATTTTGATGTGCTGAATAGGACCTACAGAGAGGTAATTCTTCTAGACTGGCTTAAGGAATGAAGAATTAGACCTCAGTGGTTGTTGATTTCTTAATCTCTGTCACTTAAATGGAATTGTCTGTAGTTAAGAAGTATTGCTTTGATTTATTATGGGTAAAGAATCAATGTGATTCAATACTTTATATTTTGGGCAATATTATTAATTATAGGACAGATTGCCAAAATTAATACAGAGAATCGTGTCTTGGAGTGTCAAGTTGATTATGTCCCCTTGGTGGGCTCAGAAGGTTTATCATATCAAATCTGATCAGTGGAATTTATTTCCGGTATGATAATAATGTTGAGCTGTCCTTACTCTAAGGAATAAAAGATATTAATTAATTAAAGCATTCAGTAGCTTAAATTAATTGATGGACATTGAATCTTAAACACGGGAAATAATAACCGGGAGCCATATTTCGTAATATGGGTTAGGATGGATAGTGCAATATTAATTCTATAGTGGAATGAATTAATATTAATGAGCTGGAAAAATATTGTGGCTCAATATTGATTTCTGGGCCCATTGGGAGGTCCAATCCTAATTCTCCTAAAGGCCTCTCAAGTAGCCCAATAAAAGTCCATTAACTAAGGTAATTAAAAAGATAAGAATTAATCTTGTTGCAAGAAAGAGAGGAAAGTAGCGCTTATTTTGGGGAGAGAATATTATGGAGAAAGATATGGAAATAATATAATATCTCTTGGAGAATAAAATATTTCTAGATCTCCAATATTTTCTAATAAATAAATTTGCTATTCTCTCTTATAAATAGAGTAAAAACCGCCACTCTTAGTTTTAAGAGTTGAGAAAAAAATCGGTCTTCTCCATAAAATACGGAAAAGAGAGATCTGTAATTTTCAAAATTACAGTGTGTGCAACAAGAGAAAATTAATTCTTCCTTGAGAGTTATTAGTTCGTGAGATCTCCCACCGGATCAACGGGCTAGGACTTAGGGAATACTCGAGAAGGCAATTGGGTTGAAGTTGTTATTCTTCTCAACGGTATCTCTCCGATTCAAAGGTAAACACGTAATCCCTTAGTTCCGCATGTTTAGGGATTTAATTATTTACCGTACATTCATTACATGAATTAGTTGATTTAATTTGTTTAAATTATAAAATTAGATTTATGATAATTCATATTTAAATTACGTCTCAAATAGATCCTGGTAATTTTAAAGGATTCCCGGGAGTCTCGAAAGATCCCTAGGGCATCTCAAAAGATTCTTGGGAGTCTCAAAAAGACGTTTCAAATAGATCTTGGTAATTTTAAAGGGAGTCTCAAAGGATCCCTAGCGTGACGGTCCATAACCCACAAGTGCCAATAATTCCCCACAAAGGAGATGGGGAATGTGGTCCCATAATATTCCCACAAAGGAGTTGGGGACCACAAGAATTGGGGACCACATTGTTGGGGGACTACTATTGGGTATTGGGATAATTCCCAACAGATGGTATCAGAGCCAAGGTTTTGGGCTCTGTAATTTAAATTAGAATTTAAATCTATTTACATTAAATTGATATTTGGATGGTAGAATTGTTAGATCTTTTTTGCAGGTATCCAATTATCATGGTTTTAATGTATGTTTTAATTTATGTTGTTTGAATGTGGTTTTTAATCTGATTCGGTCAGATTTGTTTTTCCCGTGAGAAAATCCACGGGTAGATTAGATTATTTAATTTGTAATTAAACTAGTCTAGATGTTAGATTTATTTTTTGTAAATAAATTGTAACGGGTCAAAGACGAAGACCGTTAGACGGATTAAAGAATCGGAGGCACCCGGACGACCAAGCCACACGAGTCGCTTGTAGGCGTGGCGTGATTTTTTTGCGGTCGTGGGTGTACGAATTCTCGTTCCTTCAAAACGAAAAAATTAAACCATGATAATTGGACGTGTTTGCCTAATTTGTGTTTAATTTTTGTTTTGTTATTATGCTATGATTATTTGTTAATTCTGCATGAGAATTCGTGAAAAACCTCTAGTTTAAAAAATTACTAAGTATGTTTTTTTATTAATTAAATTTATTTAAGATAATAAATTGATTAAATGGCCTCCATAATTTATTTATTTGTGAAGTCTTTTGGCTACGCATTGGCAAGCGCCTCTCTCCCTATCGGATAGGTCAAAAGATAAGTTCACATGAATAAATTCCTTTAAGGATGATTGTGGATTATTACTAGTGGCGGTATGACCCTCCCATCGAGTGGCTTATTCAAAACGAAATAATAGTCCTGTATTTAATTATGGTTATTACTTAGGTATAAAATTGATATATTAACTCCCCATCGGAGTCCCTGTCAATTTTATATGGCCAGGTTGAAGCCAACTATTAATTTTGAATTAAAGGTTTGTAACTGCTTTGTTTGTAACCTGCTTAAATGTATTTGAGTAAACGATCACACTCATCGTGACTTACTTAAATTGGTTTTAAGATGTTGGCTGATGCATGTTTATATCGATTTTTTGAGGTTTTTGATATAGTACATGTGATCAAATTATGTGATACTTTTTGTGTTAGTAGGATATTAATACAAATTGTATATTTTATTCTCAGTTCAGCATGTCGTCTCCTTTTAACCCACTGTTTAGTATACTTAAAGAAAATAAATTGGAAGGAGAGAATTATGTGGATTGGAAAAGACATTTATTTATAGTCTTGACTGCACAACAGCATAAGTGGGTACTTGATGAACCTAAACCCCCTGCCCCTACGGATGAGACGAACCAAGAAGATAAGGAATATCATAAGGAGTGGATGAGATCCGATGAAATGGCTAGGTGTACCATCTTGGCTTCAATGTCAGATGTGTTGCAACACCAACACTAGAACATGGAATCCGCTTCAGCTATTATGATGAACCTTAATGAACTTTTTGTTCATCAGAATCGTACGGCTAGACAAATGACCATGCGAGATATGTTATCACAGAAAATGGTCGAGGGAACGCCCGTGAGGGATCACGTTCTTAAGATGATGGGTTTTCTTAACAAACTTGAGATTCTTGGTGCTGAATTCGATGCGGAAACGCAGATCGATTTCGTACTCCATTCTCTACCGAAAAGTTTTGAGCAGTTCCAACTGAACTATACGATGAATAATCAAGAGTATACGTTGGCTCAGCTCTTGCAAGCTTTGGTTTCGGCTGAGATGTTAATGGGACCAAGGAACGAGCATACGGCTATGTTGGCAAACGGTCCATCTTCTAATTCTGCACCGAAAGGTGGAAAGAAGAAGAAGGCAAATGGCCAGAAACAAGCTAATAACAAGGAAAAGATACCAATTGAGGGAGGTGTCAAGAAAAAGACCACTAAGGGAAAGTGCTTTAGTTGCGGTCTGAAAGGACATTGGAAGTCAGCCTGTACCAAGCCTAAGAAGGCTGGTAAGCAAGGTAATTCTCACGCACTAGTAATTGAAACTTGTTTAGCGGTGTATTCTTCCCATTCGTGGGTGGTGGATACGGGAGCCACTGATCATATTTGTTTCGATTTTCAGGGGTTCAAGCTAACCCGACAACTTAGTGGGAGTGAGATCATCATCACCATGGGCAATGCTACGAAAGTGGCGGCTGTTGCAGTGGGAGATGTGCAACTATCTTTTAGTGATAGAATTTTAGTTTTAAAAGACGTTCTTTATGTTCCGAGTTTTAGAAAGAATTTGATTTCAGTTTCTAAACTAATTTTGGATGGATATTCAGTTTCTTTTAATAAGAATGTCGTTATTTGTCGTGATGACGAGATTATCTGTTCGGGAGCATTGGTGAATAATCTTTATACTATTAATTGTGCACATTCCACACAAAATGAATCGCATAACACATCGACTATTTCTAAGAAAAGAAAGCATTCTTCAGACATGAACGAAACACTTCTGTGGCATCTTAGACTTGGTCATATTAATCTAAGAAGGATTCAAAGGTTGGTGAACGACGGCTTGTTGGAATCACTCCAGGTTGAGCCGTTTCCAACATGTGAATCATGTTTAGAGGGTAAAATGACCAAAAGAGCCTTTGGGGCAAAGGGGAATAGAGCTAGTGAAGTGTTAGAACTCGTTCATACTGATGTATGTGGACCAATGTCAATTCAAGCAAAGGGAGGTTTTGAGTATTTCGTTACTTTTATCGATGATTACTCAAGATATGGATACATCTATCTAATGCGGCATAAGTCTGAGACCTTTGATAAATTCAAAGAGTTTAAGGCTGAAGCGGAAAAGCATAGGGAAAAGAGTATCAAGTTTCTACGATCAGATCGTGGAGGCGAATACCTCAGCAATGAATTTTTGGGCTACTTATCAGGCGAAGGGATTGTATCCCAATTAACTGCACCCGGAACCCCTCAACAAAATGGGGTTGCAGAGCGAAGAAATCGAACTCTTTTAGAGATGGTCAGATCTATGATGAGTTATTCAGATTTACCTAAGTCGTTTTGGGGTCATGCCTTGGAAACAGCGACTTACATTCTGAATTTGGTACCTTCCAAATCAGTTCCTAAAACCCCTACAGAATTGTGGAGCGGGCGAAAGCCTAGTCTAAGACACATAAGAATTTGGGGGTGTCCTGCATACGTGTTGGACAAGGAAGCTGGAAAGTTAGATCCTCGTTCAGAATTAAGGCTGTTTGTAGGATATCCTAGAGGAACGAAAGGGGGTTTATTCTATAGTCCAAAGGATCAGCGAATTGTGATAAGCACACATTCTAGATTTATGGAAGAAAACTATATGAGTAATAGAAAGCCCAAGAGTGAGATTACCTTAAATGAACTAAGAGGGCCAACTCCTATACCAAGTGTACAAGTAGATGTACCAAGCGATACACAAACACAACCGGAACCTCGTCGTAGTGGGAGGGTTGTGAGACAACCTGAGCGATTCATGTTCGTGGGAGAGTCTTCGGACTTGGTCCCCGGAGAGGATGAATCTGACCCCTGGACGTACGATGAGGCAATCCAAGACAAGGATGCAGATTCTTGGCAAACTGCAATGGAAGCAGAAATGGGGTCTATGGATCATAACAAAGTGTGGGAGCTTGTGGAACCACCCAAAGGTGTAAAACCTATTGGATGCAAGTGGGTCTACAAGAGAAAAAGAGGATCAGATGGGAAGGTTGAAACCTTCAAAGCTAGACTAGTGGCAAAAGGATATACTCAAAAAGAAGGAATCGATTATGAGGAGACCTTTTCGCCTGTAGCTATGCTTAAGTCTATCCGTATTCTCTTGTCGATTGCAGATCACCTAGACTTTGAGATCTGGCAAATGGATGTCAAGACAGCTTTCCTAAATGGAAGTCTTGAACAAGAAATCTACATGCGCCAACCCGAAGGCTTCATTGAAAAAGGCCAAGAGAATCTTGTATGCAAGCTTAAAAGGTCAATATATGGACTTAAGCAAGCATCGCGAGCTTGGAATCAGTGTTTTGATCAGGTGATACAATCCTATGGATTTGATCAAAATGAGTTTGAGAGTTGTGTCTATAAGAAGTGTATCGGAACTGCCTTGGTATTCTTAGTATTATACGTAGACGACATTCTGCTTATTGGAAACAATAAAAAGGCGTTGACAGACGTGAGGGTATGGTTGTCAAAACAGTTTGATATGAAGGATTTAGGAGAAGCTGGTCACATCCTTGGGATTAAGATTACTCGAGATCGCCAGAAAAGGATGATATGCTTATCCCAAAACTCATACATAGACACTATTTTGAAACGATTCAGCATGCAAAATTCCAAGAAAGGATTTGTTCCTTTCAGACATGGAATTCATCTATCTAAAGAGATGTGTCCTAAGACACAAAAGGAGATGGATGAGATGAGAAACATTCCATATGCATCGGCAGTTGGAAGCCTCATGTATGCAATGCTGTGCACGAGACCGGATATTTGTTTTGCTGTAGGCATGGTAGCAAGATATCAAAGTAACCCAGGGAAAGAACATTGGACTGCAGTTAAAAACATTCTCAAGTATCTAAAAAGAACTCGAGATAGAATGTTGGTTTATCAGTCAGATAGTCTATTCCCTGTGGGTTATACGGACTCAGATTTCCAATCAGACATGGATTCTAGAAAATCTACCTCGGGTAGTGTGTTTTGTTTGGGGGGTGGAGCCATGACATGGAGAAGTGTGAAGCAGAAATGCATCGCTGATTCTACCATGGAAGCCGAATATGTAGCTGCTTGTGAAGCAGCGAAAGAAGCGGTTTGGCTTAAGAACTTCTTAGTGGACTTGGATGTGATTCCGAATTTGCCCAGCACTATCACTATTTATTGCGATAATGCTGGAGCAGTTGCAAATTCAAGGGAACCAAGAGCTCACAAGGCAAGCAAACACATTGAAAGGAAATACCATCTTATACGAGAAATCGTTAAGAGAGGAGATATAGTGGTGGCAAAGATCGCATCGGAAGACAACCTAGCTGATCCCTTCACAAAGGGTCTGCCTCAGAGTACATTCGAGAGACATGTGGAAGGAATGGGGGTCAAAGTGCGTTGCCAAGCTGCTTTGAGTATAAGTGGGAGGATTTATTAGGACATGTAGAACATGGACGTGCTGTAGTATACTTAAAAGCAGACTTTGAGTATAAGTGGGA
Source organism: Galeopsis tetrahit (assembly GCA_963675135.1). Lineage (NCBI taxonomy): Eukaryota > Viridiplantae > Streptophyta > Magnoliopsida > Lamiales > Lamiaceae > Galeopsis > Galeopsis tetrahit. The sequence continues at coordinate 53,661,133 of OY776123.1, forward strand.
GATTGTTAGGGTTATACTGGCAAGTATGCTTTTAGTGCTACTTATGTATACAAACTGATTTTTGCACTTATTAATGAGAATAAATTTTTGTCACTGGTTGCTTTAAATATAATTAATGGTAATTATTTATTGCATAAACGTTCAGATGTACTTTACATTGTAGACAATGTGGTGTGTAGAAGATCACAGAAGATCACATTGTCAGTTCCTTGTATATAAGTACAATTGATTCACAACTTAGATGGAATTGAACAATCCATTGGTAGAAGTTGAGGTGTAAGGCTCAGATTGGTTTGTCTTGACCAAGAGATTACACTAGTGCATTTTGATGTGCTGAATAGGACCTACAGAGAGGTAATTCTTCTAGACTGGCTTAAGGAATGAAGAATTAGACCTCAGTGGTTGTTGATTTCTTAATCTCTGTCACTTAAATGGAATTGTCTGTAGTTAAGAAGTATTGCTTTGATTTATTATGGGTAAAGAATCAATGTGATTCAATACTTTATATTTTGGGCAATATTATTAATTATAGGACAGATTGCCAAAATTAATACAGAGAATCGTGTCTTGGAGTGTCAAGTTGATTATGTCCCCTTGGTGGGCTCAGAAGGTTTATCATATCAAATCTGATCAGTGGAATTTATTTCCGGTATGATAATAATGTTGAGCTGTCCTTACTCTAAGGAATAAAAGATATTAATTAATTAAAGCATTCAGTAGCTTAAATTAATTGATGGACATTGAATCTTAAACACGGGAAATAATAACCGGGAGCCATATTTCGTAATATGGGTTAGGATGGATAGTGCAATATTAATTCTATAGTGGAATGAATTAATATTAATGAGCTGGAAAAATATTGTGGCTCAATATTGATTTCTGGGCCCATTGGGAGGTCCAATCCTAATTCTCCTAAAGGCCCCTCAAGTAGCCCAATAAAAGTCCATTAACTAAGGTAATTAAAAAGATAAGAATTAATCTTGTTGCAAGAAAGAGAGGAAAGTAGCGCTTATTTTGGGGAGAGAATATTATGGAGAAAGATATGGAAATAATATAATATCTCTTGGAGAATAAAATATTTCTAGATCTCCAATATTTTCTAATAAATAAATTTGCTATTCTCTCTTATAAATAGAGTAAAAACCGCCACTCTTAGTTTTAAGAGTTGAGAAAAAAATCGGTCTTCTCCATAAAATACGGAAAAGAGAGATCTGTAATTTTCAAAATTACAGTGTGTGCAACAAGAGAAAATTAATTCTTCCTTGAGAGTTATTAGTTCGTGAGATCTCCCACCGGATCAACGGGCTAGGACTTAGGGAATACTCGAGAAGGCAATTGGGTTGAAGTTGTTATTCTTCTCAACGGTATCTCTCCGATTCAAAGGTAAACACGTAATCCCTTAGTTCCGCATGTTTAGGGATTTAATTATTTACCGTACATTCATTACATGAATTAGTTGATTTAATTTGTTTAAATTATAAAATTAGATTTATGATAATTCATATTTAAATTACGTCTCAAATAGATCCTGGTAATTTTAAAGGATTCCCGGGAGTCTCGAAAGATCCCTAGGGCATCTCAAAAGATTCTTGGGAGTCTCAAAAAGACGTTTCAAATAGATCTTGGTAATTTTAAAGGGAGTCTCAAAGGATCCCTAGCGTGACGGTCCATAACCCACAAGTGCCAATAATTCCCCACAAAGGAGATGGGGAATGTGGTCCCATAATATTCCCACAAAGGAGTTGGGGACCACAAGAATTGGGGACCACATTGTTGGGGGACTACTATTGGGTATTGGGATAATTCCCAACAGCCTCAACTCAGCTCAGGTACATTACTTGACTTTTCATTCTGTGAAGGACTCTGATCATTCAGAGGAGTTGACCAAAGATGGTAACTCAGTCCAAGATGCATTGGCCAAGGATGGTTCTTCTGAACCTGAGGCACAGCTTGACAATGCTGAGACTTCCATGGGAGAAGCTAGTTTGGCTAAAGCCTCATCAATGTCAGGCAAGTTGGACATTGACCAGCCTTTAGTCATTCAGGATGACTCAGTGGTCTTGGGATGCCCAAGCACTGTGATCTCCCAACAACTGCCCTCTGTGGATCCTATTGAGGATATGGAGGTGTCAGGTTTAGGAATTGAAGGAGTTGAAAAGGCTGATAGTGCAGAAAATTCAGAGGGAGATGATGGTGAGGATTGTGTAATCACATGTTCCTTGAGTGCACCACAAATAGAGGGTGAGGAAGTAGAAATATTGGGTGCAGCCCAATATGAGAGTCAGGCTATTCTTCAAGTCAAATCTGAACTTGATGAATCCCTTGGTGAAAGGAGGCCTGATTCTCCAGTGAATGTGAGTCTATCATTTGAGAATGAAGAAGAAAAGAATATAGTTGAAAATGAGAGAGAAGGTGCTGATGTATCAGACCTTATGGGAGAAAAAGAAATAGAGGGTGTTGAGGGAATTTTTACTAACACTGTTAGTTTTGCAGATTCTGTTGCTGTCACTCTTGAGCAAATTTTTGCAGATGCCTCCCTGACAGATATACCAGTTGCTGCTGACACTGATCTTGAAGCAGTATCAGCAAATGTGTCCACACTTAACCAAATCTACTTTGAACAAGCCAATACCTCTGAGGCTCACTTTCAGATTGCTACTCAGACTGCATCCATCATTGAAGAGCAGTCAGAAAAGTTGGACACACTGGTCAGGGAAGTTGAGAAGGCTCATGCAACAACTGTTGATACCTTAGATGGCCAAGGCAAGACTCTAGCCTCTGTAGAGATGAGGCTAACAGGGTCAGAAGAAGTGATATTGCCCACTCTTGATGCAAGAATATGTGGAGTTGAAACTGGACTGCAAACAGTTTCAACTGAAGTGACAAAAGCCAAGGATGCTATGGGAAAATTCACAAGATCTGTGAAGAAAGAACAGCAGGGTCTCAAAGATTTGTACAAACATAATGTGAAAGCCTTGAGAAAGACAATCAAAGATGCTTTAAGGCAGAGGACAGCAGCCCAAAGGAAGAAGGCAGAGGATTTGAAAGCTGCTATGGTGAAGGAGGCTGCTGAGAAGTTCACTGTTGAACTTATGGCCAAAGTGTCTGATCAAGTTGTGGCCAATCTCACTGATCAACTTCAGGCCAAACTTGATCAATCACTGAAAGCCACATTGGATGCCATTGTTTCCCAAAAGATGAAGCCTGTTCACACTTTCTTGAGCATGGCAGATGATAAAATGCAAAACATTCATGATGAGAATGTTTATCTACTGCAGGAATTGAAGTCCCTCACTCAGGCCCACTCACAACTCTCAGTCTCTATGAGTGAACTAAAGCCCCAGTGTTTTGATAATGCCAAAAAGGGGGAAAGAGAGAGAGCAAGGGCAAAGGGAACCTTGGTGATTGGTGAACCTAAGGGAAAGGAGAAGGTCCCTGAGATTGAGGAGGAGTCAGTAGAAGACATTGGGAAAGGCAAAGGCCCAATGAATATTGAAAATTTGACTGAGGAAGAGCAGATTCAAATAGCTGTCAAGGAGTCCATGATGTCAGATATGGAAAGTCAGGCAAGAAAACTTCAAAGGCCAGGTGGTGAGTCAGCAGGACGTGAACCTAAAGAGAAGGCTGCTGAAGTAAGGGGGAAGGTGACAAGGTCATCTGAAAGAAAGAGGAAGGAGCTGCAAGCCTTCAATGATTTCCCAACCAGCCTGACTTTGCCATCAGAATTTCAGTCTGATGAATCTACTCCAGTAAGGCAATCAAAAAGATTGAAGAAAGCAGCCAAGCTGCCTGCCATTGAAGAAGAAGAGGTTGTTGAAGAAGTACAGGACGGGATGCCTGAATTTGGTGTGCCCAAACTTGCTGATGATCCCTCTAAATTGTTTGAAGAAGGTTTTGGAAAAGATCCAGAAACTCAGGAGAAGCTAGCTCTTCAGAGAGCTAAAGAGAGGATGGAGCAATTGGTTGAGGCCAACAAGGTAAGGGATGAAAGAAGGGCAAATTTCAAAGCCCCAAGAAGGAGAGCTTCATACAGAAGACTCAAACCTCAAATGCTGCAAAGATGGGACACTCAGTACCCTCACCATGATAAGTGGGTTCCAATCTCACTGAATGATGCATGGGAGGAGGCCAAGAGAAGTTTTGTATATGACTTTTATGTCATTGGGAAGTGGCTTGGAGAGAGTGTGGATGAAGTCTTTGTCCAGTTTATGTTTGAGAACCACAGGGACCTCTACCAAAAGCTGTTTGCAGCAGCTGATATGGCAAGAGTGGAGTTCAAGGCCCCTGGTCCAATTCTGTACATACCTCCTAAGTTCAATGGGAACTTGATTGATGAGGGAAAGATTCTGGAGGAGTTCATCAACATCATGAAGATGGAGAAGATGAAGATAGGCCCTAGAGGCTCCAACAAGGATGTTTGGGAGCTGAAGAAAAGGGTCTGGGCTCAATATGGCATTGCTCCTCAGGATGATGGAACTCTCTGAATGGATAAGTTCATCTCTTCCCTATCTGAATTTTATGTTTGATTATGATGTTGTTATTTTGTTTTCTCTGTATCAGTTATGTTGTCCTTGATTTTCTGATCTGTAATGCTTGATGATATATAAAAGGACCACTGATTTTCTATCAAGAGATAACAACTCATTATCTCAACTAACCTGACATTACATATATACTTGATTTATTGTGCTAACAGTTTCTTTCAGGAAAGTTGACCAGTTCACTCATCCTGAAGATAAAATATAGTATAAGTCAAGTTCCCTTTGTAATAGGTTTTGGCATCATCAAAAAGGGGGAAATTGTTGGGAATAAAATGATTTTGAGTATGTAGAATGCTCAAGTTATTGTTCAGATATGCTCCTGATTGATACCAAAACCCCTGATTGATGATGTACAGATTAGTTGAGATATGCTCAAGTTATTGTTCAGGCAAGTTGTCCCAGAACACTTGAGTATGTAGAATGCTTAAGTTAAAAATCTCAGAAATGTTGTGAGATTTTAGAGTTTATGATAGTTGTCCAATGCTGAATGTTAGACAGCTTGATAGGTATTAAGTCTTGAGGCCTAAGTTGCTGAAGCATCATGACAGCTGACCAAGTGGACAACTGAACTGAAGAGATCAAGAACACTAAAGCTTTGCTCATAAATGCAAAAGATCAAGACAGTTGAAGTACAAATGATCAAGAGAATTGAATGACAAAAGCTTACAGAAGACACATTCAATGAAGCATTTATTGCCAATCATGCCTGAACCAAACATTGAAGACTTAGAGCATTAAAGAGTGAAGCATTGAATGAATGTTGGAACATTCTAAAACAGCAGCAAGAATGTTCAGGGAGCTTGTCCCATCTGACCGTTGGTTGAGTGTAGATTCTGCCACAAATCAACCTTGGGAAGTGTGCTTATTTGGAAACTGTCACAAGTCGTCTCAGCCGCATTTTTCAGAAGTCAACACATTCATTCAAGCAACCATTGAAGAGCCCTTTTACACAGTGGACAAAAGGAAGTCAAGCTTCTTAGCCGTTTCAATGGTGCTGCAAATAGACATGTTTGAATTGCTATCTCTCCAACGGATAGTTGTTCAAATATGCCTATATATACAGAAGTGATCAAAGGGATTCATTATCCAACTACAAGCTATCAAACTATTATCAAGCTTTCAAAGGAAACCAAGCTATTCACAAGAATCCCAAGTTTCCTGAATCACTTCAAATTAGCTAAGCCATTCTTTGTAAACATCCTAGCTTAGCATTGAGATATCCTAAGCCTTTACATCTGTTCTCATTGTAAAGGATATCTCTACTAGTTGGAACCAAACCTCAAACCTTATCTCATTTAGTGAAGAGAGTGTTTGTTGTAGAAGTGAGGAGTTAAGGACTGATTAGAGTGAAACACAGTCTTAACTCAGTGAGATTGAGCACTAGGACTCAGTTTATCCTAGGGATCAAAACACTAAGAGAGTGTTGTTGATCAGTGCACCTTGGCACTATAAAACAAGCTAATTCCATTGTGAAGGAATTATCCTGTTCAATCAGGGAAAGTGGATGTAGGAGCTTGAGTCTCTGAACCACTATAAACTTGTGTGTCTCTTACTTACTGCATTCTTTATTGCATTCATATTCAAACAATTTTCAAAGAACAAACTCTAGTAAGTGAGAAAATTTGTTTTGGACAAAGTCCCTGATAACTGTCTTTTCAGAAATTAACTTGGAGTATTTCTTTAAGTCAAAGGCCAACCACATTCCGCACTTAGAAACTCTTTTAGATATCTAGCCAACTGATCACTCAATAGTAATCAGTAGGACAAGTATCTATCAAAGTTCACACTCAGGCCAGTTGTGAGACAACCTGCCTGATAAGACCAGTTTTGTTAAAAAGAAAAAGAATTTGCATACACAAGTGCATTCCCCCCCCCCCCATACACTTGTGTTATACTCCACCAAGGACCAACAATACCATATACCACGATTGATGGTCCCTTTCAAATATTTCAAGATCCTTTTCGTGGTTTCCATGTGACTTCCTTTTGGATTGGCTTGGAATCGAGCACAAACACCAACAGAGAATGCAATGTCTGGTCTACTAGCAGTTAGATACAGTAAGGAACCAATTAAACCACGGTAATAAGATTGGTCAGCACATTTACCGTTCTCATCTGGATCCATTCTGTAAGTTGGTTGCATTGGTACGCCAGTAGACTTACATGTTTTGATCCCGTACTTGTCTAGAAGGTTTCTAGTGTACTTTGCCTGATTTATGAAAATACCTTCTGGAGTTTGTTTTACTTGAAGACCAAGAAAGTAATTCATTTCACCCATCATGGACATCTCAAATTTACTTTGCATGAGTGTCGAAAAACTTTCACTCAGCTTTTTGTTAGGTGACCCAAAAATGATGTCATCTACGTAAATTTGGACGAGTAAAATGTCTTTCCCTTCTTGTCTTCTGAACAAGGTTCGATCGACCTTGCCCTTAGTAAAACCATTTTCCAATAGAAATAGAGAGAGAGTATCATACCACGCTCTTGGAGCTTGCTTTAGTCCGTATAAGGCCTTCTTTAATCTGTACACCTGGTCGCCTTTGACTTCGAAACCTGGAGGTTGTTCAACATACACTTCTTCCCCAAGAATACCGTTAAGAAATGCACTTTTGACATCCATTTGATATACAGTAAACTTCATATAAGCAGCATATGCAAGGAACAATCTAATGGCTTCTAATCTAGCAACAGGAGCATATGTTTCATCGTAGTCTATGCCTTCAGCTTGTGAATAGCCTTGGGCAACTAGTCTAGCCTTATTCCTAACGACTAAATCATTCTCATCTTTCTTATTTTTGAAAATCCATCGAGTGCCAACTACATTATGATGTTTCGGCCTATCGACAAGTTCCCAGACGTCGTTTCGAACAAACTGGTTCAACTCGTCTTGCATAGCGATGATCCAATTACTATCAGCCAATGCCTCTTTAACAGTGGTAGGCTCGATAGATGAGAGGAAACAACACCAGCAAAACATAGTTGGACTAGGCTGTTCTTGCGACTCAAAGAGTTGTCGTCGAGTCTTCACACCAACAGTAGAGTCACCAATAATATTTTCAGTATCATGCGCAGATTTCCATGTTTTTCTATTCTTAACAGTAACACTATCATCATCTATATCATGTACAGCATCATGTTCGGCATTATGTTGATATGCATTATTAGTATCATCAATTTTCATAGGAGTAGTAGAGTCAACTAGAGCAGGCATGTCAACTGGTCTAGAAGACTTACCTTGAGCACTTACCTTCTCCTTATCATCAGATTCGAGAGCTTTCATGAATGGATTGTAGGCTTGAACGGATTCATATACCTCTGAATCTTTGTCAGATTCGATCGTTAGATCAGTAATTTTCTCACTGATCTTGTTGGCAGACGAGTCCTGTCGAGATTCATCGAAAACCACATGGGGTGTTTCTTCCACACAAAGAGTTGAGTAGTTGAATACCCTAAATGCTTTGCTAGTAGAGGAGTATCCTAAGAATATCCCCTCGTCTGCTTTAGCATCGAAAGCATTCAACTTGCTCTTTCCATTGTTGTGAATGAAACACTTACAACCAAATATATGGAAATATGAAACTCTGGGTTTTCTACCTTTCCAAACCTCATAAGGTGTCTTGCCTAGAGCTTTGTTGATCGCGCTTCTGTTCTGTGAATGGCATGCAGTATAGATAGCTTCAACCCAAAACTTTTGAGGAGTGTTGAACTCAGCTAGCATGGTCCTACAGGCTTCTTTGAGAGTTCGATTCCTTCTTTCGGCTACACCGTTTTGTTGTGGTGTCCTGGCTGCACTAGTAAGATGCTGGATACCACGTTTAGCACAAAAGTCTTTGATATAGCAATTAATGAACTCAGTCCCCTTGTCACTACGAATCTTGACAATGGACTGGTTCTTCTCAACTCGTAACTTCTTCAACAGATTAGGCAGAAGTGTTTGTGTATCACTCTTCTTGTGTAGAAAGACTACCCAAGTAAACTTAGAATAGTCGTCTACAACAACAAGTGTGTACCTTCTACCATTCAAGGTTGGAGGAGTTATCGGACCATGAAGATCCATATGTAAGAGTTCTAGGACTCTACTAGTTGAGAGAGTAGGAATTGACTTAAATGAACCTTTAACCTGTTTACCCTGTTGACAAGCCGTGCATACATGTGACTTGTAGTAAACTTCATTGGGGATACCTTCTACAAGGTAGTCTCTGGCTATCTTATTAAGAACCTTAAAGTTTAGATGACAAAGACGTCTATGCCAGAGCCATCCAAGTTCTTTAGGATTCTTAGTAAGTAGACAGGTGTCCCTCGGACAACTGTTCCAATTCACTATGTACACACTTCCTTGTCTTACGCCGACTAGTAGGACTGTGTGTGTCCTTTTGTCAATGATTTCACATTTGCGGCTCTTGAACTGCACCTTGTATCCACGATCACAAAACTGTGAAACAGAGAGTAAGTTGTATTTCAAACCTTCAACATATGAGACATCTTGTATCTCAACGTCTCCATTCCGGATGTAACCAAATCCTTTAGTGACAGCAGTGGAACTATCACCAAATATCACTTTTGGTCCTTCTTGCTCATGGTAACTTGATAAGAGAGCCTTGGTACCAGTCATGTGGTGGGAACAACCACTGTCTATGTACCAGGTTTCTCCTACTGAGCCACCCTTCTTATACAAGTCAAGTCGACCCTGCAATGAAGATATTCAATAATTTAGGTACCCATTTGTTTATTGGGGTCCTTGGGGGTTAGTCGTGTTCAGAGGAATCCAAATATACATTGGAGTCTTGAACAAGTTCGATCTCTTAAGCTTTCGCCCAAATTTGTTACAGAATAAGACCTTGTTGTCCTTAACTGGCCTATCAGTCGAGTTCGGGTCTACTCTTTGGAGATAGCCTTTCGACTTAATCTCTACTTGAGCAGGCACTGGTCTATGATAGTCAGAGTAGGGCTTGTAAGCATTAGGTCCATACGGTTTATAGACGCGTTTGGGTCTTTCCTCACTAATAATATCATATGAAAAAGGTGGAGGATATAGGACAGCTTGTGTACGATATTTTGGAGCTACATGTCTAGGTCTAGACGAGTAGAGCTGAGACTGCCTTATGAAAGGAGGTCTAGGCTCTTGTCGTCTGGTCTGTACCTGTCTAGTACTCGTCTCCTCAGGATACCAGTCCTCGTATCTGACCTGGTTGGGTCGTCCACGATTAGTGGTCCTTTGAAGGTTAGTTCTAGGTTGAATAGGCTTGCTGTTACCATTCTTTTTACCTCCCTTGGTAATCAGAATGTTAACTCGAGTTTGTTTAGGTACAGTACCTTGAGATGGAGTACCAATATCGTATATCATAGGTCCTTTTCCTTTATCATTTGGCAAAAGTCTTGCGTTAGTAGTAGTAGGGTTCTTAATGACTCGAGTAGACGAGCTAGATGACTCAGCACCTATACCTGTCTTGTCACCTGGATCTCTATACCTATCTGACAGTTCAAGGTTAATCTTTGAAGAGTTAACCAGGTCAGTAAGTTTGAGATCTAATGTGACAACCTCGGTCTCTAAGAACTTATTACGTTCTTCGAGTCTATTGCACTTGCTTTTTAAAACATTAAATTCATTTCTCTCAGTTGCATGTGTCTTAAGTAGGTCTTGATATAACCTGTATGTTAATGCACACTTTTCTTTGAGTTGTCTTAACTCTTCAGTTAAGCGTTCATTTAGGACTGTTACATTGGGATCTACTTTGGACTGTGCTTCCTTAAGATCAATGATTTCTTGTTTTAATGCAATGTTTTCATCACTGACTTCAATGAAAGCTTGGTTAGCAAGTAGAAGGTCGTCTTCAATAGCACTAGTCGAGTGCTGAGGACTACTTCCTACTTCACTACTAGCAGTATCACTTTCATCAGTTTCTGAATCATCACAAGATTGAAAGGATGTAGCAGATGATACCTCTTGATCGATTTTAGCCATACATCATAGGCCATCATCTACTATGAATGCTTCGTCGTGATCTCGATCAGTCGAGTGACTAGATAAGGACGATGGCAACTCGTCTGAATCCGAATCAGAGTCATCATTGGCCATCATTGCCTTCTTGCCACGGTTGTATCTTCTTTCCCTTCGAGCTTTACGTTCTTCTCGATCGTCAGTGCTCAGGTCTGGACATTCATATATGTAATGACCTGGCTTTTCACAGTTGTAGCACAAGAGATCATTAGTAGCCTTTTTAATAGGAGATTTATCCCTACGCTTATCACGTCTATCCGAACGCTGAATCTTCCTATCGTCAGACTCTCTATCTCGTCTATTACCTTTCGAGACTTCGTCTCTCCTTTCGGATGAGTTCCGGTCTCGTCTGGTCTCAGACGAGTTCTTAGAAGTAGACGCTCTATGATCCCTATAGAACTTCTTCTATCTTCCGAAACGTTTATTCAGCCTATCAAACTTTCTAACCATGAGGCTCACCTGATCCTTCAAACTAAGATCAGTATCTAAATCGTCTTTTACAGAGGCAGACTTAGTCTTAGGCTTAGACCTATGTACCTTAGAAGACTTAGAAGAGCTAGACTTAAAGGCAACGTTCTTAGATACAGCATGTTCTCTATCACTACTGGCTAGTGGTTCATTTTCGTCTAAATCAAACTCATGAGCCTTCAGAGTTTGAAACATGGTCTCTGCACTCCAAGCATCTATGTCTTGGGTATTCTTAACTAGCAACTTTACCATTTTCCATCGAGGATCTAAGCTCTTAAGAATCCTAAGATTGATTTCACGAGGAGTATAAGTTTTACCAAGAACTTCAAGGTCATTCATGATTTTAGTAAAACGAGTATCCAGCTGGTCGATAGTTTCGCCAGCTTTCATCCGAAATGATTCAAATCTTTGGACAGCAGTGGATAATTTGCTCTCTTTGATCAGGGATGTCCCTTCACAAATGATAGCTAATCTGTCCCACATCTCTTTGGCAGTTTTACATTTTAACACTTTTCCTAGATACTCGTTAGGAAGAGTGTGTAAAATATAATTCTTCGCCAAACTATCCAAATTATTTTGACGCATTTCTTCTGAGGTTAGATCAGACCTTGGTTTCTTGACGAGGGTGCCAATTGGTTTGTCTTTGTCAAGATTTGCAGTATTTGGGACCAGTGTCACGATCGGACCCTCGGTCACAACAGAGATCATTAGATCATGCGTGGAGCTGAAAATTGCTTCCATTCGCAGCTTCCAGTAGTCGTAATCCTGAACCTGGAACTTGGGCAATTTGTTAGCGCTAATTTCCAACGACATGATTTCAAGAAATAAGTGCTAAGCAGATTTATGATCAAGAAGCAGTTAAGTCAAGAACAGGGAACAAGAAACAGATATAACTGGAGTATAGATCAAGAACACGTAAGCAAGTACAATCACAGACCAAGACTTCACCCTTAGTCTTAAGTCGGTTATCAAGAAACAGCAGTTCGAAAACCACTGCTCTGATACCACTTGTAGGTCCCGAAAGTTGAGTTAATATCGAGGGAAGCTAAAGAAAATGTCTAGAGGGGGGTGAATAGACTTTTCTAAAATCTTTCGATATATCAGAATACAGTATGCGGAATACGAAATTAACAATGAGCCCAATACACGTTTATACTCAACTTATTAAATTCGAGAACTCTGTTCTACACTCAACTTGTTTTGTTCAGTTATGTGTGTAAACAATTAAGCAATTAAACAAAACAGTAAAGTAAACAACACAAACAATTTATAGTGGTTCGACAACTTGTCTACATCCACTCTCACAACCCAGTTGTGATGTTTCCACTAAACTCTTCCAATCGAGTACAAAGTGTAAGTATTCCTGTGATTTTAAGTCCCAAGAAAAAGACTTAGATCTTCTAAGACTATACCACCAGATATGTCTACGATCTAACTAGAAATTTAACAAGTATCTAGCAACTTGATAAAAACAACAAAAACTAAAAACTTATTCAGTCGCAGTCTTCTGAATTCTTCACTTCACTTCTGACTTGCTTTCTGAATTTCAATGAACTCTGTGAGTAATCTTCAGTATGTATCAGTATGCGTAATTACAGTAGTCTTCAAATGATAAACACCTTGAGGTATTTATAGACTTCTGAAATCAAGAACTAAGTTAGTTGTAACCAACTCTTCTTGAAAACTAACTTTTGTAACTGAATCTTCTTATCCATCCACGCGTTTCTTGTTAAGTAGTTATTCCATAACTAACTTCTTCAACCTTATCTTTACACGCGCTTCACTTAGACTTTACTTCAAGTTGACTCGTCTTGTGTAGTCTGATAGATGCACTTGTCTTGTAGTCCACCTGTCTTGTGTAGTAGACTTCAACTCTTCTTCTTCAGTCTTCATGTGCAATCTTCAATAGAAAACTATTCTAACCTAACAAGACTATTACATTACTTTAAGCTTATAGCTTAGTCAACTTAAAACTATACAATCAATCTATCTATTACAGTTAAAATCATGAGCTCTATTCAACAATTATTCATAGCTCAACAACAATCTAACATATACAAATAGCACATATGAAGTACTTATAAATCGTACTTATCTTTAATATGAAAACAATACTTATCTTTCCATGTGAACTCTACTGATCTGTTCAAGATGACTTCAACTCAACTAGACTAGATTAGTCAACACTTAGAAAATATTCAAACTATTTTTGGCTTATCAAAACTTCATCTTTCATCAATATTTAGGACTTGTTCTAGGATTCATATCCCAACAATTTCCCCCTTTTTGATGAAGCCAAAACTACTTGAATCTTTTCTCATTAGTAGACTAGTTAAGTAGTTATCTTGTCTTAACACCAAATAGTACTTTATCTTTTCATTCATTCAAGATAAGAACAGTAGATATTACACATACTTCAAAAATCAAAATTAAAAAAAATTAAGTATCAGATCATATAAACAACTAATCTGAAAGAGTACCTCCTTCTGGATTTGGAACACATAATGCATCTAGGAGTCTCTTGTGAATAACTCTGATATGGTCTTCATCTTCGATCTTCTCTTTATCCAGCAGGTCTTCTTCAAATTTCTTGATCTGATTGAAATCAACTCGTTTTTCTGAACTAGTCAAGGGACATTTCCATCTCGGAAATACAGGAACCAAAATGTTGAAATTTGCTCCGGCAGATATCCTTAATATCAAATGCCACAACATCTTGTGTTGTCCTTCCATGAACTTGTCAAATAATGAATTTAACTCATCTGGTTCTTCCGAGTCACCATACTTGCGTATAATCCAGTGATCAAGTTCCCATTGTCTTTTCACTTTCATCCATTCAGCTCGATGCTCTTTGTCAATGAAATAGTCAATGAACTGATCTTCCATTTGATCTTCATCTGCTTTCAACTTCTGCAGACTTTCAATATGTCTTCCAACCTTCTTCTTGTTTGCATAATAGGTTTCATCATCTGGATCAACAACCTTCTGTTTCTTCACTTTTGTTGTTGTCTCCACTTCTTTCGGTTCTTCTATATGAATAGATTTCCTTTTTGATACTTGCCTTGTCTGAACCTCTGCTTCAGGAGGTGCAACAGCTTTGCCCTTCTCCTTCTTCTTCAACTAAACTGCTTCAGCCTTAGCTCGCTCAAGATCTGCAGTTTTAACCAACTTGCCTTTGCCTCTCTTAGGCATTCTAAGATCTTGCATAGCTTCAGCAGCTTCTTTGATTTCTGGTTCAGCACTATACTTATCTTTTTCACCTTCAGCATCAATTTCAACTCGACTTGTCTCTTCCCCCTTTTTGGCTTCATCAGTTGCCTTGAGAGAGAATAGAGAAGTAAACCGAGTCATTTCTTCAAACATAGCTTGCTTCATAAGGTTCGTAGCTCTTTCAATCTACCTTTCATGAGAACCTTCTTGGCTCAACTTGTCTAGTTTGGTCGCCACCAACTCCAGCTTCTGAGTAGACAAGTTCAACTCATTCTTAAAATGTGTTGCAGTCAGACGCAGCTTTCTTCTATGGCGACGGTGGACGTCGCTGAGGCGGACGATAGACGGCGCTGAGGCTTCTGACGAACGACGCGATTTGGGCGTTTTTTTTTATTTAAAAGTCGATTTTTAGGGCTTCGACGGGCGGCAGCGACTTCATCTTCTACGACGGGCGGGAGGCTGCGACTTCATCTTCTACGACTGCGATTGACAGATTTCTAGGGTTAGGGCTGCAATTTCTAGGGCGGCGGCGGCGATAAGCAACACAGGTTGGAAAGAAGTGGGGAATTTTTTGTCGACTCTCTACTTTTTCTCTAACTATAATCACTCAATCATTTGCTGGGCACCTCGGCCAACACCAGCTCGCTGCCATCTCCATCGTCACCACCATCATTATCGACATCACCTTCTGATTTTTAGTAACCCTCTTTAATTCAGACTTTACTGTATTCATCATCTGCATGCAAATTACACTATGTTTCAGATAGTTCTATTGTTAGGTATTGCAATGATCATACTGCTAAATATAACTATGTTTCTCATAACTACATTTTATCTGCTAAATATGTTCTCGCCCCTTTCTTAGTGCTGTACTAGAGTATATGTGGTGTGTTTTTGAAGACAACTGATTGCAGTAGATTACTCTTTCTTGAGTGATACTTTATGTTCACAAGACTTGAGTTTGCCAATTTTGATCAATCTCCATGGAATATAGTTGTTAAAACATATAAAAGGCATGAGTAATTAGAAGTTTAGTTGTTATGCATATTATTATAACATCAATGTTTGAAGCACCAACTCCTTGTGATTAGCTAGGAATGGTTAGTGTGCTCGAAATGCTGTGTGGAAAAAAAAGAGTTTTAATATTCTGTGTAAACAAATAAATTTAATTAATGAAATTACTTATTTATGACTAGTTGAATAAATTTTTCTTAAAAAGATTGAATTCGATATACTAATCATGCATGAGAATTGAAAGTATTTTTTATTTCTTAATATAGGTATTCATTCCCATAAATTAGTGAAGTGATATTATCTATAAAAAATAATAATATATTTAAATTTTAAGCTTAGATCATGATCTGATGATAAAATACAACTTGAATGGAGACAACATTATAAGCCAAGTCACCTCAATTTCAATTATGGTGAACCAATGATATATATATATATATATATATATATATATAAACTTGTGTCATTTTTTTGTTTCTTTAGGTTTATCATGAAAAGAACTAAACAGATGGTACCTAAAGGTATGGGTCCGAGAAAGAAGAAGAATAATAATATTGCTCTTAGAACAAGATCAAAAGTTAATATGTCACTTACTGTGGATTCTGTTGTTGAAGGCCCTGCAATTAAAAACAGAAGTCTTTTTTGGACTCTTTTGATCTTTCAAAAGAGACGCCTACAACTAAGGCTCCTGTTGCTGCCACTACTTCTATCGATAAGGAAAGACGAACTAAATATAGGAATGATTCTATCGATAAGGAGAAACTCAAGTCTACTGTCAATACTTCCACTGTTCTGAAGAAAAATTTGCTACCAAAGATTCATAATGACAAGCCTGTTGCCGATGCTACTGCCGCTACTGCCAAAGCTTCTACTTCTACCAATGCTGCTGCCGCTACTGCCAAAACTTCTACTTCTACCAATGTTGCTGCCGCTACTGCCAAAGCTTCTACTTCTACTAATGCTACTGCTACAAAGAAAATTGGCAAGATTCGCAAGGTTATATCTGAGAGGTAATTATTTTACAATCTAAAAGATTCATAAGTTATTGGGATAATTTCATCATTGGATTATATTTGCATGTGGTATTACTGAATGTTTCTTATGGTATTACTTGATTGTTCTAGTTATTTCATAGATTGTGGTGTTATTGTTTTGTTCTTTGTGGTATTACTGATTGTTTATTGTGGTATTACTGATTGTTCTTTGTGGTATTACTTTTTGTTGTATTTTATATATTGTTGTGTTTGATAGATTGTTGTTTGTGGTATTACTGATTGTTGCATGTTGTATTACTGATTATTTTATTTTTGTATATGCAGTGAAATTATTACTCAGTTTAGACTACAGGGTCTATATAACCTACTACAGGAGCTGACAGATGCTAAAAAAAAAGGACATCAATAGCATCAGATTCGGTGGAATGCTAGAGTTGAACTTCACTAAATGCCATAACGGAAACATGCTGAATTGGCTAGTTAAGAACTTTGACGGTAGTAATCGAATGCTGTCAATTAATAGCTATCGTCAATTTTCTATAATTGCTGATGATGTATACAATGTCTTTATGCTTCCGAGGAATGAGGGGTTTGATGTCCCTAGCTATTCGGTGAATAAGGATAAGTCGAGTTTCTATATAAGCTTTTGTACGGCGTTTAAATTCAAAGATCGCCCCCCTGCGTGCAGAAATTAGTTGCTTTGATGACTAATGAGTTGAAAGAAGGCGGGGATGATTTTAAGAGAGTTTTTGTTCTCTATTGTTTGGCTTCGTTTCTGTGCCCTGCTTCTAATAGGTCTATGAGAATGACCTTCTTCAAGGCTGTTGTTGTTGTAGAGAACATTTCGACATATGATTGGTGTTCATTTGTTCTTGAAAAGTTGTGCGAAGCTGTCCAATTATTTCAAACTGAAGGTGGGAAGAACGTAAGCGGAGAGGTGTTAGTGAACCGTGCTCCATTCCTTTGATAAAACATTGGAATGATGAACGGTTGAAAACTCAATCTTATCAAGAGGCTACTGCTGCTCGTTATGGTTCCGGGGATTTGATAAGTGACATTTATCCACTGACGTTGAACGGAGCTTACAAAAAACTCGATTGTGAAAGAAATTTTAATAAATCAAGCGATGATGAACAGACACAACTATACAAAATTGTTATCTTCTTATAACGTATCTGTTGTTTGGCATTTTTTGTAGGCTGTGAAGGATATATTTACGTCTTTCTAGAAAGATGCAAATGATTTCTCAAATAAGTACATTACCAAGCTAATGGACTTATGCAAAGAAGGGCAATCAAATGCTGCTACTCAAGATCCTGATTCTACTCCTGAACCTGATTTGTCTGATACTCAGAAGTTTTTCATTCATGAAAAACTTCATAAGTATGTCGTTGGGCTGATAAATCACGTTATGATGATGAGAAAGATGGCTGTTGAGATGCCAAATTGGGATTTGCCAACTCCTGAGCCTGTCATCTACCAAACCAACCTTAGTGGGGATGAAGATGACTATGAAGTCAACTTAGGTGCAGATAAGGATCCATCTGTTGAAGAGCTTTCAAATGCTGTGAATTATGTTGGTCGAAAGGAAAAAAAGTGCCGGCAAGGATCTTGGGAATAGATTTTGGGGAATCACCGAGGACATTGACTGTATTTTTAAGTTGGTGACAACTAATAAAAAGATCTACGACGCTTTGCCACAAACCCATCTAGAGGCTGTTGACTTTTGTTTTTACGAGGGTCCAGAAATTCAAAATGTGTAAGTAATTTAAATTTAAATTATTATTTTTTGTGGTATTAGTAATGGGTACTTCTAGTATTACTGTTTGTTGATTCTGGTATTACGGATTGTTGTTATTTTTTTGATAGATTGTTGTGGTATTACTGATCTACCTTTGGTATTAGTAATTGTTGCTTGTCGTATTACTGTTTGTTGATTCTGATATTACCTATTGTTGTTATTATTTTGATAGAGTGTTGTGGTATATTGTTACTTAAGGTATTTATTTGATTATTGTTATTACTGATTTTGCTATTTTATTTTCTGTTAGGGGCAATTTTTATGAGCATGGAGCATTCTTGTTTCTTAACAAGAGTGACATAATGAGTTTGATGCCAAACACAAAAGTGTCAAGTAATTCCAGTCGATTAGACGTCTCCAACCAAGTAGAATACTTGAAGGTATAAGAAATAACTGCTCTAGGATAGTAATTCAAAAATTAATCAACGAGACAAACAACACACAAGAATTTAAGTGGTTCGATCAATGTGATCTACATCCACTGGACCAGACGAGTACTTCTTTGATTGATAAAGAATGTTTACACACTCATTCACTCAGAATAGGATATTTCCTCACTTCACTCGTGAACTCACACATCTCAAAGATTACAAAACGTACTACAATTCCATCCAACCTTTACAATGTACACATACAAGAGTATATAAAGACCAAAGGTAGTTGCTGCTGTTAGGAACTGTTTGAGTAGTTATCAATCGTTCGCAACCGCTTGTAACAACTCATGTGCTTTGTTATTGCCCAACTGAAATGATAGTTATGCCCTCAAGTAGTTGTAGCTGTAATACAGTTAGTTAAACTAACTAACTTTCATATCCGAAGACTTGTCCATAAAGATCAGAACACTACTTAGTGTGCTGATACTCAAATCTTCTGTTCCTGTGATCAAAAGCTAACACTGCTGATAGACTTCTATTGTGCTGATCCAGTACTGTGCTTGGTCCAGTACTATGCTTGGTCCAACTCTGCTGAAGTACTGTGCTGACCAACTCTGCTGAAATCTAAGCATCACCTCCTCAACTGATTGAAAACCTTCAACTCATCTGATATCGGCCTAAGTCATCTTGCCTGATCCTATCAGCACACTACTTACTTAGTGTGCTGACTATGAAATTATGAGATAACACTCACAATTCTCCACCTTTACATCTATATGCTTAGTTCTCTCATGATACCCCTGATGCTTTGCAAGATGTATTGCACTTTGGTTATCACAGAAGACAGTCACACTTCTTTGTGATATACCAAACTCCTTCAAGATACCCCTAAGCCACATGCTTTCCTTAACTGCTTCAGTCAAGGCTACATATTCTGATTCTGTAGTAGATAATGCAACTACAGACTGATGTATTGACCTCCATGATATAGATGTACCAAATAAGGTGAACACATACCCTGACCTCCTTCAAGTTAAGGACTTTCTTGTGTCTACATTGGCTGCATAGTCGGCATCAACATATCCCACAAGTGCTTCTCCCTCATCTGATATCTTCTGAAATTTCAGACCCTTCTCAGCTGATCCTAGAACATATCTCATGACCCACTTAACTGTCTCCCAATGACTTAAGCCTGGATCACTCATGTATCTGCTGATTACACTCATTGCATGAGTTAAATCTGGTCTACAACACACCATAACATACATTAAACTCCCTACTGCACTGGCATAAGGAACCTTACTCATCTGAGCTCTTTCTTGGCTGTTCTTGGGACACATCTGATTGAATAGCTTCTGATGCTGGCCAATTGGTGTAGAAACTGACTTAGCTTGATTCATCCTGAATCTCTCTAACACCTTCTTCAGATAGGTAGGCTGCCTAAGCTGAATTGCTCCCTCAACTCTACTGATCTCCATCCCAAGGATCACTTTAGCTTCACCAAGATCTTTCATCTCAAACTCCCTTTTGAGAATCTCTTTCACCTGATTGACACTGTTAATAGACTCCCCAGCTATTAACATATCATCTACATACAACAGAAGATAGGTAATTGAACTCCCAACTCTTCTGAAGTAAACACAGCTGTCATACAAGCTTCTTACAAAACCAGCTGAGCAAATGTACTCATCAAACCTTAAGTACCATTATCTAGGGCTTTGTTTAAGGCCATAGAGTGATTTTCTGAGTAAGCACACTTTGTCTTCTCCATCTTCTATGTCCAACCCTTCTGGTATTTTCATGTAGATCTTCTCATCTAAGGTCCCATGAAGAAATGTTGTGGTCACATCCATCTGATGCAGCTCCAATTCATATTGAGCAACCATAGCCAACAAGATTCTGATGCTACAATGCTTTACAACAGGTGAGAAGATTTCATTAAAGTCAATACCTTCTTTCTGTGTAAATCCTTTAGCTACAAGTCTTGCCTTATACCTAATATTGCCACCTCTCTGAGCCTCCACCTTCTTCTTGTAGATCCACTTACACCCAACAAGTTTCTTGTTCTTAGGTCTCTCAACAATCTCCCAAGTCTGGTTTTTGTTCAGAGATAACAGTTCTTCCTCCATAGCAACTAACCACTTCTCTTTGTCATGGCAGTTGATGGCTTCTGTGTAAGTTTTAGGCTCCAGAGACTCCACCTCAAGGGCTGCACAAAATGCAAATGATACAATGTCAGCTTGACCATACCTTTGAGGTGGGTGGACTTCTCTTCTGGTTCTGTCCCTAGTGAGCTGATAGTCATGAAGCTCAGTATCATTATGAGTAGTCTCCTCCTCATCTGGATCAATCTGATCTTCAGTTACAGTTCTGGTTTCAACATGCTCCACCTCAACCTGTGTCTCATCTGGTTTGTTGTGTGCTGATCTTGAACTTGCCTCTTCTTTCAATGGCATTCTACTTTCATCAAAAGTTACATCTCTGCTGATAATACGCTTCTGCATCCCAGCTTCAAGGCACCCCAACCTATACCCTTTCACTCCTGAAGGATACCCTATGAACACACATTTCAAGGCTCGAGGCTCAAGCTTATCTTGCTTGACATGGGCATATGCTGAACAACCATAAACTTTCAAATTACTATACTCAGCTGCATGGCCAGACCATAACTCTTCTGGGGTTTTAAATTGCACAGCTGAGGAAGGGCTTCTGTTTATCAAGTAGGCTGCTGTTGACACAGCTTCTCCCCAAAATACTTTAGGTAGTCCCGAGCTGCTCAACATGCATCTAACTCTCTCAAGCAAAGTCTGGTTCATTCTCTCAGCTACTCCATTCTGCTAAGGTGTACCTGGTACTGTTCTATGCCTCATTATACCCTTCTTCTTGTAGAAAACATTGAACTCTTCTGATATGAACTCCAGCCCATTATCAGTTCTCAAATGCTTGAGCTTCTTTCCAGAGACATTCTCAACCTCAGTGAGCCATTCCTTGAACTTTTCAAATGGTTCTGACTTGGATTTCAGGATAGTTATCCATACCTTCCTTGAGTAGTCATCTATGATAGACATGAAGTATCTCCCACCACTTCTGGTCTGATTCCTAGCTGGCCCTCATAAATCTGAATGGACATAGTCCAAAATTCCTTTGGTAGAGTGTGAACTCTTTCCAAACTTCAATCTCTTGGATTTCCCAAGAATGCAGTGCTCACACAAATCAAGCTTTGTGATCTTGTCACCACCTAGCAATCCTTGCTTACTTAGCTCAAGTAGGACCTTCTCTCCTACATGACCTAATCTTCTGTGCCACAACATTGAGTTGTCTTGCACCCTTGCCACATCTGATCTCCTAACTACTGTTCCTCCCTTAAGAAAGTAGAGATCTTGTCTTCTCTCACCTTTAAGAACAGTAAACTTCCCCTTCGAAACTCTGAGCTCTCCATCTTCTGACTGGAATTTGTAGCCCATTGAATCCAGCACACCAAGAGATATCAAATTTCTCTTGAGTTCAGGAACATACCTGACCCTCTTGAGAATCCTCACTACTCCATCATACATCTTCAAGTGTACTGTACATTCACCTTTGACTTTGCAAGTGTGATCATTCTCTAACAACACAGAACCTCCATTCTGATGCTTAAAATCATGAAACCAATCTCTCCTTGGAGTCATGTGGAAAGAACACCCTGAATCTAAAATCCAATCCTGCTGTTCTTTAGTGGAAGTGATGGATAGGGACTGAGCTGGCTCATAGCCTTTCTGCTCCTTAGTTTCTTGGGTTTGATTTGCTTGATTCTTATCAACAGGGTTCTTGGGACCAGCTTTTCTCATAAGCTGTCTGTACTTGTAACAAGTACTCTTAAAGTTCCCAGGTTTGTTGCAGTGGTGGCACACTACTTCCCCTTGATTTGACACTACTGATTTTCCCTTATCAACTCCCTTGGGTTGACTAGACCCCTTCTTGGAGACATATTTTTTCTGTCCTCCCTTGATTGCCAATCCTTCTCCACTGCTACTTTTATCTCCTTGAGATGTCTTATTATGTAGTAGCTTGGACTTGACAGCCAAAATCACATCCTCCAATGTGATTGCCTCCTTTATACCATACAAGATGGTGTCCTTTAGGCTTTCAAAGGACTTAGGAAGAGCACTCAACAAGATCAGAGCCTTATCCTCTTCCTCTAACTTGACATCCAAATTTTCCAGATCATCAAGAATCTTGTTGAACTCGTCTAGCTGCTCCGTAAAGGGTTTGTCATCTCCCATTCTAAAGGCATACAACTTCTGTTTCGAATAGAGTCGGTTAGCAAGAGTTTTCACCATATATAGCTTCTCAAGTTTATCCCAAACCTCCTTCGCTGTCTTCTCTTTAGCAACCTCCCTCAAGACCTTATCTCCAAGGCAGAGTAGGATCGTGCTTCGAGCTTTTCTGAGCAACTTGCTCCTTTCAGCCGTAGCTGCTGCAGTTTCTTCTTCTGCAGTCTCTTCGGATTCTTCGAGAGCCTCGAATAATCCTTGTTGTTCAAGGAGGGCCTGCATCTTGACCTTCCACAGCCCAAAATCTCCCGTGCCTATAAACTTCTCTATGTTGTACTTGGTAGAATTCCCCATCTTAGATCTGCTGCTACTTCAGTTTTCCACAAACGGCGCCAATTGTCAAGTAATTACAGTCGATTAGACGTCTCCAACCAAGTAGAATACTTGAAGATATAAGAAATAACTGCTCTAGGATAGTAATTCAAAAAGTAATCAACGAGACAAACAACACACAAGAATTTAAGTGGTTCGATCAATGTGATCTACATCCACTGGACCAGACGAGCACTTCTTTGAACTCACACAACTCAAAGATTACAAAACGTACTACAATTCCATCCAACCTTTACAATGTACACATACAAGAGTATATAAAGACCAAAGGTAGTTGCTGCTGTTAGAAACTGTTTGAGTAGTTATCAACCGTTTACAACCGCTTGTAACAACCCATGTGCTCTGTTATTGCCCAACTGAAATGGCCAATAAAAAGGTATGGAATATAAAAGAAAAAAAGAAAACCTAAAACCATAAGCTCACAAGTCGAGCCAGAGGCCAGAGTGCCGTTAAAACCTTGCCCGGGAAAACCCTCCTTAGGGACAAAACCCAGGCGAAGGAAAAAGGTAAACTCTTCTAACAATCAATGTCTGTAAAAGACGGTATACAAATCTTTATGCAAGAAAGTAAGTAAGAAATCTGGAGGATAGCCCCTCCAAATGCAGTTGATCTTCGTCTTGGCCACTGCGTCAGCCGCCTGGTTGGCCTCTCTAAAAGTGTGAGAATACCGAATGTGCATGTCTGTGGTAAGAGGATGAACCTGACTCCAGAGGCCCTGCAGTCGGCAAGGGATAAAAGGAGTAGAGCTCATCAAAGTGCTAACTGTCAGACTGGAGTCCGACTCGATCAATAAGAACCGCCACCCTTGGGCATGGGCATACTGAATAGCAATGAGTGCCGCTGCTAACTCCGCCTCAAAAGGAATACCCCAACCAACCTCTTGGGCAATAGCCGCAACAAAGAACCCCCTGAAGTTCCTAAACACCGCCCCTGCATGCAGACTACCTGGAGAGGATGTTGCACTGCCGTCTGTGTTGATCTTGTACCTACAGAGAGGTAATTCTTCTAGACTGGCTTAAGGAATGAAGAATTAGACCTCAGTGGTTGTTGATTTCTTAATCTCTGTCACTTAAATGGAATTGTCTGTAGTTAAGAAGTATTGCTTTGATTTATTATGGGTAAAGAATCAATGTGATTCAATACTTTATATTTTGGGCAATATTATTAATTATAGGACAGATTGCCAAAATTAATACAGAGAATCGTGTCTTGGAGTGTCAAGTTGATTATGTCCCCTTGGTGGGCTCAAAAGGTTTATCATATCAAATCTGATCAGTGGAATTTATTTCCGGTATGATAATAATGTTGAGCTGTCCTTACTCTGAGGAATAAAAGATATTAATTAATTAAAGCATTCAGTAGCTTAAATTAATTGATGGACATTGAATCTTAAACACGGGAAATAATAATCGGGAGCCATATTTCGTAATATGGGTTAGGATGGATAGTGCAATATTAATTCTATAGTGGAATGAATTAATATTAATGGGCTGGAAAAATATTGTGGCTCAATATTGATTTCTGGGCCCATTGGGAGGTCCAATCATAATTCTCCTAAAGGCCCCTCAAGTAGCCCAATAAAAGTCCATTAACTAAGGTAATTGAAAAGATAAGAATTAATCTTGTTGCAAGAAAGAGAGGAAAGTAGCGCTTATTTTGGGGAGAGAATATTATGGAGAAAGATATGGAAATAATATAATATCTCTTGGAGAATAAAATATTTTTAGATCTCCAATATTTTCTAATAAATAAATTTGCTATTCTCTCTTATAAATAGAGTAAAAAACCGTCACTCTTATTTTTAAGAGTTGAGAGAAAAATCGATCTTCTCCAAAAATACAGAAAAGAGAGATCTGTAATTTTCGAAATTACAGTGTGTGCAACAAGAGAAAATTAATTCTTCCTTGAGAGTTATTAGTTCGTGAGATCTCCCACCGGATCAACGGGCTAGGACTTAGGGAATACTCGAGAAGGCAATTGGGTTGAAGTTGTTATTCTTCTCAACGGTATCTCTCCGATTCAAAGGTAAACACGTAATCCCTTAGTTCCGCATGTTTAGGGATTTAATTATTTATCGTACATTCATTACATGAATTAGTTGATTTAATTTGTTTAAATTATGAAATTAGATTTATGATAATTCATATTTAAATTACGTCCCAAATAGATCCGGGTAATTTTAAAGGAGTCTCAAAGGATTCCCGAGAGTCTCGAGAGACCCCTAGGGCATGATTCTCAGGAGTAAAAGATTCTCTGGAGTCTCAAAGGATCCCTAGCGTGATGGTTCATAACCCACAAGTGCCAATAATTCCCCACAAAGGTGATGGAGAATGTGGTCCCATAATAATTTCCCACAAAGAAGTTGGGGACCACAAGAGTTGGGGACCACATTGTTGGGGGACTATTATTAGGTATTGGGATAATTCCCAACAGATGGTATCAGAGCCAAGGTTTTGGGCTCTGTAATTTAAATTAGAATTTAAATCTATTTACATTAAATTGATATTTGGATGGTAGAATTGTTAGATCTTTTTTGCAGGTATCCAATTATCATGGTTTTAATGTATGTTTTAATTTATGTTGTTTGAATGTGGTTTTTAATCTGATTCGGTCAGATTTGTTTTTCCCGTGAGAAAATCCACGGGTAGATTAGATTATTTAATTTGTAATAAACTAGTCTAGATGTTAGATTTATTTTTTGTAAATAAATTGTAACGGGTCAAAGACGAAGACCGTTAGACGGACTAAAGAATCGGAGGTGCACCTGGACGACCAAGCCACACGGGCCGATTGTAAGCGTGGCGTGATTTTTTTGTTGCGGTCGTGGGAGTATGAATTCTCGTTCCTTCAAAACGAGAAAATTAAACCATGATAATTGGACGTGTTTGCCTAATTTGTGTTTAATTTTTGTTTTGTTATTATGCTATGATTATTTGTTAATTTTGCATGAGAATTCGTGAAAAACCACTAGTTTAAAAAATTACTAAGTATGTTTTTTTATTAATTAAATTTATTTAAGATAATAAATTGATTAAATGGCCTCCATAATTTATTTATTTGTGAAGTCTTTTGGCTACGCATTGGCAAGCGCCTCTCTCCCTATCGGATAGGCCAAAAGATAAGTTCACATGAATAAATTCCTTTAAGGATGATTGTGGATTATTACTAGTGGCGGTATGACCCTCCCATCGAGTGGCTTATTCAAAACGAAATAATAGTCCTGTATTTAATTATGGTTATTACTTAGGTATAAAATTGATATATTAACTCCCCATCGGAGTCCCTGTCAATTTTATATGGCCAGGTTGAAGCCAACTATTAATTTTGAATTAAAGGTTTGTAACTGCTTTGTTTGTAACCTGCTTAAATGTATTTGAGTAAACGTTCACACTCATTGTGACTTACTTAAATTGGTTTTAAGATGTTGGCTGATGCATGTTTATATCGTTTTTTGAGGTTTTTGATATAGTACATGTGATAATTTTTGTGTTAATAGGATATTAATACAAATTGTATATTTTATTCTCAGTTCAGCATGTCGTCTTCTTTTAACCCACTGTTTAGTATACTTAAAGAAAATAAATTGGAAGGAGAGA
Organism: Galeopsis tetrahit; assembly: GCA_963675135.1. NCBI lineage: Eukaryota > Viridiplantae > Streptophyta > Magnoliopsida > Lamiales > Lamiaceae > Galeopsis > Galeopsis tetrahit. Next base: position 53,687,776 of record OY776123.1, read on the forward strand.
ATTATGTGGATTGGAAAAGACATTTATTTATAGTCTTGACTGCACAATAGCATAAGTGGGTACTTAATGAACCTAAACCCCCTGCCCCTACGGATGAGACGAACCAAGAAGATAAGGAATATCATAAGGAGTGGATAAGATCCGATGAAATGGCTAGGTGTACCATCTTGGCTTCAATGTCAGATGTGTTGCAACACCAACACCAGAACATGGAATCCGCTTCAGCTATTACGATGAACCTTAAGGAACTTTTTGCTCATCAGAATCGTACGGCTAGACAAATGACCATGCGAGATATGTTATCACAGAAAATGGTCGAGGGAACGCCTGTGAGGGATCACGTTCTTAAGATGATGGGTTTCCTTAACAAACTTGAGATTCTTGGTGCTGAATTCGATGCGGAAACGCAGATCGATTTCGTACTCCATTCTCTACCGAAAAGTTTTGAGCAGTTCCAACTGAACTATACGATGAATAATCAAGAGTATACGTTGGCTCAGCTCTTGCAAGATTTGGTTTCGGCTGAGATGTTAATGGGACCAAGGAACGAGCATACAGCTATGTTGGCAAACGGTCCATCTTCTAATTCTGCACCGAAAGGTGGAAAGAAGAAGAAGAAGGCAAATGGCCAGAAACAAGCTAATAACAAGAAAAAGATACCAATTGAGGGAGGTGTCAAGAAAAAGACCACTAAGGGAAAGTGCTTTAGTTGCGGTCTGAAAGGACATTGGAAGTCAGCCTGTACCAAGCCTAAGAAGGCTGGTAAGCAAGGTAATTCTCACGCACTAGTAATTGAAACTTGTTTAGCGGTGTATTCTTCCCATTCGTGGGTGGTGGATACGGGAGCCACTGATCATATTTGTTTCGATTTTCAGGGGTTCAAGCTAACCCGACAACTTAGTGGGAGTGAGATCATCATCACCATGGGCAATGCTACGAAAGTGGCAGTTGTTGCAGTGGGAGATGTGCAACTATCTTTTAGTGATAGAATTTTAGTTTTAAAAGACGTTCTTTATGTTCCGAGTTTTAGAAAGAATTTGATTTCAGTTTCTAAACTAATTTTGGATGGACGAGATTATCTGTTCGGGAGCATTGGTGAATAATCTTTATACTATTAATTGTGCACATTCCACACAAAATGAATTGCATAACACATCGACTATTTCTAAGAAAAGAAAGCATTCTTCAGACATGAACGAAATACTTCTGTGGCATCTTAGACTTGGTCATATTAATCTAAGAAGGATTCAAAGGTTGGTGAACGACGACTCGTTGGAATCACTCCAGGTTGAGCGTTTCCAACATGTGAATCATGTTTAGAGGGTAAAATGACCAAAAGAGCCTTTGGGGCAAAGGGGAATAGAGCTAGTGAAGTGTTAGAACTCGTTCATACTGATGTATGTGGACCAATGTCAATTCAAGCAAAAGGAGGTTTTGAGTATTTCGTTACTTTTATCGATGATTACTCAAGATATGGATACATCTATCTAATGCGGCATAAGTCTGAGACCTTTGATAAATTCAAAGAGTTTAAGGCTGAAGCAGAAAAGCATAAGGAAAAGAGTATCAAGTTTCTACGATCAGATTGTGGAGGCGAATACCTCAGCAATGAATTTTTGGGCTACTTATCAGGCGAAGGGATTGTATCCCAATTAACTGCACCCGGAACCCCTCAACAAAATGGGGTTGCAGAGCGAAGAAATCGAACTCTTTTAGAGATGGTCAGATCTATGATGAGTTATTCAGATTTACCTAAGTCGTTTTGGGGTCATGCCTTGGAAACAGCGACTTACATTCTGAATTTGGTACCTTCCAAATCAGTTCCTAAAATCCCTATAGAATTGTGGACCGGACGAAAGCCTAGTCTAAGACACATAAGAATTTGGGGATGTCCTGCATACGTGTTGGACAAGGAAGCTGGAAAGTTAGACCCTCGTTCAGAATTAAGGTTGTTTGTAGGATATCCTAGAGGAACGAAAGGGGGTTTATTATATAGTCCAAAGGATCAGCGAATTGTGATAATCACACATTCTAGATTTTTGGAAGAAAACTATATGAGTAATAGAAAGCCCAAGAGTGAGATTACCTTAAATGAATTAAGAGGGCCAACTCCTATACCAAGTGTACAAGTAGATATACTAAGCGATACACAAACACAATCGGAACCTCGTCGTAGTGGGAGGGTTGTGAGACAACCTGAGCGATTCATGTTCGTGGGAGAGTCTTCGGACTTGGTCCCCGGAGAGGATGAATCTGACCCCTGGACGTACGATGAGGCAATCCAAGACAAGGATGCAGATTCTTGGCAAACTGCAATGGAAGCAGAAATGGGGTCTATGGATCATAACAAAGTGTGGGAGCTTGTGGAACCACCCAAAGGTGTAAAGCCTATTGGATGCAAGTGGGTCTACAAGAGAAAAAGAGGATCAGATGGGAAGGTTGAAACCTTCAAAGCTAGACTAGTGGCAAAAGGATATACTCAGAAAGAGGGAATCGATTATGAGGAGACCTTTTCGCCTGTAGCTATGCTTAAGTCTATCTGTATTCTCTTGTCGATTGCAGCTCACCTAGACTTTGAGATCTGGCAAATGGATGTCAAGACAGCTTTCCTAAATGGAAGTCTTGAACAAGAAATCTACATGCGCCAACCCGAAGGCTTCATTGAAAAAGGCCAAAAGAATCTTGTATGCAAGCTTAAAAGGTCAATATATGGACTTAAGCAAGCATCGCGAGCTTGGAATCAATGTTTTGATCAGGTGATACAATCCTATGGATTTGATCAAAATGAGTTTGAGAGTTGTGTCTATAAGAAGTGTATCGGAACTGCCTTGGTATTCTTAGTATTATACGTAGACGACATTCTGCTTATTGGAAACAATAAAAAGGTGTTGACAGACGTGAGGGTATGGTTGTCAAAACAGTTTGATATGAAGGATTTAGGAGAAGCTGGTCACATCCTTGGGATTAAGATTACTCGAGATCGCCAGAAAAGGATGATATGCTTATCCCAAACCTCATACATAGACACTATTTTGAAACGATTCAGCATGCAAAATTCCAAGAAAGGATTTGTTCCTTTCAGACATGGAATTCATCTATCTAAAGAGATTTGTCCTAAGACACAAAAGGAGATGGATGAGATGAGAAACATTCCATATGCGTCGGCAGTTGGAAGCCTCATGTATGCAATGCTGTGCACGAGACCGGATATTTACTTTGCTGTAGGCATGGTAGCAAGATATCAAAGTAACCCAGGGAAAGAACATTGGACTGCGGACCCAATCGAACTCTAGTAGCCTGGAGGAAGATATCCAGAAAGCTAATCCCCGTGTGGATCGTGACTCCAAAAATCCGGGTCAGATGCTGAAGAACCTCCAGAGTGAATGGACAGTGAGCTAATAAGTGGTCTAAAGACTCAGAGTCTCTACGACAGAGCATACACATCGAAGGACCGTGAATCCCAAATGAGACCAGCAAATCGGAAGTAGGGAGCTTGCCCCATATCGCCCTCCAGATAACCGTAGAACGACACATCGGAATGAAGGAACTCCAAATCCACGACGACCAGCCAAGACGAGGGAGAGGAGATCTGAGCATGTCATAGGCCACTCGAGAGGTTAGCTCCCCTGAGGTGGTACCTTCCCAAATACGTTTGTCAGGGCCATGAAGAACCCTAATCTGAAGGATGTCTCTGACGATATCTGTGAAGTCCGTAACGAAGCACTCCTCAAAGTGCCATCAATCGTCATAGAAGAAGTCCCCAACCGTGCTCTTCAGGGTAGCGGCAAACCAATCCGAGAGGCCAATCTTATCAGAAATAGTGTAACCCAACCAGTTATCATGCCAAAAGCTAACTGTCGAACCCCTACCAATCAACCATCTCGACCCATCAGAAAGCCTCGAGACGTGAGGACGAATACCCGGCCCAATAGATGAGATCCTCCCATGGGGACGCAATCTGCCATCCGAGGTAAAGTGTCTCCTGTGAAGCAGAGCTGTATCTGGAGATCTATGCTGAAGAATGGTAGTTATGCCCAACTGAAATGGTAGTTATGCCCTCAAGTAGTTGTAACTGTAATACAGTTAGTTAAACTAACTAACTTCCATATCAGAAGACTTGTCCATAAAGATCAGAACACTACTTAGTGTGCTGATACTCAACTCTTCTGTTCCTGTGATCAAAAGCTAACTCTACTGATAAACTTCTATTGTGCTTGGTCCAGTACTGTGCTTGGTCCAACTCTGCTGAACTGTGCTGACCAACTCTGCTGAAGTACTGTGCTGACCAACTCTACTGAACTGTGCTGACCAACTCTGCTGAAGTACTGTGCTGACCAACTCTGCTGAAATCTAAGCATCACCTCCTCAGCTGATTGAAAACCTTCAACTCATCTGATATCGGCCTAAGTCATCTTGCCTGATCCTATCAGCACACTACTTACTTAGTGTGCTGACTATGAAATTATGAGATAACACTCACAAAAAGTTTACCTTCCGGTTGTCACAGCTTGGTCCTTGGAGGTCAACAATGAAGTATTTGAAGAAAACTCTCGCAGTCAGTTCATTTTAAATTTTGAACACAGTGTATGTATTTTCACTTTGCTTGTGGTATTACTGGCCATTCTTTCGGGTATTACTGGTCATTTTTTCTGGTATTGACCTTTTTTTTTATTGTAAATAGAATTGCTTGAAATCGATGGTTGTTTCTGGAGCTGATCATGCTGACTATATTGATCAGTTCTTTTGTGGATGGAATCAGTGGCTCACCGTCTTCAAGAGGGATACCTTGTTAGGAGTTGGCATGGTTAGACATTTTAATGAACATTTTTTTTTTTCAGTTCATATATGTATTAACTATACGTATTGGTTTATTATTTGCAGATTTTTATTCCTTTCTGTTTGGGTGATCATTACGCTGCTGTTGTCATTAACTTTTCTGACTCCAAGATACAATACTTGGATAATTTGAAGCATTATGCTGGTGAGCAAAAAAGGTTCATAAATTCTGTTAATATAGTAGTATGTTCTTTATGCAATGTTCATTTCATATGATATATATATTTTTTTAAATAAATTGTTAGCTAGAATGTGTCATATTTTTCTAACTTGCTTTCTTGTTTAGCGCCAAGCGATGACAAAGTTTCTCGAATCTAAGGATTATCCAAAGGCCAAGGATGTTATGGCTTATGAATTCGAAATCGTTAAATTGAAATGGCAGACAAATAAGCTCTATAAGGACTATGATGTGTATATGATGCTGGATAATAAGCATTTCAATGGAAAGCCTTACACATCACCAGATGACAAATGTATTCTTTTTTCTTTTTTTGTTGATTTCAAATAATAATAATTTTTAATTACTCCCTCCGTCCCGTGATTACTTGCACGCTTTCCTTATTTGGACGTCCCAAAATTACTTGCACACTCTTAATATGGAAATACCCCACAAAATTAATACCCTCCCAACATCATTTTATTTTCAAAATTGTCACCCTCTTTTTACATACATTTTACTTTAAACCTCATCATATCTACTTTACACATCACCAAATTACCTAAAATACCCCTCATTTATCTTACATCACCAACCACTAAATTCACTTTTCAAAAAAATTGTGTCGGTCAAACCATGCAAGTAATTTCGGGACGGAGGGAGTATTATTTTAATGTGGATTGTATTTTTGTAGGCTGATATTCGAAAGGTTTTGAGGGCTGAAATATGTGTTGTTCTAATTCTTTCAAATATGATTGAACGAAGGGGCCATATAATCCAAGAGGTTTACAAATTTTATATGAGGAAGTCGTCCATAGTTCAAAGAATTGCTGAAGAGAAGAAATAAAATGTTTTGAAAGCTCAAGAGAAGAAGAAGAAAGATGCAGTTGAGAATTTGAAGAAAATGGATGGTGATTTGGGAAAAAGTAAAAGGAAACCTTGATCATGTTATTTGGTTGTAAAAAATTGATGTTTTTTTTAAAAAAAATGTTTTTGTTTAGGGATTAATGCTACCAAAATCGATATCAAGTAACGTCATATGCCTAATGCAGTTTTTAATGTCAAATTATGGTGTTAATTATAGTATTTAATATTTGTGTTAATAAAGAAACAAGTAATACAAATATCAATATTCAGTAATATCACACTGTGTATTCACTAATACCGTGTGTAATAACTAGTAATACCAGATGCCTAATATGATTTTAAAACTTTAAATTACAGTGTTTAATGTTTTCGCTACCAAAATCAATATCCAGTAACATCATATGTTTGATGCACTTTTTAATGTCAAATTATGGTTTTAATTACAGTATTTAATATTTGTGTGAATAAAGAAACAAGTAATACAAATATTAATATTAAGTAATACTACACAGTGTATTCACTAATACCACATGTAATAACCAGTAATACGAGGTGTCTATATGATGTTTAAAACTTTAAATTACGGTATTTAATGTTTTCACTACCAAATCAATATCCAGTAAAATCAAAATTACGGTGTGAATAAATAAACTAGTAATTCAAATATCGATGTCCAGTAATACCACAAAGTGCATTTAGTAATATCACGTGTAATAACCAGTAATACCAGATATCTGATAAGACTGATATGATGTTTTCATGTTTTTACTACAAAAAAAAACAATATCCAATAATACCATATGTAATACACAAAACAATCATCAACTAAATTAACTAGGGATTCGGTGTTTTAGAACCAAACTCGTTCATTTGTGATGATTTTGATGTATTTGTCTTTTTTTTTTTTTTTTTTTGTGGAAGCTACTCTTGATCCTTTTACTTTTTCCTTTTGTTACTGAGCGCATTGGATCCAAAACCTTGTTGAATGATTTTGGATGAGGCACTTTCTGTTCCATTGTATCCACTGTAGTAATAGCTTTCAAATCTCTTTCATTTCCTTCTTCAATAATCTTCCTCTTAGTCTCATTTCATTCACTCATCAATACAATGTTATGACGTATTTTGTTCATAGCATGTGTTGGGAATAAAATGAGAAGTGTTTTGATTTAATACCAAAACCCCTTGAGACATGCCTAAGTAAAAAATGATTATGTTCTAAGAATGTTAGAACATATAACATAAGGCTAGTTGAGAAGCTGAAATGTTAGGCAGCTCTTAGATATATAGATGCATAAATTGAGGGAGAACATATGCTTTGAAGTCTATCAAGAACAAGTCCCCTCAAGGCTCAAGATGAATGTGTCCCAAGTCTGCTGAATAGACAAGTATGCTGATCAAGAGTGAACGGATTGTGGAACAATCTTTCTGAAGACCAAGCATGCTAAATGCATCATCTATACACAACCTACTAAGGCACTTTTACACAGGAGGTTTGTCCAGGAGAGTTGTCTCAGCACACTTGTACCAGAACCATGTCAAGGTGATCCCAACTTTGTTGATATGGTCAAAGACAACTGCTCTATGTCATAAATGAACAAGGTCCATTCTAAAGATGCATTGAGACATTCAAGGAAATAGAAAGAGCCAAGTCATCTGAAGAGCATGCCAACCTTGCTGATAAGCAAAGTCTACTGATAGTGATAAGCAGAGTTGTCCAAGAGATAAGGAATGTTGTCCTTATCATAGGACTAATCATCAGAAGACATGTCCATGTTTAAACAAGTGAATCTTGAAGTCAAACATTGGGAAGAGTGCTGCAGAATGAAGACAAAGTAGTTACAGCCGATTATTTCCCAAATGAAGGACATGTCACTATCAAGAATCTGTCTTCCAGTTTGAAGAGCTCAAGGAAGACATTTATGGACATTTGAGACTGCCTCTCCAACGGGTAAATCCTCAAATTTGTCTATAAATACAGAAGTGTGAAGACCATTTGAAAGCACCTCAACCTTGACAAGTATATCCAACTATCCTACAAGCTCAAGTTCTTTCAAACTTTCAAAGAGACTATCTTAGTCTTCATACACTTCATCTAAGCTGAACCCAGTTGTATATCCATACAAAGCTTAGAGAGATATCCTATACTTATTCACTGATCTTCATTGTAAAGGATATCTCATTAGTTGGAACCTTACTTCAACCCTTATACCTTTCAAATGAGAAAGTTAGAAGGTTGTAGTAGTAGAAGTGGAAGGAACTAACTGTTGAGAGAAGAACAGTTCAGTTCTGAGTTGAGAAAGGGTACTAGGACTCTATACATCCAAGAGATCAATTCACCAAGGAGTGGTGTTATTGATCAAGTGCACCTTGGCATTATAAAACAAGTTAATTCCAAGAGTGAAGGAATTATCCTGTTAAATCAGGGAAAGTGGATGTAGGAGCTTGAGTCTCTGAACCACTATAAACTCTTGTGTTGATTTACTTTCAAGTACTTTCATACATTCAACACTGCACACAAAACTGATCTTTCAAAGGACATATACTTAAGACTGTGCAAACCTGATTTGGATAAGTTCCCTGAAAACTGGATATTTGACAAAGTGATTTCAGAACTTAAAGGAGTTTAAACTAAAGGGCCAACCACTAATTCCGCACTTATAACTAACTTAGATAGTCATTCAACTAAGTACTCTTTAGTACTTAGTAGGCTGGTTATCTTTAAGAAGTTATACATCTCAGCAGAGTTGTCCAGGACAATCTTGCTGAAGTCATATTTGGTTAAGTTTGAAAAAGATTTGTATACAAGTGTATCCCCCCCCCATACACTTGTTATATACTCCTTTCAGGACCAACAAGTGGTATCAGAGCAGGGGTTCAAAGACCACTGCTTCTGAAAATTCATCTTGATTTTCAAAATCACATATTTGGTGTCGTCACTGAACTGATCTATCTGAAATCTTGTATATCTATTGTCTAACCCTTATCTTGAAGATATGGCAAGATGAAACAACAACAACAACCAGAACCAGCAGCAGAATCAGAATCAGGAGTTAGATCAGAACATCCATGCTTCTGTTCCACCTCCCGCTGTTCAAGGATTAGACAATATGGCTACCAATCCAGTCAACCATATATCTCATCACAAGTTGCCCATGTTCTCAATTGAAAATTATGACTTTTGGAAAATCAGAATGAGGGCTCATCTTGCATCACTTCACACTGATATGCTAAGAGTGATCACAAGAGGACCCTTTGTGTTCACTCAAGTTAATCCCAGGATTACTGATGCTCAAAAAGCAGACACAAGGGATGTGATTCCCAGAGATGAAGATGACTTCACCTCAGAGGAGAAGAGGAAAGATAATCTGAATTATCTTGCAATGAATACCCTCTATCAAACTATTCCAGATGCAATCATGGGAAGGGTCTACCACTGCACAACTGCCAAAGAAATTTGGGATACTTTTGCAGAAATGTGTGAGGGTACTGAAAAGATCAAGGAGAACAAGCTCCAAGTTGCAGTGCAAAAGTTTGAACAATTCACAATGGATTCAGAAGAGTCCATTGACAAGTTTGCTGGTAGATTCACAGATGTGATGAATGAAATCAACTCCTTGGGCAAGGTGTACACCAAGAGAGAAGTTGGTCTGAAGATCTTGAGAAGTCTCACTCAAAAGTGGGATGTTTATGCTGTAATGATGCAGAACACCAAGGATCTCTCCACCATGCCCATGCAACAAATCTTCTCAGAACTCAAAGCCTATGAGTTTGACCTCAATAGAAGGAAGCCTGTTGAGGAATCTTCCCTACCAACCAAAGGAGTGGCATTCAAAGCCAAGGCTGCTGAACCTGAAATGCAGTCCACTCCTAGATCATCAAAGTCAGTCTCCAAGGCTGAAATGAAGGAAGAACTAGCCTTGATGGCTAGAAGGTTTGACAAACTCAACTCAAGGTTTGGTAGATACAAGAAATTCTACCAAGATAACAAATACAGGAGAAGGTACAACTCTCCTGAAGCTCAGGCTGAGGTCAAAAAGCCTGAAGAGAAAAGATCAGAGGACAAGTACTCTGATAGGAGAAGGTCCAGCAGAGCTGAGCCTTCATCATCCAGAAGGAGAGATGAACCTAAGAAAGATGATGATGAAGACCTATGCTACAACTGTAAGAAGAAAGGGCACTTCTAGTATGACTGCACTGAACTCAGCTCTAAGGAAAGAAGAGAAAGGCAAGATAAGAGAGATAGAAAGTTCACCAACAGAAAAGCCATGATGGCTGGTGAAGAATCTGATAGTGCTGAAAGCTTCAACTCTTCTGATGGACTGTTCTCAAACAGTGAAGATGATGACGATGATGTGTGCAACATGGCCATTGAGGATGATGAGGTATCCTTCACTACTAGTTCACCATTATTCATTTCACAAAAACTAGTGAAGTCAACCTGAAACTTTCTCTTGGAAAGTTAATGAAAGATTTCACTATGTTATAAGAATTTCATGACAACTGTGTGAGAGAGAATGAAAGGTTGTCAATTGAACTTGCTAAAAACTCTAAATCAGTAGTTGATGTCAAGTCTATTGAGTTGTATAAACAAATCTTGAGAGAGCTTGAGGAAGCAAATCTCAGGATAGTTGACCAACAAAAGGAGATTGATAATCAACTGCTTTCTCAGAAGAGAAAATACTTTGAACTAAAAATTCTTCAAGCTAAGTTTGAAAACCTCTCACATGAGTATGACATTCTTAAATCAAGTGAAGAGAGTCTGGAATTAAAGATGTCTTCTTTGAAGAAATCCTCCAGGGCAATAGAGGAAATTCAAAGTTATCAAAGACCTATGGCTCAAAGAAGTGGATTAGGTTTTGATCCATTTGAATCTTCACCTTGTCTTAGTGTTTCTTCTTCAAGTAACACTAAGAGAATCTTTGTAAAATCAGTGGCTCAACAAGCTGAAAATGAAATAATTCAGCCACTGAACAAAGGAAAGGGCAAAATGCATGAATTGCCTACTCAAGTACTTCAGGAGACTAGGCCTATACCTAAGGAAAAGGCCAAAGTCCCTGAGTACAAGAGGAATGTTGGTCAGCAGAGTAAACCCAATGGAAGGGAAAGTCCCCTGAACAATGTTCAGAGGAGTTATCCAAGGTATGATCAGCCTAGGCCAACTCTATTGAGGAAGCCTCAGTTGAACAGACCTAAGGACAACTATCCTCAAAGGCAAAATAAAATGAGACAACCAAAACCCTTCATGCCAAAGGGTAATGGTCATAAAAATGCCTTTCCTCAATGATTCCCTCAAGTAGCACAAAGAACTCATAAGTTCAGGAGATTTGACAACTCTCCTGAAACTTACAGAGTCAACACTTTCACACATACTTTCCCTAAGGCATTTAAGGGAAAGACAGTGTATGTTGATGCTAGAGGAAAACAACTTAGCCACCTTGAATCAATCAGGGTAATTAGGCAAGTTTGGATTCCTAAAGGTACAGCTAACCACTCAGGACCCAAAACTCATAGGGTACCTAAACCTATCTAATTGCAGGTACCAATGGGCCACAAGAAGATGAGGAGTATGAGCAAAAAGTCAGCATGGTACCTTGACAGTGGATGTTCAAGGCACATGACTGGAAACAAGAACCTCCTCATTGATTTCATTGAAAAAGAAGGCACAAATGTCACATTTGGAGACAGCTCACAAGCTACAACAAAAGGTTATGGTACCTTGATAATTGGTAATATCAAAGTATCCAATGTGTCTTATGTGGCTGGTCTCAAATATAATCTCCTAAGTATAAGTTAGTTCTGTGATAAAGGTTTTAGTGTTGAGTTCTCAAGTGGAAAATGTTTAATCAAAGATAAAACTCAACAAAGTCTACTGACTGGCACTAGGAAAGGAAATGTGTATTTTGCTGACTGGGACAAGTCTACTGATGCTGCATGTTTCATTGCTAAGAGCTCTAGTGAACAAAGTTGGTTAAGGCATAAAAGGCTAAACCACCTGAACTTTAAGTCAATGAACAAGATTGCTATAAATGCATTAGTAAAAGGACTACCTAATGAGGTTTTCATTAAAGAGCATGTTTGTAAACCATGCCAAGAAGGAAAACAGATCAAAGCCTCATTCAAAGGAAAACCAGTCATTTCTACTTGAAGGGTACTTGAACTTTTACATATGGACTTATTTGGACCAATTACCCCTGCAAGTATAAATGGTAGAAAATACACATTGGTAGTAGTTGATGATTTCTCTAGGTTCACATGGGTAGTATTTCTCCTTAATAAGAAGGAAACACAAGTCAAAATCCCTGAACTTCTAAAGAGATTGTCAAATGAGAAAAGCCTTAACATAATCAAGATAAGATCTGATAAAGGCACTGAGTTCATAAATTCATACATCAATGAGTATTGCACACTAAATGGTATAGCCCATGAAACTTCAGCAGCTAGAACTCCTCAGCAGAATGGGGTTGCAGAAAGAAGAAATAGAACCTTAAAAGAAGCTGCTAGAACCTTAATTGCTGATTCAAATTTACCTAAGAGGTTTTGGGCTGAAGCTATAAACACTACATGCTATACTCAAAATAGATGTTTGATAACTAAGGGGCAAGGCAAAACCCCCTATGAACTCTGGAAAGGAAGATTGCCTAAAGTGTCATATTTTCACATATTTGGTTGTAAGTGTTTCATTCACAACAATGGGAAAGAACAGTTGAAAGCCTTTGATAGCAAAGCTGATGAAGGAGTATTCCTTGGATACTCTCAAATCAGTAGAGCTTTCAGAGTCTACAACAGTAAAACCCTTGTTGTGGAGGAAACACCTCGTGTTGTGTTTGATGAATCTACTCATGAGTTCAGGAACAAGAACTTGGAGACAGAAGAAATCACACAAAGGACAACCAGACTAAGCCTAAAAGACATTGTATTCTTAGATGTTGTCCAAGCCAATCTCCCTGAAAATGTACCACTGGACAACAATCCTGAAGACAATCTTCCTAAGGCAAACCCCACTGAAGGAAATGGTGAACTGAATGACCCAATCCCAGTTCACACTCAGATAACAACTACCAATGAAGAAGCAGTTCCTGCTGAGGTAGTTAATGGATTAAATAATCAAGGGGGAATCAATAATGTTGAAAATGCCAATGTCCCTGACATTGAGGACAACACCCCTGATTATGATCCTGAATTAGATCCTGCATTAAATTTCCCTGAATTCTATGATCAAAATGACTCAACCTCAGTAGAGAACAACTCTACTGAAGGGATCAGAAAAAGAAGGACTTGGTTGACAGACAATCCTACTGATCTGATACTTGGTGATCCAAGTATAGGAGTCAAAACTAGAAGATTTCATGGTGAAAGTGCTTTGTTTTGCTGTTTCTTGTCAGAACAAGAACCAAGTGACATTGAGGAAGCACTTCAAGATGCAAACTGGATCACAACAATGCAGGAAGAGCTGAAACAATTCACCAGAAATGATGTATGGGAGCTGGTGGATAGACCTTCACATCAAGATGTTATTGGAACCAAGTGGGTGTTCAAGAACAAGAAGAATGAAAATGATGTGATTGTCAGAAACAAAGCAAGACTAGTGGCAAAGGGCTATTGCCAATCTGAAGGCATTGACTATGATGAGACATTTGCACCTGTGGCAAGGCTAGAAGCAATAAGACTCTTTCTAGCCTATGCAGCCCACAAGAGTGCCTTCTTGAATGGAGTCTTGAAGGTAGAAGTCTATGTGGATCAACCACCTGGTTTTGAGGTTGGAAACCAAGTCTACAGATTGAAGAAAGCTCTATATGGACTCAAGCAAGCCCCTAGAGCTTGGTATGATACACTGTCACAGTTTCTCTTGGACCATGGATTTATCAAAGGAACTGTGGACAGAACACTCTTCAGAATCTCTGAAGGGGAGGACATCTTGCTTGTCCAAATATATGTGGATGACATAATATTTGGATCTCCAAATGAGAAGCTGTGTGCGAAGTTCTCAAAGCTTATGCAAAGCAAGTTTGAGATGTCCATGATGGGTATGATGAACTTCTTTTTAGGACTTCAAGTCAATCAATCAAAAGAAGGAATCTTCATCAACCAAGCTAAGTAAACAAGAGAGATGATCAAGAAATTTGGGTGTACTGCTAGCAAGCCAGTAAGGATCCCAATGAACACAAATTGGAAGATGAATCCTGATGAGAGTGGTGTTCCAACTAACTCCACTGAGTATAGAGGAATCATTGGTTCACTCCTCTATCTCACTGCCAGCAGACCTGACATCACCTTTGCAGTAGGTGTTTGTGCAAGGTTTCAAGCCAATCCTAAGAAAAGCCATCTTGAGGCTGCTAAGAGGATCTTGAGGTATCTCAAAGGCATTGAAAATCTAGGCCTTTGGTACCCTGCTGATGACAACATTGAGCTTACAGGCCACTCAGATGCTGATTATGGAGGATGTAGAATTGACATAAAGTCCACTTCAGGGATTTGTCAATTCTTGGGAAACAAGCTCATATCTTGGTTCTCTAAGAAGCAGAACACAGTGGCTACTTCCACCACTGAAGCTGAGTATGTTGCAGCTGGAAGTTGTTGTGCTCAAATCCTTTGGTTGAGACAACAATTAAGGGACTACAATGTCAACTCTGCTGAAGTGCCAATATTCTGTGACAACAATAGTGCCATAGCAATATCACAGAATCCAGTATTGCACACTAGATGCAAACATGTGGATATCAAGCATCACTTCATCAGAGATCATGTGGAGAAGAAGGAAATCAAGTTGGTCAAAATCCACACAGACAATCAAAAAGCTGATATTTTGACAAAGCCACTTGCAGAGGCAAGATTCATGGAACTATCAGCAGAATTGGGATTACTTGATCCATGGAAGTTGTACAAGTAAATCAAATGGAGTTAATGAGTGAAGGGGGAACTGAAAGTGGTGATCAGCAGACTTGGTCAAGTCTACTGAAACTCAGAAGAGATGACCTCAATTCTTCAGGACACTTGTCCATTGTTATTCAGGACACTTGTCCACATCTCTTCAGGACATTTATCCATGTGGGGTCAGATAAGTTGTCTTGACTATCAAACCAAATCTTGGTTTGATAAGCACCTATTTTGGGCAATCATTACCTATTTTGATATCTGTCTCATTCCTCTTAAAGATATCACCTTTATAGGATCTATTTTGTCTCCCACCCAAAAGGTCACTTTCCATGCATTAAATGCCAAGATTTAACTTTTGTTTGCATTAAACATTTCAAGCCATGATCTATCTCGAAAAACTCCCCAACCATTAACCAATATTAAATACTTCCCACGTTTTGAATAGAAACAGTTTTCACTGTTCCATTGGTGATTAACCGTTGGATCAAGTTTGGCCAACTCCCCTGAAATCAATCCTAGTCGTTCAAACTTGATTTCCACTTTTGTAAACCGTTGAATTGCCTTAAGACTCACCTACTCATTGACATACATTCCTTTTAGAATATTCACAAGTCTTAAGAAGCCCCCAAGTTCATTTCTTCCCCACGCATTTAAAACTCTCTTGAAACCCTAGCTTTCATCTTCTTTAAACACTCTCAAACTCTCTCAAAAATTCTTACTGCTACTTCAATGGCACCAAAAGCAAGACCAGAAATGGTTATTGACTTCTCAAACAAGGCTCATGACCTTGATTTTGAATACCTCAATAACAAGAACAACCTCACTTTTGAACCCATTGTTTCTTTTGAGAGTGAGGATCTAGAGGTGCTTCCCACCCTTAGATGGCTTAGGAGAGCTGGTCTCAGAAAGTTCATGGAGGGAAGACCTAGCTCATGCCTTGAAAGATACATGGCATAATTCTTTGCCTTTTTAAAGTGAAGAGGCAAGCCTGAGGATGGTGAGGTTGCTACAAGACTGTCTTATGTTGTAGAGGGAGATGATGAAGAAAGATTCCATAGAGTGAAATTCTCTAAAGAAGATGTTGAAAGAGTCTTTGGATTGCCTTCTGAGGGAAGGAATCCAGAATTTTATGGAGCTGAACATGAAGAGGAAATAGTCCAGGAGTGGCTATTGGTTCCAGGTCCCATATCCTCAACCCAACACAAAATAACTCTCAAGCCAAAGTTTCTCAACTTATTTGAAGTTGTGACAAAGAGTTTATTAAGCAACACTGGGAGCCTAGAGCAGGTCAGTTTTCCCAGAATAAGAATTATGGCTGCAGTGATAGATGCCAGTGATAAAGGGCATCAAATTTGATTGGAGGACCTTCATCATGTCTGAGATGATGAAAGAAAAGGCAAAATTCAAGGTGAAGGCTCACAACAAAGTTGTGTTGGAAGGAAAGTTGAAATACTGCACAAGGGCCAGTTTGTTGATTGAGAAGTTCTCTCATTATTCAGAGATGCAAACATTTGTAAAACCTCTCCCAGCCAAGAAAATCATGTTCAGAAAGCTGAGCAAAAAGACTGAACAAAGGAGAATGATTCTGGCCAACCCTGCTGAAGTAAAGGTTGAAGAAAAGCCTAAGTTAAAGAGGAGAACTAAGGCAAGGGCTGTAAAGACAAAGAGGCTGTCTCAACTTCCTTCAGAAGAGACCTCAGGAGCATCAACTGAAGTTGAGGAGGTTGCAAAGGAAGGTGTTCAAGTTCCTTCTGATCACTCAGAAGAGTTGAGACAGAAGTTCAATCAAACAAGGGAAAAGAAGAAGGCTGAAAAGAGGTCCAGGGAAGTTGTCCCTGAGGTGGAAGGAAGTGGGAACAGTAGGGCTAGCAAGAGAAGGGCCAAGCCTACTAAGAAGATATTGGAGCTTCAGGAGGATAGGACTCTCCAAATTGCCTTGAAGGAAAGTAGGGCTGAAAGTAGGACTAAATCCAAGTCCAGGACCAACTCTTCTGGTTCTGGAACCCCTGAGTCCAAAATCCCTGAAAACCAACCCAAAGAGCCCAACCTTCCTGAAACCCAAAATCCTGAGCCCAACTCCCCTGAAACCCATGTTACCGCCACAAACCAACCCATTACCCCTCTTAATCTTACAAAGAGACATTCTCCAGAAGGGAGTGCACAAAGAAGTGGAATTGATGTGTTAGTTGATCTTGCTATAGATGAGACAAGACTACAATCTCCACTTGACTCATCCATGCTCAATTACTCAAGATTTCTAGAAGCTGCACTTCATGAGCCAACCCCCCTGAGCAAAGCCACTTCAGATCCATTGCTCTCAAAAGCAAATGAAGTACCTTCTATTGTGCCCAACCCTTCTGAAGCCAACCCTCCTAAATTTAATCTTCCTGAAGCCACATTGCTTGAAACCAGAGCCAACTCCCCTATAACCCAAAGTCCCCACTCAAGTGGAGATGAGGAGGAGTATACTTATGAAAGTATGCTCAGAGGTGGAGCAAGGGCTACTGTGGACAACTTGTACCCACAACTTGCTGAATTTCCTAGAATTCAGAAGATGTTCCATGACTTGAGAATGTTGGTTGATGTCAAAGACAAGACAATTATGGAAATCTCTCAAGTCATCCAAGACAAGGGTGCAAATTGGTGGCAAGTAGAGGAGAGCAGATTGCTACACTTTGCTGAAGTACTCAAGACAAGATTCCTCATTGATGAGGATGTTTTTGCAAAGTTGGTAGATGTCAAAATTGCTGAAGAGAATGAGAGACTTGCTAAGGGCATCAGGCACCCTGATAGCAGCTCAAATGGTGATGATTCCCCTGATGATCCCTCAAATCCTAACCCTCCTGAAACCAATCCCAACCCTCATGAATCTCAATTGCCTTCAACCCCTCTCTTAACCTATCATAGGAAAGGCTCTATATCTTCAGAGGTGTTGACCAAAGCTGGTGACACAGCCAAAGATGCATCTGCCAATGAAGGTTCTTCTGAACCCAAGGCACAACTTAAAGATGTTGAGGCTCCTATATTAGAAGCTGGTTTGATTAAGGCCTCATCAGTGTCAGAAGAGTTGGACACTGACCAACCCTTAATCATTCAGGATGACTCAGTGGCTGCTGATAAAAGCACTGTGATCTCCCCACAACTGCCATCTTTGATCCTTGTTGAAGGTGAAGATGTTGCAGGTTTAGAGGAAGGAGTTGAAAAGGAAAATATAGAAGAAAAACCAGAGGGAGTTATGGATGAAAGAGAGGTAGTAATCACTAAGATTGTGAGTGTACCAACAAATGAGGGTGGTATAAGTGAGGAAGGACAGGTTATTCTTGAAGTCAAATCTGAACTTCAAGAATCCCTTGATGAGAGGAGGCCTGATCCTTTGAGTGAGGACATTAATATTGAAGGGAGAAAAGAAATAGTTGAAAATGAGGAGAAGACTGTTGATGTATCAGAGTCTTATGCAAAAAATATTGAGGGTGATGTGTGTTTGTTCTCTAACCCCTTTGATTTTTCCTATATTGCAGGTATTTCCTTTTACCAAATCTTTGAAGATGAACTACTAACTGAAGTACCAATCCATGTAGATTCCAGCTCTGCTCAAGCCATTCTTGGAGAGCAGTCAGCTAAGTTGGATTCTATTGCTCATCAAGTCCAAACTGCTCATGCTGAAACTTCAGGAGCCTTGGATGAGCAAGGTAGAACCTTAGCAGCTGTTGAAATGAGGCTTACTGGATCTGAGGAAATTGTTCTTCCCACCATTGAGGCAAGAATCAGTGGAGTTGAAACTGGTTTGCAAACCATCTCCACTGAAGTCATGAAAGCAAAAGCCAGTATGGATTCAGTTTCTAAAGAAGTCAAGAAGGAGCAAACTTTGCTAAGGAGTAACCACAACAAGAATGTGAAAGCATTAAGATTGGTGGTTAAGCAAGCTCTTGAAAAGAAGACTGCCTTGCAAAAGAAGATAGCTGAAGACATGAGGCTAGCAATGGTGAAGGCTGCCTCTGAAAAATTCTCACAAGAAGTCATGGCCAAGATTGCTGAGAGTGCAGTGGCCAACCTTACTGACTTCTTGAAGGCCAACCTTGATGCATCCCTCAAGACAACCATGGAAGAGGTTGTGGAGCAAAAGATGAAGCCTGTCTTGGCTTTCTTAAGCCTAAGCAGTGACAGAATGCAAAACATTCATGATGAGAATGTTTACCTACTTGAGGAGATGAAGTCCCTGAACCAAGCTCAGTCCCTGATGGCTTCTACTATGAGTGAGCTCAAACCTCAATGTTTTGATGCTGCCAAAAAGGGGGAAAGAGAAAGAGCAAGGGCAAAAGGTGCCTTGATAATTGGTGGTTCAGATAAGGGCAAGGACAAGCTTGCTGAAGATAAAGGAAAGAAGCAAGCAGTGCTGAATTTGGAAGAGCTAGATGAAGAAGAGCAGTTAGCTTTAGAATTAAAGAACTCAATGGCTTCAGCACATGAAGAAAGAGTAAGATTGCAGCAAAGGCCAGGAGGAGAAGTGTCTGGTTTGGACAAAGATGCTGAAGGTGTCCAAACTAGAGGACAGATCAAAAAGGCCAAGGGAAATAAAAGAAAGCCTGAGACATTCACTGACTTTCCCAACAGCCTTGAACTTCCTCCTGAGTTCAGAATTGAAGAAGATGAGCCTACTTCCAAGAAGGCCAAGAATGCTGAAAAGTCCAAGACTACTGAAAAGGTCAAAAGTGCTGAAGTGACCAAAACTGCTGAAGTTGTCAAGTCTTCTGAGACAAAGATGGCTGGAGGTGTCAAAGCTGCTGAAAATGTTGAAGAGTTGTTTGATGAAGGCTTTGGACCTCAACCAAAGAAAAGGACAACAGTGTTGATCAATGATCCATCAAAGTTGTTTCAGGAAGGTTATGGCAAGGACCCTGAGACACAGTAAAAACTGGCTATGATGAGAGCTCAAGAAAAGATGGACTTGATGGAAGAAGCCAACAGAACAAGAGATAAAAGAAGGGCTGATTTCCAAAAGCCAAGAAGAAGAAGAGCTACATACAGCAAAATGAAGCCTCATCTACTGATCCCCATGGACACCAAATATCCTCACATGGATAAATGGGTTCCAATTCAGCTTAAAAGGGAGTTTGTCTATGACTATTATGTCATTGACAGATGGAATGGAAAGGATGTGAACTCCACTTTTACTGAGTTCATGATTGAGTTTTACAGGGAGCTATATCAGCAACTTCTTACAGCTGCTGATCTTGCAAGAATTGAATTCATTGCCCCTAAGCCAATCATTTACATGCCTCCCAAGCTAGATGGATGGATTGATCAATCAAAGATTCTCAAAGAGGTCCTTGAGATTCTCAAGCTAAACAGAATGGTGCTTGGACCAAAGGGAACTAACCAAGAGGCCATGGAGTTAAAGAAGAGAGTGTGGGCACAATATGGGATGGTGCCACCTAAGGAAGATGATCTCTAAATGGCTAAGTTTTCCTGACTCTTATGTGCTGAAATGGATGAAAACTTATATTGGTTGCTGAGTTGTTAATCTGGTCATACATGCTGAAATTGCTCAAGTGTGCTGATATGTCTTTGCTCTGATATTTATGAATTAATGCTCTGATCATGTATTTTGTAAAAGTAGTTTGTTAATGCTCTGATGTAATGTTGTTTAGATTCATGCTCTGATAAGTTATTTCAACTATCAACATGCCTGTAATGTCAAATTTAATGAATGATAGTTGAATCCCTTTATGAATCAAGAAACAACATGTTATAATCTCAGAATGCCTATCTTTGAAACCTATTTGCAATCAGAATGGTAATTACACTAACACGTTATTTTTCAGGAAAATTGACTCTAGTCATGTCTTCTGAAGATAAATGTAATAGATGTAGTCAAGTAATTTTTGCATAAAATGTATAGGTTTTGGCATCATCAAAAAGGGGGAAATTGTTGGGAATAAAATGAGAAGTGTTTTGATTTAATACCAAAACCCCCTGAGACATGCCTAAGTCAAAAATGATTATGTTCTAAGAATGTTAGAACATATAGCATAAGGCTAGTTGAGAAGCTGAAATGTTAGGCAGCTCTTAGATATATAGATGCACAAATTGAGGAGGAACATATGTTTGAAGTCTATCAAGAACAAGTCCCCTCAAGGCTCAAGATGAATGTGTCCCAAGTCTGCTGAATAGACAAGTATGCTGATCAAGAGTGAATGGATTGTGGAACAATCTTTCTGAAGAGCAAGCATGCTAAATGCATCACCTAGACACAACCTACTAAGGCACTTTTGCTCAGGAGGTTTGTCCAGGAGAGTTGTCTCAGCACACTTGTACCAGAACCATGTCAAGGTGATCCCAACTTTGCTGATATGGTCAAAGACAACTGCTCTATGTCATGAATGAACAAGATCCATTCTAAAGATGCATAGAGACATTCAAGGAAAGAGAAAGAGCCAAGTCATCTGAAGAGCATGCCAACCTTGCTGATAAGCAAAGTCTACTGATAGTTTTAAGCAGAGTTGTCCAAGAGATAAGGAATATTGTCCTTATCATAGGACTAATCATCAGAAGCCATGTCCATGTTTAAACAAGTGAATCTTGAAGTCAAACATTGGGAAGAGTGTTGTAGAATGAAGACAAAGTAGTTACAGCCGTTTATTTCCCAAATGAAGGACATGTCACTATCAAGAATCTGTCTTCCAGTTTGAAGAGCTCAATGAAGACATTTATGGACATTTGAGACTGCCTCTCCAACGTGCAAATCCTCAAATTTGTCTATAAATACAGAAGTGTGAAGACCATTTGAAAGCACCTCAACCTTGACAAGTATATCCAACTATCCTACAAGCTCAAGTGCTTTCAAGCTTTCAAAGAGATTATCTTAGTCTTCATACACTTCATCTAAGCTGAAGCCAATTGTATATCCATACAAAGCTTAGAGAGATATCATATCCTTATTCACTGATCTTCATTGTAAAGGATATATCATTAGTTGGAACCTTACTTCAACCCTTATACCTTTCAAGTGAGAAAGTTAGAAGGTTGTAGTAGTAGAAGTGGAAGGAACTAACTGTTAAGAGAAGAACAGTTCAGTTCTGAGTTGAGAAAGGGTACTAGGACTCTAGACATCCTAGGGATAAATTCACCAAGGAGTGGTGTTCTTGATCAAGTGCACCTTGGCACTATAAAACAAGTTAATTCCAAGAGTGAAGGAATTATCCTGTTAAATCGGGGAAAGTGGATGTAGGAGCTTGAGTCTCTGAACCACTATAAACTCTTATGTTGATTTACTTTCAAGTACTTACATACATTCAACACTGCACACAAAACTGATCTTTCAAAGGACATATACTTAAGACTGTGCAAACCTGATTTGGTCAAGTTCCCTGAAAACTGGATATTTGACAAAGTGATTTCAGAACTTAAAGGAGTTTAAACTAAAGGGCCAACCACTAATTCCGCACCTATAACTCACTTAGATAGTCATTCAACTAAGTACTCAATAATACTTAGTAGGTTGGTTATCTTTAAGAAGTTATACATCTCAGCAGAGTTGTCCAAGAGATAAGGAATGTTGTCCTTATCATAGGACTAATCATCAGAAGACATGTCCATGTTTAAACAAGTGAATCTTGAAGTCAAACATTGGGAAGAGTGCTGCAGAACGAAGACAAAGTAGTTACAGCCGATTATTTCCCAAATGAAGGACATGTCACTATCAAGAATCTGTCTTCCAGTTTGAAGAGCTCAAGGAAGACATTTATGGACATTTGAGACTGCCTCTCCAACGGGTAAATCCTCAAATTTGTCTATAAATACAGAAGTGTGAAGACCATTTGAAAGCACCTCAACCTTGACAAGTATATCCAACTATCCTACAAGCTCAAGTTCTTTCAAACTTTCAAAGAGACTATCTTAGTCTTCATACACTTCATCTAAGCTGAACCCAGTTGTATATCCATACAAAGCTTAGAGAGATATCCTATACTTATTCACTGATCTTCATTGTAAAGGATATCTCATTAGTTGGAACCTTACTTCAACCCTTATACCTTTCAAATGAGAAAGTTAGAAGGTTGTAGTAGTAGAAGTGGAAGGAACTAACTGTTGAGAGAAGAACAGTTCAGTTCTGAGTTGAGAAAGGGTACTAGGACTCTAGACATCCAAGAGATCAATTCACCAAGGAGTGGTGTTATTGATCAAGTGCACCTTGGCATTATAAAACAAGTTAATTCCAAGAGTGAAGGAATTATCCTGTTAAATCAGGGAAAGTGGATGTAGGAGCTTGAGTCTCTGAACCACTATAAACTCTTGTGTTGATTTACTTTCAAGTACTTTCATACATTCAACACTGCACACAAAACTGATCTTTCAAAGGACATATACTTAAGACTGTGCAAACCTTATTTGGACAAGTTCCCTGAAAACTGGATATTTGACAAAGTGATTTCAGAACTTAAAGGAGTTTAAACTAAAGGTCCAACAACTAATTCCGCACTTATAACTAACTTAGATAGTCATTCAACTAAGTACTCTTTAGTACTTAGTAGGCTGGTTATCTTTAAGAAGTTATACATCTCAGTAGAGTTGTCCAGGACAATCTTGCTGAAGTCATATTTGGTTAAGTTTGAAAAAGATTTGCATACAAGTGTATCTCCCCCATACACTTGTTATATACTCCTTTTAGGACCAGCAACATGTCTCCACGTGATCTCATTGTTGCTGTTTTCCACCTTTTCACAAGTAGTTTTTGTTATCATTACAAATGTTATTAATATGAATAATGAAAGGAAAATTGCATAAAGAAACATACCAATTTTTTTTGCTACAGTCAATGTGTATCTTGTTCGACACATGTTCCTTTGCAATTTTGCACCATATTTTCAAAATATAATTATCAGGTATCTTCTTTATGTTGTGTATGTGCAGGATCCTCAAGCAGTGGTAACATAACATTCCGAATTCTTCAAATTTCATGCAACTGCAACTTATTTGATTTGTGGCAATGTCATATACTACTCGTCTAAGACGTCCAAGACCATCATAAGTAACCGTATAAACTAGGTGGCTATCTCGAACTTCACCAACAATAGAGGTAGCTGATACACACTTGAAGAACTCATTTTCAAAGTGTTTAAACATTGTGAGTGTGTATACTTCTACAACGTTCTTAAGCAATCCTCTCATTTCAAAGCGAGAATTGGGTTGCATCCTTGAACAATTGAACTCAATAATCCGTTCTGATGTCCTCCAATGGTCAATGGCTTCCTTGAAAATCCCATAAAATTCAGTCAAATTTGTTTGTTTGTTTGCTTTGAATCTAATTACATGGTTTGTACTCTCACTCCTTCGAGATGACCTTATCCCAGCATAAAAAATCTTTTTGCTCAATGTTGTACACCATTTTTCCCTTATACTGTACAATCTTTTAAGCCAGTCGTTGTTTTCAAGTCCGTATGTG
Organism: Galeopsis tetrahit; assembly: GCA_963675135.1. Classification (NCBI taxonomy): domain Eukaryota; kingdom Viridiplantae; phylum Streptophyta; class Magnoliopsida; order Lamiales; family Lamiaceae; genus Galeopsis; species Galeopsis tetrahit. Next base: position 53,711,952 of record OY776123.1, read on the forward strand.
GATATCAAATTTCTCCAACTTTCAAACTCTTGTTCATCAGCACATCCTATTAGACATTTGTTGAATGCATCTTTAAACGGGCCTTCTTTATTTAGTTCTCCAAGGTTTTTAACTGCATTTTGTTGAATATGCCATAAACACAATCTATGCCTTGTTGCAGGGAATATCTGTATTTTTTATAATATATATCGGTAATTCAGTAATACCATAAGTAATATACAATAATACCACGAAGAACAATCAATAATACCACATGTGTAATTACAACATATAATGTTTTAATACCTTTTCTATTGCCTTTGATATTGCTAAGTCCTAAGTCCTAGTTCGTGAATATGATTGTAGGAGTTTTTCCTAACATTTCTTTTTTGAAAGTTTGAAAAAGTCATTTGAATGTCTCGATTTTCTCATCAGATATGAATGCACAACCAAACATCATGTTCTTCCAATGGTTATTTACCCCTACAAAGGGAGCACATATCAAATCGTACTTGTTTGTTTTATAAGTCGTGTCAAACACGACAACATCTCCATAGACCTCGTAATCTTCCTTCATTAACGAGTCCCTCCAAAAAATGCTGGCTAATCTCCTCTCCTTATTTAGTCTTACTTTGTAAAAGAAGTCAACCTCTTCATTTTCTTGCTTATCCATCAATTCAATTAATGCATTTGCATCACCTATTTTGACCAATTTCATTTTCCAACGATTTACAAGGTTGTAATGATCCTTGATAGTGTGTCCAACACTTCCTTCTCCCCCAACATTTTGTGCAATGTAACGATAGGAATCTAGTGGTCTCATCCATGAAGACAACATATCTTCTATTACCTTTCCTGTGTCGTCGTAATTTGTCTTTTTGAACGATGTAGATGGCTCCATTCACTTCTAGTAAGCGGATGATTGTGTTGTAAATCTTGTTTCACAACTTCAAATCTTTTATTTTTATTTTTTCTAACCAACATTGATGCTTTGCAACCCGTTCTTGTAATTCCAACATCATTCGTCTTCACAGATGTACCAGTTCCAAGACTTCTTTCATTTTTTCGTCTCACTCCTTGACAAGAACACACAAACAATTTGGACAACACAACCTTATTATCGCTTGCAGAATATCTTGTTGTTGATTTACGTATGATAAACCCCAATGAACAAGCATCGTATGGTAACAATACAAATAATACATTTCCTCCGCTGTTTCTTTCTCCACACCAAGTAGAGAACCCACTAATACCATTAGCATCATCATCGTTTTCTGATTTATATGTAAAAAAAATATCAATACAATAATAATACGTTATTCTATTGTAAGCATGATTTACATTTTAGAGTTTTTGTACTTGTGTTTGATATCACAACATTCTCTTCCACGTTCTGTTCTTGTATCTCACTGCATTGTTCATTACAATCATATACTTCTTCATCTTGAAGAGAAACATCTTGAATTTCATATATCTTCTCAACTATAAATGAAACTGAATTCAGTAATACCACAAAGAATATTCAATAATACCAGAGCTTATATCCAGTAATACCACATGTCTAATAATACAAAAAACATAACAATTCTAGTAACTCCAATTAAACACTGTCAAATTGTTAAAAAAATCACCTTCTTCTTTGTTGTGAGTATTTTTCCTATTGAAATTATCACAATCTCCATTGTTATGCATATTTCAATGATATTTCCCTAACACCAATAGAATAATTTCATAAAAATTAGAGCAAGAAGAGGAAACTAATGGAAATTAGGGATTAAAACACAGATTGTATATATTTGTTCTTAACTGTGTATTGTGAAATTAGGGATTTAAACACACAACCGCCGACGCAACAGCAGGACCGGCGTCGGCGATGGGGCCAGATCGGCGACGATGGGCGACAGAAAGCAGCAGCGATGGGGTGACTTCACGTCTTCACGCTCTGTTTTTTTTTTTTTTTAATTATTATTTAGGCCTTTGACCCGGTTCTGACCCACCCTTAACCCATATTCCAATTTTGTGATGTAGGCACGGTACAACCGAGTGTACCTAAGTGTGACCTTTTATTTTTTGACTTTACCTAAAGACTTCATACCTCTATCCAAAAATAATACTCCTTACTTTATACCAATAGAAGAAAACTATACATGGATATACTACTTTATCCTTATATACTTCAATGATTTTTCAATGTTTATTACCACCTGCATAAATTATTTGTACATTTTAACTTATATAAGTGGTTTATGGCGTTATGCAGGCAATAGGGTACATAAGAAATTTATCATCAAGTTTCATATCATTACTCAAATATATTCATGTACAAGTAAAATAATGATTTAATTGCACCACATTATTCTTAAACAATTTAATCTAGAATTTTAAATGATTGTAGATAAATCATTAATTTTAAATATTACTACAAAATAGTCATTCGAACATCTCCCTTTCAAACCGTGTGTCATGTGACTTGTCAACTTGACACCACTCCTAATCGAACAACGTTGTTTTTTAAGTTGTGGATTGTCATTTCTTGTGCAACACGAGAGGCGTGAATCAGCCCTTTGGGGAGGAGGCCCAGCGAGTGGACAATTTAAATGGGTGGAGTTGGTTTCAGTAGGAATCGAACCCAAGACGTGTGAGGACGTGTGGGCGTGAGTTTTATGGCTCTGATAATTCTTAGCTTGTATATTAATTCCTAATACCCCTCACTCGTGGGCCGGATTATCACCTCTTACCCTTTGGTGAGGAGGCCCATCGAGTGGACAATTTGAATGGGTGGAGTTGTTTTCAACAGGAATCGAATCCAGGACGTATGGGCGTGAGCCTTATGACTCTGATATCATGAAAGAATTCTGTCTCACAAACATTAATTAAGGACAAAAGAAGAAATTAATTATATTCTCATTGAAAAAATGATATATACTGGCATTATTGATTAAATGTTTTATCGCATCGTCTTATATTGTGCAATATTACGAGATAAGTGAATTAATCGTACTAGGCAAATTCTGTATGGTGGGTGGCACTCTTTATAATTTAATTTTTAATTGTTGACTAATCACTGAAAAAAATTATTTGTGGTATATGATGTCACTCTGATTGGTTATGCATCCCATGCCTTTTTATCAACTCATCTTATTCATTTCACCTGCATTAGTCCTCTGCTATTTTATTCATCAAATAATTAATTAATACTCCGTATTTATTTATTTATAATTTCAGCTTAAAAAATTAAATATGAGTTGATGCAAAGTCCAGCTTTTCAGTAAATGATTTCTCAAAAGAGTTGAATTAATATTCGTTTCCATATATTACAATAACTAAAAATAATCCAACCGGTTAATTATTCTCTAACTTTATCATCTAAAAATAACTAAATTATTAATTTAAAAGTCAGAAAAAATCAAGAGAATATATATATGTATATTATTTACATAGAAAATCTTTTTTGAGCGTAAAATGGTAAATTATATTAGCTCAAAAACGAAGCCCAAATCTATAAATGAATAACGTCTATAGACATATATGATGTTCTCAGATGTTGTTTATAATTTTTGAATAAAATTTTGGAAATGACCTGAGTATGTTGTTTAAATAAATTTTTTTTTTTTAGGGGAATTAAATTGTTGTTTTGATTCAGCTCAAATAGATGATTTTAAAAGCATTGAGGAATATAGTTGATTTCATGAAGTCAGCCACGACAATTAAAATGTCAACCTTAGTGTTAGAGCATTAAATAACGTCAAATACTTTTTTTCTTTTAATATTTTTAACATCATATTAATAAGAAACTGAGAAAAAAGAAAAAGAAAAACAAACATGAACTCTAAATAGTTAATAGGTGGTCTCCACTTATCCATACTTGCACAAAAAAGGAGTAGTAAACAAAAATTGTAAACACTTTTCGTTTTTTTATTATTCACACCTCCTCATTTAGAAATAATATTTTCTTTCACCTTTCAATCATCACTTATTTACTTAAATTGTCATTCAGTTTATTCATAAACAATCACTTTATTTATAAATAAATTTCGCAATACCCCATCGTACCCATAACCTATCTACTTTATACATAAACTGATCACCCCAACCTATTTACTTTTCCCATAAAAATTTTATATGTAAGTATTCATTTTTTATCCATCCAAACTTAATATGTATGTCTAAAAATGGTAACAATATTTTTATCATCATCCTCCAAACCATCACGTATTTACTAAAATTGTCGTTCACTTTATTTATACGTACACAAACACTTTATTTATAAGTGAACGTACCCCGGCCACAATACTCCATATTACCCTCCAACTCATTAACTTTATATATAAACAATCAATATCCTTCCAAATTCGTAAAAATAAATTATTCATACAAAGTTTAGACAAAGATAATACATTATATATAAAGTAATTAATATTTATTCGTGTATACACGGAGAAATGAAGATATATAATCAATTTACTCTATAATTTATTAACTAAATTATAAATTTCGTTTCATTGCATTACAACCACTCCTAAAAAAACATGGTTTGGCAGCCATCAACATCAAGCTTCAAGCATTCATAATTTTTTTCTTACAATTTTAAATCTTGATAACCTTAGTGCTAATTATTGCAAATTTAATAATCGAAACTTTTAAATAATTTAATTGCAATATGAGACAATGGACCATTTCGACAAGATGATGAACGCAGTGAGGGAACTAGGGAGAGTATAAATTTTATTTTTATTTTTCCAATTTTTAAAATTTATAATTATTGAAACAATGTTGTTTAATTTTTCCAGCCGTAATGACGATTGTGCAATTTCTAGAACACGCAAAACATTCTGACAAGAAGCAAACTGCAATTGCAATTGAGATGTTAAATAGAGGTTTTAATTATCTAAAATATTGATTAAAATTATAATTAAGCATATAAGTAATATTGAACTTTAATTTCATTTTTTGTTTATATATATATATTTAAGTGTCTGTTGTGAATATTTGGCGCATCTCGAATAATTGTGAGACAACCATTATGTATGGGAATAAAATGAATAAAAAATAGTCCGTAGTTGGATAAAAATAGTTATAATTTATATTTTACACAAAAACATATATAATGAGGATATAATTTTTTTTCCTTCTGTAACTTTTTCATAGTTTTTAAAATGGCCCAAAAATAAGTGTACGAAGTTAGTTCCAATTATTATTTTATTTACTAATTTTGTTTTAGAGTTGTTGGAATTCTTAGAACGACATTTTCTTTGTCAGCAACTTCACCAAAATCGACCGTCCACGTGCCGAGCAAATGATAAAAAATGACTGTCGACGTTCAAGGATTCCGACAACTGATTTGCGATGAATTTGTACATATAAACAATAATTGAAACTAAATTCGTACATTTATATTTTTTGAAAACATTTTATAAAAAATGTGAAAAATTGTGAAACGTAAAAGATTATGTCCATACGGTAAAGTTGTTTGTCCAGTTTTGAATAACTAACTTTAATGTTGTGTAATGATTATTTAACCTTTAATTAATTTTTATTTTTATTTTGAATAATATTTTGGACATTTTAAAGAAACTTTTCAATAATATTACTGCCTTCGTCCCGGTGAAAGCTGACTTTATTTTTTTGTCCGTTCCAATGAAAGCTACCCATCCATTTTTTGGAAACTATTCTCCCTCACATTTTATTATATTCTTCTCTTTCTCAATCACATCACCGCAAGTATATTTACTTATTCTATTATTATATTTATTAACATCCGTACCCAAAACTTTCGAATAGCTTTCATCGGGATAGTTTTATCATTTTTTGCATGTTCAAATTCTGGACATTTAGCACCACCGCTATATATATCTCACCTAAATTTGATGAATATGCAAACAATATATTGAAATTTTTGTAGTTAATAATAGAAAAAGGGAATAAACAGTTTATGAGTTGTAGGCAGATGTAGATATCAACGTCCAAATCGCAAAGGCCAATGTCAGTCCCATAATTTGGAAATATTTGAAATAAAGCACTACATTCCCATAATGATGTTTTTTGTGTTCATATATTTCTTGAAAAGAAGCTCTAACGAATTGTCTATTTCCATATTTACCACCTCGTGGAGAGGCAGTAACTCTTCCTTTTTTAAATGAATTAAAAAAAATTATTGAAAGAGGAATGCTATTGAGTTGGTCTCCGGTGTTTAGTGTGCACCGTGCACACTAATTCACATTTGAAGATCGAATCAATCCATATAATATTTAAAGGATATGTGTTAAAAATTCAGTTAAATGAAATACCAAGTACGTGGAACACGAAAAGTGAAATGAATCCAGTTTGATAAAAAAAAAAATTATCCCTCATGATTGTGTACAATTATGGGATGAAGATATTTAAATATATATTTGGTAGATAATTGAAATACAACATAAGTTGTGATGAACAACAGTCCACAAGTCCTAATTATAAATAGTCTTTTTTTCCCAGGTCAGTAATTTTTTGTTTTTTGGAATATTCCCAACCCCTTTCCCGATAACTCAAACCCAAGACCTCACGTCATAAATAGTTGTGCTCTAACCACTTGATTTATTCCACTTCGTCAAGACAATATCCTTTTCAACAGCAAAAACTTTAGCTTTGCCAAAACTATTTCGCTTCACCTATATATATACGCAAATATTAATAAAATTTATTATAATAATTAAAGAAAATTAAGGAGATAATTAATTAATTATTAGTACCTCTGAAACATCCATCTTAGCCTTATCTTTCATAAACTGATTGATATAAGAAACCTGCTGTAACACAAAAACAAATCATCTTTATCAATACCCACGTAAAATGAAGAGAAGAGACAGGGTGAGGAATTTAAGAATGTATTTCACTTTATATTATATCATCTAAATTATTGACATGCATAAAATAAAAGTATAATTAACGTTTAATAATAATTATGACGATATATGTTAAAATTCAGATAGTAAAATATATAGTAGAATATGAAAAACGATATATGTTAAAATTCAGATAGTAAAATATATAGTAGAATATGAAAAAATGACACAAATGAATAAAACTGAAAACTTAGAGTTTGGTGACAGGGTCTATATATTTAATTTTTAAAAAAACATTATCCAGTAACCTATCCAAACATTGAACTGATTGACACATAACACCCCCACTGATCCATTTTCACTTATTTGTTTCTAAAAATAAAATACTTAACCCTTTACCGACTTATGTATACGCAAAATAATTTTGGCACTATTAATTTACGGGGGAGAAAGAACCTTGTCACATCCATTTTTACTTATTCATTTACAAAAAAAATAAAAAAAATTTAACCCTTTACCACCCTAAAGCACAACTTATGTAAATAAAAAAAAAAATACTACCTCCAATTGCGCCATAAGCTTTGCGCTTTAATTTTTCACAGAAATTAAAGAATATAGTATAAAATATATAGTGGGTAGAAAATGTAGAAAGAAGAAAATAGAGAGAAATAAAAATGAGAAAAGATGAAGATAAATAGTGAATTCTGTCATTTAAAAAAGTGGGGTGGAACGTCCAAAATAGATAATTGAAAATAAAAAATATTTAACAAAAAAAACATATTTAGGTACGTACCTTGGGACTATTTACAGGAGAACTTGCAGTGTCCTCCAAATCACAATCGAGAATGGCAGCAGTAGGGATTAGTTTAGCTTTTTGTTTCTTGAAAATATTTTGGTTAGACGAAAACCCTAAAATTTGTCTCCCCTTGTTGAGTACTGCAGAAGAAGCAGCATCAGAAACAAGAGAAGGGCTCTCAATTTCATCAGAATTATTATTAGATAAAGTATCATCATGATTAAACCCTTCAATGTAGAAAGTCCAGCTGCTCTCTTCAGGAAAATCTTCCATTGATCGATCGATGAATATTCTTTTTTTTTTTTTTTTTTTTTAAATTAATTGAATATATGTGTAGGAGGAGTGGGGTAAATTAATTTGTTGAGAGAATGAAGGAGTACTTATATATATATATAATGGAGGTACACAAATATTATGAGTGGGGAATCTATGTCTGAAGCTGAGGTAGGTGAATTGACAAACTGAAAAAAAGCATGTATTGTGTATATAATTCATATTTGAGTTTTGAGATAGTAGAACAACTCAAGGATTTGACCTTTTTCATTATATTATAATCACACAAAGATTTGCTAAATCTTTTCGATAACACCACTAATATACACATCCCAAGTCAACTACTCCTACTATTTTCTTAATCTTAAATTAATCCTAGAGGTCATATTCTCTTAGAGAGTGATAGGTTACGGCCGGTCAGGTGATCAAAATTAGAAGTACATTATTTTTAAGTAAAAGTAATAGGGTAGCAAAAAAGGATCGCAACTTTACGGACGGACAAAATTAGACCAGTAACGTTCCCTCCTCCCCTCCACCTCAATTTCAGACCCAATTAGTCCAACTGAAAAAATTAGTCACTCACACCCAACAACCGTTGCACCTTCACCCCACCGTCCTACCACGGCACAACGTAATTCAGTAAATTACACCAAAACTCCAAAAAAAAATGACGACGTAGTTTTACACCAAAATTCCAAAAGAATCATGAAATAAACTTACAACAAAATTCCTTCATCTTTAATTAACCTCGTGCCACCGCCACCCCACCACTATTTTTTCACTAAATCTAAGATTACGTTGTGAAGATGTTGTGTCACGAGGATGTAGTTACAGTAGAATGGTGGGATGGAGGTGCGGCGACAACAAGACATTAGGAGTGAAGGAGCATAGATTGTAGTGTATGTGATATTAGGCCGAAGAATGGGTATTACATACGTGTTCAATTCGAAAAATGGACCTCACGTGCAAAATTAGCACGTAATTGAGACAGCCAAGCTAATTGGGCCTGAAATTGCGAATAAAGAGTTACAGGCCTAATTTTGCAAGCCCGTAAAGTTACGGTCCTCCTTTTGTTATCTCCCCAAGGTTTAGATCGCAAAATGGGCCTCACGTGACTTTCACGTGCGAGATTAGCCCAAAATTGGGTCCGTCAGCCTAATTGGAGCCGCAATTGCGAAAAAAAAAAAGTCACGAGACTAATTTTGCTAACCCGTAAACTTGCAGTCCCATTTTTGCTACCCCACTAAAATTAAGGTCTTAAAAACAATATTCTCTTTTCCTTCGAACTTCCACTTTTTATATACACAATCAATTTTTTTAAATTTGTACCCAACTCAAATGAGAATTATAAAATTGGAGAGAGAAAATAATGTCCAAAATAAATAAATATAGAAAGTTATTTTATTAATTTATTAAAAAACAATGGTACTAATTATAACAATTCAATACAAATACACACACGAATGAGATAAGTTGCTTGAATTAATTTTGGTGTTCCACGTTTTATTCTACTATATGGATGATTGATATGTGTCATATTAAAAAAAATCAAGGTAACGTTCTATAATATTGGGGACGACATGTGTTAAAAATCTAGTAGGATAATATATTAGTGGAATAGGTAAAGTGGAATAGGGGAATCGAATCGGTGTGATAATTATGAATGTCGTCCTTAATTAACAACATGAAAAATATGGGACGGGATCTTCTGTTACACAATGGTTTAACATTTACTGTTACACAATTTAGATTTGCGCCACGTGTCCATCCATCAAATTTTACAAATATAATAACACCCTACCATAATCTTTTACCCTATTTAAGGAATGATGTTAATTTAATTAAAATAATAATAATTATATAATAATTAATTATAGATGTTAAAAGTCATTTTATGTTACATTAACTAAATTATAGATATATATTAAGAATTAGTGTTAAGAATTATGGATATTTTTAAATATTTATAATTAATTATTATGTAATTATTGTTATTATTATTATTATTATACGTGTGCCATTTTATGTTACATATTATTTTTATGTAATTTTAATTTATTATAATTACGTTTGTATGGAGAATTTGTTTGTAAAACATATATATTCTTTACACTATTTGTTATTATGCACAATTATTTTTTAATTCTTACAATTTATTTTTATTTTTTAAATTATTGGTTACCTAATATTTACGTAAAATTTTATATTAGTTAAGTAGGAATTTTATATTAATTATATAGTATCAATTTTACGTGTATTTTAAGAGTGTGTAAAATTTTATAATATTTTTAAATCGTTAAGTTTATATTTGTCTTCTAATCTCCATTGAGAAAATTTTATTTTTAGTCCTATAAGTTTGAGACATTCCAAAATAAATCCTTTAAGTTTCAACTTTATAAAATACATCCTTTACCTTTTAATTTTAATCCTTTTGTACTTCACTTTTAATCCTTTATGTTTTAATCATTTACAAAAAGCCACATGTCATGCCACATATATAGAGAAGAGAGTGATGTGGCATGACATGTGGCATTTTGTAAACGATTAAAACATAAAGGATTAAAATTGATGTAAAAAAGGATTAAAATTGAAAGGTAAATGACGTATTTTTATAAAGTTGAAACTTAAAGAATTTATTTTGGAATGTCTAAAATTTATAGGACTAAAAATAAAATTTCTTCAATCTCCATTATAATAATATTAATTATATAATAATAATAGATGTTGTACCTAATTAATATATGTGACTCCAATTAATATTTTGTGACTACAATTATAAAACTATTATCCCCTATATTACTAATAGCGACTTTAGAATGCTTACGTGTCGTCTTTATATTGATTTTGCTTACATGTCGTTCTTATATTAATTTGGTTGATATGGCGTTATCTCAAAGAGTTACATATTTTGGTAAATATGATTTTATTGGTTAATTTTTATGTGTGTCATAATTATTGTGTGATTTTTTTTCATATATCAAGAATTCAAGATTGTATTGAGTTCATAAAATATAGAAAGTTTGAATATCACAATATTAATTACAATTAAATAAATAATTATATTAATATTACTAATTGTTTAAAAAATGAGATACATACATTTTATTTAAAAAGTCACTACTTATTTTATTCTCTTCTTAGTGTAATTGTCAACATTCCGTGTAATACGTGGGTGCTCATCTGGTATATAGATATTTATAAAATGTTTTGGGATATAATTTTGAAAAAATATTATTTTAATTAAATTAATATCATTATACTTAAATAGGGTAAAAGATTATAGTAGGGTGTTATTATCATATTTGTAAAATTTGATGGATAGACATGTGGCACAAATGTGAATAGTGTAACAGGAGATCCCGTCCCGAAAAATATTGAAAATTGGGTGCATTGAAAGTGGATGGACGTTAATATTTTTGCCAAGCATCCTTCGTACTAGTTGGAATTATATGAAAAATATTTATGATTGGGTGGGGACACAATTGAATTCTGTATTTTCTTCCACATTATGTATTCTACTGCATATGTGAGAAATTTCCATGAAATCAAAATCCTTTTTATGTGGCATATATTCATGAATTAATGTGAGGAATATTCATTGCATATATATATGGTTATGGATATTCATGGTAATTTTAAAGTATCTTGCATAGCTATAAATAACCTATGATCTGCATATGCATATCAATAATCCGTTGAAAGGTTATTAATTTGCAACTAATGGTACATGAATTTAGAAGATGCATGAACGAATGTTATAACCATGGAGGATGAATTCAAGCTTTAAACATGTTGTCGTTGTCTTGCAAGTGTCCATAAATTAAGATATCATTGAATACCTATTGTATTCAATATTGCCATTCACACAAATTAACATATAATTTTCTCATTTATTAGGACATTAATGGACTCTTATACCCTTATTAATTACTCTCTACGTCCCTTGAAACCTTTCACAACTTTTGGGGCACAAATTAAGTTTAAGAATAATGTGTAATTAGTAGAGTGTTGAGGGGTTATTTTGTAAATATTTATATATAAAGTATAAAAAATGGCTGAATTGAGTGTATGCGTGGGTCCAAACGTAATGACATTATATGATAATATATATATAAATATTGAGAGGGTTAAATTTATGGATGAGTTTTCCTTTTGGATGTGCAAAGTGTGTAACAATATCTTATTATTCCTTAAATATTGGTCCACGTTAAATATATTAGCTAGGGGTATTGTTGAAAGAAAAATGATAAATTTGCATTCGTATTAATAGAGTGATAAATAAAAAGGGACATCGTTTTGTTAAAATGAGACAAATATAAAGGAATGGAGGTAATAGCTTCTAAAATTCTCTATTGCACACTATAAATACATATGTTCTCATTTGTTATCATAATTTTACGACAAACACAAGAAATTGAAGAGTTGTAGGTCTCGAAACTAGTAGCGCGTAGGATAAAAAGTTTAGAGGGAATGGATGAATGACATTTTAATTTTTAAAGTTTTTTACTGTGATATAATTAGCTAATTAGTAGGCTTAGTGAGTTAAGTTTTCTATAAATAACTATGAGTTGATTTAGAGCGCGAGTGTAAAATAGCAGGGTTTGATAATCAACCTACAAATTATTTGTTAGCTGATCAGTTAGACAACTATCAGTCTATCAATTAGCTGGGTGCGAAAAGTGTGTAGGCCTAAATTATACTCGTGCAGCTTAAATGTGAACTTATGCAGTTTTATGAAACACACAGTTTAATAATATGATAGTGTTGGTCCCAAACGAGTTAAGTGAGGGTTTAAAGTTTAGAAGGGAGGGGAGGGGAGGGGTGAATAGACATTAAAATCGAAAACATTTTTACCGTGACAGCAGAAGGAGGTAGCTGACCAAAAAAAGATCAGCTTGCAAGTACATCAATTTTGATCAAGTGCGAGTATTAGAACAACTATGGGATGATGATTATAACTAACTTGATGTCTGCTCGAGAGTCGAACAATAGGACATCTATCAAACTAGTTGAGCTTTTGCGGAAAGTGTGAAGCCCTTAAAACAGATTTGGTTATCTAAAAATTCGTTTAGTACTTAGAAAAACTCTTAATTATATGCACAAAATTAATCTAATCAGCTGACTTGGAAGTGTAGAATTGATTTGTGTAATATGTAGTTTGATAATTTATGGCTAAGTATAGAATGAATAACAAGATATGAAAGTTCCATAAAAAAAAAAAAAATATGAAAGCTGATAAATAACACATACATTTATAGTGCTTCGGATCCCAATCCTACGCCCACTTTCACATTCCAGTTTTGATATTAATTCATTTATCACGAAAGGACTTGTATTTTAAGTGTCAAGAATAACACTTGGACTCGATATTCTCCATGAATATATGGTCTTGCTTATTATAGTGAGAACAAGTACTCTTACATTGTTTCTTACAATAAATTTCAGAACTCGATTTGAAGTATCTTCCAACTAATGAGTTATCCAAACAACATGCTTGAATAAACTCGATGTTCTAAACTTAAGGTTTGGATATATTTGCTTAAAACTAAGGCTAGATGAACATCTAGAGTTTTGATATGAAACTTTGAGCTTGCTCTTTGAAAATTCTGGATTCTTGAGTATACGCATGTAATCAAATGTGCAACACTTCGACTTGTTAAATTTTCGTGTTCTTCACAATTGAGAGTGACCTTTTATTTATAATGAGATTTATTCAAATCCATTGGAGAGCTACATTAAATCTTACTATTCACCGCAGAAAAATACATCCTGAGATACTTTGAATGAGCACGTGTACCGATCAAGATTTCTTTCGGTGATTACACCAACAAATACGGTGAAGACACCTCGAAGTCAGAGGAGACTCGCAAACAATCAACAACCTCGCACGTGTTCGGCCAATCTACCTAGCCAGGCCGTCGCCTCAGTTTGTCTTGTGCGACGAGCATATAATCTCATCATCGTGTCCACTAATCTCGTAGTCTCATCCTATAGTGGTCGTCAAGTCAAAAAAGAGTACAATAACTTAATTAGTTAGAGTTAGTTAGTGGAACACTTAATAAAGACACGTGACAACATTTAAAGTTGAGATTGACAACACATTGAGTGGATATACATAAATAGGTATCTTTGACCCAAAGTCAAAAAAATTAACTCTGTGGCAAAAAAATTACTTTCTCTCACCATAGTAAAGCTCCTACTTTTCCCTAAAAATATTGTGCTTACTTTATGCATTTCATGTTTGTTAGTTGATAAATTCTAAACACATAAACCTCATACAAATCGGCCAACAACTTAGTTGAGTAAAGCAGTATATTTTTTCTATCAATTGAGTACTGTTCTTTTTATTTCCTTTTTACTTTCTTTATGAAAACATAAAAGAGATGATCGTTGAAAACAAGAATATTTGACCCAATTTAAAATGGAATTAATGAATTAATTATATTGACTTAGAGCTACAATAATTGCTTAAGAAATTCTAAACCGGCTTAAGCATGTATATTTTGGGCCTATATTATTTTTGGAACTGACTTTGATACCTTCAACAATTTATTTAATTATTTTTCTTGCCATTAATATAACTGATAACAAGTCTACTACCGGCAATACCTATCAAATGATAGCGAAAGATGAATATATAAGGGATATAATTTTTTCCCTAACTGTAATTTTTTTCAAAATGAGATAAATGTACGAAGTTAGTTCTTATTATTTTTATACGTACCAATTTTGTCTTAAAATAGTCGGAATTATCAGAACGGTCGTTTATAGTCACAACTTCACTGAAATTGATTGTCCACAATCCACATGCCGAGCACATGACCAAATTGTAACGAGAATTTTGACAACTTTAAGACTAATTGGTATATATAAAAATAAATATCTAGAACTAAATTCCTACATTTATATTTTTTATCCATTATGAAAAAGTGAAAAATTACAGAAGGAAAAAAGATTATATCTCAATATATATTAGCATCTCTTTTCCTAATTTAATTTAATTTTAAATATACTTCTTTGGTTTGTGACTTTGTATACTATATTAATACATCGTGTGGATATTATTAACTAAACTCATTCTTCCCATCCGTACAACAAAGACAATCAGATGCAATAATCAATTGTTTTTTCCTCTTTCATTTGTATTCTGCTCTTTAAAATCCGACGCATATCCGTTCACAAATCACTTGCTACAATTAAATATAACAAAAAGTTGTCACCATTATCCCTTTTTTAACATAATTTTTTAATTTTAATGTTTTAAAATAAATTTTACATACTATATTTTTAAAAAAAGTGATAGTATTATTTTTCTAAATTGTGATCACATTCAATATAAAGTGATACCGATGTTGAGAGTGAGAAAGTCTCATACAAAAGTACTTGCTCATTAAATATTGGGTTAATTTTAAATTAATTTAATCACAACTTTTAAAATTATAATGAAAGAACTTATTATTTGATATGTTTTTAAACTCTATCCCATAGGTAGATATGCGTAAATCAAAATTGTAATCGGACGAATTGAACAAACCGACGACAAGTGGTGATGTGTAACATGTGTTACTAGAACTTTGCGTCTTTATGTTGGACACCATTTAGAAAAAATGTCCATCTCCTAATATATTTTAAAAAAATATATTAAAAAATCTGAAGATGAAAATGTGGTGACAACATAGGGCCAATTATTGATGAAGACGTAGACCATAATTTTAATTTTAATTATTTTATTTGTGTTTTTAATTTGTGTTATAATGCATTTGTAAAAATATTAATTATATTAAAAAAAGAGTTAAAGGAACTGGACATGTCATCATGACTAGCTATCCGGAGTTAAAAATACGTATATCGAATTACAACAACATTAAAAGTCTAACTTTTTTTATTATAATAATAAAAGTCATAATTAAATTGATATTAAGACAGACAGTAGGAGAAGTAAATACCTTCATCTTTTGAATAATTTTTTATGAGTTTTGTTTTTCTTCTTTATATTTAGTAAAAAAGAAAAGATCTTGAATGAAAGGAAAAAAAGATAAACTACAAATTGAGACAGGTACCTATGGCTATGATTAATGTGGCCTAAATTGATAAGAATGAGCTTTTAAAACGGTCTGACCCTAATTTGTTTATTAAATGAGTCCAGTGTTAATGTCAAGGTCATGTATAGATTTGATTCCTTATAAGGAATCGAGTTAGGGTGTGTTCGCAAGTGAGAGAGATTGATTCAAAGTGATTAAAATTGATTTTTATAGTAAAATTGAAAGTAGGTAGTGTTTTAAAATTAAGCACTTCTAATCAATTTTTTATATGTTGTGGTGTATGCCAAATCAATCACTTTTTTATAATTTTACAAAAAACACCTTTATTACATTTAAATAAATAATGGGTAAGAATAAAATATTATTTAAATTGTGAGGACAAAATTGTAAAATTAGTTAGTGTAATGATTAGAAGCACTTAGAAGTTGTTAGAAGCATGTAAAAGGGTGCTTCACCAAAATTGGTTTTAAGTAATTAATTTAATCACTTACTTGTGTTTGCAAACACTTCAAAAGTGATTGTATTTAAAAAAGAAGTGTTTTTAAGCACATAGTAGTGCTTGCAAACACCCACTTAACCAAGTCAACTTTATTTATTTATTTTTTGATAAAAAAAATTTGGTAATTTTTTTTTCTTCGAAAAAGTGTATATTGAAAAATGTAAGTCATTATAAATAAAAAATACAACATATTTTTTATTAAAAAGTGTAAGTCGATATAATTGAAAAGTGCAACACAATTTTAATGAAAAGTGTAAGTCATTATAAATAATAAATAAAAAGTGTAAGTCACTACAATTAAAAAGTGTAATTAAAAAAAAATTGTCCGTTCAATTTCTTATATAAACTTAGTCAACTCAATTTCTTATATAAACTCAATTTATAAGAGAGATCTAGGTCGAACTACAAACTCCTATCGAGTAGGTTGACTTATTTCTATCCCTATTTTGAATTGTTTGCTTCTTATATATTCTATGTTCTTCACGTATTGTCTTGTATTTGATCAAATTAATTCTTCAATTACATCAAAATATATAAATAATTGGTCAATTTATTTATTTTTTTATTTATTTTTAAAATAAATCTAAAACCAAAATCTAAAAAATTCTATGAAGATATCTTATCGAAGAGGCAACGGAGATTGTTATTTTAACTTTTATAATTATTGTAGGACATTAAAACACACAATATATTACCTCCAAAAAAAAGAACCGTGTTTCGTGGATATGATATCTCCATACTATGTGGGAGTCAATTTAATTTCCCACCTTTTTTTTTATGATTTTGTTTAAAGTTTAATGGAAGAATAATATAAAATATTAGTTAAGAATAAATATAAGGAACAAACTGCTCAAAACCAAACCACATTACTTTTGGGGTGTTTACTTAGTTTTAATAATTTGAGTTTTAAAATTCTACAACAACAGAGTGGGATAACTCAAGTGGTTAGAGCACCATTACCTAGGCCTAATATCCTAGGTTCGAGTTATGGGGAGGTACATGACCATCAAAAGTGTACTAATAGAGGTAAAAAAAAATATTGTAGAGAATTCGTCATATTAAATTGTCCACTTAATAGATCTCTCCGAATAGTAAAAACGATAATTCAAGTCACAAGTGAAGAGAGAATGTTAAAAAAGTAATATAAATGAATTAACCACGCCCATCCTAAAAAAAAAATCCAATCTTTTTAAATGAAATAAAATATCTTTCAAGAGCTAGCATTGATATTTGAAAGCCAAAATTTTCTGTAAAGGGTGGGACAAACATAAGTTAATTATTGTGAACCACAAGTTGTATGCAATTTATATATAGGTATAGGTCAAAAGGCAATATATATGATCATCATCATCACTTATTAATTTCCATTTTGCTGTTAAAGTTTCAACTACAACAACAATGGAATGAGATGTATACTGGCTACTTTGTTGCAACTAAATTGTGCATGGCTCATCATCATCTATATAAATCACCCCATCCCCTCTCTTTCCCTAAAGAAATTATCATATTTTTCTTAATCATTATAAATTTATAATATACCATATATATGATATATATAGGATAGACAAGAAAAACCATTGCATATTGTCATTCCACATATTTCATTAAATTATACTCCCTCCATTGTCGCTTTTATTGATTTATATAAAATTAGTAAATATACTCCTTCTATCCCGATAAAAGTTATTCGTAATGATGTGATATTGAGATAGAATAATATAATAAAACGTGAGAAATAATAATTTTACCAAAAAAAAAGAGTGATTTTCATTGGAACGAACGAAAAATGAAAATTGTGTAGCTTTTAGTGGGACGGAAAAAGTATTTTTTAACACATTTACCATTCATTAATATTTCTCTTTCTTATGTCTTTTTTTTTTTTTCCTCAGCTTTCCTTTTTCACTTTTTTCTCAACCCCCTTTTTTGCTTTCTACCAGTATTATCAAAAAAAATATCATAATACTATCATTTAAAAGAAGGAGAGATACATTAATATATTTTCTGTGAGATATTGTAAAAATACGTAGAAATAATTTAGAAAAATTTATGGTAAAAATAATCAAAGTAAAACAACATTTAAAATTAAAAACGATATATAGTAGGGAGCATATATTGCGCGCGTTTTCTAGGCTCCAAATTAAAACAAATTTATACCCAAAAACATAGTAGGGTCGGCTATGATTGATTATATATATACTTCGTTATTTGTTACTTTCATTTCGCGACCTACATTGATCATCATCATTTTCCACAATAATTATTACGCGTTTTATATTTATTATAAGCTTCCCATGAATTATAAGCTTAAAATTCACATTACTGTATTAACTTATATTAATAACTTGTTTAAATAATAATTTGTCTTTCGCTTGAAACTAATTTGATATTTACTTTTGGTGGATCCTGTGTGTACTTGAGAATCAATTTTAGTTGAGTAGACCGAATATAACATGGAGTATGTTTTTCGTTCAACATAGAATATATGATATATTTTTCCTAACTCATTTGTATTACACTTTTCATTCACACTTTTCTATAATATTGTATTGCATTTTTTTAGTAATATTGTGTTAAATTTTTTAGAAATATTATACTCTCTCCGTCTCACAGAAATTTGCACACTTTTCATATTTTGATGTCTCATACCAATTTCCACACTAAAAAAATGAAACATATTTATAAGCATCACCCTCACCCTCAAAATGTACACATATTTACTCATATGCTATTATTTTTTCACACTCAATCTACATTTTTATTTATTTTATTCATAAAAATTTACAAAACTACCCCTCAAAACATTAATCATTACACATTTTCTTACACATTTTTTAAAATGTGTGAAATTTCAAAAATGCAAATGTGAAATTTAAAAAATGCAAATTCCCCTGAAATAGAAGAAGTATTACACTTTTCAGTTATATGATGTTACACTTTTAAGTTATATAGTTAAACTTTTCAGTTAAATATATTAAAAAAACTTTTTAGTTATATTTAATAACACTCAATAATTTTCTAAACATACATTAGTACACTTCAAGCAATGAATATTGCCTTTAGTTTAAACCAATTTAAAACTTAAATCGATGAAAAAGTAAAAGCTAGTTGAAAGAGACCTATTTTAAAAGGTTGCTAGTATTATTTTAGTGAGTTATACATGCATTTTTAATAAATATTATATGCATTTTTCATTAAAATCTACGTAAACTTTTTAGTAAGTAATACTAACACTTTTCAGTGTAATAATATATGCATTTTTTTAGTAAAAATTACATGTATTTTTTAGTAAATATCACGTGCACTTTTCACAAAATATACTAGCACCCTTAAACTTTAATGGACGTGATCACAAAATTTTAATCGAATCGAGCATGATCTGTGAAATTTTGAATTGACCAAGTCAAATGGGTAAGTGCATACGAATGCATATATATTTTTCTTTACTTTTTTTTGTTAGCCCAAACATTTTTGTATGGATTTTTGAACGGATCTTATATCAGCTCACAGTCGATTCAGCCCAATTCAATCAAATAACGGATTGTTCCACTAGCTTTTAGTTTACCAATTTTAGTACTCCCTCCGTTCCATAAGAATTTGCACACTTTTCATATACGGATGTCCCATACCAATTTGCACACTCCATAAAAGGAAATATATTCATAACCCTAACCCTTAAATTATACTCATATTTACCCATATGCCATTACTTTTCCACACTCAATCTACTTTTTACTTTACTTTATTCATAAAAGTTTACAAAACTACCCCTCAAAATATCACTCATTACACTTTTTCTTACACATTTCTTAAAATGTGTGCCGTCCCAAGGGTGCAAATTCCTATGGGACGGAGGGAGTATGATTTTTTGTTGTGCAAATTTGAACGAGAGACTTTTGTTTAATTAGTTAATCAAATATATAAAATTTGGAAATTCATGCAATCCTTGAGACTATCTTGTAGTCGAGCTTTGGGGTGAGTCCAAATCTCCCGGGAAAGATTATAGAGGATTATTCTGAATGATCAACAAGTGCAAAAGTGTCTTAAATGAAAGTAATAATGATCAAAATAAAGAGATACTAGTCCACCGTATCAAATCAATTTTCATTCTAATTATATTAACACAAAAATTTAAAAAAAGTGATAAAATAAATGTATTGAAGCTCTTTCAATTTTATTAAAGTAATACAATATAATATTGTGTAGAAGATAATGACATAGAAGGTAAATAAATATGAATTTGAGGGTTATAATTGTGACTGAGAAACTTCATTTTTTATTATTTTTGGTGTGAAAACTGATGTTGAATTAATGTATGAAAACTAATCATTTTTGTAGTTATATATTAATATATTATGGATTAAAATGAAAATAAGTGGCATGTGCATTATATTAAAAAAAAAGATGGTGATGAAATCGTGAAATTCACTCATAGGCTCATAGGATTTTTTTTTACTATTTATTTATAAAAGAAGCCAAGTATTCCCACTACCCATCAAAAGTGTGCTCACTTTTTTTTATATACGTTTTTAAAAAAATCATATTTTAATTATTTAAATGAAATAAGCATATTTTTTATAAACCAAAAAAAAGAAATGAGCACACTTTTGGTGGACGGAGGGAGTATATTTTTAAAATCATAGATAAATTTAGACTATTTAGTGCTAGACCTGTCAAGACGGTCGACGGGGCGGGGCGGAACGGGCCAAAACCGTAAAAACTCGTCATTTGGAGGTTGGGCCAGCTCGTTTATCAAGCGGGCTGTCAAAACCTCAACCCAAATAAAAAATGGGTGGGCCGCGGGTTTCGACGGGTCAGTTTTTTTTTTTTTTTTTAACAAAAATATTTATTAAATTCATCAATAAAGTTCATCTAACAAAAATTAATTAAATTAAGGGATTTTTTCGATCCAATGCCTGAAAGATGGGTCAACTATCGATTTAAGGTCTAAAAGAAAATTTCTATCGATATAAGGTTCGATTTATATAAAACTATCAATTGAAGACTTGGATTTTAACACCGTTAACATTTTATTTAATGGAATGTGAATGCAAGTGCGACTCAATTTTATTTTATTTTTTGACACGGACTTAAAAATAATTTCCTTATAAAATTATGTATTTAGTCATGAAAGAAATTGTATGAAAGATAACATTTCGCTTACATAGACACTAATATTGTATAACTAATTGTTAACGGTGTTAAAATCTAAGCCTTCAATTGATAGTTTTATATAAATCGAGCCTTATATTGATAGAATTTTTCTTTTAGACCTTAAATCGATAGTTGACCCATCTTTCAGGCCTTAAATCGAAAAAATTCCTTAAATGGAATTTTAAATTAAACATAAATATATCATCCTACACAATATTAAACATAATTAATCAATTATTAAATGGTAATCATAATTCATAAACACAAATAATTTATCTCCTATCAACACAAATTCAAAATTTTACATCTATAAACTATAAACATAAAGTATTTAAATTAAATAAATACTTCAAATATACATAAATATTGTACATAATAATAAAGTCGTCAAAGGAATGGATGTTTTTAAGAACAAAAAATTAAATAGGAATTTATTTTTATTGTGTAATATATATATACTCCTATATACTAATAGGGAGTTTAATATTGCCACGTGTCAGCATATGGTTAAATGTGATGATATGTCGCATGGAGATTAAATTGATTTTTTTTAAAATTTAATGTGTAATTAAACTATTGGTTAATACATATGTATATTAAAACGGAAAGAATTACCTAAATTAAAATTAAAATCAATTAATATCTTATTTTGATTAAGTTCTCTTTTATTTTTATGTTCTTTTTGTCTAAAAATATATATATACATTTTATAGAATATATCAATTTAATTAATTAATAAGATAAATTCATTTGTATATAATTTTATCAGTAATTGAATATATATATTATAAATTAGTTGATAAAATAAATTTTATCGTACTAATTATACCTAAAAAAATTATTCAAAATAAAAAATTATATAATAAAATTTTAAATTATGAAAAGTAAATTTACCTATGAAATTTTATAAATGTATCCTTTAAAATATGAGTTATACTATTTTGAATATTACTCCGTAACTTTTATCAATATATCGCGTAATACGTGGGGAGTCATAGTAGAAAAAGGAAGAAAGAAGAATAGATTTGAAAAAAAGAAAAAAAAAACGGTTGCTCCTTTGTGACTTGCGCTAGGGTTAGTTTTATATATTTTCAATTAATTATAATATATTAAAAAAAAACAAAAAAATGGTTTTGGTCCGCTCCAACTCGTTAAAGACTGTGGTCCAAACGGGCCAAACCATCTGGGCTCACTTTTTGATGGGCTTGAAAAATTCTGGCTCAACCCACTTTTTATAGTAGCGGGACAAGTTGGCCCAACTAGTCCAACCCATTTCGACGACTCTATTTAGTGCTAACAAGTCGATAATTTAGAATTGTTTAATTTGTTTAATGTAAAAGAAATGTTTGAATAAAGGGAATCATTTTGAAGGAAACATGGAGAAGGTAATGGTT
Source organism: Galeopsis tetrahit (assembly GCA_963675135.1). Lineage (NCBI taxonomy): Eukaryota > Viridiplantae > Streptophyta > Magnoliopsida > Lamiales > Lamiaceae > Galeopsis > Galeopsis tetrahit. Next base: position 53,734,907 of record OY776123.1, read on the forward strand.
ATAAAATGTGACAAGAGTCACATATGAATTGTTTCAGAATTTAGGTATAATAAATAGCATGTTATATCCTAAGTTGGGATTTTCTAGGGATGGGTCGGTACTGGGTTGCCCCATCTTGGCCCGAAAAAAGAGGTGGCCTGATGGGCCAATCTGGGCTGGGCTGGCCCGATCCCCTGTTTGAAAGCCTTAGCTGTATATGTTATTTTATTCTCCGATTTTTATTTATTTAAATTTAAAATTATATTTATATTATTTTATATTTATTAATTTAATTTATTAATAGAACGAAACAATGTTATTACACATTGTATAGAACAAACACACTATTACAAAGTGTAATCATATACAAATAATTTTATAAATTAATAATCTAATACTCCATCCGTCTCATACTTGAAGGCACATTTTACCATTTTGGGCGTCCCATACTTGAAGGCACATTACCTAAATAAAATAGCAAAAACACTTTTAAACAATCTCCTTAAAACATCACAATATTACAACAAATGTCACTACTTTATTACACTAAAAAATAACTTTATTACTATTTATAAAATTGAAAAGTTTTTACTACCCCCACTTTATTTTACACAATACTAATAAACAATTCATTCATTAAAACTCGTGTCCAATTCATTTGTGCATTCAAGTATGTGACAGAGGGAGTAATATTTAATTATCAGGAATGACGAATCCTTTCTGAAAAAGACCCATCTTAATTTAACATTATAAGAGAAAACAATATTTATTTTATTTATCATTCTTTAATTTAACAAATTTCTTAAATAGAAAAAAAGATAATTTAATATTCAAATTATCATTAGAATGTATTAAAAGAAAATTAATATTCTTGAATGATAAATAACTACGAGTGACAGAGATAAATAATTAAAATAATAAAAAATATAATATTTAAAAATAATACTCTCTCCATTCCACAAAGTGAGACACATTTTTCTTTTTTTGGATGTCTCAAATTATAGCCGCATTTTCTCTTTTACTTAAGTATTAAATGCTTTATTGACAATTTTACCTTAATTAAATTTATTTCATAATTACTCTTAAGATTCAACTGCTTTGAAATTTACACCAAATTTATGAAATATCGAGAATAAAATAGACATATTAGTTAAATTTGACTATACTTATTAATTTTTCTTAATTTGTGTGTAAAGTTAAATGTGGCTCTACGTGGAATGGAGAGAGTAAAAAAAAAAAAAAAATGAAAAAGTGATAAAAAGCCGTATATGTATAATTTTATCATTATTACCAAATTCAAAATCTTTGTAGACAAAAGAAAATCAGTTAATAAAAGAAAGCAAGGTCTTGTGTGACCAAGTGTCACCATACGAAACTGATTTGCGTTTTGCGTGTATGTGTTAATGGTATGCTGTGTGTACGTGTTAATGGTATCTGTTGATATTCCGGAACTTTAAATTGAAAAAATTAAAAATGTAAATTGGAATTGTATTAAAAAATTGTGGTGTGAAGGTTATTTATACAGCTGAGTTTCAACCACTTGTATTCTAGAAGCGCCTAGATGCTTCTTAATTTACTAACTAAACTCTAACTAAATTTGTTACATACTAACGCATTTGCTGGTTGATTAAATATATGAGTAGACATGATGTTAACTTTAACATGTTGTGGACAACAGGGGGCCTCCAGATGAACCAAGACCAAGAGTTGTGTAAAGAGTGTTGAAACGTAAGGGAGCCAGTGATTTAGTTAGTATATCCGCAGGTTGCGACTCAGTTGGAACATATCGAACGTCAAGTTGATGAGATTGAACCTTTTCGCGAATGAAATGGACGTCGATTTCCACATGTTTGGTACGTGAATGAAACACCGGATTAAACGCCAAGGTGATGGCGTCGTGATTGTCACACCACAATATAGGGGGAGTGAGCAACGGAAGCTGTAGTTCGGAGAACAACGTGTTGATCCATAAAATGTCAGTAGTGGCAAGGGCACGGTATTCCGCTTCTGTGCTGCTGCGAGCGACAACACCCTGTTTTCGGGAGCACCAGCTGATGAGGTTAGGGCCCAGTTTAATACAGAACCCAGATGTGCTAAGTCGATCGTCAAGATTAGCCGCATAATCCGCATCAGCAAAGCCTTCAATCCTGAAATCAAGAACGGGAGAAAAAAATAAACCAAGTGTTAGTGTTCCCTTTAAGTACCTCATGACTCGTTTACAAGCCTTCCAATGGTTCATTGTTGGTGTTCCAAGGAATTGAGAGAATTTATTGACACTGAAAGATATGTCGGGACGGGTTATTGTGAGATATTGAAGGGAGCCAACGATGCTTCGATAGAGGGAAGGATCGGAGAAAGGGGCACTATCTGCAATGGAAAGTTTGGAGCTGGGACAAATGGGTGTTGGACAGGGAGTGCAACTAGAAAGATCAGCTTTTGACAGAATGTTTTTGATGTACTTTGTTTGAGTAAGTGTGATAGTGGAAGGAGTAACAAGAGCCTCAATACTCGGGAAATAATTGATTATACCAAGATGCTTCAAGGAAAATTTGTTATTTAATTGGGATATAAGAGTGTCCACCGCATGTGCATCATCCCTAGTAACAAGTATGTCATCTTCATATACTAACACAATTAGTAGCTTGTTGTGGGTGGACTTGAAGAAAAAGCAGGAGTCTGCAGTGGAGTGGGTCAAGCCAAAAGATAACAGAAAACCCTTCAGCTTATCATACCACGCTTTGGGGGCTTGTTTGAGGTCATATAATGCTTTGACCAGTTGACAGACATGATTCGGTCGAGTAGCATCTTGAAAACCCCCAGGTTGACGAATGAACACCTTTTCTTGTAAATCACCATTCAGGAAAACATTGTTTATATCCACTTGTTGAATACTCCAACGCCGTGTAATGGCAATGGAAAAAACAATTCGCACCGTGACCGGTTTCACCACCGGACTATAAGTGTGAAAGAAGTCCACCCCAGCAGTTTGTTGAAAGCCACGAGCCACCAAACGAGCTTTGTATCGCTCCACCGTGCCATCTTTCTTATACTTCACCCTAAACAACCACTTTGTGGTGATAATGTTCATGTCATCGGATTGGGGAACCAACTTCCACGTGCCTTTAGACATCAAGGCACCATATTCTTCGTCCATGGCCTTCTTCCAATGCGGTATAGTGAGAGCCTGTAGCACTGTATCTGGTTCCATGAGAGGAGAAATCAGATTGGCAGTGAAGATTTTGGGCTTGGAATTCCCTGTTTTGGATCGGGTAAGCATGTTGTGAGTATTGATAGGAATATGAGTGATCGAAGGGAGGCTTGTAGGACTGGGAAGAGGTGAGGGAGATGGGTTGGAAGAATTATATGCTGTTGTAGCAGAAGATGGAGGAGATGCCGGTGGGAGATGTATTTGAGGTAGGGAATTATTTATGGATGGGGGAGGAGGTGTGTGTGTATGAACAAATGATGGAATCTGAACAGAAGTTGGGAAATGGGGATACGGTGGAGATGTAGTTGAATTGGGAAAGAGATTGGGATAAGGAAATTCAAGTTCATTAAACTCCACGGTTGGAGATGTGAACACCTGGCCAGATGAGTGTAAGCACAAGTAACCTTTGTGATGTGGGCTATATCCAATAAACACACACTTTGAAGATCTGAATTGGAGTTTTGAGGTGTGATATGGTCTGAGAAATGGAAAACAGGAGCACCCAAAAACCTTGAGTTGAGAGATGTTGGGGGTTTTTGTGATATAACAGCATATGAGGAGATTTTCCATGAAGAGTAGTCGTGGGAAGAAGGTTAATTAGATGAACAACAGTGCGGAAAGCATGCCACCAAAATTTCATAGGGAGCGTACTCCGAGCAAGCATGGCCAAGCTTAATTCAATAACATGTTGATGTTTGCGTTCAACCAATCCGTTTTGTTGATGAGTGTGCGGACAAGAGTGACGCAAAATGATGCCCTGATCACGACAAAATTTTGACAATACCATAAATTCACTTCCCATATCACATTGAATGGTCTTTACTTTGGAATTAAATTGGCTTTCCACCATAGAAATAAACTGATGAACATGAGTAGCAACCTCATATTTAAGCTGCAAAGGGTATATCCAAGAGTATCTAGTAAAATCATCCACAATTAACAGATAATATTTGTAACCATCCAAAGATACAACCGAGGTTGGACCCTAAACATTCATATGTATTATTTCCAAAGAAGCACGAGTACAATGAGCAACAGACTTAAAAGAGGACTGATGCATTTTCCCCAAATTACAATCATCACAGAACTTTATTGACTTCCTAGCAAACGGAATATTAAAGCTGTGAAGAAGTCTAGAAAGTGTGTCGCTAGATGGATGTCCTAATCTGTAGTGCCACAATCTACTTTCATCACAGATGAAGCTAAAAGTAGAGTCACAGCTGGTATTAAAAGCAGCAGGAGCATATTCTGAATCGCCCACTTTATTGATGTCAAGCTGATATAGGCCATCTTTAAGGACACCCGTCAATAGAACCTTGTTTGTTGTCACCTCCTTAACAAAGCAAGAATTGGCATGAAATTCAATAATGGCATTATTGTCCTTCAGAAACTGTGATATGCTCAATAAATTTTTCGTAATATCGGGTACATGCAGTACATTGTTCATAGCAACACGTTTCGAGCCATTTAGGCAAGAGATATGCATAGATCTAACATTTTCAATATGAGCAATTGAGCCATTACCAATTGTAAGATGAGTGTTACCTTGATAGGGAGAGCTCAGTTGTAGGTTCTCAAGGTGAGAAGTAACATGGTGCGTTGCACCACTGTCAACACACCAAGCATTTCCAGGATTCGAATTAGATGAGGAGGGAACTGATGATGAAAAGGAAGTAGGATTAGCTTGAGTAGAAGAAGTATTGTTGACTGACCTGTGGAAATTAGTAGGAGTATAGGCATGAGGGTTGGTAGCAGAGGACGTGACTTGAGTGTAATGAGCTTGAGGATGTGAAGGTTGCACTTGTGGTTGAGGCATCGGACGACGCTGATTTAGTGAAGGATCTAGACCTTGAAATGACGCATCAAACCTCTTGTAACATTTTGCAGCAATGTGATAGTTTTCCCACATAATTGACAAACAATTCTCGGTTTACCAAATGGAAGTCCACCTCGACCTCTACCCTGAGTGCGAGTGTCTCTATGAATCACATTGGCAGACGGATTGGGTGAATTGGTACTAGATTGATTCGGGTGGAATTTACACACTTTAGAGGCACATGTGAAGCTTATTTTGATGTGGGTTTCATTGAATTATGGATTGATTATGATGATTTGAGACAAAATGAGGGAAAGGTTGTGTTTTATCGATTTTGTAGGAAATACGATGGAATTTGGAGCAAAACACCAACCATACTTCACTGGATCAAGAAGAGGAGTGCACCATTGGGGTCGTCTTGAAAAACGGAGTGGAATAGCCAAAAGAATCAAGTCAATCGGACACCCGAGGCGAAAGATAAGCACAAAATGAGAAAGGGTCGAAGTCGACCGAGCGAGCACGCCCAAGACGAGAGCTCGAGATAGGGATCCTCGAGACAGAATTTTGGGGCACCAAGCGAGCACGGCCGTGCTACCCCAATTTCGGTGCTTTTTTAGTATTTTGGTCATTTTTTAGGGACTAACTTGCAATTTTTGCATCCAAACCCTACCCCAACACTATATAAGCCCCCATTCTTGAAATCATTTGTACCTTCCCCCAATTCCTCAAATTCCACACATAAAAACACATACTTGGAGGTGATTTGGCCACAAATTCTTCAATTCTTTATCAATTCATGCAAGGAAGGCATCAATAGCTTGAAAATTCCATTCTCCACCATACTTTAGACTAAGCTTTCTATTTCTCTCTCTTTTTATTTAGTTATTTCATTTGGTTTTGTTTATTTGATTATGTTAGTTCTTGGCTAGAACACTTTTGGTTCTAGGGCTATGTTTATACTTTGGATGATGTTTATGAATTAATTTCTGGTTTATTTGGTGGTTGTGTTGCTATTTCTATTTGATTGCTTAACTTTCATTGCAAAACATGTTGTCAATGACCATGATAATGTGTTTAATTTATTATTAATTGAAATTGGATTGAGAGATCTTTTTCATTAATCGTATTTAAGCATTCGACCCAATATTATTGTGAGCTCGAGAGAGGATCAATTATTGGGAGGGTATTAGATGATCTTAGGACGCCTTTTGAGGTTTATTATGCATGCTAGGTAGAGATACTAGTTTGTGTGATATTTCTCTTGGATTAATTGGATCGAGAGAACTTTTAATTCATTATTTCGTGATCAACCCTATAGTAATCAACACATCATCACTTAAATAGGCTTTTGATCATAAATTGACTGTTTAGTGTGACATATGCCTTGGAACCTCCCTTTCTTTATTTGAGTTTTAACCATATTTCTCTCGTTTCTTTGTGATTTGCATGAGCATTTGTTGATCGATATCTATATTACTCTTTTAATTGTTTACTTGTGACACTTAGGTAGATAATTAGGGGTAATTGCCACATTTTACAACTTATCGATCACTTCTATTTAGAATTCAATCGACAAACTTTACTTTTACACTACACCTCCTCGTGGGATCGACCTCGTACTTATAACGCTATGATAGACGCCGTATACTTGCGGTCGTGTATTTTGGTGTTGCATAATACGTGAATCAAGTTTATGGCGCCGTTGTCGGGGAGGTTTTGTAGTCCTAGAGTGTAGGTTGATAGAATTTTAGTTTATACATTTTATTTGCTTTCCTTATTTGCAAAAATCCCAAAAATATTTTTGTGTGTTACCTTGATTTTACTTGCAATTCTCACTTTCTCTTGAACTCTTGTTTAGACATGGCATATGATCACCCGAGCTAGGAGAGATCGACAAGTGTTGCTACCTCTAGATCGGGAAATCGAAGCTCGTTGTCGAAGGTAAAACGCCAAAAGAAGAAGAATTGATTTAGAAGTCATGAATAGAAGAGAGAATCCAATAGTGGAAGAGGTTGAGGAAGAAGTTGAGAATCAAGGGCCAAATGTAGAGAAAAGAGATAGAGTACCAAGGGTGAATGAGGAACATGGGCATCAAAGGGTTTTGAGGGATCACTTTCCCCCTATTCCAAGACCGTACGGAGGAGCGGGTAGGGAACCCGTAGACGCTCATAACTTTGAGCTCAAACCGACATTGATCGTGATGGTCCAAAACAACCAATTCGGAGGGTTGTCAAAAGAAGATCCTAACCTCCATTTATCTCAATTCCTCGAGATAAGTGGAACGATGAAGATAAACCGAGTCCCTCAAGACTACATTCGTCTCCCATTGTTCCCCTTCTCACTCCGGGATCGTGCAAAACAATGGTACCTATCTCTTGACCTAAGGACGATAGAGAATTGGAATGATTTAATGGATGCTTTCTTAATGAAGTATTTTCCCCCAAGCAAAACCATTCAAATACGGGGGGGAATATCTTCATTTCGACAATATGAGGATGAATCATTGGCCGAAGCATGGGAGTGCTTCAAAGATCTCATAAGAAGTTGTCCTCAACACGGATTTTCAAGAGACCAAATTATTTGCTACTTATATAACGGGATGGATCACCGTACAAGAGGGATGGTAGACGCTTCGGCCGGTGGAGGGTCGTTGTTGGGAAAGACGGCGGAAGAAGGTTATGTGCTTTTGGAGGAGATGGCCAAAAATGGCAATCAATGGCCATCCGAACGAAGGCAAAATCGAAGGGTAACTTCCACTCAAAATTTGGAAGAAAGTGTCAACTTATCCAACAAAGTGGATAAGTTGATCTCTTTGATGACGGCCAAAGCACTAGTGGAGCCCAATGATGCACAATACGAAGAGGCTCACTACATGAACAACCAACGGGATCGAAATTATCGAGAAAGAGGTTGGGGAGAAAGACAAACCCATGGGAACTATCACCCTCCTAATCCGAACCACTACCATCCCGGCTTGAGAAAATATGAGAATTTTTCATATGCTAACCCACACAATGCCATCCAACCACCATCGAACTTCAATGCCCGAGATGGTGTGATAGAAGAGTTTTCGTCAAAGCTCACCTTGGAAGAAATGTTCATAACATTCATGGGAGAGACCAAGAAGTTCATGGGAGAGACGAAGAGTTTCATGACAAAAACTTGGCAAAAGATTGAAAGTCAAGATGAGAAAATTGGTCAATTGGCAAATAAAGTGATGAGAATCAAGAATGATGTGAAAGCCATTGAGATTCAAGTGGGCCAAATTGCTAATATGGTTGGCAATCAACACAAGTCGGGCCGATTCCCCTCAACCACGGAATTGAACCCCAAAGAGCAATGCAAGTCAATTAAGTTGAGGAGTGGCACAAGCTATGAAGGCCCTATGATGCCAAAGGAAGATGGTGAAGAGGAGCAACAAGGAAGGAAAGTTGAAGAGAAAGATGTTGAGAAAGAGAAAACAAGTGAGAAAGAGAATGATGCATACAAGCCTCCATCTCCATACAAGCCTCCAATTCCATACCCTCAACGACTCAAGAAGACGAGTTTGGAGGCAAAATTTGTCAAATTCTTGGAGATATTTAAAAAGATTCATATCAACATCCCTTTGGTAGAGGCACTTGAGCAAATGCCTCACTATGCCAAGTTTTTGAAGGAAATAATGTCCAACAAGAGGAAGATGGTGGAGTATGAGACGGTGCACTTAACCGAAGAATGTAGCTCTATAATCCAAGCTAAGCTACCTCCAAAGCTTAGGGACCCCGTGCATCATTGGAGATGGAGGTACATTTAGGGTTTTATGTGATCTTGGAGCTAGCATTAACCTCATGCCATTATCTCTCTTCAAATCACTTGGCTTGGGAGAATTGACGCCTACCACCATGAATCTTCAATTGGCGGACCGCTCCATGGTATATCCCTTAGGCACAATTGATGATGTGCTTGTCAAAGTTGGGAAATTCATATTCCCGGTTGATTTTGTGGTGCTCGACATGGAAGAAGATAGGGCAATCCCCTTAATTTTGGGAAGACCGTTTTTAGCCATGGGAGGAGCCATCATCAATGTACGAAACGGAGAGCTCGAACTAAATGTTGGTGATGAGAAGATCTCATTCAACATCTATAAAACCATTAGATTCCGTGATGATGATGATGAGGATGAAGAGTATGAATACTCCAAGAGAGATCAATATCCAACACCCATGAAAGAGAAGGTTGAAGAAGATCCCAAGATCAATTTTGTGAAAGAGAACCCCAAGGTGGAAGACAAAGATTTGAAGATAGACAAGAAGGCCAAGTTTGGGGGAGTTTTCTTCAAAAACTCCCCCAAATCAAGAAAAGCTACTTGTGCAAGTTTGGGGTTGAATGAGGCATCAACTTCTTATGACATGATTGAAGAGCCGGATGGGCTAGCTAGTTGATGTTTTGATGGACTTAAGAAAGTTGTATGGGCAAAGAAGGTCAAGCACAAGGATGATGGGTGACTTGATAATCATCTCAAGGAGAACCGTCCGACATATGACGTTAAAAATATCGCTTCTTGGGAGGCAACCCAAGGTTTTATTGCTTTCATGTTTTTATTGCTTTAGTTGTCACACCCCAATTTTCATTAAAATAGATTTTTCGAAATAATTGACAATTGAAAAAGTTAAAGGGCATGTACTACAATTTTTACTTAAAAATAATACTTACAATTTTATTTTACAATAAAAATAATTAACAATCGGCGAAGGCTTAAAGAATTAAATGACAACTCAAAATAATTTTAAAATATATGTAGAACCACAACGTCTCAATTGAAAAGTTTACTAAATAATTGAAGAAGTTCGATTGATTTTATTAAATGATAATAACTCTGTCATCCACCGCTCCTCCTCGCCACCAGCTCCTTGAATCTGAAATGTTTAAATAAAGGGGTGAGCAAACCACATCTCAGTGGGGACATATTTGTCAAAACTAAATACAATAAGTAATTAAATTATCACAAACGTAAACATGAATTTAAGGTATTGCCACTTCTCAACTTCTCGTTTATAAAGGTCAGAAGACCTACTTCTCAACTTCTCGTTTATAAAGGTCAAATGACCTGTTTGTCTCAACTTCTCGTTTATAAAGGTCATAAGACCTGTATTTCTGTACTTCTCAACTTCTCATACATAATTCACATGAGTAACAATAAAATCACAGATCACATTTAATAATGACAAACAATTTAGATAAAAATCCCCACCTTAAATCTTGATTGTGAATCGTTGAGCAAATTCCATATGAGTTGCAACTTTAGAATATATATATATATATATATATATATATATATATATATATATATGGGATTATAATATTAAGACATTAGCATAATATAATAATTAAGATACTAATATACTAACTATAGCAATTAGTGAAGAAATTTGACTAGCAAGCGGCTTTGGTAACTAAAGATCAAAGAATAAATAGTAAACTAAGTTTGTTAATTTCGACATATTTTAGAGGTAACACCAAGCCTTTATATAAATAGTGGAGGAGGTTACAATATTTTAGTTAAGAAATATTTGGAATTAAAATATAACGTGGATTTTAAAATATTTGAAGACTTCGCATAATATGGGGAGAGAATTAAGGTAAAATTAGTTGAGAACATATATTCTGGAATTAGGAGCGTTGAAATAGACTTTCAAACTCCAAGTCATGTAACAGAATTGAGAAATTTAGGTTAAAGAATTTAACGTCTTAATTAATCACGATAAAACTGTTTAAATAATAATAATAATAATAAATAAACCTGATTACAGGTGTTGTACGCATATATGATATATGTATAATGTATATAAAAAATCTTAGTATAACATATCTTACATATATACATATCTATCTATATATATATTAATTAAATTAATAATATCCCGTTTAGTAGATAAATATGTATTATCCTATTTTATTTATATTAAAAAAATAAATATCTATGCTTTTATTAAATTTTCGGGATGTTACATTAGTAGTTTTGATAGCTTAGTTTCTTTTGTAGGTATGGATGAAGAGCATTGTGGACATCATATCTTGGATAATGAAGAAGGATGCAAAACTAACTTTAGAGAAGGGAAGCAAGTGTAGCAATGGTGATCTTTGAAGAGCATTGGATGTGCAAGAAGGGAGGTAACAACTTGTAGCCCCAAACTTAGAATTTTTACATAGTAAAATTCTAAGTTTGGGGGAGTTATTTTTCTTTTATTTTTCTACTAGTTGTTACCCTTGCTCCGGTTCGTCATTATACTTGTGTTACATTTTGCACCGGCGCACACTTAGCTTTCATATGCTTAGATCATTTGAGTTGGCTTTGTTATTTATTGGGTAGTGGATTTATGGTGAAATGTGAGCATGAATAATCATTGGAATCCATGGTTGAGTAGTGAAGTGATGTCTATTTGCTTTGAATGTATGCATGATTGATGATGAGTAGTAGTATCATGTTGTGTTCATATTTGTGATCTTTGATAGCATGGATGCATGATGTGTTGTTGTTTGGGGACATTTGATGATTGTGAGGGTCCTATTGAATAAACCGGTGAGAATTGAGCCCTAAATCGAACATGTAATCCGGTTTAATTCATTTGAGAGTGGATTAGGTTATTGCTAGTGATCTTAGAATTTGCCTAAGTTCTTGTTTGAAAGCATGATTGTGTGAGATTTTGTGATATGATATAGACCATCTTGTTCTAAAGGAGTCACTTAGCCAAAATTTCCTAAAACCGAAGTGATTCAGGTGGAATTTACGCATTTTAGAGCCACATGTGAAGCATGTTTTTAATGAGATTTCATTGATGTATGCATTGAATATGATGATTTGAGCCAAAATGAGGGAAATGTTGTGTTTTGTCGATTTTGTAGGAAATACGATGGAATTTGGAGCAAAACACCAACCATACTTTACTGGATCAGGAAGAGGAGTGCACCGTTGAGTTCGTCTCGAAAAACGGAGTGGAATAGCTTAAAGAATCGAGTCAATCGGACAACCGAGGCGAGAGATATGCACGAAACAAGTTTGGAGTGGCCAGCAACTCGGCCGAGTCCGACCGAAGACCAGAATTGGGCACAACTTTCCACTCGGCCGAGCTCCCTGACTCGGCCGAGCTCCTGATCTAGGCAGAATCTGGAATGTTTTTCCATTCGGCCGAGCTAACCAACTCGGCCGAGCTCGAAGACAAAGTTTGAAGAGCCAACTCGGTCGAGCTCCCTGACTCGGCCGAGCTACTGATTGAAACTCAGAATCTGGAACCAAGTACACTCGGCCGAGTGAGCCCATTCGGCCGAGCTGCTGAGCGGAGTTTGGGATCTGGAACTAATTACACTCGGCCGAGTCCTGAAGATTTTTGCCCCAATCCTAACTCTCCAACTCGGCCGAGTTGTTCCACTCGGCCGAGTCACCCCTGCTCTCGGTGCCTTTTGCATATTTTGTCCAATTTCCAAGGACCTAAGTGCAATTTTTACCCTTAAGCTCTACCCCAACACTATATAAGGCCTCATTCTTGAAACCCAAGACACTCTCCCCCAATTCCTCAAATTCCACACATAGTTACACATACTTGGAGGTGTTTTGGCCATTTCCTCTTCATTTCTCCATCAAATCAAGGAAGGAAGGATGCAATACCTTGGAAATTCAATTCCCTACCACATTTTAGACTAAGCTTTCTCTTTCTCTCTCTTTTTAGTTAGTTATTTCATTTGGATTTTGTAATTTGATTATGTTAGCTCTTAGCTAAACAATTTGTGGTTCTAAGGCATTGTAAATATTTAGAGTGAAGTTTATGATTAATTTCTTGCTTTAATTGGTGTTTGTCTCTTATTTGTGTGCTTAATTATTATTTGAAAGCATGTTGTTATTGGCCATAATGATTTGCTTAATTCATTGTTAATTGGGGTAAGATCGAGAGATTTATTCCGTTAATCGTATGCAAGCATGCAACCCGATATTATTATGAGCTCGAGAGAGGATTAATTATCGGAGAGGGAATTGAATGATGTTTGGGGCTAGTTTAGGTGGTGTGATGTTTGTGAGGTAGAGATACGAACTTATATCGCATGCTCCTTTGGATTAGTTAGATCGAGAGATTGATTAATTCTTCTTATGTGATCAACCCTATATGAATACAACCTTAATGGCCATTTAAACGAGTATAATTCATAAACGGATATCTAAGTATTACAATTGCCTTGGAACCCACCTTCTCTCTTTGAGTTTTCATCCGTTTTTCCTTCGTTTTCTTGATACGCATGCTATTTGATCGATTTTTATATTACTCTTTTAGTTGTTTACTAGTGACAATTTGGTAGGCATTCTTAGGGTAATTCACCATTCACTTTATCGATCGCGTCTAAATAGAATTCCGTTAACAAACTACATTTTTACGCTATACCTCCCTGTGGGATCGACCTCGTGCTTATCACGCTACGATAGATGTTGTATACTTGCGGTTGTTTATTCTAGTGTTGCATAACACGTGAATCAAGTTTATGGCGCCGTTGCCGGGGAGGTTTTATAGCTCTAGAGTGTAGGTTAATAGAGTTTTAGTTTAGACATTTTACTTGCTTTCCTTTTTTTTGCAAAAATCCAAAAATATTTGTGTGTTTTACTTTGATTCCACTTGCAATTCTCACTTTCTCTTGAACTTTTGTCTAGACATGGCCTATGATCACCCGAGCTAGGAGAGATCAACAAGTTTTGCTACCTCTAGACCCGGAAATCGAAGCTCGTTGTCGAAGACAAAACGCCGAAAGAAGAAGAATCGAGTTGAAAAGAATGAATCGAAGAGAGAATCCGGTTGTAGAAGAAGTTGAGGAAGAAATTGAGAATCAAGGGCCTAATGTAGAGGAAGAAGAGAGGGTGCCAAGGGAGAATGAGGAACATGGGCAACAAAGAGTCTTGAGAGACCACTTCCGTCCTATTTCAAGGCCTTATGGAGGAGCGGGTCGGGAACCCGTTGATGCACACAACTTCGAACTCAAGCCGGCTTTGATAGTCATGGTCCAAAACAACCAGTTTGGTGGGCTTTCCAAGGAGGATCCTAACCTCCACTTGTCTCAATTCCTCGAGATAAGTGGAACGGTTAAGATCAACCGTGTTCCTCAAGACTATATCCGTTTTCAACTCTTCCCCTTCTCACTCCGAGACCGAGCAAAGCAATGGTACCTCTCTCTTGACTTGAGGACCATTGAGAATTGGGCCGACCTTGTTGATGCATTCCTAATGAAGTACTTCCCTCCAAGCAAGACTATCCAAATCCGAGGGGAGATATCCTCATTTAGGCAAGACGATGATGAGTCATTGGCCGAGGCTTGGGAGCGCTTTAAGGATTTGATAAGAAGTTGCCCTCAACATGGTTTTTCAAGAGATCAATTGATATGTTACTTCTACAACGGAATGGACCATCGTACGAGAGGGATGGTGGATGCCTCGGCCGGAGGAGGTTCTTTGTTAGGAAAGACGACGGAAGAGGGATATGTGCTCTTAGAGGAGATGGCAAAGAACGGGAACCAATGGCCCTCCGAGAGAAGGCAAATCCGTAAAGTTGCTTCTACTAGAGAATCAGAGGATTTTGCTACTCTATCCAACTAGATGGATGAATTGACTTCGTTAATGACGGCCAAGTCATTAGTGGGACCGAGTGATGATCAATATGAAGAGGCCCACTACATTAACAATCAAAGGGACCGACATTTTCGAGAAAGAGGTTGGAATGAGAGGCAAAACCGTGAAAATCCTCCTAATCCGAATCAATACCACCCCGGGTTGAGGCAACATGAGAACTTTTCTTATGCAAATCCAAGGAACGCCCTCCTACCACCTCCAAATTTCAATGTGAGAGATGGAGCAATTGTGGAGTCCTCATCAAAACCGTCATTGGAAGACATGTTCGGTGCTTTCATGGGTGAAACAAAGAGCTACATGGCCAAGACTTGGCAAAGGCTTGATGAACAAGGAGAGATGATCAAAGATGTGACCACCCATATGAAGGCCATGGAGAAACAAATGAGCCAACTCGCTAATGTTGTTGGAAGTCAACATACCCCGGGAAAATTTCCTTCTAACACAGAGCTAAATCCCAAGGAGCAATGCAAAGCCATAAGGTTAAGAAGTGGGACAAGCTACGAAGGGCCCAAGATGCCATTAGAGGAGGAAGTGGTAATGGCACCCGAGGGTGTTGACAAAGGAGATGGCCAAGTGAAATAGAGGAAAGAAGAGAAATAAGGGGAGAAGAAGAGTGAGAAGGCAATCCCTCCTCAAGACAAAAGGCAAAAATGAGGTACCTCTTCCATACCCTCAAAGATTGAAGAATAAGGGTTTAGACCACAAGTTTGCCAAGTTCGTGGAAATGTTCAAGAAGATTCATATTAACATTCCCTCTGCCGAAGCACTTGAGCAAATGCCTCACTATGCCAAGTTTTTGAAGGAAATTATGTCCAACAAGAGAAAGATGGTAGAATTTGAAACCGTGAACCTCACCGAAGAGTGTAGTGCCATTATCCAAGCTAAGCTACCTCCAAAGCTTAGGGATCCCGGTTCATTCACATTACCTTGTGTTATTGGCAAGGAGGGAACCTATCGTGCTTTGTGTGATATTGGAGCAAGCATAAACCTCATGCCACTATCACTCTTCAAATCACTTGGCTTGGGAGAATTGACACCTACTACCATGAATCTTCAATTGGCGGATCGCTCCATAGTTTATCCTTTGGGAATGGTTGAGGATGTGCTTGTCAAAGTTGGGAAATTCATATTCCCGGTTGATTTTGTGGTACTTGATATGGAGGAAGATAGGGCAATCCCCTTGATCTTGGGAAGACCGTTCCTAGCAACGGGTGGAGCCATCATCAACGTACGAAACGGAGAGCTTGAACTACATGTTGGTGAGGAGAAAGTCTCATTCAACATCTACAAAGCCATGAGATTTTGGGACGATGAAGATGAGGATGAAGAGTATGTGTATTCCAAGGGAGATCATTATTCAATGCCCATGGAAGAGAAGGTGGAAGAAGAACCCAAGATCAATTTTGTGAAAGAGGACCCCCAAGTGGAAGAGAATGAGTTGAAGATGGGCAAGAAAGCCAAGTTTGGGGGAGTTTTCTTCAAAAACTCCCCCAAATCAAGAAAAGTTACTTATACAAACTTGGGGGTGAATGAGGAATCAATCTCTTATGACATGATTGAAGAGCCGGATGGGCTAGCTAGTGGATGCTTCAATGGGTTTAAGAAGGTTGCATGGGCAAAGAAGGTCAAGAACAAGGATGACAAGGGGGTGACTTGATATTCCCCTCAAGGAAGAACCGTCCGGCATAGGACGTTAAAAATAGCGCTTCTTGGGAGGCAACCCAAGGTTTTATTGCTTTCTTGTTTTTATTGCTTTGATAGTTTTGATAGCTTGGTTTATTTTGTAGGTATGGATGAAGAGCACTAAGGACATAGTATTTTGGAGAATGAAGAAGGAAACAAAACTAACTTTGGAGTGGGGAAGCAAGTGTTGCAATGGTGATCTTTGAAGAAGCATTGTATGTGCAAGGAGGGAGGTAACAACTTGTAGCCCCAAACTTAGAATTTATACATAGTAATATTCTTAGTTTGGGGGAGTTATTTTTCTTTTATTTTTCTACTAGTTGTTACCCTTGCACCGGTTCGTCATTCTACGTGTGTCACATTTTGCACCGGCGCACACTTGGCTTTCACATGCTTATATTGTTTAAGTTGGTTTTGATCATATGTTGGGTAGTGGATCTTTGGTGAAATGTGAGCATGAATAGTCATTGGAATCCATTGTTGAGTAGTTGTGGTGATGTTTATTTGCTTTGAATGTATGCATGATTGGTGTTGGAGAATAGTGTCATGTTGTGTTCATATTTGTGAGCTTTGATAGCATGGATGCATGATGTGTTGTTGTTTGGGAACATTTGATGAATGTGAGAGTTCTATTGAATAAATCGGTGAGAATTGAGCCTTAAATCGAACATGTAATCTGGTTTAGTTCATTTGAGAGTGGACTAGGTTATTGCTAGTGATTCTAGAACTTGCCTAAGTGCTTGTTTGAAAGCATGATTGTGTGAAACTTTGTGATGTGATATAGGCCATCTTGTTCTAAAAGAGTCACTTAGCCAAAATTTCCCAAAACCGAAGTAATCTTCCGTAGTTAGTCCCTTGAGCTTAATTCCTCATTTTCTTGGCAAACTACAATGTTAACCACTTAGCCTTTTTGAGCCTTTGATACCTATATCTAGTGGGGGATAAAAGACAAAGTGGAGAAACATGTGCTTGAATGTCTTTGGTGAAAGGAGAAATTGGAAAAGTTGAAAGAAAAAGAGAAAGATGAAAAGAAAATCAAGGAAAAAGAAAAGAGGGACAAAGAGCCCCAAAAGCTTGAAAATAAAAATGGTTCAAAAGATGAGGAGATGAATGCTTGAAAAAGAAAAGAAAATGAAAAGTGAGGATGAAGTTTGTAAGCTTTGAAAGTGAAAGCACACATTGTAAAACAACAAGCTTTGTCCTCCACTAGAAGAGTCACAAATTCCCAAAATTCATCCCACCTTGTCCAAAGAACCAATGTTACATCCTTGATAAAGTCCTATTGATCACATTGTTGAGCATTTGAGTGTTGTGAAAAGTAGAAGTTGGGCAAGCATATGGTGATTGCATAACAAAACTTGGTTGAGGAGTGCATTAATATCCTCAATTTGTTTGTGTGTTTAAGAGAAACACTTTGTCATGTAAGTAGAGGACTTGAGCATTTGGATTATGTTTCCCATTCACAATGTGTTGTGTGTTTATGCATTCTTTGATCCATGAGTGTGAATTGCAATAATGAGTCTATGACCTTCATTGAGAAATGCACTTTGAGAAAGAGATATCATTACATCTTACTTTGCATGTGTGATTTGCATTGAATATTCCATTGTGATCATTCCACCCTCATTGCTTTAAGTGCTTAGTTGTTTGAGGACAAACAACATTTTAAGTTTGGGGGGGTTTGATTCGGGTGGAATTTACGCATTTTAGAGCCACATGTGAAGCATGTTTTTAATGAGATTTCATTGATTTATGCATTGAATATGATGATTTGAGCCAAAATGAGGGAAAGGTTGTGTTTTGTCGATTTTGTAGGAAATACGATAGAATTTGGAGCAAAACACCAACCATACTTTACTGGATCAGGAAGAGGAGTGCACCGTTGAGTTCGTCTCGAAAAACGGAGTGGAATAGCTTAAAGAATCGAGTCAATCGGACAACCGAGGCGAGAGATATGCACGAAACAAGTTTGGAGTGGCCAGCAACTCGGCCGAGTCCGACCGAAGACCAGAATTGGGCACAACTTTCCACTCGGCCGAGCTCCCTGACTCGGCCGAGCTCCTGATCTAGGCAGAATCTGGAATGTTTTTCCATTCGGGCGAGCTAACCAACTCGGCCGAGCTCAAAGACAAAGTTTGAAGAGCCAACTCGGCCGAGCTCCCTGACTCGGCCGAGCTACTGATTGAAACTCAGAATCTGGAACCAAGTACACTCAGCCGAGTGAGCCCATTCGGCCGAGCTGCTGAGCGGAGTTTGGGATCTGGAACTAATTACACTCGGCCGAGTCCTGAAGATTTTTGCCCCAATCCTAACTCTCCAACTCGGCCGAGTTGTTCCACTCGGCCGAGTCACCCCTGCTCTTGGTGCCTTTTGCATATTTTGTCCAATTTCCAAGGACCTAAGTGTAATTTTTACCCTTAAGCCCTACCCCAACACTATATAAGGCCTCATTCTTGAAACCCAAGACACTCTCCCCCAATTCCTCAAATTCCACACATAGTTACACATACTTGGAGGTGTTTTGGCCATTTCCTCTTCATTTCTCCATCAAATCAAGGAAGGAAGGATGCAATAGCTTGGAAATTCAATTCCCTACCACATTTTAGACTAAGCTTTCTCTTTCTCTCTCTTTTTAGTTAGTTATTTCATTTGGATTTTGTAATTTGATTATGTTAGCTCTTGGCTAAACAATTTGTGGTTCTAAGGCATTGTAAATATTTAGAGTGAAGTTTATGATTAATTTCTTGCTTTAATTGGTGTTTGTCTCTTATTTGTGTGCTTAATTATTATTTGAAAGCATGTTGTTATTGGCCATAATGATTTGCTTAATTCATTGTTAATTGGGGTAAGATCGAGAGATTTATTCCGTTAATCGTATGCAATCATGCAACCCGATATTATTATGAGCTCGAGAGAGGATTAATTATCGGAGAGGGAATTGAATGATCTTTGGGGCTAGTTTCGGTGGTGTGATGTTTGTGAGGTAGAGATACGAACTTATATCGCATGCTCCTTTGGATTAGTTAGATCGAGAGATTGATTAATTCTTCTTATGTGATCAACCCTATATGAAGACAACCTTAATGGCCATTTAAACGAGTATAATTCATAAACGGATATTTAAGTATTACAATTGCCTTGGAACCCACCTTCTCTCTTTGAGTTTTTATTCGTCTTACTTTTGTTTCTTGATTTGCATGGTATTCGATCGATTTCTTGACATTACTCTTTATTGCTTATTTGTGACAACTTGGTAGGCACATTTAGGGTAATTCACCACCATTCAATCTATCGATCGCGTCTAAATAGAATTCCGTTAACAAAATACACTTTTACGCTATACCTCCTTGTGGGATCGACCTCGTGCTTATCATGCTACGATAGACACCGTATACTTGCGGTTGTTTATTCTAGTGTTGTATAACACGTGAATCACGAAGTAATCTTCCGTAGTTAGCCCTTTGAGCCTAATTCCTCATTTTCTTGGCAAACTACAATGTTAACCACTTAGCCTTTTTGAACATTTGATACCTATATCTAGTGGGGGATAAAAGACAAAGTGGATAAACATATGCTTAATGATATTTGGTGAAAGGAGAAATTGGAAAAGTTGAAAGAAAAAAAGAAAAGATGAAAAGAAAATCAATGGAAAGGAAAAGAGGAACAAAGAGCCCCAAAAGCTTGAAAAGAAAGAAAATTGGTTCAAAAAAAAGATGAGGTGATGAATGCTTGAAAAGGAAAAGAAAAAGAAAAAGAAAAGTGAGGATGGAGTTTGTAAGTTAAGAAAAGGAAAGCACAAATTGTAAAACAACAAGCTTTGTCCTCCACTAGAAGAGTCACAAATTCCCAAATTCATCCCACCTTGTCCAAAGAGCCAATGTTATATCCTTGATTAAGTCCTATTGATCACATTGTTGAGCATTTGAGTGTTGTAGAAAGTAAAATTTGGGCAAACATATAGTGATTGCATAGCATAATTTGATTGATGAGTGCATTAATATCCTAAATTTGTTTGTGTGTTTGAGAGAAACACTTCATCATGTGAGTAGAGGACTTGAGCATTTGGATTATGTTTCCCATTCACAATGGGTTGTGTGTTTGTGCATTCTTTGATTCATAAGTGTGAATTGCAATAATGAGCCTATGATCTTCATTGAGAAAGCACTTTGAGAAAGAGATATCACTACACTTTACCTTACATGTGTGATTTGCATTGAATATTCCATTGTGATCATTCCACCCTCATTGCTTTAAGTGCTTAGTTGTTTGAGGACAAACAACATTTTAAGTTTGGGGGGGGGAGGGGGGGGGGGTTTGATTCGGGTGGAATTTACACACTTTAGAGGCACATGTGAAGCGTATTTTGATGTGGATTTCATTGAATTATGGATTGATTATGATGATTTGAGCCAAAATGAGGGAAAGGTTGTGTTTTGTCGATTTTGTAGGAAATACGATGGAATTTGGAGCAAAACACCAACCATACTTCACTGGATCAAGAAGAGGAGTGCACCATTGGGTTCGTCTTGAAAAACGGAGTGGAATAGCCAAAAGAATCGAGTCAATCGGACACCCGAGGCGAAAGATAAGCACGAAACGAGAAAGGGTCGAAGTCGACCGAGCGAGCACGCCCGAGACGAGAGCTCGAGATAGGGCTCCTCGAGACAGAATTTTGGGGCGCCAAGCGAGCACGGCCGTGCTACCCCAATTTCGGTGCTTTTTGAGTATTTTGGCCATTTTTTAGGGACTAACTTGCAATTTTTGCATCCAAACCCTACCCCAACACTATATAAGCCCCCATTCTTGAAATCATTTGTACCTTCCCCCAATTCCTCAAATTCCACACATACAAACACATACTTGGAGGTGATTTGACCACAAATTCTTCAATTCTTCATCAATTCATGCAAGGAAGGCATCAATAGCTTGGAAATTTCATTCTCCACCATACTTTAGACTAAGCTTTCTATTTCTCTCTCTTTTTATTTAGTTATTTCATTTTTGTTGTGTTTATTTGATTATGTTAGTTCTTGGCTAGAACACTTTTGGTTCTAGGGCTATGTTTATACTTTGGATGATGTTTATGAATTAATTTCTGGTTTATTTGGTGGTTGTGTTGCTATTTCTATTTGATTGCTTAACTTTCATTGCAAGACATGTTGTCAATGGCCATGATAATGTGTTTAATTTATTATTAATTGAAATTGGATTGAGAGATCTTTTTCATTAATCGTATTTAAGCATTCGACCCAATATTATTGTGAGCTCGAGAGAGAATCAATTATTGGGAGGGCATTAGATGATCTTAGGACCCTTTTTGAGGTTTATTATGCATGCTAGGTAGAGATACTAGTTTGTGTGATATTTCTCTTGCATTAATTGGATCGAGAGAACTTTTAATTCATTATTTCGTGATCAACCCTATAGTAATCAACACATCATCACTTAAATAGGCTTTTGATCATAAATTGACTCCTTAGTGTGACATATGCCTTGGAACCTACCTTTCTTTCTTTGAGTTTTAACTATATTTCTCTCGTTTCTTTGTGATTTGCATGAGCATTTGTTGATCGATATCTATATTACTCTTTTAATTGTTTACTTGTGACACTTAGGTAGATAATTATGGGTAATTGCCACATTTTACAACTTATTGATCACGTCTATTTAGAATTCAATCGACAAACTTCACTTTTACACTACACCTCCTCGTGGGATCGACCTCGTACTTATCACGCTACGATAGACGTCGTATACTTGCGGTCGTGTATTTTGGTGTTGCATAATACGTGAATCATAGATCGCACTGTGGTGAATTGTTGAAGAGTGTTAAAGTGCTGAAGACGCATCTCATGTGTACGAAGAATAGATTGAAGTTCAGCAACACTGGGAAGAGAACCTCGTGTAGTCAGATTCACTACCACAACATCAAATTCTTGGTCTAAACCACCAAGTATGTGAAGAACCAAATCACCATCAGAAATCGGTTGTCCGGCAGCCTGTAGACCATCAACTATCAAGCGCATTTGAAGTAGATAATCATCAATGGACAAATCATTTTTCCTTAGAGTGCGAAGTTGAAGACTCAAACTCATCGCACGAGCTGCGGACTGTGATTGGAACAATTCATCGAACACCTTCCATACCTCAAAGGCGTGTGTGCATCTACTTACATGTCCCAACATGGACTCAGAAACTGAACTTAGCATCCAGCTAAGGAAGAATTGATCACGCCGATGCCACGACTGATCTGTGGCTGGAATAGTATCTTTTGTACAGAGGAGTACATCCTCAAAGGCATGGGCATTAACTGTCGCAAGAATTTGCGATCTCCAGAATGTGAAATTGTTACGATCGAGACGAATGCTCAGAACAATGAAACGAGGAAGAGTATGTGATTGAGTGGGGGATGAAGTAGTAGAGGTTGACATTTAGATCGAAGATATGAAGATACACATGAAGAGATGATGAAGATGATCGAAGATATGAAGGTAACCGCTGCTGAAAAACGGTTGAGATCATGAAGATATAAAGATAGGCTACGAATGTATGAAGATACACAGAAAGACATGATGAAGATGTGAAGAAATTTGATTGAAGATATGAAGGTAATCGCTGCTGAAAAACGGTTGAGATTATGAAGATTTGAAGATAGGGCTACGAATGTATGAAGATATGAGGAATCAACACATCAATGTAAACCATTTGAAGGAAGTAAAAAAAAAAAGACTCAAGATACCATGTTGAAATCCGGGAACTTTAAACTGAGAAAATTAAAAATATAAATTGGAATTGTATTCAAAAGTTGTGGTGTGAAAGTTATTTATACAGCTGAGTTTCAACCACTTGTATTCTAGAAGCGCCTAGATGCTTCTTATCTGACTAACTAAACTCTAACTAAATTTGTTACATACTAACGCACTTGCTGGTTGATTAAATATATGAGTAGGCATGATGTTAACTTTAACAGTATTCGTTGTTCCATTAAAAGTTATTAGTTTAATAATATCAATTGTTTTATTAAATAATATTAGTTGTAAAATAGATGTATTGATAAAATTGAATTACATAAGAAAAATTTTGCGCTTGTATCGACCACCTGATCCGATTTATCCTTAGTCACTAAGTTATACTCCCCTTTGACAAAGTGGGATAACTCAAGTGGTTAGAGCACCACTACCTAGGCCTTAGGTCCTGGGTTCGAGTCATGGGGAGGGAAAAAAAAGGGATGGGTATTTAACTTGTAATAAAAAAGTTATACTCCCTTTCTCCACTAAAAGTGTGCTCACCTTTTTTTACACATATTTAAAAAAAAAATTATATTTTAATTATAAAAAATATATTTGGAATAACGATTAAAGAATACATTTGATAGATACTCAATCTTGTCTTGTTAGTATGATAGAAAAAATATTCAAAAGTAATCAATTTAGATAGAATAAACATATTTTTTTGTAGACAACAAAAAAGAATTAAGTACACTTTTGATATACAAAAGGAGTATAAAAATTCTTATGTTAAAAAATAACAAGTTATTGATTACCTAAAATAGAATAACAGCTTAGAAAAACAAAAACAAATTAGATAACAACCAATAAGTTATATACAAATTCTTATGTTAAAAAATAACAAGTTCTTGATTATCTAGAATAACAAAACAAAAACAAATTAGATTTGTCTTATTGATTTTGCTTTATATATCGATAGTTTTTTTTTTTTCTAATTTAATTTAATAAGTCCCTATGTTTTAAATATCATTTTATTGAGTACTTTATACATTTTTTTTTATATTTTATAAAGTTCTCAAACTCCTAGACTACTTTCAAAATTTGTTTTATTCAAACTGTTACAAAAAATTAAATAAAAATGGGTTAAGCCTCCCTTTAGTATATAGGTTGATAAATAACATGATTGAAAGATGATCAAATACTGTTTGTTAAGATTTATGGGCTGAGTATATTGAGAGCCTCGATCGTTATCTTTTTACTATTCTTGTTCTTGATACTCTGAGTCGTATCACTAAACCACATCATTTGAAGTAGACGTATCGGAGTTCAATTTGGGGTGCCATCGCAACTCAACTGATTCATATAACCAGAATCGAAACCGCCCTAGGTATCATGTAGAATTTTTGGAATTTTCATAGACAGAAAAACTCAGGTAGGAGATCTTTTTATTCATTTCAGTAATCTAATTCGAACACAATGAGAAATGAGCGCAAAGAAAATGGTTATAACAGAGTAACCGCCTCCATTGTTGGGCGAGAATAGCAGCATGCAATTCAGATGAAACAAGAATGCACTATTCTGGGAATTTCACAAGCAATTTTCTCTGCAATTCATTTGGTTTTCTATAATTTTACACTACATTCTCAGATGGAAATATTATTTTATTAGCGGCGCAAAGTTTAAATTATCTTACATAAAACGATTTACCAAATTAATTTACATAAAACTAAAGTGCACTTTAAAATAACGAATTACAACAAAGTAATTGTGACTATTAATTGCTAATGCT
This sequence comes from Galeopsis tetrahit, assembly GCA_963675135.1. NCBI lineage: Eukaryota > Viridiplantae > Streptophyta > Magnoliopsida > Lamiales > Lamiaceae > Galeopsis > Galeopsis tetrahit. The sequence continues at coordinate 53,759,750 of OY776123.1, forward strand.
CCGACAGGAGTGACCATCTCATCAAAATGAGATCTGCAATGGGACCAATTAGAAAGGCTTTTTTTTTTTTTTTTTTTTTTTATCAGGTAGACGGAGGTTTACGACACGACAGAGATTTGCATGAGACGGTCTCACCATGAGACCATTTACAAATTAGCACAAATAAACATCTACCTCTTCTAAAGTGTTAAAGCGTCATGCCCAAATTATACTCCGTCTAGCTATGAAACGGTCTCACACAAGACTTCTTACGATACTAACTTCATAATGAAAACCTGATGCATATGTTATATGTAGTCGGAGAAATTACATACAACTAATTGTAACTAAATCTAGTACTATACTAGTAATTCATAGTAGTCATATTTATGCAAAGATAAATCACATCTGCAATACTTAAATAGGCAAAATGAGGAAAAACAGTCTTAGTAAAAACTTATAAATGCGAATGTGGCTCGTTGGCCCAAAAAAAAAAAAGCTAATCTCTGCAGTTCCAATGAAACAATACCAATTATGTGTAACGCAATTGCAGAAAATATCAGCTCGCTCGGAATGTAGTAGGTGTATACTGGAACCAAAACTAATCCTCTGGAAGAATATCATGAAAGGAAAATTCATGAAATGGAGGACCTGATAAAAGGAAAGAATGCATGTTTAAAGAGATAAATCTGACGCATAATATTCTGATTTAAGAGGGATTAGTTATAGCAATAAATATTTACCTTCTTGGCCACCTAGGAGGTAGAATGGAACGTGAGCAATTATTTTTTTATGACCTTCATTCCAGTTGATGGTCCCTGGATATTGCCTGAATTCAGTTGAGGGACTGCAAGGACCCAACACAGACATACATATTGCAGGTTCATCCATTAAACCCAAAAAATCTTGTGCACGTTTCCACACCCTTGCATCTGAAATTCGAGAGCGAGCCACCTGCAGTAATTAAGCCTAATTACCACTACTTCTGTATCAGGTTCACATAGATTAAGAAAGTCATTTAATACGTATAATTATTTGTATAAAATGATTAATATATCAACGAGTCATTATGGTCATATATCTACCTAAGAGAATTTACACCCACATATTTTTCCATGCTTGTATATCAATGAATGACACATATCTCAAAAATTAAGGGGCAAAGTTGGAAAATATATTTAATGGAAAAACAGAAGCAACAGATATTTTGGAACAATTTTTTCATTAAAAAGACAGGTAAATTGGAACGGAAGGAGTAATTAAAAGATTGATCATATAATAGAGCCCACAATTCATACCTTTCCCAAAGAAACACGGGCCCTTGGTAGTAATTCACGGTGATAAGTGGCTAGTTTTGCTATTGCAGTCACAACGAAACATAGAAGCCTTGATTGAGAAGATTTTCTGAAACTAGAACTGCCAGAACCATGGGCGGCTTCACCTAAGCCCAAGCGACTTTCCCACAAATTGATGGTGAACTATGAGAGCAAGGATAAAGGTTGCAAGAACAAAATCTCTACTTTTAATTGCATGTATATTGGGAAATGGGGATAATATGTTTTTTTGTCCCTAAACTTAACCCCTTTTACATTTTTGACACCCCCCCCCCCCATCCTATTTCACTCACTATCAAGTTTGATCACTGAAGTACACTTTTACTCACATTTGGTTACACCGTACACTTTTACTCACATTTGGTTACACCGTACACTTTTACTTACATTTGGTTACACCGTTAGTTGACAGTCCGTTGACCGACAGAATCAACAATTTGAGGTTGTTAAATGTAATTATCTTGGGGTGCTAAATGTAATTAATAATTTTCAAATAACTACATTTAGCGCCCTCAAAGAGATGGTTCCCCGTCAGTCAACAGAACCAAATGTGGGAGTAAAAGTGTACTTACGGAACCAAGTTTGATAGTGAGTTAAAAGGGAGACCAAAACTGGAAAAAAGGACCAAAAATGATATTATCCCAGAAAAAAAAAAACATCATGTACCTTGAAGAAAGGTTTTCATAAAGAAGTAATTCCAAACTCTCGAAAAGTTCACGAGCTGCATCTTTGTGAGATCCACCACCGCCACCATACTCCCCGATGGCCCAACAGAGCTGTAATGCCAACTCAGTCTGTACAAGGTAATAGAGGACTTTGATGATGGAGAGTTGAGAAAAACATTATTTATTTACACAAGGGGATTGCTTGTTGGACCTTTATAGGGTTATCATAAGCTTCTCCAAGCCTGTCCACTATAGGCTTCTGCAATAAAATACATATTGACATCCCTCATGTAAGAAATCATATACCTTTGCAATATAAAACATAACTCCTCAACAGTTTCTAAACATTTAGAATAGATTTAATTGCAAAATAAATCATGACCATTTCAATTTTTTTTTTTCAATTTCAAGATGTGTTTTTACAATTTGTAATTCAATACACGACCTCCCAATTCCAAACTGTTGATAGTCTATCACATGACTATTTTCGGCAAGTCTGACGTGGCAGTGTATGAAATTGCAAAGTGATTAATTCAATAACAAAAGGTTGTGAATTTATTTGCAATTTTTTCAAAGATTTTGCGGCTGCCACGTCAGCTTAAGTTGCTGGAAAATGGTCATATGATAATTGCAAAATCCAAAAACTGTGTATCGAATTGCAAATATTAAAAACATAAGTTGTAATTGAAAAAACGTGAAAAATTGGGTGATTTGTTTAATATTAACCCTTTAGAATATAACGGACATCAACCAATTCTAGAATATGATTCTGAGAAAAAATGTTTCTTTACTGGATTCAAAAGACTAGGTGCAATTTATTTTAAATACAAATCATCATTTCCTATATGTCTTGTACTTTCTTAACATACATTAGTCAGTCCAAAAATATGGTACTAATGCTTATTAGGATGGAAAGAGATTGCACTACTTAATTCAGTAAACTGATGGACTTCTTTTATGCAACTTACTGAAATCATGAAAAGCTCACAGAAGGAAAAAGTAGCAGACAAACTCTGCAAATGCTTTTACCTTACCTTAAGTAGTGCAATGAATTGAGGACACCGATGAAAGGCAGCAAACATGAATTCTAAGAGCCTCTTTTGAACCTGCATGTGCACATAATGTGCATCATTCAATTTATTTATATAATATTCCATGGATAGATAATTTTTCATTGTTTGTCATGATAGTATTGCATGAGAATATTATGGTAGGATAAAAAAAATAAAATCAAATGCATAGTACAGATTGTTGTGATGATGCCAATGTACCCTCAATGCAGACCACATAACTTATATTCAAAGAGGTGTGTGTGTGTGTTTGTGGGGGGGGGGGGGGGGGGAGGGTGAAGAAAGAAATAGAATATCTTACCTCATAACAGAAAATTTTGTCAGGAAATAATGTTGAATATCTTGCCAAAATCAGAGGAATCAAAGCACATATTAAGGCTGACAAATAAACATATCAGAATCAACACAGAAGTCCAGAAAAATAACTAACCTTTTGCCCAGATTAGTAAATGTTTCATCAGTTAAGTCATATCAACTTAATTCAATGTGGGAAAAAATACACGTACAATCATTGGCATCATGAACTGCTAATGCAAAATAGGAATCAAGAAGCCTCGGTGCTATTTTGAGTGCTTCTTTCAATCTATTGGATAGAGGGGCACTAATTACTGCTTGCAACGCTGTTGCCATTGCAGGAGAGGTCCAGTGACGTTCCTGGGATACCAGAGAGACGATGAACATAAAATTTCAGGTAAACTGACATACTATGTAAAATCAAATCAATAACATATTGGTAATAAACATGCTAGATTGATTAACTTGAAAAGCAGTTGCAAAAGGAAGTAGTAACTGATGCATCTAGATCATAACTGACACTGGGTAACACCAAAATACAGTGCTTGGCCAATTAGAGAATCAAGAGCCTACGTATGGATCCTCCTTTATTCGAAGTCAAAGCATGAATACTGCAAACTTTTCCCCATACACTGGCCTTATACATAATGAATGTACTCATTGAAAAAATTTACCCACCCTCACCGAAGAAAATACCCCATGATACGTAATACAAAACTTTAAATTAAAACTCTAGATGGATAGCTAGATTTAAATAGGGGGCATAGGAAACAATAAAATGGAATCCCAATTTAATAAAACAAAAGGGTCAAAAAGCCATAGAGCTAAATATGCCATGATACTAATACAAAACTTTAACTTAAAACTCTAGATGGATAGCTAGATAAATCGGGGGCATAGGAAACAATAAATCGCAATTTAATCACACAAAAGGTTCAAAAAGCCATAGAGCTAAATACCACTCCAAAAAAATATATAAAAAAAGAATCTTATTGTTTAATGCTACCAACAGCACAGAAAGGAGCATACAGCAAGACCATCATTCTCATCCTTCAGGAGATCAAGAAATAGTGGGTCAACTGCAGCCGTAGGAGTGCTATCTTCAGATTCAGAATCTGCACCTCCATCTCCTATAGTTGATCCCGTATATGCCTCATCCATGAGAGCGAGCAGCATCTACATTCATACAGGAGTAAGCATCAGTAGTTAAAATGCATCAGCTTTCATAGTTAAAACATCTACAAGTTCAAGACAGGTTTCTTGTAGCATCCTCCTACTCATTAGTCTATTTTTTTTTTATAATTCGATAAATAAAGAAATTTTGAAAAGAAAATCTCGAAAAGATAAGCTATGAGTTTATAACTTTATTAAACATATCTTAAATAGAATTTTAACATAGTCGCATAGCGGCATAGCTAATCTTTTTGAGATTTTCTCGTCATAAAAAACATACTATTAAATTAATGATTTGGCAAATAAGTAGGATGCGACATTTCTCAAAATAAATAAATATTAAGAAATAATAAATACAGACCTCAGGAGCAGCACTTTTCTGAATTGAAGCAATGCTGCTTCCTACAAGTGACCCTGAACTTCTTTCCACCTTTTCCAGTGCCACAACCAATACTAGCCAAAATATGGAAAAATATGTCACAATGCAGAAAAGGGAATGATTATGAATACGTATACGACAAAGTATCAAGCACTCTTAGTACATGAGAAAGAGTGGAAGAACAAAACAAGTGATCAAATGTTTTATCTCCTTCATCTCAGTTTAAAACTTGTACATGAGAGCCCACACAAAAAAGAAATATGTTCATTCTTAAGCTATATATATAGAATGCAGGACAGATATTAAGACACTAGGTGAAGCCTTCCAAAATCCAAAGTACATATGAAAAGGCATCATGAATGAAAGCACAAAGTAGTTGATGTAACATCATAAAGATAGACTCACTAGGTAAGTCCACAAGGGGTGGAAACAGGGGAATGAAGGATCCAAGTGAGATAAATCCCGAGAAAACTTTCAGGAATAAGTTTTCTAACCTGAATGCCCACACCAAAGAAAAAAAAGGAAAATGAAAAAAGAGAGATGAATAGACACAAGAGAAAAAGGGTTGTAACCAAAAATATAGTGCAAGCAACCAGATTACTTGTATGACATCTTTTCTAGTAAATCGATTTGCTCTCAATTAATTGTTTACAGAAAATTTATGTTTAGAGTACTATGAGAAATACAGGACTTAGTGACTTACTTCTCTCCATTCCATGCAATCAGTTTCAGCAATAAAGGGAAAAACTGCAAAATCCAAATATATCATACATGTGGGACATTGTACACCTTTTTGACGAATTCAAAAGGAAAAAATAAAGTGATTTAATATAATGCTTGCTGCAATATCTTAAAATGAATAGAACTTAATCTGAAACATAATGAATAAATCTTAAAATATCATCAGAACATTCTTTGAAGTATAGTCCATTAAGTACATGAAGTAGATTAATTTTATTTTTCATATATGTCACAATACACTAGTTTAATATCAATTATTATTCAACAATAACTGCAGTTACAAGAAATATCTCAAAGATAAACCTGTGGAAGTAATGTAGGGAAAGTCTTGAGAAGTTTGACTTTGTTTGAACTCAAAAATTCAAGAGTTGCTTCTGCAACAGCAAGGTCTGCAAACTCCCTGCAATAAGAATTAGAAACTGGCAGGTGATATGATGACTATAAATTTTTATGTTTCAGACCGTTGTACAGAAATACACTAATGATTGGAAGCACACAAGATTAGCAAATACAATGAGGAAAGAGGCTTTGCATCAACCTTCCTATCAGTTTCTTGTAGCCAGAAAAATTACAAACTTTAACCAAGAAAGCCCATATAACATGATTTGATTCACCAAGATTTCATAATTTAGCAGACTGGCTCAGTTTTTTGGTTGTTCCTTGGCATATATAAAAGAAACTAGTATATAAAATTTGCTGCAACCACTAACGTAAGAGAGAGAGAGCTGTATTGCTGATGAAGATAGTTATTTAAACACTTGTAGCATTATAGGTTGCTCTTAGTTTCACCAAAAATGATTAAACATTAGAAGTAACAACATAGACTACATATTACTATAGTAGTACTATAATGATACAACTTTCACAATGCATAAAGTGTAAAATGGGAATCCAACAATGATCCATGGTGAAATTAAGAGCAACCTACTGCTCAGCCAAGACACAAGCACAAAGACCAGGAAATCTACTTAATCATACTTGTCAATATTGGTATTAATGATTTCCCTTTTTTGTTTGAGACTGGATATCCATTCAGGAGAAGATACTGCTCCCAGAAAAATATTAGCATATGGCATAATAAGTATGCCTTACCTGCTCAAACACGCTTTGAAAAATGTCCTCAGACTAGGTTCAGCATCATGTAGACTTGCATCTCCAAAATCAAGAAAAAATTGTAGAATCGCCTGAATGCCAGAGGATAACTAAACATGAGCCATCTATATTAATGCATAAACCAAAAGGACCTGGAAACTGCAATTGAGAGTCATAATATTATGTGACAATTGGAATGACAATGCGATAAACACATTCTACAACATATCTATGGATATTTGGATGTAAATCTATATGTAATATTTGCATATGAAGGGAAAATTCATTAAATCAAACAGGGTATGAGTTTCATAAGCTCAGGGGCATGACACTTAGCTCCTTGAGATTTCTTTCGTTTTCTTATGGGATGATTTGTAAAAGTATCTCTCCCAGAAACAATTATAACTAGGATAGCATCAAATTATCTTCCAAAGACAAATATGTGCAAAATATAAGATCATTCGAACCTTAACCAAGTTATACAACTGCACGATTAAATAAAAAATGAAGTTTCCACCAAAATAACATCAATTAAGCATTTGATTCGTACATTGAGGAAAAAACAACAATAAAAATGGACGGTACCAGTAATAGAAGGCCTTTTGAGGTTTGAGTCTGCGAAATTGAAGCAATGCAGCGCTGAAATATTTTGTTGAGGTGGGGGTAAACCCTAGCTGCTAGTTCTTCTGATTTCTCGCTCTTGCAGAGTTCATAGAGCCTCTTGACCTACGCAAACCACATCAACGTCAACAAATTTGGAAGAAAAAATCATCAAAATGCATAAAAGAAGAGTCGAAGGAGAAATTAACGGAATTTAGAAGTGAAGGATCGGAAGCGGGGTCGGCAGCGTAATTGGAATCTCTGGCGACGGAGGACAAAGATCGGAGATGAATTTCCCATTCTCTGTCTCCCATTTTCGTCCAAACTAAATCACTATTTCAACCCTACGTCCTCGAATCTTTAGCCATTTTATCCTTCATTTTACTGTTAACTGTTAAGCGCCTGCGGAATTTTGAAGTTCTACTTATGAAGTTCTTTCGTTGAAAAAATTAGAAAAATTCCAGCTTTTGACATTTTTCTATAAATTTTGCCACACTTCTTTTTTTTTTTTTTAATATATTTAGTGAGAGAATTTCTTAATTTATGATATATAAAAATTTTCTAAAATATTTTTAAAAGGTTGTTATGTTATGGCTTTAAGATTAATTTTTATTGTGTGGAGAAGAGATTTTGAGAAAATATTAATGGCATGGAAAGATATGAAAAAAGTAAATATTATTTAATAAATTTAATATAATTATTAATAAAATTATAATTATAAAATTTAAATCGAAGAAGTGGAAGAGTGAGTGAGAGAGAGAATAAGAAAGAAAAAATAATTTAAAAAATGACTTTGAAAAAAAGAGGAAAAGAGAAAATTATTTAAAAAAAATCAAAATTACAGAAAATAAGAATTTTAGAAAATGAGAATTTTAGTGAAACCACGCCACCCTTGAGATTCAGAATTAGTACGTCATAAAATATTACTCCATGTCCAATGTGCAATACAGTATATTTAAGAAAATTTGAAAAACTCAGGATCTCAATAGGGTCGAATCAGAACAAACAAATCTCTTCTAAAAAATTGTGCACAAATAAAAATGAGAAAATCTAGTATACACTCCAGTAGAGCTGGCAAATCGGGCCGCCCGGCCCAGCCCAGCCTAGCCCATCGGGCCAAGCGATGTTCGTGGGCTGGGTCGGGCCGGCCCATGAATTAGTCGGGCCTATAAAATTTGAGCCCAACCTAGCCCACCCTAGCCCGCTGGGCTAGCGGGCCGGCCCAGCCCATGAAATATTTTTCAAAAAATAATATTTTTAGCAAAAATTATAATTAAAAATATATATTACTAATGTATTAATTATACATAATTCATAAACGGTCATAAAGTATAATATTACACTATATAAATAATTCATAAGTTCAAATTTTAAAGTCAAAATAAAATAAAAAACACAATAATATTTAAAAATAATGTATTTTACTTATTTTAATTATTTATTTGTCTAAAGAAAAAAAATTAATCGGGCCAAATTCAGCCTAGCCCATTAGGCCCATCGGGCCCATCGGGTCGGGCCACATAGGCCCAGTTTTATATGGGCCTCTAATTTTAGAGCCCAGCCCATACTAGGTTTCGGGTTGGCCGGGCCGGCCCATCGGGTCGGGCCCAAATTGACGGCTCTACACTCCAGTGTATCTCATACACTCAAGTGATGTCACCTTTTTTTTTTATTTTAATTTTAAATTTTAAAATAACTGAATTACATTTTTTCGCTTTTTTATTTTTAGCTTCTTTTTTTATGCTTTTTTTCCTATTTTTTTGCTTCTCTTTTTTAATTAAAAAAACTGAATATCTTTTTTGCTTCTTTTTTTTAGCTTCTTTTTTACATTTTTTCCTCATAGAAAATATGTAACTTAACTTTCAAAAAAATTTACAGCATGCAACGTTTTATAGTAAATTTTTGTTTGTACTAAAAAGTGCAACATTGTTTACTGAATCGTGTAACTTATTATAACTAAACAGTGCAATACAAAATTATTACTATAAAACATAATTCTGAATTTTAACTTAATAGTTTAACATTATATTACTAAAAAATATAAATCCTTATAACTGAAAAATCCAAGATTATATTTAGTAGAAAGTGTTGGTCATATTTTTTTTAGTCTTGCACTGCACTTTTATTATTTCGTACACCTTTGTCAATTAGTACTTACACTTTACTACTTGCATTTTTAATGTACACCTTTGTAGCAAGTTGGAATTGAACCTACCACGTTATGTAAATTTAAGTGAAGAAGTGTCATTGAGCTACAAGCTAATCTGTGTAATAGTGTTGTTGTGACTAATAAATAACCGCTTATTAGACTCAAGTGCACAATATGCACTCGAGTCCATTCTAGACCTACCCAAGAAAAATAGAATTTCACTATCAAATTTGTGTTAGTGAAAGAATAAATATATTCATAATTTCAAAAAACACAATGTACATAAAGTTGAATGAATCTTACAGAGTTTTTCAAGTTTAATTTAAAACATGAAATTGTTCCAAAAAAATATTACTACACATATTCAGTTAGGGTATGTTTGTTTTGGAGTGTAAAATTTGAATTTGAAATTTTAAAATCCGACACTTATTTAGTTATTTTAATTTGAGATTTTAAAATTAGAATGGATTTTGAAATCGTAATGAGATTTATGTTTTGTACTATTTGTTTTGGAATTTTAGTAGGATAAGATTTACGGTAATGCTAATGCAGAATCTGGATATCCAGATTCATTTTCCTTAATTAATTAATGTTTTATTAATTTTGTCCTTAATTAGTGATAATGATAATTAATTAATTAAATTGCATGGCATGGCATGAACTAATTTCCTTCTTTCTCATTTTTTAACACACGTTGACGGCGGGATTTACTCTCCCAATACACATAATTACGTCATGTCACACTATCATAATTACATTTAAACGGTAAGTTTTTTCCTCCTCCATCAAATTAATTTCTTCCACCATTACCAACTCCATTAACTTAAGTTTCCTCCGGTAAAAAAATAAAATAAAGTTTCCACCATTACCAACTACATTACCTCCATCAAAACACGAAATCTGAACATTACAGATTCAACAATGGCTGCTCGTGAATTACTTCGATCAATTTTTGGAGATGATTCCGACGACGAAGAAAATATTTAAGGTCACTCACCACCACCCCGTCCGACAGTTAACAACGAGCAATATGTTAATGACGATGAAGTTGTTGTAGAAACTGGAATGGTCTGTGGAACCATTGATGAGTTGTTTAAAACTTATCGGGATCATGCTAGAAGAAAGAGTTTTAGCATTGTTAAACGAACATTGGTGAAAAATGATGAATCACAATACAAATATGCTTTGATGGTTTGTGATAAGGCTGGGATTTCTATGGCAAATATGGCGTCGAAAAAAATTGATTGCAAAACTCGTTTGAATGCGAAGAAACTCGAGGATGGAATTTGGACTATTAGTAAAATGGTGCATGACCACAACCATGAAATTGATCCAGTCTTCTCCCCGTTAATGGCAGTTCATAGGCATTTGAATGTCCTAGTAAAGAGGCAATTAGAAGCAAATGATATTGCGGGAATAAGGACATGCAAAAATGTAAGATTATGTGAAGTTCAATCGGGTGGTCCAGAAAATATTTGGTGCCTTCCTAAGGATTGTATGAATTTCATTGAAGAAAGAAGAAGGCTGAGATTAAGTGAGGGAGACGCAGAAGAAATCCGTAAAATGTTTGCTAAACTTCAATTGAGAGATAGCAATTTTTTTCATTTGATGGATATTGATGATGATAATAGGCTATGCAACGTTTTGTGGTTCCATCCTAAAAGTAAAGCTGCTTACAAAGAGTTTCATGACGTTGTGAGTTTAGACACAACGCATCGCATCAATATGTACAAAATTAATTTCGGAATGCTTACATTAATATTTAGGGTTTAATATTTTTTGGTTGTTCATTCATATGTTTGTTCATCAAAATTTAGGGTTTGATACAAAATTGATTTCAGAATGCTTATATTAATATTTAGGGTTTAGTATTTTTTTGGTTGTGTTGTTTACATTAATTTTTTTAAGGATTGAGTTTGGGTTTATTGTTTACCGTGAATATGCAAAACATGAGATCGTTTATTAATTAATATTTCGTAATTGTTTTGTTTTGGAAAAATAGGTACAAAATGCCATTTGCAACAATCGTTGGCGTTAATCATCATGGTCATTCAATCTTGCTAGGATGTGCGTTGGTGAGCAATGAAAAGGCAGATACGTATAAGTGGATTTTTTCGAATTGGTTAGAAGCAATGGGTGGCATTCACCCTACTGCTATAATTACATACCAAGCTGAAACATTAAGATAGCTATAAGGGAGTTGATGCCAAAAACTATTCATCGGTATTGCATATGACATATTCTATCAAAAGTTGGAGAAAAGTTTAAAAGGGTTCGTGATATTAAATCATGCACTGTTGAATTTAAAGGACTCGTGTACGATAGCATAACCATCGAGATATTTGAGAGATGGGCTGAGTTCTTGGTGAAATATCGGTTGGAAAATAACTAATGGTTAATAGGTTTGTACAACGAAAGAGAGAAATTGGTTCCAGTTTACTTGCACCACACATTTTGGACTAGAATGATTTCGACACAACAAAGTGAGGGAATGCATGCTTATTTTGATGATTTTGTTCACTTTAGAAGCACGCCAAACGTTTCATGGAACAATACGATATTGCTATCGGTAATAAGTTTCAGAAGGAGTTTATGGCTGACTTTCAGTCGAAGAATAGGGTCATTAAGTGCATTTCTCAGTTTCCATGGGAGAAGCAATTTCAACGGGCATACACGAACTCTATTTTCAATCGTGTTCAAGATAAACTAAAAAGGGTGATATATTGTCATGTTGTTCCACCAACTAAAGATGAGGCAGCTCAAGATTTAAATGATGTTGGAATTGAAAGAATTAGGGTTCTTGAAAGAAGCATTGTGAACAATTGCTATGTCAAGGAATTTACATATACGGTTGAGTGGAGGCCAATGGGAGAATACATCAATTGCAATTGCAAGAAGTTTGAGTTCAATGGAATATTTTGTTCTCATATAATGAAAGTGTTGGCACAAAGGGACATCCAAACTGTGAATGAAAGGTATTTGTTACATCGATGGAGAAAAAATGTGTACCGACGACATTGTCATATTTTTGTCGGAGGAGGTTATCCTCACATGACTGGTGAGTACAAGAAATATCAAGGAATTGAAAAAGTTGTTTCAGCAAGCTGCAGATTTGGCAATGGGGAATACAACGAAGTTGGAGTTTATTGAAAATAGTTGTTATGAGATGAAAAATGCATTGCTTAATTAGAACCCTCCTACAACTACAACGGATGATGATGATGGTCCCTCAAGGAGATCAGAAAGTTCGGAGATCGGGATCCACTACTAAACCCCCATGTTGCAAGAACAATAGGAAGGCCTAGAATTAATTGTTACATGTCAGCTTCAGAAATACGTAGTAGAGGTGGACGTGGAAGTGGAAGTGGAAGTGGAAGTGGAAGGGGAAGGGGAAGGGGAAGGGGTGAACCCGCTACAAGGGGAAGGGGACGTGGTGAACCCGTTACAAGGGGAAGAGGACGTGGAAGGGGATCAACAATTCAAGAAGACAACAACGATGAATTCCTTTTCGACTTAAATCATGAACTTAATGTATCAGAAGGGAGTTTTAGGTTTTAATGTTTACATTCATAGTTGTAAGGGTTGTAATGTTATGAATTCATCTATTTTAAACACTAACCAGATTCATATATGTTAAATTATGTTAATTTAGTGTAATGTTTACAACTTAAATGATACACCCTAACTAGATTAATATATGCTAAATTATACTCCCTCCTTCCAATTTCATTATTCTCACTTTCCTTTTTTGGTTGTCCAATTTTATTATGCACATACTCTTTTTTGGAAACAATACTATTCATACTATTTTATCTCCACCCTCCTACCATCACTTATTTACCCACTTTGTCATTCACTTTATTCATAAACAATCATTTATTTATAAATGGACCCCACAATACCCAATCATACCCTCAACTTATCTACTTTATGAATAAACTAATCAATATTCATTAAAACCCGTATCCAGAGAAGTGGTCATAATAAAATTGAACGGAGGGAGTATTAATTTAGTGTAATGTTTACAATTTAATTCATAATACATTAACAGTCATACCAAAATTCATATATTAAGTCCAATACAAAAACATTGAAAATTCAGTACACATCATACGCCTAAATTCATATATTAAGTACCAAAATTCACATATCCTAAGTCCAATATCATAACATTGAAAATCCAGTACACACTAAACAATACCAAAACATTGAAAATCCAGTACACACTAAACATAAACATTGAAAATACTAAACATAAATACTGAACCCTAAACCTTAAATCCAACCCTCATTCTCCACCTTAATTGCTTTGTTATGTTTGAAGATGTACACATAGAATTTGGAGGGAACCTGGACATCACGCTCAAAGTGAAGAGTATCTCCTTGGCTAATTCTCAATGTATCCGCAAGTGAGGTCCAACCACTCGTCAATCGACTAATCCCCATAATTCCTGTCTCAATACGATGAAATTTGTACCTGCACTCAAACTCAATTCTCGAGTACCCTGCACAAACTGTGATCATCTTCCCCTCGACTCCCAACATGTCACGAGCATTTTTCGGTAGGTTCTGCAATATGCGAAACAAAATCTATGTTAAGAAAACCTTCAAAATTAAATAACACTAGAAATATATGTGAAACAAAATACCAAGAGATTGTGTCATTCGATTGTCTTGCATTTTATTATAAAAAAATATATGTGGATTCTGCTGAATTTCATGGTCGATCTCATCAGGGTTGTTTCCAATGGTAAATCGTAATTTTCTTGAGGCTGATCTTGTTGTTGGCATGTTTAAGATTCGAATTGAGAGAGAGAGAGAGATATGTTTGGTATTACTTCTTAGGACTGCAAATTAAACATCATCCTTTTTTTATTTCACAAAGTAAGTATGCTAAGAATTTTGTGAAAAAGTTTGGTTTAGAGAATGCTAAATACATGAAAACACCTATGGGATCAACTCAGAAACTTAGTAAAGATAATGTTGGCCAGAATGTTGACCCAACATTATACAGATCAATGATATGCAGTCTTCTTTATTTGAGCTCTAGTAGACCTGATATCATGTTCAGTGTATGTTTATGTGCTAGATACCAATCTAACCCCAAAGAATCACATATAAATGTTGTTAAAAGAATCATTAAGTATGTTGCAGGAACATGTGATCTAGGCATATGGTATAGCAAGGATACAAATTGTACCTTGATTGGGTATAGTGATGCAGATTGGGCAGGTGATTGTGATGACAGGAAAAGCACAAGTGGTGGTTGCTTTTATATGGGAAATAACTTGATCTCTTGGCACAACAGAAAACAAAACTGTGTGTCTCAATCCACAGCTGATTCAGAATACATTGCAGCAGGGAGTTGTTGTACTCAATTATTATGGTTGCAAAAAAATGTTTCAGAATACATTGCAGCACGGAGTTCGCTGCTACGATGCACTCTTTTCAAAAGATGGATCAATGTGAAGTGTGATATAAAAAGAAAAAGAAAATAGAGCAACACATATGATGTAAAATCATGAAAAAACTGTGTTGAGGTGTATAGAATGCCAACAATAGTCGAAACACTGGTAAACTCAGATTCATATCTCGATTATCTAGGAATTTGTTATTTTTTATATTTATTAACGTTATTCTCTGAAATATTTAATTGACTAAGTCTTACCTCTATTTATTTTCAGTTATTATATATTCTGTTATTATTTTTTATTTTCAGAAATTAATTCTCCAAACTTCACACGATCTATTAGTGGGGAAGTTAATTCCACTACTTCACTTCCCAAATACCCAGAATCATGAACTTCTTTCTCTTTCACTTATCATTTTTCCCTATAATATGAGTCTTCATGGAAGTGTTGGAAAATACATTAAGAGCATTTTTAATTCAATTAAGCATGGTAATTTTTACTTTGAATTAATTACAACACTTAAGTATTTTTGCAGGTAATGTCACGTCACTTAAAGGCTCACTTTTGAATTTCTCTTGCATTTATCTACAGAATTCGAAAGGTTTGCTTGGTGATTAATTTTTACATTGATTTGTGTGTACAACTTCTATTATGTCTCAGAATTCTCAAGACTCATCTGCACAAGCAAATTCGAACTCAGGCAAAAAATCCTCTCCAAACCCTCTGAATATTCTCGCAGAAATGGCATCATCAAACACCCACTCTCCAAACTCACCTTCATTCACTATTGGAACCATTGTTGTTCCATATGAGGATGAACAAGCTCCCTCACAAACATCTCCTCTTCAAATCATTCCATACAACCTGTTTGACATTCGCACAGAAATCGAGAATGCAAACGCTGTTGCTTCTACCTCAAAATCCTCACCTAACCCACCAAATGACCCATCATCTGAAGCCCCCACTCTCGAAACCGCTCCATTGACCCTTCACTTCCATTTGGGCACCCCATTCAACACACTGAAGAAAGCATATGAAACCCTAAGTCATAAAACAGCGCACCCTGTTATTGTGCTTGAGGGAGAAACGCTGGACAACTCAATGTTCAAGGGAGATGCTCCACCAAACCAGGATGTGGACATGCAAGATAGGCTGGAATCTTCATATGAGGAAGTGATGGCCTCAAAATTTGAAAGACTGCACAGGGAGAAAAAGGGCAAAAGGAACATTGCTTTAAAACTTGAAATCATCAGTCTCAAAGAAGCTCAGTCAAAAGCCGACTCTAAATTAATTATCCTTAATGAGCACTTATCAGAAGAGTTGTCACAACTCAAAGATAAGTATGCATTAATAGATAATTTATATAGTGGTATGCTCAAGACTCAAGCCGTTGAAACCAATGAGTTCAATGATTTAAAAGCAAAATATGAAAAGCTTGAAGAGCATAATCGTTTCTTGGAAACAGAAGTACTAAGCTTAGATCTGAAATTGGCTGATATGATTAAATCTTCCAAGATTAATCAACAATTATCAGATCAATACAGATCCCCAGCTGATAAAAGTGGGATAGGAGCTGATGTTCCTAGCGCATCTACTTCAGTAGACAAGAAAACGAATTTAGCTCAGAACAATTCTTTAATACTTGATAAGGGTAAGAAACCCATGGAACCATTAAAATTTGTAAGCTCCGAGGCAAATGGACAAGTTCAAACTTATCTTATTCAGCCCACTACCAAGAATGGTAATAAGTTGTATAAGTTGAGATTAGAACAGTCAAAGTCATATAAGAAGAGTACACCTCAGCAGAGTAAAACTCAGCAGGGGAGAACTAATCTGTATATGACTAGACAAGTCCAAAATGGTTGGAAACAGCCTAGACCAGCATATCTAAGGCAGTCTCAGCTGTATTCATCCAAGCCTAGAAGATATAACCAACCTAATCATATAAAATCTATTCTCTATGCTCCTCCATTATCATATGACATCATAAGAGAGGATAGACCACATCGTAAGTACATACCTTATAGCACACAAGCTTATAAACCTTATTTTAATTATCGGAAGCCTTACATTCCTACTCCTAAAGAGGTTAAACCAGTTAATGGTTACCTAAGAAGAGTAAATATGAACTCTTCTGATAGTCAAGAAAAGGCAAATAAAGTTTGGTTTTGTGACCATAAGGGTAGAAGACTTAAGAGGTCTCAGTTGTTTAAAACTTTTATGTATATCTGGGTTCCTCTTACTACCACTAACACATCTTGCATATAAAAGTGTGCTGACATTTCAGGTACTGTGCTGATACCAAGATCAGAACAGTAAAACAAATGAGCAGAGTAGTCCAGAGAAGAAGAGTTCTCTACTGAAGGGGGAACTTATCTGAAGTTACAGAACTGATTTGATGTTACTGTGCTTACCCCAAAAAGTGATCTGATCTTCAAAAGGATGGTACTCAGCTGAATCCAGATAAGTAGTTCATAATGTTGAAAAAATGATAAAAATGATGTAAATGTGTGCTGGACTCAACTGTGCTGATAAAACTCAGTAGTGTATTTTTAACCTAACTTGGTGATGTATCTACTAAATAATATACTCATGACCTTACCTAGACCTTAAAGGGTGAAATCATTCAACAACTGAAATCTATTAGGGAGTTGTATGATGAAGCCAAAAAGGGGGAAGGTAAAGTAATAAATAATTGAAAAGATAATCACTAATCATAAACATATGATGGATATCAAAGCAAGGATGTATGTTGCATTCAAAATTTGAAGAATGAAGAATGAAGATGAAGGACTAACTCAAGAGATAACATTTCTTAACCTTATCTTTATTTCTATTTTATATTTCTGTGATTATGTGTAATATGTGAAATATCTGATCTTATATGAATATGAATCTGATTTTGAATTGATGAACTGCTATGATTGACTACATACTTAACTACTGATTTATTAACATTTAAGTAGTTTTGACTTCATCAAAAAGGGGGAAATTGTTGGGATATGAATCCTATAAACAATGTTCTAATTGATGATTGTATGTTTTGATGGCCAAAAGCAACTTGAAGTTAATGATATATGTGATTCTAAGTCATTCTAACTAAGTCATATGAAATATGCTTACTGATCTTAATGTGTTATGAAAATTGAGTTTACTGATCTTAGTGTATTACTGATCTGATATATGAACTGTTAAGGAACTAAGCTGAGAATGTATTGTATAGAACAACTTATAGTATAGGACTTAGATGTACTCTACTGTATATAGTGAAAGTGTGCGTGGGGTAGTATCTAGTGTTTAAGTAAAAAACAGAACAATGTTACACTGAATGTTGTGACAATTAGTGTAACATTAACTATAACAGAATGTGAATAAGTAAACACAGTACACAACGGAAGTCTAAAACACTAAAACACAATAAGAACACAATGGAATAATTTTTAACATATATTTTATTAATAACAAAACCTATGCTAAGCCTTACGGCGAAAATAATAACTTAGTTCCTAAGTTATGAAAATGTCGTGTGAAATGTCTCAGCAATTACTTCAACATTCCACAAACGGAAACTACAATCGAGGCAGGTGCCTGAATCTGCAAATAGACTTAAGTGTAAGAACACTGTCTAAAGAACTAATCTAATCTATGATTCACTCTCACTCGATACAAGACTAGAACTAAATACACAGGAAGGTGTGGTATCCCTCGGTGTATATTAAACGATACAACTACTGACCCTAACTCCTAACAAGGATGAACGCTCAAGATAGGTGTTATTCGAATAGTGCATACTTTGAAATGAAAGGCTTCAGCGGTATTTATAGAGCAATAGCCGAATTCTAGATCCTTCCATTATGAGATCCTATTTTTTAGGACCTCAACTTCCATGATCTTTCTAGATCCTTCTTCCATCTTCCAGGTCGTTTTAAACTGCTCCAAGGCCTTCTAGCACGTTCTCCAACATTCTGGAATCTTCCAGGTTCCAGACTCTTGTAGAAGCTTCTAGAATCGTACCTGAATGTGAGAGCATTTAGTACAACATTTAATGTAACATTTCAGAAATGACTTAGAATAAATCAAGGAAGGTCAAATTAAGATGTTGTTGATAATGTTAAAGCATTTAAGAGTTAACAACATCTACAATCTCCCCAATTTGACCTTTCGACTACAACACACCTGATGCACATATATTTCTATACATACTCAGTATTATGTATTTAGGTGAGGTTGACATCAAGTCTAAATACTAGTCAAGACAATACGTGTTGTAACCGTTGGATCAAATCAAAAGAAGATCAAGAACAATTTCACTGAGATCCGTGCCATAAGATCAAAGTAATCTTATTCAAAACCAAAACAAGTATAAACAGTACACTTGTTTACAAAACATATACCTTTACAAAAATCAAAGATTAAATCAGAGCATAAGAGTATATACTAGATTAGTTCTAAGACTCATGTAAGACTAAAAAAAAACAAATAAGAACTAAACAAAATAATCAGAGCAAAACATGAAGAAATAAAAAAAACTTAACATGACTAATCCTCATGCAGTAGGCAGTTAAAAATTTATTCTTTAGAGCAAACAATTTAAGCCTTTTAAAGCAGTAAGCAAATTAAGAACATATTTTAAAGCAAACAGTTTTAAGCATGTAAGACATAGATCAGAGTTAAATAAGAAACAAACAAAACAAGGCATATTCATCATGCAGTAAGCATTTAATGATAAGAAAACCAATTAAGCAAGAATCAGTAATCAAATATCATTAGTGCAAACTAATTTAAGCAAGATAAATATAAACATCCTATCAACTAGAAATAATAAAAATTGTATCAGAATAAACATAATTTTAACTTAAACATAACAGAATAACAAAAACAAAAGTAGGACTGAAAATGGCATGAATTGCTATAACAATAGCAGCAGCATCAAGGTCCTGCACATGTGCCATCTGTACTTTAGTACTCCCCCTGTCTTGCAGCATCTGTTCTAGATATCAACATAGAGGATTTCCATATCCTCATCATCTTCAGCAGCATCTGCAAACTTGTCTTCATCAGCCTCTGGTTCCTCAATAAAACAAGTTGAAGCAAAGAGTGCAACAACATTGTTAGCAGCAGCAGTTCCTCCATTCTCTGTAGCAGCAGCATCAGGTACACCTCCAGCTTCAGGATTCAGCTCTTCAATAACAACTCCAGAAGCTCTAGCTGAAGTGGAAGGTGGCACTCCCCCTGTTGTAGTGGAAAGTAGCCTGGTCCACTTGTTTTTGATGAACTGGAGCTCATCAATCTGGTCCTGTAAGTGCTGTAACTGCAATAATATAAAAGATCTGGGAACATAAAATGTTGTGTCAAAATTACCACCAATGTTCTCAGCATCTGGTGCAGCATTAGGTGCAGCTGTGTTCTGTTAAGGTATCTGTGCTGGTGTGGGTTGAGGTTGAGCAGGAGCTGGTCTTTGAGAAGAACTTCCAGGATTGTGCAATGGCAGATCTTTCACTCTTTCACCAATGAGCAAGGCAGGTGAAATGGTATATAAAGGAACCTTACCTCTAAGAACTTCAGTCTTCTTAGGGCTAAAACCATGCATCTTCAGATATGAACATATAAGCACAGGGTATGGAAGGCTGCCTTTATCAGAAATGTCACCACTAAACTTCATCATGTGGTGGAAAATAGTCAATCCCAAGTTAAACTTCTTCAAAACCACTATCCTATAAAGCAATATTGCTTGATCCTTTGTCACTTTGGTTGAGTTGGTAGAGGGTATCCAACTATAAACAATCAATTTATGCAATACATAATAAAGAGATGTAAGGTCCTTGGCCAGCATTCCATTTTTCCATCTAGTTAACAATCCTCCAGTCATAGAAGCAGTAACAACATCCAAATCAGGTTCATCATCATCAAGTACTGGTTCTATGCCTAAGAAATCATTAATCAACTCTGGGGTAAATGGAACTATACTCCTAATCAACTCTTCCTCAGACATGCATAAAATTCATACACCCAATCAGAAACAACAAAAGTATCACACAAATTCAGAGCTTTCATCAACTTTCTATCCTCTAAGAATTGAATCAAATTCTTACTCTCAAAATCAGAAATATGAATTCTCATTTCCATCAACAGTTTTCTCCTAGACAACCTAGTAATCTTATCAACTAAACCATCAATATCAAAATCTACATCAGGTTCAGAATTACCTTCCTCAGAAGTACTTTCCTTAGAGCTTGGTTCTTTCTCCTCTTTAGAACTGGATTCACCTTCTTTTTCAGAGCTTTTGTCAGAAGCTGCACTGCTTGAATCATCTCCATCATCAGGTTCTGGTGCTGGAGCACTTGATTCAGCATGTGAGGCAGCATTCTTCTTTAGGGCTTGCTGCATATCCCTGAGACAAACCTCCATTTCAGAATCAGAATCAACTTCTGGTTCTTCAGGCATAGTTCGAACAGAATCAATCTTTGCTGGCTTCTCAATCACCACTTCTTCTTCAGATTCAGAGAATACCTGAATCAGTTCAGCAACATCACCACCTAGCTTCTTCTTCTTCCTCAACGAGTCAGAATAATCAACTCGAGTGAAAACTCGGTTTGATCGTCTTCTTGGAACAGGGCTCCTCTTTCTCTTCCCTTTCTCAACATTCCTCTTGAAAGGAATCGGTTCAAAGTCCGACTTTGAGATATCAGAGTCAGTTTTGCCGGAATTTTCGAGCGCTTCAGCATCCTCCATCTGAGCGTCCTCATTGTCGGATGTCTCCGCATTCGACGTCTCCTTTGACTCAGCAACAGGGGATGCTTCAATCTCCTTGTCAGTCTCCCCCATAGAGGCAGCAGTCGGGACCTCTGTTTCAACATTAGGGCTCGGATTTTGGGGCTTTTCAGCTGTGGATGAAGAAGGTGTAGTAGTGATTACTTCGTTGGTGCGCAAGTAGTGAGAGATGTCTATTGACATATCGCCAATTGTGAGGATGGGTGGATTAGACGATCTCATCGATTGAGAAAAATTCTCAACTGCCTGGTTCAGCTCGGAGAGTGTAGCCTGGTTTGGGATGTGGATTGTTGTCGGAGTAGCTGGAATGGGTGCGACGGTTGCGGCAGTTGGGGGTGAATTTTCGTGCGAAGTAGCCATGGAAGCAAGTGTATGAAGATTCGAGATGGATGGAGATGACGGTTGTGAGTTTGGAGAGTTTGGTTTCTGTGAATTTGATTTCTTGTTTCCTACCATTTAAATCAAGAATTCGAAAAGCACTACACAAGAATCGAGATAAGCACAAAATAACTTATAACAAAATCTACAAAAATAATACTCAACTTACTCAATTAATTACAAAGCTTAGAAAATCATGAAATGGGAGTATTTATATAGAGAGAGCTAGTAGTTGGAATACTGTACGTGGGATTAAGACTTGACTTAAAGAAAATTCTAGATTAAATTGATAATGCTCCACAAATTTAGCCACAAGTAAATCATGGGTGAGTTAGTGGGGTAAAATCTTAATTAATAAATTAATTAAATTAAGAATATTCTAGAATTAATTAAAATTAAAAATGTGTATAATCTGAAATAATAAAAGAACGTGGTTAGTATAATTATAAATAAATAAAATGAATTCCCACAATTAATTAAATAATTACAACTTATAAAAATATAATTGAATCATGTAATGTTGTGCTCGAGGATTTGACATACACCTCAACATTGGTTTTTCACAGGTTTTACCTATCCAATGTAGCCAATATTTTTCAGCATTTTTCTTTTCATTGCATTTCTTCTTTTTGTGCTATAACATCTAATTCGTATTGATCCATTGTTCCTGTAGAGTACATCGTAGTAGCGAACTCCGTGCCCCATACTTACTTAATGGATTACGAACCTCTTGATGTTTTTACCTAATTCACCTTTTGAAAAGAAGGCATCGTAGTAGCGAACTCCGTGCTCCATAGTTACTCAGTGAATTGGTACATCTTTTAGTATGTTGTAACATTCTCAATTTTTCAAGCTTTTGAGAGGTGTAGTACATGCCTATTTTTGCACAAACAAATTTCAGATTCAAGAATATTTTACAAAGGAATTATTCAACAAAAATAAGAAATAAATCAAATTTATAACAACTATACCACCTTAGGTTGTTGTCCCAAATGCTACCGCATTTGTGACAACATCCTCTCAAGAATTATTAAGATATTACACATACCAAGAGATTTCCTAAAAAATGAGAATCTCTCATGGTCAAGAGCCTTAGTAAAAATATCAGCATTTTGATTTTCAGTAGACACATATTCCAACTTAACTATGTTCTTCTACACTAAATCTCTCATAAAATGATGTCTAATGCTAATGTGCTTAGTGAGTGAGTGTTGTACCGGATTTTTAGATATGTTAATAGCACTTGTGTTATCACAGAAAATTGTGAGAATATTGTTTTCAATTCCATAGTCATGCAACATCTTACTTAACCACAATAGCTGTGTGCAACAACTTCCTGCAGCTATGTATTCAGAATCGACAATGGATTGAGAAACACAATTTTGTTTCTTGCTATGCCAAGACACAAGATTGTTTCCCATGTAGAAACATCCTCCACTCGTACTCTTTCTGTCATCTATATCTACAGCCCAATCCGCATCACTGTATCCAATCAATGTGTTGTTGGTGTCCTTACTGTACCATATCCCTAGTTCACTTATACCTGAAACATATTTGATAATCATTTTCACTGCATTCAGGTGAGATTCCTTTGGATTAGCTTGGTACCTAGCACAAACACACACACTGTACATAATGTCAGGTCTACTAGAGGTTAGATAAAGTAAACTACCTATCATGGATCTATACAATGTTGGATCAACATCCTTTCCACCATTGTCTTTGCAAAGTTTCAAAGTAGAACCCATAGGTGTTTTCATTACTTTTGAGCTTTCAAGACCAAACCGTTTGACCAAGTTTTTAGCATACTTACCTTGAGAGAAGAAAATACCATCCTTACATTGATTGATTTGAAGACCTAAAAAATAATTCAAGTCTCCAACCATACTCATCTCAAATGTTAATGTCATTGCTTCAACAAATCTGTTCAGCATTTTATCACAGGTTGAACCAAACACAATGTCATTAACATATATTTGAGCAATAAGTAAATCTTCTCCAATGTGCTTAATAAACAAAGTCCTATCGGCTTCTCCTCTAATAAATCCATACTCTAAAAGAAAGTCCGTAAGCCTACCATACCATGCTCTAGGAACTTGTTTTAGACCATACAATGCTTTATTTAGTTTGTACACATGATCCGGGTATTGTGGATCTTCAAAACCTTTAGGCTGTTCTACATATGCTTCTTCATTCAGTATGCCATTTATAAATGCAGCTTTTACATCCATTTGATGTAGTTTAATATCAATAAAATATGCAATTGCTAGTAATAACCTAATAGATTCTATCCTAGCAACGGGTGCAAACGTTTCATCAAAATCAACACCTTCAACTTGGGTGTAACCTTGTGCAACTAACCTAGCTTTGTTCCTAACAATGTTTCCAGACTCATTAGTTTTATTCTTATAAATCCACTTTGTTCCAATGACATTAGTATGACTAGGTCTTGGAACAAGTGTCCAAACTTCATTTCCTTCAAACTGATTAAGTTCCTCATGCATAGCACTTATCCAATTTTCATCAGTTAATGCTTCATTTACATCAAATCAATATGTAGGTGGTCAGCCTGGATGGTATTCCACTGGTTCAGGTTGCCTTCACCATCGGATGGTCCATCACCAACAGATGGGTTGCAGCACCTGATGTGTTCTTATTGAATTTCTTCGCCTCTCTTGAAGGAGGGAGAAGATTGGAAGGTGCTTCAATGGAGTGTGAAGAGAAAGGTAGGAACTTGGTCTTCCTGATATGTTTTGACAAAGTGGCCTTTGGTAACAAGCTCTCCATGTAGAACTTCCCCCTGGAGAAGAAGCTCTGCTTGTTTGCTACTTTGTCCTCTGCATCTCTCCTTCCTTTATTTTTCAACAAGAACGTCTCTACTTCCTTTACTTTTCAAAAACATACTTATGTTGGGTAAGCCAAGTATGCTGATCTGCATCATCTCCATCTTCTGGACAAATCTTCATCTCCTTCACCCAAGACCTTGGTTGAGGGATGATGTCCATGCCATCTCTTCTTTCGATTTTCTCCATACCTGAAACAAGAATAATAGTTAGTGATTTGTGTTTTTAGGTATTTCCATAACTTCCTCCTTTTATAGGGGTAGAAATGAGGTGGTGGAATGAAAGATGACAAAACTATAGAGTTGATAGGTCTGAATTTCTGAAAAGCTACTTCTTAAGATCAACAATGATATTCTTGATCTAAGGGTTCACATTTAAAGAGATTCAGACTTTATCTTGTGGAATGCAGAAATTATAGATTTTGAACAAGAGTTATTTGAAATCCGTACAGTGCTTGCATACTGTTGAGTCGGTGAGGATGGTGTATTAATCCAACCAAGTATAACTCAGCAGTATACTGTATGCATGTATTGTGATAAAGTATTTTATGAAGAATAGTTTATTATTATACATATGTATACATTGCTTGAGTACAGATACCAAGAAACTTTGTTCAACTCTTCTGAATATATATATATTTTGCAATGCAGATTGTAGAGTATTTTATCAAGGATTCTTAAGGTATCATGGATTCCCCCTTGATTAAATAACTCTATGTTTTCCCTCAACTTTATTTGTCTTCATCGGGAAAGTACTTATCTGAAGATGAGGGTGTCTATTCACCTCATCTGATTCTCCTAGTCTGCTGAAATTGTATCAGCTGAGGTCTTCAGCTGATCTTTGCTCTTCATATGCTTGGATCAAGAAGTCCTAGGCTGTAGCATAGGGTCTTGAATCTTTCTTCAGCTAGGGGTTTACTCAAGATGTCTTCTCTTTGGATATCTGTGTGAATTCTCTCCATCTTGATGTCCTTCTTTTTAAGGTGATCTCTTATGAAGTGGTGTCGAATGTCGACATGCTTGCACCTTGTGTGAAGGACTGGATTTTGAGTGATGGCAATGGCACTGCTGCTATCACAGTAGATAGGGACTTCTCTTGCCTCTACATTGTAATCTTTCAGTTGTTGAACTAGCCAGAGCAGCTGACTACAACAACTTCCAGCTGCCATATATTCTGCCTCAGTGGTGGAGGTTGCAACTGAAGTTTGCTTCTTTGAGAACCATGAGAGCAACTTGTTGCCTAGGAATTGACAGGTTCCAGAAGTGGACTTCCTATCTATTCTACATCCACCATAGTCTGAGTCAGAGTAACCACTCAATTCTAGATTGTCATCAGCAGGGTACCATAATCCTAAGTTGACTGTTCCTTTTAGGTACTTGAGGATTTTCCTTGCTGCTTCTAGATGACTTTGCTTTGGGTTTGCTTGAAACCTAGCACATACTCCTACAGCAAATGTTATGTCTGGTCTGCTGGCTGTAAGATATAGTAGAGATCCAATCAGTGCTCTGTATTCAACTTGATCAACTGCCTTTCCAAACTCATCTGGTTCCATTTTAAATGATGTCATCATTGGAATCCTTGCAGTTTTGCTTTGTTGAGCTTTGAATCTTTCTAATAGGCTCTTGGTATACTTGGACTGGTTGATGAATATCCCTTCTGGACTCTGCTTGACTTGGAGTCCTAGGAAGTAGTTCATCTTACCCATCATGCTCTTTTCGAATTTTCCTTGCATTAGTTCAGAGAACTTCTTGCACATGTCTTGATTGGGTGATCCAAATATAATGTCATCTACATATATTTGCACCATTAGAATGTCTTCTCCTTCTTGTATTCTGAAAAGTGTTCTATCAACTTTGCCTTATGTGTATCCATTGTCTAGTAGGAATTGTGACAATGTGTCATACTAAGCTCTAGGGGCTTGCTTTAGACCATAGAGAGCTTTCTTCAGACGATATACTTGGTCTCCTTTTTCAAATCCAGGAGGCTGCTCTACATACACTTCTTCTACCAGAATACCATTTAGAAAAGCACTCTTGACATCCATTTGATATACTTTGAAGCCCATATATGATGCATAAGCTAGAAATAGTCGAATGGCTTCTAATCTGGCTACTGGAGCAAAGGTTTCATCATAATCAATCCCTTCAGATTATGAGTATCCTTTTGCAACTAGCCTTGCTTTATTTCTAGTTATTACATCATTTTCGTCCTTCTTATTCTTGAATACCCACTTTGTTCCTACTACATTGTGGTTTTCAGGACGATCTACCAATTCCCCTACTTCATTTCTTTCGAATTGATTTAGTTCTTCTTGCATAGCAGTGATCCAATTGCTATCAGTCATTGCTTCTTCTATGTCAGCTGGTTCAATGTTGGACAAGAAAGCACACCAGCAGAACATAGAGGACTGGGGGTTCTGATTCAGTTGTCTTCTGGTCTTGACACCTGACTCTGCTCCTCCTAAGATGAGGTTTGATGGATGATTGTTTCTCCATGTATTCCTCACAGGTGTATCTGCATTAGATGAGCTTGGATTCTCATCTGTTCTAGTGCCATCAGGAGGGTTGACTTGATTTGGACGACCATCATCTGTATCTTGTGTGTCAAAGAGATCATTCCTCCTTGCATTTGGGATTGTTGCATCTTGATTTTGGTCAGCTTGTTCAGTTTGGGTTTGAGATCTAGTGACAGGTCTGTGTGGTTTATCCTCATCTGGCTCTTCAGGAAATGGTTCATTGACTTCAATAAACTAATCTGGTCTGGACTTGATCACTAGTTTCCTCATCTTATCTGCAGCTGAGTCTGTTTCTACTGCACTCTTTTCACAAGATTCATCAAAAACAACATGAGGTGTTTCTTCCACAAGAAGGGTTCGTTTGTTGAGTACTCTAAATGCTTTGCTAGTAGAGGAGTATCCCAAGAATATCCCCTCATCTGCTTTGGCATCGAAAGAATTCAACTTACTCTTCTCATTGTTGTGAATGAAACACTTACAACCAAATATATGAAAGTAAGATACTCTAGGTTTCCTTCCTTTCCACAGTTCATATGGGGTTTTCTCATGAATTTTGTGAATACCTGACCTATTTTGAGTGTGACAAGCTGTGTTGATGGCTTCTGCCCATAGCTTCTTAGGAGTAGAGAATTCAGCAAGGAGTGTTCTTGCAGCCTCTTTGAGTGTTCTGACTCTTCTTTCAGCTACACCATTCTGTTGTGGTGTTCTTGCTGCACTTGTCTCATGCTGAATACCATTAGAAGTACAATAAGCAATAATATAAGAGTTAATGAATTCAGTGCCTTTGTCACTTCTAATTTTCACAATTGGTTCTCCTTTCTCTACTTGGATTCTCTTCAATAGTTCAGGAAGCTTCTGTTGAGTCTCACTCTTCTTGTATAAGAAGATAACCCAAGTAAACTTGGAGTAGTCATCTACAACAATAAGAGTGTACTTCCTTCCTGTAAGTGTGGTTGGAGTGATTGGCCCAAAGAGATCCATGTGAAGCAGTTCCAGAACTCTGCTGGTTGATGCTGTCTTCTTGGTCTTGAAGGAGACCTTTGTTTACTTTCCTTGTTGACATGCATCACATACCTGATCTGTGCAGTAGAGTTCATTAGGCAGTCCATCAACTAAGGATTCCCTTTCTAGCTTGTTCATAGTCTTAAAGTTCAGATGACTAAGACGTTTGTGCTATAGCCAGCTGACATCTTTAGGGCTTTTCACAAGCAGACATGTATCCTTAGGACAGCTGTTCCAATTTGCAAGATACATACTACCTTTTCTAGATCCTGTTAGAAGGTTTTGTTTTGTTCTTTTATCACTTATGAGACACTCATCTTTAGAGAATTTTACTGAGTAACCAGTGTCACAAAAATGAGAAACTGATAATAGATTAAACATTAAACCTTCTACATATGATACATCATGTACCTCAATGTCACCATTTTTAAGGGTGCCATATCCTTTTGTGTTACCGTGCGCGTTATCACCAAAGAAGACTTTTGGACCTTTCTTTTCTGTATAGTTGATCAGCAGGGCTTTGGTTCCAGTCATATGAGTTGAGCATCCACTATCTATGTACCAAGTTTCTCCTGCTTGACCTCCTCTTCTGTATAGGTCCCTCATTTCCTGCAAGAAAGGTTAAGTCTTAGGTACCCATTTTTTCTTGGGTCCTTGGGTGTTAGTACTACCCTTGGGGACCCACATATACATTGCTCGTTTGAATAACCTTGAGCATTTGAGTTGTCTCCCATGGGCATCACAAAACCAAATCTTACCAGTTGACACCTTGGTCTGATCTGACTTGTTATTTGTGTCAACTAGGTAATAATCAGATGGTTTCCTCTTGTAGGAGTGTGTGTGGATTATCTTCTGACTAGTTACATTCGGCCTGGGTGCATTAGCTGATCGATGCACACGATTATATGGACCATACTCCTCTGTTCTCACAATATCATAAGAGATAGGGGTGCAAATAGAACAGATTTGTGGGAAGAAGATTTCTTCTTCTTGGCTGGAGCAGCATACAGCTGAGACTGTCTCAATCGAGTTGGTGTAGGTTGTTTGTTGTTCCTCTGTACAGGCTTGGGGTTAACTTGTCTCTTACCATTTTTGGTGTTGGGATAGTTAGCCTTAGCTGGTACAGATGCCTTTTGGTTCATATTAGGTTCATTGTGTTTAGAACACTCACCTTTTTGATGTGATCGAGTAGTGCACTGATTAGGTGTACTACCCTCAGCTGGAGAGGATGTTGATGGATTAAATTCATAACCAAAACCCATCTTATTGCCATTAGATCTATAATATTCAGAGATACTTTCAATAGTAGCAGATGCTTTATTGAACTCTGATATCTTTTGATTAAGGCATTCCTTCTCCTTTTCTAAGAGCTTGTGTGCTTGGAAGAGATCATCGAACTTAGATTGTAGTGAACGAAATTCCTTGGTTTCTAAGGCTTGAGTTTCTAACATCCCCTCATACAACTGAGTTATTGTGGTATTTTCTTCTTTAAGAAGTTCCACTTCTCTGATCAATCTTTCATTCATTGTTACCAACTCAGGGGTGTTATCAAACTTAACCTTTTTCAACCTAGCAATCTCTTTCCTTAAATCCTTGTTCTCCTCTTCCACTTCTATAAAAACTCTAGTGGCAATATCCAGATCACCTTTTACCTTTTTTAAGGATTGATAATAGGTGTCTTCAGATTCGCCTTCAGATGAGTTTATCTCTTCTGTGTGTGAAAAGATAGGTGAATGAAAATTTGTTGAATAGGAATTTACCTCATTTTCACCTATGGCCATCATAGCTAGATCATCTGAATCATTTGAGAAGATTTGACAGTCTAGTGATGAGGGAAGGTCATCACTTTGATATTCAGATTCTTCAGTTACCATTGCTTGTTTGCCTGAATTTCTTCTGTCTCTTCTTGGCTTTCTTTCTTCTTTGTCTTCTAGATTTAGCTCTGGACATTCATAGACATAATGTCCTGGTTTATGACAATTGAAGCATGATCAGATTTCTGATTTGAATTGCTTTTTCTTGGAGGAGTGGCATCTCTTCTTCTAGAACCTCGGTTGTTAGATGACTCCACATCCTTCCTAGGATACCTTTCTGGTGTTCTTTCTCTAGATTCTCTGGAGGATGAACCAGCTCTCCTATCTTTATAATTCCTATAGAATTTCCTATATTTGCTGTTTAGAGTATTCATCCTTTCAAATCTCTTGATCATAAGAGCCATTTGCTCTTTTAGACTCATGTATGATCCTTCAAAGTCTTCTGTTTTCAGAGAGGTCTTGCCAGATGAGGTGCTTGCAGCTTTTGTATTTGCTGCCTTGAAAGCCACAGTCTTGGAGGTAGATGGGGTTGCAGTTGGCTCATCACGTTCTGAGTTTTCTTCTCTTTCAAGATCATATTCATGAGCTTTTAGGTTCTGAAATAGAGTTTGAGCAGACCACTTCTTGATATCCTGAGTATCCTTGATGATGGTCTTCTTGAGTCTCCATTTCTTGGTTAGAGAGTCTAAGATCTTCAGATTTTTCTCTCTGTTTGTATATTTCTTGCCTAGAGATTCTATCTCATTTATGATCTTGGTAAATCTATTGTCTAGCTGATCAATAGACTCTTCTGGCTGCATCTTGAAGTGTTCAAACTTCTTGACGGCTGTTGATAGTTTACTTTCCTTAATCAGCTCAGTTCCTTCACAGAGGAGTGCCAATGCATCCCACATGTCTTTAGCTGTCTCACATTGAAGTACTTTTGCAATGTACTCATTTGGAAGAGTTTGCATGATATAATCTTGAGCAATGCTGTCAAGATTTGATTGCTTCATCTCTTATCGTGTGAGGTCTTTCATTGGCTTGGGGACAAGTTCTCCAACTGGAACTTTTGGATCACCATTTGCAGTGTTGACTGTCATGATTGTGATTGGGCCTTCTGTGATTACTGACCACATCTTGTAGTGAACTGATGTGAGATTCTTCCTCATCCTTATCTTCCAGTAATCATAATCCTCCACTGAAAACTTAGGCAACTTACGCATGTTAGCACTCATGCTGTATGAGTTTTCAAAAAACAAGTTTTTCAAAAGATAGATCTGTTCAAGAGGACTACATAAAGACTCCCTCAAGTCTTCTGATAATCTAGAGACAGTAGTCCGTTAGAACCACTGCTCTGATACCACTTGTTGGTCCCTGAACGAGTAGTGAATGGGATTAAAGTCTAGAGGGGAGGGGTGAATAGACTTTAAAACTTTTTCAACAGAGTTGGGAACCTCTTCTGATCTCTATGTCACCTGGACTACAAGTCTGCTGGTCCAGATGACTATAGTGGTCTGATGAAGAGATTATATGCGGAAGTTAGTAGGCCTGTTTAGACTCGTTCTTTAATTTCTTTTGAAAGTACCAAATTGTTAACTCAATGAAAAGCTCAACTGATGCTGGTTTGAAGATTATGGCCTTGTTTGAATACAGTTGAAAACACAGTATGCACTATAAAGATATAAGAATAGACAATAAAGAAAAGTGCAGAATGTAAAAGACACCAGATTTATAGTGGTTCGGATATACGTTCCTACGTCCACTCTCACGTCCTAACGTGATGTTTAACCCCTTTAATTTGCCAAAAATTACAAGGGCTTGTCCTTTATAGTCCCAAGGGTAGGACTTTGAGATCTGAGCAGTCCTTACTACTACGGTCTCCACAAGTGATTGGAAGTACTTGTACTTTTACAGGGGTTCAAAAACTTAACCTTATGGTGGGGGTTTTGGGGTTTTTGAATATATCCAACTAATGGTTCAAGCTTATAAAATGCTTAACCACTATGCCTAAATCAAAGAATATACAATATGAATAGGATTCAGGTTCTTTGGTTGGATGGGAAATCACTTAAGAGCTAGAATGTGTTCTAAGGATTTCTGGGCTCTTGGAGAACTCTCAATGTGATATTGCTTTTGCTTGCTTGCTTGATTAGCTTTTGTGAATTCTCTCGTTGTGACTTCGTACTTGTGATTTCTCATCCTCTTGTATTTATAGGGATGATTGCTGCAACTAGCCGTTGGAGTTGACTAGCCGTTGTGGGCAATCTTTCCATGTTTGCTTGATTCCTTGATTCCAGCCGCTTGATTGCTTCAATTCTGGGATCATGTCAATCTTCTAAGTAAGGTAAGTCTTCATTTAAATTGTAAGATGACTTTGGAATCAGCCGAGTCCTGGACGAGCACCTAGTCTTCTGATCTTCACTTATAGTCTTCTGACTACTCGTCTGGCCTTATGTCTTCTGTCTTCTGATATCAGTCGAGTAATACTCTTCTGATCTGGCGATTCTTTGTGCTGCTTTAGGCCATCTTCAATCTTGGAGTCCATCAGATAAGTAGGTATACAAGCACCTTACTTAATCTGGTCTTCAAGGATCTTCTAGTCTTCATGCCTTCTACTCTTCTCATCTTGAGGTTGTGCATGTAAGCCAGGGCTGTGCTGAGCATCTGATCACACAAGACTAGTCTAAGCTGTTCTATACAGAGTCAGCTGATCCTATTACATTTATAATCTCTAAGTGTTTTGGCCATCAAAACTATTCTAACATCAAGTGGGGCTAGGGTGAATTTACATCCCAACATGGTAGACCTCCCCTTGAGAAGGAATGATGATGGTGCAGGCCCAAGCTCAACTCCCAATGATCCTCTGAATGATCCCATACACGACACAACACTGCCTCAAGAAGGAGCTGTCTCCTCTGTTTGTTTATCTTCCCATTATATCATGAGGCACAACCAGCAGTCCACTAACATTGTTCCTCCATCTATAGATGAACCAGATACTGTTCCTGACAGAACTGATGGGGCTGCTGCTGATACTGAAATGAGGGAGGATGACCAGGATATCCAGGATCTGTATGGTGATCTAGATAAATGAAGAGCTTGAAGACAGGGGGATAGCTTACATTATGGGGGAGTATATGTAGATTATGAAGATGCAGCTGAACTACATTCAGCCCAATCCTTTCCCATATGTTATTTCAGTTCCTCCTTTGTTGTAAAAGCTCTATACTTATGTTTTATTTATTTTTCTCAAACTCTGTTATTTACTTTTTGTAATTATTTAGGATTTACTTATGTTTAAGTTATTTAAATCTAAACAAGTCTTTTTGGTTTAGATGTTGTTTTATTAATTTGATCTAATACAAATGCTAATTCAATTTATGTTGAAGTATCAATTGTGTTAAATTCTTAATCAATATGTGTTGGGAATAAAATGAGATATGTTTTGAGTTAATACCAAAACCCCCTGAGACATGCCTAAGTTAAGATTGATAATGTTCTAGGAATGTTAGAACATTTAACATAAGGCTAGATGAGAAGCTGATATGTTAGGCAGCTCATAGTTTATTAGATGCACAATTTGAGGGGGAACATATGCTTTTAAGTCTATCAAGAACAAGTCCCCTCAAGGCTCAAATTCTGGAACAATCACCAAGTCTGCTGAAAGACAAGTATGCTGATCAGAAGAGTTGTCTCAGCACAATTAAACCAGAACAAGTGTTCAGAAGCTTAAGATCAACTATGCTGAAGAGATCAAGACAACTATACCATAGGATCTTCCAAGATTCATGAAAAGAATTCATGCAAAGGGAAAGAGCCAAGTCATCTGAAAAGAGCTAGCCAACTATGCTGATCAGCAAGTCTGCTGATAGTGATAAGGAGAGTTGTCTACTGATAAGGAATGTTGTCCTTATCATAGAACCAACCTTCAGAAGCCATGTCCATGTTTGAATAAGTGAATCTTGAAGTCAGACATTGGGAAGAGTGCTGCAGAATGAAGACAAAGTCTATACAGCCGTTTATTTCCCAAATGAGGACATGTCACTATCAAGAATCTGTCTTCTAAGTTGAAGAACTCAAAGAAGACGTTTATGGACATTTGGGGCTGCCTCTCCAACGGGCAAATCCTTCATTTGTCTATAAATACAGAAGTGTGAAGACCATTTGAAGCACCTCAACAATATCCAACTGACCTCAACCTTGAGAAGAATATCAAGAGTGCTTTCAAGCTTTCAAAAGACTATCTTAGTCTTCAAACACCTCTTCTAAGCTGAACCTTATTGTATACCCATACAAAGCTTAGAGAGATATCCTAATCCTTATACACTGATCTTCATTGTAAAGGATATCTCATTAGTTGGAACCTTACT
Source organism: Galeopsis tetrahit (assembly GCA_963675135.1). Lineage (NCBI taxonomy): Eukaryota > Viridiplantae > Streptophyta > Magnoliopsida > Lamiales > Lamiaceae > Galeopsis > Galeopsis tetrahit. The sequence continues at coordinate 53,794,312 of OY776123.1, forward strand.
TCAACCCTTACATCTTTCAAGTGAGAAAGTGAGAAGGTTGTAGTAGTAGTAGAAGTGGTAGGAGCTGACTGTTGAGAGAAGAACAGTTCAGTTCTGAGTTGAGAAGAGGGTACTAGGACTCTAGACATCCTAGGGATCAATTCACCAAGGAGTGGTGTTCTTGATCAAGTGCACCTTGGCACTATAAAACAAGTTAATTCCAAGAGTGAAGGAATTATCCTGTTAAATCAGGGAAAGTGGATGTAGGAGCTTGAGTCTCTGAACCACTATAAACTCTTGTGTTGATTTACTTTCAAAGTACTTTCATACATTCAATACTACACACAAAACTGATCTTTCAAAGGACAAACATTCAAAGACTGTGCAAAACCAATTTGGACAAGTTCCCTGAAAACTGGATTGATTGACTAAGTGATTTCAGAAACTTAAAGGAGTCTAAACTAAAGGGCCAACCACTAATTCCGCACATATAACTCCCTTAGATAGTTATCCAACTAAGTAATCAATAGTACTTAGTAGTTTGATTATCTATAAAGAGTTAATCATCTTCAGAAGAGTTGCCAAGACAACATTGCTGATCTCTGGTTTGATCAAGTTTTGAAAAGAAATTGCATACAACTGTATTCCCCCCCCCATACACTTGTTATATACTCCTTTCAGGACCAACAAGTGGTATCAGAGCAGGGGTTCAAAGACCACTGCTTCTGAAAATCCATCTTGATTTTCAAAATCACATATTTGGTGTGGTCACTGAACTGATCTATCTGAAATCCTTTATATCCATTGTCTAACCCTTTCTTGAAGAAATGGCAAGAGGAAACAACAACAACCAGAACCAGCAACAAAATCCTGATCAAAACATTAATCCTGCTGTTCCACCTCCTTCTGTTCAAGGATTGGACAATATGGCCACAGATCCAGTCAATCACATTTCACATCACAAATTGCCCATGTTCTCAATAGACAATTATGATTTCTGGAAAATCAGAATGAGGGCTCATCTTGCATCTCTACACACTGATATGTTGAGAGTGATCACAAGAGGTCCTTTTGTGTTCACTCAAGTCAATCCCAGAGTCACTGAGGCTCAAAGGGCAGACACAAGAGATGTGCTCCCCAAAGATGAAGATGACTTCACCTCTGAAGAAAAGAGGAAAGATAATTTGAATTATCTTGCCATGAACACCCTCTACCAAACAATTCCAGATGCAATCATGGGAAGAGTCTACCACTGCACAACTGCCAAAGAAATTTGGGATACTCTTGCAGAAATGTGTGAGGGTACTGAAAAGATCAAGGAGAATAAGCTCCAAGTAGCTGTGCAGAAGTTTGAACAATTCACAATGGAGTCTGAGGAGTCCATTGACAAATTTGCTGGTAGATTTACTGATGTGATGAATGAGATCAATTCATTGGGCAAGATGTACTCCAAGAGAGAGGTTGGATTAAAGATCTTGAGAAGTCTCACTCAAAAGTGGGATGTCTATGCTGTTATGATGCAGAACACCAAGGATCTCTCCACCATGCCCATGCAACAAATCTTCTCTGAACTCAAAGCTTATGAGTTTGATCTCAACAGAAGAAAGCCTGTTGAGGAATCTTCAATTCCTACAAAGGGAGTGGCATTCAAAGCCAAAACTGCTGAACCAGAAATGCAGTCCACTCCCAGATCATCAAAGTCAGTCTCCAAGACTGAAATGAAGGAGGAACTAGCCTTGATGGCTAGAAGGTTTGAAAAGTTAAACTCAAGGTTTGGTAGATACAAGAAATTCTACCAAGACAACAAATTCTCCTGAAGGTACAACTCTCCTGAAGCTCAGGCTGAGGTCAAGAAGCCTGAAGAGAAAAGATCAGAGGACAAGTACTCTGATAGGAGAAGGTCCAGTAGAGCTGAACCTTCATCATCAAGAAGAAGAGATGAACCCAAGAAGAATGATGATGAAGACTTGTGCTACAATTGCAAGAAGAAAGGGCATTTTCAGTATGACTTCCCTGAATTGAGCTCTAAAGAAAGAAGAGAAAGACAAGCTAAAAGAGACAGAAAGTTCACCAACAGAAAAGCCATGATGGCTGGTGAAGAATCTGATAGTGCTGAAAGCTTCAACCTTTCTGATGGACTATTCTCAAACAGTGATGATGATGATGACATATGCAACATGGCTATTGAGGATGATGAGGTATCCTCTACTTCTAGCTCACCATCATTCATTTCACAAAACACTAGTGAATTCAACTTGAAACTTTCTCTTGGGAAGTTGATGGAAGATTTCACTATGTTACAAGAATTTCATGACAATTGTGTGAGAGAAAATGAAAGATTGTCAATTGAGCTTGCTAAAAACTCTGAGTTAGTTGTTGATGTCAAGTCTACTGAGTTGTATCAACAAGTCTTGAGAGAGCTTGAGGAAGCAAATCTCAGGATAGTTGACCAACAAAAGGAGATTGATGATTCTTCAAGCTAAATTTGAAAACCTCTCACATGAGTATTACATTCTTAAAACAAGTGAAGAGAGCCTGAAATTAAAGATGTCTGCTCTGAGAAGATCCACTAAAGCAATACAGGAAATTCAGAGTTACCAAAGACCTATGGCTCAAAGAAGTGGATTAGGTTTTGATCCACTTGAATCTTCACCTTGTCTTAGTGTTGCTTCTACAAGTAACACTAAGAGAATCTTTGTCAAATCAGTGGCACAACAAGCTGAAAATGAAATGATTCAGCCACTGAACAAAGGAAAGGGCAAAATGGATGATTTGCCAACTCAAGTGCTTCAGGAGACTAGGCCAAAACCTAAGGAAAAGGCCAAAGTCCCTGAACACAAGAGGAATGTTGGTCAACAGAGTAGACCCAATGGTAGGGCAACTCTCCTGAACAATGTTCAGAGGAGTTATCCAAGGTATAATCAGCCTAGGCCAACTCTACTGAGAAAGCCTCAGCTGAATAGACCTAAGGACAACTATCCTCAAAGGCAGAATAAAACGAGACAACCAAAACCCTACATGCCAAAGGGTAATGGTCATAAGAATGCCTTTCCTCAAAGATTCCCTCAAGTAGCACAAAGAACTCATAAGTTCAGGAGGTTTGACAACTCTCCTGAAACTTACAAAGTTAACACTTTCACACATACTTTCCCAAAGGCATTTAAGGGAAAGACAGTGTATGTTGATGCTAGAGGAAAACAACTTAGCCACCTTGAATCAATCAGGGTTATTAGGCAAGTTTGGGTTCCTAAAGGTACAGCTAACCTCTCAGGACCCAAAAATCAAAGGGTACCTAAACCTATCTAATTGCAGGTACCCATGGGCCACAAGAAGAGGAGTATGAGCAAAAAGTCAGCATGATACCTTGACAGTGGATGTTCAAGGCACATGACTGGAAATAAGGAACTCCTCACTGATTTTATTGAAAAAGAAGGCCCAAATGTCACATTTGGAGACAGCTCACAAGCAACAACAAAAGGTTATGGTACCTTGATGATTGGTAACATCAAGGTATCCAAAGTATCTTATGTGGCTGGTCTCAAATATAATCTCCTAAGTATCAGTCAATTCTGTGATAAAGATTTCAATGTTGAGTTCTCAAGTGGAAAATGCTTAATCAAAGATAAGACTCAACAAATTCTATTGACTGGAACTAGGAAAGGAAATGTGTATTTTGCAGACTGGGACAAGTCTACTGATGCTGCATGCTTCATTGCTAAAAGTTCTAGTGAACAAAGTTGGTTATGGCATAAGAGACTAAACCACCTGAACTTTAAAACAATGAACAAACTTGCTAGAAATGCATTAGTTAAAGGACTAGCTAATGAGGTTTTCATTAAAGAGCATGTTTGTAAACCATGTCAAGAAGGAAAACAGATCAAAGCCTCATTCAAAGGAAAACCAGTCATTTCTACTGAAAGGGTACTTAAAATTTTACATATGGACTTATTTGGACCAATTACCCCTGCAAGTATAAATGGTAGAAAATACACAATGGTGGTAGTAGATGACTTCTCTAGGTTCACATGGGTAGTATTTCTCCTTAATAAGAAGGAAACTCAAGTCAAACTACCTGAACTTTTAAAGAGACTGTCAAATGAGAAAAGCTTTAGCATTATCAAGATAAGATCTAATAAAGGCACTGAGTTCATAAATTCTTACATCAATGAGTATTGCACATCTAATGGAATAGCTCATGAAACCTCAGCAGCTAGAACTCCTCAACAAAATGGAGTTGCAAAAAGAAGGAATAGAACATTAAAAGAAGCTGCTAGAACTTTAATTGCTGATTCAAATCTACCTAAGAGGTTTTGGGCTGAAGCTATAAACACTGCATGCCATACTCAAAATAGATGTTTGATTACAAAGGGGCAAGGCAAAACCCCTTATGAACTCTGTAAAGGAAGAATGCCTAAAGTGTCATACTTTCACATATTTGGTTGTAAGTGTTTCATTCACAACAATGGGAAAGAACAGTTGAAAGCCTTTGATAGCAAAGCTGATGAGGGAGTATTCCTTGGATATTCTCAAATCAGTAGAGCTTTCAGAGTCTACAACAAGAAAACCCTTATTGTGGAGGAAACACCTCATGTTGTGTTTGATGAATCTACTCATGAGTTCAGGAACAAGGACTTAGAGACAGAAGAAATCACACAAAGAACAACCAGACTGAGCCTAAAAGACAAAGGCACTGAATTCCTAGATGTTGTCCAAGCCAACCTACCAGAAATCATAAGGATGGACAACAATCCTGAAGGCAACCTTCCTGAGGCAAACCCCACTGAAGGAAATGATGAACTGAATGATCCAACCCCAGTTCACATCCAGGTAACAACTACCAATGAAGAAGCAGTCACTGCTGAGGTAGTTAATGGGTCAAATAATCAAGGGGGAACCAACAATGTTGAAAATGCCAATATCATTGATATTGAGGACAACACCCCTGATTATGATCCTGAATTAGATCCTGCATTAAACTTTCCTGAATTTTATGATCAAAATGACTCAACTCCAGTAGAGGACAACTCTACTGAAGAGATCAGAAAAAGAAGGACTTGGTTGTTTGACCATCCTACTGATCTAATACTTGGTGACCCAAGTATAGGAGTCAAAACAAGAAGGTTTCATGGTGAAAGTGCTCTATTTTGTTGTTTCTTGTCAGAACAAGAACCAAGTGATATTGAGGAAGCACTTCAAGATGTCAATTGGATCACAGCCATGCAAGAAGAGCTGAACCAATTCACCAGAAATGAAGTATGGGAGCTGGTGGATAGACCTTCACATCAAGATGTTATTGGAACCAAGTGGGTGTTCAAGAACAAGAAGAATGAGAATGATGTGATTGTCAGAAACAAAACAAGACTAGTGGCAAAGGGCTACTGCCAATCAGAGGGCATTGACTATGATGAGACATTTGCACCTGTGGCAAGGCAGGAAGCAATAAGGCTCTTCCTAGCCTATGCAGCCCACAAGAGGTTCAAAGTGTACCAAATGGATGTCAAGAGTGCCTTTCTGAATGGAATCTTGAAAGAAGAAGTCTATGTGGAGCAACCACCTGGTTTTGAGGTTGGAAATCAAGTCTACAGATTGAAGAAGGCTCTATATGGACTCAATCAAGCCCCTAGAGCTTGGTATGACACTCTGTCACAATTCCTCTTGGATCATGGATTCATCAAGGGAACTGTGGACAAAACACTCTTCAGAATCTCTGAAGGAGAGGACATCTTGCTTGTCCAAATTTATGTGGATGACATAATTTTTGGATCCCCCAATGAGAAGCTGTGTGAGAAGTTCTCAAAGCTTATGCAAAGCAAGTTTGAGATGTCCATGATGGGGTTGATGAATTTCTTTTTGGGAATTCAAGTCAAGCAATCAAAAGAAGGGATTTTCATCAACCAAGCTAAATACACCAGAGAAATGATCAAAAAGTTTGGGTGTACAACAAGCAAGCCAGTAAGGATCCCAATGAACACAAATTGGAAGATGGATCCTGATGAGAGTGGTATCCCAACCAACTCTACTGAGTATAGAGGAATCATTGGTTCACTCCTCTATCTCACTGCCAGCAGACCTGACATCACCTTTGCAGTAGGTGTTTGTGCAAGGTTTCAAGCCAATCCTAAGAAAAGCCATCTTGAGGCTGCAAAGAGGATTTTAAGGTATCTCAAAGGCACTGAGAATCTAGGCCTTTGGTACCCTGCTGATGACAACATTGAGTTAACTGGCTACTCAGATGCTGACTATGGAGGTTGCAGAATAGACAGAAATTCCACCTCAGGGACTTGTCAATTCTTGGGCAACAAACTCATATCTTGGTTCTCCAAGAAGCAGAACACAGTGGCTACTTCCACCACTGAAGCTGAATATGTTGCAGCTGGAAGTTGTTGTGCTCAAATCCTTTGGTTGAGATAACAACTAAGATACTACAATGTCAACTCTACTGAAGTGCCAATATTCTGTGACAACAATAGTGCTATAGCAATATCACAGAATCCAGTTTTGCATACAAGATGCAAACATGTGGACATCAAGCATCACTTCATTAGAGATCATGTGGAGAAGAAGGACATCAAATTGGTGAAAATCCACACAGATCACCAAAAAGCTGATATATTGACAAAGCCACTTGCAGAGGCAAGATTTCTAGAGCTATCAGCAGAATTGGGATTACTTGATCCAGGGAAGTTGGACAAGTAAATCCATTGGAGTTAATGGGAGAAAGGGAAACTAAAATGGTTTTCAGCAGACTTGGTCAAGTCTACTGAAACTCAGAAGAGATGACCTCAAATGTTCAGGACTCTTGTCCATTGAATCTCAGGACACTTGTCCACATCCTTTCAGGACACTTGTCCATGTGGGGTCAGATAAGTTGTCTTGGCTATCAAACCAATTCTTGGTATGATAAGCACCTATTTTGGGCAATCATTACCTATTTTGATATCTGTCCCATTCCTTTTACAGATATCACCTTTATAGGATTTTAATTTGTCTCCCACCCAAAAGGTCGCTTTCCATGCATTAAATGCCAAGATTTAACTCTTGTTTGCATTACACTTTTCAAGCCATGATCTACCTTGAGAACTCCCCAACCATTAAATAATATTAAAATCCTTCCACGTTTTGAATAAAAACAATTACTCACTGTTACATTGGTCAAACTGTTACATTGGTTTTTGACCATTGGGTCAAGAAAGGCCAACTCCCCTGAAATCAATCCTGGCCGTCCATTCTTGATTTCCATTTTTGACAACCGTTGAAAACTCTTAAGATTCACCTACTCATTGACAAACATTCCTTTTGGAATACACACAAGTCTTAAGAACCCCACAAGCTCACTTCTTCCCCAAGTATTCGAAATTTCCTTGAAACCCTAGCTTTCATTTCTTCAAACACTCTCAAACCCTCTCAAAATTCCTTCTGTATCATTCAAATGGCTCCCAAAGCTAAGTCTGAAATGGTTGTTGATTTCACCAACAAGGATTTAGACCTTGATTTTGGCTATCTAAGCCACAAAAACAACCTTACTTTTGAGCCAATCCTCCCGTTTGAGAGTGAGGAACCTGAAGTTGTTCCAACATTGAGATGGTTGAGAAGGGCAGGTCTCCAGAAGTTTATGCAAGAGAAGCCAAACTCTTGTCTTGAATCTTACATGGCTGAGTTCTTTGCTTTTCTGAAATGGAGAGGCAAACCTGAAAATGGCGAGGTTGCCACAAGATTGTCCTTTATTTCAGAAGGAGAAGAGGAGGAAAGATTTCACAGGGTGAAATTTTCTAAGGAGGATGTTGATGCTGCTTTTGGACTACCTTCAGAGGGAAGGAATCCAGAACTCTATGGAAATGGTCTTGAGCAAGAGATTGCTCAAGAATGGCTTATCACTCCAGGGCCACTATCATCTACTCAACATAAAAGGACCCTCAAGCCAAAGTTCCTTACTTTGTTTGAGGTTGTTGCAAAGAGTCTGTTGAGCAACACTGGCAGCTTAGAGCAAGTGAGTGCTCCAAGGATAAGGATAATGGCTGCAGTTATTGATGCCAGTGACAAAGGCATCAAGTTCAACTGGAGAACCTTCATCTTGTCTGAAATGATGAAGGAGAAGGCAAAGTTTAAAGTCAAAGCTCAGAACAAGGTTGTGTTGGAAGGCAAACTGAGATATTGCACTAGGGCAAGTCTCCTGATTGAGAAGTTTGCTCACTACTCTGAGATGCAAACCTTTGCCAAGCCCCTTCCAGCCCAGAAAATCATGTTCAAAAAGTTGAGTAAGAAAACTGAACAAAGGAGAATGATTCTGGCCAAACCTGCTGAAGAGAAGGCTGAGGAGAAGCCAAAGCTAAAGAAGAGGACTAAAGCCAGAGTTGTCAAAACAAGGAAGGTGTCTCAAATTCAATCAGAAGAGACTTCAGGAGCTTCAAGTGAGATTGAAGAAGTTGCTGAAGAAGGAGTGCAAGTTCCTTCTGATCACTCAGAAGAGTTGAGACAAATATATAATGAGACAAGGCAAAAATCTAAAGGAGAAAAGAGGGTCAGGGAAGTTGTCCCTGAAAAAGAAGAAGAAGGTAGTGGGAGCAGTAGGGCTAGCAAGAGAAGGGCAAAGCCTACTGAAAAGGTGTTGGAGCTTCAGCAGCAAAAGTCTCTCCAACTAGCTCTAAGGGAGAGCAGGGCTGAAAGCAGGACCAAATCTAAGTCTAGGACCAACTCTTCTGGTTCTGGAACTCCAGAGTCTAAGGCCCCTGAAGGTCAACCAATAGAGGCCAACCTTCCTGAAACTCAAAATCCTGAGCCCAACTCCCCTGAAACCCATATAACCCCCACAAACCAACCCATCACCCCTCTCAATCTCAAAAATAGATATTCTCCAGAAGGGAGTGTGCAAAGAAGTGGGATAGATGTGCTAGCAGACTTAGCAGTAGATGAGACAAGATTGCAATCTCCCCTTGACTCATCTATGCTCAATTATTCAAAATTCTTAGAAGCTGCACTTCATAAGCCAACCCCCCTGAGCAAAGCCCCTTCAGATCCATTGCTCTCAAAAGCAACTGAAGCAAACCTTGCAGCACCCAACCCTTCCGAAACCAACCTCGAAACCAACCCCCCTGAACTTAAACTCCCTGAAGCCACATTAGGAGAAGCCAGAGCCAACGCCCCTATAACCCAAAGTCCCCATTCCAGTGGAGATGAGGAGGAGTATACTTATGAGAGTATGCTCAGAGGTGGAGCCAAGGCTACTGTGGACAGTTTGTACCCACAACTTGCTGAATTTCCTAGAATTCAGAAGATGTTTCATGATTTGAGGATGCTTGTGGATGTAAAGGACAAAACAATCATGGAAATCTCACAAGTCATCCAAGATAAGGGTGCAAACTGGTAGCAAGTGGAGGAAAGTAGATTGCTACACTTTGCTGGTGTGTTGAAGATAAGATTCCTCATTGATGAGGATATTTTTGCAAAGTTAGTAGAGAATAAGATCATTGAGGAGAAGGAGAGAATAGCTAAGGGCATCAGACACCCTGAAAGTAGCTCTAATGATGATGATTCCCCTGATGATCCCTCAAACCCCTCAAATCCCAACCCTCCTGAAACCAATCCCAACCCTCCTTGCCTTCAACCCCTCTCTTAACCTATCATAGAAAAGTCTCTGTGTCATCAGAGGTGTTGACCAAGGGTGGTAACACAACCAAAGATACATCTGCCAATGAAGGTTCTTCTGAACCCAAGGCACAACCTAAAGATGTTGAGGTTCCTATTATAGAGGCTGGTTTGATTAAGGCCTATTCAGTGTCAGATGATTTGGACACTGATCAGCCCTTAATCATTCAGGATGACTCAGTGGCTGTTGATATAAGCACTGTGATCTCCCCACAACTGCCATCTTTGAACCTTGTTGAAGGTGGAGATGTTGCAGGTATAGGTGAAGGTGTTGAAAAGGAGAGTCTAGTTGAAAAACCAGAGGGAGTGGTGGATGATAGAGAGGTATTCATCACTAAGATAGTGAGTGTACCACAAAATGAGGGTGGCATAAGTGAGGAAGGACAGGTTATTCTTGAAGTCAAATCTGAACTTCAAGAATCCCTTGATGAGAGGAGGCCTGATTCCTTGTGTGAGGACATTTTTAATGAAGGGAGAAAAGAAATAGTTGAAAATGAGAAGAAGACTGCTGATGTATCAGAGTCTTGTGAAAAAGAAACTGAGGGTGTTGAGTGTTTATTCTCTAACCCATTTGATCTTTCTGATATTGCAGGTATTTCTTTTGATCAAATATTTGCAGATGATTCCTTGACTGAAGCACCAATCCATGTAGATTCCAGCTCTGCTCAAGCCATCCTTGGAGAGCAATCAGCTAAGTTGGATTCTATTGCTCATCAAGTCCAATATGCTCATGCTGAAACTTCAGGAGCTTTGGATGAGCAAGGTAGAACCTTAGCAGCTGTGGAGATGAGGCTAACTGGCTCTGAAGAAATTATTCTTCCCACAATTGAGGCAAGAATTAGTGGAGTTGAGACTGGTTTGCAAACCATCTCCACTGAAGTGATGAAGGCCAAAGCCAACATGGACACAGTCTCAAAAGATGTCAAGAAAGAGCAAACCTTGCTGAGGAGCAACCACAACAGGAATGTTAAAGCATTAAAGCTGGTGGTTAAGCAAGCACTTGGAAAGAAAACTGCCTTGCAGAAGAAGAGAGCAGAGGCAATGAGTCTTGCAATGGTGAAGGCAGCCTCAGAGAAGTTTTCCCAAGATGTTATGGCCAAAATTGCTGAAGGTGCAGTGGCCAACCTTACTGAGCTCCTAAAGGCACAACTTGATGCATCTCTGAAAGCAACCATGGAGGAGGTTGTCCAACAAAAGATGAAGCCTGTTCTAGCTTTCCTTAGCTTGAGCAGTGACAGAATGCAGAATATACATGAGAATGTATATTTGTTGGAAGAGATGAAGTCCCTAACCCAAGCCCAATCCTTAATGGCATCCACAATGAGTGAGCTCAAACCTCAGTGTTTTGATGCTGCCAAAAAGGGGGAAAGGGAAAGAGCAAGGGCAAAAGGTGCCTTGGTTATTGGAAGTCCAGTTAAGGGAAAGGACTAGGTTGTTGAAGAGAAAGGAAAAGAGCCAGCAGTGCTGAACTTGGATGATTTGGATGAAGAGGAGCAGCTAGCCATAGCTTTGAAAAACTCTATGGCTTCAGCACAGGAAGAAAGAGTGAGGCTACAACAAAGACCAGGAGGAGAGGTGTCTGGTTTGGACAAGGATGCTGAAGGTGTCCAAACTAGAGGAAAGATCAAGAAGGCCAAGGAAAATAAAAGAAAGGCTGAAACATTCACTAACTTTCCCAACAGCCTTGATCTCCCCCCTGAGTTTAGAATTGATGATGATGAGCCTACTTCCAAGAAGGCCAAGAGTGCTGAAAAGGACAAAGTTACTGAAGTGTCCAAGACTGCTGAAGATGACAAGTCTTCTGAGACTGCCAAAAGTGCTGAAGGTCCCAAATCTACTAAAGATGTTGAAGAGTTATTTGCTGAAGGATTTGGACCTGAGCCCAAGAAGAAGACAACTGTCTTAGCTCTTGATCCATCTAAGCTGTTTCAAGAAGGATATGACAAAGATCCTGAAACACAGTAGAGGTTAGCCATGATGAGGGCTCAACAGAAGATGGATCTAATAGATTAAGCCAACAAAGCAAGAGACAAGAGAAGGGCTGACTTTCAAAAGCCAAGAAGAAGAAGAGCTACATACAGCAAGATGAATCCACAACTACTGATTCCCATGGACACCAAATATCCTCACTTGGATAAATGGGTGCCAATACAACTGAATGACTCATGGGAAGAGGCAAAAAGGGAGTTTGTCTATGACTTTTATGTTATTGATAGATGGAATGGAAAAGATGTTAACTCCACTTTTTCTGAGTTCATGATTGAGTATTATAGGGAACTTTATCAACAATACCTTGCAGCTGCTGATCTTGCAAGAGTTGAGTTCACTGCTCCTAAGCCAATCATTTACATTCCTCCAAAGCTGGATGGATGGATTGACCAATCAAAGATCCTGAAAGAGTTTCTAGAGATCCTTAAGCTGAACAAGATGGTTCTTGGACCTAAGGGAACCAACCAAGAGGCCATGGAGCTGAAAAGAAGAGTGTGGGCACAATATGGGATGGTGCCACCAAAGGAGGATGATCTCTGAAATGGCTAAGTTTTCTGATCTTGCTGTGCTAAAATGGATGAAAACTTATCTTGGTTGTTGATCTATGTTGAGTTGGTCATCCATGCTGAAGTTACTCAAGAATACTGACACATGCTTGCTCAAGATATGTTTTTGCTCTGATACTCAAAGATCTTGTCTAAAAATTATCTCAAATGATTAGTTTATGCTCTGATACTTTGTAAAGAAATGCTCTGATGTAATGTTGTTCATGCTCTGATATGTTAGTTTCAACTATCAACATGCTTGTAATGAATTTCAAATGAATGATAGTTGAACACATTTTGAATAAAGAAAACAACATAATATAGTCTCTCTATGCCTATTCTTGAAACCTATTTGCAGTATGAATGGTGAGTACTAACACATTCTTTTTCAGGAAAACTGACTCTAGTCGTGTCTTCTGAAGATAAATGTAATAGGTGTAGTCAAGTCACTTTTGCATTAAATGTATAGGTTTTGGCATCATCAAAAAGGGGGAAATTGTTGGGAATAAAATGAGATATGTTTTGAGTTAATACCAAAACCCCCTGAGACATGCCTAAGTCAAGATTGATAATGTTCTAAGAATGTTAGAACATTTAGCATAAGGCTAGATGAGAAGCTGATATGTTAGGCAACTCATAGTTTATTAGATGCACAATTTGAGGGGGAACATATGCTTTTAAGTCTATCAAGAACAAGTCCCCTCAAGGCTCAAATTCTGGAACAATCACCAAGTCTGCTGAAAGACAAGTATGCTGATCAGAAGAGTTGTCCAGAAGAGTTGTCTCAGCACAATTAAACCAGAACAAGTGTTCTGAAGCTTAAGATCAACTATGCTGAAGAGATCAAGACAACTATACCATAGGATCTTCCAAGATTCATGAAAAGAATTCATGCAAAGGGAAAGAGCCAAGTCATCTGAAAAGAGCAAGCCAACTATGCTGATAAGCAAGTCTGCTGATAGTGATAAGGAGAGTTGTCTACTGATAAGGAATGTTGTCCTTATCATAGAACCAACCTTCAGAAGCCATGTCCATGTTTGAATAAGTGAATCTTGAAGTCAGACATTGGGAAGAGTGCTGCAGAATGAAGACAAAGTCTATACAGCCGTTTATTTCCCAAATGAGGACATGTCACTATCAAGAATCTGTCTTCTAAGTTGAAGAACTCAAAGAAGACATTTATGGACATTTGGGGCTGCCTCTCCAACGGGCAAATCCTTCATTTGTCTATAAATACAGAAGTGTGAAGACCATTTGAAGCACCTCAACAATATCCAACTGACCTCAACCTTGAGAAGAATATCAAGAGTGCTTTCAAGCTTTCAAAAGACTATATTAGTCTTCAAACACTTCTTCTAAGCTGAACCTTATTGTATACCCATACAAAGCTTAGAGAGATATCCTAATCCTTATACACTGATCTTCATTGTAAAGGATATCTCATTAGTTGGAACCTTACTTCAACCCTTACATCTTTCAAGTGAGAAAGTGAGAAGGTTGTAGTAGTAGTAGAAGTGGTAGGAGCTGACTGTTGAGAGAAGAACAGTTCAGTTCTGAGTTGAGAAGAGGGTACTAGGACTCTAGACATCCTAGGGATCAATTCACCAAGGAGTGGTGTTCTTGATCAAGTGCACCTTGGCACTATAAAACAAGTTAATTCCAAGAGTGAAGGAATTATCCTGTTAAATCAGGGAAAGTGGATGTAGGAGCTTGAGTCTCTGAACCACTATAAACTCTTGTGTTGATTTACTTTCAAAGTACTTTCATACATTCAACACTGCACACAAAACTGATCTTTCAAAGGACAAACATTCAAAGACCGTGCAAAACCAATTTGGACAAGTTCCCTGAAAACTGGATTGATTGACTAAGTGATTTCAGAAACTTAAAGGAGTCTAAATTAAAGGGTTAATCACTAATTCCGCAGATATAACTCCCTTAACCACTAATTCCGCACATATAACTCCCTTAGATAGTTATCCAACTAAGTACTCAATAGTACTTAGTAGTTTGATTATCTATAAAGAGTTAATCATCTTCAGCAGAGTTGTCCAAGACAACATTGCTGATCTCTGGTTTGATCAAGTTTTGAAAAGAAATTGCATACAAGTGTATTCCCCCCCCCCCATACACTTGTTATATACTCCTTTTAGGACCAACAATATGTCTGTTGTGCGAACATCAGTAGTGTTGATGTAGAAATGTCAAATTGGGGGAGATTGTTGATGTTGATATATGTGTTTTGTTTAATGATCCAACACTAACAGCCGAGTGTTGTATTTAATGTTCCCAACACTTATGACAACATCGGAATTTGCCCTTCCTTCTTTCACTAACTCCGATCTTACACTTGTTGTTTAGTAATGTCCCTAATGCAGTTAGAAGACGTGGGCAAAACCAGGTCATGCAGTTTTTTTTTTTTTGTTGGAAGTTAAATACCCATCCCTTTTTTTTCCCTCCCCATGACTCGAACCCAGGACCTAAGGCCTAGGTAGTGGTGCTCTAACCACTTGAGCTATCCCACTTTGTCCCAGGTCATGCAGTTGCATAGAAGTGAGAAGTTCCTACATTCAAGGAGATGTGATGAGAAGTTCTATAACCGCTTGATCTCACGGCTGTGATGATCATAGGAGTTTAAGGCAGTTCGTCCATGAAGCCTATAAATACCGTAGCTGCCTCAACACAAGATACACAAGAAGAAAAGCTAAATTTGATTACTAGTCTATAGAACGCTTTATACGCTTCTAGTTAGGAAAAATCTTGTTTCTTCTTGTAGATCTACATACTATTGTAAAACCGAATAATAGTGTGTTGATCATGGTCTTATTTACTAGGTTATATGCATAGATCTATGAGGGAGATAGTTTCGTAGGATCTAGTAAATTATTTAGACTCATTATAGTGTTATTGTACACCTCTAAGAGGTTGTAATTCGTTTCACATATTTTTATATAGTGAACAGCGTAGATTATTTTATAATCTACGCAAATTTTGAATACTTCCATTTTCTCTACGTGCATTTTAATTTTCGTTGCATAGTGTTGTCTGGACAATGCCAACACGACAGACAACATCTCTGATTTCGCACGCACACACACTTTCAGTTCATTATTAATTTTTTAGTACATAAAATCATAAATATGAAATGTAATAATTTATACAACTAAGATTGTCACATGCATGTAATGCAATTGTTGTCAAATAATATATATTTAAAGTGGGTACATAGATAACCATCTTTTGATCATTGCAAAACACTCTTTAGGCTTGTATTCTGGAGCTGTATGGCCTGCACCCTACAAAAACAATTCATTCATGAACTCATATTATTTCTTTCGAAAGACATGTTACTTCTCTATATTGAAAAAATTTAGTACTAATTATCAAATACTTTAGTTTTCTTACCTTAACCGTAGCAAAAGTAAGATAAGCTTGATTATTCTTGTATGTCTCAGTGTGTATATATATATATATCTGCAAAAGATGAATTTTAAGTTGATTAACTGGACTTGGTATTTTATGCCTCAATTAATAGTTGGTAATGAAAACTTATGTACCCACCAACTTGTCCGTCGACAGTCCAGGCTCTCCAATTATCATAAAGAGTGAGATTCAATTGGCGTACCCATTATAAAGTGCTCATGTAAGGAATTGCCATGTCATGATCACTGCTGAAAGAAAAATGAAAATATTAATTGCACATTAACTTAGTGTAATAGGCTTTTGATGACAAAATTTATCCGATATTTTACATCTCTATAAAAATATGATTTAGTAATTAAAAAAAAAAAAGGAATAATAGTTACTTGTAAAACTTATGCCATGTTAATAACAATTTGTAACTTGTACTACATGTGTTTATTATGAACGGGAATTATCCATATTATTATTAGAGGCTTCGGGGAAGAAGTTAGGGACCTTATCAAAGAGCAAATAGTGGAATTATGAGATGTTGTGTAAGGCAGAAGCAAAAGGCAGGTCTAGTGAAATTATCATATATTCTCTTGCATTAGTGGTAAATTGTTGGTAAAGGATTTATGATTGACAAGGTGGCCTACTGTGTACCAAATGGGATTGAGAAGATCATTGTTCGATCACTACTCTCTAGTGCTTGGTATTGATGCAATGGACTAGGAAGCGGAAGCTATTAGATGCCTAAACATTTGGCTTTTGTATTTCGGCTTCAAAGAATTTGTCGCGAACAGGTGGAGAATCTATGAAATTTAAAGGTGGTGTGATTTTTTCACTAAAAAGAAATTTAAGAAACCGAAGGAAGACAAAGAGTTGGAACCGGGTAGTGTTTTAACTTGATTGATGAAAGGATTGAGGCTTAGAAGCAAGAGGTACTTAGGCTAGATGTCATAGATGATGTATTGGGATTGGATAAGCAAGGGATAAAGAAAAGAAATGAGGAAATGGTATCATTATTTACAAAGCTAAAATGGAAGGACAACATGCTTCAGCAAAAGTCGAGATGTAGATGGATCAAGACACTAATTCTGGGTATTTTCACGATAAAAGAATTTTTGAGCATCCGCATAGAGGGAAAGTGGAAAGAGGTGAAGAACGATATTTTTAAGTACTTTTGAAAACAAGAACAGTTTTAGGAGACCACTCTACGTGCTAACTTTACACTAAAATTTGTATTCCAAGTGGATAATGAGATGCTCACTACTCAATTTTTTGAGGATGAAGTAACTGAAGCTATTAGATCATGTGAAAGTTCTAAAAGTCCTATGCCGGATTAACTTAATTTCAATTTTTTAAAGGAATTTTGGGTTATATACATGGTTGGCCTTGTGTGAAGTACGAGAGGCTGGTTCAAGACATAAATTTGTATTTTATTATTTTGACACCAAAGAAAGAGCTAGGGGTGGCATAATTGACATTTATTAGTGGGATTTATAAAATCATTTCAAATGTGTTTACGCAGAGTACTCAAGTCAATTATTTCCAAGCAACAACGCGGTTTGATTGGTGGAAGGCAAATATTTGACTGTATGGTGATCCTAATGAGGCAATTGTTGAGGTAAATAATTTATGAAAAGTAAGCTAGTTAAAATCCTTGGCAAAAACAAGAGTATTTCCACTGAGGATACAAGAAGGCATATATGGCTCAAGCAAAGTTGGAGGCTAAAAAGGCCATAGAAGAGATCGAGGCTATTATGATAAGGTGACACTTAGCCAATAGATATAAGCTCCTCACGCTACAAAATCTCATATGACTAAGCCTAGCTACTGCAACTAAGAAGCCATAGAACTCAGTTGAGATTGCAAGATGAAGAATCAGATGTTCAACAAAGGCAAGTGGTCAAGCCTTGTAATGTTGACAACATTTCCAAATGAAGAAACTCTTAGGAGAATTGAGCAAGAGCTAGAGATTGAAACCTGATTTTTAAAGTTATTCACTCATTATAACTTTTAACTTTTAAAGTCGATATTCACTCATTATAACTTTTAAAGTTAATTTAAAAAAAAAACGAAATATTTAATACATGAATTATAGATAATTAGAGTAAATTTGGAGCAAAATTTTACGAATTGAACTCGGGTCAATGCAGCTTAAACTTAACTAAAATATATTTTTTCACTTTCAGGTATTATTTTACTACATAACTAAAATTATATTACTACATGATCAAAATATTATCACTACAAGACAAAAAATGTAATACTACATAACCAAAAATAATCTGGACACTTAATTTTTTTTGGTCGAATTTGTCAGAATATTTTTGAACTTTTTATAGTAACATATTTTATGTTATTACAAAGCCAAAATATGTTATTACAACGTAAAAAAATAAATTGGTACAAGTTCAAAAAAAAGTATGTGTTGGTCCTGAAAGGAGTATATAACAAGTGTATGGGGGGGGGGGGGGGGAATACACTTGTATGCAATTATTTTCAACTTTTGATCAAACCAGAGCTCAGCAAGGTTGTCTTGGACAACTCTGCTGAAGATGATTAACTCTTCTAAGATAATCAAACTACTAAGTACTATTGAGTACTTAGTTGAATAACTATCTAGGGGAGTTATATGTGCGGAATAGTGGTTGGCCCTTTTAGTTTAGACTCCTTTAGTCCTGAAAATCACTTAATCAATCAAACAGTCCAGTTTCAGGGAACTTGTCCAAATAGGTTTTGCACAGTCTTTGAGTATGTATCTTTTGGAAGATCAGTTTTGTGTGCAGTGTTGAATGTATGAAAGTACTTGAAAAGGAAATCAACACAAGAGTTTATAGTGGTTCAGAGACTCAAGCTCTTACATCCACTTTCCCTGATTGAACAGGATAATTCCTTCACTCTTGGAATTAACTTGTTTTATAGTGCCAAGGTGCACTTGATCAAGAACACCACTCTTGGTGAATTGGTACCCTCTTCTCAACTCAGAACTGAATTGTTCTTCTCTCAACAGCCAGCTCCTACCACTTCTACAACTACTACAACAACCTTCTCACTTTCACTCTTGAAAGGGGTAAGGATTGATGTAAGGTTCCAACTAATGAGATATCCTTTACAATGAAGATCAGTGTATAAGGATTAGGATATCTCTCTAAGCTTTGTATGGATATACAATAAGGTTCAGCTTAGAAGAAGTGTTTGAAGACTAAGATAGTCTTTGAAAGCTTTGAGAGCACTCTTGCTTGTAGGATAGTTGGATATTCTTGTCAATTGTTGAGGTACTTTCAAATGGTCTTCACACTTCTGTATTTATAGACAATTGAAGGATTTGCCCGTTGGAGAGGCAGCCTCAAATGTCCATAAATGTCTTCTTTTAGTTCTTCAACTTTGAAGACAGAATCTTGATAGTGACATGTCCTCATTTGGGAAATAAACGGTTGTTTAAGCTTTGTCTTCATTCTGCAGCACTCTTCCCAATATCTGACTTTGAGATTCTCTTGTTAGGACTTGGACATGGCTTCTGAAGGTTGTTCCAATGATAGGACAACATTCCTTATCAACTAGACAACTCTCCTTATCACTATCAGCAGTATTGCTTATCAGCAAGGTTGGCTTGCTCATATCAGATGACTTGGCTCTTGCCCTTTGCTTCACTTGAAAGTGATCTTTGCATGATTCTTTGAAGATCTTTAGGGCTTTGTTGTCTTTAACTTTTCAGCATGGTTGACCTCAAGCTTTCAGAAGATTTGATCTTGCTTAATTGTGCTGAGACAACACTCCTGGACAACTCTCCTGATCAGCATACTTGGCCTTCATTAGGCTTAGTGGTTGTTCCAGAATTTGAGCCTTGAGGGGACTTGTTCTTGATAAACTTCAAAGCATAGGTTCCCCCTCAAATTATGCATCTATTCAACTAAGAGCTGCCTAACATATCAGCTTCTCATCTAGCCTTTATTCTATATGTTCTAACATCTCTAGAACATACTCAACTTGACTTAGGCATGTCTCAGGGGGTTTTGGTATTAGATCAAAACATATCTCATTTTATTCCCAACAATTTTCCCCTTTTTGATGATGCCAAAACCTATACTTCTATGCAAAAGTGACTTAGTTACACCTATTACATTTATCTTCAGAAGACATGACTAAGGTCAATTATCCTGAAAAGCAATGTGTTAGTGTACTCACTGTTCATGTTGCACATAGGTTTCAAAGATAGGCATAGAGAGATTTCTGTAGCAATGTATCTTGATTCAGAATTAGTTCAACTGTCATTCATATGAAAATCATTACAAGCATGTTGATAGTTGATATTAACATATCAGAGCATGAATTCAAGACACTATTACAATTGATCATTTCATTACAACTATTCAGAGCATATACTAAACATAAGATATAGAGTATCAGAGCTTTAAACAACTAATCACTTCAAACATATCTAGATCTTCAATTATCAGAGCATCTTCTAGTTTTAGATCAAACACCAAAACACTTAACAGTATTTGGATCTTCAAGAATCAGAACAAAAACATCAGGTATCAGAGCATATGCTTAAATCAGAGCAACCAATGCATATCAAAGCATCTAGGTTATCATAGCACATCACATCAGCAATCTTGACCAAATTTTAGCACAGTTGACCAATAAAAAAGGTCAGAAGACTTAGCCATTTCAGAGATCATCCTCAGGAGGTGGCACCATCCCATATTGTGCCCACACTCTTCTCTTCAGTGCCATGACTTCTTGGTTTGTTCCCTTAGGTCCAAGAACCATTTTGTTCAACTTGAGGATCTCAGTGAATTCCTTCAGGATTCTTGCCTGGTCAATCCATCCTTCAAGTTTTGGAGGCATGTATATGATTGGCTTGGGAGCTGTGAGTTCAAATCTTGCAATATCAGCAGCTGCTAGTAGGTGTTGATAAAGCTCTCAGTAATACTCTATCATGAACTCAGCAAAAGTGGAGTTGGCATCTCTTCCATTCCATCTGTCAATGACATATTGATCATAGACAAACTCCCTTTCGGCTTCCTCCCATGAGTCATTCAGCTGAATTGGCACCCATTTATCCAAGTGAGGATATTTGGTGTCCATTGGGATCAGCAGCTATGGCTTCATCTTGTTATAAGTTGCTCTCTTCCTTCTTGGCTTCTGGAAGTCTGCTCTTCTTTTATCTCTTGCTCTTTGTGCTTCATCCATCAAATCCATCTTTTCTTGGGCCCTCATCATGGCCAGCTTCTGTTGTGTTTCGGGGTCTTTGCCATACCCTTCATGAAACAACTTTGATGGATCATGAGCTAGGACAGTTGTCTTCTTCTTAGGTTCAGGTCCAAATCCTTCAGCAAATAGTTCTTCAACATCTTCAGTGGACTTGGGACCTTCAGCACTTCTGGCAGATTCAGAAGACTTGTCCTTTTCAGCAGTCTTGGGCTCTTCAGCAGTCTTGATTTCTTCAGTAGCTTTGGCCTTCTTTGAGATAGGCTCATCATCATCAATTCTGAATTCAGGTGGTAGATCAAGACTGTTGGGAAAATCAGTGAATGTCTCAGCTTGTCTTTTCTTTCCTTTTGCCCTCTTGATCTTTCCTCTAGTTTGGACACCTTCAGCATCTTTGTCCAAACCAGACACTTCACCACCTGGTCTCTGCTGTAATCTCACTCTTTCCTCTTGAGCTGAGGCCATTGAGTTTTTCAAAGCAAGTGCTAACTGCTCTTCTTCATTCAACTCTTCCAAGTTTAGCACTGCTGGCTCCTTTCCTTTTCCTTCAGCAGTTTTGTCTTTCCCTTTCACTAGGCTTCCAATCACTAAGGCACCTTTTGCCCTTGCTCTTTCCCTTTCCCCCTTTTTGGCAGCATCAAAACATTCAGGCCTTAGTTCACTCATAGTTGATGCCATCAAGGACTGGGCTTGGGTTAGAGACTTCATCTCCTCCAACAAGTATACATTTTCATCATGTATGTTCTGCATTCTGTCACTGCTCAAGCTTAGAAATGCTAGAACAGGCTTCATCTTTTGTTGGACAACCTCCTCCATGGTTGCTTTCAGAGATGCATCTAATTGGGCTTTTAGGAGCTCAGTGAGGTTGGCCACTGCACCTTCAGCAATGTTGGGGAAATAGTGGTGCTTTTACCATAGCTAGCCTTTGCTCTTCAGCTCTTTTCCTCTGCAGGGCTGTCTTCCTTCCAAGAGCTTGTTTAACCACTGATGGCTTTGATGACTTCAGTGGAGATGGTTTGCAAACCAGTCTCAACTCCACTGATCCTTGCTTCCAAAGTGGGTAACACCACATCTTCTGAGCCAGTTAGCCTCATTTCAACAGATGCTAGAGTTCTTCCATGCTCATCTAATGCTCCAGAAGTTTCTGCATGAGCTGTGATCCAATTGGCATCTTGAAGTGCTTCTTCAATGTCACTTGGTTCTTGCTCTGACAAGAAACAACAGAAAAGAGCACTTTCACCATGAAATCTCCTTGTTTTGACTCCTATACTTGGGTCACCAAGTATTAGATCAGTAGGATGGTCAGACAACCAAGTCCTTCTTTTTCTGATCTCTTCAGTAGAGTTGTCCTCTACTGAAGTTGAGTCATTTTGATCATAAAATTCAGGGTAATTGAATGCAGGATCTAATTCAGGATCATAATCAGGGGTGTTGTCCTCAATGTCAGGGACATTGGCATTTTCAACATTTTGAGTTCCCCCTTGATTATTTGACCCATTAACTACCTCAGCAGGAACTGCTTCTTCATTGGTAGTTGTTACCTGGATGTGAACTGGGATTGGATCATTCAGTTCACCATTTCCATTAGTGGGATTTGCCTCAGGAGAATTGCTTTCAGGATTGTTGTCCAATGTGAGATTTTCAGGTAGGTTGGCTTGGACAACATCTATGAATTCAGTGTCTTTGTCTTTTAGGCTCAGTCTGGTTGTCCTCTGTGTGATTTCCTCTGGTTCTAAGTTCTCATTCCTGAACTCATGAATAGATTCATCAAACACAACATGAGGTGTTTCCTCCACAATAAGGGTTTTCTTGTTGTAGACCCTGAAAGCTCTACTGATTTGAGAGTATCCAAGGAATACTCCCTCATCAGCTTTGCTATCAAAGGCTTTCAGCTGTTCTTTCCCATTATTGTGAATAAAACACTTGCAACCAAAAATGTGAAAGTATGACACTTTAGGCAATCTTCCTTTCCAGAGTTCATAGGGGGTTTTGCCTTGCCCCTTAGTGATCAAGCATCTATTTTGAGTATGGCATGCAGTGTTTATAGCTTCAGCCCAAAACCTCTTAGGTAAATTTGAATCAGCAATTAAAGTTCTAGCAGCTTCTTTTAAGGTTCTATTTCTCCTTTCTGCAACTCCATTTTGTTGTGGAGTTCTAGCTGCTGAGGTTTCATGAGCTATTCCATTAGATGTGCAATACTCATTGATGTATGAATTTATGAACTCAGTGCCTTTATCAGATCTTATCTTGATAATGCTAAGGCTTTTCTCATTTGACAATCTCTTTAGAAGTTCATGCAGTTTGACTTGAGTTTCCTTCTTATTAAGGAGAAATACTACCCATGTGAACCTAGAGAAGTCATCTACTACAACCAATGTGTATTTTCTACCATTTATGCTTGCAGGGGTAATTGGTCCAAATAAATCCATATGTAGAAGTTCAAGAACCCTTTCAGTAGAGATGACTGGTTTTCCTTTAAATGAGGCTTTAATCTGTTTTCCTTCTTGGCATGATTTGCAAACATGCTCCTTAATGAAAACCTCATTAGGTAGTCCTTTAACTAATGCATTTCTAGCAATTTTGTTCATTGTTTTGAAGTTCAAGTGGTTAAATCTTTTATGCCATAACCAACTTTGTTTACTAGAACTCTTAGCAATGAAGCATGCAGCATCAGTAGACTTGTCCCAGTCTGCAAAATACACATTTCCTTTCCTAGTTCCTGTGAATAGAGTTTGTTGAGCCTTATCTTTGATTAAGCATTTTCCACTAGAAAACTCAACATTGAAATCTTTATCACAGAATTGACTGATACTTAGGAGATTATACTTGAGACCAGCCACATACGACACATTGGATACTTTGATGTTACCAATCATCAAAGTACCATAACCTTTTGTAGTTGCTTGTGAGCTGTCTCCAAATGTGACATTTGGGCCTTCTTTTTCAATGAAATCAGTGAGGAGTTCCTTGTTTCCATTCATGTGCCTTGAGCATCCACTGTCAAGGTACCATGCTGACTTTTTGCTCATGCTCCTCTTCTTGTGGCCCAATGGTACCTGCAATTAGATTGGTTTAGGTACCCTTTGAGTTTTGGGTCCTGAGAGGTTAGCTGTACCTTTAGGGACCCAAACTTGCCTAATAACCCTGATTGATTCAAGGTGGCTAAGTTGTCTTCCTCTAGCATCTACATACACTGTCTTTCCCTTAAATGCCTTGGGGAAAGTATGTGTTAACTCTGTAAGTTTCAGGAGAGTTATCAAATCTCCTGAACTTATGAGTTCTTTGTGCTACTTGAGGGAATCTTTAAGGAAAGGCTTTCTTATGACCATTACCCTTTGGCATGAAGGGTTTTGGTTGTCTCATTTTATTTTGCCTTTGAGGATAGTTGTCCTTAGGTCTAGTCAGCTGAGGCTTTCTCAGTGGAGTTGGCCTAGGCTGATTATACATTGGATAACTCCTCTGAACATTGTTCAGGAGAGTTGCCCTTCCATTGGGTCTACTCTGCTGACCAACATTCCACTTGTGTTCAGGAGCTTTGGCCATTTCCTTAGGTTTTGGCCTAGTCTCCTGAAGCACATGAGTAGGCAAATTATCCATTTTGCCCTTTCCTTTGTTCAGTGGCTGAATTACTTCATTTTTAGTTTGTGCCACTGACTTAACAAAGATTCTCTTAGTGTTACTTGTAGAAGCAACACTAAGACAAGGTGAAGATTCAAATGGATCAAAACCTAATCCACTTCTTTGAGCCATAGGTCTTTGATAACTCTGAATTTCCTCTATTGCTCTAGAGGATTTCTTCAGAGCAGACATCTTTAATTTCAGGCTCTCTTCACTTGATTTAAGAATATCATATTCATGTGAGAGGTTTTCAAACTTGGCATTTAGAATTTTCAGTTCAAAATCTTTTCTCTTCTGAGAGAGTAGTTGATCATCAATCTCCTTTTGTTGGTCAACTATCCTGAGATTTGCTTCCTCTAGCTCTCTCAAGACTTGTTGATACAACTCAGTAGATTTGACATCAACAGTTACCTCAGAGTTTTTGGCAAGTTCAATAGCCAATCTCTCATTTTCTCTCACACAGTTATCATGAAATTCTTGTAACATAGTGAAATCTTCCATCAACTTTCCCAGGGAAAGCTTCAATTTGACCTCACTATTGTTTTGTGAGATGAATGATGGTGAACTAGAAGTAGAGGATACCTCATCATCCTCAAGAGCCATGTTGCAGACATCATCATCATCTTCACTGTTGGAGAACAGTCCATCAGAAGAGTTGAAGCTTTCAGCACTATCAGATTCTTCACCAGCCATCATGGCCTTTCTATTGGTGAACTTTCTGTCTCTTTTGGCTTGTCTCTCTCTCCTTTCTTTAGAGCTCAGTTCAGGGCAGTCATACTGGAAGTGCCCTTTCTTTTTGCAGTTATAGCACAGGTCTTCATCATCATCCTTCTTTGGTTCTTCTCTTCTTCTTGATGATGAAGGTTCAACTCTATTGGACCTTCTCCTATCATAGTACTTGTCCTCTGATCTTTTCTCATCAGGCTTCTTGACCTCAGCCTGAGCTTCAGGAGAGTTGTACCTTTTCCTGAATTTGTTGTCTTGGTAGAATTTCTTGTATCTACCAAACCTTGAATTTAATTTTTCAAATCTCCTTGCCATTAAGGATAGTTCCTCCTTCATTTCAGTCTTGGAGACTGACTTTGATGATCTTGGAGTGGACTGCATTTCTGGTTCAGCAGTTTTGGCTTTGAATGCCACTCCCTTAATAGGATTTGAAGGTTCCTCAACAGGCTTTCTTCTATTGAGGTCGAACTCATAAGCTTTGAGTTCAGAGAAGATTTGTTGCATGGGCATGGTGGAGAGATCTTTAGTATTTTGCATCATTACAGCATAGACATCCCACTTTTGAGTGAGACTTCTCAAGATCTTCAATCCAACTTCTCTCTTGGTGTAGACCTTGCCCAAGGAGTTGATTTCATTCATCACATTAGTGAATCTACCAGCAAATTTATCAATGGATTCCTCAGACTCCATTGTGAATTGTTCAAACTTTTGCACTGCCACTTGGAGCTTGTTCTCCTTGATTTTCTCAGTGCCCTCACACATTTCTGCAAGAGTATCCCATATCTCCTTGGCAGTTGTGTAGTGGTAGACCCTTCCCATGATTGCATCTGTAATTGTTTGATAGAGGGTATTCATTGCAAGATAATTCAAATTATCCTTCCTCTTTTCATCAGCAGTGAAGTCATCTTCATCTTTGGGTAGTACATCTCTTGTGTCTGCCCTTTGAGCTTCTGTGACTCTGGGAATACACTTGTATGCAATTCTTTTCAACTTTTGATCAAACCAGAGCTCAGCAAGGTTGTCTTGGACAACTCTGCTGAAGATGATTAACTCTTCTAAGATAATCAAACTACTAAGTACTATTGAGTACTTAGTTGAATAACTATCTAGGGGAGTTATATGTGCGGAATAGTGGTTGGCCCTTTTAGTTTAGACTCCTTTAGTCCTGAAAATCACTTAATCAATCAAACAGTCCAGTTTCAGGGAACTTGTCCAAATAGGTTTTGCACAGTCTTTGAGTATGTATCTTTTGGAAGATCAGTTTTGTGTGCAGTGTTGAATGTATGAAAGTACTTGAAAAGCAAATCAACACAAGAGTTTATAGTGGTTCAGAGACTCAAGCTCTTACATCCACTTTCCCTGATTGAACAAGATAATTCCTTCACTCTTGGAATTAACTTGTTTTATAGTGCCAAGGTGCACTTGATCAAGAACACCACTCTTGGTGAATTGATCCCTAGGATGTCTAGAGTCCTAGTACCCTCTTCTCAACTCAGAACTGAACTGTTCTTCTCTCAACAGTCAGCTCCTACCACTTCTACAACTACTACAACAACCTTCTCACTTTCACTCTTGAAAGGGGTAAGGATTGATGTAAGGTTCCAACTAATGAGATATCCTTTACAATGAAGATCAGTGTATAAGGATTAGGATATCTCTCTAAGCTTTTGTTGGGAATAAAATGATTTTGATCTAGATACCAAAACCCCTGATTGATGATGTACAGATTAGTTGAGATATGCTCAAGTCTAGTTCAGGCAAGTTGTATCAGTACACTTGAGTATGTAGATTGCTTAAGTAAAAAAATCTCAGGAATGTTGTGAGATTTTAGTGTTCAGGATAGTTGTCCAAAGCTGGAATGTTAGGCAGCTTGATAAGTCTCTAGGCCAAAGTTGCTGAACTATTCAAGACAAGCTGACCAAGTGGACAACTGAGCTGAAGAGATCAAGAACATTAAAGCTGTGCTCATAAATGCAAAAGATCAAGACAGTTGAAGTACAAATGATCAAGAGAATTTGATGTCAAAAGCTTACAGAAGACACATTCAATGAAGCATTTATTGCCAATCATGCCTGAAACAAGCATTGAAGACTGAGCATTAAAGAATGAAGCATTGAATGAATGGTGGAACATTCTAAATTGCAGCAGGAATGTTCAGGGAGCTTGTCCCATCTGACCGTTGATTGAGTGTAGAGTTTGCCACAAATCAACCTAGGACAATGTGCAAATTTGGAAACTGACACAAGTCTTCTCAGCCGCATTTGTCAGAAGTCAACACATTCATTCAAGCAACCATTGAAGAGCCCTTTTACACAGTGGATAAAAGGATGCCAAGCTTCATAGCCGTTTCAATGGTGCTGCAAATAGACATATTTGAATTGCTATCCCTCCAACGGTTAGTTGTTCAAACTTGTCTATAAATACAGAAGTGATCAAAGGGATTCACTATCCAACTACAAGCTATCAAACTATTATCAAGCTTTCAAAGGAAACCAAGCTGTTCTTCAGAATCCCAAGTTTCCTGAATCACTTCACTTAGCTAAGCCAATCTTTGTAAACATCCAAAGCTTAGCATTGAGATATCCTAAGCCTTTACACTGTTCTTATTGTAAAGGATATCTCTACTAGTTGGAACCAAACCTCAAACCTTATCTCATTTAGAGAAGAGAGTGTTTGTTGTAGAAGTGAGGAGTTAAGGACTGTTAGAGTGAAACACAGTCTTAACTTAGAGAGATTGAGCACTAGGACTCAGATTATCCTAGGGATCAAAACACTAAAGAGAGTGTTGTTGATCAGTGCACCTTGGCACTATAAAACAAGCTAATTCCATTGTGAAGGAATTATCCTGTTCAATCAGGAAAAGTGGATGTAGGAGCTTGAGTCTCTGAACCACTATAAACTTGTGTGCCATTTACTTACTGCATTCTTTATTGCACTTACATTCAAACATATGTTAAAGAAGCAAAAGGCAATAAGTGAGAAAATCTGTTTTGGACAAAGTCCCTGATAACTGTATCTTTTCAGAAATTATCTTGGAGTATTTCTTTAAGTCAAAGGCCAACCACATTCCGCACTTAGCAACTCTTTTAGATATTTAGCCAACTGATCACTCAATAGTAATCAGTAGGACAAGTATCTATCAAAGTTCACACTCAG
This sequence comes from Galeopsis tetrahit, assembly GCA_963675135.1. Taxonomy (NCBI): domain Eukaryota; kingdom Viridiplantae; phylum Streptophyta; class Magnoliopsida; order Lamiales; family Lamiaceae; genus Galeopsis; species Galeopsis tetrahit. The sequence goes on from OY776123.1 coordinate 53,822,589, forward strand.
GCCAGTTGTGAGACAACCTGCCTGATAAGACCAGTTTTGTTAAAAAAAAAAGAATTTGCATACCCAAGTGCATTCCCCCCCCCCCATACACTTGTGTCATACTCCACCAAGGACCAACAACTTTGTATGGATATACAATAAGGTTCAACTTAGAAGAAGTGTTTGAAGACTAAGATAGTCTTTGAAAGCTTTGAGAGCACTCTTGCTTGTAGGATAGTTGGATATTCTTGTCAATTGTTGAGGTACTTTCAAATGGTCTTCACACTTCTGTATTTATAGACAATTGAAGGATTTGCCCGTTGGAGAGGCAGCCTCAAATGTCCATAAATGTCTTCTTTTAGTTCTTCAACTTTGAAGACAGAATCTTGATAGTGACATGTCCTCATTTGGGAAATAAACGGTTGTTTAAGCTTTGTCTTCATTCTGCAGCCCTCTTCCCAATATCTGACTTTGAGATTCTCTTGTTAGGACTTGGACATGGCTTCTGAAGGTTGTTCCAATGATAGGACAACATTCCTTATCAACTGGACAACTCTCCTTATCACTATCAGCAGTCTTGCTTATCAGCAAGGTTGGCTTGCTCATATCAGATGACTTAGCTCTTGCCCTTTGCTTCACTTGAAAGTGATCTTTGCATGATTCTTTGAAGATCTTTAGGGCTTTGTTGTCTTTAACTTTTCAGCATGGTTGACCTCAAGCTTTCAGAAGATTTGATCTTGCTTAATTGTGCTGAGACAACACTCCTGGACAACTCTCCTGATCAACATACTTGGCCTTCATTAGGCTTAGTGGTTGTTCCAGAATTTGAGCCTTGAGGGGACTTGTTCTTGATAAACTTCAAAGCATAGGTTCCCCCTCAAATTATGCATCTATTCAACTAAGAGCTGCCTAACATATCAGCTTCTCATCTAGCCTTTATTCTATATGTTCTAACATCTCTAGAACATACTCAACTTGACTTAGGCATGTCTCAGGGGGTTTTGGTATTAGATCAAAACTGTTGGGAATAAAATGATTTTGATTTAGATACCAAAACCCCTGATTGATGATGTTCAGATTAGTTGAGATATGCTCAAGTCTAGTTCAGGCAAGTTGTCTCAGTACACTTGAGAAAGTAGAATGCTTAAGTTAAAAATCTCAGGAATGTTGTGAGATTTTAGAGTTCAGGATAGTTGTCCAAAGCTGGAATGTTAGGCAGCTTGATAAGTGTTAACTGTCTAGGCCAAAGTTGCTGAACTTTCAAGACAAGCTGACCAAGTGGACAACTGAGCTGAAGAGATCAAGAACATTAAAGTAATGCTCATAAATGTAAATGATCAGAACAGTTGAAGTACAAATGATCAAGAGCATTGAATGCCAAAGCTCACAGAAGACATTCAATGAAGCATTTATTGCCAATCATGCCTGAACAAAGCATTGAAGACTTAAAGCATTAAAGAGTGAAGCATTGAATGAATGTTGGAACATTCTAAATTGCAGCAGGAATGTTCAGGGAGCTTGTCCCATCTGACCGTTGGTTGAGTGTAGAGTTTGCCACAAATCAACCTTGGAAGATGTGCATATTTGGAATCTGACACAAGTCTCCTCAGCCGCATTTTTCAAAAGTCAACACATTCATTCAAGCAACCATTGAAGAGCCCTTTTACACAGTGGATAAAAGGATGCCAAGCTTCATAGCCGTTTCAATGGTGCTGGAAATAGACATATTTGAATTGCTATCCCTCCAACGGTTAGTTGTTCAAATTTGCCTATAAATACAGAAGTGATCAAAGGAATTATGTATCCAACTACAAGCTATCAAACTATCATCAAGCTTTCAAAGGAAACCAAACTGTTCTTCAGAATTCCAAGTTTCCTAAATCACTTCAATTAGCTAAGCCAATCTTTGTAAACATCCAAAGCTTAGCATTGAGATATCCTAAGCCTTTACACTGTTCTTATTGTAAAGGATATCTCTACTAGTTGGAACCAAACCTCAAACCCTTATCTCATTTAGTGAAGAGAGTGTTTGTTGTAGAAGTGAGGAGTTAAGGACTGTTAGAGTGAAACACAGTCTTAACTCAGAGAGATTGAGCACTAGGACTCAGATTATCCTAGGGATCAAAGCACTAAGAGAGTGTTGTTGATCAGTGCACCTTGGCACTATAAAACAAGCTAATTCCATTGTGAAGGAATTATCCTGTTCAATCAGGGAAAGTGGATGTAGGAGCTTGAGTCTCTGAACCACTATAAACTTGTGTGCCATTTACTTACTGCACTCTTTATTGTACTTACATTCAATCATATTTCAAAGAGCAAAACTCAGTAAATTAAGAAAAACTGTTTTGGACAAAGTCCCTGATAACTGTGTTTTTCAGAAATCAACTTGGAGTATTTCTTTAAGTCAAAGGCCAACCACATTCCGCACTTAGCAACTCTTTTAGATATTTAGCCAACTGATCACTTAATAGTAATCAGTAGGACAAGTATCTATCAAAGTTCACACTCAGGCAAGTTGTGAGATAACCTGCCTGATAAGACCAGTTTTGTTAAAAAGAAAAGAATTTGCATACACAAGTGCATTCCCCCCCCCCCCCCATACACTTGTGTTATACTCCACCAAGGACCAACAAGTGGTATCAGAGCAGGGGTTCATAGACCACTGCTTCTGAAAGTCCAACTGATTTTCAAAATCACATTTTCTGTGGTAACTGAACTGATCCAAATTTCTGAAAAACCTATCTGTGTTCATCTTATATTATTTCTGTTGAAATGGCTAACAATGCAGTTCCAGGAGATGCTGTCAACACCATCAACAACATGGGTCCAAATCAAGTCAACCATATTTCTCATCACAAACTGCCAATGTTCTCAATTGAGAACTATGATTTCTGGAAGATCAGGATGAGAGCACATCTTGCTTGCCAACATGATGAGATGCTTAAAGTCATCACCAGAGGGCCATTCACATTCTCTAAAGCAAATCCCAAGCTCACTGATGCTCAGAAAGCATATCCTGGGGAGTTGCTGCCAAAGGATGAAGATGACCTTACAACTGAAGAAAGAAAAAGGCACAACCTGAACTACATTGCCATGAACACATTGTACCAGACAATTCCAGATGCAGTGATGGGGAGAGTATACCACTGCACAACAGCTAAAGAGATTTGGGACACCTTAGCACTTATGTGTGAAGGTACCCAAAAGATAAAAGAGAACAAGCTTCAAGTGGCTATCCAAAAATATGAACAATTCTCTATGGAAGCCAATGAAACTATTGATCACCTTGATGGCAGATTCACTGACATCATGAATGAGATAAACTCTCTTGGCAAGTTCTATGCCAAAAGAGAGGTTGCTTTGAAGATTCTGAGAAGTCTCACATCCAAGTGGGACATATATTCTGTCATGATGCAAAATACCAGCAATCTTGACAACATGCCAATGCAGCAAGTATTCTCTGAACTCAAAGCATATGAGTTTGATCTAAATAGAAAGAAGGTGCATGAAGAGCCATCCTCCTCAAGCAAAGGTGTTGCCTTCAAAGCTGCTGAAACAGAAAAGAAGAATACTCAAAGATCCTCTCAATCTGTTTCAAAATCTGAAATAAAGGAGGAGCTGGCACTCATGGCTAGGAGATTTGAGAAGCTCAACTCCAGATTTGGTAGATACAAAAAGTTCTACCAAGACAACAGAACCAGAAGGAGATTCAGTTCTCCTGACAACAAATCAGAGGACAAAGCCTCTGATGAAAAGAAAGAAGACAGATATGCTGATAGGAAGAAATACAGCAAAGGTGAACCATCATCATCAAGGAGGAAGGAGTCCTCAAGCAAGAAGAATGATGATGAAGATGTGTGTTACAACTGCCAGAAAAAGGGTCACTTTCAGTATGATTGTCCAGACCTTAGTGCCAAAGAAAGAAAAGAAAGGCAGAACAAGAGAGACAAGAGGCTAAACAACAGGAAAGCCATGGTAGCTGGAGATTCAGCAAGTGAAGAGAGTGTCTACTCTTCTGATGATGGACTGTTCTCCAACAGTGACAGTGATGATGACTGTCAAATGGCATTTGAAAATGATGAGGTATGTTCATCCTCTAACTCTTCTAATTCTTCAAATAACACACATGAGTCCAGTGAAATCCACTTGAAACTCAACTTTGGAAAGTTACTTGAGGATTTCACCAGGCTAAGAGAAGTATGCAATATGGCACTTAGAGAAAATGAGCTACTGAATTCTAAAGCTCAAACTCCCAACCTTCCTGAACCAGAGTTTGACTTTAAATCAACTGAGTTGTATCAGCAGATTGTGAGAGAACATGAGGAAATGTCTCTCAAAGTCTCTGAACAACAAAAGTTGATTGATGATCAAGAACTGGCCTTGAGGAAAAAGGATTTTGATCTTAGAATTCTTCAAGCAAAATTTGACAATCTCTCAAGTGAATTTGATACTCTGAAATTGAGTGAGGGGAGCTTAAAAATGAAAATGTCTGCCTTGAACAAATCTGCTAAGGCAATAGAGGAAATTCAAGGGTTTCAAAGACCATTTGCTCAAAAGGGTGGATTAGGTTATAATCCATTTGAACCCTCACCTGGACTTAGTATTGCTTCATCAAGCAATTTTAAGATGACTTTTGTAAGATCAGTGGCACAACAAAATGAAATGGAAGTAAATCAACCACTGGTCAAGGATAAGGGTAAAGGAATTTTTATACCAACTCAAGTAAACAATGTACCTAAACCCATACCTATGGAAAAGGTTAAAGGCATTGCTTATAAGAGAAATGAGGTTCAGAAAGATAGAACCAATGGAAGGTCAATCTATCTGAATCCTCATCAGAGAAGTTGTCCAAAATCTGTTCAGAAAAGGCCAACTCAAATGAGGCAACCTCAACTGAATGGATTAAGGCCAATCCCCTCTGACAGGTATAAGACATTCAGGAAGCCTGGACCTTACATGCCAAAAGTAAAAGGCCATCCAAAACCCTATTCTCAAAAGTCTTACCAAGCTGCACCTAAGTCTAGTAACTTCAGGAGAAATGTCCAAAGAAAATTCACCAACTCTCCTGAACCTTACAAGGCCAACACATATACACAGAAGCCACCTAAGGCATTTAAGGGTCAAACTGTGTATGTAGATGTAAATGGAAACCAAGTCAGTCACTTTGAGTCAATCAGAGTAATCAGGCAGATTTGGGTTCCAAAAGGTACAGCTAACCCTCTAGGACCCAACACTCAAAGGGTACCTAAATTTTGACCACTACAAGAAAAAAGGCCTTTTGTCACACGTTTTTTATCACAATATAAAATAAATGTTGTAAAAAGTATTATTTAGTCACATTAAATCTTTTAGTGTGTTAATATGTGTTTTTATAAAGACATTGAATAATAAGTGTGTGAATATATACTCAATTACCACACACGATAATAAACATTATCTATTGTCACACCCCTTTTAACACACTAAAAATATATGTGTTTATAAGTACCTTTTAAATACATTATATTTTAAGTGTGTTAATAAGTATGTTATTTACACACTAATAAAAAAAAAGATGTGTTAATATTAACTCTAATGCCACACTATTGTGTTAGAATTATAATTCAAAATTAATATTGATTTTTTATTTTGGCTGATAAAAAATGTAATTTTTTTATTTTACTTAGATGATTTTTATTTTCGTAAATTAAAATTTTAAGAATAAATAAAATTAATTTAAATTGGTTCCATAAAAAAAAATGAAGGTGCCATTCCTAAACACGTACAAATCAATATTTTTTTTCGTTTCATATTAAAAAATATATAGTCTCATTAAAATATAAGTGTTCTCATTTTTTTACGTACTTTAAAAAAAATTATTTGTAGTGCATTTGATTTTATATAGATATATGTTTCTGTACTTTTATTACAATAAATAAGTTGTAGCATAATGGTTAAGTGATCACCTTAACTCTGAGAGGTCCAGGGATCGAGTACTAGGGGACGCAAATTTGGTGTGTGTTATTTTTTTATATTTTCTTTTTAATTAGTATAAAAATGTATATTTTAAAGTGTGATAACATCTAATTTATCGTCTCATTCTAAATAGAGAAAATGTGATTAGGTCCCCAAAGTTGAGTTAATAACGAGTAAGCTAGTGAAAATGTCTAGAGGGGGGTGAATAGACTTTTCAAAAATCTATCGAAATATCAGAATACGATATGCGGAATACGAAATTAACAATGAGCCCAATTCAAGTTTATACTCAACTTCTTAATTCAAGAACTCTGTTCTATACTCAACTTGTCTAGTTCAGTTATGTATGTTAAACAATTAAGCAATTAAAACAATAAACCAAACAGTAAAGTAAACAACACAAACAATTTATAGTGGTTCGACAACTTGTCTACATCCACTCTCACAAACCCAGTTGTGATGTTTCCACTAAACTCTTCCAATCGAGTACAAAGTGTATGTTCCTGTGATTTTAAGTCCCAAGAAGAAGACTTAGATCTTCTAAGACTATACCTCCCGATATGTCTATGATCTAACTAGAAATTTAACAAGTATCTAGCAACTTGATAAAACAACAAACAAAAAACTAAAACTTCTCTGATCTTCAGTAGTAGCCTTTTGAATTCTTCACTTGTCTTCTGGCTTCTTTCTGAACTTCAATAAACTCTGAGAGTAATTCTCTTTTTGAATGCTTCGATAACGCTTCACTTGAGTATGAACGTCAGAGTATCAGTAGTCTTCAATTGATCAACATCATGAAGTATTTATAGACTTCAATCTTCAAGAACTTAGGTAGTTGTAACCAACTTTCCTTGAAAACTAACTTCAACTGAATCTTCTTATCAATCCACGCGTTTCTTGTTACAAATTAGTTATTCCCATAACTAACTTCTTCATCCGTATCTTTCCACGCGTATTTGTAACTAACTTCAAGTTGACCTGTCTTGTGTAGTATAGTATGTACTTATCTTGTCTTGTAGTCCACCTGTCTTCTCAAGTAGTAGACTCCAAGTCTTCTTGTCTGGTCTTCTCGTGCAATCTTCAATAGATGACTATACTAATCTATCAAGACTTATTACATTACTTTAAGCTTTTATAAAACAAGCTTAGTCAACTTATTATCTATACAATGAATCTATCTATTACATACAAAATCATGAGCTCTATACAACATTTATCATAGCTCAATAACAATCTAATAAACACAAATATGAAGTATAAACAATATACGAATTATAAGTACTTTATCTTTCATGTGAACTCTACTGGTCTTGTTCAAGATGACTTAACTCAACTAGACTAGATTAGTCAACACTTAGAAAATATTCAAACTACTTTTGGCTTATCAAAACTTCATCTTATCTTTTCATCATGTAGGACTTGTTCTAGGATTCATATCCCAACAATTTCCCCCTTTTTGATGAAGCCAAAACTACTTGAATCTTTTCTCAACAGTAGACTAGTTAAGTAGTTATCTTGTCTTAACATCAAAAGTTGTTATCTTTTCATTCATTCAAATAATACCAGTAGATATTACACATACTTCGAATATAAAAAACAACTAAGTATCAGAGTAACAAAAAAAACTTCAAATAAGAATATAAATCAACTAATCTGAAAGAGTACCTCCGTCTGGATTTGGAACACAGAACGCATCAAGGATTCTCTTATGAATTAGTCCAATATGACCATCATCTATAATCTTCTCCTTATCGAGTAGTTGTTCTTCGAACTTCTTGATTTGATTCATGTCAACTCTTCTACCAGAACTGGTCATGGGACACTTGCATTCTGGAAATCCAGGAACCAAAATGTTGAAGTTTGCACCAGCAGAAATCCTTAAGATTAAATGCCACAACATCTTGTGTTGTCCTTCCATGAATCTGTCAAACAAAGAGTATAACTCATCTTGACCTTCAGCATCACCATATTTCCTAATAATCCAGTGATCAAGTTCCCATTGACTCTTCACTTCAATCCATTCAGCTCGATGCTCATTATCTATGAAGTGATCAATGAACTTGTCTTCTATCAGATCTTCATTAGCCTTCAGCTTCTGCAATCTCTCAATATGCTTACCAATTTTCTTTTTACTAGCATAATGAGTCTCATCATTAGGATCAACAATCCTTCGTTTCTTCTCAACTATTGCAGTAGGCTCTTCAATGTTTAACTTTCTCTTAACGTGTCTGGTCTGAATCTCTGCTTCAGGAGACGCAATAGCTTTGCCTTTTACTAGCTTTTTCTGCTCATCTGCTCTAACCTTCTCAAGTTCAGCAGTCTTGACCAACTTTCCTCTCTTGGGTCTTCTGAGCTCTTGAATTGCTTCAGCAGCCTCCTTAGCTTCTGGTTCAACAGACTTCTCAATAATACTTGACTCTTCCCCCTTTTTGGCTTCATCAGTAGCCTTAAGAGTGAAAAGACTAGTGAATCGAGTCATTTCTTCTTTTACAGCTTCCTTCATCAGGTTTGTAGCTTTTTCAATCTGCCTTTGATGGGAACCGTCTTGACTCAACTTGTCCAGTTTGGTTGCCACCAAATCCAGCTTCTGTGTAGATAAGTTCAACTCATTTTTGAAATGTGTTGCAGTCAAACGCAGCTTCCTGTTCTCTTCAGTCATAGCACTGATAATCTCTTTAGCTTGTGCTAACTGATCATAGGCTTCCTTTCTCTGAACATCAGCTACTTCGATTTTGGCTCTATAGACTCGTTCCATCTTCTTGGATTCAGTAGCTAGAATACGAGCAAAATCGACTGAGCTCTTCTCAGAATATTCAACTTGATTCTGGAGAAATCCTTCAATCTGCTTAAACATCTCTTGCCTGAAGTCGTTGTCCAACTGATTGACTTCATTCAAGATCATCTCTTTTGAACTTGTCACCAGGACACTGTTCTGTTCAACAAGAGTCTTCTTAAGTTCAGTCTTGAGAAAATCATCGATAGTTGACTTGATGACAGACTTCAAATCTTCTTTCAACTCATCTATTGAGGCGACTGGGATAGCTTGAGACGACTGTGCTTCGACCAACACTTCTCCCTTTTCAATCAGTTCATCCTCATTGAACATGACAGCCTCAATAAATTCATCATCTTCTTTTCCAAAGTTGAAAGAATTAGCTTCTTCAGAACATTCAGCTTCTTCTTCATCTGAACCACCTTGTATCTCTAAAACGGGTTCTGAAGTCTGAACAGCAATATCAGCAACATCTGGCTTGACCTCGTCTTCCACCAGATCAGTCTGAGTTCCAACATCGAACGAGAACTCTTCTTCTAGAACACCATCAGGAATACTTAGAAGGCGTTTGACTAGATCAACTAAGGCCTTGCGCGGAAACAGTTCGGAGTGGTCTTTAACGCCACTGTTCTCTTTCTGTTCCATCTCCCAATCCATGAAATTGGAGATTCCGCCCATGCCTTGAATGACTTCAAAAAGATCATCCGTAGAAGATTTCTTCAGAGCAAACCAAGTGCAAATCCTCACGAGCTTCTCAAACTGTTCTGAAGCAGTGTCGATGTCAAGAGGCGAGAGCTGCTTCTGCAGATTCCTAGACACTCGAGCACGAACTCTCTTCTCTCGTAGACACATCGGATAATACACCAAGGATTCAAATCTAACATCAGACAGGTCCTGAGTAGATGCGGTCTCTAACTCAGTTGTTGCAGTGGCAACTGGCGTCTTGTCTGAAGTAGATGGGTTGGAGGGTTCAACATATTCTGTTGAGGGTAAAGAAGAAGTTTGGACTGTGGTTTCTTGGGGCTTTGATGTGGCTAGGTGTGGTGTGACAACTGTAGGAGTATCAGTTGTATCTTGTATGGGAGTGATTTGGGGATGACTGGCTCTAAGCGGTAATGCCGCCAGTACTTGTGAGGTTGAGGGTAAAGGACGAGGCCTAGATCGGTGTGATCTAGCCTTGGTTCGAACAGAGGAGAGAGAGAGAGATGGAATAGACAAAGACTGTGAAGAAGAACCAACCTGGTAACTCGTCTCTTCTGGTGGAGGAGGAGTACCAATTCTCACAATCCTGAGAACTTGAGTGGCTTGATCACCAGTCTCCTTCTCTGTATCAGCATCCTTGTCCGAATGAGTTTCTTCCGAATCATCACCACTTGACTCAGCTTTCGCAGGAGCCTCTGATTCTTCATCATCGGACTCATCTTCTGAGGAGCTAGATGAGTTGCCATAAGGTAAGACGTCTGAGTCGTCTATCTGAACATGTCTTGGGGCAGCTGACCTTGCAGCAGCTTGCTTCCTCTGAGCTTCCGATTTCAGATAAAATTTGAGAGGATGGAAGGGCTTTCCTTTACTCCAATCTGACTTGTTTGGTAACAACAAGGGGAGTAGGATACTCAACTTGTTGCCATACCCAACAGTGTGCGACACCACCCAATTACAAGAGTCGGTGTCTACTCGAACACTCTTTTCGAAATACATCATCCGATCCGCAATCAACTTGAACCAATTACCTTCAGTGATTCCATCGTAGATCGCTGCCATCACCCTTGTCTTGGCTTGAGTGACCGCGTCAAACGAACCAGTGGCACATAGGAGCATCTTACTTGCTATGTCCAGAAGGGTGCGATACTTCTCCAATAACTCGGCCTTTTTAACAGCAGGGGTCTTGCCGTCTGACTTGAGCGTCATCTTTCTTCCACAAAAGATGCTCAAATATCTCATCTCTTGTCCAGTGGCATAGTTCTCCACATCAATCGTTCCGATGGGCAGCCTTAAATGTCTGAACAACACCTCACGAGTGAGTTCAACTCGACTCGTTCCTATGAAAGATTCGATTTCATCTCCTCGTCTTGTGGCGTTGGCATAGAACAGCAACACCTCTTCCTCCAAGACGACTTGAGGAAATGCCTCCAGATAAGGCTTCAATCCACATTGCGAGCACTTATCAAGGATTTCTTGGTTTCCAGCAGTGTGAAGCCCTTTAAAGAACATCGAGGGTTCCACATGCACCTTGTTCTCCGAAATGTATTTTCCAAGATTGAATCTTGCTTGCATGTTGGTCCTAACATCGAATAGAGAAGCGATCGACATTCTTGAGAGTAGAGTAAGAACTTTTAGATAGGTTTGTTTTGCAAGAAAATCAAGAGCTATAGTAGGAGAGTTATGAAATTGTAAGTCGAGTTGTGTGAGAAAGGTGAGTTTTGTTAGAACTGAAAAGTTATCAACGGCCAAGATTGAATTGTTTAATCCAACGGTTGAGACCCTTGAAATTCGGTTACGGAATCGAGAATATTATGTGATTTGATATTGTAAAATTTGAAATCCGGCTCTACTTAATTAGAACAGGGGAGTGAACTCATCTGACCTAATATAGTTGAGTACGAACTGGGTGTATACACCTCATTAAAATGGGAGTGTATAAATCCAAATCTAGGGTTTTCAAATTCTAGCATTATCTAATTACAATAATACCCTTAATTTGATGTGATCAAACACTTAGCATTTTTCAATCAAGAGAAACACTTAGCTTGTCTGTTCGAGTCCATCCAGAACAGACGAGTAGACTTAAGCTTCGCAAGACGAGTTGGCTCAAGTACACAAGACGAGTTCCCCCTTCGCCTGTGCCTGTCTATTCTGAACGTCGAACGACTGTATGTACCTATCTCATCATTTTCAATGTGTAATCGTAGGTACAGGTAGAGTAAGATAAATAAGATGAATATCAATCTAAAGCAATGATCAAGGTTTCGAACAAGATGACCTATTAACAAACATAAGAGTCAACATAAGGTTTTTTTTTAAGAAATCAAGGATTCCCCCTTAAATGTTTATTCCCTTAGTATTACCCTCAGCTTTACCAGCTTCCTCATCGGGTTGTTTGATCATCTAGTCTAGCCTTGTATACCTGTCTGTTGCGTGAGTAGTTGAGTGCTCTGTTCTTGTCTCCTTTTCTTTGATGTACCTGACTGGTTAGTGCATAGCTATAGGCAAGTAGGATCTAAATCAATTAGCCCTAGACTAATGCATAACTCACGAAATCGTGCCTCAGCTAATGGTTTTGTAAAAATATCAGCTCTTTGAAAATCAGTATGAATCTTTTCCATGCGGATGTCCTTCTTTTCTACATGATCACGTATGAAATGATGCTTCACATCAACATGCTTACAACGTGTGTGCAAAACAGGATTTTGTGTAATGGCAATTGCACTATTACTATCACAGAAAATAGGAACATTTGATTCATGTATGTTGTAATCTCTAAGCTGTTGCAAGAGCCAGAGTAGTTGACTACAACAGCTACCAGCAGCCATGTACTCGGCTTCGGTAGTTGAAGTTGCAACACTAGTCTGCTTTTTAGAAAACCAAGATATGAGTTTTGTGCCTAGAAATTGACAAGAACCAGAGGTAGATTTCCTATCTATTCTACAGCCTCCAAAGTCTGAGTCTGAATACCCACTTAAGGATAGATCATCATTTGAAGGATACCAAATACCTCGATTAATGGTCCCCTTCAAATATTTCAGAATCCTTTTGGTGGTTTCCATGTGACTTTCTTTTGGATTGGCTTGGAATCGAGCACAAACACCAACAGAGAATGCAATGTCTGGTCTACTAGCAGTTAGGTACAGTAAGGAACCAATTAAACCACGGTAATAGGATTGGTCAGCACATTTACCGTTCTCATCTGGATCCATTCTGTAAGTTGGTTGCATTGGTACGCCAGTGGACTTACATGTTTTGATCCCGTACTTGTCTAGAAGGTTTCTAGTGTACTTTGCCTGATTTATGAAAATACCTTCTGGAGTTTGTTTTACTTGAAGACCAAGAAAGTAATTCATTTCACCCATCATAGACATCTCAAATTTACTTTGCATGAGTGTTGAAAAACTTTCACTCAGCCTTTTGTTAGGTGACCCAAAAATGATGTCATCTACGTAAATTTGGACGAGTAAAATGTCATTCCCTTCTTGTCTTCTGAACAAGGTTCGATCGACCTTGCCCTTAGTAAAACCATTTTCCGATAGAAAAAGAGAGAGAGTATCATACCATGCTCTTGGAGCTTGCTTTAGTCCGTATAAGGCCTTCTTTAATCTGTACACCTGGTCGCCTTTTACTTCGAAACCTGGAGGTTGTTCAACATACACTTCTTCCGCAAGAATACCATTGAGAAATGCACTTTTGACATCCATTTGATATACAGTAAACTTCATGTGAGCAGCATATGCAAGGAACAATCTAATGGCTTCTAGTCTAGCAACAGGAGCATATGTTTCATCATAGTCTATGCCTTCAGCTTGTGAATAGCCTTGGGCGACTAGTCTAGCCTTATTCCTAACGACTAAATCATTCTCATCTTTCTTATTCTTGAAAATCCATCGAGTGCCAACTACATTATGATGTTTCGGCCTATCGACAAGTTCCCAGACGTCGTTTCGAACAAACTGGTTCAACTCGTCTTGCATAGCGATGATCCAATTACTATCAGCCAATGCCTCTTTAACAGTGGTAGGCTTAATAGATGAGAGGAAACAACACCAGCAAAACATAGTTGGACTCGGCTGTTCTTGCGACTCAAAGAGTTGTCGTCTAGTCTTCACACCAATAGTAGAGTCACCAATGATATTTTCAGTATCATGTGCAGATTTCCATGTTTTCCTATTCTTAACAGGAATACTATCATCATCTATATCATGTACAGCATCATGCATGTCAACATCATTTGTATCATCAGCAGATTTAACAGGAGTTGATGAGTCAACTAGAGCAGGCATGTCAACTGGTCTAGAAGACTTACCTTGAGCACTTACCTTCTCCTTATCATCAGAGTCGAGAGCTTTTAGGAATGGGTTGTAGGCTTGAACGGATTCATATATCTCTGAATCTTTGTCAGATTCGATCGATAGATCAGTTACCTTCTTACTGATCTTGTCGGCAGACGAGTCCTGTTGAGATTCATCGAAAACCACATGTGGTGTTTCTTCCACACAAAGAGTTGAGTAGTTGAATACCCTAAATGCTTTGCTAGTCGAGGAGTATCCTAAAAATATCCCCTCGTCTGCTTTAGCATCGAAAGCATTCAACTTGCTCTTTCCATTGTTGTGAATGAAACACTTACAACCAAATATATGAAAATATGAAACTCTGGGTTTTCTACCTTTCCAAACCTCATAAGGTGTCTTGCCTAGCACCTTGTTGATCGCGCTTCTGTTTTGTGAATGGCATGCAGTATTGATAGCTTCGGCCCAAAACTTTTGAGGAGTGTTGAACTCAGCTAACATGGTCCTACAGGCTTCTTTAAGGGTTCGATTCCTCCTTTCTGCTACACCATTTTGTTGTGGTGTCCTAGCTGCACTAGTTAGATGCTGGATACCACATTTAGTACAAAAATCTTTAATATAGCAGTTAATGAACTCAGTTCCCTTGTCACTACGAATCTTGACAATAGACTGGTTCTTCTCAACTTGTAACTTCTTCAACAGTTCAGGCAGAAGTGTTTGTGTATCACTCTTCTTGTGTAGGAAAACTACCCAAGTGAACTTAGAATAGTCGTCTACAACAACAAGTGTGTACCTTCTACCATTCAAGGTTGGAGGAGTTATTGGACCATGAAGATCCATATGTAGGAGTTCTAGGACTCTACTAGTTGAGAGAGTAGGAATTGACTTAAAAGAACCTTTAACCTGTTTACCCTGTTGACAGGCCGTGCATACATGTGACTTGTAGTAAACTTCATTGGGAATACCTTCAACAAGGTAATCTCTGGCTATCTTATTAAGAACCTTAAAGTTTAGATGACAGAGGCGTCTGTGCCAGAGCCACCCAAGCTCTTTAGGATTCTTAGTAAGTAGACAGGTGTCCCTCGGACAACTGTTCCAATTCACTATGTACACACTTCCTTGTCTTACGCCGACTAGTAGGACTGTGTGTGTCCTTTTGTCAATGATTTCGCATTTGCGGCTCTTGAACTGCACCTTGTAACCACGATCACAAAACTGAGAAACAGAGAGTAAATTATATTTCAAACCTTCAACATATGAGACATCTTGGATCTCAACGTCTCCATTCCGGATGTAACCAAATCCTTTAGTGACAGCAGTGGAGCTATCACCAAATATCACTTTTGGTCCTTCTTGCTCATGGTAGCTTGATAAGAGAGCCTTGGTACCAGTCATGTGGTGCGAACAACCACTATCTATGTACCAGGTTTCTCCTACTGAGCCACCCTTCTTATACAAGTCAAGTCGACCCTGCAATAGATGATATTCAATAATTTAGGTACCCTATTTGTTTATTGGGGTCCTTGGGGGTTAGTCGTGTTCAGAGGGATCCAAATATACATTGGAGTCTTGAACAAGTTCGATCTTTTAAGCTTTCGCCCATATTTGTTACAAAATAAGACCTTTTTGTCCTTCTCTAGCCTATCAGTTGAGTTCGGGTCTACTCTTTGGAGATAGCCTTTCGACTTAATCTCTACTTGAGCAGGCACTGGTCTATGATAGTCAGAGTAGGGCTTGTAAGCATTAGGTCCATACGGTTTATAGACGCGTTTGGGTCTTTCCTCACTGATAATATCATATGACAAAGGTGGAGGATATAGGACAGGTTGTGTACGATATTTCGGAGCTACCTGTCTAGGTCTAGACGAGTAGAGTTGAGACTGCCTTATGAAAGGAGGTCTAGACTCTTGTCGTCTAGTCTGTACCTGTCTAATACTTGTCTCCTCAGGATACCAGTCCTCGTATCTAACCTGGTTGGGTCGTCCACGATTAGTGGTCCTTTGAAGATTAGTTCTAGGTTGAACAGGCTTGCTGTTACCATTCTTTTTACCTCCCTTGGTAATCGGAATGTTAACTCGAGCTTGTTTAGGTACAGTATCTTTAGAAGGAGTTCCAATATCGTATAACATTGGTCCTTTTCCTTTATCATTTGGCAAAAGTCTTGCTTTAATAGTAGTAGAGTTCTTAATGACTCGAGTAGACGAGCTAGATGACTCAGCACCTATACCTGTCTTGTCACCTGGGTCTCTATACCTATCTGACAATTCAAGGTTAATCTTTGAAGAGTTAACCAGGTCAGTAAGTTTGAGATCAAGTGTGACAACCTCGGTCTCTAAGAACTTATTACGTTCTTCAAGTCTATTGCACTTGCTCTTTAAAACATTAAATTCATTTCTCTCAGTTGCATGTGTCTTAAGTAGGTCTTGATATAACCTGTCTGTCAACGCACACTTTTCTTTGAGTTGACTCAACTCTTCAGTCAAGCGTTCATTTAGGACTGTTATATTAGGATCTACTTTTGACTGAGCTTCCTTAAGATCAATGATTTCTTGTTTTAATGCAATGTTTTCATCACTGACTTCAATGAAAGCTTGGTTAGCAAGTAGAAGGTCATCTTCGACTGCACTAGTCGAGTGCTGAAGACTACTTCCTACTTCACTACTAGCAGTGTCACTTTCATCAGTTTCTGAATCATCACAAGATTGAAAAGATGTAGCAGATGATACCTCTTGGTCGATTTTAGCCATGCAGCATAGGCCATCATCTACTATGAATGCTTCGTCGTGATCTTGATCAGTTGAGTGACTAGATGCGGACGATGGCAACTCATCTGAATCCGAATCAGAGTCATTATTGACCATCATTGCCTTATTGCCACGATTATATCTTCTTTCTCTTCGTGCTTTGCGTTCTTCACTATCAAACTTTCTAACCATGAGACTCATCTGATCCTTCAAACTAAGATCAGTATCTAACTCATCTTTCACAGAGGCAGACTTAGTTCTAGACTTGGACCTGTCTACCTTAGAAGACTTAGAAGAGCTAGACTTAAAGGCAACGTTCTTAGATACAGCATGTTCTCTATCACTACTGGCTAGTGGTTCATCTTCGTCTAAATCAAACTCATGGGCTTTAAGAGTTTGAAACATGGTTTCAGCAGTCCACGTATCTATATCTTGAGTGTTCTTAACAAGCATCTTTACCATTTTCCAACGACTATCAAGACTCTTCAAAATCCTAAGATTGATCTCACGAGCAGTATAAGATTTACCAAGTACTTCCAAATCATTCATGATTTTAGTAAAACGAGTATCCAGCTGGTTGATAGTTTCTCCAGCTTTCATCCGAAATGATTCAAATCTTTGGACAGCTGTGGAGAGTTTGCTCTCTTTGATTAGGGAAGTCCCTTCACAAATGATAGCAAGTCTGTCCCACATCTCCTTGGCAGTTTTACATTTTAACACTTTTCCTAGATACTCGTTAGGAAGAGTGTGTAATATGTAATTCTTTGCCAGACTATCCAAATTATTTTGACGCATTTCTTCTGAGGTTAAATCTGACCTGGGTTTCTTGACGAGAGTACCAATTGGTTTGCTTGGGTCAAGAACAGCAGTATTTGGAATCATTGTAACAATGGGTCCTTCTGTGATAACAGAGATCATTAGGTCGTGCGTGGAACTGAAAATGGCTTCCATTCGCAGCTTCCAGTAGTCATAGTCCTGAACCTGGAACTTGGGTAACTTGTTAGCGCTGATCTCAAGAGACATGATTTCAAGAAATAAGTGCTAAGTAGAGTTATGGTCAAGAAAAACAGATAAGTCAAGAACAGGGAGCACGAAACAGATATAACAGGAGTATTGATCAAGAACACGTAAGCAACTACAATCAAGGACCAAGACTTCACCCTAAGTCTTAAGTCGGTTATCAAGAAACAGCAGTTCGTAAACTACTGCTCTGATACCACTTGTAGGTCCCCAAAGTTGAGTTAATAACGAGTAAGCTAGTGAAAATGTCTAGAGGGGGGTGAATAGACTTTTCAAAAATCTATCGAAATATCAGAATACGATATGCGGAATACGAAATTAACAATGAGCCCAATTCAAGTTTATACTCAACTTCTTAATTCAAGAACTCTGTTCTATACTCAACTTGTCTAGTTCAGTTATGTATGTTAAACAATTAAGCAATTAAAACAATAAACCATACAGTAAAGTAAACAACACAAACAATTTATAGTGGTTCGACAACTTGTCTACATCCACTCTCACAAATCCAGTTGTGATGTTTCCACTAAACTCTTCCAATCGAGTACAAAGTGTATGTTCCTGTGATTTTAAGTCCCAAGAAGAAGACTTAGATCTTCTAAGACTATACCTCCAGATATGTCTATGATCTAACTAGAAATTTAACAAGTATCTAGCAACTTGATAAAACAACAAACAAAAAACTAAAACTTCTCTGATCTTCAGTAGTAGCCTTTTGAATTCTTCACTTGTCTTCTGGCTTCTTTCTGAACTTCAATAAACTCTGAGAGTAATTCTCTTTTTGAATGCTTCGATAACGCTTCACTTGAGTATGAACGTCAGAGTATCAGTAGTCTTCAATTGATCAACATCATGAAGTATTTATAGACTTCAATCTTCAAGAACTTAGGTAGTTGTAACCAACTTTCCTTGAAAACTAACTTCAACTGAATCTTCTTATCAATCCACGCGTTTCTTGTTACAAATTAGTTATTCCCATAACTAACTTCTTCATCCTTATCTTTCCACGCGTATTTGTAACTAACTTCAAGTTGACCTGTCTTGTGTAGTATAGTATGTACTTGTCTTGTCTTGTAGTCCACCTGTCTTCTCAAGTAGTAGACTCCAAGTCTTCTTGTCTGGTCTTCTCGTGCAATCTTCAATAGATGACTATACTAATCTATCAAGACTTATTACATTACTTTAAGCTTTTATAAAACAAGCTTAGTCAACTTATTATCTATACAATGAATCTATCTATTACATACAAAATCATGAGCTCTATACAACATTTATCATAGCTCAATAACAATCTAATAAACACAAATATGAAGTATAAACAATATACGAATTATAAGTACTTTATCTTTCATGTGAACTCTACTGGTCTTGTTCAAGATGACTTAACTCAACTAGACTAGATTAGTCAACACTTAGAAAATATTCAAACTACTTTTGGCTTATCAAAACTTCATCTTATCTTTTCATCATGTAGGACTTGTTCTAGGATTCATATCCCAACAATAACATTTTTATGTGTCTTTAAAAGTAAATTTTTTTGTAGTGGACTTTGCAGGGCTGCAAGGACCACAAGAAGAAGAGAAGCATCAACAAGAAAACAGCATGGTACTTGGACAGTGGATGCTCAAGACACATGACTGGGAATAGAGAGCTTCTCTCAGATTTCATAGAAAAGGATGGTCCTTCAGTAACCTTTGGAGACAGCTCTCAAGGGATCACAAGAGGTTATGGTACATTAAACATTGGTAGTGTCAAAATTACTGATGTCTCATATGTCCAAGGCCTGAAATATAACTTGCTGTCTATAAGTCAAATCTGTGACAAAGGTTTTTGTGTTGAATTTGCACCAAATGAATGTATTATCAAAAACAAATCAACACAACAGGTGCTACTAACAGGGGTGAGAAAGGGAAATGTCTATTTTGCAGATTGGAGCAAAACCCCTGAAGCAGTTTGTCTTGTTGCCAAAAGCACAAGTGAGCAAAGCTGGCTGTGGCACAAAAGACTAAACCACCTGAACTTCAAAACCATCAACAAGATTGAAAAAAACTCTCTAGTTAAAGGGCTGCCAAATCAAGTGTTCACCAAAGAACATATATGCAAGCCACGTCAGGAAGGAAAGCAGATCAAAGCTTCATTCAAAGGAAAACCTGTCATTTCAACTGAGAGAGTTCTTCAACTACTGCATATGGATTTATTTGGTCCAATTATTCTAGTAAGTATAAATGGCAGAAAATATGCATTAGTAGTTGTTGATGATTTTTCCAGCTACACTTGGATAATATTCTTGCTGAACAAAAAGGAGACCCAAGTCAAGCTACCTGAATTGATGATGAGATTGAGCAATGAAAAGGGCCTAAGTATTGTCAAAATCAGATCTGACAAAGGCACTGAATTCATAAACTCATACATCAATGAGTACTGCAGCAAGAATGGCATCACACATGAAACTTCAGCAGCAAGAACACCTCAACAAAATGGGGTTGCTGAAAGAAGGAACAGGACCTTGAAAGAGGCAGCAAGAACATTGATTGCTGAATCAAAACTGCCTAAAAGGTTCTGGGCTGAAGCCATTAACACTGCATGTCACACTCAAAATAGGTCCTTAATCACCAAAGGACAAGGTAAAACCCCATATCAAATATGGAAAGGTAGATTGCCCACTGTTGCTTACTTTCACATATTTGGTTGTAAGTGTTTCATTCACAATAATGGGAAAGAGCAATTGGAAGCTTTTGACAGCAAAGCTGATGAAGGAATATTTGTTGGATATTCACAAGTCAGCAAAGCTTATAGAGTTTACAATTGCAAAACCCTTATTGTGGAAGAAACACCTCATGTTGTGTTTGATGAATCTATTGATGAGTTCAGGGATAGAAACCTGAATATTGATGAGATAACACAAAGAACAACCAGACTAAGGCTTCAAAGCAAAGAAACAGTGTTTGTAGATGTTGCCCAGCCTGAACTACATGATAATCAAAAACTGGACAACCTACCTGATGGCAATCAACCTGAAGCCAACCAACCTGAAGGTGAAATTGAACTGATTGACCCCATCCCAGTTCAAAACCAGGTAACAACTACCAATGAAGAAGCAGGCAATGCTGAGGTAGTAAATGGATCCAATATTCAAGGGGGAACCAATGAAAATGTCAACTTATCTGACAATGAGGACAATACCCCTGAATATGATCCTGAACTTGATCCTTCAATTAATTTTCCTGAATTTAATGAGTCTAGTGATCCAACCTCAGATGAGGACAATCCTCCTGAAGGGATCAGGTCTAGAAGGACTTGGTTGCAAGACCACCCAACTAGCCTGATACTTGGTAATCCAAGTGAAGGGATCAAAACTAGACGATTTCATGGAGAAAGTGCTTTGTTTTGTTGTTTCCTTTCTGAACAGGAACCAAAAGACATTGAGGAAGCACTACAAGATACCAACTGGATCATAGCCATGCAAGAAGAGCTGAACCAGTTTACCAGAAATGAAGTATGGGAGCTGGTGGATAGGCCAACTCATCAAGATGTCATTGGAACCAAATGGGTGTTCAAAAATAAGAAAAATGAAAATGACATCATTGTGAGGAACAAAGCAAGACTGGTGGCCAAGGGATATTGTCAATCTGAAGGGATTGATTATGATGAGACCTTTGCTCCAGTAGCCAGACTTGAGGCAATAAGACTCTTCTTAGCATATGCAGTTCACATGAGGTTCAAGGTGTATCAAATGGATGTGAAGAGTGCATTTCTCAATGGGGTGCTCAAAGAAGAAGTATATGTTGAACAGCCCCCAGGCTTTGAAGAAGGAGACAAGGTGTACAGATTGAAGAAAGCTCTCTATGGCTTAAAGCAAGTTCCAAGAGCTTGGTAAAAGCGATGTGATGTCTTCAGTTGCTTGCTCTTTTTCCCTTCAGCGAGTTCGGGCTCGGGTAGGCAACTCAGGGGCTTATACACTCACGATTTGGCGCTTTCGAACTGTATGACACCTTATCACAGTTTCTTCTAGATCATGGTTTTGTCAAAGGCACTGTTGACAGAACCTTGTTCAGAATCTGTGAAGGAGATGATATCTTGTTAGTCCAAATTTATGTGGATGACATTATATTTGGATCTCCAAATGAGAAACTGTGTGAGAAGTTCTCCAAACTCATGCAGAGCAAATTTGAGATGTCCATGATGGTATTGATGAATTTCTTCTTAGGACTTCAAGTCACTCAATCAAAGAAGGGAATATTCATCAATCAGGCCAAGTATACAAGGGACATGATCAAGAAATTTGGATGTGCAACAAGCAAACCAGTCAGAATTCCTATGAATACTAACTGGAAAATGGATCCTGATGAAAGTGGAGAGTCAACAAACTCCACCAACTACAGGGGAATCATAGGATCCTTGCTATATCTCACTGCAAGCAGGCCTGATATCACATTTGCAGTTGGAGTGTGTGCAAGATTTCAAGCCAATCCAAAGAAGAGCCACCTTGATGCTGCCAAGAGAATTCTAAGATATCTCAAGGGATCTGAGAATCTTGGATTATGGTATCCAGCTGATGATAACATTGAGCTCACTGGATACTCAGATGTAGACTATGGAGGATGTAGAATTGACAGAAAATCCACCTCTGGAACATGTCAATTCTTGGGCAGCAAGCTTATCTCATGGTTCTCTAAGAAGCAAAACACAGTTGCAACTTCAACAACTGAAGCAGAATATGTAGCAGCTGGAAGTTGCTGTGCTCAGATACTTTGGCTCAGACAGCAACTTAGAGATTACAAAGTCATCTCAAATGAAGTGCCAATATTCTGTGACAACAACAGTGCAATTGCCATCTCACAGAATCCAGTGCTCCACACCAGATGCAAGCATGTGGATATCAAGCATCACTTCATAAGAGATCATGTGGAGAAGAAAGATATCAAGCTTGTCAAAATCCACACTGATAAGCAAAAAGCTGATATTTTGACTAAGCCTCTAGCTGAAGCAAGGTTCTTGGAATTATCAGCTGAATTGGGCTTACTTGATCCAGGGAAGATGGAGAAATGAGGAAAGAAAGCTCATGTGAAGGGGGAAGTTCATTCAGATGAACTTCAGCAAGGTTGACCAACCTCACTGAAGCAGTCTGCAAAACAGGGAAACTCAGCAAAGTTGTCCCTATGGTGTTCAGCAATGTTGGTCAGGGGATCTGTCCTAGTGGGACCCACTCAGCAACCTTGGGACCCACTCAGGCATAGTGATCAGGCAATTTGACCATCACAGAAACCAAAACACATCTCAGGATGTTTGTCCGAGTAAATTGGATAATCATTGCTATTTTTAGCATTGATTAGACATTTAAAAGGTTTCTTGGTCTAAGAGTAGGCCATTTTAGGATGGCGTGTGCTATAAAGATTTTTGCCCCCAATATGGCAAATCAACATTTAATGCAAAATCTTAATTAAGATTTCATGAATTCTTGAGCCATCATCAAGGCCATTGATTTGCATTAAAACTCCATCAAACCGCCTAAAGCCCACTACCCCACTTTATCCAATTGGTTTTAATCATTATCCACTGTTATTATCTATTAACCAACGGTTAATAAACTCCCCACATATATAAACTCCTCATTTTTACTTCCATCCTCACGCACTCATAATTCCCAAAACTCTCAAGTTTTTTCAAAACCTCTCAAAATCTGCAACTATTCTAAAAAACCTACCCGATTCTCATATTATCCATGGCTCCCAAAATCAAAAGAGAAGAACTTGTAGATTTCAATGATTTCTCATTGGACATTGATTTCTCCTATCTTAGCAACACAAGTTCTCTTTGGTTTGAGAAGTTAGTGGCTTTTGACAGCCTAGATACAAAAGTACATCCTGTACTCCATTGGCTTAGGGAAGCAGGCCTGGAAAAATTTCTTGGCACCAAGCCTGATTCCTGCCTGAATTCCTTCATGGAAGAGTTCTTTTCCCATCTCAGATGGAAGGGCAAAAAGGGAGATGTGTGCACCAAACTCACATATGCTGAAGAGGATGAAGATGAAGAAAGCCAACACACCATCATCTTCATTGCAGAGGATTTGGATGCTAGCTTTGGGCTACCATCAGAAGGCCACAATCCAGAAATGTACAAGGAAGGAGATGATCAGGAGTTCTACTATCCATGGATGATAGTACCAAAGAAACTTGTAAGTGCTCAGAACAAGAACACATTAAAGCCTGTTTATAGGCATTTTTTTGACTGTGTTGTGAAGAGCTTGTTGAGGCATTCTGGAAGTGTTAAACAAGTCAGTATGCCAAAACTGAGGGTGATGGCTTCTGTGATTGACTCTGCTGAGAAGAGAGTCAAGTTTGACTGGAAAAGTTTCATTCTAGACAAGATGATGAATGAAAAGTTCAAGTTTAAGGAGGTGAAGCACCACAAGGTGGTGGTTGATGGAAGACTCCAGTTCTGCACAAGAGCTAGCCTGCTCTTGGAAAGATTTGCTCATTATACCCATCTTCAAGCAAAGCCAAAGCCTTTTCCAGCTCAAAAGGTGATGTTCAGAAAGCTGTCTTCCAAAACTGAGAAGAGGAAGCAGGACGCTGCTTCAAAGAAAGCTGTTGCAGTTGTTCCAGCAACCAGACCCTCTCCAAGAAAGAGAAAAGCACTACCACCAAAAGTTCAACCAAAAATGAAGAAGATGAAGAAGATTCTGAGTGAATCTTCCCCAGAAAGTCAGTCAAGAAGTGGAGGAGCCACTTCTGAGGAGATAGAGAAGGTTGCTGATGAAGGAGTCAACCCTCCTGAAGAGGGTGAAGAATTCAGAGAAGTTGTCCCCTTACAGCCTGAGACTGTAACAGAGTTTAGGGACCTTGATAAGCCAACAAGGTCTGAAAGGAGAAGGATAATTATCAAGACTTCTGAGAAGCAGAAGTTGATGGAAGAGGAGAAGAAGAAGAAAGAGTTCTTCAAGGAGATTAGACAATCAAGTAGGTCTAACTCCAAGTCCAAATCAAAGCCCAATAGCCCTGAAGACAACTCTCCTGATATTCAGTCCAGAAGAATATCTCCATCAAGGCATGAAGAAGAGGAGTGCAAGACTCCTGAAGATGCCCCAATCATTGCAAAGAAGGTTTACTCCCCTGAAGGTGCACCTGATAGATCAGGTATTGATGTGCTGGCAGATTTGGTCAATCTTGAGGATAGACCTTTTTCCCCACTTGATCCAAGACTTCTTTCATACACCAAACTTCTTGAAACTGTTCTTCAAGAAGGTGATCAAGTTGTTCTCCCACCCATTCCAGCCATTCCAATTACCTCTTCAGGCACATTGCTCTTAAAAGCACCTGAATCCCAACTTGTTTTAAGCTCTTCTAAACCCAATCCTTCTGAACCCAACCTACCTGAAATCCAGCCAAGCCTACCTGAATCCCAATCCAACCCTCCTGAATCCCAAACCAACTCTTCTGAAGATGAAAGTGGTGAAGAGTACACTTATGAGGGGATGCTGAGGCAGATTGCCAAGGCCAATGTGGATGAATTGTATCCTGGATTGAAGGATTATCCTAGGCTGCAACAACAGTTCTATGATCTCAGAGCTCTTGTTGAGATCAAGGATAGAACTATGGTGGAAATTGCTCAGGCCATTCAGGATAAAGGAGCAAGCTGGTGGCAGGTTGAAGAGAACAGGCTTTTGCATTTTGCAAATGTGAAGAAATCCAGTGTGTTGACCACTGAGGCCTTGTTTTGCACCATTGTTCATGAGAAGGTGCTTGCTGAGAGAGAAAGAATTGTACAAGGAATCAAGCATCCTGATAGCCCATCTGATGATGATAATGATGATGATGATGATAACACCAATCCCAACCCTCCTGGCCTCAACTCTGCTCAGGTACATTACTTGACCTATCATTCTGCTAAGGACTCTGATCACTCAGAGGAGTTGACCAAAGATGGTGACTCAGTCCAAGATGCATTGGCCAAGGATGGTTCTTCTGAACCTGAGGCACAGCTTGACAATGTTGAGACTTCCATGGGAGAAGCTAGTTTGGCTAAAGCCTCATCAATGTCTGGATAGTTGGACATTGACCAGCCTTTAGTCATTCAGGATGACTCAGTGGCCTTGGGATGCCCAAGCACTGTGATCTCCCAATAACTGCCCTCTGTGGATCCTGTTGAGGATATAGAGGTGTCAGGTTTAGGAATGGAAGGAGTTGAAAAGGCTGATAGTGCTGAAAATTCAGAGGGAGATGATGGTGAGGATTGTGTGATCACTGGTTCCCTGAGTGCACCACAAATAGAGGGAGATGAAGTAGAAATATTGGGTGCAGCCCAATATGAGAGTCAGGCAATTCTTCAAGTCAAATCTGAACTTGATGAATCCCTTGGTGAAAGGAGGCCTGATTCTCCAATGAATGTGAGTCCATCTGATATGAATGAAGAAGAAAAGAAATTAGTTGAAAATGAGAGAGAAGGTGCTGATGTATCAGGCCTTATGGGAGATAAAAAGAATGAGGGTGTTGAGGGAGATTTTACTAACACTCTTAGTTTTGCAGATTCTGTTGCTGTTACCATTGAGCAAATTTTTGCAGATGCTTCCCTTACAGATATACCAGTTGATACTGATATTGATCTTGAAGCAGTTTCAGCCAATGTATCCACACTGAACAAGATGTACTTTGAACAAGCCAACACCACTGAAGCTGGTTTCCAGATTGCTACTCAAACTGCATCCATCATTGAAGAGCAGTCAGAGAAGTTGGATACACTGGTCAGGGAAGTTGGGAAGGCACATGCAGCAACTATTGATACTCTAGATGGCCAAGGCAAGACTCTAGCCTCTGTGGAGATGAGGCTAACTGGCTCAGAAGAGGTGATCCTGCCCACTTTAGATGCAAGAATTTGTGGAGTTGAAACTGGCCTGCAAACAGTGTCAAGTGAGGTAACAATGGCAAAAGATGAATTGGTGAAGTTCACCAAATCTGTGAAGAAAGAGCAGCTGGGCCTCAAGAATCTCTACAAAGACAATGTGAGAGCTCTAAGGAGAACAATCAAGGATACATTAAGGCAGAGGACAGCAGCTCAGAGGAAGAAAGCTGAAGAATTGAAAGCTGCAATGGTGAAAGAGGCTGCTGAGAAGTTCACTGTTGAACTTATGGCCAAAGTGTCTAATCAAGTTGTGGCCAACCTCACTGATCAACTTCAGGCCAAACTTGATCAATCACTGAAAGCCACATTGGATGCCATTGTTTCTCAGAAGATGAAGCCTGTTCACACATTTTTAAGCATGGCAGATGACAAAATGCAAAACATTCATGATGAGAATGTTTATCTACTGCAGGAGTTGAAGTCCCTCACTCAAGCCCACTCACACCTCTTAGTCTCTATGAGTGAATTGAAGCCCCAGTGTTTTGATAATGCCAAAAAGGGGGAAAGAGAGAGAGCAAGGGCAAAGGGAACCTTGGTGATTGGTGAATTAAAGGGAAAGGAGAAGGTCCCTGAGATTGAGGAGGAGGCAGTAGAAGACATTGGGAAAGGCAAAGGCCCAATGAATATTGAAAATTTGACTGAAGAAGAGCAGATTCAAATTGCTGTCAAGGAGTCTATGATGTCAGCAATGGAAAGTCAGGCAAGAAAGCTTCAAAGGCCTGGTGGTGAGTCAGCTGGACTTGACCCCAAAGAGAAAGCTGCTGAAGTAAGTGGGAAGGTGACAAGGTCATCTGAAAGAAAAAGGAAGGAACTGCAAGCCTTCAATGAATTCCCAACCAGCCTGACTTTGCCATCAGAATTCCAGTCTGAAGAATCTACTCCAGTGAGGCAATCAAAGAGATTGAAGAAAGCAGCCAAGTTGCCTGCTATTGAAGAAGAAGTTGTTGAAGAGGAGGTACAGGACAAAGAGCCTGAAGTTGGTGTGCCCAAGCTTGCTGATGATCCTTCCAAATTGTTTGAAGAAGGTTTTGGAAAAGATCCAGAAACACAGGAGAAGCTAGCTCTTCAAAGAGCTAAAGAAAGAATGGATCAGTTGGTTGAGGCCAACAAGGCAAGGGATGAGAGAAGGGCAAACTTCAAAGCTCCAAGAAGGAGGGCTTCTTACAGAAGGATCAAACCACAGATGCTGCAAAGATGGGACACTCAGTACCCTCACCATGATAAGTGGGTTCCAATCTCACTGAATGATGCATGGGAGGAGGCCAAGAGAAGTTTTGTATATGACTTTTATGTCATTGGAAAGTGGCTTGAGGAGAGTGTGGATGAAGTCTTTGTCCAGTTTATGTTTGAGAACCATAGGGACCTCTACCAAAAGCTGTTTGCAGCAGCTGAGATGGCAAGAGTTGAATTCAAGGCCCCTGGTCCTATTCTGTACATGCCTCCTAAGTTCAATGGGAACTTAATTGATGAGGGAAAGATTTTGGAAGAGTTCATCAACATCATGAAGATGGAGAAGATGAAGATTGGCCCTAGAGGAACCAACAAGGATGTTTGGGAATTGAAGAAAAGGGTCTGGGCTCAATATGGCATAGCTCCTCAAGATGATGGAACTCTCTGATGGATAAGTTCATCTCTTCCCTATCTGGTTTTTATGATTGTTTTTTGATTGTTGTTATTCTGTTTTTCTTGTATCAGTCTTGTTGTCCTTTGATTTTCTGACCTGTAATGCTCCATGATATATAAAAGGACCACTGATTTTCTATCAAGAGATAACAACTCATTATCTCAACTAACCTGACATGACATATATACTTAATTTATTGTGCTAACAGTTTCTTTCAGGAAAGTTGACCAGATCACTCATCCTGAAGGTAAAGTATAGTATAAGTCAAGGTTCCTTTGAAATAGGTTTTGGCATCATCAAAAAGGGGGAAATTGTTGGGAATAAAATGATTTTGATTTAGATACCAAAACCCTTGATTGATGATGTTCAGATTAGTTGAGATATGCTCAAGTCTAGTTCAGGCAAGTTGTCTCAGTACACTTGAGAAAGTAGAATGCTTAAGTTAAAAATCTCAGGAATGTTGTGAGATTTTAGAGTTCAGGATAGTTGTCCAAAGCTGGAATGTTAGGCAGCTTGATAAGTGTTAAGTGTCTAGGCCAAAGTTGCTGAACTTTCAAGACAAGCTGACCAAGTGGACAACTGAGCTGAAGAGATCAAGAACATTAAAGCAATGCTCATAAATGCAAATGATCAGAACAGTTGAAGTACAAATGATCAAGAGCATTGAATGCCAAAGCTCACAGAAGACATTCAATGAAGCATTTATTGCCAATCATGCCTGAACAAAGCATTGAAGACTTAAAACATTAAAGAGTGAAGCATTGAATGAATGTTGGAACATTCTAAATTGCAGCAGGAATGTTCAGGGAGCTTGTCCCATCTGACCGTTGGTTGAGTGTAGAGTTTGCCACAAATCAACCTTGGAAGATGTGCATATTTGGAATCTAACACAAGTCTCCTCAGCCTCATTTTTCAGAAGTCAACACATTCATTCAAGCAACCATTGAAGAGCCCTTTTACACAGTGGATAAAAGGATGCCAAGCTTCATAGCCGTTTCAATGGTGCTGCAAATAGACATATTTGAATTTCTATCCCTCCAACGGTTAGTTGTTCAAATTTGCCTATAAATACATAAGTGATCAAAGGAATTTTGTATCCAACTACAAGCTATCAAACTATCATCAAGCTTTCAAAGGAAACCAAACTGTTCTTCAGAATTCCAAGTTTCCTAAATCACTTCAATTAGCTAAGCCAATCTTTGTAAACATCCAAAGCTTAGCATTGAGATATCCTAAGCCTTTACACTGTTCTTATTGTAAAGGATATCTCTACTAGTTGGAACCAAACCTCAAACCCTTATCTCATTTAGTGAAGAGAGTGTTTGTTGTAGAAGTGAGGAGTTAAGGACTGTTAGAGTGAAACACAGTCTTAACTCAGAGAGATTGAGCACTAGGACTCAGATTATCCTAGGGATCAAAGCACTAAGAGAGTGTTGTTGATCAGTGCACCTTGACACTATAAAATAAGCTAATTCCATTGTGAAGGAATTATCCTGTTCAATCAGGGAAAGTGGATGTAGGAGCTTGAGTCTCTGAACCACTATAAACTTGTGTGCCATTTACTTACTGCACTCTTTATTGTACTTACATTCAATCATATTTCAAAGAGCAAAACTCAGTAAGTTAAGAAAAATTGTTTTGGACAAAGTCCCTGATAACTGTGTTTTTCAGAAATCAACTTGGAGTATTTCTTTAAGTCAAAGGCCAACCACATTCCGCACTTAGCAACTCTTTTAGATATTTAGCCAACTGATCACTTAATAGTAATCAGTAGGAAAAGTATCTATCAAAGTTCACACTCAGGCCAGTTGTGAGACAACCTGCCTGATAAGACCAGTTTTGTTAAAAAGAAAAGAATTTGCATACACAAGTGCATTCCCCCCCCCCCCCATACACTTGTGTTATACTCCACCAAGGACCAACAAAAATATATCTCATTTTATTCCCAACAGTATGTTACTGCAAGACTAAATTATTGTCACTACAAAGTCAAAAATATATTACTACAAGTTAAAAAATATTTTGAACAATTAATTTTTTGGGCAAATTTTTTGTTATGTAGTGGTACACTTTTGATCTTATAGTAATAATATTTTGGCCTTCAAGTAACAATATATTATTGGTCATGTAGTAAACCACATGTTTTTGACCCGCTAATTTTTTGGACAACCCAAAACCAGATTTATGATCCACGAATTTTAAAAAATTACCTTAATTAAAGAAATCTGACAGGTTGTTTGTCCACGACGTGCTTCATCAGTAGTGTCGGTTCGATGGTTGCGACCACCGATAGGAATCGTCAAGATAAATACAGATGGCGAAGCGGCTGGGACTTCGGGGGCTGCTACAGGCAGTGGTGTATTCCGGGATCACATGGGAGGCTTTATTGGGGGATTCTCGGTGACACGATATTGGATTTGCATATGAGGCTGAGATATTGTTTTCGGGGCTACATGCTATTCAAGTGGCGCAACATTTAGTTAGAGGGTGACTCAACATATATACGTGGTACATATGCTACGTTCCAACCCTTCAACGGTCCCATGGAGATTTCTGCTTTTATGGCAACGAGTGAAAAAGTTGAGGGAGGAGATATATGCTTTTGTTAGTGACTCGTGTTTTTCGAGAGGGAAATTTTACAGCGGATAAATTGGCATCAGATGTGGCAGATGATTATGTTTAGTAGGATCAAGCTCCAGATTTCATTCGAGGTTTTTAAATGATGATTTGCACACTGAATTTTATAGATTTACTTAATCAGTAGAGGAGTTCCCTTTTTCTTTACTAGGGGTTTTGTTCCTAAGGAGAGTTTCCCCCTGAAAAGGTTTTTAATGGGGCTCTGACCTCTTAAACGAAATGTGTTCATATGATTATAGACATATTTAATGTGTGTTTTGAATGACCAATTCTATGGATCATTAATATTATTTTCTGTCTAAAATAATAATAATTATATGAATTCTCTTATTACAAATCAATTTTCTTCCATTGCTATAATGATCTGACCAGTATACCAACGTGTTGGTCCTTGGTGGAGTATGACACAAGTGTATGGGGGGGGGAATGTACTTGTGTATGCAAATTCTTTTCTTTTTCAAACAGTTTGGTCTTATCAGGGAGGTTGTCTCACAACTAGCCTGAGTGTGAACTTCAATAGATACTTGTCCTACTGAAAACTATTGAGTAATCAGTTGAATAAATATCTTAGAGAGTTGCTAAGTGCGGAATGTGGTTGGCCTTTTTCTTGAAAGAATACTCCAAATTAATTTCTGAAAAATACAGTTTATCAGGGACTTTGTCCAAAACAGTTTTCTTTCACTTACTGAAATTAACTCTTTAAGAATGATTGATTGCAAGTAATAAAGTGAATGCAGTAAGTAAATGACACACAATTTATAGTGGTTCAGAGACTCAAGCTCCTACATCCACTTTCCCTGATTGAACAGGATAATTCCTTAACAATGGAATTAACTTGTTTTATAGTGCCAAGGTGCACTGATCAACAACACTCTCTTAGTGCTTTGATCCCTAGGATAACCTGAGTCCTACTACTCAACCTCTTTGAGGCAAGACTGTGTTTCACAATAACAGCCCTTAACTCCTCACTTCTACAACAAACACTACTTCACTTAATGAGGTAAGGGTTTGAGGTTTGGTTCCAACTAGTAGAGATATCCTTTTCAATAAG
The DNA here is from genome assembly GCA_963675135.1 of Galeopsis tetrahit. Taxonomy (NCBI): domain Eukaryota; kingdom Viridiplantae; phylum Streptophyta; class Magnoliopsida; order Lamiales; family Lamiaceae; genus Galeopsis; species Galeopsis tetrahit. The sequence continues at coordinate 53,854,267 of OY776123.1, forward strand.
AGCAGTGTAAAGGCTTAGGATATCTCAGTGCTAAGCTTGGGATATTACAAGAATAGGCTTAGCTATTTGAAGTGATCATGAAACTTGGGATTCTTAAGAACAACTTTGGTTTCCTTTGATTGCTTGATGATAGTTTGATAGCAAGTAGTTTGATGCTTGAATCCTTTGATCACTTCTGAATTTATAGGCAAATTTGATCAACTATCCGTTGGAGAGATAGCGATTCAAACTTGTCTATTTGCAGCACCATTGAAACGGTTATGAAGCATGATCTTCTATTATCCAGTGTGTAATAGGCTCTTCAATGGTTGCTTGAATGAATGTGTTGACTCCTGAAAAATGCGGCTGAGATGACTTGTGTCAACTTCCAAATTTGCACATTTCCCAAGGTTGATTGTGGCAGACTTTACACTCAACCAACGGTCAGATGGGACAACTGCCCTGAACATTCTTGCTGCTAACTAGAATGTTCCAACATTCATTCAATTCTTCAGTCTTTAATGCTTCTAAGTCTTCAATGCTTGTTCAGGCTTGATGGCAATAAATGCTTCAATAAATATGTCTTCTAAGAGTATAGCATTCAATGCTCTTGATCATTAGCACTTCAATTGATCTGATGCAGTTCTTATCAATGCATGAAGCTTTGCCTTATCATTCTTGATCCTTCAGCCATGTTGTCCACTTCAGTCAGCTTGTCCTGAATACTCAGTAAGCTTATCCTAAAGCACTAACACTTAGTAAGCTGCCTAACATTCCAGCTTTGGACAACTAGACTGATCTAGACTTGAGTATATCTCAACTAATCTGATCATCATCATACAGGGGTTTTGGTATCTTTAATCAAAATCATTTTATTTCCCAACAATTTCCCCCTTTTTGATGATGCCAAAACCTATTACAAAGGGAACTTGACTTATACTAAGCTTTGTCTTCAGGATCAATGATCTAGTCAGTTTTCCTGAAACAAACTGTTAGCACAATAATAAATCAAGTATATGTATTGTCAGGTTAGTTGAGATAATGAGTTGTTATCTCTGATAGAAAAATAGTGATCCTTTCATATATGGCATAAGTCATTACAATGCAGAAAAACAACAAAGGACTCACTAAACTGATACAGAAATAAGATAACAATAAGTAAGGAGATCATAGATAGAAGGGAAAGAGTGAACTTATGCTTCAAAGAGTGCCATCATCCTGAGGAGCAATTCCATACTGAGCCCAGACCCTCTTCTTCAGCTCCCAAATGTCCTGATTGGTTCCTTTGGGGCCAGACTTCATCTTCTTCATCTTCATAATGGAGATAAACTCCTCCAGAATCTTCCCTTCATCAATCAAGTTCCCATTGAACTTGGGAAGCATATACAGAATGGGACCAGGGGCTTTGAATTCAATTCTAGCCATGTCAGCTGCTGCAAACAGCTTCTGGTACAGGTCCCTGTGATTCTCAAACATGAACTGCACAAACACTTCATCCACATTTTCTCCAAGCCACTTGCCTATGACATAGAAGTCATAAACAAAGCTTCTTTTGGCCTCCTCCCATGCATCATTCAGTTGGATTGGGACCCACTTGTCATGGTGAGGATATTGAGTGTCCCATCTTTGCAGCATTTGTGGCTTTAACCTTCTGTAGGATGCCCTCCTCATTGGAGCTCTGAAGTTTGCCCTCCTTTCATCCCTTGCTTTGTTGGCCTCAACCAACTGATCCATCCTTTCATTAGCTCTCTGAAGAGCCAACTTCTCCTGAGTTTCAGGATCTTTTCCAAATCCTTCTTCAAACAACTTTGAAGGATCATCAGCAAGTTTGGGCATTCTGACCTCAGGTTCCTTGATCTCTTCTTCTTCTTCAGCTTCCTCTTCTTGGATCTCAGGCATCATGGCAGCTTTCTTCAGCCTCTTTGACTTTCTTAGTTGAGTTGTTTCTTCAGCTTGGAATTCAGATGGTAAAGTCAGGCTGGTTGGAAATTCAGTAAAGGCTTGTTCCTTTCTCTTTCTTTCAGAGGCTCTGGTAACCTTCCCCCTTACTTCAACAATCTTCTCTTTGGGGTCAAGGCCTGCAGATTCACCTCCAGGTCTCTGTTGCCATCTGGCCTGATCTTCCATCACAGAAGCCATGGACTCTTTTACTACAATCTGAATTTGCTCTTCTTCAGTGAGATCTTCAATGTTCATTGGGCCTTTGCCTTTCCCAATGTCTACCTCTTCCTCCTCTTCAACCTCAGGGACCTTGTCCTTTCCCTTGGACTCTCCTATCTTCAAGGTTCCCTTTGCCCTAGCTCTTTCTCTTTCCCCCTTTTTGGCATTATCAAAACATTGGGGCTTCAGTTCACTCATTGTGACAGAGAGATGTGAATGAGCATGAGTGAGAGACTTCAATTCTTGCAGCAAATAGACATTCTCATCATGGATGTTCTGCATCCTATCATCAGCCATACTCAGAAAGGCATGGACTGGCTTCATTTTCTGAGCAACAAGTGCATCAAGTGTGGCCTTCAAGGATTGATCAAGTTTGGCCTGCAGTTGGTCAGTGAGGTTGGTCACAACTTGATCAGAGACCTTGGCCATAAGTTCCACTGTGAACTTCTCAGCAGCCTCTTTCACCATAGCAGCTTTAAGCTCCTCAGCCTTTCTTCTCTGAGCTGCTGTCCTTTGCCTCAAGGCATCCTTGAATGTCTTCTTTAAGGCCAACACATTGTGTTTGTAACTGGCTCTTAAACCCTGCTGCTCTTTCTTCACAGATCTTGTAAATTTTGACATTGCATCCTTGGCTTTGGTAACTTCTGTTGAGACTGTTTGCAGACCAGTTTCAACACCACAAATTCTTGCATCCAAGGTTGGCAAAACAACTTCTTCAGAGCATGTGAGCCTTATTTCCACAGAGGCAAGAGTCTTTCCTTAGCCATCAAGGGTGTCAGCAGTTTCAGCATGGGCTTTCCCAACTTCTCTAACTAATATATCAAACTTCTCTGATTGCTCCTCAATGGAGGTTGCAGTTTGTGTAGCAATTTGCAATCCAGCCTCAGTTGCATTTGCTTGCTCAAAATAGATTTTGTTCAGAGTGGACACATTTGCTGAAATTGCCTCAAGATCAATATCAGCATCAACTGGAATATCAGTGAGGGAAGCATCTGCAAATATTTGTTCTATTGTAACAGCTACTGAATCTGCAAAACTCAAAGGGTTAGTTAAATCTCCCTCAACACCCTCTTTCTTTTTATCTCGCATAAGGTCTGATACATCAACACCTTCTGTCTCATTTTCAACTATATTCTTTTCTTCATTTAAAAATAATGGACTCACATTCACTGGAGAATCAGGCCTCCTTTCACCAAGGGATTCATCAAGTTCAGATTTGACTTGAAGAATAGCCTGACTCTCTTGTTGGGCTGCACCCAACATTTCAACTTCCTCACCCTCTTTTTGTGGTGCACTCAGACTACCAGTAATCACACAATCTCCCTCTGATTTTTCAATACTATCATCCTTTTCAACTCCTTCTGGTCCTAAACCTGACACCTCCATATCCTCAACAGGATCCACAAAGGGCAGTTGTTGGGAGATCACAGTGCTTGGGCATCCCAAGTCCACTGAGTCATCCTGAATGACTAAAGGCTGGTCAATGTCCAACTGTCCTGACATTGATGAGGCTTTAGTCAAACCAGCTTCTCCTATGGAAGTCTCAACATTGTCAAGCTTTGCCTCAGGCTCAGAAGAACCATCCCTGGCCAATGTATCTTGGACTGAGTCACCATCCTTGGTCAACTCCTCTGATTTATCAGAGTCCTTAATTGAATGATAAGTTAAGTAATGTACCTGAGCAGAATTCAGGCCAGGGGGATTGGGGTTTGTGTTATCATCATCATCTACATCATCTGAGGTGCTGTCAGGATGCTTGACTCCTTGAGCAATCCTTTCTCTCTCAGCAAGCACCTTCTCATGAACAATTGTGCAAAACAGGGCCTCAGTGGTCAGCACACTAGACTTCTTGACATTTGCAAAATGTAACAGCCTGTTCTCCTCAACCTGCCACCAACTTGCTCCTTTATCCTTGATAGCCTGAGCTATCTCCACCATTGTTCTATCTTTGATCTCAACAAGTGCCCTGAGATCATAGAACTGTTGTTGCAGCCTTGGATAAGCCTTCAATCCTGGGTACAGCTGGTCCACATTGGCTTTGGCAATCTGCCTTAGCATCCCCTCATAAGTGTACTCTTCTTCACTATCATCTCCATCAAAAAAGTTGGCTTGAGATTCAGGAGGGTTGGATTGGGATTCAGGTAAGTTGGGCTGGGGCTTAGATAGGTTGGGTTCAGATGGGTTGGGCTCAGAAGAACTTAGAACAATTTGGGTCTCAGGTGCTGTAGAGAGCAATGTTCCTGAGGAGGTTATTGGAATGGCTTGAATGGGTGGGAGAGTAAATTGATCACCTTTTTGAAGAGCAGGTTCAAGAAGTTTGGTATATGAAAGAAGTCTAGGATCAAGAGGGGAGAATGACCTATCTTCAATGTCAGCCAAATCAGCCAACACATCAATGCCTGTCCTGTCAGGAGCACCTTCAGGAGAATAAGTCTTTTTGGCCACAATGGGGGCATCTTCAGGAGTCCTGCACTCCTTTTCCTCAGGCTTGGGCTCATCATGGGTTGGGGATATCCTTTGTGATTGAATATCAGGGGAGTTGGCTTCAGGGCTTTTGGACTTGGACTTAGACTTGGAATTAGACCTACTGGCTTGTCTAATTTCCTTGAAGAATTCCTTCCTCTGCTTCTCTTCCTCCATCAGCTTCTGTTTCTCAGAGGTTTTGATTATCCTCCTTCTTCTTTCTGACCTTGTTGGCTTTTCAAGGTCCCTAAACTCAGTAACAAACTCAGGTTGGAGAGGGACAATCTCTCTGAACTCTTCTCCCTCTTCAGGAGGGTTGACTCCTTCTTCCTCAACTCTATCAATCTCCTCAGAAGTGGCACCTCCACTTCTAGATTGGCTTTCAGGAGAAGATTCACTGAGAATCTGTTTCATCTTCTTCATTTTGGGCTGAGTTTTTACTGGCTGAGCTTTCCTCTTTCTTGGAGAAGATCTGGTCACACGTGCAACAGTCAGGGCTTGCTTGGATGCTGCCCCTTGCTTCCTCTTCTCAGTCTTTGAGGACATCTTCCTAACCATCACCTTCTGGGCTGGAAATGGCTTTGGCTTGGCTTGAAGGTATGTGTAATGGGCAAATCTTTCCAAGAGCAGGCTAGCTCTTGTGCAGAATAAAAGTTTCCCATCCACCACAACCTTGTGATGTTTCACCTCCTTTTCATCATTTTTCCAAGAATGAAACTTTTCCAATCAAATTTGACTCTCTTTTCAGCAGAGTCAATCACAGCAGCCATCACTCTTAACTTTGGCAAACTAATTTTCTCAACACTCCCAGAATGGCTTAACAGACTCTTCACAACACAATCAAACAAGTGCTCATAGGTTGTGTCACATCCCGATTTTAGGGCCTAGATGAAAATACTATACACTCTAGTATTTGACTTAAAATATGCATATTTTATAAAACTTGGCAGCGGAATTAACTTGGTAAATAAATACTCAAAACACATTTAAGAATATTAAAATTTAACTTCAACTAATGAGTACCAAATCTTGTCCCAAAAAGAGATGTGAACATTACTAAAATGAAAATAGTTTAAAATTTAAATGCAAATAATTAAATAAAATAAAAGGCATTTCTTAATGACATGTACCGCATCCACCGTCCCTCCACTTCAACTCCTTCAATCTGTAAAATGTTTTGATTGGGGTGAGTAAACTAACTCAGTGGGATTAACTTTGTCACAATTAAATATAACATATGAATAAAATCATAACTCACAAACATGCATACAATTTCATAAGCTTGTTGGCAAGGCCAACCATAATAACATAGGCTTGTTGGATAAATCAACCATAAGTTTGTTGGATAAACCAACCATAATAACATAGGCTTGTTGGATAAACCAACCATAATAACATAGGCTTGTTGGATAAACCAACCATAAGTTTGTTGGATAAACCAACCATAATAACATAGGCTTGTTGGATAAACCAACCATAAGTTTGTTGGATAAACCAACCATAAGATGTAAGATGCAGCAAGAAATAAAATCACTCATACGAAATACTTAAAAATGACAAAGTAGTCAATCAAGAGAATCCCACCTTAAAACTTGAGTAATCTCGTAAGTACGTAACTTGAATTAGTGCAAAAATTCCTCGTCACCTATAATAATGAATATTATCTTAGAATAACCTATATAAATAAATTAATGAATACCTAATATATTATTATTAAATTAATAATTACTAATATATATTTTTTACTGGAATCATACTGGAGTGATTAGAAATAATTAAATAAGAGCATATATTTTATAACTTAAAAAATAGAGACACAGAAAATAACTAAGAATAAATTTGGATTTACTTAGATCTAATTTAGCTTGATTGGGTTTTTAAGAAAAATATGAAAAATCAGTAAAGATTTATCCTGACTCCTAACTAAATGGCGAAATAATATATATATATATAATTTAGAATTATCAGAGGTAACAGATAATTAATAAACTATTATTAAATTACTAACTAATGATAATTGCTTTTACGGATCTAAGCAGAAGTAAAATTCCTGAAATCTTAAGATTTAAAAATAAAAGTTAACAACCATTTTAAACAATAATGAATCGGATGGATGTATATATATATATATATATATACTACTGCATGAGAAATATACCATTTTAATTAATGCGTGCGTAGTTATCAGTTTCTTTTTTTTAAAAAATTTTGATAAAAATTAACAATTATCTTAGAGATCTAATTAGGGTGAGGATCGCATGTTTCTGTATACATAACACTATATAGCTGCCTATAACGAAATTCAGGAACTGGAAATTTCAAGAAATAAGGAATTAAAAATAAAGAAAGGGAGATATTAAACTTTACAATGTTCAAAGCGAAGAGAAGACGTAGAAACTTTTCGATCCAATGCGGCTGCTAAGGACTCGATCAATTAAATATTTAGGGTAGAGTTTCTTTGCTGGAAGGAAATGGAGTTCTTTTCTGTATATGTCTAGAGAAAACTAAACTACCGTATAATATACTACGAGAGGAGATATAAAATTAGTTGAGAATTATATGGGAGGTTGAGAATAATCTGGGATTATCTGAATTGACGTAGAAAATTAGTCTCTCGATTTGAATTCTAATTGCCAACCGAATAGAGATACTTTAGGAATGTGATTAATTAGTGGGCGTGTTCTATTTCAAATCAATATCTTAAAACTATTAATATATATATATATATAATTAAAATCTAAAATATTTACTACATAAATAATCTATTAATTAAAGTATAAATACGTACATACTAACCTATATATACATATATCCTATGCAAGTCTATTCATATGTTAAATATATTTATATATATATATATATATTTATATTTTTAACTAATGGTGATTAAAATAAAATAAAAATATAGGGTGCTACATTCTATCCCCCTTAAAGAAAATTTCGTCCTCGAAATTTAAACGTACCATGGATAAATAGTTCTGCATATCTTGCGCGTATTTCATCTTCGCGCTCCCATGTCGCCTCTTTCTCACTATGTCGATTCCACTGAATCTTGATTAATGCAACGTCCTTGTTTCTCAATCGATGAACTTTCCTCTCAAGTATTGCAATAGGTGATTCCTCATAAGACAAATTATTATTTATCTCCAATGTCAAGTAATCAATGACATGTTCGGGATCTTGCACATACTTCCTCAGCATGGACACGTGAAACACATTATGCACGGCGGCAAACAGGAGGTAGAGCTAGTCGGTAGGCTAAATCACCAACTCTCTCAAGTATCTCGAATGGACCCACATACCTTGGTCTTAACTTGCCCTTCTTTCCAAAACGTACAACTCCTTTTGTTGGCGAAACTTTCAAAAACACCTTCTCTCCTTCATTGAACTGTAAATCCTTTCTACGCTTGTCAGCATTGGATTTTTGTCTATCTTGCGCAATTCTAATCTTCTCCCTCACATTCTTTACTACTTCAACTGTTTTTTTTAACAACTTGGGACCCACGAACTTGCCTTCACCAACCTCATCCCAATACAATGGCGAACGACACTTTCTCCCATATAATGCCTCATAAGGAGCCATCCCAATGGTCGATTGAAAGCTGTTGTTATACGCGAACTCAACCAGAGGAATATTGTACTCCCAACTACCGCTCAAATCAAGTATGCAAGCCCTCAACATATCTTCCAAAGTTTGGATTGTCCTCTCTGATTGCCCATCGGACTGCGGATGGTAAGCCGTACTAAAGTTTAGCTTTGTTCCCATGGCCTTATGTAAACTCTTCCAAAACTCCGACGTAAATCGCGTATCTCTATCAGAAACGATTGAAACTGGTACTCCATGCAATCTCACGATTTCTTGAATGTACAAGTGTGCATATTGCTCCATCTTAAAAGTAGTCTTTATTGGAAGGAAATGTGCAGACTTAGTTAGACGATTCACGATAACCCAGACTGCATTATTTCCTTTAACTGTTCTCGGCAATCCTGTAACGAAGTCCATCGTTATGTGCTCCCACTTCCATTCTGGAATCTTAAGTGGTCGAAGTAATCCTGATGGACGTTGATGTTCGGCCTTCACTTGTTGACAATTCAAACACTTCTCTACAAACTCTGCAATGTCTCTTTTCATTCAATTCCACCAAAACATTCTTCGTAAGTCGTGGTACATCTTCGTGCTACCCGGGTGTGCAGCATAAGGTGTACTATGAGCTTCTTCAAGTATTACTTTCTTTAGTTCAACGTTCTTAGGCACACATATTCTTCCTTCATAATACAATGCTCCATCCTCAGCTACTGCAAAACCTCTATTCTCTCCTTTAAGAGTACTCTCCTTCACTTTACTCAAAAACTCGTCTTTGGATTGTTCCTTTTTAATCGTGTCCCTCAAGTCTGGTTGTACCACTAGAGTTGATAGAACTGCTCTAACACTTCTTGGTGGTTTCAAAATCTCGATCTTCATTTCCGCAAATTCTCTTATCAACAATTTTTGCTTAGTTAGCGCACTTAACTTGTTCCTTGTCTTTCGACTTAGTGCATCAGCTACTACATTAGCTTTTCCTGGATGGTAGTGTATGGTGCAATCATAATCTTTTACTAGCTCCAACCATCGCCTTTGTCTCATGTTCAACTCTTTTTGCGTGAAAAGGTACTTTAAACTTTTGTGATCCGAGTAGATCTCACACCTTCCGCCATATAGGTAATGTCTCCATATCTTTAATGCGTGAACAACGGCTGCCAACTCCAAATCGTGCGTTGGATAATTCAACTCATGAATCTTTAGTGGTCTTGAGGCGTAGGCAACAACCTTACCATTTTGCATCAAAACACACCCACGTCCCTGTTTCGACGCATCACTATAGATCACAAATTCCTTGGTGGGATCTGGAATTGTCAATACAGGGGCTGATGTAAGTCTCCGCTTGAGCTCTTGAAAACTTTTCTCACATTTCTCGTTCCATTCATACTTTTCTCCCTTTCTCGTCAGTCGCGTCATTGGTGAAGCTATTTTTGAAAATCCTTCTATAAACCTTCGATAGTAACCAGCCAATCCCAAGAAACTACGTACCTCATGTGCATTCATAGGTCTTTTCCAATCATTAATAGCTTCCACTTTGGTCGGGTCTACTTCAATTCCCTTTGCTGTAATCACATGTCCGAGGAATGCAACTTGATTTAGCCAAAACTCGCACTTCTTAAACTTTGCATATAACTTTTCCTTGCGAAGTGTTTCCATCACGATCCTCAAATGCTCTTCATGTTGCTTTTCATCCATTGAGTACACCAAAATGTCGTCTATGAACACTATGACGAACCGATCTAGGAATGGATGAAACACTCGGTTCATCAAGTCCATAAAAACTGCAGGAGCATTAGTTAATCCAAAAGGCATTACTACAAACTCATAATGGCCATAACGAGTTCTAAATGTCGTCTTCATGACGTCACTTTCTTTGACCTTCAATCGATGATACCCCGATCGTAAATCAATCTTGGAAAATACTCCCGCTCCTCTCAACTGATCAAACAAATCTTCGATTCTAGGCAAAGGGTACTTTTTCTTAATTGTGAGTCGATTCAACTCCCGGTAGTCGATGCACATTCTCAACGTTCCGTCTTTCTTCTTGACAAAACAGGTGCTCCCCATGGTGAGACACTAGGTTGGATGAAACCCAAATCCAATAATCCTTGTAATTGCACCTTCAATTCTTGTAACTCTTTCGGTGCCATCAGGGCTGTAAAAAAGCCACCAGCTTCTCAAACCATAGGGAATTTGTATTGCTAAGATATGAGAAATCAATATCCAAGGATGGATCATTGAAATCTACAAGTTCCTCTCTTTTGATTTTGGGTGCCATGGATAATTTTTTAGAGAGGTGAATGGAGGGTTTGAAAGTTTGAAGAGCTTTTCAAAAATGGTTAAGGGTTTGAAGTTATGGGTGCGTGAGAAATGAGGGTAAAAACTGAGTGTTTTTATATATGGAGGATTTATTAACCGTTGGTCAATAGCTTTTGAGGGTGAATAAATCTTAAAACCAAATGGATAAAGTGGGGTAGGGGTCTGTGGAACGGTTTGATGAAGGTTTAATGTTAATCAATGGCTTTGATGATAGCACAGTAATTAATGCAATCTAAAAGGAGATTTTGCATTAAATGCTGATTTGCCATTTGGGGGCTAAAACCTTTAATTGCACACGCCATCTTAAAATAGACTACTCTTAGCCCAAGAATTCTTTTAAATGTCCAATCAATGCTAAAAATAGCAATTATCACCCTAAAATTTGGACAAACATCCTGAGATGTGTTTTGACTTCTGTTTTGGTCAAAATAGCTGACCAACATGCCTGAGTGGGTCCCAATGTTACTGAATGGGTCCCACAAGGTCAATCTTCCTGACCAACATTGCTGAAGGCTATATGGACAACTCTACTGAGTTTCCATTTTTGGCAGACAGCTTTAGTGAGGTTGGTCAACCTTGCTGAAGTTCAGCTAAATGAACTTCCCCCTCCATTTGAGCTTCCTTCTTCATTTCTCCATCTTCCCAGGATCAAGTAAGCCCAACTCAGCTGAAAGTTCTAGAAACCTTGCTTCAGCTAGTGGTTTTGTTAAGATATCAGCCTTTTGCTTATCAGTGTGAATTTTGACAAGCTTGATATCTTTCTTTTCCACATGATCCCTTATGAAATGATGTTTAATATCAACATGTTTGCATCTGGTGTGGAGCACTGGATTCTGTGAAATAGCAACTGCACTATTGTTGTCACAGAATATTGGAACTTCATTGGTGATGACTTTGTAATCTCTGAGTTGCTGCCTAAGCCAAAGTATCTGAGCACAGCAACTTCCAGCTGCTACATATTCTGCTTCAGTTGTTGATGTGGCAACTGTATTTTGCTTCTTGGAGAACCATGAGATTAGCTTGCTGCCCAAGAATTGACATGTTCCAGAGGTTGATTTTCTGTCAATTCTACATCCTCCATAATCTGCATCTGAATATCCAGTGAGCTCAATGTTGTCATCAGCTGGATACCATAATCCAAGATTCTCAGTTCCCTTGAGATATCTTAGGATTCTCTTGGCAGCATCAATGTGATTTTTCTTTGGATTTGCTTGAAATCTAGCACAAACTCCAACTGCAAATGTGATGTCAGGCCTACTTGCAGTGAGATACAGCAATGATCCTATGATGCCTCTGTAATTTGTGGAATTAGTTGATTCTCCACTTTCATCGGGATCCATCTTCCAGTTTGTATTCATAGGAATTCTGACTGGCTTGCTTGTAGCACATCCAAATTTCTTGATCATGTCTCTTGTATATTTGGCCTGATTGATGAATATTCCTTTCTTTGATTGAGTGACTTGAATTCCTAGAAAGAAATTCATCAATCCCATCATGGACATCTCAAATTTGCTCTGCACGAGTTTGGAAAATTTCTCACACAGCTTCTCATTTGGAGATCCAAATATAATGTCATCCACATAGATTTGGACTAACAATATATCATCTCCTTCACAGATTCTGAACAAGGTTCTGTCAACAGTGCCTTTGACAAAACCATGGTCTAGAAGAAACTGTGATAAGGTGTCATACCAAGCTCTTGGAGCTTGCTTTAAGCCATAGAGGGCTTTCTTTAATCTGTACACCTTGTCTCCTTCTTCAAAGCCAGGGGGCTGTTCAACATACACTTCTTCTTTGAGTACCCCATTGAGAAATGCACTTTTCACATCCATTTGATACACCTTGAATCTCATGTGAGCTGCATTTGCTAAGAAGAGTCTGATTGCCTCAAGTCTGGCTACTGGAGCAAATGTTTCATCATAATCAATCCCTTCAGATTGACAGTATCCCTTGGCCACCAGTCTTGCTTTGTTTCTCACAATGATGTCATTTTCATTCTTCTTATTTTTGAACACCTATTTGGTTCCAATGACATCTTGATGAGTTGGCCTTTCCACCAGCTCCCATACTTCATTTCTGGTGAACTGGTTCAGCTCTTCTTGCATGGCTATGATCCAGTTGGTGTCTTGAAGTGCTTCCTCAATATCTTTTGGTTCCTGTTCTGAAAGGAAACAACAAAACAAAGCACTTTCTCCATGAAACCTTCTAGTTTTGATCCCTTCACTTGGATTACCAAGTATCAGGCTAGTTGGGTGGTCATGCAACCAAGTCCTTCTAGACCTGATCCCTTCAGGAGGATTGTCCTCTTCTGAAGTTGGATCACTAGACTCATTAAATTCAAGAAAGTTAATTGAAGGATCAAGTTCAGGATCATATTCAGGGGTGTTGTCCTCATTGTCAGATAAGTTGACATTTTCATTGGTTCCCCCTTGAATATTGGATCTATTTACTACCTCAGCATTTCCTGCTTCTTCATTGGTAGTTGTTACCTGGTTTTGAACTGGGATGGGGTCAGTCAGTTCAATTTCTTCTTCAGGTTGGTTGACTTCTGGTTGATTGCCATCAGGTAGGTTGTCCAATTTTTTATTGTCATCAAGTTCAGGCTGGACAACATCTACAAACACTGTTTCCTTGCTTTGAAGTCTTAGTCTTGTTGTTCTTTGTGTTATCTCATCAATATTCAGGTTTCTATCCCTGAATTCACTAATAGATTCATCAAACACAACATGTGGTGTTTCTTCAACAACAAGGGTTTTGCAATTGTAGACTCTGTAAGCTTTACTGATTTGTGAATATCCAACAAATATTCCTTCATCAGCTTTGCTGTCAAAAGCTTTCAATTGCTCTTTCCCATTATTGTGAATGAAACACTTACAACCAAATATATGAAAATAGGCAACAGTGGGCAATCTACCTTTCCATAATTCATATGGAGTTTTACCTTGACCTTTGGTGATTAAAGATCTGTTTTGAGTGTGACATGCAGTGCTAATGGTTTCAGCCCAGAACCTTTTTGGCAATTTGGATTCAGCAATCAAGGTTCTTGCTGCCTCTTTCAAGGTTCTGTTCCTCCTTTCAGCAACCCCATTTTGTTGAGGTGTTCTTGCTGCTGAAGTCTCATGAGTGATGTCATTCTTGCTGCAGTACTCATTGATGTATGAGTTTGTGAATTATGTGCCTTTGTCTGATCTGATCTTGACAATACTTAGGCCCTTTTCATTGCTCAATCTCATCATCAATTCAGGTAGCTTGACTTGGGTCTCCTTTTTGTTCAGAAGAAATACCACCCAAGTGTACCTGGAAAAATCATCAACAACTACTAGAGCATATTTTCTTCCATTTATACTTACTGGGATAATTGGACCAAATAAATCCATATGCAGTAGTTGAAGAACTCTCTCAGTAGAGATGACAGGTTTTCCTTTGAATGAAGCTTTGATTTGCTTTCCTTTCTAACATGGCTGACATACATGTTCATTGGTGAACACTTGATTTGGCAGCCCTTTTACTATCAGTGTGGTTGGGCCTTAATCTGTCCAGTTGAGGTTTCCTCATTTGAGTTGGCCTTTTCTGAGCAGATTTTGGACAACTCCACTGATGAGTGTTCAGATGGTTTGACCTTCCATTGGTTCTTCCCTTCTGAACCTCATTTCTCTTGTATACAATGTTCTTAACCTTTTCCTTAGGTATGGGTTTAGAAGCATTGTTTACTTGAGTAGGTATAAAGATTCCTTTACCCTTTTCCTTGATCAGTGGTTGATTTACTTCCATTTCATTTTGTTGAGCCACTGATCTTACAAAGATCATCTTAGAATTGCTTGTTGAAGCAATACTAAGACCAGGTGAGGGTTCAAATGGATTATAGCCTATTCCACCTTTTTGAGCAAATTGTCTTTGAAACCCTTGAATATCCTCTATTGCTTTAGCGGATTTGTTCAAGGCAGACATCTTCATTTTTAAGCTCCCCTCACTCAATTTAAGAGTATCAAATTCATTTGAGAGATTGTCAAATTTAGCTTGAAGGGTTCTAAGATCAAAATCCTTTTTCCTCAAAGCCAGTTCTTGTTCATCAATCAGCTTTTGTTGTTCAGTGACTTTGAGAGACATTTCATCATGCTGACAGGCAAGATGTGCTCTCATCCTGATCTTCCAGAAATCATAGTTCTCAATTGAGAACATTGGCAGTTTATGATGAGAAATATGATTGACTTAGTTTGGACCCATGTTGTTGATGGTATTGACAGCATCTCCTGGAACTGCATTGTTAGCCATTTCTATAAAGGTAGATTAGATAAACACAAATAGGCTTTTCAGAAATTTGGATCAGTTCAGTGACCACAGAAATAATGTGTTTTGAAAATCAGTTGGATTTTCAGAAGCAGTGGTCTATGAACCCCTGCTCTGATACCACTTGTTGGTCCTTGGTGGAGTATGACACAAGTGTATGGGGGGGGGGAATGCACTTGTGTATGCAAATTCTTTTCTTTTTCAAACAGTTTGGTCTTGTCAGGGAGGTTGTCTCACAACTAGCCTGAGTGTGAACTTCAATAGATACTTGTCCTACTGAAAACTATTGAGTAATCAGTTGAATAAATATCTTAGAGAGTTGCTAAGTGCGGAATGTGGTTGGCCTTTTTATTGAAAGAATACTCCAAGTTAATTTCTGAAAAATACAGTTTATCAGGGACTTTGTCCAAAACAGTTTTCTTTCACTTACTGAAATTAACTCTTTAAGAATGATTGATTGCAAGTAATAAAGTGAATGCAGTAAGTAAATGACACACAATTTATAGTGGTTCAGAGACTCAAGCTCCTACATCCACTTTCCCTGATTGAACAGGATAATTCCTTAACAATGGAATTAGCTTGTTTTATAGTGCCAAGGTGCACTGATCAACAACACTCTCTTAGTGCTTTGATCCCTAGGATAACCTGAGTCCTAGTGCTCAACCTCTTTGAGTTAAGACTGTGTTTCACAATAACAGTCCTTAACTCCTCACTTCTACAACAAACACTACTTCACTTAATGAGGTAATGGTTTGAGGTTTGGTTCCAACTAGTAGAGATATCCTTTACAATAAGAGCAGTGTAAAGGCTTAGGATATCTCAGTGCTAAGCTTGGGATATTACAAGAATAGGTTTAACTATTTGAAGTGATCAGGAAACTTGGGATTCTTAAGAACAACTTTGGTTTCCTTTGATTGCTTGATGATAGTTTGATAGCAAGTAGTTGGATGCTTGAATCCTTTGATCACTTCTGAATTTATAGGCAAATTTGATCAACTATCCGTTGGAGAGATAGCGATTCAAACTTGTCTATTTACAGCACCATTGAAACGGTTATGAAGCATGATCTTCTATTATCCAGTGTGTAATAGGCTCTTCAATGGTTGCTTGAATGAATGTGTTGACTCCTGAAAAATGCGGCTGAGATGACTTGTGTCAGCTTCCAAATTTGCACATTTCCCAAGGTTGATTGTGGCAGACTTTACACTCAACCAACGGTCAGATGGGACAACTGCCCTGAACATTCCTGCTGCTAACTAGAATGTTCCAACATTCATTCAATTCTTCAGTCTTTAATGCTTCTAAGTCTTCAATGCTTGTTCAGGCTAGATGGCAATAAATGCTTCAATAAATATGTCTTCTGAGAGTATAGCATTCAATGCTCTTGATCATTAGCACTTCAATTGATCTGATACAGTTCTTATCAATGCATGAAGCTTTGCCTTATCATTCTTGATCCTTCAGCCATGTTGTCCACTTCAGTCAGCTTGTCCTGAATACTCAGTAAGCTTGTCCTAAAGCACTAACACTTCGTAAGCTGCCTAACATTCCAGCTTTGGACAACTATCCTGAACTACAAATCTCACAACATTTCTGAGATTTGGACTTAAGCATTCTTACTGTCTCAACTATTCTGAGACAACTAGACTGATCTAGACTTGAGTATATCTCAACTAATCTGATCATCATCATACAGGGGTTTTGGTATCTTTAATCAAAATCATTTTATTTCTCAACACAACGCCTGAAACCCTTTTTCACTCAGAAGTTGATGATGCTTCAAAACACTTTCTACAACTTCTGCAACGTAACTTAAGCTCTTATTGCATCTTTTCCAATCGATTTTTGTTCCCTGAAGACACCCACAGAATCACGAATATTAATTAATTAATTCTTGTGTATTGATAAGCCCCAAAGATATTTTTATAAAATTCATAGCTAAGTATTAATCATATAATACTAATCAAGTTTACAAGTCAATTTGCCAAATTCAAGACTAAAATAATTAATATAATGTTTTCAGTATTTTTTTTATTTCACTAAAAAAAATCACTTTATCTCATAATATTCAAGGATCACTATAAAAAACAAATACTTTATATTATTAAGGAGTCGGAATCAGCCAATGGGTTTGAAAATCGGTGGTTGGAGTTGATGAATTCTACCGAGCTAGAAAATATTTACTACTACCTTCGTCCCTAAAAAGTTTACATAGTCACTCTAACGATATACACATATTTACCCTTCATACAATATCTTTTGAGGTCCGCTATACACTCAATCAAACTACATTATTTACTTTATACTTCGTATATCAAAGTTCACAAAATTATCTTACAAACTCTAATTATTACACTTTTTTCTTAAAATTCGTTCCATCAAATGCAAACTTTTCAGGGACGAAGGGACTATATTTTAACAAAGGCTTTGAAATTATTTTATTTTATTTTTTTGAATTTTTGAAGATGGAGAGAAGATTAATGTTGTTGAATATAAATTATTTTGTGAATTTTTTAAGATGGAGAAAGATATTGCCTTATTTTTTTTTTATGATGGAGAAAAGATTAATGACTTAGGTTGAATATAAATATTTTATCTATTTAATAGGAATAATATTAAATTAAGGGTAGGGCTGGTGTACCCTCAAGTACACCATGCACCTGAGTTGACCTCAGACATTTTTCAGTTATAATAATAACATACATTTTTCATTAATATATAACTTACACTTTTCATTAATATAACATACATTTTTCAGTTATACGGAGTAATAACATCCACTTTTAAGTTATAATAACTTACACTTTTCATTAATATATAATATATAACTTACACTTTTCTTTAATATAACATACACTTTTTAGTTAAAATAGCATACACTTTTCAGTTATAATAACTTACACTTTTCAGTTATAAAACATACATTTTTCAGTAATATAACTTACATTTTTTCAGTTATAATAACATACACTTTTCCTCCTCAAAAAAAAAAAATTACACTTTTCAGTTATAATCACATACATTTTTCATTAAAAACAATGTTGAACTTTTCAATATAGTAACATACACTTTTCATTAAAAACGATGATGCACTTTTTAATATACTAACATACACTTTTTTAGAAAAAAAAAATCAAAAAAATAAAATAAAACAAAAAGTTTAAACTTTGACCGTTGACCGGTCAACGGTCAACTCAAGTACATGATTTATTGTAGTGCACATGAGACTTTCCCTTAAATTAAATATGAAAAAAAATATTTAGTAGGGCTAAAATCAAATTAAAAATAAAAAAGTTTTATTAACGTAGACACAAAATTGTGTTCACATGATAATATTGTTGAAGGAAATATTGTAACTACTTTTTCCTGAGTCCACCATGATAAACTGCTAAATTATTTATGATTTGAAAATTATAATTTACACCTAATTATTTTGCATCATCAAATTAACATTGACTATAAATTTTTATGATTCTAAATAAACACATTTTATACTAACATCAAAGAGAAAAAAAGAAAAAAAACACAATTTATATGTAGGAAGGTTATGAATTGTTAGATATCTCCATGACGTGCAGAGCTTCTCGCACAACTTCATGGTTGGCCCACACATAATAGCTAACATAATTGTAATTCTGAAACAAACAAAAAAAAGTGTAAATGTGTCAATTACATAATATCTAATGATTTCTTCCATCTCACAATTATTTGAACACCTTTTTTTCCATGATTATTTGTGCACTCTCAATATGAAAATAACACATAAAATTAATACCATCACAACCTCATTTCAATTTTAAAATTGTCACTCATTTTGGATCCACATTTTAACTCACATCTCTACTAAATTCACTTTACCCTCATTAAATTTCATCACCTCACTAAATCACTCAAATTACACCTCCTTTATTTGACATCGTAGCTCATTAAATTCATTTTTATTTATCTGTGTGACATTGCGCACGTGCACAATGATATAAATAGAAATATATCTTACACGACACAATGATTCATCTTCCTTCGAACGAACGAAGAGGCCAACAGGATCATCCTCCAACAAGTGCGACGATACAAATTTGCATTTCGGCTCTAAGATATGTGTAGTAAGCACATTATTGTTGTTATAACTATTGGCGTTATAATATCGTAATTCATGTCCACATAGTAAAACTATTGTCGTTATATATATACACAATTTTTACCTATTTTATGAGTTGAAGAGCATACAAGTATAATATATTGTTTGGATCTGGATTCACATACTCACCATCACAACTGCTTTTTGCCAACTAGAAATATCACTGTACACCATTAATACTATTGCTTACAATAACTAATACATGTGCTCAATAAGCTAGGGAAATAAGTACCTCAAAATATTCATCTGATATGAGGGCCATTCTGTGTTGATACGGTACAACTTGGTTCTTATCCTTTTTGTAATCGGTAATTGAATTACCTACGATGTATCCCTGCATCAATTTCCATAAATTGTTAATTAACATAAACTCAATTGATCGAGGTTATTCAAAGTGAGAATTAAGAAAAGTAAGATTATTTACTTGGAGAGACATTAGTGGCTCAACTCCATCTTCATTAGCTGGATCGCACATAATTCAACTTAATTATATAATCTTGATGAAAAAAAAATAAACAATAATTAAATTAGGGGTGCTTGATTTTTCCAATAATAAAAAAAAACAGAATGGGAAATGTGTTTGATGGTAGTGAGTAAACTCGTTATTATTGAGTTGTTTGATTTGTGTATAAGAATGACCATCATATAGAATGTGATTGCAGGTTTAAGGAAAAACATTGATACTCTAATAAAAAGTATCATTAACTGTTAAACATATTAATATGCATGCGATCACAGCACATGCAAACCCTCATTAGTTAGTTTTAGAAGAAAGGTAGTTACACATTATTGTTATTATAGTTATTGTATTTAACAACAAGTTGTTAGATAGAAGGCTCTAGAATCCAAGCCTCTATATATAGTGTACATAACTCAGTATGCAATATGAGCTGAAATTACACTTTCAAACATGGTATCATGCGAGCAGGTTTTTCTCATGGTTTGTGTTTGATTTTGCAAATACTCTTCTTCCTCACATCTCCTTCTACCTTTCTTTGAATCTTCAAACACTATCCTTCATATCTTCATCCGTCTCCTTTATGTTCTTCACAGTAATCGTCTAGTTCATACTGTAACCGTTTCCTTTCCCTTTATCAAGTCCTTGCATCTGTTCGAGCACATTGCTTCGACGATGTCCTTCTGGGCAAGGCTGTACCACATAATCCGACTACATCTGAATCAGATTCAATTTCGTGGCAACGAAGAGATCAATTTCTACTCAGCTGGCTTTTAAGCTCCGTTTCTGAGTCAATGTTAAGGCATGTCAGCCGCTGTGAGCATTCTTTTCAGCTTTGGTTGGCGTTTGAGTCCTTGTTTCAGTCACAATCAAGTGTGAAGGCAATGATACTGAGGCTGCAGCTTCAGACCTTGAGGAAAGGTGATCTCAGCATCGATGCGTTTATATTGAAGATACGTGCAATTGCAGATGGTCTTCATCATGCTGGCCAATCTATCAGTGATGATGAACTGGTGTTGTATATCCTTGGAGGTCTTAGTGCTGATTTTGATGCTATTGTTGTCTCTTTAACCACCAGGGGATCTATTCCTTCCATTCCAGGGGTGCAATCAATGCTGCAAGCCTAAGAGATTAGGTTTCTTAGTCACAATGCTCATTCTCTTAATCTAGTTGGTGGTCATGTTGCCTCTCCAGCTCAACCATCAGTCAATGCAGTTTCTAGAGGTCAACATTCTAGAAAACCTCATGGCAAGGGCAAGATCTTTTCAAAACCTAGAATTGTTTGTCAACTATGTGGTAGAAATTATCATGTAGCTACCAAGTGCATTAAGAGATTTGACCAAAACATCCATGGTCTTGAGAACTCTCGCCATTCTCCTCCAGCTAATCGCCCTCCCCTAACTACTCCATTCCAGGCTAACATTGCTCATCAGCAATCCAACACTTCTCCTCATCAACATTACCCTGTATCTTACACTACTTACTCTCCCTCTCTCCACTTCTCACTCTCCTTGGTATGTTGACAGTGGAGCTACACACCATGTCACTTCACAACTATCCAACCTTCAAATCACCACTCCTTACCAAGGTATTGACTCTTTAGTTGTTGGTAATGGTGATGATATATCTATATCGCACACTGGTTATTTCTCTATGCCTACATGTGATACGTTTAGATCAGTTGTGATGGACTATGTTCTTCATGTTCCTGCCATAACTAAAAATCTTATGAGAATTTCTCAGTTTCTTAAAGATAATGATGTTGTTATTGAGTTTCTTGATGACTGTTGTCTTTTTTTGTTAAGGATCTGAAAACTCACAAGATTCTATTGAGAGGGGAGCTTAAAGATGGTTTTTATGTCCTAAATTTTGGTGGTGCTGGTTGCTTGAGGAGCACTTCCAGAGAGTGCAATAATGTGAACAAGCTCAAGAATAATGTTTCTGCTGATCATGTGAATAAAGCCAAGTCCAGTTGGAGGCTATGGCATTGTAGGCTAGGCCATCCTGGCAATACAACTCTTTCTACTATATTGAAGAGATTAAATATTGCTTGTAATAATTATGTAGACACATTTTGTGATGAATGTAAACTTGGCAAGATGAACCTCAAACACTTCAACTCTGTTGTGCATCATTCTACTGCTTCTTTTGAGTTGTTACATATGGATGTGTGGGGGCCTGTTTCTTGTGTGTCAATTGATGGTTATAGATATTATCTTTCCATTGTGGATGATTTCACACGCTTTGTTTGGATGTTTCCTTTTATGGCTAAATCTGAGGTTGTTGGGGTTTTTCATCAGTTCATGACAACAGTAGAACGAATGTTTGGTGTGAGCATCAAAATAATTCAACATGATATGGGATCTGAATTTTTGTCTGTGGATAAATTGGTGAGGCCACTTGGTGTACAAGTTCATATGTCATGTGCCTACACTCATCAACAAAATGGCCTAGTTGAGAGAAAGCACCAACATGTAACTGAACTTGGTCTTGCTATGCTTGCTAGTTCCAATCTCTCTATGAAATTTTGGTGGCATGCCTTCTCCACAGCTGTTTATCTGATAAATATGCTTCCTACACCAATCTTGCACCATACATCCCTCTTTGAAAAGCTCTATCTCAAGCCTCCTGATTATCACTCACTTAGGGTTTTTGGGTGTGTTTGCTTCCCCTTACTCAGACCATATAACTCTTCAAAACTTCAGTTTCGTAGCTCAAAGTGCATCTTTTTGGGATATAGCTCCAATCACAAGGGATATGTCTACTTACACCCTTCAGGAAAACTCTTCAAAACTTCAGTTTCGTAGCTCAAAGTGCATCTTTTTGGGATATAGCTCCAATCACAAGGGATATATCTGCTTACACCCTTCTGGAAAAATATATGCCTCAGCCTCAGTTCAGTTTAATGAATCAGAATTTCCTTCATTCCCATCTCAGTCTACACCATCTTCCACTCAAACTCACAAATTCTCTGCTCAATTACCCTATTCCCTTCCTACACCAGATCATACATCTCCTGTCAACACTGCCTTATCCTCTAGATATTTGATACCTCCATCTCCTATTGATAACAACTCATCACCTCCTTCATTACCTTCTGTTGATGAATCACTATCTTTATCATCTTCTTCCAGATACATGCTCCCTACTCCCACCTCTCCTCCACACTCCTTTACATCTCACCCTCATGTACCACCTGCTCCAAATCACTCAATGCAAACAAGATCTAAATCAGGCATCTTTAAGCCAAAAACTTTCGTCTCCACAGCCCCTGTTCCTGAACCTAATTCTGTCTCTGAAGCCATGCTCAGCACTGATTGGAAGCAAGCTATGCAATTGGAATATGATGCTCTCATTTAGAATGGTACTTGAGAACTGGTCCCTCCTTCCTCAACTATTCACCCTATCACTACTAAGTGGCTCTTCAGAGTAGAGTACAACAAGGATGGAACAGTTGAGAGGTACAAAGCCCACCTTGTAGCTAGAGGTTTTCAGCAACTAGCTGGAGTTGATTACTTCAACACATTCAGTCCTGTCATCAAGCCTGTTACATTGCGCATTGTCTTCACACTTGCTGTCTCAAAAGGGTGGTTTATTCAACAGGTGGATATTAACAATGCCTTTCTCAAAGGCTCACTACATGAAACTGTTTATATTGCTCACCCTGAGGGCTTTGTGAATGCTCAATATCCTTCTCATGTATGTCACAACTTACACTACAAAATTCGCTCCCAATAGGAAGGGGTTTAGGGAGGAAAAATCGCTTGCCAATGCATTTAACAAGGGAATTCGAAAGGGCCCACTTCCCTAGACAAAATGTTTCCTTCCCCTCAACATATGAGAATTTAATTGCCTCATCTGTGTGTGAAAGAGGGGTCGAACTCGGGACCTCTCGGTCCTGATTATGCATATGGGCACCCTCTTTGCCGTTGCGCTAGGAGCTATTTTCGTTATATTTTGAATGCAATTAATATATATGTTATATTTCCAAAAAAAAATTCTTTAATTTATTTAATTTAAACTTGATTGCTTATTTTTTATAATTGGTAACAAATATACATTTTATATTTTTTCAATACAAATATTATAAAATATTTTATTATCAATAATTATGTTTAATTTTTTCTCCTCCACATATATATAGATTAATTAACTTTTTAATGTATTAACAATCAACATTATAATTGTATAATTCTCTTTCCCAATTTTATAATTTGAATTGTATAATTCCGAGGAATTTATGCAAAGACGGCAAAAATCAATCATATTTTAAATATACCAAACTAATATATCCAATTAGCCAAGGGCATATCCAAGGGCCCACTAACCCTCAGTAAATTTTAAATGACGTGGGTGAAAACTGAGGGTCCATCCCTCAGCAATTTTTAAATTTTGAATCCCTTGCCAAATCCATTAGTAAATGCTGAGGGATCTGATTTCCATGGGCATTTAACAAGGGTTTTTTCTTACCTCAGTATTTTCCCTCACCCATTTATTCCCTCACCAATCTCTTGCCTTTTGTGAGGGTTTTTTTGTTAGGGTTATACTGGCAAGTATGCTTTTAGTGCTACTTATGTATACAAACTGATTTTTGCACTTATTAATGAGAATAAATTTTTGTCACTGGTTGCTTTAAATATAATGAATGGTAATTATTTATTGCATAAACGTTCAGATGTACTTTACATTGTAGACAATGTGGTGTGTAGAAGATCACAGAAGATCACATTGTCAGTTCCTTGTATATAAGTACAATTGATTCACAACTTAGATGGAATTGAACAATCCATTGGTAGAAGTTGAGGTGTAAGGCTCAGATTGGTTTGTCTTGACCAAGAGATTACACTAGTGCATTTTGATGTGCTGAATAGGACCTACAGAGAGGTAATTCTTCTAGACTGGCTTAAGGAATGAAGAATTAGACCTCAGTGGTTGTTGATTTCTTAATCTCTGTCACTTAAATGGAATTGTCTGTAGTTAAGAAGTATTGCTTTGATTTATTATGGGTAAAGAATCAATGTAATTCAATACTTTATATTTTGGGCAATATTATTAATTATAGGACAGATTGCCAAAATTAATACAGAGAATCGTGTCTTGGAGTGTCAAGTTGATTATGTCCCCTTGGTGGGCTCAGAAGGTTTATCATATCAAATCTGATCAGTGGAATTTATTTCCGGTATGATAATAATGTTGAGCTGTCCTTACTCTAAGGAATAAAAGATATTAATTAATTAAAGCATTCAGTAGCTTAAATTAATTGATGGACATTGAATCTTAAACACGGGAAATAATAACCGGGAGCCATATTTCGTAATATGGGTTAGGATGGATAGTGCAATATTAATTCTATAGTGGAATGAATTAATATTAATGAGCTGGAAAAATATTGTGGCTCAATATTGATTTCTGGGCCCATTGGGAGGTCCAATCCTAATTCTCCTAAAGGCCCCTCAAGTAGCCCAATAAAAGTCCATTAACTAAGGTAATTAAAAAGATAAGAATTAATCTTGTTGCAAGAAAGAGAGGAAAGTAGCGCTTATTTTGGGGAGAGAATATTATGGAGAAAGATATGGAAATAATATAATATCTCTTGGAGAATAAAATATTTCTAGATCTCCAATATTTTCTAATAAATAAATTTGATATTCTCTCTTATAAATAGAGTAAAAACCGCCACTCTTAGTTTTAAGAGTTGAGAAAAAAATCGGTCTTCTCCATAAAATACGGAAAAGAGAGATCTGTAATTTTCAAAATTACAGTGTGTGCAACAAGAGAAAATTAATTCTTCCTTGAGAGTTATTAGTTCGTGAGATCTCCCACCGGATCAACGGGCTAGGACTTAGGGAATACTCGAGAAGGCAATTGGGTTGAAGTTGTTATTCTTCTCAACGGTATCTCTCCGATTCAAAGGTAAACACGTAATCCCTTAGTTCCGCATGTTTAGGGATTTAATTATTTACCGTACATTCATTACATGAATTAGTTGATTTAATTTGTTTAAATTATAAAATTAGATTTATGATAATTCATATTTAAATTACGTCTCAAATAGATCCTGGTAATTTTAAAGGATTCCCGGGAGTCTCGAAAGATCCCTAGGGCATCTCAAAAGATTCTTGGGAGTCTCAAAAAGACGTTTCAAATAGATCTTGGTAATTTTAAAGGGAGTCTCAAAGGATCCCCAGCGTGACGGTCCATAACCCACAAGTGCCAATAATTCCCCACAAAGGAGATGGGGAATGTGGTCCCATAATATTCCCACAAAGGAGTTGGGGACCACAAGAATTGGGGACCACATTGTTGGGGGACTACTATTGGGTATTGGGATAATTCCCAACAGATGGTATCAGAGCCAAGGTTTTGGGCTCTGTAATTTAAATTAGAATTTAAATCTATTTACATTAAATTGATATTTGGATGGTAGAATTGTTAGATCTTTTTTGCAGGTATCCAATTATCATGGTTTTAATGTATGTTTTAATTTATGTTGTTTGAATGTGGTTTTTAATCTGATTCGGTCAGATTTGTTTTTCCCGTGAGAAAATCCACGGGTAGATTAGATTATTTAATTTGTAATAAACTAGTCTAGATGTTAGATTTATTTTTTGTAAATAAATTGTAACGGGTCAAAGACGAAGACCGTTAGACGGATTAAAGAATCGGAGGCACCCGGACGACCAAGCCACACGAGTCGCTTGTAGGCGTGGCGTGATTTTTTTACGGTCGTGGGTGTACGAATTCTCGTTCCTTCAAAACGAGAAAATTAAACCATGATAATTGGACGTGTTTGCCTAATTTGTGTTTAATTTTTGTTTTGTTATTATGCTATGATTATTTGTTAATTCTGCATGAGAATTCGTGAAAAACCTCTAGTTTAAAAAATTACTAAGTATGTTTTTTTATTAATTAAATTTATTTAAGATAATAAATTGATTAAATGGCCTCCATAATTTATTTATTTGTGAAGTCTTTTGGCTACGCATTGGCAAGCGCCTCTCTCCCTATCGGATAGGTCAAAAGATAAGTTCACATGAATAAATTCCTTTAAGGATGATTGTGGATTATTACTAGTGGCGGTATGACCCTCCCATCGAGTGGCTTATTCAAAACGAAATAATAGTCCTGTATTTAATTATGGTTATTACTTAGGTATAAAATTGATATATTAACTCCCCATCGGAGTCCCTGTCAATTTTATATGGCCAGGTTGAAGCCAACTATTAATTTTGAATTAAAGGTTTGTAACTGCTTTGTTTGTAACCTGCTTAAATGTATTTGAGTAAACGATCACACTCATCGTGACTTACTTAAATTGGTTTTAAGATGTTGGCTGATGCATGTTTATATCGATTTTTTGAGGTTTTTGATATAGTACATGTGATCAAATTATGTGATAATTTTTGTGTTAATAGGATATTAATACAAATTGTATATTTTATTCTCAGTTTAGCATGTCGTCTCCTTTTAACCCACTGTTTAGTATACTTAAAGAAAATAAATTGGAAGGAGAGAATTATGTGGATTGGAAAAGACATTTATTTATAGTCTTGACTGCACAACAGCATAAGTGGGTACTTGATGAACCTAAACCCCCTGCCCCTACGGATGAGACGAACCAAGAAGATAAGGAATATCATAAGGAGTGGATGAGATCCGATGAAATGGCTAGGTGTACCATCTTGGCTTCAATGTCAGATGTGTTGCAACACCAACACCAGAACATGGAATCCGCTTCAGCTATTATGATGAACCTTAATGAACTTTTTGCTCATCAGAATCGTACGGCTAGACAAATGACCATGCGAGATATGTTATCACAGAAAATGGTCGAGGGAACGCCCGTGAGGGATCACGTTCTTAAGATGATGGGTTTTCTTAACAAACTTGAGATTCTTGGTGCTGAATTCGATGCGGAAACGCAGATCGATTTCGTACTCCATTCTCTACCGAAAAGTTTTGAGCAGTTCCAACTGAACTATACGATGAATAATCAAGAGTATACGTTGGCTCATCTCTTGCAAGCTTTGGTTTCGGCTGAGATGTTAATGGGACCAAGGAACGAGCATACGGCTATGTTGGCAAACGGTCCATCTTCTAATTCTGCACCGAAAGGTGGAAAGAAGAAGAAGGCAAATGGCCAGAAACAAGCTAATAACAAGGAAAAGATACCAATTGAGGGAGGTGTCAAGAAAAAGACCACTAAGGGAAAGTGCTTTAGTTGCGGTCTGAAAGGACATTGGAAGTCAGCCTGTACCAAGCCTAAGAAGGCTGGTAAGCAAGGTAATTCTCACGCACTAGTAATTGAAACTTGTTTAGCGGTGTATTCTTCCCATTCGTGGGTGGTGGATACGGGAGCCACTGATCATATTTGTTTCGATTTTCAGGGGTTCAAGCTAACCCGACAACTTAGTGGGAGTGAGATCAACATCACCATGGGCAATGCTACGAAAGTGGCGGCTGTTGCAGTGGGAGATGTGCAACTATCTTTTAGTGATAGAATTTTAGTTTTAAAAGACGTTCTTTATGTTCCGAGTTTTAGAAAGAATTTGATTTCAGTTTCTAAACTAATTTTGGATGGATATTCAGTTTCTTTTAATAAGAATGTCGTTATTTGTCGTGATGACGAGATTATCTGTTCGGGAGCATTGGTGAATAATCTTTATACTATTAATTGTGCACATTCCACACAAAATGAATCGCATAACACATCGACTATTTCTAAGAAAAGAAAGCATTCTTCAGACATGAACGAAACACTTCTGTGGCATCTTAGACTTGGTCATATTAATCTAAGAAGGATTCAAAGGTTGGTGAACGACGGCTTGTTGGAATCACTCCAGGTTGAGCCGTTTCCAACATGTGAATCATGTTTAGAGGGTAAAATGACCAAAAGAGCCTTTGGGGCAAAGGGGAATAGAGCTAGTGAAGTGTTAGAACTCGTTCATACTGATGTATGTGGACCAATGTCAATTCAAGCAAAGGGAGGTTTTGAGTATTTCGTTACTTTTATCGATGATTACTCAAGATATGGATACATCTATCTAATGCGGCATAAGTCTGAGACCTTTGATAAATTCAAAGAGTTTAAGGCTGAAGCGGAAAAGCATAGGGAAAAGAGTATCAAGTTTCTACGATCAGATCGTGGAGGCGAATACCTCAGCAATGAATTTTTGGGCTACTTATCAGGCGAAGGGATTGTATCCCAATTAACTGCACCCGGAACCCCTCAACAAAATGGGGTTGCAGAGCGAAGAAATCGAACTCTTTTAGAGATGGTCAGATCTATGATGAGTTATTCAGATTTACCTAAGTCGTTTTGGGGTCATGCCTTGGAAACAGCGACTTACATTCTGAATTTGGTACCTTCCAAATCAGTTCCTAAAACCCCTACAGAATTGTGGAGCGGGCGAAAGCCTAGTCTAAGACACATAAGAATTTGGGGGTGTCCTGCATACGTGTTGGACAAGGAAGCTGGAAAGTTAGATCCTCGTTCAGAATTAAGGCTGTTTGTAGGATATCCTAGAGGAACGAAAGGGGGTTTTCTCTATAGTCCAAAGGATCAGCGAATTGTGATAAGCACACATTCTAGATTTATGGAAGAAAACTATATGAGTAATAGAAAGCCCAAGAGTGAGATTACCTTAAATGAACTAAGAGGGCCAACTCCTATACCAAGTGTACAAGTAGATGTACCAAGCGATACACAAACACAACCGGAACCTCGTCGTAGTGGGAGGGTTGTGAGACAACCTGAGCGATTCATGTTCGTGGGAGAGTCTTCGGACTTGGTCCCCGGAGAGGATGAATCTGACCCCTGGACGTACGATGAGGCAATCCAAGACAAGGATGCAGATTCTTGGCAAACTGCAATGGAAGCAGAAATGGGGTCTATGGATCATAACAAAGTGTGGGAGCTTGTGGAACCACCCAAAGGTGTAAAACCTATTGGATGCAAGTGGGTCTACAAGAGAAAAAGAGGATCAGATGGGAAGGTTGAAACCTTCAAAGCTAGACTAGTGGCAAAAGGATATACTCAAAAAGAAGGAATCGATTATGAGGAGACCTTTTCGCCTGTAGCTATGCTTAAGTCTATCCGTATTCTCTTGTCGATTGCAGCTCACCTAGACTTTGAGATCTGGCAAATGGATGTCAAGACAGCTTTCCTAAATGGAAGTCTTGAACAAGAAATCTACATGCGCCAACCCGAAGGCTTCATTGAAAAAGGCCAAGAGAATCTTGTATGCAAGCTTAAAAGGTCAATATATGGACTTAAGCAAGCATCGCGAGCTTGGAATCAGTGTTTTGATCAGGTGATACAATCCTATGGATTTGATCAAAATGAGTTTGAGAGTTGTGTCTATAAGAAGTGTATCGGAACTGCCTTGGTATTCTTAGTATTATACGTAGACGACATTCTGCTTATTGGAAACAATAAAAAGGTGTTGACAGACGTGAGGGTATGGTTGTCAAAACAGTTTGATATGAAGGATTTAGGAGAAGCTGGTCACATCCTTGGGATTAAGATTACTCGAGATCGCCAGAAAAGGATGATATGCTTATCCCAAACCTCATACATAGACACTATTTTGAAACGATTCAGCATGCAAAATTCCAAGAAAGGATTTGTTCCTTTCAGACATGGAATTCATCTATCTAAAGAGATGTGTCCTAAGACACAAAAGGAGATGGATGAGATGAGAAACATTCCATATGCATCGGCAGTTGGAAGCCTCATGTATGCAATGCTGTGCACGAGACCGGATATTTGTTTTGCTGTAGGCATGGTAGCAAGATATCAAAGTAACCCAGGGAAAGAACATTGGACTGCAGTTAAAAACATTCTCAAGTATCTAAAAAGAACTCGAGATAGAATGTTGGTTTATCAGTCAGATAGTCTATTCCCTGTGGGTTATACGGACTCAGATTTCCAATCAGACATGGATTCTAGAAAATCTACCTCGGGTAGTGTGTTTTGTTTGGGGGGTGGAGCCATGACATGGAGAAGTGTGAAGCAGAAATGCATCGCTGATTCTACCATGGAAGCCGAATATGTAGCTGCTTGTGAAGCAGCGAAAGAAGCGGTTTGGCTTAAGAACTTCTTAGTGGACTTGGATGTGATTCCGAATTTGCCCAGCACTATCACTATTTATTGCGATAATGCTGGAGCAGTTGCAAATTCAAGGGAACCAAGAGCTCACAAGGCAAGCAAACACATTGAAAGGAAATACCATCTTATACGAGAAATCGTTAAGAGAGGAGATATAGTGGTGGCAAAGATCGCATCGGAAGACAACCTAGCTGATCCCTTCACAAAGGGTCTGCCTCAGAGTACATTCGAGAGACATGTGGAAGGAATGGGGGTCAAAGTGCGTTGCCAAGCTGCTTTGAGTATAAGTGGGAGAATTTATTAGGACATGTAGAACATGGACGTGCTGTAGTATACTTAAAAGCAGACTTTGAGTATAAGTGGGAGATTGTTAGGGTTATACTGGCAAGTATGCTTTTAGTGCTACTTATGTATACAAACTGATTTTTGCACTTATTAATGAGAATAAATTTTTGTCACTGGTTGCTTTAAATATAATGAATGGTAATTATTTATTGCATAAACGTTCAGATGTACTTTACATTGTAGACAATGTGGTGTGTAGAAGATCACAGAAGATCACATTGTCAGTTCCTTGTATATAAGTACAATTGATTCACAACTTAGATGGAATTGAACAATCCATTGGTAGAAGTTGAGGTGTAAGGCTCAGATTGGTTTGTCTTGACCAAGAGATTACACTAGTGCATTTTGATGTGCTGAATAGGACCTACAGAGAGGTAATTCTTCTAGACTGGCTTAAGGAATGAAGAATTAGACCTCAGTGGTTGTTGATTTCTTAATCTCTGTCACTTAAATGGAATTGTCTGTAGTTAAGAAGTATTGCTTTGATTTATTATGGGTAAAGAATCAATGTGATTCAATACTTTATATTTTGGGCAATATTATTAATTATAGGACAGATTGCCAAAATTAATACAGAGAATCGTGTCTTGGAGTGTCAAGTTGATTATGTCCCCTTGGTGGGCTCAGAAGGTTTATCATATCAAATCTGATCAGTGGAATTTATTTCCGGTATGATAATAATGTTGAGCTGTCCTTACTCTAAGGAATAAAAGATATTAATTAATTAAAGCATTCAGTAGCTTAAATTAATTGATGGACATTGAATCTTAAACACGGGAAATAATAACCGGGAGCCATATTTCGTAATATGGGTTAGGATGGATAGTGCAATATTAATTCTATAGTGGAATGAATTAATATTAATGAGCTGGAAAAATATTGTGGCTCAATATTGATTTCTGGGCCCATTGGGAGGTCCAATCCTAATTCTCCTAAAGGCCCCTCAAGTAGCCCAATAAAAGTCCATTAACTAAGGTAATTAAAAAGATAAGAATTAATCTTGTTGCAAGAAAGAGAGGAAAGTAGCTCTTATTTTGGGGAGAGAATATTATGGAGAAAGATATGGAAATAATATAATATCTCTTGGAGAATAAAATATTTCTAGATCTCCAATATTTTCTAATAAATAAATTTGCTATTCTCTCTTATAAATAGAGTAAAAACCGCCACTCTTAGTTTTAAGAGTTGAGAAAAAAATCGGTCTTCTCCATAAAATACGGAAAAGAGAGATCTGTAATTTTCAAAATTACAGTGTGTGCAACAAGAGAAAATTAATTCTTCCTTGAGAGTTATTAGTTCGTGAGATCTCCCACCGGATCAACGGGCTAGGACTTAGGGAATACTCGAGAAGGCAATTGGGTTGAAGTTGTTATTCTTCTCAACGGTATCTCTCCGATTCAAAGGTAAACACGTAATCCCTTAGTTCCGCATGTTTAGGGATTTAATTATTTACCGTACATTCATTACATGAATTAGTTGATTTAATTTGTTTAAATTATAAAATTAGATTTATGATAATTCATATTTAAATTACGTCTCAAATAGATCCTGGTAATTTTAAAGGATTCCCGGGAGTCTCGAAAGATCCCTAGGGCATCTCAAAAGATTCTTGGGAGTCTCAAAAAGACGTTTCAAATAGATCTTGGTAATTTTAAAGGGAGTCTCAAAGGATCCCTAGCGTGACGGTCCATAACCCACAAGTGCCAATAATTCCCCACAAAGGAGATGGGGAATGTGGTCCCATAATATTCCCACAAAGGAGTTGGGGACCACAAGAATTGGGGACCACATTGTTGGGGGACTACTATTGGGTATTGGGATAATTCCCAACATCTTTGTCATCTAAACTTTAAGGTTCTTAATAAGATAGCCAGAGACTACCTTGTAGAAGGTATTCCCAATGAAGTTTACTACAAGTCACATGTATGCACGGCTTGTCAACAGGGTAAACAGGTTAAAGGTTCATTTAAGTCAATTCCTACTCTCTCAACTAGTAGAGTCCTAGAACTCCTACATATGGATCTTCATGGTCCAATAACTCCTCCAACCTTGAATGGTAGAAGGTACACACTTGTTGTTGTAGATGACTATTCTAAGTTTACTTGGGTAGTCTTTCTACACAAGAAGAGTGATACACAAACACTTCTGCCTGAACTGTTGAAGAAGTTACAAGTTGAGAAGAACCAGTCCATTGTCAAGATTCGTAGTGACAAGGGGACTGAGTTCATTAATTGCTATATCAAAGACTTTTGTGCTAAACGTGGTATCCAGCATCTTACTAGTGCAGCCAGGACACCACAACAAAACGGTGTAGCCGAAAGAAGGAATCGAACTCTCAAAGAAGCCTGTAGGACCATGCTAGCTGAGTTCAACACTCCTCAAAAGTTTTGGGCTGAAGCTATCTATACTGCATGCCATTCACAGAACAGAAGCGCGATCAACAAAGCTTTAGGCAATACACCATATGAGGTTTGGAAAGGTAGAAAACCCAGAGTTTCATATTTCCATATATTTGGTTGTAAGTGTTTCATTCACAACAATGGAAAGAGCAAGTTGAATGCTTTCGAGGCTAAAGCAGACGAGGGGATATTCTTAGGATACTCCTCGACTAGCAAAGCATTTAGGGTATTCAACTACTCAACTCTTTGTGTGGAAGAAACACCCCATGTGGTTTTCGATGAATCTCGACAGGACTCGTCTGCCAACAAGATCAGTGAAAAAATTACTGATCTAACGATCAAATCTGACAAAGATTCAGAGGTATATGAATCCGTTCAAGCCTACAATCCATTCATGAAAGCTCTCGAATCTGATGACAAGGAGAAGGTAAGTGCTCAAGGTAAGTCTTCTAGACCAGTTGACATGCCTGCTCTAGTTGACTCTACTACTCCTGGTAAATCTGTTGATGATACAAATGATGTTGATATGCATGATGTTGTACATGATATAGATGATGATAGTGCCACTGTTAAGAATAGAAAAACATGGAAATCTGCACATGATACTGAAAATATTATTGGTGACACATGAAAATATAGATGATGATAGTGCCACTGTTGGTGTGAAGACTAGACGACAACTCTTTGAGTCGCAAGAACAGCCTAGCCCAACTATGTTTTGCTGGTGTTGTTTCCTCTCATCTATCGAGCCTACCACTGTTAAAGAGGCATTGGCTGATAGTAATTGGATCATCGCTATGCAAGACGAGTTGAACCAGTTTGTTCGAAACGACGTCTGGGAACTTGTCGATAGGCCGAAACATCATAATGTAGTTGGCACTCGATGGATTTTCAAGAATAAGAAAGATGAGAATGATTTAGTCGTTAGGAATAAGGCTAGACTAGTCGCCCAAGGCTATTCACAAGCTGAAGGCATAGACTATGATGAAACATATGCTCCTGTTGCTAGACTAGAAGCCATTCGTTTGTTCCTTGCATATGCTGCTCATATGAAATTTACTGTATATCAAATGGATGTTAAAAGTGCATTTCTTAACGGTATTCTTGCGGAAGAAGTGTATGTTGAACAACCTCCAGGTTTCGAAGTCAAAGGCGACCAGGTGTACAGGTTAAAGAAAGCCTTATACGGACTAAAGCAAGCTCCAAGAGCATGGTATGATACTCTTTATCTCTTTCTATTGGAAAATGGTTTTACTAAGGGCAAGGTAGATAGAACCTTGTTCAGAAGACAAGAAGGGAAAGACATTTTACTCGTCCAAATTTACGTAGATGACATCATTTTTGGGTCACCTAACAAAAAGCTGAGTGAAAGTTTTTCAACACTCATGCAAAGTAAATTTGAGATGTCAATGATGGGTGAAATGAATTACTTTCTTGGACTTCAAGTAAAACAAACCCCAGAAGGTATTTTCATAAATCAGGCGAAGTACACTAGAAACCTTCTAGACAAGTACGGGATCAAAACTTGTAAGTCTACTGGCGTACCAATGCAACCAACTTACAGAATGGATCCAGATGAGAACGGTAAATGTGCTGACCAATCTTACTATCGTGGATTAATTGGTTCCTTATTGTACTTAACTGCTAGTAGACCAAACATTGCATTCTCTGTTGGTGTTTGTGCTCGATTCCAAGCCAATCCAAAAGAAAGTCACATGGAAACCACCAAAAGGATCTTGAAATATTTGAAGGGGACCATCAATCGTGGTATATGGTATTCCTCAAATGATGATCTATCCTTAAGTGGCTATTCAGACTCAGACTTTGGAGGCTGTAGAATAGATCGGAAATCTACTTCTGGTTCTTGTCAATTTCTAGGCACAAAACTCATATCTTGGTTTTCTAAAAAGCAGACTAGTGTTGCTACTTCTACTACCGAAGCCGAGTACATGGCTGCTGGTAGCTTTTGTAGCCAACTACTCTGGCTCATTCAACAGCTTCGTGATTACAACATACATGAATCAAATGTTCCTATTTTCTGTGATAGTAATAGTGCAATTGCCATTACACAAAATCCTGTTTTGCACACACGTTGTAAGCATGTTGATGTGAAGCATCATTTCATACGTGATCATGTAGAAAAGAAGGATATTCGCATGGAAAAGATTCATACTGATTTTCAAAGAGCTGATATTTTTACAAAACCATTAGCTGAGGCACCTTTTCGTGAGTTATGCATTAGTCTAGGGTTAATTGATTTAGACCCTACTTGCCTATAGATATGTACTAACCAGACAGGTACATCAAGAAAAGGAGACAAGATCACTAGACCAGAGCACTCGACTACTCACGCAACAGACAGGTATACAAGGCTAGACTAGATGACCAAACAACCCGATGAGGAAGCTGGTAAAGCTGAGGGTAATACTAAGGGAATAAACAATTAAGGGGGAATCTTTGATTTCTTAAATAGCCTTATGTTGACTCTTATGTGTGTTACAGTCATCTTGTTCGAAACCTTGACCATTGCTTTAGATTGATATTCATCTTATTTATTTTAATCTACCTGTACCTATGATTACACACTACATATGACAAGATAGGTACATGAAGACGTTCGACGATCGGAATGGACAAGCACAGTCGAAGGGGGAACTCGACTGGTGTTCATAAGCCTACTCGTCTTGAACACTTAGGCCTAACTCGTCTTATGAAGCTTAGGTCTACTCGTCTGTTCTGAATGGACTCGAACAGACAAGCTAAGTGTTTCTCTTGATTGAAATATGCTAAGTGTTTAATCACATCGAATTAAGGGTATTATAGTGATTAGATAATGCTAAAATTTCAAAACCCTAGGATTGGATTTATACACTCCCATTTTAATGAGGTGTATACCCCCAGTTCGCACTCGACTACAATAGGTCAGATGAGTTCACTCCCCTGTCCTAATTAAGAAGAGCCGGATTTCAAATTTTACAATATCAAATCACATAATATTCTCGATTCCGTAACCGAATTCCAAAGGTCTCAACCGTTGGATCAAATCCTTCAATCTGGGTCGTTGGATCTCATTTCAGTTTTAACAAAACTCACCTTCCACACACAACTTGACCCACGATTTCATAACTCCCCTACTATAGCTCTCAATTTCTTGCAAAATCAAACCTCCCCAGTTCTTACCCTATTCACTGAATATGTCGATTGCTTCTCTTTTCGATGTTAGAACTAACATGCAAGCAAGGTTTGATCTTGGAAGGTATATCACTTAAGGCAAGGTGCATGTGGAACCCTCGATGTTCTTCAAAGGGGTTCACACTGCTGGAAATCAAGAAATTCTCGACAAGTGCTCTCGATGTGGATTGAAGCCGTATCTGGAAGCTTTCCCTCAAGTCGTCTTGGAGGAAGAAGTATTGCTGTTCTATGCCAACGCCACAAGACGAGGAGATAAGATTAAATCCTTTATTGGAACGAGTCAAGTTGAAATCACTCGTGAGGTGTTATTCAGACATTTGAGGTTGCCCATCGGAACGATTGATGTGGAAAATTATGCCACTGGCCAAGAGATGAGGTACATAAGCATCTTTTGTGGCAAGAGGATGAAGCTCAAACCAGATGGCAAGGCCCCTGCCGTCAAGAAGTCAGACCTACTGGAGAAATATCGCACTTTATTGGACATAGCAAGCAAAATGCTTCTATGTGCCACTGGCTCTTTTAACGCGGTCACTCAAGCTAAGACAACGGTGATGGCAGCGATTTATGATGGAATCACAGAGGGCAATTGGTTTAAGCTGATAGCTGATCGGATGATATATTTTGAGAAGAGCGTTCGAGTTGACACCGACTCTTGTAGTTGGGTGGTGTCAAATTTTGTTGGGTACGGCAACAAGCTGAGTATTCTACTTCCCTTGTTGTTGCCAAACAAGTCAGACTGGAGTAAAGGAAAGCCCTTCCATCCTCTCAAGTTCTATCTGAAGAAGGAAGCCCTGAAGAAGCAAGTCGCTGCAAGGCCAGCTGCCCCAAGGCGAGTTCAAGTAGATGAGTCACAAGTCTTGCCTTACGCTAACTCATCTAGCTCATCGGAGAAGGCTGCGATAGCTGAGTCCAGTGCAGCTGACTCAGAGAAGACTCAGACGGAAGAGGAGTCGGAACAAGAGAAGGAGCCGAGTGCTCAAGTTCCAGAATTGTACACTCTCGTGAGAGTTGGTTCGCCTACTCAACCAGACGAGTTGAGTTCTCAGGTTGGTACATCTTCTACACAAGCTTTGACAATTCCTCCTCTCTCTCACTCTTCTGTTCGAACCAAGGCTAGATCACATCGATCTAGGCCTCGACCTATTACCTCAACCTCACAAGTGCTGGCAGCACATCCGCTGAGAGCCAGCCTACCCCAATACACTCCCATAAAAGATACAACTGATACTTCGACAGTTGTCACACCAGACCAAGCCACATTAAAGCTCCCAGAAACCACACTCCAAACTCCCTCTTTACCTTCAACAGAATATGTTGAACCTTCTAACCCATCTACTTCAGACAAGACGCCAGTTGCCACTGCAACAGCTGAGTTAGGGACCCCACCTACTCCGAACCCGTCTGATGTTAGATTTGAATCTTTGGTTTATTACCCCATGTGTCTAAGAGAGAAGAGAGTTCGTGCTAGAGTTTCGAGGAATCTGAAGAAGCAGGTCTCAACTCTTGACATCGACACTGCCTCGGAGCAGTTTGAGAAACTCGTGCGGATATGCACTTGGTTTGCTTTGAAGAAGTCGTCAACAGATGATCTGTTTGAGGTCATTCAAGGGATGGGTGGAATCTCCAATTTTATGGATTGGGAGATGGAACAGAAAGAGAACAGTGGTGTTCAAGACCACTCCGAACTATTCCCTCAAAAGGCCTTAGTTGCTCTTGTCAAAAGGTTGTTGAGCATTCCTGATGGAGTCCTGGTTGACGAATTCTTGTTCGACGTTGGAACTCAAACTGATCTGGTGGAAGACGAAGTAAAGCCAGATGTTGCTGAAATGGAAGTCCAGACATCAGAACCAATCTTGGAGTTAGAAGATGTTCCTGCTGAAGAAGAAGCTGAAAGTTCTGAACAAGTTGCTTCGTTTGAACTAGGTGAAGAAGATGATGAGTTTATTGAAGCCAACATGTTCACTGAAGAGGAACTGATGGAAAAAGTTCAAGAAGAAGTGGTGGTTGAAGCTCAGTCGACTACTCAAGCTTTTCCTGAAGGATATCTTGAGGAACTGAAGTCGGACTTGAAGGAAGTCGTACACTCTGCGATAGATGAGTTCTTACACTCAAAGGTGAAAGATGTGTTGGTCCAGCAGAACCAAACACTTGTTGACAGTTCTAGAGAGTTGATCGTTGGAGAAGTCAACAAGATGGACTCAACTTTCCGAGCAGAGATGTATGCAGAAGTTGAAAGTTTTCTGAAGAAACAAGTGGATTTCTCTGAGAAGAGATCTATTTCGTTTGCTCGCTCGTTAGCTGAAGAGTCTAGCAAGATGGAACGACTCTACAGAGTGAAGATTGAGATTGCTGACGAACAGAGACGGGAAGCACAAGATCAGTTGGTGCGTTCTCGAGCTGTTCTCACTGAGCTAACAGAGCAGAATACACTCCTTCGTCAAACAGCTACATATTTTAAGGATGAACTAGTTTCGAGTTCAAGGAAGCTAGAGTTAGCTACTGATCGTCTTGACAAGATGAGTCACGACAAGATGCATCAGAAACAGATTGAGATGGCTGCTGAGGCGATGAAGGAAGCTGTAAAGGAAGAGATGACTCGCTTTACAAGTCTGTTTACTCTTAAGGCTAATGATGAAGCCAAAAAGGGGGAAGAGACTAGTAAAGTTGAGAAGGTTGCTGAGATTGAAAAAGACAAGTCTGCTGAACCGGATGATAAGGAAGCTGCTACTACCATGCAAGAGCTCAGAAGGCCTAAGAGAGGCAAGCTAGTTAAGACTGCTGAGCTTGAGTAAGCTAGAGCAGATGAGTTGAAAAAGATGAAGAAAGGCAAAGGTGTTGCATCATCTCCAGAAGCTGAGGTTCAGACCAGACAAGTCAAAAGAAAGTTAGCCATTGAAGATGAAGAGCCTACTGCAATAGTTGAGAAGAAGCAAAGGGTTGCTGATCCTAATGATGAAGCTCATTATGCAAGTAAAAAGAAGATTGGAAAGCATATTGAGAGATTGCAGAAGCTGAAGGCTGATGAAGAGCAGATGGAAGATCAGTTCATTGACTACTTCATTGACAAAGAGCATCGAGCTGAATGGATGAAAGTGAAGAGGCAATGGGAACTTGATCACTGGATTATTCGCAAATATGGTGATTTTGAAGGACCAGATGAGTTGTATGCCATGTTTGACAAATACATGGAAGGACAGAACAAGCTGCTGTGGAATCTGATTATTAGGATATCTGCTGGAGCGAATTTCAATATTTTAGTTCCTGTATTTCCAAAGTGGAAATGTCCTATGACCAGCTCTGGTAAGAGAGTTGACATCAATCAAATCAAGAAGTTTGAAGAAGAATTACTAGAGAAAGAGAAGATCGAAGATGAAGATCACATCAGAGTTATTCACAAGAGGCTCCTAGATGCATTCTGTGTTCCAAATCTAGAAGGAGATACTCTTTCAGATTAAGTTGATTATATGCTCTGATACTTAGTTTTTTATTGATTTTTGAAGTATGTGTAATATCTACTGTTCTTATCTTGAATGAATGAAAAGATAAAGTACTATTTGGTGTTAAGACAAGATAACTACTTAACTAGTCTACTAATGAGAAAAGATTCAAGTAGTTTTGGCTTCATCAAAAAGGGGGAAATTGTTGAGATATGAATCCTAGAACAAGTCCTACATGTTGATGAAAGATGAAGTTTTGAAAAGCCAAAAGTAGTTTGAATATTTTCTAAGTGTTGACTAATCTAGTCTAGTTGAGTTGAAGTCATCTTGAACAGATCAGTAGAGTTCACATGGAAAGATAAGTATTGTTTTCATATTAAAAGATAAGTACGATTTATAAGTACTTCATATGTGCTATTTGTATACATATTAGATTGTTATTGAGCTATGAATAATCATTTTATAGAGCTCATGATTTTTGTTTGTAATAGATAGATTGATTGTATAGTTTTAAGTTGACTAAGCTATAAGCTTAAAGTAATGTAATAGTCTTGTTAGGATAGAATAGTTTACTATTGAAGATTGCACATGAAGACTGGAGAAGAAGAGTTGAAGTCTACTACACAAGACAGGTGGACTACAAGACAAGTGCGTCTACCAGACTACACAAAACAAGTAAACTTGAAGTGAAGTCTAAGTGAAGCGCGTATAAAGATAAGGATAAAGAAGTTAGTTATGGAATAACTAATTAACAAGAAACGCGTGGATGGATAAGAAGATTCAGTTTAAAAGTTAGTTTTCAAGAAGAGTTGGTTACAACTAACTAAGTTCTTGATTTCAGAAGTCTATAAATACCTCCAGGTGTTCATTGATTCAAGACTACTGAGACTACTGATACTGATACATACTGAAGATATACTGAAGATTACTCACAGAGTTTACTGAAGTTCAGAAAGCAAGTCAGAAGACAAGTGAAGAAATCAGAAGACTGCTACTGAATAAGTTTTTCGTTTTTGTATTTGGTTTTATCAAGTTGCTAGATACTTGTTAAATTTCTAGTAAGATCGTAGACATATCTGGTGGTATAGTCTTAGAAGATCTAAGTCTTTTTCTTGAGACTCTAAAGAACAAGAACTCACACTTTGTACTCGATTGGAAGAGTTTAGTGGAAACATCACAACTGGGTTGTGAGAGTGGATGTAGACAAGTTGTCGAACCACTATAAATTGTTTGTGTTGTTTACTTTACTGTTTTGTTTAATTGCTTAATTGTTTACACACATAACTGAACAAGACAAGTTGAGTATAGAACAAAGTTCTTGAATTTGATAAGTTGAGTATAAACTTGTATTGAGCTCATTGTTAATTTCGTATTCCGCATATTGTATTCTGATATATCGAAAGATTTTAGAAAAGTCTATTCACCCCCCTCTAGACATTTTCTTTAGCTTCCCTCGATATCAACTCAACTTTCGGGACCTACACTTCTTTTCAATCTTGGGACGATTCTGATTCTCATGACATTGCTGATAGTAGTGTAGGGAGTAGTCTTCATCATTCCAATGGAGTGACTGAAGAAGACCTCCTACAAGCTAACAATGCATTCATGGAAATCAGTGATGAGAATATTTATTTAAAACAAGAAATCATTAGTCTACGAGAAGCACAGTTGAAAGCGGATCCTAATATAACTGTTCTAAATGCACGACTATCAGAAGAGTTGTCCCAACTCAAAGAGAAGTATGCATCTATGGACAAATTATATAAGGGTATGCTTCATACACAAGCCAAAGAGACCAATAAGTTCAATGATTTAAAGATTATATGTGAAAAACTTGAAAAGCGCAATAGATTCTTAGAATCTGAAGTACTGAGCTTAGATCTGAAGCTATCTGATATGGTTACTTCTTCTAAGATTAATCAAACACTATCAGACAGATATAGAGCTCCAAATGATAAAAGTGGAATAGGTGCTGATGTGCCTAGTTCCTCTACTTCAGGCATTAAGAACACTACTAGAGCTAGTTCAAGTTCTTTGCAATTAGATAAAGGAAAAGAACCTATGACTTATGATAATGATCCAAAACCTAAAGTACAGTCTAAATACATTCCTCCTACTACCAAGAATGGTAAAAAGAAGAATGCATCTAGACCAGTACAGTCAAGACCATACCAGCAGAGTTTTACTCCTCTGACCAGAGCAGAACAGTCCTGGAATCAGAAGAGGCAAACTCAGCACAGTAGGTCAAGACAAGCACAGACAAGTTGGA
Source organism: Galeopsis tetrahit (assembly GCA_963675135.1). Lineage (NCBI taxonomy): Eukaryota > Viridiplantae > Streptophyta > Magnoliopsida > Lamiales > Lamiaceae > Galeopsis > Galeopsis tetrahit. The sequence goes on from OY776123.1 coordinate 53,896,402, forward strand.
AACAGCCTAGACCTCCTTTTATAAGGCAGTCTCAGCTGTACTCAACTAAACCTAGGAAATTTGTGCCTCATTATCATAACAAACCTGTTCTTTATCCTCCACCTTTATCTTATGATATTATTGGAGAGGAAAGACCAAAACGCATCTATAAGTCGTATGGTCCACAGGCTTTTAGGCCCTATTCGAACTATTACAGACATACTGATCTTACTGAAAAAGGGATAGAACTAAGGAAAGGCTATCTCAGAAAAATAGATCCTAAGTCTGCTGATACTTCTATTAAGGTCAATAAAGTATTGTTCTATGATAAGCATGGTAGAAAACTGAAGAGGTCTCAATTATTCAAGTCTTCAATGTTTATTTGGGTGCCTCTTACCACTAACCCCCAAGGACCCCAATAAAGAAAGGGTACCTAAATTATTAAGATCACTACTTGCAGGGTCGATTGGATCTATACAAGAAAGGTGGTTCAGTTGGAGAAACTTGGTACATAGATAGTGGGTGTTCTCACCACATGACTGGTACCAGGGCTCTTCTTTCTGACTATCATGAGCAAGAAGGACCCAAGGTGATCTTCGGTGACAGTTCCATGGCAATCACAAAAGGATTTGGATACATCAAGAATGGAGATGTAGAGATTCAAGATGTCTCATATGTAGAAGGTTTGAAATAGAATCTGTTATCTGTCTCTCAATTTTGTGACAGGGGCTATAAAGTCTACTTCAAAAGCACCAAATGTGAGATCTGGGATAAAATAACACACACTATTCTACTAGTTGGAGTAAGACAAGGCAGTGTCTACATTGTGAATTGGAATAGCTGTCCTAGGGATGCTTGCCTTCTTAGTAAGAGTCCTAAAGAAATCAGCTAGCTATGTCATAGACGCCTATGCCATATGAACTTTAAGATAATTAATAAGATAACAAGAGATTACCTTGTTGAAGGTATCCCTAATGAGATCTATTTCAAGTCACAAGTGTGTGATGCATGCCAGAAAGGTAAACAGGTAAAAGTTTCCTTTAAGTCAATTCCTGTTCTTTCTACTTGCAGAGTCTTAGAACTCTTGCACATGGATCTTCATGGTCCTATAAAACACCCTACACTGAATGGTAGAAGGTACACTTTAGTTGTGGTAGATGATTATTCAAAGTTCACTTGGGTAATCTTCTTACACAAAAAGAGTGATACTCAAACTCAACTACCAAATCTGTTGAAGAGGTTGCAAGTAGAAAAAGGTCAGCCCATTGTCAAGATAAGAAGTGACAAGGGGACTGAATTTATAAACTGTTACATTAAAGAATATTGTTCTAAGTCTGGAATTCAGCATTTGACAAGTGCAGCAAGAACACCCCAACAAAATGGTGTAGCTGAGAGAAGAAACAAAACACTTAAGGAAGCATGTAGAACAATGCTGGCAGAGTACAACACACCACAAAAGTTATGTGCTGAGGCAATCAACACTGCCTGCCATACTCAGAACAAAAGTGCACTCAACAAGGTACATGGTAAAACACCATATGAGGTATGGAAAGGTAGAAAACCTAGAGTTTCATATTTTCATATCTTTGGTTGTAAGTGTTTTATTCATAACAATGGAAAGAGCAAATTAAAGACAAAGTGGGATAGCTCAAGTGGTTAGAGCACCACTACCTAGGCCTTAGGTCCTGGGTTCGAGTCATGGGGGAGGGGAAAAAGGGATGGGTATTTAACTTCCATCAAAAAAAAAAAAGAGCAAATTAAATACTTTTGATGCTAAAGCAGATGAGGGGATATTTTTAGGATACTCCTTTACTAGCAAGGTATTTAGAGTATTTAATTACTGTACCCTATGTGTGGAAGAAACACCCCATGTTGTCTTTGATGAAGTTGCACAGGACTCTGCTGACTATCAGCTCAGTAAGAAAGTTGATGATCTGAAAATTCAAACTGACAAAGATGATGATGAGACTGAAGTCTATGAATCAGTTCAAGCCTACAATCCATTCCTAAACATCCTAAACAAAGATGATGATGTAGAAAAGGTATAAGGCAAAGGTATGTCTTCTAGACCAATTGATATGCCTGAATTGGTTGAATGTTCTCCTGTGAATAAATCTGCTGAAATTGATGATACTGATGTGCATGATTTAGATGATGAGAGTGTTCCTGTTAAGTTTAGAAAAACATGGAAATCTGCTCATACTACTGATCTGATTATTGGTGAATCCAATAAAGGTGTTAAGACCAGAAGGCAACTGTTTGATTCTAAGGCAGAACCTAGTAATTCTTTGTTTTGCTGGTGTTGTTTTTTATCTTCTATTGAGCCCAAGACTGTAAAAGAGGCTTTGGCTGATAGTAATTGAATTACAATGTGGTAGGTATTAAGTGGATTTTCAAAAATAAGAAAGATGAGAATGATCTTGTTGTTAGAAATAAGGCTAGATTAGTTGCTCATGGCTACTCTCAAGCTGAGGGTATTGATTATGATGAAACATTTGCCCCTGTAGCCAGACTAGAAGTTATAAGATTATTTCTTGCTTATGCTGCTTATATGAAATTCAATGTGTATCAAATGGATGTTAAAAGTGCATTTTTAAATGGTATACTTGCTGAAGAAGTTTATGTAGAACAACCTCCTGGATTTGAGGTAAATGGTAACCAAGTATACAGGTTGAAGAAAGCACTATATGGTCTGAAGCAAGCCCCAAGAGCCTGGTATGACACTCTTTCTCTATTCTTCATTGAAAATAGTTTTACTAAGGGCAAAGTAGATCGTACTTTGTTTAGAAGACAAGATGGGAAATACATTTTACTTGTCTAAATTTATGTTGATGATATAATATTTGGATCTCCTAACAAAAGCATGAGTGAAAGCTTTTCAAAGCTCATGCAAAGTAAGTTTGAAATGTCAATGATGGGTTAAATGACTTACTTTCTTGGCCTTCAAGTAAAACAAATATCTGAAGGTATCTTTATCAATCAAGCAAAATATACAAGAATTTTGTTAGACAAATTTGGTATCAAGACCTGTAAAATAGTTGGAGTACCAATGCTACCTACATACAGAATGGATCCAGATGATCGAGGTAAGTGTGCTGATCAATCCTATTATCGAGCTTTAATTGGTTCTTTACTCTATTTAACTGCTAGTAGGCCAGATATTGCATTTGCAGTAGGTGTATGTGCTAGATTTCAGGCCAATCCCAAAGAAAGTCATGTGGAAACTGCTAAAAGGATATTGGAATATCTAAAGGGTACCATTAATCGAGGTTTGTGGTATTTTGCAGATGATGATTTATCCCTAAGTGGTTATTCAGATTCTGACTTTGGTGGTTGCAAGATAGATAGAAAATCAACTTCTGGTTCATGCCAATTCTTAGGTTCTAAGCTCATATCATGGTTTTCAAAGAAACAAACTAGTGTGGCAACATCTACCACTAAAGCAGAATATATGGCCGCAGGAAGTTGTTCTAGTCAGCTCCTTTGGCTAATTCAACAATTTAGAGACTACAATATTGTGGAATCTAATGTACCTATATTATGTGACAGCAATAGTGCAATTGCCATCACTCAAAATCCCGTTTTGCATACTCGTTGTAAGCATGTAGATGTAAGACATCACTTTATTAGGGATCATGTTGAAAAGAAAAATATTAGGATGGAGAAGATCCATACTGATATTCAGAGAGCTGACATTTTCACAAAATCTTTGGCTGAAATTAGATTTAGAGAGCTTTGCATAAGTTTAGGATTGATAGATATGGATCCTGCATGTACATAGAAATCTGTACTAACATCTCAGGTACTGAGCTGATACCAAGAATAGTACACCAAAAAGGGTAATTCAGAAGGATAGACCATGTCAAGACCACTACATTCATCACAATCAGGTAAAAAGGTTACTAAGGTGCCTAATCCCGATGAGGAAGCTGGTAAAGCTGAGGGAATTGAGAATATACATTTAAGGGGGAATCTATGATTTCTTAAATATCCTTTCTGTTGACTCAGAGCACTAGTCACCTTAGAACAAACCTTGCAAAGACCTTACTTTAATTATTTTCTTTACTAATATGTACTGTATTTCACCCATATTACATGAACTAACACTTCTACCAAGGTGAAACAGGCACAGAAGAGGAGTTCTCCACTGAAGGGGGAACTAATCTGATTACAGATCTAACCTGTCTACAGATCTGATCTGACTACAGCATTAATCTGTCTACAGATCTAATCTGACTACAGAATTGATTTGTCTACAGAACTGTTCTGATTACAAAATTAATTTGTCTACAAAACTGATCTGACTACAAAATCAATCTGTCTACAGAACTGATCTGATTACAGAGATAATCTGTCTACAGAGTACTGATCTGAGTCACAGTACTGATCTGAGAGTACTGTGTTGATACCATAAAGTGCTCAAAATGTGGAGAAAGTAACAATCAGAAGAGTTGGGGAACTAATCTGAGGATTACTATGCTGACCCAACTACTGATCTGATCCTCGAAAAGTGTACTCAGCTGATCACAGTACTCAGCTGCACCCAGATAAGTAAAATTCATTAGTATACAAACAAGAAAATGAAGTGAAGTGTGCTTAGGAACAAGTGTGCTGATACACATCAGAACAATATTTTATCTTAGAAAATTTCTAAGTCAAGATCTGTTTAAGATTAGATTATTTATAGAGAATATTAATACACTCCTCTATTTTTGACCTAATTTTAAACGGTGTATACATCAACACAAGTTGGCTCCAAAATTGGAAAGGGTTTATTGAATCTGGAACGTTTTTTTAAAAATTACACATCTCAGGACTCAATCCAAACCACACATCGTGCGAAATTAATTCAATCCAAGCCCTAGATTTGCTTTGAATTGAATATCCATGATTTCAAACACTTCATCTTCTTCACTTTACATTTCTGGAAACTCCAAGCTTGAAATCCTTCTCAAAACTTTACTACTCTATCTTCTACATTTCTACACTTCTTTCAAATGGCGATCATTGATATTATGAATGAGTCTAACGAAGTTGTAGGTACTTTCAATCCGACCAAGTGGATCAAGGAAAAGGGCATTTTCGTTGAGAACGCAGTTTACTTCATCGGAAGGCAAAATGCAGAGAATCGAGCTATTCTCACCATGTGCGAAGAATGCAGGCTGCAAAAGTTTTTAGAATCATTCCCCAAGATGGTTTTTGAACCTGAGGCAATGGAATTCTATCTACAGCTCCATGGCGACAACAATGGTGTTCGATCGATGCTTTCAGGGAACAGAGTCTCCTTGACTAGAGAAATTCTTGGAATCACATTTCACCTACCCGACGGTCCTGTTAAAATTATGAGTTACATGGAAGGACAAGAGAAAGCTTGCGTGGGTAGATGGACTGATGAAGAACCCAAGTCGTTGAACAATCTCATAAAGGTTATTTTTCCAGCTCCCCTTCGGTTGTTAATGGACATTGCCGGAAAATGTTTGTTAGGGCAACATTATAGCCAAGATGCTCTTACATATTTAAAGATTCGTGTTATGGCGGCAATTATTGACCGAGTCGACGGTGACTGGCAAGGTTTTTTTCTGGAAAGATTACTAAGTGAGAAGGACAAGGTGTTATTCGATGAGGAGTCCAAGGAATTTTCGATTAAGGCGATGCTTGGTTTTGGAAACAAGTTGAGCATCCTATTGCCAACTCTGGCAGAAATGAAGGTTTATTAGAGTCCTCATAAGAAATTCCATCAAGGAAAATTTCTGTTCAAAAAGGAATCTATGGAGTTTGAACAACAACAACAACAACCTCAAGGTTCTGGTGGATCTATGTTCCGATCTGATGATGAGGAGCCTGAAACAAGATCAAAGGCTAGGCATAATCCAAACAAAGCTCGAGTAAGGAGGGATATGACTGCAAATGTGACCCATGAATAGTCAGAGGAGTCAGTAGCTGCAGTGGAAAAGGAGGCTTCCTTGGAGCAAGAGGTAAGCACTTCTAGCCTTGTTGTTATACATAAAAGAACAAAAGGTAGAGGCTTGTCTAGACCTAAGAGATTGCTCAAGAACACTTCTTCCACCCCTTCTAATTCTGACCCCATCCCAGCCCAACCAATTGATCAAATGCCTACTTGTTCTGATGAGTCAGTCCACTACTCCCCTACTCATCAGAACAATACTCACTCATCCCCCCAGAACACTTCTTTTCATCCCACTCCCCAAACAAGTCCTCAAAATCAACCCATTCCACATGTTTCTCCTGAACCGATTCATGATCACTCTACTGAGCATGAATTTATAACTTCTTTTGAACCCATTGATATCACTTGTTGGTCCCTGAACGAGTAGTGAATGGGATTAAAGTCTAGAGGGGAGGGGTGAATAGACTTTAAAACTTTTTCAAACAGAGTTGAGAACCTCTTCTGATTGCTATGTCAACTGGACTGCAAGTCTGCTGGTCCAGATGACTATAGTGATCTGACTGAGGAGGTTATATGCGGAATTTTGGTGGCCCTGGTTTAGACTCGTTCTTGTAATTCTTATGAAAGTGTTCAACTTGTTTTGCTTAATGAAAATATTCAGCTGATGCTGGTTTGAAAGTTATGGCCTTGTTTTGAAGAATGTTGAAATCACAGTATGCACTATATAATAATGTATGTAAAGACAGAAATGTAAAGTGCAGAAAGTAAATGACACCGGATTTATAGTGGTTCGGATATACGTTCCTACGTCCACTCTCACGTCCACACGTGATGTTTAATCCCTTTAATTTACCACAAATTACAAGGGTCTTGACCTTTATAGTCCCAAGGTTAGGACTTTGAGATCTGAGCCGTCCTAACAGCTACGGTCTCCACAAGTGATTGTAAGCACTTGCACTTTAAGGGGTTCAAAAACTTTAACCTTTCGGTGAGGGTTTGGGGTTTTTGAGGTGTATCCAACTAATGGTTCAAGCTTATAATTTGCTTAACCACTATGCCTAAAACAATTGATATACAATATGAACAGGTTTCAGGTTCTTAGGGGTTGGATAGAAATCACTTAAGAGCTATAGATAATCTAATGGTTTCTGGCACTTTTGAGAATTCTTAGAATAGTATGGCTTTAGCTTTGATTGCTTGCTTGGCTTGTTGAATTCTCTCTTGTGACTTCTTGTTTGTGATTTCTCATCCTCTTGTATTTATAATGGAGATTGGTTGCAACTAGCCGTTGGAGTTGACTAGCCGTTTGAGCAATCTTTCCATAATAGCTTGATTCCTTGATTCCAGCCGCTTGATTGCTTCAATCCTGGGATCATGTCAATCTTCTAAATAAGGTAGGTCTTCGTTTGAATTGCAAGATGACTTAGGAATCAGCCGAGTCCTGGAAGAGCACATAGTCTTCTGATCTGTACTTCTAGTCTTCTGACTACTCTTCTGGCCTTAGGTCTTCTGTCTTCTGATATCAGTAGAGTAACACTCTTCTGATCTGGAAATTCTTTGTACTGCTTTAGGCCATCTTCAATCTGGGACTCCATCAGATAAGTAGGTATACAAGCACCTTAACTTATCTGGTCTTCAAGGATCTTCTAGTCTTCATGTCTTCTACTCTTCTCATCTTGAGGATAGGCATGTAAGCCAGGACTGTGCTGATCAGCTGATATCAATACAGTTGATCACACAAGACTAGTCTAAGCAGTTCTATACAAGTCAGCTGATCCTATTACATTTATAAACTCTAAGTGTTTTGGCCATCAAAACTAATCTAACATCAAGTGGGGCTTAGGGTGAATTTATATCCCAACAATTTCCCCCTTTTTGATGAAGCCAAAACTATACTTGATAAATGCTCTTAATGAAATAAGATAAGAGTTTATAACATGCTAAGACTGAAGTATCTAATGAAGACAATGAGAGTTTGTCTTGAAAGCAAAAAGAACTATAACTTGAATATATATAGAGCTTTTACAGATTACAAGTAATAGTTTCTTTAAACTTCTAAAGTAGTCTTCATCAGGTCTTCTGATCTTCAAACACGGTAGGCAAGGTACAGACGAGCTCGAACTTCTTCCATGTGCTGTACATCTGTAACATTCTCCTCTTCATAGATCTTGTACAGAATCTTCTTGATTTCTATCATGTTGGCTCTTCCTGAATCCAGAAGGGGTGCATCCCATTTGGGTTCTTCAGGAGTTAAGATTCTGCAGTTGTCAAGTCCTTTGGCTGTCTTGACAATTTCTTCCCAGAACTCTGGATCTTCAATGTTCATGAACTGGGAGAATTGAAGAAATTCTTCTTCATAAGAAGGGAGAGGGCCAAATTTCCTTACTATGTGGTGTTGAATTTGCCACTTCTTCTTCAGGGGATACCATCTTGGTAGCTCATCTTGAAGGGCTAAGTAATCCACATAATTGCTATCAAACACCAGGACACTGTCTTCTTGTGCTTTGTCCTTCATTGCTTTCCTGAGTTTGGCAATTCTTCTTTCAAATTTGGCTTTGACTGCCTTCGCATCATTCAGCTTCTTTTGCTTAAGCTCTTGAGCTTCAAGTAATTTCTTTTTCTTCAACTCTAGAGCCTTTTTCTCTTCTGCAGTAGGCTCTGCTGGAGCTGATTTCTTGCTGGTCTGAGCTGACTGAGCTTGCTCATCTGCCTTTCTTTTCCTTGTCATTCTCTTTTCAGGAACTTGTTCTACAGGAGCAGTGATCTGTAGACTCTTGGCAGGAGCTTGAGTGGGTGCTTGAGTATCTTCTAGAACAATTTCTTTGCCTTTGCCTTGCCTGTTCTTGATTTTGCTCTTTAAACCACCCAAGGTTTCAGTCAAGTCATCTTGTGCTACTACCAGTTCAGCTTGCCGGGCAGTAGACTTCTCTAGAGCCTTTATCAACACATCTTCCCCCCTTTTGGCTTCAGCAAGTGCAGCCGCAAAAGGCTTCATGTAATTCATGATTTCCACTTTCAGAGTTTGTTTCAGTGCCATGGCATTGACCTTGGCAACTTGGGTCAGATGGGTTATGCTATGCTCTAGAACTTCAACATGTGAATTGGAGGAGGAGGTAGCTTCAAATCTAGTCGTAAGTGCTTCCAACTTGGCTGCTGTCTCCTTCAGCTGTGTCTGCAATTTCTCATTCTCCTCTGCAGCTGCCTTAAGAAGGGCTTGACCTTCTTTGGCTCTTGCTTCAGCTTCTTCAATTCTGGACTTGTAGGTGGTCTCCATGCGGTGCATCTCATCAGTGTAAAGATCAGCAAACCTTTTTGAGGTGTCAGCTGACAACTTCTGATAGGTACTCAAGTATTCTCCTATCTGCTGATGAAGTGCTTCACCAAACTTGTCTTCAACGTCAAGAATCTGGTCATGAAGACGAGTCTTCTGTTCCCTTGCAGCTTTCTCAACATATCTTCCTAGCTGCTGGCCTAAACCTTTCTCAAAGTGCAAGTCTATTGCAGCTTTGACCTGGGAGCAGATGTCTGCTGTATGGTCAAAAGATGGGGTAGAAGTAGAGGGTGTACCTTGAGGCTTTGGATGAACAATTATTGCTTTGCCTCTTTCTTCGGCTGATAGGTACTCCTCATTGAGGTAGCAGGTAGTGGCCTTAGTCAGATGGGTCATGATTCGTCTGCCTACATCCTCTTGATCGTCAATGAAGTGAGTCAGATTGTCCGAAGGTCTGAAGTGAGCTGGTACTCTGACTACTTCTCTGTCAATCTTTTCTTTGTCAGCTGATGTAGCTGAGTCTTCTGCAGGTGCAAGTGCAACTGATTCTTCTGCAGGTGCAGCTGATTCCTTCAACTTTGCTTGTTCAGCTGTCTGCTGATCCGATGAGCCTTCTGGGATAGAGACATCAGCAGTGGGGATTCCTAAAATCCGGTTGCAAACTGCAGTCAGTGCCTCATCTGATAGCAGCTTCCTTTTGCTCCATCTCCCAGTCGAGGAAGTTTTCCTTTCCTCCCATTCCTTCCATGACCTCAAGAAGGTCATCTACATCATCTCTTCTGAGCTCAATCCAAGTGCATACCCTAAGCACTTGTTCAAACTGGATTGAATTCTCATCAACTCCAGGGGTAGTGGACTTGAGCAGGTTGGCTATCTTCATCCTCATTATCTTCTCTGTTTGGCACATGGGGTAGTGCACCATTCTGAACTGAGGTTGAGAAGGGCCATCTTGAACCAGGTCTTCTGGTGCCATGTCAACTGGAGCAGAAGAGACAGTGATGGTAGGAGTTTGGGTAGCTGGGGCATTTTCCTCTGCTGTGTGAGTATCAGCAGGGATTTGGGAAGTGATTTCTTCTTGTTGGGTAGGAAGTTGAGATTGATCTTCAGTGATTTGTTCCTCAGCAGGGTTTTGGGTCTGCTGGTCTGGTTCAGTTTCTACTTGAAGATCAGTAGATGTTTGAGCTTGATGATCTTGGACATCTGCTGTTTGAATATCAGCAAGGATTGTGGATATAATTTGAGTTTGATCATCAGTAGGGGGTGTGGAGGTGTTCTGAGTTTGGTTGTCTGCTGGTTGAGCATCAGCAGGGTTAGGCAATTGGGGTTCAATTGGTAGTTGTGGCTGAGTTTGTTCCTTTGCTGTGTGAGTATCAGCAGGGATTTGGATATCAGTGTTTAGAGGCTCAGATGGGTTGGACTCATCAGAAGGGTTGAAGGATGAAATAGGGGCTATGCTCATTGGAGTAGGGAGCCTGGATTTCTTGGTTTTCTTTGTGAAAGAAGAAGTGTTCTTTTTTCTCTTCTGACCCTTTGATAGCTTAGAAGGTGTGAAAGTGAGAGGGGGATTAGAAGTACCTGCCTTTTTCAAAGGAGAGGCAGTGGGAGTGGCATCTGAATCAGATGGGGAGATGAGCTCTGATCTAATCAGATATCTTCTTTGTGCTAAGGTCTGATTGTCATCATCATCATCCTCAGCAGCCTTCTTTTGAGCCTCTTCTTTGGATGGCTCCTCTTCTTCTTCAGCAGCAGAGTCATGAGCAGACTCTTCTGCCTCTTCAACAACGTCTTTGGAAGATGCTTCAGCTAACAACTTCCTCCTCTCTTCTTTCAACCTTGCTGCCTCAGTAAGAGCTTCCTTCCTTAAGTAATATTTGGAGATGTGAAAGGTCTTATGAGGTCCCATCTTGTACTTTCTGGGGAGTACTTCTGGAAGAATGATACTCAGCTTGTTGACAAAGCTGACTGTTGATGTCACCTTCCATTCTCTTGACTGTAAGTCCAAGGTCACCTTCTTGGCCTCAAGAGCAATTCTATCCAGAAGTAGTCATTGCCAATCTCCATCAATCTGATCCCAGATTGCAGCCATAACTCGAACTTTCAGAGTGGTAACAGCATCATGGCTGAAGGTGTTACCAAGCAGCATCTTGCCTGCTATATCCATCAGAGTTTGGAACTTAGGTTCAAGTTGGGATTTCTTGAGCCCAGTGGCATCAATAGCCTTTATTCTTCCATCAGTAAACATCTCCATGTACTCTTTTTCTCTACCCATGATGTAGGTGGAGATATTTACATTCCCCCTTGACAAGCCAAACAATTCCTGAAGAATTTCCCTTGTTACCTTGACCTTGTGTCCACCCATGACACTTTCGACATAAGATCCCTTCATCACAGCGTTTGCATAGAAAGCCAGCACATCTTGTTCGTAAACATTGGTGGGTGCTGCTTCCAGAAAATCTCGCAGGTTGAGGTTGATGTAGCGAAGAAGGATCTCCTTGTTTTCTGCTTTGTGTTTGCCCTTGAAAAATAGAGCATTCTCTGTGAACATCTTCCCTTCCTTGGACCACTTTGCAGCATCCAAGGTGCCAGTGCTCTTGGTCTTCTCGTCGTAAATTTCAATGATTGCCATAGTATACTTTGAGTGTTAGGTTTTGAGAGCTTGAAAGAAATTTGCAGAACGAGAGAGTATTGAGAGCAATTGAGTAATGTGAGCGAAAGGGTTTGGAAGAGTTTAAAGGGTGTGTATTTATACTCCAACGATTCTTGATCTAACGGTCAGATTTGGGTTTAATTGTGGAGTAGAGCCCAAGATTTTCCTTCTTTGATTTCGGGCCTTTCTTTAAATTTGCCGGCTGAAGTTGCCATGTGGCAACAGTTGATTTGCTGGCAATTTGGCAATTGAGTATTAATGACATCATTACCAAAAATAGCCGTTGTGACTAATTTTGTGGCAAGAATTGATCATCAAGGCCGTTTTTTATAAGTGAATTGCATTCCTTATATAGGCCAATTTGTTTAATTACATTCAGGAATAAATCTAGAATGAATTACATGATCAAAGATAGTCATTAAACTCTAAAATCGAGTGATCTGGTCAGCAGAGTGAAGTCTTCTGATTTCTTCAAGAGGTCTGCTGATTTTCCTTGAAAGTCTTCTGGTCAGCTGAGTTGGTCTTCTGATCAGCTGAGTGGAGGATTGAGATTTGCTGAGTAAATCTTCTGTGCTTTGAAGGTCCAACCTGGCTTGATGGATCCTTCGTTGTTGCTGTGATGATCCAACCTGGATGATGGATCTTCCAGCTTTATTGTGAGTGGTGATCCAACCTGGTTTGATGGATCTTCCAGCTCTATCTCTGAATCAAGTAGGACCATCAAATCAATATGTAGATGATCAGCCTGGATGATATCCCACTGGTTCAGGTTGCCCTTACCTTCTGATGTTCCTCATCATCAGATGGGTTGTAGCATCAAATGTGTCCTTTTTGAATTTCTTCGCTTCTCTTGAAGGAGAAGGAAGATTGGAAGAGGCTTCAATGGAGTCTGAAGAGAGGGCCATGGACTTAGCCTTCATGTTCTGTTTAGACACAATAGCTTTTGGTAACAAGTTCTCCATGTAGAACTTCCCCCTGGAGAAGAAGCTCTGCTTGCTTGCTACTTTGTCTTCTCCATCTCTCTTTCCTCTAGTTTTTATAGGCAAACTCATGTTGAGTAAGCCAAGTGCGCTGATCTGCATCATCTTCATCTTCTGGACAAAGCTTCATCTCCTTCACCCAAGACCTTGGTTGAAGGATTCAGTGGTGGAGGTTGCAACTGAGGTTTGCTTCTTAGAGAACCATGATATCAGCTTGTTGCCTAGAAATTGACAGGTTCCAGATGTGGATTTCCTATCAATTCTACATCCTCCATAGTCTGAGTCAGAGTAGCCACTCAATTCTAGATTGTCATCAGCAGGGTACCATAGTCCTAGGTTGACTGTTCCTTTTAGGTACTTGAGAATCTTCCTTGCTACTTCTAGATGACTTTGCTTTGGGTTTGCTTGAAACCTAGCACATGTTATGTCTGGTCTGCTAGCTGTAAGGTATTGTAGAGATCCAATCAGTGCTCTATATTCAGCTTGATCAACTGCCTTTCCAGACTCATCTGGTTCCATTTTGAAAGATGTCATCATTAGAATCCTTGCAGTCTTGCTTTGTAGAGCTTTGAATCTTTCTAATAGGCTCTTTGTATACTTGGATTGGTTGATGAAAATCCCTTCTGAACTCTGCTTGACTTGAAGTCCTAGGAAATAATTCATCTCACCCATCATGCTCATTTCAAACGTTCCTTGCATAAGTTCAGAGAACTTCTTGCACATCTCTTGATTGGGTGATCCAAATATAATATCATCTACATATATTTGCACCATTAGGATGTCTTCTCCTTCTTGTATTCTGAAAAGAGTTCTATCCACTTTGCCTTTTGTATATCCATTGTCAAGTAGGAATTGTGAGAATGTGTCATACCAAGCTCTAGGGGCTTGTTTTAGACCATAGAGAGCCTTCTTCAGTCGATATACTTGATCGCCTTTTTCAAATCCTGGAGGCTGCTCTACATATACTTCTTCTACCAGAATACCATTTAGAAAAGCACTCTTGACATCCATTTGATATACCTTGAAGCCCATATATGATGCATAAGCTAGAAACAGTCGAATGGCTTCTAATCTGGCTACTGGAGCAAAAGTTTCATCATATTCAATCCCTTCAGATTGTGAATATCCTTTTGCAACTAGCCTTGCCTTGTTTCTAGTTATCACATCATTTTCGTCCTTCTTGTTCTTGAATACCCACTTTGTTCCTACTACATTGTGGTTTTCAGGACGATCTACCAATTCCCAGACTTCATTTCTTTCGAATTGGTTTAGTTCTTCTTGCATAGCAGTGATCCAATTGCTATCTGTCATTGCTTCTTCTATGTCAGCTGGTTCAATGTTGGATAGGAAAGCACACCAGCAGAACATAGATGATTGTGAGTTCTGATTCAGTTGTCTTCTGGTCTTGACACCTGAGTCAGCTCCTCCTAAGATGAGGTTTGATGGATGGTTGTTCCTCCATGTATGCCTCACAGGAGTATCTGCATTGGATGAGCTTGGATTCTCATCTGATCTAGTGCCATCAGGAGGATTGGTTTGATTAGGTCGATCATCATCTGTATCTTGTGTGTCAAAGAGATCATTCCCCCTGGCATTTGGGATTGGTGCATCTTGATTCTGGTCAGCTTGTCCTGCTTGAGTTTGAGATCTAGTGATAGGTCTATGAGGCTTATCTTCCTCTGGTTCTTCAGGAAAAGGTTCATTTACTTCAATGAACTCATCTGGTTTGGGCTTGATCACTAGATGTCTCATCTGATCTGCAGCTGAGTTTGTTTCTACTGCATTCTTTTCACAAGATTCATCAAAAACAACATGAGGTGTTTCTTCCACAAGAAGGGTTCGTTTGTTGAGTACTCTAAATGCTTTGCTAGTAGAGGATTATCCTAAGAATATCCCCTCATCTGCTTTGGCATCAAAAGCATTCAACTTACTCTTCCCATTGTTGTGAATGAAACACTTACAACCAAATATATGAAAGTAAGATACTCTAGGTTTTCTTCCTTTCCACAGTTCATATGGGGTTTTCTCATGAATTTTGTGAATACCTGACCTGTTTTGAGTGTGACAAGCTGTGTTGATGGCTTCTGCCCATAGCTTCTTAGGAGTGGAGAATTCAGCAAGGAGTGTTCTGGCAGCTTCCTTGAGTGTTCTGACTCTTCTTTCAGCTACACCATTCTGCTGTGGTGTTCTTGCTGCACTTGTCTCATGCTGAATACCATTAGAAGTACAATAGGCAATAATATAAGAGTTAATGAATTCAGTGCCTTTGTCACTTCTAATTTTCACAATTGGTTCTCCTTTCTCTACTTGGATCCTCTTCAATAGTTCAGGAAGCTTCTGCTGTGTTTCACTCTTCTTGTATAAGAAGATAACCCAAGTAAACTTGGAATAATCATCTACAACAATAAGAGTGTACTTCCTCCCTGTTAGAGTGGTTGGAGTGATTGGTCCAAAGAGATCCATGTGAAGCAATTCAAGAACTCTGCTGGTTGATGCTGTCTTCTTGGTCTTGAAGGAGACCTTTGTTTGCTTTCCTTATTGACATGCATCACATACCTGATGTTTACAGTAGAGTTCATTAGGCAGACCATCAACTAAGGATTCCCTTGCTAACTTGTTCATAGTCTTAAAGTTCAGATGACTAAGACGTTTGTGCCATAGCCAGCTGACATCTTTAGGGCTCTTCACAAGCAGACATGTATCCTTAGGACAGCTGTTCCAATTTGCAAGATACATACTTCCCTTTCTAGATCCTGTTAGAAGGTTTTGTTTTGTTCTTTTATCACTTATGAGACACTCATCTTTAGAGAATTTGACTGAGTAACCAGTGTCACAAAAATGAGAAACAGATAATAAATTAAACTTAAGACCTTCTACATATGATACATCATGTACCTCAATGTCACCATTTTTAAGGGTGCCATATCCTTTTGTGTTACCATGCGGGTTATCGCCAAAGAAGACCTTTGGACCTTTCTTCTCTATGTAGTTGGTCAGCAGGGCTTTGGTTCCTGTCATGTGAGTTGAGCATCCACTATCTATGTACCAAGTTTCTCCTGCTAGACCTCCTCTTCTGTATAGGTCCCTCCTTTCCTGCAAGAAAAGTTAAGTCTTAGGTACCCATTTTGTTTTGGGTCCTTGGGTGTTAGTACTACCCTTGGGAACCCACATATACATTGGTCGTTTGAACAACCTTGAACACTTGAGTTGTTTCCCTCGGGCATCACAGAACCAAATCTTACCAGTCAGCACCTTGGACTGATCTGATTTGTTCTTAGTGTCAGCTAAGTAATAGTCAAATGGTTTCCCTTTATAGGAGTGTACATACATGATCTTTTGACTAGTTACATTCGGCCTGGGTGCATTAGCTGGTCGATGCACACGATTATATGGACCATTCTCTTCTGTTCTCACAATATCATAAGAGATAGGGGGTGCAAAGAGAACAGATTTGTTTGAAGAAGACCTCTTCTTCTTGGCTGGAGCAGCATACAGCTGAGACTGTCTCAAACGAGATGGTCTAGGTTGTTTGTTGTTCCTCTGTACAGGCTTGGGGTTAGCTTGTCCTTTACCCTTTTTGGTTTTGGGATAGTTAGCCTTAGCTGGTACAGGTGCCTTTTGGTTCATATTAGGTTCATTATGTTTAGAACACTCACCCTTTTCATGTGTCTGAGTAGTGCACTTGTTAGGTGTACTACCCCCAGCTGGAGAGGTTGTAGATGGATTAAGTTCATAGCCAAAACCCATCTTATTGCCATTTGATCTATAATACTCAGAGATACTTTCAATAGTAGTAGAAGCTTTATTGAACTCTGATATCTTTTGATTTAGGCATTCCTTCTCCTTTTCTAAGAGCTTGTGTGCTTGGAAGAGGTCATCGAACTTGGATTGTAGTGAACGAAGTTCCTTAGTTTCTAAAGCTTGAGTTTGTAACATCCCCTCATACAACTGAGTTATTGTGGTATTTTCTTCCTTAAGAAGCTCCACTTCTTTGGTCAATCTTTCATTCATTGTGACCAACTCAGGGGTGTTATCAAACTTAGTCTTTTTCAACTTAGTAATTTCTTTCCTTAGACCCTTGTTCTCCTCTTCCACTTCTATAAAAGCTCTAGTGGCAATATCCAGATCACCTTTTACCTTTCTTAAAGATTGATAATAGGTGTCTTCTGAAAAAATAGGTGAATGGAAAGTAGTAGTATAGGAGTTTACCTCATTTTCACCTATGGCCATCATAGCTAGGTCATCTGAATCATCTAAGAAGATTTGACAGTCTGGTGATGTAGGGAGTTCATCACTTTGATATTCAGATTCTTCAGTCACCATAGCTTTCTTGTCTGAATTTCTCCTTGGCCTTCTTTCTTCTTTGTCATCCAAATCCAGCTCAGGACATTCATAGACATAGTGTCCTGGTTTGCGACAATTAAAGCATGATCCAGGTTTCTGATTTGAGTTGCCTTTCCTTGGAGGAGTGGCATCTCTTCTTCTAGATCCTCGGCTGTCAGATGACTCCACATCCTTTCTAGGATGTCTTTCTGGTGTTCTTTCTCTGGAACCTCTGGAGGGTGAACTTGCTCTTCTATCTTTGTAGTTTCTATAGAATTTTCTATATTTGCTGTTGAGAGTGTTCATCCTTTCGAATCTCTTGATCATAAGAGCCATTTGTTCCTTCAGACTCATGTCTGATCCTTCACAGTCTTCTGTTTTTAGAGAGGTCTTGCCAGATGAGGTGCTTGCAGTTTTTGTATTGGTTGCCTTGAAGGCTACGGTCTTGGAGGTAGATGGGGTTGCAGTTGGCTCATCACTTCCTGAGTTTTCTTCTCTTTCCAGATCATATTCATGAGCTTTTAGGTTCTGAAATAGAGTTTGAGCAGACCACTTCTTGATATCTTGAGTATCCTTGATGATGGTCTTCTTGAGTCTCCATTTCTTGCTTAGAGAGTCTAAGATCTTTAGATTTTTCTCTCTATTTGTATATTTCTTGCCCAGAGATTCTATCTCATTGATGATTGTTGGGATATGAATATCCTTAGTTTAGTTTTGATAAACCAAATCAATCATGTAATAGGATAAGTTGTATTGTATAGACAACTTTATTATACATCTTGTAATAGATAGGACTCTGGTTAGAAGAGAAGACATGTCAATGCTCAAGAAGAGAAGAGAAGACCAAGACCAGAAGTCATCTTACATCAGCTGAGTAGAAGTCGTCTTACATCAGCTGAGTAGAAGTCATCTTACAACTAGCTGAGTAAAGACAGCAGCTGAGAAGAAACAGCAGCTGTGTAAAGCCAGCTGAGTAAAGACAGCAGAGTAAAGACAGCAGCTGAGAAGAAACAGCAGCTGTGTAAAGTCAGCTGAGTAAAGACAGCTGAGTGAAGCCAGCAGAGTAGAAGTCTTCTTACCAGCAGAGTAGAAGTCTTCTTACCAGCAGAGTGAAGTCTTCTTACCAGCAGAGTATAAGTCTTCTTACTCAATTAAAGGAAGGCCAATCAGAGTTGAAGTCAAGGATTGACAAGATACGCACAAGAAAGGAAAGTCAAAGATATGATTGAAATTACATGACAATGGTAATATTCAATCATATCAAATCAAGAGATTGGCAATTCCCGAATTAGTGGAGATTTGAATTGCTATCATCCAACGGTAACATTCAAACATCAACACTATATAAATGAGCTCATACATCATTGGGAGAAGAGAAGAGGTGTGAGATGCAAAGGTCGAGCAAAGGTCATAAACTCCAGAAATAAGAAGAGCTCAAGAAGATCATTAAAGAAGATTCAACATGCATCACCTCATCCCCAGTGAGTGAACTCATACCATCTAAGCCAGTGCAACCACTCATATATATCCATAGCTTAGAGAGAATTTCCCAATCCTAGCATGAGGCTAAAACAGATTGTAAGGGAAATTCTCACCTAGTTCATATACACAAAACCCACCTTCTACCATAAAACCTTAGAAGTCAAGTTGAGTGTTTATCACTGTAAAGAGTCCAAGTGCTCTATAAATCACTTGTGGAGTTCAAGTGCAAGTGCTTACAATCACTTGTGGGGAAGTGCAAGTGCTTACAATCACTTGTGGAGACCGTAGCTGTTAGGACGGCTCAGATCTCAAAGTCCTACCCTTGGGACTATAAAGGACAAGGCCCTTGTAATTTTGGGTAAATTAAAGGGATTAAACATCACGTGTGGACGTAGGAACGTATATCCGAACCACTATAAATCAATGTGTTATTTACATTTCTGCACTTTACATTTCAAGTCTTTTCATACATATTTGTGCATAAACTGTTTTACACACTGTATTTATTAAATAGACGAGTGTAATATTTATGGGCACACTACAATTCCGCACTTAACTCCGATAAGTAATTAATCAGTCGACTAACTAGTCCTAGGCCCCTAGTGAAATCAGCGGACTATTTACTTTGAAGAGTTAGTTTATTTTCCACACAATCAGCAGACATCAAGTCAGATGATCTTAAACTCGTCTCAGGGACCAACAAGTGGTATCAGAGCCGTGTGTTCAAAAGACCATTGCTTTGAATTTTTGATTTTCGAAAATCTGCACTTTTTCTGTTATTTTCAGAATTTAGCGTGTGAGTACACTTTTTAAAGTGGAATTGATATTTTGAATCGAACTCACTGATATGCAGTGATGTGTAATGCTTTTTGGCCAAATTCCATCGTTTGAGCCATCAAAAACACGTTTTACTGTTTTCAATGGTCACCTAAATAGATCCATTTTTGAAAAACTGTTTTGCATGCACTTTTGTTTTCATAAAAATCATACTTGCATGTATTTGGATTATTGTGTGTTAAGAACAGGTCAACAACTAAGGGGGAACTTCAGTTCAACTGAGTTCTAGCCCTATCTGGATTTACACGCGTATGAGCAAGAAGAGGAGATCAAGATGATCAAGTTGTTAGAAGACCTGAAGGCAAGAAGAGCTTAATTGGAAGTCGTCTGATTTGCAACATATCAACTGAAGAGTAGATAAGAAGACCTTTGTAATAGCTGATTAGGTGAGTCCGTGCTTGTAAAGTGCAATATTAATAAAACTCATCTTTTTAGCTTTTGGAGATAACATCTAGTTATCTCATCTGATGACAACTTCTCATTGTCCTCATACAAAAGCCTTCTATTTTTACTCTTCTGCACTATTATATGGACTCTAGCACTGTCTGTTCTTTATTGCTTCAGTTTAGTGTTAGATGATTTGGTTATATCAAAAAGGGGGAAATTGTTGGGATATGAATATCCTTAGTTTAGTTTTGATAAACCAAATCAATCATGTAATAGGATAAGTTGTATTGTATAGACAACTTTATTATACATCTTGTAATAGATAGGACTCTGGTTAGAAGAGAAGACATGTCAATGCTCAAGAAGAGAAGAGAAGACCAAGACCAGAAGTCATCTTACATCAGCTGAGTAGAAGTCGTCTTACATCAGCTGAGTAGAAGTCATCTTACAACCAGCTGAGTAAAGACAGCAGAGTAAAGACAGCAGCTGAGAAGAAACAGCAGTTGTGTAAAGCCAGCTGAGTAAAGACAGCAGAGTAAAGACAGCAGCTGAGAAGAAACAGCAGCTGTGTGAAGTCAGCTGAGTAAAGACAGCTGAGTAAAGCCAGCAGAGTAGAAGTCTTCTTACCAGCAGAGTAGAAGTCTTCTTACCAACAGAGTGAAGTCTTCTTACCAGCAGAGTAGAAGTCTTCTTACTCAATTAAAGGAAGGACAATCAGAGTTGAAGTCAAGGATTGACAAGATACGCACAAGAAAGGAAAGTCAAAGATATGATTGAAATTACATGACAATGGTAATATTCAATCATATCAAATCAAGAGATTGGCAATTCCCGAATTAGTGGAGATTTGAATTGCTATCATCCAACGGTAACATTCAAACATCAACACTATATAAATGAGCTCATACATCATTGGGAGAAGAGAAGAGGTGTGAGATGCAAAGGTCGAGCAAAGGTCATAAACTCCAGAAATAAGAAGAGAGCTCAAGAAGATCATTAAAGAAGATTCAACATGCATCACCTCATCCCCAGTGAGTGAACTCATACCATCTAAGCCAGTGCAACCACTCATATATATCCATAGCTTAGAGAGAATTTCCCAATCCTAGCATGAGGCTAAAACAGATTGTAAGGGAAATTCTCACCTAGTTCATATACACAAAACCCACCTTCTACCATAAAACCTTAGAAGTCAAGTTGAGTGTTTATCACTGTAAAGAGTCCAAGTGCTCTATAAATCACTTGTGGAATTCAAGTGCAAGTGCTTACAATCACTTGTGGGGAAGTGCAAGTGCTTACAATCACTTGTGGAGACCGTAGCTGTTAGGACGGCTCAGATCTCAAAGTCCTACCCTTGGGACTATAAAGGACAAGGCCCTTGTAATTTTGGGTAAATTAAAGGGATTAAACATCACGTGTGGACGTAGGAACGTATATCCGAACCACTATAAATCAATGTGTTATTTACATTTCTGCACTTTACATTTCAAGTCTTTTCATACATATTTGTGCATAAACTGTTTTACACACTGTATTTATTAAATAGACGAGTATAATATTTATGGGCACACTACAATTCCGCACTTAACTCCGATAAGTAATTAATCAGTCGACTAACTAGTCCTAGGCCCCTAGTGAAATCAGCGGACTAGTTACTTTGAAGAGTTAGTTTATTTTCCACACAATCAGCAGACATCAAGTCAGCTGATCTTAAACTCGTCTCAGGGACCAACAATGATCTTGGTAAATCTATTGTCTAGCTGATCAATAAACTCTTCTGGTTGCATCTTGAAGTGTTCGAACTTCTTGACTGCTGTAGACAACTTGGATTCCTTGATCAACTCAGTTCCTTCACAGAGAAGTGCCAATGCCTCCCACATTTCTCTGGCTGACTCACAGTGGATTACCTTTGCAATGTACTCATTTGGAAGAGTTTGCATTATGTAATCTTGAGCAATGCTATCAAGATTTGATTGCTTCATCTCTTCTGGTGTGAGATCCTTCATGGGCTTGGGAACCAGTTCTCCAACTGGGACTTCTGGATCACCATTTGCAGTGTTGACTGTCATGATGGTGATTGGGCCTTCTGTGATTACTGACCACATCTTGTAGTGGACTGATGTGAGATTCTTCCTCATCCTGATCTTCCAGTAATCATAATCCTCTACTGAAAACTTAGGCAACTTTCGCATATTAGCACTCATGTTGTATGAGTTTTCAAAAACAAGTTTTCCAAAAAGATCTGTTCAAGAGGACTACAGAAAGACTCCCTCAAGTCTTCTGATAATCTAGAGACAGTAGTCCGTTAGAACCACTGCTCTGATACCACTTGTTGGTCCCTGAACGAGTAGTGAATGGGATTAAAGTCTAGAGGGGAGGGGTGAATAGACTTTAAAACTTTTTCAAACAGAGTTGAGAACCTCTTCTGATTGCTATGTCAACTGGACTGCAAGTCTGCTGGTCCAGATGACTATAGTGATCTGACTGAGGAGGTTATATGCGGAATTGTGGTGGCCCTGGTTTAGACTCGTTCTTGTAATTCTTATGAAAGTGTTCAACTTGTTTTGCTTAATGAAAATACTCAGCTGATGCTGGTTTGAAAGTTATGGCCTTGTTTTGAAGAATGTTGAAATCACAGTATGCACTATATAATAATGTATGTAAAGACAGAAATGTAAAGTGCAGAAAGTAAATGACACCGGATTTATAGTGGTTCGGATATACGTTCCTACGTCCACTCTCACGTCCACACGTGATGTTTAATCCCTTTAATTTACCACAAATTACAAGGGTCTTGACCTTTATAGTCCCAAGGTTAGGACTTTGAGATCTGAGCCGTCCTAACAGCTACGGTCTCCACAAGTGATTGTAAGCACTTGCACTTTAAGGGGTTCAAAAACTTTAACCTTTCGGTGAGGGTTTGGGGTTTTTGAGGTGTATCCAACTAATGGTTCAAGCTTATAATTTGCTTAACCACTATGCCTAAAACAATTGATATACAATATGAACAGGTTTCAGGTTCTTAGGGGTTGGATAGAAATCACTTAAGAGCTATAGATAATCTAATGGTTTCTGGCTCTTTTGAGAATTCTTAGAATAGTATGGCTTTAGCTTTGATTGCTTGCTTGGCTTGTTGAATTCTCTCTTGTGACTTCTTGTTTGTGATTTCTCATCCTCTTGTATTTATAATGGAGATTGGTTGCAACTAGCCGTTGGAGTTGACTAGCCGTTTGAGCAATCTTTCCATAATAGCTTGATTCCTTGATTCCAGCCGCTTGATTGCTTCAATCCTGGGATCATGTCAATCTTCTAAATAAGGTAGGTCTTCGTTTGAATTGCAAGATGACTTAGGAATCAACCGAGTCCTGGAAGAGCACATAGTCTTCTGATCTGTACTTCTAGTCTTCTGACTACTCTTCTGGCCTTAGGTCTTCTGTCTTCTGATATCAGTAGAGTAACACTCTTCTGATCTGGAAATTCTTTGTACTGCTTTAGGCCATCTTCAATCTGGGACTCCATCAGATAAGTAGGTATACAAGCACCTTAACTTATCTGGTCTTCAAGGATCTTCTAGTCTTCATGTCTTCTACTGTTCTCATCTTGAGGATAGGCATGTAAGCCAGGACTGTGCTGATCAGCTGATATCAATACAGTTGATCACACAAGACTAGTCTAAGTTGTTCTATACAAGTCAGCTGATCCTATTACATTTATAAACTCTAAGTGTTTTGGCCATCAAAACTATTCTAACATCAAGTGGGGCTTAGGGTGAATTTATATCCCAACATCACTTCATCTCCTGAACCTGAATACATTCAACCCAAACCTTCTTGTTTGATGGATTATCATATCTGTGATAAAGAGGAGCAAATTAGAATGAATCTGAGGAATGCTCTTCTGAAGGAATTTCATGGTTTAGATGAGAGCTCTATTGTTTTTGAACAACTTCTGAGAGCTCTACTGTTTTTGAAAAACTTCTTAGGATAGGCACTTGGGTGTATCTAAGAAGAGTAGATCTGGATGAGTTGTTGGTGATAGTGGAGGGTATGGGAGGCTTTGAAGTCTTTAAGGACTGGGAACAAGAGCAGAAAGTTGCAGCTGGTGTTAACTCTTTCACTGAGTTGTTAACTCCAGAGTCTGTAGTTCAATTGGTGGAAAGGATCACTGGATTTTCATATGTTGTGGAAAATATTAACACTACTGAAGAAAATATTGATACTGATGTCAATATGGAGGTTGAAGATGAGCTTGCTAAAGAAGCTGATGAGGAAGTTGAAATGGCTGATGACAATGCTACTGAGGTGTTTGAAAATACAGTAGTCATTGAAAATACAGAAGTCTTAGAGGAACAAGAATTGGTTGCTGATGAGGTTGAGAGCACACCAATTAAGGTTGCAGATGCTACTATTCTTGATGCAGTTCAAGAAGAGGTAAAAGCAGTTCCTACTGAGAAAATTTCTGATAACACTAGCTTTGAATTGTTGAAAAAGCACAATGAAGAGTTGCAAGTTAAGTTGGAAGCCACTCTGAAACAGTTCCAAGAGGCAACTGAAAAGCTTACAAAGTTGACAGCTGAAAGTTCTTATGAGCAAGTGATGGAGCATACAATGTCAAAAATCTATGATCTGCATAGGTTGCAAGAAAAGAAGCTCTCAGCTGATCTTCATAAGAAATTGGAAGAACTTCTCATTCCCTTGCAAAGGTGGCAGGATGAAGCCAAAAAGAGAAGATAATAAAAGTTATGGAGCAGACTCAAACACAACAAGCTCAGTTGGTTGTGAGTCAAGATGAGCTTAAGGAAAGCCAGAATGAGTTGAAAGAGGAAATCACAAGCTTGAATCTAAAAATCAAACTTAGAAAATAACAATCTGCTGCTGGTACTCAAAGTGTAGCAATTACAACTGTTGAGAAGAACATTGTTGAATCTTCTTCAGGAAAGAAAAAGAGTAAACTGATCTTAAGTGATGAAGAAGAACAAGAGGCTGAAGATACTGGTAGAGTCACCAGGTCAAGAAGTAAGTTGAAGCATGTAGTTGCTAGTGCTGAACCTAGTGAAGAGCAGATGGTTGAAGCTGCTAAGAAGAATAAAGAATTGTTAGCTCCGAAGAAAGCTGAGTTACAAGAAAAGAGGAAAGTTGATGAACATCTTAGAAATCAAAAGTTGAAAGATGCTGAAGCTGCAAGAAAGAAATTTGAGAGGAGAGTGTCAATGCTTAAAAAGAAAAGGAAAGTGAATGAAATTTGTGATGATACATATCTTGATTTTATTGTGCATCCAGATCAGATTGCATTCTAGAATGATATCAAGAAAAGATGGCAGATAGCAAACTTCATTGTAAAGAAGTTTGGTGATCATTTGAACAAAGAAGCAGAATTTGCTGATTTTGAAGATTTCATGATGAATATTGCGAGAGAATTTTGGGAAGACATGTTACTGACAACAAGTGTTGTTGGAATTACAATCCTATATCCTGAAGAACCTGTATGGGAACCTCCAAGACTTGAGAATGGAGAACCTGACTACAAGGGAATTGGTAAAATCATTGAGAAGATCATTAAGGATGAAGGCATCACTGATCATCAACATATGATGGATATCAAGGCAAGGATGTATGTTGCATTCAGAATTTGAAGAATGAAGATGAAGGACTAAGCTCAAGATAACATTTCTTACCTTATCTTTATTTCTATTTTATATTCTGTGATTATGTGTAATATGTGAATTATCTGATCTTATATGAATATGAATCTGAATTTTGACTTGATGAACTGTTATGATTGACTACATACTTAACTACTGATTTATTAACATTTAAGTAGTTTTGGCTTCATCAAAAAGGGAGAAATTGTTGGGATATGAATCCTGTAAACAATGTTCTAGTTGATGATTATATGTTTTGATGGCCAAAAGCAA
The DNA here is from genome assembly GCA_963675135.1 of Galeopsis tetrahit. Classification (NCBI taxonomy): domain Eukaryota; kingdom Viridiplantae; phylum Streptophyta; class Magnoliopsida; order Lamiales; family Lamiaceae; genus Galeopsis; species Galeopsis tetrahit. Next base: position 53,922,130 of record OY776123.1, read on the forward strand.
CTTGAAGTTAATGATATATGTGGTTCTAAGTCATTCTAACTAAGTCATCTGAAATAAGTTTACTGATCTTAATGAGTTATGAAAACTGAGTTTACTGATCTTAGTGTGTTACTGATCTGATATATGAACTGTTAGGAACAAAGCTGATAAATGTATTGTATAGACAACTTATAGTATATGACTTAGATATCTGCTGTATATAGTTCAATTGATGTATAGATAGGTTTTTTATATGTGTAAGTTTGTGTTCTATTGTATTCAGTATTGTAAAAGTTTAGAACAGTAGATTGGAACCAGATCAGAAGACTAAAGAAGATTAAGGAAGATCAGAAGACTACTTCAAAGTAAGAAGACTATCAAGAGGAGTAAGATGAAGCTCAAAGATACAAGATAAGTATTTTGAAGAAGCGCAGAACAGTTATTGAGAACTGTGCTGACTGACTAAAAACAGTAAAACTAAGAAGAGTAGTTTACTGTGCTGAGTTAGTAGAATTGAAGAATCAGTTTGGAAAACTTATTTGAAGCGTAACTAAAGATATAAGAAGATATGCTGACTCGGAAGATAAGTTTAAAAGAAGTCGGTTACAAAAAGAAGTTACTCAAGAAACGGTTATGAGTTAGTTGAGAGTTAGTTTCGCAAACTGCTAACTGTCATACTAAAGTCTATAAATATCGTGTGTTCTTCTGCTTGAAAAAAACTACTGATACAACTACTACTCAAAGTATTCGAAGCAATCAAAGTATTCAAGTATTCAAGAACTCACAGAGTTGAAGGAGATCAAACTGAGAAGAAGCCACCGTACTGAATTGAAGATTCAAAGGCTACTTTCTAGAGAAGTTTTACTTTACCATTTTTAGTTTGTGATTAGTTGTAAAACAAGTGTGCTAGTTACTTGTGAAATTACTAGTAGATCGAAGATATACTTGGTGGTATAATCGATAAGATCAAGGTCTTAATCTTGGGACTTTAAGCCACAAGAAACTCAAGAAGGAAGAGTTAATAAAATATCACGACTGGAGTTGTGAGAGTGGATGTAGACATTTGTCGAACCACTATAAATCTTGTGTGTTGATTTACTTACTGTTTAATATTTGTTTAACATACATATTCAAGATCTAAATCTAAGTTGAGTATAAAACTGAAACTGGAAGTACTGATCTGACCCAGTAAGAACAGTACTGTTCAGAACACTATTCCGCATATAACTCTGATATTTTGAAAGATTTTGAAAAATCTATTCACCCCTCCCCTCTAGACTTTTCCTAGCTTAATCAATCTTAACTCAACTTTGGGACCAACAATCTATGTGTTATTTACTGCTTTAGCATGCATGTTTACATTAGCATAAGTATTTAAAAGGAAAATGTCTTATATCAGCTGACACTAAGTCAGCTAATATACTCATTTGTTTTGGTATTCGAAAGTTCATAATCAGAAGACATCAAGTCTTCTGGATGTCTTCTGATATCATAAAATGTGTTTATGCATGAATTAAAAGTTTTTTTTTTTAAATTTACATATAGATAGTATAGACGAGTATAATCTTTCAAATGGGCACACTGCAAATTCCGCACACGCTTCTCTATCAGCTGATCTAATCAGCAGACCGATTAGTTCTAGACTCCTAATTAGTCAGCTGGCCAAGTCATCTGTATAGAAGAGTTAATTTTATTTTCTACACCTGAACTTATATATTAGATGTCAACAAGTCATCTGATCTTCAAGAAACTCGTCTGATGCATACCCCTGATTTTGGGACCAACAGCTACTATCAGTTGATAAGGTATACTCGAACCTTTCAATCTGATTTCACCAATGAACTTCAATGGTCTTCTAGTCTTTAGTCTTCTACTCTTTAAGTCTTGAACAAACGCGTGTTAATCTAATGTGGTATCAGCTGATATACATACAACTGATTCCACTGACTAAGACTTAGACTTCTATTCTTATCTTCTAAGCTTTATAAAACAACTTAGGTAACTTATCACTAGATTACAAATTGACAAACTAACACTTGAATTTTGATATGGTTTTGGCCATCAAAACTAAATCTATAAATTATGATCTAATTAGGCTAGGATGAATATCCCAACATTGCAGCTCTCATCTCCTCAATTTTTTTTCTCCGAGCAACTGTTCTTTGCCTTAGTGCATCCTTGACTACATACTTCAAGGAAAACACATCCTTGTTATATTTCTTGAGAAGAAGTTTGTGTTCCTTCTTCCCTGATGCAAATATCTTCAACATTGATTCTTTGGCCTTCTGGACATCAGTTGAGATAGTTTGCAACCCTGTCTCGACTCCACTAGTTCTGGCCTCAATTGTGGGCTATACAACCTCTTCTGAGCCACTTAGTCTCATTTCTACCGAAGCAAGAGTCATTCCTTGCTCATCCAGCACTTCAGTAGTTTGGGCATGAGCCTTCCCAACTTCTCTAACTAAGGTATCTTACTTTTCTGATTTAGACTCCGTGTTGGATATGGCGTTAGATGCTATGTTTAACCCTTCTTCTGTGGCAGCTGCTTGGTTAAGATAAACTTTAGAAAGAGTGGACATTGATTTTGAGATTGCTTCCACATAAATATCTGCTTGTATATTTACATCAGTGAAAGGTTCAAACTCAAAGATTTGGTCAAAAGTGAGAGCCTCAGAATCTACAAAATAAAATCTGTTAGCTAAATCACCCCCAGTATTTTTACCATAAAGCTCTGACTCAATAACAACTTTGCACTCATTGTCAACTCTTTCTTTTCTCCCTTCATCAAAGGATAAACTCACATATTCTTCCAAGTCCGGCCTCCTTTCACCAATGGATTCATCAAGTTCAGATTTGACTTGAAGAATAACCTGACTTTCATATTGGACTACACCCAATATTTCTACTTCATCACCATCTTTTAGTGGTGCACTCTCTACTCCGAGTATTTCAACATCAGTCTCACCAACACCTCCCTCTTATTTATCAGGACAACTTTCCTTTTCAACCCCTTCACCTAGACCCGACACTTCCACATCCTCAAAAGGATCCATGGAAGGCAGTTGAAAATTAAAGAAAGCAAGTAGTTGATTTTATAATGGGCTATGCAGATCCTTTTCCCTGGCAGCCCAAATGAAAACAAAAAAAGAGAGAAAATAATTCCATTATTTACATTGGAGGAGAGCAGCCCATCTCATATTTTGGGGTATTACACACATCAACTCATTAACAGAAGTGGGGGAGACGCACATAGAGGAGCACACACGTAGAAACAGGGGATAGGGCTCGATCCATTGGGGGAGAAACCCTCTTCTCTTCCTCCACACTCCACTCAATAGATTAGTTTAGCTTGTTATTTCATTTCTTAGATAGGTTTTAATTTAATATTTCATTTTGTTTGTGGGATTGAATGATTTGAAGACAAATGAGGTGATATCCTCTTTAATCTATGTTTTGTTGTTTATTTTTCATTTATTGTCTTTCATTTGCTATTTTAGTTATGAGCTAAACTCTTATTTCTTTAGGTGTTTGAATTACGAGGGTTGATTGCTTAGATCGACAACATTAGACATTAATCGATTAGAGGTCGTCTAAGAGATTAGTGAGAGGGCGATGTAAGCACATTAGAATTTCACTAAATCAAATAGCGACACGTGGACAAATATATATTAAATTAATTTGCTATTTTAATTTTGAGAATTTAATAAAGCTAAATCTCGAATTAAATAATTAAATAGTTAAATTATTGATATTAATTAAGGATGTAGAAATCGGTGCCTATGTCCATCTAGGCAGCGCCTATGCGCTAAACGGCAGTAAACGCCCGAATTTTATGTAAACGGGAGGCAGGGCATATGGGCACGTTTAGGCGGCCGAGTCGTGAACAAAGAGCGTCCGTCTAGCGACACGTGGACAAATATATATTAAATTAATTTACTATTTTAATTTTGAGATTTTAATAAAGTTAAACCTCAAATTAAATAGTTAAATTATTGATATTTAATATACACGATACAAACCGGTCAAATTATACAAGTATCGAAATACTCGTAAATTGGTAAGATATAGTCGACTTACCACATATGAAGAAAATCAAATCACATCTCTTAAAAAATGGAAGATAACTAAATTAAAACCAATCGAGCCAATCAAATCAGCACCAGCCAATAAGAAGGCACTCTCTCACCCTATAAATAGATCCTCCCCTCATTCATTTGAGAGACAACACAAGAATCATCCAAGACTCTAGAATTATATGTAGAGATTTAGAGTGTTCTTGAGCATTCGAAGGAACTTCAAATGCGTTCTTCGTACAATTCGACCAAAAGTAACGTTTGATCTAGAATTAAGGTGCTAAACCCTTCATTTCGGCGTTCTTCAAGTCAAATTTAAAGGCGTTCTTCGTACAAGTTGGCTAAAAGCATCGTTCGATTCGAGATCAAAGTGCTAAACCCCACAAATCGGCGTTTATTCAAGGGAGTTCTTTGTGCATTTCTAACGATCTTCAGCGGCGTTCGTGCAAAATCTCTCCAAATCAATGTTTGATCCAAAATACGACATCAAGTCCTTGGATAAACGTTACAAATCTTCAAGTTCAATTATGATTAAGATCAAAGCAAGGATCACGCCCCAAAATCTCCAAGTCAAAGTTAAAAGTCGAAGAGAAGAATTAGAGGAATAAATTAGAGATTTGTAACTTAAATTTTATCGGTTTAATCTGAAAATCAATAAAATTGTATTTCAATTTTTGTATTTTATATTAATTTCAAGAAATTTTTGTTTACAAATTTGGCACGCCTAGTGGGACCTCTCTATCTCTCATCTCTTCTCTTTCCAGCGAAATTCAAAGGCCATCAAGATGTCTCGGCGCAAGATCAAGATCATGTTTATAAGGACATGTCCTTCCAAGACAATCGATGCAAACATTGTCACGAGAAGCATGACGAAGAGATCGTTGTAACATACTTTTCCAGGAGAAAATACTTCAACTGAAACAACTGCAAACCAACTTCCACACTACATTGTCGAAGGTGAAGAATGCATCTCTATTGGTTCCACTCCCCGCTCCACGTCGGACTCTTTATCGACCTCAAGTATTGCTCCGGTGATGATGATGAATGACTAGACTATTAAGGAGCAACTTGCCAGCATCATGAAAGCTATCGAGGGGCTATCAAAATACGTCCAAGAGCATGACACCCAAATAGGGGTGGGAATAGGCTAGGCTACCCGACAAGGGCCTACGGCTCGGCCTATTAAAGCTCGACTCAGCTCGACTCGTTTAATAAACAGGTCGGGCTCAAGCTTTTTCATAAGCCTTTTAAGCCCAACAAGCCGATATATTTAACTTCACATATATATATATATATATTTATTTATTATAAGTATGTGATTTTCAAATAAATAAGAAAATTCAGTAACACTAGTTATATTTTTATTTGTAATAGTTGAAAAAATAGTTGAATATTTTTTTGGAACATTTGATAAATTTGCTATTACTTTAATTTCTTCATTTTGAGATTTAAAGAGTCAATTTTTATAATTTGATATAATACTGTTGTAGATTTAAAAAAAAAAATACCTTAGTAATACTAAAAGTCCTTTAAATGGCTTTCGGGCTAGGCCTATTTATTAAAAAGGCCAGGCTTGAGCCTTTAAAAGAAGTCTATGACATGCCATGGGCCAGGATTGGGCCTAAGAAATATATAACAAGCCATACTTTTTTTCTTAAAGCCTACCTAGGCCTGGCCCATTCCCACCCCTACACCCAAATTACTCATCTTATGAATATGGTGGATAGTGGTGACACGAGTCGTGCCAATGGGAAACTAATCGAGGAATAGGACGACGTCAAACCCTCAACCAAGCATCGTGCAACGGAAACCGAACCCACCGCTAAATATTTGAGCATTTCTTCTAATGGAGGGATGGATGACAATCAACTCAAGGAGATCATATTGGGTACGGTAAAAGATATATATGAAGAAGGATCCAAATCATCTTTTACTTACACCAAGTCGTATACTAAAAGGTTTGACAACTTGTGAATGCCGGCATGCTACCAACCTCCAAACTTTTAACAATTTGAGGGCAAAGGGAAACCAAAGCAGCATGTGGCTCACTTTGTTGAAACTTGGAATGATGCCGGAACTTATGGTAATCACTTGGCTAAACAGTTTGTCCGATCCTTGAAAGGGAACATGTTTGATTGGTACATCAATTTGGAAGTTAACTCCATCGATAGTTGGGATCAGATGGAGCAAGAATTTCTTAATTGCTTCTGCAGTACAAGGAGAACAATTAACATGAATATATTAATCAATGGAGAGACTTAAGTTTGAGCTGCAAAGATAGGTTAACTGAATCTTCGACAATCGAAATGTGCATTCAAGGAATTCAATGGGGCCTCTGATACATCCTGCAAGGAATCCGTACAAATACTTTCGAAGAGTTAGTAACATGAGCTCATGACATGGAGCTAAGCATGTTTTCTAATGGAATGGCACCACCGCTAGTTCAAGAGTCTCACGATAAAGCTTATGCTAAACCTCCAAATAAGGAATTCATTACGGACATGCCTCAAGACTGGGGGAAATGCGGGTTGACATAAAAAGATATGCGACATAAACAATATCCATTTTTAAACAATAAAAATGATTGAACTTTAAGTCCAATAAATTTCGTGCTTCCTCCACTTCAAGACATAGAGCGTCCGTGAACAAAGCACGAGGGGGCATTTGTAAGCACATTAAAATTGCACCCAATCAAATAGCGACACGTGGACAAATATATATTGAGAATTTATTTTGAGAATTTAATAAAGTTAAATCTCGAATTAAATAGTTAAATTATTGATATTTAATATACACGGTACAAATCGGTCAAATGATACAAGTATCGAAATACTCGTAAATTGGTAAGATACTATCGACTTACCACATATGGAGAAAATCAAATCACATCTCTTCAAAAATGGAAGAGGGCTAAATTAAAATCAATCAAGTCAATCAAATCAAATCAGCATCAGCCAATAAGAAGGCGCCACGTGGCATGGTAAAAAGAGAAAGTCTTCACTCCCCCACCCGATAAATAAGGAACTTCAAATGCATTCTTCGTACAAATCGACCAAAAGTAACGTTTGATCTGGAATTAAGGTGCTAAACCCTTCATTTCGGCGTTCTTCAAGTCAAATTTCGTACAAGTTGGCCAAAAGCAGCGTTCGATTCGAGATCAAGGTGTTAAACCCCTCAAATCGGCGTTTATTCAAGGGAGTTCTTTGTGCATCTCCAACGATCTTCAGTGGCGTTCGTCCAAAAGCTCTTCAAATCAATGTTTGATCCAAAATACGACTTCAAGTCCTTGGATAATCGTTACAAATCTTCAAGTTCAATCGTGATTAAGATCAAAACAAGGATCACGCCCCAAAATCTCCAAGACAAAGTCAAAAGTCGAAGAGAAGAACCAGAGGAATAAATTAGAGATTTGTAACCCAAATTTTATCGGTTTAATCCGAAAATCAATAAAATTGTATTTCATTTTTTGTGTTTTATATTAATTTCACGAAATTTGTGTTTACACGCGAGTCGTAAACATTAGTAACCGTGTTGAAAGTGTTTACGTGTCACTATCCTAGGAGCTTATGGTACTAATTAGATCTTATAATTGCTAATTAGTGCACATGTTCACCTGAGCCTCACGAGGGATTGGTCTACACGTATATGCGATAGCCTTCAGCATTATTCAAGACATTAGACTTAATTATTGTGATTATTTCGTTAATTCATTAGTGATCCCACATAAGGAAGACACCTGAAACAATTCTTCCACTTTCACTTTCATCTTTGAGAGTTAGTTTTAGTTGGTTACTTAGTGTTTCTTTTTCTTATTGGTATTTGCTCTATCCTCTCGTTTAGCTTCTATAACATCATTCCGACGCATAGTTTTGGGGCTCCACGCTCTCCTAGGTCCTAGGTCGATATTACTTGGTCGTATACTTACCATATTATAACGAACCCATACGTTTTTTAGTACGATTATCAAATGCAAGAAGCTCCTTATAATTATCAATATCAGGAGTGGGAAAGCAATGCACATTGACCACCAAACAATGAAGAAAATGATACTACAAAAGAGCTCCTTGCACTCATCTTTAAAAAGATGGATGCAAGTGAAAGAAGGGCGGAAGCGAATGAAAGAAGGACTGAAACAAATGATAAGAGGATGGAAGCGAAAGAATTCCAACTTGGACAGTTGACCATCATCGTAAAAAAAGCGAAAATAAGAGGAGTGTTCAAGTGAGGAGAGTGAAAATTACAAGTTTTTTGACAAATGAGATGAAGAGGAATGTCCTTTAATGGACATGAGCAACAAAGAACAAGAAAAATCAAGAAGCATCACGAGACGAGTTGAAGAGCGAAATGAGCATTTCTAAACCTTTAAACTCTTCAATTTACTCTTTAATTGATATTTATGTTTCTATTGATTTTATTTTTCCTCTTGATCACTTTGATTCAAAGAAAGAACCCGAGAAGAGCTTGGGCAACCTTGAAGAAAGAGGAAATAAATGAAAAGAAGTGGAGTGGAAAGAGCAAGAGGAACAATCATCGATGAAATTATGGAAGAAACATGTGGATGATTGGTCTTTCTTTCATAAGAGCCTCATTGAGTTTGAAGCTCAGAGGTTGAAATACAATGGGAAGGAGGACCGATATCCATGGTCTTTCTGATGAGTTCTTTTATTTCCGTCCGGCTTTAAGACGTTAAACTTAGCGCTAAATGGGAGACAACTCATTCTTTATTACTTTTTTTTTTTAAAGATTTGTAGCTTGTTTGATCTTTTTGTTGATTTTTTGCTTTGTAGGTTGAGTGTGGTGTTGGTGTTCGATGATGAAATATGTGCAAGGTGAAGCTCGAAGGTAAAGGTGCTTTGGAGCAAAAGGCCCAATGGTCAACTGTTAAGGTGTCTTGCATTTTTTGTAAGCTCAGTTGGTGGAAATTCTTCTAGGTAACACACTTAACCCCAAACTTTGCATTCAATTAGATAGTTTCATTTAAGTTTGGGGGGGTTTAAGATTTAGGGTTGATGAGATAATTTATGGAAGAAAGTGTTTGAGGCTTAATTGATGGTGATTGTTTGTTCTTGAAGTTTGGTTGAACTTGTTGGTATTGATTGATGCTTGCTTGTTCATTTGCTTATGTGAAGATCTTTGCTTGGTTTGGTGCTCTTAATTCATGATTAGACAAGCCCGTGAGCTTTAGAGCCTTGAAACTTTCATATATTTTGGTTTATTTCCTTCATGTGAGTATCATTCATGCCCTTGTGCTTTAGGACTTGTCAATTGTCTTGTTTGAGATTACTATTTGTGTGAAATCTTTGAAAGTGATATAAGGTCATCTTTGTTTTGAATAGTCACTTGACCAAATTTTCCATACCAAATGAAATTTTTCCGTAGTTAGCCACTTTGAGCCTATTGACTTATATTCTTTGGCAACCTACATATTTAGCTCATTGTGTAACACCCCGTCCCAAAAATTTTAATATAAATAATGCATAAATAAACTTGATAAACTAGAATTTAATTTTTCGTATTTTTCTCCTGATAATAATATTAGAGTGTGTATATTTGCAAAGACTTTGAATTTTTCAGGAAACGGACGAGCATTTTGAGGCAGGCACACTCCTAGCACTCTAAAAGAGCTTTTAAATCATAAACGCATTAAAGGAAACTTTAACTTCCATTCGTTGAAAGAAATCAAATAATTCAACGAATTTGAGAGTTTATCATTTGGAAATCGAATAAGATAAATAAATAAAATTCGTCTCAAAATGTAACGGGTCAACAACTAAAAATCCTAAACAATTAATTCTATCGAGTTCGTGAAACTTATTTAACAAGACCACGATTTTTAAAATACAGATTTGTGATACGAAGGCGTAGCATCGGGTACTAAAGATTAAAACAGTAAAAGAATATCTAAAGTAACCAAACACTTTGAATACGTATAGTTTAAAAAGCGGATGAGTAAATACCCAATTTTTCTTAACAAGTAACCAAACACTTTGAATACATATAGTTTAAAAAGCGGATGAGTAAATACCCAAATTTTCTTAACAAGTAACTAAACACTTTGAATACATATAGTTTCAGAAGCGGATGACTGAATACCCAAATTTCCTTAACTAGTAACCAAACACTTTGAAGGGATATAAATCATCTACGTTACCCTCTCAGGTGCTTCGAAACAAACAACAACCATCTCCTTTCTGCTATTTAAGGCAGCACTTCCCATCTTCTTACCTTGAGTCCTTTGATCAAGAAAATTAAGCCAAGCTATGTAGAAATTTGTAGGAAGCTAAATACGTCCTCCGAATCACTATCCAAGGTAAGAACACCCCTCCTCATACAAGCCTTCTTTGATTAATCTCTCTTAACTCATAAGAGAAGATGTATCATTTCTATCGTTCCGGTGAAACTTAGGAGTCGTCTCATCATCCAACTCAGACTCAAGGCGAAACGATCGAGAGGATACTCCATACAATCCAAAAAAAAAAACTCTTGTCAAGTTCGTCATCCATCATCCCTCCAAGCTTCCACGCTAATTCAGGCAAAAAATCAGTGTCTAAACCAAGGAAACTACACAGGCGAAGTGCGGCCCAAGTCAAAGCTCGGACGGTCCCTGCGTTACGCTTGCAACACTGTTCAAGAAGTTTGTAGCTTTTCTTAAAAGTTAAAGAGGTGGGTGTTACTACTGTATTGCCGATGTAAATTTTATATGGACTGTTGGTGTATTCTGAACTAAACTAAACAAACATGAACATAAAACTAAGAACACAAGAATACAAGAGTAATTATGATATATTATTTTGTGATATGTATTATTTTATGATATTGTAATCTGTGATATATTAAGCACAAGGAGGAGGTGGAAGCGTTTAGGGGATTGCATGTGATAGAGTCGCTATCAGTGTCCCGTATGATTAACATACTTGAAGGAGGTGGAAGCGTTTAGGGGATTGCATGTGATATAGTCGCTATCAGTGTCCCGTATGATTAACATACTTGAAGGAGGTTGAAGCGTTTAGGGGGTAGCATGTGGTAGAGACACTACCAGTGTCCCATATGATAATTATGTTTTTATGATTATGATAATCATGAATAGTGATATACTATGAATCCAAGTCATGAATATGAATGTATTATGAATCCTTAGTGAACGAAAATTTCACTACGCAAAATAATAAGAAATGATTTACGATAAAATGTTAAGATAAACTATTTTCGGTGTACTGCCAATCTGTACAACAGCGTATAGGATATCCACTGAGATTTTTATCTCACACCCCAAACTAATATCTTTTCAGGTTTAGACTTCGAGGGACCGGTGCTGCAGTAGTGATGACACGGAGTTTCCCCAATAATTAAAATGCTATAAGACTTTATATACTTAATGCTCGTTTTAAATAAATGATATTGCTTTACTTGGAGACAATCACATTCGTATGCCGAGTGACAAACTTTCCTAAAAGTTGCTCGATGAAATATATGTATGCTATCTTTAAAACAATTACTGCTTATATTATAAATTTCTAAGTTTTAAAAAAATGGGCTACAGTACTCTTACCTCAATTTATATTTGTCCTTTAAATTATTTCCGCTGCAAAAATCTTATTATTTTACTTGTGTTAGTATACTTTAAAAAAAAAAATATTTAAGTTCGACTTTTTCGGAAACTAAGTGGTGACTCGAATTTAGAGTGTTTAAGCCTCAAGGGCTGCATTCCGGATTCGGGGTGTTACACATTGTCCATCTTTTATGAGCCTAATTTTCCTATGAACTAGTGGAGCTTAAATGTTGACAAATGTGGTTGAATTGACGTGGAATGTGAATTTGGTGGATTTGTTTGGTTGGAAAGTGAAAAGATTGTAAAGAAAAAAAAAAAGATGAATTGTGAGTTGTACAAGAAAAGATTGAGTTGGTGAGAAAAAAAATTGAATTGAAAAAGAAAACCCTATTGTATACAAACATTTGATAGAGCTTCAAGTTCAAAAGAGTTCAAAAAGATTTGGTGGTGGAGAATGTGTTTAAAAAAAAAAAGGAGCAAGTAAATTGTGTGAGATGAAGAACTTTGAGTTGCAACTTGATCAATTGCAACTTTCCTCTTGCTTCATTAGTTTATGAGTCACTTTATCCAAATTTTTCCCACCTTAACCAAAGAGCCTACATTACAACCAAATGTGAAGTCCTTATTGGTTCATTGATTGAACAATTTCACGTGGTGGAGAATTTAGACATTTGACAACCATATGGTAGTGCACTTGTGTGATATGCTGTTGAGAGCATACATTTACTTGTGAGGAAATTGTGAATTGAACACTTAATCTTGCATTGATTTGAGCATAGTTTGTGAACTTGTGTGTTGATGTCTCTACCTCTTGGCTTGACTAGATTGATAGAACTTGACAATCACTTATATTTTGGCTTGAGTGAATTTCTTCGCAATCCTCCCACTTGTTCTATTTTCTTTCGTAGCTCGGGGACGAGCAACACTTTAAGTTGGGGGGGGGGGGTTGATTAGTGTGAAAATTGCTTGAAATTCATGGATTTATTTTGTTTAATTTGATAGGATTTCATTCATTATTTACATTAATTTGACTAATTGCACTTGATTTGGAGAAAAATTGTGGTTTGCTATTTTTGTAGGAAAATGAGAATTTTTGGAGCAAAATCACGTTTCAATTATTTTGTAAAGTCAATTAAAGGAGTGAGACGAGATTATAGTCAAAACAAGAAAAGATTGAAAATTAAAATTATTTGGGTTAAGCTTCTAATTTGTGAAGCCAGTCTAATTTAAATAGAAGGCCCAACACATTGATCCAATTTCTTCAAAACGGCCATGAAAATTAAAGAAAGCAAGTAGTTGATTTTATAATGGGCCATTCGAGATCCTTTTCCCTGGCAACCCATATGAAAAGAAAGAAAAGACAGAAAATAAGCCCATTCTTTACATTGGAGGAAAGCAACCCATCTCATTTTTTTGGGGTATTACACGCAACAACTCATTAACAGGAGTGGGTGAGCCGCACATAAAGGAGCACACACGTAGCAACAGGGGATAGGGCTCGACTCCATTGGGGGAGAAACTCTCTTCTCTTCCTCCACACTCCACTCAATAGATTAGTTTAGCTTGTTATTTCATTTCTTAGATAGGTTTTAATTTAACATTTCATTTTGTTTGTGAGATTGAATGATTTGAAGACAAATGAGGTGATATCCTTTTTTAATCTATGTTTTTTTTTTTGTTATTTTTCATTTATTGTCTTTCATTTGTTATTTTAGTTATGAGCTAAACGCTTATTGCTTTGGGTGTTGGAATTATGTGGGTAATTAGTGAGTTTATGGATTAATTTTGCTTCTATTGTTGTGATTTGTATGATTAAATTAGTTTGTCATTTATATTAGCTAGCATTTACGATTTTGTGAATTGCAACGAGAGTTGGGTATTCATGATTGGGATGTGTGTGAAAAACTTGATTAATTAGTTTGAGTTTAATAGTAATTAGCTTAACCGAGAGAGGGTTGATTGCGTAGATCGACAACATTAGACATTAATCGATTAGAGGTCGTCTAAGAGATTAGTGAGAGGGCGAGTCGTAAACATTAGTAACCGTGTTGAAAGTTTTTACGGGTCACTATCCTGGGAGCTTATGATACTAATTAGATCCTATAATTGCTAATTAGTGCACGTGTTCACCTGAGCCTCACGAGGGATTGGTCTACACATATATGTGATAGCCTTTAGCATAATTCAAGATATTAGACTTAATTATTGTGATTAGTTCGTTAATTCATTAGTGATCCCACATAAGGAAGACACCCGAAACAATTCTTCCACTTGCACTTTCATCTTTGAGAGTTAGTTTTAGTTGTTTACTTAGTGTTTCTTTTTCTTATTGGTATTTGCTTTATCCTCTCCTTTAGCTTTTATAACACCATTCTGATGCATAGTTTTGGGACTTCACGCTCTCCTAGGTCTTAGGTCGATACTACGTGGTCGTATACTTACCATATTATAACGAACTCATACGCTTTTAGGTAAGTTATTTTTGTGATTAAATTGTGCAAAAATACGAAAAAGTCAGAAGTCGTGAAAAATGAAATTGATGCACTTGAGGCAAATAAGACGTGGACACTCGAGCCGTTACCATCGGGCAAACGAGCTATTGATTCCAAATGCGTTAACAAGATAAAGTACAAACCAAATGGGTAGATCGAAAGGTTTAAAGCGCGGCTTGTTGCTAAGGGATTCACGCAAGTGGAAGGCATTGACTTCCATAAAACTTTTGCACCAGTTGCAAAACTCGTCACCGTGAGAAGCGTCCTTGCAGTGGTGGCAAAGAAGAATTGGATAATCCACCAAATCGATGTTAACAATGCATTCCTTCATGGAGATTTGATCGAAGAGGTATACATGAAGATTCCACAAGGTTTTGCTAACGATGGAGATACTATAGTCAAGGGCAGATCACTCGTTGTTCATCCATGTTGACGACGTCATATTGGCAGGGAATAACAAAGAGCACATCCAGTTCTTAAAAGAGTATCTTGATCGAAAATTCAGTATCAAGGACTTGGGACCCCTCAAGTATTTTCTTAGTATAGAAGTGGGGCGTTTGTCGCATAGGATAGTTTTGAGTCAATAAAATAAACTCTAGTTATTCGTGAAGATAGTGGACTGCAGGAAAGTCATCTGAGTACCTTTCCCATGGAGCAGAATGCACGTTTTAAGCTTGATGAAGATAACCCACATGTGGATTCATCCAAATATAGACGACTCATAGGGCACTATTATATTTGACGGCCACAAGACCAGATATACAATTTGCTACCAACGTGCTGAGTCAGTTTATTACTTCACCTTGACAAACACACATGGACGTCGTTTGTCGTGTACCGCGTTATTTGAAGGCTACACCGGGACAAGGTATTTTCCTTCCGGCCAATGGAGACCTGAAATTAAAGGCTTTTTGTGACTCCGATTGGGGAGGCTGGCAAATGACAAGACGCTCCAGTACTGGTTATTACGCAACTAGAGGCGACACATAATATAGCCATACCCCTTCACTACAATAATCAGGCAACACGACACATAGCTAACAATCCAGTTTTCCATGAACATTCCAAGCACATTGAGATGGATTACTACTTAGTACGTGAAAGGGTTAAATCAAAGGCGATAGAGCCAAGAAAAATATCTACAACTAATCAAGTGATTGACATCTACACCAAAGCACATGGAACAGAGAGGCTTCGATTTCTAGTTGGCAAGCTGGGCGTTCTTAATCTTCACGATCCAGCTTGAGGGGGAGTGATGGATTTCAATATTGTTTCCTTATTTGTCTTCTTTCCTAGTACATATTTATCATGTCTTCTATTCGTCGTTGTACAACTCAATTAGCCTTAATTACTACTAATTGTATTCTACAGACTTCTAATAAGAGTATATATTCTCTACATCTTTTCTTTCAATCAATTTAATAAAAAAGATATTCAAAATCTCAATTTTTGTTTTCTTTAGCCATTAGAACTTATCATAATTCGACCCCAAACACATGAATAAATAGTCCCCTATCAAAAACCTAGAAGGCCCACTGAAAACATAAACATGGTTTTTTATTTAATAAACCAGGCTGAAATTGAAAAAGGTTTGCGACTAAAATTAAAAAACCTTGGGCTTCAACACTCTATCATACACTTTCATGAATCTTAAGGATTATGTTGCCACATCAAGTTGTCGCATGAATGTAATGAAAGTGTTGTATATTAATATATATTTAAAGTGGGTACAAAGATAACCACCTTTTGATCATTGCAAAACACTCTTTAGGCTTGTATTCTGGAGCTGTATGACCTGCACCCTGCAAAAACAATTCATTCACTAATTCATACTCTTATTTATTTTGAGAGACATTTTACTTCTCTAAATAAAAAAAAAAATTAGTACTAATTATTTAATACATTATATTTCTTACCTTTACCGTAGCAAAAGTAAGATATGCTTCATTATTTTTGTATGTCTCAATATATCTGCAAAAGGTGAATTTTAAGTTGATTAATTATTTTTGGCATGTTATGCTTTAATTAATAGTTGGTAATGAAAACTTATGTACCCAGCAACTTGTCCATCGACAGACCAGGCTCTCCAATTATCATCAAGAGTGAGATTTAGTTGGCGTATCCATTGTAAAGTTCTCATGTAAGGAATAATCATATCATGATCACCGCTGAAAGAAAAATGAAAATAGTAATGGCACATTAACTAATTAGTGTAATAGGTTTTGATGATAAAATTTATACATTTTGTTTACATCTCTACAAAAATATGATTTAATAATAAAAAAAAAGATATGAGAAAAAATGGTTACTTGTAACACTTATACCATGTTTATAACAATTTGTAACATGTTTATTATGAACGAGAATTATTCTATAATATTATTAGGGATTTTGGAGAAAGAAGTTAGGCACCTTATCAAAGAACAAAGAGTGGACTTGTGCTTACGTGAAACCTAGTAAATGAGATGTTGTGTAAGACAGTTTAGCAGAAGTAAAAGGTAGGTATTGTGGAATTATGATATAGTCTCTTCCATTCGGTAGATAGATCAAGGAAAGTGAAACTAATTTTAGATATTTTCACATATGAATTTTCAGGCATCCGCATAGGGTGGTGGGGGGGGGGGGGGGTGGTGGTGGTGGAAAGAGGAGTCAATAAGGTGAAGCATGGTGTTTTCGACATGCAAGTTGACAAGAATAGTTTTATGCTGATATTGCACTCAATTTATATACCAAGTGGATAATGAGATGCTCACTGCTCATTTTTTTTAGACCAAAAGTAATTGAAGCTATATGACCATGCGCGAGGCCCCGAGGTGTGGAAATGGACAATGTACACAAACCTTCCTTTGCTAGTTGTAATGTCTGATTTTCAAGGTCTAATGAAAATATATGAATAAGTGGATCACATGTGACAAGATATTGGATATGAGTCATACGATCCAAGTCATGTGTGATATGATATTTAATGGGAGTCAAACAACCTAATAAAGAGGAAAAATACACAACATTGATGTTGATTCCACCCAATTACTTAAGTGACTTAATTTTAAATAAAGCTCACTAACATTCGGACGTGTGAGTTCCAAAACATTAAACATGCCCTTAAGGAAAGAAAGCAATCCAAAATCTGACCTGTATACCAAGGCTTCAATCCCTTTCTCATTGAGCAGTTGATGATGTTCAAAAACACTTTTTACATTTTCTTCATAACTTAAGCTCGTATTGCATCTTTTCCACTCACCTTTTGTTCCCTGGAAATATTATTTGTTCAACCACCAAATCATGAATTTAATCTATATTTTGTATTTAAATTGTTTATGTTGCATGCTTATATTTTGTACCTAAATTCATATTCTTCAAATTAATTATTTTTATATTAAATTTTAAATTTAAAACACATTTCTCTTAAATTATCAAAGAACATATATGTTTTTTTTAGCCAAACACTTTAGGGCATGATTGATAATTTATTATGATAAAATGAAAATATGGATGAATTGAATGAACTCATCATGAATGGAATGTGGAAAAAGAATGAAATAAGAATGACAATTGTTATGATTGGTATAAATAAATAATGTGTAAAATTACCTAAATTATTATTGTTGTTAATTTTTGTTGTTCAGATTATTTTTTATTATTACTCCCTCTGTCCCCAAAAAAAAGTGCTCACTTTTTTTGACATATTTTTAAGAATAATTCATATTTTAATTATAAAGTAGGTATGTGGAGAAACGGTAAAAGGTATTGTTGGTAGATCACCAAGTTTGTTAATAAAGTAGAAAAGATATTTAAAAGTTAATTATTTAAATAAAATGAGCACATTCTTTGTGGACAAAAAAATTTGACTGAACACACTTTTAGTGGATAGAGGGGTACTATAATTCAATTTTGAAATTATTATTATTAAATATTATAGTATTTTTTAATAATTAGGGATGTCAATGGGTCAGGTCGGGTACCTAGATACTCGGACCCGACTCGTTTGGGTCACGGGGTGGGCCAGGACAGATCGGGGCGACCCATTATAATATTTGAAAAATATTTTATAAAAAAAAAATTATTTTATAAAACTATATAACATAAATTTTTTTTATTGAAAAATAAATATAATAGTCTTAGAAGGATGTTTATATATTTATTTTTACATTATAAATAGGTTAATATTGATATAGTTTTTTAGATGAAATATCATATTATATTTGATATTATGTTTTATCAATTTATATTAATCTAAAAAATATATATGAAGGTGAATTATTGTTATATATATGTTATATATATTAATAATCATGTTACATGCAAAATATTAAAGATATATTATATTTATATGTATAATATATATAAATAATAAATATAAAAACGAGTCACGGGTCCGGGTCATGGGTCGAGGCCCGAGGGTGATATCCGGACCTGCCCTATTTCAATATGGATCCGGGGTGGGGCGATCCAAATAGCACAGGTCGGGACGGGACGAGTTGAAATTGTCATCCCCAATAATAATATATAAAAAAATATTATTTTTGAGTGTTTAATTACTATTATCAAATAATAAACGTTTTCATAATTATTAATTTTTTAATTGTATGTATTATTAATATTTTTATCAATTTTATATTAATATATATTTAATTTTTAAATTTATTATTTTTATTATTGATTTTCAAAATTTTATTATAGATTATATATTATTATTTATCTAATAACCACAATATTAAATATTAAGATTATTAATTTTTTAAATTATTAATATTATTATTATTGGATGTTAAAAAAAATATTGTAAAAATAAAATATACTACCTTAGTCCCTTACTTGAAGACACATAACTTTTGGGCACGAGTTTTAACGAATGAATTGTTTATTAATATTATAAAATATAAAGTGGGGGTAATAAAAACTTTTCAACTTTATAAATAGTAATAAAGTTACTTTTTAGTGTAATAAAATAATGTTTTTACTATTTTAGGTAACATGTCATCATGTAAGGGGCACCTAAAATGGTAAAATGAGTTATCAAGTAGAGGACGGAGGGAGTAACATTTTATATAATAATATAAAAAAATCATTCCTTACAACATGAAATACATAAAACCACGGGGTATGGAAGGAATGGTCATTCCTTAACTTTTTGGAATAACCATTTCATTTGGCATTATCATTCCTAATAAAATAACATACTTAATTGATATTTTGAATAAATTAAGGAATGTACATTTCATTCTTAATCCATTCCTACGCACCAATCAATCCCTTAACGACATGATTGGTATGATTGAATGGAATTGTGGCTGAATGGAATGAACTCGTGAATGGAATGAAGGGCTGAATGTAATGACATATGAATAGTCATTCTATATCTTATGATTGGTATGAATCAGGAATGAAATGTGAGTATTACGGAGTATATAAATTTCAAACAATAATAATATTATTATTAATTATAATTATTAAGTCTTTAATACTCACATATATTTTTATTATTTTCGATTTTTAATATAATAATAATATTTATTACTTTTGTATATTTTTATTATTTAATAATAATATCTATAATTTTAAATATTTTTTATAATACTTTTATTATTGATTTTTATATTTAAATGATAATATTTTTATTAAATAATAATATTATTTTTTTATAATTATTTAAGATAATTAATATTATATAAATTTTTTTTATTTTTATTAATATAGGTATGTTGTGAATTATTATTTATATTATTAAGATATTTTATTATTTTTATTATTAGAATTAAATTCATAATTTATTTTTTATTAAATAATGTTATTATTATTTTTACAATTATAATTATTAATAATTATTGTTGTTTGTTATTTTTTGGAAGTATAAAATAATGGAAGGTCTTGGGTGAGACCGTCTCACGGATCTTGTTGGGTGAGACGGACATTTATTTGGCCCATTTTTATTTTAGAATTAAAAAGCGGACTTTTTTTTTTTTTACAGGAAAAGCGGACGGTTAGTGTGAATTTTTATTGACATGTACCTGGGCTTTAAATTCAATTGGAATGGGCCTCAGAATTTTTATATATATTTAATTATATGGTGGATTTATTTGCCAGTTTTTATTGGTGTTCGAATTCTTTATAAAAAAAAAAAAGAGACATAAATTTAATTGAATTAGGCATCTATTTTTAAATACGTCAATTCAAATATTTATTTTCATTTAAAAAAATATTATCACTTCCAATTTAAATGAATATCGCTTTAAGTATTTCAGGTATAGAAATAATACAATTCTAATTTACTTTCAAAATATATCTTATATTATATGTTCAATATTTTCCAGGTGTTTTAAAACTTTCATATTTCAAAATTATATGCTTAAAAGGTGTAATATATAATAATGTTATATTTTTATACTGATGAAAGTTTTAGTTAAAATTGATCAAATTTAAATCAAAATTAGTTATCACTTTTTATTTAAACATTATCACTTTTTAAATAAAAATTATCACTTTTCAGATATGAGTTAATAAATGAGACATAATTATCTTTACTAATTGTGTTAGTTTTTAGAGTAAATTGATTATCATTATTAAAAAAAATTGATAAAGTTTTAGTTAAAAAGAATAATATTTTTATCAAAAGTGATAGTCACTTTTTACTTAAATATTATCACATTTTATATAAATGTTGTCACTTTTATTAAAAACATTATTACTTTTTTCTTAAACATTGTCATTTAAAAGAAACGTAATGAAATTTAAGAGAAAATTTTGAAATATTAGTCGAAAGAGATCCGTTGTAAAATAGAAATGACATCTTATCAATTAAATATCACTTTTTACTTATATTTTTCACTTTTAACTTGTAATATTACTTTTTAAAAATATTAATAATTCTATCAAGTAAAAATTGACAACAATTAACTCTAAAAACTATAACAATTAGTAAAGATACTCGTGTACACTACCTTATAATCTCCTTCATTACCTCAAAACTAAAAAATGATCATGTTTATTCAAAAAGTGATAATATTTATGTAAAATGTAATAGTCATTTTTTGTAAAATTATTATCACTTTTAACTAAACTTTTATCACTTTTTTTTAATACGAATAATTATATCAATTAAAAAGAGATAACAATTAACTTTGAAAATTAACACAAATTAGTAATCATGCATAGTAAAATATAATCTCATTCATTAACTCATATGTGAAAAGTGACAATGTTTATGCAAAAAGTGATAATCACTTTTAATAAAAACGTTATCACAATTCAACCAAACTTTATCACTTTTTGAATAATTATATTTTTCTAAATAAAAAGTGACAATAAACTCAAAAAATTGATTCAATTAATAAAAATAATTATATAATTATATCTACTAACATATAATCTCATTCACCCATAAACTAAAATTTATGGAATTTGTCGAACAAAAAAGGCATACTCATCAAATTTATGGAATTATACGAAGTAAAAAGAGAAAACAATTAACTCTGAAAATTAACACAAAATTAGTAATCGTGTGCAGTAAAATGCAATCTTATTCATTAACTCAGTTGTGAAAAGTGACAATGTGTATGCAAAAAGTGATAGTCACTTTTAATTTATACTTCATATTTTGATCAAGATTATTGATATTTCCATTTTTTATTCGTTTTTTTATATAATAATATTTTAAATTAAAAGTGATACATCACATTTTTATAGTGATATTCATCAAGTAACAAATAATATGGAAAATTGATGTAATTAGTGAAGATAATCATATCCACTAGCAAATAACCTAATTCATTAATTTAAATGAAAAAGTGATAATGTTTATTTAAAAAGTGATGATCACTTTTGATAAAAATATTATCACTTTTCAACTAAACAATATCACTTTAGATATTAATATTATGTTGTAAAAAAAAAAAAGGATAATTAACACAAAAAATTGATATAATCATGTCCACTAACATATAATTCAATTCATTATTGAGAATGAAAAAAATATACTCTAATTAAAAAATATAATCATTTTTTATAAAAATCTTATATTCTATTAAATAAAACTAATATATAATCTCATTTATTAACTCAGAATTGAAAACTGATTATGTTTAAGTAAAAAATGATAATGATTAAGTAAAAAGTGATAGTCACTTTTGATAAAAACATTATCACTATTCAACTAAATATTTATCTATTAAGTAAAAGTGACAATAAACGTAAAGATTATTGTAATTAGTAAAAATAATCTATTTACCGTTCTTAGTCTTAAATTCCTGTTGTCAATTGGGTAGTAGAATTTTTAATCACTTCTTATTAAAAAAATTCTATAAAATGTATGTATCAATTTTTTATTAATATTTTTTGAATAAAAAATACAATCAGTTTAATTAGTTTATAAAAATATAGATTTATGGTTAATATAATTTATTAACAACGTTTAAATAAATGTAGTGAATGGTGGGCTTGAGACATGGATCTGTTATGCTATGCGGGAGATGGGGGGAGGAGAGGGCTGGCTGGGCTGAAATGAAATGAGCGAGGGTATTTAGTTAGTGGACGAATTTAATGGATCAGTGGTTTAATGAATTAATGGTTTAAAAAGATCCGTCTCACGCAATGAGATCCGTGAGACGGTCTCACACAAGTTTTTGCCATAAAATAATGTTGTTAAAAATAAAAAATAAGTTATGGTATTTTTATAAAATATTTTTTTTAAAAAAAACTCAATCCTAAATATATAGGAATAGCTAAAACCATGGAAGATGGGAGGAATCACCATTCCCTAAATTTGAGGAATGATGAGGAATGATGAACATTTCTAACATAAAAACATACCAATCAGGACATTTTATATGTTACTTTAAATTAGAGGATTTTTTTTTTTGGTTCTATAAGTTTGAAACATTTTAAAATAAATCCTTTAAATTTCAACTTTACAAAATATGTCATTTATGCTTTAATTTCAGTCATTTTTTATCTAATTTTAATTCTTTATCTTTGAAAAAAAATTAAGTGGGTGATTTGACCCTCCTATTAAAAAAGAGTACACATCAACATGCCACGTCATATATTTATTTTAAATAAGATTTTTTTGACAAAAAATATGAAGATCTTAAATTTAATAAAAAAATATAAATATAAAATTTGGAATGTTTTGTCATTTTAATACATTTTTATAATATTCCAAAATTTTAATACATTTTTATAATTTTAAGGATTTTTAATACATTTTTATAATTTAAAGGATTTTTATAAAGTTAAAATTTAAAGGATTTATTTTATAATATTTCAAACTTACATGACCAAAAGAAAAAAAAAATCCCCTTTAAATTACGTCTTCTTGAAACCACTCTTATTAGATGTTGGAGCTAATAAAATGTTTACCGAAATACTAAAAAGGAATTAGTTATGACATTAACATACCTTTCTGACGTGAAGAGCTTCTCGAACAATTTCACTGTTGGCCCACAAATAAGAGCTAACGTAATTGTAATTCTGAAAAGAAAAAAATGAGTGTTAATTTATCTAGTTACACTGTAATTAGGATGAGATATGTGGGTTTTGTATACGCTAGACAACAGTGCATTGCACAACACCTATTTCTGAATTATATATGGTTGTATTTAGATGAGAAGATTTAATTTGAGTATGTATTTCAAATGAAAGAATTTAAAAATAGATGAATTTCAAATGACATAGTTTTATTGAGGATTTAAAATCCTCTCAATTTTAACTAAAAAAAAATGTTAAGTACTTGAAATTTATTCATTTACTTTTTAATCCAAACAAGTGGATTGAGATGGATTTAAATTATGAATTTAAAATTCATACCTAAATCCCTTCATTCAAACACAATTACGGGGATCACTACTTCCTTCCCCACTTATGTTTTTTTTTTATTAAAATAAAGGCAAATAGGTATTCAGTAGTGCCCTACTGCCCAACATATATAGACAACATAGAAATATGCCTTACACGACACCACGATTCCTCTTCTTTTGAACGGAAGAGTAGGCCAACGGGATCGTCTTCCAGCACATGTGGCGACATGAATTTGCATTTCGGTTCCAGAATGTGTGCAGTAAACAAATTATTTGTGCACTGTACTAGATATATAGTATCGTAATCAATGTCCACGTAGTAAAAGTATTGTCATTATATATGTACACAACTTTTACCTGTTTTATGAGTTGAAGAGCATACAAGCATAATACATTGTTTGGATCAGGATTGATGTACTCACCATCACAACTGCTTTTTGCCAACTGAAAATATCAGCA
The DNA here is from genome assembly GCA_963675135.1 of Galeopsis tetrahit. Taxonomy (NCBI): domain Eukaryota; kingdom Viridiplantae; phylum Streptophyta; class Magnoliopsida; order Lamiales; family Lamiaceae; genus Galeopsis; species Galeopsis tetrahit. Next base: position 53,946,473 of record OY776123.1, read on the forward strand.
TATATATTATATTTGTTTAGTGTGTGAATAAAGACGTGGGTGAATTCGTAAACAATATATTTTGTGCACCGTACACCATTATAATACTATTGCTTAAGAGAACTAATACTTACCTCAAAATATTCATCTGATATGAGGGCCATTCTGTGCTGATAAGGTACAATTTGGTTCTCATCCTTACTTTTATCTGTAACTGAATTACCTACAATGTAGCCCTGTTTCAATTTTCATAAATTGTTAACATAAACTCATGAATCGAGTTTATTCAATGTGAGAAGAAAAGTAAGATTATTTACTTGGAGAAACATTAGTGGCTCAACTCCATCTTCATTGGCTGGATCACACACATAATTCAACTTATATAATCTTGATGAGCAAATTAAACATTAATTAAATTAAGGGTGCTTGATTTACCAACAAGAATAAGAATGATAACGTGTTTGATAATAGTGATGAATGGTAATGGAATGTTTATGTCACTGGTTTAATAAAAAACATTGATAATAAAAAACTATTATTAACTTTTCTTTATTAAAAAATATTTTATACATTGATAATGCTTAATTAAAAAAATAAATGATTTAAGGCCATACAATATTTATCTAAAATGTTGAGGATAAAAAATTGTATTAGATGGTCTCATACATGAGACGCGTTTCGATAGCATCTGTACTTTATAACTCGTAAACTTTTGACCCTATTTGAACCATATTTTAAAACAAAATACAGTGTAAATGCATAAGTTCCGCCAGACCCTTTCGCGTAAAAGTCACACTTGTGTGCATGCAATTGCGTGGTGTAATTGGTGCATTTGAGCCATAATTTGACTTTAAAAATTTAATTAAACAACTGAGAATTTCTTGCATACAACAATTTGCCCGATCTATATCTCTCATTCTTCTGTTTTAGAAAATCAAAATAATATTTAAAGTTTCTTTTCCCTATATCAAACACCTCACTTTCATTACATTCTTATTCTTTAATTTCAAAGGCATATATCAATCAAGCACCTCCTAAAAATAACTGGGTATTGTCACCTAGTGCTATATCCAGAGCTACCATAGGTACAATTTTGCCTCCGTAAGAGTCACCAGCAATATATAACCGATTTTTAGAAAACGTGGGGTGAATTGACAACCACTGCAATATTTAATTAATTAGCAATAATTAATCCTTGTAACTTCAAAATCGGCCAATATATATATATGCATAAATTGAAATTAAAGGTATACTTACTTTCCTGAGAAATAAGTAAACATTTTTTGCTGTTCTAGTATCATTTGAATTATGATAACCTTGTGCTGATGTGGAATAGGAGAATCCAGTTCCAACGGGGGAGTCTATAAATATAATGCTTGCAATCTGGAACAAACCGTACGTATATAATAAGAGTAACATTTGAGTGAACTACTAGTGTATACAAGAATTTGTTGAATAAATGATGGACATGATTAATTAATTACCTTTGTCCATGAATATGGATTTATGGTGAATGAAGGAAAGTTTCCGTCATAATCTTGAGTATCAAAGGCCAAAGGACCTACAAAAGATGCATGGGAATTAAACAAATATATATATATATATATATATAAACACGCATGCATAATTAGAGTATTAAATAAGCAAAATCAAATTATAGAAACCAATTTCATATACGAGGCCGGAAAAACCAGAGCAACTATGTCCACCGGTGAGCCAAAGCAAGAGAGGGTCCTTATTCGGCTCACTTTCAGATTCAATGAAGTAGTAAAACAGCTGCAATTCATCATTCTCTCCCACACCAATATATCTGATCAACAATTCATTGTTCAAACTTAATAAGTAGGAGTATGATTTTTTCAAAATTTTACTTATTCACAAGAAAAGAAAAGAAAAGAAATACCCGGTTTGGAGTTTGAAAGGTAGAGGAGCAGGATAACCGGGCAGCGTCTCGATAATGGAGTGTGGAGTGACATTGATGACGTAACCCAGAAATAAAACAAGTATAATCATATTCATACTCTTTGGAGCCATACCTTTTGCTTTGCTTTGCTTTCCTTTCCTTTAACAAGATCTGATGAATGAAATTGAGTACTTGTGGCCGACAGTCCAAAAGAGTGGTTGAGAAATTAAGTAGGTTAGTTGTCACACTCGACTAAATACTATAGTACATACTGCGATTCTCGTAATCAAAACACGATCACATGACATGAATTGATTCACGAATTGCTTCTTGTATCCACAAGTGCCACTAAATACAAAATCCATGTATTATGTAATCTATCTTAGGAGCAGCTAATTAAAAGAGCAGAATTCTTTCTGCTTTAGTAGTTGTGAAAAATCCCGTTTAATTTATTTATTATAGGAAATTATTCAAATAATTAACTTTTCTCACAATTATCAACTTTCATATGTAGTTTAAATAAATAAATAATTAATATTATTTATTTATTATTGCATTAGTCTTCAATATATATATATAATACATTATGAAATTCTTCAGTATTTTTTATATTACATTTTATATAATAACCTATAACTTGATAACAATCATATATCTTACTATATCCCTTCGTCCCAAATTTTAATTAATTATTTTCAGAAAATGGACGTCTCACATTCGTCATTTTTTTTATTTAATAATAAAGAAATTTTTCACTTTAAACTAAAACTTCAAACATTTTAAAATTACATCACATTTATATTATTACTTTATTGGATCTTTTTACGATAAGACAGGCTTCGTACTGCCATATAATATGCTTAGCGTTCATTCAAGATGTACATTTTATTCTATATATATAATTGCACTTCGAATTAGCCCTATGCAAAATGCACTCGCACTGCATCGCCCTACTAATAAATTAAATTAATAAATAAACAATTACAAATATATTATCTTAATTTAAAATAAATAAAAATATTTAATTATAATATGATATATATATATATATATATAATTTTCAAATAGGTCAGACTGGGTTGGGTCAGGCCCGTTGGCCCGACCCATTACCCACTGGGCCGGGTCGAGTTTAGTCAAGTCGGGTCAGGTCCAGGTTGGACTGAATTGGGCTGGATTAGGCTCGGTCCGGATTGGGCTCAGATTGGGCAGGACTTTCTCTCCGGCCTCTAGATCTACGGCCCAACCTGACAAGGAAAAAACTTTTGGGATATTTTTTTTAAACATACTATAAGGATATTTTTCAGAAAATTTATATTTTTTTCAAAAATGTTAAATATTTTATTCAATGGTGAGGTGTGATCGCACATGACAAAATAAAATGATGTGTCAACTTTTAATTTGCCGTCTATTGTAAGACAGGGTGAACCCTTGTCTCACAGTAGAAAAGCCCTGTTGGGATATGAATCCTAGAACAAGTCCTACATGATGAAAAGATAAAAGATGAAGTTTTGATAAGCCAAAAGTAGTTTGAATATTTTCTAAGTGTTGACTAATCTAGTCTAGTTGAGTTAAGTCATCTTGAACAAGACCAGTAGAGTTCACATGAAAGATAAGTATTGTGTTTTTCTTATTAAAAGATAAGTACGATTTATAAGTACTTCATATATGTTTGTTAGTTTGTTATTGAGCTATGATAAATGGTGTATAGAGCTCATGATTTTGAATGTAATAGATAGATTCATTGTATAGATTATAAGTTGACTAAGCTTGTTTTATAAAAGCTTAAAGTAATGTAATAAGTCTTGATAGATTAGTATAGTCTACTACTAAAGATTGCACGAGAAGACCAGACAAGAAGACTTGGAGTCTACTACTCAAGACAGATGGACTACAAGACAAAGACGAGTGCATCTACTAGACTACTCAAGACAAGTACAACTTGAAGTTAGTTACAAATACGCGTGGAAAGATAAGGATGAAGAAGTTAGTTATGGGAATAACTAATTCGTAACAAGAAACGCGTGGATTGATAAGAAGATTCAGTTGAAGTTAGTTTTCAAGAAAAGTTGGTTACAACTACCTAAGTTCTTGAAGATTGAAGTCTATAAATACTTCATGGTGTTGATCAATTGAAGACTACTGATACACTGACGTTCATACTCAAGTGAAGCATTATCGAAGCATTCAAAAAGAGAATTACTCTCAGAGTTTATTGAAGTTCAGAAAGAAGCCAGAAGACAAGTGAAGAATCCAAGAGGCTACTACTGAAGAACAGAGAAGTTTTTGTTTGTTGTTTTTATCAAGTTGCTAGTTGCTTGTTAAATAGCTAGTTAGATCATAGATATATCTGGTGGTATATTCTTTGAAGATCTAAGTCTTCTTCTTGGGACTTAAAATCACAGGAACATACACTTTGTACTCGATTGGAAGAGTTTAGTGGAAACATCACAACTGGGTTTGTGAGAGTGGATGTAGACAAGTTGTCGAACCACTATAAATCGTTGTGTGTTGTTTACTTTACTGTTTTGTTTGTTTTAATTGGTTAACTGATTAATTGTTTAAACATACATAACTGAACTAGACAAGTTGAGTATAGAACAAAGTTCTCGAATTAAGAAGTTGAGTATAAACTTGAATTGGGCTCATTGTTAATTTCGTATTCCGCATATTGTATTCTGATATATCGAAAGATTTTTGAAAAGTCTATTCACCCCCCTCTAGACATTTTCTTTAGCTTCCCTCGATATTAACTCAACTTTGGGGACCTACAAGTGGTATCAGAGCAGTAGTTTACGAACTGCTGTTTCTTGATAACCGACTTAAGACTTAGGGTGAAGTCTTGGTCCTTGATTGTACTTGCTTACGTGTTCTTGATCAAATACTCTTGTTATATCTGTTTCGTGCTCCCTGTTCTTGATCTATCTGTTTCTTGATCATATAACTAATTAGCACTAATCTACTTGTGTAAACATGTCTCTTGAAATAAGCGCTAACAAGTTACCCAAGTTCCAGGTTCAGGACTATGACTACTGGAAGCTGCGAATGGAAGCCATTTTCAGTTCCACGCACGACCTAATGATCTCTGTTATCACAGAAGGACCCATTGTTACAATGATTCCAAATACTGCTGTTCTTGACCCAAGCAAACCAATTGGTACTCTCGTCAAGAAACCCAGGTCAGATCTAACCTCAGAAGAAATGCGTCAAAATAATTTGGTTAGTCTGGCAAAGAATTACATTTTACACACTCTTCCTAACGAGTATCTAGGAAAAGTGTTAAAATGTAAAACTGCCAAGGAGATGTGGGACAGACTAGCTATCATTTGTGAAGGGACCTCCCTAATCAAAGAAAGCAAACTCTCCACAGCTGTCCAAAGATTTGAATCATTTCGGATGAAAGCTGGAGAAACTATCGACCAGCTGGATACTCGTTTTACTAAGATCATGAATGATTTGGAAGTACTTGGTAAATCCTATACTGCTCGTGAGATCAATCTTAGGATTTTGAAGAGTCTTGATAGTCGTTGGAAAATGGTAAAGATGCTTGTTAAGAACACTCAAGATATAGATACGTGGACTGCTGAAACCATGTTTCAAACTCTTAAAGCCCATGAGTTTGATTTAGACGAAGATGAACCACTAGCCAGTAGTGATAGAGAACATGCTGTATCTAAGAACGTTGCCTTTAAGTCTAGCTCTTCTAAGTCTTCTAAGGTAGACAGGTCCAAGTCTAGAACTAAGTCTGCCTCTGTGAAAGATGAGTTAGATACTGATCTTAGTTTGAAGGATCAGATGAGTCTCATGGTTAGAAAGTTTGATAGGCTCAATAAACGCTTCGGAAGATACAAGAAGTTCTATAGGGATCATAGAGCATCTACGTCTAAGAACTCGTCTGAGACCAGACGAGACCGAAACTCGTCCGAAAGGAGAGACGAAGTCTCGAAAAGTAACAGACGAGATAGAGAGTCTGACGATAGGAAGATTCAACGTTCTGATAGACGTGATAAACGTAGGGACAAATCTCCTATTAAAAAGGCTACTAATGATCTCTTGTGCTATAATTGTGAAAAGCCAGGTCATTACATATATGAATGTCCAGACCTGAGCACTGATGATCGTGAAGAACGCAAAGCACGAAGAGAAAGAAGATATAATCGTGGCAATAAGGCAATGATGGTCAATGATGACTCTGATTCGGATTCAGATGAGTTGCCATCGTCCGTATCTAGTCACTCAACTGATCAAGATCACGACGAAGCATTCATAGTAGATGATGGTCTATGTTGCATGGCTAAAATCGACCAAGAGGTATCATCTGCTACATCTTTTCAATCTTGTGATGATTTAGAAACTGATGAAAGTGACACTGCTAGTAGTGAAGTAGGAAGTAGTCTGCAGCACTCGACTAGTGCTGTTGAAGACGACCTTCTACTTGCTAATCAAGCATTCATCGAAGTCAGTGATGAGAACATTGCATTAAAACAAGAAATCATTGACCTTAAGGAAGCTCAGTCTAAAGTAGATCCTAATATAACAGTCCTAAATGAACGCTTGACTGAAGAGTTGAGACAACTCAAAGAAAAGTGTGCATTGACAGACAGGTTATATCAAGACCTACTTAAGACACATGCAATTGAGAAAAATGAATTCAATGTTTTAAAGAACAAGTGCAACAGACTTGAAGAACGTAATAAGTTCTTAGAGACCGAGGTTGTCACACTTGATCTCAAACTTACTGACCTGGTTAACTCTTCAAAGATTAACCTTGAATTGTCAGATAGGTATAGAGATCCAGCTGACAAGACCGGTATAGGTGCTGAGTCATCTAGCTCGTCTACTCGAGTCATTAAGAACCCTACTACTATTAAAGCGAGACTTTTGCCAAATGATAAAGGAAAAGGACCAATGATATACGATATTGGAACTCCTTCTAAAGGTAATGCATCTAAACAAGCTCTAGTTAACATTCCGATTACCAAGGGAGGTAAAAAGGATGCTAACAACAAGCCTGTTCCATCTAGAACTAATCTTCAAAGGACCACTAATCGTGGACGACCCAACCAGGTCAGATACGAGGACTGGTATCCTAAGGAGACGAGTACTAGACAGGTACAGACTAGACGACAAGAGCCTAGACCGCCTTTCATAAGGCAGTCTCAGCTCTACTCGACTAGACCTAGACAGGTAGCTCCGAAATATCGTACACAAACTGTCCTATATCCTCCACCTTTATCATATGATATTAATAGTGAGGAAAGACCCAAACGCGTCTATAAACCGTATGGACCTAATGCTTACAAGCCCTACTCTGACTATGATAGACCAGTGCCTGCTCAAGTAGAGATCAAGTCGAAAGGCTATCTCCAAAGAGTAGACCCGAACTCGACTGATAGGCCAGTTAAGGACAACAAGGTCTTATTTTGTAACAAATATGGGCGAAAGCTTAAAAGATCGAACTTGTTCAAGACTCCAATGTATATTTGGATTCCTCTGAACACGACTAACCCCCAAGGACCCCAATAAACAAATGGGTACCTAAATTATTGAATATCTTCATTGCAGGGTCGACTTGACTTGTATAAGAAGGGTGGCTCAGTAGGAGAAACCTGGTACATAGATAGTGGTTGTTCGCACCACATGACTGGTACCAAGGCTCTCTTATCAAGCTACCATGAGCAAGAAGGACCAAAAGTGATATTTGGTGATAGCTCCACTGCTGTCACTAAAGGATTTGGTTACATCCGGAATGGAGACGTTGAGATCCAAGATGTCTCATATGTTGAAGGTTTGAAATATAATCTACTCTCTGTTTCTCAGTTTTGTGATCGTGGTTACAAGGTGCAGTTCAAGAGCCGCAAATGTGAAATCATTGACAAAAGGACGCACACAGTCCTACTAGTCGGCGTAAGACAAGGAAGTGTGTACATAGTGAACTGGAACAGTTGTCCGAGGGACACCTGTCTACTTACTAAGAATCCTAAAGAGCTTGGGTGGCTCTAGCACAGACGCCTTTGTCATCTAAACTTTAAGGTTCTTAATAAGATAGCCAGAGATTACCTTGTTGAAGGTATTCCCAATGAAGTTTACTACAAGTCACATGTATGCACGGCCTGTCAACAGGGTAAACAGGTTAAAGGTTCTTTTAAGTCAATTCCTACTCTCTCAACTAGTAGAGTCCTAGAACTTCTACATATGGATCTTCATGGTCCGATAACTCCTCCAACCTTGAATGGTAGAAGGTACACACTTGTTGTTGTAGACGACTATTCCAAGTTTACTTGGGTAGTCTTTCTACACAAGAAGAGTGATACACAAACACTTCTGCCTGATCTGTTGAAGAAGTTACAAGTTGAGAAGAACCAGTCCATTGTCAAGATTCGTAGTGACAAAGGAACTGAGTTCATTAATTGCTATATCAAAGAATTTTGTACTAAACGTGGTATCCAGCACCTTACTAGTGCAGCTAGGACACCACAACAAAACGGTGTAGCAGAAAGGAGGAATCGAACCCTTAAAGAAGCCTGTAGGACCATGTTAGCTGAGTTCAACACTCCTCAAAAGTTTTGGGCCGAAGCTATCAATACTGCATGCCATTCACAAAACAGAAGCGCGATCAACAAGGTGCTAGGCAAGACACCTTATAAGGTTTGGAAAGGTAGAAAACCCAGAGTTTCATATTTCCATATATTTGGTTGTAAGTGTTTCATTCACAACAATGGTAAAAGCAAGTTGAATGCTTTCGATGCAAAAGCAGACGAGGGGATATTCTTAGGATACTCCTCGACTAGCAAAGCATTTAGAGTATTCAACCGCTCAACTCTTTGTGTGGAAGAAACACCACATGTGGTTTTCGATGAATCTCAACAGGACTCGTCTGCCGACAAGATCAGTAAGAAGGTAACTGATCTATCGATCGAATCTGACAAAGATTCAGAGATATATGAATCCGTTCAAGCCTACAACCCATTCCTAAAAGCTCTCGACTCTGATGATAAGGAGAAGGTAAGTGCTCAAGGTAAGTCCTCTAGACCAGTTGACATGCCTGCTCTAGTTGACTCATCTACTCCTATTAAAATTGATGATACAAATGATACTGACATGCATGATGCTGTACATGATATAGATGATGATAGTATTCCTGTTAAAAATAGGAAAACATGGAAATCTGCGCATGATACTGAAAATATCATTGGTGACTTTACTATTGGTGTGAAGACTAGACGACAACTCTTTGAGTCGCAAGAACAGCCGAGTCCAACTTTGTTTTGCTGGTGTTGTTTCCTCTCTGCTATTGAGCCTACCACTGTTAAAGAGGCATTGGCTGATAGTAATTGGATCATCGCTATGCAAGACGAGTTGAACCAGTTTGTTCGAAACGACGTCTGGGAACTTGTCGATAGGCCAAAACATCATAATGTAGTTGGCACTCGATGGATTTTCAAGAATAAGAAAGATGAGAATGATTTAGTCGTTAGGAATAAGGCTAGACTAGTCGCCCAAGGCTATTCACAAGCTGAAGGCATAGACTATGATGAAACTTATGCTCCTGTTGCTAGACTAGAAGCCATTCGATTGTTCCTTGCATATGCTGCTCACATGAAGTTTACTGTATATCAAATGGATGTCAAAAGTGCATTTCTTAACGGTATTCTTGCGGAAGAAGTGTATGTTGAACAACCTCCAGGTTTCGAAGTCAAAGGCAACCAGGTGTACAGATTGAAGAAAGCCTTATACGGATTAAAGCAAGCTCCAAGAGCATGGTATGACACTCTATCTCTCTTTCTATTAGAAAATGGTTTTACTAAGGGCAAGGTCGATCGAACCTTGTTCAGAAGACAAGAAGGGAAGGAAATCCTACTCGTCCAAATTTACGTAGATGACATCATTTTTGGGTCACCTAACAAAAAGCTGAGTGAAAGCTTTTCTACACTCATGCAAAGTAAGTTTGAAATGTCAATGATGGGTGAGATGAACTACTTTCTTGGACTTCAAGTAAAACAAACTCCAGAAGGCATTTTCATAAATCAGGCGAAGTACACAAGAAACCTTCTAGACAAGTACGGGATCAAAACATGTAAGTCCACTGGCGTACCAATGCAACCAACTTACAGAATGGATCCAGATGAGAATGGTAAATGTGCTGACCAATCCTATTACCGTGGTCTAATTGGTTCCCTACTGTACCTAACTGCTAGTAGACCAGACATTGCATTCTCTGTTGGTGTTTGTGCTCGATTCCAAGCCAATCCAAAAGAAAGTCACATGGAAACCACCAAAAGGATCTTGAAATATTTGAAAGGGACCATCAATCGTGGTATATGGTATCCCTCAAATGATGATCTATCCTTAAGTGGCTTTTCAGACTCAGACTTTGGAGGCTGTAGAATAGATAGGAAATCCACTTCTGGTTCTTGTCAATTTCTAGGCACAAAACTCATATCTTGGTTTTCTAAAAAGCAGACTAGTGTTGCAACTTCAACTACCGAAGCCGAGTACATGGCTGCTGGTAGCTGTTGTAGTCAACTACTCTGGCTTATGCAACAGCTTAGAGATTACAACATATATGAATCAAATGTTCCTATTTTCTGTGATAGTAATAGTGCAATTGCCATTACACAAAATCCGGTTTTGCACACACGTTGTAAGCATGTTGATGTGAAGCATCATTTCATACGTGATCATGTAGAAAAGAAGGACATCCGCATGGAAAAGATTCATACTGATTTTCAAAGAGCTGATATTTTTACAAAACCATTAGCTGAGGCACGATTTCGTGAGTTATGCATTAGTCTAGGGCTAATTGATTTCGATCCTACTTGCCTATAGCTATGCACTAACCAGTCAGGTACATCAAAGAAAAGGAGACAAGAACAGAGCACTCGACTACTCACGCAACAGACAGGTATACAAGGCTAGACTAGATGACCAAACAACCCGATGAGGAAGCTGGTAAAGCTGAGGGTAATACTGAGGGAATAAACATTTAAGGGGGGAATCTTTGATTTCTTAAATATCCTTATGTTGACTCTTATGTTTGTTAAAAGGTCATCTTGTTCGAAACCTTGATCATTGCTTTCGATTGATATTCATCTTATTTATTTTACTCTACTTGTACCTTTGATTACACACTGTCAAATCATAAGATAGGTACATAAGGTCGTTCGACGGATCAGAATAGACAAGCACAGGCGAAGGGGGAACTCGTCTTGTGTGTTTAAGCCGACTCGTCTTGTGAAGCTTAAAGTCTACTCGTCTGTTCTGGATGGACTCGAACAGACAAGCTAAGTGTTTCTCTTGATTGAAATATGTTAAGTGTTTAAGTCAATCGAATTAAGGGTATTATTGTAATTAGATAATGCTAGAATTTGAAAACCCTAGAATTGGATTTATACACTCCCATTTTTAATGAGATGTATACACCCAGCTCATACTCAACTACATTAGGTCAGATGAGTTCACTCCCCTGTCCTAATTAAGAAGAGGCGGATTCCAAATTTTACAATATCAAATCACATTATATTCTCGATTCCGTAACCGAATTCCAAAAGTCCCAACCGTTGGATATAATCCTTCGATCTTGACCATTGGATCAGTTTAAACAAAACCCAACTCTCCCACACGTCTTGCCCCACAATCTCTTAACTCCCCTACTCTTAAACATTCGAGTTCTTACTATTTTTCAAAGTTATCTGTGTATACTCTCAAACACTATGTCGACTCGATCCATCTTCGATGTGCGAACTAACATGCAGGCCACATTTGATCTAGGACGTTATATCTCCGACAACAAGGTAAATGTTGAACCTTCTGTGTATTTCAAAGGTACTCACTCAGATGGAAATGCAGAGATTCTGGCCAAATGCACCAGATGTGGTTTGAAACCTTACTTGGAGGCATTTCCTCAAGTTGTTCTGGAAGAAGAAGTACTGGAATTTTATGCCAACGCCACCAGACGAGGTGACACAATTGAGTCCTCTATTGGTAGAAATCGAGTAGAAATCACTCGAGAGGCCATGTTCAGCCATCTGAAGCTACCCATCGGATCAATTGATATTGAGAATTACGCAATAGGGCAAGAGGTTCGCTATTTAAGCATTTTCTGTGGTAAGAGGTTGAAGCCGAAACCAGATGGCAAGTATGCTGCTGTAAAGAAGTCGGAACTTCTAGAGAAGTATCGCACTCTATTGGATATAGCCGGTAAAATTTTGTTATGTGCCATTGGTTCCCATGACTCTGTTACCTTTGGGAAAGCAAGGATTATGGCTGCGATTTATGATGGTATTACCGAAGGAAATTGGTTTAAGTTAATCTCAGATCGGATGATGTACTTTGAAAGAAGTGTTCGAGTTGATGACGTCACTCGCAATGGGGTGGTATCTACTGCTGTTGGCTATGGTAACAAACTGAGCATTCTACTTCCTCTCTTGATGCCGAACAAGAAGGAATGGAGTAAAGGAAAGCCATTTCATCCTTTAAAGTTTTATCTAAAGAAGGAAGTTGTGGCAAAGCAGACTGCTGCCAGGCCAGCTGCTCCAAGACATGCTCAAGTAGATGACTCAGCAGTGCTACCTTATGCTAACTCATCTAGCTCTTCGGAAGATAGGTCCGATGCAGAAGAATCGAAGAAAGATACAGAGACTAAGTCTAGTGCAGGTGACTCTGAGGAGACTCAATCAAATGAGCAATCTGATAAACAGATGGAGACAAGTGCTCAAGTTCCAGAGATGTACACTCTTGTAAGAGTTGGTTCGCCTACTCAACCAGAAGAGTCGAGTCTTCAGGTTGGTACATCTTCTCAATCTTTGTCAATTCCTCCTCTCTCTCACTCTGCTGTTCGAACCAAGGCAAGATCTCATCGATCTAGGCCAAGACCTTTAACCTCAACCTCACAAGTGCTGCCAGCACATCCGCTGAGAGTCAGCCCACCTGAAAACACTCCCAAAATGGATACAACTGATACTCCTACAGTTGTCACACCAAACCAAGACACATCAAAGCCCCAAGAAACCACAGACCAAATTCTATCCTTACCTTCAACAGAATATGTTGAACCCATTCACTCATCTACTTCAGACAAGACGACAGTTGCCACTGCAACAACTGAGATAGAGACCCCATCTACTCAGACCCCGTCTGAAGTTAGATTCGAATCCCTGGTCTACTATCCGATGTGTTTACGAGAGAAAAGAGTCCGTGCAAAGATGAGTAGAAATTTGAAGAAGCAGCTATCTTCTATTGAAGTCGACTACTCTTCAGAGAAGTTTGAGAAGCTTCTAAGAATATGCACTTGGGTTGCATTAAAGAAGTCTTCAACAGATGATCTTTTCGAAGTCATCTTAGGAAAAGGTGGTATCTCAAATTTCATGGATTGGGAAATGGAACAGAAGGAGAACAGTGGTGTTCAAGATCACTCAGAGCTATTTCCATCCTATGCCATCACTGCTCTTGCGAAGAGATTGCTTAACATTTCCGATGATTTAATGTATTCCGAATCTCAAATCAATATGGGCGTTCAAGTTTCAGAGACTGATTTTGATGAAGATGTAGTTATGGTTGAAGCTACACCAGCTGAGGAGATTCAGTCTACTGATCCAGTGTTAAGTCTTGACAATGTCTCAGACCAGTTGAGAGGCATTGTGTTCAAATTTCAAATGGATCATGTTGACAGTCCGAGGTCAGACTTTGCTTATATTAATCGATATACTGATCTATTGCTTCCCATCGAAATGTGTGGATATATGGAGAAGCTGCATGCCTTATTGAAGAAGGACTTTGCTGATGCTGAAAGAAAGACTGAGGAAGCTAAGTTAGCTATGGTGCCTTATTATCCTCTGCCTAGTCTGAAGGCGATTGCTGGAAGTGTGTTTGTTGATGAAGTAGTAGAAGACGAGGTCTTAGCTACTGCTCCAGAAGGTCAGTTGGTTGAAGTTGTTTCTCTTGCTAATGCTGAAGATGAGGTCATGGTTGAAGCCACTCATATTGAAGCTGGACAGTCGTCTCAAGCTATCCCAGCTGCTTCAATAGATGAGTTGAAAGAGGACTTGAAGGCTGTTATCAAGTCGTCTATTGATGAGTTTCTCAAGACTGAACTTAAGAAGACTCTTGTTGAACAGAATAGTGTCCTTGTGACCAGTTCAAAAGAGATGATCATGAATGAAGTCAACCAGCTGGACAACGATTTCAGACAAGAGATGTTCAATCAAATTGAAGGATTTCTCCAAAACCAGGTGGAATATTCGGAGAAGAGCTCAGTCGATTTTGCTCGAGTTCTAGCTACTAAATCCAGAAAGATGGAAAGAGTCTATAGAGCTAAAATCGAAGTAGCTGATGTTCAAAGGAAGGAAGCCTTTGATCAGTTAGCACAAGCTAGAGAGATTATAAGTGCTATGACTGAGGAGAACCGGAAGCTACGACTAACTGCAACCCATTTCAAGAATGAGTTGAACTTATCTACTCAAAAGCTGGAGTTGGTGGCAACCAAGCTAGATAAGTTGAGTCAAGATGGTTCTCATGAAAGGCAGATTGAAAGAGCTACAAACCTTATGAAGCAAGCGATGTTCGAAGAAATGACTCGGTTCACATCTCTATTCTCTCTCCAGGCAGCTGATGAAGCCAAAAAGGGGGAAGAGACGAGTCAAGTTGAAGTTATTGCTGAAGGTGAAAAAGCTAAGTCCAGTGCTGAACCAGAAGCCAAGGAAGCTGCTGAAGTTATGCAAGATCTTAGAAGGCCTTAGAGAGGCAAAGGCAAGTTGATTAAACATGCAGATCTTGAGCGAGCTAAAGAAGAAGCAGTTGAGTTGATGAAGAAGGAGAAGGGCAAAGCGGTTGCATCTCCTGAAGCTGAGGTTCAGACAAGACAAGTATCTAAAAGGAAATCTATTCATATAGAAGAACCGAAAGAAGTGGAGACAACAACTAAAGTGAAGAAGCAAAAAGTTGTTGATCTAAATGATGAAACTCGTTATGCGAGCAAGAAGAAAATTGGACGACACATAGAAAATTTGCAGAAGCTGAAGGCTGATGAAGATCAAATGGAAGATCAACTCATTGATTATTTCATTGATAATGAGCATCGAGCTGAATGGATCAAAGTGAAAAGACAATGGGAACTTGATCACTGGATCATTCGTAAATATGGTGATGCTGAAGGACAAGATGAGCTATATTCTTTATTTGACAAATTCATGGAAGGACAACACAGAATGTTATGGCATTTAATCTTAAGGATTTCTGCTGGAGCAAACTTCAACATTCTTGTTCCTGTATTTCCAAGGTGGAAGTGTCCTATGACTAGTTCTGGAAGAAGAGTTGATATAAATCAAATCAAGAAGTTTGAAGAAGAACTGCTAGAGAAAGAGAAGATTGATGATGAAGATCATATCAGTATTATTCACAGAAGACTTCTAGATGCGTTCAACGTTCCAAATCTTGAAGGAGGTACTATGTCAGATTAGTTGATTTTATGTTTTAATTGATAGTTTTTTTTTTTTTTTGCTCTGATTATATTTTGAAGTAAGTGTAATCTACTGATCTTATTTTGAATGAATGAAAAGATAAACAACTTTTGATGTTAAGACAAGATAACTACTTAACTAGTCTACTGTTGAGAAAAGATTCAAGTAGTTTTGGCTTCATCAAAAAGGGGGAAATTGTTGGGATATGAATCCTAGAACAAGTCCTACATGATGAAAAGATAAAAGATGAAGTTTTGATAAGCCAAAAGTAGTTTGAATATTTTCTAAGTGTTGACTAATCTAGTCTAGTTGAGTTAAGTCATCTTGAACAAGACCAGTAGAGTTCACATGAAAGATAAGTATTGTGTTTTTCTTATTAAAAGATAAGTACGATTTATAAGTACTTCATATATGTTTGTTAGTTTGTTATTGAGCTATGATAAATGGTGTATAGAGCTCATGATTTTGAATGTAATAGATAGATTCATTGTATAGATTATAAGTTGACTAAGCTTGTTTTATAAAAGCTTAAAGTAATGTAATAAGTCTTGATAGATTAGTATAGTCTACTACTAAAGATTGCACGAGAAGACCAGACAAGAAGACTTGGAGTCTACTACTCAAGACAGATGGACTACAAGACAAAGACGAGTGCATCTACTAGACTACTCAAGACAAGTACAACTTGAAGTTAGTTACAAATACGCGTGGAAAGATAAGGATGAAGAAGTTAGTTATGGGAATAACTAATTCGTAACAAGAAACTCGTGGATTGATAAGAAGATTCAGTTGAAGTTAGTTTTCAAGAAAAGTTGGTTACAACTACCTAAGTTCTTGAAGATTGAAGTCTATAAATACTTCATGGTGTTGATCAATTGAAGACTACTGATACACTGACGTTCATACTCAAGTGAAGCATTATCGAAGCATTCAAAAAGAGAATTACTCTCAGAGTTTATTGAAGTTCAGAAAGAAGCCAGAAGACAAGTGAAGAATCCAAGAGGCTACTACTGAAGAACAGAGAAGTTTTTGTTTGTTGTTTTTATCAAGTTTCTAGTTGCTTGTTAAATAGCTAGTTAGATCATAGATATATCTGGTGGTATATTCTTTGAAGATCTAAGTCTTCTTCTTGGGACTTAAAATCACAGGAACATACACTTTGTACTCGATTGGAAGAGTTTAGTGGAAACATCACAACTGGATTTGTGAGAGTGGATGTAGACAAGTTGTCGAACCACTATAAATCGTTGTGTGTTGTTTACTTTACTGTTTTGTTTGTTTTAATTGGTTAACTGATTAATTGTTTAAACATACATAACTGAACTAGACAAGTTGAGTATAGAACAGAGTTCTCGAATTAAGAAGTTGAGTATAAACTTGAATTGGGCTCATTGTTAATTTCGTATTCCGCATATTGTATTCTGATATATCGAAATATTTTTGAAAAGTCTATTCACCCCCCTCTAGACATTTTCTTTAGCTTCCCTCGATATTAACTCAACTTTGGGGACCTACAAGCCCTACTTTATTACTCAAAAGATTTTGTTGGTCCCAAATAGTTGAGTTAAGATTAGAACGAGTCTAAAAGTCTAAAGGGGAAAGATGAATAGACTTTTAAAACTTTTCTAAAATATCAAAGTTATAATGCGGAAATAGTGTTCTTGTACAGTACTGTGTTGATATCAGATCAGCTCAGTACAAATATTAAAGTGAGCCTTTAAACAAGTTTATACTCAACTCTTTTGATTATAAATTTTACTTAGTGCACAGTATTGTTCTATTATCAAGTAATTCGTCTACTCAACAATATTTCTTAATCTAGTTGTTTATACGAATTCTTTTAGAACTTATAAGAATATAAAACTATAAGTAAATCAAACAAAAGATTTATAATGGTTCTCTATTCTTCTAGCTTTAAGTCCCAAGATATAAGACTTCGATCTTATGGATTATACCTCCAGGTATATCTTCGATCTAACAACTAGTAATTCAGTCAAGCAACTAGCACGCTTGTTTACAAAACAAAACAAAAACTAAAAAGATAAAACTTCTTTGTGTAGCCTTTCGAATATGCTTCTCAAATCTTGCTTCTTTCGATCTTCTTGAACTTCTCAAACTCTGTGAGTTTCTTGATCGCTTCTAAGACATGATTTGCTCTTTCAGTGCTCGTACTTCAGTAGTTTTTTTCAGTAGAAGATCATACGGTATTTATAGACTTTAGTAATGCAGCTAACCGTTTGTGTAACCAACTCAAAACTAACTTTTAACCGTTTCTTTAATTTCTCTTTATAACTGATTTTGTAACTTCCAAAATAACTAACTTCAACTCCTTCAGCCAGTCTTCATAATTTCCAATCAGTTATTCAGTTATGACCTTCAGTTAAGTTTTCCAAACTTATCTTCAGCATAGTAAAGTACTCTTCTCAACTATTTACTCTTCTTATGTACTCTGCTCAAGTACTCTTCTTATCTCCTGTACTTAGCTTCTTCAAAGTATGACTTCAGAATACTTCTTAACTTGTAGTCTTCTGATCTTGACTAATCTTTTGATATCTAACTTTACTGATTACATTTAATACAAGCATACAAATATAAAACCTATCAATACTTCAATTGAACTATATACAATAGAGTATTTCTAAGCCTATACTATAAGTTGTCTATACAATCTTTATTCAGCTTAGTTCCTAACAGTTATAATGTTTCTCTTCATATGTCATATCAGAGTAAAGACAATTATTATGATTCATTATGACTTCTCGAGATGACTTAGTTAGAATGACTTATTCTACTTATCTTATTAACTTTAAGTTGCTTTTTGGCCATCAAAACTTATGATCATCAAATAGGACTTTGTTCATAGGATTCATATCCCAACAATTTCTCTCTTTTTGATGAAGCCAAAACTACTTCAAGTTAATAAATCAGTAGTTAGTTCATGAGTCAATCATAACATTTCATCAAGTTAAAATAACAGTTTCATTCATATTCAGATAGGATTGAGATTACATATAATCACAAAATATGAAAATAAGAAATAAAGATGAGTAAGAAATATTATCTTCAAGTCCTTCATCTTCTTTCTTCAACTTTCTCCATCTTCAGATTCTGAATGCAACATACATCCTGGTGTGAATGTCCTTCATTAGTTGCGGATCAGAAATAGCTTCATCAACAATAATCTTCTATATCATCGTCTTTACTTCTTCATAGTCAGTCCTTCCAGATGTCATTAGAGAAGGATCCCAGGCTGGTTCTTTTGGGCACAAGATATTGTAACCTACTGCACTTGCAATCAGCAAAGCATCTTTCCATAATGCTCTTGCATTGTTTTCCGTAAATTGTTGAAAAACTTAAAACTCATCATCTCTATTTGTAGGAACACCAAACTTTCTCACAATGTGGTGTGCAATCTGCCATTTCCTTTTGATATCATACCAATACTCCATATCATCAGAATTAACCATCATTTGTAGGTATGCATCTTCAAGAATATCTTCATCCTTTTTCTTTTTCCTCAAAGCAGTAACTTTCCTTTCAAATTTCTTTCTATTCGCCTCAGCATCCTTGAGTTTCTGCTTCTTGAGTTCAACTTCAGTTTTCAATTTTGCTTCCATCTCTTTTCTGATCTTACTAGCTGCTTCCCATTGCTCATCAGTTGGTAAGGAACTTTTCACAACATGTTTTGTCTTGGATCTGGTCATCCTTCCATTTTCTTCAGCAACATGTTCAGTTTCTTCATCACTTAAGACACGTGTTGGGAATAAAATGAGATTTTGATTAAGATACCAAAACCCTTAAGACATGCCAAATAGATAAGTCAAATTGAATGAACATGTAGATCAGTCTAGTTGAGAAGCTGACATGTTAGGCAAGTCATAGTTGATTTAGAAGCATAAGTTGAGGGAGAACACAAGCTTAAGTGATTGCAGGTACATTACTTGACCTATCATTCTGTTAAGGACTCTAATCAATCAGAGGAGTTGACCAAGGGTGGTGACTCAGTCCAAGATGCATTGGCCAAGGATGGTTCTTCTGAGCCTGAGGCACAGCTTGACAATGTTGAGACTTCCATGGGAGAAGCTGGTTTGACTAAAGCCTCATCAATGTCAGGAAAGTTGGACATTGACCAGCCTTTAGTCATTCAAGATGACTCAGTGGCATTGGGATGCCCAAGCACTGTGATCTCCCAACAACTGCCCTCTGTGGATCCTGTTGAGGATATGGAGGTGTCAGGATTAGGAATGGAAGGAGTTGAAAAGGATGTTAGCATTAAAAAATCAGAGGGAGATGATGAGGATTGTGTGATTACTGGTAGCTTGAGTGCACCAAAATTAGAGGGAAATGTAGAAATATTGGGTGCAGCCCAATATGAGAGTTGTTGGTCCCTGAACGAGTAGTGAATGGGATTAAAGTCTAGAGGGGAGGGGTGAATAGACTTTAAAACTTTTTCAATAGAGTTGGGAACCTCTTCTGATTGCTATGTCAACTGGACTACTAGTCTACTGGTCCAGATGACTATAGTGATCTGATTGAAGAGGTTATATGCGGAATTATGGTAGGCCTTTTTTAGACTCGTTCTTTAAGTGTTAACCTGTTGTTTTATGAAAGTACTCAGCTGATGCTGGTTTGAAAGTTATGGCCTTGTTTTGAAGACAGTTGAAAATACAGTATGCACTATATAAAAATATATGTAAAGGCAGAAATGTAAAGTGCAGAAGGTAAATGACACCAGATTTATAGTGGTTCGGATATACGTTCCTACGTCCACTCTCACGTCCACACGTGATGTTTAATCCCTTTAATTTACCACAAATTACAAGGGTCTTGACCTTTATAGTCCCAAGGTTAGGACTTTGAGATCTGAGCCGTCCTAACAGCTACGGTCTCCACAAGTGATTGTAAGCACTTGCACTTTAAGGGGTTCAAAAACTTTAACCTTTCGGTGAGGGTTTGGGGTTTTTAAAGTGTATCCAACTAATGGTTCAAGCTTATAATTTGCTTAACCACTATGCCTAAAACAATGATTATACAATATGAACAGGTTTCAGGTTCTTAGGGGTTGGATAGAAATCACTTAAGAGCTATAGATAATCTAATGGTTTCTGGATCTTTTGAGAATTCTTAGAACAGTATGGCTTTAGCTTTGATTGCTTGCTTGGCTTGTTGAATTCTCTCTTGTGACTTGTGTTTTCGTGATTTCTCATCCTCTTGTATATATAATGGAGATTGGTTGCAACTAGCCGTTGGAGTTGACTAGCCGTTTGAGCAATCTTTCCATAATGGCTTGATTCCATGATTCCAGCCGCTTGATTGCTTCAATCCTGGGATCATGTCAATCTTCTAAATAAGGTAGGTCTTCGTTTGAATTGCAAGATGACTTTGGAATCAGCCGAGTCCTGGAAGATCACATAGTCTTCTGATCTGTACTACTAGTCTTCTGACTACTCTTCTGGCCTTAGGTCTTCTGTCTTCTGATATCAGCAGATTAACACTCTTCTGATCTGGTAATTCTTTGTACTGCTTTAGGCCATCTTCAATTTGGACTCCATCAGATAAGTAGGTATACAAGCACCTTAACTTGTCTGGTCTTCAAGGATCTTCTAGTCTTCATGTCTTCTACTCTTCTCATCTTGAGGATAGGCATGTAAGCCAGGACTGTGCTGATCAGCTGATATCAATACAGTTGATCACACAAGACTAGTCTAAGCTGTTCTATACAAGTCAGTTGATCCTATTACATTTATAAACTCTAATTGTTTTGGCCATCAAAACTATTCTAACATCAAGTGGGGCTTAGGGTGAATTTATATCCCAACAATTTCCCCCTTTTTGATGAAGCCAAAACTATACTTGATAAATGCTCTTAATGAAATAAGATAAGAGTTTATAACATGCTAAGACTGAAGTATCTGATGAAGACAATGAGAATTTGTCTTGTAAGCAAAAAGAGCTAGAACTTGAATATATATAAAGCTTTTACAGATTACAAGCAATAGTTTCTTTGTACTTCTAAAGTGGTCTTCATCAGGTCTTCTGATCTTCAAATGCGGTAGGCAAGGTACAGACGAGCTCGAACTTCTTCCATGTGTTGCACATCTGTAACATTCTCCTCTTCATAGATCTTGTACAGAATCTTTTTGATTTCAATCATGTTGGCTCTTCCTGAATCCAGAAGGGGTGCATCCCATTTGGGTTCTTCAGGAGTTAGAATTCTGCAGTTGTCAAGTCCTTTGGCTGTCTTGACAATTTCTTCCCAGAACACTGGATCTTCAATGTTCATGAACTGATTGAACTGGAAGAATTCATCTTCATAAGTTGGGAGAGGGCCAAATTTCCTTACTATGTGGTGTTGAATTTGCCACTTCTTCTTCAGGGGATACCATATTGGTAGCTCGTCTTGAAGGGCTAAATAATCCACATAATTGCTATCAAACACCAGGACACTGTCTTCTTTTGCTTTGTCCTTGATTGCTTTTTTGAGTTTGGCAATTCTCCTTTCAAATTTGGCTTTGACTGCCTTCGCATCATTCAGGTTCTTTTGCTTAAGCTCTTGAGCTTCAAGCAACTTCTTTTTCTTCAACTCTAGAGCCTCTTTCTCTTCTGCAGTAGGCTCTGCTGGAGCTGATTTCTGCTGGTCTGAGCTGACTGAGCTTGCTCATCTGCCTTCCTTTTCCTTGTCATTCTCTTTTCAGGAACTTGTTCTTCAGGGGCAGTGATCTGAAGAGTCTTAGCAGGAGCTTGAGTGGGTGCTTGGGTGCCTTCTTGAGCAATTTCTTTGCCTTTGCCTTTTTCTTGCCTGTTCTTGATTTTGCTCTTTAAACCACCCAAGGTTTCATTCAGCTCATCTTGAGATACTACCATTACAGCTTGTTGTGCAGCTGATTTCTCAAGAGCTCTTATCAACATATCTTCCCCCTTTTTGGCTTCAGCAAGTGCAGCCGCAAAAGGCTTCATGGCATTCATGATTTCCACTTTCAGAGTTTGTTTCAGTGCCATGGAATTTACCTTGTTGACAGCAGTAATGTGGGATATACTGTGTTCCATGACATGAGCAAGAGAATTGATGGAGGAGGCAGCTTCGAGCTTTTCTGTAAGTGCTTCCAACTTGGCTGCTGTCTCCTTCAGCTGAGTCTGCAGTTTCTCATTCTCCTCTGCAGTTGCCTTAAGAAGGGCTTGACCTTCAGAGGCTCTTGCTTCAGCTTCTTCGCAAACATTTTGGAGGTGTCACCTGACAATTTCTGATAGGTACTCAAGTATTCTCCTATCTGCTGATGAAGTGCTTCACCAAACTTGTCTTCAATGTCAAGAATCTGGTCATGAAGACGAGTCTTCTGTTCCCTTGCAGCTTTCTCAACATATCTTCCTAGCTGCAGGCCTAAACCTTTCTCAAAGTGCAAATCTATTGCAGCTTTGACCTGGGAGCAGATGTCTGCTGTAAGGTCAACAAATGGGGTAGAAGTAGAGGGTGTACCTTGAGGCTTTGGATGAACAATTATTGCTTTGCCTCTCTCTTCAGCTGATAGGTACTCCTTATTGAGGTACTCAAGTATTCTCCTATCTGCTGATGAAGTGCTTCACCAAACTTGTCTTCAATGTCAAGAATCTGGTCATGAAGACGAGTCTTCTGTTCCCTTGCAGCTTTCTCAACATATCTTCCTAGCTGCAGGCCTAAACCTTTCTCAAAGTGCAAATCTATTGCAGCTTTGACCTGGGAGCAGATGTCTGCTGTAAGGTCAACAAATGGGGTAGAAGTAGAGGGTGTACCTTGAGGCTTTGGATGAACAATTATTGCTTTGCCTCTCTCTTCAGCTGATAGGTACTCCTTATTGAGGTAGCAGGTAGTGCCTTAGTCAGATGGGTCATGATTTGTTTGCCTGCATCCTCTTGATTGTCAATGAAGTGAGTCAGATTGTCTGAAGGTTTGAAGTGAGCTGGTACTCTGACTACTTCTCTTTCAATCTCTTCTTTGTCAGCTGATGCAGCTGAGTCTTCTACAGGGGCAGCTAAGTCTTCCACCAAGGCTGGTGCAGCTGATTCCTTCATCTTTGCTTGTTCAGCTGTCTGCTGATCCGATGAGCCTTCTGGGATAGAGACATCAGTAGTGGGGATTCCTAGAATCCGGTTGCAGACTGCAGTTAGTGCCTCATCTGATAGCAGCTGAGCAAAAGATCGAACTTGAGCAACTTCCTTTTGCTCCATTTCCCAGTCGAGGAAGTTTTCCTTTCCTCCCATTCCTTCCATGACCTCAAGAAGGTCATCTACATCATCTCTTTTGAGCTCAATCCAAGTGCATATCCTAAGCACTTGTTCAAACTGGATTGAACCCTCATCAACTCCAGGTGTAGTATATTTGAGCAGATTGGCTATCTTCATCCTCATTATCTTCTCTTTTGTGCACATAGGGTAGTGCACCATTCTGAACTGAGGTTGAGAAGGGCCAGCTTGATCCAGGTCTGCTGGTGCCATGTCTTCTGGAGCAGATGGCTCAGAGAGGATAGGGGATTGGGTAGCTGGGGTATTTTCCTCTGCTGTGTGAGTATCAGCAGGGGTTTGGGAAGTGATTTCTTCTTATTGGGTAGGGGGTTGGGATTGATCTTCAGTGATTTGTTCATCAGCAGGGTTTTGGGTCTGCTGTTCTGGTTCAGTTTCTTGAAGATCAGTAGATGGTTGAGCTTGATGATCTTGGACATCTGCTGTTTGAATGTCAGCAGGGGTTGACAATTGTGGTTCAAGGGTTAGTTGAGGCTGAGTTTGTTCCTCTGCTGTGTGAGTATCAGCAGGGATTTGGGTCTCAGTGTTTGAAGGTTCAGATGGGTTGGACTCATCAGAAGGGTTGAAGGATGATATAGGGGCTATGCTCATTAGAGTAGGTAGCCTCGATTTCTTGGCTTTCTTTGTGAAAGAAGAAGTGTTCTTCTTTCTCTTCTGACCCTTTGATAGTTTCGAAGGTGTGAAAGTGAGAGAGGGATTAGAAGTACCTGCCTTTTTCAAAGGAGAGGCAGTGGGAGTGGCATCTGAATCAGATGGGGAGATGAGCCCTGATCTGATCAGATATCTTCTTTGTGCTAGGGTCTGATTGTCATCATCATCCTCATCAATCTTCTTTTGAGCCTCTTCTTTGGATGGCTCCTCTTCTTCTTTAGCAGCAGAGTCATGAGCAGACTCTTCTGCCTCTTCAACAACATCTTTGGAAGATGCTTCAGCTAACAGCTTCCTCCTCTCTTCTTTCAACCTTGCTGCCTCAGCAAGAGCTTCCTTCCTTAAGTAATATTTGGAGATGTGGAAGGTCTTATGAGGTCCCATCTTGTACTTCTTTGGGAGAATATCTGGAAGGATGATACTCAGCTTGTTGACAAAGCTGACTGTAGCTGTTACCTTCCATTCTCTTGATTGTAAGTCCAAAGTTACCTTCTTGGCTTCAAGGGCGATTCTATCCAAGAACAACCCTTGCCAGTCTCCATCAATCTGATCCCAGATTGCAGCCATAACTCTAACCTTTAGAGTAGTAACAGCATCATGACTGAATGTGTTACCTAGCAGCATCTTGCCTGCTATATCCATCAGGGTTTGAAACTTAGGTTCAAGTTGGGATTTCTTGAGCCCAGTGGCATCAATAGCCTTTATTCTTCAATCAGTAAACATCTCCATATACTCCTTTTCTCTACCCATGATGTAGTTAGAGATATTTACATTCCCCCTTGACAAGCCAAACAATTCCTGAAGAATTTCCCTTGTTACCTTGACCTTGTGTCCACCCATGACACTTTCGACATGAGATCCTTTCATCACAGCGTTTGCATAGAAAGCCAGCACATCTTGTTCATAAACATTGGTGGGTGCTGCTTCCAGAAAATCTCGCAGGTTGAGGTTGATGCAGCGAAGAAGGATCTCCTTATTCTCATCTGTATGTTTGCCCTTGAAGAACAGAGCATTCTCAGTGAAAACCTTCCCTTCCCTAGACCATTTGGTTGCATCTAGGGTGCCAGTGCTCTTGGTCTTCTCGTCGTAAATTTCAATGATTGCCATAGTAGAGTTTCAGTGTTAGGGTTTGAGAGCTTGAAAGAAACTTGCAGAACGAGAGAGTATTGAGAGCAATTGAGTAATGTGAGCGAAAGGGTTTGGGAGAGGTTTAAGAGTTTGTATATATACTCCAACAATTCTTGATCTAACGGTCAGATTTGGGTTTAATTGTGGAGTAAAGCCCAAGATTTTCCTTCTTTGATTTCGGGCCTTTCTTTAAATTTGCCGGGTGAATTTGCCATGTGGCAATTGTTGATTTGCTGGCAATATGGTAATTGAGTATTAATGACATCATTACCAAAAAAAGCCGTTGTGACTAATTTTGTGGCAAGAATTGATCATCAAGACCGTTTTCTATAAGTGAATTTCATTCCTTATATAGGTCAATCTCCTTAATTACATTCAGGAATGAATCTAGAATGAATTACATGATCAAAGATAGTCATTAAACTCTAAAATCATGTGATCTGATCAGCAGAGTGAGGTCTTCGGATTTCTTCAAAAAGTCTGCTGATTTTCCTTGAAAGTCTTCTGGTCAGCTGAGTTGGTCTTCTGATCAGCTGAGTTGAGGATTGTGATTTGTTGAGTAAATCTTCTGTGCTTTGAAGGTCCAACCTGGTTTGATGGATCCTTCAGTGCTGCTGTGATGATCCAACCTGGATGATGGATCTTCCAGCTTTATTGTGAGTAGTGATCCAACCTTGTTTGATGGATCTTCTAGCTCTATCTCTGAACCATGTAGGACCATCAAATCAATATGTTGATCAGCCTGGATGATATCCCACTGGTTCAGATTGCCCTTACCATCTGATGTTCCTCATCATCAGATGGGTTGTAGCATCTAAAGTGTTCTTGTTGAATCTCTTCGCTTCTCTTGAAAGTGAAGAAAGATTGGAAGAGGCTTCAATGGAGTGTGAAGAGAGAGCCATGGACTTGGTCTTCATGTTTTGTTTAGACACAGTAGCCTTTGATAACAAGCTCTCCATGTAGAACTTCCCCCTGGAGAAGAAGCTCTGCTTGCTTGCTACTTTGTCCTCTGCATCTCTCATTCCTATAGTTTTCAACAAGAACTTCTCTCCTTCCTCTAGTTTTCATAGGCATACTCATGTTGAGTAGGCCAAGTGTGCTGATCTGCATCATCTTCATCTTCTGGACAAATCTTCATCTCCTTCACCCATGACCTTGGTTGAAGGATGATCTCCATTCCATCTCTTCTTTCGATTGTCTCCATACCTGAAATAAAAATAATAGTTAGTGATTTGTGTTCTTAGGTGTTCTCATAACTTCGTCCTTTTATAGGGGTAGAAATGAGGTAGTGGAGTGAAAGATGACAAAACCATAGAGTTGATAGGTCTGAATTTCTGAAAAGTTACTTCTTAAGATCAACAATGAGATTCTTGATCCAAGGGTTCACATTTAAAGATATTCAGACTTTATCTTATGGAATGCAGAAATTATAAATTTTGAGCAAGAGTTATTTGAAATCCGTACAGTGCATGCATACTGTTGAGTCGGTGAGGATGGTGTATTAATCCAACCAAGTTTAACTCAATAGTATACTGTATATATGTATATGAATAAAGTATTTTATGAAGAATAGTTTATTAATATATATAATTATACATTGCTTAGAGTAAAGACGTCAAATAACTTTGTTCAAGTCTGCTGAATAATTATATATGTATGAATATGCAATGCAGATTGTAGAGTATTTCATCAAGGATTCTTAAGGTATCATTGATTCCCCCTTGATTAGATGACTCTAAGTTTTCCCTCAGCTTTATTTGTCTTCATCGGGAAAGAACTTACCTGAAGATGAGGGTGTCTATTCACCTCATCTGATCCTCCTAGTCTTCTGCAATTGTATCAGCTGAGCTCTTCAGCTGATCTTTGCTCTTCATGTGCTTGGATCCAGGAGTCCTAGGCTGTAGCAAAGGGTCTTGAATCTCTCTTCAGCTAGGGGCTTAGTCAAGATGTCTGCTCTTTGGATATCTGTGTGAATTTTCTCCATCTTGATCTCCTTCTTTTCAAGGTGGTCTCTTATGAAGTGGTGTCGAATGTCGACATGCTTGCACCTTGTGTGGAGGACTGGATTTTGAGTGATGGCAATGGCACTGCTGCTATAACAATAGATAGGGACTTCTCTTGCCTCTACATTGTAATCTTTGAGTTGTTGAACTAGCCAGAGCAGCTGACTACAACAACTACCAGCAGCCATGTATTCTGCTTCAGTGGTGGAGGTTGCAACTGAGGTTTGCTTCTTAGAGAACCATGATATCAGCTTGTTGCCTAGAAATTGACAGGTTCCAGATGTGGATTTCCTATCAATTCTACATCCTCCATAGTCTGAGTCAGAATAGCCACTCAATTCTAAATTGTCATCAGCAGGGTACCATAGTCCTAGGTTGACTGTTCCTTTTAGGTACTTGAGAATCTTCCTTGCTGCTTCTAGATGACTTTGCTTTGGGTTTGCTTGAAACCTAGCACATACTCCTACAGCAAATGTTATGTCTGGTCTGCTAGCTGTAAGATATAGTAGAGATCCAATCAGTGCTCTATATTCAGCTTGATCAACTGCCTTTCCAGACTCATCTGGTTCCATTTTGAAAGATGTCATCATTGGAATCCTTGCAGTCTTGCTTTGTAGAGCTTTGAATCTTTCTAATAGGCTTTTGGTATACTAGGACTAGTTGATGAAGATCCCTTCTGGACTCTGCTTGACTTGCATGAGTTCAGAGAACTTTTTGCACATCTCTTGATTGGGTGATCCAAATATAATATCATCTACATATATTTGCACCATTAGAATGTCTTCTCCTTCTTGTATTCTGAAAAGAGTTCTATCCACTTTGCCTTTTGTATATCCATTGTCAAGTAGGAATTGTGACAATGTGTCATACCAAGCTCTAGGGGCTTGCTTTAGACCATACAGAGCCTTCTTCAGTCGATATACTTGATCACCTTTTTCAAATCCTGGAGGCTGCTCTACATATACTTCTTCTACCAGAATACCATTTAGAAAGGCACTTTTAACATCCATTTGATATACCTTGAAGCCCATATATGATGCATAAGCTAGAAATAGTCGAATAGCTTCTAGTCTGGCTACTGGAGCAAAGGTTTCATCATAGTCAATCCCTTCAGATTTTGAATATCCTTTTGCAACTAGCCTTGCTTTATTTCTAGTTATCACATCATTTTCGTCCTTTTTGTTCTTGAATACCCACTGTGTTCCTACTACATTGTGGTTTTCAGGACGATCTACCAATTCCCAGACTTCATTTCTTTCGAATTGGTTTAGTTCTTCTTGCATAGCAGTGATCCAATTGCTATCTGTCATTGCTTCTTCTATGTCAGCTGGTTCAATGTTGGATAGGAAGGCACACCAGCAGAACATAGATGATTGTGAGTTCTGATTCAGTTGTCTTCTGGTCTTGACACCTGAGTCTGCTCCTCCTAAGATGAGGTTTGATGGACGATTGTTTCTCCATGTATGCCTCACAGGAGTATCTGCATTGGATGAGCTTGGATTCTCATCTGATCTAGTGCCATCAGGAGGGTTGACTTGATTAGGTTGATCATCATCTGTATCTTGTGTGTCAAAGAGATCATTCCCCCTGGCATTTGGGATTGTTGCATCTTGATTCTGGTGACAGGTCTATGAGGCTTATCCTCCTCTGGTTCTTCAGGGAAAGGTTCATTGACTTCAATGAACTCATCTGGTTTGGACTTGATCACTAGATGTCTCATCTGATCTGCAGCTGAGTTTGTTTCTACTGCACTCTTTTCACAAGACTCATAAAAAACAACATGAGGTGTTTCTTCCACAAGAAGGGTTCGTTTGCTGAGTACTCTAAATGCTTTGCTAGTAGAGGAGTATCCTAAGAATATCCCCTCATCTGCTTTGGCATCAAAAGCATTCAACTTACTCTTCCCATTGTTGTGAATGAAACACTTACAACCAAATATATGAAAGTAAGATATTCTAGGTTTTCTTCCTTTCCATAGTTCATATGGGGTTTTCTCATGAATTTTGTGAATACCTGACCTATTTTGAGTGTGACAAGTTGTGTTGATGGCTTCTGCCCATAGCTTCTTAGGAGTGGAGAATTCAGCAAGGAGAGTTCTTGCAGCTTCTTTGAGTGTTCTGACCCTTCTTTCAGCTACACCATTCTGTTGTGGTGTTCTTGCTGCACTTGTCTCATGTTGAATGCCATTAGAAGTACAGTAGGCAATAATATAAGAGTTGATAATTTCAGTGCCTTTGTCACTTCTAATTTTCACAATTGGTTCTCCTTTCTCTACTTGGATCCTCTTCAATAGTTCAGGGAGCTTCTGCTGTGTTTCACTCTTCTTGTATAAGAAGATAACCCAAGTAAACTTGGAATAGTCATCTACAACAATAAGAGTGTACTTCCTCCCAGTTAGAGTGGTTAGAGTGATTGGTCCAAAGAGATCCATGTGAAGCAATTCAAGAACTCTGCTGGTTGATGCTGTCTTCTTGGTCTTGAAGGAGACCTTTGTTTGCTTTCCTTGTTGACACGCATCACATACCTGATCTTTACAGTAGAGTTCATTAGGCAGACCATCAACTAAGGATTCCCTTGCTAGCTTGTTCATAGTCTTAAAGTTCAGATGACTAAGACGTTTGTGCCATAACCAGCTGACATCTTTAGGGCTCTTCACAAGAAGACATGTATCCTTAGGACAGCTGTTCCAATTTGCAAGATACATACTTCCCTTTCTAGATCCTGTTAGAAGGTTTTGTTTTGTTCTTTTATCACTTATGAGACACTCATCTTTAGAGAATTTTACTGAGTAACCAGTGTCACAAAAATGAGGAACAGATAATAAGTTAAACTTAAGACCTTTTACATATGATACATCATGTACCTCAATGTCACCATTTTTAAGGGTGCCATATCCTTTTGTGTTACCATGCGCGTTATCACCAAAGAAGACTTTTGTACCTTTCTTCTCTATGTAGTCGGTCAGCAGGGCTTTGGTTCTTGTCATGTGAGTTGAGCATCCACTATCTATGTACCATGTTTCTCCTGCTAGACCTCCTCTTCTGTATAGGTCCCTCCTTTCCTGCAAGAAAGGTTAAGTCTTAGGTACCCATTTTGTTTTGGGTCCTTGGGTGTTAGTACTACCCTTGGGAACCCACATATATATTGGTCGTTTGAACAACCTTGAGCACTTGAGTTGTTTCCCTCGGGCATCACAGACCCAAATCTTACCAGTTAGCACCTTGGACTGATCTGATTTGTTCTTTGTGTCAGCTAAGTAATAGTCAAATGGTTTCCCTTTATAGGAGTGTACATACATGATCTTTTGACTAGTTACATTCGGCCTGGGTGCATTAGCTGGTCGATGCACACGATTATATGGACCATACTCCTCTGTTCTCACAATATCATAAGAGATAGGGGGTGCAAAGAGAACAGATTTGTTTGAGGAAGACTTCTTCTTCTTGGCTGGAGCAGCATACAGCTGAGACTGTCTCAGACGAGATGGTCTAGGCTGTTTGCTGTTCCTCTGTACAGGCTTGGGGTTAACTTTTCTTTTACCATTTTTGGTGTTGGAATAGTTAGCCTTAGCTGGTACAGATGCCTTTTGGTTCATATTAGGTTCATTGTGTTTAGAACACTCACCCTTTTCATGTGTCTGAGTAGTGCACTTGTTAGGTGTACTACCCCCAGCTGGAGAGGATGTAGATGGATTAAGTTCAAAACCAAAACCCATCTTAACTCAGAGATACTTTCAATAGTAGTAGAAGCTTTATTGAACTCTGATATCTTTTGATTTAGGCATTCCTTCTCCTTTTCTAAGAGCTTGTGTGCTTGGAAGAGATCATCAAACTTGGATTGTAGTGAACGAAATTCCTTAGTTTCTAAAGCTTGAGTTTCTAACATCCCCTCATACAACTGAGTTATTGTGGTATTTTCTTCCTTAAGAAGTTCCACTTCTCTGGTCAATCTTTCATTCATTGTGACCAACTCAGGGGTGTTATCAAACTTAGTCTTTTTCAACTTAGTAATTTCTTTCCTTAGATCCTTGTTCTCCTCTTCCACTTCTATAAAAGCTCTAGTGGCAATATCCAGATCACCTTTTACCTTTCTTAAAGATTGATAATAGGTGTCTTCTGATTCGCCTTCAGATGAGTTTATCTCATCTGATTGTGAAAAAATAGGTGAATGGAAAGTAGTAGTATAGGAGTTTACCTCATTTTCACCTATGGCCATCATAGCTAGGTCATCTGAATCATCTGAGAAGATTTGGCAGTCTGGTGATGTAGGGAGTTCATCACTGTGATATTCACATTCTTCAGTCACCATAGCTTTCTTGTCTGAAGTTCTTCTTGGCCTTCTTTCTTCTTTGTCATCTAGATTCAGTTCAGGACATTCATATACATAGTGTCCTGGTTTACGACAATTGAAGCATGATCCAGATTTCTGATTTGAGTTGCCTTTCCTTAGAGGAGTGGCATCTCTTCTTCTAGATCCTCGGCTGTCAGATGACTCCACATCCTTTCTAGGATGTCTTTCTGGTGTTCTTTCTCTAGAACTTCTGGATGGTGAACTTGCTCTTCTATCTTTGTAGTTTCTATAGAATTTTCTATATTTGTTGTTGAGAGTGTTCATCCTTTCGAATCTCTTGATCATAAGAGCCATTTGCTCTTTCAGACTCATGTCTGATCCTTCACAGTCTTCTGTTTTCAGTGAGGTCTTGCCAGATGAGGTACTTGCAGCTTTTGTATTGGCTGCTTTGAAGGCTACAGTCTTGGAAGTAGATGGTGTTGCATTTGGCTCATCACTTCCTGAGTTTTCTTCTCTTTCAAGATCATATTCATGAGCTTTTAGGTTCTGAAATAGAGTCTGTGCAGACCACTTCTTGATATCTTGAGTATCTTTGATGATGGTCTTCTTGAGTCTCCATTTCTTGGTTAGAGAGTCTAAGATCTTTAGATTTTTCTCTCTATTTGTATATTTCTTGCCCAGAGATTCTATCTCATTGATGATCTTGGTAAATCTATTGTCTAGTTGATCAATAGACTCTTCTGGTTGCATCTTGAAGTGTTCAAACTTCTTGACTGCTGTTGACAACTTGCTCTCCTTGATTAGCTCAGTTCCTTCACAGAGAACGGCCAATGCATCCCACATCTCTTTGGCTGAGTCACAGTGGATTACCTTTGCAATGTACTCATTTGGAAGAGTTTGCATTATGTAATCTTGAGCAATGCTGTCAAGATTGGATTGCTTCATCTCTTCTGGAGTGAGGTCCTTCATAGGCTTGGGGGCAAGCTCTCCAACTGGAATTTCTGGATCACCATTTGCAGTGTTGACTGCCATGATGGTGATTGGGCCTTCAGTGATTACTGACCACATCTTGTAGTGGACTGATGTGAGATTCTTCCTCATCCTGATCTTCCAGTAATCATAATCCTCAACTGAAAACTTAGGCAACTTTCGCATATTAGCACTCATGTTGTATGAGTTTTCAAAAACAGTTTTTTAAAAAAATAGATCTGTTCAAGAGGACTACAGAAAGACTCCCTCAAGTCTTCTGATAATCTAGAGACAGTAGTCCGTTAGAACCACTGCTCTGATACCACTTGTTGGTCCCTGAACGAGTAGTGAATGGGATTAAAGTCTAGAGGGGAGGGGTGAATAGACTTTAAAACTTTTTCAATAGAGTTGGGAACCTCTTCTGATTGCTATGTCAACTGGACTACTAGTCTGCTGGTCCAGATGACTATAGTGATCAGATTGAAGAGGTTATATACGGAATTATGGTAGGCCTTTTTTAGACTCGTTCTTTAAGTGTTAACCTGTTGTTTTATGAAAGTACTCAGCTGATGCTGGTTTGAAAGTTATGGCCTTGTTTTGAAGACAGTTGAAAATACAGTATGCACTATATAAAAATATATGTAAAGGCAGAAATGTAAAGTGCAGAAGGTAAATGACACCAGATTTATAGTGGTTCGGATATACGTTCCTACGTCCACTCTCACGTCCACACGTGATGTTTAATCCCTTTAATTTACCACAAATTACAAGGGTCTTGACCTTTATAGTCCCAAGGTTAGGACTTTGAGATCTGAGCCGTCCTAACAGCTACGGTCTCCACAAGTGATTGTAAGCACTTGCACTTTAAGGGGTTCAAAAACTTTAACCTTTCGGTGAGGGTTTGGGGTTTTTGAAGTGTATCCAACTAATGGTTCAAGCTTATAATTTGCTTAACCACTATGCCTAAAACAATGATTATACAATATGAACAGGTTTCAGGTTCTTAGGGGTTGGATAGAAATCACTTAAGAGCTATAGATAATCTAATGGTTTCTGGCTGTTTTGAGAATTCTTAGAACAGTATGGCTTTAGCTTTGATTGCTTGCTTGGCTTGTTGAATTCTCTCTTGTGACTTGTGTCTTTGTGATTTCTCATCCTCTTGTATTTATAATGGAGATTGGTTGCAACTAGCCGTTGGAGTTGACTAGCCGTTTGAGCAATCTTTCCATAATGGCTTGATTCCATAATTCCAGCCGCTTGATTGCTTCAATCCTGGGATCATGTCAATCTTCTAAATAAGGTAGGTCTTCGTTTGAATTGCAAGATGACTTTGGAATCAGCCGAGTCCTGGAAGATCACATAGTCTTCTGATCTATACTACTAGTCTTCTGACTACTCTTCTGGCCTTAGGTCTTCTGTCTTCTAATATCAGCAGAGTAACACTCTTCTGATCTGGTAATTCTTTGTACTGCTTTAGGCCATCTTCAATTTGGACCCCATCAGATAAGTAGGTATACAAGCACCTTAACTTGTCTGGTCTTCAAGGATCTTCTAGTCTTCATGTCTTCTACTCTTCTCATCTTGAGGATAGGCATGTAAGCCAGGACTGTGCTGATCAGCTGATATCAATACAGTTGATCACACAAGACTAGTCTAAGCTGTTCTATACAAGTCAGCTGATCCTATTACATTTATAAACTCTAATTGTTTTGGCCATCAAAACTATTCTAACATCAAGTGGGGCTTAGGGTGAATTTATATCCCAACAAGAGTCAGGCTATTCTTCAAGTCAAATCTGAACTTGATGAATCCCTTGGTGAAAGGAGGCCTGATTCTCCAGTGAATGTGAGTCCATCTGATCTGAATGAAGAAAAGAAATTAGTTGAAAATGAGAGTTTATGTGCTGATGTATCAGACCTAATGGGAGAAGAAAAGAATGAGGGTGTTGAGGGAGATTTTACTAACACTTTGAGTTTTGAAGATTTTGTTGCAGTTACTATTGAACAAATTTTTGCACATGCTTCCCTCACAGATATTCCAGTTGATGCTGACATTGACCTTGAAGCAATCTCAGCAAATGTGTCCACCTTGAACAAAATGTACTTTGAGCAAGCCAATGCCACTGAGGCTGGATTACAGATTGCTACTCAAACTGCAACCACCATTGAGGAGCAATCAGAAAAGTTGGACACATTGGTCAGGGAAGTTGGGAAGGCACATGCTGCAACAGTGGATACCCTTGATGGCCAAGGCAAAACTCTAGCCTCTGTGGAGATGAGGCTTACTGGCTCAGAAGAAGTAATCTTTCCAACTTTGGATGCAAGAATTTGTGGTGTTGAAACTGGACTGCAAACAGTTTCAACAGAGGTAACCAAGGCAAAAGATGCAATGGCAAAGTTCACAAAGTCAGTAAAGAAAGAACACCAAGGCCTCAAAGATCTTTACAAGCACAATGTGAGAGCCTTGAGAAGGACAATCAAAGATGCATTGAGGCAAAGGACAGCAGCTCAGAGAAGGAAGGCTGAGGAGTTGAAAGCTGTTATGGTGAAAGAAGCTGCTGAAAAGTTCACAGTTGAACTTATGGCCAAGGTGTCTGATCAAATTGTCGCCAACCTCACTGATCAACTGCAAGCCACACTTGATCAATCACTGAAAGCCACACTGGATGCCATTGTTGCTCAGAAAATGAAGCCTGTCCATAAATTTCTGAGTATGGCTGATGACAAGATGCAGAACATTCATGATGAGAATGTGTATTTGCTGCAAGAATTGAAATCCCTCACTCATGCTCACTCACATCTCTCTGTCACTATGAGTGAGTTGAAGCCCCAATGTTTTGATAATGCCAAAAAGGGGGAAAGAGAGAGAGCTAGAGCAAAGGGAACCTTAAGGATTGGTGAATCCAAAGGAAAGGAGAAGGTCCCTGAGGTTGAGGAGGAGGAAGAAGAAGACATTGGGAAAGGCAAAGGCCAATGAATATTGAAAATTTGACTGAGGAAGAGCAAATCAAGATTGCTGTTAAGGAGTCTATGATGTCAGTGATGGAAAGTCAGACAAGAAGGCAACAGAGACCTGGTGGTGAGTCTGCAGGCCTTGACCCTAAGGAGAAGGTTGTTGAAGTAAGGGGGAAGGTGACCAGGGCCTCTGAGAGAAAAAAGAAGGAACAAGCCTTCAATGAATTCCCAACCAGCCTGACCCTTCCATCTGAATTTCAATCTGAAGAGTCAACTCCACTAAGGCAGTCTAAGAGGTTGAAGAAAGCAGCCAAGTTGCCTGAGATTCAAGAAGAAGATGATGAAGAAGAAGTTCAGGACAAAGAGCCTGAAGTCAGAATGCCCAAGCTTGCTGATGATCCTTCAAAGCTGTTTGAAGAAAGATTTGGAAAGGATCCTGAGACTCAGGAGAAGCTAGCTCTTCAGAGAGCTAAGGAAAGGATGGATCAGTTGGTTGAGGCCAACAGAGCAAGAGATGAGAGGAGGGCAAACTTCAAAGCTCCAAGGAGAAGGGCTTCTTACAAAAGACTCAAGCCACAAATGCTGCAGAGATGGGACACTCAGTACCCTCACCATGATAAGTGGGTGCCAATCTCACTGAATGATGCATGGGAGGAGGCCAAGAGAAGCTTTGTGTATGACTTTTATGTCATAGGGAAATGGCTTGAAGAGAGTGTTGATGAGGTATTTGTACAGTTCATGTTTGAGAACCATAGGGACCTATACCAGAAGCTGTTTGCAGCAGCTGAGATGGCCAGAGTTGAGTTCAAGGCCCCTGGTCCTATTCTGTACATACCTCCCAAGTTCAATGGGAACTTGATTGATGAGGGAAAGATTCTGGAGGAGTTCATCTCAATCATGAGGATGGAAAAGATGAAGCCTGGCCCTAAAGGATCCAACAAGGATATTTGGGAGTTGAAGAAGAGGGTATGGGCTCAGTATGGGATTGCCCCTCAGGATGATGGAACTCTCTGAAGCATAAGTTCACTCCTTCCCTATCTTTCTATGATTTCTGTTATTGTTGTTACCTTGTTTTATTTGTATCAGCTTAGTGAGTCCTTTTTAATTTTTCTGATCTGTAATGTTCTTTGACTTATATAAAAGGATCAC
Source organism: Galeopsis tetrahit (assembly GCA_963675135.1). Taxonomy (NCBI): domain Eukaryota; kingdom Viridiplantae; phylum Streptophyta; class Magnoliopsida; order Lamiales; family Lamiaceae; genus Galeopsis; species Galeopsis tetrahit. The sequence goes on from OY776123.1 coordinate 53,983,224, forward strand.
TATTTTTCTATCAAGAGATAACAACTCATTATCTCAACTAACTTGACATGACATATTTACTTGATTTACTATTGTGCTAACAGTTTCTTTCAGGAAAGATGACCAGGTCACTCATCCTGAAGGTAAAGTCTAGTATAAGTCAAGTTCCCTTTGTAATAGGTTTTGGCATCATCAAAAAGGGGGAAATTGTTGGGAATAAAATTATTTTAATTTAGATACCAAAACCTCTGATTGATGATGTTCAGATTAGTTGAGATACACTCAAGTGAGATCAGTTTAATTGTCTCAGGATACTTGAGTAAGTAGAAATGTTTAAGTCTAAAATCTCAGAAATGTTGTGAGATTTTATAGTTCAGGATAGTTGTCCAAAGCTGAAATGTTAGGCAGCTTGATAAGTGTTAAGTACTTTAGGTCAAACTTGCTGAATTTACAAGACAAGCTGGCTGAGTGGACAACATGGCTGAAAAGATCAAGAGTGTTAAGGCAATGCTCATAAATGCAAATGATCAGATCAATTGAAGTGCAAATGATCTAGAGCATTGAATGCTAGGCTCACAGAAGACACATTTATTGAAGCATTTATTAACATCCAGCCTGAACTAAGCATTGAAGACTTGGAAGCATTAAAGATAGAAGCATTGAATGAATGTTGGAACATTCTAAGTTTGCAGCAGGAATGTTCAGGGGAGTTGTCTCATCTGACCGTTGGTTGAGTATAGATTCTGCCACAAATCAACCTTGGGAAATGTGCATATTTGGAATCTGACACAAGTCATCTCAGCCGCATTTTTCAGAAGTCAACACATTCATTCAAGCAACCATTGAAGAAGCTTTTACACAGTGGATAAAAGGATGCCAAGCTTCATAACCGTTTCAATGGTGCTGCAAATAGACAAGATTGAATTGCTATCCCTCCAACGGTTAGTTGTTCAAATTTGCCTATAAATACAGAAGTGATCAAAGGATTCAAGCATCCAACTACTTGCTATCAAACTATCATCAAACAAACAAAGGAAACCAAAGCTGTTCTTCAGAATCCCAAGTTTCCTGATCACTTCAATTAGCTAAGCCAATCTTTGTAAACATCCAAAGCTTAGCATTGAGATATCCTAAGCCTTTACACTGTTCTTATTGTAAAGGATATCTCTACTAGTTGGAACCAAACCTCAAACCCTTATCTCATTTAGTGAAGAAAGAGTTTGTTGTAGAAGTGAGGAGTTAAGAACTGTTAGTGTGAAAAACAGTCTTAACTCAGAGAGATTGAGCACTAGGACTCAGATTATCCTAGGGATCAAAACACTAAGAGAGTGTTGTTGATCAGTGCACCTTGGCACTATAAAACAAGCTAATTCCATTGTTAAGGAATTATCTTGTTCAATCAGGGAAAGTGGATGTAGGAGCTTGAGTCTCTGAACCACTATAAATTGTGTGCCATTTACTTACTGCATTCATTATAGCACTTGCACTCAATCATATTTCAAAGAGCTATTCTCAGTAAGATAAGAAAATCTGTTTTGGACAAAGTCCCTGATCACTGTGTTTTTCAGAAATCATTTTGGAGTATTTCTTTAAGTAAAAGGCCAACCACATTCCGCACTTAGCAACTCTTTTAGATATTTAGCCAACTGATCACTTGATAGTAATCAGTAGGACAAGTATCTATCAAAGTTCACACTCAGGCTTGTTGTGAGACAACCTTCCTGATAAGACCAAACTGTTTGAAAAGAAAAGAATTTGCATACACAAGTGCATTCCCCCCCCCCCCCCATACACTTGTGTCATACTCCACCTAGGACCAACACACCAACACCCCCTATAATATTTAATCCATTAACTACCTCAGTAGAGCCTGCTTCTTCATTGGTAGTTGTTACCTGATTATGAATTGTGGGTCATTCAGTTCATCATTTCCTTTAGTGGGGTTTGCTTCAGGTAGATTGCCTTCAGGAGTGTTGTCCAGTGTGATGGTTTCAGGAGGATTGGCCTGGACAACTTTAGTGAATAAATTATCTTTGTCTTTTAAGCTTAATCTGGTTGTTCTTTGTGTGATGTCATCCACATTCAGGATTTTATCTCTGTTCTCAAAAATAGCTTCATCAAACACAACATGAGGTGTTTCTTCCACAAGAAGGGATTTACAATTGTAGACACTGAAAGCTCTACTGATTTGGGAATATCCAAGAAATATCCCCTCATCAGCTTTGCTATCAAAAGCTTTCAATTGTTCTTTCCCATTGTTGTGAATGAAACACTTACAACCAAATATGTGAAAATAAGATACTTTAGGCAATCTTCCTTTCCAGAGTTCATAAGGGGTTTTGCCTTGACCCTTAGTAATCAAACATCTATTCTGAGTATAGCATGCAGTGTTTATAGCTTCAGCCCAAAATCTCGTAGGTAAATTAGAATCAGCAATTAAAGTTCTAGCAGCCTCTTTAAGAGTTATATTTCTTCTTTCAGCTACCCCATTCTGCTGAGGGTTTCTAACTGCTGAAGTTTCATGGGCAATTCCATTTTCAATGCAATACTCATTTATGTATGAATTTATGAACTCAGTGCCTTTATCAGATCTTATCTTGATGATATTAAGGCTTTTCTCATTTGACAATCTTTTCATTAGTTCAGGGAGTTTGAGTTGTGTTTCCTTCTTATTAAGGAGAAATACTACCCAAGTAAATCTAGAGAAGTCATCCACTACAACAAATTTGTATTTTCTTCCATTTATACTTGCAGGGGTAATTGTTCCAAATAAGTCCATATGTAATAGTTCAAGTACCCTTTCAGTAGAGATGACTGGTTTGCCTTTAAATGAAGCTTTAATCTGTTTTCCTTCTTGACATGGTTTACAAACATGTTCTTTAATGAAAACTTCATTAGGCAGTCGTTTTACTAATGCATTTCTAGCCAGCTTATTAATGGATTAAAGTTCAAGTGGTTTAGCCTTTTATGCCATAACCAACTTTGTTCATTTGAGCTCTTGGAAATAAAGCATGTTGCATTAGTAGACTTGTCCCAGTCAGCAAAATACACATTTCCTTTCCTAGTTCCAGTCAGTAGAGTTTGTTGAGTTTTATCTTTTATTAGACATTTATCACTTGTGAACTCAACATTATATCCTTTATCACAAAACTGACTTATGCTTACGAGGTTATATTTTAGACCAGCCACATATGATACATTTGTTACCTTGACATTACCAATGTTCAAGGTACCATAACCTTTTGTAGTGGCTTGTGAGCTGTCTCCAAATGTGACATTAGGACCTTCTTGTTCAATGAATTCAATAAGGAGTGTTTTGTTTCCAGTCATGTGCATTGAACATCCACTGTCCAAGTACCATGCTGTCTTTTTGTTCAAGCTCTTCATCTTCTTGTGGTCCTTTGGTTCCTTCAATAATCAAGCTTTAGGTACCCTTTGAATTTTGGGTCTTGAGAGGTTAGTTGTACCTTTAGGAACCCAAACTTGCCTAATAACCCTGATTGATTCCAGGTGGCTAAGTTGTTTTCCTCTAGCATCAACATACACAGTTTTTCCCTTAAATGACTTTGGGAAAGCATGTGTGAAAGTGTTAACTCTGTAAGTTTCAGGAGAGTTGTCATTTCTCCTGAACTTATGAGTTCTTTGTGCAGCTTGAGAGAATCTTTAAGGATGGGCATATAGATGACCATTACCCTTTGGCATGAAGGATTTTGGTTGTCTCATTTATTGTGCTAAGTTGAGTTGGCCTTAGGTCTGTTCAGCTGCGGTTGCCTCAGAAGAGTTGGCCTAGGCTGAACATACCTTGGACAACCTCTCTGAATGTTGTTCAGATGAGTTGCCCTTCCATTGGGTCTACTCTGCTGAGAACCATTCCTCTTGTATTCAGCGACTTTGGCCATTTCCTTAGGTGTGGGCCTTGTTCTCTGAAATACTTGAGTGGGCACTTCATTCATTTTGCCATTTCCTTTGTTCTGTGGCTGAATTAATTCATTTTCAGTTTGTTGTGCCAGTGATTTAACAAAGATTCTCTTAGTGTTACTTGTTGAAGCAACACTAAGACAAGGTGAAGATTCGAATGGATCATATCTCAATCCACTATTTTGAGCCATAGGTCTTTAGAAGCTTTGAATTTCCTCTATTGCTTTAGAGGATTTATTCATTGCAGACATCTTATTTTTCAGGCTCTCTTCACTTGTTTTTAGAACATCATATTCATGTGAGAGGTTTTCAAATTTAGCTTGAAGAATTTTAATTTCAAAATCCTTTCTTTTATGAGTAAGTAGTTGATCATCAAGTTGTTTTTGTTGGTCAACTATCCTGAGAGAAGCTTCCTCAAGTTCTCTCAAGACTTGTTTATACAACTCAATAGACTTGACATTTACTACATACCCAGCTTGAGAAAGTTTTGTTATTTCAGCATATAAATTTTCATTTTCTCTCCCACAGCTTTCATGAAGTTCTTGCAATCTAGTGAAGTCTTCCATCAACTTTCCAAAGGATAGTTTTAGGTTGACATCACTAGGTTCCAGTGAGTGAATAGATGATGAACTAGATGTAGAAGATACCTCATCATCTTCAATGGCCATGTTTCACACATCATCATCACTGTTAGAGAACAGTCCATCATCAGAAGAGTTGAAGCTTTCATCACTTTGAGACTCATCACCAGCCATCATGGCTTTTCTATTGGTGAATCTCCTGTCTCTCTTGGCTTGCCTCTCCTTTCTCTCCTTGGAGCTGAGTTCAGGGCAATCATACTAAAAGTGCCCCTTCGTTTGGCAGTTGTAGCATATGTCTTCATCATCATCTTTCTTTGAATCATCTCTTCTTCTAGATGATGAAGGTTCAACTCTGTTTTGTCCTCTGATTTTCTTTCTTCTATCAGGGTACTTGTCCTCTGATTTTCTTTCTTCAGGCCTTTTGTCCTCAGCCTTGGCTTCAGGAGAGTTGTACCTTCTCCTGACCTTGTTGTCTTGGTAGAATTTCTTGTATCTACCAAACCTTGAGTTGAGTTTTTCAAACCTCCTAGCCATGAGGGCTAGCTCTTCCTTCATTTCAGCCTTAAAGACTGACTTTAATGATCTTGAAGTGGACTGCATCTCTGGTTCAGTAGCTTTGGCTTTGAATGCCACTCCTTTGGTTGGTAAGGAAGGTTCCTCAATTGGCTTTCTTCTGTTGAGGTCAAACTCATAAGATTTGAGTTCTGAGAAAACTTGTTGCATGGGCATGGTAGAGAGGTCATTGGTGTTCTGCATCATTACAGAATACACATCCCACTTTGGAGTGAGACTTCTTAGAATTTTGAGTGCAATTTCTCTCTTGGAGTACACTTTGCCCAATGAGTTGATCTCATTCATTATATCAGTGAGTCTACCAGCAAACTTGTCAATGAGCTTTTCTGACTCCATTGTGAATTGTTCAAACTTCTGCACAGCCACTTGGAGCTTATTCTCCTTGATTTTGTCAGTACCCTCACACATTTCTGCAAGAGTATCCCATATTTCTTTGGCTGTTGTGCAGTGGTAGACTCTCCCCATTACTGCATCTGGAATTGTTTGATAGAGAGTATTCATTGTAAGATAGTTGAGGTTATGCCTCCTCCTTTCTTCAGTGGTGAGGTCATCTTCATCTTTGGGGATCTCCTCCCTTGGGTCAGCTCTTTGAGCATCAGTGACCTTGGGGTTTGCTTGAGTGAATATGAATGGACCCCTTGTGATGACTCTCAACATTTCATTGTGAAGGCATGCTAGAAGAGCTCTCATCCTGATTTTCCAGAAGTCATAGTTCTCAATTGAGAACATGGGCAGCTTATGGTGAGATATGTGGTTAACAAGATCTGGAGCCATATTGTTAATGGTCTCCACTGCATCTCCAGGAACAGCAGCATTGTTGTTATTGTTGTTGTTGTTCCTTGCCATATCTCAGATAAGAGGGGTTAGATCACAGAGTGTTAAGATTTCAGAAAGATCAGTTTAGTGACCACACTAGAATTTGGTTTTGAAAATCAAGATGGATTTTCAGAAGCAGTGGTCTTTGAACCCCTGCTCTGATACCACTTGTTGGTCCTGAAAGGAGTATGGTACAAGTGTATGGGGGGGATACACTTGTATATGCAAATATTTTTCAGATGAATCAAATCAGGCTTACAGCAGAGTTGTCCTGGAATTAAGATAATCAAGTTGAATAATCTTAAGATAATCAAACTACTAAGCACTATGAAGTACTTAGTTGAATAACTATCTAATCAAGTTATATGTGCGGAATTAAGGTTGGCCCTTTATATTTAAACTCATTTTAATTCTGAAATCCTTTCTTAACACTTAATAGCTTTTCAGGGGACTTGTCCCAAAACAGTTTTGCACAACTTGTGATGTATATCTTTTGAAAATCAGTTTGTGTGCAGTGTATGAATGTGTTACTTGTATGAAATAGCTTATAAGTAAATAACACAATAGGTTTATAGTGGTTCAGAGACTCAAGCTCCTACATCCACTTTCCCTGATTTAACAGGATAATTCATTCACTCTTGGAATTAACTTGTTTTATATTGCCAAGGTGCACTGATCAACCACACTACTCCTTAGTGCCTTGATCCCTAGGAATTCAGAGTCCTAGTACTCTCTCTTAACTTAGAACTAAACTGTTCTTCTCTTGACATTTCTAGTTCTTACACTTCTACTAGAACAATCCTTCTAACTTTCCTTGAAAGGTTTAAGGGTTGATGTTGGTTCCAACTAGGGTGAGATATCCTTTACAATTAAGCTTTGTGTAAGGATCGGATATTTCTCTAAGCTTTGAATGATTTACAGTAGGTTCAGCTTAGATGAAGTGTATGGAAACTAAGAATGATGTATTCTTATGTGAGGTTATGTCCGTTGGAGAGTTATGTCCGTTGGAGAGACACTTCTGTATTTATAGAGCAAATTAAAGTTATGTCCGTTGGAGAGACAGCCTCAAAATGTCTATTTTAGTCTTGATTGAACTCTACAACTTGAAGACAGTTTCTTGAAAGTGACATGTCCTTAACTTGGGAAGTAAACGACTGTAAGCTTCTTGTCTTGACTTTGATACACTCTTCCCAATGTCTGACTTGAAGATTTAGTTTATCAAACATGGACATTACTTCTGATCATTGGTTCCTTGATAATGGTCAACTTTCCTTATCATCAGGACAGATCTGCTTATCACTTTCAGCTGAATTGACCTATTAGCAGTGTTGGCTAGCTCTCTTCAGTTGAGTTGGCTCCTTTACTTCACTGATCACTAGTTGATGGCTCTTAAGCATTCTTGTTTCCATATCAGTAGTTTTGACCCTACCAGCATATTTGGCTCTTGCCTTAGAACATTTCAGGTTTAAGTGTGCTTGGTTAATTCTGCTGGACATCTCCTCTGAACTTTTACATACACATCAGTAGACTTGGTCTTCTTGATGTATTCTTCTGAGTTAATCTTCAGGGAGGTTGTCTCTTTACTGAGCTGTCTTGATCATCAGCACAGTTGGTAATTAGTGCATCAGCAGTGTTGGGATCAACTTTGATTCTGAGCCATGAGGAACCTGAGCAGAATTGAGGCCAGGAGGATTGGGATTGGTGTTGTCATCATCATCATCATTATCATCAGAGGTGCTATCAGGATGCTTGATTCCTTGTGCAATTCTTTCTCTCTCAGCAAGCACCTTCTCATGGACTATTGTGCAAAACAAGGCCTCAGTGGTCAACACACTGGACTTTTTTACATTTGCAAAATGTAAGAGCCTGTTTTCTTCAACCTGCCACCAGTTAGCACCCTTATCCTTGATAGCTTGAGCTATCTCCACTATTGTTCTATCCTTGATCTCAACAAGTGCCCTGAGATCATAGAATTGTTGCTGCAGCCTTGGATACTCCTTCAATCCTGGATAGAGCTGGTCCACATTAGCTTTGGCAATCTGCCTTAGCATCCCCTCAGAAGAGTTGGCCTTGGATACTCCTTCAATCCTGGATATGTGTACTCTTCATCACTTCCATCTCCATCAGAAGAGTTGGCTTGGGTTTCAGGGGGGTTGGATTGGGATTCAGGTAAGTTGGGCTGGGGCTCAGAAAGGTTGGGTTCAGATGGGTTGGGTTCAGAGCTTAAAACAATTTGGGACTCAGGTGCTTTAGAGAGCAATGTTCCTGAGGAGGTAATGGGAATGGCTGGAATGGGTGGATAAACAGCTTGATCACCTTCTTGAAGAACAGTTTCAAGAAGTTTGGTATAAGAGAGAAGTCTGGGATCAAGTGGGGAGAATGGCCTATCTTCAATTTCAACCAAATCAGCCAGGACATCAATACCTATCCTATCAGGAGCACCTTCAGGAGAGTAAACTTTTTTGGCCACAATTGGGGCATCTTCAGGAGTCTTGCACTCCTCTTCTTCATGCCTTGGTGATATTATTTGAGATTGAATATCAGGAGAGTTGGCCTCAGGGCTGTTGGGCTTTGATTTTGACTTGGAGTTAGACCTACTTGCTTGTCTAAACTCCTTGAAGAATTCCTTCTTCTTCTTCTTCTCTTCCTCCATCAACTTCTGCTTCTCAGAAGTTTTGATAATCCTTCTCCTTCTCTCTGACCTTGATGGCTTCTCAAGGTCTCTAAACTCTGTTACAGATTCAGGTTGCAAAGGGACAACCTCTCTGAATTCTTCTCCCTCTTCAGGGGGGTTGACTCCTTCTTCTGCCACTTTCTCAATCTCCTCACAAGTGGCACCTCCACTTCTAGATTGGCTTTCTGGAGAGGATTCACTGAGGATCTTATTCATTCTTTTCATCTTTGGCTGAGCTTTGACAGGTTGAGCTTTCCTCTTTCTTGGAGAGGATCTGGTGGCTGGTACAACAGCTACTGCTTTCTTGGAGGCTGCCTCTTGCTTCCTCTTCTCAGTCTTGGAGGACAGCTTTCTAAACATCACCTTTTGGGCTGGAAAAGGCTTTGGCTTGGCTTGGAGGTGAGTGTAGTGAGCAAATCTTTCCAAGAGCAAGCTAGCTCTTGTGCAGAATTAAAGTCTTCCATCCACCACCACCTTGTGGTGCTTCACCTCTTTGAACTTAAACTTTTCATTCATCATTTTATCTAGAATGAAGTTTTTCCAGTCAAACTTGACTCTCTTCTCAGCAGAGTCAATCACAACAGCCATCACTCTCAATTTTGGCATACTGATTTGTTCCACACTTCCAGAATGGCTCAATAAGGTTGTCACTACACAATCAAATAAGTGCCTATAAACTGGTTTTAAAGTGTTCTTGTTCTGAGCACTTACCAGCTTTTTGGGTACTATCATCCATGGATTGGAGAACTCCTGCTCCTCTCCTTCTCTGTAGAGCACTGGATTCAAGCCTTCAGAGGGTAGCCCAAAGCTGGCATCAAGGTCCTCAGTAGTGAAGATGATGGTGTGTTGTCTCTCTTCTTCTTCATCTTCTTCAGCATAAGTCAACTTTGTGCATACATCACCCTTTTTGCCCTTCCATCTGAGATGGGCAAAGAACTCTGCCATAAAAGGATTTAGGCAGGAATCAGGCTTGGTGCCAAGAAATTTTTCAAGCCCTGCCTCCCTAAGCCAATGCAGGACAGGATGAACATCTGTATCTGGGCTATCAAAAGCTACTAACTTCTCAAACCAAAGAGAGTTTGGATTACTGAGATATGAGAAGTCAATATCCAAGGATGAATCATTGAAGTCTACTAGCTCTTCTCTTTTGATTTTGGGAGCCATGGATAAGTTTGAGAAAGATAAGTTTGGAGAAAATTTGCAGGTTTTGAGAGGTTTTCAAAAAGGTTTAAGGGTTTGAAAATATGAGTGCTTGAGGAAGGTGGGTAAAACCTAAGAGTTTATATATGAGGCAAAATTATTAACCGTTGGTTAATAATTTGTGAAGGTGGATAAAGTTAAAAAAACCACTTGGATATTGTGGGGTAGTGGGTTTGGGGCGGTTTGATGAAGGTTACTTGTTAATCAATGGCTTTGATGATGGCACAGTAATTAATGCAATCTTAAAAGAGATTTTTGCATTAAATGCTGATTTGCCATTTTGGGGGCAAAAATCTTAATAGCACACGCCATCCTAAAATGTCCTACTCTTAGACCAAGAAATCTTTTAAATGTCCAATCAATGCTAAAAATAGCAATTATCACCCTATTAACTCGGACAAACATCCTGAGATGTGTTTTGACTTCTGTAAAGGTCAAAATGTCTGACCAACATGCCTGAGTGGGTCCCAAAGTTTCTGAGTGGGTCCCACTAAGACAGATCTCCTGACCAACATTGCTGAATACCATAGGGACAACTTTGCTGAGTTTCCCTTTTTGGCAGACTGCTTCAGTGAAGTTGGTCAACCTTGCTGAAGTTCATCTTAATGAACTTCCCCCTTCACATGAGCTTTCTTCCTTCATTTCTCCATCTTCCCTGGATCAAGTAAGCCCAATTCAGCTGACAATTCCAAGAACCTTGCTTCAGCTAGTGGCTTTGTCAAGATATTAGCTTTTTGCTTATCAGTGTGAATTTTGACAAGCTTGATATCTTTCTTCTCCACATGATCCCTTATGAAGTGATGCTTTATATCAACATGTTTGCATCTGGTGTGTAGCACTGGATTCTGTGAGATGGCAATTGCACTATTGTTGTCACAGAATATTGGAACTTCATTGGAGATGACTTTGTAATCTCTAAGTTGCTGTCTGAGCCAAAGTATCTGAGCACAGCAACTTCCAGCTGCTACATATTCTGCTTCAGTTGTTGATGTGGCAACTGTATTTTGCTTCTTAGAGAACCATGAGATAAGCTTGCTGCCCAAGAATTGACATGTTCCAGAGGTGGACTTTCTGTCAATTCTACATCCTCCATAATCTGCATCTGAATATCCAGTGAGCTCAATTTTGTCATCAGCTGGATACCATAATCCAAGATTCTCAGATCCCTTGAGATATCTTAGAATTCTCTTGGCAGCATCAAGGTGGCTCTTCTTTGGATTTGCTTGAAATCTTACACAAACTCCAACTGCAAATGTGATATCAGGCCTACTTGCAGTGAGATATAGCAAGGATCCTATGATTCCCCTGTAGTTAGTGGAGTTTGTTGATTCTCCACTTTCATCTGGATCCATTTTCCAGTTAGTATTCATAGGAATTCTGACTGGATTGCTTGTAGCACATCCAAATTTCTTGATCATGTCCCTTGTATACTTAGCCTGATTGATGAATATTCCTTTCTTAGATTGAGTGACTTGAAGTCCTAAGAAGAAATTCATCAATCCCATCATGGACATCTCAAATTTGCTCTGCATGAGTTTGGAGAACTTTTCACACAGCTTCTCATTTGGAGATCCAAATATAATGTCATCCACATAGATTTGGACTAACATAATATCATCTCCTTCACAGATTCTGAACAAAGTTTTGTCAACAGTGCCTTTGACAAAACTATGATCTAGAAGAAACTGTGATAAGGTGTCATACCAAGCTCTTGGAGCTTGTTTTAAGCCATAAAGGTCTTTCTTCAATCTGTACACCTTGTCTCCTTCTTCAAAGCCTGAGAGCTGTTCAACATATACTTCTTCCTTGAGTACCCCATTGAGAAATGCACTCTTCACATCCATTTGATACACCTTGAACCGCATGTGAGCTGCATATGCTAAGAAGAGTCTGATTGCCTCAAGTCTGGCCACTGGAGCAAAAGTCTCATCATAATCAATCCCCTCAGATTGACAATATCCCTTGGCCACCAGTCTTGCTTTGTTCCTCACAATGATGTCATTTTCATTTTTCTTATTTTTGAACACCCATTTAGTTCCAATGACATCTTGATGAGTTGGCCTATCCACCAGCTCCCATACTTCATTTCTGGTGAACTGGTTCAGCTCTTCTTGCATGGCTATGATCCAGTTGGTGTCTTGTAGTGCTTCCTCAATATCTTTTGGTTCCTGTTCTGAAAGGAAACAACAAAACAGAGCACTTTCTCCTTGAAATCTTCTAGTTTTGATCCCTTCACTTAGATTACCAAGTATCAGGCTAGTTGGGTGGTCATGCAACCAAGTCCTTCTAGACCTGATCCCTTCAGGAGGATTGTCCTCATCTGAAGTTGGATCACTAGACTCATTAAATTCAGGAAAGTTTATTGAAGGATCAAGTTCAGGATCATATTCAGGGGTATTGTCCTCATTGTCAGATAAGTTGACATTTTCATTGGTTCCCCCTTGAATATTCGATCCATTTACTACCTCAGCATTGCCTGCTTCTTCATTGGTAGTTGTTACCTGATTTTGAACTGGGATGTGGTCAGTCAGTTCAATTTCACCTTCAGGATGGTTGACTTCTGGTTGATTGCCATCAGGTAGGTTGTCGAGTTTTTGATTGTCATCAAGTTCAGGCTGGGCAACATCTACAAACACTGTTTCCTTGCTTTGTAGCCTTAATCTGGTTGTTCTTTGTGTTATTTCTCCAATATTCAAGTTTCTATCCCTGAACTCATTAATAGATTCATCAAACACAACATGAGGTGTTTCTTCCACAATAAGGGGTTTACAATTGTAGACTCTGTAAGCCTTGCTGATTTGTGAATATCCAACAAATATTCCTTCATCAGCTTTGCTGTCAAAAGCTTTCAATTGCTCTTTCCCATTATTATGAATGAAACACTTACAACCAAATATGTGAAAATAAGCAACAGTGGGCAATCTACCTTTCCATATTTGATATGGGGTTTTACCTTGTCCTTTGGTAATTAAGGACCTGTTTTGAGTGTGACATGCAGTGCTAATGGCTTCAGCCCAGAACCTTTTAGGCAGTTTGGATTCAGCAATCAATGTTTTTGCTGCCTCTTTCAAGGTTCTGTTCCTTCTTTCAGCAACCTCATTTTGTTGAGGTGTTCTTGCTGCTGAAGTCTCATGAGTGATGCCATTCTTGCTGCAGTACTCATTGATGTATGAGTTTATGAATTCAGTGCCTTTGTCAGATCTGATCTTGACAATACTTAGGCCCTTTTCATTGCTCAATCTCATCATCAATTCAGGTAGCTTGACTTGGGTCTCCTTTTTGTTCAGCAAGAATACTACCCAAGTGTACCTGGAGAAATCATCAACAATAACTAAAGCATATTTTCTTCCATTTATACTTACTGGGATTATTGGACCAAATAAATCCATATGCAGTAGTTGAAGAACTCTCTCAGTTGAGATGACATGCTTCCCTTTGAATGAAGCTTTGATCTGCTTTCCTTCCTGACATGGCTGGCATATATGTTCTTTGGTGAACACTTGATTTGGCAGCCCTTTAACTAGAGAGTTTCTTGCAATCTTGTTGATGGTTTTGAAGTTCAGATGGTTTAGTCTTTTGTGCCACAGCCAGCTTTGCTCATTTGTGCTTTTGGCAACAAGACAAACTGCTTCAGGGGTTTTGCTCCAATCTGCAAAATAGACATTTCCCTTTCTCACCCCTGTTAGTAGCACCTGTTGTGTTGAATTATCTTTGATAATGCATTCATTTGGTGCAAATTCAACACTATATCCTTTATCACAGATTTGACTTATAGACAGCAAGTTGTAATTTAGGCCTAGGACATATGAGACATCAGTAATTTTGACACTACCAATGTTTAATGTACTATAACCTCTTGTGATCCCTTGAGAGCTGTCTCCAAAGGTTACTGAAGGACCATCTTTTTCAATGAATTCTGAGAGAAGCTCCTTATTTCCAGTCATGTGTCTTGAACATCCACTGTCCAAGTACTATGTTGTTTTCTTGTTGATGCTTCTCCTCTTCTTGTGGTCCTTGCAGTCCTGCAAAGTCAAAATTTAGGTACCCTTTGAATGTTGGGTCCTAGAGGGTTAGTTGTACCTTTTGGAACCCAAATCTACCTGATTACTCTAATTGACTCAAAGTGACTAACTTGGTTTCCCTTTACATCTACATACACAGTCTTACCCTTAAATGCCTTGGGTGGCTTCTGTGTATAAGTGTTAGCCTTGTAAGGTTCAGGAGAGTTGGTGAATTTCTTTGGGGCATTTCTCCTGAAGTTACTAGACTTAGGTGCAGCTTGGTAAGACTTTTGAGGATAGGGGTTTGGATGGCCTATTCCTTTTGGCATGTAAGGTCCAGGCTTCCTGAAGTTTTTATACCTATCAGAGGGATTGGGCCTTAATCCATTCAGTTGAGGTTGCCTCATTTGAGTTGGCCTTTTCTGAGCAGATTTTGGACAACTCCACTGATGAGGATTCAGATAGATTGACCTTCCATTGGTTCTACCCTTCTGAACCTCATTCTTCCTGTAATCAATGTTCTTAACCTTTTCCTTAGTTATGGGGTTAGAAGCATTGTTTACTTGAGTAGGTATAAAGATTCCTTTAACCTTTTCCTTGATCAGTGGTTGATTTACTTCCATTTCATTTTGTTGAGCCACTGATCTTACAAAAGTCATCTTAGAATTGCTTGATGAGGCAATACTAAGACCAGGTGAGGGTTCAAATGGATTATAGCCTAATCCACCTTTTTGAGCAAATGGTCTTTGAAACCCTTGAATTTCTTCTATTGCTTTAGCAGATTTATTCAAGGCAGACATTTTCATTTTTAAGCTCCCCTCACTCAATTTAAGAGTATCAAATTCACTTGAGAGATTGTCAAATTTAGCTTGAAGGATTCTAAGATCAAAATCCTTTTTCCTCAAGGCCAGTTCTTGTTCATCAATCAACTTTTGTTGTTCACTGACTTTGAGAGACATTTCATCAAGTTCTCTCACAGTCTGTTGATACAACTCAGTTGATTTAAAGTCAAACTCTGGTTCAGGAAGGTTGAGAGTTTGAACTTTAGAATTCAATAGCTCATTTTCTCTCAGTGCCATATTGCATACCTCTTGTAGCCTGGTGAAATCCTCAAGTAACTTCCCAAAGTTGAGTTTCAAGTGGATTTCACTGGACTCATGTGTGTTATTAGAAGAATTGGAAGATGAACATACCTCTTCATTTTCAAATGCCATTTGACAGTCATCATCACTGTCACTGTTGGAGAACAGTCCATCATCAGAAGAGTAGACACTCTCTTCACTTTCTGATTCCCCAGCTACCATGGCCTTTCTGTTGTTCAGCCTCTTGTCTCTTTTGATCTGCCTTTCTTTTCTTTCTTTTGAGCTCAGGTCAGGACAATCATACTGAAAGTGACCCTTTTTCTGGCAGTTGTAACACACATCTTCATCATCATTCTTCTTGCTTGAGGACTCCTTCCTCCTTGATGATGATGGTTCAACTTTGTTGTACTTCTTTCTGTCAGCATATCTTTCTTCTTTCTTCTCATCAGAGACTTTGTCCTCTGATTTGTTGTCAGAAGAATTGAATCTCCTTCTGGTTCTGTTGTCTTGGTAGAACTTTTTGTATCTACCAAATCTGGAGTTGAGCTTCTCAAATCTTCTAGCCATGAGTGCCAGCTCCTCCTTCATTTCAGATTTTGAAACAGTTTGAGAGGATCTTTGAGTACTCTTCTTTTCTGTTTCAGCAGCTTTGAAAGCAACACCTTTGCTTGAGGAGGATGGCTCATCATGCACTTTCTTCCTGTTCAGATCAAACTCATATGCTTTGAGTTCAGAAAACACTTGCTGCATGGGCATGTTGTCAAGATTGCTGGTGTTTTGCATCATGACAGAGTATATGTCCCACTTGGATGTGAGACTTCTCAGAATCTTCAAAGCCACTTCTCTTTTGGCATAGAACTTGCCAAGAGAGTTTATCTCATTCATGATGTCAGTGAATCTGCCATCAAGATGATCAATAGTTTCATTTGGCTCCATAGAAAATTGTTCATATTTTTGGATAGCCACTTGAAGCTTATTTTCTTTTATCTTTTGGGTACCTTCACACATAAGTGCTAAGGTGTCCCAAATCTCTTTTGCTGTTGTGCAGTGGTACACTCTTCCCATCACTGCATCTGGAATAGTTCGGTACAAGGTATTCATGGCAATGTAGTTCAGGTTGTGCCTTTTTCTCTCTTCAGCTGTAAACTCATCCTCATCCTTTGGCAGCAACTCCCTTGGATCTGCTTTCTGAGCATCAGTGAGCTTGGGATTTGCTTTGGTGAATGTGAAGGGCCCTCTGGTAATGACTTTAAGCATTTCATCATGCTGGCAATCAAGATGTGCTCTCATCCTGATCTTCCAGAAATCATAGTTCTCAATTGAGAACATTGGCAATTTGTGATGAGAAATATAATTGACTTGGTTTGGACCCATGTTGTTGATGGTGTTGACAGCATCTCCTGGAACTGCATTGTTAGCCATTTCTATATAGATAGATTTAGATAAACACAAATAGGCTTTTCAGAAATTTGGATCAGTTCAGTGACCACAGAAAATAATGTGATTTGAAAATCAGTTGGATTTTCAGAAGCAGTGGTCTTTGAACCCCCGCTCTGATACCACTTGTTGGTCCTAGGTGGAGTATGACACAAGTGTATGGGGGGGGGGGAATGCACTTGTGTATGCAAATTCTTTTCTTTTCAAACAGTTTGGTCTTATCATGAAGGTTGTCTCACAACAAGCCTGAGTGTGAACTTTGATAGATACTTGTCCTACTGATTACTATCAAGTGATCAGTTGGCTAAATATCTAAAAGAGTTGCTAAGTGCGGAATGTGGTTGGCCTTTTACTTAAAGAAATACTCCAAAATGATTTCTGAAAAACACAGTGATCAGGGACTTTGTCCAAAACAGATTTTCTTATCTTACTGAGAATAGCTCTTTGAAATATGATTGAGTGCAAGTGCTATAATGAATGCAGTAAGTAAATGGCACACAATTTATAGTGGTTCAGAGACTCAAGCTCCTACATCCACTTTCCCTGATTGAACAGGATAATTCCTTAACAATGGAATTAGTTTGTTTTATAGTGCCAAGGTGCACTGATCAACAACACTCTCTTAGTGTTTTGATCCCTAGGATAATCTGAGTCCTAGTGCTCAATCTCTCTGAGTTAAGACTGTTTTTCACACTAACAATTCTTAACTCCTCACTTCTACAACAAAATCTTTCTTCACTAAATGAGATAAGGGTTTGAGGTTTAGTTCCAACTAGTAGAGATATCCTTTACAATAAGAACAGTGTAAAGGCTTAGGATATCTCAATGCTAAGCTTTGGATGTTTACAAAGATTGGCTTAGCTAATTGAAGTGATCAGGAAACTTGGGATTCTGAAGAACAGCTTTGGTTTCCTTTGTTTGCTTGATGATAGTTTGATAGCAAGTAGTTGGATGCTTGAATCCTTTGATCACTTCTGTATTTATAGGCAAATTTGAACAACTAACCGTTGGAGGGATAGCAATTCAAACTTGTCTATTTGCAGCACCATTGAAACGGTTATGAAGCTTGGCATCCTTTTATCCACTGTGTAAAAGCTTCTTCAATGGTTGCTTGAATGAATGTGTTGACTTCTGAAAAATGCGGTTGAGATGACTTGTGTCAGATTCCAAATATGCACATTTCCCAAGGTTGATTTGTGGCAGAATCTATACTCAACCAACGGTCAGATGCTGCAAACTTAGAATGTTCCAACATTCATTCAATGCTTCTATCTTTAATGCTTCCAAGTCTTCAATGCTTAGTTCAGGCTGGATGTTAATAAATGTTTCAATAAATGTGTCTTCTGTGAGCCTAGCATTCAATGCTCTAGATCATTTTCACTTCAATTGATCTGGTCATTTGCATTTATGAGCATTGCCTTAACACTCTTGATCTTTTCAGCCATGTTGTCCACTCAGTCAGCTTGTCTTGTAAATTCAGCAAGTTTGACCTAAAGTACTTAACACTTATCAAGCTGCCTAACATTTCAGCTTTGGACAACTATCCTGAACTATAAAATCTCACAACATTTCTGAGATTTTAGACTTAAGCATTTCTACTTACTCAAGTATCCTGAGACAATTAAACTAATCTCACTTGAGTGTATCTCAACTAATCTGAACATCATCAATCAGAGGTTTTGGTATCTAAATCAAAATCATTTTATTCCCAACATGGTGTATAATGTAAAGCAAACTTTTAGTGGGCTTTTGTGACGTATATTCGATTTCCTTTTATCTGAAATAAATGGTTTTTCACATTATTGCATTCTTTGTGATTACTTGTATGTCTGCGTATCTTGCATTGTAGACGATGTGGTGGGTTTGTAGTCACACAGAAGATCACATTGTTAGTTCGTTGTAAGATATAAACAGTACTCACAACTGAGATAGTTATGGACAAAACTATTGGTGTAAGTTGTAGTGTAAACTTGTTAGTGGTTTGTCTTGGCCATTAGTTTTTACTAGTGCGCTGTGGCGTATTGAATGGATCACAGATAAGACATGTTATTCTGTTCTGACTGTTATGAAGAACTAGAGGTCTTGGTGACTTTTATGATTCTTAACCCTAAGTGTGATATTTAGATGTATGGGGTGCTTGTTCACTACTTTGATGTACCATAGGTGAGAATCTTGGTAGATTCTTCACGCTCCGTATTTTTGGTAGTGGCATCGCTCGCATGATGTCTACTTATTGGCATTAGGGCACCGTGTCCTGTACATCCAGGCTGATGATGTCCCCTTGAGGAAACTCATAAAGGATTGTCGTATTAAACCCTGCAAGTGGATTTAATCCGTACGACAACAAGGTTGAGTTGTACTACTCAATGAATTATAGAAATTAATTATTTAAAGAAGTCAGAAGCTTTAATAATTAATGGACGTGCGATATCTTAAACACGGGGAATTATAAAGTCTAATAGAAGCCCTGATTCAGTTCGGGATAGGACGGGAGTGCAACATTAATTCTCTAGTGGAATGAATTAATGTTGTCGGGCCAAATTATATGTTCTGGGCTGAACATAAGAGTATTTGGGCCTGTAAGAAGCCCAAATCCTATACCTTCTATTGGATCCCTAGTCTGGCCCATGAACTTATGGAGATTATAAATAGGAGCCTCAAGATAGTTTTGAATCCCAAGCACACACGAAATTGAGAAAAACGGCTAGGGTTTCAAGGAGACGAAATGAGGCACCTTCTCCACGTTTGATAGCGCGTCGTCCACCCGGTGTTCGAGCGAGGTTGGGAGACAGGCTAGAAGATTCGTAGATTGGAATCAACGTCTCGATCTTCAAGGGTAACGAATCTAAATTCTACTTTAGACGCATGTTTAGGTTTTAACTCGTTATTTATACGTTTGGCATCCGACAACGATCTCGGTGATGGTCGCCTTCGCCGGCGTGTTCCAGCAATTGGTATCAGAGCCTGGATTCATGGATTGTTGGCTCTGCCTGAAACGTATGATTGAATGATTCAATTTTTATTTCATGTATGAATGCGTTTCTGTTGGTTTCTTGGTTTATGGTTTTTCTTCTATCGCAACCCTTGTGTGATGTAATCGTTTTTCCCACCAGATAATAAGTGTGGGTAGTATAGGGTTTCTTTTCTTGTTTTTGTTGTAATTTTGATTGCGAGAACGGGTGGTGTCGATGGAGTATCTGGAAACGGGGATTTGAGTTTTCGAGTTATGGCCTTGGATGGTGAAGGCTGTTTTTTGGCGGTGTAAACTGTTTTGGCCATAACTTTTGACTCGGGTGTCCGTTTTCGGCCCGTAATACCTTTTCGGGAATGTATCGACGAGATCTACAGGAGTCGTGACAACGAGTGGCGAGGCCTAATTCAAAATCCTTGATGAAGTTTTCTGCCAGTTTTTGTCGGTGGACGAGAATTCGAGGTTTTTGCATTGCGTGAGAGGCCGATGCGAAGCATCCGTCCGCGCCTCTGGTTTTATCATTGTAATAGCTTATAATAGGCTGTTTTTTTTATAGGTTTTCAAGGGGTTGCGATAGATGTGCATTTATTTAATTTTGCCTTTGTTTATCGCATCTTGTTATAATTGGCATGCTTGTATTATCTAGTTAATTTGTTATGCCTGTGAATAATCTTCAAAGTTTAAATGACTAAGAGGAATAATTGAATTTTTTTTAATTAATTCATAGGCCTCCACAATTGGTCTTTAAGTAAGGTGTATGTTGCTCGTGGGACCTCGTGAGTCTCCCCCTAACGGATGCAACATTCACGAGCTTACTAGTTGAGACTTCTAATCAAAATGTTTTAATCTTTAGATGAAGTGTGTGATCTTCCCTAACGGATGTGTCATCCATGAGTTCATCGGTAAAATATAATTCAAGATAACTGTTGTTAAATTGTGGTCATCACTTAGATGTGAATTTTAATATAACCCCCCAACGGGGTCACTGTTCTAATTCACATGGCTAGTTAAAGTCCGACTGTTAATTTCATTCGTCATAAGGATAAGTTGACGTGATATTGAAATTAAAGACTGAATGTCTGGTCAATGAATACATGTGTAAACGACCACCCTAACGTGGCTTGCATGTGTGTTTGTTGGGCAGTTGGAGGTTGTGTTGAATGTTGGTTTTGAAGGTTTCCAATATTTCATGCTTCAAACTTATGTGATTTACTGCTTGCATTTTATTTATTTCAGATACATTGTGGTGACATTCAACCCACTTATGGTTATCTTAAATCAAAATAAGCTTATTGGTCAAAATTATTTGGATTGGAAAAGAAATCAGGACATTGTCCTAGTTGCTGATGAGTACAAGTTTGTGCTCGATACACCTGCTCCTGCCCCTTTTGGGAGCCGAATCTACTGAAGAGCAAAGGGAGGCTCATAAGAAGTGGCACAAGGCTGATGAGATGGCTCGTTGTTACATTTTGGCCTTGATGTCAAATGTTTTACAACATCAGCATCAAACTATGCCTAGTGCCCGCTTTGAGGCTATGAGGAAGATCATGTCAACCTCTATGCCAGAGGGAGCGTCCGTGAGGGACCACGGTCTCAAGATGATGGAATATCTGAATGAGATTGAGGTCCTCGGAGGGTTAATCGATAATGACACCAAGATCGATATGATCCTACACTCACTCCCAAAGTCTTTTCAGAACTTCCGTGTAAACGCGATCATGAGTAAGAAGGATTATACTTTAACCGAGCTTCTTACGGAATTGGTCGCGGTGGAGGGTCTCATGGGTAAACGACCACAGGCCAATGTGTTGGGAATAAAATGAGAAGTGTTTTGATTTAATACCAAAACCCCCTGAGACATGCCTAAGTCAAGGATGATCATGTTCTAAGAATGTTAGAACTTATAGCATAAGGCTAGATGAGAAGCTGATATGTTAGGCAGCTCTTAGATTATTAGATGCACAATTTGAGGGGGAACATATGCTTTGAAGTCTATCAAGATTAAGTCCCCTCAAGGCTCAAATTCTGGAATGATTGCCAAGTCTACTGAAAGACAAGTATGCTAATCAGAAGAGTTGTCCAACAGAGTTGTCTCAGCACAATTAAACCAAAACAAGTCTTCTGAAGCCTTAAGATCAACTACGCTGAAGAGGTCAAGACAACTATACCCTAAGATCTTCAAAGAATCATGCTAAGATTACATGCAAAGGAAGCAAAGGGAAAGAGCCAAGTCATCTGAAAAGAGCAAGCCAACTATGCTGATAAGCAAATCTACTGATAGTGATAAGCAAAGTTGTCCAAATTGATAAGGAATGTTGTCCCTATCTTTGGATCAACCATCAGAAGCCATGTCCATGCTTAAACAAGTGGATCTTGAAGTCAGACATTGGGAAGAGTGCTGCAGAATGAAGACAAAGTCTATGCAGCCGTTTATTTCCTAAATGAGGACATGTCACTATCAAGAATCTGTCTTCTAAGAAGAAGAAGACATTTATGGACATTTGGGGCTGCCTCTCCAACGGGCAAATCCTTCATTTGTCTATAAATACAGAAGTGTGAAGACCATTTGAAGCACCTCAACCTTGACAAGAATATCCAACTATCCTACAAGTCAAAGTGCTTTCAAGATTTCAAAAGACTATCTTAGTCTTCATACACTTCATCTAAGCTGAACCTCATTGTATATCCATACAAAGCTTAGAGAGATATCCTATCCTTATCCACTGATCTTCATTGTAAAGGATATCTCATTAGTTGGAACCTTACTTCAACCCTTACACCTTTCAAGTGAGAAAGTGAGAAGGTTGTAGTAGTAGAAGTGGTAGGAGCTGACTGTTGAGAGAAGAACAGTTCAGTTCTGAGTTGAGAAGAGGGTACTAGGACTCTAGACATCCTAGGGATCAATTCACCAAGGAGTGGTGTTCTTGATCAAGTGCACCTTGGCACTATAAAACAAATTAATTCCAAGAGTGAAGGAATTATCCTGTTAAATCAGGGAAAGTGGATGTAGGAGCTTGAGTCTCTGAACCACTATAAACTCTTGTGTTGATTTACTTTCAAGTACTTTCATACATTCAACACTGCACACAAAACTGATCTTTCAAAGGACAAATATTCAAAGACTGTGCAAAAACAAATTTGGACAAGTTTCCTGAAACTGGATTGATTGACTAAGTGATTTCAGAACTGTTGGGATATGAATCCTAAAACAAGTCCTAAATGATGAAAAGATAAAGATAAAGTTTTGATAAGCCAAAAGTAGACTTGAATATTTTCTAAGTGTTGACTGATCTACTCTAGTTATGGAAGTCATCTTGAACAGATCAGTAGTGTTCACAAGACAAGTATAAGTCCGAAAGAAAAGAAAAAGACAAGTACATTTTATAATTGTTTAGGTTGTTTACTGAGCTATTAAATGTTGTATAGAAGCTCATGATTTTTGTATGTAATTGTTTATGTTGATATATAGATTCTAAGTTGACTAAGCTATTTTATAAAGCTTAATGTAAATGTAATAGTCTTGTTAGGATTAGATTAGTATTATATCTAAGTCACTGAAGAAGATTGCGCGAGACCAGAAGAGGAAGAAGACAAGTCTAAACAAGACAGGTGCGCAACAAGACAAGACAGACTGAAGAAGTTAGTTATTCAAAGCGCGTGTGAAGATAAGGATTGAAGAGTTAGTTAGAAATAACTAATTAATAACAGAAACGCGTGGATGGATAAGCTGAAGAAGTTAAGAGTTAGTTTTCAAGAAAAGTTGGTTACAAGTGAAAGTTCTTGAACTCAGAAGTCTACAAATACCTTGGTGTATTCAACGATTCAAGACTACTGACATAAAACTGAAACTCTACATACTGAAGCGAATTAAGGCGTACAAGCAAGAAACTCTCAGAGTGTTTGTTTGAAGTTCAGAAAGTGAAGCTACACAAGACAAGTGAAGATCAGAAGGCTACTACTGAACGAAGAGAAGTTTTATTTTTGTTTACTGTTTCAAGTTGCTAGATACTTGTAAATCTCTAGTAAGATCGAAGAAACACTTGGTAGTGTTATCGAGAAGATCTAAGTCTTATTTCTTGGGACTTAAAGCTACAAGAACACATTACTCCATTGGACAAGTTAATAAGAATATCACAACTGGGTTTGTGAGAGTGGACGTAGACAAGTTGTCGAACCACTATAAATTTCGTGTTTGATTTACTTTACTGTTTTGTTTGTGTTTATTTGATTAACTGTTGAATTACATATCTGAACAAGACTAGTTGAGTGTTCATAACAGAGTTCTCGAAATAAGTTGAGTATAAACTAGAATTGGGCTCATTGTTATATTCTGATTTCCGCATTGTATTCTGATATATTGAAAGAATTTTGAAAAGTCTATTCACCCCCCTCTAGACATTTTCACTAGCTTACTCAATATTAAACTCAACTTTGGGACCTACAAGTGGTATCAGAGCAGTAGTTTACGAACTGCTATTTCTTGATAACCGACTTAAGACTTGGGTGAAGTCTTGGTCCGTGATTGTATTTGCTTTCGTGTTTTTGATCGCTATTCTTGAATATACTCTTTTCTTAACACTATACTGTGCTATACGTATCTTCTTGAAAATCATGTCGCTTGAAATTAGTGCTAACAAGTTGCCTAAGTTCCAGGTTCAGGACTATGACTATTGGAAGTTGAGGATGGAAGCCATCTTCAGCTCCACTCACGACCTAATGATCTCTGTCGTCACTGAAGTTCCGATCGTGACCATGATCCCCAATACTGCTGCCCTCGACAACGACAAACCCGTGGGTACTCTCGTCAGAAAACCCAGGTCAGAGCTAACCTCAGAAGAAATGAGGCAGAATAATTTGGATAGCTTGGCCAAAAATTACATCTTACACACTCTTCCTAACGAGTATCTAGGAAAAGTGTTAAAATGTAAAACTGCCAAAGAAATGTGGGACCGCCTAGCTATTATTTGTGAAGGGACCTCCCTGATCAAAGAAAGCAAGCTTTCCACTGCTGTCCAAAGATTCGAATCATTTAAAATGAAAATTGGTGAAACTACTGACCAGTTGGATACTCGTTTTACTAAGATCATGAATGATTTGGAAGTCCTTGGTAAATCATATACTCCTCGTGAAATCAATCTTAGGATTCTTAAAAGCCTTGATATTAGATGGAAGATGGTTAAAATGCTTGTTAAGAATACCCAAGACATAGACGTATGGACAGCAGAGACCATGTTTCAAACTCTAAAGGCTCATGAGTTTGATTTAGACGAAGAAGATCCAATTGCAGGTAGTGATAGAGAACATGTTGTATCTAAGAACGTTTCCTTCAAATCTAGTTCGTCCAAGAGTTCTAGGATTAGCAAGCCGAAGTCTAAGAATAGGTCTGCTTCTGTGAAAGACGAGTTGGATACTGATCTTAGCCTGAAGGATCAGGTGAACTTTATGGTTAGAAAGTTTGATAGGCTGAATAAACGTTTCGGTAGATATAAGAAGTTCTATAGAGATCATGGAGGGTCTGCTTCTAAGAACTCGTCCGAGACCAGACGAGACCGAAACTCATCCGAAAGGAGAGACAAAGTCTCGAAAGGTAATAGACGAGATAGAGAGTCTGATGATAGGAAGATTACGCGTTCTGATAGACGTGATAAGCGAAGGGATAATTCTCCTATTAAAAAGACTACTAATGATCTCTTGTGCTATAACTGTGAGAAACCAGGTCACTACATTTATGAATGTCCAGACCTGAGCACTGACGATCGAGAATAACGCAAAGCACGAAGAGAAAGAAGATACAACCGTGGCAAGAAGGCAATGATGGCCAATGATGACTCTGATTCGGATTCAGACGAGTTGCCATCGTCCTCATCTAGCTACCCGTCTGATCGAGATCACGATGAAGCATTCATAGTAGATGATGGCCTATGCTGCATGGCTAAAATCGACCAAGAGGTATCATCTGCTACTTCTTTTCAATCTTGTGATGAATCGGATTCTGATGAAAGTGATACTGCCAGTAGTGAAGTAGGGAGTAGTCTTCATCACTCTACTAGTGCGATTGAAGACGACCTCCTAGTTGCTAATCAGGCATTCATTGAAGTCAGCGACGAGAACATTGCATTAAAACATGAAATCATTGATATTAAGGAAGCTCAGTCTAAAGTAGATCCTAATGTAACAATCCTAAATGAACGCTTGACTGAAGAGTTAAGACAACTCAAAGAAAAGTGTGCATTGACAGACAGGTTATATCAAGACCTACTTAAGACACATGCAACTGAGAGAAATGAATTCAATGTTTTAAAGAGCAAGTGCAATAGACTTGAAGAACGCAATAAGTTCTTAGAGACTGAGGTTGTCACTCTAGACCTTAAACTTACTGACCTGGTTAAATCTTCAAAGATTAACCTTGAATTGTCAGATAGGTATAGGGCTCCTGCTGACAAGACAGGTATAGGTGCAGAACCACCTAGCTCGTCTACTCGAGTCCTTAAGAACCCTAATGCTTTCGTCTCAAGTTCTTTGACTAATGATAAAGGAAAAGGACCAATGATATACGATATTGGAACTCCATCTGCAGGCACCGTACATAAACAGACTCGAGTTAACAATCCGATTACCAAGGGAGGTAAGAGGAATGTTAACAACAAGCCTGTTCCGTTTAGAACTAATCTTCAAAGGACCACTAATCGTGGACGACCCAACCAGGTCAGATACGAGGATTGGTATCCTGAGAAGATGAGTACTAAACAGGTACAGACTAGACGACAAGAGCCTAGACCTCCTTTCATAAGGCAGTCTCAGCTCTACTCGTCTAGGCCCAGACAGGTTGCTCCAAAATATCGTACACAACCTGTCCTATATCCTCCACCTTTGTCATATGATATCATAAGTGAGGAAAGACCCAAACGCGTCTATAAACCGTATGGACCTAATGCATACAAGCCCTATTCTGACTATCATAGACCAGCGCCTGCTCAAGTAGAGATTAAGTCGAAAGGCTATCTCAGACGAGTAGACCCGAAATCGAATGATAGGCCAGATAAGGACAACAAGGTCTTATTTTGTAACAAATATGGCAGGAAGCTTAAGAGATCAAACTTGTTCAAGACTCCAATGTATATTTGGATTCCTTTGAACTTGACTAACCCCCCAGGACCCCAATAAACTAGTGGGTACCTAAATTATTGAATATCCTCATTGCAGGGTCGACTTGACTTGTATAAGAAGGGTGGCTCAGTAGGAGAAACTAGGTACATTGATAGTGGTTTTTTGCACCACTTGACTGGTACTAAGGCTCTCTTATCGAGTTATCATGAGCAAGAAGGACCAAAAGTGATATTTGGTGATAGCTCCACTGCTGTCACTAAAGGATTTGGTTACATCAGGAATGGAGACGTAGAGATTCAAGATGTCTCATACGTAGAAGGTTTGAAATATAATTTACTATCTGTTTCTCAATTTTGTGACCGTGGTTACAAGGTGCATTTTAAAAGCCGCAAGTGCGAGATTATTGACAAAAGGACGCACACGATCCTACTAGTCGGCGTAAGACAAGGTAGTGTATACATTGTGAATTGGAACAGCTGTCCAAGGGATACTTGTCTTCTTACTAAGAACCCTAAAGAGCTTGGTTGGCTTTGGCATAGACGCCTCTACCACATGAACTTTAAGGTAATTAATAAGATAGCAAGAGATTACCTAGTGGAAGGTTTACCCAACAAAGTTTATTACAAATCACATGTATGCAATGCGTGTCAAAAGGTAAACAGGTAAAATGTTCATTTAAGTCAATTCCTACTCTCTCAACAAGTAGAGTCTTAGAACTACTACATATGGATTTTTATGGTCTGATAACTCCTCCAACATTGAATGGAAGAAGGTACACACTTGTTGTTGTAGATGACTATTCTAAGTTTACTTGGGTAGTCTTCCTACACAAGAAGAGTGATACACAAACTCTTCTACCTGATCTGTTGAAGATGTTACAAGTTGAGAAGAACCAGTCTATTGTCAAGATTCGCAGTGACAAGGGAATTGAGTTCATTAATTGCTATATTAAAGACTTTTGTGCTAAACGTGGTATCCAGCACCTTACTAGTGCAGAAAGAAGAAATCGAACTCTCAAAGAAGCCTGTAGAACCATGATAGCCGAGTACAACACACCTCAAAAGTTTTGGGCTGAAGCTATCAATACTGCATGCCACTCACAGAACAGAAGTGCGATCAACAAGGCGTTAGGCAAGACACCCTATGAGGTTTGGAAAGGTAGAAAACTCGGAATTTTATATTTCCATATATTTGGTTGTAAGTGTTTCATCCATAACAATGGAAAGAGCAAGTTGAATGCTTTCGATGCTAAAGCAGACGAGGGGATATTCTTAGGATACTCCTCGACTAGCAAGGTATTTAGGGTATTCAACTACTCAACTCTTTGTGTGGAAGAAACACCACATGTGGTTTTCGATGAATCTCGACAGGACTCGTCTGCCGACAAGATGAGTGAGAAGGTGACTGATCTATCGATCGAATCTGACAAAGAATCAGAAGTATATGAATCCGTTCAAGCCTACAATCCATTCATGAAAGCTCTCGAGTCTGATGACAAAGAGAAGGTAAGTGCTCAAGGTAAGTCTTCTAGACCAGTTGACATGCCTGCTCTAGTTGACTCGTCTACTCCTGCTAAATCTGTTGATACAAATGATGTTGATATGCATGATGTTGTACATGATGTAGATGATGATAGTATTCCTGTTAAGAATAGAAAGACATGGAAATCTGCGCATGATACTTAAAATATTATTGGTGACTCTACTATTGGTGTGAAGACTAGACGACAACTCTTTGAGTCGCAAGAACAACCTAGCCCAACTATGTTTTGCTGGTGTTGTTTCCTCTCTGCTATCGAACCTACCACTGTTAAAGAGGCATTGGCTGATAGTAACTATGTTGGGATATAAATTCACCCTAAGCCCCACTTGATGTTAGAATAGTTTTGATGGCCAAAACACTTAGAGTTTATAAATGTAATAGGATCAGCTGACCTTGTATAGAACAGCTTAGACTAGTCTTGTGTGATCAACTGTATTGATATCAGCTGATCAGCACAGCCCTGGCTTACATGCCTATCCTCAAGATGAGAAGAGTAGAAGACTTGAAGACTAGAAGATCCTTGAAGACCAGTTAAGTAAGGTGCTTGTATACCTACTTATCTGATGGAGTCCAAGATTGAAGATAATCAAAGAGTGCATAAAAGATTTGCCAGATCAGAAGAGTGTTACTCGACTGATATCAGAAGACAGAAGACCTCGACCAGACGAGTAGTTAGAAGACTAGTAGAGCAGATCAAAAGACTATGTGCTCGTCCAGGACTCGGCTGATTCCAAAGTCATCTTACAATTCAAATGAAGACCTACCTTATTTAGAAGATTGACATGATCCCAGGATTGAAGCAATCAAGCGGCTGGAATCAAGGAATCAAGCTATTATGGAAAGATTGCCCAACGGCTAGTCAACTCCAACGGCTAGTTGCAAGCAATCACCACTATAAATACAAGAGGATGAGAAATCACAAAAAAGAAGTCACAACGAGAGAATTCAACAAGCTCAACAAGCAATCAAGCAAAAAGCCATACTGTTTTAAGAGTTCTCCAAGAGCCAGAACCCATAAGAACATCCCTAGCTCTTAAGTGATTTCTATCCAACCAAAGAACCTGAATCCTATTCTTCATTGTATATCCATTGATTTAGGCTTAGTGGTTAAGCAAATTATAAGCTTCAACCATTAGTTGGAAACATTCAAAAACCCCAAACCCCCACCGAAAGGTTAAAGTTTTTGAACCCCTGCAAAGTGCAAGTGCTTACAATCACTTGTGGAGACCGTAGCAGTTAGGACTGCTCAGATCTCAAAGTCCTACCCTTGGGACTATAAAGGACAAGCCCCTTGTAATTTTTGGTAAATTAAAGGGATTAAACATCACGTTAGGACGTGAGAGTGGACGTAGGAACGTATATCCGAACCACTATAAACCTGGTGTTATTTACTTTCTGCACTTTACATTTATGTTATTTCATATACCTTATATAGTGCATACTGTGTTTTTAACTATATTCAAATCAAGGCCATAATCTTCAAACCAGCATCAGCTGAGGTTTTCATTAATTAAACAAGCTAACACTTTCAAAAGAAACAAAGGAACGAGTCTAAATAAGGCCTACCATAATTCCGCATATAATCTCTTCATTCAGATCACTATAGTCATCTGGACCAGCAGACTTGTAGTCCAGTTGACATAGCAATCAGAAGAGGTTCCCAACTCTCTTGAAAAAGTTTTAAAGTCTATTCACCCCTCCCCTCTAGACTTTAATCCCATTCACTACTCGTTCAGAGACCAACAAGTGGTATCAGAGCAGTGGTTCTAACGGACTACTGTCTCTAGATTATCAGAAGACTTGAGGGAGTCTTTCTGTAGTCCTCTTGAACAGATCTTTTCTTTTGAAAAACTTGTTTTTGAAAACTCATACAGTATGAGTGCTAACATGCGTAAGTTGCCTAAGTTTTCAGTGGAGGATTATGATTACTGGAAGATCAGGATGAGGAAGAATCTCACATCAGTCCACTACAAGATGTGGTCAGTAATCACAGAAGGCCCAATCACCATCATGACAGTCAACACTGTAAATGGTGATCCAGAAGTTCCAGTTGGAGAAATTGTTCCCAAGCCAATGAAGGACCTCACACCTGAAGAGATGAAGCAATCAAATCTTGATAGCATTGCTCAAGATTACATCATGCAAACTCTTCCAAATGAGTACATTGCAAAAGTAATCAACTGTGAGTCAGCAAGAGATATGTGGGATGCTTTGGCACTTCTCTGTGAAGGAACTGAGCTGATCAAGGAGAGCAAATTGTCAACAGCAGTCAAGAAGTTCGAACACTTCAAGATGCAACCAGAAGAGTCTATTGATCAGCTAGACAATAGATTTACCAAGATCATCAATGAGATAGAGTCTCTGGGAAAGAAGTATACAAATAGAGAGAAAAATCTAAAGATCTTAGACTCTCTAACCAAGAAATGGAGACTCAAGAAGACCATCATCAAAGATACTAAAGATATCAAGAAATGGTCTGCACAAACTCTATTTCAGAACCTAAAAGCTCATGAATATGATCTTGAAAGAGAAGAAAACTCAGGAAGTGATGAGCCAATTGCAACCCCATCTACCTCCAAGACTGTAGCCTTCAAGGCAGCCAATGAAAAAGCTGCAAGTACCTCATCTGGCAAGACCTCACTGAAAACAGAAGATTTTGAAGGATCAGACATGAGTCTGAAAGAGCAAATGGCTCTTATGATCAAGAGATTCGAAAGGATGAACACTCTCAACAGCAAATACAGAAAATTCTACAGGACTTACAAAGACAGGAGAACCAGTTCACCCTCCAGAGGATCTAGAGAAAGAACACCAGAAAGACATCCTAGAAAGGATGTGGAGTCATCTTACAGCCGAGGATCTAGAAGAAGAGATGCCACTCCTCCAAGGAAAGGCAACTCAAATCAGAAACCTGGATCATGCTTCAATTGTGTCTATGAATGTCTTGAGCTGAATTTGGATGACAAAGAAGAAAGAAGGCCAAGAAGAGACAGAAGAAATTCAGACAAGCAAGCAATGGTGACTGAAGAATCTGAATATCAAAGTGATGAACTCCCTACATCACCAGACTGTCAAATCTTCTCAGATGATTCAGATGATCTAGCTATGATGGTCATAGGTGAAAATGAGGTAAATTCCTATACTACAACTTTCCATTCACCCATTTTTTCACAAACAAATGAGATAAACTCATCTGAAGGCGAATCAGAAGACACCTATTATCAAACTTTAAGAAAGGTAAAAGGTGATCTGGATATTGCCACTAGAGCTTTTATAGAAGTGGAAGAGGTGAACAGGGATCTAAGGAAAGAAATTGCTAAGTTGAAAAAGACTAAGTTTGATAACACCCCTGAGTTGGTCACAATGAATGAAAGATTGACCAAAGAAGTGGAACTCCTTAAGGAAGAAAATACCACAATAACTCAGTTGTATGAGGGGATGTTAGAAACTCAAGCTTTAGAAACTAAGGAATTTCGTTCACTACAATCCAAGTTCGATGACCTCTTCCAAGCACACAAGCTCTTAGAAAAGGAGAAGGAATGCCTAAATCAAAAGATATCAGAGTTCAATAAAGCATCTACTACTATTGAAAGTATCTCTGAATATTATAGATCAAATGGCAATAAAATGGGTTTTGGCTATGAACTTAATCCATCAACATCCTCTCCAGCTAGGGGTAGTACACCTAACAAGTGCACTACTCAGACACATGAAAAAGGTGAGTGTTCTAAACACAATGAACCTAATATGAACCAAAAGACATCTGTACCAGCTAAGGCTAACCATCCCAACACCAAAAATGGTAAAGGACAAGTTAACCCCAAGCCTGTACAGAGGAACAACAAACAGCCTAGACCATCTCGGTTGAGACAGTCTCAGCTGTATGCTGCTCCAGCCAAGAAGAAGAAATCTTCTTCACACAAATCTGTTCTCTTTGCACCCCCTATCTCTTATGATATTGTGAGAACAGAAGAGTATGGTCCATATAATCGTGTGCATCGTACAGCTAATGCACCCAGGCCGAATGTAACTAGTCAAAAAATAATGTATGTACACTCCTATAAAGGGAAACCATTTGACTATTACTTAGCTGACACAAGTAACAAATCAGATCAGTCCATGGTGCTAACTGGTAATGAAAGTGTGTGGTGTGGTGTTAAGTGTATGTATATGAAGTGTTTAAGTTTAAGTAGAATAATGTTGTACTAAATGTTGTGACAATTGGTACAACACTGACTCTAGCAGAATATCAGAAATTATTATTAACACAGCGGAAGACTTGAAACACTAAAAACAAACGTGACACAATGGAAATAATTTTCACATAGATTTTATAAATAAAAATCTATGCTAGCCTTACGGCGAAAAACAATACTTATCTTCAAGTATAAATGTTGTGTGAAATGTTACAGCATTAACATTCACAACAGAAACTACAAACGAGGCAGGTGCCTTGTTCTAAAAACGAACTAAGTGTATAATGTATACACTGTCGAAATGCCTAGTCTATCTAAAGATTACACTCTCAATAGATAAGAAGACACACAGCCATACGGGTGGGATACGAACGTATGATCTAAAAGGTAGTTCTACTGGCCACAATTCCTAACAGGGATATACGCTCGGTCTAGGAAGTTGATCGAATAGAGTACACTGATTTGAGAAGCCTTCCATCGGTATTTATAGTAGTGGGGTGCTGATTCTAGAGGCTTCCACAATGAGGTCCTATTTTTTAGGAACTCAACTTCCATGATCTTTCTAGATCTTTCTTGAATGCTCCAGGTCGTTCCAAATGGTTCCAGGCCGTTCTAGTATGTTCTCCAATGTTCTGGAATCTTCCAGGTTCCAGATCCTTGTAGAAGCTTCTAGATCCTGCCAGAAATGCGACAACATTTAGATCAACATTTAATGTAGCATTTCAGAAAAGACTTAGAAAAAATCTCGGAAGGTCAAATTAAGATGTTGTTGATAATGTTAAGGCATTTAAGGATTAACAACATCTACAATCTCCCCCAATTTGACCTTTCGACTACAACACACCTGATGCACATATATTTCTATACATACTCAGTATTATGTACTTAGTTGAGGTTAACATCATTGCTAAGCACTAGTCAAGACAATACCTGTTGTAATCGTTCGATCAAATCGAATGAAGATCAAGGATAATTTTACAATGATCCGTGCCATAAGATCAAGATAAATTTTATCCAAAATAGAACAAGTATAAACACTACACTTATTCACAACATAAGTAACTTTACTTAAGATCATAAGTTAAACTGGAAGAAATTCAACTTAGAATCTAAGTAAGACACTAACAAAAAAAATCAGAGCAACAAAAATAAAAAAAACAAACATCAGAGCAAAACATAATGTAACAAGGAACAAAACAAAACAGAAACTACACTATACACAACCTGCAATAGACACATGATAATCTGCAAACAAATTAAGCAAGGCAGTAAACAAATATCAAGTGGAACTAATAAACAAGTTGCAGTAAACATCCTACCATCTAAAAACAGTAAATAACAAATGTATCATAATTTCAGAATTTCAAACTTAAACATTAGTTACAAAGGTAGAACTGAACAAATGGCTTATATTGCTGTGGTAACAGCTGCAACATCATCTTCCTGCACCATAGCCATTGTGGAATTCAGATCTCCCCCTGTCTAACAGCTTTCTCCAGGTAGATCACCATACAAGGTGTCCATTTCAGCAGCATCATCATCATCTCCTTCATCAACAAAGTAAGTAGATGCAAGGTGTGCAACTACATCAGTAACAGCAGCATCTCCAGCAGCATCAGGTCCATCACCAGCATCAGCAGCAGCTGGAACTCCATCATCATGTATCTCCTCAATGACTACACTGGAGTTGGATGGTGGTGGTACTCCCCCTGTTGTAGGTGAAAGGAGGTTGGTCCACCTGTCCTTCAGGAACTGAAGTTCATCTATAGTTTCCTGCAAGTGTTGGAGTTGGAGTTTGATGAATTCCTGTGAAAGATACACATTACCAGAAATGTTGATACGGATGTTCTCAACATTTGGGGTTGCATTTCTGTGTCTTGGTCTGGATGATTCAGGATGATCAGTAGTTGAGGGTCTGGTTGGTTCTGGTTGAGCAGAAGTAGAGGGTCTTTGCTGATGTTCAGTACCAGGAGCAATCAAAGGCAGATCAATTACTCTATCCCCAGTGAGTAAGGCAGGAGCTATGGCCAATAGTGGAACTCTCCCCCTCAACACATCAGTGTTCTTGGCAACAAATCCATGATGCCTCAAGTAGTTAGAAATCAGAACAGGATAGGGTAAAATGCCTTTTTCAGAAACTCTCCCAGTAAACCTCATCATGTGTTGGAAAATAGTAAGACCCAAATTAAACTTCTTAAGCACAGAAATCCTATATATCAAAACAGCTTGGTCCTTAGTGATCTTGGTGGTATTTGTGGTGGGAATCCAATTGTAGATAATGAGTTTGTATAACACTGAGTGTAGGGAAGTGAGGTCTTTGGCTAGCATGTGTCTAGTCCATTTAACTACCCTACCAGCAGTTATAGCAGAAATGACCACATCCATGTCAGGTTCTTCATCAACCTCAACATTGGGAATTTCTAAAAACTCATTTATCAATTCAGGAGTAAAAGGTACATCCCTCCCCCTAAAATTAACAGTCCCATACAACTTAGAAGATCTCCTACCAGTGCTCTTTTTCAAACATGCATAGAATTCATATGCCCAATTTGTCAAGAAAGATTCACCAAAATTCACAGCATGCATCAAATTCCTTTCTTCTAAGAAACTAATCATGCCTTTACTATCAAAATCAGGTATATTGATCCTCTTCTCTATCAGTAGTTTTCTCTTAGAATAAATGGCCAGTCTATTCTCTAGAGTATCAAGAGATTCAGAAATACCTTCCTCTTCAGAAGCAAGGTCATCTGAGCTTTGTGTAGAGCTTTTAACAGAGCTCTGTTCAGGGCTGCTTGCTGCACTGGAAGAGCTATCCCCACTGCCACCATCTTCAGGTTCTGGTGCAGCTCCCTTTGCAGCAGCATTGTGCTCAGCATTTTTCTTTAGAGACTCCAGAATGTCTCTCAAGCATCTTTCAGAATCAGAATTGGATTCTGACTCAGCTGGTTCATTTTCAGTGATCATCTTTTCTTTGCCTTTTGGTTCAGCAACAAACTTTCCTTTCCTTTGCTTTTCAGCATCAACCTTCTTTTTGGATTTTTCAGCAGCAGCAGTCTTAGCTTTCTTTGATTTCTCAGCAACAACAGGAGCTTCATCTTCAGAGTCTGTGAACACTTGGATAGGTTCACCAGCATCAGCTCCAGCTTTCTTCTTCTTCCTCATAGATTCAGAGTAATCTATTCGGGTAAACACACGGTTTGACCTCCTCCTTCTTTGTACAGGGCTTCTCTGTCTTTTCCCTTTTTGTGCATTCTTCTTTAGAGGAATGGGAGCAGACTCATCAGAGACAGAGAGTGAGGAATTTGTACCATCATCAGAAGCTTCAGCATCCTCCATTTCGACATCCTCAGAATTAGATGCATCAGCACTAGCTTCTTCTTCAGCAACGGTTTCCACATTCCGTTCCGGTGCAGCTGGTTCAGTAGGGTTTGAAGAATTGGGGGTTTTTGCAGCAGCAGCCATTTGGGCAGTTTGTTCGGCCAAATAGCTCGAGATATCCACAGTAATATCTCCAAACTTCATCACAGGTAGATGACCAGTAGTCCGAAGAGTGTTGGATACCTCTTCAACAGCCCTAGTGAATTCTTCAACTGTCGAATCTTGTGGGATGAGGGTAGTTGGAGGAGTGGTTTGAGGAGTGGGAATGGTTGTTGACGGTGTTGCAGAGACATTTGAGTCAGCATTTGAAGCAGTAGAGTTTTGTGAAGCCATGGAAGCAAGAAGATTGAGAGAATTTTGGGCGTTTTGATCGGAAGATTCAGGAGAAGAGTGTGAGTGAGAGTGTGATCGAGGGTGGTTTCCAGCCATTAAGAGGGATCGGTTGGGTTTTCAAGGTAGGTTTGAGGAGTGTATACACAAACTTTGAGAGATACACGGCCAAAACAATTTCTTCAAACTTAGTACTCAACAAAATCAAAAATCACAATTAGCAAATAAATAACATCTTATGTTTGATATTTATAGAGAGAATAATGTAGTTGGAGATAAGAGAAAATAAAACAGAAGAATTAATCTAGAATTTTCGAAAGTGCTCCACATTTTTAGCCACAACCTAGATCATGGTTAATTAGTGGGAAAAATCAATTAATTAAATTAATTAGATAATTAAGAAGCTTCCAGAATTAATTTCGCATAATCTGAAAAAAAGTAGATAAGGGTCAGTAATTAATTAAATAAATAAAATGAATCTCAATAAATAATTAAATAATTACACAGATAAAAATAAATTCGAATCAGGCAATGTTGTGCTCAAAACTGTTACAAACACCTCAACACGGTTTTTACATGAATTTGCTTCATTTGTGTTGCACCATATTTTTTCTTTTTGTGTTATAGCATCTAATTTGTATTGATCCATTGTTCCTGTAGAGTACATCGTAGTAGCGAACTCCGTGCCCCATACTTACTTAATGGATTACAAATATGTTGATGTTTTTTACCAAATATCACCTTTTGAAAAGAAGGCATCGTAGTAGCGAACTCCGTGCTCCATAGTTACTCAGTGATTTGGTACATCTTTTAGTATGCTAATAACATTCTCATTTTTATGCATTTGAGAGGTGTAAGACATGTTTATTTTTGCACTCCAAGGTTCTTAGATTTGTAGATATTTTACAAAGGAATTATTTAACTAAGTAAGAAATAAATTCAACTTATAAAATTCATACAACCTATGATGTTGTCCCAAATGCTGACGCATTTGTGACAACATCCATCCGAATTTTTCAGATAGTGCTCATGCCAAGAGATTTCCTCAAAATAGAGAATCTCTCATGGTCTAAGGCTTTAGTAAAGATATCAGCATTCTGTTTTTCAGTAGGTACATACTCCAACTTAACAATATTCTTCTCTACTAAATCTCTCATAAAATGGTGTCTTATGCTAATGTGCTTTGTGAGTGAGTGTTGTACAGGATTTTTAGAAATGTTAATGGCACTAGTATTATCACAAAAGATAGTAAGTATACCATTCTCAATACCATAGTCATGGAACATCTTGCTCAGCCACAAGAGTTGTGTGCAACAGCTTCCAGCAGCAATATACTCAGATTCTGCAGTGGATTGTGAAACACAATTCTGTTTCTTGCTGTGCCATGATACAAGATTGTTTCCCATGTAGAAACATCCTCCACTCGTACTCTTTCTATCATCTATGTCTCCAGCCCAATCAGCATCACTATAGCCAATCAAAATGTTGTTGGTGTCCTTAGTATACCAGATTCCAAGGTCACTTGTTCCTGAAACATACTTGATGATTCTCTTCACAGCATTCAGGTGTGATTCCTTTGGATTTGCTTGGTACCTAGCACAAACACACACACTGTACATAATATCTGGTCTACTAGAGGTTAAATACAGTAAACTACCTATCATGGATCTGTAAAATGTTGGATCAACATCTGTTCCAGCACTATCTTTCCAAAGTTTCAAAGTAGATCCCATAGGAGTTTTCATTGGTTTTGAATTCTCAAGACCAAATCTTTTAACCAAGTTCTTAGCATACTTACTCTGGGAGAAGAAAATACCATCACTGCACTGTTTGATTTGAAGACCTAGAAAGTAATTCAAGTCTCCAACCATACTCATTTCAAATGTTGCAGTCATTGCCTCAACAAAATTACTCAACATTTTATCACAAGTAGAACCAAACACAATGTCATCAACATATATTTGTGCAATAAGTAAATCTCCTTCAGTGTGCTTAATGAACAAAGTTCTATCAGCTTCTCCTCTAATAAATCCATATTCCAAAAGAAAGTCAGTATGCCTACCATACCATGCTCTAGGAGCTTGTTTAAGACCATACAATGCTTTCTTAAGTTTATATACATGATCAGGATACTGTGGATCTTCAAATCCTTTAGGTTGTTCAACATATGCTTCTTCATTCAATATGCCATTTAGAAATGCAGCCTTTACATCCATTTGATGAAGTTTAATATCAATAAAACATGCAATAGCTAGCAGTAATCTAATAGATTCTATCCTAGCAACAGGTGCAAAAGTCTCATCAAAATCAACTCCTTCAACTTGGGTGTAACCTTGTGCTACTAACCTAGCCTTGTTTCTAACAATATTACCAGATTCATCAGTTTTATTCTTGAATATCCACTTTGTTCCAATGACATTAGTATGACTAGGTCTTGGAACAAGTGTCCATACTTCATTTCTTTCAAACTGACCAAGTTCTTCATGCATAGCATTAATCCAGTTTTCATCAGTTAAGGCTTCTTTAGCACTCTTAGGTTCAATTTCAGATAAATAGCATTCAGCATTTACAATGTTACACATAGAAGACATGCATATTGTTCTTACCACATCTACCTTGTTTGATCTTACTCTTCCTCTTGTTTGCACTCCAACTGTAGCATCACCTATGATCTGGTCAGAAGGATGACTTTTACCTATTCTTGAAGAAGGATTCGTTTTGGGAATGTACTGGTCATTCTGTGAAGTTACTACTGCCTGTTCTGTCGATGTTGATCCAGATGTGTTAACATTTGGTGCAACATTCTCAGACTTCAGTGTATTCTCAGAAGTGTCAGTAACCTGTGATACATCTTCTTCATCTTTGTCATCTGTAAGACCTTTATCATCATCAAACACAATATTAACAGATTCTTGAACAGTGTTAGTTCTAAGGTTATATACTCTATAAGCTTTATTATTTCTAGAATAGCCTAAAAAGAAACCTTTATCACTTTTAGAATCAAACTTATGAAGTTGATCCCTATCATTCAGAATATAACACACACAACCAAATACATGAAAGTATTTCACACTTGGTTTTTTGTTGTTCAAAATCTCATATGGTGTTTGACTTGTGCCAGAACGAATAAAAACCCTATTAATAACATGACATGCAGTATTCAATGCTTCCCCCCAAAATTTCTTCGCAAGACATTTGGATG
The DNA here is from genome assembly GCA_963675135.1 of Galeopsis tetrahit. Lineage (NCBI taxonomy): Eukaryota > Viridiplantae > Streptophyta > Magnoliopsida > Lamiales > Lamiaceae > Galeopsis > Galeopsis tetrahit. The sequence goes on from OY776123.1 coordinate 54,022,211, forward strand.
TTAGCATAACTCTAGCCATTTCTTGTAAAGTTCTATTCTTTCTTTCAACAATTCCATTTTGTTGTGGAGTTTTAGGAGACGAATATTCTTGCAAGATACCCTTTTTATCACAAAAATCATTAAACATGCTGTTTTCAAATTCCCTACCATGATCAGTTCTAATACGGCCAACTTTCAAGTTAAACACATTTATAAAGAATTTTAAATGCAGCAAATGCTTCAGATTTGTCTCTTAGAGACTCTACCCAGGTATATCTAGAAAAATCATCTACCACAACTAAGGAATACCTCTTTCCTCCAATGCTTTCAGTTTCCATAGGACCCATCAAGTCCATGTGCAGTAATTCAAAACATCGATGTGTAGTACAATGTGACAACATTTTGTGCGACATTCTTACCTGCTTACCTTTTTGGCATGGTCCACATACAGTTTTGTTGTGAAGACTTAGTTTTGGAATTCCTTTTACTGCATCTGCTTTGATTAGTCTGTTCATTGCTCTGTAATTTGCATGACCCAATCTTTGATGCCATAAGACATTTTCATCATATTTTGACAAGTTACACATATTTGTTCCAATAAGATAGCAATTATCAGCTGACCTAGTACCAGTCATGACACAAACTTCATCTTTATTAAGAACATAACATGAATCTTTATCAAATTTCACATGCAAATTATCATCACAAAGTTGACTAATGCTAATCAGATTTGCAAGTAAGCCATCAACATGTAAGACATTTTTAAGCTTAGGAAAACCTTTAACATTCAAAGTTCCTTTACCAAGAATCTTTCCTTTAGAGCCTCCACCATATGTAACATTACCACTATTCAAGGTCACATAATCAGATAAGAAATCAGTACGACCTGTCATATGTCTAGAACAACCACTATCAAAATACCAAGAATCAGGTAGACATGCTTTTAAGGAGGTATGAGCAACATTACAGGTAGTTTTTGGTTTCCATGCAGATTTCATAAACTGTTTACCAGAATGTGACAGTTTTTTATGCAGCATTTTCAAAGTTCTCTGTTCTTCAAACAATTTCATGCAGTAAGGACGAATATGACCAACTTTAGCACAGTAATGACATATATACTTCCTCTTAACCTTGTGAGGGTCTGATTGTGCAGATGTTGCATCAAATGTGACAACATTTGCATTCACAAATTTCACAGGTTTTCTAAATTTATCAGAAATAGAAGCAGTAGTACCATCATAACCTAAACCATGAGTATTAGACTTACCGGTAGCTATAGCATTATTTACCTCAGAAGCACTCTTGGAATATTTCTTGAAACATAAGGTGGAATTTATTAATTTCTCCTTTAAGTTACAGATTTCCAGATCCCTTTTGGTAAGAATAACCTCTAGTTTGGTGATTGTATCCTTCAGATCCTCATTCTCTTTATTCAAGGAATTAAGAGTGAGTTTCTGATTGTTCCAATCATCTAACAGCTTTTGGTGTTCATTGTCATCAGTCTTTTTTCCTGCATCATCAACCAAACCATTAAAACAGTTCAAATCTGGGTGACTCTGTTCTGATGTTGCTGTAGATGTTGAAGCATCAGGTACAGCATCAGAATCTGTTTCATCCAGATCATCATCAGAGGAATCATTATAATCAATTCTGGTAAAATTAGAATATTCATTCTGATTTAATTCATCAAGATCATCATCATCAGATTCATCACTCAAGGTAGCACTAATGTTCAGCTTTTGCTTAAGTCTAGTATTGGCACATTCATTTGCATAATGGCCATAACCAGAACAAGCATTGCATTGAACTGATTTTCGAAATTCAGGATCATACCTTGGTTTACCTTCACTCTTTGATGGTCTTGGTGTGAATTGAGCTTTCCTCCTTTCTGGTTGAGGTGTTGATGTATTGATTTGAATCTTAGGCTGAATGTTTCTAGATTTGTTCACAGATTTCTTAAGAAACTTGTTAAAATGCTTAGTGAGCAAGGCAACATTGTTAGGATTTTTTAGACATACATCGAGCAGTTCTTCATCAGTGTCAACTTCAGTAATGATGGGTTGAACTTCAGAAGTGTTTGATGTTTCCCCTTTAAAAACCACAACTTTCTTATCAGCATTAGCTTCATCATCTTGATTAGTGTTTATCTCATATGTCCTAAGAATACTTACTAACTCATTTTGACTTAGCTTATCTGTATCTTTTGCCTCTTCAATAGCACAAATTTTAGCATCAAATCTTTTAGGAACAGATCTTAATATCTTATGAACTACTCTAACATTAGAAATAGGGTCACCAAGAGAATGTGATTCATTGATAATCTCACTTAACCTTTCATTGTAGGCTGTAATTGTTTCATCTTCCCTCATTCTGAGATTCTCAAATTTTGTCCCCAACATTCGAAGCTTAGTTCTTCGAACACTTTCTGAGCCTTCACAATGCTCTTGCAACCTGTCCCATGCATCTTTAGAAGTAGAACAATTAGATATAATTTTAAACATTGAAACATCAACAGAAGTAAAAATTGCATTTAAAGCTTTAGAATTGTAGCTTGCTGTTGTTATTTCATCAGCCGTCCAGTCAACTTCTCTCTTGAGTTGTATTTCACCATCTGCGTCTGCTGGTCTTTTTGGAGCTTCCCAACCTGTAAGAACAGTCCTCCAAGCACGTTCATCAACTGACTTGATGTACATACTCATCTTAGGCTTCCAATAGGCATAATTCGAACCATCTAAAACGGGTGGCCTAAGTGCCGTGGATATGTGATGTGTTTCCATTGCTAACCTACACTAAAAACACACTTGACCAAAGATCTAACCTAGTGTCGTCAGGTATCAGCTCTGATACCAACTGAAAGTGTGTGGTGTGGTGTTAAGTGTATGTATATGAAGTGTTTAAGTTTAAGTAGAATAATGTTGTACTAAATGTTGTGACAATTGGTACAACACTGACTCTAGCAGAATATCAGAAATTATGATTAACACAGCGGAAGACTTGAAACACTAAAAACAAACGTGACACAATGGAAATAATTTTCACATAGATTTTATAAATAAAAATCTATGCTAGCCTTACGGCAAAAAACAATACTTATCTTCAAGTATAAATGTTGTGTGAAATGTTACAGCATTAACATTCACAACAGAAACTACAAACGAGGCAGGTGCCTTGTTCTAAAAACGAACTAAGTGTATAATGTATACACTGTCGAAATGCCTAGTCTATCTAAAGATTACACTCTCAATAGATAAGAAGACACACAGCCATACGGGTGGGATACGAACGTATGATCTAAAAGGTAGTTCTACTGGCCACAATTCCTAACAGGGATATACGCTCGGTCTAGGAAGTTGATCGAATAGAGTACACTGATTTGAGAAGCCTTCCATCGGTATTTATAGTAGTGGGGTGCTGATTCTAGAGGCTTCCACAATGAGGTCCTATTTTTTAGGAACTCAACTTCCATGATCTTTCTAGATCTTTCTTGAATGCTCCAGGTCGTTCCAAATGGTTCCAGGCCGTTCTAGTATGTTCTCCAATGTTCTGAAATCTTCCAGGTTCCAGATCCTTGTAGAAGCTTCTAGATCCTGCCAGAAATGCGACAACATTTAGATCAACATTTAATGTAGCATTTCAGAAAAGACTTAGAAAAAATCTCGGAAGGTCAAATTAAGATGTTGTTGATAATGTTAAGGCATTTAAGGATTAACAACATCTACAGGTAAGATTTGGTTCTGTGATGCCCGAGGGAAACAACTCAAGTGCTCAAGGTTGTTCAAACGACCAATGTATATGTGGGTTCCCAAGGGTAGTACTAACACCCAAGGACCCAAGACAAAATGGGTACCTAAGACTTAACCTTTCTTGCAGGAAAGGAGGGACCTATACAGAAGAGGAGGTATAGCAGGAGAAACATGGTACATAGATAGTGGATGCTCAACCCATATGACTGGAACCAAAGCCCTGCTGACCAACTACACAGAAAAGAAAGGTCCAAAAGTCTTCTTTGGTGATAACGCGCACGGTAACACAAAAGGATATGGCACCCTTAAAAATGGTGACATTGAGGTACATGATGTATCATATGTAGAAGGTTTAAAGTTTAATCTATTATCTGTTTCTCATTTTTGCGACACTGGTTACTCAGTAAAATTCTCTAAAGATGAGTGTCTCATAAGTGATAAAAGAACAAAACAAAACCTTTTAACAGGATCTAGAAAGGGAAGTATGTATCTTGCAAATTGGAACAGCTGTCCTAAGGATACATGCCTGCTTGTGAAGAGCCCTAAAGATGTCAGCTGGCTATGGCACAAACGTCTTAGTCATCTGAACTTTAAGACTATGAACAAACTAGCAAGGGAATCCTTAGTTGATGGTCTGCCTAATGAACTCTACTGTAAAGATCAGGTATGTGATGCATGTCAACAAGGAAAGCAAACAAAGGTATCTTTCAAGACCAAGAAGACAGCATCAACCAGCAGAGTTCTTGAATTGCTTCACATGGATCTCTTTGGACCAATCACTCCAACCACACTAACAGGGAGAAAGTACACTCTCATTGTTGTAGATGACTACTCCAAGTTTACTTGGGTTATCTTCTTATACAAGAAGAGTGAAACTCAACAAAAGCTCCCTGAACTATTGAAGAGGGTCCAAGTAGAGAAAGGAGAACCAATTGTGAAAATTAGAAGTGACAAAGGCACTGAATTTATTAACTCTTATATTATTGCCTATTGTACTTCTAATGGTATTCAGCATGAGACAAGTGCAGCAAGAACACCACAACAGAATGGTGTAGCTGAAAGAAGAGTCAGAACACTCAAAGAAGCTGCAAGAACACTCCTTGCTGAATTCTCCTCTCCTCAGAAGCTATGGGCAGAAGCTATCAACACAGCTTGTCACACTCAAAATAGGTCAGGTATTCACAAAATTCATGAGAAGACCCCATATGAACTGTGGAAAGGAAGAAAACCTAGAGTATCTTACTTTCATATATTTGGTTGTAAGTGTTTCATTCACAACAATGGGAAGAGTAAGTTGAATGCTTTTGATGCCAAAGCAGATGAGGGGATATTCTTAGGATACTCCTCTACTAGCAAAGCGTTTAGAGTACTCAACAAATGAACCCTTCTTGTGAAAGAAACACCTCATGTTGTTTTTGATGAATCTTGTGAAAAGAGTGCAGTACAAACAGACTCAGCTACATATCAGATGAGGCAGCTAGTGATCAAGTCCAGGCCAGATGAGTTTATTGAAGTCAATGAACCATTTCCTGAAGACCCAGAAGAGGATAAGCCACACAGACCAGTCACTAGATCTCAAACTCAAGCAGAGCAAGCTGACCAGAATCAAGATACAGATGATGATCGACCAAATCAAGTTAACCCTCCTGATGCCACAAGAACAGATGAAAATCCAAGCTCATCTAATGCAGACACACCTGTGAGGCATACATGGAGAAATAATCATCCATCAAACCTCATCTTAGGAGGAGCAGACTCAGGTGTCAAGACCAGAAGACAACTGAATCAGAACCCCCAATCATCTATGTTCTGCTGGTGTGCTTTCTTGTCCAACATTGAACCAGCTGACATAGAAGAAGCAATGACTGATAGCAATTGGATCACTGCTATGCAAGAAGAACTAAACCAATTCGAAAGAAATTAAGTATGGGAATTGGTAGATCGTCCTAAAAACCACAATGTAGTAGGAACAAAGTGGGTATTCAAGAATAAGAAGGACGAAAATGATGCAATAACTAGAAATAAAGCAAGGCTAGTTGCAAAAGGATACTCTCAATCTGAAGGGATTGACAATGATGAAACCTTTGCTCCAGTAGCCAGATTAGAAGCCATTCGACTGTTTCTAGCTTATGCATCATACATGGGCTTCAAAGTATACCAAATGGATGTCAAGAGTGCTTTTCTAAATGGTATTCTGGTAGAAGAAGTGTATGTAGAGCAGCCTCCAGGATTTGAAAAAGGAGATCAAGTATATCGTCTGAAGAAGGCTCTCTATGGTCTAAAGCAAGCCCCTATAGCTTGGTATGACACATTGTCACAATTCCTACTTGACAATGGTTACACAAAAGGCAAAGTTGACAGAACACTTTTCAGAATACAAGAAGGAGAAGACATTCTAGTGGTGCAAATATATGTAGATGACATTATATTTGGATCACCCGATCAAGACATGTGCAAGAAGTTCTCTGAACTTATGCAAGGAAAGTTTGAAATGAGCATGATGGGTGAGATGAATTACTTCCTAGGACTTCAAGTCAAGCAGAATCCAGAAGGGATCTTCATCAACCAGTCCAAGTATATCAAAAGCCTATTAGAAAGATTCAAAGCTCTACAAAGCAAGACTGCAAGAATTCCAATGATGACATCTTTCAAAATGGAACCAGATGAGTCTGGAAAGGCAGTCGATCAAGCAGAATATAGAGCACTTATTGGATCTTTGCTATACCTTACAGCCAGCAGACCAGACATAACATTTGCTGTAGGAGTATGTGCTAGGTTTCAAGCAAACCCAAAGCAAAGTCATCTAGAAGCAGCAAGGAAGATTCTCAAGTACCTAAAAGGAACAGTCAATCTAGGACTATGGTACCCTGCTGATGACAATTTAGAATTGAGTGGTTATTCTGACTCAGACTATGGAGGATGTAGAATTGATAGGAAATCCACATCAGGAACCTGTCAATTCCTAGGCAACAAGTTGATATCATGGTTCTCAAAGAAGCGAACTTCAGTTGCAACCTCCACCAATGAAGCAGAATATATGGCAGCTGGAAGTTGTTGTAGTCAGCTGCTCTGGCTAGTTCAACAACTCAAGGATTACAATGTAGAGGCAAGAGAAGTCCCTATCTATTGTGACAGCAGCAGTGCCATTGCTATCACTCAAAATCCAGTCCTCCACACAAGGTGCAAGCATGTCGACATTCGACACCACTTCATAAGAGACCACCTTGAAAAGAAGGACATCAAGATGGAGAAAATTCACACATATATTCAAAGAGCAGACATCTTGACTAAGACCCTAGCTGAAGAAAGGTTCAAGACCCTATGCTACAGCTTAGGACACCTGGATCCAAGCACATGAAGAGCAAAGATCAGCTGAAGACCTCAGCTGATACAATTGCAGCAGACTAGGAGAATCAGATAGGTGAATAGACACCCTCATCTTCAGCTAAGTACTTTCCCAATGAAGACAAATAAAGCTGAGGGAAAACATAGAGTCATCTAATCAAGGGGGAATCAATGATACCTTAAGAATCCTTGATGAAATACTCTACAATCTGCATTGCATATATATATATATATATATATATATTCAGAAGTCTTGAACAAAGTTACTTGATATCTTTACTCAAAGCAATGTATATCTATGTATAATAATAAACTATTCTTCATAAAATACTTTATTTATATACATACATACAGTATATTATTGAGTTATACTTGGTTGTATTAATACACCATCCTCACCGACTCAACAGTATACATGCACTGTACGGATTTCAAATAACACTTGTTCAAAATTTATAATTTTTGCATTCCATAAGATAAAGTCTGAATATCTTTAAATGTGAACCCTTAGATCAAGAATCTCATTGTTGATCTTAAGAAGTAACTCTTCAGAAATTCAGACCTATCAACTCTATAGTTTTGTCATCTTTCTCTCAACTACCTCATTTCTACCCCTATAAAAGGAGGAAGTTATGAGAACACCTAAGAACACAAATCACTAACTATTATTCTTGTTTCAGGTATGGAGATAATCGAAAGAAGAGATGGAATGGAGATCATCCCTCAACCAAGGTCTTGGGTGAAGGAGATGAAGATTTGTCCAGAAGATGAAGATGATGCAGATCAGCATACTTGGTTTATCCAACATAAGTATGCCTATGAAAACTAAAGGAAGGAGAGACGTTCTTGTTGAAAACTAGAGGAAGGAGAGATACAGAGGACAAAGTAGCAAGCAAGCAGAGCTTCTTCTCCGGGGGGAAGTTCTACATGGAGAATTGTTATCAAAGGCTACTATGTCAAAACAAATCAAGGAGACCAAGTCCATGCCCCTCTCTTCACACTCCATTGAAGCCCCTTCCAATCTTCTCCCTCCTTCAAGAGAGGCGAAGAAATTCAACAAGGACACATTAGATGCTACAACCCATCTGATGATGAGGAACATCAGATGGTGAGGGCAACCTGAACTAGTGAGATATCATCCAGGCTGATCACCTACATATTGATTTGATGGTCCTACATGCTTCATAGGTAGAGTTGGAAGATCCATCAAACCAGGTTGGATCATCACACACAGCAAAGCTGAAAAGATCCATCAAACCAGGTTGGATCATCACGCACAGAAGATTTACTCAGCAAACCTAAATCCTCTACTCAACTGATCAGAAGACCAACTCAGCTGACCAGAAGACTTTCAAGAAAAATCAGCAGACTTTTCAAGAAATCAGAAGACTTCACTCTGCTGATCAGATCACTTTATTTCAGAGCATAATGACTATCTTTGATCATGTAATTCATTCTAGATTTATTTCTGAATGTAATTAAGGAAATTGTCCTATATAAGGAATGAAATTCACTTATAGAAAACGGCCTTGATGATCAATTCTTGCTAAAATTTAGTCACAACGGCTATTTTTGGTAATGATGTAATTAGTACTCAATTACTGTTTTGCCAACGAATCATCAATTGACACATGGCAAATTCAGCCGGCAAAATTAAAGGAACGGTGCGAAATCAAAGAAGGAAATCTTGGGCTTTACTCCAAAATTGAATCAAATCTGACCGTTGGATTGTACAACTCTCAGGTTTTTCTGGAGTATATATACAAACCCTTAAACCTGTCCCAATCCCTTTCGCTCACAATACTCAATTGCTCTCAAACTCTCTCGTTCTACAAATTTCTTTCAAGCTTTCGAAACCTAACACTCAAACACTCAGAATGGCAATCATTGAGATTTACGACGAGAAGACCAAGAGCACCGACACTCTAGATGCAACAAAGTGGTCTAGGGAAGGAAAGATTTTCACAGAGAATGCTCTGTTTTTCAAGGGCAAACATACACCTGCGAACAAGGAGATCCTTCTTCGCTGCATCAACCTCAACCTTCGTGATTTTCTGGAAGCAGCGCCAACAAACGTTTATGAACAAGATGTGCTGACCTTCTACTCGAACGCAGTGATGAAGGGAGCTCATGTTGAAAGTGTCATGGGTGGACACAGAGTTAAGATCTCAAGAGAGATCCTTCAGGAATTGTTCGGCTTATCAAGGGGGGAGATAAACATCTCTACCTACATTATGGGAAGGGAAAAGGAATATATGGAGATGTTTACTAGCGGAAGAGTCAAGGCTGAGAATGCCTCTGGACTTAAGAAATCACAACTTGACCCCAAGTTTCAAACCTTGATGGACATTGCAGGAAAGATGCTACTGGGTAACACATTCAGTCATGATGCTGTTACTACTTTGAAGGTTAGAGTTATGGCTGCAATCTGGGATCAGATTGATGGAGATTGGCAAGGGCTATTTTTGGATAGGATTGTGCTTGAGGCCAAGAAGGTTACATTGGACCTCCAATCAAGAGAATTGAAGGTAACGTCAACTGTCAGCTTTGTCAACAAGCTGAGTATTATCCTTCCAGAAGTGCTCCCAAGAAAGTACAAGATAGGTCCTCATAAGACATTCCACACCTCCAAGTACTACTTAAGAAAAGAAGCTCTTATTGAGGCAGCAAGGCTGAAAGAAGAGAAGAGGAAGATGCTGGCTGAAGCATCCTCTAAAGATGTTGTTGAGGAGGCAGAAGAGTCTGTTCATGACTCTGCTGAAGAAGAAGAGGAGCCCTCCAAAGATGAGGCTCAAAAGAAGGCTGCTAAGGATGATGATGATGACAATCAGACCTTAGCACAAAGAAAAATTCTAATCAGATCAGGGCTCATCTCCCCATCTGATTCAAATGCCACTCCCACTGCCTCTCCTTTGAAGAGGGCAGGTACTTCTAATCCCTCCCTCACTATCACACCTTCTAAACTGTCAAAGGGTCAGAAGAGAAAGAAGAACAATTCTTCTTTCACCCAGAAATCCAAGAAATCCAGGCTCCCTACTCCCATGAGCATAGCTCCTATTACATCCTTCAACCCTTCTGAAGATTCCAACCCATTTGAACCTTCAACCACTAAGACTCAAATCCCTGCTGATACTCACACAGCAGAGGAACAAGCCCAGGCTCAAACAACCCCCGAGCCACAACTGCCTACCCCTGCTGATGTACAAATAGCAGATGATCAAACTCAGGCCACCTCTACACCCCCTGCTGATGATCAAACTCAAATCACTCCATCCACTGCTGATATTCTAACAGCAGATGACCAAGATCATCAAACCCAACCATCTACTGATCTTCAAGTAGAAATAGAACCAGACCAGCAGACTCAAAACCCTGCTGATGCACAACCCACTGAAGATCAATCTCAATCTCCTACCCAAAAAGAAGATATCACTTCCCAAATCCCTGCTGATACTCACACAGCAGAGGATAATGTCCCAACCACTCAATCTCCTATCATCACTGCCCCATCTGAACAAGAAGACTTGGCACCAGCAGACCTGGTTCAAGCAGGTCCTTCTCAGCCTCACTACAACATGGTGCACTATCCTATGTGCACAAGGGAGAAGATAATGAGGATGAAGATAGCTAACCTGCTCAAGTCTACTACTCCTGGTATTGATGAGAAATCAATCCAATTTGAACAAGTACTTAGGATATGTACTTGGATTGAGCTCAGAAGAGATGATGTGGATGACCTTCTCGAGGTCATGGAAGGAATGGGAGGAAAGGAAAATTTCCTCGATTGGGAAATGGAGCAAAAGGAAGTTGCTCAGGTTCAATCTTTTACTCAGCTACTATCAGCAGAGGCCCTGACTGCAGTTTGCAACAGGATTCTGGGAATCCCCACTGATGATATCTCTGTCCCAGAAGGCTCATCAGATCAGCAGACAGCTGAAAAAGCAAAGGTGGATGACTCAGCTGCACCAACCTTGGCAGACGACTCAGCTGCACCAGCCTTGGTGGAAGACTCAGTTGCAACAGCCCCTGCAGAAGACTCAGCTGAACCAGCTGACAAAGTAGAGATTGAAAGAGAAGTAGTCAGAGTACCAGCTCACTTCAAGCCTTCAGAAAATCTGACTCACTTCATTGACCATCCAGAGGATGCAGGCAGAAGAATCATGACCCATCTGACTAAGGCCACTACCTGCTTCCTCAATGAAGATTACCTATCACTTGAAGAAAGAGGCAAAGCACTGATTGTTCATCCAAAGCCTCAGGTATCTACATCAACTTCTACTCCATCTGTTGACTATACAGCAGACATCTGCTCACAAGTCAAAGCTGCAATAGACTTGCACTTTGAGAAAGGTTTAGGCCTACAGCTTGGAAGATATGTTGAAAAAGTTGTTAAGGAGCAGAAGACTCGTCTTCATGACCAGATTATTGACATTGAAGACAAGTTTGGAGAGTCAATTCACCATCAGATAGGTGAATACTTAAGCACCATTCAGAAAAGAGCAGGTGACACCTCCAACATGTTTGCTGATCTCTACACTAATGAGATTACTCGCATGGAGACCACTTACAAGAAAAGAATTGAGGATGCTGAAGCAAGAGCCACTGAAGGTCAAGCTCTGCTTAAGTCAGCTGCAGAGGAGAATGAGAAACTGCAGACTCAGCTGAAGGAGACAGCAGCCAAATTGGAAGCACTTACAGCTAATCTAGAAGCTGCTTCCTCCTCCAATTCTCATGCTCAAATCTTAGAGCACAGCATCACTCATCTGACCCAAGTTGGCAAAGTCAATGCCATGGCCCTGAAGCAGACTCTGAAAGTGGAAATACTGAATGCCATGAAGCCTTTTGCGGCTGCACTTGATGAAGCCAAAAAGGGGGAAGATGTATTGATAAAGGCTCTTGAGAAGTCTACTGCACAGCAAGCTGTAATGGTAGTATATCAAGATGAGTTGAATGAAACATTGGGTGGTTTAAAAAGCAAAATCAAGAACAGGCAAGGCACAGGCAAAGAAATTGCTCAATAAGGCACCCAAGCTCCCACTCAAGCTCCTGCCAAGAGTCTACAGATCAATGCTCCTGTAGAACAAGTTCCTGAGAAGAGAATGACAAGGAAAAGAAAGGCAGATGAGCAAGCTCAGTCAAGCAAGAAGTCAGCTCCAGCAGAGCCTACTGCAGAAGAGAAGGAGGCTTTAGAGCTGAAAAAGAGAAAGTTGCTTGAAGCTCAAGAGCTTAAGCAAAAGAAGCTAAATGATGCGAAGGCAGTCAAAGCCAAATTTGATAGGAAAATTGTCAAACTCAGGAAAGCACTCAAGGACAAAGCAAAAGAAGACAATGTCCTGGTGTTTGATAGCAATTATGTGTATTATTTAGCCCTTCAAGATGAGCTACCAAGATGGTATCCCCTGAAGAAGAAGTGGCAAATTCAACACCACATAGTAAGGAAATTTGGCCCTCTCCCTACTTATGAAGATGAATTATTCCAGTTCAACCAATTCATGACCATTGAAGATCCAGAGTTCTGGAAAGAAATTGTCAAGACAGCCAAAGAACTTGACAACTGCAGAATCCTAACTCCTGAAGAACCAAAATGGGATGCACCCATTCTGGACTCTGGAAGAACAAACTTGATTGAAGTCAAAAGGATTCTGTATAAGATCTACGAAGAGGAGAATGTTACAGACTTGCAACACATGGAAGATGTTCGAGTTCGTCTGAACCTTGCTTTCCGCATCTGAAGATCAGAAGACCTGATGAAGACTATTTTAGAAGTTTAAAGATACTATTACTTGTAATCTGTAAAAGCTCCATATATATTCAAGTTCTAGTTCTTTTTGCTTACAAGACAAACTCTCATTGTCTTCATCAGATACTTCAGTTTTAAGAATTTTATAAACTCTTATCTTATTTCATTAAGAGCATTTATCAAGTATAGTTTTGGCTTCATCAAAAAGGGGGAAATTGTTGGGATATAAATTCACCCTAAGCCCCACTTGATGTTAGAATAGTTTTGATGGCCAAAACACTTAGAGTTTATAAATGTAATAGGATCAGCTGACCTTGTATAGAACAGCTTAGACTAGTCTTGTGTGATCAACTGTATTGATATCAGCTGATCAGCACAGCCCTGGCTTACATGCCTATCCTCAAGACGAGAAGAGTAGAAGACTTGAAGACTAGAAGATCCTTGAAGACCAGTTAAGTAAGGTGCTTGTATACCTACTTATCTGATGGAGTCCAAGATTGAAGATAATCAAAGAGTGCATAAAAGATTTGCCAGATCAGAAGAGTGTTACTCGACTGATATCAGAAGACAGAAGACCTCGACCAGACGAGTAGTCAGAAGACTAGTAGAGCAGATCAGAAGACTATGTGCTCGTCCAGGACTCGGCTGATTCCAAAGTCATCTTACAATTCAAATGAAGACCTACCTTATTTAGAATATTGACATGATCCCAGGATTGAAGCAATCAAGCGGCTGGAATCAAGGAATCAAGCTATTATGGAAAGATTGCCCCAACGGCTAGTTGCAAGCAATCACCACTATAAATACAAGAGGATGAGAAATCACAAACAAGAAGTCACAACGAGAGAATTCAACAAGCTCAACAAGCAATCAAGCAAAAAGCCATACTGTTTTAAGAGTTCTCCAAGAGCCAGAACCCATAAGAACATCCCTAGCTCTTAAGTGATTTCTATCTAACCAAAGAACCTGAATCCTATTCTTCATTGTATATCCATTGATTTAGGCATAGTGGTTAAGCAAACTATAAGCTTGAACCATTAGTTGGAAACATTCAAAAACCCCAAACCCCCACCGAAAGGTTAAAGTTTTTGAACCCCTGCAAAGTGCAAGTGCTTACAATCACTTGTGGAGACTGTAGCAGTTAGGACTGCTCAGATCTCAAAGTCCTACCCTTGGGACTATAAAGGACAAGCCCCTTGTAATTTTTAGTAAATTAAAGGGATTAAACATCACGTTAGGACGTGAGAGTGGGCGTAGGAACGTATATCCGAACCACTATAAACCTGGTGTTATTTACTTTCTGCACTTTACATTTCTGTCATTTCATATACCTTATATAGTGCATACTGTGTTTTTAACTATATTCAAATCAAGGCCATAATCTTCAAACCAGCATCAACTGAGGTTTTCATTAATTAAACAAGCTAACACTTTCAAAAGAAACAAAGGAACGAGTCTAAATAAGGCCTACCATAATTCTGCATATAATCTCTTCATTCAGATCACTATAGTCATCTGGACCAGCAGACTTGTAGTCCAGTTGACATAGCAATCAGAAGAGGTTCCCAACTCTCTTGAAAAAGTTTTAAAGTCTATTCACCCCTCCCCTCTTGACTTTAATCCCATTTACTACTAGTTCAGGGACCAACAAAGAGGTTGTGGAGCAAAAGATGAAACTTGTCTTGGCTTTCTTAAGCCTAAGCAGTGACAGGATATAAAACATTCATGATGAGAATGTCTATTTTCTTGAGGAGATGAAGTCACTGAACCAAGCTCAATCCCTGATGGCATCTACCATGAGTGAGCTCAAACCTCAGTGTTTTGATGCTGCCAAAAAGGGGGAAAGAGAAAGAGCAAGGGCAAAAGGTGCCTTGATAATTGGTGGATCAGACAAGGGAAATGACAAGGTTGCTGAAGAAAATGGAAAGAAGCAAGCAGTGCTGAATGTGGAAGAGCTTGATGAAGAAGAGCAGTTAGCCATAGCCATGAAGAAGTCAATGGCATCAGCTCAAGAAGAAAGAGCTAGGCTTCAGCAGAGGCCTGGAGGAGAAGTTTCTGGAATGGACAAGTCCACTGAAGGTGTCCAGACAACAGGCCAAATCAAGAAGGCTAAAGGAAACAAGAGGAAAGCTAAAACTTTTACAGACTTTCCTAACAGCCTTGATTTACCACTTGAATTCAGAATTGAAGAAGAAGAGCCTTCCTCCAAAAAGGTCAAGAATGCTGAAAAGGCCAAGACTGCTGAACAAGTCAAGAATGCTGAAGTTGTCAAGTCTTCCGAGATCAAGATTGCAGAAAGTACCAAAGCTGCTGAGACCACAGAGAATGTTGAAGAGTTGTTTGAAGAAGGCTTTGGACCTGCATCAAAGAAGAAGACAACAATGCTGATCAATGATCCAACAAAGTTGTTTCATGAAGGTTATGGCAAGGACCTTGAAACACAACAGAAATTGGCTATGATGAGAGCCTAAGAAAAGATGAATTTTATGGAGGAAGCAAACAGAGCAAGAGATAAAAGAAGATCTGACTTTCAGAAGCCCAGGAGAAGGAGGGCTACCTACAACAAGTTGAAGCCACAACTACTGATACCCATGGACACCAAATATCCACACATGGATAAATGGGTCCCAATTCAGCTGAATGACTCATGGGAAGAGGCTAAAAGGGAGTTTGTCTATGATTACTATGTCATAGGCAGATGGAATAATGAGGATATGAACTCCACTTTTACCAATTTCATGATTGAGTATTACAGGGAGCTATATCAGAAACTTCTTGCAGCTGCAGATCTTGCAAGAATTGAATTCAATGCCCCCAAGCCAATCATATACATGCCTCCCAAGCTGAATGGATGGATTGACCAGTCCAAGATCCTCCAAGAGTTCCTTGAGATTCTCAAGTTAAACATAATGGTACTTGGATCAAAGGGTACTAACCAAGAGGCCATGGAGTTAAAGAAAAGAGTGTGGGCACAATATGGGATGGTGCCACCTCCTGAAGATGATCTTTGAATGGCTAAGTTTTCCTGACTCTTATGTGCTGAAATGGATAAAAACTTATCTTGGTTGCTGATTTGTTGATTTGGTCATCTATGCTGAAAGTTACTCAAGACTGCTGACATGTTGTTATTTGCTCTGATACATATGATTTAAGCTTTGATCATGTATTTTGTTAGTTTATGCTCTGATGTAATATTTTCTCGATTCATGCTCTGACAAGTTAATTCAACTGTCAACATGCCTGTAATGTCAACTTCATTGAATGATAGTTGAATCCTTTTGTGAATCAAGAAACAACATGTTACAATATCAATATGCCTAACTTTGAAACCTATTTGCAATCAGAATGGTTATTACACTAACACATTCTTTTTCAGGAAAAATTGACTCTAGTCATGTCTTCTGAAGATAAATGTAATAGGTGTAGTCAAGTCACTTTTGCATAGAATTTATAGGTTTTGGCATCATCAAAAAGGGGGAAATTGTTGAGAATAAAATGAGAAGTGTTTTGATTTAATACCAAAACCCCCTGAGACATGCCTAAGTCAAGAATGATCATGTTCTAAGAATGTTAGAACACATAGCATAAGGCTAGTTGAGAAGCTGGAATGTTAGGCAGCTCTTAGATAAATAGATGTACAAGTTGAGGGGTAACACATGCTTTGAAGTCTATCAAAATCAAGTCCCCTCAAGGCTCAAGATGAATGTGTCCCAAGTCTGCTGAATAAACAAGTATGCTGATCAAGATTGAATGGATTGTGAAACAACATATCTGAAGATCAAGCATGGTAAATATATCATCTAGACACAACCTACTAAAAGCATTCTTGCTCAGAAGGTTTGTCCAGGAAAGTTGTCTCAGCACACTTGTACTAGAACCAATCAAGATCATCCCAACTATGCTGATAATATCAAGGGCACCTATTCACTATCATGAATGCACAAAGATCTATTCCAAGGAAGCATGAAGAGTGAAAGAGCCAAGTCATCTGAATAGCTAAAGTCAATCTTGCTGATAAGAAAACTCTGCTGATAGTGATAAGCAGAGTTGTCCAATTGATAAGGAATGTTGTCCTTATCATAGGACTAATCATAAGAAGCAATGTCCATGTTTGATCAAGTGAATATTGAAGTCAGACATTGGGAAGAATGCTGCAAAGTCAAGACAAAGTGGTTACAGCCGTTTTATTTCCCAATCAATGGACATGTCACTATCAAGAAACTGTCTTCCAGTTGCAGAGTTCAAGGAAGACATTTATAGACAATTGAGGCTGTCTTTGCAACGGGCAAATCCTCAATTTTATCTATAAATACAGAAGTGTGAAGACCATTTGAAATCACCTCAACAAGAACAATATCCAACTATCCTACAAGCTCACAAGTGCTTTCAAGCTTTCAAAGAGACTATCTTAGTCTTCAAACACTTCATCTAAGCTGAACCCCGTTGTATATCCATACAAATCTTAGAGAGATATCCAATCCTATACACTGAACTTCATTGTAAAGGATATCTCATTAGTTGGAACCTTACTTCAACCCTTATACCTTTCAAAGAGAGAAAGTTAGAAGGTTGTAGTAGTAGAAGTATAAGGAGTTAATTGTTAAGAGAAGAACAGTTGATTCTGAGTTGAGAAGAGGGTACTAGGACTCTAGACATCCTAGGGATCAAAGCACCAAGGAGTGGTGTTCTTGATCAAGTGCACCTTGGCACTATAAAACAAGTTAATTCCAAGAGTGAAGGAATTATCATGTTAAATCAGGGAAAGTGGATGTAGGAGCTTCAGTCTCTGAACCACTATAAACTCTTGTGTTGATTTACTTTCAAGTGCTTACATTCATTCAACATTGCACACAAACTGACCTTTCAAAGAACATATACTTGAGACTGTGCAAACATATTTGGACGAGTTCCCTGATACTGGACAAATTGATTAAAGAGATTTTAGAACTTAAAGGAGCTTAAACTAAAGGGCCAACCACTAATTCCGCACTTATAACTCATTTAGATAGCCATTCAACTAAGTACTCAATAGTACTTAGTAGCTTGGTTATCTTTAAGAAGTTATACATCTCAGCAGAGTTGTCCAGGACAATCTTGCTGAAGTCATACTTGGTTAGTTTGAAAAAGATTTGCATACAAGTGTATTCTCCCCCCCCCCCCATACACTTGTTATATACTCCTTTCAGGACCAACAAGAGAAAATAAACTTCTAAGTTCTAAAGTCAAAAACCCCAATCTTCCTGAACCTGAGATTGACATTAAATCAACTGAGTTGTATCAGCAGATTGTGAGAGAACATAATGAAATGTCTCTCAAAGTCTCTGAACAACAAAAGCTGATTGATGAGCAAAATCTGGTTCTGAAGAAAAAGGATTTTGACCTTAGAACTGTACAAGCTAAATTTGACAATCTCTCACATGTATTTGATGCTCTGAAACTAAGTGAGGAGAGCCTAAAACTGAAGATGTCTTCCTTGAACAAATCTTCTAGAGCAATAGAGGAAATTCAAAGGTTTCAAAGACCAATGGCTCAAAGAAGTGGATTAGGTTATGATCCATGTGAATCCTCACCTGGTCTTAGTGTTGCTTCAACTAGTAACACTAAGAGGACCTTTGTAAGGTCAGTGGCTCAATTAAGTGAACCATCCACTAATCAAGGATAAGGGCAAAGAAACCCTACTACCTACTTAAGTAAACAACATTCCTAAACCCAAACTTAAGGAAAAGGTCAAGAATGTTGTGTATAAGAGGTATGAGGTTCAGAAAGGTAGATCCAATGGAAGGACAACCTATCTGAACACTCATCAGTGGAGTTGTCCAAGATCAGTCCAGAAAAGGCCAACTCAAATGAGGCAACCTCAACTGAACAAATCAAGGCCCAACCCCCTTGATAGGTATAATGGTTTCAAGAAGCCTATACCCTCTATGCCAAAGGGAAAAGGCCATCCAAACACTTATCCACAAAGGACCTACCAAGATGCACCTAAGTCTAATAACTTCAGGAGATTTGTCCCAAAGAATTTCACTCATCCTCCTGAAGCTTATAAGACTAACACTTATGCACAGAAACCACCTAAGGCATTTAAGGGTATGACTGTGTATGTAGATATAAATGGAAACCAAGTCAGTCACTTTGAGTCAATCAGAGTAATTAGGCAGATTTGGGTTCCAAAAGGTACAGCTAACCCTCTAGGACCCAACATTCAAAGGGTACCTAAAGTTTAAATTTACAAGTAAGCAAGGACCACAATAAGAATAGAAGTATAAACAAAAGGACAACATGGTACTTGGACAGTGGATGCTCAAGGCACATGACTGGCAATAAGGAACTTCTCTCAGATTTCATTGAAAAGGATGGTCCTTCAGTAACCTTTGGAGATAGCTCTCAAGGAATCACAAGAGGTTATGGTACATTAAACATTGGTTCTGTAAAAATTACCGATGTCTCATATGTCCTAGGCCTAAAATACAACTTGTTATCTATAAGTCAAATATGTGACAAAGGATATAGTGTTGAGTTTGCACCTAATGAATGCATTATTAAGAACAAATCAACACAACATGTGCTACTAACAGGGGTAAGAAAGGGAAATGTTTATTTTGTAGATTGGAGCAAAACCCCTGAAGCAATCTGTCTTGTTGCCAAAAGCACTAGTGAGCAAAGTTGGTTGTGGCACAAAAGACTGAACCACTTGAACATCAAAACCATCAACAAAATTGCAAGAAACTCTCTAGTGAAGGGGCTACCAAACCAGGTGTTCATCAAAGAGCACATATGTCAGCCATATCAAGAAGGAAAGCAAATTAAAGCCTCATTTAAAGGAAAACCTCTCATATCCACTGAGAGAGTTCTTCAACTACTGCACATGGATTTATTTGGTCCAATAATCCCTGTAAGCATAAATGGAAGAAAATATGCTTTAGTTGTTGTTGATGATTTTTCCAGGTACACTTGGGTGGTGTTTCTTCTGAACAAAAAGGAAACTCGAGTCAAACTACCTGAGTTAATGATGAAGTTGAGTAATGAAAAGGGCCTAAGTATTGTCAAGATCAGATCAGATCAGATAAAGGCACTGAATTCATAAACTCATACATCAATGAGTATTGCAGCAAGAATGGCATCACTCATGAAACCTATGCATCAAGAACACCCCAACAGAATTGTGTTGCTGAAAGGAGAAATAGAACCTTAAAAGAAGCAGCAAGGACACTGATTGCTGAATCCAAATTGCCAAAAAGGTTCTGGGAAGAAGCCATCAACACTGCATGCCATACTCAAAACAGATACTTGATTACTAAATTAAAGGTCAAGGTAAAACTCCATATGAACTATGGAAAGGTAGATTGCCCACTGTTGCATATTTTCATATATTTGGTTGTAAGTGTTTCATTCATAATAATGGGAAAGAGCAATTTAAAGCTTTTGACAGCAAAGCTGATGAAGGAATATTTGTGGGATATTCCAAAATTAGCAAAGCTTATAGAGTCTATAATTGCAGAACCCTCATTGTGGACGAAACACCTCATGTTGTGTTTGATAAATCTATTAATGAGTTCAGGGATAGAAATCTGAACATTGATGAGATAACACAAAGAACAACCAGATTAAGGCTTCAAAGCAAAGAAACAGTTTTAATAGATGTTGCCCAGCCTGAGCTCAATAGAGATCAGAATCTGGACAACTTACCTGATGACAATCAACCAAGAGACAACCACCCTAAAGGAGAAATTGAACTGAATGACCCCATCCCAGTTCAAAACCAGGTAACAACTACCAATGAAGAAGCAGACTCTGCTGAGGTAGTAAATGGATCCAATATTCAAGGGGGAACCAATGAAAATGTCAATGTCCCTGACATTGAGGACAACAACCCTGAATATGATCCTGAACTTGATCCTTCAATTAATTTTCCTGAATTTAATGAATCTAGTGATCCAACTTCAGAAGAGGACAATCCTCCTGAAGGATTCAGGTCTACAAGGACTTAGTTACATGACCACCCAACTAGCCTGATACTTGGAAATCCAAGTGAAGGGATCAAAACTAGAAGATTTCATGGAGAAAGTGCTCTATTTTGTTGTTTTCTCTCAGAATAGGAACCAAGTGACATTGAAGAAGCACTTCAAGACAACAACTAGATCATTGTTATGCAAGAAGAGCTGAACCAGTTTACCAGAAATGAAGTATGGGAGATGGTGGACAGGCCAACTCACCAAGATGTCATTGGAACAAAATGGCTGTTCAAAAAAAAAAAAAAAAATGAGAATGACATCATTGTGAGAAACAAAGCAAGACTGGTAGCCAAAGGATACTGTCAATCTGAAGGGATTGATTATGATGAGACATTTGCACCAGTGGTCAGACTTGAAGCAATAAGGCTGTTCTTAGCCTATGCAGCTCACATGAGATTCAAGGTGTATCAAATGGATGTGAAAAGTGCTTTTCTTAATGGGGTACTAAAAGAAGAAGTCTATGTTGAGCAACCCCCAGGATTTGAAGAAGGAAACCAGGTGTACATACTAAAGAAGGCTCTATATGGATTGAAGCAAGCTCCAAGAGCCTGGTATGACACATTATCACAGTTTCTTCTAGATCATGGTTTTGTCAATGGCACTGTTGACAGAACTCTGTTCAGAATCTGTGAAGGAAATGATATTTTGTTAGTCCAAATCTATGTGGATGACATTATATTTGGATCTCCAAATGAGAAATTGTGTGAGAAATTCTAAAAACTCATGCAAAGAAAATTTGAGATGTCCATGATGGGATTGATGAATTTCTCTTTGGGACTTCAAGTCACCCAATCAAAGAAAGGAATTTTCATCAACCAAGCTAAGTACACAATGGACATGATCAAAAAATTTGGATGTTCAACAAGCAAGCCAGTCAGAATTCCAATGAACACCAATTGGAAGATGGATCCTGATGAAAGTGGAGTCTCTACCAACTCCACTGATTATAGAGGAATCATTGGATCCCTACTATATCTCACTGCAAGTAGGCCTGATATCACATTTGCAGTTGGAGTATGTGCTAGATTTCAAGCAAATCCAAAGAAGAGTCATCTAGAGGCTGCAAAGAGAATCCTAAGATATCTCAAAGGGACTGAGAATCTTGGATTATGGTACCCAGCTGATGACAATATTAAGCTTACTGGATACTCGGATGCTTATTATGGAGGATGTAGAATTGACAGAAAATCCACATCTGGAACATGTCAATTCTTGGGAAGCAAGCTGATCTCATAGTTCTCAAAGAAGCAGAACACAGTTGCAACATCAACAACTGAAGCAGAGTATGTAGCAGCTGGAAGTTGTTGTGCTCAGATACTTTGGCCCAGACAACAACTAAGAGATTACAAAGTCATCACAAATGAAGTCCCTATCTTTTGTGATAACAATAGTGCAATTGCTATCTCACAAAATCCAGTGCTTCACACAAGATGCAAGCATGTTGATATCAAGCATCATTTCATAAGGGATCATGTGGAGAAAAAGGATATCAAGCTTGTCAAAATTCACACTGATAAGCAAAAAGCTGATATCTTGACCAAGCCTTTAGCTGAAGAAAGATTTCTGGAGCTGTCAGCAGAGTTGGGTTTACTTGATCCAGGGAAGATGGAAAAATGAAGAAAGAGGCACAAATGAAAGGGGAAGTTCACTCTAATGAACCTCAGTAAAGTTGTCCAAAATTACTAAACAACTTAACTGAAAGAAGAACTCAGACAAGTTATTCAGTAAACTTGTCCCCTTTCCCTTCAGCACCATTGGTTAGAATGGTTGACCCTGTGGGACCCAATCAACATTTTTGGGACCCACTCAGGTAACTTGGTCAGTATACTTGACTAAGATGAGTGCAGATCACTTATCAGGATGTTTGACCAATCTGATAAGGTGATAAGTGCTATTTTTAGCATTGATTAAACGTTTAAAGGAATTTTTGGGAGAAGGGTAGCCTATTTTTAGGATGGCGTGAACAATTCAAATTTTATCCCCCAAATGGTCATTCCAGCATTTAATGCAAAAATCCTTAAAGATTGCATTAATTACTGAGCCTCTCATTAAAGCCATTGATTATCATCAAACCTACATCTAACCGTTCCTAAGCCCACTACCCCACTTTATCCATTATGTCTAAAGAATTAGCATGTTCTTAATCCTTTTGTCCAACGGTTAATATATTCCCATGATATATAAACTCTCAGTTTTTAACCCTCATTTTTCACGCACAAATTTCCTAAAACCCTTAAGCAAATTTCTGAATATCTTCAATCTTTCAAACCATCTCATAGCCTTCTTACCAAACCTTCCAAACATCCATGGCTCCCAAGCTGAAAAGAGAAGAACTTGTCAACTTCAATGATCCATCACTGGACATTGATTTTACCTATCTCAGCAACACAAACTCTTTATGGTTTGAGAAAATAGTAGCCTTCGACAGCCCAGATGAAGAGGTTCATCCAGTCCTCAAATGGCTAAGAGATGCAGGGCTTGAGCAATTCTTAGGGACCAAACCTGAATCATGCATAAATCCTTACATAACAGAGTTCTTTGCCTGTCTCAGATGGAAAGGCAAGAAGAGAGATGTCTGCACAAAGCTCACATATGTGGAGGAGGGAGATGAGAAGGATTCACAACAAACAATCATCTTCACTTCAGAAGATTTGGATTCTTGCTATGGATTACCTTCAGAGGGAAGAAATCCAGAGGTCTATAGAGAAGGAGAAGACCAAGAATTTCCCAATGAATGGATGATAGTTCTTCAGAAGCTGTCAAGTGCTCAACACAAAAGGCCATTGAAAACAAGGTATGAACACTAGTTTGATATTGTGGTAAAAAGTTTACTGAGTCATACAGGGGGTGTGGAGCAAATAAGCTTGCCAAAGTTGAGAGTGATGGCAGTTATTATTGACTCTGCTGAAAGAGGAGTCAAATTTGACTGGAAATCATTCATCTTGGGGAAGATGATGAATGAAAAGTTCAAATTCAAAGAAAGGGCACATCACAAGGAGGTGGTAGATGGAAAGCTACAATACAGCACAACAGCAAGCTTGCTCTTGGAGAAATTTGCTCATTACACCCATTTGAAAATCAAGACCAAGCCTCTTCCTGCCCAGAGGATAATGTTCAGGAAACTTTCAACAAAGACTGAGAAAAGAAAGCAAGGTGTTGCAGCCAAGCAAGCCATGGTAGTTGCACGTGTACTAAGATCTTCTCCAAGGAAAAGGAAATCCCAACCCACAAAAGCTCAACCCAAGATGGAGAGGATGAAGCATATTTTGAGTGAATCTTCACTTGAAAGTGGATCCAAGAGTGGTGGAGATACTTCTGATGTGATTTATCGAGTAGAGAATGAAGGGGTCAACACTCCTGAAGTTGGTGAAGAGATCAGTGAGGTTGTCCCCATGCAACCTGAAGCTGTTACATAGTTCAGGGATATTGAAAAGCCAACAAGAGCTGAGAGGAGAAAGAGGATCATCAAAACCTCTGAAAAGATGAAGTTGATGGAGGAAGAAAAACAGAAAAATGAGTTTTTCAAGGAAATTAGACAAGCTAGTAGATCTAATTCCAAGTCAAGATCAAAGTCCAAAAGTCCTGGAGCCAACTCCCCTGATATTCAATCCCAAAGAATATCACCAAATTATGACTCTCCCAAGCCTGAAGAGGAGGAGTGCAAAACTCCTGAAGATGCCCCAATTGTTGCCAAGAAGACTTATTCTCCTGAAGGTGCTCATGATAGAGGAGCAATTGATGTTCTAGCTGATCTTGTTGATTGAGAGGATAGGCAGTTTTCCCTTCTTGACCCTAGATTGATCTCCCTTACCAAATTCCTTGAAAATTCCATTCTTGAAGGTGATCAATCTATCATGCCCCCTATCCAGCCCATTCCCATCAATCTTTCATCTACCCTGTTGGGAATAAAATGATTTTGATCTAGATACCAAAACCCCTGAATGATGATGTACAAATTAGTTGAGATATGCTCAAGTTAGTGTTCAGGCAAGTTGTCCCAGAACACTTGAGTATGTAGAATGCTTAAGTTAAAAATCTCAGAAATGTTGTGAGATTCTAGAGTTCAGGATAGTTGTCCAAAGCTACATGTTAGAAAGCTTGATAGGTATTAAGTCTTAAGGCCAAAGTTGCTGAAGCATCAGGACAACTGAACAAGTGGACAACCAGGCTGAAGAGATCAAGAACACTGAAGCTGTGCTCTTAAATGCAAAAGATCTAGACAGTTGAAGTGCAAATGATCAAGAGAATTAACTGTCAAAAGCTTACAGAAGACACATTCAATGAAGCATTTATTGCCAATCATGCCTGAACCAAGCATTGAAGACTTAGAGCATTAAAGAATGAAGCATTGAATGAATGTTGGAACATTCTAAAACTGCAGCAAGAATGTTCAGGGAGCTTGTCCCATCTGACCGTTGGTTGAGTGTAGATTCTGCCACAAATCAACCTTGGAAAGTGTGCTTATTTGGAAACTGTCACAAGTCATCTCAGCCGCATTTTTCAGAAGTCAACACATTCATTCAAGCAACCATTGAAGAGCCCTTTTACACAGTGGATAAAAGGAAGTCAAGCTACTTAGCCGTTTCAATGGAGCTGCAAATAGACATGTTTGAAATGCTATCTCTCCAACGGATAGTTGTTCAAACATGACTATATAAACAGAAGTGATAAAAGGGATTTAGGATCCAACAATAAGCTATCAAACTCATATAAAGCTTTCAAAGGAAACCAAGCTATTCTCAAGTATTCCAAGTTTCCTGAATCACTTCAAGTCAGCTAAGCCAATCTTTGTAAACATCCTAGCTTAGCATTGAGATATCCTAAGCCTTTACATCTGTTCTCATTGTAAAGGATATCTCTATTAGTTGGAACCAAACCTCAAACCTTATCTCATTTAGTGAAGAGAGTGTTTGTTGTAGAAGTGAGGAGTTAAGGACTGTTAGAGTAAAACACAGTCTTAACTTAGAGAGATTGAGCACTAGGACTCAGATTATCCTAGGGATCAAAACACTAAGAGAGTGTTGTTGATCAGTGCACCTTGGCACTATAAAACAAGCTAATTCCATTGTGAAGGAATTATCCTGTTCAATCAGGCAAAGTGGATGTAGGAGCTTGAGTCTCTGAACCACTATAAGCTTGTGTGTCTTTTACTTACTACACTCTTTATTGCATTCATATTCAAACATATTTCAAAGAGTAAAACTTGTAAGTTTAAGGAAAAATTGTTTTGGACAAAGTCCCTGATAACTGTATCTTTTCAGAAATTTACTTGGAGTATTTATTTAAGTCAAAAGCCAACCACATTCCGCACTTAGCAACTCTTTTAGATATTTAGCCAACTAATCACTCTATAGTAATCAGTAGGACAAGTATCTATCAAAGTTCACTCAGGTCAGTTGTGAGACAACCTGCCTGATAAGACCAGATTTGTCAAAAAGAAAAGAATTTGCATACACAAGTGCATTCCCCCCCCCATACGCTTGTGTTATACTCCACCTAGGACCAACAAGTGGTATCAGAGCAGGGGTTCAAAGACCACTGCTTCTGAAAATCCAACTGATTTTCAAAAAATCACATTGTCTGTGGTCACTGAACTGATCCAAATTTCTGAAAAACCTTTTTGTGTTCATCCTATATTACATCTGTTGAAATGGCTAACAATGCAGTTCCAGGAGATGCTGTCAACAACATCAACAATATGGGTCCAAACCAAGTCAACCATATTTCTCATCACAAACTGCCAATGTTCTCAATTGAGAACTATGATTTCTGGAAAATCAGGATGAGAGCACATCTTGCATGCCAGCATGATGAGATGCTTAAAGTCATCACTAGAGGGCCATTCACATTTACTAAAGCAAATCCCAAGCTCACTGATGCTCAAATAGCTGATCCAAGGGAGTTGCTGCCAAAGGATGAAGATGACTTTACAGCTGAAGAAAGAAAAAGGCACAACCTGAACTACATTGCAATGAACACATTGTACCAGACAATTCCAGATGCAGTGATGGGAAGAGTGTACCACTGCACATCAGCTAAAGAGATCTGGGACACCCTAGCACTTATGTGTGAAGGTACCCAAAAGATCAAGGAGAACAAGCTTCAAGTGGCTATCCAAAAATATGAACAATTCTCTATGGAAGCCAATGAAACCATTGATCATCTTGATGGCAGGTTCACTGACATCATGAATGAAATAAACTCTCTTGGGAAGTTCTATGCCAAAAGAGAAGTTGCCTTGAAGATCTTGAGAAGTCTCACATCCAAGTGGGATATATATTCTGTCATGATGCAAAACACTAGCAATCTTGACAACATGCCAATGCAGCAAGTATTTTCTGAACTCAAGGCATATGAGTTTGATCTCAACAGAAAGAAGGTGCATGAAGAGCCATCCTCCTCAACCAAAGGTGTTGCCTTCAAAGCTGCTGAAACAGAAAAGAAGAATACTCAAAGGTCCTCTCAATCTGTTTCAAAATCTGAAATAAAGGAGGAGCTGGCACTCATGGCTAGAAGATTTGAGAAGCTCAACTCCAGATTTGGTAGATACAAGAAGTTCTACCAAGACAACAGAACCAGAAGGAGATTCAACTCTCCTGACACCAAATCAGAGGACAAAGTCTCTGATGAAAAGAAAGAGGACAAGTATGCTGATAGAAAGAGATACAGCAAAGGTGAACCATCATCATCAAGGAGGAAGGAGTCCTCAAACAAGAAGAATGATGATGAAGATGTGTTTTACAACTGCCAGAAAAAGGGTCACTTTCAGTATGACTGTCCTGACCTCAGTGCAAAAGAAAGGAAAGAAAGGCAGACCAAAAGAGACAAGAGGCTGAACAGCAGGAAGGCTATGGTGGCTGGAGATTCAGCTAGTGAAGAAAGTGTCTACTCTTCTGATGATGGACTATTCTCCAACAGTGACAGTGATGATGACTGTCAAATGGCATTTGAAAATGATGAGGTATGTTCATCTTCTAGCTCTTCCAGTTCTTCAAATAACACACATGAGTCCAGTGAAATCCCCTTAAAACTCAACTTTGTAAAGTTATTTGAGGATTTCACCAGACTAAGAGAGGTATGCAATATAGCACTTAGAAAAAATGAGCTACTGAATTCAAAAGCTCAAACTCCCAACCTTCCTGAACCTGAGCTTGACATTAAATCAACTGAGTTGTATCAGCAGATTGTGAAAGAACTTGAGGAAGTGTCTCTCAAAGTCTCTGAACAACAAAAGTTGATTGATGATCAAGAACTGGCCTTGAGGAAAAAGGATTTTGATCTCAGAATTCTTCAAGCAAAATTTGACAATCTCTCAAGTGAATTTGATACTCTAAAATTGAGTGAGGGGAGCTTAAAAATGAGAATGTCTGCCTTGAACAAATCTGCTAAGGCAATAGAGGAGATTCAAGGGTTTCAAAGACAATTTGCTCAAAAGGGTGGATTAGGCTATAATCCATGTGAACCCTCACCTGGTCTTAGCATTGCTTCATCAAGCAATTCTAAGATGACTTTTGTAAGATCAGTGGCACAGCAAAATGAAATTGAAGTAAATCAACCACTGATCAAGGATAAGGGTAAAGGAATTTTTATACCAAATCAGGTAATCAATGCACCTAAACCCACACCTTTGGAAAAGGTTAAAGGCATTGCTTACAGGAGGAATGAGGTTCAGAAAGGTAGAACCAATGGAAGGCCAACCTATCTGAATCATCATCAGAGGAGTTGTCCAAAACATATTCAGAAAAGGCCAACTCAAATGAGGAAACCTCAACTGAATGGATTAAGGCCAATCCCCTCTGATAGGTATAAAACATTCAGGAAGCCTGGACCTTACTTGCCAAATGGAAAAGGCCATCCAAAAACCTATCCTCAAAAGTCTTATCCAGCTGCACCTAAGCTTAGTAACTTCAGGAGAAATGTCCCAAAGAAATTTACCAACTCTCCTGAACCTTACAAAGCTAACACTTATACACAGAGATCACCCAAGGCATTTAAGGGTCAAACTGTGTATGTAGATGTAAATGGAAACCAAGTCAGTCACTTTGAATCAATCAGAGTAATCAGGCAGATTTGGGTTCCAAAAGGTACAGCTAACCCTCTAGGACCCAACACTCAAAGGGTACCTAAATTTTGACTTTGCAGGGCTGCAAGGACCACAAGAAGAAGAGAAGCATCAACAAGAAAACAGCATGGAACTTGGATAGTGGATGTTCAAGACACATGACTGGAAATAAAGAACTTCTCTTAGAGTTCATAGAAAAGGAGGGTCCTTCAGTAACCTTTGGAGACAGCTCACAAGGGATCACAAGAGGTTATGGTACATTAAACATTGGTAGTGTTAAAATTACTGATGTCTCATATGTCGTAGGCCTAAAATATAACTTGCTGTCTATAAGTCAAATCTGTGATAAAGGTTTTTGTGTTGAATTTGCTCCTAATGAATGTACTATCAAGAACAAATTAACACAACAGGTGCTACTAACAGGGGTGAGAAAGGGAAATGTATATTTTACAGATTGGAGCAAAACCCCTGAACCAGTTTGTCTTGTTGCCAAAAGCACAAGAGAGCAAAGCTGGCTGTGGCACAAGAGGCTGAATCACCTGAACTTCAAAACCATCAAC
The DNA here is from genome assembly GCA_963675135.1 of Galeopsis tetrahit. NCBI lineage: Eukaryota > Viridiplantae > Streptophyta > Magnoliopsida > Lamiales > Lamiaceae > Galeopsis > Galeopsis tetrahit. The sequence goes on from OY776123.1 coordinate 54,051,652, forward strand.
AAGATTGCAAGAAACTCTCTAGTTAAAGGGCTGCCAAATCAAGTGTTCACCAAAGAACACATATGCCAGCCATGTCAGGAAGGAAAGCAGATCAAAGCTTCATTCAAAGGAAAGCCTGTCATCTCAACTGAGAGAGTTCTTCAACTACTGCATATGGATTTATTTGGGCCAATTATCCCAGTAAGTATAAATGGAAGAAAATATGCTTTAGTTGTTGTTGATGATTTTTCCAGGTACACTTGGGTAGTATTCTTACTCAACAAGAAGGAAACTCAAGTCAAGTTACCTGAATTGATGATGAGACTAAGCAATGAAAAAGGCCTTAATATTGTCAAGATCAGATCAGACAAAGGCACTGAATTCATAAACTCATACATCAAAGAGTACTGCAGCAAGAATGGCATCACTCATGAAACCTCAGCAGCAAGAACACCACAACAAAATGGGGTAGCTGAGAGAAGGAACAGGACCTTGAAAGAGGCAGCAAGAACCTTGATTGCTGAATCCAAACTGCCTAAAAGGTTCTGGGCTGAAGCCATTAGCACTACATGCCACACACAAAACAGGTCCTTAATCACCAAAGGACAAGGTAAAACCCCATATCAAATATGGAAAGGTAGATTGCCCACTGTTGCTTATTTTCACATATTTGGTTGTAAGTGTTTCATTCATAATAATGGGAAAGAGCAATTGAAAGCTTTTGACAGCAAAGCTGATGAAGGAATATTTGTTGGATATTCACAAAACAGCAAAGCTTACAGAGTTTACAATTGCAAAACCCTTATTGTGGAAGAAACACCTCATGTTGTGTTTGATGAATCTATTAATGAGTTCAGGGATAGAAACCTGAATATTGATGAGATAACACAAAGAACAACCAGATTAAGGCTTCAAAGTAAGGAGACAGTGTTTGTAGATGTTGCCCAGCCTGAATTTTATGATTGTCAAAAACTGGACAACCTACCTGATGGCAATCAACCAGGAGTCAACCAACCTGAAGGTGATATTGAACTGATTGATCCAATCCCAGTTCAAAACCAGGTAGCAACTACCAATGAAGAAGCAGGCAATGCTGAGGTAGTTAATGGATCCAATATTCAAGGGGGAACCAATGAAAATGTCAACTCATCTGACAATGAGGACAACACCCCTGAATATGATCCTGAGCTTGATCCTTCAATTAATTTTCCTGAATTTAATGAGTCTAGTGATCCAACCTCAGATGAGGACAATCCTCCTGAAGGGATCAGGTCTAGAAGGACTTGGTTGCAAGACCACCCAACTAGCCTGATACTTGGTAATCCAAGTGAAGGGATCAAAACTAGAAGGTTTCATGGAGAAAGTGCCTTGTTTTGTTGTTTTCTTTCAGAAATAGAACCAGGAGATATTGAAGAAGCATTACAAGACACCAACTGGATCATAGCCATGCAAGATGAGCTGAACCAGTTCACCAGAAATGAAGTATGGGAGCTGGTGGATAGGCCAACTCATCAAGATGTCATTGGAACCAAATGGGTGTTCAAAAATAAGAAAAATGAGAATGACATCATTGTGAGGAACAAAGCAAGACTGGTGGCCAAGGGATATTGTCAATCTGAAGGGATTGATTATGATGAGACATTTGCTCCAGTGGCCAGACTTGAGGCAATCAGACTTTTCTTAGCATATGCAGCTCACATGAGATTCAAGGTGTATCAAATGGATGTGAAGAGTGCTTTTCTAAATGGGGTGCTGAAGGAAGAAGTGTATGTTGAACAGCCCCCAGGCTTTGAAGAAGGAGACAAGGTGTACAGATTGAAGAAAGCCCTCTATGGCTTAAAACAAGCTCCAAGAGCTTGGTATGACACCTTATCACAGTTTCTTCTAGATCATGGTTTTGTCAAAGGCACTGTTGACAGAACTCTGTTCAGAATCTGTGAAGGAGATGATATCTTGTTAGTCCAAATCTATGTGGATGACATTATATTTGGATCTCCAAATGAGAAGATGTGTGAAAAGTTCTCCAAACTCATGCAAAGCAAATTTGAGATGTCCATGATGGGATTGATGAATTTCTTCTTAGGACTTCAGGTCACTCAATCAAAGAAGGGGATATTCATCAATCAGGCCAAGTACACAAGGGACATGATCAAAAAATTCGGATGTGCAACAAGCAAGCCAGTCAGAATTCCTATGAATACTAACTGGAAGATGGATCCTGATGAAGGTGGAGAGTCAACCAACTCCACTAACTACAGAGGAATCATAGGATCATTGCTATATCTCACTGCAAGTAGGCCTGATATCACATTTGCAGTTGGAGTATGTGCAAGATTTCAGGCAAATCCAAAGAAGAGCCATCTTGATGCTGCCAAGAGAATCCTAAGATATCTCAAGGGATCTGAGAATCTTGGATTGTGGTATCCAGCTGATGACAACATTGAGCTCACTGGATATTCAGATGCTGATTATGGAGGATGCAGAATTGACAGAAAGTCCACATCTGGAACATGTCAATTCTTGGGCAGCAAGCTTATCTCATGGTTCTCCAAGAAACAGAATACAGTTGCAACTTCAACAACTGAAGCAGAATATGTTGCAGCTGGAAGTTGTTGTGCTCAGATACTTTGGCTCAGGCAACAACTCAGAGACTACAAAGTCCTCACAAATGAAGTGCCAATATTCTGTGACAACAATAGTGCAATTGCCATCTCACAGAATCCAGTGCTCCACACCAGATGCAAGCATGTGGACATCAAGCATCATTTCATAAGGGATCATGTGGAGAAGAAAGATATCAAGCTTATCAAAATTCACACTGATAAGCAAAAAGCTGATATTTTGACAAAGCCTCTAGCTGAAGCAAGGTTCTTAGAGTTGTCAGCTGAATTGGGGTTACTTGATCCAGGCAAGATGGAAAAATGAGGAAAGAAAACTCATATGAAGGGGGAAGTTCATCAAAGTTGAACTTCAGCAAAATTGACCAACCTCACTGAAGTTGTAAGTCAAAGGGGGAAACTCAGCAAGGTTGTCCCTATGATGCTCAGCAATGTTGGTCAGGGGATCTGTCCAAGTGGGACCCAGTCAGCAACCTTGGGACCCACTCAGGCAAGCTCATCAGGCAGTTTGACCTTCACAGAAACCAAAGCACATCTCAGGATGTTTGTCCGAGTTAATTAGATAATCATTGCTATTTTTAGCATTGATTAGACATTTAAGAGGTTTCTTGGTCTAAGAGTAGGCCATTTTAGGATGGAGTGTGCTATAAAGATTTTTACCACCAAAAAGGCAAATCAGCATTTAATGCAGAAATCTTAATTGGGATTTCATGAATTCTTGAGCCTTCATCAAAACCATTAATTTGCATTAAACCTCCATCAAACCGCCTCAATCCCACTACCACATATTATCCAATTGGTCAGACTTATTACCCACGGTTAGATTCTATTAACCAACGGTTAATAAACTCCCCACATATATAAACTCCTCAATTTTCACTACCATCTTTACGAACTCAAAATTTCAAAAACCCTTAAGTCTTTCTTCATACTCTCAAACCTGCAATTCCTCCCCAAACACCTACCAAATCTCTCATATTATCCATGGCACCTAAGATTAAGAGAGAAGAGCTTGTAGACTTCAATGATTCCTCTTTGGACATTGATTTCTCCTATCTTAGCAACCCAAACTCCTTATGGTTTGAAAAACTGGTTGCCTTTGACAGTCCGGACAAGGAGGTTGAACCAGTACTCCATTGGCTTAGGGAAGCAGGCTTGGAAAAGTTTCTTGGGACCAAGCCTGATTCATGCCTAAATCCATTTATGGCAGAATTCTTTGCCCATCTAAGATGGAAGGGCAAGAAAGGAGATGTGTGCACCAAGCTCACATATGCTGAGGAAGATGAAGATGCAGAAAGCCAACACTCCATCATCTTCACTGCAGAGGATATAGATGCTAGCTTTGGGCTACCTTCTGAAGGCCAGAATCCAGAGACTTACAAGGAAGGAGAAGATCAGGAGTTCTACTTTCCATGGCTGCTTACACCCAAAAAGCTTGTAAGTGCTCAAAATAAGAATACTCTAAAACCTTTGTTTAGACACTTGTTTGACTGTGTGGTGAAGAGTTTGTTAAGTCACTCTGGGAGTGTTGAACAACTTAGTATGCCTAAGTTGAGAGTAATGGCTGCTGTGATTGACTCTGCTGAGAAGAGAGTCAAATTTGATTGGAAAAACTTCATTTTGGACAAAATGATGAATGAGAAATTCAAGTTTAAAGAGGTGAAACACCACAAGGTGGTGGTTGATGGAAGACTCCAGTTCTGCACAAGAGCCAGCCTGCTCTTGGAAAGATTTGCTCATTATACCCACCTTCAAGCCAAGCCAAAGCCTTTTCCAGCACAGAAGGTGCTGTTCAGAAAACTGTCTTCAAGGACAGAAAAGAGAAAGCAGGAGGCTGCCTCCAAGAAAACTGTTGCAACTGTTCCAGCAACAAGAGTATCTCCAAGGAAAAGGAAAGCACAACCACCCAAAATCCAGCCAAAGATGAAGAAGATGAAGGAGATTCTAAGTGAATCTTCCCCTGAAAGCCAGTCAAGAAGTGGAGGAGCCACTTCTGAAGAAATTGAGAAAGTAGCTGAGGAAGGAGTCAACCCTCCTGAAGAGGGTGAAGTAGTCAGAGAGATTGTCCCACTGCACCCTGAGACAATCACAGAATTCAGAGACCTTGACCAGCCTACAAGGTATGAAAGGAGAAGGAGAATCATCAAGACCTCTGAGAAGCAGAGATTGATGGAAGAGAAAAAGAAGAATAAAGAGTTCTTCAAGGAGATTAGACAGGCAAGCAAGTCTAACTCCAAGTCAAAGTCAAGGACCAACAGCCCTGAAGCCAACTCCCCTGATATTCAGTCTAGAAAAATATCTCCAAGGCAAGAAGAAGAGGAGTGCAAGACTCCTGAAGATGCCCCAATCTTGACCAAGAAAGTTTACTCCCCTGAAGGTGCACCTGAGAGAGCAGGTATTGATGTGTTGGCAGATTTGGTCAATCTTGAAGATAGACCCTTTTCCCCCCTTGATCCAAGACTTCTCTCTTATACCAAACTTCTTGAAAATGCTATTCAAGAAGGTGATCAAGTTGATTTCCCACCCATTCCAGCCATCCCAATTACTTATTCAGGCACACTGCTCTCAAAAGCACCTGAATCCCAACTTGTTTTGACCTCTCCTGAACCCATTCCTTCTGAATCCAATCCTCCTGAATCCCAAGCTAACTCATCTGGAGATGATAGTGGTGAAGAGTTCACCTATGAGGGAATGTTGAGGCAGATTGCTAGAGCCAATGTGGATGAATTATATCCAGGTTTGAAAGCTTATCCCAGGCTGCAACAACAGTTCTATGATCTCAGAGCACTTGTTGAGATCAAAGATAGAACTATTGTGGAAATAGCTCAGGCTATTCAGGATAAGGGTGCCAACTGGTGGCAGGTTGAGGAAAATAGGCTGCTACATTTTGCAAATGTAAAGAAGACCAGTGTTCTAACCACTGAGGCCCTATTTTGCACCATTGTTCATGAGAAGGTGCTTGCTGAAAGAGAGAGGATAGCACAAGGAATCAAGCATCCTGACAGCCCATCTGATGATGATGATGATGATGATGATGATGATGATCACACCAATCCCAATCCCCCTGGTACCAACTCAGCTCAGGTACATTACTTGACTTTTCATTCTGAGAAGGACTCTGATCTTTCAGAGGAGTTGACCAAAGATGGTAACTCAGTCCAAGATGCATTGGCCAAGGATGGTTCTTCTGAGCCTGAGGCACAGCTTGACAATGCTGAGACTTCCATAGGAGAAGCTGGTTTGGCTAAAGCCTCATCAATGTCAGGCAAGTTGGACATTGACCAGCCTTTAGTCATTCAGGATGACTCAGTGGCCTTGGGATGCCCAAGTACTGTGATCTCCCAACAACTGCCCTCTGTGGATCCTGTTGAGGATATAGAGGTGTCAGGAATTGAAGGAGTTGAAAAGGCTATTAGTGCTGAAAAATCAGAGGGAGATGATGGTGAGGATTATGTGATCACTGGTTCCTTGAGTGCACCACAAATAGAGGGTGAGGAAGTAGAAATATTGGGTGCAGCCCAATATGAGAGTCAGTCTATTCTTCAAGTCAAATCTGAACTTGATGAATCCCTTGGTGAAAGGAGGCCTGATTCTCCAGTGAATGTGAGTACATCTTTTGAGAATAAAGAAGAAAAGAATATAGTTGAAAATGAGAAAGAAGGTGCTGATGTATCAGACCTTATGGGAGAAAAAGAAATTGAGGGTGATGAGGGAGTTTTTACTAACACTGTTAGTTTTGCAGACTCAGTTGCTGTCACTCTTGAGCAAATTTTTGCAGATGCTTCCTTGACAGATATACCAATTGATGCTGACACTGATCTTGAAGCAGTATCAGCAAATGTGTCCACACTTAACCAAATCTTCTTTGAACAAGCCAACACCTCTGAGGCTCACTTTCAGATTGCTACTCAGACTGCATCAATCATTGAAGAGCAGTCAGAGAAGTTGGACACACTGGTCAGGGAAGTTGGGAAAGCCCATGCAACAACTACTGATACCTTAGATGGCCAAGGCAAGACTCTAGCCTCTGTGGAGATGAGGCTCACAGGGTCAGAAGAAGTAATCTTGCCTACTCTTGATGCAAGGATAAGTGGAGTTGAAACTGGACTGCAAACAGTTTCAACTGAAGTGACAAAGGCCAAAGATGCTATGGGTAAATTCACAAGATCTGTGAAGAAAGAGCAGCAGGGTCTCAAATCCTTGTACAAGCATAATGTGAAAGCATTGAGAAAGACAATCAAGGATGCTTTGAGGCAGAGGACAGCAGCCCAGAGAAAGAAGGCAGAAGAGTTGAAAGCTGCAATGGTGAAGGAAGCAGCTGAGAAGTTCACTGTTGAACTCATGGCCAAGGTGTCTGATCAAGTTGTGGCCAACCTCACTGATCAACTTCAGGCCAAACTTGATCAATCACTGAAAGCCACATTGGATGCCATAGTTTCCCAAAAGATGAAGCCTGTTCACACCTTCTTGAGCATGGCAGATGATAAAATGCAAAACATTCATGATGAGAATGTTTATCTACTGCAAGAATTGAAGTCCCTCACTCAGGCCCACTCACACCTCTCAGTCTCAATGAGTGAACTGAAGCCCCAGTGTTTTGATAATGCCAAAAAGGGGGAAAGAGAGAGAGCAAGGGCAAAGGGAACCTTGGTGATTGGTGAATCCAAGGGAAAGGAGAAAGTCCCTGAGATTGAGGAGGAAGCAGTAGAAGACATTGGGAAAGGCAAAGGCCCAATGATTATTGAAAATTTGACTGAGGAAGAGCAGATTCAACTAGCTGTCAAGGAGTCCATGGTGTCAGCTATGGAAAGTCAGGCAAGAAAGCTTCAAAGGCCAGGTGGTGAGTCTACAGGACTTGAACCTAAGGAGAAGGCTGCTGAAGTAAGGGGGAAGGTGACAAGGTCATCTGAAAGAAAGAGGAAGGAGTTGCAAGCCTTCAATGATTTCCCAACCAGCTTGACCTTGCCTTCAGAATTTCAATCTGATGAATCTACTCCAGCAAGGCAATCAAAGAGATTAAATAAAACAGCCAGGATGCCTGCAATTGAAGAAGAAGAAGCTGAAGAAGAAGTCCAGGACAGAATGCCTGAAGTTGGTGTGCCCAAACTTGCTGATGATCCCTCTAAATTAATTGAACTTGATTGATGAGGGAAAGATTCTGGAGGAGTTCATCAACATCATGAAGATGGAGAAGATGAAAATAGGCCCTAGAGGCTCCAACAAGGATGTTTTGGAGCTGAAGAAAAGAGTCTGGGCTCAATATGGCATTGCTCCCCAAGATGATGGAACTCTCTGATGGATAAGTTTATCTCTTCCCTATCCTTGTTTTTTATTGATGTTAATTGTTGTTATTTTGTTTACTTGTATCAGTTAGTGTGTCCTTCTGAATCTTTTGATCTGTAATGCTCCATGATATATAAAATGACCAATGATTTTCTATCAAGAGATAACAACTCATTATCTCAACTAACTTGATATTACATATACTTGATTTATTGTGCTAACAGTGTCTTTCAGGAAAGTTGACCAGTTCATTGATCCTGAAGGTAAAGTATAGTATAAGTCAAGGTCCCTTTGTAATAGGTTTTGGCATCATCAAAAAGGGGGAAATTGTTGGGAATACAATGATTTTGATCTAGATACCAAAACCCCTGAATGATGATGTACAAATTAGTTGAGATATGCTCAAGTTAGTGTTCAGGCAAGTTGTCCCAGAACACTTGAGTATGTAGAATGCTTAAGTTAAAAATCTCAGAAATGTTGTGAGATTTTAGAGTTCAGGATAGTTGTCCAAAGCTACATGTTAGAAAGCTTGATAGGTATTAAGTCTTAAGGCCAAAGTTGCTGAAGCATCAGGACAACTGAACAAGTGGACAACCAGGCTGAAGAGATCAAGAACACTGAAGCTGTGCTCTTAAATGCAAAAGATCTAGACAGTTGAAGTGCAAATGATCAAGAGAATTAACTGTCAAAAGCTTACAGAAGACACATTCAATGAAGCATTTATTGCCAATCATGCCTGAACCAAGCATTGAAGACTTAGAGCATTAAAGAATGAAGCATTGAATGAATGTTGGAACATTCTAAAACTGCAGCAAGAATGTTCAGGGAGCTTGTCCCATCTGACCGTTGGTTGAGTGTAGATTCTGCCACAAATCAACCTTGGAAAGTGTGCTTATTTGGAAACTGTCACAAGTCATCTCAGCCGCATTTTTCAGAAGTCAACACATTCATTCAAGCAACCATTGAAGAGCCCTTTTACACAGTGGATAAAAGGAAGTCAAGCTACTTAGCCGTTTCAATGGAGCTGCAAATAGACATGTTTGAAATGCTATCTCTCCAACGGATAGTTGTTCAAACATGACTATATAAACAGAAGTGATCAAAGGGATTTAGGATCCAACAATAAGCTATCAAGCTCATATAAAGCTTTCAAAGGAAACCAAGCTATTCTCAAGTATTCCAAGTTTCCTGAATCACTTCAAGTCAGCTAAGCCAATCTTTGTAAACATCCTAGCTTAGCATTGAGATATCCTAAGCCTTTACATCTGTTCTCATTGTAAAGGATATCTCTATTAGTTGGAACCAAACCTCAAACCTTATCTCATTTAGTGAAGAGAGTGTTTGTTGTATAAGTGAGGAGTTAAGGACTGTTAGAGTAAAACACAGTCTTAACTTAGAGAGATTGAGCACTAGGACTCAGATTATCCTAGGGATCAAAACACTAAGAGAGTGTTGTTGATCAGTGCACCTTGGCACTATAAAACAAGCTAATTCCATTGTGAAGGAATTATCTTGTTCAATCAGGCAAAGTGGATGTAGGAGCTTGAGTCTCTGAACCACTATAAGCTTGTGTGTCTTTTACTTACTACACTCTTTATTGCATTCATATTCAAACATATTTCAAAGAGTAAAACTTGTAAGTTTAAGGAAAAATTGTTTTGGACAAAGTCCCTGATAACTGTATCTTTTCAGAAATTTACTTGGAGTATTTATTTAAGTCAAAAGCCAACCACATTCCGCACTTAGCAACTCTTTTAGATATTTAGCCAACTAATCACTCTATAGTAATCAGTAGGACAAGTATCTATCAAAGTTCACTCAGGTCAGTTGTGAGACAACCTGCCTGATAAGACCAGATTTGTCAAAAAGAAAAGAATTTGCATACACAAGTGCATTCCCCCCCCCCATACACTTGTGTTATACTCCACCTAGGACCAACATACCCCCTCAGGAACATTGCTCTCTACAGCAACTGAGTCTCATTTGATTCCTATCTCTTCACAACCTAACCCTTCTGAATCTCAACTCAACTTACCTGAATCCCAGCCCAACCCTTCTGAAACCAAAGCCAACTCCTCTAATGACAACAATTATGATGATGATGCAGAGGAGTATACATATAAAGGAATGTTGAGGCAGATTGCAAGGGCAAATGTTGATCAACTATACCCAGGGCTAAAAGATTATCCCAGATTGCAGCAACAATTCTATGATCTCAGGGCACTTGTTGAGATTCAAGATAGAACTATAGTGGAAATAGCACAGGTTAAGGACAAGTGAGCTAGTTAGTGGCAAATTGAATAGAACGGACTCTTTCACTTTGCCAATTTCAAGAAGACAAGTGTCCTGACCACTGAAGCTCTATTTTGCACAATTGTGCATGAAAAGGTGATTGCTGAAAGGGAGAGACTTGCTAAAGGGGTCAAGCACCCTGATAGCACTTCAGATGATAATGATGATGACACCACCAATCCCAAACCTCCTGGACCCAATCCTACAAAGGTACATTATTTAACTTATCCTTCAATTCAGGACTCTGAGCAATCAAAGGTGTTGACCAAAGATGGTGACACAGTCCAAGAAGCATTGGCCAAGGATGGTTCTTCGGAGCCTGAGGCACAGCTGAACAATGTTGAGACTTCCTTAGGAGAAGCTGGTTTGATTAAGGCCTCATCAGTGTCAGGAGAATTGGACACTGACCAGCCCTTAATCATTCAGGATGACTCAGTGGACTTGGGAAGCCTAAGCACTGTGATCTCCCAACAACTGCCCTCTGTGGATCCTATTGAGGATATGGAGGTGTCAGGTTTAGGGCAAGAAGGAGTTGAAAAGGATGATAGTACTGAAAAATCAGAGGGAGGAGATGGTGAGTGTGAGATATTAGGTAATGTGAGTGCACCACCAAAAGAGGGAGAAGCAGTTGAAATGTTGGGTGAAGCCCAACATGAGAGTCAGGTTATTCTTCAAGTCAAATCTGAACTTGATGAATCCCTTGGTGAAAGGAGGCCTGACTTTCCAGTGAATGAGAGCATATCTAGTGAAATTGAAGAAAATAATGAAGTTGAAAATGAGAGAAAGTATGCTAGTGTATCAGATCCTAAGGGAGAAGAAAAGAAAGATGGTGATGAGGGTGTTTTACCTAACCCTTTCTGTTTTGCAGGTTCAGAAGCTGTTACACTTGAACAAATTTTTGTTGATGCCACTTTGACAGATATTCCAGTCAACACTGATGTTGATCTAGAAGCCATATCAGCAAACATTTCCACCTTGTCCAAAATATATTTTGAACAAGCCAATGCCACTGAAGCAGGACTGCAACTTGCTTCACAGACTGCTACATCCATTGAGGCACAGTCAGGCAAGTTGGACAATTTGGCAGGGAAGTTGGGAAAGCACATGCTGAAACCTCAGATGCTTTGGATGGTCAAGGAAGGACTCTTGCATTTGTAGAGATGAGGCTCACAAGTTCTAAAGAGGTTGTTTTACCAACTCTTGATGCCAGGATCAGTGGATTTGAGGGAACCTTAAAGATTGGTGATTCTAAAGGGAAAGACAAGATGCCTGAAGCAGAGGAAGGAGAATATGTTGGAAAAGGCAAAGAGCCAATAAGTATTGAAGATCTGACTGAGGAAGAGCAGATTCAAATTGCAGTGAAGAAGTATATGGCTTCTGTGATAGAAGATCAGGCCAAATGGGAGCAAAGGCCTGGAGGAGAATTTGCTGGATTAGATCCCAAGGAGAAGGACATTCAAGTGAGGGGGAAGGTTTCCAAAGTTACTGGAAGAAGGATAAAAGAGAAAACCTTCACCTCATTTCCATTAAGCTGACCTTGCCTGCTGAATTTAAAATTGAAGAGGAGACTCAGGCCAGAAAATCAAAGAAATCTAAGAAGACAGTTAAACTGCCTGAAATTCAGGAAGAAAGAGAAGAAGAAGTCTCTGAAGAAGATATTGAAGACAAGGAGCTTGAGGCAAGGGTGCCCAAACTTGTTGATGATCCATCCAAACTGTTTGAGGATAGATTTGGCAAAGACCCTGAAACACAAAAGATGTTGTCACGCCCCAAATCTAAAAATAATGACCTTTTAAAAAGTAGTTAAAATAACTAATTTTAACGTGCCAAAAATTGAAATCTTAAAATTATAACGATAACATAAAGGGACGCAACGACTATTATATTTAAAATCACATTAAGTATTGCAGCGGAAACTGTTAAATAAAATTAAGAAATTCAAAAATAATTCATCAAGCAATTATCCATAAGAATAACCATAATTAAATTAAATAAACCACTTTGCCAATATATAATGTACTTTGCCAATAGAATAATAACTTTGCCACAAACTTTGCCAATATATAATATACCTTGCCAATCGAATAACAATAGAAATAGATTCACATAGTAAACAATTAACTCAAACATTTATCTAAAACATTAAATAGAGAATAACATGTCATTGTCATAGAACTCTACCAATCACGGTATAGCATTGATATTAAATACATATATATAGCATTGATATTTAATGTGAGGGAGGCAAAAATATAAATATGAATAGACGTATGTTACAAAACTTACATAAATTAACTTAAATACTAGAAACGCATGAGGGAGTCCAAACAATATGTAACGTATAACGATGTTATAATATTAAAACCTATATTTTATATGTAAATCAGTTAATACAATTACTTGTAAAATATATACACGCATATATCTATATCTATATCTATATATTATATATTATAATTTTCACATAATGCATTATACATTTATTTTGTATTATTATTATTATTAAATTCTGGGGTATTATAGATGCTAGCTCTTCAGAGAGCTAAAGAGAAGATGGAGCAGCTGGTTGAAGCCAACAGGGCTAGAGATGCAAGGAGGGCAAACTTCAAAGCTCCAAGGAGAAGAGATTCATATAGAAGGCTGAAACCACAACTGTTGCAGAGATGGGATACTCAATATCCTCATCATGATAAGTGGGTGCCTATTCAACTGAATGATTAGTGGAAAGAAGCCAAAAGAAGATTTGTCTATGATTTCTATGTCATAGGAAAATGGCTTGGTGAGAATGTGGAAGAAATCTTTGCTCAGTTTATGTTTGACAACTACAGGGAGTTGTATCAAAAGTTGTTTGCAGCACCTGACATAGCAAGGATAGACTTCAAAGCACCAGATCCCATACTGAAAGTTGGCCCTAAGGGGACTAATCAGGAGATTCGGGAGCCGAAGAAAAGAGTGTGGGCCCAGTATGGAATTGCCCCACAGGATGATGGCTCTCTTTAAATGGATAAGTTTACTCACCTCCCCTTTACCACTTCTATCATGTTAACTGTTTAGTTGCTTTTTAACTTTCAGTTCAACATAGTTAGTCCTTTCAATTTTCTGATTTGTAATGCTCTATCACATATATGAAAAGTGTAGGTCCCTAGTTGAGTTAATAATATTGAGTAAGCTAGTGAAAACGTCTAGAGGGGGGTGAATAGACTTTTCAAAAATCTTTCAATATATCAGAATACGAATGCGGAATATCAGAATTAAACAATGAGCCAAATCAAGTTTATACTCAACTAAATTCGCGAACTTTGTATGAACACTGTACTAGTCTTGTTCAGATATGTAATTCAATCAATTAAGCAATTAATCAATCAAACACCAAATAAAACAGTAAAGTAAATCAAACACGAGATTTATAGTGGTTCGACAACTTGTCTACATCCACTCTCACAAACCCAGTTGTGATATTCTTATTAACTTGTCCAATAGAGTAATGTGTTCTTGTAGCTTTAAGTCCCAAGAAATAAGACTTAGATCTTCTCGATAACACTACCAAGTCCTTCTTCGATCTAACTAGCTATTTAACAAGCAACTAGCAACTTGAAAAAAAAATAAAACTTCTTTGTCTTCAGTAGTAGCCTTCTTTGATCTTCACTTATCTTCTGGGTTCTTTCTGAAGTTGAACTCTGCGAGTTTCTTCTCTTGAATACTTCGATAATTCTTCACTTGAATATAGAACGTCAGTGTATCAATAGTCTTCAATCAATCAATACCATGAGGTATTTATAGACTTCTAATTCAAGAACTTTCTGTTGTGTAACCAACTTTTCTTGAAAACTGATTTCTAACTTATCCTTTTATCCTTCCACGCGTTTCTTCAGTTAATTAGTTATTTCCAACTAACTCTTCAATCTTTATCTTCACACGCGTTTTAATAACTAACTTCTTCCTTCTTCTTGTTGACTTGTCTTGTTGTTGCGCACCTGTCTTGTCTGGTTTCAACACTTAGACAAATTCTGAGTCTTCTTCTTACTCATCTTGTCTTGCGCAGGTCTTCTTCTGTAGACTTCAATAGAACACTAAACTAGTCCTATCATCTAATCTAACAAGACTATTACATTACATTAAGCTTTATACAATAGCTTAGTCAACTTAAAATCTATACATTGAATATACAAATACAAAACAAAACATGAGCTTCTATACATTCTGAAATAGCTCAGTATAAATCCTAAACACATATACAAAGTACTTATAATACGTACTTGTCTTGTGAACACTTAAACTTTTCTTTTCTTTTGAACTTATACTTGTCTTGTGAACTCTACTGATCTGCTCAAGACGACTTCCATAACTAGACTAGATCAATCAACACTTAGAAAATATTCAAGTCTACTTTTTGGCTTATCAAAACTAATCTTATCTTTTCATCATTTAGGACTTGTCTTAGGATTCATATCCCAACAAAAAGGATAACTACTTTTATCAAGAGATAACAACTCATTATGTCAACTAGCCTGACCTAACCTATCTACTTGATTTATTATTGTGCTAACAGTTTATTTTAGGAAAATTGATCAGATCAATATACCTGAAGACATGTGTAGTATAAGTCCAGTTTCCTTTGTAAATAGGTTTTGGCATCATCAAAAAGGGGGAAATTGTTGGAAAATAAATTGATTTTGATTAAGATACCAAAACCCCTGAATGATGTTGGTCAGCTTAGTTGAGATAGATGTTCAGAATATCAGTCAACTTGTCTCAGGAAAGTTGAGACAGTAAAAATGCCTAAGTCTAGAATCTCATAAATGTTGAGATCATTAGTATTCAGGTTAGTTGTCCAAAGCTGGTATGTTAGGCAGCTTATCGGTGTTAGTCTGTTTAGCTCAAGTTTGTTGATTACATGAAGACAAGAATGCTGAAGAGAACAACATGGCTGAATGTTCAAAGCTCAAGCAAGAAGCCTGAACAGATAATAACAACAACGTCTGATAAGGGCTATGTCAGATCAAATTGAAGTCTTAGAAGACCAAGAGCATTGAATGCTACTGTCTCAGAAGACAACATTAATGAAACATTAAAACCATCAAGCCTGAACAAGCATTGAAGACTTAGAAGCATTAAAGACTGAAGAATTGAATGAATTGAAGAACATTCCAACTGCAGCAGGAATGTTCAAAGAACTTGTCCCATTTGACCGTTGAGTAAAGTACAAGTTCTGCCACAATCTACCTTGAAAAATGTGCAAGTTTAGAAATTGACACAAGTCTGCTCAACCGCATTTTTCAGAAGTCAACACATTTATTCAAGTAACCATTGAAGAACCTTCTTACACATTGGATAATAGAAGGGTGCTCTAATAGCCGTTTCAATGGAGCTGCAAATAGATAATTTGAAAGTCTATCTCTCCAACGGATAGATGATAAAATTGATCTATAAATACAAAAGTGATTCAAGGATTCAAGTATCCAATTATCTGCTATCAAACTACTATAGAGCATTCAAGGAAACCAAAGCTAATATCTTAGAATCCCAAGTTTCCTGATCACTTCTAGCTAAGTCAACCTTGTAAAATTCAATCTTAGCTTAGAGATATCCTATCCTTTTACACTGCTCTTATTGTAAAGGATATCTCACTTAGTTGGAACCAAACCTCAAACCCTTACCTCTTAAGTGAAGTAGTGTTTGTTGTAGAAGTGAGGAGTTAAGGACTGTTAAGAGTAAATACAGTCTTAACTCAGAGAAGTTGAGCACTAGGACTCAGATTATCCTAGGGATCAAAGCACTAAGATATTGTTGTTGATTAGTGCACCTTGGCACTATAAAATAAGCTAATTCTAGGAGTTAAGGAATTATCCTGTTCAATCAGGAAAAGTGGATGTAGGAGCTTGAGTCTCTGAACCACTATAACTTGCTTTGTGATTCACTTACTGCATTCTTTTGTTAACTCATATTGCATACAAAGACTTTCTTGAAAGTGTTAATTTCAGCAAAATTAAGTAAAACAGTTTTTGGACAAAGTCCCTAATAAACTGGTTTTTCAGAAACTAACTAAGGAGTATTTTCAAAGAAAATGCCAACCACATTCCGCACTTAATAACTCTTTTAGATAGTTATCCAACTGATCAATTCATAGTTTTCAGTATGTGGATTATCTATTAAAATTAAATCACTCAGAGAAGTTGTCAGACAACTATCCTGATAGATAAATTTGTTGAAAAAGTTAAAATTTCTATACTCAAGTGCATTCCCCCCCCCCCCCCATACACTTGTGTCATACTCCATAAAGGACCAACAGATATGTTCTCATCGCAGACTTCCATGAATGCTTTGTTAGCAAGTAGGAGGTATTCTTTAGTCACTTCATTGGAATGGTGAAGACTACTCCCTACACCGCTATTAGCAGTGTCAGTTTCATCAGTTTCGGAATTATCACATGAACGAAAAGAAGTAACATAAGATACATCGAGTTCTTATTTAGCCATCATAACCAGACCATCATCTTGAACGGCTTCTTTTTCGTTGCCGGAGAGGTAATCAGAAGAAGAAAATGGCAACTCGTCTGATTCCTCATCAGAGTCATCGTTTACCAACAGTGCCTTCTTACCTCTAGCATAACGTCGATCATGCCTTGCTTTCCTTTCTTCTCTATCTCCAGAGCTTAAATCAGGGCACTCATAGATGTAGTGTCCTGGCTTATCACAATTATAGCATAAGGGATCATTAGTAGACTTTTTAATAGGAGTATGGTCTCGCTTTCTTTCTTTCCTATCAGAAGTTGTTCTTTCCTTCCTATCAGAAGAGTTCCTACCTCTCATGTTCTCATTGAAGACCTCATCCCTTCTTTCAGAAGAGGTGTGATCTCTTCTGGTCCCAGAAGAGTCCTTGTTGTTGGAACTCTTATAGTCCTTATATAATCTCTTATATCTACCATATCTCTTGTTCAGCTTGTCAAACCGGTTTATCATGAAACTCATTTGTTCCTTAAGGCTCATATCTGACTTCTCTAACTCATCTCTAATACTGGAAGGCTTAGACTTAGAGATTCTATAGTTTTTAGAAGAGGAGGCCTTAAAGACAACGTTCTTAGAGGCTGACTTGTCCTGATCACTACCTACCAAAGGGTCTTCTTCATCGAGTTCAAACTCATGGGCTTTCAAGGTTTGGAAGAGGGTTTCTGTGGACCAAGTGTCTATATCCTGTGTGGTCTTGATTATCATCTTGACCATCTTCCACCTTTCGTCTAAAGACTTAAGGACACTAAGGTTAATCTCTCTAGGGGTATTCTCCCCACAACTCATTTAGAATGATCTCACTATTGGACTTATTCTCATTCTTAGTCTTCTTCTAAAAATCGGGCATTAGTACTTACCACCACCCTCTGGTCATTAGGACTATAAAAATAACCACCTCTCGTTCCCTTAGGGTATTATACAAATGCCAACTTATGAGCTTCCTTATTTAGCACATTTGCTGGACAACCCCAAATCCGAATGTGGTTTAGACCAGGCTTTCGCCCAGACCACAATTCAATCGGAGTTTTTGGAACCGCTTTAGAAGGTACATAATTTAGAAGGTACGTCGTTGTTTCGAAGGCATATCCCCAAAAGGAGGAAGGTAATGAAGCATAACTCATCATCGATCTTACCATTTCTAATAGAGTCATGTTCCTTCTCTCAGCCGCACCATTATGTTGGGGAGTACCAAGCGCGGAGAGTTGAGATCTAATCCCGTTCTCTAATAAGTATTTCCTAAATTCATTGCTTATGCATTCTCCCCCACGATCAGATCGTAGTGATTTTATACTCTTACCATGACGGTTCTCCACTTCTTCCTTGAATTTTTTGAACTTGCCAAAGTATTCAGACTTGTGGCGCATCAAGTATATGTATCCATATCTCGAGTAGTCGTCAATGAAAGTGACGAAGTACTGAAAACCACTTATAGCTTGAACAGTCATAGGCCCACACAAGTCAGAGTGAATAAATTCCAGCACATCATTGGCCCTATTCCCCTTGGCCTTAAAGGGCCTCGAGGTCATCTTGCCTTCCAAATGGGATTCGCAGAGTAAGAATGGTTCTACTTGGAGAGACTAAAAAAAAATCCACTATTTACCAATCTTTGAATCCTTCTCAGGTTGACATGACCTAATCTTAGATGCCAAAGGTATGTTTAATGATGGCGATAAATGAGCTTCAGTCATAGTATGATATGCACAAGTAATAGTATAAAGATTGTTTTCCAATGCGTTAGAACAGATTAAAGAATCATTTCTCATAATAACAACATTGTCATTAAAAACAATTGAGCATCCATCCAAAAACAATTTCGAAACTGAAATTAAATTCTTCCGAAAACTCGGCACGTATAAAACATTCTTTAATACTAAAACAAAATTAGAAAAACATAAGTGCACATCTCCCACTGCGGCCACTGATACTATCGCAACATTGCCCAAATTAATAATAATATCGCTCTCACTCAATTGCCTTGTCTGCAGAAACCCCTGCAAGGTATAACAAATATGATTAGTGGCTCATGTATCTACTACCCAATAAAAGGTAGAACAAGCCGCAAAACATGTTTCAACAACCAAAGCGAGAGACGTACCAGAGTTGTCCTTTTACAGGAGAGGACAATCAGACTTCCAATGTCCTATTTTGTTGCACTTGAAATATTTTCCCTTCATCTTTTTCACGCCACCAGAAGGCGCAAATTTCTTGCTCACACTGCTTCCACCACCCTTTTTCTATAAAGGTCTTTTCTTCTTCTTGTCGTTAGACGAAGAAGGTCCAGCCTGAACAGTAACATTGGCATGTGGTTTCTTGCCTATGAGACCCTCTACCGCGACCAATTCCGTAAGAAGCTCGGCTAATGAATGGTCCTTCTTATTCATGATCACGTTAACACGGTAGTTCTCAAAGGACTTTTGGAGTGAGTGTAGGATCATATATTGGTCTTGGTGTCATTATCGATTAGTCCTCCGAGGACCTCTATTATCTTGAGGCAGTGGTCCCTCACAGAAGCTCCCTTTCGCATATAGGTTGACATAATCTTCCTCATAGCCTCAAAACGGGCAACCCTATCTTTCTCACCAAAAAACTCTTTTAGGCTCAACATCATATCTGCGGCATTAGGCATAGTTTGATGTTGCTGTTGTAAAACATTTGACATCGAGGCCAAAATGTAAAAATGAGCCATCTCATTAGCATTGTGCCACTTCTTATGAGCTTCCCTTTGATCTTTAGTAGGACTAGGTCCCAAAGGGTCAAGAGCAAGTGTATTAAGCACAAACTTATACTCATTAGCAACTAGGACAATATCCAAATTTCTTTTCCAATCCAAATAATTCGGACTAGTAAGCTTATTTTGATTTAGAATAACCATAAGTGGATTGAACGACATCATATTATATCTAAAATAACTAAAATGCAAGTATGTAAATAAAATGCAAGCAAGCATAAAATCACATATGTTGAAGCATAAAGCATTGAAAACCTTCAAAACCAACATTTAGCACAACCTCCAATAGCCCAACAAACACATAAGCAAGCCACGTTAGAGTGGTCGTTTACACATGTATTCATCGACCACACATTCAGTCTTTAATTTCAGTATCACGTCAACTTATCCTTATAACAAATTAAATTAACAGTCGAACTTTAAATGGCCATGTGAATTAGAACAAGGACCCCGTTGGGGGGTTATATTAAAATTCACATCTAAGTGATGACCCAATTTAACTATAAGACCCACTATTCACTATTGACGAGCTCTCCTTGAGAACACGTCGCCAACAAATAATTCACTACAGTTATCTTGAATTATTCTTTACCGATGAACTCATACATGACACATCCGTTAGGGAGGATAACATATTTCTTCAAAATTAAGATTAAAAAATGTTGGGATATAAATTCATCCTAAGCCCCACCTGATGTTAGAATAGTTTTGATGGCCAAAACACTTAGAGTTTATAAATGTAATAGGATCAGCTGACTTTGTATAGAACAGCTTAGACTAGTCTTGTGTGATCACCTTTATAGATCTCAGCTGATCAGCACAATATTGGCATACATGCACAACCTCAAGATGAGAAGAGTAGAAGGTATGAAGACTAGAAGATCCTTGAAGACCAGATAAGTAAGGTGATTGTATACCTACTTATCTGATGGAGACCAAGTTGAAAATGGCCTAAGACAAAACAAGGAACCGTCAGATTAGAAGAGTAATACTCTTCTGATATCAGAAGACAGAAGACATAAGGCCAGACGAGTAGCCAGAAGACTATAAGTGAAGATCAGAAGACTATGAGCTCGTCCAGGACTCGGGTGATTCCCAAGTCATCTTGCAATTCAAATGAAGACTTACCATACTTAGAAGATTGACATGATCCCAGAATTGAAGCAATCAAGCAGCTGGAATCAAGGAATCAACCAAACATGGAAAGATTGCCCAACGACTAGTTGCAGCAATCGTCCAATAAATACAAGAGGATGAGGAATCACAACGTACGAAATTACAACGAGAGAATTCACAAAAGCTAATCAAGCAAGCACGCAAAAAGCCACATTCTGTTGAGAGTTCTCCAAGAGCCCAGAAATCATTAGAACACCCTTCTAGCTCTTAAGTGATTTCCCATCCAACCAAAGAACCTGAATCCTATTCTGATTGTATATTCATTGATTTAGGCATAGTGGTTAAGCAATTTATAAGCTTGAACCACTAGTTGGATACATTCAAAAACCCCAAAACCCCCACCATAAGGTTAAGTTTTTGAACCCCAGTAAAAGTGCAAGTGCTTCCAATCACTTGTGGAGACCGTAGTAGTTAGGACTGCTCAGATCTCAAAGTCCTACCCTTGGGACTATAAAGGACAAGCCCTTGTAATTTTTGGTAAATTAAAGGGATTAAACATAACGTTAGGACGTGAGAGTGGACGTAGGAACGTATATCCGAACCACTATAAATCCGGTGCCTTTTACATTCTGCACTTTACTTTATTGCTTATTCATATCTTTATATAGTGCATGTTGTGTTTTCAAATATCTTCAAATAAGGCCATAACTTTCAAACCAGCATCAGTTGAGTATTTTATTAAGTAAACAAGTAGGTGATTTCAAAAGAACTCAAGAACGAGTCTAAACAAACAGGCCTACTCACTTCCGCATTTAATCTCTTCATCAGATTACTATTGTCATCTGGACCAGCAGACTTGTAGTCCAGCAGACATAGAAATCAGAAGAGGTTCCAAATTCCTTTGAAAAAGTTTTAAAGTCTATTCACCCCTCCCCTCTAGACTTTAATCCCATTCACTACTCGTTCAGGGACCAACTAGTGGTATCAGAGCAGTGGTTCTAACGGACTACTATCTCTAGATTATCAGAAGACTTGAGGGAGTCTCTCTGTAGTCCTCTTGAACAGATCCATCTTTTGAAAAACTTATTTTTGAAAACTCATACAGCATGAGTGTTAACATGCGCAAGTTGCCTAAGTTTTCAGTGGAAGATTATAACTACTGGAAGATAAGGATGAGGAAGAATCTCACATCAGTCCACTACAAGATGTGGTCAGTGATCACAGAAGGACCAATCACAATTATGGCAGTCAACACTTTAAATGGTGATCTAGAAATTCCAGTTGGAGAACTTGCCCCCAAGCCTATGAAAGATCTCACACCAGAAGAGATGAAGCAATCAAATCTTGACAGCATTGCTCAAGATTACATCATGCAAACTCTTCCAAATGAGTACATTGCCAAAGTACTCCACTGTGAGAGAGCTAAAGACATGTGGGATGCATTGGCACTCCTTTGTGAAGGAACTGAGCTGATCAAAGAGAGCAAACTCTCAACAGCTGTCAAAAAGTTTGAGCACTTCAAGATGCAACCAGAAGAGTCTATTGATCAGCTGGACAATAGATTTACCAAGATCATCAATGAGATAGAATCTCTAGGAAAGAAATATACTAATAGAGAGAAAAATCTGAAGATCTTGGACTCTCTAACCAAGAAATGGAGACTCAAGAAGACCATCATCAAGGATACTCAAGATATCAAGAAATGGCCTGCTCAAACCTTGTTCCAGAACCTCAAAGCTCATGAGTATGATCTTGAAAGAGAAGAAAACTCAGAAAGTGATGAGCCAACTGCAACCCCATCTACCTCCAAGACTGTGGCCTTCAAAGCAGCAAATACAAAAGCTGCAAGCACCTCATCTGGCAAGACCTCTCTGAAAACAGAAGACTTTGAAGGATCAGATATGAGCCTAAAAGAGCAAATGACCCTCATGATCAAGAGATTCGAAAGGATGAACACTCTAAAGAACAAATATAGAAAATTCTACAGGAGTTATAAAGATAAGAAAGTTAGATCATCCTCTAGATAAACAAGAGAAAGAACACCATAAAGGTATCCTAGGAAGGATGTGGAGTCATCTGACAGTCGAGGTTATAGAAGAAGAGACCCCACTCCTCCAAGAAGAAGCAATTCAAATCAGAAACCTGGATCATGCTTCAATTGTCATAAACCAGGACATTATGTCTATGAATGTCCAGACCTAAATCTAGAAGACAAAGAAGAAAGAAAGCCAAGAAGAGACAGAAGGAATTCAGACAAACAAGCAATGGTAACTGAAGAATCTAAATATCAAAGTGATGAGCTTCGTTCATCACCAGACTGTCAACTCTTCTCAAATGATTCAGATGATGTAGCTATGATGGCCATAGGTGAAAACGAGGTAAATTCTTATACATCAACTTTTCACTTACCTGCTTCTTCACACACAGATGAGATAAACTCATCTCTATGCGAATTTGAGAACACCTATTACCAATCCTTGGAAGAAGTAAAAGGTGATCTTAATATTGCCACAAGAGCTTTCATAGAAGTGGAAGAAGAGAACAAGGACCTAAGGAAAGAAATTTCTAGGTTGAAAAAGGTTAAGTTTGATAACACCCCTGAGTTAATAACAATGAATGAAAGATTGACTAAAGAAGTGGAACTTCTTAAAGAAGAAAATACCACAATAACTCAGTTGTATGAGGGGATGTTAAAGACTCAAGCCTTAGAAACCAAGGAGTTTCGTTCACTTCAGTCTAAGTTCGATGATCTCTTCTAAGCAAAAGAGCTCTTAGAAAAGGAGAAGGAAAGCCTTGATCAAAAGATATCATAGTTCAATTAAGCATCTGCCACTATTGAAAACAGCTCTGAATATTATAGATCAAATGGCAACAAGATGGGTTTTTGTTATGAATTTAATCCATCAACATCTTCTCCAGCTGAGGGTAGTACACCTAACCAGTGTACTACTCGATCACATGAAAAGGGTGAGTGTTCTAAACACAATGAACCTAATATGAACCAAAAGGCATCTGTACCAGCTAAGGTTAACCATCCCAACACCAAAAATGGCAAGAGACAAGTTAACCCAAAGTCTGTACAGAGGAGCAACAAACAGCCTAAACCATCTCGACTGAGACAGTCTCAGCTGTATGCTGCTCTAGCCAAGAAGAAGAAATCGTCTTCACACAAATCTGTTCTCTTTGCACCCCTATCTCTTATGATATTGTGAGAACAGAGGAGTATGGTTCATATAATCGTGTGCATCGATCAGCTAATGCACCCAGGCCTAATGTAACTAGTCAAAAGATAATCTACACACATTCCAATAAGAGGAAACCATCTGACAGATATCTAGCTGACACAACTAACAAATCAGACCAGACCAAGGTGTCAACTGGCAAGATTTGATTTTGTGATGCCCATGGGAGACAACTCAAATGCTCAAGGTTATTCAAACGACCAATGTATATGTGGGTCCCCAAGGGTAGTACTAACACTCAAGGACCCAAGACAAAATGGGTACCTAAGACTTAATTTTTCTTGCAGGCAAGAAGGGACCTATATAGAAGAGGAGGTCAAGCAGGAGAAACTTGGTACATAGATAGTGGATGCTCAACTCATATGACGGGAACCAAAGCCCTGCTGACCAACTATACAGAAAAGAAAGGTCCAAAAGTCTTCTTTGGTGATAACGCGCACGGTAACACAAAAGGATATGGCACCCTGAAAAATGGTGACATTGAGGTACATGATGTATCATATGTAGAAGGTTTTAAGTTTAATTTATTATCAGTTTCTCATTTTTTTGACACTGGCTACTCAGTAAAATTCTCTAAAGATGAGTGTCTCATAAGTGATAAAAGAACAAAACAAAACCTTCTAACAGGATCTAGAAAAGGTAGTATATATCTTGCAAATTGGAACAGCTGTCCTAAGGATACATGTCTGCTTGTGAAAAGTCCTAAAGATATCAGCTGGCTATGGCACAAACGTCTTAGTCATCTGAACTTTAAGACTATGAACAAGCTAGCAAGGGAATCTTTAGTTGATGGACTGCCTAATGAACTCTATTGTAAAGACCAGGTATGTAATGCATGTCAACAAGGAAAGCAAACAAAGGTCTCCTTCAGGACCAAGAAGACAGCATCAACCAGCAGAGTTCTGGAACTACTCCATATGGATCTCTTTGGACCTATCACACCTACCACACTTACTGGAAGGAAGTACACTTTTATTGTAGTAGATGACTACTCCAAGTTTACTTGGGTCATTTTTCTATACAAGAAGAGTGAGACTCAGCAGAAGCTTCCTGAACTACTAAAGAGAATCCAAATAGAGAAAGGAGAACCTATTGTGAAAATTAGAAGTGACAAAGGCACTGAATTCATTAACTCATATATTATTGCCTATTGTACTTCTAATGGTATTCAGCATGAGACAAGTGCAGCAAGAACACCACAACAGAATGGTTTAGCTGAAAGAAGAGTCAGAACACTCAAAGAAGCTGCAAGAACACTCCTTGCTGAATTCTCTACTCCTAAGAAACTATGGGCAGAAGCCATCAACACAGCTTGTCACACTCAAAATAGGTCAGGTATTCACAAAATTCATGAGAAAACCCCATATGAACTGTGGAAAGGTAGGAAACCTAGAGTATCTTACTTTCACATATTTGGTTGTAAGTGTTTCATTCACAACAATGGGAAGAGTAAGTTGAATGCTTTCGATGCCAAAGCAGATGAGGGGATATTCTTGGGATATTCCTCTACTAGCAAAGCATTTAGAGTATTCAATAAACGAACCCTTCTTGTGGAAGAAACACCTCATGTTGTCTTTGATGAATCTTGTGAAAAGAATGCAGTAGAAACAGACTCAGCTGTAGATAAAATGAGGAAACTAGTAATCAAGTCAAGACCAGATGAGTTTATTGAAGTCAATGAACCATTTCCTGAAGAACCAGAGGAAGATAAACCCCCAGACCTGTCACTAGATCTCAAACCCAAGCTGAGCAAGCTGACCTGAATCCAGATCCAACAATTCCAAATGCAAGGGGGAATGATCTCTTTGACACACAGGATACAGATGATGATAGACCAAATCAAGTCAACCCTCTTGATGGCACTAGAGCAGATGAGAATCCAAGCTCATCTAATGCAGACACACCTGTGAGGAATACATGGAGAAACAATCATCCATCAAACCTCATCTTAGGAGGAGTAGACTCAGGTGTCAAGACCAGAAGACAATTGAATCAAAATCCCCAGTCCTCTATCTTCTGCTGGTGTGCTTTCTTGTCCAATATTGAACCAGCTGACATAGAAGAAGCAATGACTGATAGCAATTGGATCACTGCTATGCAAGAAGAACTCAACCAATTCGAAAGAAATGAAGTATGGGAATTAGTAGATCGTCCTGAAAACCACAATGTAGTAGGAACAAAGTGGGTATTCAAAAATAAGAAGGACGAAAATGATGTGATAACTAGAAATAAAGCAAGGCTAGTTGCAAAAGGATACTCACAATCTGAAGGGATTGATTATGATGAAACCTTTGCTCCAGTAGCCAGACTAGAAGCTATTCGACTATTCCTAGCTTATGCATCATATATGGGCTTCAAGGTATAATAAATGGATGTCAAAAGTGCCTTCCTAAATGGTATTCTGGTAGAAGAAGTGTATGTAGAGCAGCCCCCAGGCTTTGAAAAAGGAGATCAAGTATATCGTCTGAAGAAGGCTCTCTATGGTCTAAAGCAAGCCCCTAGAGCTTGGTATGACACATTGTCACAATTCCTTCTTGACAATGGATACACAAAAGGCAAAGTTGACAGAACACTTTTCAGAATACAAGAAGGAGAAGATATTCTAATGGTGCAAATTTATGTAGATGATATTATATTTGGATCACCCAATCAAGATATGTGCAAGAAGTTCTCTGAACTAATGCAAGGAAAATTCGAAATGAGCATGATGGGTGAGATGAACTACTTCTTAGGACTTCAAGTCAAGCAAAGTCCAGAAGGGATCTTCATCAATCAATCCGAATATACCAAGAGCCTATTAGAAAGATTCAAAGCTCAACAAAGCAAGACTGCAACGATTCCAATGATGACTTCATTCAAAATGGAACCAGATGAATCTGGAAAAGCAGTTGATCAAGTTGAATATAGAGCACTAATTGGATCTCTCCTATATCTTACAGCCAGCAGACCAGACATAACCTTTGCTGTAGGAGTATGTGCTAGGTTTCAAGCAAACCCAAAGCAAAGTCATCTAGAAGCAGCAAGGAAAATTCTCAAGTACCTAAAAGGAACAGTCAATTTAGGACTATGGTACCCTGCTGATGACAATCTAGAATTGAGTGGATATTCTGACTCAGACTATGGTGGATGCAGAATAGATAGGAAGTCCACATCTGGAACCTGTTAATTTCTAGGCAACAAGCTGATTTCATGGTTCTCAAAGAAGCAAACCTCAGTTGCAACCTCTACCACTGAGGCAGAATATATGGCAGCTAGAAGTTGTTGTAGTCAGCTACTTTGGCTAGTTCAACAACTAAAAGATTACAATGTAGAGGCAAGAGAAGTCCCTATCTACTGTGATAGCAGCAGTGCCATTGCCATCACTCAAAATCCAGTCCTCCACACAAGGTGCAAGCATGTCGATATTCGACACCATTTCATAAGAGATCACCTTGAAAAGAAGGACATCAAAATGGAGAAAATTCACACAGATATCCAAAGAGCAGATATCTTGACTAAGCCCCTAGCTGAAGAAAGATTCAAGACCTTATGCTACAGCCTAGGACTTCTTGATCCAAGCATATGAAGAGCAAAGATCAGCTGAAGACCTCAGGTGATACAACTGCAGCAGACTAGGAGAAACAGATGAGGTGAATAGACACCCTCATCTTCAGGTAAGTATTTTCCCAATGAAAACAAATAAAGCTGAGGGAAAACATAGAGTTGTTTAATCAAGGGGGAATCCATAATACCTTAAGAATCCTTGATAAAATACTCCATCATCTGCATTTCATAATATATATATATATATATCTCCAGAAGACTTGAACAAAGTTACTTGGAGCATGTACTCAAATCAAGGTATACGTGTGTATAATAATAAACTATTCTTCATAAAATACTCTATTACTATACATACATACAGTATACTATTGAGTTATACTTGGATGAATTAATACACCATCCTCACCGACTCAACAGTATGCAAGCTATGGGAATAACTAAGAACACAAATCACTAACTATTATCTCTGTTTCAGGTATGGAGAAAATCGAAAGAAGAGATGGCATGGACATCATTCCTCAACCAAGGTCTTGGGTGAAGGAGATGAAGATATGTCCAGACGATGGAGATGATGCAGATCGGCATACTTGGCTCACTCAACATATGTATGCTTTTGAAAAGAAAAGAAAGGAGAGAAGTTCTTGTTGAAAAGAAAATGAAGGAGAGATGCAAAGGACAGAGTAGCAAACAAGCAGAGCTTCTTCTCTAGGGGGAAGTTCCACATGGAGAGCTTGTTACCAAAGGCTACTTTGTCAAAACCAATCAAGAAGACCAAGTTCCTGCCTTTCTCTTCACACTCCATTGAAGCACCTTCCAATCTTCTCCCTCCTACAAGAGAGGCGGAGAAATTCAACAAGGACACATTAGATGCTACAACCCATCTGATGGTGAGGGACCATCTGATGGTGAGGGCAACCTGAGCCAGTGGAATACCATCTAGGCTGACCAGCTACATATTGTTAAGATGGTACCACATGGTTAAAGGGGAATTGCTGAAAGATCCATCAAATCAGGTTGGATAAACTTTCACTGAAGATTTACACAGCAACTCAAAATTTCTACTCAGCTGATCAGAAGACCAACTCAGCTGACCAGAAGACCTTCAAGAAAAATCAGCAGACTTTTCAAGAAAATCAGAAGACTTTACTCTGCTGATCAGATCACTTCTATTTCAACACAAAGTCTAATGATTATCTGTTTGATCATGTAATTCATTCTAGATTTGTTTCTGAATGTAATTAAGGAATTCGGCCTATATAAAGAATGAATTTTACTTATAGAAAACGGCCTTGAATGATCAAAATTTTACCAAAGAAATTAGTCACAACGGCTATTTTTGGTAATGATGTCATTAGTACTCAATTACTATTTTGCCAGCAAATCAACAATTGACACATGGCATACTTAGCCGGAAAAATTAAAGGAATGGGCTAAAGATGAAGAAGGAAATTCTTGGATGTTACTCCACATTAAACAATTTTGACCGTTGGATCACTACACAATTCGAGATTTGCTGGAGTATATAAACAACCCTTAAACCATTCCTCAAACCCTTTCGCTCACAAAACTCAATCGTACTCAATCACTCTCGTTCTGAAAATTCTTTCAAAGCTCTCTAAACCTTTACCAACACTCAGAATGGGGATCATTGAAATCTTTGATGAGAAGACCAAGATCACAGGCACTCTAGATGCATCAAAGTGGTCTAAGGAAGGGAAGATATTCACTGAGAACGCTCTGTTTTTCAAGGGCAAACACACTGCTGAGAATAAGGAGATTCTTCTTCGATGTCTCAATCTCAAACTTCGTGAATTTCTGGAAGCAGCACCAACCAGTGTGTACGAACAAGATGTGCTTGCTTTCTATTCAAATGCAGTGTCCAAAGGCCCATATGTTGAAAGTATTATGGGTGGACACAAGGTCAAAGTCACTAGGGATATTCTCAAAGACTTGTTCGACCTACCAAAGGGGAAGGTAAACATCTCTACTTATATTATGGGAAGAGAAAAGGAGTATATGGAGATGTTCACTAGTGGAAGAGTCAAGGCTATTGATGCCTCTGGAGTCAAAAAGTCACAACTTGATCTCAAGTTTCAGACTTTGATGGACATAGCAGGCAAGATGCTGCTAGGCAATACGGTTAGTCATGATGCAGTTACCACTCTAAAGGTTAGAGTAATGGCTGCAATTTGGGATCAGATTGATGGAGATTGGCAAGGGCTCTTCTTGGATAGAATTGCTCTTGAAGCTAAGAAAGTTACTCTGGACCTGCAATCCAAGGAGTGGAAGGTGACATCCACAGTCAGCTTTGTCAACAAGTTGAGTATCATCCTTCCAAAGATACTCCCCAAGAAGTATAAGATGGGTCCTACAAAGAAGTTTCACATCTCCAAGTATTACTTAAGGAAGGAAGCTCTTGCTGAGGCAGCTAGGTTGAAGGAGGAGAAGAAACAATTAGCTAAAGCATCCTCTAAAGATGCAGTTGAAGAGGCAGAAGAGTCTGTGCATGAGTCTGCTGAAGAGGAGGAAGAGCACTCCAAGGAAGAGGCTCTTCAGCAGACTGTTGAGGATGATGATGACGACAATCAGACTCTGGCACAAAGAAGATATTTGATCAGATCAGGGCTCATCTCCCCATCTGATTCAGATGCCACTCCATCAGCCTCTCCTTTAAAGAAGGCAGGTACCTCTAATCCCTCCCTTATAATTACTCCTTCTAAATTGTCTAAGGGTCAGAAGAGAAAGAAGAACACTTCTTCTTTCACCAAGAAGTCTAAGAAATCCAGGCTCCCTATTCCTATGAGCATAGCCCAAATTTCATCCTTTGACCCTACTGAAGCTGTCAACCCACCTGAACCCTCAAACACTGAGACCCATACCCCTGCTGATACTCACACGGCAGAGGACCTAGCCAAGCCAACCAATACTCCAAACCTCCAAACATCATCTGATCCAATTATCTCCACTTCCCAAAACCCTGTTGATGCTCAAACAGCAGATGACCAAACCCAGAAACCTTCTCCATCCCCTGCTAAGGACCAAGCTCAAAATCCTCAAACATCTACTGATCTCCGAACAGCAGATGAACCATCCCAGCATACTCAAAACCCTGCTGATGCAGAACCCACAGCAGAACACATACAACCACCTACTCAATCCACATATATCACTTCCCATATCCCTGCTGATACTCACACAGCAGAGGAATCTGTCTCATCCACTCAATATCCTATCATCCCTATCTCTTCTGAACCAGAAGACCATGCTCCAGCAGACTTGCCTCAACCTCAATATAGCATGGTGCACTATCCAATGTGCACTCGAGAAAAGATCATGAGAATGAAGATAGCCAATGTTGGTCCTGAAAGGAGTATATAACAAGTGTATGGGGGGGGGGAATACACTTGTATGCAAATTCTTTTTTACTATGATCAAACCAGAGCTCAGCAAGGTTGTCTTGGACAACTCTGCTGAAGATGATTAACTCTTCTAAGATAGTCAAGCTACTAAGTACTATTGAGTACTTAGTTGAATAACTATCTAGGGGAGTTATATGTGCGGAATAGTGGTTGGCCCTTTTAGTTTAGACTCCTTTAGTTTCTGAAATCACTTAGTCAAATCAATACAGTCCAGTTTTCAGGGAACTTGTCCAAATAGGTTTTGCACAGTCTTTGAATGTTTATCCTTTGAAAGTTCAGTTTAATGTGTAGTGTTGAATGTATGTAAGTACTTGAAATGTAAATCAACACAAGATTTTATAGTGGTTCAGAGACTCAAGCTCCTACATCCACTTTCCCTGATTGAACAGGATAATTCCTTCACTCTTGGAATTAACTTATTTTATAGTGCCAAGGTGCACTTGATCAATAACACCACTCCTTGGTGAATTGATCCCTAGGATGTCTAGAGTCCTAGTACCCTCTTCTCAACTCAGAACTGAACTGTTCTTCTCTCAACAGTCAGCTCCTACCACTTCTACTACTACAACCTTCTCACTTTCACTCTTGAAAGATATAAGGGTTGAAGTAAGGTTCCAACTAATGAGATATCCTTTACAATGAAGATCAGTGTATAAGGATTAGGATATCTCTCTAAGCTTGTGTATGGATATACAATAGGTTCAGCTTAGAAGAAGTGAGTGAAGAATAAGATAGTCTTTGAAATCTAGAAAGCACTCTTGCTTGTGAGTTCTTGTCAATGTTGGATTGTGTTGAGGTGCTTTCAAATGGTCTTCACACTTCTGTATTTATAGACAAATGAAGGATTTGCCCGTTGGAGAGGCAGCCTCAAATTTCCATAAATGTCTTTTTTTAGTTCTTCAACTTAGAAGACAGAATCTTGATAGTGACATGTCCTCATTTGGGAAATAAACGGTTGTTTAAGCTTTGTCTTCATTCTGCAGCACTCTTCCCAATATCTGACTTTAAGATTCTCTTATTAGGATTTGGACATGGCTTCTGAAGGTTGTTCCAATGATAGGACAACATTCCTCATCAACTGGACAACTCTTCTTATCACTATCAGTAGTCTTGCTTATCAGCAAGGTTGGCTTGCTCTTCTTCAGATGACTTGGCTCATACCCTTTTGCTTCACTTCAAGATGATCTTAGCATGATTCTTTGAAGATCTTTAGGGCATTGTTGTCTTTAACTCTTCAGCAAGGTTGACCTCAAGCTTTCAGTACACTTCTTCTGAATTGATTGTGCTGAGACAACTCCTCTGGACAACTCATCTGATCAGCATACTTGTCCTTCAGTAGACTTGGTCATGATTCCAGAATTTGAGCCTTGAGGGGACTTGTTCTTGATAAACTTCAAAGCATAGGTTCCCCCTCAAATTGAGCATCTATTCAACTAAGAGCTGCCTAACATACCAGCTTCTCATCTAGCCTTTATTCTATATGTTCTAACATCTCTAGAACATATTCAACTTGACTTAGGCATGTCTCAGGGGGTTTTGGTATTGAATCAAAACATATCTCATTTTATTCCCAACAGCCAGCCTGCTTAAGACCACTGTCCCTGGAGTTAATGAGGAATCAATCCAATTTGAGCAAGTGCTGAGAGTATGCACTTGGATTGAACTCAGAAGAGATGAGGTGGATGACCTCAATTGAAATCATGGAAGGAATGGGAGGAAAGGCTAACTTCCTCGACTGGGAAATGGAGCAGAAAGAGGTTGCTCAAGTCCAGTCATTCACTGAGCTGTTACCAACAGAGGCCCTATCTAGGGTGTGCAAAAGGATTCTAGGAGTCCCATCTGAGGAACCCTCTACAGATCATCTGGCAGTCGTTGAAGCTTCTGCAGATGACTCAGCTGAACCAGCTGAGACAGAAGAGAAGGAAAGAGAAGTGCTGACTGTTCCAACTCATTTCTTTCCTAAAAATGAGCTTGATCATTTCATCTACCAACCTAAGCTGAGGGAAGGACGATTGTTTGCTCGTCTGGTTGACATAACAGCAAACTTTCTGGAAGAAGGTCATCTGACTGCAGAAGAAAAGGGTCTGACCTTAGTTGTTTACAACCCAACTATCACCAAAGTGACTCAACGTGAATCTCAAGGTACTGCCTCCCCCTCTACCTCGTCTATTGACATTAGAGCAGATGTGTGTGCTCAAGTCAAGGAAGCAATAGACACACACTTCGACAAAGGGTTAGGCATGCAGCTGGCTAAATATGTTGAAAAGGCTATACATAAGCAGAGGACCCGCCTCACCGATCAGATCCATGACATAGATGACAAGTTTGGTGAGGCACTTCACAATCAGCTGGAAGAGTATCTTTACACTGAGATGAAGAAATCAGTGGACAAAACCAAGATGTTTGCTGATCTCTATGCTAATGAGATAAATCGCTTGGAGACCACCTACAAAAGCAGGCTCGATGATGCTGAAGCAAGAGCCACTGAAGGTCAAGCCCTCCTTAAATCAGCTGCTGAGGAGAATGAGAAATTGCAGACTCAGCTGAAGGAGACAGCAGCCAAACTAGAAGCCCTTACAGCTAAGCTCGAAGCTGCCTCTTCTTCATCATCTCATGCTCAAGTCCTAGAGCACAACATCTCCCACCTATCTCATGTCAGCAAGGTCAATGCCATGGCCCTCAAGCAAACTCTGCATGTGGAAATTCTGAATGCCATGAAGCCTTTTGTGGCTGCACTTGCTGAAGCCAAAAAGGGGGAAGATGTATTGATAAAAGCTCTGGAGAATTCTACTGCTCAGCACGCTGAACTGGTAGTAGCACAAGATGATCTGAATGAAACCTTGGGAGGTTTGAAAAGCAAAATTAAGAACAGACAAGGCAAAGAAGTTGTTCAAGAAGAAACCCAAGCCCCAGCCAAGAGTCTGAAGCTCACTGCTCCTGTAGAACAAGTTTCTGAAAAGAGGATGACAAGGAAAAGAAAGGCAGATGAGCAAGCAAAGGCAGATCTGAAAGCATCAGTTCCAGCAGAGCCTACTGCAGAAGAGAAAGAAGCTCTAGAACTGAAAAAGAGAAAGTTGCTTGAAGCTCAAGAGCTTAAGCAAAAGAAGCTCAATGATGCGAAGGCAGTCAAGGCCAAGTTTGATAGGAAAGTGGCCAAGCTCAGGAAAGCACTTAAAGACAAAGAAAAGGAAGAAAGTGCCCTGGTAACTGACAGCACATATGTGGATCTGTTAGCTCTTCAAGATGAGCTACCAAGATGGTATCCCCTGAAGAAGAAGTGGCAAGTCCAACATCACATAGTGAGAAAATTTGGCCCTCTCTCAACCTATGAAGATGAATTCCTTCAATTTTCTCAGTTCATGAATTTTGAAGATCAAGAATTCTGGACAGAAATAATCAAAACAGCCAAAGAACTCGAGTGCAGAATTCTAACTCCTGAAGAACCTAAATGGGATGCACCTACTCTGGGATCCGGAAGAACAGACATGATAGAAGTCAAGCGCATCCTGGAGAAGATCTACAAAGAAGAGAATGTTACAGACTTCCAACACATGGAAGATGTTCGAGTTCGTCTGTACCTTGCCTTCCGCATCTGAAGAAGAGAAGACCTGATGAAGACTACTTTAGAAGTTCAAAGAAACTAACACTTGTAATCTGTAAAAGCTCATATATGTTATTCAAGTATTAGTTCTTTTTGCTTACAAGACAAACTCTCATTGTCTTCATCAGAAACTTCATTCTTAAAGGATTTATAAACTCTTATCTTATTCATTAAGAGCATTTATCAAGTATAGTTTTGGCTTCATCAAAAAGGGGGAAATTGTTGGGATATAAATTCATACTAAGCCCCACCTGATGTTAGAATAGTTTTGATGGCCAAAACACTTAGAGTTTATAAATGTAATAGGATCAGCTGACTTTGTATAGAACAGCTTAGACTAGTCTTGTGTGATCAGTTGTATAGATCTCAGCTGATCAGCACAATATTGGCATACATGCACAACCTCAAGATGAGAAGAGTAGAGGATATGAAGACTAGAAGATCCTTGAAGACCAGATAAGTAAGGTGTTTGTATACCTACTTATCTGATGGAGTCCAAGTTGAAAATGGCCTAAGACAAAACAAGGAACTGTCAGATTAGAAGAGTAATACTCTTCTGATATCAGAAGACAGAAGACATAAGGCCAAACGAGTAGCCAGAAGACTATAAGTGAAGATCAGAAGACTAGGAGCTCGTCCAGGACTCGGCAGATTCCAAAGTCATCTTGCAATTCAAATGAAGACTTACCATACTTAGAAGATTGACATGATCCCAGAATTGAAGCAATCAAGCGGCTGGAATCAAGGAATCAACCAAACATGGAAAGATTGCCCAACGGCTAGTTGCAGCAATCGTCCTTATAAATACAAGAGGATGAGGAATCACAACGTACGAAATTACAACGAGAGAATTCACAAAAGCTAATCAAGCAAGCAAGCAAAAAGCCACATTCTGTTGAGAGTTCTCCAAGAGCCCAGAAATCATTAGAACACCCTTCTAGCTCTTAAGTGATTTCCCATCCAACCAAAGAACTTGAATCCTATTCTGATTGTATATTCATTGATTTAGGCATAGTGATTAAGCAATTTATAAGCTTGAACCACTAGTTGGATATATTCAAAATCCCCAAAACCCCCACCATAAGGTTAAGTTTTTGAACCCCTGTAAAAGTGCAAGTGCTTCCAATCACTTGTAGAGACCGTAGTAGTTAGGACTGCTCAGATCTCAAAGTCCTACCCTTGGGACTATAAAGGACAAGCCCTTGTAATTTTTGGTAAATTAAAGGGATTAAACATCACGTTAGGACGTGAGAGTGGACGTAGGAACGTATATCCGAACCACTATAAATCCGGTGTCTTTTACATTCTGCACTTTACTTTATTGCTTATTCATATCTTTATATAGTGCATGTTGTGTTTTCAAATATATTCAAACAAGACCATAACTTTCAAACCAGCATCAGCTGAGTATTTTATTAAGTAAACAAGTTGGTGATTTCAAAAGAACTCAAGAACGAGTCTAAACAAACAGGCCTACGCACTTCCGCATTTAATCTCTTCATCAGATTACTATAGTCATCTGGACCAGCAGACTTGTAGTCCAGCTGACATAGAAATCAGAAGAGGTTCCAAATTCCTTTAAAAAAGTTTTAAAGTCTATTCACCCCTCCCCTCTAGACGTTAATCTCATTCACTACTCATTCAGGGACCAACAAAAAATATTGATTAGAAGTTTTAACTAGTAAGCTCGTGAATGTTGCACCCGTCAGAGGGAGACTCCCGAGGTCTCACGAGCAACAAACACCTTACTTAAAGACCAATTGTGGAGGCCTATGAATTAATTAAAAATTCAATTATTCCACTTAGTTATTTAAATTTGAAGATTATTCACATGCATGGCAAATTATATAAAAAAAACAAGCATGTCAATCATAACAAAATGCGATTAACAAAGGCAAAAATGAATAAATGCACATCTATCGCAACCCCTTAAAAACCTATAAAAAACAGCCTATTATAAGCTATTTACAATGATAAAAACAGCGGCGCGGACGGATGCCTTGCTTCGACCTCTCACCCAATGCAAAAATCTTGAATTCACGTCCACTGACTTAAACTGGCAAAAAACTTCATCAAGGCTTTTTAATTAGGTCCCCCTCCTCCGCCGACTGTATATCTCTTTGAGACGTTTTTGAAAAGGTATTATGGGGCGAAAACGGACACTCGAGTCAAATGTTATAGCCAAAACAGTGTTCACCATTCAAGATCATA
This sequence comes from Galeopsis tetrahit, assembly GCA_963675135.1. Classification (NCBI taxonomy): domain Eukaryota; kingdom Viridiplantae; phylum Streptophyta; class Magnoliopsida; order Lamiales; family Lamiaceae; genus Galeopsis; species Galeopsis tetrahit. Next base: position 54,088,190 of record OY776123.1, read on the forward strand.
ACCCGAAAACTTGAATCACCGTTTCCAATTCTTCCATCAACACCGCCCGTTCTCACGATCAAAAATATAATGAAAACAAGTAAAGCCCTACTACAGTGATCTATGAAAAAATCATATACTACACACACTTATTATCGGGTGGGAAAAACGATTACATCACAAAAGGGTTGCGATATAAGAAAAATAAACAACAGAAACGAATCCATACATGAAAAAGAATTAAATCAGACAACAATACGTTTCAAGCAGAGCCAACAATCTACGAATCTAGGCTCTGATACCAATTGATGGAACACACTGGTGAAGGCGGTCCGTTACCAGGATCGTTGCCGGATACCAAACGTACAAAATGAATCAAAACCCAAAACATGCATTTAAAGAAGAGATCAAAATTGTTATCCTTAAAGATCCAATATTGATTCCTACTACGAATCTTCTAATCTGTCTCCCAACCTCATTCGAACATCGGGTGGACGATGCACTATCAAACGTGGAAAAGGTAGCCTCGGTTTTGTCTCCTTGAAACCCCGGTCATTTTTCTCAATTTCGTGTGTTTTAGGGTTTCAAAGACTGCATAAGGCCCTTTAATATACTCTCCATTAGTTTCATGGGCCAGACCAGGGATCCAAAAGAAGGTATAGGGTTTGGGCTTCTTACAGGCCCAAATACTCTTATATTCAGCCAAGAACATATAATTTGGCCCGAGAACATTAATTCATCCCACTAGAGAATTAATGTTGCACTCTCATCCTATCCCGAACCGAATCAGGGCTTCTATTAGACTTTATAATTCCCCGTGTTTAAGATATCGCACATCCATTAATTATTAAAGCTTCTGACTACTTTACATAATTAATGTTTATAATTCCTCGAGCAATACCACTCAACCTCATTGTCGTACGGATTAAATCCACCAGCATTGTTTAATACGATATCCCTTTATGAGATTTCTCAAGGGGACATCATCAATCTGGATGTACAGGACACCGTGCCCTAATGCCAATAAATAGACATCATGCGAGCGATATCACTACCCAAAATACGGAGTGTGAGGAATCCACCAAAATTCTCACCTATGGTACATCAAAGTAGTGAACAAACACCCCATACATCTAAGTATCACACTTACAGTTAAGAGTTACAAAAGTCACCAAGACCTCTAGTTCTTCATAACAGTCAGAACAGAAGAACATGTTTTATATGTGATTCATTTAGTATGTCATCACGTACTAGTATAAACTAATGACCAAGACAAGCCACCAACGAGTTTATATGCAAGTACTCAAATTGTCAAGCATAAAAAATTCACCGGTATACTCAACATATAAAAGGAACAAGAAAAACTTCCCCACAAAACATATATCTCCCCCACACTTAAATAGGTGTTAGTCCCTTAGCACCAAAGCAAGAGATACAAAAGCAAAAACGTAACACCATATATAAAAATAATTCAGCCTTCCTCGCTGTCATGAACCTTCCTCGCAAATTAACTCAGTCCAATAATTCAGCCTGTCATAATAAAAATGTAAACCAGCCTGGAGAGACAACAAAGACTGGAACACCTATTAATGAAAAAAAAAAAACATTGGGTTGCTTCCCAATCAGCGCTTTTTCTTAATGTCGTTCGCTCGACGACCAACTTCTCTTTCAATTAATAGGAGTAGAATAAATATATCTATGTAGTGGCATTTTGCATTGCGGAACAATGTTCTCTCCAGTCAAGATCTTTTCATTCTAAGATAGTCATTGTTTGGCGGTGTAAAGCTAATTCAGTAGTTTAGCATATCTCAGAATTTTCTTTGTCGGCTCAACTAATGGTATGTTGATTTCAACCCTTCGAAAGGTATTGACTAGTTGCTGACCCTTGGCATCTTTCTCGACCTTTTTGAGCCTGGAGGGAAAGGGAACTGCATTAGTAATAACAGGAGTTAATTCATGAGATTTTACCTCATTTTTCTGTTCTGGTACACTGAAACCGAGGGGGTCAGTGTTAGTGAAAATTGCATCCTGATTTTTATGTATAACTTCCTCAGTCTCAACCGGCTCGTCTCGTGCCTTAATCTGGTCGTTAAGCACCTTAGGATGCTCATCTACTTCAACTCGGTTAAGTTCTGCAACATCTTTCACTCAATTGTGTTTGCAATTGGCTTATGACATTCGTCATTTGGCTCATGACATTTATCATTTGGCTCGGTTGAACCTCCAAATTCTTTTGCCTAAACTCCATACTTCTTTGTTCATCAACCATGACCTTAAATCTCAATTGTTCATCAACCAAATCTTTCAATGAGGGTTCAGACTTTTGCTCTGAGTTAATCTACCCACCATAATCATAAGTCCTCTCACAATTTCTGAATAGTTGAGGCCTTTGATCATGATATCGTTGCCAATGGTTGTTACCGTAGTAAGTGTTTTAATAGTTTTCATACCTAAAATCATACATTGCACAAAGAATAGAAAGATCAAAACTACAAACAAAATATAGAACCTAAACAGGGAGACACTGAGAGGGTCAGTGTTAGTACTAATTGCAGAATAGCACAAAACAGCAGCAACGTAAAAAATATATATATATATATTAATTTTTTGGGTTTTTTTTTTATTATTTTACAAATTTTTTTGTCAGAAATTAAAAACATAAAAATTTCAATCAAATTTACAACCTTTCCCAGGCAACGACGCCAAAATTTGGTGTGCTATCGCCGACACTCAAAAATCATTCCTTAACTAACCCACTAATATAGTAGGATAAGTAAGGGTCGATCCCACATAGAAATGTGTAATTTAATTAAACAATTCATGTAGAAAGCAATTAAAATAGGGCGTTTTGGATTGATTAACTAATTAACTACTACGAAGCAGGAAATAATTAATTGCAATATAAAATTAACGAGACTCAAATAGTGAGAATGATTTGGCCCTCGAATAGTCTCCCCTTAATTAATTATACCAATTTAATCAACAATTCCGGTAATCTCAATCTAATCTCGAGTGTTATCCCTAAGCTAGTGGTATGACCAAACTAACTCGAATTGTTTCTTATATTTAATTAATCAGAAAGTACGATCCCCAATTAATTTATTCCTATGAATAACCCTAAAACATGTATTTAAAGTTCAACTCGAGGAACACATTCAAAACTTAAAAAATGGAATAAATTAGCCTATAAATACGAGACACTCATTTCATACAACCTAGACGTTATTATTCTGTAAGGTGTTCTACCTTAGTTTCTACAATTCCCACAATATTATAACAATTATGGATTATAATTTATGGGAATAGCTAGAAATGAGATATGAATAAAATTGGGTGATCAAACCTATTAAACCCCTAATTCAAAATATGCATATCATCTACTCAAATAATAACAAAATCGAGATCAACCGTAATGACATAATAAAAATAAAGGTACACATCCTCGGGCTAGAGTATTAAAATTTAGCTACGCATCATAAACAAAATAACACAAATAGTTGATGAATTCATAATATTCAACCTCAATTCAAGAAGGAGTATATAAATAAATCAAACCAAATGTAACGATAAAATCCTTCTTCTGCCTTTCACAGTGGCACGGCCAATGGCTTTTCTCCACAAAAGTCCAGCGTTGACTTCCTTCTCTCCCCGAATGCGGCTACTGTAGTGTGTATTCCTCTTCCTTTCTTCTATGGGCGCGGTTATAGACACCCACTATTGTATTGAGGACACACACCGTTCGGATGAGGACACCCACGTGGAAAAGCCAAAATTGCCCTTAAAATTTCTTTCCCTCCCTCCACCCTCTCCTTTCGGTACACCCACCCATCTTCCCCATCTCCCCCACTTTACTCTTCTCCCCCACTCCCACCTCTTCTCCCCCATCTGCCCCAAACTTCTCCCCCACTCTCTCCGTTCTCACGGCGACATCGAACAAGAGAGAGAGAGAGAACACGGGCGGCGCGTCATTTTTTTTAGAAGAAGAGGAGTACTCGTTTTTTTTTCTTTTTTGCAAAAATGGTTAAAGGTTAGTTTTTCTTGCTTATATTTAGAATTAGTGTTGTGATAACACGTGTTTTCTTGTTGAAACATTGATTCTATTGTTGTAGGATTTCATGATTTAGGTTTTATTTTTTGAATTTTGTGTTAATTCATGAATGTGTTGATTAAGGTTAGTTTTTTGTGTTATAATCATGTTTATGTGTACAATGTATCAATATTTGATGTGTTAGGATGGAAATAAACCAATGGGCATCTAATTGGCATGGTTTAGGAAGAAATTAAACGTTTTTTTCTGGTTTTTCGAACATTGAGTAGGTGTCCGGAACTAATTTTCGCACATGGCTTGTTTGTTGGGGGATAATTTTCGAACATTCTTATGTGTTGGGAACTTTTTTTCGTACATGGCGTGTTTGTTGGGGGATAATTTTCGAACATGGCGTGTTTGTTGGGGGATAATTTTCGAACATGGCTTATGTGTTCAGAACTTTTTTTCGTACATGGCTTATGTGTTGGGGGATAATTTTCGAACATGGATTGTTTGTTTGGAATAAATTTTTTAACATTGATTGATTGTTTGTTGGGGTTTCAGTTTCGCACATTGCTTGTTTGTTATGGTTTCAGTTACGAACATTGCTTGTTTGCTAATTATTTCATATTTTTGGCATATTGTTCATGTTTTCTTATAGGGTGTTAGTAGGGATCGACCGACTGCTTCCAACAGGAAAAAGAGGCAACATGTTAGCGATGAGGACGCTCCAGAAGAGCCCAATCCACAAGAGGCCAATCCACAAGAACCGGAAGTAGATGATCAAGACAGAGAGGAGGGCAACGATGAGGGAGATGGAGAGGACGAGGGACGGGACGAGGGAGAGGCGGAGGGAGCCGGTGGTGGAGACGATGAGGGAGAGAAAGAAAGAAGAGTTGAGAATGTTGATCGGCAAATTGTAACCTCACCTCCCCTTCTCACAAGTTTCCAAGAGCATGTAGCCAAATACATATAGTTAGATGAGGAGCGAGATGTGTTGAAGTGTCACTGTCATGTGACCAAACTATTGAATTGGGAGTTCGATGATGAACTTAATTGGCGTCATTGGCGGATGTTTTTGAGAGGATCTAGATTGATTCATGTTAGACGTGCAGCTTACAAGTATTTAAACAAGAACCTTATCACAGCCTTAGTTGAGAGATGGCACGAAGAGACCAACTCATTCCACTTGCCCTTCGGGGAAATGACAATCACTCTTGATGATGTCCACGTTATCACTAGTCTGAAAGTTAATGGTCTCCCGGTGCAGTCTACTTCCGAAGAACATATTTTGGCTTCAGATTATTTGATAAAATATTTGGGTTTATCATTAGTAGAAGCCAAGGAAGCATTAAGTGGGCAACGAGGGGGTTCTGTGAAGCTAGCGTGGCTAAGGGAGACTTTTATGCCCATGATGTCCTCAGACAACGAGGACGAGGTGTTGTATTCAGCACGAGCATTTGTGTTGTACATGTTTGGGACCACTTTGTTCCCGGACAAAAGTGGTACTCGTGTTCACGTACAGTGGTTGCAGTATACAGACGACATGGCAAAATTTTCAAACTATGTTTGGGGTACCGCATCACTTGCCTATTTGTATAGACAATTAGGGATGGCGTCAAAGTTCAAGTGTACGCAGATTGGTGGTTACCTTACGTTATTGGATGTATTAATGTATTTTAAATAAGTTGGTTAATATTTCTTGTTTTTCATTTGATATTGACCTAATATTGTACTTTTAGGCTTGGATTTATGAGCACTTCCCTACTTTGATCTTGCCGCCTCATAATCCAGACTTTGGCCTTACGGATCCACTATCGATGCGTTATGCACCCGAAGCTCATACAGGCCCCTATGTCGACAGAGTAAGAGGCTTTAGAGAGCGATTAGATACCCTCCTAGCAAGCGAGGTACGTTACTAACCAAATTAATATATTTGTCTGTTGTTTATTTGTTTTTAAGATAAATATGCATTGTTTATTTAATTTGGTGTTGTAGGTTAACTGGAATCCATATCGTTCCGTACGAGAAAACCATCCATTGGATGAGGTATCTTACTTTCATGGGTGCATTATGTGCGGAGATATTGTTGAGCCGTACATGCCGGATAGAGTGCTCAGACAGTTCGGGTACGTGCAAATCGTTCCTGAGAAGCCGCTTGCTGCCCGTGTTAAGAGAACCGGTTCCACATCCAAGAAAACAAAGCTAGTGTGGGGTGCTATGGCGGAGTACTTTTCTACGTGGGACGCACACATGCTTACGGAGGATAGACTTGGTGAGCGTTGTATCCAAGATTCAGATTGCAGTGATGGTTATATTGATTGGTACGTCGCCAACGGTCGTCCTTTCGTTTCAAATCCTTCTAATAGGAGACTTCCTCCTCGTGAGCCTCCACGTAGGGCCGAGTCATGGCACTTGGTAGATTTTGCAAAGGTTGAGCTGAACTTGTTGTTGCACAAGTGGAGGAACGACGAGCCATTAACAATGGATGGGGTAATGCAAAAGGTTGAAGAAGTTGTGAGGCAGCTTGGTGGACAAACTTCGGATGACGTAGGAGAAGAGGCACCGTCATCATCAAGTGCACGTCGTGGACGTGGAAGAGGTCGGGGCAGGGCTAGGCGTTCTTGAGGCGTTACTTGTTTTATATCATTTTGAACAATAACTTAACAATGTTGTTTTTTATTATCGTAGTTTTGATCGATTATAATGATAATTTAGTGTTTTAAAATGTATGGTAACTTGACTACTTTATTAATGTTATATTGTATTTATTGAATGGTTTATATATAATGTTGTATGGTTTTTATAATGTTATAGTATGGTTTATATATAATGTTGTATGGTTTTTACAAATTTCAGATGAGAACACCCACTATAAAGTTATATGGATGAGGACACCCACTATGTACGGGACAAATTTTCAAAAAAATGAAGACCGTCCGGGACAAATTTTCGAAAAAATGAAGACCGTCCGGGACAAATTTGCCAAACATTAATTTTTTTTCGAACATTTGTAGTATGTGCGGAACACATTTTCGAACATTCGCACGAAGTTGGGAACTTTTTTTCGAACATGCCCACAATGTTCGAAAATTTGTTCGTCACAGAAACTTTTGGTTTTAAAATTCGACCAAGTAAAACTCGCGGAAGTAATTTTCGAACATGGACCATTTGTTGGGAACTTTTTTCGAACATGGCCCCAATGTTCGAAAATTTGTTCATCACAGAGACTTTTGGTTTTAAAATTCGACCAAGTAAAACTCGCGGAAGTAATTTTCGAACATGGACCAATTGTTGGGAACTTTTTTTCGAACATGGCCCCAATGTTCGAAAATTTGTATAGAACATAAGTTCAAAGTGCGAAAATAGTTACCGAATATCACTTCTTTTTCGAACATTGGCCCAATAGTGGGAACTTATTTTCGAACAAAAGTCAATTTTTTTATGATCCCAACTAGAGGTTTTATACACCATATTATACTTTTAACACAATTGTAGTGCCTCATTCAAGCACGAAAACCATTCAAAAAATAGAGCAATTAAGTTACATAGTCATCCATTGTAAGGTTGCTTAAAATACATGTTCTAAACATACGTACATACGTCAAGAATTTGTACAAAAAATATCTATAAATGTTGTTTTTTGATAATTTGTACACAAATTACACCAAAAGTATATGGTTCCAAAGTTTTTAACCAAAAAATCTACAAAAACTAACAAAAGATGGTAATCACATCCACTATCATCTAATTAATTCCTCCGGACGCATATGCATATATTTTTTCATCCGTCTGAAATGTGTTGATGCTCATGCTTCCACGAAGTAATGACTGGGGGCAAAGTCCGACCAGCACCCATCGTAACCTACACGCATTCGAAATTTATGTGTTATATATACCTAATGCAACATATACGTGTAAATAAATTAATTAAATCAATGCAATCAAATACCTGGACGAAATGGTTCTCATTAATTAATCCCATCCAAATACTCCTCGGTTCTTGAGGAGGTTCTTTGTTGAACGGCAGATACGTAAGGGATAGACGCGTATCAAGAACCACCACCGCCACATTATAATGTTACGCCACTAGATATCCCATGTACGGCAACACAAACCAATGTTTTTTATGTGCAAACTCCGTAAAGCAATTCAATTTTTCAAGCACAACATGGACGTAATCATTCAACAAGAACACGTTGTTGTACAACGTTAGATTGCGGGATAGTTCGTTCATCAAGTCCATCCGAACCCCGCCCACTCATCCTCACCCCATCCCATAAGCCCAGCCACTGCTCAAAAACCACAGTGTCCGTCACCCTTTACGTTCTTGATATCGATAATGTAGGGTTGATGTTCGATCGGTAAATTTCCGATGAAGTCAATTCCTTGGGATTGTCGGGTACACCGACGGGATACCTACGCACATTACACATCACCAAAATATTACACATCTACAAAACACCAAAAATATTACACATCTACACATCACCAAAATATTATAAATCACCAAAATACACTCATCTACACATCACCAAGTATATACGTACATCTAATAAATCACCAAAATATTACACATCACCAAAATACACCCATCTACACATCACCAAGTATATACGTACATCTAATAAATCACCAAAAAATAAACACATCTACAAATCACCAAAAAATAAACACATCTACAAATCACCAAAAATAAACACATCTACAAATCACCAAAAATAAACACATCTACAAATCACCAAAAATAAACATGCAAGGGCTGAGAATTACCGGTTTTTTTGTGGAATCCCTTTCTTTTGGAAGGACGGGGATGAGAGCGAGTTATCTACTGTGATGACCGTCTGCTTCTTTTGTACCGAGCAACTTGCAACTTGACTCTCTACAAGCTCAAATAGGCTCGGCTCACGTTTGGTGGACGCATCGGACTTCTTCTTCTTCTTTCCTTTTTTGGGTCGACCACGAGTGTCTTCCTTAGGGGTGGCTCAATAAGAGTCGTAGTCTCGGGGTTTGCAAGCTCCCCCATACACTTCAAAAAGATGAGTTGCTCCTCCACAGAGAAGCTCTTATAAACCTCAGCCATATCGTCTACGGAATCTTCAAACTGATTTTTTTTATGGGTGATAGGAGGGTCATCCACGAGTGTGGTGGTTGGGGTAGGCTCCATATCCAACTTCCTCCAGAAGGGATCAATGGCATTCACGAGTATCGGTTTGTCACAGTAAACATACTCCTCGATCTCATGACCACAGGGCAAACCGTATACCTTCCTCAAGATATGTTGGCACTCTTTAGGATCAGATCCGGGTCGTTTGATCACCTTGATTTCAGCAAAGATCTTTTCTAGAGCCACCAACGACACCACCCCTCGTAAATAATTAAAAACGTTTGACGAGAACCTATGTTGGGCAACATTCAAACTCTTTTCGAAGGAGGCTTTAATTGCAACATGGCATGCCTCGAATAGAGTGTGACATTTCTCCCAACACGTCTCGAAATTCCCTAAGGAATTGTCGAGCATTCTTTTCAAGGCGACATGATGGCTTTCTACCCTGATAAGCGAAAATTTAAAACGTTAAACAATTTACAAAATAAAAGCATTACTTTAAATAAATACATAAGTATAAACATACCTGTTGGTTGTGGTGTTGCCAAACTGCATAATTTCATTCGTCCAAGCACTTACGAACCTCTCTTTATAAGGGGTAATCCAACTCTTCAACACGTAATTCACTAACTTCTTCGGAAATTTGGACTTGAACTCTCGAAGAGCTTCTTCAAATTCGGACTGGGTATCGGACCTCCATAATTGGTTGAAATGAAAGTTGAATACCTCCCATTTTTTTACATCTTTAAATTCACTCTTGTAGTTGGCTAACACATTCCGATCAATGTGCAATGTACAAATAAAATGACGGGCTTCTGGAAATTTCTTAGCCACAACATTCATCAATGCAAGTTCACGGTCCGTGATAATAACATTCGGAAGAGAAGATGAGCCCAACACGTCTCGAAGCACCTCTAATGCCCATTGATAATTCTCTTCTTTCTCATCCATTAGGTACACCGACGCAACACAAAATGTGATCCCAGTCGATGTAACTCCCACAATCTCCAAATAAGGTAACTGGTACCTATTCGTCTTGTATGTGCAATCTATCATGAGGACCTTCGAAAAAGCATGCACTAATTGGAGTGAGACGGGATGTGCAAAAAACAACTCGTTAAGAGTGTTTGTCTTCTCACATCTTCGCGTGGCATGAAAGTACTTGTTCTCGACAAGTTGACTCATCAAATATTGCAACTGACTACGTCCACAATATCGATGGATTCTATGCTTCGACCTTGCATTGTAGATCGTTCGAAGAGTCGAGTGATTGTGCACATTCTTCTTCTTCAACCTAGACAATATAGATTTAGGAGGAGCGTGTAATTTGGACATTTCAATTACGAACTCCTCTTCCTCAGTAGTTAGACGGTCGGCATAAGAATGACCCTCAAGGTAATGGGATATTGGATGGTTATGTGTACCGCATTTCACCTCCAATCTCCACTCACATTGAGCTTCTTCTGTACCCTTCAACAAAAACGGACACCCACATTTCTTGGTGCCCGTAACCCTTCCTCTCTTTTCTTCTTCCCCTTCATTCTTCTTAGCCTTCTTTTTAGGAGGCAAGGGCTTCTTCTTTTCACGATACGCACCGCCACGCTCACACGTTAAGAAAATACGTGCCTTTTTATTCCCTTGTCTATTATCCGAACACTTCACAACAATAACTATGTTGTGTTGTTTTCCCGTACGACGCACCCAAAACAAGAGTGCGTCACGAGACTAAAAAAAAGCCATATTCGTGAAGACGTTTGTGTAGTCCATAATTATTTCACGACCCCGGACGTCAGGATCCATAGCATCATCATTCTCCATTTGTTGAATAGCAGATTCTCCAACCACGTCAGGATCCATAGCATCATCATTCTCCAACCACTCATCATCATCATCATATTCCTCTTCAACTCCATATTCATCCACCCAAACGTCATCCTTATCATCATTCAAATCCTGAAATTCAAAACAAAAAAATTATACAAATGTTCGAATATAACTCCCATGCAAAATACCAATGTTCGAACCTAACTTCCATTCACAACACAAATGTTCGAAAATAACATCAAAACAAGAGACCGGTGTTCGAAATTTTATTCCATGCAAATGACATATGTTCGAAAATAACTTCAACACAAATGACCGATGTTCAAAAATTTCTTCAACACAAATGACCAATGTTCGAAAATTTCTTCAACACAAATGACCAATGTTCGAAAATATATTCAACACAAATGACCAATGTTCATGTTTTATTTTCGAACAAAGAATCGTTGTCCGAAAAATAAACACGAACATCATCGTCTTCTTCGCGAAACCAGATGCGAATAAGGTTTTTTTTCGATTCAAGCAAATGCCATTCATATTGTCAAATTGTATGTCCTAAATGCATACTATTTAAACTAGATACCATTATAAACTCATATTATGCAAAAAAAAACAAGATTAAACTACCAAAATACAACAAAACCCTACACATAAAAAAACTTTCATTTTCAAAACTAAAAAACCTTCAAAACATGTTAAACAACTTACTAATGAATATTTGGCACCCCCACGAGTCACTTTTGCATCACTATCGGCCATTTTCGAGTTCTTCACCACTCAAAATCGTTTTTGCAATTTTTGGAAAGTTTTTGGAATGAGAATTTTGATCGACCCCTGCTCTTCCCGCGATAGATACAGTGGTGGGTGTACTCATCCGCTGTTATTTTTAAAATTTTAAAAGAGGGGTAAAATAGACAATTTACATACCTCTTTTTCCAGAAAAAAACTCCTGGTGGGTGTCCTCAATACAATGGTGGGTGTCTTTAACCGTGCCCTTCTTCTATTCACTTGGCCCAGCAACCAACTAATGGAGTTCCTTTTCTCCCCATTTCAGCATGGCCACGGATAAATGCCCCCCATTTATTATGTGTTCACCCTCCACTCCAATTTAATTTTTTAACTAATGGATAAAATGACCATTCTACCCCATAGGTGTTGAGTTCACCCCACTTTAAACAAAAAGGCTTTGCAATCCTCCCTTCCTCCCAAAACTACCGTCCCTCCCTGTAAAAAAAAAAAAAAAAAAATTGAAACCTTTTAATTTTAATCTATGAAGCCAACTTGAAGAAACTTGATAATAATGGTTGAAAAACGAAGTGTTCGTTACATACATTTCGTTTTCATTTTTTTCTTTCAAAAAATCTCTTTTTTCAAAACTCAATACTGGTTCACCGGGAATTTCACTATAACTCGGCCAACCCTACCGAGTTTTAAGCTCTTCAGACAACGAAAGATTTCACGAGGTTTCTCAATTTTCGAAAAAACTTTCCACATAATGTACCAAATGTCGTAACAAATTTCCACATAATGTGTCAAATTTCGAAAAACACTTCCACATAATGTCTAAATTGTCGAAAAAAAACTTTCACATTATGTGTCAATTTTCGAACAATAGTTCCACATTATGTCTCAATTTTCGGAAAATAGTTCCACATTATGTCTCACTTTTCTGATTTTTTTTTCAAACGGTAGCAAATTAAGATTTTTATTTTGTTTTTGTTTAATAGAGGTTGCTTGATGGTATTGAAGAATACATAGAGGAATAATATGATGAAGATGAGCATGAAAAATCGGCGAATGAGGGAGTTTGTCACCGAGTTTTGTGCAAAAATGTGTAAGTTTGTCACCGAGTTTTGTGTGAAAATGTGGAAGTTTGTCACCGAGTTTTGTGCAACAATGTGGAAGTTTGTCACCGAGTTTTATGCAAAAATGTGGAAGTTTGTCACCGAGTTTTATGCAAAAATGTGGAAGTCTTGGCCGAGTTTTGTCACCTAACTCGACGAACCAGACTCGAGAAGGAATAGAAAAATCCATTTTCGACGTTTCGTCAGCTAATGCCCCATTTTGTGCAAAAACCAAGTTTCTTCAACGACTAAAAGTCTAAATCATTCCCAATAACAACTATTAAACAACAAAAACTAATCTATATATGAAAATTAAATTTTAGAATGTAGAAATTTGAAAAAAAAACTATCATAAACCCTAACTTACCTTTGTCCATGGAAGAGCAAGGAATTGGGGTTGTAGGCGGCGGACGGCACGGTGGTGGAGCTGCAAGCGGCGACGGCCGGTGGCAGGCGGCGACGATCAACGCAGACAGCGGGAATTGCATGATTTCGCTTCAAGAGGATTTTTTTTTAATTGTGGGCTAACTCAAAACATATTGTATTGTATATTAATTGTGAGTGAAGGGGAAAAGGTTATATGTGGTATTTTATTGGGGGGGGTGAACTCATATTTTGGGGATGAAGTCATTTGTAGGATGAACACATAATAAATGGGGGGCATTTATCGGCCTTTCAGCATGGTTGCTAACTTAATTGGCCCAATAATTTATTTCAGGGCTCAGTGTTGGGCCACTTTCTCCTCACTCAAGGTCGTCAATATGTTTCAATTTTAATAAAATATAGAGTATTAAGGTAATTTAAGGCTACAAAGCTATAAGTAGGGAAAATACACTAAAATAGCAAATTAATCCACATGAAATATGTAATCAAAGTATAAAAATATGCAGTAATCCCGACTCATCAGTCAGAGTAAATATAAACTCTTGTTAAGAACTATCTTGAGATATTTCCTGAGAATTTATTAGAAATTCCAGCCATTGTTATCCAATTAACTGACCACAAATTTAATTTTTTTTTTTTTTTTTTTTTTGTAAATACAGTTGAAATAAATATTGGAAATTTCATAAAACATATGAATTGTACATTATTAATTTTTGAGGTACATAAAATCATAAATATGAAATGTAAATTATTACTATAAATAATTTGTATAACTAAGATTGTCACATGCATGTAATGAATTACTGTATAATAATATATATATTAAAGTGGGTACAAAGATAACCATCTTTTAATCATCGCAAGACACTCTTTAGGCTTGTATTCTGGAGCTGTATGGCCTGCACCCTACAAAAATAATTCACTAATTCATATTATGTCTTACGAAAGTCATTTTACTTTTCTATATTGTAAAATTTCAGAACTAATTATTTAATACATTATTTTTCTTACCTTTACAGTAGCAAAAATAAGATAGGCTTGATTATTCTTGTATCTCTCAGTATATCTGAAAAATATGAATTTTACATTGAATTTATTTCACAGCCGCTAGGTATTGAACTAAAAAACTTATGTATTTTGTGTGACCTTTAGCCATTTAGGCTAGAAGTCTTCTTGTTTATTTGTTGATATACATTATGGCCATGTTTGATAGCTTAGATTAAACCTAGATTAATTATATATCATTTTTATTGGTTGTTTGATAACTTAGATTAAGGGTAGATTATGCTTTAGAATTTATAAAGTTTAGTTATCATCCTAATCTTAGATAATCCGTCTATGCTATCAAACATGCCCTATATAAAATATACATATAAAACCGTCGAAAATTTGAGATAAATATAAATATGGTTAATTGCAAAATAAATCATCATTTTTCGTTCATTTGTAATCTAATCTAAACATTTAAATAATTCCTAATTGATGTGCCAAAACTTGCACGAAAGGATTACGTGTCCTTCGGATTGGATGTCCCACTCTTCGAACACGTACAATCGCTCCGAATACGCTGCCTTTCCTCCAAATCTTCGAGAGCCTGCAAAGAACACACCGGAGGGGGATCCGGTGTGGACACTCCGATGCCTAAGTCAGTATAGGGCTTATCAATAGCTTCCAAGGATCTCAAGATCCTTGAGGTATCAAAATAGTTCTCAAAGAATCTCAGAAAAAGGTTTCGTATTCAGTCTATTGAGTTTTTAGTGTATGAGAGTCTAACCTGGAAATCTCTTCGAATTTACCTATTTATAGAGATCCCTCTTGGAGAGGAAGTCAAGCCTTCCTCTTATCTCGGAACTGCCCACAAGACTCGGCCCTGCTGAGTGGATGAAGTCCTCCTTTCTCTCCACTCTCTGAAGACTCGGCAATCCTCTCTCCCTAGTAGATTTCGTTCCCTAAAATAAAGGAGGACAAGGTCTTCCTTTTATCAAGTCTGGCCCGGAAATAGCGGAGGTCTTCCTATATTTACGGCCCATGACCTCATGTTACGACTGCTTAATTCTGATACTCCTCTCCAGATGGAGCTCCCTCCAGAGGGACCTCTAGAGAAGACTTTTTATCCAGATAACACTAGATGATTCGATCCTTTCCCCTCGACCTTAATATTCATACACGTGTCGACTCCTTATTAGGTGACATTTTTAGGCCGCATCATCTACTCCCCCCTACTCTCGTAAAAGGGGGATATCTTTTGTGAGAGTAGAAAAATTTCCTAGAACTCAGTACAAAGGTCTTTCTGGAGAGACGTGTATTATTTCCGCTTTGGAGAGGAAGTTTCAAAACATGTCCTTCTCCAAAGGCTTTTCCCGCCTTCAACTCTGGGAGACTTTTCGGCTTCTGCGCGTGGGCTCCACGCGATCACTTTTCTCTGCCTTGTTATCCTCCCGAGAAAAATCCTCGGTTCTTCCCCCTATCTTTCCTCATTTACTTCACGCAACTACCCCCTTTTTCTCTCTTCACTTTTCAACTTTTATTCTTCCCCAAAAATTTCTCGCCGTCTTCATCTTTCAACTCCAGTGTTCTTCCTCCCGAGTTTTCGCCGTCGCCAGCCGTCCGCCTGATTCCATAGTCCTTCCACTCAAGGTAACCCAGCTATCCTTCTTTTCTTCTTTTATTATCACTGTAAATCGATGTCAAATCCTCCCTCTCCGCCGAAAGCCGCTAGCCAAAACTCTTCTGAAGCGACTCCCTCTCTGACGGGGAGTCCAGAGAATAGGATTTCCCTTGCTTCCCAAATCGACCATGCTCATCTAGCTAACCTTGTTCATGCTTATGGTTTCCCGTCGGAGTACGCCTTTCGCGCTCCACGCTCAAATGAACGCCCCGATATCTCCCAGCCTCGAACTCTCGCTTTTTTCGAAGCACATCTTAGGGCAGGACTACGATTTCCGATCCACCCCTATTTGGCTGCCATATCAACCCGCATGCAGATCCCTCTTAACCAGTTTACCCTGAATGCTATCCGTACCATGATAGGTTTTTTTATCTTGGTGAAAGGGAATGGGGGTGATCCATCCGCCGAACTATTTCTGAGCCAACATTCCTGTAAGGTGAATGATGGTTTTTTCTATGTTAGTGGACGAAGGTCCCGTGTTTGTAAATTCCTGAAAAAACTCCACGAAGAAGACTCATCTTGGCGAGATCATTATTTTTTTGCTACGAGCCCCACTGATTGGCCGTTTCCTCATGGGGATTGGTTATTCCACAATCCAGGAGTAATTCCTCCTCCTCTGAAAGCTTATTCTGCTTCTAATCACACTATTATGAACAATCTCAATACTCACATCCGTCTGAACGACTATTTCGATATTATTGACATTTGCAAAAATCCTCGCATCCTCTCCCACTTCGGCTTTTGTCCTCAAGATTTTCCTTTAGATCCTCAAGATGGTAAAAAATCTTCTATTGCTGTATTTTTATTTCTTGCCTGTGGCTATTTTCATGTGTTCTGAGTATCTTCTCGGTTGTTTGCAGCGATGAGTTGGCTAACTCACATCTCCCGGGATGCTCCTGCTCTCAGTATAGTGAAAACCCCTGTGTTATCCACCCCAGACGTTCTTCCAAAAGCTCCTCCGTCTCCCGCTCTCAAGAGCTCAACAAAGACTTCAGCTCCAGAAGGTTCTTCGAAAGTTCCTCCGCTCCCTAGCTCTTCCACTCAGGTCCCAGGTTCAGTTGCCAAAAGAACTCGTTCAGCTGTCAACGCCTTTTTCGCTGACTGTGGGACCTCTAAGAAAAAGAAGGGAAAAGCGACCCGCACTCTTGCCGAGAAGGGAGCCTCTGTATATGAACCTCTCCACCGTCTCATCGATCGATGTCTTGTTCCTTCCAACACTGCTTTATCCGATTCGTCCCTTCCTGAGGACCAACTGCTCCATGGCGCTCAACTTTTCTCAGAGGTACTTTCTATTATTTCTTATTTTCACGATCTTTACTTTCTTCATATCTCCAACATTATTTTCCTTTTCTCTGTAGCTCGGCCTTACTTATGCTAAGATACTCGATCAAGGTGTCGAGATAGTGGTTGAGCTTGAGCTTCTCCGGGCCGAGGCGTCCTCCTTCCAGTCGTCCCTCAAGGATATCACTATGGAGAAGGACAAAGCTCATAAGCGAGCTCAAGCTCTATCTGAGGAGGTGTCTCTCTTACAGACTCAAAGCAAGCAGGATGCGGCCAGGATCAAACGCCTGGTGCAGGAGGTGGGACGGATGGAGCGCGAGCTGCCGGATGTTGGAGTGCAAGCCTGCGTTAAGTCCCTGTTCACTTCCTCTTTGGGCCAAAAGTTCTTGGAAACCCTTCATACTCAGTGGCTGTCCAGCTTCCTGAAGAGCTCGAGCTTCCTCTGTGCTATGGGGCCGCATATCCCTCACTTCATCGATCACGGCTTCAGCAATGCCGTCGCCGAGCATTCAGCCCCGGGGTTCGATGGAACTTATTCTCGTGAGTTCCATTTGGATCGACTCGCTACTCCTCCAAAATTCTTGGGGGATCCTCAGGAGAGCCCCGATAGTCCTTGGTGGTTACCCGGAATGGGCCAAGCTATTGCCAAGTTGCAGGTTGCCAAGATAGGTATGGCTGAGCTAAAGCCTCTGGAGCATCTTATTTATCCTTATGCCTCTGCTCCAAAAGTGGCAACAGAGGTGGATGGAGGGACTGGCGTTGTTGATACCATGGGAGGTACGGAGGGTCCAGAGGAAGGCGGAGGATCTAGCAACCATGTTGCTGAGGAGGAGGGCGCTGCTAGAGGAACTGAGGGAGTTGAGGTTGAGGGGGCTGTTGCTGAGGAAGCTACTACTGAAAAAGCAGTTTAAATTTCACATTTCCATGGTTATGGTCACAACAAACAATTTACTTTTTTCTTGTTTTGCTACACTTTTTACTTTCTGCTCATAATACTTGCTCCTCGTATTTTGTAGGGGACCCCACACTCCTGGATATGTGGGGGCTTTTTGTAGTGATCGCGTTAGCTTGATATTGCTTGTTTGTTGTCTTTTTCCTTTTCTGCTTGCATGAGTAACTTACAAGACCGGCAAAGAATATATTGGAGGTGTGCTCTCTCCCCCCCCCCTTTTTGTTGGTCTT
This sequence comes from Galeopsis tetrahit, assembly GCA_963675135.1. Classification (NCBI taxonomy): domain Eukaryota; kingdom Viridiplantae; phylum Streptophyta; class Magnoliopsida; order Lamiales; family Lamiaceae; genus Galeopsis; species Galeopsis tetrahit. The sequence goes on from OY776123.1 coordinate 54,106,486, forward strand.
GTAGGCTACGTTGGAATCATCTCTTAGTTATACAATCTTTTGACTTCAGGTGACTTGGCTGTGGAGGAACATCCTCCATCTCGTCTTTTCTAGAACACCTCGGTCTCTAGGTCTCTGAGTGTTTCTCACTCTCATTCATAAAAGATTTTAATTAATAAAAAATCTTCTCATTTCAGTAACCCACTTGGGTCTCAAGTAAGATGAGGGCTCTCTGGAGCACCTCGGCCTCTAGGCCTCTGAGTGTTTCTCACTCTCATTCATAAAAGATTTTAATTCATAAAAAATCTTCTCATCTCAGTAACCCACTTGGGTCTCAAGTAAGATGAGGGCTCTCTGGAGCACCTCGGCCTCTAGGCCTCTGAGTGTTTCTCACTCTCATTCATAAAAGATTTTAATTCATAAAAAATCTTCTCATTTCAGTAACCCACTTGGGTCTCAAGTAAGATGAGGGCTCTCTGGAGCACCTCGGCCTCTAGGCCTCTGAGTGTTTCTCACTCCCATTCATAAAAGATTTTAATTCATAAAAAATCTTCTCATTTCAGTAACCCACTTGGGTCTCAAGTAAGATGAGGGCTCTCTGGAGCACCTCGGCCTCTAGGCCTCTGAGTGTTTCTCACTCTCATTCATAAAAGATTTTAATTCATAAAAAATCTTCTCATTTCAGTAACCCACTTGGGTCTCAAGTAAGATGAGGGCTCTCTGGAGCCCCTCGGCCTCTAGGCCTCTGAGTGTTTCTCACTCTCATTCATAAAAGATTTTAATTCATAAAAAATCTTCTCATTTCAGTAACCCACTTGGGTCTCAAGTAAGATGAGGGCTCTCTGGAGTCCCTCGGCCTCTAGGCCTCTGAGTGTTTCTCACTCTCATTCATAAAAGATTTTAATTCATAAAAAATCTTCTCATTTCAGTAACCCACTTGGGTCTCAAGTAAGATGAGGGCTCTCTGGAGCCCCTCGGCCTCTAGGCCTCTGAGTGTTTCTCACTCTCATTCATAAAAGATTTTAATTCATAAAAAATCTTCTCATTTCAGTAACCCATTTGGGTCTCAAGTAAGATGAGGGCTCTCTGGAGCACCTCGGCCTCTAGGCCTCTGAGCGTTTCTTACACTCGTCATTGTTATATTCATACATCGCATATTCAAATATGAGAAAGATAATCAAGACACAATAATTCTGAATAATTCTTTCTTCAAAAAGGGGATAAGGCTTCATTGATTTATTGTCAATTTTCAACATAGGCCATAGATAACCTACGCCGGTCTCATTAAAAACCTCTTTACGGAAAAACCCCAAAGGGGAAACCCGTAGAGAGGGAAAAAGAGCTCCGGTGAAGCCGCAAAATACATCAAGCAAAAATATGAATCCATGCAAAAAATCACGAAACAAAAGTCATAAATGGTCTCAAGACCTTACACTTTCTTCAAATAAAGAATCTCTTCAAATGGCACACGTTCCAGGGTCTAGCTATGTCGACCCCTTCCATGCTCTGCAGTCTATAAGCTCCTCCCTTCAGTACTTGTGTGATTCTATAAGGCCCCTCCCAGTTGGGCTCTAACTTTCCCGTATTCTTTAGGGCATCAGCTCTCCTTAGCACCAGGTCGCCCGCTCTGAAGGACCTCGGGATCACCTTCCGGTCATATGCAGCCTTGATTCTGCTCTTATATCTTTCAGCACGTACTCTAACCATCTCTCTTTCTTCTTCCATCAAATCTAGGGCCTCTCTCATCAATCTTTCATTCTGATTTTCTTCAAATTGGGCGATTCGATGTGACCGCAACACTGCCTCTGGAGGTATTACCGCCGCGGCTCCGTAGACCAGCTGAAATGGGGACTCTCCAGTTGCTGTCTTTGGACTAGTTCTATATGACCACAATACATTATCTAACTCGTTCGCCCATCCTCCTCCTATCTTCGTCAGTCTTGTTCGAATACCATCTACTATCGTTCGATTAGTGACCTCCACTTGTCCATTAGCTTGAGGATGAGCTACAGAGGTGAATCTCTGTATTATGTTCAGCCTTGCACACCATCCTCGTACATTTTCTCCGTTAAACTGGGTTCCGTTGTCAGAGACCAATATTCTGGGTACTCCGAATCTGCAGCAAATCTGTTTTCTTAAGAATTTAATCACATTTTCTTCATCTATCGTAGCCAGGGGAGCAGCTTCCACCCATTTGCTAAAATAGTCCACCGCTACTATCAGAAATTTTCTTCCTCCGGAGGCTGGAGGGAAGGGTCCTACCAAGTCGATTCCCCATTTAGCGAAGGGACAGGGAGAGTGCATCGCTCCCATCTCTTCCGCAGGGGTCCTTATCAATGGACCATTTTTCTGACACCTGACACATTTTCTCACAAATTCTCTAGCGTCTTTTGTCATGGAGGGCCAATATAGTCCAGCCCTTAAAGCTTTCTTCACCACTGCTTTGTATCCTTCATGACTGGCTGCATCCCCTTCGTGGATCTCTTTGAGTGCGTACATAGCTTCTCGAGTTGATATACACCTCAAATATGGGTGTGTGAATGATTTTTTGTACAAGTGCCCTCCGATAATACAGTATTTGATCCGAAGGGCTCTGGTCTCTCTGGTGGTAGGGGCGTCTGTTCCCTTGGTGAGTTCTATCCATATAGCTCTTCTCCAATCATCTTCCTCTTCAATAGAACCAATGGGGTTCTCCAGAGTCTCTCTTTCTGCAACTACTAGAGTTACTGTTCCTTGTCCATCAAACTCTGTGGAGCTAGCGAGCTTGGAGAGGCTATCCGCCTGTATGTTCTTCTCTCGAGGTATCTGGACTACCTCGCACTCTTGGAACTTGCCCATCACTTCTTTGGCTCGTTCCAGATAGGCAGCCATCCTGCTATCTTTGGCTACATATTCACCATTCACCTGCTGAACAACTAATTGGGAGTCTGAGTATAGAGTTACCTTTAGAGCTCCCAATTCTAATGCCATCTCCATTCCTCTGATCAAAGCTTCGTACTCTGCTCCATTATTTGAGGTCATGAATTGAAACCTTACTGCAAATTGTAAGTCCTCTCCTCGAGGGCCGGTTAGCACAATCCCTGCTCCACATCCGCTCAGGGTCACTGAGCCATCTACATACACCTTCCATCCCTCGACTTCCTCTGGTTTGGTCGACTCTTGGATGAAATCTGACAAAGCTTGGGCTTTTATAGCCTTCCGTGGCTCGAAATCCACGTCATATTCTTGGAGCTCGATCGCCCACTTCACCATCCTTCCAGAGAGGTCTGCTCGCCCTATAACCTGTTTCAACAAGTAATTAGTGCGGACCAGTATTTTGTAAGAAAGGAAATATGGGCGCAGCCTTCGCGCTGTAACTACCACGGCCAGAGCAGCCTTCTCAATTTCTGAGTATCGATTTTCGGCCCCTTGAATGACCTTACTGACATAATAAATAGGGTGCTGCAGAGATCCCTCTTCTTTGACTAAGGCGGTGCTTAGTGAGAATTCCCCTACGGAGAGATACAAAATGAGGGTATCTCCTGGAGAAGGCTTCGTCAGCTTCGGCAACTGAGACAAATGATGCTTCAGGTCTTCAAAGGCCTTTTGGCACGTTTCGCTCCATTCAAACTTGGTCCCTTTCTTAAGAATTCTAAAGAAGGGATGACTCTTTTCAGCAGACCTGGCTATGAATCTGCTCAATGCTGTAATCCTTCCATTGAGTGTCTGGAGCTCCTTTATATTTCTTGGTGGCTGCATGTCCAGTACAGCCTTCACCTTGGCTGGATTCACTTCTATACCTCTTTGAGTGACCATATATCCGAGGAACTTCCCTGATTTTACTCCAAAAGAGCATTTGGCTGGGTTCAACTTGATGCCGTTCTCTCAAATTACTTGGAAAATTTCCTCCAGATCTTCCACATGTTGATCTGCTTTCACACTCTTAGCCAGCATATCATCTACATATATCTCCATGTTCCTTCCAAGCTGCCTTCGAAAGACAGCATCGACCATCCTTTGATATGTTGCTCCGGCATTGATTAATCCAAATGGCATCCGAACATATCCGAACGTTCCGCAGGCTGCTATGAAGCACACTTTGGAGACATCTGCAGGGTTCAGTTGGATCTGGTGGTATCCTTGGTATGCATCCATCATGCTTAGCAGCTCGAAGCCTGAAGTTGCATCTACTAGCTGGTCTATCCTTGGTAGCGGATAGTGGTCTTTGGGGCATGCCTTGTTGAGATCCCTGAAATCGATGCACATTCTCCACTTTCCTCCCCCTTTAGGCACTAGCACGGCATTGGAGAGCCATTCTGGGAATTGGACTTCCACCACATGCCCTGCTTTCAATAGCTTCTCGACTTCTTCTTTCACAATGTTATTCTTCTCAATCCCAAAATTTCGTAGTTTCTGTTTCACGGGCCTTGCCTTTGGATCGACATTAAGGCAATGTATTGCTATCTCCGGAGGGACTCCTGTCATGTCAGCTGGAGAAAATGCAAATATATCGGAATTTCGACGTAATGTAAATATTACCTTCTCTGTTCTCTGTGAGTTCAGGCCCCAGTTGGGTACTTATCTTAGTAACAAAGCCGAGTTTCCCTGGGAAGAGCTCCACACTCATCAGTTCCTCGTCTGTTTTAACATTCACCTGTTCATGTGTTGTTCCCTCTACTTTCTTCCTCTTGACCTCAGGGTCATTTCCTCTTGTCCGCTCCAGGCCCTTAGTCAGGGCTCTGTCCGCCATCTTCACAGACTCGGCGTAGCACTTCCGTGCTTGGTACTGGTCTCCTGTTACTTCTCCCACCCCTGTGGCTGTAGGGAATTTCATTTTCATATGAAATGTAGAGATGATTGCCTGAAAGAGGTTCAGGCTAGGTCGTCCCATCACAACATTGTACGATGAGGGGATGTCTACAATAAGGAACTCCACCAAGTGGACCTTGCGGGCTGGAGCGTCCCCCAATCCTACCTGTAGCATTACCGATCCCAAGGGTTGGATAGCACCTCCGGAGAAACCATACAGAGAGGTATCTACAGGGCGCAACTTCACACTCAGCTCCATTCTCTTGAAACATTCGAAAAACATAATGTCAGCCGAACTTCCCGTATCTACGAAGATTCGAGCAACATCGAATCCGGCTATGTCGGTAGTGATCACCAGAGCATCGTTGTGATCTTCCTTAACCCCCTTCACATCTTCCGGCCCAAATCGGATATTGGGCGTCTCCGTCATACGCCCCACTTCTCTTAACTGGCTTCCTCGCTCTACTTTTAGAGCTCGGACATTCTGCTTTCTTTTCCGGAAAGAATCTCCATCTGCTGGCCCTCCCACAATCATGTGGATTACTCCTCTCTTTGGTGGTGGAGGGGGCATATCCTCAGCCGCCTCTCTGGTTTCTTTCTCTTCTGGTCTTCTCTCATGCTCTTTTCGCTTCTGCCCTCGGGGGCCCTGCCTATCCCTAAATATAAATTCTTTTAGATGTCCCGCCTGGATCATCCTCTCAATCTCGTCTTTCAGGTGGTAACACTGATTTGTATCATGCCCATATTCATTGTGAAATCGGCAAAATCGATCAGACTTGGGTTTCTGAGGTCCTCGACTTCTGGAATATGGGAATTTCAAGTCTGGATGATCTCCTGCTACCTCCAGAACTTCGGCAGGTTCGATTCTCAAGGGTGTGTATTTCTCAAACCTCCCGCGAGGGCCTGACCGGGGACCTCCGGAGGGGTTGCTATCTCTTGCTGATCCAGAGGTCCGAGGGCCCTCTGGACTGAGTCGTCTGGAGGGGCCTTCCTTTTCTCTTCTCCTCTCTCGATCTTGTGGCCTAACCTCCAATCTCTTTGCCTTCCGGACCTCCTCCAGAGTGAGGTACTTTTCTGCCCTATGCAGCAATTCATCAAAGTTCTTAACCGGCTTCTTAGCTAAGGAGGAGAAGAAGTCTCCGTCACGCAATCCGTTAGTAAGAGCGTTGATTTTCACCTCCGGAGAGGCTGTAGGGACCTCCAGAGCTGCTTGGTTAAACCTCCGGAGAAAAGCTCTTAAGCTCTCACCCTCTCCCTGTCTCAAATTAAAGAGGGTCAAAGTGGCCCTCGGCTGTCTCCGGGCACTAGCAAATTGATGAAGGAAGAGCTCACTGAATTCTTCCCAGGATCGGATTGTATTGGGTTCCAACTGAGTGAACCACTGTTGTGCGGCTTTTGCTAGGGTAGTTAGGAATACCCTGCACTTTATTCCCTCTCCATAGCGGTGTAGTAATGCAGCATTCTCGAACCTTACTAGGTGTTCGTACGGATCTGCCGTTCCATCATATTCAAAATTAAGGGGCTTGAAATTGAATGGTAGTTCATCCTGTAATATGTTAGGGGAGAACTGGCATCCAGAGGCGTGAGCGGACCTACTGGTTCGGTTGCTCATTTGCTTCCTCATATCTCTCATCTCTTTCTGTAGGGCCAGTAATTGGTCGCTGACCGGCCCTCCGTAGGTATCATCCGTACTTTCTTCTGTCTCAAGGGGTTCTGTCCCTCGGGGTGCTGGATCTGCATTCCTTCTTGTACTCCGAAGGGGAATGCTTCTTTCCGCTCGCGAGGGCACCTTATCGTCTTCCTCCGCCCGCATCCCCATTTCCTTGGACAACACTTGGGAGGTTCCAGGTGCTTCATCCTGGGGTCTCGGGGTCGGCACCTCCAGATTCCCTGGTGCAGCCCTGGGGATCCGGTCTCTTTGATCTGCAAAGGCTTTCTCTACAGCTTGCTTGATGAGGGCGTTCAATTGATCGGGAGAGATCAGGAGTGGTCCTGAGTCTGGAATATCCTCTCGCTGAGGATCGACGGTTTGGGACTCTGGGGCTTCAAGATTCTCTGTTATTCCCTCCCCGACTGGTAGGGGGTGATTTTCGTCACCCAAACCTGGAGTGGGTGCCAATGGCTGATTTGGTCTAGAAGGAGTATGAACTGGATCTTTCCCCAGGCCTCCCCTTGGTGGGGGATCGGTTGGCAAAGGGGAATTTTCCCCTGGAAGGTTCTTCTTTCCAGAAGTAGATGTTTTGTTTCCGCCACCCATTTGCTCAGACAAGTAGAAACTCGTGAGAAAATCTTTCAACTCTTTCCCACAGACGGCGCCAGTTGATGTGCCAAAACTTGCACGAAAGGATTACGTGTCCTTCGGATTGGATGTCCCACTTTTCGAACACGTACAATCGCTCCGAATACGCTGCCTTTCCTCCAAATCTTCGAGAGCCTGCAAAGAACACACCGGAGGGGGATCCGGTGTGGACACTCCGATGCCTAAGTCAGTATAGGGCTTATCAATAGGTTCCAAGGATCTCAAGATCCTTGAGGTATCAAAATAGTTCTCAAAGAATCTCAGAAAAAGGTTTCGTATTCAGTCTATTGAGTTTTTAGTGTATGAGAGTCTAACCTGGAAATCTCTTCGAATTTACCTATTTATAGAGATCCCTCTTGGAGAGGAAGTCAAGCCTTCCTCTTATCTCGGAACTGCCCACAAGACTCGGCCCTGCTGAGTGGATGAAGTCCTCCTTTCTCTCCACTCTCTGAAGACTCGGCAATCCTCTCTCCCTAGTAGATTTCGTTCCCTAAAATAAAGGAGGACAAGGTCTTCCTTTTATCAAGTCTGGCCCGGAAATAGCGGAGGTCTTCCTATATTTACGGCCCATGACCTCATGTTACGACTGCTTAATTCTGATACTCCTCTCCAGATGGAGCTCCCTCCAGAGGGACCTCTAGAGAAGACTTTTTATCCAGAGAACACTAGATGATTCGATCCTTTCCCCTCGACCTTAATATTCATACACGTGTCGACTCCTTATTAGGTGACATTTTTAGGCCGCATCACTAATAAATTATCAACTTTAAATATTGTTGCAAATTAGAGTTCTTGACAGCCTCATTTGTGCTCGAATCAGATGTATTGAGATTAGACCAGATATTAAAAATTAATGTTTTTTTCATTAAAAAGGTGTCATGTTAGTAAGAAGTTTAAATTATGTTGAACACGAATGAGGCTGTCATGAAGTCTAAATTGCAACAATAGTTAAAGCTAGTGATTTATTTGCAATTTTCTAAAAGTTTAAATTAAATTACAAATAAGTGAAAGGTGGTGATTTAATTTACAATTAATACATTTAAAAAAAAAATGTCGCAAATTTGAGACGACTTCAAAATCGTCGTAAAATCCGTTGAAAATTTTGTTGACTTCGTCAGTTTGACCATTTTCGTCACAAATCTGTCGCAATTAGCAACGGTTCTACGACATTCGCAAAAAATTTCGTCACCAATTTGCGTATTTTTGTAGTGGCATTTTAATTCTATATGCCTCAATAAATTAATAGTTGGTATTGAAAACGTATGTACCCAGCAACTTGTCCGTCGACAGACCAAGCTCTCCAATTATCATCAAGAGTGAGATTTAGTTGACGTATCCATTGTAAAGTGCTCATGTAAGGAATTACCATGTCATGATCACCGCTGAAAGAAAAATGAAAGTATAAATTATACATTAACTTAGTGTAATAGGCTTTTATTATAATATTTATCCAATTTTTTACATCTATATAAAAATATAATTTAGCAATAAAAAAAGATATGAGAAAAAATAGTTACTTGTAACGCTTATGCCATGTTAATAACAATTTGAAACTTGTACTATATGTGTTTATTATCAACTATCAACGGGAAATTTCTTATAATATTATTAGAGGCTTCGGGAAAGATGTTAGAGATCTTATCAAAGAGCAAAAAGTGAAATTAATTATGATATGTTGTGCAAGGCAGTTAAGCAGAAGCAAAAGTCAGATTTGATAGAATTATGATATATTCACTTGGTATCAGCCTAATACACTAAAACTCTTCTCTTTTCCTCCCTATTTTTTTCAGCGTCTCCGACGGGCTGGTATCCCCCGTCGTCGCCTTGCCCCTTCCCCTTTTTTCTCAATTTTTTCGGCAACCTCGACAAGCAGGTATCCCTCGTCGCTGCCTTGTTTTTTTTTTTTATCTTGAACGAGTTGGTCTCCCTCGTTCCCTCTCCTGGCTGCTTTTAGCTGCCACCGACGAGTTTGTATTCCTCGTCCCTCTTCTTCTTCTTCTCGAACGAGCTGGTCTCCCTAGCTCGTTCCTTCTCTTGGCCGCTTTTAGCCGCCACTGACGAGTTGGTATCCCTCGTCCCCCCTCTTCTTCTCGAACGAGCTGATCTCCCTCGTTCCCTCTCCTGACCGCTTTTAGGCACGCCGACAAGCTTGTATTCCTCGTCACCCTTCTTCTCGAGCGAGCAAGTCTCCTCATCCCCTCTTTTTCTTCTCCTCGAGCGAGCAAATCTCCCCATTCCCCCCTTTTTTTTCTTCTTCTCGAGCGAGCAAGTCTATTCGTTCCCTCTCATGGTCGATCATGCTATCTCCATGACTGTTTTCACTCATATTGTGTTAGCCACACTCACCTACACTCTAATTTTATATATAGCCTCACGCTGCATCTTTTTTCTTCTACTTTTCTCTCTATTCGAAGAGCTCGTGATCAATATCATTGGTTGCTCGCCCCTTCGGTCTATCTTGTTTGTGCTCGAATCAACTATTTTTGACACACTTGCAAGTGTTCCTTGCCTAATTTTTTGTCCTCGTTCGTCCTTCAAAAGATTTCGGTGTTTCGATTCATTTGCTTCCCTTTTTTTTGCGCCTTGGCATGTCCTATTTGGTGATTCCGAATTTCCGTTATTTTTCCTGCTCTATGACAACAAAAGTGCATTGTTTTGCGGATGGCTTCACAAAGTTTCTATCTAAAACTCGCTTCAATTTGTTGTGTACCAAGCTCATATTCATTTAGGCTCCGTTTGGTTGGGTGGATTTGGACTTATGGATTTCAAATCCACAATCCAAATCCATTCTATATGTTTGGATTATGAATGGATTTCAAATACTTAGATTTGTGTCCACACACATTTTAGTTTAAATTGTGAGAGATTTCAAATCCTCACTAAAATCATGTCATTTGAAATCCATCTATTTTCAAAACCTTTCATTTGAAATACCTCCTCAAATCAAATTCCTCCATCCAAACGCAACCTTACATTCTCAGCTTCGCTTGACCGGGGGTATTATAGAATATAATAGAATAATATATTATAGGAATAGTATAATATATTATAGGTAGTATTAGAGAATAATATATTGCATGAACATTATAATATAGTATAAGTAGCAATCTTTTATTTATGGTTTATATTTATTTCCTTGTTTATCTCACTTATAATCCCTATATATAGTGGACCACTCTTATCATCTTATTTACGGTGATTGAATATAATTCTATATGAACGTACTCAATGTTTGGTGAATGTGCCTTTACATGGAAGGGACTATAATTGGTACATACCAAAATGGTCGGGCTTGTTAAAAAGCCTAGCCTTATCGATAGAATGTTGGTAAATAATTTATGATTGACAATATGGTCTAATGTGTATGTACCAAAGGGGTTGGTGAAGATCATTGTTCGATCACTTCCCTTTTGGTGCTCGATATTAATGCAAAGGACTAGGAACCAAAATCGATTAGATGCTTATATAGGATTCATAAAACTCAATGTGTTGATTTACAATTGATTAGGATACAATATATGAAATTTTACACTAAACTATATAAGGAATCATGAATTCCTTAAGGTTCCATTTGAATGAGGGATTTGGGTCTATGAATTTTAAATTCACAATCTAAATTCACTCCACTTGTTTGGATTAAAGTTTGGGAAAATATCACTTTTGGTCACTGAACTTTACCACTTTTCACATTTGGTCACCCACATTTAATCACTATCAAAATTGATCACTCATTTATTCTTTTCTATCAATTTTGATGTCGCTGTTAGTGAATCCGTCATTTACTAACGGAGAAAAGGTTTTGAGGGCGCCAACTTTTATTTTTCCTCTTTTAATTCCTTAACCCTAAACTCCCAAACCAGGGTGCTTTTGAGTTTGTACGAAGAACTGAAGAGATGTCTAAAAGGAACCAGAATGCTTCTGCACCTAACAGAAAAAAATATGAAGGAAGCAGCTAAATGCATTTCTATGAAATCAAATGATTGACATTTTTAAATCATGGGACCATTCGACCAACACACTGTAAACATATCACAAAGATCGTGCAGTTTTAGAACTTGTCCTGAAAAAAAAATTGAAACAAACTTAAAAGCAAGAATGGAGCATGTGGAACTTGCAGTCGTGGAGCCCGAAAAAATACCCATGGGAGAATTTCAACCAATCAGTGTGGAAAATACTCCAACAAGCAATACTCAAGTAAAGAAACAAAAATTACCAGTATGTACCATATGTATTTCTTATTTCAATTTAATATTTAAGTTTTTTTGTATCATTATTATATTTATCTGTTCTAATAGGTCAGGAATTCTCATGCATCTTCTAGAACATTGGGTGATTCATCCACTAACCCAGGGTAGAAATGGGAAACTCAGGAGGGGATAGGAAAAGAAAAAATCACAATGGAGCAAATGTGAATGTGTCTTGGCTTACAATATCATTTTATAATTACTTTAATTGTTACGTGACTAATTTCTTATTTTATAGGTTGTGCAATCATCATCAAGGGTACACAATCCAATTATTGTGAAAGGAGGAGTGAATTACATCACTATGTCAAATCTAGCTACTTACCTGGGGAAAAGAGTGGCAGTGGTTCATCAAAAGGACCAAACAAGGAAAATACCAAAGGAAAAACAAGTGAGAGTGATGGCAAGCCAAATTAGTAAAATTGTGGTGGTCATGTACTAGTTATGTACTCTGTTTTTATAAGTATGGTGTGTAGTTCGATGGTTTATAATTATTGTATTCATTGTGGTTGAAAATTGTTCAGACTTGTTTTTTTACTCTGTTTTTCAGACTTTTTTGAATAATATTTCAATTACTGGTTTTCATATTGAATTTGTATAATGATTGAGAATAGAAATTTATTTCAAAATAGTTAATTATTAGAATTCATTTCCCCATTTATAATTATTCAGGCTTGATAATCTATTTTTAACCACACACCAGTAATATTAATTGAATTCAATAAAAAAAAAAATGGGTTTGGGGGGTTTAGGGTTAAGGAATTAAAAGAGGAAAAATAAAAGTTGGCCTCAAAACCTTTTCTCCGTTAGTAAATGACGGATTCACTAACAGCAGTATCAAAATTGATAAAAAAGAATAAGTGAGTGACCAATTTTGATAGTGATTAAATGTGGGTGACCAAATCTGAAAAGTGGTAAAGTTCAGTGACCAAAAGTGATATTTTCCCGATTAAAAAGTATATGAATAAATTTTAAATACTAAGATTTGAGCTTTTTTTTTTTTTTTTTTTTTTTTAATTGAGAGTGTCATTTGAAATCCATGTATTTTTAAATTATTTCGTTTGAAATGTTTCCTCAAATCAAATCTCATAATCCAAACTCAACCAAAGATTATGAATTTAGGAATTAATCCTAAATAGTTAAGATGTTAATTTCCTTAGGGTTTGGATTAAAAAGTAAATGAATGGATTTTAAATATTTAGGTTTAAACTCATATTTTTATAAGAGGGGTTGAGAATTAATTATTTTATACTCCGTATTAATTTACTAATATATACCTCTATAATACACCTACACACATATTTTTATACGATCACATCACACTTTTTTCTTTCAATCACTCACTCACTCTCTCTCCTACTTTTCTTCCACACATGGATTCTCTCTCATGCTTTTCTTTATCACATTAATTATTCTACTAACTAACAATAATAAAGTAATATAATATTACTTTTGATTTGACATAAAAAAATTCATTCACTCCTAATTTTAAATCTTTATCCGGACACAATTGCTACTTGTTAGTTTGTTTGGTTTGGTATGATGGTGGATTAGATGAGAATGAAGATTGAAAAATGTGGATGAGAGTAATACGTGAATAGTAATTGTGTTTGGATAGGGATTGAGGAGTAAGAGTGGGTGATTTTTTTTTTTATCTTTATTTAAAAGGCATAGTCAACATAAAACCTCATTTAAAAGACTTTCCTTCTTAATTTTTTATTTAAATGACCTTTTTTTAAATAATTGGCGATTTTGTATGTTGTCTTGTGATGGAAATTTAGGGGGGGCTTCTTATTAATATTAGTCAAATGCTATTTAAATAAAAATTTAAGTGAAAGAGGTTAATAGAAATAATTTCCCTTTTTTTATGTCAAATGATCAAATAAATATTAATAGTTAGTAGAGTAATTAATGCAAGAAAGAAAAGTATGATAAATAATGTGTAAAGAAAAGTAAGAGAGAGAGAGTCGCGACATAATTTTAAATAAAGCTTGGAACCAAAAGACAACAAAAAATATGGAGTAATTTTTTATATATATACTCTCTTCGTCCAATTTTATTATACCCATTTCTCCGGGCACGAGTTTTAATGAATATTGATTAGTTTATGTATAAAGTAGATAAGTTTGGGGTATGATGGGATGTTGTGGGGTCCATTTATAGGTAAAGTGATTGTTTATAAATAAAGTTAGTGGCAATTTGAGTAAATAAATGATGGTTGGAGGGTGGAGATAAAGTAGTGTGAATAATATTATTTTCATAAAGGGAATGTAGATAATAAAATTGAACAACCAAAAAAGAAAAGTGAAAATAATGAAATTTAACCGAGAGGAGTACATAACTAAATGAATCATTCAATATTATGAAAACAAACAACAATCAATCATATTATGTCACGTGGATAAAGAAATCAAACAAAATAAAAACAATAGAACACTTTATTGGACCATGTAGTTTATCATATCTTTTATTTTTTGTTGCTTGACGAAAATTGTGAAGGTTATCCGACTAAAATCAATTTGCAATCGTCCGCGGTGAAAATGAGTAAAAGTTTATAGGAGTAAGTAAAATTTATAACTCTTTTCCCATGTAAAGGTATGAACAGTTATTGATAAAGTGAGTATATAAGATATTTACAACCTCCTCTTTACGTTTATTTTTTTTTTTTATTCCGTTTCAATCTAAATTTAAATTTTCTTATTTAGTACTCCCGTAGAATTTGCACACTTTTCATATATGGACGTTCCACAGGAATTTGCACACTCCATAAAAAAAGGCAAATTTCTCATAACTTTTACCCTCTTAAAATACCCTTATTTACAAATATGCCATTACTTTATTCCTTCAATTTAACAATATTCCTTCAATTTAACAATAATTCTAACTAATTAACAAACACTAACCCATTTACTAAATTAATTGGGCCCATTAAACTAATCTTTATCCACCCTAACGCCTAAACCCATTACACATTCATCCAAATTCATTAACCCTAAAATCATTCCACTACACAGTTCGCCTCCCTCTCCTCTCTCTCAAACACTGTCTTTCTCAAAACCCATTCATTCATAGTTCGTCTCCCTCTTCTCTCCCTAAAATCAAACCCTAAATCGATGAACCCTACTGTATTCTCTCGATTTTTCGTTTAGTTCAGTGATTCGCTTTCGTCGTCTCCCTCTCTCGATTCTTCATTTACTAACGGTTATGTGTTCGACTCGTCGTCTCCCTCTCTCGGATCTTCATTTACCTCAGGTTTTGTGTCCGACTCGCGGTCGCCGTCTCTCGATTATGAGGTTGTGTCGACTTTTGAGTTCGAAGCTTTTGAGATGGGTGACGATTCACCTTTGATTGAGCCAATGGTTTCAGATTCGTTCGATTCTTGTGTGGAGGAGGCTGAGATGGGTGTCGTTCCACCTTTCGTGCAGCCGATGATGTCTGGTTCGATACTCCCCAGATTGTGTTCATATGCTGACTGTATTCTGATTTTGTGTGTATTTTTGGATCTTGAATTGTGTTCTGTTTTTGGATCTTGAATCGTGTTCTGTTTTTGTGTATATTTGGATCTTGGTTAAATAGTTTGAATTGTGTTCTGATTTTAGGTGAATATTTGTATGTTGATTTTGGGTGAATATGCTTATATTGGTACTGTTCATCCGAACATTAATTATTTTGCAACCTTGTTAATCTTTCTATTTAATCTCTTCCTGAATGGACATAAATGCCCTTTGAAAAGTCAACAAAAACGCCTTTTTTTAATATGAGTGAATGGACATAAATGCCCTTTGAATAGTCAACAAAAATGTCTTTTCTTAATATGAGTGCAGTCCCAGAGGTGCAAGTTCCTCTGGGACAGACAGAGGGAGTAAAAACTTTTCAAATTCTTATTTCTCCATCTTTACATTTTTTTTTCTTCCTATCTATATACCTCGACGAGTATGCAATTAATACTACTCCCTCCTATCTATATTTTTTTGTCAATCAAATGTAGTCCGATACACTTTATGGAAACTATCACCCTTCAATCATCACTTAATTACTTCTATAATACC
Organism: Galeopsis tetrahit; assembly: GCA_963675135.1. Taxonomy (NCBI): domain Eukaryota; kingdom Viridiplantae; phylum Streptophyta; class Magnoliopsida; order Lamiales; family Lamiaceae; genus Galeopsis; species Galeopsis tetrahit. Next base: position 54,121,845 of record OY776123.1, read on the forward strand.
CTTATTTTATTACTTTTTTCTTAAAAGTTGTGTCCCTCCTCCATGGGACTACACTTGGTGGATGGAGGGAGTATATTTTTTCATCTGTACCAAAAGTTTATGTAAAATTTTAAAGGGGACGGAGGTAGCATATATATATATATATATTCTCTAAAGCAACCCAAAATCTTACCTGTAAACCAAGGCCTGAATCCCTTTCTCATTGAGTAATTGATGATGTTGGAAAACGCTTTCTACATCTATTTCATAACTTAAGCTCTTATTGCATCTTTTCCAATCGCCTTTTGTTCCCTGCAAATATTTCAACCACCACTGTTCAAGCTACCCATGAATTTAATCTATATTTTGTACATGAATTATTTGTGTTGCCTGCTTATAAACAAAGTTGCAGGAAAGCAACTACTAACAAATCACGAGCCTCAGATCCCCTTTTTGTGAATTTATAAACTCCTTAAAATAACTTATAGTTTCCTGTAATTCTTTGTTTTTGGAGGTCTATCAAATTTTAAAATAAGTCATTTACTAGTTATAAGCATCCCAAATTATTTTGTTAAAATCTTTCAAATCATACTCTTCAAATAAAAAAATCAATACACCCATCCATATTCTTCAAAATAATTATTCTTATATTAAATTTAAAATTTTAAAAGCATTTCTCTTAAACTATACTCTCTCAACTGTTTGCACACTTACCTTATTTGTTCGTCCCACAATTGTTTGCACACTCATAAAAGGAAACTCTTTCATAAACCCCACCCTCACAATATTCACATATTTACACAAAATGTCATTATTTTTACCTTCTTTCTAATCACATTTTTACTTTATTCATATAACTTTACAAAATTATCCCTCGACACTCCACTCATTACACTTTTTTTTTTAAGTGTATTTATTTTGTGGTGCAAACACTTATAAGACGGAGGGAGTATATTTTTTTTAATTAAGTCATACATTTTAATATTTTATAAATTATTTTAAAATTACATATTATAAGTTCATGAAACAACTTGTATGAGATGTTTAGAATTAATTTGTGACAAGATTCAAAAACCTAACCGAAATCCTAGTAAAAGTGAATTAGTTATGATATACCTTTCTGACGTGAAGGGCTTCTCGGACTGTTTCATTGTTGGCCCACACATAAGAGCTAACGTAATTGTAATTCTGAAAAGAAAAAAAAAGGTGTTAATTTATTTTTGAATCATATGTATTTATAGAGACCACTATTCCCTTCTTCACTTGTATTTTCTAATTTTAATACAATCAATAAAATAAAAGACACCTAGGTATGGGCAGTGTACTACTGTCTAGCATAGAAAAGATCGAAATATGTCTTACACGGCACCATGATTCCTCTTCTTTTGAACGGAAGAGGAGGCCAATGGGATCATCTTCCGGCAAGTGTGGCGACATGAATTTGCATTTCGGCTCTAGGATGTGCCCGGTATTTACATTATTTGTGCACTGTACTAGATATATACTATGGTAAACACCTCACAATCAATGTCCACACAAAACTATTGTCATTAATTATATATACACAATTTTTACCTGTTTTATAAATTGAAGAGCATACAAGCATAATACATTATTTGGATCTGGATTGATGTACTCACCATCACAACTGCTTTTTGCCAACTGAAAATATCAACATACATATTATGTTTGTTTAGTGTGTGAATTCGTAAACAAATAATTTTTATACTGTACACCATTAATAATTTAATACGGAGTACTATTGTTGGTAAGAAGTAATACTATTGCTTAAGATAGCTAATACTTACCTCAAAATATTCATCTGATATGAGGGCCATTCTGTGCTGATAAGGTACAATTTGGTTGTCATCTTTACTTTTATTTGTAACTGAATTACCTACTGCATATCCCTGCATCAATTTCAGCAAATTGTTAACATAAACTCAATCCATCGAACTTATTCAAAGTGAGAATTAAAAAAAAAAAAAAAAAAGTAAGTATTTACTTGGAGAAACATTAGTGGCTCAACTCCATCTTCATTAGCTGGATCCCACACATAATTCAACTTATATAATTTTGATGAGATAATTAAACATTAATTAATTAAATAAGGTGTGCTTGATTGATTTGCCAAAAATTAAAGAATTAGAATGAGAATGTATTTGATAATATAGATGAATGGTAATGGATAAATGGTTATCATTAATACGGAATATGATTGGTTTAATGAAAAACATTGATAATAAAAAAGTATTATTAAAAAAACATATTAATTAGGCAAAAACTTGTGTGAGACCGTCTCACGGATCTTTTTCTGTGAGACGGATCCTTTTAACCCATATTTCAAAATTTTGGGTAGGATAATTCATATTTTTTTTCCAGATTTTAGTTTGTAAAAAAAGTGATAATGTTTAAATAAAAAGTGATAATATTTTAAACAAAAGTGACTATCACTTTTTGCTCAAACACTATCACTTTTTGCTCAAACATTATCACTTTATATATATAAAAGGCGTCTCACGGATCCCAGTCTGTGAGACGGTCTCACCCAAGACTATCCCAATTAATTAATAATGCTTAAAATTTTAAATATTAATAATAGTTATTTGGAAGAATAAAAAAACTATACTACCGTCCGGCAATCAATTTTACATTTTTTTAGGCTTTTCAAAACAATTTAAACACCTTTAAATGAAAAATTCTTCATAAATTTGACCTCCTCAATATTCATAATTTTCTCCTCAATATTCATAATTTTATACAAAAAGTATTATTTTTAATCCACACATACATACTATTGAACCAATTTCTTTATTTTAAATATTACAAAAATTTATAAAATTACAACTCAAAGTCTCTATCAATACTGCAATATCTTATTTACAAATTATCACGTGACCAAATGGTAATATAAAATTTGGAGGGAATCAATTTTATTCATCCAAAATTTTGAGGTATGTCATTCTTTAATTTTAAAAAATCTAAAAATAATATTCAATGTTTCATTCCCCTCTATCATTCTATTCTTATCCTTTAATTTTAAAGTCATCATCAATCAAAACACCACCTCCTAAAAGTAAATGTGTAAGACGAACCTAATGTTATTTCCAGAGCTACCATAGGTACAATTTTGCCTCCATAAGAGTCACCAACAATATATAACCGATTTTTGGAAAACATGGGGTGAATCGACAACCACTGCAACAATCTTGAAAACTTCAAAATCCAAAAGTTACATAAAAATGGAAATTAGGGGAATCGAAGATATATATACTTACTTTCCTGAGAAATGAGTAACAATTTTTTGCTGTTGTAGTATCATTTGAATCATCATAACCTTGTGATGATGTGGAATAGGAGAATCCAGTTCCAACGGGGGAGTCAATAAATATAATGCTTGCAACCTGTATTATATAGTAGTATATAATAAGAGTAGCAGTACTTGAGTGAAGTACTATTATTGTGTACAAGAATTTGTCTAATAATAGCACTTGAGTGAATTAGTACTATTGTGTACAAAATTTTGTCTAATAATAATGAAAAATGATTAATTACCTTTGTCCATGAATATGGATTTATGGTGAAGGAAGGAAAGCTTCCGTCATAATCTTGAGTATCAAAGGCCAAAGGACCTACGAAAGATGCATAGGATTTAAATATATATATATAAAAATTAAAGATGCATAGGATTTCAAATAAGCAGGTAGAATTAAATTGGAAACCAATTTCATATACGAGGCCTGAAAAACCAGAGCAACCAGGTCCTCCGGTGAGCCAAAGCAAGAGAGGGTCCTTATGCGGCTCACTTTCGGACTCAATGAAGTAGTAAAACAGCTGCACTTCTTCATTCTCCCCCACCCCAATATATCTGAACAATATAGGAGTATTATTCCAAAAAGTAATTAATTACTACTAGTAATAAAGTTGGATTTAGAAGTTGTACCCTGTTTGGAGCTTGAAAGGCAGAGGTCCAGAATAACCCGGCAGAGTGTCGACGATGGAGTGTGAAGTGCAACCACAAAATAAAACAACAAGTATGAGAATTAGCAGCAGCACCTTTTGTTCAACGCTTTTCCAACCCATACCTTTTTCCATTGAAGCAATTACAAAGCCGGTGTAATGAGTGGTTGGTGTAGTGTATAAACAAAATAATTCAAATCCGAATTCCTTTTTCCCAAACCAATCAATCCTTTTCAAATGTCAATTCAAAATTTCTTTTTTTTTTTCTTCAAGGGGTTCCCCTTAATTGTACTAGTTTTTTTATTTTATGTGAATCATGATATATTAGACAGTAATGATAGTTTTGATAATATGAAAGACTCAAATAACGGCGATACCCGTTCAAAAGTGTACAACCTTTAATCCAAATAAAAAATAATCTATATTTGTCGTTAAAATACTGAATAGATAACTAATTTTAAAGTCAAAAAATTTCTAGGATAAAAAATAAATACGGTACAACTTAAGGGACAAAAAATGTATTTTGACTAATAATTATACAACAATCGCCCATTTTTCTCGTCGTGGGCGACGAGTATACATATATGTTTTCCACATATTCGAACCCAAACCATTTAAATTATTAAAGTAGTGATACTCTAACTATTTGAACTATCTCATTTCGTTTTGCATACATATATGTTGACTATACTTTTATGTATATATATTATATTTTATACTCCTTCCAAACTTTAGTATGTATAATTTCTTTCTCAATTTCACTGGTTTCCCTTCAAAAACCTCTTTTCAGTCTAGAGTTTTTTTCTTGTGCACTTCTCTTATCATAAAATACCATTCAATTTTCATGTCATATATGCTACAAATAATCAATTCATTCATACAAAGTATTTAATAGAGACAAGTAAATCACACCTAAAATTAATGTTCTGAATACAAATGAGTAAAATATCATGTCTTGGGACCGAAGATGATAACGTAGTGACTTTTTTGATTCAAAGATAAAACTTATTTCTTAGGTGAAAATATTACTATGATTTGATTTGTGGGAAAAATACTGGGTAAATATAAACTTATACTCCCTCCATCCTGTAAAATTTTGCTCAGACCCATTTTTTGGGTTCACAAAATATATTTTTATTCTATTTAAATAGTTAACTTTTGAATATTTTTTCTACCTTATTAACAAGATTGAGGAGTATGTACCAACAATATATTTTACTGATTAAAATATAATTTTTTAAAAAATATGTATAAAAAGATTTGACTGGACAGAGGGAATATAAGATTATATTATAATTAAACTTGTATAAAAATATATTTTTTAAAAATTATAATTTGTGCAGAGTGGCGTCGACAAGGGCTGAACTACATATCTTTTTATACCTTTGTGTGCTATACCATCTTCTAGATGTCACATACCCATTTGTAATGGAACACCGGTCTCTAATTTTTATCAACAAATTTTATTTTTGCGCAGGGGTTTACAAATGCAGTAAAGAGACGGTCAGTACGAATGTGTGAATTCTTTTCATGATCGATTAAGGAAATTTGGGATTTGAGTACATTCTCTTTAATGAATAAATTCGAGACATTAGACGGTGCATTGTGAAATAAGGAAATTAATATTAATTTTTTGGGGAGGTTTGATTAATCTAGGTGATGATTAAGGTCTTATTATGGTCTGTAATCGCTATAATTTTTTAATAAATAGAGTAAATTAATAAATTAGAAAATCTTGTTTGAGAAAGTACAGTAAATAAATTAGAGAAAGCCTAATTTATATTTTCAATAGTTTTACATTGACCATGTTTGAAGCATGGTTAACTCTTTAAAATGAGCAAACTTAAGATTATATTTCTTTTTGTAAGTAAATGTGTGTTGTTTGTTGTATATGTGCACAATTTATGCATTGTTTGTTGCTAGTATGTAACGTGTTGCAAATATGCATCATTCATTCGGTATATGCATTGTTTTTTGTTATTATGCAATGTGTGTTGCAAATATGCAACATTCACTCAGTATATATGCATTGTTTGTTGCTATTATTAATGTAGTATGCATTGTTTGTTGCTAGTATGCAATGTGTAGTAATATGTAAAAAATCTAAATTAAATAGAAATAAAAAATTATTTTATAATTTAAAATTTGAATGTAAATAATTTTTGAATTAAGGGGGTGTATTCAATTGGGATTCTATTGTATTTTTTTCGACTTTAAAAAGTATGTGGACTTAGAAAATCTATAGAGTTCATGTAGAGTTTGGTTGACTTTTTTTATTGATTTATATGGATTTTCATAGATTTGACAAGATTGTGAAATATATATTTTTTTTATTGATTTACATAGATTTTCATAAACTATGGCGCTAGAACTATTGATGTAAATGTATATGGAATACACTTGTATATACACCGGACCCGTTCTAATGTATTATGCCCCGAACCCGCCCCGCGCCCCGTACGGATCCTAGATAGTCGCCCCGTGCCCCGTCCCGTTTTTTCATATCATGTTGAATTTATTTAAGTTGTTTCTTACAATTGAAAATAACATTTTTCATGCATACATACATTAAAATAATTCACAATAATATAAATATTTTTCATGCAATATATATTATATATATAAAGTATTTTACCAATAAATATATATATATATAAAGTTTATATAATAATTCGGGTCAGGTCGGGTATCCGTGGGTCGGACATAAGACCCATACCCGGTCCGTTCATATACGTGGTGGGGCAGACCCGACCCGTTCTCAATACGGAACGGATCAAACCTGACCCAAAGTTCGCGGGGCGGGTCAATATTGTCATCCCTGTTTTTAGAAGAGATTTTTGATAGTGTAATTTATTTATATTTTTTTAGGAAAATTCAACAAAATCTATAGAGTATTAAAATCTATAGACGATTGAATACCCAAAGATTTTTAATACTTTTTAAAATCCGTATTGAATACCTCAAAATATTTAAAGACTTTTATAAATTCGAATTGAATACCCCAAATTTTGAAAGTCTAAAAAAATCCTATAGAATCCAGAACCAATACACCCTCTGAATCTAAATGCAAATATAATATAAAAAGAAAAAAACAAAAGAATAGCAAAGCAAAGAAAAATTAATTTCTAAATCCTCGTATAACATAAAAAAGAAAAAACGTGAAAGAAAAGAAAAAAAAATCTCAATTCCATTTTTAAAAAATTGGAATAAAAAAAATCTGAACAAATAAATATTTCTTTTTTTTTTTTGAAGAGAAGTCTTCAAATTTTATTCAGCAACTGCAAACACCATTCGGTATGCCCACCACAAAGTCTGTGGTCGTACCATACATGAGGACTCAAATACGTCCTAGCTGCTCTAGCAAGCGTGTGTGCTTTAGCATTAGCGACACGCGGAATATGTAAAATGGAACATTGACTAAATGTAGAAATTACCCTATTGCATTCTCTTATTGTATTCCCGAAGCCAGATCTCGCGTTACTAACTTCCTTTATTCCATCTGCCACCAGCTTAGCATCCACCTCTACCTCGACTCTCTCGTAGCCCATAGTTTTTATCCACGAGAGGGCTTCCAGTAAGCTCAAAGCCTCTCCTTCGTCCACTTCATACAGTCCGGGTTGCACCCGTGTTCGGCATCCCACGATGTTACCCATCTCATCGTGCACCATAGCTCCAAACCCCATCTCTCGCGATTCCCGGAAGAAAGCCGCATCCACATTCAGCTTGACGAACGAAGGTGGAGGACAGTGCCATGCCTTACACCGAACTTGCACTGCAGCTCCCCCTCTTGCCCGCGTTCCTTCCCATTCGTCTAGATACGCGGCAGCTTGTGCCACTGTCACTGCTACTGGTTTACTCCTCCCCGTCCACACTGCCGCGTTCCTCTCTCTCCATAAACCCCATAAGTTAGTCGCGAAAATCGCCAACTCTCTCTCTTCTATTTCGCGTAGCATGAAGAATACAACCTCGTCCATGGTATTTGATGCCAGCATAGCTTGGTTTAACTTTCCCCTGTAGTCCGCCCACCTCCATGCATCTAATACTGCCAGACACGCCAAAAGAGCATGCCAATCGTCCTCTTCATGTGCTGGGCAAAGTGGGCATTCACCAGTCGTGATGATATGTCTGCTTCTTAGTCTGGCCCGCGTTGGGAGGTATCCCTTACACAGCCGCCAAATGAAATTCTTGATTTTCGAGGGTGCGTTCAAGTCCCAGATTGCTCACCAGTCTCTCCCATCAACATATGTCTCTCTCGTTAGGTCAGACGCTAATTCATACGCCGACTTCACTGTATATTCGCCCTTTCGATTATAGTGCCATACCAGTTCATCATCCGAGCCCCCCGGGGGAATTATCGTTCTCAATACCCTGTCTACGTCACCTGGTGGCATTAACATTTCGATGAGCTCGATATCCCAGCTTGAATACCCTGGAATCATTAAGTCGGAGACTCGCATGTCCTCAAACCCATCCGGCACCGGCCCCCGAAGCCAAAAGTCCCCATCATCTCTCACCCAGGGCTGACCCCAGACTCGGATCCGAGCTCCACTACCCACCTTCCATCTGGTCCCTTTTCTAACCAGGTCCTGGGACTCGTGTATTCCTCTCCACGTAAAGCTTGGATTGCACCCCAGCCTGGCTGACAGAAAATCTCCCCTTGGAAAATATTTCGCTTTCATCACCCGACACATGAGGGATTCCGGTTCAGTTTGGAGCCTCCACCCTACTTTTCCTAGTATAGCAACATTAAACAAATGCAGATTCCGGAAACCCAGCGACCCTTTCTCCTTTTTATCACATAATTTTTCCCACGTCGTCCATCGGATTCCTTTGGTTTCTCCTCCCGAGCCCCACCAGTACGAATTTAGCATCCTCTGTAATTCGTCCGTGATGGTTTGAGGGATGAGGAAAATGCCCATAGCATAGGCCGGAATGGCCTGTGCCGCCGCCTTGATTAACACCTATTTTTCCGCCTTCGAGGTCTTCATTTTCCTCCACCCCTGTATCCGACTCCATAATCTGTCTTTGAGATACTTGAATATATCCCTTTTCCTTCTGCCGATCAGCGATGGGAGTCCCAATTATTTCCCCGTGTTCAGCGGTTGATGTACTCCAAGAATATGGCCTATCGTCTCCCTTCTTGCCATGCATACGTTGCTGCTATAAAAAATCCCAGATTTATTATAGTTAATGGCCTGCCCAGATGCCCTTTCATACTCTTCAAGTATATTTTTTAGCGTCCTCGCCTCACTTACTGAAGCCTTGAAAAATAGCATGCAGTCGTCCGCGAATAGCAGATGAGAGACGAAGGGAGCACCCCTGCAAATGCGCATCCCGTAAATGTTCCCTTCCATATATATTCTGACGTCGTATTAGCGCCGAGAGTCCCTCGGCACAGAGGATGAACAAGTATGATGATAGGGGGTCCCCCTGTCGAAGGCCTCGTCCCGGCGTAATAGGGCCTACCATATCATTGTTCACCTGAAATGAGTACCTCACTGTGGTCACAAACATCATCATCCATCTCACCCATACCTGATTGAATCCCATTGTTTCCAACAGTCTCTCCAAGTAGTGCCAATGTACTCTATCATACGCCTTGCTAATGTCGATTTTGATTGCCACATTACCCTCACGACCCTTTTTGTTATTCTTCATTGCATAGATGGTCTCGAAAGCTATCAAAATATTATCTTGAATAGCTCTCCCACTAACGAATGTTGATTTCGCTTTGTCAACCAAGCCTGGCAGCACCTCTTTCAGCCGATTACAGAGCACTTTTGATAGAATTTTGTAAACTACGTTGCAAAGAGAGATCGGGCGGAGGTCCTTCATCGTTTCAGGTGCATCGTTCTTAGGTATAAATACCACATGTGTATCATTCAAGGAGGGCGGAAAACTAATCCCCTGGAGCCACCCCACGCTTGCTTCGAACACATCACGCCCCACCACGTTCCAAAATTTCTGGAAAAATGCCGGATTATATCCGTCTAGGCCCGGGGACTTGTCCGGAAGCATCTGGTATGTCGCTTTTTTGAAGTCCTCTATAGTGAAATTCTGGGTGAGGTTAGCGTTCTGTTCTGCAGTTATAACTGGGGTCAGAGCCGACATTACCCCGTCCAGATTCTGGTTGCCCTCACTCCCTTGGAACACCTCCGCAAAGTAGGCGTTCACTGTTTGGCATATCTCCTCTTGTTTGTCTATCCATACCCCCTCCCCGTTTTTCAATCTCAATAGTTTGTTTGTCTTCTTCCTCGTCGTTGCCGTTTGATGAAAGAAGCGAGTGTTAAGATCCCCATCTTTCAACCAAAAAATCTTGGCTCGCTGTCTCCAATGTGTTTCTTCAGTGATAAGCATCGATGCCAGTTGTTTTCGGAGCTCAAAGAATCTCCTAACTGAATCCGCATTTGTCCTGGGCTGTAACATGTCTATCTTTCGTTCAACCTTCTTTTTGTTCTCCTGGAATGCCTTATTAATATTTGTTCCCCACGAGTTCAACGACTCAGAGGTTGCCGCTAATATTTGGGCGAATCCCAGATTCCTAAAATCGCTCCATGCTCGTTGGACCACTGCTGGGAGAGCAGGTTCCGTAAGCCACTTGTTCTCAAATCGAAACCGATGTTTCCTATGAGTGTACGACATCGTCTCAGTTACCAGCAGAATGGGGTTATGATCACTAACGGGGGCCACTAAGTTGTGTAACCGAGCGCCTGCGAACCTAGAGTGCCAGGCTGCTGTCGCTAGTCCCCTATACAGCCGCTCCTCAACAGCGTGGTTGGAGCCCCTTCCCCGAAACCATATAAATTGATGTCCGACCAACTCAACATCTGAGAGACCGCAGTCCGCCACCGCATCACGAAAAACCCGAAAAAGCCACCCCGGGTGCTCAACCGATCCTCTCTTGTCCCTCTCAAATAAGAGATCATTGAAGTCCCCCAGGCAGATCCAGGGTAGGGTGCTCTGATTAGATAAGGTTCGAAGCAGGTTCCACGAGAGAGTCCGTTGCGATCTGTTGGGATACCCGTAGAACCCCGTAAGCCTCCAATCCCCAGACGCATCAGAGATAATAGAATCAACATGGTGCAAAGAGTAGCTCAAAATACTGCATTTATTAACATCTCGCCAAAGAAAAACGATACCGCCACTGTGGCCATTACAATCAATTGAAAAACAAGACTGAAAATTCAACTTAACACGAATCTCCTCTAATCTAGCTGAAATCGCTAAAGTTTCAAAAAGCAAAATAACATCTGGCCTCCGAGCTCGAACGAGTTCACACAGAGCCGGAACTGTAGCAGGCTGGCCTACTCCCCTACAGTTCCAACTTAACATGATCATTGGTCCCGGCCGGTCCCGAAACCGGAACCTGCCGATAAAAAATGAAGATCATTGTTATGGTTGGGTACATCAACATTGTCGAGTGGACCGTCTCGTATCACCAACTTTCCTCTTTTCCTCTTTCTGGCCTCCTCTAACTCATCTCCCGACTCTTGCAAACCAATCTCCTCAAAAGTTGGGTTTTGGTGGACTTTGACCGCACCTATATCTGCGGAGTAGTTAGCCCCCGTAACTAACTCCCTTGAGACTCGCTCGGTATTTTGATTTTCGGGGCTGGCTGTTCCCTGATCTCCGGACGTTCCGTTGGTTTCGTTCATTCCCGATTTTCTCTCGTCCCCAGTCTCCCACTCCTCCCTGCGCCACCTTCCTCCGTCAACCTGTTTTTTACGCCGATCAGACGCCCGAAGTGAAGGCCCCCATCGTCGCTCGACCACCTCTCCCTCTGGTGCATTGAACAGTACCTTACAGTATTTTTCTACGTGTCCTAACCAGCCACAGATGAAACAGAAATGGTTCAGTCGCTCATATCGGAACGAAACTGTGAAGGTAGTCCCATCCGACTGTTTAATCCTTTTGAACCTCTTCAATGGACTTGTAACATCGATGGCCACTCGAATTCGCATGTAAGTCATCCATGCCGCCGCCGAATTTGAGGAGTCATATGAAACGAAATCGCTAATAAACTTGCCCAATTGTTTTCCGATAGCCTCCGGAAAGAACCCCATCGGCAGATCATTGTTTGTACCCAGAATACCACTTTGTTAAGTGCGACCCTGAGGGGATGGTCACCTTTACAAAGCTGCTTTAACACCAGCAGGTAAGGTCCAAACGCCCATGGTGCCCCGTCCATTACGTTCTTTAGGTCGAGATGATGGGCAAATTGGAACAGATATCTCCCCTCCTCCAATTGTTTCACCACCAGCCCTTTGCGCGGCCTCCAGATGGCCATCATGCGATTCTTCATCCCGGTAAAGTTAACGGATTCCTCCGTAAAAAACCGTCCCACCAGGCAATGGTCCGGCGAATGCGTTTGGTCAACGCCTCCATCAATGTCAAGTAGCAACTCCTCCTCTTCATCAAGAGAGAGATCACTGAATTGTGCCTCCATATGATCAATCAGAAACCCTAACTCTCAATATCGAGAGGAAACCCTAGCTATCAAACTCGGAGAGGAAACTTAACACTCCACAAATAAATAATTTTTGAATAAATATAAAATAATAATAATATTAATTAATGATGCGGAAAAGTGGTCATGAGAAAAGGTTAACATAGGGAAGTGGAAAGTTTGACTTTAGTGGTAAAGTAAGAAAATAAGGGTAAGATTGCCAATTTATGTGTCCTTTTTAGTTCTAAGTAATAAAAAAATTAAGCTTGTAGTTATTCCTAAAATTGAAGTCCCAATTGTACTTATTCACAATTCTCCCATTAAAAAATTAACAAACACTTTTGAAGGAGTTCATAGCCTCTTAGAAAAAAGAGATAGCATACTAATACTAGAGTAATCTTCATAGCCTCTTAGAGAAAAGAGATATCATACTAGAGTAAAAGAAAGAGCTTATACAACTTGGGATGTTATCAAAGAGATCCCAAGTTTTGGATGAATACATTCGCCTCAAGGCATTTGACTTCTTGACACCAAGTAAAAAAAAGATGATTTTTTGAAGATGACTATTGAGGAAGATGACTATTGAGAAAGAGCTAATTGGATAGCTTACAATATTAGAGGATGTTGATTATTTGAGTCATATTATATATTTTGTTGGGGATATTTTTAAAACTTTTTTTTTTTTTGTATCACTATTTTGTTGGGGGTCTTTTTAAGGCTTTCTTTTGATCACATATTTGAAATTAAGGAATTCCGTATTTTTATTATTATTTGAATCGTATGTTGCTTTAACTTGTATGCATTTGAATATATGAATCCTTGAAATTGTGTTTGAATTGATATATTTGTTTAATTCATAGTGTGTGGTTTAATTAGTCTTAATTACCATGTTTCCATTTTTTTATATACAACATGGAAAATCGTGAGATATTGGATAACATTTTTTATATACAAGTGTGTTACATATACATTTGCATCAATAGTTTCAGCACCTGAGTTTATGGAAATCCATGTAAATCAATAAAAAAAAGTGTAATCCACAATCCTGTCGAGTTTATGAAAATCCATATAAATCAATAAAAAAAATCAGTCAAACTCAAAATATGCATTTTGTCGACGAAAAGTTACCGACGGAACCTCAGAATTTAAGAAGTCAACTGAATTGCCGACGAATTTCGGCTTCCGTCGGTAACTGCCGATGGAAATACCAACGGAACGTTGGTTGAAGGTGAACCGGTGCGGTTTTCGGCCCGATTTCCGACGGAATATTTTGTCGGTAGTTTAAAATTCAGTTACCGACAGAAATTTTTTATCGGTATTCAACCTGATTTAATTGCACCGCCTCGTAAGCCACTAAACAGACGCGTACCATAAATATATATGTATTACTGACGGAAATTCGGTAATCCAATTTATTTTATATAATCTGCAGGTTGCAGATTGTTTTCGAAAGAAAAAAAAATTTACTTTCTATTAGAGAATATTAGAGAATATAATAGAATAATATATTATAGGAATAGTATAATGTATTATAGGAATAATAAAATAATACTTTCGTCTCGGGAATTCGAACGCGAAGAGGTCCTGACGAGTTGATTTACCGGCATTGTGAGCATTCCCTCCGACCATCTCCTTCGATTTTCTACCATCTCAACGGTACGTTTTGTTAATTATTAATTAATTTTAAGTTATTGTAATATAAATTGCATGTTAGTTATAGATTAATATAAAATTGCATGTAGCTGATGAATCTATATATATCAAAGGAAGATATGACTCTCCAGCCTTCCGCCATGTGTCGTTTTGTTTATACTAAAATTTTGACATTTGTCGTTTTATTCATGCCATGTGTCCATCTTTCTGCCACATGTCCCACCAGGTGTTGCCACATGTAGAAACTGTTTACATAACCAATCTCAAATTCATAGGCATGAGAAGAGTCAGACTGTTCGCTTCATCTCTTTTGGTGGTTCATATACCCATCATTAACTAATAAGGAGTATTAACTAAAATGCCTACAATAAAAAAGCCTAATACGAGAAGAGTTTAGGAAATCTTCAGTATATATGTAACTTGGGTTCTTGATCCATCTCCTACTTTCATAACATAATCATAAATTCTAAAAGAAGTTTGGTTCCGCCGGAGCACTTCCACACGATGCACTGAAGCTCAACGGAGCACAGGTTTTCCTCTGTTGTGATTATCACGTGATCGCCTCCTCGACGGATCAAGTAAAAACCGTACCTACCAATTCAAGGAGGGGGGTTTTGGGTTAAGGAAAAAATTCAATTGGGATTGCGTTTGAATTGAATTGGGCTTTATTTTAGATGAATATTCTTAATATTAGGTTGAATTGAGTAAAAAACGTTTGAAGGCCTTCGATCGAAGAGCTGTAATTTGATCAGTATGTCATTTGAAAATTAAGTTAGGATGTGTTTTTGTGGCAGTATTCGAATGATCAAAACCTTAATGTTTGTTTGTTTGCATGTGTGCATTTCCCCTGTCTTTACCTATGTTGCCATTCATTTTTGTTGCTTGTCTCCCTTTTGAGAATCTAATCAGAGCCACAACTACACTACACGTTCATTTGCAGGAGCAAATACACACACGTATATCAACTGCAACTTCCACTTTGTGCTTTGACCAAATCAAGTTTGATCAACACAACTCTTTAAGGTTTATTTTTCTTGCTGCTTCATATTTGTCAATTTATGGGTTTTGTTAAGACTTTTGTGGATTTTAAAATTTGTTTTTGTTTATCTTAATAATTTAATTTTTATTTCAATTTACAGATTTCAGCCGAGAAACGATGGCGGTAACACTCAATAGGAGAAGATGTTTATGCTTCGGTGTGAGTGAAATAGAAATGAAAATTGCTTAAAGGTCTGGTGTCGATATGCATAATCTGTTATTTCTCATGTGTGTGAGTATGTTTTTTTTTGTGGACTATGTTCATATGTCACTTATCTATTGACAAAATAAATTTCCTACCATGGATGTTGCGTTGAATTTTCAGTTGAATGATCATAGTCTCAATTTCTGATTTTAGATTAAATTGTTTTAGGTATGTAGGTTTTGATGGACAATTATCAATATGCTTGGATTATAATCTATTCAATAATTCAAACCTGACTTTATTCTTGAATTTTGAATTCGGATCATTTTTTTTTAGCAAAAACTTGAGATGAAGATTGAGTAGTCATAGGAAATTTTGTGGTGATAATAAAAAATGCATTAGTTAGATACATAAGTTACGATATTGATTTGTATGTGAATTGTAGATTAAAGAGGTTGTGAAGTTGTCAGATAACTGATTATGGACTACACCAAATGTCAATGGCAAAATGTATGGGCAATCCGAATTTTATTTCAATGTGGAGAATGACCGCAGTAACAGATGATGACGTTATCTAACTGGTATTCCATCATATTTTTCTCTGAAAATAATGTTAGGCTAATAGTAAATGAACTTGTCACCTTGAGTTCTTCACTATTAGTTGAATGACATGTTTGCCATTTGGTTAGGAGATCATTGTGCTTTGATATATGCACATTTATTCATAACCGAAGTATAATGTTTTGAGCCATCTATTTTCATGTTCCATTAGCTACTTTCTTTCTATTGGTACTGACTTGCCAAGACTGATGTGCTACTGTAGTAGTATTAGATATTTCAGTTTACCCTCATAATTTTATTTTGTAATTGATTGTTCATTTCTTTTCTTATATTTCATTTACCCTCATAATTTTATTTTGTAATTGATTGTTCATTTCTTTCCTTTTATATGTTTAATGCTTAAGTTTAGTAGTTTTAATATAAAAGGGTTTCTCTATTATATTTATTTATTTTCTTTTGTTTGTTTGTTTGTTGTAAGAGAGTAGCAAGGGGATCTGTTTAGTCTCTTCATGGAAATTTTCATGGTGAATTAGCAACGCCATCTGAATTTTAGACATTATTTACAACTGTATCATTTTTTCTATTTTAATCATTGTCTAACATCAGAGTCGTAAGATTGGGTAGAATATTTTTAAATACTATATTCCATTATCTGGAAAACAAAAATAAATTTATGTGATTTAATAAGTGTCTTATGAGAATGAAATAGGGATGTGATTTGTGAGCTCCAGAAAAATTTGTATTTATTTCATCTAATCATCTTCACTGATTCCTCTGGCATATCAGTAATCGCCCTTGAAAAATCCTTTGCTTTTGCAAGAATTCTTTAGGTGACTTGCAATATGTCATAATGTTAGAATAAGAGAGCTAATATCTTGAAAATACGAAGGTAACTTCGGAATAAATCCGCCCAAACCTAATGGCCGAAAGTAACTGTTAATTTCACAAAAGATCACTACAGAAAATCATACATTTTGTGACGAAAATTTTCGCGACGACACAAAATTCGTCACAATTAGTTACTTAAACGTGACGAATTTTATTTTTAGTCATCAAAATACTAGAAATTGTGACAAAATTTAGTTTTGTCACAACTTATAATTTTTTCGTCATTAAAATACTAGAAGTCATGACAAAATTTACTTTTGTCACCACTTATAATTTTTTCGTCACAAAATTTGTAACTTTCATAACGATGTTATTAAATATGTCACAATTATACTATGTGACGATTTTAATAATAATTGGTGACAAAATTTGACGTCATGGAAAATATATTTTCTTGACGATGCTGCACTTTCGTCATTAATTATAAAAAAAATTAGCGATAAATTTTTTTTGTCACGATAATAATTATTGACGATTTAAATAATAATTGGTGACAATATTTGGCGTCATAAAAATATATTTTCATGATGATACAATTTTTCGTCATTAATTATTTGAAATATTTAGTGACAAAATGTTTGTGTCACAATAATAATTGGTGATGATTATAATAATAATTGATAACGATATTTTACATCATAAAACATATTTTTTCATGACGATACTACGTGTTGTCATTAATTGTTCAAAATATTTAATGACAAAATGTTTTCGTTACAATAATAATTGATGACGATATTCGACGTCGTAATTTTTTTTTTTTATGATGATACTACGTTTTGTCATTAATTGTTAGAAATATTTATTGACAAAATATTTTCGTTACAATAATAATTGATGATGATACTCGACGTCATAAAAATATTTTTTCATGATGATAATACGTTTCATAATTAATTATTGAAAATGTTTAGTGACAAAACGTTTTCGTCACAATAATAATTTTGTGACGATTTTAATAATAAATGCCGACAATATTCAACATCATAGAAAATATGTTTTCATGATGATATTATTTTTCGTCATTAATTATTCAAAATAATTGGCGATAAAATTCTTTCGTCACAATAATAAATAATGACAATTTAAATAATAATTAGTGACTATATTCAATGTCATAAAATACATTTTCACGATAATACTATATTTTTTTCGTTAATTATATAAAATATTATTGCCAAAAAATTATATACAAATAGCAAGTAAAAGAAAATAAAAATGTAATAGGAAGTACAACTTACTTTGTCTCAGTGCATCAGAGTCGTCACAGCATTTTAATTTGCAGTATACATTGCAACCACGCCCCACAAAGACGAGATCAATTCTTACAGCATCACAATCTACAAATTAGCACCAAGTGATGGAAAATAAAGCAACATACTAGACAAATGTTATGAAGAAGCTGATAGAGAATTACAAGACATTTTAGTAGTGAGATTTTTTAAAATGATATATGTGACAACCTTTATCATAATATAAGAAGTTCAATGAACATTGCAGGCTAAATTCATTTCAAGTTGACTCAATATGAAACTTGATTTTTTTAGCCTTAGCCTTAGGAAAAATGGAACTTCTAAAAGCATGCCCTGTGACTCGAGCACCCTAGCTTAAGCTTCCTTTGTCTAGCATTTAATTTGAGAGACAATGACTTCGTGCTCGGAAATTGAAAGAGGTGCACCTTTCTAAGAAATAATTGCATCTTTCAGTTTTTGTTTCAAACTCTTCTCCTGCAAAAGATTCACATGAATAAACTTATGCGAACATTAGTTCCATAATAGGAAACTTTTCAAAAATGTTAATTACCGTGTGCTTTACAGCAGTATCTTTACATTTAGCTTTCTTAACTTTTTCAGCAAGTTTGGTGTTTTGGTCATCCATCCAAGTACTCTCCTTCCCATTCGTGGAAAAACCCAGTAATAAGTGAACTTCAAAAGTATTGCACAAAAAACTTAAAAATGAGTATTTACTTACTCTGTTGCATCAACTTCATCACATAATGTTTAAAAGACTAAGCTTTTCAGAAGCTTTTAAAGTCTCATAATCTGATGCCTTCTCTAAAGAATCCAGACAATGACCTTTAAGAACACTTGGAGATTCAAAGAAGTATTTCTTAAGTGCATGGAACCATGAGTGTTTTCCATTTGATGGACTTAGTTCTTCACATCTACAAAGAAAACACAACACAATTTATCAACTTATTATGTTAGAAGAAAAGTTCATTTGTCAATTTACTGCAAAATAGTTCATACTCTGCCCATTGTTCCTTCTGTAAAGTAGATAGCAGGATTATATGAAACTGGGCGGTTGCAGAACATTTTCCTCTACATCTGGTTCGGCCTTGCAATAAGTCTTGAAGAATGTATTATGCCTGTCCCTTTCTTACATTTAGAATCTGTTAATAAAGGCATATATAAGGCAATTTAAACAGATGTAGTTCCAAGTAGAAAGACATGAGCATTAGCAGTTAAATGATAAATGAAACACTTGCCTTACAAAAAACAACAAAAAATTCTAAGACATGCAAGGTGCTGCCAACAGCATCAGCTATGTTCCCATAGGCAGTGGAATCTCAGCATATAAATCAGCATTTTGCTAACTAACTATCTTATTATTTGCAGCAGCATTAGCTTCATCTTCTTTTATCATATGTGCCTCTTCATTGCTTATTTTATGGCATACTGACAAGTTTCTAGGACATGTCCTTATTAAAGTGGCATTAGTTCTTTTGCTATCATCATTCTCTAGCTCATTCTTGTTTGTTTGTTTTTTTTCAGTATTTTCTTATCATCTTGTGAGCTAGTCTCTTCCAATCGAGGCCTCTTTGTTTCCTTATCTAGTCCTTAAAAATTGGTTTTAATACAAATCCATCAATGCCACCGCATGGTCCCTTAAATTTATCATTGCATGGCCCAGTCTAGTTTGAACCTTTATCTCTATTCCATTAACATAAAATAATTTCCCCAGATTCAAGATAAATGCAGTGTTTGGCATCAAGTAATTCTGGTCCAGATTTAGAATAAAGATTAGTATGTTATTTCTCCCTCATAAAAATATTATAACTATTTTGAGAAGAAAATCTATAAAGGTGCACTTATTCATAGCCGACTTTTTACTGAAGAAGTAAACTCACCATTTTTTTACTATGTAATGATACATGGAAGAAGTAAACTCACCATTTTTACAACCAAGCTCTTTTTATCATATAAATCAGAGATCAATCAAGGACAATGGATTTTCCCAACAGGCCGCTATAGAATTTGCTAAGGCCAAGTGTAGGTCACTGAGCACACCTAAGCAAAATGGGGTTATGTGAGCAACCAAGCCATCTGTTTAAGTTTATTAAAATCTCTCCAGCCATCCTCTACAATTGAAAACCTTTGTTAAAAAATCACTTTCAACTCAAAATCAAAGGCATGCAACAGCCCTAGAAAATGAAAAAGAAAATTTAGGGAAAAGATCCCAATGGTACAGTGTTACATATGGCTGAATATCTGAAGTCACACTTAACAACATTTAATTGAATTCTACAAGAAAATGATACATTAAAGAAAAGAGCATGTAAGCGTACCTTTTTCAATAAGTGCATATATTGATGACATCATTGTAGTGCCTTATCCCTTCAACATTGACTTTATTCCCCAAACCATCTGCAGACATGGTGTGAGCTATTTACACATGATATTCCTTATTTATCACATTTCATGATCATTAATAACTTCAGAGGTACCTATCAGTGGAAGTCAAAATTTGCTAACAATAATATATGGCTTTTGCCAGTAAGCCAGTCGTTTTAATTCCCATAATTTCTAAGACCAAAGTTCAAGGAGTGGTGTAAATTAAATTGCTTTTCAATGTGCCGACATTTTTACACAGTTGATTTATAACGATTTAATTCAAGCATGTACAACAGGAAAGTTGGGTTAATCAACCAAGATCTATTATGTGCTTGTTGGCCTACTTGTGTGCATTGTTCCTAATAATAATTCCTAAACCTAAAACAAAAGGACTTTATTCCATGAATAGATGAAAATTTATAGAGAGAACAAAACATTTATAAGGAAAAATATGACTCCAGGATATGGAAAATCGGTAAGCTTTAAATCCCAACTTGCCTATCAACTCAATGTCTTCCTGCAGTAAGAATAGCAATCCAGCATAATACAAAGGAATTGATTTATGATTTTTTTAGAATCAGGATGGCTTGCCTAAAAACCACAACCAGACTAAAGTTGGTACTCTCCAAATTTGTAATGAATTTGGAGCTAAAAAAAATCATATACAATTTTTTTTTCAGAATTAATCATAATAATTGACAAAATAGGTCCAGTAGATTGCTTTTATAGTAAACAAAAAAAATCCAATCGAATGGAGGATTTGATATGTGATCTTCAATTCAAATGCATAATAATTAACTTAACTTAAACAGAGAAGAGAATAAGATATAGCAAGGCAACTTGTACAATGGTACTGGTCCACGAAACATCTGCCGTGCTCCCATCATAAATATTTCCTACCAAATCCAAATTTAATTTTACAAACAACCTCCAAAAATATTCATTTTTTTGCATGAAATTTACTTCCCTTACTACAAGATTAGAGAGTAAATACTAATATTATTTTTACCAGGAATACGGGAGAAAGCATCCTAAATACTAGGACCCCTGCCATCCTCATTCCAGGCCCCTTCAACCTACAATAAATTCTTCTTGAGGCTTGAGTGCCATAAAACACTTGGCTACGAATAAAATATTTACTCATACATAAACGTTTACAATAATATAATGTCATTTTTTGACTTAGTTTCCAGCAATACCAAATAAAGTCCTTTTGCAAAAGACCATCAAGATCAAGAGTAGTCTACTTTGACATAATGTCAAAAAAGATGATAATTTTTACTATTTTAAAAGGCATACTCAAATTTACTTGATTCTGAACCAATCGAGAGAGACTTCACATTAAGTAACTAGAAACCTTGCTCAACTCGTGAAAATACACAAATAGAACAAGTACAATATGTGCAAGCCTCTATTAAAGAATAGTTAGTTAGTTTGTTATTAGTATTAGTTAAGCCTTTGGATTATGCATAAATAGTGTTATTTGTTTACTATTTAATTAAGAAGAATACACTGTTGTACACGGTATAATACAGGTTCCCTTCTTTTAATGCAAGTGTTCTTCATCTTCTACAAGATGAATTCCAACTTTTAGAATCATAATAATATGTAATATCTATGATATAATAAATAAAGTATTAAGAGAGTACTATCCATAGCATACTCGTGTTGCTAAAAGAATCTCGGATTGCCAAACACAACCGACATTTGTAGTGAAAGCATATAGAAGGGAGAAATATTGAAAACCTTATCAGCAATTCGTGGTTCTGAAATTAACATTAAAAAAACAATTAAAGTACCTAAAGATAATGGGTTATTCATGATTCTGAAAACAATAAAGCCATCAGAATACCCAAATTTCTTGTAGTGAACATGGGTTCACTAGTGTAAACATCTAATTGAGTGAAACTTACGGTTTGAGAATCTCTATCACAGCTTTCACTTGAACCTTCACTCGCACTTTCGGCATGAATTTTAGAGTGTGAGCCATTTGTTGGCACATCTATTGTTTTCTCAAATTCATTATTCTTCCAAAGTAAATTTTAAATTGCTCAGGCTTCCTCTGGATCTTTTGACAGACAATTTTTCCTTACATACGGATGATTTGGCATCCACTTAAATGTAAGACTGAATATGATCCGAACAGTTAAAGTGAAAAGCATCAATATCAATACATCAATAAAAAAGTATGAATAAATGAAAGAAATTGTCAAACTTTGCAATACTCACAAAGGCTTCAGTAACACCAGTCATTACACCACCCAAAAACCCCATCTACGGTGCTGGGAGCAACAAAAAAAGCAAGAAGAGTTAGTAAAAGCTTTTGCATTTACTTGTAAAATCAAAACAATGAATGAAATTCACGCTAATCCACCATAGCATTGAAACGTTAATAAATCTAAAGAATTAGCAGAATCAACATAAACAGAGCGGGATAAATAGAAACTTATGCAATAGTCGAAGAATTATCCGACTCAGTAGAATTAGCAAGAATCGAAGAATTAACCTATCCAAGAATTAGCATAAACTTAATAGAATTACGACGGTCGACAATTTCTTGACGAACAAGAGCGAGCATCACCTGTGAGAATTAAGGGCGCGCGACCGGTAGAGGGATGGGCACCTACAGAGGGTGGGGTACGACGGCGCGACCGCAAGGATGTCTGTGAAAAAAGGGCGGGCGTCTGTGTGGAACCCCTAGGCAAGATCCTTCAAGAACGCCAACTTCGATTCAACAGTCCCACTATAAATTGAGACATGAACAAAATTTGCAGAAAACGTTTGTGGTAGGCGAAAGATCGGCACAAGGCACATCGATACAAAAGGGTTCTACAACTTAGGTGTTGTGAATTACGAATTGGGATGATCGTTTTTGCGAAAGATTTTTGCATTTAGGATTAGGAATTTAGGTTTCCCACACTTACCCGCCTTTCTCAAATCTTTTTTCATAACCCGCGCTTTTTTTTGGTACTAGCGCCAATTTTTCATGGCTATACATTTAGTGATAAAATTTGTTTTATCTTTATATTGTTTTCTTATATCTATATAAAATATATTAGTATATACTATATTTTGTACTTTTAAAAACATACTTATGTTAATATGAGATTATATGTGTTTATAATAAAAATTAATATTGTGTAATAATTTTAATGGTTATTTTTTAAATTTAATAATAATTAATTAAAATTTTGTCACGCAATGTATTATTTTAATTTGAATATTAATTTACACATTAATCACCATAGGTGATAATGATATCCACAAAAATAAACGTTTGATATAATAAAGTATTGAACATTGTCTAATTGTTTGATCTCAACTCTTATTTTATTATGGTACCTACAGTAAAGCATTGACGTTTTATACTACTAACACATAACTTGTTTGTATGTTATATTATACTACAATAAAAGTTTTTATTTGACAATATGCGTGTGTGCAAACATGACTTCTTTGGGTGTGCTAGAAACAAGTTTCTTAAAAAATGAAAAAATCAATTAAACCGACTGTTCATAAACTGTAACCAAAATTAGTAGTAGACTAGCTTGATTTTGGTTCCAAATTTTTGCATGGTAGAAAATACTAGTTCAAAATGAAAAATAAGTGTAACAACCTGTTAAACATTGGGATTTAGGTTAGGAGCACATACGGTCAGTGAATCGACACTCAATCGTTGAACTAATATCAACGTACTTCGTTTCGTTGGCCTCACATCATCGTAAAATAATCTAGATCACTGAAAATTACATTACTGTGAAACCTATTAATGAACTAATTAACGTACTTAGCTTCGTTGGTCTCGTATCACAATATACTTCATAGAGTAGAAAATATTATACTTCGTACTTATAACTATTATAATTTTTGTTTGTAATTTTTAACAATTGTCTATAATGATTATACCCTCGTGTCTAACATTTCACAATTTACAATTATGTTTTTAGCGGTAATCACTAACATTTCAACTAAGATCACATTTTACACATTTCACCATAGTTGGACATACATTTCACAAGTAGATCGATCTTCACAATCATACAAAATCACTTAATGGTTAGAGTTAATTTTTTCTTCACGTAATAAATCTAAAAAAAAAGAAAATATTAGGTTCATAATATGTCTTCCACCATCTCAACAGTACAAATTGTCTTGTTGTACTCCCTCCATCCTAGGGAAAGCTACCCAACTTTCATTTTTCGTCCGTTCCAAAGAAAGCTACACATTCCTTTTTTCCTCACATTTTATTATATTTTTTTCTCTCTCAATCACATCACCTCTAATACATCTACTTATTATATTGATATTTCTTAACCTCCATGCCTGAGATCATGGAAAGCTTTCCCGGGACGGAAGGAGTAATATTTTATTAAAAGTTCCAATTTTTCAATCAATCTATTTTTTTTAGTAAATGGTGCCAAAATCGGTTAAACTAATGTGAATTGAAAAGGAGTAACTCCTGCATGGTTCAATTAAACTATAATTTTGTTTTGATTTTAATAGAAAAATTTTAATTTTAATTTAACAATCATTTAAATTCTAATTGCATACCAGAATTGCCCAAATTTAAAAAATGTATCATACTAGTAAAATTAAATTTAAGAGCCTCTTAAAAAAATGAAAATTTTGAGAGCCAAATTATTTTAGCTGGTGGTCTTTCAATTTACATAGAAGTTTTCAAAATTTAATTGAAAAAATCCAATAAAAATAGAAAATAATTATGGAAAAAATTTCAGTACCCTAATAACACTTGATTTAAAGAAAAAACCCTCCTCCTCCGCTTGATTATCTCAGCATTCTCACCCCTATTAGCATCAAACACATAAACTTTGGTGCAAATTTGCACAGTAGATTCCATATATCCGCTCCATTTTTATTTGAGATCGTTTGATTCCTTTCCCCTCTCATTCCCTCTAGATCTACGAAACATTTTTTCTCAACATTCATCTTGTGACGAGGAGTAGTCTGAAGCTGAAACATCTCTTAATCCACTCTGCGTGTACGTAATTTCTCTGTCTCTTATGATGCTTTAATTTATGGATAAATTGTCTTTACTATGTGTATTTTGTTGGTGGTTCATAAGTTCTAGTGTATTATTTGAATGAGTTTTCCAAAAATTTTGTTGCGTGAATGTTGTGTACTCCTGTGTTTCAGCCCTAATTTTAATCTTCTAATGATTATTGAAATCACTAGAAAGTCATATAGGTTTATGCTTATACATGATTATGATATATGAGTATTTTAATGATAACGTCTTGAAAGTGTTCGATGAAATGCCCCTAAGAAATGCATCTTCATAAATCGTATCTTTTTTGTACTCGATTCTCACTTTTCCTTGATTAAACAAGTAATGAAACTCTTGAGTTGATTTTTTTTTTAAAACAGGGCCTTCCTAAATTGGATCAACTTAATTATAAACTTATCGGTCAGTGTTTAGATTGAGGGTTTTGGAGCCTACCTCTTAATCCTTGTTTAGGGGAATAAACACGTACAAAAGTTGGGTATAAAAATCCATATGAATATTAATTCGAGCAATAATATGTTTCATGGGGAAATAGTTTCTTGAAACATGCCTACTATGTGTGCAATATGTATTCTTAGTGTTTAATAACTATAATTATTGTTATGTCTTGTACCATTTTACAAGGTAAACAATATTACATATTGGTCGTAATACTATTATCTGTAAACAAGTAATATTCTTATGTGAAACATATAATACTATTTATTTATCTTACATGTTTGTTATTGTCAATACTATTTTCTCACACCCTCATATTAATGAGATCCTTAACACTGGAGATGAATTTTTCATGAGTTGTTTGGGTGCCTGGTGGACATAATTGTTAAGGAAAGGCATAATGAAGGGAATTCTTGATTTGAATGACAGGTATTCATCAAATATTTAAGAGTCATTCATCATTCACCAAAAAATCTGAACTCAAGTTGAGCTTCTAGTTTTGCAGTCGAGTTTGAGGTCAGTACCACTCTGCTCATTTACATCCCTAATATTGATTTTTTTGGCTTAAGGTATAATACTCTAGTCTCTAGTTCTTTTTTTTTTTTATGGCGTGATATATTTCATTTCAATACTTTAGTAAATTTAATATGTTCTCTCAGTGGTTTTGTTGCCTTAATCACCATATGTTAATTTAAGTTGGTGGGTTGTGGTTTTAAAGTTTCTTTATTTTTCATTTTGATAGGTAATTTGTCTTATTTTGTTTATGCTTATAGGTCTTGTGTTATTTTTCATTTTGGTAGTTTTGATTTTGGAAACGGGTATGTCTCGTTTTATTTCTGAATCATGGTTATCATTAAGGTTTTTTTCTTCTTCGAATTGTGTCTTGATTTGGATCTATACAAAAAAATGCTAACTTTTTTATTCTACCTTGTGAGATTGAACTTAATGGCAATCAAACACACCCTTAGCCTTTATTTTTGTAATTGTTCAATAACTAAACTGTGTCATTCATCGTATGGTATAACCCCAACCCAGTTAACATATAATTTCCACTTCTGATGAATTTGTTGTTCATAGTTTTAATGTTAATTTATTTTAAAAATTGTCTGCTGAAATTTATAGAGATATATATGATTAGTTTGCTTTATTAATGAAATTAGCTAGCTTAATTTCTGCAGGTGGTTGAAATAAGTAAAGTCTTGGTTATGCTCCAAAGCCTCCAAGCAATGTATGATTTTTCTAATCAACACAATGTATGATTCTTCTAATCAATTACGAGAGGAACTAGAAGGCACGAAAGAGAAGATTCAAGAGTTTGAAGGTCATGTGTAAGAACTCAAAACAACAAGATGCAAATATGGCTGCCCAAGGTGCAAATATTGAGAATTTTGTGCATTTTTTGACCGATAAAGAGATAGAATTATAAACTTTATATTGTTTTTAGTTCCATAAAATGATAGAAAAATATTTCTTGTTAGTTGTTATTTTTAAAATGCTTATGGGATTTTTTATTAATGTAATTTTTTTTTAAAAATCTTTTAAGCTAGTTATTGTTGTAAATATGTCATTTCTTACATTTAGTAATTGAAATTAATTTATGACGACAATTGTTACTATTGTTAAAAAACATTTGGCGATTATCATTTTCGTCATTGAAAATATATTTTATTATGACAATTATTTTGTCACCATTTATTACATCTTTTAATGACATTGAAATATATGTCACTAAAGTTTTATTTTGGGTGACGAAATGAGTCGTCTTTATATCTATATATGTAATGATGACCAAATTTTAGTCATTATAGAGTAATTCTTTTATGACAAAATATTTGAAAAAATGACAAAAGAATATATTGTCATCGTTACTAAACTTTTAGTGATGATCACCTTTTTGTCACTAAACAGTGAAAATTTTGTCACTAAATCATACTCCTTTAATGATAAATTTTTTCGTCATGATACATACAAATATATAACAACAATATTTTGTCACGAAAGAACAAATTTTTCGCGACGAATTATACAAAATATGACGAAATAGTAATCTAACTGTGACAAAAAAGTAATGTCACTAAAAGTTGACAAGGTTAGTACTATGTGGACAATCGTCACAAAAAGTTATTTTTTAGTGACGATAAATCAAATTGTCATGTAAAATCTAACCTTTAGTGACGAAATATCATATTAAGTGACGAAATTTTGATGTCAAATGTGACAATTTTTATGTCACTATAGATAAAATGATATAGTGACGATGACTTTTATCGTCATTAAAAGATGACTTTTGATGACGAATCCAAATATCGTCGCATTGATCTACTGTGATGCACATTCGGTGACGTTCTTTGCGACAATTATTTTTGTCATTAAATACCTTTCGTGACGAAATATGATGTTTTTATGACAAATTTTTTCGTCACGATTTATCAAATTTCTTGTAGTGATATCCAACTAAACAACTACTGCCCTATTTATATTATAGGCAGTTGTCAACAAACTAACCAACATACTAACTAACTAAGCTGCTAAGTATTACCTAGCCTAACTAGCTGGCCTTTTCCCTTATTTTTATACGTAACACATACTATACTTCTGGAGGGGAGGAGTCCTTTGAAAAGATTCAATATCAAGTTACGTCTTCTAATGAGTCTGCTTTGGTTACTGCTGCAAAGAATTTTGATTTCTTTTTCTACAAGTATGCAAATTTTTTATTGTTTTTTCACTGTTTCGATGATATTATAACTTCAAGTTAGACTTGAAAGAGTTTTGAAAGCAGACGAACATCCACAATGATTTAAGTTCGTGAGTCACGTCTTCAAAAGATAAGAATGGTGCAAGATGTTTCGTATGAGATTTTAAATGTCTTTGAGTGTGACAGGTAATTTTTGTTAACTTTCTTCAAAAAATTGTTTGTTCAATATATGCCTGATCAATCGTATGATTTTTTATTTACTTTTTGTTATGGTATTAGAGATCAGGGATTTATATGTATTAGAGAATAGAGAGTTGTTTCAATTCATTCAATTTGATATGTATTGAGCATCATTTTGATTATGTGCAATTTTGGTTATCCATCAAGTCATTTACATTTGTGCCTCCACCTCACTCAACCCTTCCATTCGTTGTTTACAATAAGAGGTCATGCGAAACATTGGCTCATGCAGGTCTGATCTAAGGCCTTCACAGGGGAGCAAAGACTATTGAGAAGTAAGATCGACTCTAAAGGAAGGTCAAGAAGATTGTCGAAGCCTTGATGTTGTAGAGAAGGTTTTTGGTGGGAAAACGAAGTTCTCCACTTTGTTTAGAAGTATATCAAGACTCATTGCATTTGGGACAATCACAAAAAAAGGAGAGAATGTAATTAGGTCGATCTATATTACTTATTTTTCAATAGTTTTATTGCAATTGTTTAAATTTTATGGTTTTCAATTTATTTTAGTATTCATAATTTTTTTTTTTTGCAGGGATATATGAATGGAATTGAATTATTTATTATTACATTTTTCATCGTTTTATTTGCCTTCTCATCCTGTTGAGGTAATAAATTACCTTGATTTGGTTCATTGGTTGCTCTGTGGAGCATTTATTTATTTTTGGTTAATTAAGTGTTAACTGTAATGTAATTAATATTTTTGGTAATATGGAATCGAATAGCTAGGTTCTTCTCACTTTAATTATTATAGATTGTATACTGTAACTAACTTATTTTATGGGCATTTGTGCACAGATGAGTGAAGGGTTATATTCTCTATTTTATTGTTCCACCTTTTATTGTTTCAACTTTGTATTTTGACGATCTTGATAATTGTAATTAGAATCATTCTGGACCATTTAAAAAATATATAACTTTGTGTTTAATTTTGTGTTTAATGATGTTTGTAGACAGTTTAAAAACTCTAAAAATCTTGTGATGTTACACAATCAATTATGCTAAGCTTTGTGAATCGAAAATGGAAGAGTAATGTTGTAAAGCAATGAATTGAAAACATATTTTTATTAACACCGTGTTGGAAAATAACTTTCACCATTTTTTTTTAAGTTACAAAATAACTTTCACCATTTTTTTTAAGTTACAATAGATTTTTTAAGTTACAACAGACCCGTGCACGGATTAAAAACTAGTATATATAGTTAGTTGATATTTTACGTGGATTATGATGTTATTGGTTAATTATATATAATTAATTGTTAGTCTTATAATGTACTAGTATTAGTTAATGTAATATTGAGTTATTGTTTGGATTTTGATTAAATTAGATTACGTTATTGTTAATTAATCATAAATTATGTTATTGTTTGTTAATAATAAATTACATTATTATTAATTAAATTAGAAAATTATTGATTAAATTAGAATATTTTTGATTAAATTAAAAAACTATTAAACTAAGTTATTATTGTTGATTAAATTAATTATTGATTAAATTAGATCATTGTTGATTAAATTAATAAATTATTGATTAAATTAGGTCATTGTTAATTAAATTAGAAAATTATTGATTAATAATTCCGTAATTATTACAATTGTTTAAAAATCATTTAGCAAAACTCATTTTGAAGCACATTTTCCAAACTGTATGATGTTTCTACTCGTGCCCAAGAAATTGAACGAACAATTATTGTAAAGTCACTTGGGTAGTAAAGGGATGCAGTGATACAAGACAATCTCATCTTTGTGATGTTCTTATATTCATGAGAAGCCAAATAGAACCAGAAAATCCAAACAAATATAAATTAAATAGGGATTCCAAGATTAAATTCCAAATTGGAAGCATTATATAGATAAGACAGTTTTTTCAACAATGCATCATCGATCCAATTCGAATGGAAAACATAAACATAATTAAGAAGATCAAATTCGGTGAAACGATTTTTAAGATACGAAGCATAGATCTTTTAACTAAAATTTGATCGATCGAATCCATACATACCCCTAGCTCGCCACCACCGGCAAACAGAGATATTTACATACAAATTTTTTTTATATGAAAAGAGAAAATATTGAAATCAAACAAAACAAAAAAAACAATGCATCCTCATTAAAACCAACAGAGTCCAAAGATGTTTAATCTGCTCACAAGTACATCGTTTGCCTAAAGCACCTCCTAGATCAAGTGATTCATTGTTGATCAAATTAGAAATAAGATAAAGATGGTAGAGATTTGGCAATTGCTACAGCATACTCAATTATTCTGTGAAAAGAAAGGCCCATATAATAATTATTGGTGATTGAATGTAAGTGACTTCAAAAGTGGGCAAGATTTACCAATTTTTTCAATATCTGATGCTTCGATTTTTGGCGTGTTAATAAGGTGCCACTCTTCCAAGTGTGGGAGTTTGTTCAACCACATATTCCAATATATCTCCATAGCAACGTCGAATAGTGAGACGCTTGCTAAGACATGGCTTATTACACAACTCATATGATCCGATGGTAACGCCTCCAACATGTGCGCCATATTCTTGATATCTCCCTTCCGTGACGCCACACTGATCCGTCTGTCGTCTGTACTGTGACATTCTAGCCCCTTGCAGTAAGATGATTAATTGAAAACTCAAATGTAAGGGTTTGATGAGTATCCTCATTTAAAAAAGACACCTCACAACTTCTATCTCTACAAAAAATTATCAACCATTCTATTGAAAATTAGAATGTATGAGAGTAATTACTTCTATTGAAAATTTGAATGAATGAGAGTTTGAGCTCTCATCTCTATATAAACTATTAGGGAGCTAGAAAGTGAAATTGACACGTGTTGCACCTGCATGAGAGAAATGGGACACGTTAGTTCATCATACACTTGGACGTCGTTTACAATTATCAAATATTATAACTATAAATAAGATTTTATCATATCGCATTAATGAAACTTGTGTACGGCTAATAATTCTAATAAGTGGAGCTATTTATTTTAGGGTTGGTCTGCTATGAACTCGAGTGCATGTTGTGCACCCTAGTCCATATTGCACTTTTCAATTTTACTGACTTACACTTTTTGGTAAATGGTGTTGCACTTTTCAATTATTAAACTGTATATTACTTTTCAATTTAATAACATACCATTTTCTTTAGATTAGGGTGCACAACATGTACTCGAGTGCATACTAAACTTTACCTTTATTTTATTGAGAAAATATGAGTACAAGGAAACTCAATCCACCGTACAAAAATTTAAGTAACAACTCAAGTAAACCTCAATATGAACACAACTTGTAACACTTAAATTATGAATAAAGTTAAATTGAAAAAAGAAAATGTAGATAAATATATGTAAATGTAAAAGATAAATAAATAGTAAATTTTACCAAATTAAAGAAATATAAATTTTAAATTGGAACATAAAAAAATGAAAGTTTAAACTTTAATGAGCCAGATCAAAATAAACGGTGGATTAGGATAATTTTTTTTTATTAAACGTAAAGTTGTGTTTTACAAATTTTATCAAATAATTTTTTTAATAATAGAATCACGCGCGAGCTTATAATTTTAGATTTTGTTGTGAATTATATTTTTTTATCTACTTTCGTTTGATAGAGATCGAGAATGAGGGAGGAGATGATGTGATCTTTAATTTTAAATTTTTGATTTTTTGTTTAATAAAAAATTTAATAGTTATAGGAGTATATATTTTGATTTTATAGATAATTTTTTATGTACAATATAAAATAATAAATGAACTGATTTGTGTGTATAGTTTATAGGGAATTTTTCAATTTTATTCTTGTAAAAAAAATAAAAATAGAATTAATAAGCACATACCAAGCTGCCGGAGTCGTACGATGGGTGTCAGGACTTCTGTGCTTCGATGGTGCAAGTGGCCCTCCCACTTTACTTATATGCTTCGGTAATACAGTGATGTTTTTACACTTTAGACTTATATGCTTTGATAGTACCAGTTTGTATTGTGCCGTATTCTTCAGTGCTAGGGTAGGACCATGGGTACCGGTAACAACCCCACCATAATCACCAACAGTTGTTCGAACCCCATGGGTACCAGCCGTAGTTGGTCGAACACCATGGGTACCAGCCGTAGTTGGTCGAACACCATGGGTACCAGTGACATCTCCGTGAGTGCTATATTCACTAGTAGTTCACTAGTAGTTTCGGTTGCCCTTCCACTCTGAGTGCCTGTAACCCCTCTACTGTCGGTGTCATATTCACTTGTATGTTGGCCTTCCACCGTGGGTTCCATATTCACCGATGTTGTCGGTTGGCCTTCCACCGTTACCTGTGGTGTCCGTTACCTGTGGCGTGTGGTGGCGTGAGTTCCGGTCAGATCAGCCTGGTCGACCCCGTACCCACTAGTCGACCCCTGTCCTCCAGATTGAGCTATTCTTTCTTAAATAAAATTCTAACTTCAATAGGTGAATTATATATAAAAACATGAGATGTCAACGCTCCCCTTAAAATACCATAATAATACCAATTATAAAATAAAATAGACTAAGTGATGTAGATAAATATGTCGCTCCTGGAAAAGTCGACACGTGGAAACGGGATGAATTATAGTAATCTCAATTAGGTCAACGGGCTTAAAGATTGGATTTGTACACTCCTAGGCCCAAAGAGGGGAATGAGGATAGTTGGGCTTTCAGCCCATGTTCGAAGCCTAATAACCTTTGAGCCCAGAGGTCAGGCCCAAAGGGAATACGTAGTATAGACAAGTTTCTCCTAGTTGAGTCAAAGGAAAAGGTCAGCCC
The DNA here is from genome assembly GCA_963675135.1 of Galeopsis tetrahit. Taxonomy (NCBI): domain Eukaryota; kingdom Viridiplantae; phylum Streptophyta; class Magnoliopsida; order Lamiales; family Lamiaceae; genus Galeopsis; species Galeopsis tetrahit. The sequence continues at coordinate 54,155,294 of OY776123.1, forward strand.
GTGAAGATAGGGCCAGTATATTGAAGGGCCAAGTCGTGAGGGGTATAAACCAGGTCTTCAGGGGGTTGGGCCGGATTTACAGGAATGGATGAGCAAATCTAGGAAGAAAGAGTCTTTCTCTCTCCTGAGAGGGGGACCAGGTATATAAGCAGGTTCTTTCCATATTCTTAATTACGTTCTTTGACAAATACATACATTTTACATATTATACACACTTTCAGAAGAATTATACACTGATTTGAAGAGAAACCTCACTATATTCGCCGGAATTTCCCTAGATATACAGGGGAATTCCTCTTTGATTTCGCCTACAATCGAATCTGACTTGAGCGTCGGAGCTTCTACGCCGGAGCCCCCCTCCGGCGTACTTTTGCAGGTTATTTTCGGATTCCCGAGGAGATTTACTCGAAGATTGCCAAGGATTCAACGAGAGATTGGACTCGTGATTAATAGTGCTCGTAAGAGAACGATCTATATCCGTAAGCGTTCTTTTTCGACGCATCAACTGGCGCCGTCTGTGGGAAACATTTCAAGCTAAGGCGTGAGAAAAGTTCCGTACTTAAATGGGTGGAGGACACGATCTAACGAAGCAGACGAAGGAGAAAGAAGATTCCACTCCTCCTCCTCTTCCTCCGCCTCCTCCAGGTTTTCCCTCAAATCGAAATTTAGGGAAACGACCCGTGGACCATACACCAGAAGATATTCCCCCTCCAGGTTTTCCCTCAAATCGAAATCTAGGGAAACAGCCCGTAGATCATATACCGGAGGATATCCCTCCCGCTCTGGAGGGAGATGTACCAGGCACCTCAGGAGCTTCAGGGAGTGGGATCAATAGGGATAACCCTAACGCTCAACCGGAACTCCTGACTGTCTCTCGAGATCAGTTAGATGAGATGATCGCGCAATCAGTTGAAAGAATAATCGCTACTCGAGGACTTCGCCCTCCCGAACCTATTCCAACCACCCGTAAGGGTACAAGACAAAATCTCCCAGAACAGGTCATCGATTCTGTTCCAGTCCCTTCCAGGAATGAGGATCCCCCTCAGAACCCAGAAGAAAAAGTACCTTCTCAGGCGGAAAGAAGCATCTTGGAAAGACCCCCTCGGAGGGATACGGAGAGGATCCTTGGGGACACCACTCTGGAGACAGGGATGGGAGAAAGCACGGACGACACGTATCAAGGAGCCGTCAGCGATCAGATACAGGCCTTGCAGAAGGAGATGAGAGATATGCAGAGGCATATTACTGACAATGTAAGTAAACCCTCTTACACCACTGGATATCAATTCTCACCTAATATTCTATCAGATGAACTGCCCTCTAATTTCAAATCTTTAAACTTTGAATATGGTGGCACCACGGACCCGTACGAGCATCTGATGAGATTTGAGAATGCTGCTTTGCTACACCGATATGGAGAGGGCGTTAAGTGCAGGGTATTTCTGACTACCATATCTAAGGCTGCACAACAATGGTTCACACAACTGGGACCAGATACTGTCCACTCATGGTCCGAATTCAGCGAATTGTTCCTGCATTAATTCGCCAGCGCTAGAAGACAGCCTAGAGCCACCCTTACTTTATTCAACATGCGCCAAGGAGAGAACGAGAGTCTACGGGCTTTCTTAAAAAGATTCAATCAAGCGGCTCTAGAAGTACCCACAGCCTCCTCAGAGGTTAAAATTAACGCCCTTACCAACGGATTGAGAGATGGAGATCTGTTCACATCTCTAGCCAAGAAGCCAGTTCGGACTTTTGATGAATTATTAAGGAGGGCAGAAAAATACCTCACCCTGGAAGAGGTAAGAAAAGCCAAGCGATCAGAGACCAGGGCCATAGTGGGTAATGGAGAAAGGAGGAAAGAAATTCCGCTTAGGAGACCAAGTCCGGAAAGACACAGAAGCTCCAGGAGGCTGGAAAATGTAAGAAGAGAGGAAGCTGCACCCTGGAACCCCAGGAGAGGGGCGAAGAGATATACCCTTTTGAGGATAGAGCCAGCCGAAGTCCTAGAGGTGGCAGGGGACCATCCGGATATGAAATTCCCCTACTCAAGAAGCAGAGGTCCCCAGAATCCTAAGTCAAACAAATTCTGCAGGTTCCATAACGACTATAGCCATGATACCAACCAATGTTGGCATCTGAAGGATGAGATAGAGAGGATGATTCAGGCAGGTCACCTGAAAGAGTTTATTTTCAGAGATCGACAAGGCCCTAGGGGTCAAAAGAGAAAGGACCCCGAGGGGAAGCAGGAAGAGGATAGAAGAGATCAGAGGAAGGGCAATGAGGAGCCACCACCTCCTCCCCAAAAGAGGGGAACTATCCACATGATTATGGGAGGCCCTGCTGATGGGGATTCCTTCAGGCAGAGGAAGCAGAGCGTTCGGTCGCTGAAGAATGAGAGGAATATAGAGCACCATGAGGTGGGAAAGATGGCAGAGGGCCCAGACATTCATTTCGGGCCAGAAGACGCCGGGGAACCTAGAGAAATTCATAATGACGCACTGGTCATTACCACGGATATAGCAGGATACGATGTAGCAAGAATCTTTGTGGATACTGGAAGCTCTGCCGATATCATGTTTTTGGAGTGCTTCAAGAAGATGGACCTAAATATAAAACTCAGACCAGTGGAAACGGCCCTTTATGGATTCTCAGGGGGAGCCATTCAACCCCTTGGTTCAGCGTTACTGCAAGTAGGGTTTGGAGTTGCCCCTAACCGCCGTGTGCAAATAATAGAATTCCTGATTGTAGATGTCCCATCTTCCTATAACGTAGTAATGGGAAGGCCAAGCTTGAATATTTTTCAGGCAGTGATCTCCACCTTCCACATGAAGATGAAGTTCCCTGCCTCGGGGGGTGTGGGAGAGATATGTGGCGATCAATATCAGGCAAGGAAGTGTTACGTGGAATCGGTCAAGATAGCAGACAAGGCCGTGTTCCGGGGAATAGAGAGATTTAAGGGCGGAGACCCTGAGCTGAAGAGACAGAAAGTGGGGGAGCTAGTGCAAGAGCAACCCAAAGCTAAAGCAGACGAGGAGTTAATGAGCATCGAGCTCTACCCAGGAAAGGAGGGATTTACAACCAGGATAGGTACGAATATGAACCCTGAGCTCCAGAGAAAGATGATACTCACCCTCCAGGAGAATGCAGACATCTTCGCATTCACGGCGACGGATATGACGGGTATCCCTCCAGAAATAGCAGTGCACCACCTGAATGTGGATCCCAAAGCTAGGCCCGTGAAACAGAAGTTGAGGAACTTCGGTAAAGAGAAGAACCTCATAGTAAAAGAAGAAATCGATAAATTGTTGAGTGCAGGGCACGTGAAGAGAGTGCAGTTCCCTGAGTGGCTCTCGAACGCAGTGCTGGTGTCCAAGGGAGCCGGCAAATGGAGGATGTGCATTGACTTTAGGGACTTGAACAAAGCCTGCCCTAAAGATCACTACCCCTTACCCAGGATTGATCAACTGGTGGATGCCACGTCCGGGTTTGAATTACTCAGTATGATGGATGCATATCAGGGGTACCATCAAATCCAGCTGAACCCCCTCGATATACCAAAGGAGCCACCTATCAAAGGATGGTAGACTCGGTTTTCCGAGGACAGATAGGGCTAAATATGGAGGTTTATGTAGACGACATGCTAGCCAAAAGCATCAAAGCAGAGGAACACATCGACGACCTGAAGGAAATATTTCAGGTAATTAGAAAGAATGGTATCAAACTTAACCCGGCCAAATGTTCTTTTGGAGTAGGGTCAGGGAAATTCCTCGGATATATGGTGACGCAAAGAGGAATAGAGGTTAACCCTGCCAAGGTGAAAGCGGTCCTTGACATGCAACCCCCTCGAAACTTGAAGGAATTGCAGACTTTGAACGGCAGGATCGCAGCCCTTAGCAGATTTATAGCTAAATCAGCGGAGAAGAGTCATCACTTCTTCAGAACGCTAAGGAAGGGGTCAAGATTCGAATGGGATGAGCAATGCCAGAAGGCTTTCGAAGAATTGAAGCTCCATCTGGAACAACTCCCGAAGTTAACCAAGCCTACTCAGGGAGACGTCTTACTCCTATATCTCTCAGTAGGGGAACATTCCCTGAGTACGGCCCTGATGAAAGAAGAAGGCTCCACACAACAGCCCATATATTATGTGAGCAAGGTCATCCAAGGAGCGGAAACGAGGTATTCAGAGGTAGAGAAGGCAGCCCTGGCAGTGGTGGTAACAGCTAGACGACTACGCCCTTACTTTCTATCTTATAAAGTGATGGTGAGGACTAACTTCCCGTTGAAGCAGACGCTAGGGAGAGCAGATTTATCAGGAAGAATGGTCAGGTGGGCAGTGGAATTGCAGGAGTATGATATAGACTATGAACCAAGGAGAGCCATCAAGGCTCAAGCCCTAGCAGATTTTATTCAAGAGTCTACCAGAGTGGAAGAAGAACAAGGATGGAAGGTATATGTGGATGGCTCAGCATCCGCCTTGGGATGTGGAGCAGGGATATTACTGATTGACCCTGAGGGTCAAGAAGTGCAGGTGGCTGTCAAATTCCGATTTTCAACCTCAAACAATGGTGCAGAGTATGAGGCCCTGATTAGAGGAGCTAGCATGGCTGCAGAGTTAGGGGCACAGAAGGTCACCCTGTACTCCGATTCGCAGCTGATAGTACAGCAGGTCATGGGGGAATACCTCGCCAAAGATGAGAGAATGATCACCTACCTAGAAGAGGTAAAGAAGTTAAAAAATAAATTCCATACTTTTGAAGTGGTACAGGTACCAAGAGAAGAGAATATGAAAGCAGATGGACTGTCTAAACTGGCTAGTTCCACTGAATTCGAGGGAGACGGAAAGGTAACCCTGTTGGTGGCAGATCAAGTAGCTACGGAAACCCTGATCGGAGAGATAACAGCAGGGGATGATTGGAGGAAAGAAATATGGGAAGAATTGAACAGGGGTCCAGTAGCCCCAATGTCCAGAGAAGCAAAGGCTTGGAGAAGGAAGTATTGCATTCTAGGAGGTCAATTGTACAAGAGGTCCTTCACTCAACCTTATTTGAAATGTCTTTCAAGAAGAGAAGCAGAGCTAATGATCAAGGACATCCATGAAGGTTGCGCATCCAGCCATGAAGGGTACCAGACCATGGTGAAGAAGGTATTTAGGGCAGGTTTTTACTGGCCTAACATAATCAGAGATGCTAGAGAATATGTGAAGAAATGTGAGAAGTGTCAGAAGAATGGACCCTTGATACGAATACCTGCAGAAGAAATGGGGGCTATGTACTCGCCCTGTCCCTTCGCCAAATGGGGAATCGATCTGGTGGGACCCTTCCCCTTGGCACCAGGAGGGAGAAAATTTCTGATCGTAGCCGTGGATTATTTCAGTAAATGGGTAGAGGCTGTGCCCTTGGCCAAAATCGAAGAAGATAATGTAATTCTTTTTCTTGCTAGACATATTTGTTGCAGGTTCGGAGTACCTAGAATCTTGGTTTCCTACAACGGAACGCAATTCAATGGAGAGAATGTAAGGAGATGGTGTGAGAGATGGAACATTACGCAGAGGTTTACTTCAGTAGCCCATCCACAAGCTAACGGGCAGGTGGAGGTTACAAACAGAATCCTAGTGGATGGTATTCGAACACGATTGGAAGAGGTAGGAGGAAAATGGGTGAAGGAGTTGGACAACGTCCTCTGGTCCTACAGAACCAGCCCTAAGACAGCTACAGGCGAATCTCCCTTCTACTTAGTATATGGAGCAGCGGCAGTGATACCCCCTGAAGCTAGACTCAAATCGCACCGAATCACCTATTTTGAGGAGAAAAGAAATGAAGAATTGATGAGGGAAGCGCTGGACCTGGTAGATGAAGAGAGGGAAATGGCGAGATTAAAAGCAGAGAGGTACAAGAGTTGGATCAAGGCAGCATATGATCGTAGGGTAATCCCTCGTTCCTTTAAAGTGGGAGATTTAGTCCTTCGAAGAGCAGATGCCTTGAAGAACACTGGGAAGATGGAACCCAATTGGGAAGGTCCGTACAGAGTAATACAAGTACTGAAAGGAGGAGCATACAAGCTCTAAGACATGACAGGGAAAGATATACTAAGGCCATAGAATGTGTGCCACTTGAAGAAGTTTTATGTTTGAAGAAGGTGTTATTCCCCTACTTCCTTTCTTTTTACGAACAATTTTGAATGTTTACTTCTTATTCGAATAATTGCTTCACCGGCACTCTTTTTCCCTCTACGTGGGTTTCCCCTTGGGGTTTTACCACGGAGAGGTTTTTAATGAGGCCGGCATAGGTTCCCCTTATTTGCCTATGTTGATAAACATTTTTGATCAATGGAGCATCGGTTTTGATAAAATTTCAGCAATTTCCCTAAATGCATGTTAATATTGTGATGAGATGACTCTTACGTGCCAATTTTATGATGAAATGTTTCTCATATGTTAATACCGTGTTAAGATAACTGTTAAGGACCTGCATAATGAGTGCTGAGATAACAAATATGTTTTGGAAACTGAAACATAACATGATAGAGACATTGCAAGATAGAGAAATTTACACCAACGCATAAATATTCGAATAGAGAATACCTAGGAAAATTTCCTAAAGTTTCTATTCACGACAGCCTCTAAAGCTAGGGGGAGTAGGGGGTACAGTAGCGGAAGATATGATTAACTCGCCGATAAACCCTATCCCTAGCGACTCTCAAAACTCTTACGAGTATAAACAAACTCTTACGAGTATAAACTAACTCTTACGAGTATAAACAAACTCTCACGAGTATAAACAACTCTTACGAGTATAAACAAACTCTTACGAGTATAAACCAACTCTTACGAGTATAAACTAACTCTTACGAGTATAAACAACTCTTACGAGTATAAACAAACTCTTACGAGTATAAACAACTCTTACAACTCTTACGAGTATAAACAACTCTTACGAGTATAAACAAACTCTTACGAGTATAAACAAACTCTCACGAGTATAAACAACTCTTACGAGTATAAACAAACTCTTACGAGTATAAACAAACTCTCACGAGTATAAACAACTCTCACGAGTATAAACAACTCTCACGAGTATAAACAAACTCTCACGAGTATAAACAAACTCTCACGAGTATAAACAAACTCTCACGAATATAAACAAACTCTCACGAGTATAAACAAACTCTCACGAGTATAAACAACTCTTACGAGTATAAACAAACTCTTACGAGTATAAACAAACTCTCACGAGTATAAACAAACTCTCACGAGTATAAACAACTCTTACGAGTATAAACAAACTCTTACGAGTATAAACAAACTCTCACGAGTATAAACAAACTCTCACGAGTATAAACAACTCTCACGAGTATAAACAACTCTCACGAGTATAAACAACTCTCACGAGTATAAACAACTCTTACGAGTATAAACAACTCTCACGAGTATAAACAGCTCTTACGAGTATAAACAACTTAGGGGGAGAGGATAATCCCTACGAATTCTAACCTAAGGGAGAATATGATCCCTAAGAACTCTAGTATTAAGAGACAGACTAGAAGCATTATCAAGTCACCAAGTAAATACAGAAAACATAAACCCTATATTCTTATTTAAGATTTCTCTATGAGCTTTAGAGCCTTTACGTGTCAAGAAAACGCTGAAAACATGCTAAATTCATAAGCTGGACAGATAGTGCACCCTATAGCAGAGATGGAGATATATATGTATATATGCATGCCAAGTGATAAATGTGCAGGTACGATATTAAGCGAAAGAAAAGCGGAAATATTCAAGACCTAAGGCACCATGCCTAGGCCCTCCACAGAAAAACCCCGGAGTGTGGAGTCTCCGGAAAATACCAAAAAGGGCCTTAGAGGCCTTAACAAAAATAAAAGTGTTTTAAAAGTACCGAAATGTTATCAGAGAAATAGAGTTATGAAGAGAGGGGAATATCATTATTCCCCTCGAAACCTTCTCCTGCTTCATCAACTTGCCCACTGGAACCACCTCCCTCTGCCTTCTCCTCTAGAGCGCCGGCTGCCACGGGATCTGGGTTAGCCACATGGATAGGGAAAGTCATATCCTTCGCCGGTACAAGGTCGTCCAAACGAAGAGCACGGGTGTACAGCCCATTGAATCCAGGAGCAGAGTGTTCAGCTACGGCATTGGAAAACCCATGATCTATGAAGTGAGGGATATATGCGCCCATTGCCCCTAAGAAGCTGGTACTCTTAAGAAAGGCTTCCAACCATTCCTAATACAGGGTACCCAAAAACTTCTGACCCATGGCGGAGGTAAAAAGAGAGTCGATGCATAGTTTCATCCCAGCTAAAGGGAGAGTAGCCTCCAAGCGTTCAACTCGCTCGTCCGAGGATAGAGCATTAAGCGCCTCCGTGGCATGGGTCGGAGTGTGACGCTCTATGAAAGCCATGAGATGATCAACATTAATCTCACCAGGTGCATTGGGAGCGACATTGGGCAGAGAGGACTTAACTTTGGACTTCTTCTTTTTAGAGGCATCAAAGGTGAGAGGCAACGAGGAAATCATAGCCTTCTCAGTAGAGGACCTGGTATGCTTAGTAACTGACCCAGTGGAAGGTTTCACTGGGGAAAGAGGGATAGGGGCCTTTGAGGAGCTTTCAGGGGCCGGAGATAAAACACGGAAAGTCGAAAAACGTTCAAGACGAGGGATATTTGTGTGGGTTCTTGATATGAACCCAACTCCTGATATATTTGCGAGAGTCCTTGATATGAAACAGGAAATGGTGTTTGTAATTCTATGACCCAACAGGTGTCCAGTTCCCAAAATGATTAAAGAAGAAGCTCTACCCATTATATCCCTCGAGGCTTGAGGGAAATAGATGACATCCATAGTTATAAGAGGTTTTCAAAACTAGGGATATAGGACCTTAGCCGTCCAAAGAAAAACTCAGAGGTATAAAAGCAGGATTAAAGTTTCTTACGATCGGAGAGTGAGGCCGAGGGGAATTAGAGAGCCCCTCACAATTCTGAGATTCAAAGAGATGAACTGTTTCGATTTAAGATCGCGCGACTAGACTCATGAGATTGTAAATGAGAAACACTTATGAGATTTTGAGGTTCAGTGTATGAACCACCTTGATTGAACTAGCCAAGGTATAGCTGGAGATTTTGAGAAGTGTAAATCATTTAAAGAGTTCGAGAGGTTTGAGATCTAAACCATATTGAGCCAGGATATGGCTGAGAGTTTCTGAGTGATAAGTGTTAGCCACTTAAGAGTCCTTAAGGTTCAGAGTACGAGCCATAACACCTAATATCCCTGAAGTGGGGAAATTTTAGAGTGTTTTGAGCTCCCTAGGGCTCGAGGGTTTCAGAGAGGGATATAATTTCCCAGGGCGACATGATACACTCTCTGAAACTTGAACTTGGGTGTATCCAGGAATGGAAGAGAGTATTGAAGGAAAGGTGGCGAGGATCTGTACGAAGAGGTGTTCAGGTTAATTCATCTTGTTATTTCCTACTCTCATAAATTTGAGGTATTTTACGAGAGTAGGGGGGAGTGGTTGATGTAGATAAATATGTCGCTCCTGGAAAAGTCGACACATGGAAACGGGATGAATTATAGTAATCTCAATTAGGTCAACGGGCTTAAAGATTGGATTTGTACACTCCTAGGCCCAAAGAGGGGAATGAGGATAGTTGGGCTTTCAGCCCATGTTCGAAGCCTAATAACCTTTGAGCCCAGAGGTCAGGCCCAAAGGGAATACGTAGTATAGACCAGTTTCTCCTAGTTGAGTCAAAGGAAAAGGTCAGCCCGTGAAGATAGGGCCAGTATATTGAAGGGCCAAGTCGTGAGGGGTATAAACCAGGTCTTCAGGGGGTTGGGCCGGATTTACAGGAATGGATGAGCAAATATAGGAAGAAAGAGTCTTTCTCTCTCCTGAGAGGGGGACCAGGTATATATATAAGCAGGTTCTTTCCATATTCTTAATTACGTTCTTTGACAAATACATACATTTTACATATTATACACACTTTCAGAAGAATTATACACTGATTTGAAGAGAAACCTCACTATATTCGCCGGAATTTCCCTAGATATACAGGGGAATTCCTCTTTGATTTCGCCTACAATCGAATCTGACTTGAGCGTCGGAGCTTCTACGCCGGAGCCCCCCTCCGGCGTACTTTTGCAGGTTATTTTCGGATTCCCGAGGAGATTTACTCGAAGATTGCTAAGGATTCAACGAGAGATTGGACTCGTGATTAATAGTGCTCGTAAGAGAACGATCTATATCCGTAAGCGTTCTTTTTCGACGCATCACTAAGCTAAATATATAAATTAAAATATTTATTTAAATATATTGTTAACGGACTAATGTGTTACTGGACCAATGTGTTACTATATATATTCATTAATTTTATCGTACTATGGGTATGAAATTCGAAAAAGAGGAGAAAATTCAATGAGGAGTTAATGGTATATTTTGTTAGTAGATGTTAGTGGAATGATGTTGCAAGTTATGAAACATATATATAATAAAGAGTAGAAATTAAAAAAAGAAATTAAAAAAAAAATAAAAAATTGACAAATTTGAAATTAGAGAGAATCCGTTCCAAAAGAAATACATGCTGAAGCAGTCGGCCACACGTAATTGATTGATAATTTTGATAGAATTATCTACTCCTTCTCCTTCCCGACCACTATAAGCCCCATTTTTTTTTTTTATAAATTTAAAGTTATTATAAATACAATATAATATTAATTTGTATAATATTAGTTCAAATATTAAATAGAAACAAATTGGATTAGGTAACTGCTACACAAAAGTACAATCCATTTATTTTCTCTCTTCCCCAATATCTTTATCTATTATCTTATCTTATCTTATTCTATTTTATTTTATATTCATCTACAGAATATTATTTTCTTTTTTACTATAACATCATTTATACTAATCTATTACTCCCTCCGTCCACGAAAAGTAGTCCCATTTGACACATATTCTTTGTCCACCAAATGTAGTCCCATGCACTTTATGGAAACTATCACCCTTCAACTATCACTTAATTACTCAATTTGCCATCAACTTTATTCCTAAACAATCATTTTATTCACAATGGACCCCACAATACCCTATAATACCCTTACTTTATCTACTTTATCTACCATTTTCTTAAAACTTGTGCCCCATCCCCATGTCCCTACTTTTCATGGATGGAGGGAGTATTTTATTATATTTTTAATTAAAACACATAAAAAGAAAGAAAAAAACTTATTAGATGTAACAACGTGGCGCGATATCGTAGAAAGTGGATGTAGAGGTCAACACGTGACCCTGAAGTTGTATTTGACCAGGCCCACTTTTTGAGTCCCATACAACTAATGCAGGCTGCAGCCTCGTAAATATCATTTTGGAATTGGTCTTTGGATTTATTGATTCTATGAAACCTCACCAATTTCAAATTTTAAATTTCTTTCAATCTTATTCATTTATTATATTTATTTCTCATAATTTGTCACGCACCCCAATAACACCTATTATCAAAATATACAATTCTCTCCCTATAAAATAATTCTCATTTAATCTCAATGCCTCTTGTCCCTTTCTCTGCATAATTGTGAATTGAGTTTGATGATGATATATTTGTATTGATTCGAGTGTCGGACACATAGTGGTAAGAAGCTATCATGCTCATTAAGACCATGTTTGATCGGGTCATTAAATATAAATTCATTTATCAGTTCTCCATCTACATATTTTACATCACAATCCAAACTCATTTTTTTTCACATTTTATCTACAACCACCACAATCAACATTTAATAAATTATTTATTTTATAATATAATAATTATATTTATTATTAATTTTTTATATATTTCACAATATTTAGAAAATATATACAATTATTTAATATTAAAAAATTCATAACTATAATAAAAAATTACCATACACTTAAAAAAAAATTAGAACATTCAATAATAAAATTAAAATTACAAAAATTGAAATACAACTAAGAATTGGGATCATTTGGATCCATGTTAGAAGAGAAAAAGGATAATTAACACAATTTAAAAGAGAAAAAAATTAGAAGAAGAGAAAAGGGAGTGTATGAAATTGTGATCCAAAACATATCAAGATTGATCTCTATTTATAGAGAATTTAATTTTATAAATTTTAGTATTTTTTTTATATATTTTTTAAGTAGACAGGTGAAAATAAAAAATAACCGAGTAAAAATTAGACACGTGTCATACTTGAATTTTTTGGGATAAAAATACCCATTCATGCTTTGATTGTTCTTGATTGTCCTACAACCATTTTTTTATTTATTTTTTGTCCAACATGTATGACCTGAGCATCAATATGCCCATAAAAATGGTCTGAGTGGCAAAAAGAAAGTACTAATATTAGGGTTGGTCTGCTATGGACTCGAGTGCATGTTATGCACCCTAGTCCATGTTGCACTTTTCAGTTTTACTGACTTACACTTTTTGGTAAATGGTGTTGCACTTTTCAATTACTAAACTGTATAATAATATTTTTAATAATAATTGAAAAGTGCAACACCATTTACCAAAAAGTGTAAGTCAGTAAAACTGAAAAGTGCAACATGGACTAGGGTGCACAACATGCACTCGAGTACATACTAGTCTTTACCCTAATATTATTTTATAAAAATATAAAGGGGTGCAAAGATCTCATTTCATGAATAAAAATTCACATGTGAAGTACGTAAATGAACTCTAAATAATATTGTGAATTTAGTTTCTTAATTTACATGTCCTCATTATGTCATGATCTTAATTTACATGAAAAGGGAAAGTGCTGAAATTAAACCCAACAACAATGCCTCCTCGACTGTATAATGAGGACATGGCTTATTACACAAGTACTTAGGTCATGTTTGATAGCTTAGATTAAACCTAGATTAACTATATATCATTTTTATTGGTTGTTTGATAACTTAGATTAAGGGTAGATTATGCTTTAAAATTTATAAAGTTTAGTTATCATCCTAATCTTAGATAATCCATCTTTGCTATCAAACATGCCTTTAATAGTAGTGATGGCCGAATTTGATTCAAACAAATACAATGATTCAATTGTATGATGCAATTAATTAAATTATAATTTTTATTTGATTCTAATTTTATAGATAAAAAATTCAATTGATTATATTCAAATAATTTAAATTTTGATGGCATATCTGGTTGCCCTTCCACCCTGGGTACCAGTGACACCTGCTTCGTGGGTTCCACGTGGGTCGTAGTTCCGGTTCTTCCACAACGTGAGTGTCGGTAACCAGTCACCGTGAGTGTCATATTCACCCGTAGTTACCCCAACACCATAATGGTCCACCATGGTACGAGTGACACCTGCTCAGTGGGTTCACCGTGGGTCGTAGACTCGTAGTTCCGGTTCCTTCCAAACCCCTCCAGGTGAGTGTCATATTTATCAGCAGTTACCTAACATCATAATGGTTGGCGTGAGTTTCAGCCAGACTAGTGACGCCATACTAGTCCGTCAATCCGTAGGTGTGAAATTTAATACACTACAAAAACGCTCGTTTTTGCCGACGGACGTATACCGACGGCTGTACCGACGGAATTCAAAGTCAGAAGACTCTGCCGACGGAATTCAATTTCCGTCGGCTTTCCGGACGGAATGCCGACGGATATGCCGACGGACACTCAGAACTCTCTACACGGTGTCGTTTTTGGGTCACCGGCCGACGGATTTTTCAGTCGGTATTGTAAATTTCCGTCGGTAACCGACCCGCATTAACTAACCGTCTCTTGATCGACTCCCAAAATTAAATGTGGTCATTACCGACGGAAATTTCCGTCGGTAACCGACCCGCATTAACTAACCGCCTCTTTATCGATTTAATCTGGTCATTACCGACGGAAATTTCCGTCGGTAAAGGCAATTTTTTTTGTATATAAACTGAAGAACAGATTACTTTCTTTCTCTTTCGAGAGAAAGAAAGCCCCCCTGCCTCCTCCCTCCTCCCTCCTCGATCCCTCCTCCCTATTTCTATCTCCTCTATTGCGCGAAGAAGAGGCTCTGTCGAGGTGTTCTCTCAAATCGATTAGAAAATCTATACGGTACGCTTTCTTAATTTGTTAGTAATTAATTTTTAAGTTATATTGTATTTGTATTGCCTATAATTATGAATTAAATTGCATGTGTTAATTTAAATTGTTATATAGATTCATATGAAATTGTTTGTAGTTGATGTATATAGTTAATTATTTTGAATGTATGTAGTTGATATATCTAATTAATTAGTTGATATTGTAAGTGGATAATTGCCTATATATAGCTAGTTGATGTATATAGTTATTTATAATAAATTAATGTGATTTGTTAAGATCGATATTGCATGTTTTGCATAATTGATGTTATATATATAGTTGATATTATTGTTTAATTTGCATATACGTTGGAGTGGAGTTAATTACATAATTAAATTATGATATTGTAAGTTATAATTAGCTCGATTAATATTGTTGATTTACTAATTATGAAATTATTGATTAAATTAGGGGCTTTGTTAATTATATTAGGAAATTGTTATTTTAAAGTTAGAAAAAATTGTTACTAAATTTATTAGGTTATAGATTGTTAATTAAAATTGGAAATTATTGAATAAATTAGTTATTGTTGAATAAAATAGGAAATTAGTTATTGTTGAATAAAATAGGAAATTATTTATTAAAATAGGTTATTATTGATTAAATTAGGTATTGTTGATTGAGTAAAAAATTATTTATTAAAATAGGTTATTGAATAAAAAAATATTGATTAATATTGTTGATTTACTAATTATGAAATTATTGATTAAATTAGGGGCTTTGTTAATTATATTAGGAAATTGTTATTTTAAAGTTAGAAAAAATTGTTACTAAATTTATTAGGTTATAGATTGTTAATTAAAATTGGAAATTATTGAATAAATTAGTTATTGTTGAATAAAATAGGAAATTAGTTATTGTTGAATAAAATAGGAAATTAGTTATTGTTGAATAAAATAGGAAATTATTTATTAAAATAAGTTATTGTTGATTGAATAAAAAATTATTTATTAAAATAGGTTATTATTGATTAAAATAGGTTATTATTTAGGGATTAAATTTTAATTTATTAGATTATTGTTTTTTATTAAATTAAGAAATTTATTATTAATTAATTAGTATTATATATATAATTTATTAATTTAAATGTTTAAATTAAATAGATGACTGGAAATGGTGCTGGTGCCTCTGGTGGCTCGGGATCTCACGGGGCCTCCGGGTCACGTAGCCGATCGAGGAAGAGTCGATCGAAACTTAGACCCGAGGCGCCGGCGCCTACACTGCCACAAACACCATTATCGTCGCCTCCGCCACCCATTCCACACCCGTCGCCTGATCAGCCGTCGTCTCATTCGTCTGTCCGGGACCATCCTGTTGTTCCTGCTCGGGATGGCCGGGAGCGCATTTGGGCTACAGATGGAGGAGTGTAAGTAATTAAATACTTTTATTGTTTAATAATTAATTAATTTCGCACTCGTTTTAATTTATAATGTGTTTTGTTTGTTAATTAATGTCACAGATTGTTACCTGGTAACGAGGTCTCCAGGGCATGCACGATTGCTTTTGGCTCTTTACCGATCTCTGCGGGTGCAATTACCTGGTCGAAGGTCCCAAAACAAAAAAAGTTGGCGTACTTCGAGGAATTTCAGGTAGTAATTAATTACTTAATTATTTAATTAATGTTTGTTAATTTGTTCAATAATAAACAATTTATTATATGTGCAGAAACAAACCACTTGGGATCGGAATATGTACTCAGACCAGGCTATGTTCAAGTATTTCTGTAAATCGGCGCAAGAGCGGTATAAGGATTTAATGTACGAATGGAGAATGGCATGGCAGAGCGATGGGACGACGCAGAGCTTGGGTAAGGATGATAATAATGTTGTGTTGTGGGATTCATTGACGAGGGAGTGGCTGGATCCTGCGTACATCAGGAAGTGTGAGATTGCTAAGGCCAACCGGAGATCCGACGTTGGGGGTGGGATGTTCAGGCATCGGACTGGAGCCCGGTCCATCCTTGAGCAGTCGATGGTCATTGTAAGTGTTTATTAATTTTTTAATTAATTTCAATAAATTTAATTATATATTTAATATATATAATACATAAATTTAATTATTAGGAACGGGATACGGGGCGTGTACCCACTCACTTGGACCGGATGAGCATTGCTCATCCGTTTAATGCTGATACACAGCAATCCACATACGGGCGCACAACTAACCTCCACGTAAGTAATACAATTGTTTAATTAAATACATTTTTTATAATTTATTCTATTAATTTAAAATTGATTGTTATTGAAAACGATAGTGGACATGAGGAGGAGGATGAACATGACGAGGGGGAGGATGAAGAAGATGAGGATGAAGAAGATGAGGAGGAAGAGGAAGATGTGGCAAATAATGAAAATGAAGACGAAGATGAAGATGAATATTAAATTAATGTAACCTAGCTATTTTATTTTGTACAATTTACAAGATTTCATTATTTATCATTTGGTTATAACTTATAATTTAATTATTCATCATTTGGTTATTTTATTAATTAACTTATAATTTAATTATTTATCATTTGGTTATAAAAATCCAATGGCGACGGAACATATCCGTCGCCATTTCCGTCGCTAACGGCAACGAGCCAAAGCCGACCGAAATATCCGTCGCCATTTCCGTCGCTAACGGCAACGAGCCAAAGCCGACCGAAATATCCGTCGCCATTTCAGTCGCTAACGGCAACGAGCCAAAGCCGACCGAAATATCCGTCGCTAACGGCAACGAGCCAAAGCCGACCGAAATATCCGTCGCTAACGGCAACGAGCCAAAGCCGACCGAAATATCCGTCGCCATTTCCGTCGCCATTTCCGAATATAAATGTAACTTTCTCTCATTTCACGCGTATTTTCCATCCCTCTCTCTATGTCTCTCCCTCTCCCCCACTCCGACCGTCTCCTCCGCCACTCCGACCGTCTCTCTCTATGTCTCTCCCTCTCCCCCACTCCGACCGTCTCCTCCGCCACTCCGACCGTCTCTCTCTATGTCTCTCCCTCTCCCTCTCCCCCACTCCGACCGTCTCCTCCGCCACATGCTTGTTGGTGTATACTGTAAAGCAAACTTTTAGTGGGCTTTTGTGACGTATATTCGATTTCCTTTTATCTGAAATAAATGGTTTTTCACATTATTGCATTCTTTGTGATTACTTGTATGTCTGCTTATCTTGCATTGTAGACGATGTGGTGGGTTTGTAGTCACACAGAAGATCACATTGTCAGTTCCTTGTAAGATATAAACAGTATTCACAACTGAGATAGTTATGGACAAAACTATTGGTTTAAGTTGTAGTATAAACTTGTTAGTGGTTTGTCTTGGCCATTAGTTTATACTAGTGCGCTGTGGCGTATTGAATGGATCACAAATAAGACATGTTCTTCTGTTCTGACTGTTATGAAGAACTAGAAGTCTTGGTGACTTTTATGATTCTTAACCCTAAGTGTGATATTTAGATGTGTGGGGTGCTTGTTCACTACTTTGATGTACCATAGGTGAGAATCTTGATAGATTCTTCACGCTCTGTATTTTGGGTAGTGGCATCGCTCGCATGATGTCTACTTATTGGCATTAGGGCACCGTGTCCTGTACATCCAGGCTGATGATGTCCCCTTGAGGAAACTCATAAAGGATTGTCGTATTAAACCCTGCAGGTGGATTTAATCCGTACGACAACAAGGTTGAGTGGTACTACTCAAGGAATTATAGTAATTAATTATTTAAAAAAATCGGGAGCTTTAATAATTAATGGACGTGCGATATCTTAAACACGGGGAATTATAAAGTCTAATAGAAGCCCTGATTCGGTTCGGGATAGGACGGGAGTGCAACATTAATTCTCTAGTGGAATGAATTAATGTTCTCGGGCCAAATTATATGTTCTGGGCTGAACATAAGAGTATTTGGGCCTGTAAGAAGCCCAAGCCCTGTACCTTCTAATGGATCCCTAGTCTGGCCCATGAAACTTATGGAAATTATAAATAGGAGCCCTAATTCAGTTTTGAAACCCTAGCACACACGAAATAGAGAAAAACGGCTAGGGTTTCAAGGAGACGAAATTGAGGCACCTTCTCCACGTTTGATAGCACGCCGTCCACCCGGTGTTCGAGCGAAGTTGGGAGACAAACTAGAAGATCTGTAGATTGGAATCAACGCCTCGATCTTCAAGGGTAACGGATCTAAACTATGTTTTAGAAGCATGTTTAGGTTTTATTTATTTATTTATACGTTTGGCATCCGACAACGATCCTGGTGACGGACCGCCTTCGCCGGCGTGTTCCAGCAATTGGTATCAGAGCCTGGATTCGTGGATTGTTAGCTCTGCCTGAAACGTATGATTGTATGATTCAATTTATTTTGTTTCATGTATGTATGCGTTTCTGTTGGTTAATTTTTTTTTATTCTTCTATCGCAACCCTAGTGTTATGTAATCGTTTTTCCCACCAGATAATAAGTGTGGGTAGTATAGGACTATTTCATAGATCACTGTAGTAGGGTTTTGCTCGTTTATATTGTAATTTTTGATCGTGAGAACGGGCGGTGTCGATGGAAGATCTGAAAACAGTAATCTGAGTTTTTCGGGTTATGGCCTAGGATGGTGAAAACTGTTTTGGCCATAACTTTTGACTCGGGTGTCCGTTTTCAGCCCACAAGACCTTTTCGGAAACGTCTCGACGAGATCTACAGGAATCTCAGCTATGCTATGACGACGAGTGGCGAGGCCTAATTCAAACGTCTTGATGAAGTTTTCTGCCAGTTTTAGTCGGTGGACGCGTATTCGAGTTTTTTGCATTGCGTGAGAGGCCGATGCGAGACATCCGTCCGCGCCACTGTTTTATCATTGTAATAGCTTATTGTAGGCTGTTTTTTGATAGGTTTTTCAAGGGGTTGCGATAGATGTGCATTTATTTATTTATTTTTACCTCTATTTATCGCATCTTGTTATGATTGGCATGCTTGTATTATTTAGTTAATTTGTTATGCCTGTGAATAATATTCAAAGTTTAAATGACTAAGTGAGATAATTGAATTTTAATTAATTTATAGGCCTCCACAATTGGTCTTTAAGTAAGGTGTATGTTGCTCGTGGGACCTTGGGAGTCTTCCCCTAACGGGTGCAACATTCACGAGGTTACTAGTTAAGACTTCTAATAAAACTGTTTTAATCTTTAGATGAAGTGTGTGATCTTCCCTAACGGATGTGTCATCCATGAGTTCATCAGTAAAGAATAATTCAAGATAACTGTTGTTAAATTGTGGTCATCACTTAGATGTGAATTTGAATATAACCCCCCAACGGGGTCACTGTTCTAGTTCACATGGCCAGTTAAAGTTCGACTGTTAATTTCATTCGTCATAAGGATAAGTTGACGTGATATTGAAATTAAAGACTGAATGTCTGGTCGATGAATACATGTGTAAACGACCACCCTAACGTGGCTTGCATATGTGTTTGTTGGGCTGTTGGAGGTTGTGTTGAATGTTGGTTTTGAAGGTTTCCAATGTTTTATGCTTCAAACTTATGTGATTTATTCCTTGCATTTTATTTATTTCAGATACATTATGGTGACATTCAACCCACTTATGGTTATCTTAAATCAAAATAAGCTTATTGGTCAAAATTACTTGGATTGGAAAAGAAATCTGGACATTGTCCTTGTTGCAGATGAGTACAAGTTTGTGCTTGACACACCTGCTCCTGCCCCTTTGGGACCCGAATCTACTGAAGAGCAAAAGGAGGCTCATAAGAAGTGGCACAAGGCTGATGAGATGGCTCGTTGTTACATTTTGGCCTCGATGTCAAATGTTTTACAACAGCAGCATCAAACTATGCCTAGTGCCGCAGCTATGATGTTGAGCCTCAAAGAGCTTTTTGGTGAGAAAGATAGGGCTGCCCGCTTTGAGGCTATGAGGAAGATCATGTCAACCTCTATGCCAGAGGGAGCGTCCGTGAGGGACCACGGTCTCAAGATGATGGAATATCTGAATGAGATTGAGGTCCTCGGAGGGTTAATCGATAATGACACCAAGATCGATATGATCCTACACTCGCTCCCAAAGTCTTTTGAGAACTTCCGTGTAAACGCGATCATGAGTAAGAAGGATTATACTTTAACCGAGCTTCTTACGGAATTGGTCGCGGTGGAGGGTCTCATGGGTAAACGACCACAAGCCAATGTTACTGTCCAGGCTGGACCTTCTTCGTCTAATGGCAAGAAGAAGAAAAAGCCTTTACAGAAAAAGGGTGGTGGTGAAAGCAGTGGGAGCAAGAAACTGGCGCCTTCTGGTGGCGTTAAAAAGCCGAAGGGCAAATGTTTCAAGTGCAACAAGACAGGACATTGGAAGTCTGATTGTCCCCTTCTGAAAAAGGAAAACTCTGGTACGTCTCTCGCTTTAGTTGTTGAAACATGTTTTGCGGCTTGTTCTGCCTTTTCTTGGGTAGTAGATACAGGAGCCACTGACCATGTTTGTTATACCTTGCAGGGGTTTCTGCAGACAAGGGAACTGAGTGAGGGCGAGATTACTATTAGTTTGGGCAATGCTTCGATAGTATCGGTGGTTGCAGTGGGAGACGTGCACTTATGTTTATCTAATTCTGTTTTAGTATTAAAGAACGTTTTATACGTGCCGAATTTTCGGAGAAATTTAATTTCTGTTTCGAAGTTATTTTTGGATGGATGCTCGGTTGTTTTTAATGACAATGTTGTTATTATGAGAAATGACTCTTTAATCTGTTCTGGCACGTTAGAAAACAATCTTTATACTATTACGTGTGCATATCATACTGTGACTGAAGCTCATTCATCATCATCATTAAATAAGAGAAAGGAACCTTCTAAGTTGAATCAAACATACCTTTGACATCTAAGATTGGGTCATGTCAACCTAAGAAGGATTCAAAGACTAGTAAGTAGTGGGTTTTTGGAGTCTCTCCAAGTGGAACCATTCTCAGTCTGCGAATCCTGTTTGGAAGGCAAGATGACCTCGAGGCCTTTTAAGGCCAAGGGTAATAGGGCTAATGATGTGTTGGAATTGATTCACTCTGATTTGTGTGGGCCTATGACTGTTCAAGTTAGAGGAGGTTTTGAGTACTTCGTCACTTTCATTGACGATTACTCAAGATATGGATACATCTACCTGATGCGCCACAAGTCTGAATGCTTTGGCAAGTTCAAAGAATTTAAGGCAGAAGTGGAGAACCGTCATGGTAAGAGTATCAAGTCACTGCGTTCTGATCGTGGTGGCGAGTACCTTAGCAACGAATTTAGGCAATACTTATTAGAGAACGGGATTAGATCCCAGCTCTCCGCGCCTGGTACACCGCAACAAAATGGCATGGCTGAGAGAAGGAATAGGACTCTATTAGATATGGTGAGATCGATGATGAGTTATGCTTCATTACCTACCTCTTTTTGGGGTTATGCCTTGGAAACAGCAGCGTACCTTCTAAATTATGTACCTTCTAAAGTGGTTCCAAAAACCCCGATTGAATTGTGGTCTGGGCGAAAGCCCAGTCTAAACCACATTCGGATTTGGGGTTGTCCAGCACATGTGCTGAACAAGGAAGCTGATAAGTTGGCACCTAGAACTGAAGTACGGTTGTTTGTAGGATACCCTAAGGGAACGAGAGGTGGTTATTTTTATAGTCCTAATGATCAGAGGGTGGTGGTGAGTACCAATGCCCGATTTTTAGAAGAAGACTATATGAATGAGCATAAGTCCAATACTGAGATCATTCTAAATGAGTTGAGAGGAGACAATGGCACACCGAGTGTGCAAGAGGAAATACCACAAGAGACTGCACAACGTGGCGACTCTGATGAACCTTTGTATACATTGCCTCGTCGTAGTGGGAGGGTTGTTCGCCAACCTGATCGTTTCATGTTTGTGGGAGAGTCTATTGACTTGATTCCAAGCGATGAACATGATGATAACGACCCCTGGACATACAAGGAGGCAATCAAAGACAAAGATGCAGAGTCTTGGCACAAGTCCATGGATTCAGAAATTGAATCTATGGATGCTATGGAAGTGTATGACCTAAGTGAACTTCCCCACGACAAGAAAGTTGTTGGGTGTAAGTGGGTCTACAGACGTAAGAGAGGGTCTGATGGGCAGATTACTGCTTTTAAGGCACGGTTGGTGGCAAAGGGTTTTACCCAGAAAGAAGGAATCGACTATGACGAGACCTTCTCACCAGTAGCCATGCTAAAATCGATCCGGATTCTCTTATCCATAGCTAATCACATGAACTATGAGATTTGGCAAATGGATGTCAAGACAGCTTTCCTTAATGGAAATTTGGATAAGGACATCTATATGCAGCAACCCGAGGGTTATGTGAAGAAAGGCCAAGAGCATCTAGTCTGGAAGCTGAAAAAGTCTCTTTATGGGCTAAAACAAGCTTCCAGGTCTTGGAACATTCGTTTTGACGAGGTGATCAAATCTTTTGGATTTGAACAATGTCAAAATGAAAGTTGTGTGTACAAGAAGAGTGACAGAGATGTAGTGGTATTCTTAGTATTATACGTAGATGATATTCTTCTTATTGGCAACAATGTGAAAGTATTATCAGACGTAAAGGTGTGGCTTTCAGAACAGTTTCAAATGAAGGATATGGGAGAAGCATCGTACATTCTTGGTATTAAGGTCACTCGTGATCGAAAAAAGAGAATGTTGTGTTTATCTCAAGCGTCTTACATTGATACTGTGATTGCTCGTTTTGGCATGCAGAATTCCAAGAAGGGTGTACTACCTTTCAGACATGGAGTCCCTCTATCTAAAGATATGTGTCCTAAGACACAGAAGGAGATAGAGGAGATGGCTAAGGTTCCTTATGCTTCGGCTGTAGGAAGCCTTATGTATGCGATGCTGTGTACGAGGCCTGATATTTGCTATGCAGTCGGCATGGTAGCAAGATATCAGTCTAACCCTGGTCAAGGACACTGGACTGCTGTTAAGCATATTCTCAAGTACTTGAAAAAGACTCGAGATTATATGCTAGTATACCAGTCAAATAATTTTATTCCTTTGGGCTATACCGATTCAGATTTCCAAGCTGATCGAGATGAACGGAAGTCAACCTCGGGTTATGTGTTTATGCTGGGAGGCGCATCCATATCTTGGAGAAGTGTGAAGCAAAAATGCATCGCAGACTCCACTATGGAAGCCGAGTACGTAGCTGCCTCAGAGGCCGCAAAGGAGGCTGTCTGGCTGCGTAATTTCTTTCTGGAATTAGGGGTATCTCAGAGTATGCCGATGTGTATCACTGTTTATTGTGATAACGCGGGTGCAGTGGCAAACTCGAAAGAACCTAGAGCCCACAGAGCAAGTAAACACATAGAGCGAAAGTACCACATTATACGAGATATCGTAAATCGAGGAGACGTGGCTGTAGCTAAGATTGCATCGTTGGATAACTTGGCTGATCCTTTCACAAAGACGCTGGCAATAAAAGTCTTTGAGAAACATGTAGAGGGCCTAGGTTTACGATGTATTACAAGCTAGACTTTGAGTATAAGTGGGAGAAATGTTGATGTCTTTATGTGTATACTAAAAGTTAAGCTTTAGTATAAGTGGGAGATTGTTGGTGTATACTGTAAAGCAAACTTTTAGTGGGCTTTTGTGACGTATATTCGATTTCCTTTTATCTGAAATAAATGGTTTTTCACATTATTGCATTCTTTGTGATTACTTGTATGTCTGCTTATCTTGCATTGTAGACGATGTGGTGGGTTTGTAGTCACACAGAAGATCACATTGTCAGTTCCTTGTAAGATATAAACAGTATTCACAACTGAGATAGTTATGGACAAAACTATTGGTTTAAGTTGTAGTATAAACTTGTTAGTGGTTTGTCTTGGCCATTAGTTTATACTAGTGCGCTGTGGCGTATTGAATGGATCACAGATAAGACATGTTCTTCTGTTCTGACTGTTATGAAGAACTAGAAGTCTTGGTGACTTTTATGATTCTTAACCCTAAGTGTGATATTTAGATGTGTGGGGTGCTTGTTCACTACTTTGATGTACCATAGGTGAGAATCTTGATAGATTCTTCACGCTCTGTATTTTGGGTAGTGGCATCGCTCGCATGATGTCTACTTATTGGCATTAGGGCACCGTGTCCTGTACATCCAGGCTGATGATGTCCCCTTGAGGAAACTCATAAAGGATTGTCGTATTAAACCCTGCAGGTGGATTTAATCCGTACGACAACAAGGTTGAGTGGTACTACTCAAGGAATTATAGTAATTAATTATTTAAAAAAGTCGGGAGCTTTAATAATTAATGGACGTGCGATATCTTAAACACGGGGAATTATAAAGTCTAATAGAAGCCCTGATTCGGTTCGGGATAGGACGGGAGTGCAACATTAATTCTCTAGTGGAATGAATTAATGTTCTCGGGCCAAATTATATGTTCTGGGCTGAACATAAGAGTATTTGGGCCTGTAAGAAGCCCAAGCCCTGTACCTTCTAATGGATCCCTAGTCTGGCCCATGAAACTTATGGAAATTATAAATAGGAGCCCTAATTCAGTTTTGAAACCCTAGCACACACGAAATAGAGAAAAACGGCTAGGGTTTCAAGGAGACGAAATTGAGGCACCTTCTCCACGTTTGATAGCACGCCGTCCACCCGGTGTTCGAGCGAAGTTGGGAGACAAACTAGAAGATCTGTAGATTGGAATCAACGCCTCGATCTTCAAGGGTAACGGATCTAAACTATGTTTTAGAAGCATGTTTAGGTTTTATTTATTTATTTATACGTTTGGCATCCGACAACGATCCTGGTGACGGACCGCCTTCGCCGGCGTGTTCCAGCAATGCTGCCCCTTGCCCACGTTCGCAGCGGCGCCACCCCCTTCTCCGGCCGTCCTCGCTGCGACCGTTCGCCCATCCCCACCGTCCGCGACACCCTACCGTCCCTCCCCGACACGCCGCCGTCCAAGTCAGGTGAGCACATCCCTTCTTTGTTTTTTTAGTTTTATATTTGGATGTATGGTAGAAGATGAACATGTTCTTTTTGTTTTGATTTGAGATTTTTTCTTCTTTCCTATTTTCTACCCAATTATTTATCCATTTTTTAGTATTTTTTTGAAGATATTTTCCAAATATTTGATTCTTTTCTGGAATAATTTTCGATTCTTTTCCAATTTTTATGTGTGATTTTTTTTTTTGAAATTTTTTGGGGTAAAGTCAAAAAAAATTAGGGTTTTGAATTTATTTTGTATTTGTTCGAAAATTTTATTGTGTCCGATTTCTTTTCTTACATTTAATCTGTTTTTAAAAAAGCTTTGAGGGAACGACTTAAAAAAAAATTATTCTATCCCTTGCAAACACAAATTAAAAAGAAAAAAAGAAAAACCTTAACAAATTTGAATTATTGATTTATTTATTGTACTCTAAATCTCTTATCTTTGAACTACCAGCATGACCGAAACTATGCGAGCCTAATGAATTTACTTGATCTCTGTTGAGGTATGTTCAATTTTTATGATAATTTAATTTATGTTTAAATATATAAAATGACAATTGAATCTTGATTCTTTGGAATTGATTTTGAAATGGCAGGGATGCAGTCGAGTCAGCGAAGGACAATTTAATATACTCCACGGTACGTATTAATATACTCACATTCTTGTTAAATTATTTCTCATATAAGTTTTTGTTAATGTTTACTACGTTGTTTTAATATTTCACAGAGCTTTTTCAAGCATTCTAGTGAGGGGTATAGTTGTCATAATTAGCAGCAAAATTCTATTTGCTTCTTACTTGATCGATCCTCTGCCAATTCCGGAACACCATTCGATGCCTTAGCACTCTGGTCTACATCATCAAGTTTTTGTTGTTTGCTCAAGCAAAGGACGACGATTTTGTTTATTCTGTTGGATGTAATGTAGATTTGTGTATTGAATTATTTAAGCAATTTTGATCGTGTATTGAATTATTTAAGCAATTTTGATCGGGTCGGATCCCGATCGCAAATAATTTTTTTTTTAAATTTTTGGTACTTACCGACGGACTATTCCGTCGGTTTAGCGTCGGTAATACCGACGGGCGAGCCGACGGAATATCGTTTTTTTTTAAAAAAATTTAATACTTACCGACGGAAAATTCCGTCGGTAAATTAAAATAATAAAATTTAAGTCCAAAATATACCGACGAATCTACCGACGAAAAATTGATTTGGGATCCGTCGGTACAGGCGACCCGGTTTGAAAACTTGGTTTGAAAACGGGTTGGCTTGACTGCCGACGGAATTGAATCCGTCGGTATAGGCGACCCGGTTTGAAAACGGGTTGGTTTGAATCCGTCGGGAATCCGTCGGCATATACCGACGGACGCATATTTTCCGTCGGTAACCACTACCGACCAATTCATTGACGACGGATAAAATCCGTCGGTAATTCCGTCGGTAAGAGCCAATACCGACTGAATATCCGTCGGCATAACCGTCGGTAAAACACCTCTTTTTTGTAGTGATAGAGATGAATTATACCGTAGGTGTGAAATTTAATAGGGATGAATTATATATATAAGCATTGAAGAAATTAATACAAAACCCAAATGCATTAGAGTTTTACAAGTGTCTCATTAATAAAAATATAATTTTAAGCAGATGCAAAATTGCGTACAATTTTTTTTTTTTTTACATTTTATATTTGACTACGGAGTATACCATCGTAATTTTCATTTTATCATCTTTTAAACATTAGTAAGATATATATTGTAAGGTCAAAAATTTAGACACATTTCATCTTCTCTAGATTCTAATAATATAATACTCTTGCATACAATTATTTGGTGCCTAATCTTGCTTTTGCATAATCTGTAATGTAGGTATGGCAATTTGTATTATCGTGCAAGGGTCGGATCGGGATTATAAAATAGGGTGGACTAGACTAAAAAAATATTCTCTCCGTCCAATTTCATTATTCCCACTTTCTTTTTTTTGGTTGTCCGATTTTATTATGTCCATACCCTTTTTGGAAACAATACTATTCATATTACTTTATCTCCACCCTCCTACCATCACTTATTTACCCACTTTGTCATTCACTTTATTTATAAACAATCATTTATTTACAAATGGACCCACAATACCTCATCATACCCTCAACTTATCTACTTTATGAATAAACTAATCAATATTCATTAAAACCCGTGCCCGGAGAAGTGGGCATAATAAAATTGGACGGAGGGAGTATTATTTTTATTTGGGTGAGTCTCTTGTGCACTCAATTACACGGTGTACTTGAGTTGACCGTTGATCGGTCAACGTGTTTTTTTTTAAACAGAAAATTTAAACTTTTCAATAATATTTGGGGCAATAACACTATGGGTTGGTCTGCTATGGACTCGAGTGCATGTTATGCACCCTAGTCCATGTTGCACTTTTCAGTTTTACTGACTTACACTTTTTGGTAAATGGTATTGCAATTTTCAATTATTAAACTGTATAATAATATTTTTAGTAATAATTGAAAAGTGCAACACCATTTACCAAAAAGTGTAAGTCAGTAAAACTGAAAAGTGCAACATGGACTAGGGTGCATAACATGCACTCGAGTGCATACTAGACTTTACCTAACACTATAGGTCATTTCACTTAGTGTTTTAACAAAAAAAAACATTTTTATTTATAGTTACACAAAATATCATTTTTATAAGAAATTTTACATTTTTAACCTCCTTATATAATTAATGTAAACAATTGATTAGTCAACTACAATCGTGTGCCAATTTAAAAGAATTATATCAATCATCGATAATCAAGCTCAATTTTATACAAACATACCATCTTACACACTTTTCCAAAATTGAAATTCACAAAATCCCAAATCAAGCTAGACTATTTTCCACGCTGCATCTTGCTGAGAGAGTTCGCCACCAAAATCGTCATTCTGAGTTCGCCACCGAAATCGTCATTCTGAACTCAACCGATCTGCATCAAAGGTATGTGCTGGATGGAAATATGTAGTGAATTTGAGTTTAACAACATACCTTATAAAGTATATCAATTTCGTAGGATTCTTAGCGATTGTTAGGTATCTTTAATCTCTATAAAAATGACTTCTTAATTTTTTTTTTTTTAGTTCTTTCTGAATGATGCAAGATTTGCTTTTTAATTTTAATTATTTTTGGTTGGATTCCGAATCTGGTATAAATATTGTATTGGTTTTTGGGTTATTAAAACTATTCTTTCGTTTCAAGATTGTGAATTTCTTCTTATTATGAAATCGTCTACACTGTTATATACAGGTATGGCTAGGGATAAACGAAAAGGCATTCGTATCGAGGAAGAAGATAGACCAAATAACGGCAAAAGGAATATAAGTAGGCCGATTCGAGTATCAATGAGAACTGGCAGCAGTAATTCGAAGATAATGAGTGTTTTTCCATTGACGTTATGAATTATAATGTGTTGTCAACATAAATGTATAAGATTTGGTTAAATATTTTTGATTATGTAGTAGTGAAATCTAGCATTATACTTATATGATCTGACATACACTTAACTTTTGTATTTTATGTCACACCATAAATGTTCAATGATATAATATAGTGAAACACATAAACCTGGAATTGGTGCATAATGGGTGTTGATATGTAGATGAGAAAACTGAAACAGTGTTTGCATATGTTGAGGAGGTTACATATATAGAGATAATAGGAAATAAAATAAGCATTGATGCAGATCTGGCATCATAGTGTGCGTAATAGTGGATAGTTTGCGACATATTTGTTTTCAAGTGCATTGTTGAAGATCTGACACCATAGTGTTCTAAATATTAGTATGTGTGCTAAATTTTATCACGTGTGAATCTCAGTTGCAATTGGTGATCATATTTCTATGATGATATCCCTGCATATGGAGGTAATACTTCTGCAGATGCATGGCTGCATTGCATTGTGCAGTGGCTGACCACATAGTCGGCTAGAAAATGCATTGTTTGCAGCATAGATGTTTGATGTGGGTATTGCATCTCTGTGTGATGATTATATGTATGCGTATGTCCTTTAGCACGTTATTTATATGTGGTGTAGATCATAAAATGTATGTATGTTTGTTTTGAAGTTTATGAACATATGAAAACTTTAATTTAGTGGATTTAGTGTACCTCATTGATATTTTTTATACGCTATTTGGTAGGTGTAGGGGGCAGAGTGGAATGTTTGGATAAGATTAGAGTAAAACATAAAGGTCTGTTATGTTTATTATTAAGCATTTTTGGCTTATTAATGTTTCAATTTATATTTATAGTTTTACTATATGCAGGGAAGCGTGTCGTGGGATATGTTGTTGTCCCGTCAGATTCCGGTAACTTTTATTTGCATAACAGTAGCTTGTTGTTTATTTTTTAGGGATAATTCTAATATGTTTTAGTTCAATCATACAGATTTTGAAAGTGATGTCCATTCAAGTAAACAAAGCAGTAGTTATTCAACAAAACATGAAGAAGGTAGTATTGAAATTAGTAATACCAAGTTACCGGTTTTAGATTTTATTATTTGCATGGTATTTAACTCTTATATGTGATATATACAGCAAGTGAAAGCGAAGAATATGAGAGAGGGAGAAAAGATATGAAGCACAAGCGTCTAAAAGCCAAGAATAGATTCGGTTTATAAATTTTTTTAGATTATATATTATGCATTATATTCCTTATTTCTCATTATATAATAGTTGATAAATTTTTATACACTGAAATTTTCAAAGCAAAAGATCTTTGGTGTGCTAATTGAACGTCCATTAGAAGATGCTGTCGATAAAGATTTCTTGTTATTTCCTGTTTACGTAACAGAGAGTGGAGCAAGTACACGCTCTAACGTCGCAGGACATTGGACTTTGTTGAAGCTTGATATAAAGAAGAATCAGTGGATTGATCAACCTCTGTGCGAAAGAGGAAGGAATATTATATCGGGCCTGTTAAAAAAAATTAAATGAAGAGCGATCAAAGATAAGTGAACTGGAAGAAAAACTGAAGTGTTTTCATCAGACGAATATGCAACTCGAGGAAGACATTAGGTCATTCAAAGAAGTCAATTTGAATAACGGTGCACTAGATAAAGTTCAAATTACAAATTATGCATATTTTGAAATTTACAATAGTATTGTTTATTGGTTGGATATTCAAGAATATACTTTGTAACATCGCATATGACTTGACAATTGATGGGCGCTTAATGTTAGTATAATTTCATATTATGATATTGATTTTTAATAGAATATTTGTAAGGTGACCTATGTGACTATTTTCGCAGCTTGAGAAAATGAAGTGGTTATTGCATTTTGCACGAATATGTGGTGAATACTGCATAAAACTAAAAAATTGCAGGAAAAAATGCAGATAAGCGTAACATATGCAATAACAATATCATTTTAGGCAATGCGTATGCATCACCTTTTGCATTGTCCATTCCCATCTGCATATAGTTTGCTTTATACATTAAATATACGTTTAGATTACAAAACTAAAAAGCCAAAAAAAAACCATTTCATGTCATATTTACTGGAAAGCACATTACAACTTTTTTTTTTTTTTTTTTGACAGATACACAGGAGCAAAGAAACTGCAACAGAAAAAGAAATTCCTGAGTATCAAACAAACTTCTCCATTTCAGTCAAGTGAAATGGTAGAGTGTACTGCTTCTTGAGCCAGCTGATGCGATGCTTTGTTATTCGCTCTTGGGAAAGTTGTAATGTGCTTCATTTGCACACTACAAATTCTTGAGAAAGTTTCCCAATTCTATCCGCAATCAAACTGTCAGGTCCGAGTCCTCTTTTGAGCCCCGTGCTCATTGCAATTGCTTGTTTACAATCGGACCTGATCAAAATACGTTGACATCTTATTTTTTTGCTTCATTTAACCCAATCTCTATGGCCTTAAGTTCAGCTCCCAAAGCACTCCACTGTGGCTGTATTTGATAAGAGAATCGAGTTAGAATTCCCAGCTCATCTTCATAGATAATTCCTCCCACTCCAAATTTTCTGCAGTCAGGATTAAAGGCTCCATCCACCTCAACCATGGTAATACTCAAATCAAGGCTCTCCTGGACTGCTTCACATGCATGATTCTCCCCATGATATGTTCCACACTTCAGCGTCTGTTGAAAGGTATTGAGGTAATTCAAGGCTCTCTCCCCATCTTTGATTTGGATATTCCTTTTCGTTCGCCGATCATCATGCAAGATGGTGCACCGATTTCTCCAAATACTCCATGCCACCATAAGGACTTCATCAAAAGACAACAAACCTGGACTCATATGCATAAGTAAGAGAAGCTGCATTGTTGACAAGTGCCTATTTTCCTTGACTAATCTGTAAATGCCAAAGTGCTTCCAGATTTTTCGAACTCCGACACATAAGAAAATCGCATGTATTGTATTCGGATCGTAGCAGCCACAAAGTCCACAAATGGGCTGAATTTGAATATGCCTCCTTGCGAGATTTCCTTCCGTTGCTATGAAATCATGAAATAATTTCCATCCAAAGATTCGTACCTTTGGTGGAATATTTGTGGCCCAAAGCAGTTTCCATCCTCTCTTACTTTCATCGTTCGAAGAAGCAGTTGGGGGGTCCCCCTGTCTCTTTATCTCTTCTCTTCTAAGATGATATCCAGAACGTACTGAGTATCTCCCAAAGTTATCATGAATCCAAAATCTCTTATCATCCTCATCTTTGTCCCCTACAGTATTCCGGAGAATTCCTTCAGCTTCAAAATGAAGAAAAGCCATTCTCACCAAATTTTCATTCCAACCCCTATCTTCATTAAGAAATCTAGTCACATTGCTTCCTGTAGCAATTTTTGACTTAACCATCCCATCCGATAAGCCATGCACCCATGCATGCTTGTGAAGCTGAATTGTTTTTCCATTGCCCAGAATCCATCTAGTTCCTGATTGGATCACTTTCCTACTTGAGCACAAGGAACGCCACGTAAAGGAAGGATTGTTACCAATATCAGCCTCTAAGATATCTACATGTTTAAAATATCTTGCCTTTAACACCTTTCCAAGCAAAGAACCAGGCTTCTCAATTAACCTCCAAACTTGTTTCGCAAGCATTGCCTCGTTGAATATTGTCATACGTCTAAACTCCAATCCCCCTTCCTCTTTTGGTTTGCACAAATCCTCCCACTTTTGCCAGTGCATTTTCTTACCTTCCTTTTTCGATCCCCACCAGAAATTTCCCATAAGAGCCTCCAATTGATTACAGATTTGTACCGGAATTTTAAAACACATCATTGCGTATGTAGGGATAGCCTGTAAAATGGATTTAATGAGTACCTCTTTCCCTCCATCTGAAAATTCTTTGTGCTTCCAGTCGTCAATCCTTTTCTTCATTCTATCAATAAGATAATGGAATTGAATCCTCTTTGCTCTTAAGGAGAAATTCGGGAGTCCCAAATACAAATGATGTCCTTGGGTGATTCTAACATTAAGTTCCTTCATTACCTCCCCTTTTGTATAATCCGTAGTACAAGGACTAAAGCAAATACTCGATTTCTCCAAATTAATAACCTGCCCCGAGGCCTGCTCATACTCTTTGAGAATTCCCTTCAATTTCTCAGCATTTGTAGCATTTGCTTTCATAAAAAGAATACTATCATCTGCAAAGAACAGATGTGTAATCATTGGTGCTCCCCTTGCTACTTTGATCCCTTCCAGTCGTCCCTTATTTGCCTCTTCTGAAATATATGATGACAATCCTTGTGCACACAGAACAAAGAGAAAAGGAGAAAGTGGATCCCCTTGTCTCAAACCACGAGTTGGTCGAATATCACCCGATACCACACCATTTATCTTGAAAGCATATTGCACTGTCGTAACACATTTCCAAATCAGGTCCACAGTTTTAACACCAAATCCCAGTTTAATCATTTGAGCTCTCAAAAAACTCCATTCCACTCGGTCATAAGCTTTGCTCATATCCAACTTCAGGGCTGCGTAGCCATGTTTACTTTTATTCTGTCGCAGCCAGTGCATACATTCAAATGAAAGTAACACATTATCTGAAATTTGCCTATCACTCACAAATGCACTTTGCTTATCGTTCATAGCAAAAGGTAAAACCTTTTTTAGTCTATTTGCGATCACCTTAGCTATAATTCTATAGCTTACATTGCTCAAACTAATTGGCCTATAGTCTGAGACCTCTTCTAGTTTCTTCACTTTCGAAATAAGAGTAATCAAAGTCTGATTCCAGTCTCTTACTTCCTGTCCTCCATTTAGAATTCCCAGAACTCCATCTGTTATAGCTACACCAACCACTTCCCACATTTCCTGAAAAAATCTTGCATTGAAACCATCCGGCCCTGGCGCTTTATTCGGTTGCTTCTCAAAAATCGCAGTCTTTACCTCCTCCTTGGTGAAGTCAGATTCAAGGTACCGATTCATAGGGCCATTGATCATCATCTTTGTATTTTTTGTGATTTTTTCAATGCTGTCACTTGTAGGTTCCACAGATTTGTACAAGTTTTTGTAAAATCGATCCAAAATTGACATCACTTCTCCTTCTCTTGTTGTCCATCTCCCCTGCTCATCCCTCATCCCCAAACAAAAATTTCTTTTTTGTCTCTCCGAAGCTCTTTTATGGAAATAAGTTGTATTTCTATCTCCACATTTAATCCAATTTGTTTTTGCCCTTTGGTGCCAAAATTCCTCCTGTTGTGAATGGAGTTTATCCAGTTCAGCTTCTAGCAATTCAATCTCCTCTTCATCCCTTTCATTGTTACTCGTACCTTCCTTTATTTGAATCAAATTTGTAACTCTTTTAACTTTCTTATCTATGCTGCCAACATTATTTTTTGCCCATTTTGAAAGATGTTCACCACACCTTTGCAAACGATGTGTGATCAGACAATCTGACCTTGTCAAATTCCACCCTTCCTTGACAACCTCCCCAAACTGATTTTCCTGAATCCATGCATTTTCAAATTGAAACCTTTTAATTTTTTTAACCCACTGCCAGTTCGATTTTTGAAACTTTGTGACCAAAACAATGGCTCGATGATCTGAACCATACCAGTGGAGGTGATTCACCTCAAAATCCCGTATCAAGTCAATCCACTCCGTAGTAGCGACAAAACGATCCAATCTTTCTTTGATAGTGAATGGTTTTTTCCTTTTATTTGTCCAAGTATATTTTGGACCTTTAAAACCTAGATCATTTAAATCCAAATCATCCAGAATTTTCCCAAAATTATCCATTTGTTGTTTCTTAGCACTAGTTATCGTCCCTCCCATTTTTTCAGCCCATAAGAGGATTTCATTGAAATCACCTCCTACAAGCCAAGGTTTATTAGGCGCATGAGTGCTCCTAATCTTGTGTAACAGATTAGACGAATGTAAACGATCAGAACAGTTTGGACTTCCTTGAAATCCCGTAAAAAACCATTCCACTTCATTTGAAATTAAAGTAACATCAATATGTCCAGCAGAAAAAGAGTTCAACCTAACATTCAATTCATCATTAGCAAAGAGGATCAAACCTCCTTTTACACCATCAGCATCAACCGAGAAACAAAAGGAAAAGTCCAATAATGATTTCCAAACATTTGCAATCCTAGACGAAATTTTGGACTCCATAATAAACAAAAGTGAAGGATTATTTAGTGCGATAACTCGCTTAAGCTTAAGGAATGCGTTTGGCCCCTTCAAACCTCTCGCATTCCAACACAGTACTTTCATGGAGATGAACGGAACTGGGAGTTCCCAGCTCCTCCTTTGTTTGAACTGCCTGAGTCATCATCACTCTTATGCCTCTTCACTCCTCCCGAACCCGTCTTCTTGCCACAAACTTCATAATCACTGCTCTTTCTCCCAGCCTTCTGAGATGCTGTAGAAGGGCGACCTCTTTTTTTGTAACTTTTCATTTTTGGATTCGTACCTGCGTTTTGGACCTGAGCTTGTGAATCTGCAGTTTGTGAGTTCGCATTTTGTGACACCACGTTCCTTGGGATATAAACTTCAACTTCCTTAAGCATAGGTGGCCCTTTGCTGCTGATAACTTCTTTAAAATTTTCATGTATCACAAGACACTTCCCTGCTCCCAAGCCCTCTCTAGTAGGAAGGCCTCTTTGTGGTCCGTACAAGCTTGTTTCCGTTATATGCTGAATTGGAACCTCATGTTCCACTTCCACATATGTCCCCTGTCCTTCATAGGTCAGATAGCCTCCCACTGCTTCCTCCATCCTTTGAGCTTCAGCTAAAGCCGCGTCCGCAAAGTAATTTGCCTCCTGAATTTGTTGCTTTGAATTGTTTCCCCACTGAGCTGAGATCATCTCAATCCCCTCCCCCCCCTGTATCTGAGTTTGAAGAGCAGTTGAGGAGGAGGGAAAGTTCACTTCTGGTTGCTGCATTGGCTCCGGGTTTGGAACCGCTCTTGTCGTGACCTTCTTCAGGAACTCATACTGTTCCTCCTTCAAGCCTTGTTGTCTGTCTGCCCTTAGCCAGGCAGGAAAGCTCTTCTCCCCGGTCAAAGAATGACCTTGCTCACTATATTTCTCCGGACATTCCTGTTCAGTATGTGACAGAAATCCACAGATATGGCAAAACTCACCAAGTTTCTCATATCGCAGCCCCAAAGTGATGGTTTCCTCTCTGATTGTAATGTGTGTGCTCCTTGGAATTGGCTGGTTCATGTCGATCAGAGTCCTTATCCGTAAGCATCTTCCCCATGCCGCCTCTCCTTCCAGGCAGTCAAGCTCAATCACCACCCCCAGTCGTTCACCCAGGCGGAACGCAATCTGCTTCGTCATCGAGTAGATAGGCAACCCATGGACCTGGATCCAGAAAGGAATGGCAGAAATCACAAGATATCTGAGTTGCTCATCTCCTTTGATTTTTGAGAGAATCAACATTGGCCAATCAACTATCCATGGCTGTCTGTAGAAGACTTTGCTGCAGTCCAACTCCACTTCAAATTCAAAAAGCAGGTATCCATCCCCCATCTGCACCATCTTAACATTCCCTTCCGTCTTCCAAATTCTTTTTAAGGAATTTAACAACTCCTTCATGTTTCTTGGTGTCCGAATAGTAAACCGCCCCAGAAGAGCATTCCTGGGTAGGAGAAGCTCGCCATCAGCGACTGCCATGGGATATTCCACATTTTCAGAGATATGAACCCTTCTCATAGGCCCACTTAGATTATCAACCATCTTTGCTTGCCAATAAAGAGAGTAGAAACAAAGGATTACAAAAGAAAGAGATACACAACTCGTGTTCTCCTGGAGATCAAATATAGCCCCAAAAACTGCCCCATTGGCCAATCCCGTTTTGTTTGGAATCAGACGAAAGCCCGTCATCATGAAAAACCAATAGAATACACCAAGAAATATCAAACGTCGCCTGGATAGATGTACAGAATCTTCCATTTCAGGCGGGGAAAACATACTGACCACTCCTGAGGAGAGCGAAGATTGATTTCCCCTCACAAAATCTCCCATTTCAGGCGGGGAAAACACACTGACCACTCCTGAGGAGAGCGAAGGTTGATTTCCCCTCAAGTTTCCTATTACCGATAACCTATCTTGCTGGAGAATAGAAGAAACCCCTCTGTATAATGATTGAAATTCTTGAAATCCTCTCCATTCATTCTTTTTGCCCTAATTTTGTCTTAATTCCGTATACGAAAATCGCACCTAGAAAGTGTGGAAAATCGCACCTATGAAAAGTAGAATCGCACCTACTCACCGCGTGGCATAGCGCGTCGTCACCAAAATATTATCACTTTAACCAAGTTGTTTAGCACATTACAACTTACTATAGAACTACATATGACTAGTAACTTTTTGGGAATGAGGAAACTAGACTAGGCAATATACTATACGTATGTTCGACATTTGAGGCTTCATTCAACCAATCCAACACATTAAATTCTCTCTTTTGGATGTCATAAGAGCAAAACTTTCCACTTGTCTCCTCCTTTATGCACCTAATTGTTTATTATTGCACTTGTGTCTTAAATACACAATGGTTTCTTATTGAAATGATGAATTTAATAGATGAATAGTATATTTTTGTAAGTTTCTTACTGAATATTGGTTAAATTATGGTTTAATATAATATCTAATGAACAATGACGTTCTACTCTAATAATACTATATGCCGAACAAAAAAATGTACTACACATAAATTGTAAGCATTTATGTGTTTGTATATGGTGTTTTTGTGATTATTAGTGTGTAAATAAATAGTGTATTCAAAAAATTATACAAATTTATCCTTAATTAATGTATGATAAAATTATAGTGCATTAACGGGATATTTAATAAAATTTATTAAAACTTTATTGATAGTCGTATAATATCTTAAGCATATTATTTATCAGATTAACTGAAACCTAAGTTAAAACTTATAAAATGTATATAGTGTAGTTGAATAAAGGATATATTTGTATAAATCCATAGTTTGTTTAAATTGTACATTAACTAATTCCTTACAGAGACATCATAAGTTTTGATAAATATAACAAAATACAAGTCTGGACAGCAATACGGTCACTACAAAAAATGCCTCAATTAGAGACCAAAGTTTTGAGACCGGCATAAATCAGTCTCAAATTGAGACTGATTTGGGATTGATCCTAAAAAAATTTGAGTTTTGAGACTGTTTTCAATTCGGTCTTTAATATTATGTTTCCAGACCGCTTAGAGACCGAATTTCAGTCTCTAAACCGAAATTAAAATTTTGATTTTGAATTTTGTTTAGATACCGACAATTCAGTCTTTAATTGGCATCAAATATTTTGAAAAGTATAATTTGAATTGACTACCAATTTTGACCGCTCGTTTAAAGACTATTTTCAATTCGGTCTTTAATATTATGTTTTTCAGACCGCTTAGCCACTGAATTTCAGGAATTTTAATTGAAGACCGAAAATTCAGTCTTTAATTGGTATAAATAATTCTGAATCCCAAAATTTTAATTAACCGTATCAACTTTCATCGAATCTGGCTCTATGACTGTGTTCGAGAGGGAGGAATCAGAATTAGGAGAAGAGGAATTTTCGTCCATCATTGAGAGAGATAAATAAGTTGGCGATTATATCTATATTATATTAGATATTCATCCTAATATTGTATATATAGATAATTTTTAACAGTAGAGACCGCATATTTCGGTCTCAAATCGGTCCCAAATCAGGCGTTTGTTTTTATAGACCGATATTTTCGGTCTCGAATATGTATCAAATTAAACTGTTTATTTTATAGAGACCGATTTTAGTGGTATCTGAACACTTCAGAAGAATATTCTTAGATAATTTTTAACAGTAGAGACCGCATATTTCGGTCCCAAATCGGTCCCATAATCAGGTGGTTGTTTTTATAGACCAATATTTTCGGTCTCGAATAGGTATTTAATCAAGCTGTTTATTTTATAGATAATTTTTAACATAGTAGAGACCGCATAATTCGGTCCCAAATCGGTCCCAAATCACGCGGTTGTGGTTATAGACCGATATTGTCGGTCCCAAATGTCATTCTCTCAATTTAAACCGACAAACTAGCTTCTAAATAGACAATTCCTTGATTTTACTCTCCAATATCAGTTTGAAGATCTCGTTTCGAATTCAACCGTAAGATTTCTCATTCCCTCTTTATTTAAATTAATGTTTTCTCATATTAATTAATTAAGTGTTCGTTGATAATTTTATTTTCATATAATTAATAGATATGTATAATAGTAGTAAATAAGATAGACCACTGACGTTGTTATGATATCAAATCAAATACTAATTAGAATGAATTATTTTGAAAGATATCATAATCGTATGTGTACTATTATATGTCCAATTAAACTTGTTGAAAGTATGAATACATGTAAATTAGGTTTTAGAGTGAATTAATTGTCTAATATTAAATTAAAACTGTTAAAATATTTCACTCAAAATTTTTTGTACAATTTTATCTATACACATATTATAAGACCGAGTATAAGTACAATTTATTCATAATAATCAATTTAGAATTCCACAATTAATATTTTTGACTTAAGTAGTTAATACTGACAAATTAAGTTTTTATGAAATAACTGAATTCCCAAAATTTTACTTTATATGGTATACGATTCAAAGTTGATCTACTTGAAAGTCAAACAAATTAAAGATCTTGAATTAATTTCTCATAGAGCATACCCTGTTTGCTATCAAATTTTTTAGCTTTAAATTTTGGATTAACGATGGGCTCCACCACATTCTTCTCACATATCTACCAAATTAAATATTATTATTAACATTATTAATTTTAGTACAATAATGCAACAATATTTATTCTTTGAATATAATAATATAGCAATATTTATCTTATATACATATGTCAATTATGTAATCATTTTGATTTTGAGTACGTATAGATGGAACTACCGGATCGTCGGTGGATGTATTATACTCCTCGATTCGTTAATGGAAGTACGAACAGTGAATTTTACAATCAAGTTCGCAAATTTATTAATTTTGTGAAGACGAGGCCACAATATATGTTTAACGATAAAATCAAGTGTCCATGTACTTTGAAGAAGTGTCAAAATAAAATATTTAAAAGTAACATTGATTTTTTAAAGTAACATTGATTTTTTACAATTAATTCAATGATTTTTATCAGTTAATATATGTGGAAATGATTTAATTATTTTGAACTTCTTTAAAGTAACGTTGATTTTGAAAATTTATTATTTAAAACATATATAATAAAAAAATTAATTACATATATATATAATTATTTTTAAAAGTTACACAAGACAATTACTTGTCAAAGTGGTTGGTGCCCATTTCTGGGCACCCATCCACCAGGGATCAATTCCCACAAAGGCCAAAATAAAATGGCCAATTAAATAAGGCGGGTGTGGGTTGTCAGGTCGGGTCGGGTCTCGAATGCGGGTGTGGGTGTGGGTTGGCGGGTCGGGTCTCGAAGGTGGGTGTGGGTCGGGTTGGCGATGCGGGTGTGAAGGTGGGTGTAAATAAAGAGGGTGGGTGTGGGTCAGCGGGTTGGGTTTCGGGGGCAGTTGCTGGGTAAGATCTGAGACCGATGTGAGTTTGTTTTAGGCCCGAAAATAGGTCGGGCCGACTCACGATTAGGGACCGTTTTAAGACCGAATTGCCGGTCTCTCATTTAGAGACCGACCGAAAATCGGTCCTTAATCTGAGACCGATGTGAGACTGTTTTAGGCCCGAAAATAGGTCGGGCCGACTCACGTTTAGGGACCGTTTTAAGACTGAATTGTCGGTCTCTCATTTAGGGACCGATCGACAATCGGTCCCTAATTTGAGACTGGGCCATAAATTCAGTCTCTCAATATTAGGTACCGATGAAATAAGGACCTCCATAAATCGGTCCCAAATCAGTCTCTAACCTGTGTTGAGACCGCCTTTACAGTCTCAAAATCGGTCTCTAATCGATGCGTTTTTTGTAGTGGGTGTATCTAAATAATATCATGATTCTTAATGATAAAACACTTAACAACATTTAACTTGTGATAATATATATTGTTAAATGAAATACAA
Source organism: Galeopsis tetrahit (assembly GCA_963675135.1). Taxonomy (NCBI): domain Eukaryota; kingdom Viridiplantae; phylum Streptophyta; class Magnoliopsida; order Lamiales; family Lamiaceae; genus Galeopsis; species Galeopsis tetrahit. The sequence goes on from OY776123.1 coordinate 54,195,901, forward strand.
CCAGTAGAAAAATAACAAAATATTAAAGTAAAACACATGTGTTATTATTCATATATTAAAGTAAATACTATTGTCTAATTAGTAGAAAATGGTGGGATTAAAACAACTGTGTTATTATTCAAATATAATATAACTAAATCTAGTCATCTAGATTTGTCCTATTTGTGCCGAACACGTGCGGACACGTTAACGGGTCGTGTCTGCCTTTCTTTCCACACTTGATGCATTCGACGTCATCTCGTCGTACCTTTTTATATGCAGTGAATGATATACAACCCATTTTGAATACGGAATATCTTGCAACCAATCCTATGAAATTCTACCTCCAACCTCTTTGAACTTCATGAGTTTTTCGTTGAATATGCAGCTCGTTGGAGCATAAGCACACTGCTTGAAAATATTTGTCATATTCTCGCGATGCTGAGTGTTCCATCCTCCACCATACCTTCCCTTAAGGTTAGTTAGAAGATGATACAAACAGTAGAAGTGGGCGGGTCATTCCCATACGTCATAGAACGCTGACATCAGTCCCGTGTTTCTGTCTGAAATGCATATGATTTGTTTAGCATGATGGATATTGTCTTTGATCTTCATTAGAAACCATGAACAATTATCCCTGTTTTCAGTAGATACGATATCGAAAGCAACCGAAAACAGACCTAAATCAAACAAAAAATAATGATTTTTGTTGAATGTTGGGATAGAGCTTCCACAACAATTCATAAAACACGAAATAAGTAACAAAACTTTTGATATAATGAGCACTACTTATTAAAATAAAAAATTTCAAAAATGAAGTTTTTTCGGAACTACCAAATCATTCAATTAAATAATTAAATTAATAGCTAAAAGAATCTATTATTTTATAGAAATAACCATTCAATGAATTTATAAGATGAACACAACTCATAAAATATGTAATGAATATTTCCTTAATTTATTATATAACAATGTATATAGAAACTATATTTTCTGAATATAGAGTGCATAAATCTATCATACCACTTACATTGCTATCAGACTCTAAATACTTGACACACCCAACTGAATACATGATTGAGTAATTACCTTCTGATAAATTGGACCATTTGTAGTTGATTACGTCTGCTATGCTGTGGAATGTTGTTTCAACATTTATCCGGACAAGCTTGCATCTACCATCGAAATCGATATTCAAAATTAGAGGACTCTCAATTTCTGGGGAAAAGAAGGTATACAAAAATCTGAAATTCTCGAAAACACAGAATAAGGGCAATTTTTTAATATTGAAATGAAATCAGTAAAAGTTTAATCCTAATTAATCTCTAAATATTGAAATACCTATGATATGGAAGGCAAAAATCGGAGGATTGACGTCGACGATGCATTGATTCCCACGATCTGCAGCTTCAATCGAGATTCTATGTAAATTTGGTAACTGATTGTAAAAGGAATGTCAAACATTTCAATTCGCAATTACTACAATTGATGGATTTATGGAGCCACTGAATTAATTATATATTTTTATACGGAAAGGGCATTATAGGGTATCCAAATTAAATAGTGACCTTAATTGTTTTAAGAATAATTTGTGTCTTAAATTGTTTAAGGGTCTTATATAATGACTTAAATTGTATTTATTCCCATATTTTCAACTATATTAACATACACTTTTCAGTTATAATAATATACACTTTTCATTAATATATAACTTACACTTTTCATTAATATAACATGCACTTTGCAGTTATAATAACATACACTTTTCATTAATATATAACTTACACTTTTCATTAATGGAACATACACACTTTTCATTTATAATAACATACACTTTTCAGTTATAATAACTTACACTTTTCATTAACATAGCATACACTTTTCAGTTATAATAACATATATTATTCATTAATATAACTTACACTTTCAGTTATAATAACATACAGTTTTCAGTTATAATAACATACATTTTTCATTAAAAACAAGGGATTATATTTTTTTATAGTCCATTAAGTTACCAAAATTTTGAATTTAGTCCATCAAGTTACTACTTTTTGAATTTAGTCCATTAAGTTTCGATTTATTTTGATTTTGGTCCATTTACCTGCTATAGCAGGTTTCACAGGTCATTTTTTAAAACACACCCCATAAAATGATATACACACCCCAAAGGTTAAACACACCACACTAAAATCTAAAAATACTTTTTTATTACTATACACACCCCCGACTATTTCCTATTTAATAAATTGCCAAAAATAATTAAATTAAAAAAAATAAGAATTCAAATTAATATGAAAAATATAAATAAAATCTATAAAAAATCGTCAAAATCTTCAAAAATTAAACAAAGCTAAAAAAATTTAATTAATTTAAATAGTTTTAAAAATTTAGTTGATTTTTTACTATTTTTAAATTTTATTTAGCCTTATTTTCGACATTTTTTTTATACAAGTTAGAATGCAAATAAAACATTAATAAAGCAATGGAGTTTTAATTTTTTTCTTTAAATATTTCTTTTATATTACATTAACCTACTAACCCCCCATAAATTTAATATACACTCCAAACGTTGAACATAAAAATTCAAAAATCTAATATAGTTAAATAAAATCATAAACATATTTAATAAATTGTCAAAAATAATTTAATTCAAAAAAGTAAGAATTCAAATTAAATGAAAATTATAAATAAAACCTATAAAAAAATACATAAATCTTCAAAATTTTAATAAAGATAAAAAATTAATTAATTTAATTAGTTTTTAAAATTTAGTTGATTTTTTAATACTTTTAAAGATTTTTTTTATTTAATTTAATAATTTTTTCAAGTTGATTTTTTATTTATTTATTAAAAATCTTCAAAAATAGTAACAAAATCAATTAAATCTTCAAAACTAATTAAATTAATTCATGTTTTTAATTTTTGAAGATTTTAGTGATTTTTTATAGGTTTTATTTATATTTTTTATATTAATATGAATTCTTACTATTTTTTTAATTTTAATTATTTTTAGCAATTTATTAAATATGTTTATGATTTTATTTAACTATATTTAATTTTTGAATTTTTGTGTTCAACGTTTGGAGTGTATATAAAATTTATGGGGTGTTAGTAGGTTCATGTAATATAAAAGAAATATTTAAAAGAAAAATAAAATAAAAAAATTTAAAACTACATTGCTTTATTAATGTTTTATTTGCGTTCTAACTTGTATAAAAAAGGTTGAAAATAAGACTAAATAAAATTTAAAAATAGTAGAAAATCAACTAAATTTTCAAAACTATTTAAATTAATTAAATTTTTTTAGCTTTGTTTAATTTTTGAAGATTTGGACGATTTTTTATAGGTTTTATTTATATTTTTCATATTAATTTGAATTCTTATTTTTTTAATTTAATTATTTTTGACAATTTATTAAATAGGAAATAGTTAGGGTTGTGTATAGTAATAAAAAATGATTAGTGTGGTGTATATATCATTTTATGGGGTGTGTTTTAAAAAATGACCTGTGAAACCTGCTGTAGCATGTAACTGGACAAAAATCAAAATAAATCGAAACTTAATGGACTAAATTCAAAAGGTAGTAACCTGATGGACTAAATTCAAAATTGTGGTAACTTAATGGACTAAAAAAAATATAATCCCTAAAAACAATGTTCACTTTTTAATATAGTAACATACATTTTCACTAAAATACGAAGATACATTTTTCAACACACTAACATACACTTTTTAGAAAAAAAAAGTTCAAAGTTTGACCGGTCAAGGTCAACTCAAGTATACAGTGTACTTGAGTGCACATGAGACTTTTTATTTTTATTAAAATTCTAAGATTATGTTTATTTTTGGATTTGAAATTTAGATTTGAGATTTTAAAATCTAACCCCGATTCCACTCTAAGATTAATGAATTTGAATTTAAAAAAAATTATTATATAAATACATATAAATCCTGTAAAAATTAACTTTATAAATATATACAAACCATATATAATACTCCCTCCGTCCAATTTTATTATGCCCACTTCTTCGGGCACGTGTTTTAATGAATATTTATTAGGTTATTCATAAAGTAGATAAGTTGAGAGTATGATAGAGTGTTGTGGGGTCCATTTGTAAATAAATGATTGTTTATGAATAAAGTGAATGACAAAGTGGGTAAATAAGTGATGGTAGGAGGGTGGAGATAAAGTAGTATGAATAGCATTGTTTCCAAAAATGGTATGAGAATATATAATGAAATTGGACAACCAAAAAAGGAAAGTGTGAATAATGAAATTAGACGGAGGTACCTATAAAATCTATTGAATTTTAAAAGTCTAATATTTATAATATAGTATATGTATTATTTTGGGATTTAAGAAGGTTATAATTTAATTTAAATATAATATCATGATCCTCATAAATCTCAAATATAAGTTTAAAGGATTTAATATTTTTGTTTTATAATTTAAGGGACTCACTAAACTAACCGTAATAAGGAAAAAAAAAATCTAAATGGTTAGCCTGTTCCAGCCATCACATAAATTCGCCCTAGTTATCGTGTCGAATTTTGTGGCAATACACACTACAAGAAAAAGGGGTTTTCTAGACATTTAAAATTGTCATTATAGAACACCTTTTAGTACATTTAATTTATCATGACATTTCCATAAAGTGTCTTCTAAACTAATGTAATAATAGATATCAATCTATTAAGACATTCTTAAATGTGATGAAAAAATAGTTTAGACTACACTTAATTAATTATATTAATTTTTCAATAATACTCCCTCCGTCCACGAAAAGTAGTCCCATTTGACACATATTCTTTGTCCACCAAATGTAGTCCCATGCACTTTATGAAAACTATCACCCTTCAACTATCACTTAATTACTCAATTTGCCATCAACTTTATTTCTAAACAATCACTTTATTCACAATGGACCCCACAATACTCTATAATACCCTTACTTTATCTACTTTATCTACCATTTTCTTAAAACTTGTGCCCCATCCCTATGTCCCTACTTTTCATGGATGGAGGGAGTAATTAATAATGCAATATTAAATATCATGATAGATTTATTATTAAAATAATTTCTGATTATCATAATTTTCTATTTTAGCTAATACTACATTATTAAGGGTCAAGATACATTTATTTTAAAACTCATTTTTTATTAATTATTATTTCATAATATTAATTATAATGCCCCTGATAGTTTATTATATATATATTATTTTCAATTTTCATTTTTCAATTAGATTAATAACAATAATAAGAATTTATAATAACATTAAATAATAAGCACAATAATAGTAAATTAAAAAAGTATGTGAAAGAATAATGGAGTATTGAAGATGCCTTATTATTAACATGTGCAATACTTACATAAGTTCTATACAAACAACCAGTATAATCTCTACATAAGACATCCTAAAAAAAGAAAAATTAAAATTCTGAATCCAATCTTTAGCAATAACAAATCGATCCATCTCCCTCTTTTTAAATTCAGATATTCGATCTGCTCCTCCCCTACAAAAATCACATACCATTTTTCATAAATTTAAGATATTATAGAAACATGATTTAAAAAAAGCACAAGGTATAACAAAACTACCGATCAAATAGAAAATGGCCAAGTGTCCGAGAAATAAGTCTACTTCTAAAGAAGAAGTTCCAAACTCACCTTGTATGCACAAAAATTGGAGCAGCCATTTACTCCTCAGTCCTCTCCACTCTGGAGAGACTTATTAATGTAATCTTTGTTAGAGGTGATAGTTGAGTCTGTGGGCGAGAAAGTGTTCATTTATGATAATTTACGACAGTTGAGAATAGTCTTTTTTATATTGAGGTCTAGTGTTCAACTCTTAAATCTAACAATTTTCACATAATTTTTTTTTTTAATTATAAAAGTGCATGTTGAAAATAAGGAAAAGTGTAACATGCAATTTACAATTTTTTAGCATGTTATTTTGCAATAATAATTTCAGTTATAATGACATACACTTGTTAGTGATGTTATGTTACACATATTTTGTTGCACTTTTCAGTTGTAGTGACTTACTATTTTCAACAATATTTTTTAGTTATATTGACTTACACTTTTTAGTAATGTTATGCTACACCTTTTAGTCATATTTTTTTGCACTTTTCAGTTGTAGTGACTTACAATTTTCAACAATATGTTCAGTTATAGTGACTTACACTTTTTAGTAATGTTATGTTACACTTTTTACTCGTATTTTGTTACACTTTTCAGTTATAATAACTTACACATTTCATTAAAATATTGTGTTGCACTTTTCAAGTATATTGACATGCATTTTTTAATAATATTGTGTTGCACTTTCTAGTTATACTAACTTGCATTTTCTAGTTATACTAACTTGCATTTTCTAGTTATAATGACTTATACTTTTCATTAAAAGTTGTGTTGCACATTTCAATTATAGTGACTTACACTTTTTAATAAAAAAATGTGTTACACTTTTTAGTAATATTAACTTACACTTTTCAACATACACAATTTCGAAAAAAAATTATCAATAAAAAAAAATTACCAAAAAAAAAAAATTAACCAAGTCAAAATTTTTATTCACAATAATCTTGAATATTTAGGGTTCACAATATTCTTGAATATTTAAGATTTAAGTTGACAAACTCAATTCCTTATAAGGAATTGATTCTATATAAGACCAATTCAATCGCATGACACTCAACTTTATAGTCATGGAAATATACCATCCAGAGAAAAGAATAAAAAATAAAAGCATCGGTGTTTCCTAATAAAGAATATCATGATAGTCTTCATAAAAGACATCCATAGAATACGAATAGACAATGAAGACAACCTAATCTTACGTCCATATAATTGTAAACAACAAATGAACCAAAATAATGAAAATGCCAACCTAATGATAGACTATCATAAAAAGACTAATGGTGCTATACTACTATAGTATAAACCTATAAGGAGACGAAATGACACGCTAGCATCTTAAACTCCCTCAGATACAACAATGATTATGTGATAAATTGAAGCAAGCAAAACGCCAAGCTAGAATGATTCCTTGCAGTAGCAAAAAAACGTTAGCTCCATCAAAGAATTTGTAAAATTTTCAATGGCTTTAATATCATATTTAGGTAAACGAAAACGAATAGTGAAATTTCCAGTTCCAGGAAAGTTGAAAATACAATTAAAAATCTATAACTATGATTTACGAAGCAGCTACCTGGATAGTCATCATCTCATGAGCAAGCTCTGCAGATAAGGATTCACCATTTACAACTGAGATTGTAGATGACCCATCAGGCGGGCCTAATCATCTCTACTAAAACTGAAACACTAAATACAGGCTGCTTATTTTAAATAACAAAGCATTCTGAGTCTAATTCACTACCGTATTAATTATACTCCGTAATAAATTGGAAACAAATGTCTCAAGGCAACAATAAAATATGCAACCTGAGTATCAAGAAGTATGATCCTTTCAGATGAAGTGCAGTGCCTGATCATCATCCTTGTTTCCTCTGATTCAATGCCGAAAGGAGGTAGCATTCCTGCAAACAATCCCCAATATTCAGCCATCTTTCTCATGTACATAAACAATCTACACCCCAATGCATCTTCAATACATATACTACTAAAACGAACAGGAAATTGAATAACAACGTTCCAAACAGTCCATAATCTCACATACCAGGTGATGAAGAATCAAACCCATAAATTTCATTCAAAATGCTTGACTTCCCAACCACTGGTGGACCAATTACACCCACCACCGTAAATTCAATGTTATCCGTTAAAAAAATGCACAATCAAACCAACATTTGCACTGAAAAAACATACCCAAGGGAGAAAATTTAAATACCTCATCAGCAATTGGTAATTCTGAAATTAATTTTAAAAAATCGAGCGAAGTCATCAGAATACCTAAATCAACAAAGCCATCAGAATACCGAAATTCTATCAACTATTAAAGATTCTCAAATCAATTGACAGCTATCGAGAACAATACCTAGAGCCCGGAACAGTATCTCTAGCGATACCCGACTGGTGGAATTCAAATTCCTCATCAACTGGGCGCTTCAAAGAGAAATTGGGCGATTTTGTAAAGAAAATAAAATTGTACATACATAGGGATTGTGGGTAAACTGCTCGGAGATGAAAATCTTTATCGTGGTTCGTGGCCACGAGTGGATGTTAATTTCTTTTTTGCGGGATGAATTTTGGCGATTTTGAGAATGAAACGGGTAAAAGGGGGCTCGACTGAGGATATGTTCGAAGTTATTCTTGGAATGGGTGGAATTGCAAATTTCCAAGACTGTGAGATGGAGCAAATTGAAAATAGTGGTGTTAAAGATCACTCGAAACTACTCCCAGCGCATGCCTTGACTGCTCTTGTCAAGAGGATGTTGAACATTTCAGATGATTTGCTGTCTTCGGAAGCAAAGTTGAGTGTTGGTGTTCAAGTCTAAGAGGCTGATCTTGCTGAAGATGAGTTGATGCAAGAAGCTGAGTCAGCAGAAGAAGTGTTGTCTACTAATCCGAACATTGATCTTGAGAATGTTTCAGACCAGATGAGAGGTCTCGTGTTCAAATTCCAAGTAGAACATTCTCACAGTCCGAGAACAGATGTTGGACAGATCAATAGGTACGCTGAAAAGTATTTTCCTGCTGAGTTATGTAGTTATGTGAAGAAACTTGGTGATATGGTAAAGAAGGATTCTGATGAGGCTGAAAGAAGGTTTAAGGAAGCTAAGTTAGCTATCGTTCCATATTGTCCTCCATTGAATTTGAAAGCCATTGCTGGAAGCGTTATTCCAGAAGAGTAAGCAGTAGAAGACTTGGTATTGTCTACTGTTGTGGAAGACAAGTTGGTTGAAGCTCAAATTTTTGATGAAGATGAGCTCATGGAAGAAGTTGTTCCTGAAGATTATATTCCAATCCAAGAGATTCCGACTGCTTTCTTAGATGAGTTAAAAATGGATTTGAAGCAAGTAATCCAGTCATCTATCGATGAATTTTTGAAGACGGATGTGAACCATGTTCTTGAAGAACAAAATAAGGCTCTTGTTGATAGTTCTAAGGAACTGATCGTTGGTGAAGTAAATCAGATGGATGCCACCTTCAGACAAGAGATGTATATTCAGCTATAAGACTTCTTGCAAAGACAGATCAATTATTCAGAGAAGTGTTCTATTGATTTTGCGAGAGTGTTGGCTGAAGAATCTAAGAAGATGGAGCGAATTTATCGTGTGAAGATTGAGATAGCAAATGAACAAAGAAGAGAAGCACAAGATCAGTTTGTGCAAGCTAGAGCTTTACTGACCGAAATGACTGAAGAAAACAGACTGCTAAAGCTGACTGCTACTCACTTCAAGAACGAGTTCACTTTTTGTTCGAAAAAGTTGGAATATACAGCTGATCGTATTGAGAAGCTGAGTTAAGACAAGACGCATCAGAAGCAGATTGATAGAGCTGCTGAGTTGATGAAGGAAGCTGTTAAGGAAGAAATGACTCGTTTTACCTCTCTGTTCACTCTTAAGGCAAGTGATGAAGCCAAAAAGGGGGAAGAGACGAAAGAGGTGAAAATTGCTGAACATGAGATGAAAATTGTTGTGACTGAGACTAGTAGGCCTAGGAGAAGAGGTAGGCTAGTGTAGAAAGCAGATCTTGAACAGACCAGTGCTAGTTCAGAAGAGCAGAAGAGACAAGCTAAAGGCAAGTCTATTGCGACTGAAGAGGTTCAGACAAGGCGAGTTGTGAAAAGAAAGTTGGATATGCGTGAACCAACAGTTAAAGAGCCTATAAGTCAGATCATTGCTGATCTAGATGAGACAGAAATAATGAAGAAGCAGAAGCTAGAAGATGATCGTTATGCTAACAAGAATTTGTTAGGGAAACACATCAATAGGTTGCAAAAGATGAAAACTGATCCAGATCAAGTTGAAGATTCTCATATAGACAAGTTCATTGACAACGAGCATAGAGATGCTTGGGTGAGTGTCAAGATGAAATGGGAATTAGATCATTGGATTATTCGCAAATATGGTGATGCAGACAACAAAGAAGAGTTATATGCTGTGTTTGACAAGTTCATGGAAGCTGAAGATCAAAACTTATGGAACTTGATCATGCGCATTGCAACTGCTGTTAATTACAACATTTTAGTTCCTGATTTTCCAAAGTGGGATACTCCACTGTTAGGTTCTGGAAAGCGGATCGACTTCAACAAGGTGAAGAAGTTCGAAGAAGAGTTGCTCGAGAAGGAGAAGATAGATAATGAGGATCATATCTCAGATATTCACAGAAGAATCCTCGACGCGTTCTGTATTCCGAATCCAGACGTAGGAAACATCAGTGAGTAATTGTAAGTACTTTACTTAGTTTCTTATTTCATTTTGCTTAAGTAATTGTAATCTATCTGATCTACTGATAATGAATGAAAAGAACATATTTTGAAGAAGATAACTACTTAACCGATCTTATGACTTAAAATAATTCAAGTAGTTTTGGCTTCATCAAAAAGGGGAAAATTGTTGGGATATGAATCCTGATACAAGTCCTAATTGATGTTGAAGTAGTTTTAATAAACCAACCTATTCCCATCAATCTCTCATCTACCCCCTCAGGAACATTGCTCTCTACAGCACCTGAGTCCCAATTGATCCCACTTTCTTCTCAACCCAACCAATCTGAACCCCAACCCAACATTTCTAAATCCCAAGCCAACTCTTCTTATAACTATGATGATGATGATGATGATGCAGAAGAGTACACATATGAAGGGATGTTGAGGCAGATTGCAATAGCAAATTGTTGGGATATGAATCCTGATACAAGTCCTAATTGATGTTGAAGTAGTTTTGATAAGCCAAAAAGAATACTTGAATATATTTCTAAGTGTTGACTGATCTAGTTATGGAAGTCGTCTTGTGGAGATCAGTAAAGTACAACAGTGAAAAGTTTAAGTATGAATAAAAGACAAGTACGTTTTTATAAGTACTGTGTTAGGTGTTATGATGAGCGAAACAAACGATGTATAGAAGCTCATAATTCATATGTTTGTTTATATTGGTGTATAGATTTTAAGTTGACTAAGCTGAGTTATAAAGCTTAAAGTAATGTAATAGTCTTGTTAGGATTAGTTGATATGACTAGTATAGTTCTGTGTTTGAAGAAGTCTACTGAAGAAAGGAAGACTCGCGACCAGACAAGACAAGTGAAGAAGACTGAAGATTTATCTAAGTATGGAAAACTAGACAAGTGCGCAAGTAAAGAGGATTATGAATAAGTCAGAAACGCGTATGAAGAATATATTGAAGAGTTAGTTATGGAATAACTAATTAACTGAAGAAACGCGTGGATGGATAAGAAGAAACCGTTTGAAGTTAGTTATCAAGAAAAGGTTGTTGATAACAGAAAGTTCTTGATTTCTAGAGGTTTATAAATACATGAAGATCATTGACGGTTATGACTACTGACTATCTACTGATACTAAGAGATTACGAAGCGAATCACTAAAGAATTAAAAGCAAAGAAGCTCGCAGAGTTAAAGTTCAGAAAGTTGAAGCCAGAAGACAAGTGACAAATTCGAAGAAGGCTACTACTGGACTAGAGAAGTTTTTCTTTTATTGTTTTTGTTCAAGTTGTGTTGGGAATAAAATGAGAACATGTTTTGATTCAATACCAAAACCCCCTGAGACATGCCTAAGTCAAGATGACTATGTTCTAAGAGTGTTAGAACATATAGAATTAGGCTAGAAGAGGAGCTAATATGTTAGGCAGCTCTTAGTTGTTTAGATGCACAATTTGAGGGGGAACACATGCTTTGAAGTCCATCAAGAACAAGTCCCCTCAAGGCTCAAATTCTGGAACAAACACTAAGTCTCTTGAAGACCAACTATGTTGATCAGGAGAGTTGTCCAGAGGAGTTATCTCAGCACAGTTAAACCAGATCAAGTGTTCTGAAGCCTTGAAGACAACCATGCTGAAGAATTAAAAGACAACTATACCCTAAAGATACTCAATGAATCATGCTAAGATCACTTTGAAGTGAAGCAAAGGGTAAGAGCCAAGTCATCTGAAATGAGCAAAGCCAACCATGCTGATAAAGTGAGAAGGTTGTTGTAGTAGTAGTAGAAGTGGTAGGAGCTGACTGTTGAGAGAAGAACAGTTCAGTTCTGAGTTGAGAAGAGGGTACTAGGACTCTAGATATCCTAGGGATCAATTCACCAAGGAGTGGTGTTATTGATCAAGTGCACCTTGGCACTATAAAACAAGTTAATTCCAAGAGTGAAGGAATTATCCTGTTCAATCAGGGAAAGTGGATGTAGGAGCTTGAGTCTCTGAACCACTATAAACTCTTGTGTTGATTTGCTTTCAAGTACTTTCAGACATTCAACACTGCAAATCTGATCTTTCAAAAGGTTAAACATTCAAAGACTGTGCAAAACCTGTTTGGACAAGTTCCCTGAAAACTGGACTGTATTGAATTGATTAAGTGATTTCAGAATTAAAAGAGTCTAAACTAAAAGGGCCAACCACTATTCCGCACATATAAACTCCTTTAGATAGTTATTCAACTAAGTACTCAATAGTACTTAGTAGTTTGATTATCTTTAAAGAGTTAATCAATTTCAGTAGAGTTGTCCAAGACAACATTGCTGATAACTGGTTTGATCAAGTTTGAAAAGAATTTGCATACAAGTGTATTTCCCCCCCCCCCCCATACACTTGTTATATACTCCTTTCAGGACCAACAAGTGGTATCAGAGCAGGGGTTCAAAGACCACTGCTTCTGAAAAGCCATCCTGGTTTTCAAAATCACATATTTGGTGTGGTCACTGAACTGATCTATCTGAAATCCTATCAAGTGTTGACTAACTGTTTGCTCTTGAGATATGGCCAACAACAATGCTGTTGTTCCACCTCCTGCTGTCCAAGGATTGGACAACATGGCCACAAATCCAGTCAACCACATCTCTCATCACAAATTGCCCATGTTCTCAATAGACAATTATGATTTCTGGAAAATCAGAATGAGGGCTCATCTTGCATCTCTGCACACTGACATGTTGAGGGTGATCACAAGAGGTACTTTTGTGTTCACTCAAGTAAATCCCAGAGTTACTGAAGCTCAAAGAGCAGATATAAGGGAACTGATTCCCAAAGATGAGGATGACTTCACTGTTGATGAAAAGAGGAAAGATAATTTGAATTATCTTGCCATGAATACCCTCTACCAAACAATTCCAGATGCAATAATGGGTAGAGTCTACCATTGCACAACTGCCAAAGAAATTTGGGACACTCTTGCTGAAATGTGTGAGGGTACTGACAAGATCAAGGAGAACAAGCTCCAAGTGGCAGTGCAAAAGTTTGAGCAATTCACAATGGAGACTGAGGAATCCATTGACAAGTTTGCTGGTAGATTCACTGATGTGATGAATGAGATCAACTCATTAGGAAAGGTGTACTCTAAAAGAGAAGTTGGATTGAAGATCTTGAGAAGTCTCACTCAAAAGTGGGATGTCTATGCTGTCATGATGCAAAATACCAAGGATCTTTCCACCATGCCTATGCAACAAATCTTCTCTGAACTTAAGGCTTATGAGTTCGACCTCAATAGAAGAAAGCCTGTTGAGGAACCTTCAATTCCCAGAAAAGGAGTGGCATTCAAAGCCAAAACTGCTGAACAAGAGATGCAGTCCACTCCCAGATCATCAAAGTCAGTCTCTAAGACTGAAATGAAGGAGGAACTAGCCTTGATGGCTAGAAGGTTTGACAAGCTAAATTCAAGGTTTGGTAGATACAAGAAATTCTACCAAGACAACAAATTCAGGAGAAGGTACAGCTCTCCTGAAGCTCAGGCTGAGGTCAAGAAGCCTGAAGATAAAAGATCAGAGGACAAGTACTCTGATAGGAGAAGGTCCAGTAGAGTTGAACCTTCATCATAAAAAAGAAGAGGAGAACCAAAGAAAGATGATGATGAAGACTTGTACTATAATTGCAAAAAGAAAGGGCAATTCCAGTATGACTGCCCTGAATTGAGCTCTAAGGAAAGAAGAGAAAGGTAAGCAAAGAGAGACAGAAAGTTCACCAACAGAAAAGCCATGATGGCTGGTGAAGAATCTGAAAGTGCTGAAAGCTTCAACTCTTCTGATGGACTGTTCTCCAACAGTGAAGATGATGATGATATTTGCAACATGGCTCTTGAGGATGATGAGGTATCCTCTACTTCTAGTTCACCATCATTCATCTCACAAAACACTAGTGAGGTCAACCTGAAGCTTTCCCTTGGAAAGTTGATGGAAGATTTCACTATGTTGCAAGAATTTCATGACAATTGTGTGAGAGAAAATGAAAGATTGGCAATAGAACTTGCTAAAAACTCTGAGGTAGTTGTTGATGTCAAATCTACTGAGTTGTATCAACAAGTCTTGAGAGAGCTTGAGGAAGCAAATCTCAGGATAGCTGACCAACAAAAGGAGATTGATGATCAACTTCTCTCTCAGAAGAGAAAAGATTTTGAACTGAAAATTCTGAATGCCAAATTTGAAAACCTCTCACATGAGTATGACATTCTTAAAACAAGTGAAGAGAGCCTGAAACTAAAGATGTCTGCTCTGAAGAAATCCTCTAGAGCAATAGAGGAAATTCAGAGTTATCAAAGACCTATGGCTCAAAGAAGTGGATTAGGTTTTGATCCATTTGAATCTTCACCTTGTCTTAGTGTTGCTTCCACAAGTAACACTAAGAAAATCTTTGTTAAGTCAGTGGCACAAACTGAAAATGAAGTGAATCAGCCACTGAACAAAGGAAAGGGCAAAATGGATGACTTGCCTACTCAAGTGCTTCAGGAGACAAGGCCAAAACCTAAGGAAATGGCCAAAGCTCCTGAACACAAGAGGAATGTTGGTCAGCAGAGTAGACCCAATGGGAGGGCAACTCTCCTGAACAATGTTCAGAGGAGTTATCCAAGGTATAATCAGCCTAGGCCAACTCTTCTGAGAAAGCCTCAGCTGACTAGACCTAAGGACAACTACCCTCAAAGGCAAAATAAAATGAGACAACCAAAACCCTTCATGCCAAAGGGTAATGGTAATAAAAATGCCTTTCCACAAAGATTTCCTCAAGTAGCACATAAAACTCATAAGTTCAGGAGGTTTGATAACTCTCCTGAAACTTACAGAGTTAACACATTCACACATACTTTCCCAAAGGCATTTAAGGGAAAGACAGTGTATGTTGATGCTAGAGGAAGACAACTTAGCCACCTTGAATCCATCAGGGCTATTAGGCAAGTTTGGGTTCCTAAAGGTACTGCTAACCTCTCAGGACCCAAAACTCAAAGGGTACCTAAACCTATCTAATTACAGGTACCAATGGGCCACAAGAAGAGGAGTATGAACAAAAAGTCAGCATGGTACCTTGACAGTGGATGCTCAAGGCACATGACTGGAAACAAGGAACTCCTCACTGATTTCATTGAAAAAGAAGGCCCAAATGTCACATTTGGAGACAATTCACAAGCAACTACAAAAGGTTATGGTACTTTGATGATTGGTAACATCAAAGTATCCAATGTGTCTTATGTGGCTGGTCTCAAATATAATCTCCTAAGTATCAGTCAATTTTGTGATAAAGATTTCAATGTTGAGTTTTCAAGTGGAAAATGCTTAATCAAAGATAAGGCTCAACAAACTCTACTGACTGGAACTAGGAAAGGAAATGTGTATTTTGCAGACTGGGACAAGAAAGTTGGTTATGGCATAAAAGATTAAACCACTTGAACTTCAAAACAATGAACAAAATTGCTAGAAATGCATTAGTTAAAGGACTACCTAATGAAGTTTTCATTAAAGAGCATGTTTGCAAACCATGCCAAGAAGGAAAACAGATTAAAGCCTCATTTAAAGAAAAACCAGTCATCTCTACTGAAAGGGTACTTGAACTTCTACATATGGACCTATTTGGACCAATTACCCCCGCAAGTATAAATGGTAGAAAATACACATTGGTTGTAGTAGATGACTTCTCTAGGTTCACTTGGGTGGTATTTCTCCTTAATAAGAAGGAAACACAAGTCAAACTGCCTGAACTCTTAAAGAGACTGTCAAATGAGAAGAGCCTTAGCATTATCAAGATAAGATCTGATAAAGGCACTGAGTTCATAAATTCATACATCAATGAGTATTGCACATCTAATGGAATAGCTCATGAAACTTCAGCAGCTAGAACTCCCCAACAAAATGGAGTTGCAGAGAGGAGAAATAGAACCTTAAAAGAAGCTGCTAGAACTCTAATTGCTGATTCAAATTTACCTAAGAGGTTTTGGGTTGAAGCTATAAACACTGCATGCCATACTCAAAATAGATGTTTGATCACTAAGGGGCAAGGCAAAACCCCCTATGAACTCTGGAAAGGAAGAATGCCTAAAGTGTCATACTTTCACATCTTTGGTTGTAAATGTTTCATACACAATAATGGGAAAGAACAGCTGAAAGCCTTTGATAGCAAAGCTGGTGAAGGAGTATTTCTTGGATACTCTCAAATCAGTAGAGCTTTCAGAGTCTACAACAAGAAAACTCTTATTGTGGAGGAAACACCTCATGTTGTGTTTGATGAATCTATTCATGAGTTCAGGAATGAGAACTTAGAACCAGAAGAAATCACACAGAGGACAACCAGACTGAGCCTAAAAGACAAAGACACTGAATTCATAGAAGTTGTCCAAACCAACCTACCTGAAAAACTCCCATTGGACAACAATCCTGAAGGCAACCTTCCTAAGGCAAATCCCACTGAAGATATTGGTGAACTGAATGATCCAATCCCAGTTCACATCCAGGTAACAACTACCAATGAAGAAGCAGTGCCTGCTGAGGTAGTTAATGGGTCAAATAATCAAGGGGGAACTCAAAATGTTGAAAATGCCAATGTCCCTGACATTGAGGACAACACCCCTGAAAATGATCCTGAATTAGATCCTGCATTCAATTATCCTGAATTTTATGATCAAAATGACTCAACTTCAGTAGAGGACAACTCTACTGAAGAGATCAGAAAAAGAAGGACCTGGTTGTCTGACCATCCTACTGATCTAATACTTCGTGACCCAAGTATAGGAGTCAAAACAAGGAGATTTCATGGTGAAAGTGCTCTTTTATGTTGTTTCTTGTCAGAACAAGAACCAAGTGACATTGAAGAAGCACTTCAAGATGCCAATTGGATCACAGCAATGCAGGAAGAACTGAACCAATTCACCAGAAATGAAGTATGGGAGCTGGTGGATAGACCATCACATCAAGATGTTATTGGAACAAAGTGGGTGTTCAAGAATAAGAAGAATGAGAATGATGTGATTGTCAGAAACAAAGCAAGACTTGTGGCAAAGGGCTATTGTCAACATGAAGGCATTGACTATGATGAGACATTTGCACCTGTGGCAAGGCTAGAAGCAATAAGGCTCTTTCTAGCCTATGCAGCCCACAAGAGGTTCAAAGTGTACCAAATGGATGTCAAAAGTGCCTTTCTGAATGGAGTCTTGAAAGAAGAAGTCTATGTGGAGCAACCACCTGGTTTTGAGGTTGGAAACCAAGTTTATAGACTGAAGAAAGCTCTATATGGACTCAAGTAAGCCCCTAGGGCTTGGTATGATACTCTGTCACAATTCCTCTTGGATCATGGATTCACCAAGGGAACTGTGGACAAAACACTCTTCAAAATCTCTGAAGGAGAGGACATCTTGCTTGTCCAAATTTATGTGGATAACATAATATTTGGATCCCCCAATAAAAAGCTGTGTGAGAAATTCTCAAAGCTAATGCAAAGCAAATTTGAGATGTCCATGATGGGGTTGATGAACTTCTTTTTGGGTCTACAAGTTAAGCAGTCAAAAGAAGGGATCTTCATCAACCAAGCTAAGTACACCAGAGAAATGATCAAGAAGTTTGGGTGTGCTACTAGCAAGCCAGTAAGGATCCCAATGAACACAAATTGGAAGATGGATCCTGATGAGAGTGGTGTGTCAACCAACTCTACTGAGTATAGAGGAATAATCGGTTCTCTTCTGTATCTCACTGCCAGCAGACCTGACATCACCTTTGCAGTAGGTGTTTGTGCAAGGTTCCAAACAAATTCTAAGAAAAGCCATCTTGAGGCTGCAAAAAGGATTTTGAGGTATCTCAAAGGCACTGAGAACCTAGGACTTTGGTACCCTGCTGATGACAACATTGAGTTAACTGGCTACTCAGATGCTGATTATGGAGGTTGCAGAATTGATAGAAAGTCCACTTCAGGGACTTGTCAATTCTTAGGCAACAAGCTCATATCTTGGTTCTCCAAGAAGCAAAACACAGTGGCTACTTCCACCACTGAAGCTGAATATGTTGCAGCTGGAAGTTGTTGTGGTCAGATCCTTTGGTTGAAACAACAACTAAGAGACTACAAAGTCAACTCTACTGTAGTGCCAATATTTTGTGATAACAATAGTGCCATTGCTATTTCACAAAATCCTGTCTTGCATACAAGATGCAAACATGTGGACATCAAGCATCACTTCATTAGAGATCATGTGGAGAAGAAGGATATAAAATTGGTCAAGATCCACACAGATCATAAAAAAGCTGATATCCTAACTAAGCCACTTGCAGAGGCAAGATTTCTGGAGCTATCAGCAGAGTTGGGATTACTTGATCCAGGGAAGTTGGACAAGTAAAATTCATTGAAGTTAATGGGAGTAAGGGGAACTGGAATGACTTTCAGCAGACTTGGTCAAGTCTACTGAAGCTCAGGAGAGATGACCTCAAATATTCAGGACACTTGTCCATTGAATCTCAGGACACTTGTCCACATCCTTTCAGGACACTTGTCCAAGTGGGGTCAGATAAGTTGTCTTGGCTATCAAACTATTTCCTTGGTTTGATAAGCACCTATTTTGGGTAATCATTGTCTACTTTGATATTTGTCCCAATTACAGATATCATCTTTATGGGATTTAATTTGTCCCCCACCCAAAAGGTCACTTTCCATGCATTAAATGCCAAGATTTAACTCTTGTTTGCATTACACTTTTCAAGCCATGATCTATCTCGAAAACTCCCCAACCATTAACTAATATTAAATAACTTCCACGTTTTGAATAAAACCAACAACTCACTGTTACATTGGTTTTTGACCATTGGATCAAAACTGACCAACTCCCCTGAAATTAATCCTGGCCGTCCAAGTGTGTTTTCCATTTTTGACAACCGTTGAAAACTCACAAAACTCACCAACTCATTGACAAACATTTTTTTTAGAATATTCTCAAGCCTTAAGTTCCCCCACAAACTCTTCTTCCCCAAGTATTCGAAACCCTAGCTCTTATCTTCTTCAAACTCTCTCAAAACTCTCTCAATTTCATTTCTGTAAACCTTCAATGGCTCCCAAAGTAAGACCAGAAATGATCATTGATTTCTCCAACAAGGCTCTAGACCTTGATTTTGGTTATTTGAGCAACAAAAACAGCCTTCACTTTGAACCCATAGTATCATTTGCAAGTGAAGACCCTGAAATTACACCAACCTTGAGATGGTTGAGGAGGGCAGGCCTTCAGAAGTTCATGGAGGAAAGGCCAAGCTCTTGTTTAGAGAACTACATGGCAGAGTTCTTTGCCTTTCTGAAGTGGAGAGGTAAGCCAGAAGATGGTGGAGTCTCAACCAGACTTTCTTATGTGGCAGAAGGAGAGGAGGAAGAGAGATTTCACAGGTTGAAATTCTCGTCAGAAGATCTTGAAGGAGCCTTTGGATTGCCTTCCGAGGGAAGGAATCCAGAATTCTATGGTGCCGATCATGAAGATGAGATAGCACAAGAATGGCTTTTGGTCCCAGGTCCACTATCATCAACACAAAACAAGAAGACTCTCAAGCCAAAGTTTCTCAACCTCTTTGAGGTAGTTGCAAAGAGTCTCTTGAGAAACACTGGAGGCCTGGAGCAGGTCAGCCATCCTAGAATCAGAATTATGGCTGCAGTTATTGATGCTAGTGACAAGGGCATCAAGTTTGATTGGAGGACCTTCATCATGTGTGAGATGATGAAGGAAAAGGCTAAGTTTAAAGTGAAAGCCCACAATAAGGTTGTGCTAGAAGGGAAACTCAAGTATTGCACAAGGGCAAGCTTGTTGATTGAGAGATTTTCCCACTATTCTCTAATGCAAACCTTTGCAAAGCCCCTCCCTGCTCAAAAGATCATGTTTAGAAAGCTCAGCAAGAAAACTGAGCAAAGGAGGATGCTACTGGCCAAACCTGCTGAAGAGAAGGTGGAGGTGAAACCAGAGTTGAAAAAGAGGACTAAGGCCAGAGTGGTGAAGACAAGGAAAGTGTCTCAAATTCCCTCAGAGGAGAATTCAGGAGCTTCAGCTGAGATTGAAGAAGTTGCTGAAGAGGGAGTAAGTGTGCCTTCTGATCATTCAGAAGAGTTGAGACAGAAGTATAATGAGACTAGACAAAAGTCTAGAGGTGATAAGAGGATCAGGGAAGTTGTCCCTGAGAAGGATGGTGAAGGTAGTGGGAGCAGTAGAGCCAGCAAAAGAAGGGCCAAGCCTACTGATAAAGTGTTGGAGCTTCAGGAGGAAAGGTCTCTCCAACTTGCTCTAAGAGAAAGCAGAGCTGAAAGCAGGACCAAATCCAAGTCAAGGACCAACTCATCTGATTCTGGAACTCCAGAATCCAAGGTCCCTGAAGGTCAACCAATAGAGGCCAAAATCCCTGAAATTCAGAACCCTGAGCCCAACTCCCCTGAAACCCACATAACCCCAACCAACCAACCAGTCACCCCCATCAATCTTACAAAGTGATATTCTCCAGAAGGGAGTGTGCAAAGAAGTGGGATAGATGTGCTAGCAGATATAACAGTAGATGAGACAAGATTGCAGTCTCCCCTTGACTCATCTATGCTCAATTATTCAAATCTTTTAGAAGCTGCACTTATTGAACCAACTCCACTGAGCAAAGCCCCTTCAGATCCATTTCTCTCAAAAGCAACTGAAGTATCTTCAATTGCAACCAACCCTTCTGAAGCCAATATCCCTGAACTCAACCTTCCTGAAGCCACCTTAGGAGAACCCAGAGCCAACTTCCCTATAACCCAAAGTCCCCATTCTAGTGGAGATGAGGAGGAGTATACTTATGAAAGTATGCTCAGAGGAGGAGCCAAGGCTATTGTGGACAGTTTGTATCCACAACTTGCTGGATTTCCAAGAATCCAGAAAATGTTCCATGATTTGAGAATGCTTGTTGATGTGAAGGACAAAACCATTATGGAAATATTACAAGTCATCCAAGATAAGGGTGCAAACTGGTGGCAAGTGGAGGAGAGCAGATTGCTACACTTTGCTGGTGTGATGAAAACAAGATTCCTCACTGATGAGGAAGTGTTTGCAAAGTTGGTAGATGATAAGATCAATGAGGAGAAAGAGAGAAAAGCTAAGGGCATCAAACACCCTGATAGCAGCTCCAATGATGATGATTCCCCTGATGATCCCTCAAACCCTTCAAAACCCAACCCTCCTGAAACCAATCCCAAACCTTCTGAATCCAAACTGCCTTCAACTCCCCTTTTAACCTATCATAGGAAAGGCTCTGTATCTTCAGAGGTGTTGACCAAGGGTGGTAACACAACCAAAGACACATCTGCCAATGAAGGTTCTTCTGAACCCAAGGCACAGCCTAAAGATGTGGAGGTTCCTGTTTTAGAGGCTGGTTTGATTAAGGCCTATTCAGTGTTAGATGAGTTGGAAACTGATCAGCCGTTAATCATTCAGGATGACTCAGTGGCTGTTGAAATAAGCATTGTGATCTCCCCACAACTGCCATCTTTGAACCTTGTTGAAGGTGGAGATGATGCAGGTTTAGGTGATGGAGTTGAAAAGGAGAGTTTAGTGGAAAAACTAGAGGAAGTAGTAGATGAGAGAGATGTGGTGATCACTAGGATAGTGAGTGTACCACCAAATGAGGGTGATATAAGTGAGGAAGGACAGGCTATTCTTGAAGTCAAATCAGAACTTCAAGAATCCCTTGATGAGAGGAGGCCTGATTCCTTGTGTGAGGACATTTCTACTGAAGGAAGAAAAGAAATAGTTGAAAATGAGAAGAAGGCTGCTGATGTATCAGAGTCTTATGAAAAAGAAATTGAGGGTGATAAGTGTGTTTTTACTGACTCTTTTGACTTGTCTGATATTGCAGGTATAACCTTTGATCAAATATTTGCAGATGATTTCTTGACAGATGCCCCCATCCATGTTGATTCTGGATCAGCACAAGCCTTACTTGGCTTGCAATCAACAAAGTTGGATTCCTTGGCTCATCAAGTCCAAACAGCTCATGCAGAAACTTCTGGAGCTTTGGATGAGCATGGAAGAACTTTGACATCTGTAGAAATGAGGTTAACTGGCTCTGAAGATGTGGTGTTACCCACATTGGAAGCAAGAATTGAAGGAGTGGAATCTGGTCTTCAAACTTGCAGAAGACTGCCTTGCAGAAGAAAAGAGCAGAGGCACAAAGGCTTGCTATGGTAAAAGCAGCTTCAGAGAAATTTTCCCAAGAGGTGATGGCCAACATTGCTGTAGGTGCAGTGGCCAACCTCACTGAGCTTCTTAAAGCCCAATTGGATGCATCTCTGAAAGCAACCTTGGAAGAGGTTGTCCAACAAAAGATGAAGCCTGTTCTAGCTTTCCTTAGCTTGAGCAGTGATAGGATGCAAAATATACATGATGAGAATGTATATTTGTTGGAGGAGATGAAGTCTCTAACCCAGGCCCAGTCCTTAATGGCATCTACTATGAGTGAACTGAAGCCTACATGTTTTGATGAAGCCAAAAAGGGGGAAAGGGAAAGAGCAAGGGCAAAAGGTGCCTTGGTCATTGGAAGCCCAGTGAAAGGGAAGGACAAAGCTACTGAAGGAAAAGGGAAAGAGCCAGCAGTGCTAAACTTGGAAGAATTGGATGAAGAGGAGCAGTTAGCACTTGCTTTGAAGAATTCAATGGCCTCAGCTCAAGAGTAAAGAGTTAGGCTACAATAGAGACCAAAAGGAGAGGTGTCTGGTTTGGACAAAGATGCTGAAGGTGTCCAAACTAGAGGAAAAATCAAGAAGGCCAAAGGAAAGAAAAGATCAGTTGAGACATTTACTGACTTTCCTAACAGCCTTGATTTGCCTCCTGAATAAGACAAGACTGCTAAAGTGTCCAAGATTGCTGAAAAGGACAAGTCTTCTGAGAAAGATAAGTCTACTAAGACTAAGTCCACTGATGGTGCCAAAGCTTCTGAAGATGTAGAGGAGCTGTATGAAGAAGGCTTTGGACCTGGACCTAAGAAGAAGAAAGTTGTGTTGCTAAATGATCCATCAAAGCTGTTTCATGAAGGGTATGGCAAAGACCCTGAAACTCAACAGAAACTAGCCATGATGAGGGCCCAAGAGAAGATGGACTTGATGGATGAGGCAAATAGAGCAAGAGACAAAAGAAGAGCAGATTTCCAAAAGCCTAGAAGAAAGAGAGCAACTTACAACAAGATGAAGCCACAACTACTAATTCCAATGGACACCAAATATCCTCACTTGGATAAATGGGTGCCAATTCAGCGGAATGACTCATGGGAGGAAGCTAAAAGGGAGTTTGTCTATGACTTCTATGTCATTTACAGATGGAATGGAAAAGATGCCAACTCCACTTTTGCTGAGTTCATGATAGAGTATCACATAGAGCTTTATCAACAACTACTTGCAGCTGTTGATATTGCAAGATTTGAACTCACTGCCCCCAAGCCAATCATATACATGCTTCCAAAGCTTAATGGATGGATTGATCAGTCAAAGATCCTGAAGGAATTTACTGAGATCCTTAAGCTGAACAAGATGGTTCTAGGACCCAAGGGAACAAACCAAGAGGCCATGGAGCTGAAGAGAAGAGTGTGGGCACAATATGGGATGGTGCCACCTCCTGAGGATGATCTCTGAAATGGCTAAGTCTTCTGACCTTTTTATGAGCTAAAACTTATCTTACCTGAAGATATTTTTTTTGGTCATCCATGCTGAAGTTTTGGTCAAGACTGCTGATGTGGTGTGCTCTGACAAGTTGTTAAACTCTGATATACCTTGGCTGCTCTGATATAAGTATTTGCTCTGATATCTGATGTTTTGCTCTGATACTTGGAGATCTAGATACTTTTAAGTACTTAGTTGGTTGCTCTGATACTCTAGATCTTATGTTTAGTGTATGCTCTGAAACTTTTTGCAATGTAATGATCAATTGTAATGTTGTCTTGAATTCATGCTCTGATATGTTATTCTCAACTATCAACATGCTTGTAATGATTTTCATATGAATGATAGTTGAACTAACTTTGAATCAAGAAACATTATTGCAGAAATCTCTCTATGCCTATCCTTGAAACCTACTTGCAACTTGAAACAGTGAGTACACTAACACATTGTTTTTCAGGAATATTGACCTTAGTCATGTCTTCTGAAGATAAATGTAATAGGTGTAGTCAAGTCACTTTTGCATAGAATGTATAGGTTTTGGCATCATCAAAAAGGGGGAAATTGTTGGGAATAAAATGAGAACATGTTTTGATTCAATTCCAAAACCCCCTGAGACATGCCTAAGTCAAGATGACTATGTTTTAAGAGTGTTAGAACATATAGAATTAGGCTAGAAAAGGAGCTAATATGTTTGGCAGCTCTTAGTTGTTTAGATGCACAATTTGAGGGGGAACACATGCTTTGAAGTCCATCAAGAACAAGTCCCCTCAAGGCTTAAATTCTGGAACAAACACTAAGTCTCTTGAAGACCAACTATGCTGATCAGGAGAGTTGTCCAGAGGAGTTGTCTCAGCACAGTTAAACCAGATCAAGTGTTCTGAAGCCTTGAAGACAACCATGCTGAAGAATTAAAAGACAACTATACCCTAAAGATACTCAATGAATCATGCTAAGATCACTTTGAAGTGAAGCAAAGGGTAAGAGCCAAGTCATCTGAAATGAGCAAAGCCAACCATGCTGATAAGCAAGTCAGCTGATAGTAATAAGGAGAGTTGTCCATTTGATAAGGAATGTTGTCCTATCATTGGAACAACCTTCAGAAGCCATGTCCAAGTCCTATCAAGAGTATCTTAAAGTCAGACATTGGAAAGAGTGCTGCAGAATGAAGACAAAGTCTAAACAGCCGTTTATTTCCCAAATGAGGACATGTCACTATCAAGATTCTGTCTTCAAAGTTGAAGAACTAAAAGAAGACATTTATGGACATTTGAGGCTGCCTCTCCAACGGGCAAATCCTTCATTTGTCTATAAATACAGAAGTGTGAAGACCATTTGAAAGCACCTCAACACAATCCAACTGAACCTCAACTAAGCACCTCAATCTGAACCTTGAGACGAATTTCAAAGTGCTTTCAAAAGCTTTCAAAGACTATCTTAGTCTTCATACACTTCTTCTAAGCTGAACTTCAATTGTATATCCATACAAAGCTTAGAGAGATATCCTAATCCTCATACACTGACCTTCATTGTAAAGGATATCTCATTAGTTGGAACCTTACATCAATCCTTATCCCTTTCAAGAGTGAAAGTGAAAAGGTTGTTGTAGTAGTAGTAGAAGTGGTAGGAGCTGACTGTTGAGAGAAGAACAGTTCAGTTCTGAGTTGAGAAGAGGGTACTAGGACTCTAGATATCCTAGGGATCAATTTACCAAGGAGTGGTGTTATTGATCAAGTGCACCTTGGCACTATAAAACAAGTTAATTCCAAGAGTGAATGAATTATCCTGTTCAATCAGGGAAAGTGGATGTAGGAGCTTGAGTCTCTGAACCACTATAAACTCTTGTGTTGATTTGCTTTCAAGTACTTTCATACATTCAACACTACACACAAATCTGATCTTTCAAAAGGTTAAACATTCAAAGACTGTGCAAAACCTGTTTGGACAAGTTCCCTGAAAACTGGACTGTATTGAATTGACTAAGTGATTTCAGAATTAAAGGAGTCTAAACTAAAAGGGCCAACCACTATTCCGCACATATAAACTCCTTTAGATAGTTATTCAACTAAGTACTCAATAGTACTTAGTAGTTTGATTATCTTTAAAGAGTTAATCATTTTCAGCAGAGTTGTCCAAGACAACATTGCTAATAACTGGTTTGATCAAGTTTGAAAAGAATTTGCATACAAGTGTATTTCCCCCCCCCCCCATACACTTGTTATATACTCCTTTCAGGACCAACAAGTTGCTAGTTACTTGTAAAACTACTAGTTGTTAGATCGAAGATATATCTGGAGATATAATCGAAAAGATCGAAGTCTTATTTCTTGGGACTTAAAGCCACAAGAACACACTACTCGAAGAGAAGAGTAATAAGAATTTCGCAACTAGAGTTGTGAGAGTGGATGTAGACAAGTTGTCGAACCACTATAAATCTCGCGTTTGATTTACTTACTGTTTTATTTGCTGTTTGATTGATTACTTGTTTAATTGATTAATCTGCATATAGAATAGACAAGACTAGTGTTCTTAACAGAAGTTCATATTCGAAATATTAGTTGAGTATAATTTGTTGGGCTCATTCATAAATCTGATATTTCCGCATTGTGTATTCTGATATATTGAAAGATTTTGAAAAGTCTATTCACCCCCCCTCTAGACGTTTTCTTAGCTTACTCAATATTATCTACTCAACTAGGGACCTACAAGTGGTATCAGAGCAGTAGTTCATAGGACTGCAGTTTCTTGATAACCTCTATAAGACTTGGGTGAAGTCTTGGTTCTTGACTGTTCTTGTTCATCATTGTTCTTGAAATTACCTGTATCTTTGATCCTAACTGCATTCCACTAATCTCCTTGAAACCATGTCTTTTGAAATTAGTGCTAATAAACTTCCTAAGTTTTCTATCCAGGATTATGACTACTGGAAGCTGAGAATGGAGGCAATTTTCAGCTCTACTCACGATCTTATGATCTATGTTGTTCAAGATGGACCAATCACGACAATGGTGCCTAATACTGCCAATCTGGACAAAACAAAAGTTGTTGGCGTACTCGTCGCCAAACCCAGGTCAGAGCTAACATCTGAAGAAATGAGACAGAATAACCTGGACAGCTTGGCCAAAAACTACATTTTACATACCCTTGCTAATGAGTATCTTGGGAAAGTATTAAAATGTAAGACAACCAAAGATATGTGGGACCGTCTTGCTATTATTTGTGAAGGGACCACTCTGATCAAAGAAAGCAAGCTTTCTACTGCTGTTCAGAGATTCAAATCATTCAAGATGAAAACTGGTGAAAACATTGACCAGTTGGATACTCACTTTATAAGAATTATGAATGACTTGGAAGTACTTGGCAAAACTTATACTGCTCGTGAAATAAATTTGAGAATTCTTAAGAGTCTTGATGCTAGATGGAAAATGGTGAAAATGCTCATTAAGAATACCCAGGATATAGATGAGTGGTCAGCAGAGACGATGTTCCAAACTCTAAAAGCTCACGAGTTTGATCTAGATGAAGATGATCCCATTGCCAGTAGTGATAGGGACTCTGAGGATAGGAAGATTAGACGTTCTGATAGACGAGATAAGAGAAGGGATAATTCTCCTGTGAAAAAGTCTACTAACGATCTATTATGCTATAACTATGAGGAACCAGGTCATTACGTCTACGAATGTCCGGACCTGAGCACTGATGATCGTGAAGAACGGAAAGCAAGGCGTGAACGAAGATACAACAAGGGTAAGAAGGCTATGATGGCTAATGATGACTCTGAGACGGATTCAGACGAGTTACCATCGTCCTCATCCAGCTACCCGTCTAATAATGAAGTCGAAGAAGCGTTCATAGTAGATGATGGACTCTGCTGCATGACGAAAATTGAACAAGAGGTATCATCTGCAACTTCGTTTCAATCTTGTGATGAATCGGATTCTGATGAAAGTGATACTGCCGACAGTGGAGTAGGGAGTAGTCTTCATCACTCTACTAGTGTGACTGAAGAAGACCTCCTACTTGCTAACAAGACATTCATTGAAGTCAGCGACGAGAACATCGCCTTAAAACAAGAAATCATTGATCTTAAGGAAGCCCAGTCTAAAGTAGATCCTAATATAACAGTCCTAAATGAACGCTTGACAGAAGAGTTGAGACAACTCAAAGATAAGTGTGCATTGACAGACAGGTTATATCAAGACCTACTTAAGACACATGCCACTGAGACTAATGAATTCAATATTTTAAAGAACAAGTGCAAAAAGCTTGAAGAACGCAATAAGTTCTTAGAGACTGAGGTTGTTAATCTAGACCTTAAACTTACTGACTTGGTTAATTCTTCAAAGATTAATCAACAATTGTCAGATAGGTATAGGGCTCCAGATGACAAGACAGGGTTGGGGTGCAGAAACACCTAGCTCGTCTACTCATGTCATTAAGAACCCTACTGCTGCTAATTTAAGTTCTTTGACAAATGATAAAGGCAAAAGACCAATGGACTACGATATTGGAACGGCATCCAAAGGTGTTGTACATAAGCAGACTAGAGTTAACACTCCGATTACCAAAGGCGGTAAAAAGAATGTTAACAACAGACCTGTCCCGTTTAGAACAAGTCAAAAGAGGACCACTAGTCGTGGACGACCAAACCAGGCCAGATACGAAGATTGGTATCCTCAGGAGACGAGTTCTAGACAAGTACAGACTAGTTGGAAAGAGCCTGGACCTCCTTTTATAAGGCAGTCTCAGCTTTACTCAACTAGACCTAGGAAGGCTGTTCCGAAATATCGTACTCAACCTGTCTTATATCCTCCACCTTTGTCATATGATATTATTGGAGAGGAAAGACCAAAACAAGTCTATAAACCGTATGGCCCCAATGCATACAAGCCCTATTCTGACTATCAAAGGTCCTTGCCTACTCAAGTAGAGGTTAAGTCGAAAGGCTACCACAGACGAGTAGACACGACTAATGATAGGCCAGATAAGCACAACAGGGTCTTATTTTGCAACAATCATAGTAGAAAGCTTAAGAGATCAAATTTGTTCAGGACTCCTATGTATATTTGGATTACACTGAACTCTATTAACCCCCCAGGACCCCAATAGACAAAGAGGGTACCTAAATTATTAAATATCATCATTGCAGGGTCGAATCGACTTGTATAAGAAGGGTGGCTCAGTAGGAGAAACTTGGTACATTGATAGTGGTTGCTCGCACCACATGACAGGTACTAAGGCTCTTCTATCGAGTTACCACGAGCAAGAAGGACCCAAGGTGATTTTCGGTGATAGCTCAACTGCTGTTACAAAAGGCTTTGGATACATCAGAAATGGAGATGTAGAGATACAGGATGTATCCTACGTTAAAGGTTTGAAGTTGTTGGGATATAAATTCACCCTAAGCCCCACTTGATGTTAGAATAGTTTTGATGGCCAAAACAATTAGAGTTTATAAATGTAATAGGATCAGCTGACTTGTATAGAACAGCTTAGACTAGACTTGTGTGATCAACTGTATTGATATCAGCTGATCAGCACAGTCCTGGCTTACATGCCTATCCTCAAGATGAGAAGAGTAGAAGACATGAAGACTAGAAGATCCTTGAAGACCAGACAAGTTAAGGTGCTTGTATACCTACTTATCTGATGGAGTCCAAATTGAAGATGGCCTAAAGCAGTACAAAGAATTACCAGATCAGAAGAGTGTTACTCTGCTGATATCAGAAGACAGAAGACCTAAGGCCAGAAGAGTAGTCAGAAGACTAGTAGTACAGATCAGAAGACTATGTGATCTTCCAGGACTCGGCTGATTCCAAAGTCATCTTGCAATTCAAACGAAGACCTACCTTATTTAGAAGATTGACATGATCCCAGGATTGAAGCAATCAAGCGGCTGGAATCATGGAATCAAGCCATTATGGAAAGATTGCTCAAACGGCTAGTCAACTCCAACGGCTAGTTGCAACCAATCTCCATTATAAATACAAGAGGATGAGAAATCACGAAGACACAAGTCACAAGAGAGAATTCAACAAGCCAAGCAAGCAATCAAAGCTAAAGCCATACTGTTCTAAGAATTCTCAAAAGAGCCAGAAACCATTAGATTATCTATAGCTCTTAAGTGATTTCTATCCAACCCCTAAGAACCTGAAACCTGTTCATATTGTATAATCATTGTTTTAGGCATAGTGGTTAAGCAAATTATAAGCTTGAACCATTAGTTGGATACACTTCAAAAACCCCAAACCCTCACCGAAAGGTTAAAGTTTTTGAACCCCTTAAAGTGCAAGTGCTTACAATCACTTGTGGAGACCGTAGCTGTTAGGACGGCTCAGATCTCAAAGTCCTAACCTTGGGACTATAAAGGTCAAGACCCTTGTAATTTGTGGTAAATTAAAGGGATTAAACATCACGTGTGGACGTGAGAGTGGACGTAGGATCGTATATCCGAACCACTATAAATCTGGTGTCATTTACCTTCTGCACTTTACATTTCTGCCTTTACATATATTTTTATATAGTGCATACTGTATTTTCAATTGTCTTCAAAACAAGGCCTTAACTTTCAAACCAGCATCAGCTGAGTACTTTCATAAAACAACAGGTTAACACTTAAAGAACGAGTCTAAACAAGGCCTACCATAATTCCGCATATAACCTCTTCAATCAGATCACTATAGTCATCTGGACCAGCAGACTAGTAGTCCAGTTGACATAGCAATCAGAAGAGGTTCCCAACTCTATTGAAAAAATTTTAAAGTCTATTCACCCCTCCCCTCTAGACTTTAATCCCATTCACTACTCGTTCAGGGACCAACAAGTGGTATCAGAGCAGTGGTTCTAACGGACTACTGTCTCTAGATTATCAGAAGACTTGAGGGAGTCTTTCTGTAGTCCTCTTGAACAGATCTATTTAAAAAAAAAAATTGTTTTTGAAAACTCATACAGCATGAGTGCTAATATGCGAAAGTTGCCTAAGTTTTCAGTTGAGTATTATGATTACTGGAAGATCAGGATGAGGAAGAATCTCACATCAGTCCACTACAAGATGTGGTCAGTAATCACTGAAGGCCCAATCACCATCATGGCAGTCAACACTGCAAATGGTGATCCAGAAATTCCAGTTGGAGAGCTTGCCCCCAAGCCTATGAAGGACCTCACTCCAGAAGAGATGAAGTAATCCAATCTTGACAGCATTGCTCAAGATTACATAATGCAAACTCTTCCAAATGAGTACATTGCAAAGGTAATCCACTGTGACTCAGCCAAAGAGATGTGGGATGCATTGGCCCTTCTCTGTGAAGGAACTGAGCTGATAAAGGAGAGCAAGTTGTCAACAGCAGTCAAGAAGTTTGAACACTTCAAGATGCAACCAGAAGAGTCTATTGATCAACTAGACAATAGATTTACCAAGATCATCAATGAGATAGAATCTCTGGGCAAGAAATATACAAATAGAGAGAAAAATCTAAAGATCTTAGACTCTCTAACCAAGAAATGGAGACTCAAGAAGACCATCATCAAAGATACTCAAGATATCAAGAAGTGGTCTGCACAGACTCTATTTCAGAACCTAAAAGCTCATGAATATGATCTTGAAAGAGAAGAAAACTCAGGAAGTGATGAGCCAAATGCAACACCATCTACTTCCAAGACTGTAGCCTTCAAAGCAGCCAATACAAAAGCTGCAAGTACCTCATCTGGCAAGACCTCACTGAAAACAGAAGACTGTGAAGGATCAGACATGAGTCTGAAAGAGCAAATGGCTCTTATGATCAAGAGATTCGAAAGGATGAACACTCTCAACAGAAAATATAGAAAATTCAATAGAAACTACAAAGATAGAAGAGCAAGTTCACCATCCAGAAGTTCTAGAGAAAGAACACCAGAAAGACATCCTAGAAAGGATGTGGAGTCATCTGACAGCCGAGGATCTAGAAGAAGAGATGCCACTCCTCCAAGGAAAGGCAACTCAAATCAGAAAACTGGATCATGCTTCAATTGTCGTAAACCAGGACACTATGTATATGAATGTCCTGAACTGAATCTAGATGACAAAGAAGAAAGAAGGCCAAGAAGAACTTCAGACAAGAAAGCTATGGTGACTGAAGAATCTGAATATCACAGTGATGAACTCCCTACATCACCAGACTGCCAAATCTTCTTAGATGATTCAAATGACCTAGCTATGATGGCCATAGGTGAAAATGAGGTAAACTCATATACTACTACTTTCCATTCACCTATTTTTTCACAATCAGATGAGATAAACTCATCTGAAGGCGAATCAGAAGACACCTATTATCAATCTTTAAGAAAGGTAAAAGATGATCTGGATATTGCCACTAGAGCTTTTATAGAAGTGGAAGAGGAGAACAAGGATCTAAGGAAAGAAATTACTAAGTTGAAAAAGACTAAGTTTGATAACACCCCTGAGTTGGTCACAATGAATGAAAGATTGACCAGAGAAGTGGAACTTCTTAAGGAAGAAAATACCACAATAACTCAGTTGTATGAGGGGATGTTAGAAACTCAAGCTTTAGAAACTAAGGAATTTCGTTCACTACAATCCAAGTTTGATGATCTCTTCCAAGCACACAAGCTCTTAGAAAAGGAGAAGGAATGCCTAAATCAAAAGATATCAGAGTTCAATAAAGCTTCTACTACTATTGAAAGTATCTCTGAGTATTATAGATCAAATGGCAATAAGATGGGTTTTGGTTTTGAACTTAATCCATCTACATCCTCTCCAGCTGGGGGTAGTACACCTAACAAGTGCACTAATCAGACACATGAAAAGGGTGAGTGTTCTAAACACAATGAACCTAATATGAACCAAAAGGCATTTGTACCAGCTAAGGCTAACTATTCCAACACCAAAAATGGTAAAAGAAAAGTTAACCCCAAGCCTTTACAGAGGAACAGCAAACAGCCTAGACCATCTCGTCTGAGACAGTCTCAGCTGTATGCTGCTCCAGCCAAGAAGAAGAACTCAAACAAATCTGTTCTCTTTGCACCCCCTATCTCTTATGATATTGTGAGAACAGAGGAGTATGGTCCATATAATCGTGTGCATCGACCAGCTAATGCACCCAGGCCGAATGTAACTAGTCAAAAGATCATGTACGTACACTCCTATAAAGGGAAACCATTTGACTATTACTTAGCTGACACAAAGAACAAATCAGATCAGTCCAAGGTGCTAACTGGTAAGATTTGGTTCTGTGATGCCCGAGGGAAACAACTCAAGTGTTCAAGGTTGTTCAAACGACCAATGTATATGTGGGTTCCCAAGGGTAGTACTAACACCCAAGGACCCAAAACAAAATGGGTACCTAAGACTTAACCTTTCTTGCAGGAAAGGAGGGACCTATTGTGAAAATTAGAAGTTTACTTGGGTTATCTTCTTATACAAGAAGAGTGAAACACAGCAGAAGCTCCCTGAACTATTGAAGAGGATCCAAGTAGAGAAAGGAGAACCAATTGTGAAAATTAGAAGTGACAAAGGCACTGAATTTTTATCAACTCTTATATTATTGCCTATTGTACTTCTAATGGCATTCAGCATGAGACAAGTGCAGCAAGAACACCACAGCAGAATGGTGTAGCTGAAAGAAGGGTCAGAACACTCAAAGAAGATGCAAGAACTCTCCTTGCTGAATTATCCACTCCTAAGAAGCTATGGGCAGAAGCCATCAACACAGCTTGTCACACTCAAAATAGGTCAGGTATTCACAAAATTCATGAGAAAACCCCATATGAACTGTGGAAAGGAAGAAAACCTAGAATATCTTACTTTCATATATTTGGTTGTAAGTGTTTCATTCACAACAATGGGAAGAGTAAGTTGAATGCTTTTGATGCCAAAGCAGATGAGGGGATATTCTTAGGATACTCCTCTACTAGCAAAGCATTTAGAGTACTCAACAAACGAACCTTTCTTGTGGAAGAAACACCTCATGTTGTTTTTGATGAGTCTTGTGAAAAGAGTGCAGTAGAAATAAACTCAGCTGCAGATCAGATGAGACATCTAGTGATCAAGTCCAAACCAGATGAGTTCATTGAAGTCAATGAACCTTTCCCTGAAGAACCAGAGGAGGATAAGCCTCATAGACCTGTCACTAGATCTCAAACTCAAGCAGGACAAGCTGACCAGAATCAAGATGCAACAATCCCAAATGCCAGGAGGAATGATCTCTTTGACACACAAGATACAGATGATGATCGACCTAATCAAGTCAACCCTCCTGATGGCACTAGATCAGATGAGAATCCAAGCTCATCCAATGCAGATACTCCTGTGAGGCATACATGGAGAAACAATCATCCATCAAACCTCATCTTAGGAGGAGCAGACTCAGGTGTCAAGACCAGAAGACAACTGAATCAGAACTCACAATCATCTATGTTCTGCTGGTGTGCCTTCATATCCAACATTGAACCAGCTGACATAGAAGAAGCAATGACATATAGCAATTGGATCACTGCTATGCAAGAAGAACTAAACCAATTCGAAAGAAATGAAGTCTGAGAATTGGTAGATCGTCCTGAAAACCACAATGTAGTAGGAACAAAGTGGGTATTCAAGAACAAAAAGGATGAAAATGATGTGATAACTAGAAATAAAGCAAGGCTAGTTGCAAAAGGATATTCACAATCTGAAGGGATTGACTATGATGAAACCTTTGCTCCAGTAGCCAGACTAGAAGCTATTCGACTATTTCTAGCTTATGCATCATATATGGGCTTCAAGGTATATCAAATGGATGTTAAAAGTGCCTTTCTAAATGGTATTCTGGTAGAAGAAGTATATGTAGAGCAGCCTCCAGGATTTGAAAAAGGTGATCAAGTATATCGACTGAAGAAGGCTCTCTATGGTCTAAAGCAAGCCCCTAGAGCTTGGTATGACACATTGTCACAATTCCTACTTGACAATGGATATACAAAAGGCACAGTGGATAGAACTCTTTTCAGAATACAAGAAGGAGAAGACATTCTAATGGTGCAAATATATGTAGATGATATTATATTTGGATCACCCAATCAAGAGATGTGCAAAAAGTTCTCTGAACTCATGCAAGGAAAATTTGAAATGAGCATGATGGGTGAGATGAATTACTTCCTAGGACTTCAAGTCAAGCAGAGTCCAGAAGGGATCTTCATCAACCAGTCCAAGTATACCAAAAGCCTATTAGAAAGATTCAAAGCTCTACAAAGCAAGACTGCAAGGATTCCAATGATGACATCTTTCAAAATGGAACCAGATGAGTCTGGAAAGGCAGTTGATCAAGTTGAATATAGAGCACTGATTGGATCTCTACTATACCTTACAGCTAGCAGACCAGTCATAACATTTGTTGTAGGAGTATGTGCTAGGTTTCAAGCAAACCCAAAGCAAAGTCATCTAGAAGCAGCAAGGAAGATTCTCAAGTACCTAAAAGGACAGTCAACCTAGGACTATGGTACCCTGCTGATGACAATTTAGAATTGAGTGGCTATTCTGACTCAGACTATGGAGGATGTAGAATTGATAGGAAATCCACATCTGGAACCTGTCAATTTCTAGGCAACAAGCTGATATCATGGTTCTCTAAGAAGCAAACCTCAGTTGCAACCTCCACCACTGAAGCAGAATACATGGCAGCTGGTAGTTGTTGTAGTCAGCTGCTCTGGCTAGTTCAACAACTCAAAGATTACAATGTAGAGGCAAGAGAAGTCCCTATCTATTGTGATAGCAGCAGTGCCATTGCCATCACTCAAAATCCAGTCCTCCACACAAGGTGCAAGCATGTCGACATTCGACACCACTTCATAAGAGACCACCTTGAAAAGAAGGACATCAAGATGGAGAAAATTCACACAGATATCCAAAGAGCAGACATCTTGACTAAGCCCCTAGCTGAAGAGAGATTCAAGACCCTATGCTACAGCCTAGGACTCCTAGATCCAAGCACATGAAGAGCAAAGATCAGCTGAAGACCTCAGCTGATACAATTGCAGAAGACTAGGAGGATCAGATGAGGTGAATAGACACCCTCATCTTCAGGTAAGTTCTTTCCCGATGAAGACAAATAAAGCTGAGGGAAAAGTTAGAGTCATCTAATCAAGGGGGAATCAATGATACCTTAAGAATCCTTGATGAAATACTCTGCAATCTGCATTGCATATTCATACATATATATATATTCAGCAGACTTGAACAAAGTTATTTGACGTCTTTACTCTAAGCAATGTATAACTATATATATTAATAAACTATTCTTCATAAAATAATTTATTCATATACATATATACAGTATACTATTGAGTTAAACTTGGTTGGATTAATACACCATCCTCACCGACTCAACAGTATGCATGCACTGTACGGATTTCAAATAACTCCTGCTCAAAATTTATAATTTCTGCATTCCATAAGATAAAGTCTGAATATCTTTAAATGTGAACCCTTGGATCAAGAATCTCATTGTTGATCTTAAGAAGTAACTTTTCAGAAATTCAGACCTATCAACTCTATGGTTTTGTCATCTTTCGCTCCACTACCTCATTTCTACCCCTATAAAATGAGGAAGTTATGAGAACACCTAAGAACACAAATCACTAACTATTATTTTTGTTTCAGGTATGGAGACAATCGAAAGAAGAGATGAATGGAGATCATCCTTCAACCAAGGTCATGGGTGAAGGAGATGAAGATTTCTCCAGAAGATGAAGATGATGCAGATCAGCACACTTGGCCTACTCAACATGAGTATGCCTATGAAAACTAGAGGAAGGAGAGAAGTTCTTGTTGAAAACTAGAGGAATGAGAGATGCAGAGGAAAAAGTAGCAAGCAAGCAGAGCTTCTTCTCCAGGGGGAAGTTCTACATGGAGAGCTTGTTATCAAAGGCTACTGTGTTTAAACAAAACATGAAGACCAAGTCCATGGCTCTCTCTTCACACTCCATTGAAGCCTCTTCCAATCTTTCTTCACTTTCAAGAGAAGCGAAGAGATTCAACAAGAACACTTTAGATGCTACAACCCATCTGATGATAAGGAACATCAGATGGTAAGGGCAATCTGAACCAGTGGGATATCATCCAGGCTGATCAACATATTGATTTGATGGTCCTACATGGTTCAGAGATAGAGCTGGAAGATCCATCAAACCAGGTTGGATCACCACTCACAATAAAGCTGGAAGATCCATCATCCAGGTTGGATCATCACAGCAGCACTGAAGGATCCATCAAACCAGGTTGGACCTTCAAAGCACAGAAGATTTACTCAGCAAATCTCAATCCTCAACTCAGCTGATCAGAAGACCAACTCAGCTGACCAGAAGACTTTCAAGGAAAATCAGCAGACTTTTTGAAGAAATCAGAAGACCTCACTCTGCTGATCAGATCACTTGATTTTAGAGTTTAATGACTATCTTTGATCATGTAATTCATTCTAGATTCATTCCTGAATGTAATTAAGGAAATTGGCCTATATAAGGAATGAAATTCACTTATAGAAAACGGCCTTGATGATCAATTCTTGCCACAAAATTAGTCACAACGGCTATTTTTGGTAATGATGTCATTAATACTCAATTACCATATTGCCAGCAAATCAACAATTGCCACATGGCAAATTCAGCCGGCAAATTTAAAGAAAGGCCCGAAATCAAAGAAGGAAAATCTTGGGCTTTACTCCACAATTAAACCCAAATCTGACCGTTAGATCAAGAATTGTTGGAGTATATATACAAACTCTTAAACCTCCCCCAAACCCTTTCGCTCACATTACTCAATTGCTCTCAATACTCTCTCGTTCTGCAAGTTTCTTTCAAGCTCTCAAACCCTAACACTGAAACTCTACTATGGCAATCATTGAAATTTACGACGAGAAGACCAAGAGCACTAGCACCCTAGATGCAACCAAATGGTCTAGGGAAGGGAAGGTTTTCACTGAGAATGCTCTGTTCTTCAAGGGCAAACATACAGATGAGAATAAGGAGATCCTTCTTCGCTGCATCAACCTCAACATGCGAGATTTTCTGGAAGCAGCACCCACCAATGTCTATGAACAAGATGTGTTGGCTTTCTATGCAAACGCTGTGATGAAGGGATCTCATGTCGAAAGTGTCATGGGTGGACACAAGGTCAAGGTAACAAGGGAAATTCTTCAGGAATTGTTTGGCTTGTCAAGGGGGAATGTAAATATCTCTAACTACATCATGGGTAGAGAAAATGAGTATATGGAGATGTTTACTGATGGAAGAATAAAGGCTATTGATGCCACTGGGCTCAAGAAATCCCAACTTGAACCTAAGTTTCAAACCCTGATGGATATAGCAGGCAAGATGCTGCTAGGTAACACATTCAGTCATGATGATGTTACTACTCTAAAGGTTAGAGTTATGGCTGCAATCTGGGATCAGATTGATGGAGACTGGCAAGGGTTGTTCTTGGATAGAATCTCCCTTGAAGCCAAGAAGGTAACTTTGGACTTACAATCAAGAGAATGGAAGGTAACAGCTACTGTCAGCTTTGTCAACAAGCTGAGTATCATCCTTCCAGATATTCTCCCAAAAAAGTACAAGATGGGACCTCATAAGACCTTCCACATCTCCAAATATTACTTAAGGAAGGAAGCTCTTGCTGAGGCAGCAAGGTTGAAAGAAGAGAGGAGGAAGCTGTTAGCTGAAGCATCTTCCAAAGATGTTGTTGAAGAGGCAGAAGAGTCTGCTCATGACTCTGCTGCTAAAGAAGAAGAGGAGCCATCTAAAGAAGAGGCTCAAAAGAAGATTGCTGAGGATGATGATGACAATCAGACCCTAGCACAAAGAAGATATCTGATCAGATCAGGGCTCATCTCCCCATCTGATTCAGATGCCACTCCCACTGCCTCTCCTTTGAAAAAGGCAGGTACTTCTAATCCCTCTCTCACTTTCACACCTTCGAAACTATCAAAGGGTCAGAAGAGAAAGAAGAACACTTCTTCTTTCACAAAGAAAACCAAGAAATCGAGGCTACCTACTCCAATGAGCATAGCCCCTATATCATCCTTCAACCCTTCTGATGAGTCCAACCCATCTGAACCTTCAAACACTGAGACCCAAATCCCTGCTGATACTCACACAGCAGAGGAACAAACTCAGCCTCAACTAACCCTTGAACCACAATTGCCAACCCCTGTTGACATTCAAACAGCAGATGTCCAAGATCATCAAGCTCAACCATCTACTGATCTTCAAGAAACTGAACCAGAACAACAGACCCAAAACCCTGCTGATGAACAAATCACTGAAGATCAATCCCAACCCCCTACCCAACAAGAAGAAATCACTTCCCAAACCCCTGCTGATACTCACACAGCAGAGGAAAATACCCCAGCTACCCAATCCCCTATCCTCTTTGACCCATCTGCTCCAGAAGACATGGCACCAGCAGACCTGGATCAAGCTGGCCCTTCTCAACCTCAGTTCAGAATGGTGCACTACCCTATGTGCACAAAAGAGAAGATAATGAGGATGAAGATAGCCAATCTGCTCAAATCTACTACACCTGGAGTTGATGAGGGTTCAATCCAGTTTGAACAAGTGCTTAGGATATGCACTTGGATTGAGCTCAGAAGAGATGATGTAGATGACCTTCTTGAGGTCATGGAAGGAATGGGAGGAAAGGAAAACTTTCTCGACTGGGAAATGGAGCAAAAGGAAGTTGCTCAAGTTCGATCTTTTGCTCAGCTGCTATCAGATGAGGCACTAACTGCAGTCTGCAACCGGATTCTAGGAATCCCCACTGCTGATGTCTCTATCCCAGAAGGCTCATCGGATCAGCAGACAGCTGAACAAGCAAAGATGAAGGAATCAGCTGCACCAGCCATGGTGGAAGACTTAGCTGCCCCTGCAGAAGACTCAGCTGCACCTGCAGAAGACTCAGCTGCATCAGCTGACAAAGAAGAGATTGAAAGAGAAGTAGTCAGAGTACCAGCTCACTTCAAACCTTCAGACAATCTGACTCACTTCATTAACAATCAAGAGGATGCAGGCAGACGAATCATGACCCATCTAACTAAGGCCACTACCTGCTACCTCAATGAGGAGTACCTATCAGCTGAAGAGAGAGGCAAAGCAATAATTGTTCATCCAAAGCCTCAAGGTACACCCTCTACTTCTACCCCATCTGTTGACCTTACAGCAGACATCTGCTCCCAGGTCAAAGCTGCAATAGACTTGCACTTTGAGAAAGGTTTAGGCCTGCAGCTAGGAAGATATGTTGAGAAAGCTGCAAGGGAACAGAAGACTCGTCTTCATGACCAGATTCTTGACATTGAAGACAAGTTTGGTGAAGTACTTCATCAGCAGATAGGAGAATACTTGAGTACCTATCAGAAATTGTCAGGTGACACCTCCAAAATGTTTGCTGATCTTTACACTGATGAGATGCACCGCATGGAGACCACCTACAAGACAAGAATTGAAGAAGCTGAAGCAAGAGCCTCTGAAGGTCAAGCCCTTCTTAAGGCAGCTGCAGAGGAGAATGAGAAACTGCAGACTCAGCTGAAGGAGACAGCAGCCAAGTTGGAAGCACTTACAGAAAAGCTCGAAGCTGCCTCCTCCACCAATTCTCTTGCTCATGTCATGGAACACAGTATATCCCACATTACTGCTGTCAACAAGGTAAATGCCATGGCACTGAAACAAACTCTGAAAGTGGAAATCATGAATGCCATGAAGCCTTTTGCGGCTGCACTTGCTGAAGCCAAAAAGGGGGAAGATATGTTGATAAGAGCTCTTGAGAAATCAGCTGCACAACAAGCTGTAATGGTAGTATCTCAAGATGAGCTGAATGAAACCTTGGGTGGTTTAAAGAGCAAAATCAAGAATAGGCAAGAAAAAGGCAAAGGCAAAGAAATTGCTCAAGAAGGCACCCAAGCACCCACTCAAGCTCCTGCCAAGACTCTTGAGCTCTTGAGAAATCAGCTGCACAACAAGCTGTAATGGTAGTATCTCAAGATGAGCTGAATGAAACGTTGGGTGGTTTAAAGAGCAAAATCAAGAACAGGCAAGAAAAAGGCAAAGGCAAAGAAATTGCTCAAGAAGGCACCCAAGCACCCACTCAAGCTCCTGCCAAGACTCTTTAGATCACTGCCCCTGAAGAACAGGTTCCTGAAAAGAGAATGACAAGGAAAAGGAAGGCAGATGAGCAAGCTCAGTCAGCTCAGACCAGCAAGAAATCAGCTCCAGGAGAGCCTACTGCAGAAGAGAAAGAGGCTCTAGAGTTGAAGAAAAAGAAGTTGCTTGAAGCTCAAGAGCTTAAGCAAAAGAAGCTGAATGATGCGAAGGCAGTCAAAGCCAAATTTGAAAGGAGAATTGCCAAACTCAGGAAAGCAATCAAGGACAAAGCAAAAGAAGACAGTGTCCTGGTGTTTGATAGCAATTATGTGGATTATTTAGCCCTTCGAGACGAGCTACCAAGATGGTATCCCCTGAAGAAGAAGTGGCAAATTCAACACCACATAGTAAGGAAATTTGGCCCTCTCCCGACTTATGAAGATGAATTCTTCCAGTTCAATCAGTTCATGAACATTGAAGATCCAGTGTTCTGGGAAGAAATTGTCAAGACAGCCAAAGGACTTGACAACTGCAGAATTCTAACTCCTGAAGAACCCAAATGGAATGCACCCCTTCTGGATTCAGGAAGAGCCAACATGATTGAAATAAAAAAGATTCTGTACAAGATCTATGAAGAGGAGAATGTTACAGATGTGCAGCACATGGAAGAAGTTCGAGCTCGTCTGTACCTTGCCTACCGCATTTGAAGATCAGAAGACCTGATGAAGACCACTTTAGAAGTACAAAGAAACTATTGCTTGTAATCTGTAAAAGCTTTATATATATTCAAGTTCTAGCTCTTTTTGCTTACAAGACAAATTCTCATTGTCTTCATCAGATACTTCAGTCTTAGCATGTTATAAACTCTTATCTTATTTCATTAAGAGCATTTATCAAGTATAGTTTTGGCTTCATCAAAAAGGGGGAAATTGTTGGGATATAAATTCACCCTAAGCCCCACTTGATGCTAGAATAGTTTTGATGGCCAAAACAATTAGAGTTTATAAATGTAATAGGATCAGCTGACTTGTATAGAACAGCTTAGACTAGTCTTGTGTGATCAACTGTATTGATATCAGCTGATCCGCACAGTCCTGGCTTACATGCCTATCCTCAAGATGAGAAGAGTAGAAGACATGAAGACTAGAAGATCCTTGAAGACCAGACAAGGTAAGGTGCTTGTATACCTACTTATCTGATGGGGTCCAAATTGAAGATGGCCTAAAGCAGTACAAAGAATTACCAGATCAGAAGAGTGTTACTCTGCTGATATCAGAAGACAGAAGACCTAAGGCCAGAAGAGTAGTCATAAGACTAGTAGTACAGATCAGAAGACTATGTGATCTTCCAGGACTCGGCTGATTCCAAAGTCATCTTGCAATTCAAACGAAGACCTACCTTATTTAGAAGATTGACATGATCCCAGGATTGAAGCAATCAAGCGGCTGGAATCATGGAATCAAGCCATTATGGAAAGATTGCTCAAACGGCTAGTTGCAAAGATCACTTGTGGAGACCGTAGCTGTTAGGACGGCTCAGATCTTAAAGTCCTAACCTTGGGACTATAAAGGTCAAGACCCTTGTAATTTGTGGTAAATTAAAGGGATTAAACATCACGTGTGGACGTGAGAGTGGACGTAGGATCGTATATCTGAACCACTATAAATCTGGTGTCATTTACCTTCTGCACTTTACATTTCTGCCTTTACATATATTTTTATATAGTGCATACTGTATTTTCAACTGTCTTCAAAACAAGGCCATAACTTTCAAACCAGCATCAGCTGAGTACTTTCATAAAACAACAGGTTAACACTTAAAGAACGAGTCTAAACAAGGCCTAACATAATTCCGCATATAACCTCTTCAGTCAGATCACTATAGTCATCTGGACCAGCAGACTAGTAGTCCAGTTGACATAGCAATCAGAAGAGGTTCCCAACTCTATTGAAAAAGTTTTAAAGTCTATTCACCCCTCCCCTCTAGACTTTAATCCCATTCACTACTCGTTCAGGGACCAACAGAAGTACAATTTATTATCTGTTTCTCAGTTTTGTGATCGTGGTTATAAGGTACAGTTCAAAAGCCGAAAGTGCGAGATCATAGACAAGAGGACTCATACTGTACTACTCGTCGGCATAAGACAAGGCAGCGTATACTAAAGGTTCTTTTAAGTCAATTCCTACTCTCTCAACAAGTAGAGTCCAGGAACTACTACATATGGATCTTCATGGTCCGATAACTCCTCCAACCTTGAATGGTAGAAGGTACACACTTGTTGTGGTAGACGACTATTCTAAGTTCACTTGGGTAGTCTTCCTACACAAGAAGAGTGATACACAGACTCTTCTACCTGATCTGTTGAAGAAGTTACAGGTTGAGAAGAACCAGTCCATTGTCAAGATCCGTAGTGACAAAGGTACTGAGTTCATTAATTGCTATATCAAAGATTTCTGCTCTAAACGTGGTATCCAGCACCTTACTAGTGCAACTAGGACGCCACAACAAAACGGTGTAGTCGAGCGAAGGAATAGAACACTGAAGGAAGCCTGTAGAACGATGCTGGCCGAGTATAATACTCCTTAAAAGTTTTGGGCAGAAGCGATCAATACTGCATGCCACTCCCAGAACAGAAGCGCGATCATTAAGGTACTAGGTAAGACACCCTACGAGATTTGGAAAGGTAGAAAACCCAGAGTTTCATATTTCCATATATTTGGCTGTAAATGCTTCATCCATAACAATGGGAAAAGTAAATTAAATGCTTTCGATGCTAAAGCAGACGAGGGGATATTCTTAGGATACTCCTCAACTAGAAAAGCATTTAGAGTATTAAACTACTCAACCCTTTGTGTGGAAGAAACACCACATGTTATTTTTGATGAATCTCGACAGGACTCGTCTGCCGACCAGATCAGTAAAGAAGTAACTGATCTATCGATCCGATCTGATGAGGAAACAGAAGTGTACGAATCTGTTCAAGCCTACAATCCATTTATGAAAGCTCCCGAGTCTGATGACAAGGAGAAGTTAAGTGCTCAAGGTAAGTCTTCTAGACCAGCCGACATGCCTGCTCTAGTTGACTCGTCTACTCCTGTTAAAACTGCTGATACAAATGATGTTGAAATGCATGATGCTATAACTGAGTTAGATGATGATAGTATGCCTGTTAAGACTAGAAAAACATAGAAATCTGCGCATGATACTGAAAATATCATTGGTGACACTACTATTGGTGTGAAGACTAGACGACAACTCTTTGAGTCACAAGAACAGCCTAGTCCAACTATGTTTTACTGGTGTTGTTTCCTCTCTTCTATCGAGCCTAAGACCGTTAAAGAGGCACTGGCTGATAGTAATTGGATCATCGCTATGCAAGACGAGTTGAACCAGTTTGTTCGAAACGACGTCTGGGAACTTGTTGATAGGCCGGAACATCATAATGTAGTTGGCACTCGATGGATCTTAAAAAACAAGAAAGATGAGAATGATGTGGTCGTTAGGAATAAGGCTAGACTAGTAGCCCAAGGCTATTCACAAGCCGAAGGCATAAACTATGATGAAACGTATGCTCTTGTTGCTAGACTAGAAGCCATTCGATTGTTCCTTGCATATGCTGCTTATATGAAGTTTACTATATATCAAATGGATGTTAAAAGTGCATTTCTTAATGGTATTCTTGCGGAAGAAGTGTATGTTGAACAACCTCCAGGTTTCGAAGTCAAAGGCAACCAGGTGTACAGATTAAAGAAAGCATTGTATGGACTAAAGCAAGCTCCAAGAGCATGGTATGATACTCTCTCTCTCTTTCTATTAGAAAATGGTTTTACTAAG
Organism: Galeopsis tetrahit; assembly: GCA_963675135.1. Taxonomy (NCBI): domain Eukaryota; kingdom Viridiplantae; phylum Streptophyta; class Magnoliopsida; order Lamiales; family Lamiaceae; genus Galeopsis; species Galeopsis tetrahit. Next base: position 54,240,816 of record OY776123.1, read on the forward strand.
GGCAAAGTAGATCGTACTTTGTTCAGAAGACAAGAAGGGAATGACATTTTACTCGTTCAAATTTACGTGGATGATATCATTTTTGGTTCACCCAACAAAAAGCTGAGTGAAAGTTTTTCAACACTCATGCAAAGTAAGTTTGAGATGTCAATGATGGGTGAAATGAATTACTTTCTTGGTCTACAAGTAAAACAAAATCCCGATGGGATTTTCATAAATCAAGCAAAGTATACTAGAAATCTTCTAGACAAGTATGGTATTAAAACATGCAAGTCTACTGGAGTACCTATGCTACCTACATACATGATGGATCCAGACGAACATGGTAAGTGTGCTGATCAATCATATTATCGTGGTCTTATTGGTTCATTACTATACTTGAGTGCTAGTAGACCTGATATTGCATTCTCTGTTGGCGTATGTGCTCGATTTTAAGCTAATCCAAAAGAGAGTCATATGGAAACCACTAAACGGATACTGAAATATTTGAAAGGAACCATCAATCGTGGTATATGGTATCCTTCAAATGATGATTTATCTTTAAGTGGCTACTCTGATTCTGATTTTGGTGGCTGTAGAATAGATAGGAAATCTACTTCTGGTTCTTGTCAATTTCTAGGCACAAAACTCATTTCATGGTTTTTGAAAAAGCAGACTAGTGTGGCTACCTCTACTACTGAAGCCGAGTACATGGCTGCTGGTAGCTGCTGTAGTCAATTACTTTGGCTCATTCAACAGCTTAGGGATTATAATATTTGTGAATCAAATGTTCCTATATTCTGTGATAGTAACAGTGCTATTGCCATTACACAAAATCCTGTTTTGCACACACGTTGTAAGCATGTTGATGTGAAGCATCATTTTATACGTGATCATGTAGAAAAGAAGGATATTCGCATGGAAAAGATTCATACTGATATTCAGAGAGCTGACATATTTACGAAACCATTACCTGAGGCTCGTTTTAGAGAGTTATGCATTAGTCTAGGACTAATTGATCTAGACCCTACTTGCATATAGTTGTGTACTAACCTGACAGGTACATCATAAAGAAGTAAGGAGAACAGACAAGTTACCACAAAAACAGAGCACTCTACTACTCGTCAAATAGACAGGTATACAAGGTCAGACAAGATGACCAAACAACCCGATGAGGAAGCTGGTAAAGCTGAGGGTAATACTAAGGGAATAAACATTTAAGGGGCAATCTATGATTTCTTAAATATCCTTATGTTGACTCTTAAGTTTGTTAAAAGTCATCCCGGTTTGATGCAAACCATTTCAGCAAATATGACCACCTTGTCCAAAATATACTTTGAACAAGCCAATGCCACTAAAGCAGGACTGCAACTTGCTTCACAGACTGCAACATCTATTGAAGCCCAGTCAGGCAAGTTGGACACTTTGGTCAGGGAAGTTGGGAAAGCCCATGCTGAAACTTTAGACACTTTAGATGGTCGAGGAAGGACTCTTGCCTCAGTGGAGATGAGGCTGACTGGTTCAGAAGAAGTCATTTTGCCAACTCTTGATGCCAGGATCAGTGGAGTTGAGACTGGACTGCAAACAGTCTCCACTGAAGTCACTAAAGCCAAAGAATTTATTTCTAAGTTCACCAAAGTTGTCAAGAAGGAGTAGAAAAACTTGGCAAATATCTACAATCATAATGTTTTGGCTTTGAAGAGGACCATCAAAGATGCACTAAGACAAAGGACTATAGCCCAGAGGAATTGAGAGTTATCATGGTCAAGGAAGCTGCTTAAAAGTTCACCACTGAACTTATGACCAAAGTCTCTAATCAGGTTGTGAGCAACCTCACTAATTTGATGCAAACCACAAGATGATGGCTCATTATGAATGGATAAGTCTACTCCCCTCCCCTTTACTATCTTTATCATGTTGTTATTTGTTTCTGTTGTTCATATTCAGCATAGTTAGGCCTTTTCAAATTTTCTGAATTGTAATGCTTGATCATATATGAAAAGGTTAACTATTTTCTATCAAGAGATAACAACTCATTATCTCAACTAACCTAACCTAACTTATGTTACTTGATTTATTATTGTGCTAACAGTTTATTTCAGGGAGTTTGATTAAATCATCATCTCTGAAGACAAGTTTAGTATAAGTCAAGACATAAGTCAAGCCACCTCTGTAAATAGGTTTTGGCATCATCAAAAAGGGGGAAATTGTTAGGAAATGAATTGATTTTGATTAAGATACCAAAACCCCTGAATGATGATAGTCATATTAGTTGAGAAAAATAGTCAGTCTGCTTGTCTCAGGATAGTTGAGACAACATTAATGAAACATTAAAGCCATCAAGCCTGAATGTGCATTAAAGACTTAGAAGCATTAAAGACTGAAGACTTGAATAAATTAAAGAACATTCTATCTGCAGCAAAAGATGTTCAGAGAACTTGTCCCATCTGACCGTTGGTGAAGTACAAGTTCTAACACAATTATTCTTGAAAAATGTGCAAGCTTAGAAACTGACACAAGTCTACTCAGCCGCATTATTCAGAAGTCAACACCATTCATTCAAGAAACCATTGAAAAACCTTCTATACACAGTAGATAATAGAAGGATGTTCAAGTAGCCGTTTCAATGGAGCTGCAAATAGACAATTTGAATGTCTATCTCTCCAACGGATAGATGATCAAGTTGTTCTATAAATACAGGAGTGATCCAAGGATTCAAGTATCCAACCAACTGCTATCAAACTATTATCAAGCATTCAAGGAAACAAAAAACTTACAACTTAGAATCCCAAGTTTCCTGATAACTTCTAGCTAAGCCAACTTGAAAAAAATCCAAGCTTAGCAAAGAAATATCATATCCATTTACACTGTTCTTACTGTAAATGATATCTCACTTAGTTGGAACCAAACCTCAAACCCTTACCTCTTAAGTGAAGTAGTGTTTGTTGTAGAAGTGAGGAGTTAAGAGTTGTTAAGAGAAAACACAGCTTTAACTCAAAGAAGTTGAGTACTAGGACTCAGATTTTCCTAGGGATCAAATCACTAAGATAGTGTTGTTGATCAGTGCACCTAGGCACTATAAAACAAGCTAATTCCAGGTGTTAAGGAATTATCCTGTTAAATCAGGGAAACTGAATGTAGGAGCTTGAGTCTCTGAACCACTATAACTTGCTGTATTATTTACTTATTGCATTCTTTCTTTATCACACTATAGCACACAAAGATTTTTCTGGAAAGATTAGGTATCATAAAATTAAGTAAAACAGTTTTGGACAAAGTCCCTGATAATTGTTGTTTTTTTAGAAATTAATCAAGGAGTATTCTCAAAGAAAAGGTCAACCACATTCCGCACATAATAACTCTTTTAGATAGTTGTCCAACTGATTACTTCATAGTTTTCAGTAGGTTGATTATCTATTAAAGTTTACTCACTCAGAGAAGTTGTCAGACAACTCTCCTGTGCATTCCCCCCCTCCCCCCATACGCTCGTGTCATACTCCATAAAGGACCAACAATATTCTTTGTGGCCGATGATACTGACTCCATATAATCTACCTTCTTGGATGTGCATGAAACCTCAAACAATGTTTCTGACTGTATTGGTGCCTGGCCCGTCGAATCCAAAAGATAAACTGGATGTTTATCTCCAGCCTCTTATAAAAGACTTGATCATCTTATAGGAGAACAGAGTCCAAACGTACGATGTTTCCAGAAAGAAGAACTTCAGAATGTGTGATGTTGTATTGACCATTAGCGACTTTCCTACATATTCTATGTTGTCCGGATGGAGTACGGCCAGAAAGCAAGCATGTACGTATTGTATGGAGCATTCTGAAGCTTTTAGTCTTCCGACGAGTAGGAAAGTTTCATGGTTCGATAATCACTGAAAGTTCTTACCTCGAGACCATCAATTTCGAAGGAATAAACAGCACTTCTTGAAGAATTATTCAATTACAAAACAATCGACTGCCCCTTCGAAATGGTATTTTATACATTTATTTTATGAGAATTATACGTATATTTTTTCTTGCTTATAGTGTCATTTATTATGTATTAATCGTACAGGACATAGGTTGTTACATAAGATTGAGTGGACGGGTTTGAAAAAATATACAGAGGAAAATGCATCCGAACACAACCAACGAATCCTAGGTTGTTGGAATAAAAGGAGTATTTTTTGGGACTTGCCATACTGGAGTTCACTATTGATCTGACACAATTTTTTATGTGATGCACATTCAAAAAAATGTGTTTGATAATGTGTTCCACACAATCATGAACAAAGAAGGCAAGACGAAGGACACTCCAATATCTCGGGATGAGTTGAACACTTTTATCTCCGTGAAGAGTTGAAAAAGGATGTCCGTACAGGTAAATATCCAAAGGCTTGTTACACACTGGACAAGCCACATAAACATGAATTGTGTAGGTGGACTTAGGAGATGAACTTTTCGGACAACTACGTGTCAAACTTGAGTCGATGCAGAGACAAAACAAAAGGTAAGGTTGCAGGGATGAAGAGTCATGATTGTCATATTTTTATGTAGCACTTGATACCGATTCCGTTCCGAGAACTTCTTCCTCTCAATGTGTGGAGGGCTATCACTGAATTGAGTCTTTTTTTTTTAGATTTAACGTCTACAACGATCAAGAGCAATGATATGATTCGTTTGGAGCAAGACATTCCAATGATTTTTTGTAAGTTGGAACAAATTTTCCCACCTAACTTCTTTGACTCGATGGAACACTAACCCGTTCACTTAGCGTATGAAGTCTTAATTTTTAGTATATTTGAAGTCGATGGAACACTTGAAAGGTAAACTCCTACTTACTTGAAGTCGATGGAATAGTTCTTTGACTCGACGGAACACTTGAAAGGTAAACTCCTACTTACTTCATTTATTTTTAGTATATTTGAAGTCTTAAATTTTTTTATATATATCAGGTATCTCCACAAAGTCTATGATATAATTTAATTTAATTAATTTTTAGTATACAAAGTCTTCATTTAATTTAATTTGTTAACTATTATAATTTTAGGTATCTCCACAACTTGAAGCGCAATGCTAAACAAAAGGCAAATGCGGAAGCATCGATTTTTAATGCATATTTGAATGAAGAGGTTGACATGTTTTGTTCTTATTATTTTGAAAACCATGTCAACACGAGGTTGAGAAGTGAACCACGTAACTACGGTGGTAGAGGTACGGACAATATCGGTGAAGAGGTCGATATCATGCTCTCCATATTCAAGTCTAAGAGGCGACCTATAAGAAAATCCATCTAACGATATTGGAAGACGAACACAGAGACAGAAATAGCACAAATGTATGTGTTATTGAATTGTGATAAAGTTCAGCCTTACATTGAGTAAGTATTTCATATATTTATCATCTAATTAAATACCACTTCATTTATATTAGTTAATATTAATTGTGGGTGGATGTTGTGAATTATGATGTATACTCATGAACTACAACGTGCAGAACAAAACATCTCAAATACAAATATAGATGCTCGTCTTCAACGTGAATTTCTCTGATGGTTCCAACGTTATGTGAGTACCCTTTACTTATGTATTACGTAAATAATTAATTATTTTAATTAATGTTAATCTGAATTGTATAGGGACAGTCACACGATTTTGAGAGTTGATTCTTAAAGGATCTCAACAAAGGACCATTATGTCGTGTAAGGACTTACAACGGTTATATTTTGAATGGCTAAAGATTTCATACATCCGAGTTTGCATCAAGAAAAGTTACTATCAACAATGGTGTTTGCGGTAACAATGTGAATTACAATGCATATGCAAGTGATTACTTTGGGGTGTTGCACGATGTTGTTGAAGTAGAATATCAGGGATATCCAGCCAAGATTGTAGTGTTGTTCAAGTGTCATTGGTTTGATTTAGGCCCTTTAGGAACAAGAATTCATTCGGAGTATAAGCTCATGGATGTTAATTCGAAAAGGAAGTATATCGAGGATGATCCATTTGTATTTGTCGATCAAGTATCTCAAGTATACTACTGCACGTATCCAGGACGATCACGTAATAATGAATGACACGTTGTTTGAAAAGTAAAAGCAAGGTTAATGGTAGAAGTCCCTAAAAAGGAAAAAAGTAATGAAGATGAATCTTCATTTCAAACGGAACAAATAGAGACTTGAATTGAAGTCTTTATAGGAGATTTGAAATTTTGTGTAGACTTTTGACAACTGCAAATCCACAATTGATCGAAAATTGAAAATGATAGTGGAGATGAGGAGGAGGAGGATGATGAAGAGGAAAGAAAGAGGAAGATGAGACAAATAATGAAAATGAAGATGAAGACGAAGAAGATGAATATTAAATTAATGTAATCTAATTATTTTAATTTGTACAATTTATAAAAGTTACTTATTTATCATTTAGTTACAAATCATAACTTAATCACAACTAATATATGTGACAACGAAAATAAAAAAATGAATTTGTTAAAAAAAGAGTAAAAAATGTATAAATATGGATATTTTAGAATTTTAATAAAAGCTTCAAAAATTACATTTACAATATATAAATTTAAAAAATCAAATTTAGAATAAGTATAAGTCACAAATTTAGTTATTAATATATGGGAATAGAAATTAATTTTGTGATTTTTTTTTTTAAAATGGGTTACAATTAATATTACAAGTATAAGCAAAAAATAAACTTGACCGAGTGGTAGGCGCCCCTCACTAGGCGCCCACACACCCGGGTTCGAGTCCTAGCTAAGCTAAAAAATTGGCCAATTGAATACAGGGCCCACGGGCGCGGTTCGGGTTTTTTCGAGTTGGGTACGGGTCTGGCCCGGGTTAGGTCTAGTCAACCTCTAGTATGATCCGCAATTTTTTTTAAAAAAGATTATATTACCGATGGAAATATCTGTTAGCAATAAAATTTTCGGCGAAATAATTTCACAAAAAAAATAATTATAACCGACAGAATAATTAATTTTTCATTATTTTTTAAAAATAAACTACTGACAGAACTATGACCCGGTTCGAAACCAGGTCGTGGAGTAAACTGATGGACAAATTCCAATAGTATTTCCGACTGTTTTTTCCGTCTGTATTACCGACGGAACAAAAATTTATGTCGGTAAAAATTACCGACGATGACGGTTTCGATCGAATTTTTTCGTCGGTAACCACTGTTTCCGACGAGAATTCCGTCGGTATGCAAGGCCTTTTTTGTAGTGAACTTTTTAAAGTCCAAAAAATTCAATAGAATCTCAATTGAATACACCCCCTATATATATATATATATATATAATACATATATAATACATATATCAATATATCAATATGAATTTATTTAAAATTAGCATCTTATTCCCCATGATTATATATATTGAATACTAGTGTAAGACTCGCGTACTACGCGGGGTTGAAATAAGTTTATATTATATGTTTAATTTAAATTTATTAATTAAAAATTAAATTATGTATATGTTTGTAAATTTCTTTATTTTATTAAAAATATAAAAATTTAAATGTTGTGTCAATATAAATTATCACATATATAAAAATAGAAAATACGATATATTTGTAAAAAAAATTATCATCCATCGAAGAAATATATATAATTACAAAATTACTTTGTTCTTCACAATCTTCAAGAAATCTATATATATAAAAGGAAGAAAGTTTTCTTCTCCTTATGCCACGTGGCTCTCCAGATCTCGCCATGTGGATTTCTACTCTTGCCACCTCATCATACCACTTGACAACTAAGTCGACACATGTGGCCATTTGAATTATTTTATTTAATGTTTTTTTAATGGTGTAATTAGAAAATGACTAAATAATAGGAAAACTCTTCTTCTTCCAAATGCCAAAACGTGACTCTCTCATAGCCGCCTAGCTACACGCGTCGCCGTCCAGAAATCTAGAAGTCACGACATCTAGAAAATTCATCCCGCACAAGGAGCGCCGCCGTCGAATGTTTGTTGCAACCCCAGGCTTTACAAAATCGCCTCTGTCTTGGCCGAGTTCGGAACACCGCGTAGGGAGCGTCGTCGTCGTCGAAGGTCTATCGCAACCCCCCTCACCTACTTATGATTGGTGAATTGATTTTTTGAGTTGCTCTTAGTTTCTTCACGTTGTTTGCATGATTTGATTAATTTTGCAATTGCGATTTGGATCGCTTAATGAATGCCTCTACCCTATGATTGAAATAATTTTATCCGTGATTTTATGCGTTGATATTTTCTGCGAACGGATTATGATTGGTGCTATGATTTTCCAAGTCTCTCTCATTAAAAATAAAGTGTTTTACAAAGTCTCTTGATGATAGATTTTTCTTTGAATTTTCAAGAGTTAGGTTCCCTGGTTGTTTTTGCATGACGCGCCTGCCAGCCTGCCAGCGAAGTTGTTACTTATCATTTACTATTGGATCACAATGAAAGAATATGTGATGGAGGACCGGAGGTTATGTTTGGTGCTACCACAATTGAGTAAACTACTATAAAATGGTTTCCACTATGTATGTAGTATTTGCAAGTTAAGAGTTAGACATTACCTTTTAATGGTTTCTATAGAATATGTGATGGAGGACCGGAGGTTATGTTTGGTGCTACCACAATTGAGTAAACTACTATAAAATGTTTTCCACTATGTATGTAGTATTTGCAAGTTAAGAGTTAGACATTACCTTTTAATGGTTTCTATAGAATACTGAAGATGAAGAGGACCAAACTGATGAGATTTCAGTGGATGGTCTCATGGTATTTATCAATGGAGGCAATGAAGGTATATTTTTTTCAATTTTCAACTTCCCTTAGTAACAATGTTGCTTCATTTTGAGATATGTAAAGAAAGATGCATATAGTTTATACTTGAAGTTGAAGTTTTTCCCTAATTGTGAACAAACGTAATTATGACCTCTAATAATCTCTATAAAAAAATTTGTAGTGTGGTTATATTTTCGTTTGTGTATTTTGTGTATATTGTTGGTAAATTTTGAAATTAGAGATCATATTATTGAACCAGAATAAACGATGACACCTTCGGACCTAATTGAGAAAGAAACAAAGTGTTCTTATTTGATTTATCCTTGAATCCTCTGTCTTTTTTCCTCTCCTCCCTTATTTTATTATTTGTATTTGGGCCATTTGAAACATAGGTGGGTCTGCAGATTCTAAGATGACTACATTTTCTAAACACAAAAAGAAGAATCTGAAGAGAAAGGAAGATCTTAGGACTCCTTCAAACATCACCTCTTATGTAGGACATAATGTACAGAAGAAAAAGGTAAGAATCTTTCATTGATGAAATTGGCCACAGATAGTCCTAATTCTCATTAATTGTTTATGTTCTATTTAACCTGACCTACCATAGAAACGACATTCATTGTGGGCATGTATGCCTATGCGGTGTCTAATTAACCATCCTTTTATGCTGCAGGAATCAAATGGTGTGTAATAATCCAACTTTTAATTGCAATATTCTGCCTGAGCTTTGTAAGGGCCACAGAGTTGCTGGAGATTGGTGACAAAATTGCATCTACTAAATATAAGTCTTACAATTGTGATGTAAAAGGAAAGATTGATAGGTGAGATTGATGCTTTTTGACTCTATGTTCTCTGGAACCAGACTTGCCATAGAATTAGAAACGACATTCATTGTGGGCATGTATGCCTATGCGGTGTTTAATTAACCATCCTTTTATGCTACAGGAATCAAATGGTGTGTGTAATAATCCTACTTTTAATTGCAGTATTATGCCTGAGCTTTGTAAGGCCACGGAGTTGCTGGAGATTGGTGACAGAATTGCATCTACTAAATATAAGTCTGACGATTGTGATGTAGATGATGACATTGACCCCGTGTTGAGAGATTGATAGGTGAGATTGATGCCTTTTGACTAGCCGCATTCACAAAAAGACTCCTTAGTGGGCTCATAAAGAATCGAAAAGTGAATAGCTCGGTTTCTTATTTAGATCCTATATGCTGCAGTTACTTTAGTTCGTTTGCTCATGTTAGTTTTTCTCATGTTAACTTATTATTCCTTTTATTGGATATATATGCGCATAAAGCTTTTCAAGAGTATCAAATATTATTATTAATATTATTGTTAGGGAATTAATAATATAAATGAATTAATTTCACCTCTCTACAAGTTCGAACTTTTAGATAGATGAAATTCTTTTGGTTGATTTTCTGTTCAAGGGAATATATTATTTTAAGAAATAAATCTCTATATTCTTTGTATCAGGGAAGTGGAAGACTTTGCCAGACAATTAAACTCAGATTGGCCTAAAAGAGTGCAAGAAAATACCATTGCAGTTGGCTACAAATGGAATTTAAAATCTATATTGCGAATCAGAGGACCTATTCGTATATTCATAATATCTTCAACATAACATTCATTATATTTGGTATTTCTATCAATGTGTGTCCCCTCTACTTCTCTGTTTGTTTTTGCAGGTTTTGCTTGAGTCTTTCCTTAGGGAAGATGATGTAAGTATCTAAGTCTCATGAGCTCTAATTTGGTGAAATTTTTGATTTAATGCAAACATCTACATGAACATCATAATTTTTTCTGCTGACTTGATTCTGATGGCTTAAATGAGCAAATTTGAAATTAAGGGAGATATGGTTGTTCTCTAACATGTATGTGACCATTAAAAGAATGCATTTGCAGTTTTAATTTACAATTTATAGTTGTATAAGTTAAGTTATATCCGTCTATATTCCAATGTTTTTTCAGAGAAGCAAATGCAAATGTTGTTTATCATCTAGGGATTATCTGGTAGTACGTATGTTGTTTTAAATTACATAGCTAATTCTGAAGTTGGCAACTGGTTAACATCATTCTCAGAGGTTGAATAGATGTTATGAAAATCAGATTGCAAGACAGCGCTCAGGGAGGTAGGTTTCTCTCTAGCAGCAATTTTTGACTTCTCATTTGATGGAATTTCTTTTTTATGATTTCAATCTCTCCATTCAAATAGAGAAAAAGACAGGGTAGAAGAGAATTTTGGAGAATTAGATGATTCATTCACATTTTAGGTTTAGTGATTTGGGTTACTATAAAATATAAATATATCAATTGCGGTTGTGCTTTATGTTGTTTACACTTGAAAATGTTTTAGTGTGGATTTGTAAGATGTGAAATTTGTTAACCTTAGATTGATTATACTAATCTCTTGAAATGAGAACGTTTTGTTAGAATCAAAATCTCATATCAAGTGCAACATATGAATCTTACTTTTGAATAACCAGAAAATGCAATATATGTATTGATTATTGGAGAATCATATATATCCAGTGATTAAAAGGTGCATAACTTTACATATATCATGCTTTCCATGCCTTTTTTTTTCGCTAATATTTATCTCACAGAACAAGTGCTTAAATCTTAGGATGAATATTATCGATGTATTAAAATGGGCCATACTGAAATGGGCCATATCAGGTTTTGCCATGTTACCCGAAGGGTCAAGGATCCAATGGTATGAACGTATTAATTTCTCAACTGTGAATTAGGGTCTCTTTCAAGCTTTGTTTTTTTCAGTTTCAATTTCGAACAATGTTCCTGTTTCTACCTTTTTTAACTCTCTTTCAACAGTTTTTTCACATTAACAATAGTTATGGTTTTTCTTCCACAAAGTCTATCCATCTGTTTTTTCTCTCTTATTTGGTGTTGAATTTTCTTGGTTTATTTTACGGCTTTATGCTCATGTATTTTTGTTCCTGGTCAGAGATCTGCTGCACATTGAAATTCTTATTTGTCAATAGTCTTAACTTCTAATTTGTGTAATGATGTTTTTGATTTCTCATTTAAACATTAATTTTTGTTATAGATATAAAAGCTTACCAATAGTAGAAAATAGCTATATGAATTAGAAAATTTTATGTTCTGCACAAGCTAGAAAGTGTTTTTAATGTAGTATTGGAAAAATATTTTCTTACCATTTAAGAATTTTGGAAGAGCATTTACATATTACCTGGAGAGTTAATAAATGTTATATAATATATTATAATAATTTAAAATGTTACTATTTTTTTTAACTTTCGATATTGTTCAAAGATTATATTTAGAATAATTTGCTTGATAGGTTAGAAGGATACCTTCAAAAAAGGGATTATTTATGATTTTGATTTTTTAAATGAGGGAGTCGATACAGAGTAACAGATCACCAATTCATTATGTATGTTTTATCAATACAACTAAACTAGAAGTTGACGAAGACAATTATGTAATTAATCTAGAGAATTTTCATCTTTGAAGTGACTAACAAAAATGAAAATTTGTCAGACGTAAAATCTAACTAAAAAAATGTAGATTTGTCAGACCTAAAATTTAACTAAGCGCACGCTTATCACAATGCGTGAACATTATGCATATGAAATGCATACAAGGTTGATATGTGAATAAAAAAATCTATGCGAATACAAAAAACTAGACACATATAAAGCTCTGGTATTATGTATATACATATGAATGCTTGCTCATTGGTGAATAATGAACTGAATATATATAATTTTAATATTATTTAGTATACGAATATGCAATTTATAGATTTATCTTTGGAAATCCAAGTAAAACCCTACTGCTTGAGAAATTACAATGATTATTGTATGTTGATTGTAATTGCCAGATTAATAATTTAATTTGGAACAAAAGGGTAAATAGACAAAATAGAAAAAATTAAAGACTTGAATTGAACAATGAAAAAGCTCAAACAATTGCTACACTACTCTACGTGTGAATATTTTACCTACACAAAAAGAAATGTAACTATAAGCTGAAATAGTGGCTACACTACTCTCTGGATGTGCATTTCACCCACACACAAAAAAAATGTAACTACTTACTTAAAAAAAAAATTAAAAAAAAAAACATTTTACAAACACCGTTAAAAAAAAGGAAACAACAGACCCGTGCATCGCACGGGCAAAAATCTAGTATATATAATTACAAAATTGCTTTGTTCTTCACAATTTTTAAATTTTCAATAAGTAGATTATAATCTTCACATCTTTGAGTTGAATAGACAATCTTCAAATCTTCAATAATCATTGAATAGACAATCTTCAAATCTTCAAAATCTTCAATAAGTACATTATAATCTTCAGATCATTGAGTTGAATAGATGAGATATTGGGAATAAAATGAGAATTTTGATTAAGATACCAAAACCCCTTAAGACATGCCAATAGATAAGTCAAATTTAAATGAACATGTTTCAGGTATGTTGGAACATGTAGTATAGGCTAGTTGAGAAGCTGGAATGTTAGGTAGCTCTTAGTACATTTAGATGCACAAGTTGAGGGGGAACATATGCCTAGATGATCACAAGAATCAAGTCCCCTCAAGGCTCAGAATCAAATGGACAACTGTATTGATCAAGTCAGCTCAGTGATGTTGCAACCTATCTGAAAATCAGTTGAATATAATGCATAATCAAGACCAAGTCCACTGAAGCATATGTCAAAGCTCAGAAGATTTGAACAAGCACAAATGTCTCAGCACACTTGAACTAGAATAGTTTCAAGACAAGCCCAACTGTGCTGATAAGGTCAAAGCTACTGATCTAAAGCCATGAATGCTCAAAGACCATCAACATATATGCATGGAAAGAGAAAGAGCCAAGTCATCTAAAGAGCAAAGCCAACATTGCTGATAAGCAAAGTCTGCTGATACTAATAAGCAGAATTGTCCAAGTGATAAGGAAAGTTGTCCTTATCATATGACCAATCATCAGAAGTGATGTCCATGTTTGATCAAGTGAATCTTGAAGTCAGACATTGGGAAAAGTGCTTCAAAGTCAAGACAAAGTGCTCACAGTCGTTTACTTCCCAAATTAAGGACATATCACTATCAAGAAACTGTCTTCCAGTTGTAGAGTTCAAGGAAGACAAATATAGGCAATTGAGGTTGTCTTTCCAATGGGCAAATCCTCAAATTGTTCTATAAATACAGAAGTGTGGAGACCATTGAAGGAAACCAACTAGTGATCAACAATTCTGAAGCTACAAGCTTATAAGCCTCTCATAGATCTCAAAAGACATTCTTAGTCTTTCAAACACTTCAACCTAAGCTGAACTTCATTGTATATCCATACAAGCTTAGAGAGATATCCTATCCTTTTACACCGAGCTCATTGTAAAGGATATCTCAACCTAGTTGGAACAAAACATCAACCCTTATACCTTTCCAAAAGAGAGATAGAAGGTTGTTGTAGTAGAAGTGGTAGGAATTGACTGTTGAGAGAAGAACAATTCAATTCTGAGTTGAGAGAGAGTACTAGGACTCTGATATCCCAGGGATCAAGGCACCAAGGAGTGGTGCGGTTGATCAAGTGCACCTTAGCACTATAAAACAAGTAATTCCAAGAGTGAAGGAATTATCATGTTCAATCAGGGAAAGTGGATGTAGGAGCTTGAGTCTCTAAACCACTATAACTCTTGTGTTGATTTACCTTCAAAGTACTTTCATTCAAACAACACATACATACACTGCACACAAACTGACCTTTCAAAGACATATACTTAAGATTGTGCAAAACTGTTTTGGACAAGTTCCCTTAAAACAGACTAAGTGTTAAAGAAGATTTCAGTCATTAAAAGGAGTTTAAGCTAAAGGGCCAACCATTATTCCGCGCATATAACTCACTTAGATAGTTATTCAGCTAAGTACTCAATAGTACTTAGTAGATTGATTATCTTTTAAAAGTTAATCATATCTGAAGAGTTGTCCAGGACAACCTTGCTGAAACCAGTTTGGTTAGAGTTTGAAAAGATTTGCATACAAGTGTATTTCCCCCCCCCCCCAATACACTTGTTATATACTCCTTTCAGGACCAACAAATGGTATCAGAGCACGGGTTCAAAGACCACTACTTCTGAAAATCCATTTTGATTTTCATAGACACATTATAGTGTGGTCACTGAACTGATCTTTCTGAAATCTTAATATTTGTTGTCTAACACTCTCCTGTCTGAGATATGGCTGACAACATCAACAATGTTGTTGTTCCTCATGATGCTGTTCAAGGCATCAACAACATGGCTCCTGATCCAGTCAATCACATTTCATATCATAAACTGTCAATGTTCTCAATTGAGAACTATAACTTCTAGAAAATCAGGATGAGAGCTCATCTTGCCTGTCTTCACAATGAGATGCTGAGAGTCATCACAAGGGGTCCATTTATCTTCACCCAAATTAATCCCAGAATCACTCAAGCTCAAAGAGATGATGTAAGGGAGGAGATCCCCAAGGATGAAGATGACCTCACCAATGAAGAAAGAAGGAGGCACAACCTGAATTATCTTGCCAAGAACACTTTGTATCAAACCATCCCAGATGCAATAATGGGGAGAGTCTACCACTGCACAACTGCCAAAGAAATTTGGGATACTCTTGCTGAGATGTGTGAGGGTACATACAAGATCAAGGAGAACAAGCTCCAAGTAGTTGTGCAGAAATTTGAACATTTCACAATGGAGCCTGAGGAGTCCATTGACAAATTTGCTGGTAGATTCACTAACATAATGAATGAGATCAACTCACTGGGCAAGGTGTACTCCAAGAGAGAAGTTGCATTAAAGATCCTAAGAAGTCTCACTCAAAAGTGGGATGTATATTATGTAATGATGTAGAATACCAAAGATCTCTCCACCATACCCATGCAACAAGTCTTCTCAGAACTCAAAGCTTATGAGTTTGACCTCAACAGAAGAAAGCATGTCGAGGAACCTTCCTTACCAACAAAAGGAGTGGCATTCAAAGCCAAAACTGCTGAACCTGAGATGCAGTCCACTCCAAGATCATCAAAGTCAGTCTCAAAGGCTGAAATGAAGAAAGAATTAGCCCTCATGGCTAGGAGGTTTGACAAACTCAATTCAAGGTTTGGTAGATACAAGAAATTCTACCAAGACAACAAGGTCAGGAGAAGATACAACTCTCTTGAAGCCAAGGTTGAGGACAAAAGGCCTGAAGAAAGGAGATCAGAGGACAAGTACTCTAATAGGAGAAAGTCCAGCAGAGTTGAACCTTCATCATCCAAAAGAAGAGATGAATCCAAGAAAGATGATGATGAAGACATGTGCTATAATTGCAAAAAGAAAGGGCATTTTCAGTATGATTGCCCTGAACTCAGCTCTAAAGAAAGAAAGGAGAGGCAAGCTAAGAGAGACAAAAAGTTCACCAATAGAAAGGCAATGATGGTTGGTGATGAGTCTGAAAGTGTTGAAAGCTTCAACTCCTCTGATGATGGACTGTTCTCAAACAGTGATGATGATGATGTGTGCAACATGGCCATTGAGGATGATGAGGTATCTTCTATCTTAAGCTCACCATCATTCCTATCACAAAACACTAGTGAGGTCAACCTGAAACTTTCATTTGGATAGTTGATGGAAGATTTCACTAGATTGCAAGAATTTCATGATAATTGTGTGAGAGAGAATGAAAGGCTATCCATTGAACTTGCAAAACCTTCTGAATCAGTAGTTGATGTTAAGTCTACTGAGTTGTATCAACAAGTCTTGAGAGAACTTGATGAAGCTTCTCTCAGGATAGTTGACCAACAAAAGCAGATTGATGAGCAACTGCTCATTCAGAAGAGAAAAGACTTTGAGCTAAAAATTCTTCAAGCTAAATTTAAAAACCTCTCACATGAGTATGACATTCTTAAATTGAGTGAAGAGAGCCTGAATATTAAAATGTCTGCAATGAATAAATCCTCTAGAACAATAGAGGAAATTCAGAGCTTCAAAAGACCTATGGCTCAAAAGAGTGGATTGGGATATGATCCATTCGAATCTTCACCTTGTCTTAGTGTTGCTTCAACAAGTAACACTAAGAGTTTCTTTGTTAGATCAGTGGAACAACAAGTTGAAAATGAAATAATTCAGCCACTGAAACAAAGGAAAGGGCAAAATGCAAGAAGTGCCCACTCAAGTATTTCAGGGAAAAAGGCCCATACCTAAGGAAATGGCCAAAGCCCCTGAATACAAGAGGAATGGTGTTCAGCAGAGTAGGCCCAATGGAAGGGTAACTCATCTGAACAACATTCAGAGAAGTTGTCCAAGGTATGTTCTCAGCCTAGGTCAACTCCCCTGAGGAGACCTCAACTGAACAAACCTAAGGTCAACACTCCTTATGGGTACAATAAAATGAGACAACCAAAACCCTTCATGCCAAAGGGAAATGGTCATCAATATGCCCATCCTCAAAGATTCTCTCAAGTAGCACAAATAACTCATAAGTTCAGGAGGAATGACAAATCTCCTGAAACTTACGGAGTTAACACTTTCACACATTCTTTCCCAAAGGCATTTAAGGGAAAAACTGTGTATGTAGATGCTAGAGGAAAACAACTTAGCCACCTTGAATCAATCAGGGTAATTATGCAAGTTTGGGTTCCTAAAGGTACAGCTAACCTCTCAGGACCCAAAATTCAAAGGGTACCTAAAGCTTGATAATTGCAGGTACCTAAGGGCCACAAGAAACTGAGGAGCATGAGCAAAAAGACAGCTTGGTACTTGGACAGCGGATGTTCAAGGCACAGGACTGGAAACAAAGATCTCCTCTTTGAATTTACTGAAAAAGAAGGCCCTAATGTCACGTTTGGAGACAGCTCACAAGCAACTACAAAAGGTTATGGTACCTTGATAATTGGTAATATCAAGGTATCCTATGTATCTTATGTGGCTCGTCTCAAATATAATCTCCTAAGTATAAGTCAGTTATGTGATAAAGGATACAATGTTGAGTTCACTAGTAATAAGTTCTTAATCAAAGATAACACTCAACAAACCTTACTGACTGGAACTAGGAAAGGGAATGTGTATTTTACTGACTGAGACAAGTCTACTAATGCTGCATGCTTTATTGCCAAAAGCTCAAATGAACAAAGTTAGTTATGGCATAAAAGGCTAAACCACCAGAACTTTAAATCCATGAACAAGCTTGCTAGAAATGCATTAGTTAAAGGACTACCTAATGAAGTTTTCATTAAAGAGCATGTTTGTAAACCATGTCAAGAAGGAAAACAGATCAAAGCTTCATTCAATGGCAAACCAGTCATCTCTACTGAAAGGGTACTTGAACTGTTACATATGGACTTATTTGGACCAATTACCCCTGCAAGCATAAATGGAAGAAAATACACATTGGTTGTAGTAGATGACTTCTCTAGGTTCACATGGGTAGTATTTCTCCTTAATAAGAAGGAAACACAAATCAAACTCCCTGAACTATTAAAGAGACTGTCAAATGAGAAAAGACTTAACATAATCAAGATAAGATCTGATAAAGGCACTGAGTTCATCAATTCTTACATCAATGAGTACTGCACTAAAAATGGAATAACCTATGAAACTTCAGCAGCTAGGACCCCTCAGCAGAATGGGGTAGCAGAAAGAAGAAATAGAACTTTTAAGGAAGCTGCTAGAACTTTGATTGCTGATTCAAATCTACCTAAGAGGTTTTGGCCTGAAGTTATAAACACTGCATGCTATACTCAGAATAGATGTTTGATTACTAAGGGTCAAGGCAAAACCCCTTATGAACTCTGGAAAGGAAGATTGCCTAAAGTATATCACTTCCACATATTTGGTTGCAAGTGTTTCATTCACAACAATGGGAAAGAGCAGTTGAATAGCCTATGAAACTTCAGCAGAATGGGGTAGCAGAAAGAAGAAATAGAACTCTTAAGGAAGCTGCTAGAACTTTGATTGCTGATTCAAATCTACCTAAGAGGTTTTGGCCTGAAGTTATAAACACTGCATGTTATACTCAGAATAGATGTTTGATTACTAAGGGTCAAGGCAAAACCCCTTATGAACTCTGGAAAGGAAGATTACCTAAAGTATCTCACTTCCACATATTTGGTTGCAAGTGTTTCATTCACAACAATGGGAAAGAGCATTTGAAAGCCTTTGATAGCAAAGCTGATGAAGGGATATTTCTTGGATATTCCCAAATCAGTAGAGCTTTCAGAGTCTACAACTGTAAAACCCTTATTGTGGAAGAAACACCCCATGTTGTGTTTGATGAATCTATCTTTGAGATCAGGAATAAGAACCTGGATACTGATGAAATCACACAAAAGACAACCAGACTGAGCTTAAAAGATAAAGATACCATGTTCATAGAAGTTGTCCAGGCCAATCCTCCTAAAATCACTAGACTGGACAACACTGAAGGAAATGATGAACTGAATGACCCAATCCCAGTTCATAATCAGGTAATAACTACCAATGAAGAAGCAGGCTCTGCTGAGGTAGTTAATGGATCCAATATCCAAGGGGGAAACATTAATGTTGAAAATGTCAATGTCCCTGACATTGAGGACAACACTCCTGTATATGATCCTGAATTAGATCCTGCATTGAATTTCCCTGAATTTTATAATCCTAGTGACTCAACCTTAGTATAGGACAACTCTACTGAAGGGATCAGGAAAAGAAGGACTTGGTTATCTGACCATCCTACTGACCTGTAGGAGTCAAAACTAGAAGGTTTCATGGTGAAAGTGCTCTGTTTTGTTGTTTCCTATTAGAACAGGAACCTCAAGACATTGAAGAAGCACTTCAAGATGCAAACTGGATAACAGCTATGCAAGAAGAGCTGAACCAGTTCACCAGAAATGATGTTTGGGAGCTGGTGGATAGACCTTCACATCAAGATGTTATTGGAACCAAGTGGGTGTTCAAGAACAAGAAGAATGAGAATGATGTGATAGTAAAAAACAAGGCCAGATTGTTGGCCAAGGGTTATTGTCAATCAGAAGGCATTGACTATGATGAGACTTTTGCACCAGTGGCTAGGCTTGAAGCAATAAGGTTGTTCTTAGCCTATGCTGCCCACAAGAGGTTCAATGTTGTTGGTCCTTGATGGAGTATGACACAAGTGTATGGTGGGGGGGGGGGGGAATGCACTTGTGTATACAAATTCTTTCTTTTTCAAAAAACTGTTTAACTTAATTAGGGAGGTTGTCTTACAACTGTCCTGAGTGATAATCCTGAAAGATAATTGGCCTACTGAAAACTATGAAGTAATCAGTTGGAAAACTATCTAAAAAAGAGTTCTTAAGTGCGGAATGTGGTTGGCCTTTTCTTTGAAAGAATACTCCTAGTTAATTTCTGAAAAACCAGTTAATCAGGGACTTTGTCCAAAACAGTTTTTCTTAACTTTGCTGAACTTACTTCTTTAAGAATGATTTGATCAAGCAATGTAAGTAATAGAAAAGTGCAGTAAGTAAATGACACAACAATTTATAGTGGTTTAGAGTCTCAAGCTCCTACATCCACTTTCCCTGATTGAACAGGATAATTCCTTAACACCTGGAATTAGCTTGTTTTATAGTGCCAAGGTGCACTGATCAACAACACTATCTTAGTGCTTTGATCCCTAGGAAAATCTGAGTCCTAGTGCTCAATCTCACTGAGTTAAGACTGTATTTTCACTTAACAGTCCTTAACTCCTCACTTCTACAACAAACTCTACTTCACTCAATGAGGTAAGGGTTTGAGGTTTTGTTTCCAACTAATAGAGATACCCTTTACAATAAGAACAGTGTAAAGGCTTAGGATATCTCAATGCTAAGCTTGGGATTGTTACAAGAAAGGGCTTAACTTTAGAAGTGATCAGGAAACTTGGGATTGTGAAGAAGAGCTTTGGTTTCCTTTGATTGCTTGATGATAGTTTGATAGCAGATAGTTGGATACCTGAATCCTTGGATCACTTCTGAATTTATAGATGTTGGGATATAAATTCACCCTAAGCCCCACTTGATGTTAGAATAGTTTTGATGGCCAAAACACTTAGAGTTTATAAATGTAATAGGATCAGCTGACTTTGTTTAGAGCAGCTTAGACTAGTCTTGTGTGATCAACTGTATTGATATCAGCTGATCAGCACAGCCCTGGCTTACATGCCTATCCTCAAGATGAGAAGAGTAGAAGACTTGAAGACTAGAAGATCCTTGAAGACCAGTTAAGTAAGGTGCTTGTATACCTACTTATCTGATGGAGTCCAAGATTGAAGATAATCTAAGAGTGCATAAAAGATTTGCCAGATCAGAAGAGTGTTACTCGACTGATATCAGAAGACAGAAGACCTCGACCAGACGAGTAGTCAGAAGACTAGTAGAGCAGATCAGAAGACTATGTGCTCGTCCAGGACTCTGCTGATTCCAAAGTCATCTTACAATTCAAATGAAGACCTACCTTATTTAGAAGATTCACATGATCCCAGGATTGAAGCAATCAAGCGGCTGGAATCAAGGAATCAAGCTATTATGGAAAGATTTCCCCAACGGCTAGTCAACTCCAACGGCTAGTTGCAAGCAATCACCACTATAAATACAAGAGGATGAAAAATCACAAGTACGAAGTCACAACGAGAGAATTCAACAAGCTCAACAAGCAATCAAGCAAAAAGCCATACTGTTTTAAGAGTTCTCCAAGAGCCAGAATCCATAAGAACATCCCTAGCTCTTAAGTGATTTCTATCCAACCAAAGAACCTGAATCCTATTCCTATTGTATATCCATTGATTTAGGCATAGTGGTTAAGCAAATTATAAGCTTGAACCATTAGTTGGAAACATTCAAAAACCCCAAACCCTCACCGAAAGGTTAAAGTTTTTGAACATCTGCAAAGTGCAAGTGCTTACAATCACTTGTGGAGACCGTAGCAGTTAGGACTGCTCAGATCTCAAAGTCCTACCCTTGGGACTATAAAGGACAAGCCCCTTGTAATTTTTGGTAAATTAAAGGGATTAAACATCACGTTAGGACGTGAGAGTGGACGTAGGAACGTATATCCGAACCACTATAAACCTGGTGTTATTTACCTTTCTGCACTTTACATTTTTGTCTTTCCATATATTTTTATATAGTGCATACTGTGTTTTTAACTGTCTTCGAATCACGGCCATAATCTTCAAACCAGCATCAGCTGAGGTTTTCATTAATTAAACAAGCTAACACTTTAAAAAGAAACAAAGGAACGAGTCTAAACAAGGCCTACCATAATTCCGCATATAATCTCTTCATTCAGATCACTATAGTCATCTGGACCAGAAGACTTGTAGTCCAGTTGACATAGCAATCAGAAGAGGTTCCCAACTCTTTTGAAAAAGTTTTAAAGTCTATTCACCCCTCCCCTCTAGACTTTAATCCCATTCACTACTCGTTCAGGGACCAACAAGTGGTATCAGAGCAATGGTTCTAACAGACTACTGTCTCTAGATTATCAGAAGACTTGAGGGAGTCTTTCTGTAGTCCTCTTGAACAGATCTATTCTTTTGAAAAAACTTGTTTTTGAAAACTCATACAGCATGAGTGCTAACATGCGTAAGTTGCCTAAGTTTTCAGTGGAGGATTATGATTACTGGAAGATCAGGATGAGGAAGAATCTCACATCAGTCCACTAGAAGATGTGGTCAGTAATCACAGAAGGCCCAATCACCATCATGACAGTCAACACTGCAAATGGTGATCCAGAAGTTCCAGTTGGAGAACTTGTTCCCAAGCCAATGAAGCACCTCACACCTGAAGAGATGAAGCAATCAAATCTTGATAGCATTGCTCAAGATTACATCATGCAAACTCTTCAAAATGAGTACATTGCAAAAGTAATCAATTGTGAGTCAGCAAGAGATATGTGGGATGCTTTGGCACTTCTCTGTGAAGGAACTGAGCTGATCAAGGAGAGCAAATTGTCAACAGCAGTCAAGAAGTTCGAACACTTCAAGATGCAACCAGAAGAATCTATTGATCAGCTAGACAATAGATTTACCAAGATCATCAATGAGATAGAATCTCTGGGCAAGAAGTATACAAATAGAGAGAAAAATCTAAAGATCTTAGACTCTCTAACCAAGAAATGGAGACTCAAGAAGACCATCATCAAAGATACTCAAGATATCAAGAAATGGTCTGCACAAACTCTATTTCAGAACCTAAAAGCACATGAATATGATCTTGAAAGAGAAGAAAACTCAGGAAGTGATGAGCCAACTGCAACCCCATCTACCTCCAAGACTGTAGCCTTCAAGGTAGCCAATGCAAAAGCTGCAAGTACCTCATCTGGCAAGACCTCACTAAAACCAGAAGACTTTGAAGGATCAGACATGAGTCTGAAAGAGCAAATGGCTCTTATGATCAAGAGATTCGAAAGGATGAACACTCTCAACAGCAAATATAGAAAATTCTACAGGAATTTCAAAGACAGGAGAGCCAGTTCACCCTCCAGAGGATCCAGATAAAGAACACCAGAAAGATATCCTAGAAAGGATATGGAGTCATCTGACAGCCGAGGATCTAGAAGAAAAGATGCCACTCCTCCAAGGAAAAGCAACTCAAATCAGAAACCTGGATCATGCTTCAACTGTCACAAACCAGGACATTATGTCTATGAATGTCCAGAGCTGAACTTGGATGACAAAGAAGAAAGAAGGCCAAGAAGAGACAGAAGAAATTTAGACAAGCAAGCAATGGTGACTGAAGAGTCTGAATATCAAAGTGATGAACTTCCTACATCACCAGACTGTCAAATCTTCTCAGATGATTCAGATGATCTAGCTATGATGGCCATAGGTAAAAATGAGGTAAATTCCTATACTACAACTTTCCATTCACCTATTTTTTCACAAACAGATGAGAAAAACTCATCTGAAGGCGAATCAGAAGACACCTATTATCAATCTTTAAAAAAGGTAAAAGGTGATCTGGATATTGCCACTAGAGCTTTTATAGAAGTGGAAGAGGAGAATAAGGATTTAAGGAAAGAAATTGCTAGGTTGAAAAAGGTTAAGTTTGATAACACCCCTGAGTTGGTCATAATGAATGAAAGATTGACCAAAGAAGTGGAACTTCTTAAGGAAGAAAATACCACAGTAACTCAGTTGTATGAGGGGATGTTAGAAACTCAAGCCTTAGAAACCAAGGAATTTCGTTCACTACAATCTAAGTTCGATGACCTCTTCCAAGCACACAAGCTCTTAGAAAAGGAGAAGGAATGTCTAAATAAAAAGATATCAGAGTTCAATAAAGCATCTACTACTATTGAAAGTATCTATGAATATTATAGATCCAATGTCAATAAGATGGGTTTTGGCTATGAACTTAATCCATCAACATCCTCTCCAGCTGGGGGTAGTACACCTAACAAGTGCACTACTCAGACACATGAAAAAGGTGAGTGTTCTAAACAAAATGAACCTAATATGAACCAAAAGGCATCTGTACCAGCTAAGGCTAACTATCCCAACACCAAAAATGGTAAAAGACAAGTTAACCCCAAGCCTGTACAGAGGAACAACAAACAGCCTAGACCATCTCGATTGAGACAATCTCAGCTGTATGCTGCTCCAGCCAAGAAGAAGAAGTCTTCTTCACACAAATCTGTTCTCTTTGCACCCCCTATCTCTTATGATATTGTGAGAACAGAAGAGTATGGTCCATATAATCGTGTGCATCGTCCAGCTAATGCACCCAGGCCGAATGTAACTAGTCAAAAGATAATGTATGTACACTCCTATAAAGGAAAACCATTTGACTATTACTTAGCTGACACAAGTAACAAATCAGATCAGTCCAATGTGCTAACTGGTAAGATTTGGTTCTGTGATGCCCGAGGGAAACAACTCAAGTGCTCAAGGTTGTTCAAACGACCAATGTATATGTGGGTTCCCAAGGGTAGTACTAACACCCAAGGACCCAAGACAAAATGGGTACCTAAGACTTAACCTTTCTTGCTGGAAATGAGGGACCTATACAGAAGAGGAGGTCTAGCAGGAGAAACATGGTACATAGATAGTGGATGCTCAACCCATATGACTGGAACCAAAGCCCTACTGACCAACTACACAAAAAAGAAAGGTCCAAAAGTCTTCTTTGGTGATAACGCGCACGGTAACACAAAAGGATATGGCACCCTTAAAAATGGTGACATTGAGGTACATGATGTATCATATGTAGAAGGTTTAAAGTTTAATTTATTATCTGTTTCTCATTTTTGTGACACTGGTTACTCAGTAAAATTCTCTAAAGATGAGTGTCTCATAAGTGATAAAAGAACAAAACAAAACCTTCTAACAGGATCTAGAAAGGGAAGTATGTATCTTGCAAATTGGAACAGCTGTCCTAAGGATACATGTCTGCTTGTGAAGAGCCCTAAAGATTTCAGCTGGCTATGGCACAAACGTCTTAGTCATCTGAACTTTAAGACTATGAACAAGCTAGCTAGGGAATCCTTAGTTGATGGTCTGCCTAATGAACTCTACTGTAAAGATCAGGTATGTGATGCATGTCAACAAGGAAAGCAAACAAAGGTCTCCTTCAAGACCAAGAAGACAACATCAACCAGCAGAGTTCTTGAATTGCTTCACATGGATCTCTTTGGACCAATCACTCCAACCACACTAACAGGGAGAAAGTACACTCTCATTGTTGTAGACGACTACTCCAAGTTTACTTGGGTTATCTTCTTATACAAGAAGAGTGAAACTCAGCAGAAGCTCCCTGAACTATTGAAGAGGATCCAAGTAGAGAAAGGAGAACCAATTGTGAAAATTAAAAGTGACAAAGGCACTGAATTTATTAACTCTTATATTATTGCCTATTGTACTTCTAATGGTATTCAGCATGAGACAAGTGCAGCAAGAACACCACAACAGAATGGTGTAGCTGAAAGAAGAGTCAGAACACTCAAAGAAGCTGCAAGAACACTCCTTGCTGAATTCTCCACTCCTAAGAAGCTATGGGAAGAAGCTATCAACACAGCTTGTCACACTCAAAATAGGTCAGGTATTCACAAAATTCATGAGAAAACCCCATATGAACTGTGGAAAGGAAGAAAACCTAGAGTATCTTACTTTCATATATTTGGTTGTAAGTGTTTCATTCACAACAATGGGAAGAGTAAGTTGAATGCTTTTGATGCCAAAGCAGATGAGGGGATATTCTTAGGATACTCCTCTACTAGCAAAGCGTTTAGAGTACTCAACAAACGAACCCTTCTTGTGGAAGAAACACCTCATGTTGTTTTTGATGAATCTTGTGAAAAAAGTGCAGTACAAACAGACTCAGCTGCAGATCAGATGAGGCAGCTAGTGATCAAGTCCAGACCAGATGAGTTTATTGAAGTCAATGAACCATTTCCTGAAGAACCAGAAGAGGATAAGCCAAACACACCAGTCACTAGATCTCAAACTCAAGCTGAGCAAGCTGACCAGAATCAAGATGCAACAATCCCAAATGCAAGGGGGAATGATCTCTTTGACACACAAGATACAGATGATGATCGACCAAATCAAGTCAACCCTCTTGATGGCACAAGAACAGATGAGAATCCAAGCTCATCTAATGCAGACACTCCTGTGAGGCATATATGGAGAAGCAACCATCCATCAAACCTCATTTTAGGAGGAGCAGACTCAGGTGTCAAGACCAGAAGACAACTGAATCAGAACCCCCAATCATCTATGTTCTGCTGGTGTGCTTTCTTGTCCAACATTGAACCAGCTGACATAGAAGAAGCAATGACTGATAGCAATTGGATCACTGCTATGCAAGAAGAACTAAACCAATTCGAAAGAAATGAAGTATGGGAATTGGTAGATCGTCCTGAAAACCACAATGTAGTAGGAACAAAGTGGGTATTCAAGAATAAGAAGGACGAAAATGATGTAATAACTAGAAACAAAGCAAGGCTAGTTGCAAAAGGATACTCTCAATCTGAAGGGATTGACTATGATGAAACCTTTGCTCCAGTAGCCAGATTAGAAGCCATTCGACTGTTTCTAGCTTATGCATCATACATGGGCTTCAAAGTATACCAAATGGATGTCAAGAGTGCTTTTCTAAATGGTATTCTGGTAGAAGAAGTGTATGTAGAGCAGCCTCCAGGATTTGAAAAAGGAGATCAAGTATATCGTCTGAAGAAGGCTCTATATGGTCTAAAGCAAGCCCCTAGAGCTTGGTATGACACATTGTCACAATTCCTACTTGACAATGGGTACACAAAAGACAAAGTTGACATAACACTTTTCAGAATACAAGAAGGAGAAGACATTCTAATGGTGCAAATATATGTAGATGACATTATATTTGGATCACCCAATCAAGACATGTGCAAGAAGTTCTCTGAACTTATGCAAGGAAAGTTTGAAATGAGCATGATGGGTGAGATGAATTACTTCCTAGGACTCCAAGTCAAGTAGAGTCCAGAAGGAATCTTCATCAACCAGTCCAAGTATACCAAGAGCCTATTAGAAAGATTCAAAGCTCTACAAAGCAAGACTGCAAGAATTCCAATGATGACATCTTTCAAAATGGAACCAGATGAGTCTGGAAAGGCAGTTGATCAAGCAGAATATAGAGCACTTATTGGATCTTTGCTATACCTTACAGCCAGCAGACCAGACATAACATTTGTTGTAGGAGTATGTGCTAGGTTCCAAGAAAACCCAAAGCAAAGTCATCTAGAAGCAGCAAGGAAGATTCTCAAGTACCTAAAAGGAACAGTCAACTTAGGACTATGGTATCCTGCAGATGACAATCTAGAATTGAGTGGTTATTCTGACTCAGACTATGGTGGATGTAGGATAGATAGGAAATCCACATCTGGAACCTGTAAATTCCTAGGCAACAAGTTGATATCTTGGTTCTCAAAGAAGCAAACTTCAGTTGCAACCTCCACCACTGAAGCAGAATATATGGCAGCTGGAAGTTGTTGTAGTCAGCTGCTCTAGCTAGTTCAACAACTCAAGGATTACAATGTAGAGGCAAGAGAAGTCCCTATCTATTGTGATAGCAGCAGTGCCATTGCCATCACTCAAAATCCAGTCCTCCACACAAGGTGCAAGCATGTCGACATTCGACACCACTTCATAAGAGACCACCTTGAAAAGAAGGACATCAAGATGGAGAAAATTCACACAGATATCCAAAGAGCAGACATCTTGACTAAGCCCCTAGCTGAAGAAAGGTTCAAGACCCTATGCTACAGCTTAGGACTCCTGGATCCAAGCACATGAAGAGCAAAGATCAGCTGAAGACCTCAGCTGATACAATTGCAGCAGACTAGGAGGATCAGATGAGGTGAATAGACACCCTCATCTTCAGGTAAGTACTTTCCCATTGAAGACAAATAAAGTTGAGGGAAAACATAGAGTCATCTAATCAAGGGGGAATCAATGATACCTTAAGAATCCTTGATGAAATACTCTACAATCTGCATTGCATATTATATATATATATATTCAGAAGACTTGAACAAAGTTACTTGATATCTTTACTCAAAGCAATGTATATCTATGTATAATAATAAACTATTCTTCATAAAATACTTTATTTATATACATACATACAATATATTATTGAGTTATACTTGGTTGGATTAATACACCATCCTCACCGACTCAACAGTATGCATGCACTGTACGGATTTCAAATAACACTTGTTCAAAATTTATAATTTCTGCATTCCATAAGATAAAGTCTGAATATCTTTAAATGTGAACCCTTAGATCAAGAATCTCATTGTTGATCTTAAGAAGTAACTTTTCAGAAATTCAGACCTATCAACTCTATAGTTTTGTCATCTTTCTCTCCACTACCTCATTTCTACCCCTATAAAAGGAGGAAGTTATGAGAACACCTAAGAACACAAATCACTAACTATTATTCTTGTTTCAGGTATGGAGATAATCGAAAGAAGAGATGGAATGGAGATCATCCCTCAACCAAGGTCTTGGGTGAAGGAGATGAAGATTTGTCCAGAAGATGAAGATGATGCAGATCAGCATACTTGTTTCACTCAACATAAGTATGCCTATGAAAACTAAAGGAAGGAGAGACGTTCTTGTTGAAAACTAGAGGAAGGAGAGATGCAGAGGACAAAGTAGCAATTAAGCAGAGCTTCTTCTCCAGGGGGAAGTTCTACATGGAGAGCTTGTTACCAAAGGCTACTATGTCAAAACAAATCAAGAAGACCAAGCTCCTGCCCTTCTCTTCACACTCCATTGAAGCCCCTTCCAATCTTCCTTCTCTTTCAAGAGAAGCGAAGAAATTCAACAAGGACACATCAGATGCTACAACCCATCTGATGATGAGGATCATCCGATGGTGAGGGCAACCTGAACCAGTGGGATACCATCTAGGCCAAACCATCTACAGATTGATTTGATGGTCCCACATGGCTCAGAGGTAGAGCTGAAAGATCCATCAAACCAGGTTGGATCATCACAGGCGAATTAAAGGATCCATCAAACCAGGTTGGATCATCACGCACAGAAGATTTACTCAGCAAACCTCAATCCTCTACTCAGCTGATCAGACGACCAACTCAGCTGACCAGAAGACTTTCAAGAAAAATCAGCAGACTTTTCAAGAAATCAGAAGACTTCACTCTGCTGATCAGATCACTTTATTTCAGAGCATAATGACTATCTTTGATCATGTAATTCATTCTAGATTTATTCCTGAATGTAATTAAGGAAATTGGCCTATATAAGGAATGAAATTCACTTATAGAAAACGGCCTTGATGATCAATTCTTGCTAAAATTTAGTCACAACGGCTATTTTTGGTAATGATGTCATTAGTACTCAATTACTGTTTTGCCAACGAATCATCAATTGACACATGGCAAATTCAGCCGGCAAAATTAAAGGAACGGTGCGAAATCAAAGAAGGAAATCTTGGATCTTACTCCAAAATTGAAACAAATCTGACCGTTGGATTGTACAACTCTCCAGTTTTGCTGGAGTATATATACAAACCCTTTCGCTCACACTACTCTATTGCTCTCAAATCACTCTCGTCTTGAATATTTCCCTAAGCATTCCAAACCTAAAACTCAACATCCGGAATGGCGATCATTGAAATTTACGACGGGAAGACCAAGAGCACCGGCACTCTAGATGCAACAAAGTGGTCTAGGGAAGGAAAGATTTTCACAGAGAATGCTCTGTTTTTCAAGGGCAAGCATACACCTGCGAACAAGGAGATCTTTCTTCGCTGCATCAACCTCAACCTTCGTGATTTTCTGGAAGCAGCACCAACAAACGTTTATGAACAAGATGTGTTGGCTTTCTACTCAAACACTGTGATGAAGGGATCTCAAGTTGAAAGAATGATGGGAGGACACAGAGTTAAGATCTTAAGAGAGATCCTTCAGGAACTGTTCGGCTTATCAAGGGGGGAGATAAACATCTCTACCTACATTATGGGAAGAGAAAAAGAGTATATGGAGATGTTTACTAGTGGAAGAGTCAAGGCTGAGAATGCCTCTGGACTCAAGAAATCACAACTTGATCCCAAGTTTCAAACCTTGATGGACATTGCAGGAAAGATGCTACTAGGTAACACATTCAGTCATGATGCTGTTACTACTTTGAAGGTTAGAGTTATGGCTGCAATCTGGGATCAGATTGATGGAGATTGGCAAGGGCTATTCTTGGATAGGATTGCCCTTGAGGCCAAGAAGGTTACATTGGACCTCCAATCAAGAGAATGGAAGGTAACATCAACTGTTAGCTTTGTCAACAAGCTGAGTATTATCCTTCCAGAAGTGCTCCCAAGGAAGTACAAGATGGGTCCTCATAAGACATTCCACACCTCCAAGTATTACTTGAGAAAGGAAGCTCTTATTGAGGCAGCAAGGCTGAAAGAAGAGAAGAGGAATATGCTGGCTGAATCATCCTCTAAAGATGTTGTTGAGAAGGCAGAAGAGTTTGTTCATGACTCTGCTGAAGAAGAGGAAGAGTCTTCCAAAGAAGAGGCTCAAAAGAAGGCTGCTGAGGATGATGATGATGACAATCAGACCTTAGCACAAAGAAGAATTCTAATCAGATCACGGCTCATCTCCCCATCTGATTCAGATGCAACTCCCACTGCCTCTCCTTTGAAGAAGGCAGGTACTTCTAATCCCTCACTCACTATTACTCCTTCTAAGTTGTCAAAAGGTCAGAAGAGAAAGAAGAACACTTCGTCTTTCACCAAAAAGACAAAGAAATCCAGGCTCCCTACTCCCATGAGCATAGACCCTATTTCATCCTTCAACCCTTCTGAAGATTCCAACCCATCTGAACCCTCAAACACTGATACCCAAACCCCTGCTGATACTCACACAGCAGAGGAACAAGCCCAGCCTCAAACAACTCCTGAGCCACAACTGCCTACCCCTGCTGATGTACAAACAGCAGATGACCAAACTCAGACCACCTCTACACACCCTGCTGATGATCAAACTCAAATCACTCCTTCCCCTGCTGATACTCAAACAGCAGATGACCAAGATCATCAAGCCCAACCATCTACTGATCTTCAAGTAGAAATAGAATCAGACCAGCAGACTCAAAACCCTGCTGATGCACAACCCACTGAAGATCAATCTCAACCTCCTACCCAACAAGAAGATATCACTTCCCAAATCCCTGCTGATACTCACACAGCAGAGGAAAATGTCCCAACCACTCAATCTCCTATCATCACTGCCCCATCTGAACAAGAAGACTTGGCACCAGCAGACCTGGCTCAAGCTGGTCCTTCTCAGCCTCAGTACAGCATGGTACACTATCCTATGTGCACAAGGGAGAAGATAATGAGGATGAAGATAGCCAACCTGCTCAAGTCTACTACTCCTGGTATTGATGAGAAATCAATCCAATTTGAACAAGTACTTAGAATATGTACTTGGATTGAGCTCAGAAGAGATGATGTGGATGACCTTCTCGAGGTCATGGAAGGAATGGGAGGAAAAGAAAATTTCCTCGACTGGGAAATGGAGCAAAAGGAAGTTGCTCAGGTTCAATCTTTTGCTCAGCTACTATCAGCAGAGGCCCTGACTGCAGTTTGCAACAGGATTCTAGGAATCCCCACTGATGATATCTCTGTTCCAGAAGACTCATCAGATCAGCAGGCAGCTGGAAAAACAAAGGTGGATGACTCAGCTGCACCAGCCTTGGTGGAAGACTCAGTTGCAACAGCCCCTGCAGAAGACTCAGAAAGGTAAATGACACCAGATTTATAGTGGTTCGGATATACGTTCCTACGTCCACTCTCACGTCCTAACGTGATGTTTAATCCCTTTAATTTACCAAAAATTACAAGGGGCTTGTCCTTTATAGTCCCAAGGATAGGACTTTGAGATCTGAGCCGTCCTAACAGCTACGGTCTCCACAAGTGATTGTAAGCACTTGCACTTTGAGGGGTTCAAAAACTTTAACCTTTCGGTGAGGGTTTGGGGTTTTTGAAAAGTATCCAACTAATGGTTCAAGCTTATAAATTGCTTAACCACTATGCCTAAAACAATGGATATACAATATAAACAGGTTTCAGGTTCTTTTGGGTTGGATAGAAATCACTTAAGAGCTAAGGATGTTCTAATGGATTCTGGCTCTTGGAGAACTCTTAAAACAGTATGGCTTTTTGCTTGATTGCTTGCTTAGCTTGTTGAATTCTCTCGTTGTGACTTCGTTGTTTGTGATTTCTCATCCTCTTGTATTTATAGTGGTGATTGCTTGCAACTAGCCGTTGGAGTTGACTAGCCGTTGGGGCAATCTTTCCATAATGGCTTGATTCCTTGATTCCAGCCGCTTGATTGCTTCAATCCTGGGATCATGTCAATCTTCTAAATAAGGTAGGTCTTTGTTTGAATTGCAAGATGACTTTGGAATCAGCCGAGTCCTGGAAGAGTACATAGTCTTCTGATCTGTACTACTAGTCTTCTGACTACTCTTCTGGCCTTAGGTCTTCTGTCTTCTGATATCAGTCGAGTAATACTCTTCTGGTCTGGCAATACTTTTTGCTGCTGTAGGCCATCTTCACTCTTGGACTCCATCAGATAAGTAGGTATACAAGCACCTTACTTAACTGGTCTTCAAGGATCTTCTAGTCTTCTACTCTTCTCATCTTGAGGATAGGCATGTAAGCCAGGGCTGTGCTGATCAGCTGATATCAATACAGTGGATCACACAAGACTGGTCTAAGCTGTTCTATACAAGTCAGCTGATCCTATTACATTTATAAACTCTAAGTGTTTTGGCCATCAAAACTATTCTAACATCAAGTGGGGCTTAGGGTGAATTTATATCCCAACAATTTCCCCCTTTTTGATGAAGCCAAAACTATACTTGATAAATGCTCTTAATGAAATAAGATAAGAGTTTATAACATTCTTAAAACTGAAGTATTTGATGAAGACAATGAGAGTTTGTCTTGTAAGCAAAAAGAACTAGAACTTGAATATATATGAAGCTTTTACAGATTACAAGTAATAGTTTCTTTAAACTTCTAAGGTAGTCTTCATCAGGTCTTCTGATTTCTTCAGATGCGGAAAGCAAGGTTCAGACGAACTCGAAAATCTTCCATGTGCTGCAAGTCTGTAACATTCTCCTCTTCATAGATCTTATACAGAATCCTTTTGACTTCAATCAAGTTTGTTCTTCCTGAGTCCAGAATGGGTGCATCCCATTTGGGTTCTTCAGGTGTTAGGATTCTGCAATTGTCAAGTTCTTTGGCTGTCTTGACAATTTCTTCCCAGAACTCTGGATCTTCAATGTTCATGAACTGGGAAAATTGAAGAAATTCTTCTTCATAAGAAGGGAGAGGGCCAAATTTCCTTACTATGTGGTGTTGAATTTTCCACTTCTTCTTCAGGGGATACCATCTTGGTAGCTCATCTTGAAGGGCTAAATAATCCACATAATTGCTATCAAACACCATGACATTGTCTTCTTTTGCCTTTTCCTTGAGTGCTTTCCTGAGTTTGGCTATTTTCCTTTCAAATTTGGCTTTGACTGCCTTCGCATCATTCAACTTCTTTTGCTTAAGCTCTTGAGCTTCAAGAAACTTTATTTTCTTCAGGTCTAAAGCCTCTTTCTCTTCTGCAGTAGGCTCTGCTGGAGCTGATTTCTTGCTGGACTGAGCTTGCTCATCTGCCTTCCTTTTCCTTGTCATCCTCTTCTCGGGAACTTGTTCTACAGGGGCAGTGATCTGTAGACTCTTGGCAGGAGCTTGGGTGTCTTCTTGAGCAATTTCTTTGCCTTTGCCTTGCCTGCTCTTGATTTTGCTTTTTAAACCACCCAAGGTTTCAGTCAAGTCATCTTGTGCTACTACCAGTTCAGCTTGCTGAGCAGTAGACTTCTCTAGAGCCTTTATCAACACATCTTTCCCCTTTTTAGCTTCAGCAAGTGCAACCGCAAAAGGCTTCATGGCATTCAGAATTTCTACTTTCAGAGTCTGCTTTAGGGCCATGGCATTGACTTTGCCAACTTGGGTCAGATGAGATATGCTGTGCTCTAGAACTTCGGCATGAGAATTGGAGGAGGAGGCAGCTTCAAATCTAGTTGTAAGTTCTTCCAACTTGGCTGCTGTCTCCTTCAGCTGAGTCTGCAGTTTTTCATTCTCCTCTGCAGCTGCCTTAAGAAGAGCTTGACCTTCAGTGGCTCTTGCTTCAGCATCTTTAATTTTAGACTCGTAGGCTGTCTCCAATTGGGAAATCTCATCAGCAAACATTTTGGAGACATCACCTGCCCTCTTCTGGATGGTGCTTAAGTATTCACCTATCTGATGGTGAAGTCAATGTCAATAATCTGGTCATGAAGAATGGTCTTCTGTTCCCTAACAGCTTTTTCAACATATCTTCCAAGTTGTAGGCCTAAACCTTTCTCAAAGTGCAAGTCTATTGCAGCTTTGACCTGTGAGCAAATGTCTGCTGTATAGTCAACAGATGAAGTAGAAGGTGAGGCAGTACCTTGAGGCTTTGGATGAACTATCAGAGCTTTGCCTCTCTCTTCAGCTGAAAGATACTCTTCATTGAGGAATGATGTAGTGGCCTTAACCAGATGGGTCATAATCTTTTCTCCTTTGTCAATGAAGTGAGTCAGGTTATCTGAAGGCATGAAGTGAGCTGGTACTCTGACTACTTCTCTTTCAATCTCTACTTTGTCAGCTGGTTCAGCTGAGTCTTCTGCAGGTGCTGTTGCAACTGCGTCTTCCACCAAGGCTGGTGCAGCTGAGTCATCCACCTTTGCTTTTTCAGCTGTCTGCTGACCTGTTGAGCCTTCTGGGACAGAGGTCTCATCAGTGTGGATTCCTAGAATCCTGTTGCAGACTGCGGTCAGGGCCTCTGCTGATAGCAGCTGAGCAAAAGTTTGAACCTGAGCAACTTCCTTTTGCTCCATTTCCCAATCGAGGAAATTTTCCTTTCCTCACATTCCTTCCATTACCTCAAGAAGGTCATCCACATCATCTCTTCTGAGCTCAATCCAAGTACATATCCTAAGTACTTGTTCAAATTGGATTGATTCCTCATCAACACCAGGAGTAGTAGACTTGAGCAGATTGGCTATCTTCATCCTCATTATCTTCTCCTTTGTGCACATAGGATAGTGCACCATGCTGTAGTGAGGTTGCGAGGGGCCAGCTTCATCCAG
This sequence comes from Galeopsis tetrahit, assembly GCA_963675135.1. Lineage (NCBI taxonomy): Eukaryota > Viridiplantae > Streptophyta > Magnoliopsida > Lamiales > Lamiaceae > Galeopsis > Galeopsis tetrahit. The sequence goes on from OY776123.1 coordinate 54,276,229, forward strand.
GTCTGCTGGTGCCAAGTCTTCTGGAGCAGATGGGGCAGTGAGTATAGGGGACTGAGTGGATGGAATATTTTCCTCTGCTGTTTGAGTATCAGCAGGGATTTGGGAAGTGATATCTTCATGTTGAGTAGGGGGTTGGGATTGATCTTCAGAGGTATGTTCATCAGCAGGGTTTTGAGTCTGCTGATCTGGCTCTTTTTCTACTTGAAGATCAGTAGATGGTTGGGCTTGATGATCTTGGACATCTGCTGGTTGAATGTCAGCAGGGGATGAGGATGTGATCTGAGTTTGATCGTCTGCTGTTTGAACATCAGCAGGGGTATGCAATTGTGGTTCAAGGGTTGATTGAGGCTGGGCTTGTTCCTCTGCTGTGTGAGTATCAGCAGGGATTTGGGTATCAGTGTTTGAAGGTTCAGATGGGTTGGAGTCATCAGAAGGGTTGAAGGATGTAATAGGGGCTATGCTCATGGGAGTAGGGAGCCTGGATTTCTTGGTTTTCTTGGTGAAAGAGGAATTGTTCTTCTTTCTCTTCTGACCCTTTGACAGTTTGGAAGGTGTGATAGTGAGAGAGGGGTTAGAAGTACCCGTCTTCTTCAAAGGAGAGGCATTGGGAGTGGCATCTGAATCAGATGGGGAGATGAGCCCTGATCTGATTAGAATTCTTCTTTGTGCTAAGGTCTGATTGTCATCATCATCATCCTCAGCAGCCTTCTTTTGAGCCTCTTCTTTGGATGGCTCCTCTTCTTCTTCAGCAGAGTCATGAACAGACTCTTCTGCCTTCTCCAGAACATCTTTGGAAGATGCTTCAGCCAACAACTTCCTCTTCTCTTCTTTCAACCTTGCTGCCTCAATAAGAGCTTCCTTCCTCAAATAATACTTGGATGTGTGAAAGGTCTTATGAGGTCCCATCTTGTATTTCCTTGGGAGCACTTCTGGAAGGATAATACTCAGCTTGTTGACAAAGCTGACAGTTGATGTTACCTTCCATTCTCTTGATTGGAGGTCCAATGTGACCTTCTTGGCCTCAAGGGCAATCCTATCCAAAAATAGCCCTTGCCAATCTCCATCAATCTGATCCCAGATTGCAGCCATAACTCTAACCTTCAAAGTGGTAACAACATCGTGGCTAAAAGTGTTACCAAGCAACATCTTGCCTGCAATATCCATCAGGGTTTGAAACTTAGGTTCAAGTTGGGATTTCTTGAGTCCAGAGGCATCAATAGCCTTGATTCTTCCATCAGTAAACATCTCCATATACTCCTTTTCTCTTCCCATAATGTAGGTAGAGATGTTTATTTCCCCACTTGATAAGCCAAACAATTCGTGAAGGATCTCCCTTGAGATCTTAACTCTGTGTCCACCCATGACACTTTCAACGTGATCTCCTTTCATCATTGCGTTCGAGTAGAAGGACAGCACATCTTTCTCATAGACGTTTCTTGGTGCTGCTTCCAGAAAATCACGGAGGTTGAGGTTGATGCAGCGAAGAAGGATCTCCTTGTTTGCTGCTGTATGTTTGCCCTTGAAAAACAGAGCATTCTCTGTGAAAATCTTCCCTTCCCTAGACCACTTGGTTGCATCTAGGGTGCCAGTGCTCTTGGTCTTCTCATCGTAAATTTCAATGATTGCCATAGTAGAGTTCGAGTGTTAGGTTTGGAATGCTTAAGAAAATTTTCAAGACGAGAGAGATTGAGAGCAATTTGAGATTTGTGAGCGAAAGGGTTTGAGGAATGGTTTAAGGGTTGTATATATATACTCCAGCAATTCTTGAGGTGTGATCGATCCAACAGTCAGATTTGGTTTTAATGTGGAGTAGAACCCAAGATTTCCTTCTTTGATTTCGCCCCGTTTCTTTAATTTTGCCGGCTGAATTTGCCATGTGGCAATTGTTGATTTGCTGGCAATATGGTAATCAAGTACTAATGACATCATTACCAAAAATAGCCGTTGTGACTAATTTTGTGGCAAGAATTGATCATTAAGGCCGTTTTCTATAAGTGAACTTCATTCCTTATAGGCCAATTTCTTTAATTACATTCAGGAATAAATCTAGAATGAATTACATGATCAAAGATAGTCATTGTACTCTAAATTAAAGTGATCTGATCAGCAGAGTGAAGTCTTCTGATTTCTTGAAAAGTCTGCTGATATTTCTTGAAAGTCTTCTGGTCAGCTGAGTTGGTCTTCTGATTAGCTGAGTAGAGGATTTGAGGTTTGTTGTGATGATCCAACCTGGATGATGGATCTTCCAGCTTTATTGTGAGTGATGATCCAACCTGGTTTGATGGATCTTCCAGCTCTATCTCTGAACCATGTAGGACCATCAAATCAATTTGATGATCAGCCTGGATGATATCCCACTGGTTCAGGTTGCCCTCACCATCTGATGTTCCTCATCATCAGATGGGTTGTAGCATCTGATGTGTCCTTGTTGAATTTCTTCGCTTCTCTTGAAAGGGAAGGAAGATTGGAAGAGGCTTCAGTGGAGTATGAAGAGAGAGCCATGGACTTGGTCTTCTTGATTTGTTTTGACATAGTAGCCTTTGATAACAAGCTCTCCATGTAGAACTTCCCCCTGGAGAAGAAGCTCTGCTTGCTTGCTACTTTGTCCTCTGCATCTCTCCTTCCTCTAGTTTTCAACAAGAACGTCTCTCCTTCCTCTAGTTTTCATAGGCATACTTATGTTGGTTAAACCAAGTATGTTGATCTGCATCATCTTCATCTTCAGGACAAATCTTCATCTCCTTCACCCAAGACCTTGGTTGAGGGATGATCTCCATTCCATCTCTTCTTTCGATTTTCTCCATACCTGAAACAAGAATAATAGTTAGTGATTTGTGTTCTTAGGTGTTCTCATAACTTCCTCCTTTTATAGGGGTAGAAATGAGGTAATGGGGAGAAAAATGACAAAACTATAGAGTTGATAGGTCTGAATTTCTGAAATGTTACTTCTTAAGATCAACAATGAGATTCTTGATCTAAGGGTTCACATTTAAAGAGATTCACACTCTATCTTATGGAATGCAGAGTTTATAAATTTTGAACAAGTGTTATTTGGAATCCGTACAGTGCATGCATACTGTTGAGTCGGTGAGGATGGTGTATTAATCCAACCAAGTATAACTCAATAGTATACTGTATGTATGTATATAAATAAAGTATTTTATGAAGAATTGTTTATTATTATACATAGATATACATTGCTTAGAGTAAAGATGTCAAATAACTTTGTTCAAGTCAGCTGGATATATATATATATATATATATATATATATATATATATATATAATATGCAATGCAGATTGTAGAGTATTTCATCAAGGATTCTTAAGGTATCATTGATTCCCCCTAGATTAGATAACTCTATGTTTTCCCTCAGCTTTATTTGTCTTCATTGGGAAAGAACTTACCTGAAGATGAGGGTGTCTATTCACCTCATCTGATGCTCCTAGTCTGCTGAAATTGTATCAACTGAGGTCTTCAGCTGATCTTTGCTCTTCATGTGCTTGGATCCAGGAGTCCTAAGCTGTAGCATAGGGTCTTGAATCTTTCTTCAGCTAGGGGCTTAGTCAAGATGTCTGCTCTTTGGATATCTGTGTGAATTTTCTCCATCTTGATGTCCTTCTTTACAAGGTGGTCTCTTATGAAGTGGTGTCGAATGTCGACATGTTTGCATCTTGTGTGGAGGACTGGATTTTGAGTGATGGCAATGGCACTGCTACTGTCGCAATAGATAGGGACTTCTCTTGCTTCTACATTGTAATCCTTGAGTTGTTGAACTAGCCAGAGCAGCTGCCATATATTCTACTTCAGTGGTGGAGGTTGCAACTGATGTTTGCTTCTTTGAGAACCATGATATCAACTTGTTGCCTAGGAATTGACAGGTTCCAGATGTGGATTTCCTATCAATTCTACATCCTCCATAGTCTGAGTCAGAATAACCATTCAATTCTAGATTGTCATCAGCAGGGTACCATAGTCCTAGATTGACTGTTCCTTTTAGGTACTTGAGAATCTTCCTTGCTGCTTCTAGATGACTTTGCTTTGGGTTTGCTTGAAACCTAGCACAAACTCCTACAGCAAATGTTATGTCTGGTCTGCTGGCTGTAAGGTATAGTAGAGATCCAATAAGTGCTCTATATTCAGATTGATCAACTGCCTTGCCAGACTCATCTGGTTCCATCTTGAAGGATGTCATCATTGGAATCCTTGCAGTCTTCCTTTGTAGAGCTTTGAATCTTTCTAATAGGCTCTTGGTATACTTGGACTGGTTGATGAAGATCCCTTCTGGACTCTGCTTGACTTGGAGTCCTAGGAAGTAATTCATCTCACCCATCATGCTCATTTCAAACTTTCCTTGCATAAGTTCAGAGAACTTCTTGCACATGTCTTGATTGGGTGATCCAAATATAATGTCATCTACATATATTTGTACCATTAGAATGTCTTCTCCTTCTTGTATTCTGAAAAGTGTTCTGTCCACTTTGCCTTTTGTGTACCCATTGTCAAGTAGGAATTGTGACAATGTGTCATACCAAGCTCTAGGGGCTTGCTTTAGACCATAGAGAGCCTTCTTCAGACGATATACTTGATCTCCTTTTTCAAATCCTGGAGGCTGTTCTACATACACTTCTTCTACCAGAATACCATTTAGAAAAGCACTCTTGACATCCATTTGGTATACTTTGAAGCCCATATATGATGCATAAACTAGAAACAGTCGAATAGCTTCTAATCTGGCTACTGGAGCAAAGGTTTCATCATAGTCAATCCCTTCAGATTGTGAATATCCTTTTGCAACTAGCCTTGCTTTATTTCTAGTTATCACATCATTTTCGTCCTTTTTGTTCTTGAATACCCACTTTGTTCCTACTACATTGTGGTTTTCAGGACGATCTACCAATTCCCAAACTTCATTTCTTTTGAATTGGTTTAGTTCTTCTTGCATAGCAGTGATCCAATTGCTATCTGTCATTGCTTCTTCTATGTCAGCTGGTTCAATGTTGGACAAGAAAGCACACCAGCAGAACATAGATGATTGGCGGTTCTGGTTCAGTTGTCTTCTGGTCTTGACACCTGAGTCTGCTCCTCCTAAGATGAGGTTTGATGGATGATTGTTTCTCCATGTATGCCTCACAGGAGTGTCTGCATTAGATGAGCTTGGATTCTCATCTGTTCTTGTGCCATCTGGAGGGTTGACTTGATTTGGTCGATCATCATCTGTATCTTGTGTGTCAAAGAGATCATTCCCCCTTGCATTTGGGATTGGTGCATCTGGATTCTGGTCAGCTTGCTCTGCTTGAGTTTGAGATCTAGTGACAGGTCTATGAGGCTTATCTTCCTCTGGTTCTTCAGGGAAAGGTTCATTGACTTCAATGAACTCATCTGGTCTGGACTTGATCACTAGCTGTCTCATCTGATCTGCAGCTGAGTTTGTTTCTACTGCACTCTTTTCAAAAGATTCATAAAAAACAACATGAGGTGTTTCTTCCAAAGAATATCCCCTCATCTGCTTTGGCATCAAAAGCATTCAACTTACTCTTCCCATTGTTGTGAATGAAACACTTACAACCAAATATATGAAAGTAAGATACTCTAGGTTTTCTTCCTTTCCACAGTTCATATGGGGTTTTCTCATGAATTTTGTGAATACCTGACCTGTTTTGAGTGTGACAAGCTGTGTTGATAGCTTCTGCCCATAGCTTCTTAGGAGTTGAGAATTCAACAAGGAGTGTTCTTTTAGCTTCTTTGAGTGTTCTGACTCTTCTTTCAGCTACACCATTCTGTTGAGGTGTTCTTGCTGAACTTGTATCATGCTGAATACCATTAGAGGTACAATAGGCAATAATATAAGAGTTAATAAATTCAGTGCCTTTGTCACTTCTAATTTTCACAATTGGTTCTCCTTTCTCTACTTGGATCCTCTTCAATAGTTCAGGGAGCTTCTGCTGAGTTTCACTCTTCTTGTATAAGAAGATAACCCAAGTAAACTTGGAGAATTCATCTACAACAATAAGAGTATACTTTCTCCCTGTTAGTGTGGTTGGAGTGATTGGTCCAAAGAGATCCATGTGAAGCAATTCAAGAACTCTGCTGGTATGCTGTCTTCTTGGTCTTGAAGGAGACCTTTGTTTGCTTTCCTTGTTGACATGCATCACATACCTGATCTTTACAGTAGAGTTCATTAGGCAGACCATCAACTAAGGATTCCCTTGCTAGCTTGTTCATAGTCTTAAAGTTCAGATGACTAAGACGTTTGTGCCATAGCCAGCTGACATCTTTAGGACTTTTCACAAGCAGACATGTATCCTTAGGACAGCTGTTCCAATTTACAAGATACATACTTCCTTTTCTAGATCCTGTTAGAAGGTTTTGTTTTGTTCTTTTATCACTTATGAGACACTCATCTTTAGAGAATTTTACTGAGTAACCAGTGTCACAAAAATGAGAAACAGATAATAAATTAAACTTTAAACCTTCTACATATGATACATCATGTACCTCAATGTCACCATTTTTAAGGGTGCCATATCCTTTTGTGTTACCGTGCGCGTTATCACCAAAGAAGACTTTTGGACCTTTCTTCTCTATGTAGTTGGTCAGCAGGGCTTTGGTTCCAGTCATGTGAGTTGAGCATCCACTATCTATGTACCATGTTTCTCCTGCTAGACCTCCTCTTCTGTATTGGTCCCTCCTTTCCTGCAAGAAAGTTTAAGTCTTAGGTACCCATTTTGTCTTGGGTCCTTGGGTGTTAGTACTACCCTTGGGAACCCACATATACATTGGTCGTTTGAACAACCTTGAGCACTTGAGTTGTTTCCCTCGGGCATCACAGAACCAAATCCTACCAGTTAGCACCTTGGACTGATCTGATTTGTTACTTGTGTCAGCTAAGTAGTAGTCAAATGGTTTCCCTTTATAGGAGTGTACATACATTATCTTTTGACTAGTTACATTCGGCCTGGGTGCATTAGCTGGACGATGCACACGATTATATGGACCATACTCTTCTGTTCTCACAATATCATAAGAGATAGGGGGTGCAAAGAGAACATATTTGTTTGAAGAAGACTTCTTCTTCTTGGCTGGAGCAGCATACAGCTGAGACTGTCTCAAACGAGATGGTCTAGGCTGTTTGTTGTTCCTCTGTACAGGCTTGGGTTTAACTTGTCTTTTACCATTTTTGGTGTTGGGATAGTTAGCCTTAGCTGGTACAGATGCCTTTTGGTTCATATTAGGTTCATTGTGTTTAGAACACTCACCCTTTTCATGTGTCTGAGTAGTGCACTTGTTAGGTGTACTACCCCCAGCTGGAGAGGATGTAGATGGATTAAGTTCATAGCCAAAACCCATCTTATTGCCATTTGATCTATAATATTCAGAGATACTTTCAATAGTAGTAGAAGCTTTATTGAATTCTGATATCTTTTGATTTAGGCATTCCTTCTCCTTTTCCAAGAGCTTGTGTGCTTGGAAGAGATCATCGAACTTGGATTGTAGTGAACGAAATTCCTTAGTTTCTAAAGCTTGAGTTTCTAACATCCCCTCATACAACTGAGTTATTGTGGTATTTTCTTCCTTAAGAAGTTCCACTTCTCTTGTCAATCTTTCATTCATTGTGACCAACTCAGGGGTGTTATCAAACTTAGTCTTTTTCAACTTAGCAATTTCTTTCCTTAGATCCTTGTTCTCCTCTTCCACCTCTATAAAAGCTCTAGTGGCAATATACAGATCACCTTTTACCTTTCTTAAGGATTGATAATAGGTGTCTTCTGATTCGCCTTCAGATGAGTTTATCTCATTTGTTTGTGAAAAAATAGGTGAATGGAAAGTAGTAGTATAGGAATTTACCTCATTTTCACCTATGGCCATCATAGCTAGATCATCTGAATCATCTGAGAAGATTTGACAGTCTGGTGATGTAGGAAGTTCATCACTATGATATTCAGATTCTTCAGTCACCATTGCTTTCTTATCTGAATTTCTTCTGTCTCTTCTTGGCCTTCTTTCTTCTTTGTTATCCAAATCCAGCTCAGGGCATTCATAGACATAATGTCCTGGTTTGCCACAATTGAAGCAGGATCCAGATTTCTGATTTGAGTTGCCTTTCCTTGGAGGAGTGGCATCTCTTCTTCTAGATCCTCGGCTGTCAGATGACTCCACATCCTTTCAAGGATGTCTTTCTGGTGTTCTTTCTCTGGAACCTCTGGAGGGTGAACTGGCTCTCCTATCTCTGTAGTTCCTATAGAATTTTCTATATTTGCTGTTGAGAGTGTTCATCCTTTTGAATCTCTTGATCATAAGAGCCATTTGCTCTTTCAGACTCAAATCTGATCCTTCAAAGTCTTCTGTTTTCAGTGAGGTCTTGCCAGATGAGGTACTTGCAGCTTTTGTATTGGCTGCCTTGAAGGCTACAGTCTTGGAGGTAGATGGGGCTGCAGTTGGCTCATCACTTCCTGAGTTTTCTTTGATGATGGTCTTCTTGAGCTTCTATCTCTTGGGTAAAGAGTCCAAGATCTTCAAGTTTTTCTCTCTAATTGTATACTTCTTGCCTAGAGATTCAATCTCATTTATGATCTTTGTACATCTATTGTCCAGCTGGTCAATAGTTTCTTCTGGCTGCATCTTGAGGTGCTCAAACTTCTTGACTGCTGTTGACAATTTGCTTTCCTTGATCAGCTCAGTTCCTTCACAGAGGAGTGCCAATGCCTCCCACATTTCTCTGGCTGACTCACAGTGGATTACCTTTGCAATGTACTCATTTGGGAGAGTTAGCATGATGTAATCTTGAGCAATGCTATCAAGGTTTGACTGCTTCATCTCTTCTGGTGTGAGATCCTTCATGGGCTTGGGAACAAGTTCTCCAACTGGAACTTCTGGATCACCATTTGCAGTGTTGACTGTCATGATGGTGATTGGGCCTTCTGTGATTACAGACCACATCTTGTAGTGGACTGATGTGAGATTCTTCCTCATCCTGATCTTCCAGTAATCATAATCCTCAACTGAAAACTTAGGCAACTTTCGCATATTAGCACTCATGCTGTATGAGTTTTCAAAAACAAGTTTTTCAAAAAGAATAGATCTGTTCAGGAGGACTGCAGAAAGACTCCCTCAAGTCTTCTGATAATATAGAGACAGTAGTCCGTTAGAACCACTGCTCTGATACAACTTGTTGGTCCCTGAACGAGTAGTGAATGGGATTAAAGTCTAGAGGGGAGGGGTGAATAGACTTTAAAACTTTTTCAAGAGAGTTGGGAACCTCTTCTGATTGCTATGTCAACTGGACTACAAGTCTGCTGGTCCAGATGACTATAGTGATCTGACTGAAGAGGTTATATGCGGAATTATGGTAGGCCTTGTTTAGACTCGTTCTTTTAGTTCTTATGAAAGTGTTAACTTGTTTTGCTTAATGAAAGTACTCAGCTGATGTTGGTTTGAAAGTTATGGCCTGAGTTGAAGAATGTTGAAAACACAGTATGCACTATATAAAAATATATGGAAAGACAGTAATGTAAAGTGTAGAAAGGTAAATGACACCAGATTTATAGTGGTTCGGATATACGTTCCTACGTCCACTCTCACGTCCTAACGTGATGTTTAATCCCTTTAATTTACCAAAAATTACAAGGGGTTTGTCCTTTATAGTCCCAAGGATAGGACTTTGAGATCTGAGCCGTCCTAACAACTACGGTCTCCACAAGTGATTGTAAGCACTTGCACTTTGACGTTAAAAGATACAACTACTGACCATAACTCCTAACTAGGGTTGAACGCTCAAGGAGGTGTTACTCGAATAGTGCATGCTTTGAAATGAGAGGCTCCAGCGGTATTTATAGAGAAATACACAGCTTCTAGATCCTTCCATTATGAGATCCTATTTTTTAGAACCTCAACCTCCATGATCTTTCTAGATCCTTCTGTCATCTTCCAGGTCGTTCTACAATGCTCCAAGGCCTTCTAGCACCTTCTCCAACATTCTGGAATCTTCCAGGTTCCAGACTCTTGTAGAAGCTTCTAGAATCGTTCCTGAATGTGAGAGCATTTAGTACAACATTTAATGTAACATTTCAGAAAAGACTTAGAATAAATCAAGGAAGGTCAAATTAAGATGTTGTTGATAATGATAAAGCATTTAAGAGTTAACAACATCTACAATCTCCCCCAATTTGACCTTTCGACTACAACACACCTGATGCACATATATTTCTATATATACTCAGTATTATGTATTTAGGTGAGTTGAACTCCAAAGCTAAATACTAGTCAAGACAATACCTGTTGTAACCGTTGGATCAAATCAAAAGAAGATCAAGAATAATTTTACTAAGATCCGTGCCATAAGATCAAAGTAATCTTATTCAAAACCAAAACAAGTATAAATAGTACACTTGTTTACAAAAAAACATATAACTTTTACAAAAATCAAAGATTAAATCAGAGCATATAAGGGTATATACCAGATTAGTTCTAAGACTTAAGTAAGACTAAAAAAAAAAACAAGGACTAAACAATATAATCAGAGCAAAAACCATGAAAAATAAATAAACTAAACAAGGCATATTCATCATGCAGTAAGCAATTAATGATAATAAAACAAATTAAGCAATAAGCAGTAATCAAATATCATTAGTGCAAACTAATTTAAGCAAGATAAATATAGACATCCTATCAACTAGAAATAGTAAATATTGTATCAGAATAAACAAAATTTTAACTTAAACATAACAGAATAACAAAAAACAAAAGTAGGACTGAAAATGGCATGAATTGCTATAACAATAGCAGCAGCATCAAGGTCCTGCACATGTGCCATCTGTACTTCAGTACTCCCCCTGTCTTGCATCATCTGTTCTAGATATCAGCATAGAGGATTTCCATATCCTCATCATCTTCAGCAGCATCTGCAAACTTGTCTTCATCAGCCTCCTCTGGTTCCTCAATAAAACAAGTTGAAGCAAAGAGTGCAACAATATTGTTAGCAGCAGCAGTTCCTCCATTTTCTGTAGCAGCAGCAGCATCAGGTACACCTCCAACATCTTCAGGATTCAGCTCTTCAATAACAACTCCAGAAGCTCTTGCTGAAGTGGAAGGTGGTACTCCCCCTGTTGTAGTGGAAAGTAGCCTGGTCCACTTGTCTTTGATGAACTGGAGCTCATCAATCTGGTCCTGTAAGTGTTGTAACTGCAGTAATATAAAAGATCTGGGAACAGAAAAAGTGGTGTCAGTGTTACCACCAATGTTCTCAGCATCTGGTGCAGCATTAGGTGCAGCTGTGTTCTGTTCAGGTCTCTGTGCTGGTTGAGGTTGAGCTTGAGGTTGAGCAGGAGCTGGTCCCTGAGAAGAACTTCCAGGATTGTGCAAGGGCAGATCTTTCACTCTTTCACCAATGAGCAAAGCAGGTGAAATGGTGTATAAAGGAACCTTACCTCTAAGAACTTCAGTCTTCTTAGGGCTAAAACCATGCATCTTCAAGTATGAACATATAAGCACAGGGTATGGAAGGTTTCCTTTATCAGAAATGTCACCACTAAACTTCATCATGTGGTGGAAAATAGTCAATCCCAAATTAAACTTCTTCAAAACCACTATCCTATAAAGCAAGATTGCTTGATCCTTTGTCACTTTGGTAGAGTTGGTGGAGGGTATCCAATTATAAACTATCAATTTATGCAACACAGAATAAAGAGAAGTAAGGTCCTTGGCCAACATTCCATTCCTTCATCTAGTCAACAAACCACCAGTCATAGAAGCAGTAACAACATCCAAATCAGGTTCATCATCATCAAGTATTGGTTCTATGCCTAAGAAATCATTGATCAATTCTGGTGTAAATGGAACTATACTCCCCCTAAACTGTACATTCCCATACAAACGGGAACTCCTCCTACCATTACTCTTTCTCAGACATGCATAAAATTCATACACCCAATCAGAAACAAAAGAATCACACAAGTTCAGAGCTTTCATCAACTTTCTATCCTCTAAGAATTGAATCAGATTCTTACTTTCAAAATCAGAAATATGAATTCTCCTTTCCATCAACAACTTCCTCCTAGACAACCTAGTTATCTTATCAACCAATCCATCAATATCAGATTCTACTTCAGTTTCAGAATTACCTTCCTCAGAAGTAGTGTCCTTTGAGCTTGGTTCTTTCACCTCTTCATATCTTGATTCCCCTTCCTTTTCAGAGCTTTTGTCTGAAGCTGCACTGCTTGAATTACCTCCATCATCAGGTTCTGGTGCTGGAGCACTTGATTCAGCATGTGAGGCAGCATTCTTCTTCAGGGCTTGCTGCATGTCCCTGAGACAAACCTCCATTTCAGAATCAGAATCAGGTTCTGGTTCTTCAGGGATTGTTCGAACAGCATCAATCTTTGTCTTTCCCTTCCCCTTAGGATCAGCTTTCTTCTTAGTTGGCTTCTCAATCACCACTTCTTCATCAGATTCAGAGAATACCTGAATTGGTTCAGCAACATCACCACCTAGCTTCTTATTCTTCCTCAAAGAGTCAGAATAATCAATTCGAGTAAAAACTCGTTTTGATCTTCTCCTTGGCACTGGGCTCCTCTTTCTCTTCCCTTTCTCAACATTCCTCTTGAAAGGAATCGGTTCAGAGTCTGATTTTGAAACATCAGAGTCAGTTTTGTCAGAATTTTCGAGTGCTTCAGCATCCTCCATCTGAGCGTCCTCATTGTCGGATGTCTCCGCATTCGACGGCTCCTTTGACTCAGCAACAGGGGATTCTTCAATCTCCTTCTCAGTCTCCCCCATAGAGGCAGCAGTCGGGGCCTCTGTTTCAGTGTTAGGGCTTGGAATTTGGGGCTTTTTGGCTGAGGATGAAGAGGGTGCAGTGGTGATCACTTCTTGGGTGCGCAAGTAGTGAGAGATGTCAATAGACATATCACCGATCGTGAGGATGGGTGGATTAGACGATCTCATCGATTGAGAGAAATTCTCAACCGCCTGGTTAAGCTCGGAGAGTGTAGCTTGGTTTGGTATGTGGATGGTTATCGGAGTAGTTGGAATGGGTGTGACGGTTGCGGCAGTTGGGGGTGAGTTCTCGTGTGAAGCAGCCATGGAAGCTAGAGTATGCAGATTAGAGAGGGATGAAGATGACGGTTGTGAGTTGGGAGAGTTTGGTTTCTGTGAGTTTAATTTCTTGTTTCCTGCCATTTAAACCAAGAATTCGAACAGCACTACACAAGACTCGAGATAAGCACAAAATGACTTATAACAAAATCTGCAAAAATAATACTTAACTTACTCAATTAATTACAAAGCTTAGAAAAACATGAAATGGGAGTATTTATATAGAGAGATCTTAGTAGTTGGAATAATGTACGTGTGATTAAGGCTTGACTTAAAGAAAATTCTAGATTGAATGGATAATGCTCCACAAATTCAGCCACAAGTAAATCATGGGTGAGTTAGTGGGGTAAAATCTTAATTAATAAATTAATTAAATTAAGAATATTCTAGAATTAATTAAGAAATAAAAAATGTGTATAATCTGAAATAATAAAAGAACGTGGTTAGTATAATTATAAATAAATAAAATAAATTCCCACAATTAATTAAATAATTACAACTTATAAAAATATAATTAAATCATGTAATGTTGTGCTCAAGGATTTGACATACACCTCAACATTGGTTTTTCACAGGTTTTACCTATCCAATGTAGCCAATTTTTCAGCATTTTTTCTTTTCATTGCATTTCTTCTTTTTGTGCTACAGCATCTAATTCGTATTGGTCCATTGTTCCTGTAGAGTACATCGTAGTAGCGAACTTCATGCCCCATACTTACTTAATGGATTACGAACCTCTTGATGTTTTTACCAAATTCACCTTTTGAAAAGAAGGCATCGTAGTAGCGAACTCCGTGCTCCATAGTTACTCAGTGAATTGGTACATCTTTTAGTATGCTGTAACATTCTCAATTTTTCAAGCTTTTGAGACGTGTAGTACATGCCTATTTTTGCACAAACAAATTTCAGATTCAAGAATATTTTACAAAGGAATTATTCAACGAAAATAAGAAATAAATCAAATTTATAACAACTATACCACCTTAGGCTGTTGTCCCAAATGCTACCGCATTTGTGACAACATCCTCTCAAGGATTATTCAGATATTACACATACCAAGAGATTTCCTCAAAAATGAGAATCTCTCATGGTCAAGAGCCTTAGTAAATATATCGGCATTTTGATTTTCAGTAGGCACATATTCCAACTTAACTATGTTCTTCTCCACTAAAACTCTCATAAAATGATGTCTAATGCTAATGTGCTTAGTGAGTGAGTGTTGTACCGGATTTTTAGATATGTTAATAGCACTTGTGTTATCACAGAAAATTGTGAGGATATTGTTTTCAATTCCATAGTCATGAAACATCTTACTTAACCACAATAGCTGTGTGCAACAACTTCCTGCAGCTATGTATTCAGACTCGGCAGTGGATTGAGAAACACAATTTTATTTCTTGCTATGCCAAAACACAAGATTGTTCCCCATGTAGAAACATCCTCCACTTGTACTCTTTTTGTCATCAATATCTCCAGCCCAATCCGCATCACTGTATCCAATCAATGTGTTGTTGGTGTCCTTAGTGTACCATATCCCTAGTTCACTTGTACCTTAAACATATCTGATAATCCTTTTCACTGCATTCAGGTGAGATTCCTTTGGATTAGCTTGGTACCTAGCACAAACACACACACTATACATAATGTCAGGTCTACTAGAGGTTAGATAAAGTAAACTACCTATCATGGATCTATACAATGTTGGATCAACATCCTTTCCACCATTGTCTTTGCAAAGTTTCAAAGTAGAACCCATAGGTGTTTTCATTACTTTTGAGCTTTCAAGACCAAACCGTTTGACTAAGTTTTTAGCATACTTACCTTGAGAGAAGAAAATACCATCCTTACATTGCTTGATTTGAAGACCTAAAAAATAATTCAAGTCTCCAACCATACTCATCTCAAATGTGGCTGTCATTGCTTCAACAAATCTGTTCAGCATTTTATCACAGGTTGAACCAAACACAATGTCATCAACATATATTTGAGCAATAAGTAAATCTTCTCCAGTGTGCTTAATAAACAAAGTCCTATCGGCTTCTCCTCTAATAAATCCATACTCTAAAAGAAAGTCCGTAAGCCTACCATACCATGCTCTAGGAGCTTGTTTTAGACCATACAATGCTTTCTTTAGTTTGTACACATGATCCGGGTATTGTGGATCTTCAAAACCTTTAGGTTGTTCTACATATGCTTCTTCATTCAATATGCCATTTAAGAATGCAGCTTTTACATCCATTTGATGTAGTTTAATATCAATAAAACATGCAATTGCTAGTAATAACCTAATAGATTCTATCCTAGCAACTGGTGCAAAAGTTTCATCAAAATCAACACCTTCAACTTGGGTGTAACCTTGTGCAACTAACCTAGCTTTGTTCCTAACAATGTTTCCAGACTCATCAGTTTTATTCTTATAAATCCACTTTGTTCCAATGACATTAGTATGACTAGGTCTTGGAACAAGTGTCCAAACTTCATTTCTTTCAAACTGATTAAGTTCCTCATGCATAGCATTTATCCAATTTTCATCAGTTAATGCTTCATTTACATTTTTAGGTTCCATTTCAGAATAGTAACACTCTGCATTCACAACATTGCAAATAGAAGACATGCATATTGTTCTTACCACATCTACCTTATTCGATCTTATTCTTCCTCTTGTTTGCACTCCAACTGTAGCATCGCCTATGATCTGGTCAGTAGGATGACTTTTCCCCATTCTTGAAGAAGGATTCATTTTGGGAACATACTGATCATTCTGTGGAATTACAACTGACTGTTCTGTAGATGTTGCTCCAGATGTGTTAGCATTTGGTGCAGCATTATCAAACTTTAGTGTATTCTCAAAATTGTCAGTGACTTGTGATATATCTTCTTCATCTTTATCATATGTAAGACCTTTATCATCATCAAACACAACATTAACAGATGCTTGAACGGTGTTAGTCCTAAGGTTATAAACTTTATAAACTTTACTATTTCTAGAATAGCCTAAAAATAAACCTTTATCACTTTTAGAATCAAACTTGTGAAGTTGATCCCTATCATTCAAAATATAACACACACAACCAAATACATGAAAATATTTCACACTTGGTTTTCTAACATTCAGAATCTCATAAGGTGTTTGATTAGTGCCAGATCGAATATAAACTCTATTAATAATATGACATGCTGTATTCAATGCTTCAGCCCAAAATCTTTTAGAAAGACTTTTAGATAAAAGCATGACTCTTCCCATTTCTTGTAAAGTTCTATTCTTTCTTTCAACAATTCCATTTTGTTGTGGAGTTTTAGGAGATGAATATTCTTGCAAGATACCTTTCTTATCACATAAATCATTAAACATGCTATTCTCAAATTCCCTACCATGATCAGTTCTAATACGGCCAACTTTCAAGTTAAACACATTTTTGAACCTTTTATAGAGAACTTTAAAAGCAGCAAATGTTTCAGATTTATCTCTTAAAAACTCAATCCAAGTATATCTAGAAAAATCATCTACCATAAGACATTCTTCATGTCCTAATTTTGGTGCCATAAGACATTCTCATCATGTTTTGACAAATTGCATACATTAGTTCCAATAAGATAACAGTTATCTGCAGACCTAGTACCAGTCATTACACAATCATCATCTTCATTAAGAACATAGCAAGACTCTTTGTCAAATTTTACATGCAAATTATCATCACAAAGTTGACTAATACTAATCAGATTAGCAAGTAAGCCATCAACATGCAAAACATTTTTAAGCTTAGGAAAACCTTTAACATTCAAAGTTCCTTTTCCTATTATCTTTCCTTTTGATCCACCACCATATGTAACATTACCACCATTCAAGGTCACATAATCAGATAAGTAGTCTATTTGTCCTGTCATATGTCTAGAACAACCACTATCAAAATACCATAGACCAGGTAAACATGCTTTCAAGGATGTGTGAACAACATTACAGGTAACTTTTGGTTTCCATGCAGATTTCACAGAATGTTTCCTAGGATGTGAAGACATTCTGGATGGCATAAACTCAGTTCTCAAATCTTTAAACATTTTCAAGCAGAAGGGACGAAAATGACCATATTTAAAGCAATAATGACAAATATACTTCCTTTCAACCTTGTGAGAATCTGTTTGTGCAGATGTTACACCAGATGTGCTAGCATTTGCCTTCACAAATTTCACAGGTTTTCTAAAATTTTCAGAAATAGAAGCAGTTTCACCATCATAACCTAAACCATAATTATTAGATTTACCAGTAGCTATAGCATCATTCACTTTAGAAGCACTCTTGGAAAACTTTTTGAAACTTAAAGTAGAGGTGATCAATTTCTCCTTCAGTTTACAAACTTCAAGATCTCTTCTGGTAAGTAAGACTTCTAGCTTAGTGATTGTGTCTTTCAGATCCTCATTCTCTTTATTCAAAGAATTCAGAGAGATTTTCTGAGACTTCCAATCATCTAACAATTTCTGATATGTCTCATCATCAATCCTTTTTCCTGCATCATCAACAAAACCATTAAAACAGTTCAAATCTGGGTGACTCTGTTTTGATGTTACTATAGATGTGAAGACATCAGGTGCAACATCAGAATCTGTATCATCCAGATCATCATCTGAGGAATCATTATAATCAATTCTGGTAAAATGAGCATGTTCATTTTCATTAAACTCATCAAGATCATCATTATCGGATTCATCACTCAAGGTAGCACTAAAATTCAGTTTTTGCTTCAGTCTGGTATTGGCACACTCATTTGCATAGTGTCCATAACCAGAACATGCATTGCATTGAACTGATTTTCTAAATTCAGGATCATACCTTGGTTTACCTTCACTCTTTGATGGTCTGGGTGTGAATTGACTCTTCCTCCTTTCTGGTTGTGGTGTTGATGTGTTGATTTGGATCTTAGGCTGAATGTTTCCTTTAGATTTATGCATAGACTTCTTAAGAAATTTATTAAAATGCTTTGTAAGAAGGGCAATGTTGTCAGGATTGCTAACGCATTCATCAATCAATTCTTCATCCGAATCAACCTCAGTAATGATAGGTTGAATCTCAGATTTGTTTGATGTCTCTCCTTTAAAAACAACAACTTTCTTATCATATTTAGCTTCATCAATTTGATTAGTGTTTATTTCATAGGTTCTAAGAATACTCACTAATTCATTTTGACTCAACTTATCAGTATCTTTTGCCTCTTCAATAGCACAAAATTTAGCATCAAATCTTTTAGAAACAGACCTTAATATCTTATGTACTACTCTAACATTAGAAATAGGGTCACCAAGAGAATGTGATTCATTAATAATCTCACTTAACCTTTCGTTGTAGGATGAAATTGTTTCATCTTCCCTCATTCGGAGATTCTCAAACTTTGTCCCCAACATTCGAAGCTTTGTCCTTCGAACACTATCGGAACCTTCACAATGCTCTTGTAACCTGTCCCATGCATCCTTAGAAGTAGAACAGTTAGATATAATTTTAAACATAGAGGTATCAACAGAAGTAAAAATAGCATTTAAGGCTTTAGAATTATATCCTGCTGTTGTTATCTCATCGGCCGTCCAATCAACTTCTTTCTTAAGTTGAATTTCACCATCGGCATCTGCTGGATTCTTTGGTATATCCCAACCTGTAAGAACAGTCCTCCAAGCACGTTCATCAATCGACTTGATGTACATACGCATCTTAGGCTTCCAATAAGCATAATTTGAACCATCTAAAATGGGTGGCCTAAGTGCTGTGGATATGTGATGTGTTTTCATTGCTAACATAAACTAAAACACACTTTAAGCAAGGATCTAAACCTAGTGTCGTCAGGTATCGGCTCTGATACCAACTGAAAGTGTGCGTGTGGGATGGTATCTAGTGTTTAAGTAAAAAATAGAACAATGTTACACTGAATGTTGTGACAATTAGTGTAGCATTAACTCTAACAGAATGTGAATAAGTAAACACAGTACACATCGGAAGTCTAAAACACTAAAACACAATACGAACACAATGGAATAATTTTTAACATAGATTTTATTAATAACAAAACCTATGCTAAGCCTTACGGTGAAAAGTAACTTAGTTCCTAAGTTATACAAAAATGTCGTGTGAAATGTCTCAGCAATTACTTCAACATTCCACAAATAGAAACTACGATCGAGGCAGGTGCCTGAATCCGCAAACAGACTTAAGTGTAAAAACACTGTCTAAAGAACTAATTTGATCTATGATTCACTCTCACTCGATACAAGACTAGAACTAAGTACACTAGAAGGTGTGGTATCCCTCGGCGTACGTTAAAAGATACAACTACTGACCATAACTCCTAACTAGGGTTGAACGCTCAAGGAGGTGTTACTCGAATAGTGCATGCTTTGAAATGAGAGGCTCCAGCGCTATTTATAGAGAAATACACAGCTTCTAGATCCTTCCATTATGAGATCCTATTTTTTAGGACCTCAACCTCCATGATCTTTCTAGATCCTTCTGCCATCTTCCAGGTCGTTCTACAATGCTCCAAGGCCTTCTAGCACCTTCTCCAACATTCTGGAATCTTCCAGGTTCCAGACTCTTGTAGAAGCTTCTAGAATCGTTCCTGAATGTGAGAGCATTTAGTACAACATTTAATGTAACATTTCAGAAAAGACTTAGAATAAATCAAGGAAGGTCAAATTAAGATGTTGTTGATAATGTTAAAGCATTTAAGAGTTAACAACATCTACAGGTAGTATCTCAAGATGAGTTGAATGAAACCTTGGGTGGTTTAAAAAGCAAAATCAAGAACAGGCAAGGCAAAGGCAAAGAAATTGCTCAAGAAGGCACCCAAGCTCCCACTCAAGCTCCTGTCAAGAGTCTACAGATCAATGCTCCTGTAGAACAAGTTTCTGAGAAGAGAATGACAAGGAAAAGAAAGGCAGATGAGCAAGCTCAGTCAAGCAAGAAGTCAGCTCCAGCAGAGCCTACTGCAGAAGAGAAGGAGGCTTTAGAGCTGAAAAAGAGAAAGTTGCTTGAAGCTCAAGAGCTTAAGCAAAAGAAGCTAAATGATGCGAAGGCAGTCAAAGCCAAATTTGATAGGAAAATAGCCAAACTCAGGAAAGCACTCAAGGACAAAGCAAAAGAAGACAATGTCCTGGTGTTTGATAGCAATTATGTGGATTATTTAGCCCTTCAAGATGAGCTACCAAGATGGTATCCCCTGAAGAAGAAGTGGCAAATTCAACACCACATAGTAAGGAAATTTGGCCCTCTCCCTACTTATGAAGATGAATTCTTCCAGTTCAACCAGTTCATGACCATTGAAGATCCAGTGTTCTGGAAAGAAATTGTCAAGACAGCCAAAGAACTTGACAACTGCAGAATCCTAACTCCTGAAGAACCAAAATGGGATGCACCCATTCTGGACTCTGGAAGAACAAACTTGATTGAAGTCAAAAGGATTCTGTATAAGATCTACGAAGAGGAGAATGTTACAGACTTGCAGCACATGGAAGATGTTCGAGTTCGTCTGAACCTTGCTTTCCGCATCTGAAGAAATCAGAAGACCTGATGAAGACTACTTTAGAAGTTTAAAGAAACTATTACTTGTAATCTGTAAAAGCTCCATATATATTCAAGTTCTAGTTCTTTTTGCTTACAAGACAAACTCTCATTGTCTTCATCAGATACTTCAGTTTTTAAAAATGTTATAAACTCTTATCTTATTTCATTAAGAGCATTTATCAAGTATAGTTTTGGCTTCATCAAAGAGGGGGAAATTGTTGGGATATAAATTCACCCTAAGCCCCACTTGATGTTAGAATAGTTTTGATGGCCAAAACACTTAGAGTTTATAAATGTAATAGGATCAGCTGACTTTGTTTAGAGCAGCTTAGACTAGTCTTGTGTGATCAACTGTATTGATATCAGCTGATCAGCACAGCCCTGGCTTACATGCCTATCCTCAAGATGAGAAGAGTAGAAGACTTGAAGACTAGAAGATCCTTGAAGACCAGTTAAGTAAGGTGCTTGTATACCTACTTATCTGATGGAGTCCAAGATTGAAGATAATCTAAGAGTGCATAAAAGATTTGCCAGATCAGAAGAGTGTTACCGACTGATATCAGAAGACAGAAGACCTCGACCAGACGAGTAGTCAGAAGACAAGTAGAGCAGATCAGAAGACTATGTGCTCGTCCAGGACTCGACTGATTCCAAAGTCATCTTGCAATTCAAACGAAGACCTACCTTATTTAGAAGATTGACATGATCCCAGGATTGAAGCAATCAAGCGGCTGGAATCAAGCTATTATGGAAAGATTGCCCCAACGGCTAGTTGCAAGCAATCACCACTATAAATACAAGAGGATGAGAAATCACAAGTACGAAGTCACAACGAGAGAATTCAACAAGCTCAACAAGCAATCAAGCAAAAAGCCATACTGTTTTAAGAGTTCTCCAAGAGCCAGAATCAATAAGAACATCCCTAGCTCTTAAGTGATTTCTATCCAACCAAAGAACCTGAATCCTATTCCTATTGTATATCCATTGATTTAGGCATAGTGGTTAAGCAAATTATAAGCTTGAACCAATAGTTGGAAACATTCAAAAACCCCAAACCCTCACCGAAAGGTTAAAGTTTTTGAACCCCTGCAAAGTGCAAGTGCTTACAATCACATGTGGAGACCGTAGCAGTTAGGACTGCTCAGATCTCAAAGTCCTAGCCTTGGGACTATAAAGGACAAGCCCCTTGTAATTTTTGGTAAATTAAAGGGATTAAACATCACGTTAGGACGTGAGAGTGGACGTAGGAACGTATATCCGAACCACTATAAACCTGGTGTTATTTACCTTTCTTCACTTTACATTTCTGTCTTTCCATATATTTTTATATAGTGCATACTGTGTTTTTAACTGTCTTCGAATCAAGGCCATAATCTTCAAACCAGCATCAGCTGAGGTTTTCATTAATTAAACAAGCTAACACTTTCAAAAGAAACAAAGGAACGAGTCTAAACAAGGCCTACCATAATTCCGCATATAATCTCTTCATTCAGATCACTATAGTCATCTGGACCAGCAGACTTGTAGTCCAGTTGACATAGCAATCAGAAGAGGTTCCCAACTCTTTTGAAAAAGTTTTAAAGTCTATTCACCCCTCCCCTCTAGACTTTAATCCCATTCACTACTCGTTCAGGGACCAACAATAGAGCAATTTGATCAACTATCCGTTGGAGAGATAGCATTTCAAATTGTCTATTTGCAACTCCATTGAAACGGCTATGGAGGCCAGCCTTCTATTATCCACTGTGTAAAAGGCTCTTCAATAGTTGCTTGAATGAATGTGTTGACTTCTGAAAAATGCGGCTGAGATGACTTGTGTCAGCTTCCAAATTTTGCACATTTCCCAAGGATGATTGTGGCAGACTTTACACTCTACCAACGGTCAGATGGGACAAGTTTCCTGAACATTCCTGCTGCAAATGGAATGTTCCAACATTCATTCAATTCTTCAGTCTTTAATGCTTCTAAGTCTTCAATGCTTGTTCAGGCTTGATGGCAATAAATGCTTCATTAAATTTGTCTTATGTGCATGTATCATTCAATGCCTTTAATTCAAAAAGTCATCAAGCTAATCTGATATAGTACTTATCAGTTTATTGCAGCTTGACTTCTTATTCAGCCATGTTGTCTTCTTCAGCATGTTTGTCTCTTAAGAATCAGCAGACTTGTCCTAACCACTTAAAACACTTAAAGCTGCCTAACACATTCAACTTTGGACAACTATCCTGAACTATAAATCTCACTACGTTTCTGAGATTTAGACTTAAGCATTTCTATTGTCTCAACTATCCTGAGACAACTAGGCTGATACATCCTTATTTGTATCTCAACTAATCTAATCATCATCAATCAAGGGTTTTGGTATCTTAATCAAAATCAATTTATTTCCCAACAATTTCCCACTTTTTGATGATGCCAAAACCTATTACAAAGGGAACTTGACTTATACTAAAAACTTTGTCTTCAGGATGGATGATCTGGTCAAATCTCCTGAAACAAATTGTTAGCACAATAATAAATCAAGTATAGGTTATGTCAGGTTAGTTGAGATAATGAGTTGTTATCTCTAATGAAAATAGGGATCCTTTAATATATATCATGAGTCATTACAATGCTGGAAAAATTTAAAGGACTCACTATGCTAGAACAAGATAAAAGGATAGAAATAACAACAGATTAACATCATAGATAAAAAGGGAAAGAGTGACTTATTCTTCAGAGTGAACCATCATCTTGGGGAGCAATCCCATACTGAGTCCAGACTCTCTTCTTCAGCTCCCAAATCTCCTAATTTGTGCCTTTGGGTCCAGGCTTCATCTTTTCCATCTTCATGATGGAAATAAACTCCTCCAAGATTTTCCCTTCATCAATAATGTTCCCATTGAACTTGGGAGGCATGTACAATATGGGACCAGGGGCTTTGAATTCTATCCTTGCAATGTCAGCTGCTGCAAACAGCTTCTGGTAAAAGTCCCTGTGATTCTCAAACATGAACTGGCCAAACACTTCTTCAACATCTTCACCTAGCCACTTGCCTATGACAAAGAAGTCATAAACAAAACTCCTCTTGGCCTCCTCCCATGCATCATTCAAGTGGATTGGCACCCATTTTTCATGATGAGGATATTGAGTGTCCCATCTTTGAAGCAACTGAGGCTTCAACCTTCTGTAAGAAGCCCTTCTCCTTGGGGCTTTGAAATTTGCCCTTCTGGCATCTCTTGCTCTGTTGGCCTCAACCAACTGATCCATTCTTTCCTTAGCTCTCTGAAGAGCTAGCTTCTCTTGTGTTTCTGGATCCTTTCCAAATCCCTCCTCAAACAGCTTTGAGGGATCATCAGCAAGCTTGGACTTTCTCACTCCAGGTTCCTTGTCCTCTTCTTCTTCAACAAATTCCTCTTCTTGGATTTCAGGCAACATAGCTGCTTTCTTCAGCCTTTTTTACTTTCTCATTTGGGTTGCCTCTTCAGCTTGGAATTCAGAGGGCAGTGTCAGGCTTGTTGGGAAGTCAGTGAAGGTCTGTTCTTTTCTTTTTCTTTCAAAAGCTCTAGTGACCTTCCCCCTTACTTCAATCACCTTCTCTTTGGGGTCTAGGCCTGCAGACTCTCCTCCAGGTCTCTACTCCCATCTAGCCTGATCCTCAATGACAGAAGCCATAGACTTCTTCATTGCAATCTGGATCTGCTCCTCTTCAGTTAAGTCTTCAATATTCATAAGCCCTTTGCCTTTTCTAATATCTTCCTCCTCCTCCTCACTTTCAGGCTGCTTGTCCTTTCCCTTGGATTCACCAATCTTCAATGTTCCCTTTGCCCTTGCTCTCTCTCTCTTTCCCCCTTTTTGGCATTATCAAAACATTGGGGCTTCAAATCACTCATTGTGACAGAGAGATGGGAATGAGCATGAGTGAGAGACTTCAATTCTTGCAGTAGATAGACATTTTCATCATGGATATTCTGCATCCTATCATCTGCCATGCTGAGAAAGACATGAACTGGCTTCATTTTCTGGGCAACTATTTCATCAAAAGTGGCCTTCAAGGATTGATCAAGCTTGGCCTGCAACTGGTCAGTGAGATTGGCCACAACCTGATCAGAAACCTTGGCTATGAGTTCTACAGTGAACTTCTCAGCAGCCTCATTCACCATTGCAGCTTTAAGCTCTTCAGCTTTCTTCCTTTGGGCTGTTGTCCTTTGCCTCAAGGCATCCTTGATTGTGTTTCTTAGGGCTTTTACATTGTGCTTGTAGCTTTCCCTTAGGCCCTTCTGCTCTTTCTGCACAGTCTTGGTGAATTTGGTCATTGCATTCTTGGCTTTTGTTACTTCAGTTGAGACTGTTTGCAGACCAGTCTCAACACCACTTATTCTTGGATCCAAGGTTGGCAATACCACTTCCTCAGATCCTATGAGCCTCATCTCAACAGAGGCTATAGTCTTTCCTTGACCATCAAGAGTGTCTATAGTTTCTGCATGAGCCTTCCCGACTTCCCTGACCAAGATGTCCAACTTCTCTGACTGCTCCTCAATAGAAGTTGCAGTTTGGGAAGCAATTTGCAGACCAACTTCTGTTGCATTTGCTTGTTCAAAGTAGATCTTGTTTAAAGTGGACATGTTAGCTGAGATTGCTTCAAGGTTAACATCAGTGTCAACTGGGATATCAGTGAGGGAAGCATCTGCAAAAATTTGTTCAATAGTGACAGCTACAGTATCTGCAAAACATAAAGGGTTAG
The DNA here is from genome assembly GCA_963675135.1 of Galeopsis tetrahit. NCBI lineage: Eukaryota > Viridiplantae > Streptophyta > Magnoliopsida > Lamiales > Lamiaceae > Galeopsis > Galeopsis tetrahit. The sequence continues at coordinate 54,301,584 of OY776123.1, forward strand.
ATAAATCACCCTCATCACCCTCTTTCTTTTCTTCTCCCAAAAGGTCTGATACATCAGCACCTTTGCTCTCATTTTCAACTATTTTCTTTTCTTCATTTTCAATAGATGGACTCACATTCACTGGAGAATAAGGCCTCCTTTCACCAAGGGATTCATCAAATTCAGATTTGACTTGAAGAATAACCTGACTCTCATGTTGGCCAACATTTCACTCTCCTCTCCCTCTTTTGGTGGTGCACTCTTACTACCAGTAATCACACAATCACCTTCTTCTCCCTCTGATTTTTCATCACTACTGTCCTTTTCAACTCCTTCATTTCCTAAACCTGACACCTCCATATCCTCAACAGGGTCCACAGAGGGCAGTTGATGGGAGATCACAGTGCTTGGGCTTCCCAGGTCCACTGAGTCATCCTGAATGACTAAAGGCTGGTCAGTGTCCAACTTCTCTCACACTGATGAGGCTTTAGTCAAACCAGCTTCTCCTATGGAAGTCTCAACATTGTCAAGCTGTGCCTGAGGCCCAGAAGAACCATCCTTGCCAATGCATCTTGGACTGAGTCACCACTCTTGGTCAACTCCTCTGATTTCTCAGAGTCCTGAATTGAAGGATAGGTCAAGTAGTGTACCTTAGCAGGATTAGGTCCAGGAGGTTTGGGATTGGTGTTGTCATCATCATCATCATCATCTGCATCATCTGAGGTGCTATCAGGATGCTTGACTCCTTGAGCATTCCTTTCTCTTTTAGCCAGCACCTTCTCATGGACAATTGTGCAGAATAGTACCTCAGTGGTCAACACACTTGATTTCTTAACATTGGCAAAGTGCAACAACCTATTCTCCTCTACCTGCCACCAGTTAGCACCTTTATCCTTGATAGCCTGAGCTATTTCCACCATGGTTCTATCTTTGATCTCAACAAGTGCTCTGAGATCATAGAACTGATGCTGCAATCTTGGATACTCTTTCAACCCTGGGTACAGCTGATCAATATTAGCTTTGGAAATCTGCCTTAGCATCCCCTCATAAGTATATTCTTCTCCACTGTCATTATCATTGTTTTCATCAGAAGAGTTGGCTTGAGATTCAGAGGGGTTGGTTTGGGTTTCAGGAAGGTTGAGCTGGGGTTCGGATGGGTTGAGTTCAGAGGATGTGGGAATGATTTGGGTCTCAGGTGCTGTAGAGAGCAATGTTCCTGAGGAGGTTATTGGAAGGTTCAAAGGAATGGCTTGCATGGGTGGTAAGGTAAGTCGATCACCTTCTTGAAGAGCAGTTTCAAGAAGTTTGGTATAAGAAAGAAGTCTGGGATCAAGGGGGGAGAATGGCCTGTCTTCTATATCAGCAAGATCAGCCAAGACATCAATTCCTGTCCTGTCAGGAGCACCTTCAGGAGAGTAGGTCTTCTTAGCCACAATTGGAGCATCCTCAGGAGTCTTGCACTCCTCTTCTTCAGGCTTTGGTTCATCATGTATTGGTGATATTCTCTGGGATTGAATATCAGGAGAGTTGGCTCCAGGGCTTTTGGACCTTGTTTTGGAATTAGACCTACTTGCTTGTCTAATTTCCTTGAAAAACTCATTTTTCTATTTTTCCTCCTCAATTAACCTCTGCTTCTCAGAAGTTTTGATGATCCTCCTTCTTCTTTCAGCCCTTGTAGGCTTCTCAAGATCCCTGAACTCAGTGAACACTTCAGGCTGCAAGGGGACAATCACCCTGAGTTCTTCTGCTTCAGGAAGGTTGACCCTTCTTGCTCTACTCTGTCAATCTCTTCAGAAATAGAGTCTCCACTCTTGGACTGACTCTCTGGAGATGATTCACTTAGGATCAGCTTCATTTTCTTCATCTTAGGCTGAGTTTTTACTGTCTGAGCTTTTCTTTTCCTTGAGAAGATCTGGTAACACGTGCAACTGTTAAGGATTGCTTTGCTGCTGCCCCTTGCTTCCTCTTTTCTGTCTTGGAAGACAATTTTCTGTACATCACTTTCTGAGCTGGAAAAGGCTTTGGTTTGGCTTGAAGGTGGGTGTAGTGGGCAAATCTTTCCAAGAGCAAGCTTGCTCTTGTGCAATACAGCAACTTTCCATCCACCACAATCTTATGGTGCTTCATCTTCTTGAACTTATACTTTTCATTCATCATCTTTCCTAGAATGAAAGATTTCCAATCAAACCTGACTCCTCTCTCAGCAGAGTCAATCACAGCTGCCATAACTCTAAGCTTTGGCAGGCTTATTTGCTCTAAGCTCCCAGAATGACTTAGCAAGCTTTTTACCACAATATCAAACAGATGCTCATATTTTGGTTTTAAGGTTTTCTTGTTTTGAGCACCTGCAAGCTTCTGAGGTACCTTCATTCATGGGTTTGAGAACTCCTGCTCCTCTCCTTCTTTGTAGACTTCAGGATTGAGTCCTTCAGAGGGTAACCCAAAGCTTGCATCCAATTCTTCTGAAGACAAGATGATGGTGTGTTGGGATTCCTCCTCTTCTCCTTCTTCTGCATAAGTAAGTTTGGTGCAAACATCACCTTTCTTGCCCTTCCACCTTAGATATGCAAAGAATTCAGCCATGTATGGGGTGAGGCAGGAAACAGGTTTGGTACCTAAGAACTGCTCAAGCCCTGCATCCTTCAACCATTGCAGAATAGGATGGACTTCCTCATCTGGGCTGTCAAAAGCCACAAGCTTTTCGAACCATAAGGAGTTTGTGTTGCTAAGATAAGTAAAATCAATATCCAAGGATGGATCATTGAAGTTTACAAGTTCCTCTCTTTTGATTTTGGGGGCCATGGATGTTTGAGAGTAGGAAGGTTTTGAAAGTTTTGAAGGTTTAAGAGGAATTCAAAATCTGCTTAAGGGTTTGAAAGTATGAGTGCGTGAGAAGTGAGGTTAAAAACTGAGGGTTTTTATATCGAGTGGTATTATTAACCGTTGGATAATAACAAATGTGGGTGGACAAATCCTAAGAAAAAGTGGATTTAGTGGGGTAGTGGCTTAGGAACGGTTAGATGTAGGTTAAAGAGTAATCAATGGCCTTGATCAATGGCACAGTAATTAATGCAATCTTAAAAGAGATTTCACATTAAATGCAGATTTGCCATTTGGGGGCTAACACCTTAATAGTAGCACACGCCATCCTAAAAATAGACTACTCTTAGCCCAAGAATTCTTTTAAATGTCCAATCAATGCTAAAAATAGCTCTTATCACCTTATCAACTTGGACAACCGTCCTGATAAGTGTTTTGGTCAATATAACTGACCAATATGCCTGAGTGGGTCCCAATTTTACTAACTGGGTCCCACACGGTCAATCTTCCTGACCAACATTGCTGAAAGCTATGTGGACAACTCTACTGAGTTCCTTTTTAAAGCAGACAGTTTCAGTGAGGTTGGTCAACTTTGCTGAAGTTCAACTTAATGAACTTCTCCCTTCATTTGAGCTCCCTTCATCATTTCTCCATCTTCCCTGGATCAAGTAAGCCCAACTCAGCTGAAAGCTCCAGAAATCTTGTTTCAACTAATGGCTTTGTCAAGATATCAGCCTTTTGCTTATCAGTGTGAATTTTGATGAGCTTGATATCTTTCTTCTCCACATGATCCCTTATGAAATGGTGCTTGATATCAACATGTTTGCATCTGGTGTGGAGCACTGGATTCTGTGAGATAGGAATTGCACTATTGTTGTCACAGAATATGGGAACTTCATTTGTGATGACTTTGTAATCTCTGAGTTGCTGTCTGAGCCAAAGTATCTGAGCACATCAACTTCCAGCTGCTACATATTCTGCTTCAGTTGTTGAAGTTGCAACTGTATTTTGCTTCTTTGAGAACCATGAGATCAGCTTGCTGCCTAAGAATTGACATGTTCCAGAGGTGGATTTTCTGTCAATTCTACATCCTCCATAGTCTGCATCTGAGTATCCAGTGAGTTCAATATTGTCATCAGCTGGACACCATAGTCCAAGATTCTCAGTTCCCTTGAGATATCTTAGTATCCTTTTGGCAGCTTCAAGGTGACTCTTCTTTGGATTTGCTTGGAATCTGGCACACACTCCAACTGCAAATGTGATATTAGGCCTACTTGCAGTGAGATACAGCAGGGATCCTATGATGCCTCTATATTCAGTGGAGTTGGTTGATACTCCACTTTCATCAGGATCCATCTTTCAGTTTGTATTCATAGGAATTCTGACTGGTTTGCTTGTAGCACATCCAAATTTCTTGATCATGTCCCTTGTATATTTGGCCTGATTGATGAATATTCTCTCCTTTGATTGAGTGACTTGCAGTCCTAGAAAGAAATTCATCAATCCCATCATGGACATCTCAAATTTTCTTTGCATGAGTTTAGAGAATTTTTCACACAATTTCTCATTTGGAGATCCAAATATAATGTCATCCACATAGATTTGGACTAACAAAATATCATTTCCTTCACAGATTCTGAACAAGGTTCAGTCAACAGTGCCTTTGAAAAACCATGATCTAGAAGAAACTGTGATAAGGTGTCATACCAAGCTCTTGGAGCTTGCTTCAATCCATACAAAGCCTTCTTTAATATGTACACCTTGTCTCCTTCTTCAAAGCCAGGTGGCTGTTCAACATACACCTCTTCCTTCAGTACTCCATTGAGAAATGCACTCTTCACATCCATTTGATACACCTTGAATCTTTTATGATCTGCATATGCTAAGAAGTGTCTGATTGCCTCAAGTCTGGCCACTGGAGTAAATGTCTCATCATAATCAATCCCTTCAGATTGACAGTATCCTTTGGCCACCCATCTTGCTTTGTTTCTCACTATGATGTCATTCTCATTCCTTTTATTTTTGAATACCCATTTGGTACCAATGACATCTTGGTGAGTTGGCCTTTCCACCAGCTCCCACACTTCATTTCTGGTAAACTGGTTCAGCTCTTCTTGCATGGCAATAATCCAGTTGGTGTCTTGAAGTGCTTCCTCTATATCCTTTGGTTCCTGTTCTGAAAGAAAACAACAAAACAAAGCACTTTCTCCATGAAATCTTCTAGTTTTGATCCCCTCACTTGGATTACCAAGTATCAGGCTAGTTGGGTGGTCTTACAACCAAGTCCTTCTAGACCTGATTCCTTCAGGAGGATTGTCCTCCTCTGAAGTTGGATCACTAGACTCATTAAATTCAGGAAAGTTAATTGAAGGATCAAGTTCAGGTTCATATTCAGGGGTGTTGTCCTCATTGTCAGATAGGTTGACATTTTCATTGGTTCCCCCATGAATATTAGATCCATTTACTACCTCAGCATTGCCTGCTTCTTCATTGGTAGTTGTTACCTAGTTTTGAACTGGGATGGGGTCAGTTAGTTCAATTTCTCCTTTAGGTTGGTTGGCTTCTGGTTGATTGCCATCAGGTAGGTTGTCCAGTTTTTTATGGTCAATGAGTTCAGGCTGGGCAACATCTACAAACACTGTTTCCTTACTTTGAAGCCTTAATCTGGTTATTCTTTGTGTTATCTCATCAATATTCAGTGAAAGTGTGTTGTATATGAAGTGTTTAAGTTTAAGTAGAATAATGTTGTACTAAATGTTGTAACAAATTGTACAACACTGATTCTAACAGAATATCAGAAATTTAGATTCACGGCGGAAGACTTGAAACACTAAAAACAAACGTGACACAATGGAAATAATTTTTCACATAGATTTTATAAATAAAAATCTATGCGAGCCTTACGGCGAAATTCAATACTTATCTTCAAGTACAAATGTTGTGTGAAATGTTACAACAATAACCTTCACAACTGAAACTACAAACGAGGCAGGTGCCTTATTCTAAAAACGAACTAAGTGTATAAAGTATATACTGTTGAAATGCCTAGTCTATCTATGATTACACTCTCAATAGATAAGAAGACACACAGCCATACAGGTGGGATACTTCGTATGAACTAAAAGGTAAAACTACTAGCCACAATTCCTAACAGGGATGAACGCTTGGTCTAGGAGATTGATCGAATAGAATACACTGAATTGAGAAGCCTTCAATCGGTATTTATAGAAGTGGGGTGCTGGTTCTAGAGGTTTCCATAATGAGATCCTATTTTTTAGGAACTCAACTTCCATGATCTTTCTAGATCCTTCTTGCACGTTCCAGGTCATTCTAAGATGCTTCCAGCCTCTTCTAGCTCTTCTAGGACGTTCTCCAATATTCTGAAATCTTCCAGGTTCTAGATCCTTGTAGAAGTTTCTAGACTCTGCCAGAAATGCTGTGACATTTAGATCAACATTTAATGTAACATTTCAGAAAGGACTTAGAAAAAATCTCGGAAGGTCAAATTAAGATGTTGTTGATAATGTTAAGGTATTTAAGGATTAACAACATCTACAATCTCCCCCAATTTGACCTTTCGACTACAACACACCTAATGCACATATATTTCTATACATACTCAGTATTATGTACTTAGTTGAGGTTGACATCATTGCTAAGCACTAGTCAAGACAATACCTGTTGTAATCGTTGGATCAAATCGAATGAAGATCAAAGATAATTTTACAATGATCCGTGCCATAAGATCAAGATAAAATTTATCCAAAATAGAACAAGTATAAACACTACACTTATTCACAACATAAGTAACTTTACTAAGATCATAAGTTGAACTGGAAGAATTAACTTAGAATCTAAGTAAGACACTAACAAAAGACAAACATAAGAGCAAAAACAATAAACAACAAAAATGGACAGAACAATGACTAAGCAACCTGCAGTAGACACGTGATAACCTGTAAACAAATTAAGCAAGGGCAGTAAACAAATATCAAGTGGAACCATAATTAAGCAAGTTGCAAACAATAAACATCCTATCATCTAGAAAATAAATAACAAGTGTATCAGAATTTCAGAATTCAAACTTAAACATTAATTACAGAGATTGAACTGAATAAATGGCATATATTGCTGTGGTAACAGCTGCAGCATCAACTTCCTGCACCATAGCCATTATGAAATTCAGATCTCCCCCTGTCTAGCAGCTTCCTCTATGGAGATCACCATACAAGGTCTCCATCTCAGCAGCATCATCATCATCTCCTTCATCAACAAAGTAAGTAGATGCAAGGTGTGCAACTACATCAGTCACTGCAGCATCTCCAGCATCAGGTCCATCACCAGCATCAGCAGCAGCTGGAACTCCATCATCATTCATTTCTTCTATCACCACATTGGAGTTTGATGGTGGTGGTACTCCCCCTGTTGTAGGTGAAAGTAGATTGGTCCACCTGTCCTTCAGGAACTGGAGCTCATCAATTGTTTCCTGCAAGTGTTGGAGTTGGAGTTTGATGAATTCCTGTGAAAGATACACATTACCAGAAATGTTGATACGGATGTTCTCAACATTTGGGGTTGTATTTCTCTGTCTTGATCTGGATGATTCAGGATGATCAGAAGTTGAGGGTCTGGAAGTTCTCTGTGGATTAGCAGTACCAGAAGCAACTAAGGGCAGATCAATCACTCTGTCCCCAATCAATAAGGCAGGAGCAACAGCAAGCATTGGCACTCTCCCCCTCAAGACATCATTCTTCTTAGCAGTGAAGCCATGATGCTTCAAATAGTTTGAAATCAAGACTGGATAGGGCAGATTTCCTTTCCCAGTAGTTTTCCCAGTAAACTTCCTCATATGGTGAAAAATGGTGTGGTCTAGATTGAACTTCTTAAGTATGGAAATCCTATACATAAGAATGGCTTGATCTCTGGTAATCTTAGTGGTGTTGGTAGTGGGGATCCCATTGTAAATAATCAGCTTATACAAAACAGAATGTAAGGAGGTTAAGTGTCTAGCCAACATTTTCCTAGCCCACTTAGTCTTTCTACCTCCTGTGATTGTAGTAATCACAACATCCATATCTGTATCCTCATCCTCATCAACATTAGGGGTGTGCAAGAACTCATTAATAAGTTCAGGAGTGAATGGCACATCCCTCCCCCTAAAATTAACAGTGCCATAAGATCAAGAACTTCTCCTACCAGTGCTTTTCTTCATACAGGCATAGAATTCATAGGACCAATTAGTCAGAAAAGCATCACCAAATGTAACAGCATTCAACAGATTTCTATCCTCTAAGAACTTAATCATTCCCTTACTATCAAAATCAGGCACATTAATTCTTTTCTCAGTCAACAGCTTCCTCTTAGAGTAAATTTCTAACCTTTTTTCAACATAGTTAGAGTGATCAGAGATACCTTCACTTTCTTCCTCAGAAGGCAGTTCCTCATCAGGATCAGAATCTCCATCATGTTCAGAGGAGCTTTTGGATGAGCTCTTTGCCTCAGCAGATGAGCTCTTTGCCTCAGAAGATGAGTCTCCACTTCCATCATCATCAGGTTCTGGTGCGGACTCCTTTGCAGCAGCAAATGACTCAGCATTCTTCTTAAGAGATTCTTGCATATCTTTTAGGCAAACATTGAAATCAGAATCAGAGTCTGATTCAGCAGGTTCTTCTTCAGGGATCATCTTGGCTTTCCCTTTTCCTTTAGGATCAGCAGCAATCTTCTTCTTCGTTTTCTCAACAGCAGCTTTCTTAGGTTTCTCAACAACAACAGGAGCAGCTTCAACCTCTTCTTCAGAATCAGTAAACACCTGAATAGGTTCATCAGCAGCAGCTCCGGCTTTCTTCTTTTTCCTCATAGATTCAGAGTAATCTACTCGGGTAAAGACACGGTTTAACCTCCTCCTTTGAACAGGGCTTCTCTGTCGTTTCCCTTTCTGCACCATTTTCTTAAGAGGAACAGGGGCAGACTCATCAGAGGGTGAGAGAGAGGAGTTTGTACCATCATCAGACGCTTCGGCATCCTCCATTTCGACATCCTCAGAATTGGATGCATCAGCACTAGCTTCTCCTTCAGCAATGGTTTCCACATTCCGTTCTGGTGCAGCAGGCTCAGTAGGGTTCGATGAATTGGGGGTTTTTGCAGCAGCAGCCATCTGGGCAGTTTGTTCGGCCAAATAGCTTGAGATATCCACAGTGATATCTCCGAACGTCATCACAGGTAGATGACCAGTAGCCCGAAGAGTGTTGGATACCTCTTCAACAGCCCTAGTGAACTCTTCAACAGTTGAGTCTTGTGGGATGTGGGTAGTTGGTGGAGTAGTTTGTGGAACAAGAGTGGTTGTTGATGGGGTTGCAGAGACATTAGTGTCGGCATTTGAGGAATTTGACTGTTGTGAGGCCATTGAAGCAAGAAGATCGAGAGAGTTTTGGGTCGTTTGATCGGAAGATTCAGAAGCAGAGTGTGAGTGAGAGTGTGATTGAGGGTGGTTTCCAGCCATTAAGAAGAATCAGTTGGATTTCCAAGGTAGGTTTGAGAGTGTATGCAGCAAAATTGGGAAATACACGGCCAAAAAAACAATTTCTGCAAATGAAGTACTTAACAAAGCTCGAAAAAGACAATTAGCAACATAAATCACAGTTAATTGAGTTTTATAGAGAGAATGTGTGTAGTTGGAGGTTAACACGATTAATCCCATAAATAATTTGATAGTGCTCCACATTTTTAGCCACAACCTAGATCGTGGTTTAATTAGTGGGAAAAATCAATTTTATTAATTAAGAAGTTTCTAGAATTTTTTACTTAGTCCAAGCATAATCTGAAAAATAAAAACGTGGATCAGTATATAATTAAATAAATAAAATAAATTTCAGTAAATAATTAAATAATTACAACAGATAAAAATAAATTCGAATCAGGCAATGTTGTGCTCAAAACTGTTACAAACACCTCAACACGATTTTTACATAAATTTGCTTCATTTGTGTTGCACCATATTTTTTCTTTTTGTGTTATAACATCTAATTTGTATTGATCCATTGTTCCTGTAGAGTACATCGTAGTAGCGAACTTCGTGCCCCATACTTACTTAATGGATTACAAATATGTTGATGTTTTTACCAAATATCACCTTTTGAAAAGAAGGCATCGTAGTAGTGAACTTCGTGCTCCATAGTTACTCAGTGATTTGGTACATCTTTTAGTATGCTAATAACATTCTCATTTTTTTTTATGCATTTGAGAGGTGTAAGACGTTTATTTTTGCACTCCAAGGTTCTTAGATTCGTAGATATTTTACAAAGGAATTATTTAACTAAGTAAGAAATAAATTCAACTTATAAAATTTATACAACCCATGATGTTGTCCCAAATGCTGACGCATTTGTGACAACATCCATCCGAATTTTTCAGATAGTGCTCATACCAAGAGATTTCCTCAAGATTGAGAATCTCTCATGGTGTAATGCCTTGTTAAAGATGTCAGCATTTTGTTTTTCAGTAGGTATATACTCCAACTTTACAATATTCTTCTCTACTAAATCTCTCATAAAGTGATGTCTTATTCTAATGTGCTTAGTGAGTGAGTGTTGTACATGATTCTTAGAAATGTTAATAGCACTAGTATTATCACAAAATATTGTAAGTATACCATTCTCAATACCATAGTCATGGAACATCTTGCTCAGCCACAAGAGTTGTGTGCAGCAGCTTCCAGCAGCAATATACTCAGATTTTGCAGTGGGTTGTGAAACACAATTCTGTTTCTTGTTGTGCCATGATACAAGATTGTTTCCCATGTAGAAACATGTTGGTCCCAAAGTTGAGTTAAGATTGAGTAAGCTATGAAAAAGTCTAGAGGGGAGGGGTGAATAGACTTTTCAAATTCTATCAAAATATCAGAGTTTTTAGTGCGGAAATGTGTTCTGTACAGTACTGTTCTTAGAATCAGCTCAGTACTTAACAGTTAGCTTTTATACTCAACTTTTCTTTAAATCTTTTCTTTAGAAAACTTACTGTTCTTGGTTCAACAAATATAAAACAGATAATCAAAACAAACAGTAAAGAACACAAGATTTTATAGTGGTTCGACAACTTGTCTACATCCACTCTCACAACTCCAGTTGCGATGTTTTATTACTCTTATCCACTTGAGTACTTGTAGCTTAGAGTCCCAAGATTAAGACTTTGATCTTATCGATTACACCACCAGGTATATCTTCGATCAACTAGTAATTTCACAAGTAACTAGCACACTTGTTTACACAATACAAACTTAAAAATGAAAAGTAAAACTTCTCTTGATAATAGCCTTTGTTTCTTCAATTCAGATTTGTGGCTTCTCTTCAGTTCTTGATCTTCAACTCTGTGAGTGCTTGAATACTTGAATACTTCTTGATTTTCTCTTGAATACTTTGAGTAGTAGTAGTCTCAGTAGTCTTTTCAAGTAGAAGATCACACGGTATTTATAAGCAATAGTAAGACAGTTAGCAGTTTGTGAACTAACTCTCAACTAACTCATAACCGTTTCTTGTTGTAACTTCCTTCAGTTTGTAACCAACTTACAACTTATCCATAAGTCAGCATATCTTCAACAATATCTTCAGTTACGCCTTAAATAAGTTATCCAAACTTATTCTTCAAATAAACCAACTCAGCACAGTAAACTACTCTTCTTAGTTTTACTGCTCTTGGTCAATCAGCACAGTTCTTCCAAACTGTTCAGCTTCTTTAAAAACTTCACTTGATATCTTCAATCTCTGAAATAGTCTTCTTAGTCATCTCCAGTCTTCTGACTTCAAACTAATCTTCTGTTCTAACTATTACAATGCTGAATACAATAAAATACAACTTTTACAAATATAAAACCTATCTTATACATCAACTGAACTATATACAGATGAGTATAACTAAGTCCTATACTATAAGTTGTCTATACAATATTTCCATCAGCTTAGTTCTTAAACAGTTCATATATCAGATTAGTAAAATACTAAGATCAGTAAATTCAGACTTCATATTACAATAAGATCAGTAATCTCAGATAATAAGATCAGTAATCTTATATCATATAACAACATATAATCATTAACTCTAAATTACTTTTGGCCATCAAAACATATAATCATCAATTAGAACATTGTTTATAGGATTCATATCCCAACAATTTCCCCCTTTTTGATGAAGCCAAAACTACTTAAACAATTTTAGATCAGTAGTTAAGATATATAGTAAATCATATAATTCATCAATTCAAAATCAGATTAGGATTCAAAATAAGATCAGATATTACACATACTTCACATAGTCACAGAAATATCAAATAGAAATAAAGATAAGGTTTAGAAATGTTATCTTCTTCAGCATAGTCCTTCATCTTCAATCTTCATTTGAAATTCTGAATGCTAAGTACATCCTATTCTTGATATCCATCATGTGATTAGGATCAGTAATTCCTTCATCTTTAATGATCTGTGAGATTAAGTTTCTGATCTCTGAGTAATCTGGTTCACCATTTTCAAGTCTTGGAGGTTCCCAAACTGGTTCTTCAGGACATAAGATCTGTATTCCTGCACCAGCAGCTAACAACAGAATATGTTCCCAAAAATTTCTTGCAATATTCATCATGAATGTATCAAAATCAGAATATTCATCTTCTTTGCTTGAATGGTCACCAAATTTCTTCACAATAAAATTAGCAATCTGCCATTTCTTTTTCAAATTATTCCAGAACTCCATATCTTCCGGATCCACAACAAATTCCATGAATTGTTCATCCAGAATAGTTCCAACAGATTTAGACTTCATTTTCTTTTTCAATGCAGCAACTCGATTATCAAATTTCTTTCTTGAAGCTTCTGCATCTTTCATCTTTTGTTTTCTAATCTGTTCAGCAGATCTTTTCTCAGCTAATTCAATTTTCTTTTGAGCAAGCATCAGATTATGCTTCTCAATAGCTTCAGCCATTTGTACATCACTTGGCCTACTATCAGTAACAACATGCTTCAACTTGCTTTTAGATCTGGTATTCCTACCAATCTGTTCAGCCTCTTCTTCATCATCAATAACCAATTTCCTTTTCCTTTTTCCAGAAGAAGATTCAGCATCTTGTTTCTGAGTAACAGATTCATGATTTTCCAATTTTAGTTTCAGACTGATAATTTCTTCTTTCAAATCATCAATGCTTTCTTTCAACTCATCTTGACTCACAACCAATTGTGCTTGTTGTGTCTGAGTTTGTTCCAGAACTTTCATTACTTTTACTTCCCCCTTTTTGGCTTCACCCTGCCAATCTTTCAAGGGTGTTAAAAGTATCTCTACTTTCTTTTGCAGTTCAGTAGAAAGTGACTTTTCTTGTAATCTATGCAGATCATAGATTTTAGACATTATGTGTTCCAACACTTGCTCATATGAATTGGTAGTAGTCAATCTTTCCAGCTGTTCAGTAGCTTGTTGAAACCTTTTCAAAGTTTCATCCAACTTACTTTGTAACTCTTCATTGTGCTTTTTCAACAATTCAAAGCTAGAGTTATCTTGAGCTGTTTCAGAAGGAACTGTTCTTACTGTCTCTTGAACATCATCAAGCACAGTATTCTCATCAACATTAATTGGTGTGCTCTTCAACTCATCAGCACCCAAAGAGTGTTCTTCTAAAGCTTCAGTTTCTTCAGCTACAACTGTGTTTTCATACACCTCAGTTGCATTTGTATCAGCCTCATAATCAGCTTCCATATCAGCTTCATAATCAGTTTCAACATCAGCTTGATCATCAGAAAGTTTAACTTCAGCATCATCAGCACCCATGTTGACATCAGTATCAACATCTACATCAGCAGGCTTAACCATGGAATACTTACAACCAGTTATTCTTTCAATCAACTGAATAACAGATTCCAAACTTGATAGCTCATTATAAGAATTAACATCTGCAGCTTCTTTCTGTTCTTGTTCCCAGTCATGAAACACAGAAAGACCACCCATACCTTCGGCCACTATCATCAATTGATCTAGACCTATGCTTCTAAGATACACCCAAGTACCTATCCTTAGAAGTTGCTCAAAGGTCTTAGTGTTCTCATCTAAACCATGAAAGCTTTTGAGAAGAGCATTTCTCAACTTAAATCGAATCCTCTCCTCTTTATCACAAATAGGATAATCCATCAGAAACACTGATTCAGGTTGGATAAACTCAGTTTCTGGGGAGGATGAAATTTCAATTGGTTCAGAAGAAGGTATATGTTCATGCTCAGTAGAGTGATCATGAACGGGTTCAGATTCAGGTTCAGGAACATAATGGGGAGTAGAAAAATGGTGAGGATCAGAATGGGGAGTGGAATGAAATGAAGTGTTCTGAGGGGTTGAGGGAGGAGTGTTCTGATGAATAGGAGAGTAGTGAACTGACTCCTCAGAACAGGAAGGCTCATCTTCAAGGGGTTGGGCTTGGATAGAATGAGAGGTTGAGGGAGAAGGGGTAGTGTTCTGGAGGACTCTTCTGGGTCTAAGAACACCAGAAACTTTAGTTCTCTTATGTGAAAGAATAAGGCTTGGAGAACTTACCTCTTCCACAGAAGACTCCTTCACAGCTGCAACGGACTCTTCTGACCTTTCAGAAACGGCCCTGGCAGAACGACCTCTTCGTAATCCAGCTCGTGGAGGATCATGCCTAGCCTTCGTTCTCAACTCCGGCTCATCATTGTCAGAACGAAACATAGAATCACCAGATTCTTGTGGTTGATTCCTCTAGCTTTGTTCAAACAAAGTGGACTCCTTCTTGAACAAGAATTTGCCCTGATGAAATCTTTTTGGACGACTCCAATCCTTCTTCCTTTCAGCTAATTGAGGTAACAGTATGCTCATTTTACTTCCAAAACCCATCATAGATTTAATGGAAAATTCTCTTGAGACCTCATCAAAAACCACTTTCTCTCGTTCAGCCAACAATCTGCCAAGCAAAAATCCTTGCCAATCACCATTGACTCGATCAGTGATTGCAGCCATAATGCGAATCTTGAGATAGGTGAGAGCGTCTTGACTGTAATGTTGCCCTAACAAACATTTTCCAGCTATATCCATCAACAACTGCATGCCTTCTGGAAGCATATCTTTCTTCAAATTGGACAAGGTCGTTGGGTCAACATTCAACCATCTGCCCACGCGAACCTTCTCTTGCCCTGCCATATAGCTCAGAATGTCTATTGTCCCGTCTGGAAGATCGAACGCGATACCAAGGGTTTCTCTAGAAATAACAACCCTATGGCCAGAAACAATCGAACGGATGCTGTTCGAGTCACCCTGTACTTGAAGAAGGAATTCCATCGCCTCAGGTTCGTAAACCTTCACAGGAAATGATTCTAGGTATTTTCGCAGCCCGCATTCTTCACACATGGTGAGAATGGCTTGATTCTCTGCCTTCTGACGTCCGGTGAAGTAAACGGAGTTTTCGACGAAGATTCCTTTCTCTCGCATCCATCTGGATGAATCAAAAGTTCCTGCTACTTCATTCTCTTCGTTAATAATATCAATAATTGCCATTGAAAAGAAATAGAGAAAAGTAGTTTGCAAGAGTAAGGATATTTGAGAAAGCTTGAGCTTAGAGAGTTTTCAGAAAGATTCTTGAGTAATGAAGAAGAAGAAGTTAATGAGATCGTGTAAATCTAAAATCAAATCAATATCTAGGGCTTGGATTGATTTTGATTTCCACGTTGTGTGGTTTGGATTGAGTTAATGAAAAGGTGTAAATACAAAACGTTCCAAATTCATAACATCTCAATTCCAATTTGGAGCCAACTAGTGATGATAAATACACTTTTTTTTTAAATTAGGTTAGAAATAGAGGAGTGTATTAATCTTCTCTATAAATGATCTAATTTTGAACAGATCTTGACTTAGAAAAATTCTAAGGCAAAATACTGTTCTGATGTATATCAGCACAGTTGTTTTCCAAACACATTATGCTTCAATTTCTTATTACTACTATATGGAATTTTACTTATCTGGGTTCAGCTGAGTACTGTGATCAGCTGAGTACTCTTTTGAAGATCAGCTCAGTAGTTGGGTCAGCTCAGTAGTCATCAGATCAGTTCCCCAACTCTTCTGAATTTCACCTTTTTGATACCAACACAGTACTTTCTCAGATCAGTACTGAAAATATTCTGTAGACAAATTTTCCTGTAATCAAATAAGCTCTGTAGACAGTTATAATCAGTAATCAGATCAGTTCTGTAGAGAGAATGGTATTGTAGTCAGAAAGGTTCTGTAGACAAATTAACTTTGTAATCAAAACAGTCCTGTAGACCAACCAATTCAATAGTCAGAACATGTCTGTAGACAGATTTATACTGTAATCAGATCAGATTTGTAGACAGATCAAATCTGTAATCAGATCAGTTCCCCCTCCAGTGGAGAACTCCTCTTCTGTGCCTGTTTCACCTTGGTAGAAGTGTCAGTTCATGTATAGATGGTGAAATACAGTACAGAAAAGTAAAGAATAATTAAAATAGGTCTATTTAAGGTTTGTTCTAAGGTGACTTGTGCTTTTGAGTCAACATACAGGATTTTTCAGAAATCATAGATTCCCCCTTAAATGTATATTCTCAATTCCCTCAGCTTTACCAGCTTCCTCATCGGGATTTAGGCACCTTAGTAACCTTTTTACCTGATTGTGATGAATGTAGAGGTCGTGACATGGTCTGTTCTTCAGAATTACCCTTCTTGGTGAACTGATCTTGATATCAGCTCAGTACCTGAAATGTTAGTATACAGCTCTACATACAAGCAGGATCCATATCTATCAATCCTAGACTTATGCATAGCTCTCCAAATCTAGTTTCAGCCAAAGGTTTTGTGAAAATGTCAGCTCTCTGGATATCAGTATGGATCTTTTCCATTCTAATATTTTTCTTTTCAACATGATCCCTAATAAAATGATGCCTAACATCTACATGCTTGCACCTAGTATGTAAAACGGGATTTTGAGTGATGGCAATTGCACTATTGCTGTCACAGAATATAGGTACATTGGATTCCACAATGTTGTAGTCTCTAAGTTGTTGCATTAGCCAAAGAAGCTGACTACAACAACTTCCTGCAGCCATATATTCTGTCTCAGTGGTAGATGTTGCCACACTTGTTTGTTTCTTTGAAAACCAAGATATGAGCTTAGAACCTAAGAATTGGCATGAACCAGAAGTTGATTTTCTATCTATCCTGCAACCACCAAAGTCAGAATCTGAATAACCACTTAGGGATAGATCATCATCTGCAGAATACCACAAACCTCGATTAATGGTACCCTTTAGATATTTCAATATCCTTTTAGCAGTCTCCACATGACTTTCTTTGGGGTTGGCCTGAAATCTAGCACATACACCTACTGCAAATGCAATGTCTGGCCTACTAGCAGTTAAATAGAGTAGAGAACCAATTAAAGCTCGGTAATAGGATTGGTCAGCAGACTTACCTTGATCATCAGGATCCATTCTGTATGTTGGCAGCATTGGTACTCCAACTGTTTTACAGGTCTTGATACCAAATTTATCTAACAAATTTCTTGTATATTTTGCTTGATTGATAAAGATACCATCAGATGATTGTTTCACTTGAAGTCCAAGAAAATAAGTCATTTCTCCCATCATTGACATTTCAAACTTGCTTTGCATAAGTTTTGAAAAACTCTCACTCATGCTTTTGTTAGGAGATCCAAATATTATATCATCAACATAAATTTGGACTAATAAAATGTCTGTACCTTCTTGTCTTCTGAACAAAGTTCGATCCACTTTGCCCTTAGTAAATCCATTTTCAACTAAGAATAGTGAAAGAGTGTCATACCAGGCTCTTGGAGCTTGTTTTAGACCATAGAGTGCTTTCTTCAACCTGTATACTTGATTACCATTTACCTCAAATCCAGGAGGTTGTTCTACATAAACTTCTTCAACAAGTATACCATTTAAAAATGCACTTTTCACATCCATTTGATACACAGTGAATTTCATATAAGCAGCATATGCAAGAAACAATCTTATAGCTTCTAATCTAGCTACAGGAGCAAATGTTTCATCATAGTCAATACCCTCAGCTTGAGAGTAGCCCTGAGCCACTAATCTGGCTTTGTTTCTCACAACAAGATCATTTTCATCTTTCTTATTTTTGAAAATCCACTTTGTACCTACCACATTGTGATTAGTAGGTCTTTCTACAAGTTCCCATACATCATTTCGAGTAAACTAATTCAATTCTTCTTGCATAGCAATAATCCAGTTACTGTCAGATAAGGCTTCTTTCACATTAGCAGGTTCAATAGAAGATAAGAAGCAACACCAACAGAATAGAGAGTTACTGGGTTCAGGCTTAGAATCAAACAGTTGTCTTCTGGTCTTAACACCTTTATGGGATTCACCAATAATCAGATCAGTAGAATGAGCAGATTTCCATGTTTTTCTAGTCTTAACAGGAATACTATCACCATCCACATCATGTATAACAGAATCATCAATATCAATACCATTATTTTCAGCAGGTTTATTCACAGGAGAACAGTCAACTAAATCAGGCATGTCAATTGGTCTAGAAGACTTACCATTGTCTTTTACCTTTTCTACATCATCATCTTTGTTTAGAACATTCAGAAATGGATTGTAAGCTTGTACAGATTCATAGACTTCTGTTTCTTCAGTGTCTTTATCAGTATGAATGGTCAGATCATCAACTTTCTTACTGATCTGATGATCAGCAGAGTCCTGTACAACTTCATCAAAGACAACATGGGGTGTTTCTTCTACACATAGAGTAGAGTAATTAAAAACTCTAAATGCCTTGCTTGTTGAGGAATATCCTAAGAAGATTCCTTGATCAGCTTTGGCATCAAAAACATTTAATTTGCTCTTTCCATTGTTATGAATAAAGCACTTACATCCAAAGATATGAAAATATGAAATTCTTGGTTTTCTACCTTTCCATACCTCATAAGGAGTTTTACCATGTACTTTGTTGAATGCACATCTGTTCTGAGTGTGGCAGGCAGTATTGATTGCCTCAGCCCAGAACTTCTGTGGTGTGTTGTATTCTGCAAGCATTGTTCTGCATGCTTCTTTTAGTGTTCTGTTTCTTCTCTCAGCTACACCATTTTGTTGGGGTGTCCTAGCTGCACTTGTCAAATGTTGAATTCCAGACTTGGAACAAAATTCTTTAATATAGCAGTTTATGAATTCAGTCCCCTTGTCACTCCTGATTTTGACAATGGGCTGACCTTTTTCTACTTGCAACCTCTTTAACAGATCTGGTAGTTGGGTTTGTGTATCACTCTTTTTGTGTAAGAAGATTGTCCAAGTGTACTTTGAATAATCATCTACCACAACCAAAGTGTACCTTCTACCATTCAGTGTAGGGGGTTTTATTGGACCATGTAAATCCATGTGTAAGAGTTCTAAGACTCTACAAGTAGAAAGAGTGGGAATTGACTTAAAGGAAACCTTTACCTGTTTACCTTTTTGGCAAGCATCACACACTTGTGACTTGAAATAGATTTCATTAGGGATACCTTCAACAAGGTAGTTTCTTGCAATCTTGTTAAGAATCTTAAAGTTCAGATGGCATAACCGTCTGTGCCATAGCCAACTGATTTCTTTAGGACTTTTAGAAAGAAGGCAAGCATCCCTAGGACAGCTATTCCAATTTACAATGTAGACACTGCCCTGTCTAACTCCAACTAGTAGAATTGTATGAGTTCTTTTATCCCAGATTTCACATTTGGTGCTTTTGAAGTAAACCTTGTAACCCCTGTCACAAAATTGAGAGACAGATAACAAATTATATTTCAGACCTTCAACATATGAGACATCTTGAATCTCTACATCTCCATTCTTGATGTATCCAAATCCTTTTGTGATTGCCATGGAACTATCTCCAAAGATCACTTTTGGTCCTTCCTTCTCATGATAGTCAGAAAGAAGAGTCTTGGTACCAGTCATGTGGTGAGAACACCCACTGTCTATGTACCAAGTTTCTCCAACTGAACCACCTTTCTTGTAAAGATCCAGTCGACCCTGCAAATAGTGATCTTAATAATTTAGGTACCCTCTCTTTATTGGGGTCCTTGGGGGTTAGTAGTAAGAGGTATCCAAATAAACATTGAAGTTTTGAATAATTGAGACCTCTTAAGTTTTCTACCATGCTGATTACAGAACAGTACTTTATTGACCTTATCCAAATTATCAGCAGACTTAGGATCTATTTTCTGAGATAGCCTTTCCTTGGTTCTATCCCTTTTTCAGGAAGATCAGTATGTCTGTAATAGTTTGCATATGGCTTGAAAGCCTGTGGACCATACGGCTTATAGATGCGTTTTGGTCTTTCCTCTCCAATGATATCATAAGATAAAGGTGGAGGATAAAGAACAGGTTTGTTATGATAATGTGGCACAAATTTCCTAGGTTTAGTTGAGTACAGCTGAGACTGCCTTATGAAAGGAGGTCTTGGCTGTTTCCAACTTGCCTGAGATTGTCTTGACCTACTGTTCTGAGTCTGCCTTTTCTGATTCCAGGACTTTTCAGCTCTGGTCAGAGGAGTATAACTCTTCTGGTATGGTCTTGACTGTACCGGTCTAGATCCATTCTTCTGTTTACCATTCTTGGCATTAGGAGGAATGTATTTAGACTGTACTATGGATTTTGGTTCATCATCATAAGTCATAGGTTCTTTTCCTTTATCTAATTGCAAAGAACTTGAACTAGCTCCAGTAGTGTTCTTAATGCCTGAAGTAGAGGGACTAGGCAGATCAGTACCTATTCCTCTCTTGTCATAAGAAGCTCTGTATCTGTCTGACAATGTTTGATTAATCTTAGAAGAGTTAATCATATCAGATAGCTTTAGATCCAAGCTCAGTACTTCAGATTCTAAGAATCTATTGCGCTCTTCAAGTTTTTCACATTTAATCTTTAAGTCATTGAACTCATTTATCTCTTTAGCTTGTGTATGAAGCATATCCTGATATAACTTATCCATAGATGCATACTTATCTTTGAGTTGGGACAACTCTTCTGATAGTCGTGCATTTAGAATAGTTAGATTAGGATCTACTTTCATTTGAGCTTCTTTAAGACTCATGATTTCTTGTCTTAAAGATATGTTCTCATCACTGATTTCTATGAATGCTTTGTTAGCTGGTAGGAGGTCTTCTTCATTCATTCCATTGGAATGGTGAAGACTACTCCCTACACTACTATCAGCAGTGTCACATAAATCAGAATCAGAATCTGATTCATCACAAGATTGAAAAGATGTGACAGATGATACCTCTTGATCTATTTTTGCCATCATGACTAGTCCATCATCTGCAATGAAGACTTCTTTCTCACTGCTGGAAGAGTAATCAGAAGAGGAGGATGGCAACTCATCTGAATCCGTATCAGATTCATTGTTAGCCACCATTGCCCTCTTACCCTTTGCATATTTGCGATCTCTCCTTGCTTTTCTTTCTCTTCTGTCTTCAGCACTCAGATCAGGACATTCATAGATGTAATGACCTGGCTTTTCACAGTTATAGCAAAGAGGTTCATTAGAAGTACGTTTAGAAGGAGAATGATATCGGTTCCTGTCCTTTCTATCAGTAGAGTTCCTATCCTTTCTATCAGTAGAGTTCCTATCCTTTCTATCAGCAGAGTTCCTATCTCTTCTTTTCTCATTAGAGATCTCATCTCTCCTTTCAGAAGATTTGTGATCCCTTCTGGTCCTAGAAGAGTCCCTGTTATTAGAGTTATGAGTGTCCTTATAGAATCTTTTGTATCTACCATACCTTTTGTTAAGCTTATCAAACCTCTTAATCATTAAGTTCAACTGATCCTTAAGATCAAGATCAGTACTCTCTAGTTCATCTTTTATGCTTGAGGACTTAGACACAGATGATCTAGGCTTCTTAGAGGTAGATGCCTTAAGTGCAATGTTCTTGGAGATTTCCTTAACCCTATCACCACTATCTATTGGATCTTCTTCATCCATTTCAAACTCATGTGCCTGAAGGGTTTGGAAAGTAGTTTCAGCAGACCAATTATCTATATCCTGAGTGTTTTTAATGATCAGTGTGACCATTTTCCATCGTTCATCTAAGGCTTTAAGGATACGTAAATTGATCTCCCTATTGGTATAAGTCTTGCCTAAAACATCCAGATCATTCATAATCTTGGTAAAGCGAGTATCGAGCTGGTCTATTGTTTCACCAGTCTTGATTTTAAATGATTCGAACTTCTGGACAGCAGTGGATAGTTTGCTTTCTTTTATAAGAGTAGTTCCCTCACAAATGATAGCTAACTTATCCCACATCTCTTTGGCTGATTTACATTTAACCACTTTCCCAAGATACTCATTGGGAAGGGTGTGCAAAATGTAATTCTTTGCCAAGCTGTCTAGATTGTTCTGCCTCATCTCTTCAGCAGTTAAATCTAACCTGGGTTTTGGCACGAGAACACCAATGGCTTTTGAAGGCTCCAGAGTTGCTGTGTTGGGTATCATGGTAGTAATAGGACCTTCTTTGATCACAGACATCATCAGATCATGGGTTGAACTGAATATGGCCTCCATCCTCAGTTTCCAGTAATCGTAATCTGCAACCTTGAACTTTGGAAGTTTATTAATGTTAGTTTCTTCCATGATAGAACAAGCAGTAAGATCAGTAGTATGACAAATAGGTCAAGAAACAGTTATCAGTAATGAGAGACAATTAGACTTTCCCCAAAGTCTATAGGGTTATCTAGAAACAGCAGTCCAAAGAACTACTGCTCTGATACCACTTGTTGGTCCCAAAGTTGAGTTAAGATTGAGTAAGCTATGAAAAAGTCTAGAGGGGAGGGGTGAATAGACTTTTCAAATTCTATCAAAATATCAGAGTTTTTAGTGCGGAAATGTGTTCTGTACAGTACTGTTCTTAGAATCAGCTCAGTACTTAACAGTTAGCTTTTATACTCAACTTTTCTTTAGAAAACTTACTGTTCTTGGTTCAACAAATATAAAACAGATAATCAAAACAAACAGTAAAGAACACAAGATTTTATAGTGGTTCGACAACTTGTCTACATCCACTCTCACAACTCCAGTTGCGATGTTTTATTACTCTTATCCACTTGAGTACTTGTAGCTTAGAGTCCCAAGATTAAGACTTTGATCTTATCGATTATACCACCAGGTATATCTTCGATCAACTAGTAATTTCACAAGTAACTAGCACACTTGTTTACACAATACAAACTTAAAAATGAAAAGTAAAACTTCTCTTGATAATAGCCTTTGTTTCTTCAATTCAGATCTGTGGCTTCTCTTCAGTTCTTGATCTTCAACTCTGTGAGTGCTTGAATACTTGAATACTTCTTGATTTGCTCTTGAATACTTTGAGTAGTAGTAGTCTCAGCAGTCTTTTCAAGTAGAAGATCACACGGTATTTATAAGCAATAGTAAGACAGTTAGCAGTTTGTGAACTAACTCTCAACTAACTCATAACCGTTTCTTGTTGTAACTTCCTTCAGTTTGTAACCAACTTACAACTTATCCATAAGTCAGCATATCTTCAACAATATCTTCAGTTACGCCTTAAATAAGTTATCCAAACTTATTCTTCAAATAAACCAACTCAGCACAATAAACTACTCTTCTTAGTTTTACTGCTCTTGGTCAATCAGCACAGTTCTTCCAAACTGTTCAGCTTCTTTAAAAACTTCACTTGATATCTTCAATCTCTGAAATAGTCTTCTTAGTCATCTCCAGTCTTCTGACTTCAAACTAATCTTCTGTTCTAACTATTACAATGCTGAATACAATAAAATACAACTTTTACAAATATAAAACCTATCTTATACATCAACTGAACTATATACAGATGAGTATAACTAAGTCCTATACTATAAGCTGTCTATACAATATTTCCATCAGCTTAGTTCTTAAACAGTTCATATATCAGATTAGTAAAATACTAAGATCAGTAAATTCAGACTTCATATTACAATAAGATCAGTAATCTCAGATAATAAGATCAGTAATCTTATATCATATAACAACATATAATCACATATAATAATTAACTCTAAATTACTTTTGGCCATCAAAACATATAATCATCAATTAGAACATTGTTTATAGGATTCATATCCCAACAAAACATCCTCCACTCGTACTCTTTCTATCATCTATATCTCCAGCCCAATCAGCATCACTATAACCAATCAGAATGTTGTTGGTGTCCTTAGTATACCAGATTCCAAGGTCACTTGTACCTGAAACTGTTGGGAATAAAATGAGATATGTTTTGATCTAATACCAAAACCCCCTGAGACATGCCTAAGTCAAGATAAGTATGTTCTAGAAATGTTAGAACATATAGATTATAGGCTAGATGAGGAGCTAATATGTTAGGCAGCTCTTAAATGATTAGATGCACAAATTAAGGGGGAACACATGCTTTGAAGTACATCAAGAACAAGTCCCCTCAAGGCTCAAACTCTGGAATCATGATCAAGTCTGCTGAAAGACAAATATGCTGATCAGGAGAGTTGTCCAGAGGAGTTGTCTCAGCTCAATTAATCAAGATCAAGTGCTCTGAAAGCCTGAGGTCAACTACACTGAAGAGAAAGAGACAACCACACCCTAAAGACCTTCAAAGAAACAAGCTAAGATCATCTTCAAGAGAAATAAAAGGGAAAGAGCCATCTGAAGGGAAAGAGCCATCCTCAAGAAAAATAAAAGGGAAAGAGCAAGACAATCTTGCTGATAAGCAAGACTGCTGATAGTGATAAGGAGTATTGTCCAAATGATGAGGAATGTTGTCCCATCATTGGAACAACCTTCAGAAGTGATGTCCAAGTCCTAACAAGAGAATCTGAAAGTCAGATGTTGGGAAGAGTGCTACAAAATGAAGACAAAGCTCTTACAGCCGTTTATTTCCCAAATGAGGACATGTCACTATCAAGATTCTGTCTTCAAAGTTGAAGAACTAAAAGAAGACATTTATGGACATTGGAGGCTGCCTCTCCAACGGGCAAATCCTTCATTTGTCTATAAATACAGAAGTGTGAAGACCATTTGAAAGCATCCAACTAATCTCAACACAATCCAACCTAGCTCAAGTTCTTACAAGCTAGAGTGCTTTCAAAGCTTTCAAAGACTATCTTAGTCTTCAAACACTTCATCTAAGCTGAACTTCATTGTACATCCATACACAAGCTTAGAGAGATATCCTATCCTTATACACTGATCTCCATTGTAAAGGATATCTCATTAGTTGGAACCTTACTTCAATCCTCATATCTTTCAAGAGTGAAAGTGAGAAGGTTGTAGTAGTAGAAGTGGTAGGAGCTGACTGTTGAGAGAAGAACAGTTCAGTTCTGAGTTGAGAAGAGGGTACTAGGACTCTAGACATCCTAGGGATCAATTCACCAAGAGTGGTGTTCTTGATCAAGTGCACCTTGGCACTATAAAACAAGTTAATTCCAAGAGTGAAGGAATTATCCTGTTAAATCAGGGAAAGTGGATGTAGGAGCTTGAGTCTCTGAACCACTATAAACTCTTGTGTTGATCTACATTTCAAGTACTTATAATACATCAACACTGCACACAAAACTGATCTTTCAAGGATAAACACTCAAAGACTGTGCAAAAACCTATTTGGACAAGTTCCCTAAAAACTGGACTGTGTTCCATTGACTAAGTGATTTCAGAAATTAAAGGAGTTTAAACTAAAAGGGCCAACCACTATTCCGCACATATAACTCCCCTAGATAGTTATTCAACTAAGTACTCAATAGTACTTAGTAGATTGATTATCTTAGAAGAGTTAATCTTCTTCAGCAGAGTTGTCCAAGACAACCTTGCTGAGCTCTAGTTTGATTAAGTTTGAAAAGAATTTGCATACAAGTGTATTCCCCCCCCCCATACACTTGTTATCTACTCCTTTCAGGACCAACAAGTGGTATCAGAGCAGGGGTTCAAAGACCACTGCTTCTGAAAAGCCATCTTGGTTTTCAAAATCACATATTGGCTGTGGTCACTGAACTGATCTCTCTGAAATCCTTAGTGTATTTTGACTGACTATTTGTTCTTGAATTATGGCCAACAACAATGCTGCTGTTCCACCTCCTACTATCCAAGGATTGGACAACATGGCCACAAATCCAGTCAACCACATTTCACATCACAAACTGCCCATGTTCTCAATTGATAACTATGATTTCTGGAAAATCAGAATGAGGGCTCATCTTGCATCTCTTCATACTGATATGTTGAGAGTGATCACAAGAGGTCCTTTTGTGTTCACCTTTGTCAATCCCAGAGTCACAGAGGCTCAAAGGGCAGATACAAGAGATGTTCTACCCAAAGATGAAGATGACTTCACTACTGATGAAAAGAGGAAAGATAATCTGAATTATCTAGCAATGAACACCCTCTACCAAACAATTCCAGATGCAATTATGGGTAGAGTCTACCACTGCACAACAGCCAAAGAAATTTGGGATACTCTTGCTGAAATGTGTGAGGGTACTGAAAAGATCAAGGAGAACAAGCTCCAAGTTGCTGTGCAGAAGTTTGAACAGTTCACAATGGAGTCTGAGGAGTCCATTGATAAATTTGCTGGTAGATTCACTGATGTGATGAATGAAATCAACTCCTTGGGCAAGGTGTACTCCAAGAGAGAAGTTGGATTAAAGATCTTGAGAAGTCTCACTCAAAAGTGGGATGTCTATGCTGTAATGATGCAAAATACCAAAGATCTCTCCACCATGCCCATGCAACAAATCTTCTCTGAACTCAAAGCCTATGAGTTCGACCTCAATAGAAGAAAGCCTGTTGAGGAACCTTCAAATTCTACTAAGGGAGTGGCATTCAAAGCCAAAACTGCTGAACCAGAGATGCAGTCCACTCCAAGATCATCAAAGTCAGTCTCAAAGACTGAAATGAAGGAAGAACTAGCCTTGATGGCTAGAAGGTTTGAAAAGTTAAACTCAAGGTTTGGTAGATACAAGAAATTCTACCAGGACAACAAATTCAGGAGATACAACTCTCCTGAAGCACAGGCTGAAGTCAAAAAGCCTGAAGAGAAAAGATCAGAGGACAAGTACTCTGATAGGAGAAGGTCCAGTAGAGCTGAACCTTCATCATCAAAAAGAAGAGAAGAATCAAAGAAAGAAGATGATGAAGATCTGTGCTATAACTGTAAAAAGAAAGGGCACTTCCAGTATGATTGCCCTGAATTAAGCTCTAAGGAGAGAAGAGAGAGGCAGGCCAAAAGAGACAGGAAGTTCACCAACAGAAAGGCCATGATGGCTGGTGAAGAATCTGATAGTACTGAAAGCCTCAACTCCTCTGATGGACTGTTCTCCAACAGTGATGATGATGATGATGTCTGCAACATGGCTCTTGAGGATGATGAGGTATCCTCTACTTCTAGTTCACCATCATTCATCTCACAGAACAATAGTGAGGTCAACTTGAAGCTTTCCCTTGGAAAGTTGATGGAAGACTTCACTTTGTTACAAGAATTTCATGATAACTGTGTGAGAGAAAATGAAAGATTGGCCATTGAACTTGCCAAAAACTCTGAGGTAGTTGTTGATGTCAAGTCTACTGAGTTGTATCAACAAGTCTTGAGAGAGCTTGAGGAAGCAAATCTCAGGATAGTTGACCAACAAAAGGAGATTGATGATCAACTTCTCTCTCAGAAGAGAAAAGATTTTGAACTTAAAATTCTCAATGCCAAATTTGAAAACCTCTCACATGAATATGATATTCTTAAATCAAGTGAAGAGAGCCTAAAATTAAAGATGTCTGCTCTGAAGAAATCCTCTAGAGCAATAGAGGAAATTCAGAGTTATCAAAGACCTATGGCTCAAAGAAGTGGATTAGGTTTTGATCCATTTGAATCTTCACCTTGTCTTAGTGTTGCTTCTGTAAGTAACACTAAGAGAATCTTTGTTAAGTCAGTGGCACAAACTGAAAATGAAGTGATTCAGCCACTGAACAAAGGAAAGGGCAAAATGGATGATCTGCCTACTCAAGTAATTCAGGAGAATAGGCCAAAACCTAAGGAAATGGCCAAAGCTCCTGAACATAAGAGGAATGTTGGTCAGCAGAGTAGACCCAATGGAAGGGCAACTCTACTGAACAATGTTCAAAGGAGTTATCCAAAGTATAATCAGCCTAGGCCAACTCTTCTGAGAAAGCCTCAGCTGAATAGACCCAAGGATAACTTTCCTCAAAGGCAAAATAAAATGAGACAACCAAAACCCTTCATGCCAAAGGGTAATGGTCAAAAGAAAGCCTTTCCTCAAAGATTCCCTCAAGTAGCACAAAGAACTCAAAAGTTCAGGAGATTTGACAACTCTCCTGAAACTTATAGAGTTAACACATTCACACACACTTTCCCAAAGGCATTTAAGGGAAAGACAGTGTATGTAGATGCTAGAGGAAGACAACTTAGCCACCTTGAATCAATCAAGGTTATTAGGCAAGTTTGGGTTCCTAAAGGTACAGCTAACCTCTCAGGACCCAAAACTCAAAGGGTACCTAAACCCATCTAATTGTAGGTACCAATGGGCCACAAGATGAGGAGTATAATCAAAAAGACAGCATGGTACCTTGACAGTGGATGTTCAAGGCACATGACTGGAAACAAGGAACTCCTCACTGATTTCATTGAAAAAGAAGGCCCTAATGTCACATTTGGAGACAGCTCACAAGCATCAACAAAAGGTTATGGTACTTTGATGATTGGTAACATCAAAGTAACCAATGTATCTTATGTAGCTGGTCTCAAATATAATCTCCTAAGTATCAGTCAATTCTGTGATAAAAACTTCAATGTTGAGTTTTCCTGTGATAAATGCTTGATTAAAGATAAGACTCAACAAATTCTACTGACTGGAACTAGGAAAGGAAATGTGTATTTTGCAGACTGGGACAAGTCTACTAATGCTGCATGCTTCATTGCTAAGAGTTCTAGTGAACAAAGTTGGATATGGTATAAAAGATTAAACCACCTGAACTTTAAAACAATGAACAAAATTGCTAGAAATGCATTAGTCAAAGGACTACCTAATGAGTTTTTCATTAAAGAGCATGTTTGCAAACCATGCGAAGAAGGAAAACAGATCAAAGCCTCATTTAAGGGAAAACCAGTCATCTCTACTGAAAGGGTACTTGAACTGTTACATATGGACCTTTTTGGACCAATTACCCCTGCAAGCATAAATGGTAGAAAATACACATTGGTTGTAGTAGATGACTTCTCTAGGTTCACATGGGTAGTATTTCTCCTTAATAAGAAGGAAACTCAAGTCAAACTGCCTGAACTTCTTAAGAGATTGTCAAATGAGAAAAGCCTTAACATTATCAAGATAAGATCTGATAAAGGCACAGAGTTCATTAACTCATACATCAATGAGTATTGTACATCTAATGGAATAGCTCATGAAACCTCAGCAGCTAGAACTCCCCAACATAATGGAGTTGCAGAAAGAAGAAATAGAACTTTAAAAGAAGCTGCTAGAACTCTAATTGCTGATTCAAAATTACCTAAGAGGTTTTGGGCTGAAGCTATAAACACTGCATGCCATACTCAAAATAGATGTTTGATTATTAAGGGGCAAGGCAAAACCCCCTATGAACTCTGGAAAGGAAGAATGCCTAAAGTGTCTTACTTTCACATTTTTGGTTGCAAGTGTTTCATTCACAATAATGGGAAAGATCAGTTGAAAGCCTTTGATAGCAAAGCTGATGAAGGAGTGTTTCTTGAATACTCCCAAATCAGTAAAGCCTTCAGGGTCTACAACAAGAAAACTCTTATTGTGGAAGAAACACCTCATGTTGTGTTTGATGAATCTACTCATGAGTTCAGGAATGAGAACTTGGAATCAGAAGAAATCACACAAAGAACAACCAGACTAAGCCTAAAAGACAAAGTCACTGAATTCATAGATGTTGTCCAAGCCAATCTACCTGAAAACTCTATGTTGGACAACCATCCTGAAGGCAACCTTCCTGAGGCAAATCCCACTGAAAGAAATGGTGAACTGAATGATCCAATCCCAGTTCACATCCAGGTAACAACTACCAATGAAGAAGCAGTACCTGCTGAGGTAGTTAATGGGTCAAATAATCAAGGGGGAACTCAAAATGTTGAAAATACCAATGTCCCTGACATTGAGGACAACACCCCTGATTATGATCCTGAATTAGATCCTACATTCAATTATCCTGAGTTCTATGATCAAATTGACTCAACTTCAGTAGAGGACAACTCTACTGAAGAGATCAGAAAAAGAAGGACCTGGTTGTCAGACCATCCTACTGATCTAATACTTGGTGACCCAAGTATTGGAGTCAAAACAAGAAGATTCCATGGTGAGAGTGCTCTTTTCTGTTGTTTCTTGTCAGAGCAAGAACCAAGTGATATTGAGGAAGCACTTCAAGATGCCAATTGGATCACAGCCATGCAGGAAGAACTGAACCAATTCACCAGAAATGAAGTATAGGAGCTGGTGGATAGGCCTTCACATCAAGATGTTATTGGAACAAAGTGGGTGTTCAAGAACAAGAAAAATGAAAATGATGTGATTGTCAGAAACAAAGCAAGACTTGTGGCAAAAGGCTATTGCCAACATGAAGGCATTGACTATGATGAGACATTTGCACCTGTGGCAAGGCTAGAAGCAATAAGGCTCTTTCTAGCCTATGCAGCCCACAAGAGGTTCAAAGTATACCAAATGGATGTCAAGAGTGCCTTTCTGAATGGAGTCTTGAAAGAAGAAGTCTATGTGGAGCAACCACCAGGTTTTGAAGTTGGAAACCAAGTTTACAGACTCAAGAAAGCTCTATATGGACTCAAGCAAGCCCCCAGGGCTTGGTATGATACACTGTCACAATTTCTCTTGGATCATGGATTCACCAAGGGAACTGTGGACAGAACTCTTTTCAGAATATCTGAAGGAGAGGACATCTTGCTTGTCCAAATTTATGTGGATGACATAATATTTGGATCCCCCAATGAGAAGCTGTGTGAGAAGTTCTCAAAGCTAATGCAAAGCAAGTTTGAGATGTCCATGATGGGGTTGATGAACTTCTTTTTGGGTCTTCAAGTCAAACAATCTAAAGAAGGAATCTTCATCAACCAAGCTAAGTACACCAGAGAAATGATCAAGAAGTTTGGGTGTACAACTAGCATGCCAGTAAGGATCCCTATGAACACAAATTGGAAGATGGATCCTGATGAGAGTGGTATTCCAACCAACTCTACTGAGTATAGAGGAATAATTGGTTCACTCCTCTATCTCACTGCCAGCAGACCTGACATCACCTTTGCAGTAGGTGTTTGTGCAAGGTTCCAAGCAAATCCTAAGAAAAGCCATCTTGAGGCTGCAAAGAGGATTTTGAGGTACCTCAAAGGCACTGAAAATCTAGGCCTTTGGTACCCTTCTGATGACAACATTGAGCTAACTGGCTACCCAGTTGCTGACTATGGAGGTTGTAGAATTGACAGAAAGTCCACTTCAGGGACTTGTCAATTCTTGGGCAACAAGCTTATATCTTGGTTCTCCAAGAAGCAGAACACAGTGGCTACTTCCACCACTGAAGCTGAATATGTTGCAGCTGGAAGTTGTTGTGCTCAAATCCTTTGGCTGAGACAACAACTGAAAGACTACAAAGTCAACTCTACTGAAGTGCCAATATTTTGTGATAACAATAGTGCCATTGCTATATCACAGAATCCTGTATTGCACACAAGATGCAAGCATGTGGACATCAAGCATCACTTCATTAGAGACCATGTGGAGAAGAAGGACATAAAGTTGGTCAAGATCCACACAGATCATCAAAAAGCTGATATACTAACTAAGCCACTTGCAGAGGCAAGGTTTCTGGAGCTATCAGCAGAGTTGGGATTACTTGATCCAGGGAAGTTGGACAAGTAAAAGTCATGAAAAGTGAATGAGATATACACAAACTGAAAAGGTTCTCAGCAGACTTGGTCAAGTCTACTGAATAACAGAAGAGATGGCTAAAATCATTCAGGACATTTGTCCATTGGAATTCAGGACCTTTGTCCACATCTCTTCAGGACACTTGTCCAAGTGGGGTCAGATAAGTTGTCTTGGCTATCAAACTATTTCCTTGGCTTGATAAGCACCTATTTTGGGTAATCATTGCCTACCTTGATACATGTCCCAACTACAGATATCATTTCTGTGGGATTTAATTTGTCCCCCACCCAAAAGGTCACTTTCCATGCATTAAATGCCAAAGATTTAACTCTTGTTTGCATTACACCTTTTCAAACCATGATCTATCTCGAAAACTCCCCAACCATTAACTAATATTAAATACCTTCCACGTTTTGAATAAAACCAACAAGTCACTGTTACATTGGTTTTTGACCATTGGATCAAAACTGGCCAACTCCCCTGAAATTCATCCTGGCCGTCCAAGTGTATATTTCCATTTCTGATACCCGTTGAAAATACACAAACCTCACCAACTCATTGACAAACATTCTTTTTAGAATATCCCCAAGTCTTAAGATCCCCCACAAACACTTCTTCCCCAAGTATTCAAACCCTAGCTTATTTTTCTTCAAACTCTCTCAACACTCTTTCATTTTCATCTCTGTAAATTTCAATGGCTCCCAAAGTTAGACCAGAGATGATCATAGACTTTTCCAACAAGGCTCTGGACCTTGATTTTGGATATCTAAGCAACAAAAACAATCTTCATTTTGAACCCATAATCTCCTTTGAAAGTGAAGATCCTGAGATTACTCCAACCCTGAGGTGGTTGAGAAGGGCTGGTCTTCAAAAGTTCTTGGAAGAAAGACCAAGTTCCTGCTTGGAAAGCTATATGGTTGAATTCTTTGCCTTTCTCAAATGGAGAGGCAAGCCTGAAGATGGTGAAATTTCCACCAGATTGTCCTATGTTGCTGAAGGAGAAGAGGAAGAGAGATTTCATAGAGTGAAATTCTCTTCAGAAGATCTTGAAGGAGCTTTTGGATTGCCTTCTGAGGGAAGGAATCCAGAAATCTATGGCACTGGTCATGAAGAAGAAATAGCTCAGGAATGGCTATTGACACCAGGCCCTCTCTCCTCAACTCAAAACAAAAAGACTCTCAAGCCAGAATTTCTCAACCTTTTTGAGGTAGTAGCTAAAAGTCTCTTGAGTAATACTGGAAGCTTAGAGCAGGTCAGCCATCCAAGAATCAGAATCATGGCTGCAGTCATTGATGCCAGTGACAAAGGCATCAAGTTTGATTGGAGGACCTTCATTATGTCTGAAATGATGAAGGAAAAGGCTAAATTCAAGGTGAAATCTCACAACAAGGTGGTGTTAGAAGGGAAAATCAAGTATTGCACTAGGGCAAGCTTGTTGATTGAGAGATTTTCTCATTACTCCCAGATGCAAACCTTTGCAAAGCCCCTCCCAGCCCAAAAGATCCTATTCAGAAAGCTCAGCAAGAAAACTGAGAAAAGAAGGATGTTAATGGCCAAGCCTGCTGAAGCAAAGGTGGAGGAGAAGCCCAAGTTGAAAAAGAGGACAAAGGCAAGGGTGGTGAAGACAAGGAAAATGTCTCAGATAATCTCAGAAGAGAATTCAGATGCTTCAACTGAGATTGAAGAAGTTGCTAGAGAAGGTGTACAAGTGCCCTCTGATCATTCAGAAGAATTAAGGCAAAAGTACAATGAGACTAGACAAAAGTCTAGGGGTGATAAGAGGATCAGGGAGGTTGTCCCTGAGAAGGATGAGGAAGGAAGTGGGAGCAGTAGAGCTAGTAAGAGAAGGGTCAAGCCTACTGACAAGGTGTTGGAGCTTCAGGAAGAAAGGTCTCTACAACTTGCTCTAAGAGAGAGCAGAGCTGAAAGCAGGACCAAATCAAAATCAAGGACCAACTCATCTGGTTCTGGAACTCCAGAATCCAGGGTCCCTGAAGGTCAAACAGTGGATGCCAACATCCCTGAAATTCAGAATCCTGAGCCCAACTCCCCTGAAACCCATATAACCCCAACCAATCAACCCATCACCCCCATTAACCTCACAAAGAGATACTCTCCTGAGGGAAGTGTGCAGAGAAGTATGATAGATGTGCTAGCTGACATAGCTGTAGATGAGACAAGGTTACAATCTCCCCTTGACTCATCTATGCTCAATTATTCAAAGCTTTTAGAAGCTGCACTCTTTGAGCCAACCCCCCTGAGTAAAGCCCCTTCAGATCCATTGCTCTCAAAAGCAACTGAAGATCCTTCTACTGCACCCAACCCATCTGAAGCCAACATTCCTGAACTTAATCTGCCTGAAGCCACATTAGGAGAACCCAGAGCCAACTCCCCTATAACCCAATGTCCCCATTTAAGTGGAGATGAGGAGGAGTATACTTATGAAAGTATGCTCAGAGGAGGAGCCAAGGCTACTGTGGACAGTTTGTATCCACAACTTGCTGAATTTCCAAGAATTCAGAAAGCCTTTCATGATCTAAGGATGCTTGTTGATGTGAAAGACAAATCCTTAATGGAGATATCACAAGTCATCCAAGATAAGGGTGCAAACTGGTGGCAAGTGGAGGAGAACAGATTGTTACACTTTGCTGGAGTTTCAAAGACAAGATTCCTCACTGATGAGGAAGTATTTGCAAAATTGGTGGATGACAAGATGAATGAGGAGAGGGAAAGAAAAGCTAAGGGTATCAAACACCCTGAAAGTAGCTCCAATGATGATGACTCCCCAGATGATCCCTCAAACCCCTCTAAACCCAACCCTCCTGAAACCCCTCAAGCCAATCTCCCTAAGCCTTCTGTCTCTGAAAGACTTTCCAACCCCCCTAGAACCTATCATAGGAAAGGCTATGTCATTTCAGAGGTGTTGACCAAGGATGGTAACACAACCAAGGACACATCTGCCAATGAAGGTTCTTCTGAACCCAAGGCACAGCCTAAAGATGTGGAGGTTCCTTCTCTAGAGGCTAGTTTGATTAAGGCCTATTCAGTGTCAGAAGAGTTGGACACTGATCAGCCCTTAATCATTCAGGATGACTCAGTGGCTGTTGATATAAGCACTGTGATCTCCCCACAACTGCCATCTTTGAACCTTGTTGAAGGTGGAGATGCTGCAGGTTTAGGAGAAGGAGTTGAAAAGGAAAGTAGTTTTGAAAAATCAGAGGGAGTTATGGATGAAAGAGAGGTAGTTATCACTAAGATTGTGAGTGTACCAACATATGAGGGTGGTATAAGTGAGGAAGGACAGGTTATTCTTGAAGTCAAATCTGAACTTCAAGAATCCCTTGATGAGAGGAGGCCTGTTCCTTTAAGTGAGGAAACTTTTAATGAAGGAAGAAAAGAAATAGTTAAAAATGAGGAGAAGACTGCTGATGTATCAGAGTCTTATGAAAAAGAAAATGAGGGAGATAAGTGTGTTTTCACTGATGTTTTTGATTTGTCTGATATTGCAGGGATAAGCTTTGATCAAATATTTGCAGAAGATCTCTTGACAGATGCTCCCATTCAAGTTGACACTGGATCAGCACAAGCCTTGCTTGGGATGCAATCAGAGAAGTTAGATTCCTTGGCTCAACAAGTTCAAACAGCTCATGCAGAAACTTCTGGAGCATTAGATGAGCATGGAAGAACTCTAGCTTCTGTTGAAATGAGACTCACTGGCTCTGAAGATGTGGTGCTACCCACATTGGAAGCAAGAATTGAAGGAGTAGAATCTGGTCTTCAAACCATCTCTAATGAAGTTCACAAAGCCAAAGTCCGTATGGAAAACATTTCAAAGGAGGTCAAGAAGGATCAAAAAAGGCTAAGAGACAATCATAATGCTAATGTTCAAGCTATCAGATTGACACTCAAGCAAGCTCTTGGCAAGAAGACAGCCTTGCAGAAGAGAAGAGCTGAAGAGCAAAGGCTAGCTATGGTCAAAGCAGCCTCAGAAAAGTTTTCCCAAGAAGTGCTGGCCAACATTGCTGAAGGTGCAGTGGCCAACCTCACTGAGCTCCTGAAAGCCCAATTGGATGCATCTCTTAAGGCAACCATGGAGGAGGTTGTTCAACAGAAAATGAAGCCTGTTCTTGCCTTTCTTAGTTTAAGCAGTGACAGGATGCAAAATATACATGATGAGAATGTATATCTGTTGGAAGAAATGAAGTCTCTAACCCAAGCCCAATCCTTATTGGCATCCACTATGAGTGAACTGAAGACAGAATGTTTTAATGCTGCCAAAAAGGGGGAAAGGGAAAGAGCAAGGGCAAAAGGTGCCTTAGTGATTGGGAGTCCAGTGAAAGGGAAGGACAAAACCCCTGTAGGAAAGGGAAAAGAGCCTGCAGTGCTGAACTTGGAAGAATTGGATGAAGAGGAGCAGTTAGCACTGGCATTGAAGAATTCTATGGCCTCAGCTCAAGAAGAAAAAGTGAGGCTACAACAAAGACCAGGTGGTAAAGTATCTGGTTTGGACAAGGATGCTGAAGGTGTCCAAATTAGAGGAAAGATCAAGAAGGCCCAAGGAAAGAAGAGACAAGTTGAGAAATTCACTGACTTTCCCAATAGCCTTGATCTTCCACCTGAATTCAGAGTTATTGATGATGAGCCTATCTCAAAGAAGGCCAAAACAGCTGAAGAGCCCAAGAATGCTGAAAAAGACAAGTCTACTGAGACTAAGTCCACTGAAAGCACCAAAGTCACTGAAGATGTGGAAATCTTATATGAAGAAGGCTTTGGACCTGGACCAAAGAAGACAAAGATAGTGGTACTCAATGGTCCATCAAAGCTGTTTCATGAAGGGTATGGCAAAGACCCTGAAACACAACAGAAACTGGCCATGATGAGGGCCCAAGAGAAAATGGACTTGATGGAAGAGGCCAACAGAGCAAGAGATAAGAGAAGAACAGACTTCCAGAAGCCAAGAAGGAAGAGAGCAACCTACAACAAGATGAAGCCACAGCTATTGATCCCAATGGACACCAAATATCCTCACTTGGATAAATGGGTGCCAATTCAGCTGAATGACTCATGGGAGGAAGCAAAAAGGGAGTTTGTCTATGATCAGTATGTCATTGACAGATGGAATGGAAGAGATGCCAACATCAATTTTGCTGAGTTCATGATTGAGTACTACAGAGAACTCTATCAACAATTGCTTGCAGCTGCTGATATTGCAAGATTTGAACTCACAGCTCCCAAGCCAATCATATACTTACCTCCAAAGCTTGATGGATGGATTGATCAATCAAGGATCCTGAGAGAATTCACTGAGATCCTCAAGCTGAACAAGATGGTTCTTGGTCCTAAGGGAACCAACCAAGAAGCCATGGACTTGAAGAGGAGAGTGTGGGCACAGTATGGGATGATGCCACCTCCTGAGGATGATCTCTAAATGGCTAAGTCTTCTGACCTATCTTAATTGATCAACTATGAAAATTGGTCAAGTTTGCTGATGTGGTGTGCTAATCTGTTTTGCTCTGACTTGATATGGATTGCTCTGATACAAGCTCTGTGCTCTGATCTTGTATATGTCTTGAAGTGTTAGTATTTGCTCTGATATAATAAGATTAGTGCTCTGATGCTGAAAAAGTCTTGTATATGTGTTGAACTCTTAGAAGGAAATACTCTGATGTATTTAGTGTTGATGATTCATGCTCTGATATGTTCAATTCAACTATCAACATGCTTGTAATGTTTTTTTTAATGAATGATAGTTGAACTTATTTTGAATCAAGAAACACTCATCTCTCTATGCCTATCTATGAAACCTATTTGCAATATGGATGGTAAATACACTAACACATTGTTTTTCAGGATAATTGACCTTAGTCATGTCTTCTGAAGATAAATGTAATAGGTGTAGCCAAGTCACTTTTGCACAAATGTATAGGTTTTGGCATCATCAAAAAGGGGAAAATTGTTGGGAATAAAATGAGATATGTTTTGATCTAATACCAAAACCCCCTGAGACATGCCTAAGTCAAGATAAGTATGTTCTAGAAATGTTAGAACATATAGATTATAGGCTAGATGAGGAGCTAATATGTTAGGCAGCTCTTAAATGATTAGATGCACAAATTAAGGGGGAACACATGCTTTGAAGTACATCAAGAACAAGTCCCCTCAAGGCTCAAACTCTGGAATCATGATCAAGTCTGCTGAAAGACAAATATGCTAATCAGGAGAGTTGTCCAGAGGAGTTGTCTCAGCTCAATTAATCAAGATCAAGTGCTCTGAAAGCCTGAGGTCAACTACACTGAAGAGAAAGAGACAACCACACCCTAAAGACCTTCAAAGAAACAATCTAAGATCATCTTCAAGAGAAATAAAAGGGAAAGAGCCATCTGAAGGGAAAGAGCCATCCTCAAGAAAAATAAAAGTGAAAGAGCAAGACAATCTTGCTGATAAGCAAGACTGCTGATATTGATAAGGAGTATTGTCCAAATGATGAGGAATGTTGTCCCATCATTGGAACAACCTTCAGAAGTGATGTCCAAGTCCTAACAAGAGAATCTGAAAGTCAGATGTTGGGAAGAGTGCTACAGAATGAAGACAAAGCTCTTACAGCCGTTTATTTCCCAAATGAGGACATGTCACTATCAAGATTCTGTCTTCAAAGTTGAAGAACTAAAAGAAGACATTTATGGACATTGGAGGCTGCCTCTCCAACGGACAAATCCTTCATTTGTCTATAAATACAGAAGTGTGAAGACCATTTGAAAGCATCCAACTAATCTCAACACAATCCAACCTAGCTCAAGTTCTTACAAGCTAGAGTGCTTTCAAAGCTTTCAAAGACTATCTTAGTCTTCAAACACTTCATCTAAGCTGAACTTCATTGTACATCCATACACAAGCTTAGAGAGATATCCTATCCTTATACACTGATCTCCATTGTAAAGGATATCTCATTAGTTGGAACCTTACTTCAATCCTCATATCTTTCAAGAGTGAAAGTGAGAAGGTTGTAGTAGTAGAAGTGGTAGGAGCTGACTGTTGAGAGAAGAACAGTTCAGTTCTGAGTTGAGAAGAGGGTACTAGGACTCTAGACATCCTAGGGATCAATTCACCAAGAGTGGTGTTCTTGATCAAGTGCACCTTGGCACTATAAAACAAGTTAATTCCAAGAGTGAAGGAATTATCCTGTTAAATCAGGGAAAGTGGATGTAGGAGCTTGAGTCTCTGAACCACTATAAACTCTTGTGTTGATCTACATTTCAAGTACTTATAATACATCAACACTGCACACAAAACTGATCTTTCAAGGATAAACATTCAAAGACTGTGCAAAAACCTATTTGGACAAGTTCCCTGAAAACTGGACTGTGTTCCATTGACTAAGTGATTTCAGAAATTAAAGGAGTTTAAACTAAAAGGGCCAACCACTATTCCGCACATATAACTCCCCTAGATAGTTATTCAACTAAGTACTCAATAGTACTTAGTAGATTGATTATCTTAGAAGAGTTAATCTTTTTCAGCAGAGTTGTCCAAGACAACCTTGCTGAGCTCTAGTTTGATTAAGTTTGAAAAGAATTTGCATACAAGTGTATTCCCCCCCCCCCCCCATACACTTGTTATCTACTCCTTTCAGGACCAACAGAAACATACTTGATAATCCTCTTCACAGCATTCAGGTGAGATTCCTTTGGATTTGCTTGGTACCTAGCACAAACACACACACTATACATAATATCTGGTCTACTAGAGGTTAAATATAGTAAACTACCTATCATGGATCTTTAAAGTGTTGGATCAACATCTGTTCCAGCACTATCTTTGCAAAGTTTCAAAGAAGATCCCATAGGAGTTTTCATTGGTTTTGAATTTTCAAGACCAAATCTTTTAACCAAGTTCTTAGCATACTTACTCTAGGAGAAGAAAATACCATCACTGCACTGTTTGATTTGAAGACCTAGAAAATAGTTCAAGTCTCCAACCATACTCATTTCAAATGTTGCAGTCATTGCCTCAACAAAGTTACTCAACATTTTATCACAAGTAGAACCAAACACAATGTCATCAACATATATTTGAGCAATAAGTAAATCTCCTTCAGTGTGCTTAATGAACAAAGTTCTATCTGCCTCTCCTCTAATAAATCCATATTCCAAAAGAAAGTTAGTAAGCCTACCATACCGTGCTCTAGGAGCTTGTTTAAGACCATACAATGCTTTCTTAAGTTTATATACATGATCAGGATATTGTGGATCTTCAAATCCTATAGGTTGTTCAACATATGCTTCTTCATTCAATATGCCATTTAGAAATGCAGCCTTTACATCCATTTGATGAAGTTTAATATCAATAAAACATGCAATAGCTAGCAGTAATCTAATAGATTCTATCCTAGCAACAGGTGCAAAAGTCTCATCAAAATCAACTCCTTCAACTTGGGTGTAACCTTGTGCTACTAACCTAGCCTTGTTTCTAACAATATTACCAGATTCATCAGTTTTATTCTTGAATATCCACTTTGTTCCAATGACATTAGTATGACTAGGTCTTGGAACAAGTGTCCACACTTCATTTCTTTCAAACTGACCAAGTTCTTCATGCATAACATTAATCCAGTTTTCATCAGTTAAGACTTCTTTAGCACTCTTAGGTTCAATTTCAGATAAATAGCATTCAGCATTTACAACATTACACATAGAAGACATGCATATTGTTCTTACCACATCTGCCTTGTTTGATCTTACTCTTCCTCTTGTTTGCACTCCAACTGTAGCATCACCTATGATCTGGTCAAAAGGATGACTTTTACCTATTCTTGAAGAAGGATTCATTTTGGGAACGTACTGGTCATTCTGTGAAGTTACAGCTGACTGTTCTGTAGATGTTGACCCAGATGTGTTAACATTTGGTGCAATATTTTCAGACTTCAGTGTATTCTCAGAAGTGTCAGTAACCTGTGATACATCTTCTTCATCTTTGTCATCTGTAAGACCTTTATCATCATCAAACACAACATTAACAGATTCTTGAACAGTGTTAGTTCTAAGGTTATATACTCTATAAGCTTTACTATTTCTAGAATAGCCTAAAAAGAAACCTTTATCACTTTTAGAATCAAACTTGTGAAGTTGATCCCTATCATTCAAAATATAACACACATAACCAAATACATGAAAATATTTCACACTTGGTTTTCTGTTGTTCAAAATCTCATATGGTGTTTGACTTGTGCCAGAACGAATAAAAACCCTATTAATAATATGACATGCAGTATTCAATGCTTCTCCCCAAAATTTCTTAGCAAGGCATTTGGATGTAAGCATAACTCTAGCCATTTCTTGTAAAGTTCTATTCTTTCTTTCAACAATTCCATTTTGTTGTGGAGTTTTAGGAGATGAATATTCTTGCAAGATACCCTTTTTATCACAAAAATCATTAAACATGTTGTTTTCAAATTCCCTACCATGATCAGTTCTAATACGGCCAACTTTCAAGTTAAACACATTTTTGAACCTCTTATAAAGAATTTTAAATGCAGAAAATGCTTCAGATTTGTCTCTCAAAGACTCTACCCAGGTATATCTAGAAAAATCATCTACCACAACTAAGGAATACCTTTTTCCTCCAATGCTTTCAGTTTCCATAGGACCCATCAAGTCCATGTGCAGTAATTCAAAACATCGATGTGTAGTACAATGTGACAGCATTTTGTGCGACATTCTTACCTGCTTACCTTTTCATCATATTTTGACAAGTTACACATATTTGTTCCAATAAGATAGCAATTATCAGCTGACCTAGTACCAGTCATGACACAAACTTCATCTTTATTAAGAACATAACATGAATCTTTATCAAATTTCACATGCAAATTATCATCACAAAGTTGACTAATGCTAATCAGATTTGCAAGTAAGCCATCAACATGTAAGACATTTTTAAGCTTAGGAAAACCTTCAACATTCAAAGTTCCTTTTCCAACAATCTTTCCTTTAGAACCTCCACCATATGTAACACTACCACTATTCAAGGTCACATAATCAGATAAGAAATCAGTACGACCTGTCATATGTCTAGAGCAACCACTATCAAAATACCATAAATCAGGTAGACATGCTTTTAGGGAGGTGTGAACAACATTACAGGTAGTTTTTGGTTTCCATGCAGGTTTCATAAACTGTTTACCAGGATGTGACAGTTTTTTATGCAGCATTTTCAAAGTTTTCTGTTCTTCAAACAATTTTATACAGTAAGGACGAATATGACCAACTTTGAAGCAGTAATGACAGATATACTTCCTCTTAACCTTGTGAGTATCTGTTTGTGCAGATGTTGTATCAGATGTGTCAACATTTGCCTTCACAAATTTCACAGGTTTTCTAAATTTATCAGAAATAGAAGCAGTAGTACCATCATAACCTAAACCATGATTATTAGACTTTCCAGTAGCTATAGCATTATTTACCTCAGAAGCACTCTTGGAATATTTCTTG
Source organism: Galeopsis tetrahit (assembly GCA_963675135.1). Classification (NCBI taxonomy): domain Eukaryota; kingdom Viridiplantae; phylum Streptophyta; class Magnoliopsida; order Lamiales; family Lamiaceae; genus Galeopsis; species Galeopsis tetrahit. Next base: position 54,343,816 of record OY776123.1, read on the forward strand.
AAACATAAGGTGGAATTTATCAATTTCTCCTTTAAGTTACAAATTTCCAGATCTCTTTTGGTAAGTATAACCTCTAGCTTGGTAATTGTGTCTTTCAGGTCCTCATTCTCTTTATTCAAGGAATCAAGAGTGAGTTTCTGATTGTTCCAATCATCTAACAACTTTTGGTGTTCATCGTCATTAGTCCTTTTTCCTGCATCATCAACCAAACCATTAAAACAGTTCAAATCTGGGTGACTCTGTTCTGATGTTGTTGTAGATGTTGAAGCATCAGGTACAACATCAGAATCGGTTTCATCCAGATCATCATCTGAGGAATCATTATAATCAATTCTGGTAAAATTAGAATATTCATTCTGATTTAACTCATCAAAATCATCATCATCAGATTCATCACTCAAGGTAGCACTAAAATTCAGTTTTTGCTTAAGTCTAGTATTGGCACATTCATTTGCATAATGGCCATAACCAGAACAAGCATTGCATTGAACTGATTTTCGAAATTCAGGATCATACCTTGGTTTACCTTCACTCTTTGATGGTCTTGGTGTGAATTGACCTTTCCTCCTTTCTGGTTGAGGTGTTGATGTATTGATTTGAATCTTAGGCTGAATGTTTCTAGATTTGTTCACAGATTTCTTAAGAAACTTATTAAAGTGCTTAGTGAGAAAGGCAATGTTGTTAGGATTGTTGAGGCATTCATCAAGCAATTCTTCATCAGAATCAACTTCAGTAATGATAGGTGGAACTTCAGAAATGTTTGATGTTTCACCTTTAAAAACCACAACTTTCTTATCAGCATTAGTTTCTTCAACTTGATTAGTGTTTATTTCATATGTTCTAAGAATACTCACTAACTCATTTTGACTTAACTTATCTGTATCTTTTGCCTCTTCAATAGCACAAATTTTAGCATCAAATCTTTTAGGAACAGATCTTAATATCTTATGAACTACTCTAACATTAGAAATAGGGTCACCAAGAGAATATGATTCATTGATAATCTCACTTAACCTTTCATTGTAGGCTGTAATTGTTTCATCTTCCCTCATTCGGAGATTCTCAAATTTTGTCCCCAACATTCGAAGCTTGGTCCTTCGAACACTGTCTGAACCCTCACAATGCTCTTGCAACCTGTCCCATGCATCTTTAGAAGTAGAACAGTTAGATATAATTTTAAACATTGAAACATCAACAGAAGTAAAAATAGCATTTAAAGCTTTAGAATTGTAGCTTGCTGTTGTTATTTCATCAGCCGTCCAGTCAACTTCTCTCTTGAGTTGTATTTCACCATCTGCGTCTGCTGGTCTTTTTGGAGCTTCCCAACCTGTAAGTACAGTCCTCCAAGCATGTTCATCAACTGACTTGATGTACATACGCATCTTAGGCTTCCAATAAGCATAATTTGAACCATCTAAAACGGGTGGCCTAAGTGTCGTGGATATATGATGTGTTTCCATTGCTAACCTACACTAAAAACACACTTGACCAAAGATCTAACCTAGTGTCGTCAGGTATCAGCTCTGATACCAACTGAAAGTGTGTTGTATATGAAGTGTTTAAGTTTAAATAGAATAATGTTGTACTAAATGTTGTGACAATTTGTACAACACTGATTCTAACAGAATATCAGAAATTTAGATTCACAGCGGAAGACTTGAAACACTAAAAACAAACGTGACACAATGGAAATAATTTTTCACATAGATTTTATAAATAAAAATCTATGCGAGCCTTACGGCGAAATTCAATACTTATCTTCAAGTACAAATGTTGTGTGAAATGTTACAGCAATAACCTTCACAACTGAAACTACAAACAAGGCAGGTGCCTTGTTCTAAAAACGAACTAAGTGTATAAAGTATACACTGTCGAAATGCCTAGTCTATCTATGATTATACTCTCAATAGATAAGAAGACACACAGCCATACGGGTGGGATACTTCGTATGAACTAAAAGGTAAAACTACTAGCCACAATTCCTAACAGGGATGAACGCTCGGTCTAGGAGATTGATCGAATAGAATACACTGAATTGAGAAGCCTTCAATCGGTATTTATAGAAGTGGGGTGCTGATTCTAGAGGCTTCCATAATGAGATCCTATTTTTTAGAAACTCAACTTCCATGATCTTTCTAGATCCTTCTTGCACGTTCCAGGCCATTCTAAGATGCTTCCAGCCTCTTCTAGCTCTTCTAGGACGTTCTCCAATATTCTGGAATCTTCCAGGTTCCAGATCCTTGTAGAAGCTTCTAGACTCTGCCAGAAATGCTGTGACATTTAGATCAACATTTAATGTAACATTTCAGAAAGGACTTAGAAAAAATCTCGGAAGGTCAAATTAAGATGTTGTTGATAATGTTAATGCATTTAAGGATTAACAACATCTACATTCAGGTTTCTAGCCCTGAACTCATTAATAGACTCATCAAACACAACATGAGGTGTTTCTTCCACAATAAGAGTTTTGCAATTGTAGACTCTGTAAGCTTTGCTGACTTGAGAATATCCAACAAATATTCCCTCATCAGCTTTGCTGTCAAAAGCTTTCAATTGCTCTTTCCCATTATTGTGAATTAAACCCCTTGCAACCAAATATATGGAAATAAGCAACAGTGGGCAATCTACCTTTCCATAATTCATATGGATTCTTACCTTGACCCTTAGTGATTAGAGATCTATTTTGTGTGTGACATGCAGTGTTAATGGCTTCAGCCCAGAACCTTTTTGGCAATTTGGATTCAGCAATTAGTGTTCTTGCTGCCTCTTTCAAGGTTCTGTTCCTCCTTTCAACAACACCATTTTGTTGAGGTGTTCTTGCTGCTGAAGTCTCATGAGTGATGCCATTCTTGCTGCAGTACTCATTGATGTATGAGTTTATGAATTTTGTGCCTTTGTCTGATCTGATCTTGACAATGCTTAGGCCCTTTTCATTGCTCAATCTCATCATCAATTCAGGTAGCTTGACTTGGGTCTCCTTTTTGTTTAGTAGGAATACTACCCAAGTGTACCTGGAAAAATCATCAACAACTACTAAAGCATATTTTCTTCCATTTAAACTTACAGGGATAATTGGACCAAATAAGTCCATATGCAGTAGTTGGAGAACTCTCTCAGTAGAAATGACAGGCTTTCCTTTGAATGAAGTTTTGATTTGCTTTCCTTCCTGACATGGCTGACATACATGTTCTTTGGAGAACACTTGGTTTGACAGCCCTTTTACTAGAGAGTTCCTTGCAAGCTTGTTGATGGTTTTGAAGTTCAGGTGGTTCAGTCTCTTGTGCCATAGCCAGCTTCGCTCAGTTGTGCTTTTGGAAACAAGACAAACTGCTTCAGGGGTTTTGCTCCAATCTACAAAATAAACATTTCCCTTTCTCACCCCTGTTAGTAGCACGTGTTGTGTTGATTTGTTTTTGATAAGGCATTCATTTGGTGCAAATTCAACACTGTATTCTTTGTCACATATTTGACTTATGGATAGCAAATTATATTTTAGGCCTAGAACATATGAAACATCAGTAATTTTGATACTACCAATGTTTAATGTACCATAACCTCTTGTGATCCCTTGAGAGCTATCTCCAAAGGTTACTGAAGGACCATCTTTTTCAATGAATTCTGAGAGAAGCTCCTTATTTCCAGTCATGTGTCTTGAACATCCACTGTCCAAGTACCATGCTGTTTTCTTGTTTATGCTTCTCTTCTTCTTGTGGTCCTTGCAGCCCTACAAAGTCAAACTTTAGGTACCCTTTGAATGTTGGGTCCTAGAGGGTTAGCTGTACCTTTTGGAACCCAAATCTGTCTTATTACTCTGATTGACTCAAAGTAACTGACTTGGTTTCCATTTACATCTACATACACCGTTCTGCCCTTAAATGCCTTGGGTAATTTTTGTGAATAAGTGTTAGCCTTGTAAGGTTCAGGAGAGTTAGTGAATTTCTTTGGGACATGTCTCCTGAAGTTACTAGACTTAGGTGCAGCTTGGTAAGACCTTTGAGGATAGGGGCTTGGATGGCCTTTTCCCTTTGGCATGAAGGGTCTAGGTTGCCTGAAGCTGTTATACCTGTCAGTGGGGTTGGTCCTTAATCTGTCCAGTTGAGGTTGCCTCATTTGAGTTGGCCTTTTCTGAGCAGACTTTGGACAACTCCACTGATGAGTGTTCAGATGGTTTGGCCTTCCATTAGTTCTCCCCTTCTGAACCTCATTTCTCTTGTATACAATGTTCTTAACCTTTTCCTTAGGTTTGGGTTTAGAAGCATTGTTTACTTGAGTAGGTATAAGAGTTTCTTTACCCTTACCCTTGATTAGTGGCTGGTTCACTTCAATTTCATTTTGTTTTTGTTGAGCCACTGACCTTACAAAGGTCATCTTAGAATTGCCTGTTGAAGCAATGCTAAGACCAGGTGAGGGTTCAAATGGATTATAGCCTAATCCACTTTTTTGAGCCATTGGTCTTTGAAACCCTTGAATTTCCTTTATTGCTTTAGAGGATTTGTTCAAGGCAGACATCTTTAGTCTTAGGCTCCCCCCACTTAATTTAAGAGCATCAAATTCATGTGAGAGATTATCAAATTTAGCTTGAAGGATTCTAAGATCAAAATCTTTTTTCTTCAGAGCCAGATTTTGTTCATCAATCAACTTTTGTTGTTCAGTGACTTTGAGAGACATTTCATCATGTTCTCTCACAGTCTGCTGATACAACTCAGTTGAGTTAAAGTCAAACTCTGGTTCAGGAAGGTTGGGAGTTTGGACTTTAGAATTCAACATTTCATTTTCTCTTAATGTCATATTGCATACTTCTTGAAGTCTGGTGAAGTCCTCAAGTAACTTTCTGTTGGGATATGAATCCCATAAACAATGTTCTAATTGATGATTATATGTTTTGATGGCCAAAAGCAACTTTGAGTTATGGATATATGTGATTCTATGTGAGTTATATGGACTGAGATTACTGATCTTAAATGTGATATATATATAAATGCAGGTCTTATATAAAAGAAAAAAACTTAGAAGCCATAAGAACACATCTCGTTCCAGAGGCCGGGGCCCCGTTAAAAACCTTGCTAGAGAAAACCCTCCTTAGGGATAAACCTCTAGTCAAGGGAAAAAGGTAGACCCCTCTAATTATGAGAATCTGTAATATTCCATGTTCATGTCACGAGTTAGATAATGAATGAGCTGTTCTGGAGGTGTGTCAAACCATTTGTAGTCCGTGCTGTCCATTGCGGCCAGGAAGTCCGCCGCTGCGTTTCCTTCTCGGTAAATATGCGTCACATGGAGTTGGATGCCCTCTGTTTCAATTCGGACCTGCTCCCATAGTGATCGCAGCCTCCATGGAATTGAGGTGGATGTCGCGGCTGCAAGCATTGTCTCCACATAGGTTGAGTCTGTCTCTAACCAGATTTTATTCCATCCGCGATGTGCAGCTTGTCGCAAAGCATAAAGGGCTGTGAATAATTCTGCCTCGTAGGCAAAACCTCGGCCGTAGCTCTTAGTGAATGCACCCTTGAAAGAGCCCGTGTTATCTCTGAAAATTGCAGCTCCCCTTATACGCCCTGGTGCACCTGTGGCGGATCCGTCAGTGTTTATTTTTATTGTCCCTGCTGCTGGTGCGTGCCACCACTTTCTGTGATTTGCCCGGAACGCAAACCAAACTGAATGTTTTGATCACAGTAAGATCGAAGCTGGTGTTATGCATGTGGCTTAAGTTGGCATTCTTGGCCTCTCCAACTAATGCCCACAATGAAATTCTCATGTTTGAGTTTACTGATCTTATGTTTTACTAATCTGATATATGAACTGTTTAAGAAATAAGCTGATGAATGAATTGTATAGACAACTTATAGTATAAGACTTAGATGTACTCATCTGTATGTAGTTCAGTTGATGTATAGATAGGTTTTATATATGTAAAGTTGTATTCTGTTGTATTCAGCATTGTAAAGTTCAGAACAATAGATTAGATTGAAGAAAGAAGACTAAGAGATATCAGAAGACTACTTCAGAGTATGAAGAAATCAAGAGAAGTATTATTGAAGGAAGCTGAACAGTTTGGAAGAACTGTGCTGACTGACCAAGAGCAGTAAAACTAAGAAGAGAAGTTTACTGTGCTGAGTTGGTTTGTTTGAAGAATAAGTTTGGATGACTTATTTAAGGCGTAACTGAAGATATATGAAGATATGCTGACTTGGAAAGATAAGATAAGTTGGTTACAAAAGAAGGAAGTTACAACAAGAAACGGTTATGAGTTAGTTGAGAGTTAGTTCACAAACTGCTAACTGTCTTACTATTGCTTATAAATATCGTGTGATCTTCTACTTGAAAAGACTACTGATACAATTACTATTCAAGAGCAATCAAGAAGTATTCAAGTATTCAAGCACTCACAGAGTCAAGAAGATCGTACTGAAGAGAAGCCACTGTACTGATTTGAAGAATCAAAGGCTACTGCAAAGAGAAGTTTTACTTTTCGTTTTAAGTTTGTATTGTGTAAACAAGTTTGCTAGTTACTTGTAAAATTACTAGTAGATCGAAGATATACCTGGTGGTATAATCGACAAGATCAAAGTCTTAATCTTGGGACTCTAAGCTACAAGTACTCAAGAAGGAAAGAGTAATAAAACATCGCAACTGGAGTTGTGAGAGTGGATGTAGACATTTGTCGAACCACTATAAAAATCTTGTGTTCTTTACTTTCTGTTTGATTATCTGTTTTATATTTGTTGAAACAAGAACAGTAAGTTTTCTAAAGAAAAGATTTAAAGAAAAGTTGAGTATAGAAGCTAACTGTTGAGTACTGATCTGATTCTAAGAACAGTACTGCACAGAACACATTTCCGCACTTAAACTCTGATATTTTGATAGAATTTGAAAAGTCTATTCACCCCTCCCCTCTAGACTTTTTCTTAGCTTACTCAATCTTAACTCAACTTTTGGGACCAACAAGTGGTATCAGAGTAGGAGTACGAAAGGACTGCTGTTTCTAGATTACCAAGAAGACTTTGAGGGAAAGTCTTGTTGTCCTATTTGAACTGATCTGTGAATTTTACTTACTACTCTGATTTGGTGCTATTACTGATCTCATTATTGTAGCTGATATTTTCTATCTTCAAACATGGATACTAATGCTACAAAACTACCTAAGTTGTTTGTTACAGACTATGATTACTCTACAGCCGAATGGAAAGCAAGAAGGGATCATCGCAATGCCAAAGAAAAGAAGGCAATGATGGAAAATGATGACTCTAATGTGGAATCAGAAGAGTTACCATCGTCTTCGTCTGGTTACTTCACCAGCAACGACGATGATCGAGACGATGATCTGACATTCATGGCCAAAGAAGTAAGAAAGGTATCAAATGTAAATTTTTTCCAATATAGTGATAGTTCTGATTCTGATTTATGTGACACTGCTGATAGTAGTGTAGGGAGTAGTCTTCACCATTCCAATGGAATGAATGAAGAAGACCTCCTACCAGCTAATAAAGCATTCATGGAAATCAGTGATGAGAACATATCTTTAAAACAAGAAATCATTACTCTTCGAGAAGCTCAATTGAAAGTGGATCCTAATATAACTGTTCTAAATGCACGGCTATCAAAAGAGTTGTCACAACTCAAAGATAAGTATGTATCTATGGACAAGTTATATCAGGGTATGCTGCATACACAAGCTAAAGAGATAAATGAGTTCAAAGACTTAAAGATTAAATGTGAAAAACTTGAAGAACGCAATAGATTCTTAGAATCTGAAGTACTGAGCTTGGATCTAAAGCTATCTGATATGATTAACTCTTCTAAGATTAATCAAAAATTATCAGACAGATACAGAGCTCCTTATGATAAAAGTGGAATAGGTACAGATCTGCCTAGTTCCCCTACTTCAGGCATTAAGAACACTACTGGAGCTAGTTCAAGTTCTTTGCAATTAGATAAAGGAAAAGAACCTATGACCTATGATAATGAACCAAAATCCAAAGTACAGTCTAAATACATTCCTCCCACTACCAAGAATGGTAAACAGAAGAATGGATCTAGACCAGTACAGTCTAGACCATACCAGAAGAGTACTACTCCTCTGACCAGAGCAGAAATGTCCTGGAATCAGAAGAGGCAGACTCAGAACAGTAGGTCAAGACAAGCACAAGCAGTCTCAGCTGTACTCAACTAAACCTAGGAAATTTGTGCCTCATTATCATAACAAACCTGTTCTTTATCCTCCACCTTTATCTTATGATATCATTGGAGAGGAAAGACCAAAACGCATCTATAAGCCGTATGGTCCACAGGCTTTTAGGCCATATGCAAACTATTACAGACATACTGATCTTCCTGAAAAAGGGATAGAACCAAGGAAAGGCTATCTCAGAAAAATAGATCCTAAGTCTGCTGATAATTTGGATAAGGTCAACAAAGTACTGTTCTGTGATAAGCATGGTAGAAAACTTAAGAGGTCTCAATTATTCAAATCTTCAATGTTTATTTGGATACCTCTTACTACTAACCCCCAAGGACCCCAGTAAAGAAAGGGTACCTAAATTATTAAAGATCACTACTTGCAGGGTCGACTGGATCTGTACAAGAAAGGTGGTTCAGTTGGAGAAACTTGGTACATAGACAGTGGGTGTTCTCACCACATGACTGGTACCAAGACTCTTCTTTCTGACTATCATGAGAAGGAAGGACCAAAGGTGATCTTTGGAGATAGTTCCATGGCAATCACAAAAGGATTTGGATACATCAAGAATGGAGATGTAGAGATTCAAGATGTCTCATATGTTGAAGGTCTGAAATATAATTTGTTGTCTGTCTCTCAATTTTGTGACAGGGGCTATAAAGTCTACTTCAAAAGCACCAAATGTGAAATCTGGGATAAAAGAACACACACAATTCTACTAGTTGGAGTTAGACAGGGCAGTGTCTACATTGTAAATTGGAATAGTTGTCCTAGGGATGCTTGCCTTCTTTCTAAGAGTCCTAAAGAAATCAGCTGGCTATGGCACAGACGCCTATGCCATATGAACTTTAAGATAATTAACAAGATTGCAAGAAACTACCTTGTTGAAGGTATCCCTAATGAAATCTATTTCAAATCACAAGTGTGTGATGCTTGCCAAAAAGGTAAATAGGTAAAGGTTTCCTTTAAGTCAATTCCCACTCTTTCTACTTGTAGAGTCTTAGAACTCTTACACATGGATCTACATGGTCCAATAAAACCCCCTACACTGAATGGTAGAAGGTACACTTTGGTTGTGGTAGATGATTATTCAAAATTCATTTGGACAATCTTCTTACACAAAAAGAGTGATACACAAACCCAACTACCAGATCTGTTAAAGAGGTTGCAAGTAGAAAAAGGTCAGCCCATTGTCAAGATCAGGAGTGACAAGGGGACTGAATTTATAAACTCCTATATTAAAGAATTTTGTTCTAAGTCTGGAATTCAGCATTTGACAAGTGCAGCTAGGACACCCCAACAAAATGGTGTAGCTGAGAGAAGAAACAGAACACTAAAGGAAGCATGCAGATCAATGCTTGCTGAGTACAACACACCACAGAAGTTCTGGGCTGAGGCAATCAACACTGCCTGTCACACTCAGAACAGATGTGCATTCAACAAAGTACATGGTAAAACTCCTTATGAGGTATGGAAAGGTAGAAAACCAAGAGTTTCATATTTTCATATTTTTGGATGTAAGTGCTTTATTCATAACAATGGAAAGAGCCAATTAAATGCTTTTGATGCTAAAGCTGATCAGGGAATATTCTTAGGATATTCTTCTACTAGCAAGGCATTTAGAGTGTTTAATTACTCTACTCTATGTGTAGAAGAAACACCCCATGTTGTCTTTGATGAAGTTGTACAGGACTCTGCTGATCATCAGATCAGTAAGAAAATTGATGATCTGACTATTCAAACTGATAAAGACAATGAAGAGACTGAAGTCTATGAATCTGTACAAGCCTACAATCCATTTCTGAATGTTCTAAACAAAGATGATGATGTAGAAAAGGTAAAAGACAAAGGTAAGTCTTCTAGACCAATTGACATGCCTGAATTGGTTGACTGTTCTCCTGTGACTAAACCTGCTGAAAATGATGATATTGATATTGATGATTGTTGGTCCTGAAAGGAGTAGATAACAAGTGTATGGGGGGGGGGGGGGGAATACACTTGTATGCAAATTCTTTTCAAACTTAATCAAACTAGAGCTCAGCAAGGTTGTCTTGGACAACTCTGCTGAAGAAGATTAACTCTTCTAAGATAATCAATCTACTAAGTACTATTGAGTACTTAGTTGAATAACTATCTAGGGGAGTTATATGTGCGGAATAGTGGTTGGCCCATTTAGTTTAAACTCCTTTAATTTCTGAAATCACTTAGTCAATGGAACACAGTCCAGTTTTCAGGGAACTTGTCCAAATAGGTTTTTGCACAGTCTTTGAATGTTTATCCTTGAAAGATCAGTTTTGTGTGCAGTGTTGATGTATTATAAGTACTTGAAATGTAAATCAACACAAGAGTTTATAGTGGTTCAGAGACTCAAGCTCCTACATCCACTTTCCCTGATTTAACAGGATAATTCCTTCACTCTTGGAATTAACTTGTTTTATAGTGCCAAGGTGCACTTGATCAAGAACACCACTCTTGGTGAATTGATCCCTAGGATGTCTAGAGTCCTAGTACCCTCTTCTCAACTCAGAACTGAACTTTTCTTCTCTCAACAGTCAGCTCCTACCACTTCTACTACTACAACCTTCTCACTTTCACTCTTGAAAGATATGAGGATTGAAGTAAGGTTCCAACTAATGAGATATCCTTTACAATGGAGATCAGTGTATAAGGATAGGATATCTCTCTAAGCTTGTGTATGGATGTACAATGAAGTTCAGCTTAGATGAAGTGTTTGAAGACTAAGATAGTCTTTGAAAGCTTTGAAAGCACTCTAGCTTGTAAGAACTTGAGCTAGGTTGGATTGTGTTGAGATTAGTTGGATGCTTTCAAATGGTCTTCACACTTCTGTATTTATAGACAAATGAAGGATTTGCCCGTTGGAGAGGCAGCCTCCAATGTCCATAAATGTCTTCTTTTAGTTCTTCAACTTTGAAGACAGAATCTTGATAGTGACATGTCCTCATTTGGGAAATAAACGGTTGTAAGAGCTTTGTCTTCATTCTGTAGCACTCTTCCCAACATCTGACTTTCAGATTCTCTTGTTAGGACTTGGACATCACTTCTGAAGGTTGTTCCAATTATGGGACAACATTCCTCATCATTTGGACAACACTCCTTATCACTATCAGCAGTCTTGCTTATCAGCAAGATTGTCTTGCTCTTTCCCTTTAATTTTTCTTGAGGATGGCTCTTTCCCTTCAGATGGCTCTTTCCCTTTTATTTCTCTTGAAGATGATCTTAGCTTGTTTCTTTGAAGGTCTTTAGGGTGTGGTTGTCTCTTTCTCTTCAGTGTAGTTGACCTCAGGCTTTCAGAGCACTTGATCTTGATTAATTGAGCTGAGACAACTCCTCTGGACAACTCTCCTGATCAGCATATTAGTCTTTCAGCAGACTTGATCATGATTCCAGAGTTTGAGCCTTGAGGGGACTTGTTCTTGATGTACTTCAAAGCATGTGTTCCCCCTTAATTTGTGCATCTAATCATTTAAGAGCTGCCTAACATATTAGCTCCTCATCTAGCCTATAATCTATATTTTCTAACATTTCTAGAACATACTTATCTTGACTTAGGCATGTCTCAGGGGGTTTTGGTATTAGATCAAAACATATCTCATTTTATTCCCAACAATTTCCCCCTTTTTGATGATGCCAAAACCTATACATTTGTGCAAAAGTGACTTGGCTATACCTATTACATTTATCTTCAGAAGACATGACTAAGGTCAATTATCCTGAAAAACAATGTGTTAGTGTAGTTACCATCCATATTGCAAATAGGTTTCATAGATAGGCATAGAGAGATGAGTGTTTCTTGATTCAAAATAAGTTCAACTATCATTCATTAAAAAAACATTACAAGCATGTTGATAGTTGAATTGAACATATCAGAGCATGAATCATCAACACTAAATACATCAGAGTATTTCCTTCTAAGAGTTCAACACATATACAAGACTTTTTCAGCATCAGAACATAAACTTGTATCAGAGCACTAATCTTATTATATCAGAGCAAATACTAACACTTCAAGACACATACAAGATCAGAGCACAGAGCTTGTATCAGAGCAATCCATATCAAGTCAGAGCAAAACAGATTGGCACACCACATCAGCAAACTTGACCAATTTTCATAGTTGATCAATTAAGATAGGTCAGAAGACTTAGCCATTTAGAGATCATCCTCAGGAGGTGGCACCATCCCATACTGTGCCCACACTCTCCTCTTCAAGGCCATGGCTTCTTGGTTGGTTCCCTTAGGACCAAGAACCATCTTGTTCAGCTTGAGGATCTCAGTGAATTCTCTCAGGATCCTTGATTGATCAATCCATCCATCAAGCTTTGGAGGTAAGTATATGATTGGCTTGGGAGCTGTGAGTTCAAATCTTGCAATATCAGCAGCTGCAAGCAATTGTTGATAGAGTTCTCTGTAGTACTCAATCATGAACTCAGCAAAATTGATGTTGGCATCTCTTCCATTCCATCTGTCAATGACATACTGATCATAGACAAACTCCCTTTTTGCTTCCTCCCATGAGTCATTCAGCTGAATTGGCACCCATTTATCCAAGTGAGGATATTTGGTGTCCATTGGGATCAATAGCTATGGCTTCATCTTGTTGTAGGTTGCTCTCTTCCTTCTTGGCTTCTGGAAGTCTGTTCTTCTCTTATCTCTTGCTCTGTTGGCCTCTTCCATCAAGTCCATTTTCTCTTGGGCCCTCATCATGGCCAGTTTCTGTTGTGTTTCAGAGTCTTTGCCATACCCTTCATGAAACAGCTTTGATGGATCATTGAGTACCACTATCTTTGTCTTCTTTGGTCCAGGTCCAAAGCCTTCTTCATATAAGATTTCCACATCTTCAGTGATTTTGGTGCTTTCAGTGGACTTAGTCTCAGTAGACTTGTCTTTTTCAGCATTCTTGGGCTCTTCAGCTGTTTTGGCCTTCTTTGAGATAGGCTCATCATCAATAACTCTGAATTCAGGTGGAAGATCAAGGCTATTGGGAAAGTCAGTGAATTTCTCAACTTGTCTCTTCATTCCTTGGGCCTTCTTGATCTTTCCTCTAATTTGGACACCTTCAGCATCCTTGTCCAAACCAGATACTTCACCACCTGGTCTTTGTTGTAGCCTCACTTTTTCTTCTTGAGCTGAGGCCATAGAATTCTTCAATGCCAGTGCTAACTGCTCCTCTTCATCCAATTCTTCCAGGTTCAGCACTGCAGGCTCTTTTCCCTTTCCTACAGGGGTTTTGTCCTTCCCTTTCACTGGACTCCCAATCACTAAGGCACCTTTTGCCCTTGCTCTTTCCCTTTCCCCCTTTTTGGCAGCATCAAAACATTCTGGCTTCAGTTCACTCATAGTGGATGCCAATAAGGATTGGGCTTGGGTTAGAGACTTCATCTCTTCCAACAGATATACATTCTCATCATGTATATTTTGCATCCTGTCACTGCTTAAACTAAGAAAGGCAAGAACAGGCTTCATTTTCTGTTGAACAACCTCCTCCATGGTTGCCTTAAGAGATGCATCCAATTGGGCTTTCAGGAGCTCAGTGAGGTTGGCCACTGCACCTTCAGCAATGTTGGCCAGCACTTCTTGGGAAAACTTTTCTGAGGCTGCTTTGACCATAGCTAGCCTTTGCTCTTCAGCTCTTCTCTTCTGCAAGGCTGTCTTCTTGCCAAGAGCTTGCTTGAGTGTCAATCTGATAGCTTGAACATTAGCATTATGATTGTCTCTTAGCCTTTTTTGATCCTTCTTGACCTCCTTTGAAATGTTTTCCATACTGACTTTGGCTTTGTGAACTTCATTAGAGATGGTTTGAAGACCAGATTCTACTCCTTCAATTCTTGCTTCCAATGTGGGTAGCACCACATCTTCAGAGCCAGTCAGTCTCATTTCAACAGAAGCTAGAGTTCTTCCATGCTCATCTAATGCTCCAGAAGTTTCTTCATGGGCTGTTTGAACTTGTTGAGCCAAGGAATCCAACTTCTCTGATTGCATCCCAAGCAAGGCTTGTGCTGATCCAGTGTCAACTTGAATGGGAGCATCTGTCAGGAGATCTTCTGCAAATATTTGATCAAAGCTTATCCCTGCAATATCAGACAAATCAAAAACATCAGTGAAAACACACTTATCTCCCTCAATTTCTTTTTCATAAGACTCTGATACATCAGCAGTCTTCTCCTCATGTTCAACTACTTCTTTTCTTCCTTCATTAAAAGTTTCCTCACTTAAAGAAACAGGCCTCCTCTCATCAAGGGATTCTTGAAGTTCAGATTTGACTTCAAGAATAACCTGTCCTTCCTCACTTATACCACCCTCATATGTTGGTACACTCACAATCTTAGTGATAACTACCTCTCTTTCATCCATAACTCCCTCTGATTTTTCAAAACTACTTTCCTTTTCAACTCCTTCTCCTAAACCTGCAGCTAGGGGTGGAAATAGGCTGGGCTAGGCTAGGCTTTACATTAAAAAGCCTGGGCCTGGTTTATAAATATTGAGCCTGAGCCTGGCCTGTTATCTGTGATAGGCTTTTTTTGCAGCCTAAGCCTGGCCTTTTAAGTAAATAGGCCAGGCCTACGAGCCTTTTAGAAGCCTATTAAATATGAATCGTAGTTCAATATTCAAAGTTGCAAATAAAATTTACTACCAAAATAACTGCATTACAACTATGAGTTTAAATACAAACATTATAATGATTTCAAAAGTACTAAAATAAATTTAACTTACTTTAATTTAATTTAATATAAATGTTAGTACTAAATTTTAAGAATAACTTATTATAAAATATATATAAATATAATATATAATGTTAAATAGGCCGGCCTGGTAGACTTATAAGGCCTTATTTAAAGCCTAAGCCTAGCCTACTTAACTAAATAGGCTTTTTAAAAAGCCTTAGCCCGGCTCATATTATAAATAGGCTAGGCCTAACAAGGCCCTTAATAGGCTAGGCGTAGGCCCCTGTCGGGTAGCCCGGCCTACTTCCACCCCTACCTGCAGCATCTCCACCTTCAACAAGGTTCAAAGATGGCAGTTGTGGGGAGATCATAGTGCTTATATCAACAGCCACTGAGTCATCCTGAATGATTAAGGGCTGATCAGTGTCCAACTCTTCTGACACTGAATAGGCCTTAATCAAACTAGCCTCTAGAGAAGGAACCTCCACATCTTTAGGCTGTGCCTTGGGTTCAGAGGAACCTTCATTGGCAGATGTGTCCTTGGTTGTGTTACCATCCTTGGTCAACACCTCTGAAGTGACAGAGCCTTTCCTATGATAGGTTCTAGGGGGGTTGGAAAGTCTTTCAGAGACAGAAGGCTTAGGGAGATTGGCTTGAGGGGTTTCAGGAGGGTTGGGTTTAGAGGGGTTTGAGGGATCATCTGGGGAGTCATCATCATTGGAGCTACTTTCAGGGTGTTTGATATCCTTAGCTTTTCTTTCCCTCTCCTCATTCATCTTGTCATCCACCAATTTTGCAAATACTTCCTCATCAGTGAGGAATCTTGTCTTTGAAACTCCAGCAAAGTGTAACAATCTGTTCTCCTCCACTTGCCACCAGTTTGCACCCTTATCTTGGATGACTTGTGATATCTCCATTAAGGATTTGTCTTTCACATCAACAAGCATCCTTAGATCATGAAAGGCCTTCTGAATTCTTGGAAATTCAGCAAGTTGTGGATACAAACTGTCCACAGTAGCCTTGGCTCCTCCTCTGAGCATACTTTCATAAGTATACTCCTCCTCATCTCCACTTAAATGGGGACTTTGGGTTATAGGGGAGTTGGCTCTGGGTTCTCCTAATGTGGCTTCAGGCAGATTAAGTTCAGGAATGTTGGCTTCAGATGGGTTGGGTGCAGTAGAAGGATCTTCAGTTGCTTTTGAGAGCAATGGATCTGAAGGGGCTTTACTCAGGGGGGTTGGCTCAAAGAGTGCAGCTTCTAAAAGCTTTGAATAATTGAGCATAGATGAGTCAAGGGGAGATTGTAACCTTGTCTCATCTACAGCTATGTCAGCTAGCACATCTATCATACTTCTCTGCACACTTCCCACAGGAGAGTATCTCTTTGTGAGGTTAATGGGGGTGATGGGTTGATTGGTTGGGGTTATATGGGTTTCAGGGGAGTTGGGCTCAGGATTCTGAATTTCAGGGATGTTGGCCTCCACTGTTTGACCTTCAGGGACCCTGGATTCTGGAGTTCCAGAACCAGATGAGTTGGTCCTTGATTTTGATTTGGTCCTGCTTTCAGCTCTGCTCTCTCTTAGAGCAAGTTGTAGAGACCTTTCTTCCTGAAGCTCCAACACCTTGTCAGTAGGCTTGACCCTTCTCTTACTAGCTCTACTGCTCCCACTTCCTTCCTCATCCTTCTCAGGGATAACCTCCCTGATCCTCTTATCACCCCTAGACTTTTGTCTAGTCTCATTGTACTTTTGCCTTAATTCTTCTGAATGATCAGAGGGCACTTGTACACCTTCTCTAGCAACTTCTTCAATCTCAGTTGAAGCATCTGAATTCTCTTCTGAGATTATCTGAGACATTTTCCTTGTCTTCACCACCCTTGCCTTTGTCCTCTTTTTCAACTTGGGCTTCTCCTCCACCTTTGCTTCAGCAGGCTTGGCCATTAACATCCTTCTTTTCTCAGTTTTCTTGCTGAGCTTTCTGAATAGGATCTTTTGGGCTGGGAGGGGCTTTGCAAAGGTTTGCATCTGGGAGTAATGAGAAAATCTCTCAATCAACAAGCTTGCCCTAGTGCAATACTTGATTTTCCCTTCTAACACCACCTTGTTGTGAGATTTCACCTTGAATTTAGCCTTTTCCTTCATCATTTCAGACATAATGAAGGTCCTCCAATCAAACTTGATGCCTTTGTCACTGGCATCAATGACTGCAGCCATGATTCTGATTCTTGGATGGCTGACCTGCTCTAAGCTTCCAGTATTACTCAAGAGACTTTTAGCTACTACCTCAAAAAGGTTGAGAAATTCTGGCTTGAGAGTCTTTTTGTTTTGAGTTGAGGAGAGAGGGCCTGGTGTCAATAGCCATTCCTGAGCTATTTCTTCTTCATGACCAGTGCCATAGATTTCTGGATTCCTTCCCTCAGAAGGCAATCCAAAAGCTCCTTCAAGATCTTCTGAAGAGAATTTCACTCTATGAAATCTCTCTTCCTCTTCTCCTTCAGCAACATAGGACAATCTGGTGGAAATTTTACCATCTTCAGGCTTGCCTCTCCATTTGAGAAAGGCAAAGAATTCAGCCATATAGCTTTCCAAGCAGGAACTTGGTCTTTCTTCCAAGAACTTTTGAAGACCAGCCCTTCTCAACCACCTCAGGGTTGGAGTAATCTCAGGATCTTCACTTTCAAAGGAGATTATGGGTTCAAAATGAAGATTGTTTTTGTTGCTTAGATATCCAAAATCAAGGTCCAGAGCCTTGTTGGAAAAGTCTATGATCATCTCTGGTCTAACTTTGGGAGCCATTGAAATTTACAGAGATGAAAATGAAAGAGTGTTGAGAGAGTTTGAAGAAAAATAAGCTAGGGTTTGAATACTTGGGGAAGAAGTGTTGGTGGAGGATCTTAAGACTTGGGGATATTCTAAAAAGAATGTTTGTCAATGAGTTGGTGAGGTTTGTGTATTTTCAACGGGTATCAGAAATGGAAATATACACTTGGACGGCCAGGATGAATTTCAGGGGAGTTGGCCAGTTTTGATCCAATGGTCAAAAACCAATGTAACAGTGACTTGTTGGTTTTATTCAAAACGTGGAAGGTATTTAATATTAGTTAATGGTTGGGGAGTTTTCGAGATAGATCATGGTTTGAAAAGGTGTAATGCAAACAAGAGTTAAATCTTGGCATTTAATGCATGGAAAGTGACCTTTTGGGTGGGGGACAAATTAAATCCCACAGAAATGATATCTGTAGTTGGGACATGTATCAAGGTAGGCAATGATTACCCAAAATAGGTGCTTATCAAGCCAAGGAAATAGTTTGATAGCCAAGACAACTTATCTGACCCCACTTGGACAAGTGTCCTGAAGAGATGTGGACAAAGGTCCTGAATTCCAATGGACAAATGTCCTGAATGATTTTAGCCATCTCTTCTGTTATTCAGTAGACTTGACCAAGTCTGCTGAGAACCTTTTCAGTTTGTGTATATCTCATTCACTTTTCATGACTTTTACTTGTCCAACTTCCCTGGATCAAGTAATCCCAACTCTGTTGATAGCTCCAGAAACCTTGCCTCTGCAAGTGGCTTAGTTAGTATATCAGCTTTTTGATGATCTGTGTGGATCTTGACCAACTTTATGTCCTTCTTCTCCACATGGTCTCTAATGAAGTGATGTTTGATGTCCACATGCTTGCATCTTGTGTGCAATACAGGATTCTGTGATATAGCAATGGCACTATTGTTATCACAAAATATTGGCACTTCAGTAGAGTTGACTTTGTAGTCTTTCAGTTGTTGTCTCAGCCAAAGGATTTGAGCACAACAACTTCCAGCTGCAACATATTCAGCTTCAGTGGTGGAAGTAGCCACTGTGTTCTGCTTCTTGGAGAACCAAGATATAAGCTTGTTGCCCAAGAATTGACAAGTCCCTGAAGTGGACTTTCTGTCAATTCTACAACCTCCATAGTCAGCATTTGAGTAGCCAGTTAGCTCAATGTTGTCATCAGCAGGGTACCAAAGGCCTAGATTTTCAGTGCCTTTGAGGTATCTCAAAATCCTCTTTGCAGCCTCAAGATGGCTTTTCTTAGGATTTGCTTGGAACCTTGCACAAACACCTACTGCAAAGGTGATGTCAGGTCTGCTGGCAGTGAGATAGAGGAGTGAACCAATTATTCCTCTATACTCAGTAGAGTTGGTTGGAATACCACTCTCATCAGGATCCATCTTCCAATTTGTGTTCATAGGGATCCTTACTGGCTTGCTAGTTGTACACCCAAACTTCTTGATCATTTCTCTGGTGTACTTAGCTTGGTTGATGAAGATTCCTTCTTTAGATTGTTTGACTTGAAGACCCAAAAAGAAGTTCATCAACCCCATCATGGACATCTCAAACTTGCTTTGCATTAGCTTTGAGAACTTCTCACACAGCTTCTCATTGGGGGATCCAAATATTATGTCATCCACATAAATTTGGACAAGCAAGATGTCCTCTCCTTCAGATATTCTGAACAGAGTTCTGTCCACAGTTCCCTTGGTGAATCCATGATCCAAGAGAAATTGTGACAGTGTATCATACCAAGCCCTAGAGGCTTGCTTGAGTCCATATAGAGCTTTCTTGAGTCTGTAAACTTGGTTTCCAACCTCAAAACCTGGTGGTTGCTCTACATAGACTTCTTCCTTCAAGACTCCATTCAGAAAGGCACTCTTGACATCCATTTGGTATACTTTGAACCTCTTGTGGGCTGCATAGGCTAGAAAGAGCCTTATTGCTTCTAGCCTTGCCACAGGTGCAAATGTCTCATCATAGTCAATGCCTTCATGTTGGCAATAGCCTTTTGCCACAAGTCTTGCTTTGTTTCTGACAATCACATCATTTTCATTTTTCTTGTTCTTGAACACCCACTTTGTTCCAATAACATCTTGATGTGAAGGCCTATCCACCAGCTCCCATACTTCATTTCTGGTGAATTGGTTCAGTTCTTCCTGCATGGCTGTGATCCAATTGGCATCTTGAAGTGCTTCCTCAATATCACTTGGTTCTTGCTCCGACAAGAAACAACAGAAAAGAGCACTCTCACCATGGAATCTTCTTGTTTTGACTCCAATACTTGGGTCACCAAGTATTAGATCAGTAGGATGGTCTGACAACCAGGTCCTTCTTTTTCTGATCTCTTCAGTAGAGTTGTCCTCTACTGAAGTTGAGTCAATTTGATTATAGAACTCAGGATAATTGAATGTAGGATCTAATTCAGGATCATAATCAGGGGTGTTGTCCTCAATGTCAGGGACATTGGTATTTTCAACATTTTGAGTTCCCCCTTGATTATTTGACCCATTAACTACCTCAGCAGGTACTGCTTCTTCATTGGTAGTTGTTACCTGGATGTGAACTGGGATTGGATCATTCAGTTCACCATTTCTTTCAGTGGGATTTACCTCAGGAAGGTTGCCTTCAGGATGGTTGTCCAACATAGAGTTTTCAGGTAGATTGGCTTGGACAACATCTATGAATTCAGTGACTTTGTCTTTTAGGCTTAGTCTGGTTGTTCTTTGTGTGATTTCTTCTGATTCCAAGTTCTCATTCCTGAACTCATGAGTAGATTCATCAAACACAACATGAGGTGTTTCTTCCACAATAAGAGTTTTCTTGTTGTAGACCCTGAAGGCTTTACTGATTTGGGAGTATCCAAGAAACACTCCTTCATCAGCTTTGCTATCAAAGGCTTTCAACTGATCTTTCCCATTATTGTGAATGAAACACTTGCAACCAAAAATGTGAAAGTAAGACACTTTAGGCATTCTTCCTTTCCAGAGTTCATAGGGGGTTTTGCCTTGCCCCTTAATAATCAAACATCTATTTTGAGTATGGCATGCAGTGTTTATAGCTTCAGCCCAAAACCTCTTAGGTAATTTTGAATCAGCAATTAGAGTTCTAGCAGCTTCTTTTAAAGTTCTATTTCTTCTTTCTGCAACTCCATTCTGTTGGGGAGTTCTAGCTGCTGAGGTTTCATGAGCTATTCCATTAGATGTACAATACTCATTGATGTATGAGTTAATGAACTCTGTGCCTTTATCAGATCTTATCTTGATAATGTTAAGGCTTTTCTCATTTGACAATCTCTTAAGAAGTTCAGGCAGTTTGACTTGAGTTTCCTTCTTATTAAGGAGAAATACTACCCATGTGAACCTAGAGAAGTCATCTACTACAACCAATGT
Organism: Galeopsis tetrahit; assembly: GCA_963675135.1. Taxonomy (NCBI): domain Eukaryota; kingdom Viridiplantae; phylum Streptophyta; class Magnoliopsida; order Lamiales; family Lamiaceae; genus Galeopsis; species Galeopsis tetrahit. Next base: position 54,364,878 of record OY776123.1, read on the forward strand.
GTATTTTCTACCATTTATGCTTGCAGGGGTAATTGGTCCAAAAAGGTCCATATGTAACAGTTCAAGTACCCTTTCAGTAGAGATGACTGGTTTTCCCTTAAATGAGGCTTTGATCTGTTTTCCTTCTTGGCATGGTTTGCAAACATGCTCTTTAATGAAAACCTCATTAGGTAGTCCTTTGACTAATGCATTTCTAGCAATTTTGTTCATTGTTTTAAAGTTCAGGTGGTTTAATCTTTTATGCCATATCCAACTTTGTTCACTAGAACTCTTAGCAATGAAGCATGCAGCATTAGTAGACTTGTCCCAGTCTGCAAAATACACATTTCCTTTCCTAGTTCCAGTCAATAGAATTTGTTGAGTCTTATCTTTAATCAAGCATTTATCACAGGAAAACTCAACATTGAAGTTTTTATCACAGAATTGACTGATACTTAGGAGATTATATTTGAGACCAGCTACATAAGATACATTGGTTACTTTGATGTTACCAATCATCAAAGTACCATAACCTTTTGTTGATGCTTGTGAGCTGTCTCCAAATGTGACATTAGGGCCTTCTTTTTCAATGAAATCAGTGAGGAGTTCCTTGTTTCCAGTCATGTGCCTTGAACATCCACTGTCAAGGTACCATGCTGTCTTTTTGCTTATACTCCTCATCTTGTGGCCCAGTGGTACCTACAATTAGATGGGTTTAGGTACCCTTTGAGTTTTGGGTCCTGAGAGGTTAGCTGTACCTTTAGGAACCCAAACTTGCCTAATAACCTTGATTGATTCAAGGTGGCTAAGTTGTCTTCCTCTAGCATCTACATACACTATCTTTCCCTTAAATGCCTTTGGGAAAGTGTGTGTGAATGTGTTAACTCTATAAGTTTCAGGAGAGTTGTCAAATCTCCTGAACTTTTGAGTTCTTTGTGCTACTTGAGGGAATCTTTGAGGAAAGGCTTTCTTTTGACCATTACCCTTTGGCATGAAGGGTTTTGGTTGTCTCATTTTATTTTGCCTTTGAGGAAAGTTATCCTTGGGTCTATTCAGCTGAGGCTTTCTCAGAAGAGTTGGCCTAGGCTGATTATACTTTGGATAACTCCTCTGAACATTGTTCAGTAGAGTTGCCCTTCCATTGGGTCTACTCTGCTGACCAACATTCCTCTTATGTTCAGGAGCTTTGGCCATTTCCTTAGGTTTTGGCCTATTCTCCTGAATCACTTGAGTAGGCAGATCATCCATTTTGCCCTTTCCTTTGTTCAGTGGCTGAATCACTTCATTTTCAGTTTGTGTCACTGATTTAACAAAGATTCTCTTAGTGTTACTTACAGAAGCAACACTAAGACAAGGTGAAGATTCAAATGGATCAAAACCTAATCCACTTCTTTGAGCCATAGGTCTTTGATAACTCTGAATTTCCTCTATTGCTCTAGAGGATTTCTTCAGAGCAGACATCTTTAATTTTAGGCTCTCTTCACTTGATTTAAGAATATCATATTCATGTGAGAGGTTTTCAAATTTGGCATTGAGAATTTTAAGTTCAAAATCTTTTCTCTTTTGAGAGAGAAGTTGATCATCAATCTCCTTTTGTTGGTCAACTATCCTGAGATTTGCTTCCTCAAGCTCTCTCAAGACTTGTTGATACAACTCAGTAGAATTGACATCAACAGCTACCTCAGAGTTTTTGGCAAGTTCAATGGCCAATCTTTCATTTTCTCTCACACAGTTATCATGAAATTCTTGTAACAAAGTGAAGTCTTCCATCAACTTTCCAAGGGAAAGCTTCAAGTTGACCTCACTATTGTTCTGTGAGATGAATGATGGTGAACTAGAAGTAGAGGATACCTCATCATCCTCAAGAGCCATGTTGCAGACATCATCATCATCATCACTGTTGGAGAACAGTCCATCAGAGGAGTTGAGGCTTTCAGTACTATCAGATTCTTCACCAGCCATCATGGCCTTTCTGTTGGTGAACTTCATGTCTCTTTTGGCCTGCCTCTCTCTTCTCTCCTTAGAGCTTAATTCAGGGCAATCATACTGGAAGTGCCCTTTCTTTTTAGAGTTATAGCACAGATCTTCATCATCTTCTTTCTTTGATTCTTCTCTTCTTTTTGATGATGAAGGTTCAGCTCTACTGGACCTTCTCCTATCAGAGTACTTGTCCTCTGATCTTTTCTCTTCAGGCTTTTTGACTTCAGCCTGTGCTTCAGGAGAGTTGTATCTCCTGAATTTGTTGTCCTGGTAGAATTTTTTGTATCTACCAAACCTTGAGTTTAACTTTTCAAACCTTCTAGCCATCAAGGCTAGTTCTTCCTTCATTTCAGTCTTTGAGACTGACTTTGATGATCTTGGAGTGGACTGCATCTCTGGTTCAGCAGTTTTGGCTTTGAATGCCACTCCCTTAGTAGGATTTGAAGGTTCCTCAATAGGCTTTCTTCTATTGAGGTCGAACTCATAAGCTTTGAGTTCAGAGAAGATTTGTTGCATGGGCATGGTGGAAAGATCTTGGGTGTTTTGCATCATTACAGCATAGACATCCCACTTTTGAGTGAGACTTCTCAAGATCTTCAACCCCACTTCTCTCTTGGTGTAAACCTTGCCCAGTGAGTTGATTTCATTCATCACATCAGTGAATCTACCATCAAACTTATCAATGGATTCCTCAGACTCCATTGCAAACTGTTCAAATTTCTGCACAGCAACTTGGAGCTTGTTCTCCTTGATCTTTTCAGTACCCTCACACATTTCAGCAAGAGTATCCCAAATTTCTTTGGCTGTTGTGCAGTGGTAGACTCTACCCATAATTGCATCTGGAATTGTTTGGTAGAGGGTGTTCATTGCTAGATAGTTCAGATTATCTTTCCTCTTTTCATCAGTAGTGAAGTCATCTTCATCTTTGGGTAGTACATCTCTTGTATCTGCCCTTTGAGCCTCTGTGACTCTGGGATTGACAAAGGTGAACACAAAAGGACCTCTTGTGATCACTCTCAACATATCAGTATGAAGAGATGCAAGATGAGCCCTCATTCTGATTTTCCAGAAATCATAGTTATCAATTGAGAACATGGGCAGTTTGTGATGTGAAATGTGGTTGACTGGATTTGTGGCCATGTTGTCCAATCCTTGGATAGTAGGAGGTGGAACAGCAGCATTGTTGTTGGCCATAATTCAAGAACAAATAGTCAGTCAAAATACACTAAGGATTTCAGAGAGATCAGTTCAGTGACCACAGCCAATATGTGAATTTGAAAACCAAGATGGCTTTTCAGAAGCAGTGGTCTTTGAACCCCTGCTCTGATACCACTTGTTGGTCCTGAAAGGAGTAGATAACAAGTGTATGGGGGGGGAATACACTTGTATGCAAATTCTTTTCAAACTTAATCAAACTAGAGCTCAGCAAGGTTGTCTTGGACAACTCTGCTGAAGAAGATTAACTCTTCTAAGATAATCAATCTACTAAGTACTATTGAGTACTTAGTTGAATAACTATCTAGGGGAGTTATATGTGCGGAATAGTGGTTGGCCCTTTTAGTTTAAACTCCTTTAATTTCTGAAATCACTTAGTCAATGGAACACATTCCAGTTTTCAGGGAACTTGTCCAAATAGGTTTTTGCACAGTCTTTGAATGTTTATCCTTGAAAGATCAGTTTTGTGTGCAGTGTTGATGTATTATAAGTACTTGAAATGTAAATCAACACAAGAGTTTATAGTGGTTCAGAGACTCAAGCTCCTACATCCACTTTCCCTGATTTAACAGGATAATTCCTTCACTCTTGGAATTAACTTGTTTTATAGTGCCAAGGTGCACTTGATCAAGAACACCACTCTTGGTGAATTGATCCCTAGGATGTCTAGAGTCCTAGTACCCTCTTCTCAACTCAGAACTGAACTGTTCTTCTCTCAACAGTCAGCTCCTACCACTTCTACTACTACAACCTTCTCACTTTCACTCTTGAAAGATATGAGGATTGAAGTAAGGTTCCAACTAATGAGATATCCTTTACAATGGAGATCAGTGTATAAGGATAGGATATCTCTCTAAGCTTGTGTATGGATGTACAATGAAGTTCAGCTTAGATGAAGTGTTTGAAGACTAAGATAGTCTTTGAAAGCTTTGAAAGCACTCTAGCTTGTAAGAACTTGAGCTAGGTTGGATTGTGTTGAGATTAGTTGGATGCTTTCAAATGGTCTTCACACTTCTGTATTTATAGACAAATGAAGGATTTGCCCGTTGGAGAGGCAGCCTCCAATGTCCATAAATGTCTTCTTTTAGTTCTTCAACTTTGAAGACAGAATCTTGATAGTGACATGTCCTCATTTGGGAAATAAACGGTTGTAAGAGCTTTGTCTTCATTCTGTAGCACTCTTCCCAACATCTGACTTTCAGATTCTCTTGTTAGGACTTGGACATCACTTCTGAAGGTTGTTCCAATTATGGGACAACATTCCTCATCATTTGGACAACACTCCTTATCACTATCAGCAGTCTTGCTTATCAGCAAGATTGTCTTGCTCTTTCCCTTTTATTTTTCTTGAGGATGGCTCTTTCCCTTCAGATGGCTCTTTCCCTTTTATTTCTCTTGAAGATGATCTTAGCTTGTTTCTTTGAAGGTCTTTAGGGTGTGGTTGTCTCTTTCTCTTCAGTGTAGTTGACCTCAGGCTTTCAGAGCACTTGATCTTGATTAATTGAGCTGAGACAACTCCTCTGGACAACTCTCCTGATCAGCATATTAGTCTTTCAGCAGACTTGATCATGATTCCAGAGTTTGAGCCTTGAGGGGACTTGTTCTTGATGTACTTCAAAGCATGTGTTCCCCCTTAATTTGTGCATCTAATCATTTAAGAGCTGCCTAACATATTAGCTCCTCATCTAGCCTATAATCTATATTTTCTAACATTTCTAGAACATACTTATCTTGACATAGGCATGTCTCAGGGGGTTTTGGTATTAGATCAAAACATATCTCATTTTATTCCCAACAATGATTATGTTATACATGATGTGGATGATGAAAGTATTCCTGTTAAAACTAGAAAAACATGGAAATCTGCTCATTCTACTGATCTGATTATTGGTGAATCCAATAAAGGAGTTAAGACCAGAAGACAATTGTTTGATTCTAAGCCTGAACCCAGTAATTCTCTATTTTGTTGGTGTTGCTTCCTATCTTCTATTGAGCCTGCTAATGTGAAAGAAGCTTTATCTGACAGTAACTGGATTATTGCTATGCAAGAAGAATTAAATCAGTTTACTCGAAATGATGTATGGGAACTCGTAGAGAGACCTACTGATCACAATGTGGTAGGTACAAAGTGGATTTTCAAAAATAAGAAAGATGAGAATGATCTTGTTGTGAGAAACAAAGCCAGATTAGTGGCTCAGGGCTACTCTCAAGCTGAGGGTATTGACTATGATGAAACATTTGCCCCTGTAGCTAGATTAGAAGCTATAAGATTGTTTCTTGCTTATGCTGCTTATATGAAATTCACTGTGTATCAAATGGATGTGAAAAGTGCATTTTTAAATGGTATACTGGTTGAAGAAGTTTATGTAGAACAACCTCCTGGATTTGAGGTAAATGGTAATCAAGTATACAGGTTGAAGAAAGCACTATATGGTCTGAAGCAAACCCCAAGAGCCTGGTATGACACTCTTTCACTATTCTTAGTTGAAAATGGATTTACTAAAGGCAAAGTGGATCGAACTTTGTTCAGAAGACAAGAAGGTACAGACATTTTATTAGTCCAAATTTATGTTGATGATATAATATTTGGATCACCTAACAAGAGCATGAGTGAAAGCTTTTCAAAGCTCATGCAAAGTAAGTTTGAAATGTCAATGATGGGTGAAATGACCTATTTTCTTGGTCTTCAAGTAAAACAGTCATCTGAAGGTATCTTTATCAATCAAGCAAAATATACAAGAAATTTGTTAGATAAATTTGGTATCAAGACCTGTAAAACAGTTGGAGTACCAATGATGCCAACATACAGAATGGATCCAGATGATCAAGGTAAGTGTGCTGATCAATCCTATTATAGAGCTTTAATTGGTTCTTTACTCTATTTGACTGCTAGTAGGCCAGATATTGCATTTGCAGTAGGTGTATGTGCTAGATTTCAGGCCAATCCCAAAGAAAGTCATGTGGAGACTGCTAAAAGGATATTGAAATATCTAAAGGGTACCATTAATCGAGGTTTGTGGTATTCTGCAGATGATGATCTATCCCTAAGTGGTTATTCAGACTCTGACTTTGGTGGTTGCAGGATAGATAGAAAATCAACTTCTGGTTCGTGCCAATTTTTAGGTTCTAAGCTCATATCATGGTTTTCAAAGAAACAAACTAGTGTGGCAACATCTACCACTGAAGGAGAATATATGGCTGCAGGAAGTTGTTGTAGTCAGCTTCTTTGGCTAATGCAACAACTTAGAGACTACAACATTGTGGAATCCAATGTACCTATATTCTGTGACAGCAATAGTGCAATTGCCATCACTCAAAATCCCGTTTTACATACTAGATGCAAGCATGTAGATGTTAGGCATCATTTTATTAGGGATCATGTTGAAAAGAAAAACATAAGGATGGAAAAGATCCATACTGATATTCAGAGAGCTGACATTTTCACAAAACCTTTGGCTGAAACTAGATTTGGAGAGCTTTGCATAAGTTTAGGATTGATAGACATGGATCCTGCATGTATATAGAACTGTATTCTAACATTTCAGGTACTGAGCTGATATGAAGAACAGTACACCAAGAAGGGTAAATCTGAAGAACAGACCATGTCAAGACCTCTACACTCATCACAATCAGGTAAAAAGGTTACTAAGGTGCCTAAATCCCGATGAGGAAGCTGGTAAAGCTGAGGGAATTGAGAATATACATTTAAGGGGGAATCTATGATTTCTGAAAAATCCTGTATGTTGACTCAGAGCACTAGTCACCTTAGAACAAACCTTATAAAGACCGATTTTAATTATTCTTTACCATTTTGTACTGTATTTCACCATCTATACATGAACTAACACTTCTACCAAGGTGAAACAGGCACAAAAGGAGTTCTTCACTGGAGGGGGAACTGATCTGATTACAGATTTGATCTGTCTATAAATCTGATCTGATTACAGCACATATCTGTCTACAGACATGTTCTGATTATTGAATTGATTTGTCTACAGGACTGTTCTAATTACAAAGCTAATTTGTCTACAGAACTATTCTGATTACAATATCATTCTCTCTAGAGAACTGGTCTGATTATTGATTAATCTGTCTACAGAGCTTATTTGATTACAGGGAAATCTGTCTACAGATTTGAACTGATCTGAGTTACAGTACTGGTCTGAGAAAGTACTGTGCTGGTATCAAAAAGGTGAAAATCAGAAAAGTTGGGGAACTGATCTAAGGATTACTGAGGTGACCCAACTACTGAGCTGATCTTCAAAGAGAGTACTCAGCTGATCACAGTACTCAGCTGAACCCAGATAAGTAAATTTCAAATATATTTTAAGTAAGAAATTGAAGAATAATGTGTATGGAAACAACTGTGCTGATACGCATCAGAACAGTATTATTGCCTTAGAAGTCTTCTAAGTCAAGATCTGTTCAAAAATTAGTTTACTTATAGAGAAGATTAATACACTCCTCTATTTTTGACCTAATTTTAAAAGGTGTATTTATCAACACAAGTTGGCTACAAATTGGAAATGAGTTTTATGAATCTGGAACGTTTTTCTTAAAATTACACTTTTCTACACTCAATCCAAACCACACAACGTGGGAATCTAAATCAATCCAAGCCCTAGATTTGCTTTGATTTAGATTAACACGATCACATTAACTTCTTCTTCCTCACTTGAAATCTTTCTGCAAAATATTTCTCTAAGCTCAGGTTTTCTCGATTCTCCTTACTCTTGCAACTACACTTCTACATTTCTACTTCATGGCGATTATTGATATTCTTAACGAAGAAAACGAAGTTGTAGGCACGTTTGATTCACCCAGATGGATTCGTGAGAAAGGAATTTTCATTGAAAACTCTGTTTACTTCACCGGACGGCAAAAGGACGAGAACCAAGCCATTCTCACCATGTGTGAAGAATGCGGGCTAAGGAAGTACCTAGAATCATTCCCCAAGAAGGTTTATGAACCTGAGGCAATGGAATTCTTTCTACAGGTGCAAGGTGATTCGAATAGCATCCGTTCGATAGTTTCGGGTCACAGGGTTGTCATTTCCAGAGAAACCCTTGGTATCGCGTTCAATTTACCAGACGGGCCGATAGACATTCTGAGCTATATGACAGGGCAAGAAAAGGCACGCGTGGGTAGATGGTTGAATGTTGACCCAGCAACTCTCACCAATTTGAAAAAGGAAATTCTTCCAGAAGGTCTTCAATTGCTGATGGACATTGCTGGAAAATGCATGTTAGGGCAACACTTCAGTCAAGATGCCCTCACTAATCTCAAAATTCGTATTATGGCCGCAATCACTGATCGAGTTGATGGTGACTGGCAAGGATTTATTTTGGGCAGATTGTTGGCTGAAAGAGAAAAAGTGTTGTTTGACGAAGACTCTAGAGAATTTTCCATTAAATCCTGGATGGGTTTTGGAAATAAATTGAGCATCTTGTTGCCTCAATTAGCTGAGAAGAAGGCGGATTGGAGTCCTCCGAAAAGATTTCATCATGGCAAGTTTTTGTTCAAGAAAGAGTCTGACAAATTTGAACAAGAACAGAGGAATCGTCCTCAACCTCAAGAATCTGGTGGTTCTATGTTCCGTTCTGACAATGATGAGCCGGAGTTGAGAACAAAGGCTAGGCATGACCCTCACAGAGCTGGATTAAGAAGGGGCAGATCAGCTAGGGTTTCCCCTAAAGAGTCAGAAGAGTCTGTTGCTGCAGTTGAGAAGGAGCCTTCTGTAGAGCAAGAGGTAAGTTCTTCGAGCCTCATTATTTCACATAAGAGAACAAAAGTTTCTAGTATGCTGAGACCCAGAAGAGTCCTCAAGAGCACTACTCCCTCTCCCTCAACCTCTGATTCTATCCAAGCCCAACCCCTTGAAGCTGAGCCTACCTGTTCTGAGGAGTCAGTACACTACTCTCCTATTAGACAGAACACTCCTCCCTCACCCCCTCAGAACACTTCATTTCATCCTACTTCCCAATCAAGTCCTCACCAAAATCCCACTCCTCATTTCTCTCCTGAACCTGTTCATGATCACTCTACTGAGCATGAACATATACCTTCCTCTGAACCAATTGAGATTACCTCCTCTCCTGAAACCGAAATTATCCAACCAAATTCAGTATTTCTGATGGATTATCCTATATGTGATAAGGAAGAGATGATAAGATTCAAATTGAGAAATGCTCTTCTCAAAAGCTTTCATGGTTTAGATGACAGTTCCATGACCTTTGAGCAACTTCTATGGATAGGCACTTGGGTGTATCTTAGAGGTATAGGTGTAAATGAGCTGATGATTGTAGCAGAAGGTATGGGTGGTTTGTCTGTGTTCCATGACTGGGAACAAGAACAGAGAGAAGCTGCAGATGTTAATTCTTTCACATAATTATTCACTCTTGAGTCAGTTATTCAGTTGATTGAGAGAATAACTGGTTGCAAGTATTCTATGGTAAAATCTGCTGATGAAAATGTTGATACTGATGTCAATATGGAAGCTGAGGAAGCTGGTGTTAGAAATTCTGACAATCAAGCTGCATATGAAGCTGACATGGAAGCTGATACCAATGCAACTGAGATGTTTGAGAACACAGTTGTAGTTGAAGAGGCTGAAGTCTTAGTGGAACAAGCTGATGTGTTGGAGAGCACACCTATTAATGCTGCTGAGAATAATGTGCTTGATGATGTTCAAGACACTGAAAGAAATGTTCCTACTGAGACAGTGCATGATAACTCTAGCTTTGAGATGTTGAAAAAGCAGAATGAAGAGTTACAAAGCAAACTGGAGGCTACTTTGAAACAATTTCAACAAACCACTGAGAAATTGGAAAGTTTGACTGCTACCATTTCATATGAGAAAGTTCTGGAATTCACAATGTCTAAGATCTATGATTTGCATAGATTACAAGAGAAGACACTTTCTACTGAGTTACAAAAGAAAGTAGAGCTACTTTTGACACCCTTGAAGGATTGGCAGGATGAAGCCAAAAAGGGGGAAGATAAAGTGATGAAAGTGATGGAGCAGGCTCAAACTCAACAAGCTCAGTTGGTTGTGAGTCAAGATGAGTTGAAGAAAGTATTGATGATTTGAAAGAAGAAATCATTAGTCTGGAGTTAAGAATCAATCTGAAAAGACAACAAAAGGATTCTGAACCTCAAGAGATTGTATTTATTCAGAAAAACATTGCTGAATCTTCTTCTGGAACGCTAAAAAGGAAGCTGATCTTGGAAGATGAAGAAGAGGCTGAACAGACTGGAAGGATTACCAGGTCGAAGAGTAAGTTGAAGCATGTTGTTGAAAGTAGTAGGCCAAGTGATGAAAAAATGGCTGAAGCAGTTGAGAAGCATAATGAGATGCTTGCTCAGAAGAAATCTGAAATCTCTGAGAAAAAGAAAGCTGATGAACAGATTAGAAAGCAAAAACTGAAAGATGCAGAAGCTGCAACCAAGTTTAAGGTGAAAACTCACAATAAGGTTGTGCTAGAAGGGAAACTCAAGTATTGCACCAGGGCAAGCTTGTTGATTGAGAGATTTTCCCATTATTCTCAAATGCAAACCTTTGCAAAGCCCCTCCCAGCCCAGAAGATAATGTTCAGAAAGCTCAGCAAGAAAACTGAGCAAAGGAGGATGCTACTGGCCAAACCTACTGAAGAAAATGTGGAGGAGAAGCCAAAATTGAAAAAGAGGACCAAGGCCAGAGTGGTAAAGACAAGGAAAATGTCTCAAATCCCCTCAGAGGAGAATTCAGGAGCTTCAGCAGAAATTGAAAAAGTTGCTGAAGAGGGAGTAAGTGTGCCTTCTGATCATTCAGAAGAGTTGAGACAGAAGTATAATGAGACTAGACAAAAGTCTAGAGGTGATAAGAGGATCAGGGAAGTTGTCCCTAAGAAGGATGGTGAAGGTAGTGGGAGCAGTAGGGCCAGCAAGAGAAGGGCCAATCCTACTGATAAGGTATTGGAGCTTCAGGAGGAAATATCTCTCCAACTTGCTCTAAGAGAGAGCAGAGCTGAAAGCAGGACCAAATCCAAGTCAAGGACCAACTCATCTGGTTCTAGAACTCCAGAATCCAAGGTCCCTAAAGGTCAACCAATAGAGGCCAACATCCCTGAAATTCAGAACCCTGAGCCCAATTCCCCTGAAACCCACATAACCCCAATCAATCAACCTATCACCCCCATAAATCTTACAAAGAGATATTCTCCAGAAGGGAGTATGCAAAGAAGTGGGATAGATGTGCTAGCAGATATAGCAGTACCTTCAATTGCAACCAATCCTTCTGAAGCCAATATCCCTGAACTTACCCTTCCTGAAGCCACTTTAGGAGAACCCAGAGCCAACTCCCCTATAACCCAAAGTCCCCATTCTAGTGGAGATGAGGAGGAGTATACTTATGAGAGTATGCTCAGAGGAGGAGCCAAGGCTACTATGGACAGTTTGTATCCACAATTTGCTGAATTACCAAGAATTCAGAAGATGTTCCATGATTTGAGGATGCTTGTGGATGTGAAAGACAAGACCATTATGGAAATATCCCAAGTTATCCAAGATAAGGGTGCAAACTGGTGGCAAGTGGAGGAAAGCAGATTGTTACACTTTGCTGGTGTGTTGAAAACAAGATTCCTTACTGATGAGGAAGTTTTTGCAAAGTTGGTAGATGATAAGATCATTGAGGAGAAAGAGAGGAAAGCTAAGGGCATCAAACACCCTGATAGCAGCTCAAATGATGATGATTCCCCTGATGATCCCTCAAACCCTTCAAAACCCAACCCTCCTGAAACCCCTCAAGCCAACCTCCCTGAATCTACTCAACCCAAGCCTTCTGTATCAGCTAGACTTTCAAACCCTCCTAAAACCTATCATAGGAAAGGCTCTGTATCTTCAGAGGTGTTGACCAAGGGTGGTAACACAACCAAAGACACATCTGCTAATGAAGGTTCTTCTGAACCCAAGGCACAGCCTAAAGATGTTGAGGTTCCTATGCTAGAGGCTGGTTTGGTTAAGGCCTATTCAGTGTCAGATGAGTTGGACACTGATCAGCCCTTAATCATTCAGGATGACTCAGTGGCTGTTGAAATAAGCACTGTGATCTCCCCACAACTGCCATCTTTGAACCTTGTTGAAGGTGGAGATGATGCAGGTTTAGGTGATGGAGTTGAAAAGGAGAATTTAGTGGAAAAACCAGAGGGAGTAGTAGATGAGAGAGATGTGGTGATCACTAGGATAGTGAGTGTACCACCAAATGAGGGTGATATAAGTGAGGAAGGGCAGGCTATTCTTGACGTCAAATCTGAACTTCAGGAATCCCTTGATGAGAGGAGGCCTGTTCCTTTAAGTGAGGAAATTAACAATGAAGGAAGAAAAGAAGTAGTTGAAAATGAGAAGAAGACTGCTGATGTATCAGAGTCTTATGAAAAAGAAGTTGAGGGTGATGAGTGTATTTTCACTAACCCTTTTGATTTGTCTCACATTGCAGGTATAAGTCTTGATCAAATCTTTGCAGATGACTTCTTGACAGATGCTCCCATCCATGTTGATTCTAGATCAGCACAAGCCTTACTTGGCTTGCAATCAACAAAGTTGGATTCCTTGGCTCAACAAGTTCAATCAGCTCATGCAGAAACTTCTGGAGCATTAGATGAGCATGGAAGAACTCTGGCATCTGTGGAAATGCGGCTGACAGGCTCTGAGGATGTGGTGTTACCCACATTAGAAGCTAGAATTGAAGGAGTGGAATCTGGTCTTCAAACCATTTCCACTGAAGTTCACAATGCCAAAGTCAGTATGGAGAACATCTCAAAGGAGGTCAAGAAGGATCAAAAACTGCTTAGAGATAACCACAATGCAAATGTTCAAGCTATCAGATTGACCATTAAGCAAGCTCTTGGCAAGAAGACAGCCTTGCAGAAGAAAAGAGCAGAGGCACAAAGGCTTGCTTTGGTGAAAGCAGCTTCAGAAAAATTTTCCCAAGAGGTAATGGCCAACATTGCTGAAGGTGCAGTGGCCAACCTCACTGAGCTCCTTAAAGCCCAATTGGATGCATCTCTGAAAGCAACCTTGGAAGAGGTTGTCCAACAAAAGATGAAGCCTGTTCTAGCTTTTCTTAGCTTGAGCAGTGATAGGATGCAAAATATACATGATGAGAATGTATATTTGTTGGAGGAGATGAAGTCTCTAACCCAAGCCCAGTCCTTGATGGCATCAACAATGAGTGAGCTCAAACCTGAATGTTTTGATGCTGCCAAAAAGGGGGAAAGGGAAAGAGCAAGGGCAAAAGGTGTCTTAGTGATTGGAAGCCCAGGGAAAGGGAAAGACAAAAGTGCTGAAGGAAAAGGGAAAGAGCCAGCAGTGCTGAACTTAGAAGATTTGGATGAAGAAGAGCAGTTAGCACTTGCTTTGAAGAACTCAATGGCCTCAGCTCAAGAGGAAATAGTGAGGTTACAGCAGAGGCCAGGTGGTGAAGTGTCTGGTTTGGACAAAGATGTTGAAGGTGTCCAAACTAGAGGAAAGATCAAGAAGGCAAAAGGAAAGAAAAGACAAGCTGAGACATTTACTGATTTTCCCAACAGCCTTGATCTACCACCTGAATTCAGAATTGATGATGATGAGCCTATCTCAAAGAAGGCCAAAGCTGCTGAAGAAGACAAGAATGCTGAAGTGTCCAAGATTGATGAAAAGGACAAGTCTTCTGAATCTGCCAGAAGTGCTGAAGGTCCCAAGTCCACTGAAGATGTTGAAGAACTATTTGCTGAAGGATTTGGACCTGAACCTAAGAAGAAGACAACTGTCCTAGCTCATGATCCATCAAAGCTGTTTCATGAAGGGTATGGCAAAGACCCTGAAACACAACAGAAGCTGGCCATGATGAGGGCCTAAGAAAAGATGGATTCGATGGATGAAGCACAAAGAGCAAGAGATAAAAGAAGAGCAGACTTTCAGAAGCCAAGAAGAAAGAGAGCAACTTACAACAAGATGAAGCCACAGCTATTGATCCCAATGGACACCAAATATCCTCACTTGGATAAATGGGTGCCAATTCAGCTGAATGACTCATGGGAGGAAGCTAAAAGGGAGTTTGTCTATGACTACTATGTCATTGACAGATGGAATGGAAAAGATGCCAACTCCACTTTTGCTGAGTTCATGATAGAGTATTACAGAGAACTCTATCAACAACTACTTGCAGCTGCTGATATTGCAAGATTTGAACTCACAGCTCCCAAGCCAATCATATACATGCCTCCAAAGCTTGAAGGATGGATTGACCAGGCAAGGATCCTGAAAGAATTTACTGAGATCCTCAAGCTGAACAAGATGGTTCTTGGACCCAAGGGAACAAACCAAGAAGCCATGGCATTGAAAAGAAGAGTGTGGGCACAATATGGGATGGTGCCACCTCCTGAGGATGATCTCTGAAAATGGCTAAGTCTTCTGACCTTTTTGGATAAAAACTTATCTTATCTGAAGATATTTTTAAATGGTCAAATATGCTGAAATTTGGACAAGCCTGCTGATGTGGTGTGCCTTGACATGCTGTTTGCTATGATATGCATTGGTTGCTCTGATACAAGCATTTGTCTTGATATCCAGTATTCTGCTCTGATACTTAAAGTATTTTGGTTTTTGCTCTGATACTAGAAGATGCTTTGAAACTTGAAGATCTAGATACTCTTAAGTGTTTAAGTTGTTTTGCTCTGATACTCTAGATCTTATGATTAGTATATGCTTTGAATAGTTGTAATAAAATGATCAATTGTAATGATATCTTGAATTGATGCTCTGATAAGTTATCTTCAACTATCAACATGCTTGTAATGATTTTTATATGAATGATAGTTGAACTACCTTTGAATCAAGATACATTATTGCAGAAATCTCTCTATGCCTATATTTGAAACCTATGTGCAAAATGAACAGTGAGTACACTAACACATTGCTTTTCAGGATAATTGACCTCAGTCATGTCTTCTGAAGATAAATGTAATAGCTGTAGCTAAGTCACTTTTGCATAAGTTGTATAGGTTTTGGCATCATCAAATGGGGGGAAATTGTTGGGAATAAAATGAGATATGTTTTGATTCAATACCAAAATCCCCCCCCCCCCCCCGAGACATGCCTAAGTCAAAGATGATTATGTTCTAAGAATGTTAGAACATATAGAATAAGGCTAGATGAGGAGCTAATATGTTAGGCAGCTCTTAGATAGTTAGATGCACAATTTGAGGGGGAACACATGCTTTAAAGTTCATCTAGAACAAGTCCCCTTAAGGCTCAAATTTTGGAATAATGATCAAGTCCACTGAAGGACAAGTATGCTGATCAGAAGAGTTGTCCAAACAAGTTGTCTCAGCACAATCAATTCAGAATAAGTGTACTAAAAGCTTGAGGTCAACCATGCTGAAGAGACAACTACACCCTAGAGATCCTCAATGAATCATGCTAAGATCACTTTGAAGTGAAGCAAAGGGTAAGAGCCAAGTCATCTGAAGAAGAGCAAGCCAACCTTGCTGATAAGCAAGATTGCTGATAGTGATAAGGAGAGTTGTCCAATTTGATAAGGAATGTTGTCCTATCATTGGAACAACCTTCAGAAGCCATGTCCATGTCCTAACAAGAGAATCTGAAAGTCAGTCATTGGGAAGAGAGCTGCTGAATGAAGACAAAGCTTATACAGCCGTTTATTTCCCAAATGAGGACATGTCACTATCAAGAATCTGTCTTCAAAGTTGAAGAACTAAAAGAAGACATTTATGGACTTTTGAGGCTGCCTCTCCAACGGGCAAATCCTTCAATTGTCTATAAATACAGAAGTGAGAAGACCATTTGAAAGCACCTCAACACAATCCAACATTTGACAAGAACTCACAAGCAAGAGTGCTTTCTAGATTTCAAAGACTATCTTAGTCTTCATACACTTCATCTAAGCTGAACTTCATTGTATACCCATACACAAGCTTAGAGAGATATCTTATCCTTATACACTGATCTTCATTGTAAAGGATATCTCATTAGTTGGAACCTTACTTCAACCCTTACCCCTTTCAAGAGTGAAAGTGAGAAGGTTGTAGTAGTAGAATTGGTAGGAGCTGACTGTTGAGAGAAGAACAGTTCAGTTCTGGGTTGAGAAGAGGGTACTAGGACTCTAGACATCCTAGGGATCAATTCACCAAGGAGTGGTGTTATTGATCAAGTGCACCTTGGCACTATAAAACAAGTTAATTCCAAGAGTGAAGGAATTATCCTGTTCAATCAGGGAAAGTGGATGTAGGAGCTTGAGTCTCTGAACCACTATAAACTCTTGTGTTGTTTTGTTTTTCAAAGTACTTACATACATTCAACACTGCACACTAAACTGATCTTTCAAAGGATAAACATTCAAAGACTGTGCAAAACCTATTTGGACAAGTTCCCTGAAAACTGGACTGTATTGAATTGACAAAGTGATTTCAGTAACTTTAAAGGAGTCTAAACTAAAAGGGCCAACCACTATTCCGCACATATAACTCCTTTAGATAGTTATTCAACTAAGTACTCAATAGTACTTAGTAGCTTGATTATCTTAGAAGAGTTAATCATCTTCAGCAGAGTTGTCCAAGACAACCTTGCTGAGCTCTGGTTTGATCAAAAGTTGAAAAGAATTGCATACAAGTGTATCCCCCCCCCCCCCATACACTTGTTATATACTCCTTTCAGGACAAACAATAATATAAAATTATAAATTATAAACTTTTTGAAACTTACAAAATAAATTACAACAACTTTAGGGAGGAAAGAAATTAGACTTGAGCTTAATTTTAAAATCCCATTGATGGATCATATCAACTTTGTTGCAACTATTGTGATAGGCAATATAAATTTAAGCGCGAGGGAGGATACGGAACATACGCGATGCACATGCAAAAGAGGCATTCGGAAAAAATTTATTGGCTACAATGAAGTGAATGAACTAATGAAGTCAAATGTTTAGTACGTAATTTTAGTTTATGTTTAGTAATTTAAGTCAAATGTTTATGTTTATTTGTTGGTAAGTTGGTAACTTTAGAGATTAGTCTATACTCTTTAGACTTTAGAGTTGGTAACTTTAGAGTTTATTTATTTGAGTCAAGTTATAATTGTTAAATGCCTAAATGCTAATGTTTAATTGTTTATTTGAAATGTTTTAGACTTTTAGTAATTGAATAATGCACATTGACATTACTATTTATTAATTAACAATTTAAAACGAAAAATGATAATTAAAAAGTCTAAAATTACAACTCAAAATATAAATTATAAAAATAAATTAAAAAAAATTGAAAATCCACGGTTTGCACGGTTAAACCGGCAAACCGACGGTTTAACCGAAACCGCCGGTTTTCTCCACGAGCAACCAAAACCGAACCGTCAAAATTCGGTTACAGTTCGATTAAACTACCAAACCGGCGGTTCGACCGGTTCGCCGGTTGGCAGTTAGAAAACCGCCCATGTCTACCCCTAAATCACAAATCTCTCACACTTTCTTCAAATTTCAAAGTCTCTCATTTTTGTTCAAATGGCAACTGAAGGACCGTCAATTGTAACAAGTGTTAATTCTACAAATGAAGAGGAAGTCAATCAGTCGGCGCCGGCGGTTCAACCCAGTTTCCCCCGTTTCATGCAAATTCACTTTCGTGTAGGCGATAAAAATCCATGGAATGGAACAACTGAAGTTTGTTGCAAATATTATGATAGAAGATATAATTTTAAGCACGGGGAGGATACGAGACATTCGTCTTACACGTGCAAAAGAGACATCCATAACAAGTGCCAACCGACTCAAACGTTGGTCCATTAAGATTAAGAAGAGGAAGAGTTGAAGATTGAAGTAGTGAAGTGTTATAGTAATATTTAAATTTTAGGATTTTATTTAAGTCAAGTTTTAACCAATTGTAATTCGTGTGAAGTGTTTATATTTAGTAACTTTAGTTTATCTAAGTCAAGTGTTTATGTTTAGTAACTTTAGTTTATTTAGTTTATTTAAGTGTTTACTTTTAAAAGTGAAGTGTTTTCAAGGGTTTAAATTTTAAGTTGAGTTTATTGTTATTAATTTTAGACAAAAATGTTGCAATAAACTAATAATATCAATTTAAAAAGAAAATGATACTAAAAATTACAACAATACAAAGTCTTAAACATAAATTAAAAAAAAAAAAAAATCGATTAAACCGTCGATTTGACCCGTTCAACCGCCAAACCAGCGGTTTAATCGAAACTAGCGATTTTTATTTTGACTAATCGAAATCGAACCGTAAAATATCGGTAAGGTTCAATTTTTGAACCGTTTTGGCCAGTTCCAACCGCCCATGTCTAGCATATGAGTAACTAAAAAAATTTCAAGTTTACTAGTGTTGAAGTATCACAATGTATATTCGTGAGTCTAAGTTCACCCTTCCAATACCCTAATCCATAAAACAGTAATTTCGTAGTAAAAATCCAACTTATTTGTACTATCGAGTAAACATTGAAGGCAAAAAAAAAAAGATTGATAATGCAAACAAAGATTCATTCCCCCTCGTGGCATCAAATGTCCAATAGCACATTCAACAACTTTACATATATACCAAGAATTGACAAGCACAACAAATTTGGTCTAGAATAAACTACCAGCACGTACTCTTTTAGATGTAATGTAAAAACTAGTTTTAATACATCAGCATAAAATGGTGTAATTTCAATTTCAATGCCCCATCTCATTGATAATGAAGAGTTAATCCATTGTTTTATTCCTACAATCTCAATTTTGCTCTCAACTTGAGAGGTAGAAAAAAACCACGAAACGCCGTCTAATAGTTCATTATTACTAGTATCTACAAGTAAACCTGCTTCTGTTCCACTTGTAAATGTAGTTTAGCTTCGGTGTGTAGACCATAGATAAACGGTATAACTTCTTCGAATCAGTCACAGATCTTGAGAACTTCTAGTTTGTTTTAGCTAAGTCACATTGTAGCGCGCCTTGCTCCTACTTCGGAGGTCTTCACTGCTTTGCCTGTCAGAGTATAACAGATACTAGGTAAGACTCGACCCGAAAAAAGGCAAATAATATTTTCAAAAATGAGGTAATAAACTTGTCTAATTGTGAGTCTGAGCAATCTTGAGTTCCAGGGTGAAGAAGTTTGATTAAAAGCAATCTTGAGCAGTCATTCGTATAAGCATTTAGTGTTTAACAAAGGACTATGACTTAGTACAAAGTGAATGACTTGTTCCTAATTATTTGTCTGACTTGTTCCATTCACACGAACCAATTTTCATTAATAAGGATATAAAAAGTCTAGTATACCCTTATTTATTACTACTTGATGAGCTTATAATTACAAGAGGATGGTTAGTACTTAGTATCTATTACGGGTATTGGTGGGGAGAAAAAGGGTAAAAAAATTGATATTAGCCAATCGACAAATAATTAGGAACACCATTTTGGATAAAAGCACACGAATAGTTAGGAACGAAGGGAACACTACAGTGAAGTGGAAAAATGCATGTATAATCTCAAGGATGTATTGATAGAAGCATTAGAAAACCCACAACGGGAAAGTCATACAAAATTACCTGTGAATACAAGAAAGTTCCAAGAACTGCTATTGCAGCTCCAAGAGCATTGACAGGTTGTACAGGTGTCCGGAAAATGATGATAGATGAGACAATAACAGATATACGTTTCATTGTGTTTCCAACACTAAACGTCAAAGGAGATATCTCATCCAACGACATGTATGAAACCTGATTGTAGAAGTGATAAAATATACTCTGGGCCGCCATCCACCTACAATAATATCGATCACACAAACATAAACAACAGGACCAAAACTTGTATGCATCAAGTGCACCGTGCAACTCAAGTATATTTTTTAATGGTATTAGTTGTATACAAATACACCATACAACTAATGCACAAGAGAGCTCTCAAACAACAGAGGATCAACAAGGAAACAAGAAACCCAACATGGCAGAAGTGAAGGTAAACCATAAAATTTCAACACAGTTCCCTAGTATCCAACACATGAAGAAACTCCAAAATGAAAAATATCAAGGACTTGGCACAAATAAGTATGAACAAAAATACATGGAATATCAAGAGGTGAAAAAATAATTTGATACTTCCACTCAAGTCAACAATTTGATGTCATCACATTAACAATCTTGCAAGTCGTGCATCTCTTACAATTTTTTACATAGGACAATTTAGTAGCTGATTAAGTATATAGGCTTGTTCTTCCCTGAATGGTTCATACTAAAAAAGTCAAATATTTCAAAATAACACCCAACTTTGCTAATTTCCCGACATTAACATGCCATTTACAAGAAAAATAAAGAAATGGGACGTTACCAAACGATTTGAGGTCCAATTTGAGACATAGCTTCTCTAAATCCAACAGTCCACATCTGTGGGCCCTCCACAGCAAAAGCAAACGGAGTAAGAATTAAGAGAGACAGAATTGATAAGCAGGCATAATAGTTCATCCCGCTAACAGACTTCCCCTTCATCCCCTTCTTTGAAAATATGTTCCGGAAAACAAAAGCCAAATTCGATATCATGGCCCCCATAAAACCTGATATTGACAGCCAACAACCATCCAAAACGTATCAGAAAGCAACATAAATAGATGGAATTATCATTCAAAGCATACACAACTCTACTCAATTTTTAAAAAATAAGCCATAAACTGACAAACATAGCCTACTACATCAACAAGATTTCAGAATTTACTTAAAAGACAATAATGAAGGTAACAGCAATGATTTCTCTCAGATTATAGACTTAAAACATCAAATAACAATCTTCTCAATATATGCTTGCAATTTAAGCAGTGTGAATTACCAATCATATTGAAGTTGAGCTCAGTCAGAGCAGCTAAACCACAACCCCCGATAATCGGAAGAAGAGATAAATAAACTGAAGGCGGAAACGACTCGCCAAGGATGAATCTCGACACTAAAACACTAAAAGCAGGCTCAGCACTCTTGATTATGTGAGTGAATGAAACTGCCACCTTTGACATACTCACAGTAGCCGCCACATGCCCAATTGTATGCGCAATTGCAACCTAAATCCACCAACACATCCATTAACAACAATCAAAACTCGCGTTATACAATTAGGCAAAATCTAGATCTCAAAACACCAAGATCGGAAAATCAAATGAAACAGAAAATTTGGTACCGGAAAAAGAGTCTTCCAGAAATCGAGATCAGTCTTTGGAAACTCCGCAATCCTCAGCGCCCAAGAAATGAGCATAATTAAAGAGCCAGCAGCCAAAGAGAGAGTTGAAGTTAACCAAGGAAAGGGATACGCATTCAACACTTTCTTATTATAAATATTGAAAACAACATTCAATCCCCACCACGTCGCAAAGTAAATTCCGATTTTCAGTTTATTCCCCGCCTCAGACCGTAGCGCCGCCGCCTCTATAACCGGCTCCGAGCGGTCGGCTTCATAAGCTTTGCAAGTGATAGCAGATCGCACGTGGAGCGGTTTAGAGAGAGAAAGAATGGAGCTCCGGCGTGTTATCACCGGCGAAAGGGAGGGCAAAAGCGGTGAGCGGTGGGGCAGAAATAGGCCCCGGGGATGCAGAAAATTGGAGGCATGGAATGAGGAAGGTGGCAGCGTGAGAGAAGAGATCATAGTAGAGCAAAAATTATGAGAGTAGAATTGAAGTTGAATAATAATAATATTGGGTGAAAGCTTTGGTAGTTCCGAAAGAGCGGAATCGGAATAATGGAGGCTCTGCAACTTAATTTACCACAACTTCAAAAATTAACTGAGCAATATTTTAAGAGAGAAAGGGAAGGGAAGGGAAAAGAGGGGGAAATCTGTTTTTTGTTTTTAAGTGTGGGCTTTGTAAGCTCAGTTGGCCAGCCCCAGCTCGTGTTTGTAGGCGGAGATTTCTGTCTTCCTGTTGGAATCTTTTGAAACGACGAAAATATTGGAACTATCTTTCATATATTTATACGGTAGTAGGAGTATTTCATATCCATATTGAATTAATGATGTTATTTTGATTCCTTATAGAAATTGAGTTGATCAGTCATTTTTTATTTTTATGAATTTTTTTTTGAAAATGTGTATATTAAAAAGTGTAAGTCATTACAAATAAAAGAGTGCAACACAATATTATTAAAAAATGTAACACGTTTTTTTTTTATTAAAAAGTGTAAGTCACTGTAATTGAAAAGTGCAATACAGTTTTTAATGAAAAATGTAAGTCATTATAACTAAAAAGTGAAAGTCAATATAAATGAAAAGTGCAACACAATAGTATTAAAAAATACAAGTTAGTATAACATAAAAGTCCAACACAATATTTAATGAAAAGTGTAAGTTATTATTATAATTGAAAAGTGCAAC
Source organism: Galeopsis tetrahit (assembly GCA_963675135.1). Classification (NCBI taxonomy): domain Eukaryota; kingdom Viridiplantae; phylum Streptophyta; class Magnoliopsida; order Lamiales; family Lamiaceae; genus Galeopsis; species Galeopsis tetrahit. The sequence goes on from OY776123.1 coordinate 54,387,409, forward strand.
ACAATATTACTGAAAAGTGCACGTCTATATAACTAAAAGGTGCAATATAACATTACCAAAAAGTGTATATCAATATAACTTAAAATATTTTTTTTTAAAGCTACAATTAAAAAGTGTAATACAATTACACCAAAAAAAACAAAATCCTATTAACAAAAAAAAGACTTGGTCAACTTAGTGGGTGTTTTCAAACACTATAAGGTGTTTAAAAGCACTTTTTTTTCAAATAAAATCACTTTTGGAGTGTTTTCAAACACAACTAAATGATTAAGTTAATTTGTTAAAAGTGATTTTGGTGAAGCACCCCTCCACCTACTTCTAATAGCTTCTATGTGCTTCTCATCATTATAATAATCAATTTTATAATTTTACCCTCACAATTTAAATAATATTTCATTTTTACACATTACCTATCCAAATGTAATAAGGGTGTTTTTTGTAAATTTATAAAAAATGTGATTTGTTTGGTAAACACCACAACATATACACATTTGATTTAAAGTGCTTAATTTTAAAACACTATCAACTTTCTTTTTTATTGAAAAATCAATTTTAATCACTTTAAAGCAATCACTATGATTTGCAAACACACACTCAATTTCTTATAAAGAATCATTCTAATGAGACCAATTTCTTATAAAATATACGTATTTTGTATTAAGGTAAATTAGGTAAGTCAAACATTCACAGGTAAAATATGATAATCAATTAGAAATTGGCTTATTTAAATATATTTTGGTGTTACTCTGATAAAAAATCAAATTGAGTTTAATGTATCAAAAAAATTGAGTAAATGTCAAATAAATTTTAAAAATTATCTATATAAATATTTTATGTAAATTTATCAAATATTTAAGATTTATTCAAATCATTTTACTAAATTTACTCCCTTTGTCGCACAATAACTTTTATATTTTCTTTTTTGGGACGTCCCACGATAACTTTCACACTCTTAAAATAAAATTTTATTTATAAACTTCACCCTCACAAGGCGGAGCCAGAAATTTTTTCTTGGGTGGGTTGAAAGCGCAATACACGTATAAAAAAATTGTTTACATAAGTTGCATCCTACGATTTTTTAATCGATAGAATTTATGGATAATAGAATTAGAATTAATGTCTTCAAACAATTTTATTTCAATATAGACAACCATAAAATTTAATAGATAATCACTCTCCATTTTATTTTGAAAAACATTCTTGACATGTTTTATAACTAAAAATGTTCGTTCGATCGTAACAGTGGTAACATGAAGTGTCAAAATAAGGTGAATCGATCTCGTAATCAAAAGCATATGCTTCCACCTTATTTGTCTCGGTTAACTTTTAAAATAATACATAAATAGTTGTCAAATTTTGAAAACCCTTTTAAAAAAACATATCAAATTTGCAATGATGCAATTCAAGTCTCAGATAAATTATTTATTGATTATAAATAAAATCAACATTGATTCCGTATTTATTTTTGGAAATGGCAAAATTTTTATTGAAGCATATCAGGAATACTCCATTAAAAACGAAACAAAAATAATTAGAAAATAAAAATACAAATGTAAACACATCTTATTATTAAAGATATCAACTCGATCTATATTAAAGTTATTGATTCGAATTTGATATGCTTTTTTACCTAAGAAGTTTGAAATTGAAAATTTAATTTAAGGTTTGTTATTTAATTTGAATTTTAAATTAGGTAAAGAATTAAATAATCCTAATTTACAAATAATTTAATAAAAATGAATCAAGTTTTCGGTAAACTTTCTCGGTAAACTTTCTTTTATGCTTACCGAAGTTAATTTAAATTTGTTTGGTTGTTAAAATAAATAAATTAATATAATAATATATATAATAAAAAAATCCCTAAAATTAGGGTGGGCTATAACTCACCATAGCCACTAGATCGACCTGTCACAATATCCTCAATTTTACATCAATGTCATTACTTTTTTTTACCCATATGTACAAGTCAACTATTTTTTTTACTTTTTAAATAAAATTTTATAAAATTATCTCTCAAAACTTTACTTATTATTATATTTTTTTTATGTTCATCTACCTATAAAATTTATTATGGAACGGAAGAGTATATTAAAACCTTGTTATTAAAGATTGTTATAATTTATATTCAAAATAGATGTTTTAAATTTGACATACACCAACAAACTAATTTATTTATTTGTTGAATACAAAATTAATCGAGGATGTTTACACGCTTTTAATATATGGATTCTCTCTCTAAAAAAGTTTTCTCTCCCTTCTCTCTAAAAACATTCTTCCCCAAAATCACCGCCTATCTTCTTCATCTTCCATAATCCAAAACCACCGACTATTTCCTTCATCCTCAATAGCCCCCGTTGCCCACCTTCTACCTTCTGCAAGTAAGTTGCCGCGCCGCTTCTGCCTCACCGCCACACTGTCCGTAGCGTCGTCGCACCACCGTTCTGTTCAGATTTTTTAGTGGGTGAAGAGGGGTTTTTTCAGGGCTTTAGTTGGGATCAATGGGTGAATCTCCCCGTCGGAGCCACGGTGGCCGATCGGGTGAGTCATCCGTTTGATCCCATTTTATTTTAGTTTTAATGCTTTCTGCATGTTCTTAGTTTTTTTCCTAAGTTTAGATATGGTATTTTTAGTTTCGTTTTCTTCCCATGTTGTTATTTTCTGCCTTCTGTATTTTTCTTTTCCCCTGTTATTCTAGTTTCCTCCCCTCCATGATGAGATGGGTTTTCTTCCTGTTTACGGGTTTTTCCATGGTGGCACTTTGTTGTGCCTGTTGGAGCTGGTAGTCCTTGAGTTTGTTCTTATGTGATTTGGGAGGTTTGTTGCACGAGGGGTTGTGTACTGTCTTCTTAGATCGCGGAGCTTCCAGGAATGCCGGCTTGATCTATGATCCTTCCACTCTCACGATTGAGTCTGGAAAATGTGGTCTTCTGGTAGAACTTTACTGTTTGAATAGGTGAGTGAGAGCGTTGAAATGTAATTTTTCCTATCTCTCTAATTCTACCTCTTCAAAAAAAATAAAAATATAAGTGACTACAAATCTAAAAGAAATCACGACTAATGTCTATTTTTGTGGGAAGGGAGTATATGTTTATAATTATTAGAATTTCTCACGTCATATAATTAATTTTAGAAGAATACAGTAATATAATTAATTGTCAATACAGATTAATTAAAAATGTTTTACATGACAAATATAGTCATGTTTAATAATAAAGGTTGATTAGACTGAAATTAATTAATATTTAAACTTTATTGTTTTGGGTTAATTGCAAAAAAAATCACGACTTTTACAGTTTTTATCAATTACAACATATCTTTTTTTTCTTTGCAATTTGATACACCACCTTTTTAATTTTTGCAATTCAATGTATATGTCAATTTCCCGGCAACAATTAAATCATAATTTGATCATCAGAGCTGTCGAGGTGCACATAGATGTCACAAATGATAAATATATTTTTTTTAATTTTTAAAACATTTTTAACTAAAAAGAATAATAAAAAAATCATTTTAAAACTAAAAACAATACTAAATATTTTTAAAAATAAATTATAAACCAATTTAATTATTATCATCCCCCTCCAAAAAAAAAAAAACTCAAAAGTATAAGATCGCGTCCTCCAAATCATAGTTCACAAAAATAATGTGATATTTTTTATATTTTTTTATTTAAAAACGTTTTTAAATACAAAAAATAAAATAAAAAATATATAAAAAATATTTTATTGATCAATCAGGACATTTACGTTGGCATTTGTGTAGAACCTTAATGCGGCTTTGGTATATATATAATTCATGTGTTGTCGAAAAATAAACACATGCATCAAATTGCAAAACTTAAAAAGGTGGTGTATCGAATTGCAAAGAAAAAAAGAATATGTTGTAATTGATAAATATTATAAAGGTCGTGATTTTTTTTTTGCAATTAACCCTATTGTTTTTAAAACTTAATCTAAATTATGGAATAATCTATAAAAGATGAGATGCAATTAATCTAATCTATCGAAAAATGGTCTGAAGATATTTTATATCTTGAGATTATTTATATATATACATACCATATTGAGTGATATTTGGATTTTGGGTGTGATTGATTGAACCTGTAGTATTGAAATTTGACTTCAATGAATTGAGTTAAATGTTGAGATCAAAGATTAAATTAGGTATATTGAACATTAAAATCGAAGTGTATTTATACACTCAATTGCATAGAAGAATTTGTCTATCATTTTACCATATGATATGATTGATAAATTAAATATTAAAAACTAATTTTGAATAAAAATATTCAATTTTAAAATTTTGGTAGAAATAATATAGAGAAAGAAAGAAAAAAATTTCATAATTACCAACCTTATTAAGAACATAAGCATATATTTTGTATTAGGTCTTGTTTGATAGTAAAGATTTATTAGATTAGATTAGATTAGATTAGATTAGATTAGATTAGGATGATATCTAAACAAATTTAAATTTTAAAGTATAATGTACTCTGGATTAAGTGTATTGTGGGCCCCATAAGTAATGACATGAAAGGTAAATATATGTATATTGTGAGGGTGGGGATTGTGATAATTATTTTCTATTTTGAGATATGCAAACTTTTGGGGGACAAACTAAAAAGGAAAGTATGAAAACTTTTGAAAAAACGGAAGAAGTACTAGCATTTTTCAGTCTAAAAATTAAAACGTGCCACTAATTAATGATATTACTGACACTTCCACTTTTCAATATAAAAATTAAACGTGTCACTAATTGAAAGAATTTTCGTCACATCTAAAAGTACAAACTTGTAAAGAGGTGTAAAATTAATTAATTTATATTAATTTTTCAATATTCTTCCTTACTCGTGGGCCGAATTATCACCTCTACCATTTGGGAAGAGGCCATTGAGATTTGAGTGGACAATTTAATATAAATGAAGTTGTTTTCAGTAGGAATTGAATTCATGACGTGTGTCTAAGGTTCTAATACCATGAAAAAATTATACTTTATTTAAATGTCTAAATTTGTAGATAGGTGGAAAATTAATTCATTTATATTAATTCTCTAATACAAGCTATAACTAAAACATATCAATCACTATAACTGAAACGCACCACTCATTATAATTGAAACGTGTCACTCGTTATAATGGAAGCATGTCACTCATTATAATTGAAATGTGGCACTCGAGTAAAATGCACTTTTAATCCCACCATCCACGGGTACTCATGATTTTGGTCCCAACATTCTGAATTTTGGTCCCAAAAGGGAAAAATTTGACACATTTGGTCCCAAAATCGGAAAAGCTTACACATTTGGTCCCACCCCAGTTAAATATTGACGGAACGAGTCATGCGACCGTTAGTCATTTATTTTTTCATTAAAAATAGTAAATAATATTATTAAAAATAAAAATAAATAAATACTCGGTTGTCTGGGTAATTACACAAATGCCAAGAAAGAACCCTAACATTTGCAGATTCTGCCTCTCTCTCTCTCGCTCCATTCATCTTCTGTGATTGAATTTCTCAAAGTAAAAACCATCCAAAATGCAAAATCGATTGGAAATGTAGGAATGTAACAATATCATCACCGTGTATTTTTCCTTCTGTCTTTATTCTTTTCGATCGAGATATCCTTCAAACACTTTCCACCCGAGACAAAAACCTTCCGCTGGGGCCGACGCCGCTGACACTCATCGGAAGCCTCCACTTGCTCGGCGACCAGCCACACAAATCCCTCACTCATAGGACAAGAATTAGAGAAAGAATAAGAGCAAGAATTCCATGTGAAAGTTTCTTCGTTTTTCTGGAAACGAGCATAGCAAGTTGAAAGATTGGAGATTGGTTTGGTAGCACAAAGATTGGGATTGTTTAGGAAACTGCTATCATATGCTAGGTTATCGAACTCAATTGGGATTTTTCCGGTGAGTCAATTGGAAGATAGATTGAGGAAAGTAAGCTTCAATTGCCCTAATTGAGGAACTCAATTGGGATTTTTCCGGTGGGTCGATTGGAAGATAGATGGAGGGAAGTAATTAAGCTTTAATTGCCCTAATTGAGGTGGAATTATGCCGGAAAATTGGTTCTATGATAAATTCAAATCGAGAAGATCCGTCAGGGAGCCAAACGCCGGAGGGATTGAAGCCTCCACTTGCTATGCTCGTTTCCAGAGAACGAAGAAACTTTCATCTCCGTCACCCAAACATCTTCTCCATTAGTTGCAGAGGGCGGCGTGGCGAACGACAGAAACAGGGAGGAGCGACAGCGAGGCTTGGGGGAGGAGTGGTGCGAACGAGCGGCATGGCAACGGCGAAACGCGGAGGAGCGGCGACGCGAGGGAAGAGGGTCGATGCCGCAAACATGCGACGCTTGGATCTGCGATGGACGCCACCGCGAACGGTCGGCGAACGGTGAGGCGGCATGGATGAAGGGAGAGATGGCGCATTGAGTGGGAGAGGCGGCGCGTCGACGTGGCTGCCTGGCTGGTGGAGGATGGACGCAGAAAATGAGAAGAGGAAGGAAGAAGATGAGTAAATTGTGGGTGGGTTAATGAATGAATGAATGAATTAGGGCTTTATAGTGTATAAGGGTATTTTTGTACTTTCTTAGGGTGTGTACTCATCGAACGGGGGGTGTTAAGCGAATGAGAAAATAATTACTGGGACTAATATGGCCAAGGTTGACTAACGGTTGACTAACTTTGGGATCAAATTTGTCAAGTTTTTCTCTTTCGGGACCAAAATTCAGAATGTTGGGACCAAAATCATGAGTGCCCGTGGATGGTGAGACCAAAAGTGCATTTTACTCTGTGGCACTCACTATAACTAAAACATGTCACTAGTTGTTGGGAAATAAATTGATTTTGATTAAGATACCAAAACCCCTGATTGATGATGATCAGATTAGTTGAGATAAAAATAAGAATGCATCAGTCTAGTTGTCTCAGGTTAGTTGAGACAATAGAAATGCTTAAGTCTTAGTCTCAGAAATGTTGTGAGATTTATAGTTCAGGATAGTTGTCCAAAACTGAAAATGTTAGGCAGCTTTATATGCTTAAGTATCTTAGGACAAGTCTGCTGATGTTAAAAAAGACAAGTATACTGAAGAGGACAGCATGGCTAAATGACCAAAGATAAGAAGTCAAGCTGCAAGGAAATGATAAGAGCAATATCAGATCAGCCTAAATGACTTGAAGATCAAGAGCATTGAATGAGGCAAGACAAATTTAATGAAGCATTTATTGCCATCAAGCCTGAACAAGCATTGAAAACTTAGAAGCATTAAAGACTGAAGAATTGAATGAATGTAGGAACATTCCATTTGCAGCAGGAATGTTCAGGGCAGTTGTCCCATCTGACCGTTGGTAGAGTGTAAAGTCTGCCACAATCAACATATGAATACCATATCCATAGTGGGATAATGACAAAAACAATAAGCTGTAGGCCAATTTTTCAAAGTGCATAAGCAAAAATAAAAGAAACTAAAAACAATTTAATGGACAATATTGGTTTTATCAGTTCCAAAAACCCCAGAACATGTTAAGGAATCATACCTGCCCTTTTTACCACACCTCTTACAAATGGTAGGTTTTACTTTGCGAAATTCTCCATAGGACGTCATCCTCTTCTGCTTAGGTCTTCCAGGTGGGTTCTGCAGAATTGGAGGAAGTATTTTTTCAACTTCGGCAGCTTATTGTGACTCAAATCGCTCTGTTTGAGGAACAGAGAACAAATCCTCCTTGTAGCATTGCTTGTAAGTAGTAGTAAAAAAACATTCCTCAACAACGCTATGAATAGATGTACAATGCTTCCTAATCACCGCAACTGCATGAGCACATGGTAACCCTTTGACTTGCCACTGAAAACATGTATACATTTAATTGATCGCCCAAATATATGGAAGAAGCGATCAGTAAAACCGAATATGCAGGCTTCGATCAAGAAGGATATGGATCAAAACATATCATATGCACGAAAACGAGGTCTGAGAATGATGGATTTCTGAAATCTTGAGCAACAAGAAGGAATTCTGCTGAAATTCCTTAATTTTGGAAAGTAATGTCAAATAAATTAAAATTGCAATAATTACAAATGGTTGATTGAAAAATGAAGTTTTGTTGGTAATGGAGTGATTATCGGTTACTAAGAGAGAAGAAGATTTAATTTTCAATATCAATAACAATATCAATGCGTTAAGATTGATATTTAATTTTCAAAACTTATTATAATAATGATTTTTAATACAAAGGGCATAATTGGGTATTAACACATCAATTTGACCTTAATTTAATTGTTTTAATTTGTTTCATTTGTTTGAAAATGAGTCTATATGATTGTCTCTCTTAGTAAATAAACTCTTTAAAGTATGCAGATAATTTTGAGACAGTTTAATAAAAAAAAAAAAAGTTCAAATAATCATGAAAATGAGTAATTTTAACTTTATTTTAGAATTTTTTTTAGAATTTCAAAGTTTGGGGTATTATTAATTTGAATTTTCAAAAGTCTTTAAAATTTTTGAGGTATTCAATACGTATTTTAAAAAGTTTTAATATTTTTTTTGGGTATTTAACCGTCTATAAATTTTAATACTTTATGGATTTTCTTCCAAAAATATAAATAAGAGATTATTCCCTAATAAGTCCACTATTAACACTCCTTAAGCAAATGGACACCAACTTCAATAGTTTTCTAATAGAGACAAGTCAAAGATAAATTACCCATGATACCCTTAAAACAAATTTTTTAAAAAAATTCGTAATTTAAACTAATATGAATTTTGAAATGAATTCCTGGAATTTAGTCTTGATTACCAGAAAGTTTCTAACTTTCCAAATTCGAAAATTAAAACTGAAATTTCTTGTTATGCGCTTAAACCAAATTAAGAAAATTTCTCAAATTCCATCTTCAATTTTAATTTATGAGATTCGGATATGCAATGAAATTAGACTAAGATATTTCCCAAATTGGATTATCAATTTCGATTATGCATTGAAATCAGAATTAGGAACTGCATTTTTCAATAGATCCAGATTCTGGTACGTCTCCAATACTTGTCTATTACTCCCTCCGTCCGCCTATAAGCTTCACGTTACTTTTTGGCACATAGATTAAGAAAAGTGATTAAATAATAAATATAGTACAAGTGATGTGATTGAGAGAGGAGAGAGATAGAGAGAAAAAGTAAGATATAAAGTGAAGTGTAAGAAAAAGTACATACCAAAAAAGGTATGAGAAGCTTATAGGCGGACGTACCAAAATGGTAAAATGGGAAACTTATAGGCGGACGGAGGGAGTATTTTTTTATCGTTCGATTATTGTTCATATCCTGAAGCCAATCATTGAATTCCTTAATCATATGCAGTCATTGTTGTTACTCCACAATTCATATCGCATTTGACATCGTAAATTTATTATTCTGATTTTTAGTTCTTGCATTGTAGATTAGATATTCTGGTACATCAATTAATTGTTTTTCTAATATATTTGCATTGGACAGACTGTCAATATCGTCCAGGATTCAAATGGATTATATAATTTTCTGCAAGGTGATTTCAATGGGAAGAACAAGTTGATTCGATTGACTGAATCGTCATCCTTTGCAGATTTGTTGGCTGAAATAACAAATATGCGTCCTCTAAGTTCTCAAGGTAATCTATCGAGTGTGTAAATATATGCCTATTACAATGCATATGTAGTAGGCACCGATTATGCATACCGTGTACATATTCAACTCCCTATGCATTTTGTGGATTGGGCTACAGAAGTTTGGGGTGATGGAGAACTTCATATAAGATTAAGGGTAATGCTATATTTTATTGAGTTTTCTTATGTAAACTTGGATGATGAATTACTGTTCAACCCTTTATTTTCTACCTATCAAATGTACGAACAACGTTCTATGCACATATCCGTGCATATGTAGTGTGCATACCCACAGGCATACCGGATACATATGCAAATCTTCGTGCATTGTCCGGATCGTGCTCGAGAAGTTTGGGGTGATGGAGAACTTTATATAAGATTTAGTTAATGCTATATTTTATTGAGTATTCTTATGTAAACTTGGGTGATTATTTACTTTTTCAACCCTTTTGTTTGCTACTTATCAAATGTATGAACAACGTGTTTTATGCACAGTTTCGTGCATATATATTGTGCATACATAAGATTCTGCAGAATCGAAGTACTAGTCGCCGGAAAATGCAGATAACGATGAACAATCGCTGGAACAAAATCAATATTCTGCAGAATTCTCGAAGCTAAGCAAGTGAAACGCATTAATTAGAATACCTATTATTTAGGATTTTTTTTAAAAATTTGGAAGGTGCTTAAATCTCGCTTTTTTCGAGAATATCTTAATCTATATTTATGGTAATTAGTTGACCCTGTAATTTGAATTAAATATTTCGAATTGTGTCAAATTAGTAAAAGAGTAAAGTTGTCTAAGATTTTTAATTTTGACTCTATTAGACAAGAATTTATGGTGTAGGTTTTATTAGAAAAAACTAGTAGTGAAATGACCTTATTAGTTTATAACCCTATAAATAAATTACACTATCCAAAATCTCTTCTAAAAACCAGAGATTTTAACGGATTCTAGGTCAGAAGTAGGGATGACAATATTAACCCAACCCACGGGTACCCGTTCCGCCCCACTAGCTTTGGGTTAGGTCGGATACGTTCCGTATGTGAACGGACCGGGTCTGAATCTTATGTTCAACCCACGAGTATCCGACTTGACCCGAATTATTATATAAACTTTATATATATATACATGAAAAATATTGTTTTCACAATTTAAATAAATTCAACATGATATGAAAAAATGGGGTGGGGCACGGGGCGACTATTTAGGACCCGTACCAGCCGTACCGTACGAGACGCGGGGCGAGTTCGAGGCATATACAAGTGTGTTCTATATACATTTACATCAATAGTTACAACGCCGAGAATAGTCGATCCTTGGACCGGATACCCGAAAATTAAAAAAAAAAATAGTTACAGCGTTGAAGTTTATGAAAATTTATGTAAATTAATAAAAAAATTATATTTCACACGTTTATAAAAATTCATATAAATGTATAAAAAAAAGTCAGCTAAACTATAAAGACTTTATGAATAAGGAATTTATGAATTTTCTAAATTTGGGTAGAATAATTAATTTAATGCACAATTAAGTTTTAAAACTCTTCTCTACCCCCTTTTCAAAATTATTTTCCCACAATGCCCCTGCTAAATTAAACACAAAATCCACTCCCAAAACACCACCCAAAAATTCACAGATCCACCCCCAAATCCACAGATCGAACGCCTGATTTTCAGAACAATCTTCTTTGTGTGCAATGTGATTGTGTGCGCCGGCACTGAAACAAGGAGACGAGCGGCGGCGGTGGAGCAAGGTTTTCCTTGAAATCGTTATACTAAACTAGGTTTTTTCCTTTTTCAATATTTTCCCCCTAAATTGTAACCTAATTAAGCTTTTCCTTTAGTTCGGTTCGCGAGAGCTGCACAACACCCAGTCGGGTCCAGTCCCATCGACGACGAGGGTTAACGCGTTTTGGGCTCCGGCGACGGTGAGGAGAAGCCCTAGTCAGGTCGAGTTTAGTTGTAAAGGAGCGCTGCTGAAACAGTCTTCAATACTCCCTGAAAATTATATTCGAGCAACAAAGGTTAGTTTTTTGATACAATGCCTTAGTGAACTCTTGTTTCTTGGGGTGAATGTGGGCTAGATACGATGAAATGAGTTGAATATAAACTTGTGCTGTTTAAGTGTTCGATATAATGCCTAAAAGAAATTAGTCATCTTTTTGTAAAAGGCTTTAAATTAAACTCTTTAGCCTTGCAGTTGCCTAAGTTCTATATTGATATAGGAGTATTGAACTAAAACTAGCATAATATATACATGTGGGGACATGGAAAAACCAAGATGAAGTATATAATGCCATCTGCCACCTACGTTTTTCTTTTGAAACTTCAATATGTTTCATAAAGCAATATGCATCCAAGCTATTAAGATGAAACAGTTTATGTACCCTGCTTGAGTCTTCAAAAGATGGATAAGAAGCCTTACTTTCATAAGTTGTCCCATATAAACTACTAAAATTGTTGAAAAACATGAGTTGGATGTGAAAGGGCCCCACCACAACCATTAGGCAAATGTATGAGGTTTCTTTGTAGCAACATAGGAATGGCGCATGTAATGATAAATGCCCAGGCAATTTGGAGCATACACCTCCCTCTTATATGGTCATATTAGGTGTGAAACTGTAACGTCTTCCCAGTGTGATACACGCCATATTACTATTACTATTAGAGTCCAGTTATCCCCCCTCCCATATTAGTAAATACACCTTCCATTATTTTCTATTATTTTAATGTGAATATGAAATGCCTAAAATACTCTTATTGATTTAAAACCAAAATTAAACCTATATTTCTCTCTAACTCCGTACATCCACCTGCTGTAGAAAGAACGGTCGTGAATATATCGGCTTCTTGCATTCTCACCACTGCAATACTGGCGAATTGTACCACACCAGCAACACAAGACTTAGTTTGTGTTTTTTCAAGATGGTAACAACACGAGGGTCTCTACGTAAACATGTAAGTGTATTTGCTTGTATATATTTGAAATGGTGAATGTTATTTTTTGTTTGTACGTACGTAAATGGTATATATTTTTTATGGTATTGTGTATGAGGCGTTTGTGTTTTTGGCCAAAAGTGAGATCAAAACAGTAGTATAAGCTTTTCGTGCATTTATTAATAATTTTTTTCGCGACCTGGCTGATTTCGAACATGGGTTTTTGAAAATTGTGTATAATTTTGGTCATTATTAACTGAAAACATGAGTTATTTGTGGCCATTTTTTGCACAAAGTTTTTAATATTTCTGGTACTGTTTGCCAGAAATTTAGGTAAACTTGTAAACGTCATTTGCCGAAATTGTTGACCACCTGCGACATGTTTTGGCTGAACAGACATGAGTTTCTTTGTTTTCAGAATTTGTCGAACAATGATGATTATCGCCCAGATTATAATGAAGATCTGGAGGAGCCAAATAATGCAGTAAATGAAGATTTGGAGGAGCCAAATAATGCAGCAAATGTTAATGAAGCTTTCCCAGGGAATGAAATTGTGATGGACTATACAAATATCTTTACAAACACGAATTATTTTCCAACTCGGGATGCTTTGCAAGAGTGGGTACGTCATATTGCTAAACAGAACAACATGGTGATTACTGTTAAGCGGTCTGACAGCGGAGGTGGAAAGAAGCATGCACGGGTATTTTTGTGTTGTGAACGTGGTGGTAAATATCGTGGCTTCAAGGGGAAGAGGAAGAGGAAGAGGAAGAAAGAAGTTAAAAAACAAGGGACTGTGGACGATGATCAGGAGGAGAAAAAGATTAGAAAGGAGAGGAATACAGCAGGGACAAAGAAGTGTGGATGTCCATTTTTATTGAAGGGAACCCAAAAATCTCTTACGGAATGGATGTTGGAAGTGAAGTGTGGGATTCATAATCATCCCGTAGCTACCTACCTAACGGGCCACTCATATGCTGGCAGACTAACTCCTCAAGAAGAAGAATTTGTGGTTGATATGTCCCATAGCAATGCTCAACCGAAGGATGTGCTGATGATGCTTAAGAAGATAAATGCTGACAACCATTCTACTATTCGCACTATCTACAATGCTCGGAAGAAGCACAAGGTGACTGAATATGGTGGGCGCAGTCAGCTGCAATATTTGATGGGGTTAGTAGACAATAATGGATATGTTCAGCACAACAGAAGATGCCAAGACACAAATATCGTAAGAGAGCTATTTTTTGCTCACCCCACGAGCATTAAGTTGTTTCGTGCTTTTCCTAGTATTCTGTTGATCGACTATTCATACAAAGCTAATAGGTATAGAATACCTTGTTTTGAGATGGTTGGAGTTACTTCGACGGGCATGACATTTTCAGTAGCTTCAGTGTTTCTCCAGGCTGAGAAAGAAGACAACTATATGTGGGCATTAGGTATGCTGCGAGATGTATTAGACGATGCTTGTCTTCCTAAAGTGATAATAGCTGATCAGGAGAAGGCCCTCATGAATGCCATAGCTTCTAAATTTCCAGAAGCAACACACTTTCTCTGTACAAAGCATATAAACAAAAACGTCTTGGCAAAATGCAAAGAAAAATTTAAAACCAAGGAATCGTGGGACGCATTCTACTCCTCATGGAAGAATGTGATGCTCGCCGAAACCGAGGAAGAGTTCACAGATGCTATTCGGGTTCTTCATGAAGATTATGCAACAGTCCCACTTGAAAATGAGGCCGTAGAATATGTCATGAATCAATGGGTAACCCCGTACAAAGAGAAGTTCATATCAGTTTGGACAAATCAAGTGATGCACTATGAAAATACAACAACAAATAGGTATCTTTAATGTCTATAATTTAATTGTTTGTTTGTCTATTTCTCTTCTAATCTCTTTATTGTGTATATGAAGTAGTCTCTTAGGCAAATGCAAGCTGCTCTTTTTTGTCACTGTTATCCTTTTACACTATTGCTCTGAAAAAATTACAAGCTATAGCTAATTTATGACTATAATTTTAGGGTTGAGAGTCACCATGCAGCGCTGAAAAGAATGCTCGGTCATAGCTTGGGAAACTTGGAGATGTGTTGGGGTAAAATTGATACTCTTTTTGGAGCAAGCCACGCTGCAATTCAACACTCTTTTGAGAAGAGTGTAAATTTGGTTCAAAATAAGTTTAATCCCATCATCTACAATGATTTACGAGGTGTAGTCTCCAACTTTGCATTGGATAAGTTGTACGATGAAATGAAGCGGATGGAAAGTGGTAAATCTGATCCTCTCACGTGCAAGCATTACCTTAGGAAGGTTTGTGGTTTGCCATGTACCCATGAGCTTGCTGAATATCTCCGACTTGGTCAGTCAATACCTGTAGATGCTGTTGATCGTTTCTGGAGAAAATTGGACATGGAGCCAATGCTGAGAGATGATGTTGGTGATGAGATGATTGAAGATATAGACAATCGTTTTGAGGATGTCGTACAGGCTTTGGTTGGGAAATTTAAGAATGTGGATGCATCACAAAAAATGCTTTTGTTGAGGCAAGCGGTAAAGCTTGCCAATCCGGTGACCATCGCTCATTTTGAACCAGAGCCAAAGATAAACACATGTGGTCGTCCCAAACTCAAAGCGTCGAAGAAACAGATAATTGGTAGGCGCACCCGACCTGCTACTCCAGAAAATTTTATTTTGTTGCTGCCTGCAGAATATCAACCGTATACAGTGGAGTGCAAGAATGTTAATAATGATGGCCACTGTGGATTTCGGGCTGTCGCAGGGTTGATGGGATTTGGTGAGGATAAATGGGCTCGGGTTCGCCAGGATCTGATGAATGAGTTGAGCCACCACCTCCATTTATACCAGGGGGCTTTTGGAGAGAAAGGTCGTGTAGTAGAAATTCTAGATTCTCTAAATTGTTTTACAGAGGCTGCACCATTCGAAAACTGGTTTCAATTGCCATACATGGGGTATTTGGTTGCATCGGCATATAATGTGGCCTTCATTACGTTGTCAAATGATATCTCACTTACCTTTCTGCCACTGAGATCAGCTTTACCAGAACGCCCGAGATCAATTTGTATGAGTATGGTGAACAGCAATCACTTCATCCAGGTATTTTTAATCGCGTTATATTTGTTGTTGTAAAGTGCGTATCCATTTGTTTTTTTATAATTGTTTGTTTTGTAGGTAAAATTAGCCGCTGAACGTCCCATGCCAGTAGTTGCATCTTCATGGGAGAACCACCACCTTAGAGTTGCAGATGGATGGAAAGTTGCTTTCGACCATCGCCAAATTGGTCTATTAGTATAGTTATCTTTTGTAACTTGGTGGTGATGTTTTGTAAATTTTCCTTTAATTTGCGACAATCAGAATAGGCATGCATCACAAGGCAAACATTAACTATGTTTTGTAATTTTGTACCTAACAAACACTCTTTGGGTCAATTATTATTATTAGCAGAAAGTCTTTGGAGCCGATTTGAGTCATGTCACGTATACTACAAATTGAATGTAGTTGATTTGGTTTTAGGAAAATGCTAACAGGGAAATAAAGATAGATGCTTGTTTATTGGAGTATATTTATAGAGGAAGTATTGCGTAATACCGCCTCACGGTAAAACGGGATATCATTTAGGACAGGTTTGTTTTTAGATGTAAAACCCGAATTTAAAATTTTGAGATCTAATCCATATTCTACTTTATAAAACACTTATCAATTCTACAAAAGTCAAACTTTATAAATACCTATAAATTTTATATTATAAAGTTAAATCATACTCTATTCAAATTCCAAAACAAACACAAACATATAAGTCATTAGAATTTCAAAATCCACTAGATTTTGAAATTCAAATTTCAAAATTTTAAAATAAACATCCCCTTAAGTATGACATTTTAGCACTTTAAAAAAAAAAATGTTTATTTATGTTAATTTATGTACGACCTCCTATTGAAGCTTTTATTTTTCCAAGGCATGAATCCACGATAGGCTTTTAACATAGTAGACAAAGCTAAGTTGGGTCATTACTATTTAACTCAACAAGGTGGTCTATATATGCCCAAGATATATTACATGTTTATCTTTTTTGTACATATTTTTACTAGGTTGCTCATTTGCTAAAAAAAATAAAAATAACTCACTTTAACTATCCATTTCAAACACCAAAATATTACACTATATGATATTATTTTATCTACAACAAAAACATTTCTACCACTTTATCTACTTTATCAGTATCATTAAAATCCTATGTCCTGACTAAATGGGCATTCAACTTAGAGACGGAGGAAGGATTAGACGGAGGAAGGATTATTATTATAATTAGACTTTAGTTATTCACTGATGCGTCGGATTTAAATGCTCAACAATTTACCAAAATGCCCTTGAGTCATCGACAATAAATGACTTGCTGCAAGACTGCCACGTAGCTCACGATGCTCTGAAAATTCTGCAAAACACACTAGAGGGATCTCCGACACACCAAAATAAAGGTGTTCGGAGGACAATCGTTCGGAGATGAGACCGTCCTCCACAGATACAAGATTATGCTCAATCAAAGATAAATGCACGAGTGCAGTGTGTGTGTGTTCTTATGACAAATCACGTAAAAATACTATGAAAGGAGTATACACATTATTTATAGAGGTACCTTGGGGGAAGGGATAACCATCTCCCCCTATTTCTCCATTCAACAGCTTATCCCGACTTTCTCGGGAGCTGGGCCGACTCTCCACGATTCTGATTGACTGAGTCAAACGTTAACACATATCTTTGATAACTTCACCCACGACTATCTCTATTGGCCCAGTCAGCTCCGATAATTCAGGAATAAGTTTAGACTGCTTCATGGGCCTTAATTCCGCCGGTCTTTGGGCTTTGGTCCGGTTCTCAATAAACCTGCATAAGACGTGGGCCTGGGTCCTTTGTTATTTCCTGGGCCGCAGGGCCCAGGGAGGTTCCCAACCCATATATTTGACCCTTGGGGTATTAATCAACATGGGCCCAACTTATCATAGTATAGACTCTAATCACATAATTCAAGCATAATTAAGGGAATAAATAGACGAATAACATATAATAATATTACTCGAATATTTCACGTATCATTATTTTATAGGACGACACATTTTAGCTGCATCACACACTTAAAAATATTTGAATAAGAGAACAATTATGAATTACTCACTTTTATCACCCGATTATTTTCACATTTTTCTCAATTCGTTTTAAGATTATAACTAATCTGATGAGGTATTAATTATCTAGCTATTTTAGGTAAAGGGGCACAACACCCAAAAACTGTACTTATTTACTTTTCTTAATTCACTACTTCATCTAAAATAATTTTTCTAGCTACAAAGTGGGATAGCTCAAGTGGTTAGAGCACCACTACCTAGGCCACAGGTCCTGGGTTCGAGTCATGGGGAGGGGAAAAAAGGGATGGGGTATTTAACTTGTAATAAAAAAAAACCAAGCTATTGGATTGTTTTCATATTGACGAGTAATCTTGAGACATTCTAATAAGACGAATGAAAGGTAAAAATTGTACTCCCTCCCTTCCATACTTGAAGGCACATTTTACCATTTTGGGCGTCCCATACTTGAAGGCACATTACCTAAAATAGCAAAAACACTTTTAAACACTCCCCTTAAAATATCATAATATTACAACAAATGTCACTATTTTATTACACTAAAAAGCAACATTATTATTATTTATAAAGTTGAAAAGTCTTTACTACCCCCACTTTATCTTACACAATATTAATAAACAATTCATTCATTAAAATCCGTGCCTAATTGGTTTGAGCCTTCAAGTATGGGACGGAAGGAGTACAATTTAATGCAATTTAAATAAATTTTTTTAAATAATATTCATATTAAATTACAATTAGTCAACAAAATTCACGTATTTGGAAAACAATCGATAATATCATTATAAAAAATCTATAGAAGTACATTCTTCTCAACAAAATAATTAAACTATCATTTAATAATTATTTGAAGAAACGTGTAATCGCGAGGAGAAGAAAATAAATTGTTTATAAGTATGTGGGAAATTGAGTCTCTTATAATTATATCCATTATGCATAATTAATAATGGAAATGTAGAGTTTTAGTTAATCATAAACTTTTCATACATTGTTAATATTTTTTTTGCATAAGATATATGTAAAAAAAAACCAATTTGGAGGTGCATGATGAGTCGAGATTATTACATATATTCTATGTTTTAACTGAGAATTCTATGTGAATTAATTTTATATTTTATTGTGTTTTTCCAATTTATTACTTTGTGTTTTCTTATACTTTGATATTTTATTTTCTATGTAATTCAGGTATAAATAAAGTATTTTGAAAATACATGGACGAACTACTTACGAAGAGAAGTTGATTAGAAGTTAACGAGTCAGTAATGAGAAAAGGGTTTGACTATTTACACCTCCATTTCAGTTGGATGCACTCCCCCGATTTATACACTCCACCTAAAATCAGGCCACACCTCCCTTAATTGTCATAAATGCCCCTTCCTCTACAAAAAAAAACCTATTACTATCCATACCCCTCCACCAAAATCCAATTTCCCCTTTCATCTTCCTTCTCTCATTTCCCTCCCCCACCAACCCACCGACACCAGCCTCCGGCCGCCGTGCCTCCATCCACCCGAGGCCATGGCCCCTGGCCCCGTCGCGGCGGCACAACCCCCTTTTTTTTTCTCTGTGTTTGTCCCACCTCCCCCGTCCGGCAGGCTCCCTCTCCTTCGACGCCGGCAGCCGCGTCCCCTTTTTTTTGTCTTTTTTTTTCTGTGTTTTCTGTCTTCGGCCGTTCGGCGGCCTCGCTCGATTCCGGCAGTCTCAACCCGCCGCCCAGACGTCGCTGTCCGTCCTCCTACCGCCGCCGTTGAGGCTAACAGGTAGGGTTTTTTAATTTTTTCTTTTATGTTCTGACGACCGCCATGGAGGGCGGCAGTCCCCCCCCGTCTCACGGCCGCCTCCTTCTCCCCTTTTCCCCTCACTCACATCCACCCGCTGCCGCCTGGTAAAATGTCGGTCGCCGTTTTTCTTTATGTTAGGGTTTTCTGCAGTGCATAAACCCTCTCTTTTTTTTTTCCTCAGTTTGTTATCGATCAAATACACTGTCCGCGGCAAGTTGTTGTCGACGAGGGTGTATTTGGTCGACAATATATGATCGAAAATATTAAAAATTTTTTTTTTATAAATTTCGACCATATAATATCGATCATATACACTTTCATGGACAAATCATTGTCGACGGGAGGGTATATGATCGACACTGATTGATCGAATTTAAAAAAAAATGTGATTTTTTCAAGTTTTCTGATTTTTTTTGATTTGATGGTCACCGGAAATTGTGCCGACGGCGATCGGAATTAGTGGTCAAAGGGAAAGGGAAAGGAAAAGGGAAAATTAATGACAATAGAGAGGGTGCATCGAGTATTTTGTATTTTAGGGAAGGGTAATTTTGGTTTTTTGTCCTATTATTTTATTAATAAATTGATTGGGGGAGTGCATCTATCTGAAATGGAGGTGTAAATAGTCAGACCCATGCGAAAAACGCCCAATCTAATGATGAGCCCATCTCTTATTTCCCAAACTAAATGCAATTATGGAATTAAGCCCGTATCAAAGGCCCATTCGGTGTGACCTACTTCCTTACTGAAATCTGAGACGTCAGCAGCAAGTTAAAAGGCTACTTGGCGGCTGAATGAAGGGAAAAACATGGCAGCGACAAGCGTGAGTTTTGAGTGTGTGACTTTCAATGAGAGTCTATGGTGTCATTTTTTTAGCTATGTTCGACTAATTTTATTTTTTAGTTTGACGAGGCGCAACCCTTATTATGATTTGACTATCCATTTATTCAACAATAGATTTCTCAACTTTTTATCTTTAATTATTTCGTTATTTATTTTTATGCTATGCATGTAATATTTATTGATTTTGTGAGCCTCATCAACTTACATGATTAAATATTTATTTTTAATTAAATTGCACGTTATAATCCGTAATTGTTATAATTGTGTGATTGGAGTAGCAAATTGGGTAGAACATCCTAGGGATAGTGAAGTCTAGGTTGTATGAAAGGGCGTCTCGTATTCATAGTATAGTTTGCTCTATTATTTTGGTTCGTTAATGCAGGGGATGGGTGAATAGATGTTGGTCCCAAGTAGTTGAGTTAAGATTAGAATGAGCCTAAAAGTGTAGAGGGGGTGAATAGACTTTTCAAACTTTTCTAAAATATCAGAATTAACAACTGCAATTAACTCTTAACTCGTTTATTCAACTCGATTTCACAATCTTATTGATTATACGAATCTTAATAAGAACAATAACAAATATAAACTGTAAGTAAATCAAACACGAGATTTATAGTGGTTCGACAACTTGTCTACATCTACTCTCACAAACATCAGTTCGTGATATTTTATTACTCTTCTTTTCTTGTTGCTTTAAGTCCCAAGACTAAGACTTAGATCTTCTCGATTATACCTCCAGGTATATCTTCGATCCCAACTAGCAATTTTACAAGTTACTAGCACTCTTGTTTACAAACTTAAAACAATAAAACTTCTCTGTATTCGTATAAGCCTTCTTGAATCAACTCTGCTATTCTGGGTTTCTTCTTCGAATGTGATCTTCTGAACTTTGTGAGTGTTTAAGACTTCTTGCTTTGATTGCTTCAATATGCGTAGTTTCAGTAATCTTTTCACGTTCAATGTCTTTATCTATTTATAGACATCTTCAACATCAAGAACAGTTTGTTATCAAACAACCTTGATAACTTCCCTTAACAAACTCTTCAACCGCTTCTTGATATGTATCTTGGATATAATTCGGTTATTTAGTTATTTCAGTTATAACTAACTTCGAGTTTCCTTTTAATAACTTCCATAAGACTTCTCTTTTACTTCTGTCTTGACTTGACTCGTCTATTCTTCAGCACATTCTATACTTAGAATATTTCTGACTTCTTCATATCTCATCTAGTCTTCATCAAGTCTTCTAGTCTTCATAGTCTTCTTGTCTCTGTAGAACTATTATGTCCTATTAACTAAACTAACTAATCTATTACATTACATTAAGCTTTATAGATCAACTTAGTCAACCTAAAGACTATTACAACAGAATGTACATAATCTTCTATACATCAATTAAAGCTTATCTTATAAACCTATCTTATAAAGTAATCATCATTTATACTTAACCGTATTTCAATATTACTCCATTAGTCATCTGATCTTGTCTTATACAAGACGACTTCTATAACAGATCAATTAATACTTAAAATATATTCAAGTTTTCTTTTGGCTTATCAAAACTCATCTTATCATCAAATAGAACTTGTTTTAGGATTCATATCCTAACAATAGACTTTTTAAACTTTTCCCAATATAATCAAAGTTAAAAACTAGTCAGCTGATATATACAACTCAACTAATTCAGTCTACTTATACTAGCTAGTCGGCTGGTATAGCAAACTAATCAAACTTAGTTATATCTATCAAAAACTTCTTAGTATGTAGATATAATATGATTAGGCCCAAATTTATTTATACTTGTTTCTTTAATGAAAAATATATTTATCTACTCAGCTAGTGTTTATACCGGCTGGTTTTAACAAATCTTATTCAAATATGAATATATGTAGAAATATAAATTGTAAATGCAGTAAGTAAATGACACAAAAAGATTTATAGTGGTTCAGCCAATAAGTCTACATCCACTCTCACTATCCAATAGTGAAATTTACTCCCTTCCAATCGGGTTGTCTTGTGGTTTTAAGTCTCAAGATTAAGACTTGATCTTCTACAACACCTGATGCTTCGATCTACTAGTTATTGTGAGAAACTAACACTCTTACAATTAAACTTTACAACAATCAAAGTAAACTCTAAGTTTGCTCTTTGAATCTGTTCTTCAACTTCAATCTGCTTGCTCTTTGATTCTTCTTTGATTTCTTCTTGAGCTTTGAACAGATTTTGCTTTGATATCTCTTGAGTATAGAATGTATCGAATAGGTAACCTCTTCAATGTAGATCAACTTTCTATTTATAGACATTTAGATCTTCAAGTTAGTAGTTGTAAAACTAACTTCCATTACAAAATAACTTCTTTTCAGTTACTAACATCCTTTGTAACTTTTTCTTGAATAACTGAATAACCGTTTCAGTAACTTCTATAAGATAAGTATTCCAAACTTAGTCTTATTTTTTCTTTATAAGCACTTTGCTGATCTTCTTACTCTTCTGATCTTCAAGTCTTCTGATCTGGTCTTCTCAACCTATTCTTATACTATAGTCTATTCTAGTAATACATCATTCTGAACTATATACAGATGAGTACACAAACTTATACAAAACATCAACTTAGACTTTCTATCAGATAACTTGATACTATATCAAATCACTTATCATATCAGATTACTTATCTGATCACCAAGATAACTTAAATAACAAATTACTTCACTAATCAACTTCAAGTTACTTTTGACCATCAAAATTAATATTCATCAATTGTCCATCAAGAAGATAGGTTTATTTCCCAACAAAAACATATACAATTAATTAAAAAATAAATACAAAATCTTATCATATACATATATATATATATATATATATAAAATGGTGGGGGGCCACTGGCCCGCTCTGGGCCCAGTGTCGCTCCGTTACTGGGTGGACACACATATTAAGAAAGCGTAATGATAAGTAGAATTTTGAGAAATAATTTTGTAACATTTTATGTATAAATAAAAAAAAAATAAGCTGACTTTGTGTGTATGTGTGAAATCAAGAGTAATGACATTTTATGGATAAGACCGAAAGAGCCTATAAACAAGTGCACGAGGATGTGAAAAAAAAAACCCAGAAGTTGATGATACATCTAATAAAAGGTTTAATAATTTTTTTTCTTATTTGTAACATATAATTTTCATGTATTGTTGAGTCTAAAATGGGGGGAGGCTGATTAATTGTGGAGAAGTTAAAATTAAGATTATTTTTCTTAGTCTTATGACTCTTATCAACAACTCTATATGGATCAAATTGCGTGGTACCTACAAATTTTTTATTAGGAATTAATATATATGAATTAATTATACACCTCTCTAAAAGTTCGAACTTTAAGAGAGGTGGAGAATTAATTATTGTATATTAATTTTGAAAGAATTATGTCTCATCTAAAAGTCTGAACTTATAGAGAGATAGGGAATTAATTCTTGTATATTAATTCATTATACTTCCTCTCACACGTGGATCGGATTATTACCTCTTAACCTTTGGGGAGAAGGTCCATCGAGTGGACAATTTAAATGACTGAAGTTGCTTTCAACAGGAATCGAACCCAGGACGTGTGGGCGTGAGCCTTATGACTCTGATTCCATGATAAATTGTATGGAATAAGAAAATATGGAGAATGAAAATCTCGGTATATTGATTTCGAAAGGAATATGGACATACGTATATATACAATGATGAATCCATTATTCATGGAATACAATTCTATGATCTATTCTAATCCTACATATCAATATTTTACCATGTAGAATGGATACAAAATTAATTGTTGGTTACCATCCTCCGGATCTTGCCATACTTGAGATATTTTCTTACCTAACTTAATTATCTTACCATAATTGAGATATTTTCTTACCAACCTTGTGGATCTTTCTTACCGTGTAACTAGAATATTCATTTGCCATATTCACTCTATTTTCACTTGCCTAATACACAATTTTCCATATTCACTTGTCTAATATGCATGGCTTGCCATGCGACCATTGCAATATCCAATACTCCTCCTCAAGGTGGATGATGAAGGTCGTGAATCCCTAGCTTGCTAGTTAATCGGTGCAAAGGAGTTGCACCCAATGTCTTGGTGAAGACATCGGCGAGTTGATCGGAACTCGCTATTTTTTGGGGCTCGATATCTTTGGATTCAACACGCTCGCGATTAAAATAACAATCAATTTCAACGTGTTTTGTTCGTTCGTGGAAAACAGGGTTGGAGGCAATATGACGAGCAGCTTGATTGTCACAAAAAAAAGGCGTATGTTCAGTTTGGGGCACATATAATTCTTTCATTAACCAACAGAGCCATAAAACTTCTCTAATTGTAGTTGCCATTGCACGATATTCCACTTCTATGGACGAGCGTCAGACGATAGTTTATTTCTTGGTTAGCCAAGAAATGGGCGCTCCACCAAGGGAAATGAAATAGCACTTTCTAGAGCGATGTGTCATCGGACAACCTCCTCAATCATAATCACAATATATGCCTTTAAGGACAAGTCTCCGGATATCGGAAGAAATATATCTTAGCTAGGGGACCCTTTGAGATATCGAGCAACTTGGAAAGTTGCATCTATGTGGGATAATCGGGGTGAAGATATAAACTGGCTCAAAACATTAACCGTATATTGAATGTTAGGCCGAGTCACCATGAGGTATAAGAGTCGGCTGGTAACTCGGCCGATGAGTCGACGATATTGGGAAGCATCCACTATGCTACTGTCTTGGTCCAAATCAAGACGTGTGTTTTGCTCCATGGGAAACAGGCTAGGACGACTACCTTCCATACCACAATCTTAGAGAATATCGAGGGTATACTTGCGTTAGCTCAACACAATCCCTTTATCCGAGCGTGCTACTTCTATCCACAAAAAATACTTCAAGGGACCCAAATCCTTGCTTAACTATTGGTCAAGATAGATTTTAACCTCTTGAAACTTGTGCGCATTATTCCCGACAAGAATGGCGTCATCGACGTATGTAAGGGCAATGACGCGCACAACACCATCTTTGTAAATGAAGAGGGAATGATCTACTCGTGACTAACGGAATCCAATGTTAAGGATGGGTTGGCACCAATTTTGTGACGCCTGGCGCAAGCTGTAAAGGGATTTGTGCAATTGGCAAACTCTCGTATCACCATCCTTGGTGAAGCCTTGAGGAATTCTCATGTATACATCCTCAACAAGGTCCCCGTGCAAAAGGCATTATTGACGTCCATTTGGTGTAAGATCTAGTTGCGCTTCACGAGAATAGCCAACAAGCTTCTGACAGTCACTAATTTTGCAATCGGTGCGAAAGTCTCATGAAAGTCGATCCCTTCAATTTGTGTGAAAAACCCTTGGCAACAAGGCGTGCCTTGTTGTGCTCCACTTCACCCGTGGGTTTGTACTTGACTTTGTAAATCTACTTGGAATCGATTGCTCCTTTATGTGGAGGTAAATGCTCCAGTGTAAACGTTCTGTTTGTTTTTAGTGTAGCGATCTCCTTTCGCATTGCCTCTTGCTAATGAGGGATTTTAGCCGACTGAGAAAAAAACTTTGTCTCATATTGACTAGAGATGGCTGCTAGAAAACATTTGTGAGCACGAGAAAACTTATTATATGAGATTTTTTTTACAAGAGGGTGTACCGTCGAATGATCGGAGGTATGTGTGGATATCGTGTGGTCCACGGAGCTCGATAGGTCCACTATGTAGTCTTGGAGGTGCGATGGTTGTCGTTTCACTCGCTCGCTACGACGAGCTCGTGGTTGCTCACTTTCCACATGAGTATCATGTCTATGATCAACTTGTAAGTTTTCATCAACATTACCTTCCAAGGCCTCGCCATGCGAGTTCGTATCGTTATGAGGCGCGCTTTTAAACTCGTCACAGTCAAGCAAGTCGTCCCATGATGTATCTCGATGATCCTTTATCTTGTTAATGTTTGAATTATAAGGAAACACGTCCTCAAAGAACTGTACGTCCTTGGACACGTATATATATTTGTCGTATAGATATCCCACAAATACACATGGTATCCCCCTTTCGTCAAACTTGTCTCCCTTCTTTGTATCATTTTTATATGTTAGGCATCCAAAGACTCGCAAGTGCTCATAACATGGTTTCCATGTTAAAAAAAAGTGCATATGGGGTACAACCTTTAATAACTTTAGAAGGGAGCCTATTTATGATATAAACAACAGTCAATATGAACTCTCCCCAAAAACTAACGGGTAAACTTGCTTGAAATAACAAGGCCATAACAATTTTCAGTATATATTTATGTCTACGTTCCACCACCCCATTTTTTTTGTGGTGTGTGTATACAAGATGTTTCAAGAACAATGTCAGATTACATGTAGTAATTCATCATTTCAGGAGAATGAAACTCCCCCCCACCCCCCGGTTATTGGTTCAAATGCGCTTAACTACCCTTCCAAATTGGGTTTTCACCATATTACAAAATAATTGAAGGTACTTGCTCATTTTCGATTTTAAAACGCATTAAATAAACCCACACACATCTACTATAATCATCCACAATGGTGAAAAAATAATGGGCTCCAGTGTGAAAAGTCGTCTTATACCCTTCTAAAATATCACAATGTATTAAATCAAAACAAGAAGTAGATTGAATAGAACTTGTAGGAAAAAAATGTTTTGGTTTGTTTCGCTCTCATGCAAACACCACACAAATCGTTCACAAATTTATTATTAAAAGAACAATTAATACACTAGAGGCGTGACCCAATCATCTATGCCATATATTAGGATCAACCAAAACTGAAAATATATTCAGAGCATTGACAACTGGATCCAAAAAATATAAATCATTACTTTATTTACCCACTCCAATCAGGTACTTCGAATCAGAGTCCGGCATAGTGCAAATGTCATGAGAAAAATGTTAGAATGCAATTTAAATCTTTGGTGAGTCCACATAATTTTACAATTTTATCTCTGGTATGTTAATTAAAAATATAATAAAAGTATTTAATTAAGGCCAAAACTTAATATTGCATACATCACTACAAGAAAATAATTAATTGGCTAGAGAATATTTTGTAGACAATAATTCCAATTTTGTAGATATTTATATTTACCTACGGAATACCAACGAAAACCATTTGTATGGAATTCACTCATAGGTAATTTGGTCGCCCACGGAAATTTAATCCGTAGGCAATTATCTACCACATTTTTGTAGCAAATCCATAACATTTCGGTGGGTAATATGATTATCATCATAAATGAAATTCTGTAGGTAAATATCAACTACAAAACATTTTGTTGGTAATTCCGTAGGTAAATTTGGCAACAAATATTTCGGTGGGAAAAATTTTAATATATGTTTTTAATTTTTTTTATTAATAAATACTTCTTCCGTCCCGGAATAAGTTTTCCACTTCCTTTGAGTGTTTAGATTAAGAAATATGATAAAATAATAGATGTAGTACAAATGATGTGATGGTGAGAGAGAAAATAATAGATTAGTATGAGATGAAGTATGATAAAATAATACGGAGTAGATAAAGTGTAAGTGATGTGATTGGGAAAAAGAAAATAATTTGCCAAAAATAGAATGAGAAACTTATTGTGGGACATTCAAAAAAAAGAAAGTGGGAAACTTATAGTAGAACGGAGGGAGTAATTTTTTTGGCTTTAGCCTACAAAATAAGTTCATTCAAAATTGAACTAGCCGGACCGGTCCAACCATGAATCGATCACAAAATCGGTTCAAAAAGTGTTAAAATTAATATATAAACATTTTTAAAATTAAGTCAAAAATTTGTGGGTCAAAATTCAACAATTTCTTGTAGTGCATGCAATGCAATATTGTAGTTCATGCAATATTGACCAATTAATATAAATTAAGTCAAAATTCGTGGGTCAACTCGGGTCAACCTTAATTAGAATATTTATTTTCGCTCTCAAATATTATTTTACTACATGACCAAAACTATGTTACTACAAAACCAAATATGTATAAAACTAAAAAACAAAGTATGAAAACTTTTCAGGAATTGAAGGAGTATTAAATATCAAGTCGAACTCGAGTATTATGAGTTTTTTTCTAGAGTCGAGCTCTAGTTCAAAAAAATTAAGCTCAACCGAATTTGAGTCGATTTCAAACTTGGAGTTTTTTTAATTGAGATTGCTTGACTCGACTCAACAAAAAGAAAGAAAAAGATGGAAACCCAATCTGATTATAGGCTATTTATTCACAAATCCAAGTTGGTATTCACTTTTCTAAGCAAGTAGAGATTAGAGATTTGATTATAACAAGCAAACAAAAATTTTTACTGGTGGAAAAGAAAAGGGAGATTTAAAAGTCAATAATGGGTTCACCAAGAGTCAAGTTTCTTTGGAGAGTCCAAG
This sequence comes from Galeopsis tetrahit, assembly GCA_963675135.1. Lineage (NCBI taxonomy): Eukaryota > Viridiplantae > Streptophyta > Magnoliopsida > Lamiales > Lamiaceae > Galeopsis > Galeopsis tetrahit. Next base: position 54,416,144 of record OY776123.1, read on the forward strand.
GCAAGTTAAAGAGCTTCGCGAAAATAAACTTGAAGATCTTGTTTACATTGATGTCATGTGCTGCACTTGAAAAGAAGAGCGTTGCTTTCATACCCCTTGCATACGCACGTGCCTGCATTATACCATATTCAAATTCATTATGTCCATTTATTCGAGTACGAGTTTTAAAATATTTAACAACTTTTATCCTCAAAATTATCACTTATTTATCATCAATGTCATTACCTTTTTTACACAATACATATCTAAGAATATTAAGAGACACAATTGTGTCATCTAACAAAACTTTATTAATTTCTACTAATGAACCTTCTTTTTTGGGGAATAAAAAGGGCCTATTTATTCATTACCAAGATTTTGTCCAATAATATAGTTAATGGTGGAAAAATTGGTGTGTTGTAATACTAATACGCAAAGGTGGACCATGTTCAACACGTTTCTTGTTTCTACCATTGAAGAGTCAAAGAAAGAGACTCCCAACTCTTATTCTTATCCAATACTATTCTTATTTCGTTTTACACAAATTTTAATGAATACTCCCTCCGTCCCCGGAAGTGTTTGCACCACAAAGTGGGCACACTTTTTAAAAAAAAATTGTAACGAGTGGAGTGTTGAGGGATAATTTTGTAAAGTTATATAAATAAAGTAAAAAGGTGATTGGAAAGAGTGTAAAAGTAATGGCATTTTGTGTAAATATGTGAATATTGTGAGGGTGGGGTTTATGAAGAAGTTTCCTTTTATGGGTGTGCAAACAATTGTGGGACGGACAAATAAGGTAAGTGTGCAAACAGTTGTGGGACGGAGGGAGTATTATTTAGAAGGGGATGCCGTTAGAGATGTTTATCCGGTTCGGACTAATCGGCTGGCCCGTTTAACCCTAAAAAATATAGAGTTAGGGTTCATGAATCATAGACCCGTTTAAATTTGGGCTTTTTTGACTCGTACCAGTTAGCCCGCGGGCTAAACCGGGCCAGTCTGCAGGTCTACAGGACCAGCCCGCTAACCCGAGTTGTTACCTTTTTTTTTTTTTTTTTTAAATAAATAACTTAAGGATAAATTTTGGGTCATTTGACCAATAACCATAATTATAAGCATTAAGAAGCTCATTATCATCCATTAGTCATTATTACTATTTTTTTATTAGATTATAATATTTGTTTAGCTTTATTTTGTCATATTAAGGATCAATGATTTCTAGAATTGTGTTTAAATCATACTTTTATTTTCTCATTTACTGATTATTAACTAATTATGTATTTTTCTATTTTATGTGCTTGTTGGACGTGTCAATTGAGATCTTTAATTTTAAAATAAAAAAAATTATTGTAGCCCGTTACTGACCCGTTTAGCCCGTGACCCGCTAGGGTTAGGGTTAGGTTCCAACAATTATAGGTCCGTTAAATATGAACCGATTAAGGCCCTAACCCATTTAGCCCGTAGCCCTGGCCCTATAGGCTAGGGCCAACCCGATAGACATCTCTAGATGACGTAAGTATAGTAAAATATATTTTCATAAAATAAAATAAGAATACTTATGTGAATAACCTAAAAAGAAAAACATGAATATTTTATATGTATGTTAGATACGAGTATAATATTCCAAGTTTTGTAGGATTTAGACATTATTGATTACGTTTCTGACGAGACTAAATGCCACACTATGCCTAATTTGTCATCTCCATCTAGTCGCCACGTCAATGGAACCCACATGTAGCATGAAAATGACTCTCATTTAAACAAACATATATTTATACAATAATACCAGTCTCTCCCAAATCACACTCCGGAAAAAAATAAAAAATTGATCACACTTATGTTTAAAATTTTCAATTATTTATACTTTATGTCATTATTATCTTTTTACACAATATTCTTATTTTATCACATATTTTTAATTTTTGTACTCAAATCAGTGTACAAATTAATTTAGATCCTTATACAGTATGTTAATAAATTTTTTGATAGACATGTGACATGAATTTTTATTGTATTAATATGTTTAAAATGATTTGTAAAAGTTGGGAGAGAGTAATTAGTAGTACCTGAGAGACGACAGCCCACTGAATATCGGGTGGAAGTTGAACAAAATCATCAAACTTGGTCCCTATCAGTATTGGAATTGCACTCTGTACAACACAAAACATAGATCAAACGTAAGTAAACCCGATTTGTAAATGAATTCCTGAAATCTTTACTAAAAAAGAATTCTAGCAATGGCATCGGCAAGGTTTGCCCTGTTTCAAAACTCGCCCCGTCAAAAAATTTATAGATAAGAGATTCGCCCTATTTAAAATTTTAATTATTTTAAAATATATAATGTCTTTATTTTGACATTAAATAACTCACATTAAAATAACATTTCATATTCATCATATAATAAAAAATTGCATATGAAATTTTATACACCAACATACGAATATAATTTATTATAAATACACACACATAAAATATTACTCTCTCTATCCATTTTTTTAATTCTCACTTTTCTCTATTGATTTTTTTAATTCTCACTTTTCTTTTTTTATTGCCCCAATTCACATACTGATCTATTATAATAACAATCATTTTTCTTAAAACTCGTCCTAACTCAAATGGTAATTAAAAAAAAGGACAGAGGGAGTATTATATTTATATTTAGCGAATCCAAAGATAGGTTGGCAAGAAGGGTTCGACAAAAATCACGATTTGTCCAATACCACTTTAACTGGATCCAAACCCGACTCATGCGGTGTGGGTTCAATGCGAACCCGGGTTTATACCCGTCTCATTGACATCTCTAATCGAGACATAAAGACTCTCATTTTTTATTTTATTTTTAAGTTTTTCAATTCAAAACTCTGAAAACCGGTTCTGCCCATTGTTATTAAATGCCTCGATTTGAACGATCTCGTGATATTCAAATGAGATGTTGAAAAGACGAAACACAAATTTCAATTTAAGGTACCTAGATTTTAAAGTTAGTAGTAATGAATGATTCAAATTTAAAAAAGGCAAGCTAACACTTTAGAAAAAGTAGCACAGAATTTGTTAAGCCCATGTTATGTTATGTTATGAGATTGGTACCTGATTCCATTTTCTTGCTTCACTGTACCATCCAATTATACTGCAAAATGCAAATTCCACAACAAGTTTATCAACAAATTAGCACAAAGTAATCTCGACCATCTATTTTAAAATGTTATAAACATGTTCGATTTAAAGAGTACCTGTTGAGAGTAGTCCTACTGGTAAGATCAAACATGAATAAAATTGCTACAGCGTCTTTGCACGCAATTGGAACTTGGTCTAATGACCTGCTGTCACCTGCACCACGTTATTTCGATACGATAAAAACTTGTGTGAGATCGTGACGTTCATTCCTTCTAAAGCATTATCATGTCCAAATTATACATTGGACTTCCTCATTAGATAATTATTATTGCTAATTAATGAATGCCTTAAAGAAAGAGTTGATTAAATCATTTCACCTAAAATTGACAGAAAAACAAAGTGTACCTCCAACATCCCATATTTTGAAAGCAATCCTTGCACCTCTAATATCAACTGTCTTATCCATCAAATTAAGCCCCTTCATCTGCAAGCTTTGCTTTTCTTCTTCATCTCCCACATATTTTATCTAATTCCAAAAATTATACGTACCAATTAGTAAAATACAATACTTACACAATAAACCAAATTGAAAAAATTAACTGTAATAATCACCACAAAAGTAGTTTTCCCAATCTCGCAATCGCCCAGTACACTGATCTTCAACGAGACTAAATCAGAGTCGCTCTCGTAGCCGCTACTGGACGACGTCGTTTCGCCGTTTCCAGAGCCGGAATCCGGCGCCGGAAAAGAAGAAGAAGAATTTGTTCTGGTGGAGAGTCTCCGGTAGTGGGCATTAGGCATCCTTAGTGAGCAAACGAGAATCCTCTCCCAGACCAAGCGGAAGAAACGCCGGCAAACGGTGACTTTCTCAACGATGCTCCACCGGACGATTTTCCGGCACAGCTGACTCATCTTTCCGGTGGCATCGTGGAACTTTTGAATAGCCATGACATAGAGAAACGGTATATGTATAGGGGGAAAAGAGAGAGTAAATTGTGTTGTAATTAGTTGAAAATTACAATTACAGGAGCTATATACTGTAGTCTAAGAATTAATGGGGGGAGTTGGGTAGGGTTTGGTTTGGTGGTGGAGGCCGGTTTTTGACGGGTGTACAGTACAACTTACACCCAAAACACAACACTCCAAAATGCCGGCTTATTTAGCCCCTACGTAGTTTTTCTCTTTTTTATGTCATCAGCGACCAAAACAAGGCTACTTTAATTGATACTTCCCGTATATAATTAGATTCTCCGTTTGACTTTGACACGATATAACATGAATATTTTTTTTTTGGGTAGGTCTGCCGTGAACTCGAGTGCATGTTGTGCACTCGAGTTCAGTAATCATTTATTAATTACTAATAAGAACAACAATATAACAAAACTTGGGTTGTGGTCCAATGGTCATTATATAATTAAATTAACGCAAAGTCTACTCACATACATTTTTTTATAATATTGTGTTAAACACTTACACTTTTTAGTAATATTGTGTTGCACTTTTCGGTTATACTGACATGCACTTTTTTATAATATTGTGTTGCACTTTTCAGTTATATTGATTTACACTTTTTAGTAAAACATTTTTTCCACTTTTTTTTATTTAATTTTAGCACCTATTTTTCTAAATACACTCACACTTTTAGTAATATTCTATTCCACTTTTCAGTTATACTAACTTACACTTTTTTATAATATTGTGTTGCACTTTTTAGTTATACTCACATACATTTTTTTATAATATTGTGTTACACTTTTTAGTAATATAATATTGTGTTGCACTTTTCAGTTATACTCACATACATTTTTTTATAATATTGTGTTACACACTTACACTTTTTAGTAATATTGTGTTGCATTTTTCGGTTATACTGACATGCACTTTTTTATAATATTGTGTTGCACTTTTCAGTTATATTGATTTACACTTTTTAGTAAAACATTTTTTCCATTTTTTTAAATTTAATTTTAGCACCTATTTTTCTAAATACACTCACACTTTTAGTAATATTCTATTGCACTTTTCAGCTATACTAACTTACACTTTTCTATAATACTGTGTTGCACTTTTCAGTTATACTCACATACATTTTTTTATAATATTGTGTTGTACTTTTTAGTTATATTGACTTATACTTTTTATTAATATTGTGTAACACTTTTCAGTTATATTGACTTGAACGTTTAGAAATATTATGTTTCACTTTTTAATTATACTGACTTAAAAAAATAAAGGAAAAAATAATTTTTTTACAAAATAAAAAGGGAAAAAATAAAGTACTAAAAAACAAACAAGCGTAAAAAAAAGGATTAAGAAAAAAAAAACAGCGAAAAAAAAGGAAAAAAAAAAAGCGAGAAAAAAGGAAAAAAAAAAAAAAAAAAACTTGGTCAACTCGAGTGCATGCTGAGTGTATTTTAGACCATGCCTTTTTTTCGAAACGAGAAACAATAAAGAAAAGACACGGCATCCTTGACATGTAGCTCTAACCAATTTTGAGGCTCCTAAGAGTTGTGCTATTACATGTGCCAATCGATTCTCTTTCTGAAGAACGTATGAAATGTCGCACACTATGACTCGTCGAAAAATATTAATACTCCCTCCATCCGCCTATAAGTGTTACGTGACTTTTTGGCACGGAGATTAAGAAAAATGATTAAATAATAGATATAACACAAGTGATGTGATTGAGAGAGGAGAGAGATAGAGAGAAAAAGTAAGATATAAAATCAAGTGTAAGAAAAAATACTTACCAAAAAAGGTATGAGAAGCTTATAGATGGACGGACCAAAATGGTAAAATGGAAAGCTTATAGGCGGACGGAAGGAGTAATTTTTATCACATACACCACCGCCGTTGTCCTAGTAGAATCTTCACATATTTTCTTTTGTGTCCATTCCAATAAAAGTTTTCATTTTTTATTTTAGTAAACTATTCTCTCTCACATTTTATTATATTATTATCTATTCTAATAGATCTACTTATTTTATCATGTTTTTTAATCTTTATGCTCAAAATCCATGAGAAATTTTTGCTGTAACTGAAAACTGAGGGAGTATATCATTTACTATCACTGCAATCATATAATTATTACAATAATAACATAATGCAATATCATTATCATAAAATCATTATTTCACTAACTATAATAAAATATTACAACATCACTTTTGATTTGATATAAAGTTACATTCACCTCTACTTTTTCAAATACAATTTCAACACGGTTACCATTCACGAAATATTTCAATCCACTCTTTTCAATCGCAATCTCAATTTCAATTCACCACCATCTCTAACCTAACATCACTAAATTTATTTAAGATGATAATCAATGAGATAAATAGCAACACACGATTGGTGGATCTAGATCCACCAAATTTATTTAACATCTTGAGAATATTGAGATTGAAAAGCTAATTGCAAGAACCGTGCATCAATACATGGCCCTTTTTTCAATTTTGAAAATACACTCTAACCCCATCTTTTTCCGACCAGGACTAAACTAGTCCAAATGAAATACTATAAAGTACAGTAGATTAAAGTATATATATATAACGTTAGTAGTTACTCTCATGATGATTGATAAAGTCAAATATATATTTAATTATCAACACCTCTATCAATTTACATATTTTGATCTATTCATTTCTTTAAAAAAAAATTAATTGGCCGGATTGTAAATCAAATAAATAAGAGATGTTTTAAGTATGTTGAATATCGGAAATGATATAGAGCCCACCAATTGTGCCCATCAGTTTTGCCCACCGCCTATGTGGCATTACCACGTCAATAAATTCTTATTTATATTTAATTTAAACTTAATCTAATATCAATATTTTATTTTTTTATCCATATCAATATTTTAAAAAATCTTTTTTTATATTTAATTTAATATTATCTCTATCAAATTACGCTAACGCCATAAATCTTTTCTCAAATCTTTCCATCACCATTAATTTTTTCTCAAATCTTATATCAATATTTTATTTTATGCGTAACTAACGCCATAAATCTTTTCTCAAATCTTTCCATCACCATTAATTTTTTCTCAAATCTTATATCAATATTTTATTTTATGTGTAACTAACCCATTAATCTTTTCTTAAATCTTTTCTATCACCATCTTATATCTATATCATTTCCGTAAAAATGACTACATTAATTTACATAACTCTAAACCTCTAAACTCATAAACCCTAAAACCCTAAACCCTAAAAACCCTAAACCCTAAACCCCTAAAACCCTAAACCCTAAACCCCCTAAACCCTAAACCCCTAAAATCCTAAACCCTAAAACCGTAAACCCTAAGATTCAATTAAGATTTGATAATATATTAATATTACATTAAACTCACGCCACATATAAGATTTGAGAAAAAATTAATGGTGATGGAAAGATTTGAGAAAAGATTTATGGCGTTAGTTAGCGTAATTTGATAGAGATAATATTAAATTAAATATAAAAAAAGATTTTTTAAAATATTGATATGGATAAAAAAATAAAATATTGATATTAGATTAAGTTTAAATTAAATATAAATAAGAATTTATTGACGTGCCACATAGGCGGTGGGCAAAACTGGTGGGCACAATTGGTGGGCTCTATATCATTTCCGTGTTGAATATATATATATATATATATATATATATATATATATATATATATATATGATCCGATAAGTATATATGTTAAATGCATAAATGATCCGATGAAGTATTTTTAAAATGTAAGAATATGTATATGATCACCACGAGCTGATATAAATGATCCATTATATATAATTTTTTATAGAATTTATAAATGAAAGAAATAAAAAAATAAATCAAAATAATATATATTATTGTTATATTTTATTATTTTTTATTACCCCGGTTAAGCAATGTTGAAAATGTTTGTAACCGCTAGAAATGTAAATGAACTCAGAGCTTGAAAGGTAACAATTCGAAGCGAGGTCGAGGCAGAAACTTCGTGAAGACATCCGCAAAGCAGTGCACTTTTATTGTCACAAAGAAGCGTATGAGCATTGTTGTCATACAGTAAAGAAATAATGAAAAGATAGAGTCACCAAATAGGGTATGCCTAGACTCATAGAAGCGGGAAGCGAATGGATTGAAACAACAAAACCCTTTAAAAGATGAACTATAACCAAAAAGTAGGTAAAGAATACTTGAAGGTTTGTTGGGAGTAGTTGATTTGAGCGCAACCCAAATAGATCGGAGGGTCGAGCAGCCAATGATGTCGGTCATGGGCTCGCCGGACAGAGAGGAAAGTAGGTGGAAGAAGATGTAGTGTGAGACTATAGAGAAAATTAGAGTATAGGTAAGTGTGACTGACACCATTTGAATGAAAACAATCATACAGATAGCTTGATCGACCATGAGAGGGAACGAGAGAGACGAGCTCGTTTGAAAAGAAAAAGAAGGGAAGGGAGGCAACGAAGGATACCAGCTCATCGGTGGTGGCTAAAAGCGATCTTCATTAATCACTTAATTATTTACTCAAATTGGATTTAATTTATTAATAAATTATAATAATTTTATTTACCATTGAACCTCATAATACTCTATTATATAAACTTTCAATTTTTTATTTTATATATAAATTAATTAATATTTATTAAAACTCGTACGAAAAGAAATAAACATAATAAATTTAATCCTTAAATAAATTGTGAAACAAATCGATTGGATATTTGGACCAGGTGCATAAGTACTGTTGCAATAGAAAATACGCCCTCGTCCTGTAAAAGTTTATTCAAACTTATTTTTGGGTTCATTCTATTTTTTTTTAAGTATATTTATTTTATTTAAATAGTTAATTTTTTAATTTTTTTTTATTTTGTTAACAAAATTGAATATTTACCAATAATATTTTTTACTCGTTATTTTACATATATTTTTTATAATTAAAATATAATTTTTTTAAAAACATATATAAAAGTGAACACAATTTTATGGAGTGTATATATTGCGCGCATGCACTAGAAATTAATTAAAAAACGGATAAACTAAGAACCACACACTTGACAGTTGGTCTAACGGCTGTTCCAACTTCCACAACAACCTTAATTATTAGTATTTTTATTATCTAGGTTATAGCTAGACTAGATCGGAGTGGTTTTAAAACGTGAATTTCATTGGGGTGTGACATAAGTTTAAAATAAAATGTAGATAGAGATTTTTTTTTTTTATTTTATGTCATGGTATCCCGTTTAAGGATTGACTAATCCGAAAGGATCAATTCCACCGCCCACTTGCGGAAGTCTTATTTAAAGTCAGAACTTTGCTCTTTGTATGAACATGACCCCATAGAAATTGTTTGCACCTTAGGGATTTTGAACTTGAGACCTAAAGAACAGCACAGTCCTAAGTCCCAAGTCTACACCATTAGACCAACTCCTTAGGGTTAGATAAAAAAAAGTCTTAAATGCACCTTGTGCACCAAACTAGAATTGGTGTACACACGCTTTTTTTTAACCGCTTTCTTCTTCTCCTTTCTTTCTCTCTCCCACATCTGTAACCACGACTTCTCTCTTGAATTAATTCCTGATTAATCCTCAATTGCTGAGTGTTCCTCCGAAAACATACTCTAGAAGGACCAACAACAAATTCTAAATTTTCTCGTCGTTTTCGTACGAAATACTATCGCCGAAGCACTGGATAATTCTCGGGCAGTCCTTAAGATCGTCGAGAACTAGTTTCTCGCTTGTGAGAGACGAAAAGAGAGAAAATCCACATGACTTCACGGCCATCAATGGCGGCCAAATGCTCGACTTTAATCACTTCTTCTATGCTAATATTACTTCAAATGTTGCATCCCTTGTTAAAAGTAATAGGGGTTTTCATAAATATCTTCAATTTGTTCAAATTAGAAAGCATTGAAATTGAAGGCACTTTCTTTCTTATTGAAAAATGGTGTTACTGAAAAGTGTAGTTCTTTTTTATTGAAAAATTGTAGATTTTGTTACTGAATATGTAATTTTTATTATTGAAAATTGGTAAGTATTTTAATTGAAAATTTTAATTTTTATTATTGAAATGTGGTAGATATTTTAATTGAAAAGTGTAATTCTTATTATTGAAAAGTGGTAGATATTTTAACTGAAAAGTGTAATTCTTATTATTGAAAAGTGGTAGATATTTTAATTGAAAAATGTAAATTTTATTATTGAAAAGTGGTAGATTTTGTTATTGAAAAGTGTAATTATTATTATTGAAAAGTGGTAGATATTTTAACTGAAAAATGTAATTCTTATTATTGAAAAGTGGTAGATATTTTAACTGAAAAGTGTAATTATTATTATTGAAAAGTGGTAAATATTTTAACTGAAAAATGTAATTCTTATTATTGAAAAGTGCTAGATATTTTAACTGAAAAGTGTAATTTTTATTATTGAAAAGTGTAATTTTTATTATTGAAAAGTGTAATTCTTATTATTGAAAAGTGATAGATATTTTAACTGAGAAATGTAATTTTTATTATTGAAAAGTGGTAGATATTTTAACTAAAAAGTGTAATTCTTATTATTGAAAAGTGGTAGATTTCGTTACTGAAAAATGTACTCCCTCCGTCCCATATTAATTTTCATAGGTAGATGGACACGAATATTAAGAAAATGTAATAATGAGTGGAGTTTTGAGGGGTAATTTTGTAAAACTTTATGTATAAAGTAAATAAATGAGTTGACTTTTGTGTATATGTAGAGAAAAAGTAATGACATTTATGTAAAATTGAGAATATTGTGAGGGTAAAGTTTATAAAGGGTTTTCCATTTAAAGGGTGTGAAAGTTATTGTGGGACGTCCTAAAAAGGAAAGTGTGAAAGTTATTGTGTGACGGAGGGAGTAATTCTTATTATTGAAAAGTGGTAGATAATTTTAACTGAAAAGTGTAATTCTTATTGATGTGGATAAAATATGTCGCTCTTGGAAAAGCCGACACGTGGAAACGGGATAAATTATAGTGGTCTTGATTAGGTCAATGAGCTTGAAGGATAGATTAATACACTCTTAAACCTAAGAAGGGAGATGAGAGTTATTGGGCCCTTAGCCCACATTCGAGAATTGATAACCTTTGGGCCTAGGGATCTGGCCCAAAGGGGAACGCATAGTACGGCTCATTCTTTCCTAACTCAGTCAAAAGAAGGAGTCAATACGTGAAGGGGTCGAGTATTTAGGGACCTGGACCAAGCCTTCAAGAAGGTGGGCCGAATTTATAGGAATGGGTGAGCAAATATAGGGAGAACGAGTCTTTCCCTCTCCCGAGAGAGGGGCCAGGTATATAAGCAGGTTATTTCTGTATTCTCATTTACGTTTTTAACACAATACATACATTCTTACGAAATATACACTGAATTGAGAAGAAACATCATATTATTCGCCGGAATTTCCCTAGAATTACAGGGAAATTCCCCTTTGATTCTCCTAAGAACGATTCTGACTTGAGCGTCGGAGCTTCCACGCCGGAGCCCCCCTCCGGTGTGCTTTTGCAGGTCATTTTTGGATTCTCAAGGAGATTTACGTGAAGATTGCCAAGGATAAACAAACGATTCAAACTCGTGATTAATAGTGCTCGTAAAGGAACGATTGATATCCGAAGGCGTTCTTTTTCGACGCATCAACTGGCGTCGTCTGTGGGAACGTTTCAGGCTAAGGCGTGAGAAAAAGTTCCTTATTAAATGGGTGGAGGACAAAATCCGACGAAACGGACTAAGGAGAAAGGAGATTTCACTCCTCCTCCTTTCCCTCCACCTCCCCCAGGCTTTCCCGTAAACCGGAATTTAGGGAAACAGCCTGCAGATCTTACACCAGAAGATATCCCTCTCGCCCAGGAGGGGAATGTAGCGGGTATCTCAGAAGTTTTGGGAAGTGGGATTAATAAGGATACCCCTGACCCCAATGCTCGACCAGAACTCTTAACTATTTCTCAAAGTCAATTGGATGAAATGATCGCGCAATCAGTCGAAAGGATAATCACTTCTCGTGGACTTCGTCCTCCTGGACCTATTCCACTGATCAACGAGGGAACGAAGCAAAACCCCCTGGAACACGTCATCGATTCCGCTCCAATCCCCTCTAGGAATGAGAATCCTCCTCAAAACCAAAAAGAAAAGGTGTCCTCCCAGGCTGAAAGAAGCATCCTTGATCGCCCTCCTCGGAGGAACACGGAGAAGATCCCTGGTGATACCACTTTGGAAATAGGGACAGGAGAAAGTACGGATGACACGTACCAGGGAGCAGTCAGTGATCAAATACAGGCCCTACGTAAAGAGATGAGGGACATGCAGAGACACATAACCGACAACGTAAGTAAACCTTCTTACATCACTAGCTATCAATTCTCATCCACTATTTTACAAGATGAACTACCCTCTAACTTCAAATCCTTAAATTTTGAATACGATGGCACTTCGGATCCTTATGAACATTTGATGAGATTCGAGAACGCTGCCCTACTGCACCGATATGGAGAGGGCGTCAAGTGCAGGGTATTCCTAACTACCCTATCCAAGGCTGCACAACAGTGGTTCACACAACTAGGGCCGGACACTATCCACTCATGGTTCGAATTCAGCGAATTGTTCCTGCATCAATTCACCAGCGCTAGGAGACAACCTAGAGCCACCCTCACCTTGTTTAACATGCGATAAGGAGAGAACGAGAGTTTACGGGCTTTCTTGAAAAGATTCAACCAAGCGGCCCTAGAGGTACCCACAGCCTCTTCAGAGGTCAAAATCAATGCTCTTACCAACGGATTAAGAGATGGAGACCTGTTCACATCTCTAGCCAAGAAGCCAGTACGGACCTTTGATGAGTTATTAAGGAGAGCAGAGAAATACCTCACCCTGGAAGAGGTAAGGAAGGCTAAGCGTTCGGAGACCAGGACAATAGTGGGGAACGGAGAAAGGAGAAGAGAAATCCCACTGAGAAGGCCAAGTCCAGAGAGGCACGGAACCTCAAGGAGGTTGGAAAACGTAAAAAGAGAGGAAGCTGCGCCCTGGAGCCCCAGGGGAAGGACGAGGAGATATACCCCTTTGAGGATAGAGCCAGCCGAAGTTCTAGAAGTGGCAGGGGACCATCCTGATATGAAGTTCCCCTATTCAAGAAACAGGGGTCCTCAGAACCCCAAGTCAGACAGATTTTGCAGATTCCATAATGCTTATGGCCACGATACCAACCAATGTTGGCACCTGAAAGACGAAATAGAGAGAATGATTCAAGCATGCCATCTAAAAGAATTTATCTTTAGAGATCGACAAGGCCCTAGGGGACAAAAGAGGAAGGACCCCGAGGGGAAGCCAGAGGATAACAGAAGAGATCAGAGGAAGAACACCGAGGATCAGCCACCCCCTCCCCAAAAGAGGGGAACTATTCACATGATCATGGGAGGCCCTGTTGATGGGGATTCCTTTAGACAGAGGAAGCAGAGCGTCAGGTCACTGAAGAGTGAGAGGAATATGGAACACCATGAGATAGGGAAGATGACGGAGGGTCCTGATATTCATTTTGGATCAGAAGACGCTGGGGAACCCAGAGAAATCCATAATGACGCATTAGTCATTACCACGGATATAGCAGGGTACGATGTGGCCAGAATTTTTGTAGACACGGGGAGTTCTGCTGATATCATGTTCTTGGAGTGTTTCAAGAAGATGGAATTAAATATAAAGCTCAGACCAGTGGAGACCGCCCTCTATGGATTCTCAGGGGGAGCCATTCAACCCCTTGGTTCAGCATTATTACAAGTAGGGTTAGGAGTCGCCCCTAACCGACGTGTGCAAGTGATAGAGTTCCTGATAGTAGACGTCCCATCTTCGTATAATGTGGTAATGGGAAGACCGAGCTTGAATATCTTTCAGGCAGTGATTTCCACCTTCCACATGAAGATGAAATTCCCTGCCTCGGGGGGTGTGGGAGAGATATGCGGTGACCAATACCAAGTGAGGAAGTGTTACGTAGAATCGGTCAAGATAGCAGACAGGGCCGTGTTCCGAGGGATGGAGAGATTTAAGGGTGAAGACCCTGAATTGAAAAGACAGAAAGTGGGTGAGCTAGTGCAAGAGCAACCCAAGGTCAAAGCAGATGAGGAGTTAATGAACATCGAGCTTTATCCAGGAAATGAGGGATTCACAACCAGGATAGGTACACACATGAACCCTGAGCTCCAAGAAAAGATGATACACACCCTTCAGGAGAATGCGGATATCTTCGCTTTCACGACGACAGACATGACGGGTATCCCTCCAGAGATAGCGATGCATCACCTTAATGTAGACCCCAGAGCTAGGCCAGTGAAGCAGAAGTTAAGGAATTTTGGTAAGGAGAAGAACCTAATTGTGAAAGAGGAAATTGATAAACTGTTGAGTGCAGGGCATGTGAAGAAAGTACAGTTCCCTGAGTGGATCTCGAATGCAGTGCTGGTGTCCAAGGGAGCCGGCAAATGGAGGATGTGTATTGACTTTAGAGATCTGAATAAATCATGTCCTAAGGATCACTATCCCCTACCTAGAATTGATCAATTGGTAGATGCCACGTCCGGATTTGAACTGCTTAGCATGATGGACGCATATCAGGGGTACCATCAAATCCAACTGAATCCCCTTGATATACCAAAGGTATGTTTTATTGCGACATGTGGTACTTTCGGTTATGTACGTATGCCTTTTGGACTGATAAATGCAGGAGCCACCTATCAAAGAATGGTAGACTCGGTGTTCCGAGGACAGATAGGGAGAAACATGGAGATTTATGTGGACGATATGCTAGCTAAGAGTGTCAAAGCAGAGGAACACATTAACGACCTGAAGGAGATATTTCAGGTAATTAGAGAAAATGGTATTAAATTAAATCCAGCTAAATGTTCTTTTGGAGTAGGGTCAGGAAAATTCCTGGGATATATGGTGACTCAGAGGGGAATAGAGGTTAACCCTGCTAAGGTGAAGGCGGTCCTCGACATGCAACCTCCTCGAAACCTGAATGAACTGCATACCTTGAACGGTAGAATCGCAGCTCTTAGTAGATTCATAGCAAGGTCAGCAGAGAAGAGCCACCACTTCTTCAGAACGTTAAGGAAGGGGTCGAGGTTTGAATGGGATGAGCAATGTCAGAAAGCTTTCGAAGAATTGAAGCTCCATCTGGAACAGCTTCCGAAGCTAACCAAGCCTACTCAGGGAGATGTCTTACTCTTATACCTCTCGGTAGGGGAACATTCCCTGAGTACATCCCTGATGAAAGAGGAAGGCTCTACACAACAACCCATATACTATGTGAGCAAGGTCATTCAGGGGGCAGAGATCAGATATTCAGAGGTGGAGAAGGCAGCCTTGGCGGTGGTAGTAACGGCTAGGCGATTACGCCCCTACTTCCTGTCTTATAAAGTTATGGTACGAACTAATTTCCCTTTGAAGCAGACACTAGGGAGAGCAGACTTATCAGGAAGAATGGTCAGATGGGCAGTGGAATTACAGGAATACGATATTGATTATGAACCAAGGAGGGCCATTAAAGCCCAAGCCTTAGCAGACTTTATTCAAGAGTCTACTAGAATGGAGGAGGAACAAGGCTGGAAGGTATATGTTGATGGTTCAGCATCCGCTGTAGGATGTGGAGCAGGGATAGTGTTGGTTGACCCTGATGACCAAGAAGTACAGGTTGCCATCAAGTTCCGGTTCTCAACCTCAAACAATGGTGCAGAATACGAAGCCCTGATTAGAGGGGCTAACATGGCAGCAGAGTTAGGGCACAGAAAGTCACCCTGTACTCCGACTCACAGCTGGTAGTGCAACAGGTCAGGGGGGAATACCTCGCCAAAGATGAGAAGATGATCGCCTATTTAGAACAGGTAAAGAAACTAAAGAATAAATTCCATACTTTTGAAGTAATACAGGTGCCAAGAGAAGAGAATGTGAAAGCAGACAGATTGTCTAAACTAGCTAGTTCCACTGAATTCGAGGGAAACGGAAAGGTAACCCTGTTAGTGGCAGATCAATTAGCTACTGAAACTCTGGTCGGAGAGATAACAACAGGGGATGACTAGAGGAAAGAGATATGGGAAGAGTTGAACAGGGGGCAAGTAACCCCAATGTCCAGAGAGGCCAAAGCTTGGAGAAGGAAGTATTGTATCCTAGGGGACCAATTATACAAGAGGTCCTTCACTCAACCCTATTTGAAATGTCTTTCGAAAAGAGAGGCAGAGCTAGTGATCAAGGAAATCCATGAGGGTTGCGCATCCAACCATGAAGGCTATTAGACTATGGTGAAGAAGGTATTTAGAGCAGGTTTTTATTGGCCTAATATAATCAGAGACGCTAGGGAATATGTGAAGAAATGCGAGAAGTGTCAGAAGAATGAACCTTTGATACGAGTACCTGCAGAAGAGATGGGTGCCATGTACTCGCCATGTCCCTTCGCCAAATGGGGGATAGATCTAGTGGGACCCTTCCCCTTAGCACCAGGGGGAAGAAAATTCTTGATTGTGGCCGTGGACTATTTCAGTAAGTGGGTAGAGGCCGTACCCCTGGCCAAGATAGAGGAAGATAATGTAATTCTTTTTCTGGCTAGACATATTTTTTGCAGGTTTGGAGTGCCAAGAATATTGGTTTCCGACAATGGAACACAATTCAATGGAGAGAAAGTAAGAAGATGGTGTGAAAGATGGAACATTATACAGAGATTCACTTCGGTAGCCCACCCACAAGCTAATGGGCAGGTGGAAGTTACAAACAGAATCCTAGTGGATGGCATCCGAACAAGATTGCAAAAGGTAGGAGGAAAATGGGTGAAGGAGTTAGACAACGTCCTTTGGTCCTACAGGACCAGCCCCAAAACAGCTACGGGTGAATCTCCCTTCTATTTGGTGTATGGGGCAGCAGCAGTGATACCTCCCGAGGCCAGACTGAAATCACACCGAATCACCTATTTTGAAGAGAAAAGAAATGAAGAACTGATGAGGGAGGCATTGGACCTGGTAGATGAAGAGAGGGAGATGGCAAGGCTGAAAGCAGAAAGATATAAGAGCCGGATCAAGGCGGCATATGATCGCCGGGTAGTTCCACGCTCCTTTAAAGCTGGAGATCTGGTCCTTCGGAGGGCAGACGCCTTGAAAAACACAAGGAAGATGGAGGCTAATTGGGAAGGTCCATATAAGGTAACACAGGTCCTAAAAGGCAGAGCCTACAAACTCCAGGACATGACGGGAAAAGAAATACTGAGGCCATGGAACGTGTGCCACTTGAAGAGGTTTTATGTTTGAGGAAGGTGTTATTTCCTTACCATCTTTCCCTTTATGAACAATTTTAAATGTTTATTTCTCATTCGAATAATTGCTTCACCGGCACTCTTTTTCCCTCTACGTGGGTTTCCCCTTGGGGTTTTACCACGGAGAGGTTTTTAATGAGGCCGGCATAGGTTCCCCTTATTTGCCTATGTTGATAAACACTTTTGATCAATGGAGCGTCGTTTTTGGAAAATTTCAGCGTTTTCCCTTAATGCATGTTGATGTGATGATAAGATGATTCTTATATTCCGATTTTATGATGAGATGACTCTTATGTATTCCGACTTTACGATGAAGTGTTTCCCATACATTGAATATTGTGCTGAGATAACTGCTAAGTGTCCATATAATGAACGTTGAGATAATAGATATGTTCTGAAGACTAAAACATAAGATGATAGAGATATCGCAAGATAGAAAAACCTACACTAATTCACAAACGTTTAAAAGGGAAATGCCTAAGGACAATTCCCAAAGCTTCTATACACGACAGCCTTTAAAGCTAGGGGGAGTAGGGGGTATGGTAGCGGAAGATATGATTAACCTACCAATAATCCCTAAGAACTCTTACGAGTATAAACAACTTCAGGGAGAGTATAATCCCTAAGAACTCTTACGAGTATAAACAACTTCAGGGAGAGTATAATCCCTAAGAACTCTTACGAGTATAAACAACTTCAGGGAGAGTATAATCCCTAAGAACTCTTACGAGTATAAACAACTTCAGGGAGAGTATAATCCCTAAGAACTCTTACGAGTATAAACAACTTAAGGGAGAGTATAATCCCTAAGAACTCTTACGAGTATAACTAACTTCAGGGAGAGTATAATCCCTAAGAACTCTTACGAGTATAAACAACTTCAGGGAGAGTATAATCCCTAAGAACTCTTACGAGTATAAACAACTTCAGGGAGAGTATAATCCCTAAGAACTCTTACGAGTATAAACAACTTTTGGGAGAGTATAATCCCTACGAATTCTAACTTTTGGGAGAGTATAATCCCTAAATATTCTAACTTTTGGGAGAGTATAATCCCTAAATATTCTAACTTTTGAGAGAGTATAATCCCTAAACACTCTAACTTTTGGGAGAGTATAATCCCTATGAATTCTAACTTTTGGGAGAGTATAATCCCTAAACATTTTAACTTTTGGGAGAGTATAATCCCTAAAAACTCTAACTCTAAGAGAGAAACTAGAAGCATTTTCAAGTCACCAAGTAAGTGCAGAAACATAAACCCTATATTCTCATTTAAGATTTCTCTATGAGCTTTAGAGCCTTCACGTGTCAAGAAGATGCTAGAAACATGCTAAATTCATAAGTAAAGAAAGAGCAGGATAGGTATTACATCATATATTTAATAGCATATATATATATATATATATATATATATGCATGCCAGGTGATAATGTGCAGGTACGATATTAAGCAGAAAATAAAACAGAAATATCCCAGACCAAGGGCACCATGCCTCGGCCCTCCACAGAAAAACGCAGGAGTGTGGAGTCTCCTGAAAATACCAAAAGGGGCCTTAAAGGCCTTAACAAAAATAAAAGTGTTTTAAAAGTGCCGAAATGTTATCAGAGAAATAGAGTTACGAAGAGGGGGGAATATCATTCTTCCCCTCGAAACCTTCTCCTGCTTCCTCAACCTGCTCACTGGAACCGCCTCCCTCCGCCTTCTCCTCTAGAGCGCCGGCCGCCACGGTTGCCACAGGATCAGGATTAACCACATGGATGGGGAAAGTCAAATCCTTCGCCGGTAAAAGGTCGTCCAACTTCAGAGCAGTTTGCTTCAACTCCGAGACCGCCTTCCTCATCCCAGGCAACCACCATCATGACGGACTGCAAAGAGGCTGTGGATATGATCGAAGCATACCAAAATATCCTGAGCTCGAAAGGTGTGTGGGTTGATAGGATAAGGAGGCTGAAGACGATGGTCGGAGTGTGCGATCTTAGTCATCACCCAAGATTAGAATATTGGATGGCCCACCATATGGCACGGGAGGTTACTTTCTCTCACGATTGAGTCTGGAGGATGACTTTTCTGGTAGAGATGGTTCTTCCGAGATACGACAGGAAGATACAACGCTGAATTTATTGTAATTGTATCTTGTTTCTACCCTAAAAAAAGAGAAATTACAGTAAAGACAATAATTATAGAAAACAAATATGATTGTCTAGGCGACAACTAGGCAGCCTAGGCGCCAGGGAGTTTAAACCAGTCCGTCTAACGATTTCTAACTTCTGCACCTCTGTCATAATCAAGGTTGTAGAAGTCGGAAATCAGTAATAAGGCGGATTTGCACCGCCTAGATTTCTTATTATTTATTTATTTATTTATTTATTTATATATATATAAAAAACAGTTTTCACCCCTTAATTGATGAAATTTAACAAAAAAAAAAAAACATAGTATATCATGGCTTTTTGCCATGAGTGTTACTTAAATCATCTTTTTCCCTTGAAAAATTGTGCACAGTTGTCTAAATCGAAATCCTAAACCAATTTCTTTTAATAAAAAATGAAAAATTAAATATGGGCGTTTAAGCCGATTTTTCACCAAAGGCGCCTAGAGAGGAAAAATCGATTCGGTCAGGGGCGCCTAGCGGCTAGCGCCGACTAGGCAGCAACCTAGACCGAATTTTGCAACAAAGGTCATAACTCATCTTGTATTATGCTCATTCCATCCACATAAATTGTGTTTGTGTTATTTTTCAGGTTGCCCACATAAAATGTGTTTGTTTCATTTTAAAAAATATACACACTAAACTTACTTTAAGTTGTGTTTGGATGAAGGGTTTTGATTTGAGAAGATATTTTAAATGAAAGGATTTAAAAATAGATGAATTTCAAATGACATGGTTTTAGTGAGGATTAAAATCCTCTCAATTTTAACTAAAAAAAGATGCTAAGTATTTGAAATTCATTCATTTATTTTTTTTATCTAAACAAGAAAAATAAATTTAGATTATAGATTTAAAATCCATACCTAAATCCCCACCATTCTACACAACCTTATACTCTATCTACTTTATTTGTAATTAAAATATATTTCATAAAATGTAAAAAATTAAATTAAATACACTATACGTTGAAATGATATTTGTCAAAATGTTAATGATAACGTATTTACAATCGAGTAGCTGCACCAAATGGACCATATAAATTACTAAATAATTATGCTAGAAGGTCCAGCAAATGAACTTTATTAGAATTGAATAGACCACGTAGGTAGTCTTCATACCTAATATTATTAGTTTAATTTTGCCACAATCTATGCTATGCTAATGGAGTTGGGTGAGATATTTAAAATCACTACCAAACTCAATTTAAGTAATATTATTAGGAAAAAAATATCACTACTTTCTTATTATTCATATATTTCTCCCAATCTTGTCTTCACGTTAATATAATCATTTAATTTTCATTAAAGTCTTTAATAAAATTGGATGAGGTTAGATTTTTCTTGTGGAAAGACAATGATGGTTGTCCTAACAAACATTCAAGCTTATTGAGTTTATTGCACTTTTGGTCCCATGGACCATGGACACGTTGGGATTTGACCACTAGGTTTTGGACTTGGTCCCAATCGATGTTTTTTATGCACAAATGGTCCCGCACGAAATTTTATTGCAAAATTGATCCCAATTTCCGTCAAAACTTAACGGAGGGTTAACACGTGCTGCTCATGTGGCCGTCAACCCCTATGACCGTTGCCCCTCTCATACGAAACGACACTTTGCCAAAATTCTAAAAATTTCTGATCAAAGTTTTCTCTCCAAAATTTCCAAACTATCGTTAACCCTAGTTTGCAAACTGATCAAAGTTGATTGTGGTCTCGTAAAATGTTGCGGAGGAAGAACTTGGTGAAATACGGCACAGTAGATTACAGTATGCCCTGATTTTTTTTCTTTTGGGTTGAGTTTTCGTTGAGTTTGTGTTGAGCTTAAGGTGTAGTATGCATGCTCTGTTTTTTGGCCGATTCTTGAGACTCATAACTGTAATGACTTTCTTGCCTCAGCTTAAAAGCACTACCTCAAGAACTATTACACCATTAACCTTCGACATGGGGGAATGTTGGTTGAAAAAGATGGAAGTTTTGACTACATTGGAGGTACTGTAAGTTTATTTGATTTTGTGGAGAGTAAAAGGTGTTCCTTTGAGTATTTGGATAGATTATGTGAGCAGTTAGGTTATGTGGGCTCTAAGGTGTATTATGGATTGTGGAGAGATGGTAAAATGAATTTAGTGGAGGGTATGTTTGATATAGAGCGGTGCTTTAATGGGCATATCAATAAAGAAGTAAAAATGTGGTTAGATGCAGTGAAACCAATTAAAATTGTAAATTCACATGTTGAGGAGTATGAAGTATTGGGGGAGGTGGAGTTTTATACTGAGGATGAATTAATGGAGTTGAATACTGATTTTGTGCAACTACCTAAAGTTCCTGGAATGATGCTAGCAACTTTGAGAAATCCTGGTTTAGGGCAGAATGTTGGTGTTGATCATAATACTGATTTAGGACAGAATGTTGTTGATGATCATAATGTTGATTTGGAGCAGAATGTTGGTGATCTAGGTGTTGATTTAGAGCATAATGCTGGTGATGTATGTATTGATTTAGGGCAAAATGTTGGTGATCTAGGTGTTGATTTGGGGCAAAATGTTGGTGAGCTAGGTGTTGATTTAGGGCAGACTGTTGGTGACATAGGTGTTGATTTAGAGCATAATGTTGGTGATCTAGGTGTTGAGTTAGGACAGAATGTTGGTGATCTAGGTGTTGAGTTGGAGCAGAATGTTGATGCCTTAAGTTTTGCTGATAATTTGTTTGAGGATGAACCCCTATTTCAGTATGAAGGTTTAGATGTTGAAATGGCAGAAGATAGTGAGGAGGAGGATGATGATTTCACTTGCAGAGAAGACAGTGGAGAGGAAATATTGGATGACATAATATTTGATGAGAATGTAGACATGGAGGCAGAGTGGGCTGGTGTTATTGAATCTCATGATGAGCAAGATGATGAGGAGGAATCAGATGATGAGCAAGATGATGAAGAGGACTTTGATAGCATTGATGAGGAATCAGATGATGAGAACTCAATTGGCACTAAAGATTTGGCTTTCAGGCCATCCCAATTAAGCAATCCAACATTCTTTCTATCACAAATATTTGCCACTAAAAAATTGTTCAAGGATGCTGTGAATACTCATAGTGTTCAGACTGGAAGAAATCTAGGCTTTGCAAAAAATGATGGTAGAAGGATATATGCAAGGTGCAAATCTGAAGGTTGTGATTGGCATATCAATGCACTGAAGGTAAAATACCAAGAATCCTTCCAGATTAGAGAAATAAATGAAGATCACTCTTGTGCTAGAACTTATCATGTCAAGAATGCAAATTCAGCTTGGTTGGCAAAACAATTTGAGGATGATTGGAGGGCTGAGCCAGAAAAAGGAACAAGAGGTTGGAAGGCACTTACAATGAAGAAATTGGGGTGTTACATATCCAACTACCAAGCTTATAGAGCAAAAAAAAAAAAAGCATTGCATAAGATTGAAGGTGATAGCACAGAACATTATGGAAAGTTGTGGGATTATGTCAACACTTTACTTGAGAAGAACCCTGGTTCAACCATTATTTTGAGGACTGAGGGTGATAGTGGTGGAACTACAAGATTCAACAGGATTTACATATGTTTGAATGCCTTGAAGCAAGGGTTTAGGGCAGGATGTAGGCCATGGATAGGAGTGGATGGCTGTCACTTAAAAGGTCCAAATGGTGGAGTATTACTTACTGCAATTGGTATAGATCCTAATAATGATCCATACCCTTTGGCATATGCTGTGGTTGGAAGTGAGACAAAAGAGTCATGGGAGTGGTTTTTGCAATTGATCAAGGATGATTTACTTCATGGGAGAGAAGATAATTATGTTTTCATGTCAGATAAGCAGAAAGGGCTGATACCTGCATTTGAGAAGATACTACCAAATGTTGATAACAGATTCTGTGTTAGACATTTACATGGGAACATGAAGAAGGCAGGTTTCAAAGGTGACCACTTCAAAAAATTACTTTGGATAGCAGCTAAGACCACCAATGTCCCTGCATTTAACAAAGCTATGAAGAAGATTAGTGAGAAGGACATGAGGTGCCTTAAGTGGCTGGAAGATAAGTCTCCTACACAGTGGTCAAGATCACACTTTAGTACATTTACTAAGTGTGACACACTGGTAAACAACATGTGTGAGGTATTCAATGGATGCATACTTGATGCTAGAGATAAACCAATTATCACAATGTTGGAATGGATAAGAGAGTTCATTATGACAAGACTTGCTACTAAAAGAGAAGAATGTGAAAGGAAGTGGGAAGGGAAAAAGGTGGTTGAAAAAATCAGAAACATGTTGAACACTAAGATACAAGTATCAGGTAACTGCATCCCTATAAAATCAAGTGAGTGGACTTATCAAGTATCACTCTTTGAAGGTACAAGATATGTTGTTAACTTGAGGGAACACACATGTGCTTGTAGAGAGTGGGATATTTCTGGAATACCATGTATTCATGCTGTGAGTGCAATTTGTGCTCAAGGGGAAGACATTGAAGACTATGTGCACAATTGTTACTCTGTTGAAACATATGATGCTGTGTATTCTCACAATATAAGCCCCATGAATGGTGCTGAGTTGTGGCCTAAAACTGGTTACATACCACCATTGCCACCTAACTTTGGAAAGAGGAAAGCTGGAAGGCCTAAGAAGAAAAGAAGGATGGGAGTTGATGAAGAAGGGAGCAAGAACAAACAAGGGAATAAGAAAAAAGGTCTGCAAAGTATGGGTAAACAAAAGTTTAGTGTGACATGCTCTGTTTGCAATGAAAAGGGGCATAACAAGAAAGGTTGTAAGATGATGAAGTTGGTAGTTGAAGAAGGGGGGTCACAAATTGCAATTGAGGCTGAAGAAATGACACAAGATCAAGACTTGGCACCACCAATGACCCAAGAAGATGTAAGTTTGCACATTATTTTACTTATTTTAATTTCAGATTATAATTGCATGTTTTATTATAATTTCAGGATGAACAAATGCAGCAAACCAGGCCTACTACTGTGAAAGGTAGGAAAATGATGGGATTAAAGAGGAAATTGAAATCATCAACTAGAGAAAGGCCTCTGCAAATTACAGAAAGACCATAAAATGTAATTTTTTTATGAATTGCATGCATATTTTACTAATTAGTACATGATTTAATAAATAACTTATTCTTTATTTGGTAATTGATAGGATGATGATGAACCTGTCGGGTTTCACTCACTCAATTTCATTGGAGGAGAACCACAATTAAACAATGTTGTCACCCCTAACTACAATGTAAAAAATTTCATTATATGCACATTGTATTGAATTATGTGTTGTTTTAAATTTATTTTAATAGTTTTCTTTGTTTATATCAATTGATAGGAGGCTGCACCAATGACATTTAACACACACAGTGTCATTGGACAAGAGAGACCATCAACAATTGGTAGTGGTTCAAGCACTCAAGTAGATGGTATGAAAATAACAACAAGAGGAGGTAAGAAGTATGTTACACAGTCCAGTCTCCTTGATGCTGCTAACAAAGGAAAGAAGAAGGCCTAGTGTAATTGAACCCCTTTTGAACTAGTGAACCTCTATTTTTTTTTGTCTTTTAAGCCACTAAAATCTGGGTTTATCCTTTTGCCTTTTGAAACTATCAAGATTTCAGATTGGAGTGGCTTAAACATTATCATGTATTGTAGGGGCTTAACATTAAACTAGTGGTTTGCAACTTGTTTGCATGTTTTATTGGTGGATTGAGTTTATTTTGCTTATTATCATGTATTGTTGCATTTATGATCTGTTTATTGGTGGATTGCAGCTTGTTTGCATGTTTTATTGGTGGATTGCAGCTTATTGGTGTAGTTTATTGGTGGATTGAGTTTATTGGTGTAGTTTATTGGTGGATTGCAGTTTATTTGTGTAGTTTATTGGTGGAATAATGCATTTGGTGTATAGATGAAAATAGGGTGCATTCATTTGTTTCATTGAGTACAAATAACAGTGCATTCTAGTACAAAATAGTCTCATTTAGAGTGCATTCTAGATAGATTTAAACCACTTGAAGGTGGAAGTGAATTATAGTACAAAATAGCCTCATATAGAGTGCATTATACATAGATTTAACCAAACCACTTGAAGGTGGTAGATGCAACCATGACAACTAGCACAATCAAAATGATTTTGTTCACTTTGATTAAATCCTTGATTTCTTCAGCCAAATTCTTGATCTCTATAACCAATTTCTTCATCTCTTGAGTCATTTTCTTCATGTCTTCAGTTTCTTGGTCTTCATGCTTGGTAACACCTTGATTCTTGTCAACACCACAACTTTCTAGAGTGTCAGCCCACACAAAGAAACCACATCCACCACCACCACCATCACTTAGGGAGTCAGGACAATTATGAAATATCCTCCCTTTACTTCTAGGCTGTTTAGAAGCATATGTACGACATGCCTTTCCACAATAACAAACAAGGCCTTGCTGAAATCGAATAAAAGATGAAGATGACATGATATTTTTGTTGTTTTCTTTGTAAAATAGATATGGTGTGAGCTTTGTGTTGCTTTGTGTGTGCTATATATAGCAGGTTGTGGTATGGTGTTTTAGCAGGTTATGCCATTGTGTTTTTTCCCTCCAATATAATGTTTGGAGGGAAAAGTGTACTTGTTTCCCTCCAAAACAACAATGTTATGTCGTATGGGACCAAAAATGCAATGAGAGTTCTGCTCCTTTCCCTCCAAAATGGCTAAAAGGTGTCAAGGTTAACTCTTGGATCCTATGGGACCATATCTGCAATGAGACTTAACGGCTGAGTTAACGGTGGGACCATTTGTGCATAAAAAACATCGATTGGGACCAAGTCCAAAACCTAGTGGCCAAATCCCAACGTGTCCATGGTCCACGGGACCAAAAGTGCAATAAACTCCAAGCTTATTACACGTACCCACGTCATAAGTCGAGTGAAAGTTAGCAATTTTCATTACTCAATCTACTTATCATTTAATTCATTTTAATTGATTCAAATTAAATCGTAAATAATGTGTTTTTCAATTATTTGATGATGTTTGATTTGAAATTTACACATTCAAATGTGAATGTATAAATCCATTCCAAATCCAACTTCAAATGAATTCCTATTAATTATATTAACACCTATTTTTTTTTTTGAAACTGGGTAGGCTTAGCTTCGATTATTGCAAATGCAGGTGGGTGCGGATAGCCCTTCCATAAAGTTCGGAGGGTCTATCCAAGAATTCGGGTTCTCAAAATCTCGAGAAGCCCTTGCAAATTCATATGCCATATAATTGGCACTTCTTTTGACAAAAGAGATAACAATGTTTGAAAATGTAGCTTTCAAAGCTCTACAAACATCTATAAAGTCTCCAAAGGTGGATTTTAGGGCCTCAGTAAAATTGATCGCGTCAACCACTACCTTCGTGTCGCCTCAGTAAAGTCTCCAAAGGTGGAGTTTAGGGCCTTCAATAATGATGTTATCCAGTCCTTCTTCTTTAGTCCAGGACAAAGCTTCGAAGAAACCCATTGCTTCGCCAACTTCCACCTCCATGCACCCTATTTTGACTAGTGTGCATCCCCCTTTAAATGTCCCCATGTAGTCCCTCAAAACCATGTCGTGTCGCGAAAGAAGCTAGCATCTACGTTTAATTTCTGGACGCCATTTTGTGGGGGGTGCCAGGCTGCACAGGTGGCAGTAGTAGCCTCATGTCCTACTGGTCGTCTTGGGCCTCCACGCGCCTTACTCCATTCCATCCAACATTCTCCTGTCCACACCTTTCCATTTCGTTCCTTCCCCACTTGCCATAAAACCATCCCGAAGCTGGCGGCCACCTCCTTAATAGGGTTGTTCAGCATTGCAAAAATGAAGTCTGCATTATTGTGAGCACTCAGGGCTGCACTCTCTGTTTTCGAAAGTAGGCCTGCTATTCTCCAGCACGTTCTTGTATAAGTACAATGGACAAAGAGGTGCCAACTGTCCTCCTGTGCAGCGTCGCATAGCGCGCAATGGCCGTCGATGTCCACTCTTCTTGTGATCAAATTTATCCGTGTGGGGAGGCAGTCTCGCGCGGCTCTCCAAAGGAAGTCCTTCACCTTGGGTGGGGCGTTCAGTCCCCAAATAAGTTGCCACTGCCCTTCCACTCTAAAATCGGCTTCTGTCGACGTCGAGAAGGCAAGAGTATAAGCCGCCTTGACTAAATACGTGCCATATCTTGATGGCTGCCATATCAGCGTGTCAGAGCTTCCTTCCAGAGGGATCGCCATGTCTATTACCCGCTGGACGTCGAGAGGAAGCATTTCTTCAATCAGATTGACGTCCCACTCCCTTGTCACTGGATCAAATAAAGCAGCCACTTTCAAATCCTCAATGCCCTCCATACATTCCGACTCAACATAGTAATTGCCCTACTCGTTTATCCAAGGTGTCTCCCATATTTTGATCGAGTTTCCCGTTCCCAGCGTACACTCGCTCGCACCAAATTCTGGTTGGCGAAAAGACTGGCCCATGTGTAACTCGGGTTGTTTCCTATCTCAACAGTGAGAAAATTGCCTTGTGGGTAATATCTTGCTTTTAGTATGTGGCACACAAGAGCATCCGATTAAGTGAGGAGTCTCCCTCCTATTTTGCCTAGCATAGCCAAATTAAATTGGTGCAAGTTCTTGAATCCTCTACCTCCTTCGTTTCTTGCCACACATATCTTTTCCCATTTTAACCAGTTTATGCCCCTATTCGTATCTGAATTGCTCCCCCACCAAAATTTGTTCATCATAATATTCAATTCGTCTAGTAGCGTTTTTGGTAGAAGGAAGGTTGACATACAGAAAGTTGGGATAGCTTGCGCTGCCGCTTTGATGCGGATCTCTTTCCCCGCCTTTGATGGGTTCTTTTTGCGCTATCCTTGAAGCTTATCCCACAGTCTGTCTTTCACATATTTAAAAATCTCATTTTTGTTCCTTCCTACGAGGGATGGTAGTCCCAAGTATCTGCCCGTGTTGATCGGGTTTGAAATACCCATTATAGTTTTAATTGTTGCGCGCCCCTCCTCATTGATGTTTCCACTGAAAAAAAACTCCAACTTCGCGTAGTTTATAGCCTGTCCCGATACTCGTTCGTACTCATTAAGGATAGTCCTTAATCGGTTACATTCCTCCACATTTTCCCGACAGAAGAGCAGACTGTCGTCTGCAAAGAGCAAGTGGGACACCTCTGGAGCTCTTCGACAGACCCTATTCCCGTGAATGGTGTCTGCCATACATGCACTATTTATGGCTGCCGAGAGGCCCTCAGAGCACAATATGAAGAGGTATGGGGACATCGGGTCGCCCTGTCGTAATCCTCTACCCGGGTTGATTGGGCCTATTGTATCCTCATTCACCAAGATAGAGTAATTTACAGAGGCCACACACATCATCATCCACCTTATCCACTCAGTGAAACCCAATTTTCTGAGAATATCTTCCAAGTATGTCCAATCCACCCTATCTTAGGCCTTGTTTATATCAATCTTAAACGCCACGTCTCCTTGTTCTCTTATTTTTCATGGCATGGAGTGTTTCAAAGGCGATCAAGATATTGTCTTGGATGAGCCTACCGGAAGCAACTGTCGATTGGGCCTTACTAATGAGTCCCGGGAGCACATCTTTTATCCTGTTACATAATACTTTCGAGATAATTTTTTACAAGACGTTGCACAAGGATATAGGTCGTAGATCACGTACCGTTTGAGGGTTCTCCATTTTTGGAATGAGGACAACATTAGTATTATTTAGACCCACTGGGAATTCTTCTCTAGCCAGCCAGCTCGATCCTTCATTGAAGGTATCCTCGCCCAACGTGTTCTAGTTATGTTGGAAGAAATCCGGATTAAATCCATCCGGGCCCGGGGCTTTATCTTTATGCATTTGGCCAATAGCTACGTCGAATTCCTCTTTTGTGAATTCCCAGGTAAGATGATCGTTCTGGGCTGCTGTAATAATCGGTTGGATGCTCCCCAGGAAATAATTATCATCCTCGCGGTCAGGACTAGCTGTGAACAAGCTAGTGAAATAATTGTCCACTAGTGAGCAAAGGCCCTCTTGTTGCGCAACCCATTCTTCATTGTCATCCAAGAGCTTTACAATCATATTCCTTTTTTGACGGGTAGATACCGACTGATGAAAGAAATTTGTGTTGAGATCTCCATCTCTGAGCCAGAATATTTTAGCTCGCTGCCTCCAGTAAATTTCCTCTTGTTTGAGTAACGCTCCCAAGTCTCCTCTGGCTGTCCTATACCTCTGCCTTCCCAACGCACTCAAATCACTTTGGAGTTTCTCAATTTTCCGTTCAAGTTCTCTTTTTGACGCTCTGAAGTTTGCATCGGCCTTTCTCCCCCACACTATCAAGGTTTCACTGGTGGCTGTTAATCTGTAGGTTATGTGCAAGTCGCTGAACCCCGTCCAGCAGCGCTGCACAATAGTATCCAAATCAGCCTCCGTGAGCCATCTATTTTCGAACCTAAAGGTATGTTTTCTGGCCCTTCTAATACTCGAACAGGTGTCAAGCAATATGGGGTTGTGATCTGACACGGGAGCGATGAGGCTAAGAAGCTCTGCTTGGGGGAATCGCGTGTGCTAAGATGGGGTTGCCATTGCTCTGTCTAGCCTTTCTTCAATCACAGTCTCAGGGTCTCTTCCCCTGAACCAAGTGAAGGGGTAGCCGGTGAGGGGAATAATCGAGAGATTGCAGTCGACAATTGCCGCTCTGAAGCCATTAAGAAGGTGTTGGGGGTGTGCCACCCTGCCTCTCTTTTCTGCTGCCGATAGGAGATCATTGTAATCCCCCACACATACCCAAAGGAGGGTATCGTAAGCTGCTAGAGTGCGTAGGAGGTTCCCTGAGAGGTGTCGCCTATTCCGTTCTGGGTACCCATAGAATCCTGTTACACGCTAATCACCCTCGTTATCTTTAATAACTGAATCAATATGATGGTTGGAGTAGCTCAAGATCGAATAGTCTGTATTATTATTCCATAAAACTGCCAGGCCGCCACTACGGCCTATACAATCAACTGAAAAGTAAGAATCAAATTTAAGCCTAACACGAATGGCTTCTAATCTAATGCCAAAAGAAATAGTTTCAAGTAAATAGAGAACATCGGGCCTCCGAACTCGAATGAGTTCACTTAATGCCTGAACTGTAGTCGGCTGTCCCACGCCCCTACAGTTCCAACTTAGGATCCTCATATCTCCTGGCTGGTCACCAAGCCGGGACCAGCCGATAAAAAAGGCAGACTTTTTGGTGGTGCATCGGTATTAGATATTTCCATCTTGTTGGCCATCCTTTTTTCTTTTCTTGGGCTCCACTGTTGCTTCCTCTACCCCCACGTCTTCAGCATGTTTGTCAAACATCCCCAAATTAGCATTTGATTTCAAAGTAGTAACTGTCCCCTGTTTTGCCGAAACAACCCCATGATTTGTGGAAGCGTGATCAATGTCTTACGGTTGGGGATAGTGTAACCCCCCTCCACGATTTGTGCCAATGACCGTAACAGCTTCCCCAAATTTTTGTAACTCTTCCATCTCATTTTTTCCCTTTTCACTGCCATTAATTTCAGTAACGTTTTCCTCAATTCCTGGGTTTCCTCCCTGATTGGAGCCCGCATTAATTTTCGTGTTTTCTGCAATTTCGGGAGTCTCAGAGTCAAACTTGTCAGAATCGTCGCCGCTGGCGAAGTCGGATGGTAGGGCATGGAGCACCTATTTTTCCCCTCGGAGTGTTTGGATTGCTCCGATCCGGAGCTTTGATGGATGGGTCCCACTTCAGTTCATCCGAGGCCGGGGAGACGTCTAGCCGCTACGGGCAGTGACTTGCTGTATGGTCAAGATACCCACAGAAAAAGCAAAACAAAACAACTTCTCGTACTTGAAGTTTACCTCCATTGCCATTCCTTTCGTGAGCCAGATTTTGCTAGTTTTCTTCAAAGGTCGTGTAGTATCGAGTTCAACTCTTATCCTCATGTAGCGTATCCATATAACACCTTTGTTTGATTTGTCATAGCTGATGACTCTGCCCATGCCACACAAGCTTCCTCAAAGAAGTACCCAACCGGGATGCCGTGAATTTGCACCCAGAATGGAATGAGATTGAGTGGAAGCTTGTGTGGAACGTCGCCTATCTTGAGTTTGTGTAGGAGTAGCATGCGAACTCCTACCATCCATGGCCCTTCGTCGGTCACCCTCGAGAAATCCATCAGATGATTGAATTGGATCAGAAAGCGGCCCTCACCTATGTCGTTGATCAATACTCCGTGGGTTGGTCTCCACATGATCTCCAATCGGCTACGGACGAGACGTAGTGGAAGGTTAGTTGCCGTGAGAAACTTTCCAATAAGGCAGAGTTCAACCGCAGTAATTTGGATGGAGGGATCTCCTGCTTCAAGGAGCAATTCCTCATCGTCTTCACTGGAAGATTGGTATTGCGCCATTGCTGGTAAAATGGGTTTAGGCTGGTGATAGTAGGCTTGTATTGGTTGGATTAGTGAGTTTGGGAATTGAAAATAAATCGCATAAATAGAAGAACTGGGGAACATAATCACATAAATCTGCGTAGATTGAAAATCAAGGGTTAAATCAAATCAAATTGTAGCAATCAAACAGAAAATACCAATTCTGGGTTGATATTCAGGATCAGTTGATCACTAACAAAATCTTGGCTGTCAATGGAGGAGAGAAAATCTTGGATGTCATACATATTCTTAGAAAACTAGATACACTTATATTATCAATTTTCTCTCACCACCAATTCTATGTCCTATGTTTCTCTCTTTCTCACTTATTCTTTCTCCCACTTTTATTTAAATAGTATCAAACTAATAAATAAACAAATGTATAAAAATACATTACCAAGCGGGTCCGGATGCTCAACTTTATCGTGATGAATTCACATCATCAATACACCGATTATAGTAATCTCATCAGGATAAGCATTCCTCCCCACCTTCATTTTCACATATATTCTTAAAGCCTCTATAACTCTCTCATTCTTTGCATACTCAAATATGAGAATGTTAGCTCTTGAATTAAGTGTAAGTTGGTGTAGTTAACTGAGTCCAAGTTCAATGTAGTTGAGTTCAAAAAGTTAATTAGCTCACATTCAGATGAGTTGGGTCAGCTGTGTGGATCAACGAAGTTGGTTCAGTACAGAAGGTCAACTGGGGTGATTCATCGGATATGTATCAGATGATTTTGTCAATAGAGTTGGCAATGGAGAGAAACAACTGAGGTTTAGTCAGGTGTGTTCAAGTTAATTGAATGGCAGTTGAGAAGTTAAGTAGTTATATTTTTTGTCACAATTCTGACCATATTGGAGGTTTCTCACGTCTATAAATATTAGAAGTGTTTACATTTTTAGGGTAAAAATATTTATCAAACACGAGTGATTGATAAGGAGTAAACTCACACAATTTGTTACAGAGGTTGTTAAGTGATTAAACAAGAGAGTTGTGATGGTCCCGAAAAAATTGAAATTTTACGAAATTATGCACGATCGGTTGACTTGGTGTCAACTGATACAAAGGAGTTAAAAACAGTTGAACTCTTGAATCCGATGTCAGAATTTTTCCCATAATATATTTTCGGAATCAGAACAATGAGTTGATCAAGAGTCATTGTTTTGCCATGACTAGCGAGTGAATAAAAGGGTATCAACTGATTTGGTATCAACTGCTACAAGCCGTGTTTTTAAAACAATGTTATGCAAATATGCATGATTATGACAATTAATTATGAAAGTAGTAAAGAACACATAGATTTATAGTGGTTCAGATCCCAGTCATACATCCACTCTCACAGTCCAACTGTGATATTTAATCCCTTCCAAGAGCTTGTATTTTACGTGCCAAGAATAACACGTTTTGCTACTTTTTAGTCTCAAGAGAAGACTTTGAGCTCGATACACTCTAAGTGCAGTTTTCTCTACTTGTTATGTCGAGAAAAAGTACTTGTTACTGTGATTCACAACAAACTTGGCTTATAGGGTTTAGGATAGAAGACTGGTTTGAAGTATGATGAACTATGTGAGATTTTTCCTTACAATCAATTTAGCCTCATGATAGGTTTGAGAAAATCTCTCTATTTTTGGAATGTGTATAAGATTATGCAAACTTAGATTTGAGTTCACTCACTCTCGGATGATGACGTGTGTTAAATCTCCATTGAAGTTCTTTTAAGTTTTTCTTCATGAATGTTCATTGAAGCTCCATGCTTGACCATTGCATCACCTCCTCTCTTGAGATATGAGAAATGAACTTGTAACACTCCTAAAATCTCAAGTTAGTTATTTTATATATATTTAAAATTTTATTTTTATTAAAGAGATTTTATGTGATTTTTAAAATGATTATATATATATATATATATATATATATATATATATATATATATATATATATATATATATATACACGTGCATGCCTTTATCAAATCTACAAAATAAAGTTTTCGATTTCTATTTCCAAATTCAATATTTTGATATTATAACCAAATCACAACTTTTATCTTTTACAAGTCTCCCAAATCTTTATTTTAAAATCTATTTTTAATTAAAAATCACATACAATAAGATATGGCGAGATTTTTGTTAAAATATCATTAATAATTAATGGTAGTTATACCAATTTCATTCCCAAATCTACTATAACAATTGACGTTTCAAAAAATTTGATTGTCAAGCCACCAAACTTAATCTCTAATACTGCCGTTAATTAATTTCAAAACTAAAATTAAATTAAGATTTTGCCGTTACCTTTTATTTTTATTATTATTATTATAAATCTGGCATAAAATAAGATTAAATCAAATATTGAGATTTTTCCAATAGATTTCCTAACTTTTCTCACAAGAAAACCTATATTCCGCCTATAAATAGAGACCCTATTTATAAAATAAAAACACGCCATACAAATATTCTTACGTAAAAAATTATAGATTTATTTATTCTACTCACAATTCATGAGGTCGACTCCAAGAGGATTAAAGTTATTTTCATTGCATCCATTGCATCCACGACATAAAATCGAAGTGGGATTTTCTTACTTACGTATTCGCTTTGTCATCTTTAAATGTTATGTGAATTTAATTGTTGCTTAGCTACATGAACCTATGTTTACGATATTATGAGTTATTTCGACGGAAAGGTCGTTATAGCTAGCGGGGACTACGGTCCGGGATGGTAAGATCCTTGGGGGCAACTCAACCGTATACAGATTGACCAATTTACTTGATCAATATACAGATTGGTCAATTTACTTGGACAATATATGGAAGACTTATGTTATGGAAGACTTATTTACGCATGTTTGTGAGTGTATGATTTTATTTGCATTGATATTTAACTGTGACAAAGTTAATCCCACTGAGCTAGTTGTTTTGCTCACCCCAATCTATTTAACACTTTACAGATTGACGGAGTTGCGGTGGAGGGACGGTGGGTGTGTTTAATGTCATTAAGGAATGCCTTCATGCTATTTTATTTAATTATTTGCATCCAAAATTTAAACTATTTTCATTTTAGAAATGTTCACATCCCTTTTTTTTTTAACAAGTTTTGGTACTCATTAGTTGAAGTTACATTTTAATATGAATTTCTTAAAAGTTT
The DNA here is from genome assembly GCA_963675135.1 of Galeopsis tetrahit. Classification (NCBI taxonomy): domain Eukaryota; kingdom Viridiplantae; phylum Streptophyta; class Magnoliopsida; order Lamiales; family Lamiaceae; genus Galeopsis; species Galeopsis tetrahit. The sequence continues at coordinate 54,451,241 of OY776123.1, forward strand.
TTGAGTACTTATTTACCAAAATAATTCCGCTGCTAATTTTTATAAAAATATGCATCATATAGTATTTTCATCTAGGCCCCTAAAATCGGGATGTGACAAATGGTATTAGAGCAGTTCTACGTTCTTGTAGACTTGTTTAAAATAAAAATGTTTTACTTCTTAAGTCAAGAAGATATTTTTGCAAAATAATTTAAATTATGTATATATTTTTGAGCATAAGTTATGACATCTACCACCGTCCACCGCTTCGACTCCAACAAGGTATAATATGAAATTTAATTTATCATAATGTTATTGACCATGAAAAGATGATCACATTATATTTGATACATGCATCACATTCTACGTACATTTCAAGTTATAAGTTCAAAGTCAAATTATGAAATTATGATATTAAGTGCATTCAGTACCTGCTATTTAAAATTTCAATACATTACATGCATGCATATTTTAAAATACATTCTAATTTTCGAGGACGAAAATATTTTAAGGGGTGAAGGATGTAACACCCCTAAAATCTCAAGTTAGTTATTTTATATGCATTTAAAATTTTATTTTTATTAAAGAAATTTTATGTGATTTTTAAAATGATTATATATATACCTATAGATACGTGCATGCCTTTATCAAATCTACAAAATAAAGTTTCCGATTTCTATTTCCAAATTCAAGATTTTGATATTATAACCAAATCACAACTTTTATCTTTTACAAGTCTCCCAAATCTTTATTTTAAAATCTATTTTTAATTAAAAATCCCATACAATAAGATTTGATTTATTTAACCCAAGCTGTCGCCAATTATAATTATTATTAAATTCTATTTATATATACTTTCCTTAGTTAAGTATTCCAGTGAATAAGATATGACGAGATTTTTGTTAAAATATCATTAATAATTAATGGTAGTTATACCAATTTCATTCCCAAATCTACTATAACAATTGACGATTCAAAAAATTTGATTGCTAAGCCACCAAACTTAATCTCTAATACTTACTGCGGTTAATTAATTTCAAAACTAAACTTAAATTAAGATTTTGCCGTTATCTTTTATTTTTATTATTATTATTATAAATCTGGCATAAAATAAGATTAAATCAAATATTGAGATTTTTCCAATAGATTTCCTAACTTTTCTCACAAGAAAACCTATATTCCCCCTATAAATAGAGACCCTATTTGTAAAATATAAACACGCCATACAAATATTCTTAAGTCAAAAATTATAGATTTATTTATTCTACTCACAATTCATGAGGTCGACTCCAAGAAGATTAAAGTTATTTTCATTGCATCCATTACATCCACGACATAAAATCGAAGTGGGATTTTCTTACTTATGTATTCGCTTTGTCACCTTTAAATGTTATGTGAATTTAATTGTTGCTTAGCTACATGAACCTATGTTTACGATATTATGGGTTATTTCGACGGAAAGGTCGTTATAGCTAGCGGGGACTACGGTCCGGGATGGTAAGATCCTTGGGGGCAACTCCACCGTATACAGATTGGCCAATTTACTTGGTCAATATACAAATTGACCAATTTACTTGGTCAATATATGGAAGACTTATGTTATGGAAGACTTATTTACATATGTTTGTGAGTGTATGATTTTATTTGCATTGATATTTAATTGTGACAAATTTAATCTCACTAAGCTAGTTGTTTTGCTCACCCCAATCTATTTAACACTTTACAGATTGACGGAGTTGCGGTGGAGTGACGGTGGGTGTGTTTCATGTCATTAAGGAATGCCTTCATGCTATTTTATTTAATTATTTGCATCCAAAATTTAAACTATTTTCATTTTAGGAATGTTCACATCCCTTTTTTTTTTTGAACAAGTTTTGGTACTCATTAGTTGAAGTTACATTTTAATATGAATTTCTTAAAAGTTTTTGAGTACTTATTTACCAAAATAATTCCGCTGCCAATTTTTATAAAAATATGCATCGTATAGTATTTTCATCTAGGCCCCTAAAATCAGGATGTGACAGAACTCATATACATATAATGTAGATTTGAAATGTAACTGTTAGAGAGTAACTTCAAATATCCACTATTTTAGGAAATGCAATCTTTGATTGATACTCTTAATATTACCGTTTTCATGTAATATTCAGAGTATCTTTGACTTTACAAACTGTGCATACTGCATCTTGTCTGATTTGTGTGTGTGTCGTTGCATTCCCATTAGTCCAAATCACCTCTAGTATTATTATCAATATAGAGTGCCATGTCCATACAGAGTGCAAAACTCTGGCTTTAAACGGGACCCCCGCAAGTGGGCGGTGGGATTGGTCCCCCGGGATTAGTCGGTCCTAGACCGGATACCCGAGACTTCAAAAAAAAAAGTATTATCATCAATATACACTGTATCTAACGGCCTTCCCCTCAGCTGATTTATGGGTTTAACTTGTCTGGACTTGATACTTATGCATCTGATTGCATACCTCAACTGTCTGAACTTCGGTTGCCTAGTAACTCAGCTTTGGGTCTGGTCCTTAGTAGTTTGGTTCTCAGCTGATTTCACTCAGCTGATCAGTCGAGTTCCCCCTCGACTGATTCTTCTCTTTTGGTCTTTGTCTTCTCTTCTTGTCTTGAGCATACACATGTAAGTCCACTGCATCAAATGGGTTCCCCCTCGGCCGATGCTACCAGAAGCTAACTTTTACAAGATGAATAATGAAGTTGACTATACAAACAACTTCTCTTATTACAAGTGGTTTGACTTATCAAAACTAAATACACCGGATATTAGTTGCCTGAATATCCCAACAGTTACTTCCTCAGACGTTTGGAGGTGTCTCACGTCTATAAATATTACAATTGTTTACATTTCTATGTTAATCAACATTTATCAAACACGAGCGATTGATAGGGAGTGAATTCACACAATTTGTTATAGAGATTGTTAAGTTATTAAACAAGTGAGTTGTGGGGATTTACACATTGAGTGTATGCTAGTTTGATGTTGTAGTATTTGGGTTGTACTCTCGTTTGATGATTGGTTGAATAAGAAAGAGTTCATCATTATAGTAGATGTAGATCATTTTGATCGAACCGCTTATATCGTTGTGTTATTATATTGTAATTTCTTGTTACTTTGGTGGTTTCAGTTTCTATATTGATATTGTTTGATCGAATTCACAACAATTGATGTCGTCGGTGGGAAGAACTAAAGATCAAGGATGTCTACAACCAGGTTTGATATAGAAAAGTACAAGGAGAAGTCGGATTTTGGACTTTGAAAAGTGAGGATGAGAGTCTTTCTTATTCATCAAGGTCTGTTGGAACTTAAAAGGATAAGATAAAGTACTCATATTCAAATATTTTTAAAAAAAATATAATCCAAATTAAACACATGCTTCATTTCAAAATTCAATAATTCACTTTAAAAGTTCAAATTAAGTATAGTTTTGAATCGGGTACTCGTGGAACTTTGTCTGTTTATTCTGTTTCCTATTATTGATATGAGAACACCTTAGTGTGGGGTTATCTTATTTAAAGATTGGAGACCTGGACACATGTTAAGGCAAATGGAAACTCGTCTTTCCTCTTCACGCGATTGGAGTGAACGACGATATCCGTTTGGTTTGAATATCAAGATCTTAGGCTCGTGATTTGTAACTCTATTTTATGATCTTGTAAACCATCCATAAGTATAGTTAACATTCACGTCAAAATAATCAAAGTAATTAAGGGTTGAGGTTGATGGTTGGGGACGTTGAGAACACAAATGTGGTTCATTGTCGTACACAAGGTCTTCATCGAGCTCAAACTCGACGTTAATCTCTACTTCTTCCTCATCGGATAAGAAATCATTGTTGTCAAGTTCTCTAAGTCGATCTTGTTACAGTACAAGATATTACACCACAAAATCAACTCCACAAGTGAAGGATTGAATTGAAGACACATAATCAATCACGAGAGTCAATCAATCTTGAAGATCCTCAATTGAAGCTATCAATCAAGAATCATGCTTAGAATCAAGATTGATTGTATTTTCCATAGTTAGAATATTCTCTTTCACCAATTAGCATTATTTCAAATTCTTGTAATAATGGCACAAGTTAACACAGTGCCTATATATGCCACTCACGGCCAGACTACCATTTCATCAATGACATTACATTTCCCATTCATTTTATCCTTTTCAATTTGGTATAAGAGACAATTTCTGTGAGCACTACATAAAACCATCTTCTGCTGCACTTACAAAAAAAAAAAAAAAAAAAAAAGAGTACCATATCCCTGAATGTCAATAACTTTGTTACACTCAAACTCAATTCGGAAAACTACCCACAATGGCGTGAGCAGGTTATAGCCTTGGCCGAAAGCCAAGACCTTTATGGTCACCTTACTGGAGAAACAAGCACACCATCAATGCACTCTCCAAACACTCTGTCAACAGATTCACCAAAATCCTCATCACCAGATTCAAATGGCGCAAGTCAGACCGCTTACTTCGTGGTTGGATAATCGGAACTCTCACGGAGGAAGCCTTGGGACTGGTTGTTGGACTACAATCATCCAAAGAAGTATGGGATTCTTTACAAAAGACCTATGCTCAAGATTCTCAAGAAGGAGAATTCACTTTACGTCAACAATTGACGTATCTAAAAAAGGATGCTGCCACTTCTTTAACGGATCACCTCAGACAATTTAAAAAATTATGTGACGACCTCGTTGCAATAGGTCGTCCTGTTCCAGAAAAAGAAAAGGTTTACTGCCTCCTCACCAGCCTTGGTCCCCGATATGAGATCTTTACCACTACTATGCTCAAACCTCTGATGCCTTGTTATACAGAAGTAATCTCCTTACTTCAAGGTTACGAGCAGCGAAGTCAATGGCAAGAACCTCAACATTTGGCGTTTTATGGCCAAAAGCAGAACTCTAATCGTGAATCAAATGTGAACAAAAATATTTTTTCTTCCAAAGGCTGTGGTTTTCAGCCAACAAACACTGCGGCATCTCATTCACGGAGTGGAGGAAATCGTGCAACGAATACAGGGTCACCCACTCCCCACAACACCCGCTTCCGGTGCATGACACCAGCCAAACGTGAACTATACCGAAATGAAACATGCCAATTATGCACTAAACAAGGGCATATTGCAACCATATGTTGGGAGCGTTACAAGCACAACCCCGTTCGGTCAGAAGAAATACCACAAGCACTAACTGCTCTAACCCTCGATACATCAATTCATGATACTGAGTGGACAACCGACACAGGTGCCTTAAATCACATGACTGGTAACTCTGGCCTTTTATTTAATTTGCGCTCTTATCTTGGTAATGATTCTGTTCAAATTGGGAACGGGAGTGCGCTTTCAATTAAAGCAATCGGAGATACACAAATTAGATGTGGTGACAAGTGCGTAAAATTGTGTGATGTTCTTCTAGCAACCGGGGGCTAGAAATCTTCTTTCTCTTAGCCAACTTACAGATCAATTTCCATTAAATTGTGAATTTTCTAACTCTACTTTTTGCATTAAGGAACGAGAGTCAGGTAGAGTATTGATGACGGGCCAACGCAAGGGTAATCTTTGTGTGGTATCACCACCCCATGATGCTCTCTTCTCACACAAATTTACTAAGACAACCGATGAAATTTGGCACACGAGACTTGGTCATCCAAACGCTGCTGCCCTTAGTATTCTTAAGTCTAGTGGTTTGATAAATTGTACTGGTTCAAATAAAATAATAACTCTATGTGAGAGTTATCAATCTTAGTCTGCTAGTTCTGAAAATTTTGAAAAGGTTCATTGTGATCTTTGGGGTCCAGTCCCCGAGTTGTCTTTGGCAAATTTTAAATAGTATGTGAAAGTGTGCGTGGGGTAGTGTCTAGTGTTTAAGTGTTGGGAAATAAAATGATTTTGATTAAGATACCAAAACCCCTGATTGATGATGATCAGATTAGTTGAGATACAATCAAGTTTGAATCAGTCTAGTTGTCTCAGGATAGTTGAGACAGTAAGAATGCTTAAGTCTAAATCTCAGAAATGTTGTGAGATTTATAGTTCAGGATAGTTGTCCAAAGCTGGAATATTAGGCAGCTTGCTAAGTATTAGTGCTTTAGGACAAGTTTGCTGAGTATACAAGACAAGCTTGCTGAAGAAGACAATATGGCTGAATGATCAAGTATGATAAGGCAAAACTGCATGCATTTATAAGAGCTATATCAGATCAGTTGAAGCCTTAATTATCAAGAGTATTGAATGCTATATTCACAGAAGACAAATTTATTGAAGCATTTATTGCCATCAAGCCTGAACAAGCATTGAAGACTTAGAAGCATTAAAGACTGAAGAATTGAATGAATGTTGGAACATTCTAGTTAGCAGCAGGAATGTTCAGGGCAGTTGTCCCATCTGACCGTTGGTTGAGTGTAAAGTCTGCCACAAATAAACCTTGGAAAATGTGCAAATTTGGAAGCTGACACAAGTCATTTCAGCCGCATTTTTCAGAAGTCAACACATTCATTCAAGCAACCATTGAAGAGCCTTTTACACAGTGGATAATAGAAGGTCAAGCTTCATAGCCGTTTCAATGGAGCTGCAAATAGACAAGTTTGAATTGCTATCTCTCCAACGGATAGTTGATCAAATTGGTCTATAAATTCAGAAGTGATCCAAGGATTCAAGTATCCAACTACTTGCTATCAAACTATCATCAAGCAATCAGAGGAAACCATAGCTATTCTTAAGAATCCCAAGTTTCCTGATCACTTCAAATAGCTAAGCCAATTCTTGTAAGATCCCAAGCTTATCATTGAGATATCCTAAGCCCTTACAACTGTTCTTACTGTAAAGGATATCTCTATTAGTTAGAATCAAACCTCAAACCATTACCTCATTGAGTGAAGTAGTGTTTGTTGTAGAAGTGAGGAGTTAAGGACTGTTATTGAGAAACACAGTCTTAACTCAGAGAGATTGAGCACTAGGACTCAGATTATCCTAGGGATCAAAGCACTAAGAGAGTGTTGTTGATCAGTGCACCTTGGCACTATAAAACAAGCTAATTCCATTGTTAAGGAATTATCCTGTTCAATCAGGGAAAGTGGATGTAGGAGCTTGAGACTCTGAACCACTATAAATTGTTGTGTCATTTACTTACTGCACTCATTTCATTATTACAATACTTACAATCAATCATATTCAAGAGTTAATCTCAGTAAGTGTAGCAAAACTGTTTTGGACGAAGTCCCTAATCAACTGTATTTTCAGAAATTAACTTGGAGTATTCTTTCAAGAAAAAGGCCAACCACATTCCGCACTTAGCAACTCTCTTAGATATTTATCCAACTGACCACTTAATAGTTTACAGTAGGACAAGTATCTATTGAATTTCACACTCAGGCTAGTTGTGAGACAACCTACCTGATAGGATCAAACTGTTTTAAAAAGAAAAGAATTTGCATACACAAGTGCATTCTCCCCCCCCCCCATACACTTGTGTCATACTCCACCAAGGACCAACAAGTGGTATCAGAGCAGGGGTTCAAAGACCACTGTTTCTGAAAAACCAACTGGTTTACAAACCACATTATTTCTGTGGTCACTGAACTGATCCAAATTTTTGAAAAACATATTTGTGTTTATCTAACCAATTTCTATAGAAATGGCTAACAATGCAGTTCCAGGAGATGCTGTCAACACCATCAACAACATGGGTCCAAATCAAGTGAATCATATTTCACATCATAAACTGCCAATGTTCTCAATAGAGAACTATGATTTTTGGAAGAACAGGATGAGAGCACATCTTGCCTGCCAACATGATGAAATACTCAAAGTCATCACCATATGGCCCTTCACATTCACCAAAGTAAATCCCAAAGTCACTGATGCTCAGAAAGCAGACCCAAGGGAATTGCTACCAAAAGATGAGGATGAACTGACAACTGAAGAAAGAAAAAGGCACAACCTGAACTACATTGCCATGAACACCTTGTACCAGACCATTCCAGATGCAGTGATGGGAAGAGTGTACCACTGCACCACATCAAAAGAGATTTGGGACACCTTAGCACTTATGTGTGAAGGTACCTAAAAGATCAAGGAAACTAAGCTTCAAGTGGCTATCCAAAAATATGAACAATTTACAATGGAGCCAAATGAAACTATTGATCATCTTGATGGCAGATTCACTGACATCATGAATGATATAAACTCTCTTGGCAAGTTCTATGCCAAAAGAGAAGTTGCATTGAAAATACTGAGAAGTCTCACATCCAAGTGGGACATATATTCTGTCATGATGCAAAACACCAGCAATCTTGACAACATGCCCATGCAGCAAGTGTTCTCGGAACTCAAATCATATGAGTTTGATTTGAACAGAAAGAAGGTGCATGAAGAGCCATCCTCCTCAAGCAAAGGTGTTGCATTCAAGGCTGCTGAGACAGAAAAGAAGAATGCACAAAGATCATCTCAAAATGTCTCAAAGACTGAGATGAAGGAGGAACTGGCACTCATGGCAAGGAGATTTGAGAAGCTCAACTCCAGATTTGGTAGATACAAAAAGTTCTACCAAGACAACAGAACCAGGAGGAGATTCAGCTCTCCTGACAATAAATTAGAGGACAAAGTCTCTGATGAAAAGAAAGAAGATAAATATGCTGACAGAAAGAAGTACAGCAAAGCTGAACCATCATCATCAAGGAGGAAGGAGTCCTCAAGCAAGAAGAATGATGATGAAGATGTGTGTTATAACTGCCAGAAAAAAGGTCACTTTCAGTATGATTGTCCTGACCTAAGTTCAAAGGAAAGAAAAGAAAGGCAGAACAAAAGAGATAAGAGATTGAACAGCAGGAAGGCCATGGTAGCTGGGGAATCAGCTAGTGAAGAAAGTGTGTACTCATTTGATGATGGGCTATTCTTCAACAGTGACAGTGATGATGACTGTCAAATGGCTTTTGAAAATGAAGAGGTATGTTCATCTTCCAATTCTTCAAATAACACACATGAGTCCAGTGAAATCCACTTGAAACTCAACTTTGGGAAGTTACTTGCGAATTTCACCAGACTACAAGAAGTATGCAATATGGCATTGAGAGAAAATGAACTGTTGAATTCTAAAGTTCAAACTCCCAACCTTCCTGAACCAGAGTTTGACTTTAAATCAAATGAGTTGTATCAACAGACTGTGAGAGAACATGATGAAATGTCTCTCAAAGTCACTGAACAACAAAAGCTGATTGATGAACAAAATCTGGCTTTGAGGAAAAAGGATTTTGACCTTAGAATCCTTCAAGCTAAATTTGACAATCTCTCAAATGATTTTGATACTCTTAAATTAAGTGAGGGGAGCCTTAAAATGAAGATGTCTGCCTTGAACAAATCCTCTAAAGCAATAGAGGAAATTCAAGGGTTTCAAAGACCAATAGCTCATAGAAGTGGATTAGGCTATAATCCATTTGAACCCTCACCTGGTCTTAGTATTGCCTCAACAAGAAATTCTAAGATGATCTTTGTAAGGTCAGTGGCTCAACAAAAAGAAAATGAAATGGAAGTAAACCAGCCACTGATCAAGGGTAAGGGCAAATAAACTTTTATACCTACTCAAGCAAACAATGCTTCTAAACCCAAACCTAAGGAAAAGGTTAAGAACATTGTATACAAGAGGAATGAGGTTCAGAAAGGGAAAACCAATGAGAGGCCAAACCATCCGAACACTCATCAGTGGAGTTGTCCAAAGTCTGTTCAGAAAAGGCCAACTCAAATGAGGCAACCTCAAATGGTCAGACTAAGGCCCAACCCCACTGACAGGTATAACAGCTTCAGGAAGCCTGGACCTTTCATGCCAAAAGGAAAAGGCCATCCAAGCCCCTATCCTCAAAGGTCTTACCAAGCTGCACCTAAGTCTAGTAACTTCAGGAGACATGTCCCAAAGAAATTCACCAACTCTCCTGAACCTTACAAGGCTAACACTTATGCACAGAAACCACCCAAGGCATTTAAGGGTAGGACTGTGTATGTAGATTTAAAGGGACACCAAGTCAGTCACTTTGAGTCAATCAGAGTAATCAGGCAAATTTGGGTTCCAAAAGGTACAGCTAACCCTCTAGGACCCAACATTCAAAGGGTACCTAAAGTTTAACTTTGCAGGACTGCAAGGACCACAAGAAGAAGAGAAGCATAAACAAGAAAACAGCATGGTACTTGGACAGTGGATGTTCAAGACACATGATTGGAAACAAGGAGCTTCTCTCAGAGTTCATTGAAAAAGATGGTCCTTCAGTAACCTTTGGAGACAGCTCTCAAGGTATCACAAGAGGCTATGGTACATTAAACATTGGTAGTGTCAAAATTACTAATGTTTCATATGTTCTAGGCCTAAAATATAATTTGCTGTCTATTAGTCAAATCTGTGATAAAGGATATAGTGTTGAATTTGCACCAAATGAATGCATTATCAAAGATAAATCAACACAACAGGTGCTACTAACAGGGGTGAGAAAGGGAAATGTTTATTTTGCAGATTGGAGCAAAACCCCTGAAGCAGTCTGTCTTGTTGCCAAGAGCTCAAGTGAGAAAAGCTGGCTTTGGCACAAGAGACTGAATCACATGAACTTCAAAAACATCAACAAACTTGCAAGAAACTCTCTAGTGAAAGGGCTGCCAAACCAAGTGTTCACCAAGGAACATGTGTGTCAGCCATGTCAGGAAGGAAAGCAAATCAAAGCATCATTTAAAGGAAAACCTGTCATTTCAACTGAGAGAGTTCTCCAACTACTGCATACGGACTTATTTGGTCCAATTATCCCAGTAAGTATAAATGGAAGAAAATATGCTTTAGTAGTTGTTGATGATTTTTCCAGGTACACTTGGGTAGTATTTCTTCTGAACAAAAAGGAGACTCAAGTCAAGCTACCTGAATTGATGATGAGATTAAGCAATGAAAAGGGCCGAAGTATTGTCAAGATCAGATCAGACAAAGGCACATAATTCATAAACTCATACATCAATGAGTATTGCAGCAAGAATGGCATCACTCATGAGACTTCAGCAGCAAGAACACCTCAACAAAATGGGGTTCCTGAAAGGAGGAACAGAACCTTGAAAGAAGCAGCTAGAACACTAATTGCTGAATCCAAATTGCCAAAAAGGTTCTGGGCTGAAGCCATTAGCACTGCATGCCACACTCAAAACAGATCCTTAATCACTAAAGGTCAAGGTAAAACTCCATATGAACTATGGAAAGGTAGATTGCCCACTGTTGCCTATTTTCATATATTTGGTTGCAAGTGTTTCATTCACAACAATGGGAAGGAGCAATTGAAGGCTTTTGACAGCAAAGCTGATGAAGGAATATTTGTTGGATATTCACAAATAAGTAAAGCTTACAGAGTCTACAATTGCAAAACCCTTGTTGTTGAAGAAACACCTCATGTTGTGTTTGATGAAACTATTAATGAGTTCAGGGATAGAAACCTGAATATTAATGAGATAACACAAAGAACAACCAGACTTAGGCTCCAAAGCAAGGAAACAGTGTTTGTAGATGTTGTCCAGCCTGAACTTGATGACAATAAAAAATTGGACAACCTACCTGATGGCAATCAACCAGAGGCCAACCAACCTGAAGGAGAAATTGAACTGACTGACCCCATCCCAGTTCAAAACCAGGTAACAACTACCAATGAAGAAGCAGACAATGCTGAGGTAGTAAATGGATCCAATATTCAAGGGGGAACCAATGAAAATGTCAACTTATCTGACAATGAGGACAACACCCCTAAATATGATCCTGAAATTGATCTTTCAATTAACTTTCCTGAATTTAATGAGTCTAGTGATCCAACTTCAGAAGAGGACAATCCTCCTGAAGGGATCAGGTCTAGAAGGACTTGGTTGCATGACCACCCAACTAGCCTGATACTTGGTAATCCAAGTGAAGGGATCAAAACTAGAAGGTTTCATGGAGAAACTGCTTTGTTTTGTTGTTTTCTTTCAGAACAAGAACCAAAAGATATTGAGGAAGCACTTCAAGACACCAACTGGATCATAGCCATGCAAGAAGAGCTGAACCAGTTCATAAATGAAGTATGGGAGCTGGTGGATAGGCCAACTCATCAAGATGTCATTGGAACCAAATGGGTGTTCAAAAATAAGAAAAATGAAAATGACATCATTGTGAGAAACAAAGCAAGACTGGTGGCCAAAGGATATTGTCAATCTGAGGGGATTGATTATGATGAAACATTTGCTCCTGTGGCCAGACTTGAGGCAATCAGACTCTTCTTAGCATATGCAGCTCACATGAGATTCAAAGTGTATCAAATGGATGTGAAAAGTGCATTTCTCGATGGAGTACTCAAAGAAGAAGTATATGTTGAACAACCCCCTGGCCTTGAAGAAGGAGACAAGGTGTACAGATTCAAGAAAGCCCTCTATGGCTTAAAGCAAGCTCCACGAGCTTGGTATGACACCTTATCACAGTTCCTTCTAGATCATGGTTTTGTCAAAGGCACTGTTGACAGAACTCTGTTCAGAATCTGTGAAGGAGATGATATTTTGTTAGTCCAAATCTATGTGGATGACATTATATTTGGATCTCCAAATGAGAAGCTGTGTGAGAAATTCTCCAAACTCATGTAGAGCAAATTTGAGATGTCCATGATGGGATTGATGAATTTCTTTCTAGGACTTCAAGTCACTCAATCAAAGAAAGTAATATTCATCAATCAGGCCAAATATACAAGGGACATGATCAAGAAATTTGGATGTGCTACAAGCAAGCCAGTCAGAATTCCTAAGAATACAAACTGGAAGATGGATCCTGATGAAAGTGGAGAATCAACCAATTCCACTAATTACAGAGGCATCATTGGATCATTGCTGTATCTCACTGCAAGTAGGCCTGATATCACATTTGCAGTTGGAGTTTGTGCAAGATTTCAAGCAAATCCAAAGAAGAGCCACCTTGATGTTGCCAAGAGAATTCTAAGATATCTCAAGGGAACTGAGAATCTTGGATTATGGTATCCAGCTGATGATAACATAGAGCTCACTGGATATTCAAATCCACCTCAGGAACATGTCAATTCTTGGGCAGCAAGCTAATCTCATGGTTATCAAAGAAGCAAAATACAGTTGCAACATCAACAACTGAAGTAGAATATGTAGCAGCTGGAAGTTGATGTGCTCAGATACTTTGACTCAGACAGCAACTCAGAGATTACAAAGTCATTACCAATGAAGTTCCAAAATTCTGTGACAACAATAGTGCAATTGTTATTTCACAGAATCCAGTGCTTCACACCAGATGCAAACATGTTGATATCAAGCATCATTTCATAAGGGATCATGTGGAGAAGAAAGATATCAAGCTTGTCAAAATTCACACTGATAAGCAAAAGGCTGATATCTTAACAAAGCCACTAGCTGAAGCAAGGTTTCTAGAACTTTCAGCTGAATTGGGCTTACTTGATCTAGGGAAGATGGAGAAATGAAGAAGGAAGCTCAAATGGAGGGGGAAGTTCATTAAGTTAAACTTCAACAAGGTTGACCAACCTCACTGAAACTATCTGCCAAAAAGGGAAACTCAGTGGAGTTGTCCATATAGCTTTCAGCAATGTTGGTCAGGAAGATTGACATTGTGGGACCCAGTCAGCAACATTGGGACCCACTCAGGCATGTTGGTCAGTTATTTTGACCAAAACAAAAGTCAAAACATCTTTCAGGATGTTTGTCCAAGGTAATAGGGTGATAATTGCTATTTTTAGCATTGATTGAACATTTAAAAGAATTCTTGGGCTAAGAGTAGTCTATTTTTAGGATGGCGTGTACTATTAATGTTTTAGCCCCCAAATGGCAAATCTGCATTTAATGCAAAATCTCTTTTAAGATTGCATTAATTACTGTGCTATCATCAAAGCCATTGATTAACCTTAAACCTTCATCTAACCGTTCCACAGCCCACTACCCCACTTTATCCATTTGGTTTTATGTTTTGTCCACCCTCAAAAGCTTTTGTCCAATGGTTAACAAAAGTTTTACATATAAAAACACTCAGTTTTTACCCTCATTTCTTACGCACCCACATCTTCAAACCCTTAAGCAATTTTTGAAAAACTCTCAAAACTTTCAAACTCCCCACTCATCTCTTTCAAAAAATTACCATGGCCCCCAACATCAAAAGAGAGGAACTGGTAGATTTCAATGATCCATCACTGGATATTGACTTTACCTATCTTAGCAACACAAACTCCATATGGTTCGAGAAGCTTGTGGATTTTGACAGCCCTGATGAGGAAGTACATTCAGTCCTTCAATGGCTTAGGGATGCTGGGCGCGAAAAGTTCTTAGGCACCAAGCCTAACTCTTGCCTCAACCCATTTATGGCTGAATTCTTTGCTTACCTAAGGTGGAAGGGTAAGAAAGGTGATGTGTGCACCAAGCTCACATATGCAGAAGAGGATGAAGAGGAGGAGACCCAACACACATTCATCTTCACTTCTGAAGACCTGGATGCCAGCTTTGGGCTACCCTTAGAAGGCCTTAATCCGGAATTATACATAGAAGGAGAGGAACATGAGTTTTCTGATCCATGGATGAAGGTCCCCAAGAAACTGGTAGGTGCTCAAAATAAGAAAACATTGAAACCATTATATGAGCACTTGTTTGATATTGTTGTAAAAAGTTTGTTAAGCCATTCTGGGAGTGTTGAGCAAATTAGTTTGCCAAAGTTAAGAGTGATGGCTGCTGTGATTGACTCTGCGGAAAAGAGAGTCAAATTTGATTGGAAGAACTTCATTCTAGGAAAGATGATGAATGAAAAGTTCAAATTCAAGGAGGTGAAGCACCACAAGGTTGTGGTGCATGAGAAGCTTTTGTTTTGCACAAGAGCAAGCTTGCTCTTGGAAAGATTTGCCCATTACACACACCTACAAGCCAAACCAAAGCCCTTCCCAGCCCAGAAGGTGATGTTCAGGAAGATGTCCTCAAAAACAGAAAAGAGGAAGCAAGGGACAGCATCCAAGCAATCCCTAACTGTTGCACATGTTACCAGATCTTCTCCAAGAAAGAGGAAAGCTCAGACAGTGAAAACTCAGCCCAAAATGAAAAAGATGAAACAGATTCTCAGTGAATCTTCTCCAGAAAGCCAATCTAGAAGTGGAGGTGCCACTTCTGAGGAGATTGATCGAGTTGAGGAAGAAGGAGTCAACCCTCCTGAAGAGGGAGAAGAGTTAATGGAGATTGTCCCTCTTCAACCTGAGACTGTAACTGAGTACAGGGACCTTGAAAAGCCAACAAGGTCTGAAAGAAGAAGAAGGATAATCAAGACCTCTGAGAAGCAGAAGTTGATGGAGGAGGAGAAACAAAGAAAGGAGTTCTTCAAGGAGATCAGACAAGCCAGTAGGTCAAACTCCAAATAAAGGTCCAAGTCCAAGAGCCCTGGTGCCAACTCTCCTGATATTCAATCCCAAAGAATATCACCATCACATGATGAGCCAAAGCCTGAAGAAGAGGAGTGCAGGACTCCTGAGGATGCTCCCATTGTGGCCAAAAAGACTTACTCTCCTGAAGGTGCTCCTGACAGGACATGTATTGATGTTTTAGCTGATTTAGCTGATATAGAAGATAGGCCATTCTCCCCCCTTGATCCCAGACTTCTCTCATATACCAAACTTCTTGAAACTGCACTTCAAGAAGGTGATCAATTTACTCTCCTACCCATTCAAGCCATTCCAATAACCTCCTCAGGAACATTGCTCTCTACAGCACCTGAGTCCCAAATCATTCTCAGTTCTTCTGAACCCCAGCCCAACCTTCCTGAATCTCAATCCAACCCTCCTGAATCACAGGCCAACTCTTCTGATGAAGATGACAGTGAAGAAGAGTACACTTATGAGGGGATGCTAAGGCAGATTGCCAAAGCCAATGTTGACCAGCTATACCCAGGATTGAAGGATTATCCAAGGCTGCAACAACAGATCTATGATCTCAGAGCCCTTGTTCAGATCAAAGATAGAACTATGGTGGAGATAGCTCAGGCTATCAAGGATAAGGGTGCAAGTTGGTGGCAGGTTGAGGAGAACAGGCTGTTATATTTTGCTAATGTTAAGAAGTCCAGTGTGTTGACCACTGAGGCCCTGTTCTGCACAATTGTCCATGAGAAGGTGCTTGCTGAGAGAGAAAGGATTGCTCAAGGAGTCAAGCATCCTGACAGCACCTCAGATGATGCAGATGATGATGATGATGATGATAATAACACCAATCCCAACCCTCCTGGACTAAATTCTGCTCAGGTACATTACTTGACTTATCCTTCAATTAAGGACTCTGATAAATCAGAGGAGTTGACCAAGAGTGGTGACTCAGTCCAAGATACATTGGCCAAGGATGGTTCTTCTGAGCCTGAGGAAAAACTTGACAATGTTGAGACTTCCATAGGAGAAGCTGGTTTGACTAAAGCCTCATCAATGTCAGACAAGTTGGACATTGACCAGCCTTTAGTCATTCAGGATGACTCAGTGGCCTTGGGATGCCCAAGCACTGTGATCTCCCAACAACTGCCCTCTGTGGATCCTGTTGAGGATATGGAGGTGTTAGGTTTAGAAAATGAAGGAGTTGAAAAGGAAAGTAGTGATGAAGAATAAGAGGGTGATGAAGGAGATTGTGTGATAACTGGTAGTTTGAGTGCACCACAAAAAGAGGGTGAGGAAGTTGAAATGTTGGGTGAAGCCCAACATGAGAGTCAGGTTATTCTTCAAGTCAAATCTGAACTTGATGAATCCTTTGGTGAAAAGAGGCCCGATTCTCCAGTATATGTGAGTCCATCAAATTTGAATGAAGAGAAAAATGTAGTTGAAAATGAGAGTAAAGGTGCTGATGTATCAGACCTTTTGGGAGATGAAAAGAAAGAGGGTGCTCAGGGAGATTTTTCTAACCCTTTGCAGATGCTTCCCTAACTGATATTCCAGTTGATGCTGATATTGATCTTGAAGCAATCTCAGCTAATGTGTCCACCTTGAACAAAATCTACTTTGAACAAGCAAATGCAACAGAGGCTGGTTTGCAAATTGCTACACAGACTGCAACCTCCATTGAGGAGCAATCAGAGAAGTTGGACATACTGGTCAGGGAAGTTGGGAAAGCTCATGCTAAAACTGCTGACACCCTTGATGGCAAAGGAAAGACATTAGCCTCTGTTGAAATGAGGCTCACAGGTTCTGAAGAAGTAGTCTTGCCCACCTTGGATGCCAGAATAAGTGGTGTTGAAACTGGCCTGCAAACAGTTTCAACTGAAGTCACCAAAGCCAAGGATGCAATGACCAAGTTCACAAGAACTGTGAAGAAGGAGCAGCAGGGATTAAGAGACTGTTACAAGCACAATGTGTTGGCCCTAAAGAGGACAATCAAGGATGCCTTGAGGCAATGGACAGCAGCTCAGAGAAGGAAAGCTGAGGAACTTAAAGCTGCAATGGTGAAGGAGGTTGCTGAGAAGTTCACAGTGGAACTTATGGCCAAGGTCTCTGATCAAGTTGTGACCAACCTCACTGACCAGCTGCAGGCCAAACTTGATCAATCCTTGAAGGCCACACTTGATGAAATTGTTGCCCAAAAGATGAAGCCAGTCCATGCCTTTCTCAGTATGGCAGATGATAGGATGCAAAACATCATTGATGAAAATGTCTATCTTCTGCAAGAACTGAAGTCCCTCACTCATGCTCATTCACATCTCTCAGTCACAATGAGTGAGTTAAAGCCCCAGTGTTTTGATAATGCCAAAAAGGGGGAAAGAGAGAGAGCTAGGGCAAAGGGAACCTTGAAGATAGGAGAGTCCAAGGGAAAGGACAAGGTCCCTGAGTTTGAAGAGGAGGAAGAAACATACATTGGGAAAGGCAAAGGCCCCAAGAACATTGAAGATCTTACTGAAGAAGAGCAAATTCAGATAGCAGTGAAGGAGTCCATGGCCTCTGTGGTTGAAGATCAGGCCAGATGGCAACAAAGACCTGGAGGTGAATCTTCAGGCCTTGACCCCAAAGAGAAGATTGTTGAAGTGAGGGGGAAGATCACCAGAGCCTCTGAAAGGAAGAGAAAGGAACAGACCTTCACTGATTTTCCAGCCAGCTTGACTTTACCATCTGAGTTTCAAGCTGAAGAGGCAACTCAACTGAGAAAGTCAAAGAGGCTGAAGAAAGCAGCCATGTTGCCTGAAATCCAGGAAGAAGAAACTGAAGAAGCTGAACAAGCCAAGGAACCTGAAGTCAGAATGCCCAAGCTTGCTGATGATCCCTCAAAGCTGTTTGAAGAGGGATTTGGAAAGGATCCTGAAACTCAGGAAAAGCTGGGTCTTCAGAGAGCTAAGGAGAGAATGGATCAGTTGGTTGAGGCCAACAAAGCAAGGGATGAGAGAAGGGCAAATTTCAGAGCTCCAAGAAGAAGAAGGGTTTCTTATAGAAGGTTGAAGCCACAAATGCTTCAAAGATGGGACACTCAATACCCTCACCATGACAAGTGGGTGCCAATCCAACTGAATGATGTATGGGAGGAGACCAAAAGAAGTTTTGTTTATGACTTCTATGTCATACGCAAGTGGCTAGGAGAAAATGTTGATGAAGTGTTTGTTCAGTTTATGTTTGAAAATCACAGGGACTTGTATCAGAAGCTGTTTGCAGCAGCTGACATGGCAAGGATTGAGGTCAAAGCCCCTGGTCCCATTCTGTATATGTCTCCCAAGTTCAATGGGAACTTGATTGATGAAGGGAAGATTTTGGAGGAGTTTATCTCCATTATGAAGATGGAGAAGATGAAGCCTGGCCCCAAAGGAACCAATCAGGACATTTAGGAGTTGAAGAAGAGGGTCTTGGCTCAGTATGGAATTGCTCCCCAAGATGATGGCACTCTCTGAAGCATAAGTCCCCTCTTTCCCTTCTATCTATGATTTACTTTTGTTGTTATCTTAATTTGTCTAGTATCAGCATAGTGAATCCTTTTGTAATGCCTTAAACAAGTGACATATATTGATGTATCAACAGCTGCAACATCATGTTCATGCACATAATCACTTATAATGTTCAGCCCTCGCCCTGTCTTGTATCAACCTGTTCAGTTGTTACCATAACCTGTTTAGATGTCATAAAGAACATCCATACGTTTATCAGCATCAGCAAATTAATCCTCATCCTCTTCAACAACAGTGATTGGTGTAGCAATAAATGAACTACATCATTCGGTTCAACAGTCTCTGTATTAACAACATCAGGTACACAATCAGCTTCTGGTACATCTTCATGGAGCTCTTCACTTCGAACCCCAGAAGTTGATTGTGTTTCTCCCCCTGTGGTAGTAGAAATCGTCTCTAACCACAGACTTTAAGGAACTGAAGGCCATCAATAGAGTCCTGTAAATTTTTCAGTTGAAGTAAAATAAAAGATTTGGAAACATAAAAAGTTTGACCAATGTGACCACTAATGCGTTTCACATTTGGTGTAGCATTTCTCTGTTCAGTTCTTGCTAGAGTTGGTCAAGCTGGAATAAGAGCATCTCTGTGATCAGAACCATATGAATTTTGCAAGGGCAAATCAACAATCCTTTCACCAAGTAACAAAGCAAGTGAGATAGTCATCAAGGGTACCTTTCCTCAAATAACCTCAGTTTCCTTAGGTTTAAAAATTCCTGCCTCTTGAGGTATGAACATATCAACAATGGTAAGGTAAATTCCCTTTATAAGAAATATCACTGTAAACTGCATGTGGTGAAAATAGTTAAACCCAGATTGAAATTTTTCAACACAATCATATACAACAATATAGTTTAATCCTTAATCACCGTAGTGGAATTTGTAAAGGGTAACCAATTGTAGACAATCAATTTATGGAGTACAGAGTATAGAGATGTGAGATCTTTAGCAAGCATAAAAATATGTCACTTAGTTAATCTACCCCCAGTTATAGAAGTAGCAACCAAGTTCAAATCAGGTTCATCTTCATCAATCACAAACTCTATCTCTGAGAGATCATTAATCAATTATATAGTAAATGGAACTGATCTCCCCCTAAATTGTACATTCCCATATCATTTTGAGCTACATCTACCCGTACTCTTCATAAATCAAGCATAAAATACATATACCCAATCAGACACAAAAGTATCACTCAAAGTTACAGTTTTCAACAATTTCCTTTCAATCAAAAAATTGTATCAATCCTTTACTCTCAAAATCAGCAATGTTAATTCTCTTTTCCTTTAACAACTTTCGTCAAGATAGCTTAGTGATTTTAGCAACTGACCTATCAGTCTAAAAATTATTATCAAGATCAGAATTACCTCCCTCAAAATTTGTTTCCTCAGCTGATTCAGAGTTTGTACTACTGTTCTTCTCAGAATTATCATCATTGTTGTTATCAGGGTCTGGTGTTGCGGCACTTGCTTCAACATTTGATGCAACATTCTATCTCAGAGTCTTAATCTCATACACAGTGGGATTATCCTCTGGATCAGAATTTTCAATTCATTTGGGCAAGTCTCGTTTAGCAGCAACCATCTTTCCCTTTGGATCATACTTCCTTTTGACTAATTTCTCAGTAACCACATTTTCTTCCTCCGATTAAGAAAAGAACTTGAATCGGTTCATCATCAACACTACTTTCTTTCTTCTGTCTCCTCAGTGAGTTAGAGTAATAAACTCTTGTGAACACAAAGTCGGATCTCCTTCGTTGAACATGGGCTAATATTTTCTATTTTCTTTCTTAACGATCTTCCTAAATGCAATCTACTCAGATTCATCAGTATTAAAAAGAGAAAAGTTAGTTTCACCTGAGTTAGCATTCGCGTCGGCCTCCTTCATTTGAGCGTCCTCAGAATCGGATGTCTCAGCATTTGCAGACTCGTTCTGCTCAGCAACAGGAAAATCATCAATTTTATTTTCACTCTCCCCCAGAGAGGAAGCTATCAAGGCGTTTACCTCTGTTTCAGTATTAGGACTTGGAAATTGGGGCTTTTATGAGGTGAACGAACCAAGTGTAGTGGTGAGTTTTGGGGTTTTCAGTAATGAGAAATGTCAATGGTCATATTTCCAATCAGTAGAAATAGATTCTCAGAATTCACATTCGATTGAGACATATTCTCAACAGCTTGGTTCAGCTCGTTAAGGGTCGAATCGAGTGGAATGTGAACAGTTGTAGGAATGGGTGTAACTGGAGTTGTTTGGGTAAGTGTTTCAGCTTTTCTTGTAGCAGTTGGTGAGATTTTGGTGTGAGCTGCCATGAAAACGAAACTATTAAGATTGGAGAGAGATGTAGATGACGGTTTCGTGGGAGTTTGAGTGTGGTGAGGTAGTTTCCTATCATTTAAGCACCAAGAAATTGAAAAGATAATCACAATAACCGAGACAAACAAGACTTTAGCAAATCTTAAAATGCAATACTCAAATCACTCGAAAAAATGCAATGCTTAGTATATCATATTATGAGAATTATATAGGAGAGAATGCATAGTTGGAAGTAATACGTATAAAAATTAAAAACTAACTAATGAAGTTTCTAGAAGAAATTCGATAATACTCCATAAATTTAGCCACAAATATAGATCATGGTCAAGTAGTGGGTAAAATCATAATTAAATAATTAATTAAATTAAGAACATTCTAGAATATTTAGTATTTAAATGTGTATAATCTGAAATAAAACAAGGATGTGGGTTAGTATAATCAGAAATAAATAAAATAAATTCCACAAATAATCAAATAATTACTACTTATAAAAATATAATCGAATCATCTAATGTTATGCTCAAAACTGTTACATACACCTCAACATGGTTTTTACATGAATTTACTTCATTTGTGTTTCTCCATATTTTTTCTTTTTGTGTTATAGCATCTAATTTGTATTGATCCATTGTTCTTGTAGAGTACATCGTAGTAGCGAACTCCGTGCCCCATACTTACTTAATGGATTACAAACCTCTTGATGTTTTTACCAAATATCACATTTTGAAAAGAAGGCATCGTAGTAGCGAACTCCGTGCTCCATAGTTACTCAGTGATTTGGTACATCCTTTAGTATGCTAATAACATTCTATTTTTTATGCATTTGAGAGGTGTAAGACATGTTTATTTTTGCACAACAAATTTTAGATTCAAGAATATTTTACAAAGGAATTATTCAACGAAAATAGGAAATAAATTAAATCTATAACAACTATACAACCTTATGATGTTGTCCTAAATGCTACGACATTTGTGACACCATCCATCTAGGATTATTCAGATACTACACATACCAAGAGATTTCCTCAAGGATGAGAATGTCTCAAGGTCAAGACCTTAGTAAATATATCATCATTATAATTTTCAGTAGGTACGTATTCCAACTTCACCATGTTCTTCTCCCTAAATCTCTCATAAGATAATGTCTAATGCAAATGTGTTTAGTGAGTGAGTGTTGTACTGAATTTTTAGAAATGTTTATGCACTCGTATTATCACAAAAAATTGTAAGGATATCAATTTCAATTTCATAGGCACGAAACGTCTTTCTTAACCACAAGATTGTTTCTCATGTAGAAACATCCTCTACTCTTACTCTTTTTGTTGTTTATATCTCATGCTCAATCCACATCACTGTATCCAATCAATGTGTTGTTGGTGTCCTTAGTGTACAATATCCCAAGTTCACTTGTACCTGAAACATACTTTATAATTTTTTTCACTACATTCATGTGAGATTCCTTTGGATTAGCTTGGTACCTATCACAAACAAAAACACTATGCATAATATCTGATCTACTAGAGGTTAGATAAAGTAAACTTCCTATCATGGATCTATACAATGTTGGAACAACATCCTTACCAGCATTGCCTTTGCAAAGTTTCAAAGTAGATCTCATAGAGGTTTTCATTACTTTTTAACTTTCAAAATCAAACCTTTTAACCAAGTTCTTAGCATACATACCTTGAGAAAAGAGAATACCATCCTTACATTGCTTGATTTGAAGACCTAAAAAGTAATTCAAGTCTCCAACCATACTCATCTCAAATGTTGCCGTCATTGTCTCAACAAATTGGTTAACATTTTATCACAAGTTAAACCAAACACAATGTCATCAACATATATTTGAGCAATAAGTAAATCTTCTCCAGTGTGCTTAATGAACAAAGTTATATCGGCTTCTCCTCTAACAAAAATGATCACGGTATTGTGTATCTTCAAATCCTTTAAGTTGTTCAACATATGCTTCTTCATTCAAAATGCAATTTAGAAATGCAACTTATACATCCATTTAATGAAGTTTAATGTCAATAAAACATGGAATTGCTAGCAATAATATAATAGATTATATCCTAGCAACATGTGCAAAAATTTCATCAAAATCAATAACCTCAACTTTGGTGTAATCTTGTGCAACTAATCTAGTCTCAATCCTAAAAAAATGTTTCAAGACCTAGTCATACTAATGTCATTAATAATGTTTGAATAGCAAGACTTTTAGAAGTGAGCATGACTCTTATCATTTCTTGTAGAGTTATATTCTTTCTTTCAGCAAAGACATTCCGTTGTGGAGTTTTAGGAGATGAATATTCTTCCAAAATACCATTTTTAATCATAAAAATCATTAAACATACTGTTTTCAAATTCCCTATCATGATCAATTCTAATACGGCTAACTTTCAAGTTAAACACATTTTTGAATCTTTTGTAAAGAATTTTAAATGCAGCAAATTAATGTTTTAGATATATCTCTTAAAAACTCAATCCAGGCAAATCTAGAAAAATCATCTACCACAACAAGTGAATATATTTTGCCTCCAATGCTTTCAGTTTTCATAGGACCAATAAAATTCATGTGCAACAATTCGAAACATTGATGTGTAGAACAATGTGACAGCATTTTATGCAACACTCTTACCTGATTACCTTTCTGGCATGATCCACATACAGTGGTATTCTGAAAACTCAGTTTTGGTAATCCTTTGATTGCATCTGATATGATTAGTTTCTTCATTGCCCTGTAATTTACATGTTCTAACTTTTGGTGCCATAAGACATTCTCAACATGTTTTGACAAATTGCATACATTAGTTCCAATAAGATAACAGTTATCTGCAGACCTAGTACCAGTCATTAAACAATCATCATCTTCATTAAGAACATAGCAGGACTCTTTATCAAATTTTACATGCAAAGTTGACTAATACTAATCAGATTAGCAAGTAAGCCATCAACATGCAAAACATTTTTAAGCTTAGGAAAACCTTCAACATTCAAAGTTCATTTTCCTATAATCTTTCCTTTTGATCCACCACCGTATGTAACATTACCACCATTCAAGGTCACACAATCAGATAAGTAGTCTATTTGTCCTGTCATATGTCTAGAACAACCACTATCAAAATACCATAGACCAGGTAAACATGCTTTCAAGGATGTGTGAACAACATTACATGTAACTTTTGGTTTCCATGCAGATTTCATAGAATGTTTCCTAGGATGTGAAGACATTCTGGATAGCATAAACTCAATTTTCATATCTTTAACCATTTACAAGCAGAAGGGACGAATATGACCATATTTAAGACAATAATGACAAATATACTTCCTTTTAACCTTGTGAGAATCTGTTTGTGCAGATGTTACATCAGATGTGTTAACATTTGCCTTCACAAATTTCACAGGTTTTCTAAAATTTTCAGAAATAGAAGCAGTTTCACCAACCTAAACCATAATTATTAGATTTACCATTAGCTATAACATCGTTCACATCAGAAGCACTCTTGGAAAATTTTCTGAAACTTAAAGTAGAGGTGATCAATTTCTCCTTCAGTTTACAAACTTCAAGATCTCTCCTGGTAAGTAAGACTTCTAGCTTAGTGATTGTGTCTTTCAGATCCTCATTCTCTTTATTCAAGGAATTCAGAGTGAGTTTCTGGGAGTTCCAATCATCTAACAATTTCTGATATGTCTCATCATCAATCCTTTTTCCTGCATCATCAACAAAACCATTAAAACAGTTCAAATCTGGGTGACTATGTTTTGATGTTACTGTAGATGTGAAGACATCAGGTGCAACATCAGAATCTGTATCATCCAGATCATCATTTGAGGAATCATTATAATCAATTCTGGTAAAATGAGCACGTTCATTTTCATTAAACTCATCAAGATCATCATTATCAGATTCATCACTCAAGGTAGCACTAAAATTCAGTTTTTGCTTCAGTCTGGTATTGGCACACTCATTTGCATAGTGGCCATAACCAGAACATGCATTGCATTGAACTGATTTTCTAAATTCAGGATCATACCTTGGTTTACCTTCACTCTTTGATGGTTTTGGTGTGAATTAACTCTTCCTCCTTTCTGGTTGTGGTGTTGATGTGTTGATTTGGATCTTAGGCTGAATGTTTCCTTTAGATTTATGCATAGACTTCTTAAGAAACTTATTAAAATGCTTTGTAAGAAGAGCAATGTTGTCAGGATTGTTAAGGCATTCATCAATCAATTCTTCATCCGAATCAACCTCAGTAATGATAGGCTGAATCTCAGATTTGTTTGATGTCTCTCATTTAAAAACAACGACTTTCTTATCATCTTTAGTTTCATCAACTTGATTAGTGTTTATTTCACAGTTTCTAAGAATACTCACTAATTTATTTTGACTCAACTTATCAGTGTCTTTTACCTCTTCAATAGCACAAATTTTAGCATCAAATCTTTTAGGAACATACCTTAATATCTTATGTACTGCTCTAACATTAGAAATAGGGTCACCAAGAGAATGTGATGCATTGATAATCTCACTTAACCTTTCGTTATAGGATAAAATTGTTTCATCTTCCCTTATTCGGAGATTTTCAAACTTTGTCCCCAACATTCGAAGCTTTGTCCTTCGAACACTATCGGAACCTTCACAATGCTCTTGTAACCTGTCCCATGCATCTTTAGAGGTAGAACAGTTAGATATAATTTTAAACATAGAGGTATCAACAGAGGTAAAAATGGCATTTAACGCTTTAGAACTGTATCCTGTTGTTGTTATCTCATCGGCTTTGTTCCTAACAATGTTTCCAGACTCATCAGTTTTATTCTTATAAATCCACTTTGTTCCAATGACATTAGTATGACTAGGTCTTGGAACAAGTGTCCAAACTTCATTTCTTTCAAACTGATTAAGTTCCTCATGCATAGCATTTATCCAATTTTCATCAGTTAATGCTTCATTTACATTTTTAGGTTCCATTTCAGAATAGTAACACTCTGCATTCACAACATTGCAAATAGAAGACATGCATATTGTTCTTACCACATCTACCTTATTCGATCTTATTCTTCCTCTTGTTTGCACTCCAACTGTAGCATCGCCTATGATCTGGTCAGTAGGATGACTTTTCCCCATTCTTGAAGAAGGATTCATTTTGGGAACATACTGATCATTCTGTGGAATTACAACTGACTGTTCTGTAGATGTTGCTCCAGATGTGTTAGCATTTGGTGCAGCATTATCAAACTTCAGTGTATTCTCAAAATTGTCAGTGACTTGTGATATATCTTCTTCATCTTTATCATATGTAAGACCTTTATCATCATCAAACACAACATTAACAGATGCTTGAACGGTGTTAGTCCTAAGGTTATAAACTTTATAAACTTTACTATTTCTAGAATAGCCTAAAAATAAACCTTTATCACTTTTAGAATCAAACTTGTGAAGTTGATCCCTATCATTCAAAATATAACACACACAACCAAATACATGAAAATATTTCACACTTGGTTTTCTAACATTCAGAATCTCATAAGGTGTTTGATTAGTGCCAGATCGAATATAAACTCTATTAATAATATGACATGCTGTATTCAATGCTTCAGCCCAAAATCTTTTAGAAAGACTTTTAGATAAAAGCATGACTCTTCCCATTTCTTGTAAAGTTCTATTCTTTCTTTCAACAATTCCATTTTGTTGTGGAGTTTTAGGAGATGAATATTCTTGCAAGATACCTTTCTTATCACATAAATCATTAAACATGCTATTCTCAAATTCCCTACCATGATCAGTTCTAATACGGCCAACTTTCAAGTTAAACACATTTTTGAACCTTTTATAGAGAACTTTAAAAGCAGCAAATGTTTCAGATTTATCTCTTAAAAACTCAATCCAAGTATATCTAGAAAAATCATCTACCATAAGACATTCTTCATGTCCTAATTTTGGTGCCATAAGACATTCTCATCATGTTTTGACAAATTGCATACATTAGTTCCAATAAGATAACAGTTATCTGCAGACCTAGTACCAGTCATTACACAATCATCATCTTCATTAAGAACATAGCAAGACTCTTTGTCAAATTTTACATGCAAATTATCATCACAAAGTTGACTAATACTAATCAGATTAGCAAGTAAGCCATCAACATGCAAAACATTTTTAAGCTTAGGAAAACCTTTAACATTCAAAGTTCCTTTTCCTATTATCTTTCCTTTTGATCCACCACCATATGTAACATTACCACCATTCAAGGTCACATAATCAGATAAGTAGTCTATTTGTCCTGTCATATGTCTAGAACAACCACTATCAAAATACCATAGACCAGGTAAACATGCTTTCAAGGATGTGTGAACAACATTACAGGTAACTTTTGGTTTCCATGCAGATTTCACAGAATGTTTCCTAGGATGTGAAGACATTCTGGATGGCATAAACTCAGTTCTCAAATCTTTAAACATTTTCAAGCAGAAGGGACGAAAATGACCATATTTAAAGCAATAATGACAAATATACTTCCTTTCAACCTTGTGAGAATCTGTTTGTGCAGATGTTACACCAGATGTGCTAGCATTTGCCTTCACAAATTTCACAGGTTTTCTAAAATTTTCAGAAATAGAAGCAGTTTCACCATCATAACCTAAACCATAATTATTAGATTTACCAGTAGCTATAGCATCATTCACTTTAGAAGCACTCTTGGAAAACTTTTTGAAACTTAAAGTAGAGGTGATCAATTTCTCCTTCAGTTTACAAACTTCAAGATCTCTTCTGGTAAGTAAGACTTCTAGCTTAGTGATTGTGTCTTTCAGATCCTCATTCTCTTTATTCAAAGAATTCAGAGAGAGTTTCTGAGACTTCCAATCATCTAACAATTTCTGATATGTCTCATCATCAATCCTTTTTCCTGCATCATCAACAAAACCATTAAAACAGTTCAAATCTGGGTGACTCTGTTTTGATGTTACTATAGATGTGAAGACATCAGGTGCAACATCAGAATCTGTATCATCCAGATCATCATCTGAGGAATCATTATAATCAATTCTGGTAAAATGAGCATGTTCATTTTCATTAAACTCATCAAGATCATCATTATCGGATTCATCACTCAAGGTAGCACTAAAATTCAGTTTTTGCTTCAGTCTGGTATTGGCACACTCATTTGCATAGTGTCCATAACCAGAACATGCATTGCATTGAACTGATTTTCTAAATTCAGGATCATACCTTGGTTTACCTTCACTCTTTGATGGTCTTGGTGTGAATTGACTCTTCCTCCTTTCTGGTTGTGGTGTTGATGTGTTGATTTGGATCTTAGGCTGAATGTTTCCTTTAGATTTATGCATAGACTTCTTAAGAAATTTATTAAAATGCTTTGTAAGAAGGGCAATGTTGTCAGGATTGCTAACGCATTCATCAATCAATTCTTCATCCGAATCAACCTCAGTAATGATAGGTTGAATCTCAGATTTGTTTGATGTCTCTCCTTTAAAAACAACAACTTTCTTATCATATTTAGCTTCATCAATTTGATTAGTGTTTATTTCATAGGTTCTAAGAATACACACTAATTCATTTTGACTCAACTTATCAGTATCTTTTGCCTCTTCAATAGCACAAAATTTAGCATCAAATCTTTTAGAAACAGACCTTAATATCTTATGTACTACTCTAAAATTAGAAATAGGGTCACCAAGAGAATGTGATTCATTAATAATCTCACTTAACCTTTCGTTGTAGGATGAAATTGTTTCATCTTCCCTCATTCGGAGATTCTCAAACTTTGTCCCCAACATTCGAAGCTTTGTCCTTCGAACACTATCGGAACCTTCACAATGCTCTTGTAACCTGTCCCATGCATCCTTAGAAGTAGAACAGTTAGATATAATTTTAAACATAGAGGTATCAACAGAAGTAAAAATAGCATTTAAGGCTTTAGAATTATATCCTGCTGTTGTTATCTCATCGGCCGTCCAATCAACTTCTTTCTTAAGTTGAATTTCACCATCGGCATCTGCTGGATTCTTAGGTATATCCCAACCTGTAAGAACAGTCCTCCAAGCACGTTCATCAATCGACTTGATGTACATACGCATCTTAGGCTTCCAATACGCATAATTTGAACCATCTAAAACGGGTGGCCTAAGTGTAGTGGATATGTGATGTGTTTACATTGCTAACATAAACTAAAACACACTTTTAAGCAAGGATCTAAACCTAGTGTCGTCAGGTATAAGCTCTGATACCAACTGAAAGTGTGCGTGGGGTAGTGTCTAGTGTTTAAGTAAAAAACAGAACAATGTTACACTGAATGTTGAGACAAATATTGTAGCATTAACTCTAACAGAATATAAAAAGTAAACATAGTACACAGTGGAAGACTAAAACAATAAATCACAATAAGAACACAATGGAATAATTTTTAACATAGATTTTATTAATAACAAAACCTATGCTAAGCCTTACGGCGAAAACAATAACTTAGTTCCTAAGTTACGAAAATGTCGTGTGAAATGTCTCGGCAATTACTTCAACATTCCACAAACGAAAACTACAATCGAGGCAGGTGCCTGAATCCGCAAATAGACTTAAGTGTAAGAACACTGTCTAAAGAACTAATCTGATCTATGATTCACTCTCAATTGATACAAGACTAGAACTAAATACACGGGAAGGTGTGGTATCCCTCGGTGTACATTAAATGATACAACTACTGACCATAACTCCTAACTAGGGTTGAACGCTCAAGAAGGTGTTACTCGAATAGTGCATTGTGAGTTTAACGACTCTCTGATCTTTATCTTCAAGTCGGATGAAGAAGAAAAAATAATCAGTATAATATCTAGGTATGATAAACGATCACATAGACACTATATGATTTATACTCCAACTCCATGCTGAATAATGGAGCCTTCCTTCACTATTATAGAGAGAAAAACGAATTCTAGAGGTTTCCATGTGAGATCCTATTTTTTAGGATCTCAACTCCCATGATCTCTCTAGATCCTTCCACAATGTTCCATGTCGTTCTAAACTGCTTTTAGGCTCTTCTAGCACTTCTAGCACGTTCTCCTAGGTTCTGGAATCTTCCAGGTTCCAGACTCTTGTAGAAGCTTCTAGATCTTGCCAAAAATGTGAAAGCATTTAGCTCAACATTTAATGTAACATTTCAGAAAGGACTTCGAAAAAATCAAGGAAGGTCAAATTAAGATGTTGTTCAATAATGTTAAAAGCATTTAAGAGTTAACAACATCTACACTATGCATGTATTGTGGATAATTATTCTAAGTATTGTTGGATTATTCCATTACGTCTCAAATTTAACTTTTCTGCTGCCTTTATTGCTTTTGAACGATATGTGTACAGGCAATTTGATAAGAAAAATAAAATATTTCATTCAGATGGCGGAGGAGAATTTATTAACTCTACACTGACATCTTTCTTTCAAAAGGAAGTAATCATTCATCATATTTCATGCCCCCACACTCCACAGCAAACTTGTTCAGTTGAACGCATACATCGCGTGATAAGAGAACTTAGCATGACCATGTTATTTCATAGTGGTGTTCCAAAGAAATTTTGGGTAGAAGCTTTCCATACGGCAACCTTCCTCATTAACAGATTGCCAAGTTCGACAATTCATTCCCACACTCCTTATTTTAAATTGCATGAGCGACATCCCGACTACTCATGCTTAAGAATTTTTGGTTCACGTTGCTATCCTTACACTTGGGATACCCGTAAAAACAAATTTGATCTTAAAACTATTCCTTGTGTTTTTGTAGGATATAGCGATAACTACAAAGGTTATAAGTGCTACCACCCACCAACGAGAAAATTCATTATCTCACGTCATGTAGCATTTTATGAAAATAGTTTTCCATATCAAGAAAATGGATCACAAATTTTCAAACCTTACAATTTATTAATTTCTGATTTTGTAGCTTGGGATAATTCACAAAATTCTAATGTTGTTTCTCCTTCTTTGCAACAGGAGACACCACACAACAAAGACATTGATATTCCCATTGGTGAAGTAAGAAACTCACAGGACTCACCCATAAATAATATGGACTCGCCTGAAGGAGTACATTTTGAATCAAGCCCTACAATTCTTGACATTAATTCTCCAGAATTGCCACATAGTGCTCACGGTTGTGAACATCCACATCATTGCAAGCCTACCCCACTAATAGCCCACACCTTGAACATGTGGAAACTATTGAACATACAACAGAACCAAATTCTATTTCTAGCATCCAACCATCCTCAAGCTCATCACAACACCACGTGACCATGAGACTCAAATCTGGTATAGTCAAACATAATCCTAAATATGCACTAACAGTTGCTTGTAAGGATATTCCGTAGGAACCGAAATCCGTTAAATCTGCAATTCAACATCCTAGTTGGCGAGCAGCCATGGTTGATGAACTGACGGCCTTACAATCGAATAAAACTTGGCGTTTGGTTCCCAGAAAACCTGATATGCATGTAATCAGCGCTAAATGGATTTTCAAAACAAAATTGAAAGTTGATGGTTCCCTAGAAAGATTGAAGGCCCGGTTAGTAGCAAAAGGATACCATCAAATTGATGGAATTGACTATTCAGAAACTTTCTCTCCTGTCATCAAACCAGGAACTATTCATTTAGTTATTAGTCTTGCTCTTGTTCGCGGTTGGGAAATTAGACAACTAGATATTAAAAATGCATTTCTTCATGGAACCATCAACAAAGTTATATATATGATTCAACCTCCTGGCATGGCAGATCCTCAATGTCCAAATCACGTGTGCAAACTTGAACGATAACTTTATGGCCTCAAGCAAGCTCCACGAGTGTGGTTTGACCGCTTTAGCTCATTTCTTTTGAAATTCGGGTTCTTTAGTAGCTTAGCCGACTCTTCATTGTTCATTTATCATTCTCCATATGGATCATTAATTTTATTGCTCTATGCGGATGATATGTTACTCACATGTTCTAACTCTCATTTACTAAACAAGTTTATTGCCTTGCTACACAAAGAATTTGCAATGAAGGATCTTGGATATCTACACCACTTTCTGGGAATGGAAGTCATAAAAACCACAGAAGGGCTGCACTTATCTCAAACACATTATGCCCTTAAGATTTTAGATCGAGCATGCATGACGGATTGTAAGCCAATGAGTACACCTCTAGAGAGTCGATCTAGTAATATAGAAACTGATACTTCTCTTGATGATCCGAGTTTCTTTAGAAGAATTGTTGGAGCTCTCCAATATCTCACACTAACACGTCCAGGCTTAACGTTTAGTGTTAATCTTGTCTCTCAATTTATGCATGATCCTAATACTTCTCATTTAAAATTAGTTCGACGCATTCTACGCTATGTGAAAGGCACCATAAATTATGGGCTAATTTTTCGTTCAGACTCTACACTTGATTTGTTTGCATTTTCTGATGCAGATTGGGCAGGTTGTCCCGACACGCGTCGATCTACTACTGGATTTTGCACATTTCTTGGTAGCAACCTCATATCCTGGTGTGCAAAGAAGCAAAATATCATCTCTAGATCTGGTACCGAAGGCGAATATCGATCTATGGCTCACACCAGAACTGAAATTACGTGGCTCACCTTTCTCTTACGTGGCTTACGCGTACCCTTTCATTCTCCATCGACTCTATTTTGCGACAATTTGAGTGCGCTCTACATGACGGTTAATCCAGTATTTCACTCTCGAAGCAAACACATTGAACTCGACTACCACTTTGTACGAGAAAATGTCGCTCAAGGGCAACTTATTACTCGTCATGTCCCTACTACAAATCAATTTGCAGACATTTTCACAAAACCCATACCCAAGTGATGCTTTATTACCTACGGAACAAGTTGTGTCTCCAACCCCGACACAATTTGAGGGAGGATGTTACAATACAAGATATTACACCATAAAATCAACTCCACAAGTCAAGGATTGAATTGAAGACACATAAGCAATCACGAGAGTCAAACAATCTTGAAGACCCTCAATTGAAGCTATCAACCAAGAATCATGCTTAGAATCAAGATTGATTGTATTTTCCATAGTTATAATATTCTCTTTCACCAATTAGCATTATTTAAAATTCTTGTAATAATGGCACAAGTTATCACAATGCCTATATAAGCCACTCACAGCCAGACTACCATTTCATCAATGACATTACATTTTCCATTCATTTTATCTTTTTCAATTGATCTCACTCCATAACACCATCATTGACCGATCCAACTCCATCAACAATCCAATCTTGAGCACAACTTGCATCCTCTTTTGATAATTTCTAACTTTCACATCTCTCTCGATTAACTTCTTACGCTTGTTCGTCTATTTTGCATTGAAATTGACATACACAAGAATGTTCAATTGTTCGGTAATAAGTTTATTTCTTTTCTTTGTGTGTATCTAGAAATATTATAAACACAAAATAATTCATAGTAAAATTATAAATTAACAATAGTTAAGAACTTAGGATAGAGGGACATAACACAAATAAATATTACTTTATTATTAAAAGACATTCATAATCAGAAGAAAACAAATCTTGGATCGACTGTAAAACAATTTGTAAGCCAAAACTCAGTGGGGGACTAGGGGTTAGAAATCTAGGAAGGTTCAATGAGGTGTTGCTTGGTAAATGGGTGTAGAGATTTTGTACTGAGAGAGTTTGTGGGCTAGAGTCATAGAGTCTAGATGGGGATTATAATAGGGGTGTTAGTATAGAAGACCTAGAAGATTCTTAATACCTTAGATAATCTTTGTATTTATTGTAATTATTTATTTCCATACTTACTGATATTGTAATTGGTTTATATATGTGAATACAATGCACAAATCCCTCAATTGAGGATCATACCTTTGACTTACATGGTATCAGCCACCAAAAGCTGAGAAAAATCCTACCCAGATCCAAAAATTCACTGTCGTCCCTTTTCCTCTATCACCATGTCCGGCGCTTCTAATCTCTCCCCTTTTGATTCCTCTCTTACCCTGCAGGCCATGACTCACATGGTGACTATCAAGCTCTCTCCCATTAATTATTTGATGTGGCACGGACAGGTTTTTCCTCTGCTTGTTACGCAGAAATTTATCCCCTTCGTTGATGGCTCTCAACCTGCCGCTCCGCGCACCGTCACCACAGCGGGTTCCGTCGGCCCCAATCCCGCCTATACCAAGTGGTATTCCAATGACCAGATTGTGAAGGTATTTCTTGTATCCACCTTGACTGAATCAACGATGGCTCTAGTCGTTGGTTGCGCCACATCTCGCGATGTATGGTCCACTCTCTCCACCGCCTTCAACCGTCCATCCAAGGCGAGGGAACTTAGGTTTGAAGGATGAATTGTAGTTTCTTTCCAAGGGAAGCAAATCTGTTACTGAATTTGGGGCGCAATTCAAAAGCCTTTGTGATCAATTGCAATCCATGGGTCGTTCAATTAATGAAACTGACAAGTCCCACTGGTTTCTTCGTGGGCTTGGGCAAGAATTTCAGGTATTCTCCACGACTCAGATCAACCTTGATCCCCTGCCTTCCTTTGACATTCTTCTTGCGCAGGCTGAATCGCACGATCTGTTCCGCAGATCGATCAACTCCAACAATTCTGGTGGTTCCTCTTCAGTCGCGGCATTTGCTGCATCCAATTTCAAGCCAAATTTCGGTCGTGGCTTCTCCAATAAAAACCACAGTAGACATCAGTCGATCAACCATGGCGGTCGTCCACTCTTCTCCAACAATACTGGCCGTTCTCCGTCATTCTCACATGGGGGTCGTTTCTCTTCTGGGGGTAGGCGTCGATACACCCCTCGATGTCAGATTTGTCGTCAAGACCACTATGCAGATCACTGCCCCCTACGCTACTTCCCTGCACCCGCTTCTCACTCTCAACATGCCAATCTAGCGCATGCTTTTCAAAATGCATGCTCTGTTCATCCTTTGCCTCAACCTGATTGGTTTGTTGATACCGGTGCATCCGCCCACATGACAAGCGATGCTTCGACCCTTAATTCCTCCACCCCTTACTCTGGATCAGACCGGGTTGTGGTCGGTAATGGTAACGAACTTTCGATTTCTCATACTGACTCTATTTCTTTATCTCGTGATATCTCTTTACTGGATGTTCTTGTGGTGCCTCACCTCACTAAAAATTTGCTTTCCATTAGCAAGCTCACAAGTGATCACCCAGTCAAGGTTATCTTTACTAATGACTGTTTTGAAATCCAGAACCGGGTTACAGGGGTTCCTCTACATTCTTGAACGTGGACAGGCAGCGATGGTTGCTACTTTGCGGTTGCGAAAATTAAAGGGATCATATGAGTTTTGGCACAAGCGTATGGGGCATGCTGGTTTTGATATTATTAAATTACTGAATAAGTTAGGTTATTTTACTGTTACGTCATTATTGCCTAAACCTTCACTTTGTTCCTCTTGCCAATTAGCCAAGAGTAAACATTTACCGTTTATCGTTAATAATAAACGTGCTTCTTCTGTTTTGGATGTTGTGCATTGTGATTTATGGGGACCTGCCCCGATTCGTTCGGTTGATGGTTTTGCTTATTATGCTGTGTTTATCGATGATTACTCTCGCTTTACTTGGTTATTTCCGATGCGCCTTAAATCAGATTTTTATGATATCTTTGTGCAATTCCAAGCCTTAGTTGAGAATCAATTTTCGGGCAAAATCAAAACTTTTCAATTAAACGGGGGAACAAAATTTACCAATAATCGTTTGTAGGAGCTTTTTCGTACAAAGGGTATACATCATTCTATGTCTTGTCCTTACACTCCAACTCAGAATGGTTGTGCTGAAAGGAAACACCGTCACATAACAGAGATGGGTTTAGTTATGCTATTTCATGCTTTTGTTCCTTTAACATTCTGGGTTGAAGCTTTCAGTTCTGCTGCTTATATCATTAATCGTCTGCCAAGTATTGTGTTGGGCAACAAGTCTCCCTTTGAGACATTATTTTCTATCTCTCCTGCTTATGATAATTTTCACATATTTGGTTGTCGTGTGTTTCCTTGTCTCAGAGATTATGCTGCCAACAAGTTTTCCCCTCGCAGTGCTCCTTGTATTTTTCTTGGGTACAGTGATCGGCATAAGGGCTTTCGTTGTTTTGATCCCACTACATCTCGGGTCTATTTCAGTCGCCATACTCAGTTTGATGAGGATTGTTTTCCATTTGCTGATGCATCGTCATCTACGCCGCTCACTGAGCTTGAGTTCTCTTCCTTTATTGACCCTATGCCACATGTTCCCTCCTTGGCGCCAGAGTCTGTTCCACTACCTCAAGATTCCTCGACGTCATCTGCATCTTCTTGTCCTTTGTGTCTGGATGAAAATACTCTGATTCAGGTGAATGCTCCTCCGGATCCTCTTCCGGTACCTCCCGATTCTCCACCACCTCCTGATTCTCCTCCTCCGGATCATGGGAACTGTGATGTTGCTCCTATTCCCACTCATCCAATCCGAACATGTGCTCAAATGGGATCTTTAAGATTCGTCATCCACCGAATATGGCTCATATCGTACATAGTGCTCTTCTCTCATCCTTGCATGTCGCCTCTGAGCCTAAAGGATTCAAGTCAGCAGCCAAATCTCCTGAATGGGTTGCGGCCATGGATGCGGAACTTAAGGCTTTACAGAATAATGACACCTGGTCTTTGGTGCCTCGGCCTCCTGGAAAGAATATTGTGGGCTCCAAATGGGTTTTTTGCACAAAGTACAAGGCAGATGGTTCTATTGAGCGTCACAAAGCTCGTCTTGTGGCTCAGGGTTTTACTCAGCTTCCTGGGTTTGACTTCACACATACATTCAGTCCAGTAGTTAAGGCTTCTACTGTTCGGATTGTCTTATCTCTTGATGTTATGAACGGTTGGTCTCTTCATCAGCTAGATGTCAACAATGCCTTTCTCCATGGGCGCCTCGACACCCCTATCTATATGGAACAGCCTCCGGGGTACGTTGACCCAGTTTTGCCCTCACATGTCTGTCGTCTGAATAAAGCTATATATGGCCTCAAACAGGCGCCCTTGGCCGGTTTCGTCGTTTCAGTGATGTCCTGGTGAGTCTTCGTTTTACAAACTACAAGGCAGACACTTCACTTTTCGTTTACTCCTTTGGTTCCTCGTTACTATATTTGTTAGTTTATGTGGATGATATAATTGTCACGGGGAATGACTCGGTATTGATTGCGAGTCTCATAGATCGTATTCGTCATGAATTTGCTATTAAGGACCTCGGGCGCCTAAACTACTTTTTGGGACTTGAGGTTACTTATTCTAATCGAGGCTTATTTATTTCCCAATCCAAGTATGCTTGGGATATACTTCTACGGGCCGACCTTCT
This sequence comes from Galeopsis tetrahit, assembly GCA_963675135.1. Taxonomy (NCBI): domain Eukaryota; kingdom Viridiplantae; phylum Streptophyta; class Magnoliopsida; order Lamiales; family Lamiaceae; genus Galeopsis; species Galeopsis tetrahit. The sequence continues at coordinate 54,488,846 of OY776123.1, forward strand.
ACAAGCAAAGCTAATTGCTACTCCTTTGTCTCCCGGGGAGACATTGCGTTTATCTGGTACTGCTTTTTCAGATCCTACATTATATAGATCTTTGGTTGGTGCATTGCAGTATCTTACTATCACTCGGTCTGATCTTGCCTACGCGTTTAATACTGTCAGTCAATTTCAATCCGCTCCTACAGTCGATCATTTTCAAGTTGTCAAGCGCATTCTTCGATACGTTAAAGGTACCATTGATTTCGGCCTTGACTTTACTCGTGGGAAGTTCACTCTTTTGGGCTATTCAGATGCTGATTGGGCTCGTTGTTTGGACACCAGACGTTCCACGTACGGTTACTCCATCTTTTTAGGCCCTAACCTTGTCTCTTGGAGTGCTAAGAAGCAACCCACAGTCGCTCGGTCCAGTTGTGAGTCTGAGTATCGGGCAATGGCCAATGCTGTTGCGGAGATTATTTAGGTCACACTACAAGAAAATAGTGAAATTCCAGCAGAAAAATTCCAACGGAAAAATAAACCGTTGGAATTTTAAAATTCCAACAGTTTTTCCAATGACATAAGTCACCGTCGGACAATTCCAATAGAGATTTCAACACCTTGTGAAAACCGTTGGAATTTACCGTTGGAAAAATTATTGGAATTTTTTTAAAAATATATCCAACAAGTTTTTGTGTTGGAATTTCACTGTTTTCTTGTAGTGTCACTCACTTGCTTCGGGAACTTCGGGCTCTTCCCTCTGCCCCACCTACTTTGTTATGTGACAACAACAGTGCCATCTTTTTTAGTCAGAATCCAGTGGCTCACAAGCGTGCTAAGCATATTGATATCGACTTCCACTTTATTCGTGAGCTCGTTGCTGGAGGACGCCTATTGACTAAATTTGTTCCATCGAATCTACAATTGGCGGATATTTTTACTAAAAGTCTCTCTCGTCCCCTTTTTGATTTCTTTCGTACCAAGCTTTGCGTTAGTCCCCATCCGCTTCGCTTGAGGGGGGATGTTAGTATAGAAGACCTAGAAGATTCTTAATACCTTAGATAATCTTTGTATTTATTGTAATTATTTATTTCCATACTTACTGATATTGTAATTGGTTTATATATGTGAATACAATGCACAAATCCCTCAATTGAGGATCATACCTTTGACTTACAGGGGGGAGGGGCTGGTTTTGCAAAACTCTGGTAGACCAAGACAAATTAGTGGCTGGTGGGGGAATATCATCAAAATAGGGGTTGGATATGGGAGAACTTAGAGAGATAAATTGGAGATGGGAGAACTGCATATTTTTGGGAGTCGAAATGGGCAGGAAACGAAATACTTAGAATCATATTTCCTAGATTATATCACCTTAGTATAGACAGAAATAACCGTGTGAGTGACATGGAGGAGTGGAGGGATGATGTGTGGGTATGTCAATGGAATTGGAGAAGGGCTCTTAGTGATAGAGATAATGTTTGCTTAACGAATTGCTCAATGTGATTAACAGGTTTAAACCGAAGCAAGACACAGAGGACTATTGGGAGTGGAAACCAACAACAAGTGGGAGGTTCACTACAAACGAAACGTATGAGTGGTTGTACTTGAAAGAGGAAGGGGCTGCACATGATGAAGATATGGACAAAGTTTCCAAGATAATCTGGAATAAACTCACTCCGTCCAAAGTTACGATCCAAAAACTGGGGAGGAGTTCCTACCAAAATTCAGCTACAAAGAGGAGTTCCACCCCAAAACGACGACACAAACTGCTGCCTATGTGGAACCGAACCAAAAACTGTAAACCATGTGTTTTTTGAATGCCCATTCTCATATCATGTATGGATGGATATCATAAGATGATTGGGCTTTTAGTACACTTTCCACGTTAATCCGGTGGATAATTTACTCTCTTTTGATTAGTTTATGGGAATGTGTTGTAAGGTCTCTTTGAAAATGTTGGAATGCAAAGATTTTTAGGAACAAGGAGATAACGAGAGAAAAGGTTGTTGATGACACCATATCAATTGTGTGGAGTTGGACTACTGTGAGAGAAACAAGCTTCAGAGCAATGGAATACAAGACATGGAGATTACACCCAAATCTGTTAGTAAGCTAACAACACTGAGTCTCTTGTAATGGTTGTGTGAGTTTGTGCTCTTTTACTTCTGATGTATGGTGATTTCATGTCCACCAAATATCAACATTTAGTATATTGACATTACTGTTTTAATATTAATACTTTACTGATAAAAAAATAACTCATAAATTAAAACATGTGTGGAAAATAAATGGATAAACAAGTATGGAACCATTTAATATCACTTAAAATTATACTTGAGTTATTCAATTAAAATAAATACTATTGTTAGGTGAGTTAATGAAATAGTATTATTTTTTTATACTTTAACAGTAAAACATTGGTTCTCATAATCTTTGTTTCAAATGTCGGCGTCTAGGCGCTAGTCGTCAGTCTATTGTTCGCTTAGAGATTTTCAACTGGGCGCCTTTAATTATTCTTTGAACTTTCAAGCGTCGAAATTTGATTTAAGCGATCGAACACATTTTTTCATATGGAATTGATGCTTCGAACAAAACACATGTCTTTGTCATAATGTATAACATTTTTTTGGTAAAATTCTATCGTTTAAGGGGTGAAAAATATTTTTATAATTTTCGGCATTATTTTTGTAAGTTTAATTTTTTTTCAAGGACCCCTTTGCTATTTTCTGCTTTTGTTAAATTTAGGGTTATATATATATTTTTTAGAATTTTACAGATAAAATATTTTAAAAATAATAAAAAAATATTCTAGGCGGCGTTAATCCATACGATTGCTGATTTCTGGCTTCTGCAAACTTGCTCATAATGTGCTAAAAATTGATATTTATCTACTATAAATTACTAAAATTCTTTTACTAATTGAATATAGAAAATGAAATCATTGAAAATTTTCATTGTAGTATTACTTTATAATAATGAAAATAAGAAAAAATAATTATGAAAGAAAAAAGAAGACAAAAAAAACTTTAAAATACACTATTAATCCTAACAAAAAGAAAAAGAAAAAAAGAACAAAAAATAGTTATAAGGTTCAATTTGCATTTGAAAAGAGTGGTTTGTAGTAGGGCCGAGGCCCAATTTGCATAGTTGTATTTGTTTTAAGTGGAGTGCATCTAACAAAGCTGGAGGTGTATATAACTGTACCCTTTTATAAGCGCACCAACGGGTCAACAATAACATGTGTCCAGTGGTGGCCAGTGTTACTGCACAAGAGGAGTGGACTCTTTTTAAACTTTTTCAAAATGACATTGATGCAATGCTGTTGCGTAAAAAAATAACGAGTAGGGATATCGAATCCCCCTATCTGGATTACTGCGGTTGTGGGCTTTGATCGTCACTTTCACGCAAGCTTATCCAACGAATAATCCTCCTTCAAGCTCCTCAAAGACCTGCAAAAACACGCCGGAGGGGATTCCGGCATGGAATCTCCGACGCTCAAGTCAGAATCTTTCTCAGGAGAATCAAAGGGGAATTTTCTGTGTTTTTCAGTATGTATTCCGTATAATTCTTATCAAGAATTATCATAATATGTATTCTGTATGTAAAAACGTAGTAAACCAAATAAATCCAACCTGCTTTTTATACTTGACCTCTTTTCGTGGGAGAGAGGAAGAATCCTTCTTCCTCTTCTTTCTCAACCGCCCTTAAGACTCGGTCTTTTGGTGGACTCTTCCCACCTCCCTTGATTGACCTCCTTTCGGGCCTTATTCATCAAAACTGGATCTTAAGGAATTCCCTCATGGGCTGGAAATACTTGGCCCGAGAATAATTGGGCCACAGATATGGGCCAAAAGCCCAATTATGCTGATTTCCCTCTTTGGGCTTAGGGGTGTATTAATCCCCTTCACCAAACCATTATTCATAACAAGACGGATTTAACTCATCTCATATCCACATGTCGTTATCTCCGAAGACGACATATTTTGGCCGCATCAACTACTCCCCCCTACTCTCGTAAAATTGTTCGTAATTTTATGAGAGTAGGAAGAGAAGATAAGATGAATTAAGCGGAATGTTTCCTCGCCCTGGTCACCATCATTTTTTAATTTCAGGAAGCATGTTGTATAACCCTGGAAAGTGTGTCTTCAAGCGCATTCACTTTAGGCTTTTCTTACCCTTCTCCATAACTTCTCTTGTTTCTTTTCTCTTCATATGCCTTTTCTTAGCCTTCTCTTGTTTGGAGTTTGATAGTTTTAACAACTTAGCATAACCCCTACTCCCCCCCAGGCCTTAAAGCCTATCATGAGTGGAGCTCTCCCTTAATAATCTGGCCTCATGGCTTCAAATCAAGCTCATCATTGAACCTCAGAATTGTGAGGGGTTCTCTAATTCCCCTCGGCCTTGTGGTCACTCTCCGATCGTAAGAAACTTTGATCCTACTTTTATACCTCTAAGTTTTTCTATGGAGGGCTAGGGTCATATATCCCTAGTCTTGAATGGTTTTAGCTGCCCCGCTTTATTTTACCTTCTTCTGTGGTACGTGCATACTTTATGATACTTTAGAGAATTCAGGCTTCTGTACTTACTTGATGATCTGATGATGCTCACAGGACCTCCTCTAAGCCCCTCTTATGGGATTTCTTCCTAGCTTTTGCTCTATATCTTCTACTCCCCCTAGCTTTAGAGGTTATCGTGGATGAAGATCTTTAATCACATAGCTTTAGGTTTTCCTTTTCGGCTGAGGTTTGTTTCGAATCTACGCCCGTTTGTATAAACCTCGCTATTTCTCCGGGTGAGGTTTGTATAAACCTCGCAATTTCTTTAAGTGGAGTTCATCGAAACTCACTTATTTTCTCAGGGTGAGGTTTGTATAAACCTCGCGATTTCTCAGGATGGGGTTTGTATAAACCTCGCAATTTCTCAGGGTGAGGTTTGTATAAACCTCGCGATTTCTCAGGGTGAGGTTTGTATAAACCTCGCAATTTCTCAGGGTGAGGTTTGTATAAACCTCGCAATTTCTCAGGGTGAGGTTTGTATAAACCTACGCATTTTCTCAGGGGTGGGGTTCATCAAGAACCCACACAGATATCTCAAGGTGAGGTTTGTATAAACCTCGCAATTTCTCTATTATCTTATGCCTTAATCATCAGGACATATCCATTATCTCAACACCATATTAACATATAGCAATCATCTCATCATAATGTTAACATATATCAATCATCTCATCATAATGCTAACATATAACAATCATCTCACGCAATATTAAAAATTCATTATCTTTTCGGAAATAAAACTTCATAGCATCGAACAAACAAAACAAATCAACTCTCACTCTAAAAGTAAAAAATAAGTGGATCATGCTCTCTCAAATAGTCTCTTCAAATGAAAATTACAATGAATATTCAATTCTCCACGTTTCATCATAAATGGGTATTTCTAGTACACGCAAGCTTCAAGGTCCTAAACGAGGACATAACTCAAGACATATCATTATTTAAAGATAAAAAGGTAAGAAACAACCTTTTTCATTTTTTCTTTTTCAAGGACCTGAATAGGCTCAATCTATAATCTGAAATCATATCTAAAGTATAGAAACATGTCAATCATACACAATTTGAAAATAGCTATGTTAGCCTTCGTTTCTAGAACCATAGTCATTGTCAATTCTCCCACATAAAGTAGTCACCTACTCATGCTTCTAAGATTTCAAGTACTTCTCAATTCCAATATCATTTCTAAAATATCTACATAAATCCACCATGTAAGCTCAAGCCTCGAATCATATACGTCACTCTCTCAAAGACATGCTCATGGTAATATCAAATTAATACAAAAGATATAATATTTTAGGTTGTATCAAACACGTGGTACCAATGTACTCCTCGTATCTCAGCTAGCCCTCACGGACCTGGATCCTTAGGTCTCCGTCAGCCCTCGGTGCCTTGAATACTCCATCTCGAACTCCTTGGTTTGGATGCTGGATCTCGGGGCCTTGAATAACCCTCCAGAACCTCCAACGTTTCTAGCACTTTCAGCACGGACCCTTAAGTCCTGACCAATTAGTGTTCATATCTCTGCCACCGGCCGGGGACCAGAATACTCCCTACCTCTGCCAGCCATCGGGTACCAGAATACTCCCTATCTCTATCGGCCCTCGGGGACCAGAATACCCCTCCAGATCCTCTTGTGTTTTCAGCACTCCCAGAGTTCTTAAAGGTTTTTGTAGATGTTGTTACTCTTAAATGTCTTAACATTCATAACAACATCTTAATTCAACCTTTTTTATTTTGTCTAAGTCTAAATTCTGTTTTCTAGTTGATGCTGCTTTGGATGTTGTAACATCGCAGGTTGAAGATCTAGAACATTCTACACAGTTCCAGACTGGAAGGATCTGGAAGCTTGCAGAAGTATGTAGATCATGCGGTTGCCTTTGAAAACGTCCAGAATAGGCTGGAAGGTGCTAGAATTCATTGGAATGAAGAGTGGGCTAAAAAGAAGGGATGAGATCCTAAAAAATAGGATATGGATTATGAAGCTTCTAGAATTCGTTTTTACCTCTATAAATACTCAAGGAAGTCTTCATTATTCAGCATGGAGAATTAAGAGTAATTACATAATGTCTATGTGAAGTGTTCGTCCTACTTAGACATTATCGTGATTATTATTTCTTCTTCATCAGATTCTCGTACAACATGAAGAAATACACATCAGATCTGAGAGTCACATATTTCACGAAGTGCTATTCTTTAATTACTAAACTAGTGTTCATCCTGTTAGGAATTAATTGTCATTGGCATATTCATGTCGTTGTGCCGAAGTATCCAAACTTCCTGTACAACATAGACTTTTCTATACTTCTTTGATAGAGAGATCATAGAGTTAGATTAGTTTTTGGTAGTGTAATTTTTACACTTAAGCCGTCTTTAGACTCGATAGGTTATCAAGTCTTATTTCCGTTGTGAATATTTGTTCACACACCATTTGTATTCACATAATTATTAGTGAAAGTTTCGCCATGAGGCTCGCATAGATTTTAAATTAAAATTTATGTTAAAAAGTTAATTATGTGTCTTTGTGATTTTCATACTTTCAAGTCTTCCGCTATTCGTATTCTGATATTCTGTAATCGAGTCAGTGTTACATTGAGTGTTTTAACATTGAGTGTAGCATCAGTCTTGTTTTACTTGTGTTCAGTTTATTTCTAGTGTTTTAGTCTTCCGCTGTGTCTGTCTTTTCTGATATTCTGTTTGAATTAATGTTACACCAATTGTCTTAACATTAAGTGTAACATCGTTCTATTTTTCACTTAAACACTAGTAATACCATCCACACACACTTTCAGTTGGTATCAGAGCCAATACCTGACGACACTAGGTTTAGATCCTTGTTTAAGTGTGTTTTAGTTTATGTTAGCAATGGAAACACATCACATATCCACTACACTTAGGCACCCGAACATATTATCCATATTTTAAGCCTAAGTTGTGCATGTATATCAAGTCGATTGATGAACGTGCTTGGAGGACTGTAATTACAGGTTATGATGTACCAAAGATCCAAATCAACACATCAGCACTCCACCAGAAAGAAGGAAAAGTCAATTTCAACCAAGGTTATCAAAAAGTGAAGGTAAACCAAGGTATGATCTTTAATATAGAAAATCAGTTCAATGTATGTTCTGAATATGGTCTTTATGAAAATTAATGTACCAATACAGAACTAAAGCAAAAACTGAACTTTAGAACTACCTTGAATGTTTAATCAAATGATGAATTTGATGAATCAAAAGATATTGAATTCGCTTTTCATACCAAGATTGATTATGATGATTCTTTTAAATGATAATCTGGATGAAACAGATTCTGATGTTGCACCTAATGTCATAACATTTATGGTAACATCAAAACAGAGTCACCCAGATTTGAACTGTTTTAATGGGTTTGTTGATGATGCAGGTATAAGGATTAATGATTCTAAAATACCAAAAGTTGTTAGATTATTGGAACTCTTAGAAACTCACTCTTAATTCTTTGAACAAAGAGAATGAGAATCTGAAAGTAACAATTACCAAGCTAGAAGTCATACATTCCAGAAGAGATTTTGAAGTTTGTAAACTGAAGGAGAAATTGATCACCTCTACTTTAAGTTTCATAAAATTTTCTATGAGTGCTTCTGATATATGTTATAGCTATTGGTAAATCTGATAATTGTGGTATATGTTATGATAGTGAAACTGCTTCTATTTCTAAGAATTTTGAACATACTGTGAAGTTTGTGAAGGCAAATGTTAAAACATCTGTTGTAACATCTGCACAAACAGATTCTCACAAAGTCAAAGACATTGAAAAGAAGTTTGTATGTCATTATTGTTCGATAATTGATCATATTTGTCCTTACTACATGAAATTGGTTGATGATCTGATATATGAGAAAATGTTACCTAAAATGATGTCACATCTTATGAAACATTTTCTGAAATCTGCATGGAAATCTGATGTTACTTGTAATTCTGTTCACACCTCTTTGAAAGCATGTTTACTTGGTCAATGGTATTTTGATAGTTGTTGTTCTATACATATGACAGGATAAATTGACTACTTATCTGATTATGTGACCTTGAATGATGGTAATGTTACATATGGTGATTGTTCGAAATGACAGATTATAGGAAAATGAACTTTGAATGTTGATGGTTTTCCTGAGCTTAAAAATGTTTTACATTTTGATGGCTTGCTTGCTGATTTGATTAGTATTAGTCAACTTTGTGATGATAATTTGCATGTAAAATTTGACAAAGATTCATGTTATATTTTGAATGAAGATGAAGATTGTCTAGGGCAGTAGATAATTGTTATCTTATTGGAACAAATGTGTGTAATTTGTCAAAAAATGATGAAAATGTCTTATTGCATCAAAAACTGGGACATGCACATTATTGATCAGTGAAGAGACTAATCAGATCAGATGCAGCTAAAGGATTACCAAAACTGAAGTTTCAGAGTACCACTGTATGTGGACCATGCCAGAAAGGTAAGTAGGTAAGAGTGTTGCATAAGATGTTGTCACGTTGTTCTACACATCGATGTTTCAAATTGTTGCACATGGATTTAATTGGCCTTATGTCTTTGCTGTAAGAAAGAATATAAATCTACAAGAAATGGCTAGAGTCATGCTTACATCTAAAAGTCTTGATAAGAGATTTTGGGTTGAAGCATTGAATATTGTATGCCATATCATTAATAGAGTTTATATTCGATCTGGTTCTAATCAAACACCTAATGAGATTTTGAACAACAGAAAACTAAATGTGAAATATTTTCATGTATTTGGTTATGTGTGTTATATTCTGATTGATAGAGATCAACTTCATAAGTTTGATTCTAAAAGTGTAAGGTTTCTTTTTAGGCTATTCTATAAATAGTAAAGCTTATAGAGTTTATAACCTTAGGATTAACATTGTTCAAGAAATCTATTAATGTTGTGTTTGATGATGATAAAGGTCTTACAGATGACAAAGATGAAGAAGATGTATCATAAGTGACTGACAATTCTGAGAATTCACTGAAGTCTGAAAATGTTGCACCTAATGTTACAACATCTGGAGCAACATTTACAGAACAATCAGTTGGAATTTCACAGAACAGTTAGTATGTTCCCAAAAGGAATACTTCTTCAAGGATTGATAAAAGTCATCCATCGAACCAGATCATAGGTGATGCTACAGTTGGAGTGCAGACAAGAGGCAAAGTAAGAGCCAATAAGGTAGATGTGATAAGAACAATATGCATGTCTTCTATTTGTAATGTTGTGAATGCAGAGTGTTACTATTTTTAGGAATGAACAAGATTAGTTGCACAAGATTACACTCAAGTTGAAGATATTGATTTTGATGAAATTTTTGCACTTGTTGCTAGGATAGAATCTTTTAGATTATTGCTAGCAATTGCATGTTTTATTCACATTAAACTTCATCAAATGGATGTATGAAGTGCATTTCTAAATGACATTTTGATTGAAGAAGCATATGTTGAACAACTTAAAGGATTTGAAGATCCGCAATACCTTGATCATTTTTGTTAGAGGAGAAGCCGATATAACTGTGTTCATTAAGCACACTGGAGAAGATTTAGTTATTTCTCAAATATATGTTGATGACATTGTGTTTGGTTTAACTTGTGATAAAATGTTAATCAATTTGTTAAAACAATGACTGCAACATTTGAGATGAGTATGGTTGGAGACTTGAATTATTTTTCTAGGTCTTCAAATCAAGCAATGTAAGGATGGTATATTCTTCTCTCAAGGTAAGTATGCTAAGAACTTGGTTAAAAGGTTTGATTTTGAAAGTTAAAAAGTAATGAAAACTTCTATGAGATCTACTTTGAAACTTTGCAAAGACAATGCTGGAGAGGATGTTGATCCAACATTGTACAGATCTATGATAAGAAGTTTTACTTTATCTCACCTGAATATTTTGAAAAGAATTATCAAGTATGATGCAGGTACAAGTGAACTTGGGATTTGGTATACTAAGGACACCAACAACACTTTGATTGGATATATAGTGATGCGGATTGAGCATGAGACATAGATGACAAAAAGAGTAAGAGTAGAGGATGTTTCTACATGGGAAACAATTTTGTTGTTAAACAAGATATTTCATGACTATGGAATTGAATTGATATCCTTACAATTTTCTATGATAATACGAGTGCATAAACATTTCTAAAAATTCAGTACAACACTCACTCACTAAACACATTTGCATTAGGAATTATTTTATGAGAGATTTAGTGGAGAAGAACATAGTGAAGTTGGAATACGTACCTACTGAAAATCATAATGATGATATATTTACTAAGGTTTTGACCTTGAGACATTCTTATCTTTGAAAAAATCTCTTGGTATGTGTAGTATCTGAATAATACTAGATGGATGGTGTTACAAATGTTGTAGCATTTGGGACAACATCATAAGGTTGTATAGTTGTTATAGATTTAATTTATTTCCTATTTTCGTTGAATAATTCCTTTGTAAAATATTCTTGAATCTAAAATTTGTTGTGCAAAAATAAACATGTCTTACACCTCTCAAATGCATATAAATAGAATGTTGTTAGCATACTAAAAGATGTAGTTAATCACTGAGTAACTATGGAGCACGGAGTTGACTACTACGATGCCTTCTTTTCAAAAGGTGATTAATAAAATACATCAACATGTTCATAATCCATTGAGTAATTATGGGGCACGGAATTCGCTACTACGATGCACTCTTCTAGAAAAATGGATCAATATGAACTAGGCGCTACAACACGAAAAGAAAAGAAAAAAATGGTGCAACACAAATGAAGTAAATTCATGTAAAAACCGTGTTGAGGTGTATGTAACAGTTTTGAGCATAGCATTAGATGATTCGATTATATTTTTATAAGTAGTAATTATTTGATTATTTGTGGAAATTTATTTCATTTATTCTGATTATACTAACCCACGTCTTTGATTTATTTTCAGGTTATACACATTTAAATGTTAAATATTCTAGATTGTTCTTAATTTAATTAATTATTTAATTATGATTTTACCCACTACTTACCCATGATTTATTTTTGTAGCTAAGTTTATGGAGTATTATCGAATTCCTTCTAGAATCCTCCTTTGTTAGTTCTTTTTTTTTATACGTATTACTTCCAACTATGCATTCTCTCCTATATAATTCTCATAACATGATATACTAAGCATTGCATTTTTTCGAGTGATTTGAGTATTGCATTTTAAGATTTGCTAAAGCATTGTTTGTCTCGAATTTTGTGATTATCTTTTCGATTTCTTGGTGCTTAAATGATAGGAAACTACCTCACCACACTCAAACTCCCACGAAACCGTCATCTACACCTCTCTACAATCTTAAAAGTTTCTCTTTCATGGCCGTTTCACACCAAAACTCACCAATTGCTACTAGAAAAGCTGAAACACTTACCCAAACAACTCCAGTTACACCCATTCCTACAACTGTACACATTCAACTCGATTCGACCCTTAACGAGCTGAACCAAGCTGTTTAGAATATGTCTCAATCGAATGTGAATTCTAAGAATCTATTTCTACTCATTGGAAATATGCCCATTGACATTTCTCACTACTTGAAAACCCAAACACTCACCACTACACTTGATTCGTTCACCTCATAAAAGCCCCAATTTCCAAGTCCTAATACCGTAACAGTGGCAGCTGCCCTGATTGCTTCCTCTCTGGGGGAGATTGAAAAGGAAATTGATGATTTTCCTGTTGCTGAGCAGAATGTGTTTGCAAATGCTGAGACATCCGATTTTGAGGACGCTCAAATGAAGGAGGCCGACGCGAATGCTAACTCAGGTAAAACTAACTCTTATATTTCTAATACTGATGAATCTGAATAGATTGCATTTGGGAAGAATGTTGAGAAAGAGGAGACATGTTCAACGAAGGAGATTCGGCTATGTGTTTATGAGTTGATTACTCTAACTTACTGAGGAGAAAGAAGAAAGGAAGTAGTGTTGATGATGAACCGATTCAAGTTCTTTTCTTAATCGAAGGAAGAAAATGTGGTTACTGAGAAACGAGTCAAAAGGAAGTATGATCCAAAGGGACAGAAGGTTGTTGCTGAACGAGACTTGCCCAAGAAAATTGATTCTGATCCAGAAGATAATCCCATTGTGTATTAGATTAAGAAGACTCTGAGGAAGAATGCTGCATCAAATGTTGAAGCAAGTGCCGCAACACCAGACCCTGATGACAGTAGAAGTGATGATTCTGAGAAGAGCAGTAGTAAGGACTCTGAATCAGCTGAGGAAACAAATTCTAAAGGAGGAAATTTTGATCCTGATAATAATTTTTAGACTGATAGGTTAGTTGCTAAAATAACTAAACTTTCTAGATGAAAGTTGTTAATAGAAAAGAGAATTAACCTTGCTGATTTTGAGAGTAAATGGTTGATATAATTTTTTAAAGGAAATTGTTGAAATCTGTAACTTTGAGTGATACTTTTATGTTTCATTGGGTATATGTTCTTTATGCTTGTCTTAGGAAGAGTACGGGTAGACGTAGATCTAAATGATATGGGAATGTACAATTTAGGGGGAGATCAGTTTCATTTACTCCGAAATTGATTGATGACTTCTTAGAGATAGAGCCTGTGATTGATTAATATGCACTTGATTTGAAACTTGGTTGCTACTTCTATAACTGGGGGTAGATTAACTAGGTGGAAAAATGTTATGCTTGTTAAAGATCTCACATCTCTATACTTTGTTCTCCATAAATTGATTGTCTACAATTGGATACCCTCTACAAATTCCACTACGGTGATTAAGGATTAAGCTATATTATTGTATAGGATTTTTGTGTTGAAGAATTTAATCTGAATTTAACTATTTTCACCATATACAGTTTATAGTGATATTTATTATAAAGGGATTTTACCTTACCATTTACTGATATGTTCATACCTCAAGAGGCATGAATTTTTAAACCTAAGGAAACTGAGGTTCAAAGAGGCAAGGTACCCTTGATGACTATCTCACCTGCTTTGTTACTTGGTGAAAGGATTGTTGATTTGCCCTTGCAAAATTCAGATAGTTCTGATCACAGAGATGCTCTTATTCCAGCTAGACCAGCTCCAGCAAGACCTGAACAGAAAAATGCTACACCGAATGTGAAACACATTGGTGGTCACATTGGTCAAATATTTTCTGTTTCTTGATCTTTTATTATACTTCAACTGCAATGTTTACAGGACTCTATTGATGGACTTCAGTTCCTTAAAGTCCAATGGTTAGAGACGCTTTCTACTACCACAGGGGGAGAAACACCATCAACTTATGAGGTTCGAAGTGAAGAGCTCCATGAAGATGTACCAGAAGCTGATTGTGTACCTGATGCTATTCATGAACAGACTGTTGAACCGAATGATGTAGTTCATTTATTGCTACACCAATCATTGTTGTTGAAGAGGAGGAGGATCAATATGTTGATGCTGATGAACGTAAGGATGTTCTTTATGACATCTAAACAGGTTATGATAACATCTGAACAGGTTGATACAAGACAGGGGGAGGGCTGAACATTATAAGTGATTATGTGCAGGAACATGATGCTGCAGCTGTTGGTACAGCAATATATGTCACTTGTTTAGTTTCTTAAGTATTTGTGCCTTTTATACTTTCCTTGATCTTATTCATTGTTGTTACTGTGTTTAAGTTGATTTACAGATTCTGTTTTTCCTTCCTAGTTGATAGGTTGTTCTTTATTCAACGTGCTTAAATTATTTGCATTGATGATAATAGTTTATTGCTTCATGCTTAAATTGTTTTCATACTTATGATCATTTGCTTACTGCATGTTGTTTATATTTATGTTAGTTGTTGTCTGTTTTGTTTTTCTAACTTGCCTTATTATTCAATTTGCTTAAATTGTTTGCTTTGAGGATAATATAGAAGTACACCTCTCTTTAATTATCATGTGCTTACTGCTTATTGCTTAAATTGTTTGCTTTGATGATAATATGATTTAGAAGTACACTTCTCTTTAATTCTCAGTTGCTTACTGCTTATTGTTTAAGTCTTTGTTAGATATTGTTGTTTTTCACATGTTTTGCTCTTTTTTTTTTTTTTTTTTTAGTCTTTGCTCTATTTGTTTTTTCTTTTCTTCATTATTGCTCTGATTTTATTTTATTGAGTCATACATAAGTCTTAGGTTGGTTTAGTACATATTCATATATGCCCTGATTTAACTTATGATTTTTGTAAGTTTATATGTTGTTCAGATTAGTATATTGTTTATACTTATTGTTGTTTTGAGTGAGATCACATTGCTCTTATGGCACGGACTATGTGAAATCATTCTTGGTCTTTCTTACTTTGATCCGGAAGCTACAACAGGTGTTGACTTGATTAGTACATGGATATGATGGTAATACTCTAGCATGTACATAATACTGAGTATATATAGAAATATATGTGCATCAGGTGTGTTGTAGTCGAAAGGTCAAATTGGGGGAGATTGTAGATGTTGTTACTCTTAAATGTCTTAACATTCATAACAACATCTTAATTCGACCTTTCTTATTTTGTCTAAGTCTAAATTCTGTTTTCTAGTTGATGCTGCTTTGGATGTTGTAACATCGCAGGTTGAAGATCTAGAACATTCTACACAGTTCCAGACTGGAAGGATCTGGAAGCTTGCAGAAGTATGTAGATCATGCGGTTGCCTTTGAAAACGTCCAGAATAGGCTGGAAGGTGTTAGAATTCATTGGAATGAAGAGTGGGCTAAAAAGAAGGGATGAGATCCTAAAAAATAGGATATGGATTATGAAGCTTCTAGAATTCGTTTTTACCTCTATAAATACTCAAGGAAGTCTTCATTATTCAGCATGGAGAATTAAGAGTAATCACATAATGTCTATGTGAAGTGTTCGTCCTACTTAGACATTATCGTGATTATTATTTCTTCTTCATCAGATTCTCGTACAACATGAAGAAATACACATCAGATCCGAGAGTCACATATTTCACGAAGTGCTATTCTTTAATTACTAAACTAGTGTTCATCCTGTTAGGAATTAATTGTCATTGGCATGTTCATGTCGTTGTGCCGAAGTATCCAAACTTCCTGTACAACATAGACTTTTCTATACTTCTTTGATAGAGAGATCATAGAGTTAGATTAGTTTTTGGTAGTGTAATTTTTACACTTAAGCCGTCTTTAGACTCGATAGGTTATCAAGTCTTATTTCCGTTGTGAATATTTGTTCACACACCATTTGTATTCACATAATTATTAGTGAAAGTTTCGCCATGAGGCTCGCATAGATTTTAAATTAAAATCTATGTTAAAAAGTTAATTATGTGTCTTTGTGATTTTCATACTTTCAAGTCTTCCGCTATTCGTATTCTGATATTCTGTAATCGAGTCAGTGTTACATTGAGTGTTTTAACATTGAGTGTAGCATCAGTCTTGTTTTACTTGTGTTCAGTTTATTTCTAGTGTTTTAGTCTTCCGCTGTGTCTGTCTTTTCTGATATTCTGTTTGAATTAATGTTACACCAATTGTCTTAACATTAAGTGTAACATCGTTCTATTTTTCACTTAAACACTAGTAATACCATCCACACACACTTTCAGTTTTTGGGCTGGACCTCCTCGAAATTTCTCACGACAAAAAAGTTAAATAACAATTTGTACCAAAATTTGGTATGTGCTTTGTCAATATTCTAGTACTCATTCAATAAAAGGTGTATTCTCCTGCGAATCTTTCCACATATACAATACACCTCATATTTTCGCAACACATTGATTGAAACGGTTAATATCCATGCTAAACTAAGTAGTCAATTATGCAAATCACAGCATATAATAGTTTCTCTCGATCCTATCTATCATAGATAAATTACTCTTTTCACTCAAATCCATCATATCGACGAGTCTCATTCAAATATCATATTAATATGAATCAATTAGCCAAGACAATGCATGCTACCTCATATATCATATTTTTCACAGCATAATAGCTAAGAGATGAACACTACTGCAAGTCTTAATATATATTTCACTTACTCTTTCAACACAATAGTCAAGAAATGACTGTTGATGCAAATATTAACACAGTCATTTTTTATCAGATTAAACACATGTTCTCATGCTAAATTTATGCTTCTTATACAAACTGATTTTTCAGAAATACTTAACACTAGATCATCAACAAAAAATGTCTTTCAAACGATATTTCAATTTCGATTCACATAAAAAGTGCAGAGATACCTCCCTTAAGTTTTCATCGGTTGAGAGCATTCATTCCCCCCTCCTTTTTGTGAAGCGAAATTCATCTTCCTCTTTTTTCGCATTTCTCCCGGACATTGCTATTTTTTCCGATGCACGAGTCATAAGCATTTTTCTCGGAAAAAAGCATGTGAACCATTGGGTGATTAAATCATTCGCATTTCAATAATTAAATCCAGAATTCATTAGATATATTCAAGTTCAGTGTCCAAATCTATTTTTTTTTTTAAATGTCCTAAAGATTGGACTAAGCCTGTGGGAAAACAACGTGTAATAAGCATAACTCGTGAACTTGTCCTCATATTACAAATTAATACTCAATCATAACTGATTTAATAAATAAGATCCACAGAACATGTGCATCTTAATTCTTAAGAGAGAAAAACTATACTAGAAGCTACTATAAAAAATGGCCTTGCTGTTGAAACAAGAATCAAACAGCAGTTTCATATAGTTAATTAAAAAGATTGTTGCCTGCAAAATAATACAATAACTATGTCACCTTTTATATGGTGATTTAGGCATCCAAGAAAGGAAATTAGATCATTGATTGATCTTCCATTCAAATTTGATAAGGTCGCCTCAAAAGGATCCAAAAGCACAATTTCAAAGTTTATGCACTCAAATATGAATTTCATTGAGAAAAGCTAGTTATAGAGAAAGCATTATATCAAAATTGGAATCAATACCAGATTATGCATATATATCTTATCTCCTTTAACTTTTTAGAAAGTAACACTCAATCTGCACATTACCACCCTTGTAAATCTTGTGGTGGTTGTAGTGGAAGCTTGCGCTAGTCCCCACAAGGTGTATGTCGACAATCAGAAGCAGATGTAAAAAGAGAGATGAAATGATTGGGCAGTGATACTAGGCCTCACATAATCAAGCCAACAATTGGATCCATTTTCTAAGGCCCAATTTCCCTGCTGCTTTCAATCTGTAACGAAATTAGTCTAAAGGCAAGAGGTTTTGTATTATTGCTAGAATTATAATTAGCATTACTCCTGTACAATTACTTTTAATCCCAAAGCCAAATTGAAAACTCACAAACATGGAAAGTTTTAACCAGCAAATAAACAAGTGGCATATTCAACCACAAGCACACTGCACAATGCTTATAATAACTGACTTCAACATTATTTTTCTGCCAGCTGAAGGTTGGATTTTTCCGCAGATGGGGATAGAATCAATCAACCAACACATTATTTTAAATAGATAAAAATAACCAACACACATTGGCAAGGGATAAATATATCAGTCTGCGAACAAGTAGTGGTAGCTTCTCTTTGAGGAATTAGCTCAAACAATTAATAGGGCATGACTCATCTTTTCTTATTTCACACTCCTGCTTAAATTCTTGATCTCAAGTTTATTAAGCCTAGTCACAGCAGCAAGCCAACAGGAGAAACAAACAAGTTTTCATATCCAAAACTTACTACGTTAATTTTTGACTAGCAAAACAAGCTAGACATTCTAACCGAAAATGAGCAAACAGGCAACAAATCTCTCTGGCATAACATCAAACACCTTGAGTGCACATTTGCTCAACTCTTAGACATTAATCAACCAATAGATTATTTTTTGAAAAGACAAATGTAAGAAATATGTAGCTACAGCTTCTACAGTTTATTCTCATACGCAAGTCCCAGATACGATTTGAGATTAAATTCAAGGCAAGAAGTAAGAATCAAATAACCAGGTACTAAATAACTCCATACCTCTTGTTGTTTATGGTAAGAATTAAGAATCAAATAGAAGACATCACCTATGCTGCCTCTAACTTCCATGCTGCTATGAGCTACAACTCTAGATTGCGAGTTGGGTGTTTGCACCCTGAATTAAAAAGTGGAGGCAGAGCTCTCGCTTTCCTTGAAATTCAATTCGTGCTCAACCGCGAACAGGTCTGGCCTAATACACGAATAAGGAGAGTTAAGCAATTAAAATTCCAAAAGCCCAACTGAACAAAAAATTGAAAATGAAAAGACTGTGAATAGAATTCTCCCTGTCATCAGATTTGGAAGTTTTCTGATATTTCAGATTTCAGATTCACGTAAATTCAAAATTGGGGGTTTCTGCTTTAGGGAAATAGAGTAATCCCTTTATCGCCCGTGAAGCTCTGATGGCTCGATGAGGGGTCTTCCCATCACCATCTACATCCACTTTGCTAATCATCTCCTGATAATCTTCGAATTTCTTCCCTTGTGTGAATCCAAGAGAAGAAAGCACCAATCCAAGCTCTTTAACAGTAATCAATCCATCTTTGTTTGTTGGTCCTGAAAGGAGTATATAACAAGTGTATGGGGGGGATACACTTGTATGCAAATTCTTTTCTAACTTGATCAAACCAGAGCTCAGCAAGGTTGTCTTGGACAACTCTGCTGAAGATGATTAACTCTTCTAAGATAATCAAACTACTAAGTACTATTGAGTACTTAGTTGAATAACTATCTAGGGGAGTTATATGTGCGGAATGGTGGTTGGCCCTTTTAGTTTAGACTCCTTTAGTTTCTGAAATCACTTAGTCAAACAATACAGTCCAGTTTTCAGGGAACTTGTCCAAATAGGTTTTGCACAGTCTTTGAGTATGTATTCTTTAAAAGGTCAGTTTTGTGTGCAGTGTTGAATGTATGAAAGTACTTGTAAAGAAAATCAACACAAGAGTTTATAGTGGTTCAGAGACTCAAGCTCCTACATCCACTTTCCCTGATTTAACAGGATAATTCCTTCACCCTTTGGAATTAACTTGTTTTATAGTGCCAAGGTGCACTTGATCAAGAACACCACTCCTTGGTGAATTGATCCCTAGGATGTCTAGAGTCCTAGTACCCTCTTCTCAACTCAGAACTGAACTGTTCTTCTCTCAACAGTCAGCTCCTACCACTTCTACTACTACAACCTTCTCACTTTCACTCTTGAAAGATGTAAGGGTTGAAGTAAGGTTCCAACTAATGAGATATCCTTTACAATGAAGATCAGTGTATAAGGATAGGATATCTCTCTAAGCTTGTGTATGGATATACAATGTAGTTCAGCTTAGATGAAGTGTATGAAGACTAAGATAGTCTTTGAAAGCTAGAAAGCACTCTTGCTTGTAAGAATTTGATATTGGAGGTGCTTTGTTGAGGTTGCAGTTGGATGCTTTCAAATGGTCTTCACACTTCTGTATTTATAGACAAATGAAGGATTTGCCCGTTGGAGAGGCAGCCTCAAATGTCCATAAATGTCTTCTTTCAGTTCTTCAACTTAGAAGACAGAATCTTGATAGTGACATGTCCTCATTTGGGAAATAAACGGCTGTTAAGACTTTGTCTTCATTCTGCAACACTCTACCCAATGTCTGACTTTCAGATTCTCTTGTTAAGACTTGGACATGGCTTCTAAAGGTTGTTCCATTGATAGGACAACATTCCTCATCATTTGGACAACTCTCCTTATCACTATCAGCAGTCTTGCTTATCAGCAAGGTTGGCTTGCTCTTCTTCAGATGACTTGACTCATACCCTTTGCTTCACTTCAAGGTGATCTTAGCATGTTGATTTGAAGTTCTTTAGGGTGTGGTTGTCTCTATCTTTTCAGCATAGTTGACCTCAGGCTTTCAGAGCATGTTGGGAATAAAATGATTTTGATCTAGATACCAAAACCCCTGATTGATGATGTACAGATTAGTTGAGATATGCTCAAGTTATTGTTCAGGCAAGTTGTCCCAGAACACTTGAGTTTGTAGAATGCTTAAGTTAAAATCTCAGAAATGTTGTGAGATTTTAGAGTTCAGGATAGTTGTCCAATGCTGAATGTTAGACAGCTTGATAGGTATTAAGTCTTGAGGCCAAAGTTGCTGAAGCATCAGGACAGCTGACCAAGTGGACAACTGAGCTGAAGAGATCAAGAACACTAAAGCTGTGCTCATAAATGCAAAAGATCAAGACAGTTGAAGTACAAATGATCAAGAGAATTGAATGTCAAAAGCTTACAAAAGACACATTCAATGAAGCATTTATTGCCAATCATGCCTGAACCAAGCATTGAAGACTTAGAGCATTAAAGAGTGAAACATTGAATGAGTGTTGGAACATTCTAAAACAGCAGCAAGAATGTTCAGAGAGCTTGTCCCATCTGACCGTTGGTTGAGTGTAGATTCTGCCACAAATCAACCTTGGGAAGTGTGCTTATTTGGAAGCTGTCACAAGTCATCTCAGCCGCATTTTTCAGAAGTCAACACATTCATTCAAGCAACCATTGAAGAGCCCTTTTACACAGTGGATAAAAGGAAGTCAAGCTTCTTAGCCGTTTCAATGGTGCTGCAAATAGACATGTTTGAATTGCTATCTCTCCAACGGATAGTTGTTCAAATATGCCTATATATACAGAAGTGATCAAAGGGATTCGATATCCAACTACAAGCTATCAAACTAATATCAAGCTTTCAAAGGAAACCAAGCTATTCTCAAGAATCCCAAGTTTCCTGAATCACTTCAAATTAGCTAAGCCATTCTTTGTAAACACCCTAGCTTAGCATTGAGATATCCTAAGCCTTTACATATGTTCTCATTGTAAAGGATATCTCTACTAGTTGGAACCAAACCTCAAACCTTATCTCATTTAGTGAAGAGAGTGTTTGTTGTAGAAGTGAGGAGTTAAGGACTGTTAGAGTGAAACACAGTCTTAACTCAGTGAGATTGAGAACTAGGACTCAGATTATCCTAGGGATCAAAACACTAAGAGAGTGTTGTTGATCAGTGCACCTTGGCACTATAAAACAAGCCAATTCCATTGTGAAGGAATTATCCTGTTCAATCAGGGAAAGTGGATGTAGGAGCTTGAGTCTCTGAACCACTATAAACTTGTGTGTCTCTTACTTACTGCATTCTTTATTGCATTCATATTCAAACATATTTCAAAGAGTAAAACTTGTAAGTTTAAGGAAAACTGTTTTGGACAAAGTCCCTGATAACTGTTTTTTCAGAAATTGAATTGGAGTATTTCTTTAATCAAAAGGCCAACCACATTCCGCACTTAGTAACTCTTTTAGATATTTAGCCAACTGATCACTCAATAGTAATCAGTAGGACAAGTATCTATCAAAGTTCACACTCAGGCCAGTTGTGAGACAACCTGCCTGATAAGACCAGTTTTGTAAAAAAAAAAAAAAAAAGAATTTGCATACACAAGTGCATTCCCCCCCCCCCATACACTTGTGTTATACTCCACCAAGGACCAACAAGTGGTATCAGAGCAGGGGTTCATAGACCACTGCTTCTGAAAATCCAACTGATTTTCAAAATCACACTATTTTCTGTGGTCAATGAACTGATCCAAAATTTCTGAAAAACCTATCTGTGTTCATCCTATATTATTTCTGTTGATATGGCTAACAATGCAGTTCCAGGAGATGCTGTAAACACCATCAACAACATGGCTCCAAACCAGGTCAATCATATTTCTCATCACAAACTGCCAATGTTCTCAATTGAGAACTATGATTTCTGGAAGATCAGAATGAGAGCACATCTTGCTTGTCAGCATGATGAGATGCTTAAAGTCATCACCAGAGGGCCCTTCACATTCACCAAAGCAAATCCCAAGCTCACTGATGCTCAGAAAGCAGATCCTAGGGAATTGCTGCCAAAAGATGAAGATGACCTTACAGCTGAAGAAAGAAAAAGGCACAACCTGAACTACATTGCAATGAACACATTGTACCAGACAATTCCAGATGCAGTGATGGGAAGAGTGTACCACTGCACATCAGCTAAAGAGATTTGGGATACCTTAGCACTTATGTGTGAAGGTACCCAAAAGATCAAGGAGAACAAGCTTCAAGTGGCTATCCAAAAATATGAACAATTCTCTATGGAAGCCAATGAAACTATTGATCATCTTGATGGCAGGTTCACTGACATCATGAATGAGATAAACTCTCTTGGCAAGTTCTATGCCAAAAGAGAGGTTGCTTTGAAAATTCTGAGAAGTCTCACCTCCAAGTGGGACATATATTCTGTCATGATGCAAAATACCAGCAATCTTGACAACATGCCAATGCAGCAAGTTTTCTCTGAACTCAAAGCATATGAGTTTGATCTCAACAGAAAGAAGGTGCATGAAGAGCCATCCTCCTCAAACAAAGGTGTTGCCTTCAAAGCTGCTGAAACAGAAAATAAGATTACTCAAAGATCCTCTCAATCTGTTTCAAAATCTGAAATAAAGGAGGAGCTGGCACTCATGGCTAGGAGATTTGAGAAGCTCAACTCCAGATTTGGTAGATACAAGAAGTTCTACCAAGACAACAGAACCAGAAGGAGATTCAGTTCTCCTGAAAATAAATCAGAGGACAAAGTCTCTGATGAAAAGAAAGAAGACAGATATGCTGATAGGAAGAAATTCAGCAAAGGTGAACCATCATCATCAAGGAGGAAGGAGTCCTCAAGCAAGAAGAATGATGATGAAGATGTGTGTTACAACTGCCAGAAAAAGGGTCACTTTCAGTATGATTGTCCTGACCTTAGTGCCAAAGAAAGAAAGGAAAGGCAGAACAAAAGAGACAAGAGGCTGAACAGCAGGAAGGCTATGGTAGCTGGAGATTCAGCTAGTGAAGAGAGTGTCTACTCTTCTGATGATGGACTATTCTCCAACAGTGACAGTGATGATGACTGTCAAATGGCACTTGAAAATGATGAGGTATGTTCATCTTCTAGTTCTTCTAGTTCTTCTAGTTCTTCAAATAACACACATGAGCCCAGTGAAATCCCCTTAACACTCAACTTTGTAAAGTTATTTGAGGATTTCACCAGACTAAGAGAAGTATGCAATATGGCACTTAGAGAAAATGAGCTACTGAATTCGAAAGCTCAAACGCCCAACCTTCCTGAACCAGAGCTTGACTTTAAATCAACTGAGTTGTATCAGCAGATCATGAGAGAACATGAGGAAATGTCTCTCAAAGTCTCTGAACAACAAAAGTTGATTGAAGATCAAGAACTGGCCTTGAGGAAAAAGGATTTTGATCTTAGAACTCTTCAGGCAAAATTTGACAATCTCTCAAGTGAATTTGATACTCTAAAATTAAGTGAGGGGAGCTTAAAAATGAAAATGTCTGCCTTGAACAAATCTGCTAAGGCAATAGAGGAGATTCAAGGATTCCAAAGACCATTTGCTCAAAAGGGTGGATTAGGCTATAATCCATTTGAACCCTCACCTGGTCTTAGTATTGCTTCATCCAGCAATTCTAAGATGACTTTTGTAAGATCAGTGGCACAACAAAATGAAATAGAAGTAAATCAACCACTGATCAAGGATAAAGGTAAAGGAAGTTTTATACCAACTCAAGTAAACAATGTACCTAAACCCATACCTATGGAAAAGGTTAAAGGCATTGCTTATAAGAGGAATGAGGTTCAGAAAGGTAAAACCAATGGAAGGCCAACCTATCTGAATCCTCATCAGAGAAGTTGTCCAAAATCTATTCAGAAAAGGCCAACTCAAATGAGGCAACCTCAACTGAATGGATTAAGGACAATCCCCTCTGACAGGTATAAAACATTCAGGAAGCCTGGACCTTACTTGCTAAATGGAAAAGGCCATCCAAAACCTTATTCTCAAAAGTCTTACCAAGCTTCACCTAAGCCTAGTAACTTCAGGAGAAATGTACCAAAGAAATTCACCAACTCTCCTGAAACTTAAAAGGCTAACACTTATA
Organism: Galeopsis tetrahit; assembly: GCA_963675135.1. Lineage (NCBI taxonomy): Eukaryota > Viridiplantae > Streptophyta > Magnoliopsida > Lamiales > Lamiaceae > Galeopsis > Galeopsis tetrahit. Next base: position 54,513,335 of record OY776123.1, read on the forward strand.
CACAGAGAACACCCAAGGCATTTAAGGGTCAAACTGTGTATGTAGATGTAAATGGAAACCAAGTCAGTCACTTTGAGTCAATCAGAGTAATCAGGCAGATTTGGATTCCAAAAGGTACAGCTAACCCTCTAGGACCCAACACTCAAAGGGTACCTAAATCTTGACTTTGCAGGGCTGCAAGGACCACAAGAAGAAGAGAAGCATCAACAAGAAAACAGCATGGTACTTGGACAGTGGATGTTCAAGACACATGACTGGGAATAAAGAGCTTCTCTCAGAATTCATTGAAAAGGATGGTCCTTCAGTAACCTTTGGAGACAGCTCTCAAGGGATCACAAGAGGTTATGGTACATTAAACATTGGTAGTGTTAAAATTACTGATGTCTCATATGTCCTAGGCCTGAAATACAACTTGCTGTCTATAAGTCAAATTTGTGATAAAGGTTTTTGTGTTGAATTTGCACCAAATGAATGTATCATCAAAAACAAATCAACACAACAGGTGCTACTAACAGGGGTGAGAAAGGGAAATGTCTATTTTGCAGATTGGAGCAAAACCCCTGAACCAGTTTGTCTTGTTGCCAAAAGCACAAGTGAGCAAAGCTGGCTGTGGCACAAAAGACTTAACCATCTGAACTTCAAAACCATCAACAAGATTGCAAGAAACTCTCTAGTTAAAGGGCTGCCAAATCAAGTGTTCACCAAAGAACATGTTGGCCAGCCATGTCAGGAAGGAAAGCAGATTAAAGCTTCATTCAAAGGGAAGCCTGTCATCTCAACTGAGAGAGTTCTACAACTACTGCATATGGATTTATTTGGTCCAATCATCCCAGTAAGTATAAATGGAAGAAAATATGCATTAGTAGTTGTTGATGATTTTTCCAGGTACGCTTGGGTAGTTTTCTTGCTGAACAAAAAGGAGACCCAAGTCAAGCTACCTGAATTGATGATGAGATTAAGCAATGAAAAGGGCCTTAGTATTGTCAAGATCAGATCAGACAAAGGCACTGAATTCATAAACTCATACATCAAAGAGTACTGCAGCAAGAATGGCATCATTCATGAGACTTCAGCAGCTAGAAACCCTCAACAAAATGGGGTTGCTGAAAGAAGGAACAGAACCTTGAAAGAGGCAGCAAGAACATTGATTGCTGAATCAAAATTGCCTAAAAGGTTCTGGGCTGAAGCCATTAGCACTGCATGTCACACTCAAAACAGGTCCTTAATCACCAAAGGACAAGGTAAAACTCCATATCAAATATGGAAAGGTAGATTGTCAACTGTTGCTTACTTTCATATATTTGGTTGTAAGTGTTTCATTCATAATAATGGGAAGGAGCAATTGAAAGCTTTTGACAGCAAAGCTGATGAAGGAATATTTGTTGGATATTCACAAATCAGCAAAGCTTACAGAGTCTACAATTGCAAAACCCTTATTGTGGAAGAAACACCTCATGTTGTGTTTGATGAGTCTATTAATGAGTTCAGGGATAGAAACTTGAATCTTGATGAAATAACCCAAAGAACAACCAGACTAAGGCTTCAAAGCAAGGAAACAGTGTTTGTAGATGTTGCCCAGCCTGAATTACATGACAACCAAAAACTGGACAACCTACCTGATGGCAATCAACCAGGAGCCAACCAACCTGAAGGTGATATTGAACTGATTGACCCAATCCCAGTTCAAAACCATGTAACAACTACCAATGAAGAAGCAGGCAATGCTGAGGTAGTTAATGGATCCAATATTCAAGGGGGAACCAATGAAAATGTCAACTCATCTGACAATGAGGACAATACCCCTGAATATGATCCTGAGCTTGATCCTTCAATTAATTTTCCTGAATTTAATGAGTCTAGTGATCCAACCTCAGATGAGGACAATCCTCCTGAAGGGATCAGGTCTAGAAGGACTTGGTTGCAAGACCACCCAACTAGCCTGATACTTGTTAATCCAAGTGAAGGGATCAAAACTAGAAGATTTCATGGAGAAAGTGCTTTGTTTTGTTGTTTTCTTTCAGAAAAAGAACCAGGAGATATTGAAGAAGCACTACAAGACACCAACTGGATCATAGCCATGCAAGAAGAGCTGAACCAGTTCACCAGAAATGAAGTATGGGAGCTGGTGGATAGGCCAACTCATCAAGATGTCATTGGAACCAAATGGGTGTTCAAAAATAAGAAAAATGAAAATGACATCATTGTGAGGAACAAAGCAAGACTGGTGGCCAAGGGATATTGTCAATCTGAAGGGATTGATTATGATGAGACCTTTGCTCCAGTGGCCAGACTTGAAGCAATCAGACTCTTCTTAGCATATGCAGCTCACATGAGATTCAAAGTGTATCAAATGGATGTGAAGAGTGCATTTCTCAATGGGGTGCTCAAAGAAGAAGTATATGTTGAACAGCCCCCAGGCTTTGAAGAAGGAGACAAGGTGTACAGATTGAAGAAAGCTCTCTATGGCTTAAAGCAAGCTCCAAGAGCTTGGTATGACACCTTATCACAGTTTCTTCTAGATCATGGTTTTGTCAAAGGCACTGTTGACAAAACCTTGTTCAGAATCTGTGAAGGAGATGATATCTTGTTAGTCCAAATCTATGTGGATGACATTATATTTGGATCTCCAAATGAGAAGATGTGTGAAAAGTTCTCCAAACTCATGCAAAGCAAGTTTGAGATGTCCATGATGGGATTGATGAATTTCTTCTTAGGACTTCAGGTCACTCAATCAAAGAAGGGAATATTCATCAATCAGGCCAAGTACACAAGGGACATGATCAAAAAATTTGGATGTGCTACAAGCAAGCCAGTCAGAATTCCTATGAATACTAACTGGAAGAGGGATCCTGATGAAGGTGGAGAGTCAAGAAACTCCACTAACTACAGGGGAATCATAGGATCCTTGCTATATCTCACTGCTAGCAGACCTGACATCACATTTGCAGTTGGAGTGTGTGCAAGATTCCAAGCCAATCCAAAGAAGAGCCATCTTGATGCTGCCAAGAGAATCCTATGATATCTCAAGGGATCTGAGAATCTTGGATTGTGGTATCCAGCTGATGACAACATTGAGCTCACTGGATATTCAGATGCTGATTATGGAGGATGTAGAATTGACAGAAAATCCACCTCTGGAACATGTCAATTCTTGGGCAGCAAGCTTATCTCATGGTTCTCCAAGAAGCAGAATACAGTTGCAACTTCAACAACTGAAGCAGAATATGTTGCAGCTGGAAGTTGTTGTGCTCAGATACTTTGGCTCAGGCAACAACTTAGAGACTACAAAGTCATCACAAATGAAGTGCCAATATTCTGTGACAACAATAGTGCAATTGCCATCTCACAGAATCCAGTGCTCCACACCAGATGCAAGCATGTGGATATCAAGCATCATTTCATAAGGGATCATGTGGAGAAGAAAGATATCAAGCTTGTCAAAATCCACACTGATAAGCAAAAAGTTGATATCTTGACCAAGCCTCTAGCTGAAGCAAGGTTCTTGGAATTGTCAGCTGAATTGGGCTTACTTGATCCAGGCAAGATGGAAAAATGAGGAAAGAAAGCTCATATGAAGGGGGAAGTTCATTAAGATGAACTTCAGCAAAGTTGACCAACCTCACTGAAGCAGTCAGCCAAAGAAGGAAACTCAGCAAAGTTGTCCCTATGATGTTCAGCAATGTTGGTCAGGGGACTTGTCCTAGTAGGACCCAGTCAGCAACTTTGGGACCCACTCAGGCAAGTTCATCAGGCAGTTTGACCTTCACAGAAACCAAAGCACATCTCAGGATGTTTGTCCGAGTTAATTGGATAATCATTGCTATTTTTAGCATTGATTAGACATTTAAGAGGTTTCTCGGTCTAAGAGTAGGCCATTTTAGGATGGAGTGTGCTATAAAGATTTTTACCACCAAAAAGGTAAATCAGCATTTAATGCAAAAATCTTAATTGGGATTTCATGAATTCTTGAGCCATCATCAAGACCATTGATTTGCATTAAACTTCCATCAAACCGTCTCAATCCCACTACCCTACTTTATTCAATTGGTTTTTACAATTACCCACTGCCATTATCTATTAACCAACGGTTAATAAACTCCCCACATATATAAACTCCTCAGTTTTTACTTCCATCCTTACGCATTCAAAATTCCAAAAACCCTTAAGTTTTTTTCAACCTCTCAAACCTGCAACTCCTCTCCAAAAACCTACCAATCTCTCATATTATCCATGGCACCTAAGATCAAGAGAGAAGAGCTTGTAGACTTCAATGATTCCTCTTTGGACATTGACTTCTCTTATCTTAGCAACCCAAATTCCCTTTGGTTTGAAAAGCTGGTAGCCTTTGATAGCCCAGACTCAGAAGTTCAACAAGTCCTCCAATGGCTGAGGGAGGCAGGGCTAGAGAAGTTCCTTGGTACCAAGCCTGATTCCTGCCTGAATCCATTCATGGCAGAATTCTTTGCCCATCTCAGATGGAAAGGGAAAAAGGGAGATGTGTGCACCAAGCTCACATATGCTGAAGAAGATGAAGATGAAGAAAGCCAACACACCATCATCTTCACTACAGAGGATTTAGATGCTAGCTTTGGGCTACCATCAGAAGGCCAGAATCCAGAAATGTACAAGGAAGGAGATGATCAGGAGTTCTACTACTCTTGGATGATAGAACCAAAGAAACTTGTAAGTGCTCAGAACAAGAACACTTTAAAGCCTTCTTACAGACACTTGTTTGATTGTGTTGTAAAAAGCTTGTTGAGCCACTCAGGGAGTGTTGAACAAATCAGTATGCCTAAGTTGAGAGTGATGGCTGCTGTGATTGACTCTGCTGAGAAGAGAGTCAAGTTCAACTGGAAAAATTTCATTCTTGACAAGATGATGAATGAAAAATTTAAGTTTAAGGAGATGAAGCACCACAAGGTGGTGGTTGAAGGAAGACTTCAATTTTGCACAAGAGCCAGCCTGCTCTTGGAAAGATTTGCTCACTACTCTCATCTTCAAGCAAAGCCAAAGCCTTTTCCTGCACAAAAGGTGATGTTCAGAAAGCTGTCTTCAAAGACAGAAAAGAGAAAGCAGGAGGCTGCCTCCAAGAAAGTTGTTGCAACTGTTCCAGCAACCAGAGCCTCTCCAAGAAAAAGGAAATCACAACCACCAAAAACCCAGCCAAAGATGAAGAAAATGAGGCAGATTCTAAGTGAATCTTCCCCTGAAAGCCTGTTAAGGAGTGGAGGAGCCACTTCAGAGGAGATTGAGAAGGTGGCTGATGAAGGAGTCAACCCTCCTGAAGAGGGTGAAGTATTCAGAGAGATTGTCCCCCTGCAACCTGAGACAGTCACAGAATTCAGAGACCTTGACCAGCCAACAAGGTATGAAAGGAGAAGAAGAATCATCAAGACTTCTGAGAAGCAGAGGTTGATGGAAGAGGAAAAGAAGAAGAAAGAGTTCTTCAAGGAGATTAGACAGGCAAGTAAGTCTAACTCCAAGTCCAAATCAAAGCCCAACAGCCCTGAAGCCAACTCCCCTGATATTCAGTCTAGAAGAATATCTCCAAGGCAAGAAGAAGAGGAGTGCAAGACTCCTGAAGATGCCCCAATCATTGCCAAGAAGGTTTACTCCCCAAAAGGTGCACCTGATAGAGCAGGTATTGATGTGCTGGCAGATTTGGTCAATCTTGAGGATAGACCTTTTTCCCCCCTTGATCCAAGACTTCTTTCTTATACCAAAATTCTTGAAACTGCTATTCAAGAAAGTGATCAAGTTGTTTTCCCACCCATTCCAGCCATTCCAATTACCTCTTCAGGCGCATTGCTCTCAAAAGCACCTGAATCCCAACTTGCTTTGATCTCTCCTGAACCCAACCCTTCTGAGCCCAACCTACCTGAATCCCAATCCAACCCTCCTGAATCCCAAGCCAACTCCTCTGGAGATGATAGTGGTGAAGAATACACCTATGAGGGAATGTTGAGGCAGATTGCAAAAGCCAATGTGGATGAATTATATCCAGGATTGAAGGCATATCCCAGGCTGCAACAACAGTTCTATGATCTCAGAGCACTTGTTGAGATCAAGGATAGAACAATTGTGGAAATAGCTCAGGCTATTCAGGATAAGGGTGCCAACTGGTGGCAGGTTGAGGAAAATAGGCTGTTACATTTTGCAAATGTAAAGAAGACCAGTGTATTAACCACTGAGGCCCTATTTTGCACCATTGTTCATGAGAAGGTGCTTGCTGAAAGAGAAAGAATAGCACAAGGAATCAAACATCCTGACAGCCCATCTGATGATGATAATGATGATGATGATGATCACACCAATCCCAACCCCCCTGGCCTCAACTCTGCTCAGGTACATTACTTGACCTATCGCTCTGTAAAGGACTCTGATCATTCAGAGGAGTTGACCAAAGATGGTAACTCAGTCCAAGATGCATTGGCCAGGGATGGCTCTTCTGAACCTGAGGCACAGCTTGACAATGCTGAGACTTCCATGGGAGAAGCTAGTTTGGCTAAAGCCTCATCAATGTCAGGCCAGTTGGACATTGACCAGCCTTTAGTCATTCAGGATGACTCAGTGGCCTTGGGATGCCCAAGCACTGTGATCTCCCAACAACTGCCCTCTGTGGATCCTATTGAGGATATGGAGGTGTCAGGTTTAGGAATTGAAGGAGTTGAAAAGGCTGATAGTGCTGAAAATTCAGAGGGAGATGATGGTGAGGATTGTGTAATTACAGGTTCCTTGAGTGCACCACAAATAGAGGGTGAGGAAGTAGAAATATTGGGTGAAGCCCAATATGAGAGTCAGGCTATTCTTCAAGTCAAATCTGAACTTGATGAATCCCTTGGTGAAAGGAGGCCTGATTCTCCAGTGAATGTGAGTATATCTTTTGAGAATGAAGAAGAAAAGAATATAGTTGAAAATGAGAGAGAAGGTGCTGATGGTTCAGACCTTATGGGAGAAAAAGAAATTGAGGGTGATGAGGGAGTTTTTACTAACACTGTTAGTTTTGCAGATTCAGTTGCTGTCACTCTTGAGCAAATTTTTGCAGATGCCTCCCTGACAGATATACCAGTTGCTGCTGACACTGATCTAGAAGCAGTATCAGCAAATGTGTCAACACTTAACCAGATCTACTTTGAACAAGCCAACACCTCTGAGGCTCACTTTCAGATTGCTACTCAGACTGCATCCATCATTGAAGAGCAGTCAGAGAAGTTGGACACACTGGTCAGGGAAGTTGAGAAGGCTCATGCAACAACTGTTGATACCTTAGATGGCCAAGGCAAGACTCTAGCCTCTGTGGAGATGAGGCTAACAGGGTCAGAAGAAGTGATCTTGCCCACTCTTGATGCAAGAATATGTGGAGTTGAATCTGGACTGCAAACAGTTTCAACTGAAGTGACAAAAGCCAAGGATGCTATGGGAAAATTCACAAGATCTGTGAAGAAAGAACAGCAGGGTCTCAAAGATTTGTACAAGCATAATGTGAAAGCCTTGAGAAAGACAATCAAGGATGCTTTAAGGCAGAGGACAGCAGCCCAGAGAAAGAAGGCAGAAGAACTGAAAGCTGCAATGGTCAAGGAAGCTGCAGAAAAGTTCACTGTTGAACTCATGGCCAAAGTGTCTGATCAAGTTGTGGCCAACCTCACTGATCAACTTCAGGCCAAACTTGATCAATCACTGAAAGCCACATTGGATGCCATTGTTTCCCAAAAGATGAAGCATGTTCACACCTTCTTGAGCATGGCAGATGATAAAATGCAAAACATTCATGATGAGAATGTTTATCTACTGCAGGAGTTGAAGTCCCTCACTCAGGCCCACTCACACCTCTCAGTCACTATGAGTGAACTAAAGCCCCAATATTTTGATAATGCCAAAAAGGGGGAAAGAGAGAGAGCAAGGGCAAAGGGAACCTTGGTGATTGGTGAACCTAAGGGAAAGGAGAAGGTCCCTGAGATTGAGGAGGAGGCAGTAGAAGACATTGAGAAAGGCAAAGGCCCAATGAATATTGAAAATTTGACTAAGGAAGAGCAGATTCAAATAGCTGTCAAGGAGTCCATGATGTCAGCTATGGAAAGTCACGCAAGAAAGCTTCAAAGGCCAGGTGGTGAGTCTGCAGGACTTGAACCATCAGAGAAGGCTGCTGAAGTAAGGGGGAAGGTGACAAGGTCATCTGAAAGAAAGAGGAAGGAGCTGCAAGCCTTCAATGATTTCCCAACCAGCCTGACTTTGCCTTCAGAATTTCAGTCTGATGAATCTACTCCAGTAAGGCAATCAAAAAGATTGAAGAAAGCAGCCAGGTTGCCTGCCATTGAAGAAGAAGAAGTTGAAGAAGAAGTACAGGACAGAATGCCTGAAGTTGGTGTGCCCAAACTTGCTGATGATCCCTCTAAATTGTTTGAAGAAGGTTTTGGAAAAGATCCAGAAACTCAGGAGAAGCTAGCTCTTCAGAGAGCTAAAGAGAGGATGGAGCAGTTGGTTGAGGCCAACAAGGCAAGGGATGAAAGAAGGGCAAATTTCATAGCCCCAAGAAGGAGAGCTTCATACAGAAGACTCAAACCTCAAATGCTGCAAAGATGGGACACTCAGTACCCTCACCATGATAAGTGGGTTCCAATGTCACTGAATGATGCATGGGAGGAGGCCAAGAGAAGTTTTGTATATGACTTTTATGTCATTGGGAAGTGGCTTTGAGAGAGTGTAGATGAAATCTTTGTCCAGTTCATGTTTGAGAATCATAGGGACCTTTACCAAAAGCTGTTTGCAGCAGCTGATATGGCAAGAGTTGAATTCAAGGCCCCTGGTCCAATTCTGTACATGCCTCCTAAGTTCAATGGGAACTTGATTGATGAGGGAAAGATTCTGGAGGAGTTCATCAACATCATGAAGATGGAGAAGATGAAGATAGGCCCTAGAGGCTCCAACAAGGATGTTTGGGAGCTGAAGAAAAGGGTCTGGGCTCAATATGGCATTGCTCCCCAAGATGATGGAACTCTTTGATGGATAAGTTTATCTCTTCCCTATCCTTGTTTTATGATTGCTGATGATGTTGTTATTCTGTTTTCTCTATATCAGATATGTTGCCTTGATTTTCTGACCTGTAATGCTTAATGATATATAAAAGGACCACTGATTTTCTATCAAGAGATAACAACTCATTATCTCAACTAACCTGATATTACAAATTTACTTGATTTATTGTGCTAACAGTTTCTTTCAGGAAAGTTGACCAGTTCATTCATCCTGAAGGTGAAATCTAGTATTAGTCAAGGTCCCTTTGTAATAGGTTTTGGCATCATCAAAAAGGGGGAAATTGTTGGGAATAAAATGATTTTGTTCTAGATACCAAAACCCCTGATTGATGATGTACAGATTAGTTGAGATATGCTCAAGTTATTGTTCAGGCAAGTTGTCCCAGAACACTTAAGTTTGTAGAATGCTTAAGTTAAAATCTCAAAAATGTTGTGAGATTTTAGAGTTCAGGATAGTTGTCCAATGCTGAATGTTAGACAGCTTGATAGGTATTAAGTCTTGAGGCCAAAGTTGCTGAAGCATCAGGACAGCTGACCAAGTGGACAACTGAGCTGAAGAGATCAAGAACACTAAAGCTGTGCTCATAAATGCAAAAGATCAAGACAGTTGAAGTACAAATGATCAAGAGAATTGAATGTCAAAAGCTTACAGAAGACACATTCAATGAAGCATTTATTGCCAATCATGCCTGAACCAAGCATTGAAGACTTAGAGCATTAAAGAGTGAAGCATTGAATGAGTGTTGGAACATTCTAAAACAGCAGCAAGAATGTTCAGAGAGCTTGTCCCATCTGACCGTTGGTTGAGTGCAGATTCTGCCACAAATCAACCTTGGGAAGTGTGCTTATTTGGAAGCTGTCACAAGTCATCTCAGCCGCATTTTTCAGAAGTCAACACATTCATTCAAGCAACCATTGAAGAGCCCTTTTACACAGTGGATAAAAGGAAGTCAAGCTTCTTAGCCGTTTCAATGGTGCTGCAAATAGACATGTTTGAATTGCTATCTCTCCAACGGATAGTTGTTCAAATATGCATATATATACAGAAGTGATCAAAGGGATTCGATATCCAACTACAAGCTATCAAACTAATATCAAGCTTTCAAAGGAAACCAAGCTATTCTCAAGAATCCCAAGTTTCCTGAATCACTTCAAATTAGCTAAGCCATTCTTTGTAAACACCCTAGCTTAGCATTGAGATATCCTAAGCCTTTACATCTGTTCTCATTGTAAAGGATATCTCTACTAGTTGGAACCAAACCTCAAACCTTATCTCATTTAGTGAAGAGAGTGTTTGTTGTAGAAGTGAGGAGTTAAGGACTGTTAGAGTGAAACACAGTCTTAACTCAGTGAGATTGAGCACTAGGACTCAGATTATCCTAGGGATCAAAACACTAAGAGAGTGTTGTTGATCAGTGCACCTTGGCACTATAAAACAAGTTAATTCCATTGTGAAGGAATTATCCTGTTCAATCAGGGAAAGTGGATGTAGGAGCTTGAGTCTCTGAACCACTATAAACTTGTGTGTCTCTTACTTACTGCATTCTTTATTGCATTCATATTCAAACATATTTCAAAGAGTAAAACTTGTAAGTTTAAGGAAAACTGTTTTGGACAAAGTCCCTGATAACTGTTTTTTCAGAAATTGAATTGGAGTATTTCTTTAATCAAAAGGCCAACCACATTCCGCACTTAGCAACTCTTTTAGATATTTAGCCAACTGATCACTCAATAGTAATCAGTAGGACAAGTATCTATCAAAGTTCACACTCAGGCCAGTTGTGAGACAACCTGCCTGATAAGACCAGTTTTGTAAAAAAAAAAAAAAAAGAATTTGCATACACAAGTGCATTCCCCCCCCCCCCCCCATACACTTGTGTTATACTCCACCAAGGACCAACAGAGCACTTGATCTTGATTTCTTGTACTGAGACAACTCCTCTGGACAACTCTCCTGATCAGCATAGTTGGTCTTCCAAAAGACTTAGTGTTGTATCCAGAGTTTGAGCCTTGAGGGGACTTGTTCTTGATAGACTTCAAAGCATATGTTCCCCCTCAACTTGTGCATCTAATCAACTAAGAGCTGCCTAACATTTTAGCTCCTCATCTAGCCTTTTTTACTATATGTTCTAACATCTCTAGAACATACTATACTTGACTTAGGCATGTCTCAGGGGGTTTTGGTATTAAATCAAAACATATCTCATTTTATTCCCAACAATTTCCCCCTTTTTGATGATGCCAAAACCTATATTCTATGCAAAAGTGACTTGACTACACCTATTACATTTATCTTCAGAAGACTTGACTAAGGTCAATTATCCTGAAAAGCAATGTGTTAGTGTACTCACCATTCATGTTGCACATAGGTTTCATAGATAGGCATAGAGAGATGAGTGTTTTCTTGATTCAAAATAAGTTCAACTATCATTCAATTGAAGATCATTACAAGCATGTTGATAGTTGAAATTAACATATCAGAGCATGAATCATTAACACTAAATACATCAGAGCATTTCACTATACAAAACATATCTAGAATTTTAGTATCAGAGCTAACACTAAAAAACACTTAGAATTATTTGGATCAGAGCAAAACATCAGATATCAGAGAATCATGCTTACATCAAAGCAATCCAGAACATATCAGAGCAAACAGATTTTCATAGCACACCACATCAGCAATCTTGACCATATTTCAGCATAGTTGATCAATCAAGATAGGTCAGAAGACTTAGCCATTTCAAAGATCATCCTCAGGAGGTGGCACCATCCCATATTGTGCCCATACTCTCCTTTTCAAGGTCATGGCTTCTTGGTTTGTTCCCTTAGGTCAAAGAACCATCTTGTTTAGCTTGAGGATCTCAGTGAATTCTCTCAGGATTCTTGCTTGATCAATCCATCCTTCAAGCTTTGGAGGCATGTATATGATTGGCTTGGGGGCTGTGAGTTCAAATCTTGCAATGTCAGCAGCTGCAAGCAATTGTTGATAGAGTTCTCTGTAGTATTCTATCATGAACTCTGCAAAAGTGGAGTTGGCATCTCTTCCATTCAATCTGTCAATGACATAGTAATCATAGACAAACTCCCTTTTTGCTTCCTCCCATGAGTCATTCATCTGTATTGGCACCCATTTATCCAAGTGAGGATATTTGGTGTCCATAGGAATCAATAGCTGTGGCTTCATCTTGTTAAATGTTGCTCTCTTCCTTCTTGGTTTCTGGAAGTCTGCTCTTCTCTTATCTCTTGCTCTTTGTGCTTCATCCATTAAATCCATCTTTTCTTGTGCCCTCATCATGGCCAGTTTCTGTTGAGTTTCAGGGTCTTTGCCATAACCTTCATGAAACAGCTTTGATGGATCATTTAGCACCATCACTTTCTTCTTCTTAGGTCCTGGTCCAAAGCCTTCTTCATACAGCTCCTCTACATCTTCAGAAGCTTTGGCACCTTTAGTGGACTTAGTCTCAGTAGACTTTTCCTTCTCAGAAGACTTGTCTTTTTCAACAGTTTTGGACACTTCAGCATTCTTGTCCTTTTCAGCAACTTTGGTCTTCTTGGAGATAGGTTCATCATCATCAATTCTGAATTCAGGTGGAAGATCAAGGCTGTTGGGAAAGTCAGGGAATGTCTCAATTTGTCTTTTCTTCCCTTTTGCCCTCTTGATCTTTCCTCTAGTTTGGACACCTTCAGTATCTTTGTCCAAACCAGATACTTCACCACCTGGTCTTTGTTGTAACCTCACTCTTTCCTCTTGAGCTGAGGCCATTGAGTTCTTCAAAGCAAGTGCTAACTGCTCCTCTTCATCCAATTCTTCCAAGTTCAGCACTGCTGGCTCCTTTCCCTTTCCTTCAGGGGATTTGTCCTTATCCTTTCCCCCTTTAACTGGGCTTCCAATCACTAAGGCACCTTTTGCTCTTGCTCTTTCCCTTTCCCCCTTTTGGGCAGCATCAAAACATTCAGGCTTCAGTTCACTCATAGTAGATGCCAATAAGGACTGGGTTTGGGTTAGAGACTTCATCTCCTCCAACAGATATACATTCTCATCATGTATATTTTGCATCCTATCACTGCTCAAGCTAAGGAAAGCTAGAACAGGCTTCATTTTCTGTTGAACAACCTCCTCCATGGTTGTCTTTAGAGATGCATCCAGTTGGGCCTTAAGAAGCTCAGTGAGGTTGGCCACTTCACCTTCAGCAATGTTGGCCAATACCTCTTGGGAAAAAAATTTTGAGGCTGCTTTCACCATAGCTAGCCTTTGCTCTTCAGCTCTTTGTCTTTGCAGGGCAGTCTTTCTTCCAAGAGCTTTCTTCACCACTGACCTCAATGTCTTCACATTCCTATTGTGGTTGATTCTTAGCAAAGATTGCTCTTTCTTTACATCCTTTGAAACTGATCTCATGGTGTTTTTAGCTTTGATGACTTCAGTGGAGATGGTTTGCAGACCAGTCTCAACTCCACTGATCCTTGCCTCCAAGGTAGGTAGCACCACATCTTCTGAGCCAGTTAGCCTCATTTCTACAGATGCCAAAGTTCTTCCATGCTCATCCAATGCTCCAGAAGTTTCTGCATGAGCTGTTTGGACTTGATGAGCCAGGGAATCCAACTTCTCTGATTGCATCCCAAGCAAGGCTTGTGCTGATCCATTATCAACTTGTATGGGTGCATCTGTTAAGAGTTCATCTGCAAAAATTTGATCAAAGGTTATACCTGCAATATCAGACAAATCAAATGAGTCAGTAAACACACATTTATCTCCCTCAATATCTTTAGGCTGTGCCTTGGGTTCAGATGAACCTTCATTGGCAGATGTGTCCTTGGTTGTGTTACCACCCTTGGTCAACACCTCTGAGGATACATAGCCTTTCCTATGATAGGTTTTAGGAGGATTGGATAGTCTTTCTAATACAGAGGGCTTAGGGAGATTGGCTTGAGGGGTTTCAGGAGGGTTGGGGTTTGAGGGATCATCAGGTGAATCATCATTATTTGAGCTACTATCAGGGTGTTTGATGCCCTTTACTTTCCTTTCCCTCTCCTCATTTATCTTATCAGCTACCAACTTTGCAAACACTTCCTCATCAGTGAGGAATCTTGTCTTTGAAATTCCAGCAAAGTGTAGTAATCTATTTTCCTCTACTTGCCACCAGTTTGCACCCTTATCTTGGATGACTTGTGATATCTCCATCATAGACTTGTCTTTCACATCAACAAACATCCTTAGATCAAGAAATGTCTTCTGAATTCTTGGAAATTCAGCAACACTACAAGAAATTTGAGAAATTGCGACGAAAAAAATCGTCATAAAAACCCCATTTTTCGTCACGAAAGTTTTTCGGCGACAAATTTTTTCGTCACAAAGAATGTCATCAAATGTGCGTGGCGGTAGGTAAAATGCGACGTTATTTTGATTCGTCACTAAAAGTCTTCATTTGATGACGATAAAGGTCATCGTCACTATATCATTCATCTATGGTGACATATAAATCGTCACATTTGGTGTTAAAATTTCGTCACTTAATATGATATTTCGTCACTAAAGGTTAGAATTTTCGCGACGATTTAATTTATTGTCACTAAAAATTACTTTTTTGTGACGATTGTCCATCTATTACTAACCTTATCAAATTTTAGTGACATTATTTTTTGTTACAATTAGACTAACTATTTTGTCATATTTTGTATATTTCGTCACGATACATTTGTTCTTTCATGACAAGATGTTGCTCGTTGTTATATGTGTGTGTATATAATGACGACAAAATTTGTCACTAAAAAGTATGATTTAGTGACAGAATTTCTACTGTCACTAAATGATGTGGAAATTGTGACAACTTTTTTTTGTCATTATAATGTACTATTTAGTGACGAAAACGGTGGTCGTCACTAAAAGTTTAGTAATTGTAACAACATATTTTTTGTCGTATTTCAAATCTTTCGTCATGAAAGAATTGCACTATAGTGACTAAAATTTGCTTGTCATTATATATTTAGATATAATGACAATACATTTCGCCATTTTTAGTGACAAAATGCTCAATGTCATTAAAAGATGTGAGAATGGTGACAATATATTTTTGTTATAATAAAATATTTTTCAATGACAAAAATGATAATTGTCCCAATTTTTTTAAAACTATATGGTAACAACACATATCGTCATTATTAATTTACGTGCAGTGACAATATTATTTTGTAGTAAAAGTAATTTATATTACAACACAGAATTTGTCATGAAATAATTATAATTATCGTGATAAATTAATTTTGTAAGAAAAGAAAAAATATTTACAACTATAAATAATTTAAAGATAAAAAATAATTTTGTATTAATAAAAAATCCTTCAAGCATTTAGAAACTTAACAACTAACAAGAAATGTTGTTCTATAACTTCATGAAACCAAAAAAACAAATATAAAGTTTATAACTCTATCCCTTTATCATTCAAAAAAGCCATTAGTTTCTCAATATTTGCACCTTGAGCAGCCATCTTTGCATCTTGTGCAACCATCTTTGCATCTTGCGCAACCATATTTGCATTCAAAACAGTCAACTGCGTTTTGAGTTCTTCCACCTAAGCTTCAGACTCTTGCAGCTTTTCTTTCGCGTCTTTTAGTTCCTCTTGCAATTGATTAGAAGAATCGTGCAATGTGTTGCGTCTTCTTGGAGGCTTTGGACCATAACCAAGACCTTTTACATATCCAGTTCCATGACCCAACACCTCCAATACTATCTCATATGCACTCTTTTCAATTCCGAGCTCAATATATTCTTCTCATTTTTTTTTCATCATCTCGTGACAATTTAGCACAAAGAGAAGTAAATTGTCATCATTTTTAGTAATAAAAGTAAATCTCACAAATAATTATCCTAATTTTTTTAAGTGATACATTTTTATCAACGAAAACCCATAAATATTATTACTACCAATAAAAAGCAAAGAAAAATTGAACTCTAATTAAGCATGTAATTATAATTGAAGACTCTCTTGCATAATGATTTTAACAAGGAGAAAAAAAATATGTTTCAATATCGCCAAAAAACACCATTTAATTATTAACAACATATATATACTAAGATTGAAAACTTATTATTAGATACTATGTTAAATATGTTTACAAAACTTACCCAATTTTCTTTTGCCTCCCTGGATTTCCAACCATTTTTCTCTGAACTGTGTGTACGCTCATACAAGTCAATTCGATCACATGGTTCTCCAGCTAACTCACGTTCAGACTACATAACAAAATAAGTTAATACTTGATCATAATAGACAACAATTAGTATACTAATTTACAAACTAAAATATAATAGGAATAATCAATATAATCAAAATACAAAGGCATATATCTCCACAACTATCCTCATCAAAACTCTTTTCACTTGTCGAAGTTCATACACAAAGACAAATATAGTGACAATTACATCAATTTGAGTTGATGTCAATACAAAATCCATAAATTCATATCCTTTTGAATTTAACAAGAATACATAGTCTAATTGATTTGTTAACTTTGACAAAAATGACCAATTTCTTTCTAACATCCAAAATTATATATAAGCAACATCCATCACATGATCAAAACCTGGCTCCAAAATTAAAAATTACAACATGTACATACCCATCAACATTTCAGATAATTAACAAAAACAAAAAAATAACCCAGGAATATTAATTGCAATAAAACTGAGTTGTACAACTCAAAAAAAAAAAAAAAACAGGAACGTTTATTTACTCACAATTTCACGGCTGCGAACTGTAAAAGCTTTTCTTCTAGATATATGTTTGCCTTGCAGTTTTTTCCTGTTGTCTCGATTCACCTCGCTTCTATGCTGCAAGAACATAAAATAAGACAATTTGGGAGTTTGATCGAAAGTCTAGAATAAATGCACTATAAAAATAAAAGTAAAAAAAATGTGCACAGTGCACTACTTACTAATAGTAGAATTATTATTCAAGCCGAATCAAATATTTGAAGTTTGAGCTCTTATCAAATTAATTTAGACTCAATTACATTAATGAACAAAAATATAAATTCAAATCAAACTCATGAACAGCTCGATTCATTTAATAACACTACTAACACAGCCCATTATAGACAAAGAAGCAAAGTCAGAACAATAGAGTACATTAAAAAGCCTAAACAACCTTTAAAAATAAAAAACAAAAAGCATAAATAAGAAAAAATAAGGTGTCCAACATTGACAAACTAAAGACTGAACAATTTACTTTATTTCACACAAAACAAGAAATGATATGGTTATTGCACATTTGCACCGCCTATAAACAATTCTATTATATATATATATTCTAAAAACTAATCTAATACAGTGAAACTCATCTCTCTCTCTCTCCCTCTCTCTCTCATGTAATTTCATTACCCACAGGTTAAAAGAAAAAAATAAGGCTCTATAAATTTCAGTATCCACAAGTGAAAACGAAGAAATACAGAGGATGAAAATTGTATTAGCATAATACCTTAACCACCGGAGAGACGTCACCAACACCAAGAGAAGTAAATAGCGGCACAAGAACAGTCGGAGGCAAGGCAACAACAAGAAGAAAGGTTAGCGACGGAGGCAACAATAGATTCTTTTTTGCAACTAGGTCACAGGTTAAACTGAATTTGGGATTTGCAGTTTTTTTTTTTACTGAAGGGCTGAAAAATCTGGGTGGGTTACAGCCCGTCCCAGCCAACGCTATGGTCCGCCCTTGATCCCGTGTGTGTTCGTATGTTATTTTGGATTGGAGGTTTATTAACTTCATCTAAACCCTAATTTTAGATAAGCTTTTGTGAATCGATTTATTGAAATATTTTCTTAACCTCAATTAATTGGGAAAGTTTTATTTAGAGATTCGGGGATAGCAATATATGATTATGAGTTGTAATTCCTACGTATCGATAACTACTTCATATTTTTCTCTTGGATTGTTGATGATATTATTTTTGCCTCTTTTAGGATAATGCACCGTGCAAGTGCTATTTTGACTCTGAGATCAGCCTGACTCTGTATTTTTTTCTTTCTGCAGATTTTATGGATTTCTTTTTCTTCGTAATTCTTCAAAAAAAAAAAATGGATTTTAAAAACAAAGACCAAAAATTTAATTCCACCAAGTCAAAAATCACAAGCACATCCATAAACACCAATATTAGATCGACTCAATTACTTGAAGATCAACCTTTATCCAAATATTTTGAATTCAGAATTTCATGAGACAGAAGTAAGCAAGACAAAAATTCATGATTAAACTAGAACGAATGGATAGCTTCTCGGCGTTTGCGTACCTAACGAGGCGGTAGAGTTCTCGAGTCAGTTGATCGCCAATCGCTGAAGAGGCAGAGCAAAAGTGGCGTCTTGGCCGGTATCAGAATGCAGTAGAAACTTTGTGAAGATTGTGAAAGTGGCGTCTTAATTGGCCGTCCCTTTATTCTTTAAAAAATCAAATCCAATTAAATCCGTGAGAATAAATGGAGATGTGTCTATTTAATGAAGGTGGAGTAAATCAATTTAAAATTACCTTAATGATATTTAGGGTTTCCTTTTTTGTAATCAAAAATTAAAATTTTGGCATAATTTACCGCCTCTATGAATTCGAAGACCGCCATACAATTTTTTTTTCACTTTTCTAAAAGTATGGTTAATTATTAATTAATAAAATAAATCACTTTTAATTGTTCATTAATTTTGTTGGGCTTAAAATTATATTTAAGCGAGAATATATCATTTTTATATTTAGTGCAAATAGTTATATCTTGTACTCCCTCTTTTCAATAAAATTTTGCTCACTTCTTTTTATACATGTTTTTAAAAAAAAATTATATTTTAATTATAAAAAATATATGTGGAATAACGAGTAAAAAATATTGTTGGTAGATACTCAATTGTGTTAATAAAGTAAAAAAAAATACTCAAAAGTTTATTATTTAAATAGAATAAACATATACTTTGTGGATCCAAAAGTTGGTCTGAGCAAAATTTTACAGGATGGAGAGAGTATCATACATTCAAAAAAATATCAAATATGGTAAACTTCCTCCGTCCCAAGATAAATGATGGGTATTTAAGGTGATTTTGTGAGGTATAAAATAAAATTTATGTAAAAAATGAGTAACAATTTTGAAAATAAAATGATGTTGAGAGGATATTAATTTTGTGAGGTATTTTCATATTAAGAGTGTGCAAACAATCTTGGGACGTCGTAATAAAAAAAAGTGTGCAAATAATCACTCGACGAAGGGAGTATTCTTTTTTTCTAATTAATTCGACATTCCCTGATGTGAATTAACTAGTTACACAGTCGTCAAAATTAGGAGAGGTGAATTAGGTAAAATATGCTTAACATGTAATACTTGGGTAGACGGAGAGGTGAAAGTGTTCAGTCTTTTACAAAGAAGTTACTAACATGAGCTGACAAGTGTTTTGGAAGTGACTAATATGTTTGGCAAGATCAACATCATAAGCTATTGATATAAAAGGATGAGAGGCAAGTAGGGACTAGTAGACAAACAAATGTTAGAGACAATGGCGGACTCAGGAATTTAAATTTGAGAATACGAAAAATAATTTTTAAAATATATTTAATATTTAAAATCTTGTCCGTTGAACGTCAATTACTTTTCTACTAAATTTATTGATGTTTTGACTATTCGAAAATGAGTCTAGTCGTAAGGGAATTTTTACAAAATAGTTTAAAAAGAAAATGAGTAAAAAATAGTAAATAAATAGACAGAGGAGTAAAAATATACTCCTACTAAATTATATTTAGCTCACATGTGAAGTTTTATAAGAAAAATATACCATCTTCATCCAAATTTATTATGTTCATATTTTCGTGTATGAATTTTAATAAATATTGATTAATTTATGTATAAAGTATACTATATATTAGGGGTATAATTGAGTGTTTTTAGAGCTACTTATAGATAAAGTGAATGTTTATGAATTTATATAATCACAATTTAAACAAATAAGTAATGGTTGTAAAGTGGAAATAACGGTGGCCATCTAATATAAAGAGTCGACTTAGATTTATTTATAAAAAAAAAAGAGGAGGGGTGAACGAAAAAAATATGGGTGGTGCATATAGATTAAATATGGTGGGTCAAATTCAAATAGTTATTTAAGCATATTTCACAACAAGAAAATTGTAAAATATTGTATATAAGTTTTTGCCATATTTATAACCTAATAATACAACTTAGAAAAAAAAAATATTACTTTCTTTAATAAATAATACTCCTTGGTTCAATTTTATAATTCTCATTTGAATTGGACATTGGTTAAGAAAAAAATTAATTATTTATATAAAAGATGAGATGAAGATAAAATAATAAATTAGTGGATATATATAATATATCTTTTTTAGAAATGAAAATTATAAAATTAGATGTATTTTATAATTTAAAAAAAAAAATCCTACAAGCTAGTTATAAATGTTCACACTATATAAAAATGACTAAAATTTAAAGTTACTTAAAAGAAGTTTGGAATCAAAAACATTAGGGTGGCGGTCTTCTATTTTTATTTTTATTTTTGCGAATTTTCTTTTTGATTTGTCAGCTTAAGTAAAAAGTTATAAATAAAATTTTAATTGTCCATATAAATTCTCTCTCTCAAAAGAAACAAAAAAACAAAAAATTCGCTCCACTCTCTCAACCATCACAAAAGTCAAAACAATACTTTTAATTACATGGGAATTTTAATCCAAAATAGATGATTTTTGTGTAATTAGCGCCAAATGAAATTAATAGGCACCAAATCCAAAATTTCTTCTTCCTCCCCAATCTGAAACCCGCTGCTCTAAGTCCCCAAGCTGAAACCCGCTACTCTAAGTCCCAAATTAAGGTGAAAATTGGATTATCAATTCCTTCCAATCAACGATTCTCATTTTCATAAACATTCTTCCTCAAGTTTTCTTGCGGAAGAACCTCCCATCTTGTTTCTAGGTTGAATTAAGCATGCCAACCCTTACATATCGTTGTGTATAGGGTTCAATTTTGCGCCACTCGTTTTCTGTATTTTAATTTTTCGTGGAGTTTAGGGTCGTCGTTGTTTCGTTTGGCAAAGAAAGTTCAAAGTTCTTCTCATTTGCGGTACAGATCATCGCCGGGGTTCGAATCGTGTCCGTTAATAACGGTATTCTACTTTCTTTGTTTCGATTTCTTCTATTAGAGTTTTCAGTTTCGATTTTACATGTTTCAATTTCTTCTACTAGGGTTTAGGATTTCGATTTTACATGTTATTCACTAGGTTGTAATGTATTGTTAGATTTAGTCAATGTTTGTGTGATGTGAATTTACTAAAAATTTTGAATCCTCCAACATTAAATTTTCTTGTTTTGTATTTCTGAAAACGATTGGTATTTCTTTCTTTTTTTTTTTGACAAGAACGATTGGTATTTCTGAATTCCCCTGTTTCTAATATTGTAACTTCTAGAAGTTGTAACAGTTTTTTTTTTTTTTAAAAAGATATTAGTCTAAAAAAAAAGAAGCAAAATACACACACATGTAAGTTTTGCTTAGTAATTTTTGCATATTGTTGTTAGAATGAATTCCCCTGGTCATGATTTCTCTCTTACACAGTACAATTGTTTCTGAGTGAAGATATTTTAGGGTTGTGAGCAATGTTTTATATACGAAAATGTGGAAATTTTCGATTAGAATGAATTGTTAGAATGATGGTGAAAAGTTATTCAACAGATTGTAATGTATTGTTAGTTTTATTATGTTTGTGTTTTGTGAATTTACTTGTATAATGGTATTTTTGGATGTGTTTGAGATTCTTGATTTGTTGAAATTAAAAAATCTCCCTTAGTTTTTTAAATCCGATTAAGAGAATTTTGGGAGATTTGGGATAATTTTTTTTAAAAAAAAAAAGAATTCTTATTGCACACTCAAAACAGGGTACAAGATATACCCTTTAATGTTTGATACAGTTTTCTGGGCAGTTTTTGAGTATTTTTTGCTACTGTTTTTAGTAGGTTGTGTGGGTTTGTGGTCGTATTGTGTGCTGGCCAGATTTGTTAATTTTTCTGGGCAGTTTTCGAGTTTTTTTGCTACTGTTTTCAGTAGGTTGTGTGGTTGTGGCTACATTTTTGTGCCATTTTGAATTTGTTTAGATGCATAGAGTGGTGAGTGCCTTGGGCAATGTTTTAAACTTTGATAGACATGCCCTAACTCCATAGACATGCAGTCCACTCTTTATACTCCCCTGTTTTTTAGAAGTCTTTGCTCATGCCCCAACTCCATAGGCATGATTTTAATTCTTCTGTCAATAGTTCCACGTTTGCTTCTCCATTATCTTGTTCCTAGTCTTCCACATAAGTCATACTAATGGCAAATCTGAATAATCTTGTTCATAGTCTTCCACACAAGTCATACTAATGGCAAATCTGAATATAATCTTGTTCATAGTCTTCCACACAAGCCACGTTTTTTTATTCAATTTTGTAATGTATTGTTAGATATGCAAATTTGTAGTGTGGTTTGAGCCTTGAGGCCTATTGAGCTGTTTGAATTTTGATTCTAATATATCATGTGTATATGGTGCAGACAGGGGAGGATCTACGAAGGGCTTGGGGGTGGCCTTGGCCCCCCTCAACTTTTTCAATCTTCTTAGTATTATTATTATATATGCATGTAGTATATGTGAACAATGCATTAATTTTATTAGTCCAGACTAAAAACAAGAGGTAATTTGATTAATTTGTCATATTCTAGATAATTCAAATGGAGTGAAAATACCTTTTAATTTTAATTTATTCTTTTTAATTGCATAAAATATTAAAAAAGTAATTAAATGGACCCAAAATGAAAATTTAGGAGTGCAAATAATTTTAGTCTAAAACTTTGTTTACGGTAAAATTTTAATTATTTAAAAAATATTTATCTTTTGACTCAATTTTATTATTAAAAAATTTGTTCAATTTTAACTTTCAAACAGCCAAATTAAAATAAAATAAAAATAATAACCTAATCTCAAATTTTTCTCCATATTCTAGATTTATAGTATATATTGATAAACAAATAGGAAAAAGAAATATATGTATAAATTATCAATTGTTAAATGATATGTATGATAGAGTTCTAGTTTTTAACATATTAAGGAATATAATTATGTATTTTTAGATATTTAATTATGTATACTAATATATATATATTTAGATTCAAATATAAAATGTTAAATTTATTATTATCGAAATATATTAGTATTAAATTATACTTATCGCCCCCCTAACCCACAATCCCGGATCCGCCCCTAGGTGCAGATAGATCAAATTGATTATTCTAGGTGAATTGGCTGGGGAAAATTTAGATATAATAATTTTTACAATACTTTTTGACTCTACTCTTGCTACACTATACGTAGAATTGGAATTAATTTGACATGTCTTTATTGTAGAAATTTAAAAGAGTTTATTATGTTCAAAGCCTAAAAGATGGGTCAACTATCGATTTAAGGACTAAAACATATTTCTATTGATATAAGCTCGATTCACGTAAAACTATCAATTGAAGGCTTAAGATTCTAACACCGTTACAATCTTTTTAACGGAAACTAACGAAGCAATTAGGCGTTATATATTATTTCCATATGGCATGTAATTTCAATTTATATTTAAAAAAATAGTACGCATCAATATTTTTTATTAATAATGACAAAAAAAATAGTCACAAAGAGAAATGTTTTTGTGACGAAATTCATGCATCGCAAAAAAGTTCATTATATAATTAATGACTCCTCTTTGTGAAAATTGACAAATGATTAACAATCGTCACTATATATATGTTATGGTGACGAAATAAAATGTCACTAATTAATCTGATTAAATAATGACGAAACATAAAATCGTCATGAAAATAAAATATTATATGACGAATATAATTGTCACTAATTACAATGAATATCGTCCTCAAATAATATTGTGACGAAATAATTATGTCACTAATTATTTTGATTAATTAATGACAAAACATAGCATCGTCATGACCTTGAACATCGTCACCAAATATTAAGAATGTCGTCACCAAAGTTTTTTGTGACGAATTTATTATTATCGTCGTGATATTTTCAAATAAGTGGCGAAAAAGGTTATTTTTAGTGACAAAATAAAAATTTGTCACGAATAAAATAAGTATTGGAGACAAATTTTTATTTTGTCACGAATTATGTTGGTTAAGTGACGAAAATTAATTTTGTCACCTTTGAATGACAAATTGTGACAAATTTTGTGTCGTCACAAAAAAAATCGTCATGTAAAGTATGATTTCCTGTAGTGCAAGTTGTGGATACAAACTGTCCACAGTAGCCTTGGCTCCTCCCCTGAGCATACTTTCATAAGTATACTCCTCCTCATCTCCACTAGAATGGGGACTTTGGGTTATAGGGGAGTTGGCTCTGGGTTCTCCTAGTGTGGCTTCAGGAAGGTTTAGTTCAGGGATGTTGGCTTCAGAAGGGTTGGGTGCAATAGAAGGTACTTCAGTTGCTTTTGAGAGCAATGGATCTGAAGGGGCTTTACTCAGGGGGGTTGGCTCAAAGAGTGCAACTTCTAAGAGCTTTGAATAATTGAGCATAGATGAGTCAAGGGGAGAATGTAATCTTGTCTCATCTACTGCTATATCTGCTAGCACATCTATCCCACTTCTTTGCACACTCCCTTCAGGAGAGTATCTCTTTGTAAGGTTGATGGGGGTGATAGGTTGATTGGTAGGGGTTACATGAGTTTTAGGGGAGTTGGGCTCAGGATTCTGAATTTCAGGGATATTGGCCTCCATTGGTTGACCTTCAGGGACCTTGGATTCTGGAGTACCAGAACCAGATGAGTTGGTCCTTGACTTTGATTTGGTCCTGCTTTCAGCTCTGCTCTCTCTTAGAGCAATTTGTAGAGACCTTTCCTCTTGGAGCTCCAACACTTTGTCAGTAGGCTTGGCCCTTCTCTTGCTAGCCCTACTGCTTCCACTACCTTCACCATCCTTCTCAGGGACAACCTCCCTGATCCTCTTATCACCCTTAGACTTTTGTCTAGTCTCATTGTATTTCTGCCTCAACTCTTCTGAATGATCAGAAGGTACACTCACTCCCTCTTCAGCAACTTCTTCAATCTCAGTTGAAGCTCCTGAATTCTCCTCCGAGGGGATTTGAGACAGTTTCCTTGTCTTCACCACTCTGGCCTTTGTCCTTTTCTTCAATTTAGGCTTCTCCTCCACCTTTTCTTCAGCAGGTTTGGCCAATATCATCCTCCTTTGCTCAGTTTTATTGCTGAGCTTTCTGAACAAAATCTTTTGGGCTGGGAGGGGCTTTGCAAAGGTTTGCATTTGGGAATAATAGGAAAACTTCTCAATCAACAAGCTTGCCCTGGTGCAAAACTTGAGTTTCCCTTCTAGCACAACCTTGTTGTGGGCTTTCACCTTGAACTTGGCCTTTTCCTTCATCATTTCAGACATAATGAAGGTCCTCCAATCAAATTTGATGCCTTTATCACTGGCATCAATCACTGCAGCCATGATTCTGATTCTTGGATGGCTGACCTGCTCCAAGCTTCCAGTATTGCTCATGAGACTCTTGGTGATTACCTCAAATAAATTGAGAAATTTTGGCTTGAGAGTCTTCTTGTTTTGTGTTGAAGAGAGAGGTCCTGGCATTAACAGCCATTCTTGGGCTATCTCTTCTTCAAGGCCAGTACCATAAACTTCTGGATTCCTTCACTCAGAAGGCAATCCAAAGGCTCCTTCAAGATCTTCTGAAGAGAACTTCACTCTATGAAATCTCTCTTCCTCCTCTTCTTCAGCCACATAGGACAATCTGGTGGAAACTTCACCATCTTCTGGCCTGCCTCTCCACTTAAGGAAGGCAAAGAACTCAGCCATGTAATTGTCCAAACAAGATCTTGGCCTTTCCTCCATGAACTTCTGAAGGCCTGCTCTTCTTAACCATCTCAGGGTTGGAGTGATTTCAGGGTCTTCACTTGTGAATGATACTATGGGCTCAAAGTGAAGGTTGTTCTTGTTGCTCAAGTATCCAAAATCAAGGTCTAGAGCCTTGTTGGAAAAATCTATGATCATCTCTGGTCTAACTTTGGGGGCCATTGAAGATTACAGAGATGAAATTGAGAGAGTTTTGAGAGAGTTTGAAGAAAATGAGCTAGGGTTTCGAATACTTGGGGAAGAAGAGTGTGTGGGGGAGTTTTAAGACTTGAGAATATTCTAAAAAGAATGTTTGTCAATGAGTTGGTGAGGTTTGTGTATTTTCAACTGTTGTCAAAAATGGAAAACACACTTGGACGGCCAGGATGAATTTCAGGGGAGTTGGCCAGTTTTGATCCAATGGTCAAAAACCAATGTAACAGTGAGTTATTGGTTTTATTCAAAACGTGGAAGTTATTTAATATTAGTTAATGGTTGGGGAGTTTTCGAGATAGATCATGGCTTGAAAAGTGTAATGCAAACAAGAGTTAAATCTTGGCATTTAATGCATGGAAAGCGACCTTTTGGGTGGGGGACAAATTAAATCCCACAGAGATGATATCTGTAATTGGGACAGGTATCAAGGTAGACAATGATTACCCAAAGTGGGTGCTTATCAAACCAAGGGAATAGTTTGATAGTCAAGACAACTTATCTGACCCTACAAGGACAAGTGTCCTGAAGAGATGTGGACAAGGGTCCTGAGTTTCAATGGACAAGTGTCCTGAGTAATTGTGATCATCTCTTCTGTACTTCAGTAGACTTGACCAAGTCTGCTGAAGCTTCTTTTAGTTTCCATACTTCCCCTTAACTTCCATGAGTTTTACTTGTCCAACTTCCCTGAATCAAGTAGTCCCAACTCTGCTGATAACTCCAGAAATCTTGCCTCTACAAGTGGCTTTGTTAGAATATCAGCTTTTTGAAGATCTGTGTGGATCTTGACCATCTTTATATCCTTCTTCTCCACATGATCTCTAATGAAGTGATGTTTGATGTCCACATGCTTGCATCTTGTATGCAGCACAGGATTTTGTGATATAGCAATGGCACTATTGTTATCACAGAATATTGGCACTTCAGTAGAGTTGACTTTGTAGTCTCTTAGTTGTTGTCTCAACCAAAGGATTTGAGCACAACAACTTCCAGCAGCAACATATTCAGCTTCAGTGGTGGAAGTTGCCACTGTGTTTTGCTTCTTGGAGAACCAAGATATAAGCTTGTTGCCTAAGAATTGACAAGTCCCTGAAGTGGACTTCCTATCAATTCTGCAACCTCCATAGTCAGCATCTGAGTAGCCAGTTAACTCAATGTTGTCATCAGCAGGGTACCAAAGGCCTAGGTTTTCAGTGCCTTTGAGATACCTCAAGATTCTCTTTGCAGCCTCAAGATGGCTTTTCTTAGGATTTGCTTGAAATCTTGCACAAACACCTACTGCAAAGGTGATGTCAGGTCTGCTGGCAGTGAGATAGAGGAGTGAACCAATTATTCCTCTATACTCAGTAGAGTTGGTTGGAACACCATTCTCATCAGGATCCATCTTCCAATTTGTGTTCATAGGGATCCTTACTGGCTTGCTAGTTGTACACCCAAACTTCTTGATCATTTCTCTGGTGTACTTAGCTTGATTGATGAAAATTCCTTCTTTTGATTGCTTGACTTGAAGACCCAAAAAGAAGTTCATCAACCCCATCATGGACATCTCAAACTTGCTTTGCATTAGCTTGGAGAACTTTTCACACAGCTTCTCATTGGGGGATCCAAATATTATGTCATCCACATAAATTTGGACAAGCAAGATGTCCTCTCCTTCAGAGATTCTGAAGAGTGTCCTGTCCACAGTTCCCTTGGTGAATCCATGATCCAAGAGAAATTGTGACAGTGTATCATACCAAGCCCTAGGGGCTTGCTTGAGTCCATATAGAGCCTTCTTCAGCCTGTAAACTTGATTTCCAACTTCAAAACCTGGTGGTTGCTCCACATAGACTTCTTCTTTCAAGACTCCATTCAGAAAGGCGCTCTTGACATCCATTTGGTATACTTTGAACCTCTTGTGGGCTGCATAGGCTAGAAAGAGCCTTATTGCTTCTAGTCTTGCCACAGGTGCAAATGTCTCATCATAGTCAATGCCTTCATGTTGGCAATAGCCTTTTGCCACAAGTCTTGCTTTGTTTCTGACAATCACATCATTTTCATTCTTCTTGTTCTTGAACACCCACTTTGTTCCAATAACATCTTGATGTGAAGGTCTATCCACCAGCTCCCATACTTCATTTCTGGTGAATTGATTCAGTTCTTCCTGCATGGCTGTGATCCAATTGGCATCTTGAAGTGCTTCCTCAATATCACTTGGTTCTTGTTCTGACAAGAAACAACAGAAAAGAACACTTTCACCATGAAATCTCCTTGTTTTGACTCCAATACTTGGGTCACCAAGTATTAGATCAGTAGGATGGTCAGACAACCAAGTCCTTCTTTTTCTGATCTCTTCAGTAGAGTTATTTTGATCATAAAATTCAGGGTAATTGAATGCAGGATCTAATTCAGGATCATAATCAGGGGTGTTGTCCTCAATGTCAGGGACATTGGTATTTTCAACATTTTGAGTTCCCCCTTGATTATTTATCCCATTAACTACCTCAGCAGGGACTGCTTCTTCATTGGTAGTTGTTACCTGGATGTGAACTGGGATTGGATCATTCAGTTCACCATTCCTTTCAGTGGGATTTGTTTCAGGAGTATTGCCCTCAGGATTGTTGTCCAATGTAGAGTTTTCAGGTAGGTTGGCTTGGACAACATCTATGGATTCAGTGTCTTTGTCTTTTAGGCTCAGTCTGGTTGTCCTCTGTGTGATTTCCTCTGGTTCTAAGTTCTCATTCCTGAACTCATGAATAGATTCATCAAACACAACATGAGGTGTTTCCTCCACAATAAGAGTTTTCTTGTTGTAAACCCTGAAAGCTCTACTGATTTGAGAGTATCCAAGGAATACTCCTTCATCAGCTTTGCTGTCAAAGGCTTTCAGCTGTTCTTTCCCATTATTGTGAATAAAACACTTGCAACCAAAAATATGAAAGTATGACACTTTAGGCAATCTTCCTTTCCATAGTTCATAGGGGGTTTTGCCTTGCCCCTTAGTGATCAAACATCTATTTTGAGTATGGCATGCAGTGTTTATAGCTTCAGCCCAAAACCTCTTAGGTAAATTTGAATCAGCAATTAAGGTTCTAGCAGCTTCTTTTAAAGTCCTATTCCTTCTTTCTGCAACTCCATTTTGTTGGGGAGTTCTAGCTGCTGAGGTTTCATGAGCTATTCCATTAGATGTGCAATACTCATTGATGTATGAATTAATGAACTCAGTGCCTTTATCAGATCTCATCTTGATAATGCTAAGGCTTTTCTCATTTGACAATCTCTTTAGTAGTTCAGGCAGTTTGACTTGAGTTTCCTTCTTATTAAGGAGAAATACTACCCATGTGAACCTAGAGAAGTCATCTACTACAACCAATGTGTATTTTCTACCATTTATGCTTGCAGGGGTAATTGGTCCAAATAGGTCCATGTGTAGGAGTTCAAGCACCCTTTCAGTAGAGATGACTGGTTTTCCCTTAAATGAGGCTTTGATCTGTTTTCCTTCTTGGCATGGTTTGCAAACATGCTCTTTAATGAAAACCTCATTAGGTAGTCCTTTAACTAATGCATTTCTAGCAATTTTGTTCATTGTTTTGAAGTTCAAGTGGTTTAATCTTTTATGCCATAACCAACTTTGTTCACTAGAACTCTTAGCAATGAAGCATGCAGCATCAGTAGACTTATCCCAGTCTGCAAAATACACATTCCCTTTCCTAGTTCCAGTCAATAGAGTTTGTTGAGCCTTATCTTTGATTAAGCATTTTCCACTAGAAAACTCAACTTTGAAATCTTTATCCCAGAATTGACTGATACTTAGGAGATTATACTTGAGACCAGCCACATAAGATACATTGGATAATTTGATGTTACCAATCATCAAAGTACCATAACCTTTTGTTGTTGCTTGTGAGCTGTCTCCAAATGTGACATTTGGGCCTTCTTTTTCAATAAAATCAGTGGGGAGTTCCTTGTTTCCAGTCATGTGCCTTGAACATCCACTGTCAAGGTACCATGCTGACTTTTTGCTCATGCTCCTCTTCTTGTGGCCCAGTGGTACCTGCAATTAGATAGCTTTAGGTACCCTTTGAGTTTTGGGTCCTAAGAGGTTAGATGTACCTTTAGGAACCCAAACTTGCCTAATAACCCTGATTGATTCAAGGTGGCTAAGTTGTCTTCCTCTAGCATCTACATACACTGTCTTTCCCTTAAATGCCTTTGGGAAAGTATGTGTGAATGTGTTAACTCTGTAAGTTTCAGGAGAGTTGTCAAATCTCCTGAACTTTTGAGTTCTTTGTGCTACTTGAGGAAATCTTTGAGGAAAGGCTTTCTTATGACCATTACCCTTTGGCATGAAGGGTTTTGGTTGTCTCATTTTATTTTGCCTTTGAGGATAGTTATCCTTAGGTCTATTCAACTGAGGCTTTCTCAGAAGAGTTGGCCTGGGCTGATTATACCTTGGATAATTCCTCTGAACATTGTTCAGGAGAGTTACCCTTCCATTGGGTCTACTCTGCTGACCAACATTCCTCTTATGTTCAGGAGCTTTGGCCTTTTCCTTAGGTTTAGGCCTAGTCTCCTGAAGCACTTGAGTAGGCAGATCATCTATTTTGCCCTTTCCTTTGTTCAGTGGCTGGATTACTTCATTTTCAGTTTGTGCCACTGATTTAACAAAGATTCTCTTAGTGTTACTTGTGGAAGCAACACTAAGACAAGGTGAAGATTCAAATGGATCAAAACCTAATCCACTTCTTTGAGCCATAGGTCTTTGATAACTCTGAATTTCCTCTATTGCTCTAGAGGATTTCTTCAGAGCAGACATCTTTAGTTTCAGACTCTCTTCACTTGATTTAAGAATGTCATATTCATGTGAGAGGTTTTCAAACTTGGCATTTAGAATTTTAAGTTCAAAATCTTTTCTCTTCTGAGAGAGAAGTTGATCATCAATCTCCTTTTGTTGGTCAACTATCCTGAGATTTGCTTCCTCAAGCTCTCTCAAGACTTGTTGATACAACTCAGTAGATTTGACATCAACAACTGCCTCAGAGTTTTTGGTAAGTTCGATAGCCAATCTTTCATTTTCTCTCACATAATTATCATGAAATTCTTGTAGCATAGTGAAATCTTCCATCAACTTTCCAAGGGAAAGCTTCAAGTTGACCTCACTATTGTTTTGTGAGATGAATGATGGTGAACTAGAAGTAGAGGATACCTCATCATCCTCAAGAGCCATGTTGCAGACATCATCATCATCTTCACTGTTGGAGAACAGTCCATCAGAAGAGTTGAAGCTTTCAGCACTATCAGATTCTTCACCAGCCATCATGGCCTTTCTATTGGTTAACTTTCTATCTCTCTTAGCTTGCCTCTCTCTTCTCTCCTTAGAGCTTAATTCAAGGCAGTCATACTGGAAGTGCCCTTTCTTCTTGCAATTATAACATAGGTCTTCATCATCATCTTTCTTTGATTCTTCTCTTCTTTTTGATGATGAAGGGTCAGCTCTACTGGACCTTCTCCTATCAGAGTACTTGTCCTCTTATCTTTTCTCTTCAGGCTTCTTGACCTCTGCCTGAGCTTCAGGAGGGTTGTATCTCCTGAATTTGTTGTCCTGGTTGAATTTCTTGTATCTACCAAACCTTGAGTTTAGCTTTTCAAACCTTCTAGCCATCAAGGCTAGTTCTTCCTTCATTTGAGTCTTTGAGACTGACTTTGATGATCTTGGAGTGGACTGCATTTCTGATTCAGCAGTTTTGGCTTTGAATGCCACTCCCTTAGTAGGATTTGAAGGTTCCTCAATAGGCTTTCTTCTATTGAGGTCGAACTCATAAGCTTTGAGTTCAGAGAAGATTTGTTGCATGGGCATGGTGGAGAGATCCTTGGTGTTCTGCATCATTACAGCATAGACATCCCACTTTTGAGTGAGACTTCTCAAGATCTTCAATCCAACTTCTCTCTTGGTGTAGACCTTTCCCAATGAGTTGATCTCATTCATCACATCAGTGAATCTACCAGCAAACTTATCAATGGACTCCTCAGACTCCATTGCAAACTGTTCAAATTTCTGCACAGCAACTTGGAGCTTATTCTCCTTGATCTTTTCAGTACCCTCACACATTTCAGCAAGAGTATCCCAAATTTCTTTGGCAGTTGTGCAGTGGTAGACCCTTCCCATGACTGCATCTGGAATTGTTTGATAGAGGGTATTCATTGCAAGATAATTCAAATTATCCTTCCTCTTTTCATCGGCAGTGAAGTCATCTTCATCTTTGGGGAGCACATCTCTTGTATCTGCCCTTAGAGCCTCAGTGACTCTGGGATTGACAAAGGTGAACACAAAAGGACCTCTTGTGATCACTCTCAGCATTGCAGTGTGAAGAAATGCAAGATGAGCCCTCATTCTGATTTTCCAGAAGTCATAGTTATCAATTGAGAACATGGGCAATTTGTGATGAGATATGTGATTGACTGGATTTGTTGCCATGTTGTCTAGTCCTTGAACAGCAGGAGGTGGAACTGCAGCATTAATGTTCTGATCAGGATTTTGTTGCTGGTTCTGGTTGTTGTTGTTGTTTCCTCTTGCCATTTCTTCAAGAAAGGGTCAGACAATGGATACAGAGGATTTCAGATAGATCAGTTCAGTGACCACACCAAATATGTGATTTTGAAAACCAAGATGGCTTTTCAGAAGCAGTGGTCTTTGAACCCCTGCTCTGATACCACTTGTTGGTCCTGAAAGGAGTATATAACAAGTGTATGGGGGGGAATACACTTGTATGCAAATTCTTTTCTAACTTGATCAAACCAGAGCTCAGCAAGGTTGTCTTGGACAACTCTGCTGAAGATGATTAACTCTTCTAAGATAATCAAACTACTAAGTACTATTGAGTACTTAGTTGAATAACTATCTAGGGGAGTTATATGTGCGGAATAGTGGTTGGCCCTTTTAGTTTAGACTCCTTTAGTTTCTGAAATCACTTAGTCAAACAATACAGTCCAGTTTCAGGGAACTTGTCCAAATAGGTTTTGCACAGTCTTTGAGTATGTATTCTTTAAAAGATCAGTTTTGTGTGCAGTGTTGAATGTATGAAAGTACTTGTAAAGCAAATCAACACAAGAGTTTATAGTGGTTCAGAGACTCAAGCTCCTACATCCACTTTCCCTGATTTAACAGGATAATTCCTTCACCCTTTGGAATTAACTTGTTTTATAGTGCCAAGGTGCACTTGATCAAGAACACCACTCCTTGGTGAATTGATCCCTAGGATGTCTAGAGTCCTAGTACCCTCTTCTCAACTCAGAACTGAACTGTTCTTCTCTCAACAGTGAGCTCCTACCACTTCTACTACTACAACCTTCTCACTTTCACTCTTGAAAGATGTAAGGGTTGAAGTAAGGTTCCAACTAATGAGATATCCTTTACAATGAAGATCAGTGTATAAGGATAGGATATCTCTCTAAGCTTGTGTATGGATATACAATGTAGTTCAGCTTAGATGAAGTGTATGAAGACTAAGATAGTCTTTGAAAGCTAGAAAGCACTCTTGCTTGTAAGAATTTGATATTGGAGGTGCTTTGTTGAGGTTGTAGTTGGATGCTTTCAAATGGTCTTCACACTTCTGTATTTATAGACAAATGAAGGATTTGCCCGTTGGAGAGGCAGCCTCAAATGTCCATAAATGTCTTCTTTCAGTTCTTCAACTTAGAAGACAGAATCTTGATAGTGACATGTCCTCATTTGGGAAATAAACGGTTGTTAAGACTTTGTCTTCATTCTGCAGCACTCTACCCAATGTCTGACTTTCAGATTCTCTTGTTAAGACTTGGACATGGCTTCTAAAGGTTGTTCCATTGATAGGACAACATTCCTCATCATTTGGACAACTCTCCTTATCACTATCAGCAGTCTTGCTTATCAGCAAGGTTGGCTTGCTCTTCTTCAGATGACTTGACTCATACCCTTTGCTTCACTTCAAGGTGATCTTAGCATGTTGATTTGAAGTTCTTTAGGGTGTGGTTGTCTCTATCTTTTCAGCATAGTTGACCTCAGGCTTTCAGAGCACTTGATCTTGATTTCTTGTACTGAGACAACTCCTCTGGACAACTCTCCTGATCAGCATAGTTGGTCTTCCAAAACACTTAGTGTTGTATCCAGAGTTTGAGCCTTGAGGGGACTTGTTCTTGATAGACTTCAAAGCATATGTTCCCCCTCAACTTGTGCATCTAATCAACTAAGAGCTGCCTAACATTTTAGCTCCTCATCTAGCCTTTTTTACTATATGTTCTAACATCTCTAGAACATACTATACTTGACTTAGGCATGTCTCAGGGGTTTTTGGTATTAAATCAAAACATATCTCATTTTATTCCCAACATTGTTCCCATCGAATACATTAAAACTTTCTCTCAAATCTCCATCTCTGTTTCGTTCTGAATCCGTCGTCGTTTTTGTCGAACGTCGCGAATATGCTTCTGAGCTCAACTTTACTGCCGCCGCGTACGGCGGCAGCGGTAGCAGCAGCGGCGGCGGATGTGGTGCTATTGAAGCCCGTAGCTGATTTTGGCGCATCTTTTGGGGCGTATTTGCGATCGTGATCGAACGATTGGAAAAATTGGGCGAAAAACTTCTTTGTGTAAGGGATTGTGGAGATCAAGGTACAAATGAGGCCAAATACGAACAGAAAAGGGTATACCAGAGCTGCAATCATCTTTTAGTTGGTGATTTTGAGTCTGAAATGATAAGAAACAGAGTTTCAGAGGGTTTTTGTTTTTGTTTCAATCTGGGAGTTGAGGCCTTTCAACCAGCGATGCCGATAGTGCCTTTATTTCTTCAATTACTTGCAGATTTCGGGACATAGCTTGGTGCTCCTCCCAAAATTAAGGAAAATCCTCACGCCTTAGCTCAGATTTTCCCACAGACGGTGTTGGTCCCTGAACGAGTAGTGAATGGGATTAAAGTCTAGAGGGGAGGGGTGAATAGACTTTAAAACTTTTTCAAACAGAGTTGGGAACCTCTTCTGATTTCTATGTCAACTGGACTGCAAGTCTGCTGGTCCAGATGACTATAGTGATCTGATTGTTAAGGTTGTATGCGGAATTATGGTGGCCCTTGTTTAGACTCGTTCTTGTAACTTGTTCTACTTAATGAAAATACTCAGCTGATGCCGGTTTGAAAGTTATGGCCTGTTTTAAAGAGTGTTGAAATAACAGTATGCACTATATAATAATGAATGTAAAGGCAGAAATGTAAAGTGCAGAAAGTAAATAACACCGGATTTATAGTGGTTCGGATATACGTTCCTACGTCCACTCTCACGTCCTAACGTGATGTTTAATCCCTTTAATTTCCACAAATTACAAGGGTCTTGTCCTTTATAGTCCCAAGGTTAGGACTTTGAGATCTGAGCCGTCCTAACAGCTGCGGTCTCCACAAGTGATTGTAAGCACTTGCACTTTGAGGGGTTCAAAAACTTTAACCTTTCGGTGAGGGTTTGGGGTTTTTGAGATGTATCCAACTAATGGTTCAAGCTTATAATTTGCTTAACCACTATGCCTAAAACAATTGATATACAATATGAACAGGTTTCAGGTTCTTAAGGGTTGGATAGGAAACACTTAAGAGCTATGGATAATCTAATGGATTTCTGGCTCTTGGAGAACTCTTGGAACAGTATGGCTTTTGCTTGATTGCTTGCTTAGCTTTTGAATTCTCTCTTGTGACTTCTTTTCTTTGTGATTCCTCATCCTCTTGTATTTATAATGAAGATTGGTTACAACTAGCCGTTGGAGTTGACTAGCCGTTTGAGCAATCTTTCCATAATAGCTTGATTCCTTGATTCCAGCCGCTTGATTGCTTCAATCCTGGGATCATGTCAATCTTCTAAATAAGGTAGGTCTTCGTTTGAATTGCAAGATGACTTAGGAATCAGCCGAGTCCTGGAAGAGCACATAGTCTTCTGATCTGTACTTCTAGTCTTCTGACTACTCTTCTGGCCTTAGGTCTTCTGTCTTCTGATATCAGACGAGTAACACTCTTCTGATCTGGAAATTCTTTGTACTGCTTTAGGCCATCTTCAATCTGGGACTCCATCAGATAGGTAGGTATACAAGCACCTTAACTTATCTGGTCTTCAAGGATCTTCTAGTCTTCATGTCTTCTACTCTTCTCATCTTGAGGATAGGCATGTGAGCCAGGACTGTGCTGATCAGCTGATATCAATACAGTTGATCACACAAGACTAGTCTAAGCTGTTCTATACAAGTCAGCTGATCCTATTTCATTTATAAACTCTAAGTGTTTTGGCCATCAAAACTATTCTAACATCAAGTGGGGCTTAGGGTTAATTTATATCCCAACAATTTCCCCCTTTTTGATGAAGCCAAAACTATACTTGATAAATGCTCTTAATGAAATAAGATAAGAGTTTATAATATGCTAAAACTGAAGTATCTGATGAAGACAATGAGAGTTTGTCTTGTAAGCAAAAAGAACTAGAACTTGAATATAGATAGAACTTTTACAGATTACAAGTAATAGTTTCTTTAAACTTCTAATGTAGTCTTCATCAGGTCTTCTGTTCTTTAAATGCGGTAGGCCAGGTACAGACGAGCTCGAACTTCTTCCATGTGCTGCATGTCTGTAACATTCTCCTCTTCATAAATCTTGTACAGAATCTTCTTTATTTCAATCATGTTGACTCTTCCTGAGTCCAGAAGGGGTGGATCCCATTTGGGTTCTTCAGGAGTTAGGATTCTGCAGTTGTCAAGTCCTTTGGCTGTCTTGACAATTACTTTCCAGAACTCTGGATCTTCAAAGTTCATGAACTGGTAGAATTGGAGAAATTCTTCTTCATAAGTAGGAAGAGGGCCAAATTTCCTTACTATGTGGTGTTGAATTTGCCACTTCTTCTTCAGAGGATACCATCTTGGTAGCTCATCTTGAAGGGCTAAGTAGTCCACATAATTGCTATCAAACACCAGGACCTTGTCTTCTTGTGCTTTCCTGAGTTTGGCAATTCTTCTTTCAAATTTGGCTTTGACTGCCTTCGCATCATTCAGCTTCTTTTGCTTAAGCTCTTGAGCTTCAAGCAACTTCTTCTTCTTCAAATCTAGAGCCTCCTTCTCTTCTGCAATAGGCTCTGCTGGAGTTGGCTTCTTGCTGGTCTGAGCTAACTGAGCTTGCTCATCTGCCTTTCTTTTCCTTGTCATTCTCTTTTCAGGGACTTGTTCTTCAGAAGCAGTGATCTGAAGAGTTTTGGCAGGAGCTTGAGTGGGTGCTTGGGTATCTCCTTGAGCAATTTCTTTGCCTTTGCCTTGCCTGTTCTTGATTTTGCTCTTTAAACCACCCAAGGTTTCAGTCAAGTCATCTTGTGCTACTACCAGTTCAGCTTGCTGGGCAGTAGACTTCTCTAGAGCCTTTATCAACACATCTTCCCCCTTTTTGGCTTCAGCAAGTGCAGCCGCAAAAGGCTTCATGGCATTCAGAATTTCCACCTTCAGAGTCTGCTTTAGAGCCATGGCATTGGCTTTGCCAATGTGGGTCAGATGAGTTATGCTGTGCTCAAGAACTTCAGCATGAGAATTGGACGAGGAGGCAGCTTCAAATCTAGTTGTAAGTGCTTCCAACTTGGCTGCTGTCTCCTTCAGCTGAGTCTGCAATTTTTCATTTTCCTCTGCAGTTAATTTAAGGAGAGCTTGTCCTTCAGTGGCTCTTGCTTCAGCATCCTCAATTCTTTGCTTGTAGGTGATCTCCATGCGGTGCATCTCATCAGTGTAAAGATCAGCAAACCTTTTGGAGGTGTCAGCTGACAACTTTTGATAGGTACTTAAGTATTCTCTTATTTGCTGATGGAGTGCTTCACCAAACTTGTCTTCAATGTCAAGGATTTGGTCACGAAGACGGGTCTTCTGTTCCCTTGCAGCTTTCTCAACATATCTACCTAGCTGCAGGCCTAAGCCTTTCTCAAAGTGCAAGTCTATTGCAGCTTTGACCTGGGAGCAGATGTCTGCTATATGGTCAACAGATGGGGTAGAAGTAGAGGGTGTACCTTGAGGCTTTGGATGAACAATTACTGCTTTGCCTCTTTCTTCAGCTGATAGGTACTCCTCATTGAGGAAGCAGGTAGTGGCCTTGGTCAGATGGGTCATCATTCGTCTGCCTGGATCCTCTTGATTTTCAATGAAGTGAGTCAGTTCGTCTGAAGGTCTGAAGTGAGCTGGTATTCTGACTACTTCTCTTTCAATTTCTTCTTTGTCAGCTGGTGCAGCTGAGTCTTCAGCAGGGGCAGCTGAGTCTTGAGCAGGGGCAGCTGAGTCGTCCACCAAGGCTGGTGCAGCTGATTCCTTCATCTGTGCTTGTTCAGCTGTCTGCTGATCTGATGAGTCTTCTGGGATAGAGACATCAGCAGTGGGGATTCCTAGAATCCGGTTGCAAACTGTAGTCAATGCCTCGTCTGATAGCAGTTGAGCATAAGAACGAACTTGAGCAACTTCCTTTTGCTCCATTTCCCAGTCGAGGAAGTTTTCCTTTCCTCCCATTCCTTCAATGACATCAAGAAGGTCATCCACATCATCTCTTCTGAGCTCAATCCAAGTGCATATCCTAAGCACTTGCTCAAACTGGATTGAATTCTCATCAACTCCAGGGATAGTGGACTTGAGCAGGTTGCCTATCTTCATCCTCATTATCTTCTCTGTTGTACACATGGGGTAGTGAACCATCTTGAATTGAGGTTGAGAAGGGCCAGCTTCATCCAGGGCTGCTGGTGCTAAGTCTTCTGGAGCAGTTGGGGCAGAGAGGATAGGAGATTGGGTAGCTGGGGTATGTTCCTCTGCTGTGTGAGTATCAGCAGGGATTTGGGGAGTGATTTCTTCTGCAGTGGTTTGTTCATCAGCAGGGTTTTGAGTCTGCTGGTCTGGTTCAGTTCCTTCTTGAAGATCAGTGGGTGTTTGAGCTTGATGATCCTGGTCATGTGTTGTTTGAATGTCAGCAAGGATTGTGGATATAATCTGAGTTTGATCATCAGCAGGTTGTGTGGAGGTGGTCTGAGGTTGTTTGTCTGCTGTTTGAACATCAGCAGGGTTAGGCTTGGCTTGTTCCTCTGCTGTGTGAGTATCAGCAGGGATTTGGTTTTCAGTGTTTGGGGGTTCAGATGGGTTGGAATCATCAGAAGGGTTGAAGGATGAAATAGGGGCTATGCTCATGGGAGTAGGGAGCCTGGATTTCTTGGATTTCTTTGTGAAAGAAGAAGTGTTCTTCTTTCTCTTCTGACCCTTTGACAACTTGGAAGGAGTGAAGGTGAGAGAGGGGTTAGAAGTACCTGCCTTCTTCAAGGGAGAGGCAGTTGGAGTGACATCTGAATCAGATGGGGAGATGAGCCCTGATCTGATTAGATATCTTCTTTGTGCTAAGGTCTGATTGTCATCATCATCCTCAGCAGCCTTCTTTTGAGCCTCTTCTTTGGATGGGTCCTCTTCTTCTTCTGCAGCAGAGTCATGAGTAGACTCTTCTGCCTCTTCAACTGCATCTTTGGAAGGTGCTTCAGCCAACAACTTCCTCTTCTCCTCTTTCAACCTTGCTGCCTCAGCAAGAGCATCCTTCCTCAAGTAATATTTGGAGATGTGGAAGGTCTTGTGAGGTCCCATCTTGTATTTTCTGGGGAGTATTTCTGGAAGAATGATACTCAGCTTGTTGACAAAGCTGACAGTAGAGGTCACCTTCCATTCTCTAGATTGAAGGTCTAAGGTTACCTTCTTGGCTTCAAGAGCAATTCTGTCCAAAAAGAGTCCTTGCCAATCTCCATCAATCTGATCCCAGATTGCTGCCATAACTCGAACTTTCAGAGTGGTAACAGCATCATGGCTGAAAGTGTTACCAAGTAGCATCTTGCCTGCTATATCCATTAGGGTTTGAAACTTAGGTTCCAATTGAGATTTCTTCAGTCCGGAGGCATCTTCAGCCTTGATTTGACCACCAGTGAACATCTCCATGTATTCTTTCTCCTTACCCATGATGTAGGTGGAGATATTGATCTTCCCCCTTGTCAAACCGAACAGTTCTTGGAGGATTTCCCTTGTTACTTTGACCTTGTGTCCACCCATGACACTTTCAACGTGAGAACCCTTCATCACAGCATTGGAGTAGAAAGTCAGCACATCTTGTTCATACACATTCGTGGGTGCTGCTTCCAGAAAATCTCGAAGGTTGAGGTTGATGCAGCGAAGAAGGATTTCCTTGTTTGCAGCTGTGTGTTTGCCTTTGAAAAACAGAGCATTCTCTGTGAACACCTTCCCTTCCTTGGACCATTTTGCAGCATCCAAGGTGCCAGTGCCCTTGGTCTTCTCGTCGTAAATCTCAATGATTGCCATAGTGGTGTTTGAGTGTTAGGTTTTGAGAGCTTGAAAGAAATTTGCAGG
Organism: Galeopsis tetrahit; assembly: GCA_963675135.1. Taxonomy (NCBI): domain Eukaryota; kingdom Viridiplantae; phylum Streptophyta; class Magnoliopsida; order Lamiales; family Lamiaceae; genus Galeopsis; species Galeopsis tetrahit. Next base: position 54,553,864 of record OY776123.1, read on the forward strand.
ACGAGAGAGTATTGAGAGCAAAAGTGAATTGTAAGCGAAAGGGTTTGGGAGAGGTTTAAGGGTGTGTATATATATATACTCCAACAATTCTTGATCTAACGGTCAGATTTGGATTTAATTGTGGAGTAGAGCCCAAGATTTTCCTTCTTTGATTTTGGGCTGTCTTTAAATTTGCCGGCTGAATTTGCCATGTGGCAACTGTTGATTTGCTGGCAATTTGGTAATTGAGTATTAATGACATCATTACCAAAAATAGCCGTTGTGACTAATTTTGTGGCAAGAATTGATCATCAAGGCCGTTTTTTATAAGAGAATTGCATTCCTTATATAAGCCAATTTGTTTAATTACATTCAGGAATAAATCTAGAATGAATTACATGATCAAAGATAGTCATTTAAACTCAAAAATCAAGTGATCTGATCAGCAGAGTGACGTCTTCTGATTTCTTGAAAATGTCTGCTGATTTCTCTTGGAAGTCTTCTGGTCAGCTGAGTAGGTCTTCTGATCAGCTGAGTGGAGGTTTGAGATTTACTGAGTAAATCTTCTGTGCTTTGAAGGTCCAACTTGGCTTGATGGATCCTTCATTGTTGCTGTGATAATCCAACCTGGATGATGGATCTTCCAGCTTTATTGTGAGTGGTGATCCAACCTGGTTTGATGGATCTTCCAGCTCTGTCTGAATCAAGTAGGACCATCAAATCAATATGTAGATGATCAGCCTGGATGATATCCCACTGGTTCAGGTTGCCCTTACCATCTGATGTTCCTCATCATCAGATGGGTTGTAGCATCAAATGTGTCCTAATTGAATCTCTTCGCTACTCTTGAAAGAGAAGGAAGATTGGAAGAGGCTTCAATGGAGTCGAAGAGAGAGCCATGGACTCAGCCTTCATGTTCTGTTTAGACACAATAGCTTTTGATAACAAGCTCTCCATGTAGAACTTCCCCCTGGAGAAGAAGCTCTGCTTGTTTGCTACTCTGTCCTCTGCATCTCTCTTTCCTCTAGTTTTCAATAAGGACTTCTCTCCTTCCTCTAGTTTTCACAGGCATACTCATGTTGAGTAGGCCAAGTATGTTGATCTGCATCATCTTCATCTTTTGGACAAATCTTCATCTCCTTCACCCAAGACTTTGGTTGAAGAGTGATCTCCATTCCATCTTTTCTTTCGATCTTCTCCATACCTGAAACAAAAATTATAGTTGGTGATTTGTGTTCTTAGGTGTTCTCATAACTTCCTCCTTTTATAGGGATAGAAATGAGGTAGTGGAGTGAAAGATGACAAAATTATAGAGTTGATAGGTCTGTATTTCTGAAAAGTTACTTCTTAAGATCAACAATGAGATTCTTGATCTAAGGGTTCACATTTAAAGATATTCAGACTTTATCTTATGAAATGCAGAATTTATAAATTTTGAGCAAGAGTTATTTGAAATCCGTACAGTGCATGCATACTGTTGAGTCGGTGAGGATGGTGTATTAATCCAACCAGTATAACTCAATAGTGTACTGTATGTATGTATACAAGATAAAGTATTTTATGAAGAATAATTTATTAATATACATAGTTATACATTGCTTGTAAAGAAATCAAATAACCTTGTTCAAGTCTGCTGTCTATATATATATATGTATGATATGCAATGCAGATTTTAGAGTATTTCATCAAGGATTCTTAAGGTATCATTGATTCCCCCTTGATTAGATGACTCTAAGTTTTCCCTCAGCTTTATTTGTCTTCATCGGGAATGAACTTACCTGAAGATGAGGGTGTCTATTCACCTCATCTGATCCTCCTAGTCTGCTGCACCTGTATCAGCTGAGGTCTTCAGCTGATCTCTTCTCTTCATGTGCTTGGATCCAGGAGTCCTAAGCTGTAGCATAGGGTCTTGAATCGTTCTTCAGCTAGGGGTTTAGTCAAGATGTCTGCTCTTTGGATATTTGTGTGAATTTTCTCCATCTTGATGTCCTTCTTTTCAAGGTGGTCTCTTATGAAGTGGTGTCGGATGTCGACATGCTTGCACCTTGTGTGGAGGACTGGATTTTGAGTGATGGCAATGGCACTGTTGCTATCACAATAGATAGGGACTTCTCTTGCCTCTACATTGTAATCCTTGAGTTGTTGAACTAGCCAGAGCAGCTGACTACAACAACTACCAGCTGCCATATACTCTGCTTCAGTGGTGGAGGTTGCAACTGAGGTTTGCTTCTTTGAGAACCATGATATCAACTTGTTGCCTAGGAATTGACAGGTTCCAGATGTGGATTTCCTATCAATTCTACATCCTCCATAGTCTGAGTCAGAATAGCCACTCAATTCTAGATTGTCATCAGCAGGGTACCATAGTCCTAGGTTGACTGTTCCTTTTAGGTACTTGAGAATCTTCCTTGCTGCTTCTAGATGACTTTGCTTTGGGTTTGCTTGAAACCTAGCACATACTCCTACAACAAATGTTATGTCTGGTCTGCTAGCTGTAAGGTATAGTAGAGATCCGATCAGTGCTCTATATTCAGCTTGATCAACTGCCTTTCCAGACTCATCTGGTTCCATTTTGAAAGATGTCATCATTGGAATCCTTGCAGTCTTGCATTGTAGAGCTTTGAATCTTTCTAATAGACTCTTGGTATACTTGGACTGGTTGATGAAGATCCCTTCTGAACTCTGCTTGACTTGAAGTCCTAGGAAGTAATTCATCTCACCCATCATGCTCATTTCAAATTTTCCTTGCATAAGTTCAGAGAACTTCTTGCACATCTCTTGATTGGGTGATCCAAATATAATGTCATCTACATATATTTGTACCATTAGAATGTCTTCTCCTTCTTGTATTCTGAAAAGAGTTCTATCCACTTTGCCTTTTGTATATCCATTGTCAAGTAGGAATTGTGACAATGTGTCATACCAAGCTCTAGGGGCTTGTTTTAGACCATAGAGAGCCTTCTTCAGTCGATATACTTGATCACCTTTTTCAAATCCTGGAGGCTGCTCTACATATACTTCTTCTACCAGAATACCATTTAGAAAAGCACTCTTGACGTCCATTTGATATACCTTGAAGCCCATATATGATGCATAGGCTAGAAACAGTCGTATGGCTTCTAATCTGGCTACTGGAGCAAAGGTTTCATCATAGTCAATTCCTTCAGATTGAGAGTATCCTTTTGCAACTAGCCTAGCCTTATTTCTAGTTATCACATCATTTTCGTCCTTCTTGTTCTTGAATACCCACTTTGTTCCTACTACATTGTGGTTTTCAGGACGATCTACCAATTCCCAGACTTCATTTCTTTCGAATTGGTTTAGTTCTTCTTGCATAGCAGTGATCCAATTGCTATCTGTCATTGCTTCTTCTATGTCAGCTGGTTCAATGTTGGATAAGAAGGCACACCAGCAGAACATAGATGATTGTGAGTTCTGATTCAGTTGTCTTCTGGTCTTGACACCTGATTCTGCTCCTCCTAAGATGAGGTTTGATGGATGATTGTTTCTCCATGTATGCCTCACGGGAGTATCTGCATTGGATGAGCTTGGATTCTCATCTGATCTAGTGCCATCAGGAGGGTTGACTTGATTAGGTCGATCATCATCTGTATCTTGTGTGTCAAAAAGATCATTCCCCCTGGCATTTGGGATTGGTGCATCTTGATTCTGGTCAGCTTGTCCTGCCTGAGTTTGAGATCTAGTGACAGGTCTATGAGGCTTATCCTCCTCTGGTTCTTCAGGGAAAGGTTCATTTACTTCAATGAACTCATCTGGTCTAGACTTGATCACTAGATGTCTCATCTGTTCTGCAGCTGAGTTTGTTTCTACTGCATTCTTATCACAAGACTCATCAAAAACAACATGGGGTGTTTCTTCCACAAGAAGGGTTCGTTTGTTGAGTACCCTGAATGCTTTGCTAGTAGAGGAGTATCCTAAGAATATCCCCTCATCTTCTTTGGCATCAAAGGCATTCAACTTACTCTTCCCATTGTTGTGAATGAAACACTTACAACCAAATATATGAAAGTAAGATACTCTAGGTTTTCTTCCTTTCCACAGTTCATATGGGGTTTTCTCATGTATTTTATGAATACCTGACCTGTTTTGAGTGTGACAAGCTGTGTTGATGGCTTCTGCCCATAGCTTCTTGGGAGTGGAGAATTCAGCAAGGAGTGTTCTGGCAGCTTCTTTGAGTGTTCTGACTCTTCTTTCAGCTACACCATTCTGTTGAGGTGTTCTTGCTGCACTTGTCTCATGCTGAATACCATTAGTAGTACAATAGGCAATAATATAAGAGTTAATGAATTCAGTGCCTTTGTCACTTCTAATTTTCACAATTGGTTCTCCTTTCTCTACTTGGATCCTCTTCAATAGTTCAGGAAGTTTCTGCTGTGTTTCACTCTTCTTGTATAAGAAGATAACCCAAGTAAACTTGGAGTAGTCATCTACAACAATAAGAGTGTACTTTCTTCCTGTTAGAGTGGTTGGAGTGATTGGTCCAAAGAGATCCATGTGAAGCAATTCAAGAGCTCTGCTGGTTGATGTTGTCTTCTTGGTCTTGAAGGAGACCTTTGTTTGCTTTCCTTGTTGACATGCATCACATACCTGATCTTTACAGTAGAGTTCATTAGGCAGACCATCAACTAAGGATTCCCTTGCTAGCTTGTTCATAGTCTTAAAGTTCAGATGACTAAGACGTTTGTGCCATAGCCAGCTGACATCTTTAGGGCTCTTCACAAGCAGACATGTATCCTTAGGACAGTTGTTCCAATTTGCAAGATACATACTTCCCTTTCTAGATCCTCAATGTCACCATTTTTAAGGGTGTCATATCCTTTTGTGTTACCATGCGCGTTATCACCAAAGAAAACTTTTGGACCTTTCTTCTCTATGTAGTTGGTCAGCAGGGCTTTGGTTCCTGTCATGTGAGTTGAACATCCACTATCTATGTACCAAGTTTCTCCTGCTAGACCTCCTCTTCTGTATAGGTCCCTTCTTTCCTGCAAGAAAAGTTAAGTTTTAGGTACCCATTTTGTTTTGGGTCCTTGGGTGTTAGTACTACCCTTGGGAACCCACATATACATTGGTCGTTTAAACAACCTTGAACATTTGAGTTGTTTCCCTCGGACATCACAGAACCAAATCTTACCAGTCAGCACCTTGGACTGATCTGATTTGTTCTTTGTGTCAGTTAAGTAATAGTCAAATGGTTTCCCTTTATAGGAGTGTACATATATGATCTTTTGACTAGTTACATTCGGCCTGGGTGCATTAGCTGGTCGATGCACACGATTATATGGACCATACTCCTCTGTTCTCACAATATCATAAGAGATAGGGGGTGCAAAGAGAACAGATTTGTTTGAAGAAGATTTCTTCTTCTTGGCTGGAGCAGCATACAGCTGAGACTGTCTCAAGCGAGATGGTCTAGGCTGTCTGCTGTTTCTCTGTACAGGCTTGGGGTTAGCTTGTCCTTTACCATTTTTGGTTTTGGGATAGTTAGCCTTAGCTGGTACAGATGCCTTTTGGTTCATATTAGGTTCATTGTGTTTAGAACACTCACCCTTTTCATGTGTCTGAGTAGTGCACTTGTTAGGTGTACTACCCCCAGCTGGAGAGGATGTAGATGGATTAAGTTCATAACCAAAACCCATCTTATTGCCATTTGATCTATAATACTCAGAGATACTTTCAATAGTAGTAGAAGCTTTATTGAACTCTGAAATCTTTTGATTTAGGCATTCCTTCTCCTTTTCTAAGAGCTTGTGTGTTTGGAAGAGAACATTGAATTTGGATTGTAGTGAACGAAGTTCCTTAGTTTCTAAAGCTTGAGTTTGTAACATCCCCTCATACAACTGAGTTATTGTGGTATTTTCTTCCTTAAGAAGCTCCACTTCTCTGGTCAATCTTTCATTCATTGTGACCAACTCAGGGGTGTTCTCAAACTTAGCCTTTTTCAACTTAGCAATTTCTTTCCTTAGATCCTTATTCTCCTCTTCCACTTCTATGAAAGCTCTAGTGGCAATATCAAGATCACCTTTTACCTTTCTTAAAGATTGATAATAGGTGTCTTCTGATTCGCCTTCAGATGAGTTTATCTCATCTGATTGTGAAAAAATAGGTGAATGGAAAGTACTAGTATAGGAGTTTACCTCATTTTCACCTATGGCCATCATAGCTAGGTCGTCTGAATCATCTGAAAAGATTTGATCGTCTGGTGATGTAGGGAGTTCATCACTTTGATATTCAGATTCTTCAGTCACCATTGCTTTCTTGTCTGAGGTTCTTCTTGGCCTTCTTTCTTTCTTGTCATCCAAATCCAGCTCAGGACATTCATAGACATAGTGACCTGGTTTGCCACAGTTGAAGCAAGATCCAGGTTTCTGATTTGAGTTGCCTCTCCTTGGAGGAGTGGCATCTCTTCTTCTAGATCCTCGGCTGTCAGATGACTCCACATCCCTTCTAGGATGTCTTTCTGGTGTTCTTTCTCTGGAACTTCTGGAGGGTGAACTTGCTCTTCTATCTTTGTAGTTTCTATAGAATTTTCTATATTTGCTGTTGAGGGTGTTCATCCTTTCAAATCTTTTGATCATAAGAGCCATTTGTTCCTTCAGACTCATGTCTGATCCTTCACAGTCTTCTGTTTTCAGAGAGGTCTTGCCAGATGAGGTACTTGCAGCTTTTGTATTGGCTGCCTTGAAGGCTACAGTCTTGGAGGTAGATGGGGTTGCAGTTGGCTCATCACTTCCTGAGTTTTCTTCTCTTTCCAGATCATATTCATGAGCTTTTAGATTCTGAAATAGAGTTTGAGCAGACCACTTCTTAATATCTTGAGTATCCTTGATGATGGTCTTCTTAAGTCTCCATTTCTTGGTTAGAGAGTCTAAGATCTTTAGATTTTTCTCTCTATTTGTATATTTCTTGCCCAGAGATTCTATCTCATTGATGATCTTGGTAAATCTATTGTCTAACTGATCAATAGACTCTTCTGGTTGCATCTTGAAGTGTTCGAACTTCTTGACTGCTGTAGACAACTTGGATTCCTTGATCAGCTCAGTTCCTTCACAGAGAAGTGCCAATGCCTCCCACATCTCTCTGGCTGACTCACAGTGGATTACCTTTTGCAATGTACTCATTTGGAAGAGTTTGCATTATGTAATCTTGAGCAATGCTATCAAGATTTGATTGCTTCATCTCTTCTGGTGTGAGGTCCTTCATAGGCTTGGGAACCAGCTCTCCAACTTGGACTTCTGGATCACCATTTGTAGTGTTGACTGTCATGATGGTGATCGGGCCTTCTGTGATTACAGACCACATCTTGTAGTGGACTGATGTGAGATTCTTCCTCATCCTGATCTTCCAGTAATCATAATCCTCAACTGAAAACTTAGGCAACTTTCTCATGTTAGCACTCATGCTGTATGAGTTTTCAAAAACAAGTTTTTCAAAAAGATCTGTTCAAGAGGACTACAGAAAGACTCCCTCAAGTCTTCTGATAATCTAGAGACAGTAGTCCGTTAGAACCACTGCTCTGATACCACTTGTTGGTCCCTGAACGAGTAGTGAATGGGATTAAAGTCTAGAGGGGAGGGGTGAATAGACTTTAAAACTTTTTCAAACAGAGTTGGGAACCTCTTCTGATTTCTATGTCAACTGGACTGCAAGTCTGCTGGTCCAGATGACTATAGTGATCTGATTGTTAAGGTTGTATGCGGAATTATGGTGGCCCTTGTTTAGACTCGTTCTTGTAACTTGTTCTACTTAATGAAAATACTCAGCTGATGCCGGTTTGAAAGTTATGGCCTGTTTTAAAGAGTGTTGAAATAACAGTATGCATTATATAATAATGAATGTAAAGGCAGAAATGTAAAGTGCAGAAAGTAAATAACACCGGATTTATAGTGGTTCGGATATACGTTCCTACGTCCACTCTCACGTCCTAACGTGATGTTTAATCCCTTTAATTTCCACAAATTACAAGGGTCTTGTCCTTTATAGTCCCAAGGTTAGGACTTTGAGATCTGAGCCGTCCTAACAGCTGCGGTCTCCACAAGTGATTGTAAGCACTTGCACTTTGAGGGGTTCAAAAACTTTAACCTTTCGGTGAGGGTTTGGGGTTTTTGAGATGTATCCAACTAATGGTTCAAGCTTATAATTTGCTTAACCACTATGCCTAAAACAATTGATATACAATATGAACAGGTTTCAGGTTCTTAAGGGTTGGATAGGAAGCACTTAAGAGCTATGGATAATCTAATGGATTTCTGGCTCTTGGAGAACTCTTGGAACAGTATGGCTTTTGCTTGATTGCTTGCTTAGCTTTTGAATTCTCTCTTGTGACTTCTTTTCTTTGTGATTCCTCATCCTCTTGTATTTATAATGAAGATTGGTTACAACTAGCCGTTGGAGTTGACTAGCCGTTTGAGCAATCTTTCCATAATAGCTTGATTCCTTGATTCCAGCCGCTTGATTGCTTCAATCCTGGGATCATGTCAATCTTCTAAATAAGGTAGGTCTTCGTTTGAATTGCAAGATGACTTAGGAATCAGCCGAGTCCTGGAAGAGCACATAGTCTTCTGATCTGTACTTCTAGTCTTCTGACTACTCTTCTGGCCTTAGGTCTTCTGTCTTCTGATATCAGACGAGTAACACTCTTCTGATCTGGAAATTCTTTGTACTGCTTTAGGCCATCTTCAATCTGGGACTCCATCAGATAGGTAGGTATACAAGCACCTTAACTTATCTGGTCTTCAAGGATCTTCTAGTCTTCATGTCTTCTACTCTTCTCATCTTGAGGATAGGCATGTGAGCCAGGACTGTGCTGATCAGCTGATATCAATACAGTTGATCACACAAGACTAGTCTAAGCTGTTCTATACAAGTCAGCTGATCTTATTACATTTATAAACTCTAAGTGTTTTGGCCATCAAAACTATTCTAACATCAAGTGGGGCTTAGGGTGAATTTATATCCCAACAGACGGCGCCAGTTGTTGCGTCAAAAAATAACGAGTAGGGATATCGAATCCCCCTATCTGGATTACTGCGGTTGTGGGCTTTGATCGTCACTTTCACGCAAGCTTATCCAACGAATAATCCTCCTTCAAGCTCCTCAAAGACCTGCAAAAACACGCCGGAGGGGATTCCGGCGTGGAATCTCCGACGCTCAAGTCTGAATCTTTCTCAGGAGAATCAAAGGGGAATTTTCTGTGTTTTTCAGTATGTATTCCGTATAATTCTTATCAAGAATTATCATAATATGTATTCTGTATGTAAAAACGTAGTAAACCAAATAAAACCAACCTGCTTTTTATACCTGACCTCTTTTCGTGGGAGAGAGGAAGAATCCTTCTTCATCTTCTTTCTCAACCGCCCTTAAGACTCGGTCTTTTGGTGGACTCTTCCCACCTCCCTTGATTGACCTCCTTTCGGGCCTTATTCATCAAAACTGGATCTTAAGGAATTCCCTCATGGGCTGGAAATACTTGGCCCGAGAATAATTGGGCCACAGATATAGGCCAAAAGCCCAATTATGCTGATTTCCCTCTTTGGGCTTAGGGGTGTATTAATCCCCTTCACCAAACCCTTATTCATAACAAGACAGATTTAACTCATCTCATATCCACGTGTCGTTATCTCCGTGGACGACATATTTTGGCCGCATCAAATGCAATAATATGATTATTGTGATCATAATAATATATTTATTGTTAATATAATATACATAATAGAATAAATATTTTATTAATTTTTTTAGATATTATATCATAGATTCACAGTAATATATTAATATATAAAATAAATGGTGAATATATATATATATATATATATATATATTTGGAAAAATAAATGGTTTCAATATTTAAATAAAACAAGAGTATCCACTTACAATATCTTCATTTGAAGCACTACTTGGATCCCGAAATTCAATTTGTGCAACACATTAATTCAATTTAGAAATTGCGCTTTTGATAATAGCGAAATGATCACACGGTGACTTTACGTTTCGAGATTCACTGATCGATGGTGTTTGATAGGGTATTATTTGTTTTCTACCCGTGACCAAAATGCAGTTTTGATTTGATATGCTCCAACAATTAGATCTTGAGAGATGTCAACAAACACATTACAAAGGTGTACATCTTCATGAGAAGAATAAGAAGATCTCGTGATGAAGTCATTGTTGAGAAAATTATTGTAGAGATGGTGTGTCAATTATGTAGGCATGGTGTGCTATTTATGTAGAGATTTATGTGAATTTTAATATGTATCGTTACATCAACATTATTCATTGCAGATATGTCATGCATATTTCAATATGTATCGTTCCATCACTTTAAAATGGATATATATTGGATTTAGTGGGATATGCAGATATATTAAATTTGTGTTGTTACATCACTTTAATATGGGTAGGTCTCTTGTAGACTCAATTCCTTATAAGGAATTGAGTAAATTTTTAAAAATTGGTAGGATTGATAATAAAAATAAAATACGCGAAAAATATGTATGATAATTTACGTAGCTTAATCGGTTGAGAATAGTTTTCTTTCTGTTGAGGTCTAGTGTGCACTACACATATTTTGTTGACATGCACTTTTTAATAATATTGTGTTGCACTTTCTAGTTATACTAACTTGCATTTTCTAGTTATAATGACTTATACTTTTCATTAAAAGTTGTGTTGCACTTTTCAATTATAGTGACTTACACTTTTTAATAAAAAAATGTGTTACACTTTTTAGTAATATTGCATTACACTTTTTAGTAATATTAACTTACACTTTTCAACACACACAATTTCGAAAAAAAATTATCAATAAAAAAAATTACAAAAAAAAAAATAATAATGAAAAAAAATTAATCAAGTCAAAAATTTTATTCACAATAATCTTGAATATTTAGGGTTCACAATATTCTTGAATATTTAAGATTTAAGTTGACCAAGTCAACTCAATTCCTTATAAAGAATTGAGTATATATAAGACCAATCCCTTTAATATTTGGAGATGCATGTGGAATTGTGTATTGTATTGTTCCATCACTTTTTTTTTTTTTTGACAACATAACAAGGATACAACAATTACATACGGAAAGTCGATAAAACCAGATCCTTGTAATATTGTGGACAGTCATCTTCACACCAATCTTGAGGTGGTGAAGTGTGATAAACTTCTTGAGCTAACTCATGTGCAACACAATTCAGTGATCGAGGAACATACAGACAATCCCACACTAGGATTTGTTGGAGTGCTTGCTTGATTATAGTAGCAATTTTACCTTCCTTTGAACCATCCTCAACACCATTTTTTATCGTATTGATCGCATCCATAGAATCCGATCTAACACCTGCAATCTTGATTCTATTTTGAATGCATTTCTTGATACCAATTTCCAACGCCTTGAGCTCAGCACCATATACAGTACCTATGTTATCAATCAATGATGCTCCTGCAAACAAAACATTCCCCTTCGAACCAATAACCACATAACCAGCTGCAAAAAATCTTTTAGCTTAATTAAATGCAGCATCCGTGAATAAGAGATTTCCCTCATTTTGTACCAAAAAAACTTCTTTTTCCTTATGCACAAAATTCTCCAACACATTCTCCACTTTATTGTATCCTACTAAATCAGCCCAGTAGGATAATGCTCAAGCCACATCATACTTAAGACATTTAATCATGCCATTACCATCCTTAAATTCCAGATGTATCAGCTTACACCTCTCCTTCCATATAGCCCAAATCACCATAACAATACATTCCATCCATTCTTTGTCCAGATTACTAAAGCACCACATCACAAACTCCAATCCATCTCCATGCACAGCCCCTTTAATAATCCTCCAATATTTTTGATGTTTCCAGGTATTTTTGGCCAATGGACAAGTAAATAGGCAATGCATAGTATTAGCCAAATGAAAATCACAACATAAGCATCGAGAATTTGTTGGCACATGATGATAAACAAGATTACTTTCTGATGCAATCAGACCCCGTGCCAACTTCCAACAAAAAATACGTACCTTAGGCGGGACACGAAGCTTCCAGATTTGTTTGAACACCTTTTGCAAAGTATTCTCACTCGAAGATTCCAACTCTTTGAGAACATGTGTCTGATTACACGCCATGTGGTATCCTGATGCAACAGTGTATTTTCCAGTAGATGTTTTTGGCCAAAAAAATTGGTCTTTCTCATCCGGCGCCATCCTCGGCATTGATAAAATTCTTTCAGCTTCAAAACATGAAGGAACTTATCTTGTCTGTTCGAGTCTATTCAGAACAAACGAGTAGACTAATGCGCACCAGACGAGTTCCCCCTTCGACTGTGCTAGTTTGTCTAAAAGTCGAACAGCTACATGTACCTGTCTCATCTTGTGCGACGCATGAGAGTGGATACACATAGTAGAGTAGAAATCAATCCTTTTGTTGAAATCAATCCTTTTTCATGAGCTTAACATAGGTGTAATCCATTTCGGAAATATAGGAACAAGAATGTTGAAATTTACAGCAGTCGCAATTTGCATGACCAAGTTCAACAACTTCTGATCTTGTACTTCCATGAACTTGTCAAACACAGCATACAACTCTTCTTTGCTGTCGGCATCTCCAAACTTACGAATAATCCAATGATCTAGCTCCCACTTCAACTTGACTTCAAACCATGCATCTTTATGCTCATTGTCAATGAAGTTGTCTATGTAAGCATCTTCGATTTTCTCTGGATTTGCCTTCATCTCTTGCAATCTGCGAATATGCTTGCCCAAAATTTTCTTGTTAGCATATCTAGCATCTTCAACTTTCTGCTTCTTCAAGATAGCAGTCTCATCCAGATCAGCAATGATCTGTCCTATTGACTCTTTGACTTTCGGTTCTTCTATCATCAATTTCCTCTTAACATTTATTCTGGTTTGAACTTCAGGAATCGCAATACCTTTGCCTTTCACTAGTCTCTTTTGTTCTGCCTCAGCTTGCTCTAAGTCAGCCTTCTTTACTAGCCTTCCTCTTTTCTTAGGTCAGTTGTCTCTTCTAGAGCAGTAGCAGACTCTAGTTCAGCAGCATCTTTCACATCTTCAGTCTCTTCCCCCTTTTTGGCTTCATCACTAGCCTTAAGAGTGAAAAGAGAGGTAAAGCGAGTCATCTCTTCTTTCATCACTTCCTTCATAGCTTTAGCAGCGATTTCTATCTGCCTTTGATGCGATTTCTCATGACTTATCTTGTCAAGACGATCAGCAGTGAGCTCCAACTTTCTCGAACTCGAAATCAACTCATCTTTGAAGTGAGTAGCAGTCTGTCTGAGCAATCTGTTCTCTTCAGTCAATTCTCGTAGAACAGCCCTTGCTTGCACCAATTGATCTTGTGCTTCTCTTCTTTGAGCATCTGCTATCTCAATCTTCACTTTATACAGCCTTTCCATCTTCATTGATTCTTCAACTAATGATCTTGCGAAGTCAATAGAACACTTCTCTGAATAATCAACTTGTCTCTTCAAGAAGTCTTCTAATTGCGTATACATCTCTTGTCTGAAGGTAGCATCCATCTGATTTACCTCACTAACAATTAACTCCTTCGAACTATCCACAAGAGATTGATTTTGCTCAGCAAGAACTTCCTTCAAATCAGACTTCAGAAATTCATCGATAGATGACTGAACAACTTGCTTCAGGTCCATCTTCAACTCATTTAGATATCCTTCTGGAAAGATATGAATTGATCGAACATTAGCAACATCAGCAACAACCTCCTCAGCTTTAGCCATAAGTTCATCTTCAATCAATACTTGAGCTTCTACCAACTTGTCTTCTACTCCAGTAGACAAGACCAAGTCTCCAATGGCTTCCACTTCCTCATCCTGAATCACACTTCCTGCAATTGCTTTCAAACTTAGTTGGGGAGAGTAAGGAACGATTGCTAACCTTGCTTCCTTAGCACGTCTTTCAGCATCATCAGATTCTCTCTTCACCATCTGAACTAGCTTGGCAGTGTAGGCACATGTTTCTGATGGAAAATATTTTTCCACTTGTCTAGTGATCTGACCAACATTGCACCTAGGGCCATGTGCATGTTCAACTTGGAATCCAAATACTATTCCTCTTAGTTGATCAGAAACATTTTCCAGATTAAGAGTCGGATCAGTAGACTGCACTTCCTCAGCTGGTTCAGCTTCAACCATCACCTCATCTTCCACCAGATCAGTTTCAGACACCTGAACACCCACATTGAACTTGTCTTCCGAAGACAACACTTCATCGGATATTTTCAGCATCCTCTTTACAAGAACGGTTAATGCATGCGCTGAGAGGAGCTCTGAGTGATCTTTGACTCCACTATTCTCTTGCTGCTCCATTTCCCAATCCTGAAAATTTGAAATGCCACCCATTCCAATGATAACTTCGAATAGATCTTCAGTTGGGGCCTTCTTCAGAGCAACCCATGTGCATATTCTCAACAATTTTTCATACACCTCTGAAGACGTGTCGATCTCGACTGATGGAAGCATTTTCTTCAGATTTTTTGTCACTTTCGCACGCAGCCTTTTCTCACGAAGACACATGGGATAATATACTAAGGATTCAAATCTATTAACGGGAGGGGTCTGAGCAAGTGGGGTCCTTAGCTCAGTCGTTGCAATGGCAACTAGAGGAGTTCCCGAAATAGATGGGTTAATGGGTTCAACATTTTCTGTTGAGGTATAAGGAATAGTTTGGATGGTGGTTTCTTGGGGCTTTGATGTGGCTAGGTTTGGTTCGACAACTGTCGGAGTATCAGTTGTATCGAATATAGTAGTGTCTTGGGTAATGTTGGCTCTAAGTGGTTGTACTGCCAACACAGAGGTTTTTGGGATAGGCTTGGCACGAGATCGGAGTGATCTTGCCTTGGTTTTGACAGGGAGGTTGAGAGAAATAGGAATAGTACGAGATGAAGTACTAACCTTTTCAGTCGACTTGTCTGGTGAGGGACTCGACTCGACTCTCACCAGTCGATATGTTTATGCAGCCCCGACTTCCTTTTCTAACTCTTTGTCAGATTGAGTCTCTTCAGAATCTTCAGCCGGCTCAATCATCGCTTCCTCTGGAACATACTGAACTAATGCACCACTAGTTCCAACACCAGCTAAATCTTCAGATTCCTCGGCCTCCGACTCGTCTTCCTCAGCACTAGACGAGACGGCTTCGATCATGGCATCTCTAGGATCAATCTGAATTTGCTTTCGCCCAAAAGCTCTTCCTTCTGCTTGCTTAGCAAGAGCTTCCTTCTTCAGATAATGCTTTAATGCATAGAACGGTTTGGCTTTACTCCAACTCGTCTTGTTTGGCAGCAAGACGGGTAGTAAGATGCTTAATTTGTTACCAAAACTCACAGCCGCGGACACGATCCATTCAGCCGAATCAGTGTCAACACGCACATTCTTCTCGAAGTACATCAACCTATCCAAGAAGAGTCCATACCAGTTGCCTTCCGTGATGCCGTCATAGATTGCGGCCATCACTCTTACTTTTTGAAGCGTTACGAAATCGTAACTTCCTGTCACTCCAAGCAACATCTTGCTGGCGATATCGAGAAGGGTCTTGTACTTGTCTAACAAATCCTTCTTTTTGACAGACGGGATCTTTCCATCTCGATTCAGCTTCAGTTTCCTTCCGCAAAAGATGCTCAAATATCTCAGCTCTTGCCCTTGGCCATACATCTCCACATTAATCGATCCATAGGGTAACTTTAGATTTTCAAACATCACATCTCGAGTGATTTCCACTCGACTCCTGCCAACAAATGCTTCAATCGAATCGCCTTATCTGGTGGCAGTTGCATAGAATTCCAGCACCTCCTCTTCTAACACTACTTTTGGGAAAGCCTCCAAGTATGGTCTCAAGCCACACCTACAGCACTTCGTCAAGATCTCCTTGTTGTCGTCTGAGTGATTTCCTTTGAAGAACACGGATCCTTCCACATGCACCTTGCCTTCCGAGGCATACTTGCCTAGGTTAAACCTAGCCTGCATGTTAGTCCTTATATCGAACATTGATACGATCGACATTTTAGTAGATTTATAGAAATCAAATAGTCAAGAGATTACAAGAAAAACTTGAGTGTTTGAGAATAGAAGAGTTATGAAAACGTGAGGAGAGATAAGTGGAACTGTTTGGTTTTGTTGCAAAACTGATTTTGAATCAACGGCCAAGATTAAGAGGTTTGATCCAATGGTTAAAACCTTTGGTATTCAGTTACGGAATCGAGAATATTACGTGATTTGGTATTGTAAAATTTGGAATCCTCCCTTTCTATTGGTTAAGACAGAGGAGTGTACTCATCTGACCTAGCGTAGTAGAGTTTAGGCGCGAACTGGTTGTATACACCTCATTAAAGGGAGTGTATAAATCCAATTCTAGGGTTTCCCAATTTTCACATTATCAAATTACATTAATACCCTTAATTCTTACTGATTAAACACTTAGAATATATTTGAATCATGAAGGAACTTATCTTGTCTGTTCGAGTCTATTCAGAACAAACGAGTAGACTAATGCGCACCAGACGAGTTCCCCCTTCGACTGTGCTAGTTTGTCTAAAAGTCGAACAGCTACATGTACCTGTCTCATCTTGTGCGACGCATGAGAGTGGATACACATAGTAGAGTAGAATAAATATTATGGATATCAATCTAATGCAATGGTCAAGGTTTCGAACAAGATGACTTTAATCAAACTTAAGAGTCAACATAAGGATATTTAAGAAATCATAGATTCCCCCTTAAATGTTTATTCCCTAAGTATTACCCTCAGCTTTACCAGCTTCCTCATCGGGTTGTTTGGTCATCTTATCTGACCTTGTATACCTGTCTGTTGAGCGAGTAGACGAGTGCTCTGTTTTAGTGATCTTGTCTCCTTATCTCTTGTGATGTACCTGTCTGGTTAGTACATATCTATAGGCAAGTAGGGTCTAGATCATTTAGTCCTAGACTAATGCATAATTCACGAAAACGAGCATCAGGTAATGGTTTTATGAAAATATCAGCTCTTTGAAAGTCAGTATGAATCTTTTCCATGCGAATATCCTTCTTTTCTACATGATCACGTATGAAATGATGTTTCACATCAACATGCTTACAACGTGTGTGCAAAACAGGATTTTGTGTAATGGCAATAGCACTGTTACTATCACAGAAAATAGGAACATTTAATTCATATATGTTGTAATCTCTAAGCTGTTGCATGAGCCAAAGTAGTTGACTATAGCAGCTACCAACAGCCATGTACTCAGCTTCGGTAGTAGAGGTAGCCACACTAGTCTGTTTTTTCGAAAACCATGAAATGAGTTTTGTGCCTAAGAATTGACAAGAACCAGATGTAGATTTCCTATCTATTCTACAGCCACCAAAATCAGAATCTGAGTAGCCACTTAGAGATAAATCATCATTTGAAGGATACCATATACCACGATTGATGGTTCCTTTCAAATATTTCAGTATCCATTTAGTGGTTTCCATATGACTCTCTTTTGGATTAGCTTGAAATCGAGCACATACGCCAACAGAAAATGCAATATCAGGTCTACTAGCAGTCAAGTACAGTAATGAACCAATAAGACCACGGTAATATATTTGATCAACACACTTACCATGTTCGTCTGGATCCATCCTGTATGTGGGTAGCATAGGTACTCCAGTAGACTTGCATGTCTTAATACCATACTTGTCTAGTAGATTTCTAGTATACTTTGTTTGATTTATGAAAATCCCTTCTGGGGTCTGTTTTACTTGAAGACCAAGAAAGTAATTCATTTCACCCATCATGGACATCTCAAACTTACTTTGCATGAGTGTTGAAAAACTTGCACTCAGCTTTTTGTTAGGTGAACCAAAAATGATATCATCTACGTAAATTTGGACGAGTAAAATGTCTTTCCCTTCTTGTCTTCTGAACAAGGTTCTGTCGACCTTGCCCTTAGTAAAACCATTTTCTAATAGAAAGAGAGAGAGAGTATCATACCATGCTCTTGGATCTTGCTTTAGTCCATATAAGGCTTTCTTCAATCTGTACACCTGATTGTCTTTGACTTCGAAACCAGGAGGTTGCTCAACATACACTTCTTCCGCAAGAATACCGTTAAGAAATGCACTTTTAACATCCATTTGATATACAGTAAACTTCATATAAGCAGCATATGCAAGGAACAGACGAATGGCTTCTAGTCTAGCAACATGAGAATAAGTTTCATCATAGTCTATGCCTTCAGCTTGTGAATAGCCTTGGGCTACTAGTCTAGCCTTATTCCTAACGACTACATCATTCTCATCTTTCTTATTTTTAAAAATTCATCGAGTGCCAACTATATTGTGATGTTCCGGCCTATCGACAAGTTCCCAAACGTCGTTTCGAACAAACTGGTTCAACTCGTCTTGCATAGCGATGATCCAATTACTATCAACCAATGCCTCTTTAACGGTAGTAGGCTCGATAGAAGAGAGGAAACAACACCAGCAAAACATAGTTGCACTAGGTTGTTCTTGTGACTCAAAGAGTTGTCGTCTAGTCTTCACACCAATATTAGAGTCACCAATGATATTCTCAGTATCATGCGCAGATTTCCATGTTTTTCTATTCTTAACAGGAATACTATCATCATCTACCTCAGGTATAGCATTATGTATTTCAACATCATTCGTATCAGCAGTTTTAACAGGGGTAGACGAGTCAACTAGAGCAGGCATGTCAACTGGTCTAGTAGACTTACCTTGAGCACTTACCTTCTCGTTGTCATCAGACTCGAGAGCTTTCATAAATGGATTGTAGGCTTGAACAGATTCGTATACTTCTGATTCTTTATCAGATTTGATCGATAGATCAGTCACCTTCTCACTGATCTTGTCGGCAGACGAGTCCTGTCGAGATTCATCGAAAACCACATGTGGTGTTTCTTCCACACAAAGAGTCGAGTAGTTGAATACCCTAAATGCTTTGCTAGTCGAGGAGTATCCTAAGAATATACCCTCGTCTACTTTAGCATCGAATGCATTCAACTTGCTTTTCCCATTGTCATGGATGAAACACTTACAACCAAATATATGGAAATATGAAATTCTGGGTTTTCTACCTTTCCAAACCTCGTAAGGTGTCTTACCTAATACCTTGTTCATCGCGCTTCTGTTCTGAGAGTGGCATGCAGTATTGATCGCTTCAGCCCAAAACTTCTGAGGTGTTTTGTATTCGGCTAGCATGGTTCTACAGGCTTCCTTGAGTGTTCTATTCCTTCTTTCGGCTACACCGTTCTGTTGTGGTGTCCTAGCTGCACTAGTAAGATGCTGGATACCACGTTTAGCACAAAAATCTTGGATATAGCAATTAATGAACTCCATACCCTTGTCACTACGGATTTTGACAATAGACTGGTTCTTCTCAACTTGTAACTTCTTCAACAGATCAGGTAGAAGAGTCTGTGTATCACTCTTCTTGTGTAGGAAGACTACCCAAGTGAACTTAGAATAGTCGTCTACAACAACAAGTTTGTACCTCCTACCATTCAAGGTTGGAGGAGTTATCGGACCATGAAGATCCATATGTAGTAGTTCTAGGACTCTACTTGTTGAGAGAGTAGGAATTGATTTAAAGGAACCTTTTACCTGTTTACCTTTCTGACAAGTATTGCATACATGTGATTTGTAATAAACTTCGTTGGGTAAACCTTCCACTAGGTAATCTCTTGCAATCTTATTAATTACCTTAAAGTTCATGTGACAGAGGCGTCTATGCCAAAGCCAACCGAGCTCTTTAGGATTCTTACTAAGAAGACAAGTATCCCTTGGACAGCTATTCCAATTCACAATGTATACACTGCCTTGTCTTATGCCGACGAGTAGTATAGTGTGAGTCCTCTTGTCTATAATCTCGCACTTTCGGCTTTTAAACTGCACTTTGTAACCACGGTCACAGAATTGAGAAACAGATAGTAAATTATATTTCAAACCTTCTATGTAGGATACGTCCTGTATCTCTACATCACCATTTCGAATGTAACCAAAGCCTTTCGTAACAGCAGTGAGCTATCACCGAATATCACCTTGGGTCCTTCTTGCTCATGGTAACTCGATAGAAGAGCCTTAGTACCTGTCATGTGGTGCGAACAACCACTATCAATGTACCAAGTTTCTCCTACTGAGCTACCCTTCTTATACAAGTCGAGTCGACCCTGCAATGAAGATATTCAATAATTTAGGTGCCCTCTTTGTTTATTGGGGTCCTTGGGGGTTAGTCGAGTTCAAAAAAATCCAAATATACATCGGAGTCCTGAACAAGTTTGATCTCTTAAGCTTTTTCCCATACTTGTTACAAAATAAGACCCTGTTGTCCTTATCTGGCCTATCATTTGATTTCGGGTCTACTCGTCTGAGGTAGCCTTTTGACTTGACCTCTACTTGAGTAGGTACTGGTCTATGATAGTCAGAATAGGGCTTGTAAGCATTGGGGCCATACGGTTTATAGACACGTTTAGGTCTTTCCTCACTTATAATATCATATGACAAAGGTGGAGGATATAAGATAGGTTGAGTACGATATTTTGGAGCAACCTTCCTAGGCCTAGACGAGTAGAGCTGAGACTGTCTTATAAAAGAAGGTCTAGGCTCTTGTCGTCTAGTCTGTACTTGTCTAGAACTCGTCTCCTCAGGATACCAATCCTCGTATCTGACCTGGTTGGGTCGTCCACGATTAGTGGTCCTTAGTAGACTATTCTTAGACGAAATAGTCTGGTTGTTAACATTATTTTTACCTCCCTTGGTAATAGGAGTGTTAACTCGAGTCTGCTTGTGTACATTGCCTTTGGATGTATTTCCAATATCGTATTCCATTGGTCCTTTTCCTTTATCATTAGTCAAAGAACTTGAGTTAATAGTAGTAGGGTTCTTAAGGACATGAGTAGACGAGCTAGGTGAATCTGCACCCAAACCTATCTTGTCAGCTGGAGCCCTATACCTATCTGACAGTTGAAGGTTAATCTTTGAAGAGTTAACCAGGTCAGTAAGTTTAAGGTCTAGAGTGACAACCTCAGTCTCTAAGAACTTATTACGTTCTTCAAGCTTTTTGAATTTGCTCTTTAAAATATTGAACTCATTTCTCTCAGTTGCATGTGTCTTGAGTAGGTGTTGATATAACCTGTCTGTCAATGCACACTTGTCTTTGAGTTGCCTTAACTCTTCAGTCAAGCGTTCATTTAGGATTGTTACATTAGGATCTACTTTAGACTGGGCTTCCTTAAAATCAATGATTTCATGTTTTAAGGCGATGTTCTCGTCGCTGACTTCAATGAACGCCTTGTTAGCAAGTAGGAGGTCTTCTTCAGTCACACTAGTAGAGTGATGAAGACTACTCCCTACTCCACTATCGGCTGTATCACTTTCATCAGAATCCGATTCATCACATGATTGAAACGAAGTTGCAGATGATACCTCTTGGTCAATTTTAGCCATGCAGCATAGGCCATCATCTACTATGAAGGCTTCATCGTGATCTCGATCAGATGGGTAGCTAGATGAAGACGATGGTAACTCGACTGATTCCGTTTCAGAGTCATCATTAGCCATCATAGCTTTCTTACCCCGGTTGTATCTTCGTTCCCTTCTAGCTTTGCGTTCTTCTCGATCATCAGTGCTCATGTCCGGACATTCGTAAATGTAATGACCTGGTTTCTCACAGTTATAGCATACAAGATCGTTAGTAGACTTTTTAATAGGAGAATTATCCCTTCGCTTATCTCGTCTATCATAACGCTTAATCTTCCTATCATCAGACTCTCTATCTTGTCTGTTTCCTTTCGAGACTTCGTCTCTCCTTTCGGACGAGTTTCGGTCTCGTCTGGTCTCAGACGAGTCCTTAGAAGCGGACCCTCTATAATCTTTATAGAACTTCTTATATCTACCGTAGCGCTTGTTTAACCTGTCGAACTTTCTAACCATAAGATTCACCTGATCTTTCAGACTTAGATCAGTTCCATCTAACTTGTCTTTAACAGAAGCAGACTTAGTCTTAGACTTAGACTTGCCTACTCTAGAGCACTTAGACGAACTAGACTTAAAAGCAACATTTTTCGACACGGCATTCTCTCTATCACTACTGGCAATAGGTTCATTTTCATCTAGGTCAAACTCATGAGCCTTCAGAGTTTGAAACATTGTCTCTGCTGTCCATATGTCTATATCCTGAGTATTCTTAACTAGCATTTTCACCATTTTCCATCTAACATCAAGACTCTTAAGAATTCTCAAATTTATTTCACGTGCAGTATAGGATTTACCAAGAACTTCCAAGCCATTCATAATTTTTGTAAAGCGAGTATCCAACTGGTCAATTGTTTCACCAGTTTTCATCTTGAATGATTCGAATCTCTGAACAGTAGTAGAAAGCTTACTTTCTTTGATTAGGGAAGTCCCTTCACAAATAATAGCAAGACGGTCCCACATTTCCTTGGTTGTCTTACATTTTAATACTTTCCCAAGATACTCATTAGGAAGGGTATGTAAAATGTAATTTTTGGCCAAGTTGTCAGGGTTATTCTGCCTCATTTCTTCAGATGTTAATTCTGACCTGGGTTTGCGAACAAGAACTCCAACGGGTTTGTCCTTGTCCAAAGCAGCAGTGTTAGGAATCATCGTCACGATTGGTCCTTCGGTGACGACTAAAATCATCAAGTCGTGAGTGGAGTTGAAAATCGCCTCCATCCTCAACTTCCAGTAATCGTAATCTTGTACCTGGAACTTCGGTAGCTTATTATCGCTTATTTCTAGAGACATGTTTTCAAGAAAATTAGTGATAAGGAGTTTTGGGTCAAAGATACAGATATATCAAGAATAGTGATCAAGAATAGTAAACAAGAACACGTATGAGCAAATACGATCAAGAACCTAGACTTCACCCAAGTCTTAAGTAGGTTATCAAGAAACAGCAGTTCGTAAACTACTGCTCTGATACCACTTGTAGGTCCCTAGTTGAGTTGATAATATTGAGTAAGCTAAGAAAACGTCTAGAGGGGGGTGAATAGACTTTTCAAAATCTTTCAATATATCAGAATACACAATGCGGAATAATCAGATTAACAATGAGCCCAATCAAATTTATACTCAACTAATATTAACGAACTTCTGTATGAACATTCTACTAGTCTTGTTCTTATATGCAATTCAATCAATTAAGCAGTTAATAAATCAAACACAAATAAAACAGTAAAGTAAATCAAACACGAGATTTATAGTGGTTCGACAACTTGTCTACATCCACTCTCACAACTCCAGTCGTGAAATTCTTATTAACTCTTCCAATCGAGTAATGTGTTCTTGTGGCTTTAAGTCCCAAGAAATAAGACTTCGATCTTTTCGAAAACACTACCAAGTGCCTCTTCGATCTTACAACTAGTAGTTTTACAAGTAACTAGCAACTAGAACAGTAATAGAAAAACTTCTCTATATTCAGTAGTAGCCTTCTTGAATTCTTCACTTGTCTTCTGGATTCACTTTCTGAATTTCAAACTCTGAGAGTTCCTTTGCTTTGAATACGTCGTTAATTTGCTTCACTTGAATGTAAAATATCAGTATGATGATTAACCATAACCGTTGAATACCTTGGGGTATTTATAGATATCCAATATCAAGAACATTATGTTATGTAACCACCTTTTCTTGAAAACTGACTTCTACCTTCTTCATCTTATCCAACCACGCGTTTCTTCAGTTAATTAGTTATTCCATAACTAACTCTTCAATCCTTATCTTCAATACGCGTTTCTGACTTAACAAAATTCTTCTTTGTAGCGCACATGTCTAGTCTCCATACTTAGACAAATTTCAGTCTTCTTCTTACTCGTCTTGTCTTGTCTAGCTTTGCGCAGTTCTTCAGCAGTAGACTTCAGTAGTAGACTTCAATGTAGAACTAATCTAGTCCTATCATCTAATCCTAACAAGACTATTACATTACTTTAAGCTTTATAAAATAGCTTAGTCACCTTAATATCTATACATTGAATATGCGAGAATACATATGAAATATGAGCTTCTATACATCATTTAATATAGCTCAGTATAAATCCTAATCATACAAACAAACACAGTACTTATAAATCGTACTTGTCTTTCAAACACTTAAATTTTTTAACTTATCTTTTGTACTCGTCTTGTAAACTCTACTGATCTGTTCAAGATGACTTCATAACTAGACTAGATCAGTCAACACTTAGAAATTATTCAAGTCTTCTTTTGGCTTATTAAAACTCAACTCATCATTAATTAGGACTTGTCTTCAGGATTCATATCCCAACACAATTTTGGGGTGTTAATAGCCCCACCCTTAGAAAAAATAGAGACCTCTCTCGTCCGCCGTTTGCAGATGGAGACTTCTAAGATTTATGTGACAATAAACGGAGACCTTTTGGAGAAATAAATGGTAACTAATAGGAATAATGATTTAGTCCATAATTGATTCAGTCAAAGATCTTTAGAGATTTGTATATATTTTCCATATCTATAATTACTTGTAGGTTACTCTGTAAACCCTAATTGTAATCTTTATATATATTGAATAGACTAAATCAAAATCCTCAATTGAGGTAAAATATATTTTCTCTTATTCTTTCATGGTATCAGCCTAACAAAGCTGAGAAACCCTAGAATTTTTTTACCGAAATTCTCTTCACCATGGCCGGTGATACACCTTCTTCTTCCACCTCCGTTTTTTATTCGACTCTTACTCTACATGCTATGACTCACCTAGTCACCATTAAACTCAAACCCACAAACTATCTCATGTGGTATGGTCAAATCTATCCTCTTCTTGCTACTCAGAAATTTCTTCCCTACGTTGATGGCTCGCTGCCCGCTCCATCTACCAAGATCACCACTGATTCTGGTGATTCTTCTAATCCTGCCTACGATGAGTGGCTTGGCAAAGATCAAATAGTTAGAGTTTTTCTCTCGTCAACCCTAACTGAAGATGCCATAGCTGTTGTTGTTGGATGCTCAACGTCCGCTGCTATGTGGTCTACCTTGGCTACTGCTTTCAATCGGCCATCCAAGGCTAGAGAGCTTCGTCTCAAGGACGAATTGCAACTTATCAAGAAAGGCTCCCGTTCTGTCACAGAGTATGGTGCCACGTTCAAGAATCTGTGTGATCAACTTCTTGCCATGGGTTGTTCGATCGACGATACTGACAAATCCCATTGGTTCCTTCGCAGATTAGGTACGGATTTTCATGGCTTTTCTACTTCTCAAATCAATCTCACGCCTCTGCCCTCCTTCCCTGAGTTATTGTCCAAGGTCGAGTCGCACGATATGTTTACAAAATCGCTCGACTCCGCTTCTGCTTCCTCTCAGTCACCGGCTTTTCTTGCTCAGCAGCAGCGATCAAATAAGAAATCTGGTAATGTTTACCAGTCTGGTTCGTTCCATCAATCTGGCCATGGGGGAAATAATTTTCATTCTAATCGTGGGGGTTATCCTGGCCGTGGTGGTCGTTCCGGTGGCCGTGGTGGTCGTTCCGGTGGTCGCTATCCCCCTAATTGCCAAATCTGTCGTGGTGAACATTATGCTCGAGTGTGCCCAGAACGTTACTCTTCTCCTCCGCAACAAGCCAATCTTGCTCATGCCTTTCAAAACGCTTGTTCGATAAATCATAACTCTCCTGATTGGTATGTCGACACGGGTGCCTCATCACACATGGCTAATTCTACTGATGGTTTGGACTCCACATCGAACTACTCTGGTTCTGATAGGGTTGTTGTGGGAAATGGTAACATTCTTTCTATTTCTCATACTGGCTCTCATACTTTATCTCGTGATTTATCTCTACTGAATGTCCTCGTGGTTCCTCATATCACGAAGAACCTTCTTTCTGTTAGCAAACTTACGAGTGACAATCCGGTGAATGTTGTTTTTTCTAACAACTGTTTTGAAATTCAGAATCGGGTAACAGGGATTCTTTTGGCATGAGGCAGACGTGAAAATGGATTATATATTTTGGAGCGTGGTCATGCGGCTTTGGTGGCAGCTTTATGGACTCGTCGTACACGTGCCTCTTTTGAATTGTGGCATAGTCGTTTAGGCCATGTTAATTTTGATACTATTAAGCTGTTGAACAAACTTGGTTTTTTGTCAGTTACTTCTGTTTTACCTAGGCCTCTTGCTTGTTCTTCTTGTCAGTTGGCTAAAAGTAAAAGACTTCCTTTCATCAATAATGAAAAACGCATTTTGCGTTTATTGGATGTTATTCATTGTGATTTGTGGGGTCCGTCTCCTGTGAAATTTTGTGATGGTTTTCTATACTATGTGGTTTTCGTTGATGATTTCTCTCGTTTTACGTGGTTTTATCCGCTTCCTTTGAAATCAGATTTTTATGATACGTTTGTTAAGTTCAAAACTTTGGTCGAAAATCAATTTTCCACAACTATCAAACGTTTTCAATCTGATGGGGGTACCGAATTCACAAATAACAAATTGCAAGACCTCTTCAGAAATTGTGGCATTCTACATACCATGTCTTGTCCATACACCACTGCTCAAAATGGCCGTGCAGAAAGAAAACATAGACATATTACAGAAACAGGGTTATCTATGTTGTTTCATTCATCTGTCCCTATGGAATATTGGGTTGAAGCTTTTGGTGCTGCAGTTTATGTGATTAATCGTTTACCCTCTTCTGTGTTATCCGATAAATCACCGTTTCAATTGGTATTTTCCTCTCCTCCAAATTATGATAATGTTCATGCGTTTGGATGTAGGGTTTATCCATGCTTACGAGATTATGCTGCTAACATGTTTTCTCCTCGTAGCATTCCTTGTGTTTTCTTGGGTTACAGTTCCAGGCATAAGGGTTTTTGTTGTCTCGATACAATATCGTCTCGTTTGTATATTAGTAGGCATGCTCGGTTTGATGAGGAATATTTTCCCTTTGCACCTTCCACACGGTCCTCTTCATCCGACTCGTTGGATTTTTCGGCTTATAGGGATCTTGGTTCGGCTCCCATTTTTCCTTCGCCTTCGAGTCCAGCAGTGGTTCCGATGGATTTGGCTGCTTCGACTCCTTGTTCAGCATGTCCGGATCTCACGTCTACGGCATCTCCGGCGCGCCTGGCCTCTCCGCCACCTTCACCACAGCCCTCGCCTCCGCCTTCGCCATTGGCCCCTTTGCCGCCACCTGCTTCGGTATCAACTCATCCTATGCGAACACGTGCCAAGGATGGCATTTTTAAGCCAAAGTATCCTCCTTCATCTTCTTACTTTGCTCATAGTGGTTTTCTTTCCACTCTACACTCTTCTAAGGAGCCCAAGGGTTTCAAATCAGCTGCAAAATCACCTCACTGGATTTCTGCAATGGACGACGAGCTTAAGGCTCTTCATGTCAACAACACTTGGACTTTGGTCCCTCGTCCTGCTACTGAAAATGTTATTGGTTCTAAATGGGTATTTCGTACCAAGTATTTGGCGAATGGTTCTATTGATCACTATAAAGCTCGCTTAGTTGCTCAAGGGTTTTCTCAGCTTCCTGGTTTCGACTACGATCATACTTTCAGTCCTGTAGTCAAAGCTTCCACTGTTCGTATCACACTCTCTTTGGCGGTTATTAATAATTGGCCATTACGTCAATTGGATGTGAACAATGCTTTTCTGCATGGTGTTCTTCAAAAGCCTGTTTACATGGAGCAACCACCTGGCTACATTGATTTTGTTCGTCCTTCCTTTGTTTGCAAGCTAAATAAGGCGATTTATGGTTTGAAGCAGGCTCCCCGGGCGTGGTTTCAACGCTTTTGTGCCTTCTTGGTAAGTCTTGGTTTTCTTGAAAGCAAATCTGACACTTCTTTGTTTGTCTTTCGCCAAGATCGTCTTTTGCTTTATTTACTTGTCTACGTGGATGACATTATTATCACTGGGAGTGACCAGTCGCTTATTGATCGTATTATTCTTCGAATTCGACGTGAATTTGCGATTAAAGACCTAGGGCGGCTGAATTATTTCCTCGGCTTGGAGGTAACTTATACGAAATCTGGTATCTTCTTGGGTCAGTCCAAGTATGCGCGAGACATCCTTCTTCGATCTGATCTTCTCGATGCCAAGCCAGTGTCTACTCCACTTTCCTCATCGGAAATTCTTACAGTTGATGGTGATCCTCACTCCGATCCTACTGAGTTTCGTTCTTTGGTGGGTGCGTTGCAATATCTCACTATAACTAGGCCGGATTTATCATATGCTGTGAACATTGTAAGTCAGTTTCAATCAAAACCCACCGTTGCTCATTTTCAAGTTGTCAAGCGTATTCTTCGTTATGTCAAGGGCACGCTTACATTTGGTCTGGATTTCACTCGTGGACCTCTCAATCTTTTGGGTTACTCTGATGCTGATTGGGCTCGTTGCCTTGACACTCGCCGCTCCACTTATGGTTATTCCATATTTTTGGGTCTGAATCTTGTTTCTTGGAGTGCTAAGAAACAACCTACTGTCTCTCGTTCCAGCTGTGAGTCTGAGTATAGGGCTTTGGCTAATGCTGTCTCTGAGGTTATTTGGGTCACGTTACTCTTGCGTGAACTTCATGCCATGCCTTCATCTTCACCACGGCTCATGTGTGATAATAAGTCTGCGTTCTTTCTTAGCCAAAATCTGGTGGCTCATAAGCGTGCAAAACACATTGATATTGATTATCATTTTGTTCGGGAAATGGTTGCTTCGGGTCGTCTATCTACCCATTTTGTCCCCTCGAATCTTCAACTTGCTGATATATTCACCAAGAGTCTTCCGCGACCGCTATTTGAATTCTTTCGGTCCAAGCTTCGCGTCTCTCCACATCCGCTTTGCTTGAGGGGGGGGGGGGTAATAGGAATAATGATTTAGTTCATAATTGATTCAGTCAAAGATCTTTAGAGATTTGTATATATTTTCCATATCTGCAATTACTTGACCCTAATTGTAATCTTTATATATATTGAATAGACTAAATCAAAATCCTCAATTGAGTTAAAATATATTTTCTCTTATTCTTTCCGTAACAAGTAACAGTGTATTAATTTTAACTCGTGGGTATAGAGCATCAGTTACTCAAGTTAATTTTGTTGCTAACGATTTCTTATATGTAAAACTCTTTATTGCTTCAATCAAATTATTTTATTTTAGGGTGTATGTGAAGATTCGAAATAAAGTTGTTTTTGGGATTTTATTGCCACATTTTTAGACTATTAATTTCAAGAGTGAGGAGAATTGAAAGTTATTTAGGACATAACGGAGATAACTCCATCTTCAAGCATGTTAAATTATCACAAAAAAGTGAATGAAAATACATGTATGAATTGTCCGAAGGTGGTGGCATTTTATTTTTCATTTATGAATTTTTATTTGGTTATTAGAATAATTTTTTCTGTACAATTTTTATATTTGAGATGGTATAGTTTTAAACTTTATCTTATATAAAAAGGTGAATTATTACAAAAAGATTAATTTCAATTCAGATTACAGATACTAACCAATGTTTAATATTTAAGACATTAATAATGAAAAATGTTACTCCCTCCGTCCCATACTTGAAGGTACATTTTACCATTTTGGGCGTCCCATACTTGAAGGCACATTACCTAAAATAGCAAAAACACTTTTAAACACTCCCCTTAAAACATCACAATATTACAACAAATGTCACTACTTTATTACACTAAAAAGTAACTTTATTACTATTTATAAAGTTGAAAAGTCTTTACTACCCCCACTTTATCTTACACAATATTAATAAACAATTCATTCATTAAAACTCGTACCCAATTGGTTTGAGCCTTCAAATATGGGACGGAGGGAGTACTATTTTGTTTTTTTTTTTTTTTTTTTGGAGAGTGGATATTTGAGATTTTGCAAAAATTGCATATAAGGGACAAAGAAAAAAAACACATTTGTACGATTAATAGGTATTTGTAGAGGTGACTGAATTGAATTTTTATTTACTTTACTTAATTTTTTTTTTTTAACAAATACTTGATTTTTTTTTAACAAATACTTAATTAAAATTATTAAGTTATACATGAATATTCTATTCAAAGCAAGCAAACTATGAAAATAACGGTAGCAAAATAAGTTTTAAATTCATTATGTGAAAATGTTTTAATATATATTAAAATATTCACTTATTCTTTTACAAACTACAAAAAGAAAAAGAAAATAAGTCCGTATGCGATGCACGGACAAAAAAACTAGTTTGATAATACGGAGTGTTGAGTAATTGATACGCCTACAAGTCTATAACAATTTAATAGTCTAGCATGTTTGATAGAGTAGATTAACTTCATTTCAAAGTTTATAAATTGTTTGATAATTAAAATTAATTATAGATTATATTTTAAAATATGTAAAATTTAGATATCATTTTAATCTGGCATATCTATCAAACATTGTCTACCCATACTAAATTCAAAGTATTAAAAAAAGTGATTAAATAATAAATATAATACATCTAACATGGATTATATAAAAGTAAAGTATAAAAATAAAAAAATATGAAAAATTTGGTAAAGTCTAGTAGTCTAAAGAAAAGTGTAAGTTATTAAATTGAAAAGTACACCACAATATTACTAAAAAGTGTAAGTCACTATAAGTAAAAATATTATTATACAGTTTAATAATTAAAAAGTGCAACACCATTTACCAAAAAATGTAAGTCAGTAAAACTAAAAAGTGCAACATGAAGATTAGGGTGCACAACATGCACTCGAGTCCATATCTGACCAATCCGAAAAATTTATAGAAAAATGAAAAATGTATAATGGAGAACAGGTCCGACATCTTTTCCTTTCTTTCAAAGAAAAAAAAAAAAGAAAAAGAAAATCAACATCTTCTCCTTGCTGGGTGAGTCCCACAAACCTTCAAATCAAATCAAATCAAATCAAGATAATAAACGAAACAAAAGGAAAGGTAAATGCGTGAACGTCGTAAAAAAATCGTTCAACACAAACAGCAGCTGCAACTTAAATCATCAGGAACCATCTAATCTTGATGCCGACGAACAGTATCACAGCTTAATTCCCTGTAAAAAAAGAAAGAAAAAATGTTGTATCAATGCAGTAGTAATTTTGTGGCAGCACAATCACCACCTCTGATACTTCAATCCCATTCCCCTCTCCTCCCAAGGTATCAATCACTCCCTTCTTCTCTTTATCTCATTCATCAATATTGTGATTTTAATTTTGACAATGCCCTATAGTTGATTTTCATACTTGGGATTGGGTTAGCCCTGGCACGATTTTAAAGTTTCTCTTGAAGCTAATTTTGCCAATTAGTGGCTTTTCTTTATTGCTTTAAAAAGCAGCTGATCTTTCTCTTTTCTTGAAGACAGTTGTGTTTAAATGCAAGTGTTAAACGTTTAGTTTAGCTGTGTAGAAATGTAACATGAGCTACTTACTACTGATTGATAACTGATGGGAGAAGCCCTTGGATCCATAACTGATGTGGTCATGATATGTGCAACAAAATACACTTGGTCTGAGATCTTTATTACTTAAGAACAAATTCCTCAGCATCCTAAATTATAAATTGTAAAGAAGCATTCACTTTCACTTAGTATCCATCTCTTCTAACTTTTGTTGTACACTAGGAGAATGTCAAGCAAATACTCGTCAAAGGAGAAACCAATATCTGTTGAATTTGGACTTAAGCAAGCAATATCAGCAGGCCTTGCAGCTTCAGTAATATTATTTTCTCACACAAACCTGGTTAGTGCTCTTTTTCATTGATACATCATACCTTTACATTACATCTCCAAAAGCAATACTATCTCTCTGCGGATTTTTGGATGAAATAGCCTACCATTTTCCCTCAGATGTTCATATGGGGTTTTGTTACTTCAGCTGGAGTATTACTCTATTTACATGGAGTTATTACTATATTCAAGGACAAAATCTTTTTGATTCTAGTATAAGAGCTGAGACACTATCACATATATGCTTTCGTATTTCAATCTTATATTCCAATTAATAAAATGAGGAAACAGATCATCCGTCTTAATTTACTTTATATTGAACAGGCTTCTGCAACAGATCTTTCTTATGGAAGTAGTATTTACCAGCTTGCAAGTGCTGCTGATAACAAGCTGATTCTCCCTTTGGAGAGTGAAGAGGAAAATGGGATGGTTATGACGATGAGAGGAATGACAGTAAAGAATTTTGATCCAGCCAGGTATTCTGGACGATGGTTTGAAGTGGCTTCCCTTAAACGTGGGTTTGCTGGGCAAGGTCAAGAAGATTGCCACTGCACTCAGGTAGCTGAGTACTTGATATATCCTTTATACTCCCTCTGCTTCATATTAATTGCGTTTTAGAGGTTAAATCTTGTTTCAAATTAATTGTCATTTTAGCCCCATAATGTATCCTTGCCAGAAGATCTCTTTTTAATGAAGAATATCCATATATATTACAATATGAGAGAGATTGATTATTGAGGGCAATATGTCAAAACGACAGTTAATATGAAACGAAGGGAATAGTTATAAAGTTCTTGCTGTATGCAATCATAGGCTGCATTTGTTGTTATAACAGAGTTGTATACGAAGCAAAGATGTGAACATGTTGTAGTGCCACGTATAGGAAGGGGGGGGTAAAGATTATTGAGATTAAAATGACGAATAATGTATTAATTCAGCTATAACAAGTTTGGAAAACAAAGATGGAATCCTGTGTCATTCTCATCTTATTTAGTTGTGTTTCTGAATCACGTCATTCTACATAATTGCATTGCAGGGCGTTTATACGTATGACATGGATACACCTGCTATCCAGGTGGATACGTTTTGTGTTCATGGAGGACCTGATGGTTATATTACAGGTATAAGGGGAAAGGTTCAATGCCTTCCTGAGGAAGAAAAGGATAACAGTGAAACTGAGCTAGAAATGCAGGGGATGACCAAAGGGAAGTGCTTCCTTCGATTTCCTACTTTGCCATTCATCCCCAAGGAACCCTATGATGTTATAGCTACTGACTATGACAATTATGCCCTTGTCTCTGGAGCCAAGGACAAAAGTTTTATACAGGTATGCTTGTATTGTTGTTATGTATCTTGACATGTTTTTCAGTGTTGAGTGATCCTCTGGTGGACATTATTTTTTACAAGCTTCTAATTATTTATTCCAGAAGGGGCTTATTTGACCTAATCTTATCATATTATCTTTTTATAAAGTGTTAGGAATTAATATACAAGAATTAATTCCCAACCTCACTACAAAGTTCGGACTTTTAGATGAGACGGAATTCTTTCATGGTATCAGAGCAAACCGGGCAAAACGACCTGGGTTCGATTCCTGTTGAAAGCACTCCACCCATTTAAATTGTCCACTCGATGGGCCTTCTCCCCAAAAAGGGTAAGAGGTGTTAATCCGGCCCACGAGTGAGGGGTGTTAGGAATTAATATTCAAGAATTAATTCCCAACCTCACTACAAGTTTGGACTTTTAGATATTTAAGCTCCATGACTTCTTTCTCAAGTAGTTTTGCAACTCTTTTTTTTAACCTAGATTCCCGATTACTAATTAAGAAGTCTCTATCAACAAGATAAAAACACAAGTTCTTCCTTTCGTGAAATTAGGCAAATGAAAAGAATTTTGTGTTACGTGTAGAATCAAATTCAAATATAGAAAGCAATAGATATATGGTTTTGTATCTTTCTTCATTGCTCGATAATCCTATTTTCACTAAAATTCCCAGTTGTGGCGCATTCTAATGAATCTTTCGATAATTTGTAAGAAACTCTTATTAATATTAAACTTGAAGACAAGAACAAAATACAAAGAAATGCAGAAAAATAATCAAATGGATTATAATTTGCATCTTTGATTTGATAGATATTTAAATCCATTTTCTCAGTTTTTTAGATCATTGCTGACCTTAAGGGTATGTTTTGTTTCAAAATGTTGAGGAGATTTCAAAATCTAGTGGATTTTAAATCTTAATACTTGTAACGGTATGTTTTTGTTTTGAGATTTAAGTAGGTTAGGATTTAACTTTATACTATATGATTTATAGGTGTGTGTTTATACAGGGTTTGTAGATATTTATAAGGTTGACTTTTGTAGTATTTATAAGATAAAATTTTGTTTGTCTTCCAGTATCTGCCATCAGTTTGTGTTGATTGCTAGTTCTAATTCAGTTGATAAAACCATTTTGCAGATATACTCAAGAACAGCCAACCCGGGACCCGAATTCATAGACAAGTATAAAACATATTTAGCAGACTTTGGGTACGATCCTGCCAAAATCAAAGACACTCCACAAGATTGTGAGGTGAAAACAAACAGTGAGCTTGCAGCGATGATGTCGATGAACGGGATGCAACAAGCTCTCACCAACCAATTCCCGGATCTTGGACTCAAATCTTCCGTTGCATTTGATCCGTTAACCAGTGTTTTCGAAACTCTGAAGAAGCTTCTTGAGCTTTACTTCAAGTGATCAACTCAATTCAAGCATTAAAAGAGTTATGTATATTTGTAAATGATTTCTGTTGTTGCATAACATTAGCAATGACACAATTTCTCACTCTCATTTCTCTACGTACTGCTCCCTCCGTCCTAGAAAAGTGTGCAAACAATTGTAGAACGGAGGGAGTACATAGTAATTCAGAATTTAAGGGATAACAGATTCTTTAATGAACCTGACAACCCTTGTCTTAGATTAGTTGACATTTTTCATAAATTTTATGAACAAAGATTATCTATATTTTAGATCTACGTACAGTAAAAAAAAAACCAATAGAAATACTACATATAGGAATAAAATCATGATATTTATGTAGTATTTTGTAAACTTTTATTTATAAAGTAAAAAAATTGATTGAATTATGTGTATGTGTCACGTTACAATAAGTTTAATTTTGTATGAAATATTTATATGGGTTGGTCTGCTATGGACTCGAGTGCATGTTGTGCACCCTAGTCCATGTTGCACTTTTCAGTTACTGACTTACACTTTTTGGTAAATGGTGTTGCACTTTTCAATTATTAAACTGTATAAGTAATAATTGAAAAGTGCAACACCATTTATCAGAAAGTGTAAGTCAGTAAACTGAAAAGTGCACATGGACTAGGGTGCACAGCATGCACTCGAGTGAATACTAGACTTTACCTATTTATATATGATTAATTGTGACAACGTCTTAATTTTATGGCTTGTCACTACATCATTCAGGATCTGGATCCCCACATGTACATAAAAGGAGCCTCTTATCATTCAACTTGTGTATACATAATAACTTGTCCGCTTAGACACTTGTTGAAGCTACAATAATTTCAGCTTATCAAACATGCTCAAAGTTTCTTGTCATGAAACTTTTTGTATTTTCGCACTATCATCCTCCAAATTATTTCTCTTTGATTCTTGTCTAATTGTTGCAATGAATTTGATTTAGTCAAACTCATAGTATTTATTAGTTACATGAATTTGTTAATGCATTTTATATATATTGGAGTGTGTAGTCTGAATTGATCCTAACGGGTTTGGAGTGTAGGGCAAGTTTGATCCTAACGGGCTTGGAGTGTAGAGCAAGTTTGACTCTAATGGACTTGGAGTGTAGGGCAAGTTTGATCCTAATGAGCCTGGAGTGTGGAGCAAGTTTGACTCTAATTGGCTTAGGGTTAGGACAAGTTTTCTATTATATATAGATGTTATCTCTTTGTAATTCGTGCGCATCCGAAAAATGTAGTGAAATATCTGGCTTGGCATCGCCCCCAAATGTAGTCGTAAGACGAACTAGGTAAATAAATATTTTGTTGTTTTCTTTTCCGTCATCGTGTGCGTGTATTTACTCCTAACAACTAGTATCAGAGCCTCGGGTTCAGAGGGAGCAGTCACGATAAGCGACGAGAATATTTCAATCAAGCAGTTTGACGAATCGAATTTCGGGTTCTGAAAGATGCAGATCGAGGATTACCTCTATGGTAAAGATCTGTATGTGCCCCTAGAGGAGAAGGAGAAACTCGAAAAGATGGAACAGAAGGAGTGGAATCTGTTGAACAGAAAGGCGATGAGTGTGATACGCTTATCGCTGTCCATGAACGTAGCCTACCACACGACTAAAGTCAAGTCTGCAAGGGAGATGCTGCAGATCTTGGAGGAGATGTATCAGAAGCCCACAATGGCGAACAAGGTTCATCTGATCAGACGGTTGTTCAACCTCAGGATGTCGGAGAGCACACCCGTGCAGCAACACCTGAACGAGTTCAACATGATCATTGGGCAGTTGTGTTTTGTCGAGATTGAATTCAATGATGAGGTACTTGCTTTAGTTTTATTATCCTCTTTGCCAGACGGTTGGGCTGCCACAGTAACTGTAGTTAGTGCTTCATCCGCGAAAGATAAACTAAAGCTTGACGAAGTGAGGGATCTAATGATTAGCGAGGAGGTTCGCAGGAAAGAATCTGAATCCACTTCAGGGTCAACTTTGAACACGGAAGAAGGGGGCAGATCGAAGGGTAGGCAGATCAGAGTTCAGAGGAAAGAGTCAATCCAAGAAAGATAAAGACTTGATCCAGTGTTGGAATTGTGATGAGTTTGGTCACTACAGGAACCAGTGTTCAGCACCCAAGAAAAATAGGAAGGGACAAAACGAGAAGAAGACAGCAAACGCAACCATAGTTGATATTGGAGACGCGTTGGTCTTGAGTGTTAGTAGTCTAGTAGAATCGTGAGTGTTGGATTCTGGAGCATCATTCCGCTCTTGCAGTGATGATAAATCTGTTAAGTGTACGTTCATTGGTTATGGTGGTGATGAGTTCGGTTATAGACTTTGGGATGAGAATAACCAAAAGATTATTCGCAGCAGAGATGTAGTTTTCAATGAACGGGTTATGTACAAGAACATATTGGAGGCATCAGATTCGTACAAGACCAATACCCAAGAGGTTGAGTTAGGCATCTCAAACTCGAGTGGGAGTAAGGAGAGTCAGAATGAAGAAGAGGTTCTTGTTGAAGAACCAAGGACCCCACCACCACCACCAGAGAATCCGCTGCAGAGACCAGATAGAGAGCGATGTGCACCTAATAGGTATTCGCCCTCTAACTAATACGTATGCGTGTGTTTATTCCTAACAATATATACATGTAATACAACATGTATTAGATTGAAAATTGTTCTTTTAAGAAAGAAAAATAAAAGGTTTTTTTCTACGTATAAATCTATTTAGAAACAACTCCTCCATAGTAATACTCCTATTTTTATTTTATTTTATTTTTCTGATCCCGACAATAGACTGTAATTTTGTACTTGTTGGTAGTAATTGAAGTTTTCATCTGGAATGTAATAATAATAAATATGGTCAATTGCATAATAAAAATCATGGTCTTTTTATGTTTTTAATCCTAATATATAATTTTTTAAAATTTACAATTTAATACACAAACTTTTTAAATTTTATAATTATTTTTTGATAACTTAGGCTGAGATGGCATTTAGAAAATCTTTGAAAAAAATTAAAAATAAATAATTTTTTATTATTATTTTAATTTAATCACCGTCTTCTAATATTTTTACAATCCCATACAAATGATGTAATTTAAAAAATGTGAAAAATTATGAGAATTTTTATAAAAAAAAGGTCATTCATAGCCATATCTTCTTAATAAAAGACCAAGAATATAATCTTTTTAAATAAGGACAAAAACACATGTTAATAACCTTTTATGCCCTTATATTTAAATATGGAAATTAATTTATTAATTAAAGAACAAGTCTTCATCTTACTTATTTATCACCATACATTCAACCACAGTCCACACAATAAAGTTTCCTTCCGTTTAATTAGGCAGCTATGGAAATAATATCTATGACCCTCTGGTCATCGTCTTCCATGGCGGTGCCGGCAGCGGCAGTGATGGTGTGGCGGAGCTGTGGAGGCGATTGTGCACGTGTGAGTGTATTTTGGGGTGGTTTGTTTTGAGTTTTAATATTGGACGGGTAAATGAAAATGTTTTATGGAAATATATACACACTGGTCCAGTTCTTGTTTGCTTCATTTCTCATGATTTCAGATTTCAATAATTAACAATTAGTAGTACATATAAATTTTATGTTTTTAAGATCCATAATTAATTGTTTAATAATTGTTCATCATTATGTTTAGTTTCGTAAAAATATCTACAGACGTGGGTAGCATGTGTTATAAAAAAGCATTGCACATCCATTCATAATGTTGTTGAGGAATGCTTCTTCATATGGAGAATTTCAGAAGACAAAATCGAGTACTTGTACGACTTGTGGCAAAAAAGGCAAACACGGTTCTTTGACGTGTGCAGCTAGCTGTTTTTGGAACCGACAAGACTAATACTTCTCATTAGAATTATGTAGGTTTTTTACCTTTTTTTAGTGTGTTTTTTACTGTTTTGAAACATCTTATTGAGTATGCAGTTCTGATTTCAATAATTACGACTGGTTTGTTTTAATTTATTTGCAGAATTTCCGTTGTTAAGTTTAATTGGTTTATGTATTGATTTATTTTAAATAAAATTATGTCATAATAATTGATATCCCTTTTTTCACTTAACATTCCACAATCATATGTAAATACTACATCATTTCTTTAATCCTTATAGTTATCAATAAATTACGATCCGTTTAAATGCATATATGGTCTGCATGTCAAGATATAATATGCAGATCTAGCACACTTATTTTATGCATTAAATCATTTGTATTGCATAATTTATGTTATTTTTCTGCACAGTTAATATGATTTGTAGATACTTGTTGTTTATTTTTCATATTTTTTCTCTGCATTACTTGGTGTCATATTATTGTTGTTTTCGTATTCATTAACAACAAAAATAATTGAAAAAAAAAAAACTTAATGTATAAAGTATATGTTTCAATATACATAATTTTCATTTATTTTAATTAATTTTTATTATTAATGCACATCAGCTCATAATATGCAACGATCTGCATAGTATTATGTGTGCAAAAAATCTTATCTCGTTCTGCATTGTTTACATTCTCATATTCAGCTCAAAATAATCATAAATAATGCATAAAAC
Source organism: Galeopsis tetrahit (assembly GCA_963675135.1). Lineage (NCBI taxonomy): Eukaryota > Viridiplantae > Streptophyta > Magnoliopsida > Lamiales > Lamiaceae > Galeopsis > Galeopsis tetrahit. Next base: position 54,592,856 of record OY776123.1, read on the forward strand.
GAAAGTTGTTTGCTGGCACCCTCACAAAAATATCAGAAGCTATATCGTCTGAAATTATATCTAATAACCTTGAAAAATGCATCATTTTTTTAATAGTTTCTGCAGAAGAAAAGAAAACAAATATTTTTTATAATAAACAATGAATATAAATTCCGTGTAGTGTAGTTCTTTGTACTGCAATTCAAATATTTAATTGAATATGAAATAAATCAAGGTAGTGGAGTAAATTTTGGTTATTCATTAAACAACAGTTACATGTAGTGGGGAAGTTGAGGTATAAACGTTTTTTTGGTAGTGTGACATCTAATGGGGATAATATAAATTTTTCTACACTAATGAAATAATAAATAAACATATTTTTCCACATTACATATTTTTCTTTATATGACATTTATTTTATGTTGAATTGATATATATATAAATAATGTTTTATTTTTTTAACCGTCAAATTTATAAGGGGCCATTCTATTTTAGTGCTATTTGGACTTGGCAATTTCCATTCAATCCTACTTTTTAAAACCTCTCATTTAGGTGTCATTTTGGATGGTAAGATTACATCCTTACCCTTATAGAGAAGGAAAAGTAAGAAAGATATCATCTCATATTTTTTTATAGTCTTGTCAACTTTTTCCACATCTCTCTCCTAAAACACTCTAAACCACATCTCCTTTCTCTTCTTCTCTCACCTGTATCTCTCTTCTTCCCACTTCCTCTCTCTCTCCACACAACATCATTTCCAAAAAAAAAAAAAACCATTACCTTCTCCCCTCCATTTTCAAAGGACAATAAACTCAGTCTGTCTCCGTTTTAGAGAAAAGAAGAAGGAAGAAAAGAGGTAAAACCATGGCCGCCGCCTCCAACTCTCCGGCGAAGGCCGCCCCACCATGACTCGTTTAGTCGAGGTCCCTTTAGTCTGAAATTAGAGTAATTAACTTCTCTAGTTATGGGCATTAAACTCAATTTTTTTAAAAAAAATTACGAAATTAAATTCACAAACAATACAAAAAACATCCCCAAAACGAAAAAATAAATTGTGCATCAATGACAAAAAATAATTTGCATTAAAGAAGAAATTATTTGCATCAAAGAAGAGATTATTTACATCAACGAAAAATAAATTTGCATCAACGAACAAACTATTTGCATTAACAAACAACTGTTTGCATCAACGAACAATCTACTTGCACCAACTAACAATCTACTTGCACCAACACAATCAATTTCATTTCATTAATTTATACTACAGTTCCTTTTAGTTAAAAAAAAGATCTGCAGGAAGATCTTCATCTTCTTCAACAATTTTTTTTTAAAAATTAACCTTGCACTTTCCACATTCTGAAAAAAGAGAAAAACATTTCTTCAAAAGCGCTAGAAATCATACATTTTGAGTTCCATAAAAATACAAAAATACAACCAGAAATCGAAAATGTAAAAAATAGACAACAACATATGACAAAAAATGAGGGTTACAGACGAACGGCGGTGGGAGATCTCAGCCGCAACACCGCCTACGATCTTCGGCGAAGATCACGGCCGTTGAGCTTAACGAATGCAGGGTGTCGTCGTGGTGGTATTCTAGGTGGGGTGTCGTCGTTGAGCTTCACGGAGGTGGGGCTGTGGAGCTTCAAAGAGGTGGGGGAGGAAAGCTTTTCAGGTGCGACAATGGGGGCTGAGATTTTGAATAAGAGAGGAGAGAGAATAAGAGAGGAGAGAGGAAAGAGAAGATGAGGCGTGTCTAAGATAATGGGGGTGGGTGAAGTTTTTAATAAAAATGGAGAGAAAAATGAGGAATGAAGAAAGGGCAATTTGGGTTTTTTAGGTGTGATTTGGCACCTAATGTCAACTTTTTAAAAAGTTGGAACCCAAGTAGAGTGGAGGAGGTGAATATAGCACCTAAGAAGAAATAAACTCAATTTATAATATAAGATATAAGATTGTTTTTTTCTTTTATGCAATAAAGTTGCATAATTTAAATTTAATAAAGTTGCATAATTTAAATTTAGTATTTCATGTGTATCCTATTTAAATTATATTCAATTTTCAGTAATATTATATAATATAATTACTTTATTTTGTTTATATAATGAAATAAATAAATAAATACAAAAATAATGACTCAATTATTTTTCTGCAGATCAATTAATGGAATTAACGTTAGCTTTAAAAAAGTTTTAATTTTGAATGTCTTAATTGATAAGGGGTACATTTATGTTACATTTTGATCTTAATTTGAAACTATTTTAAACCATGTTCTTATTTAAAAAGACTGAAATCTCCAAAAATTATTAGGTTTAGTAAAAGAATCAAAAGCCAGGTATCATCACAAAAGCCCCCTTGTACGCAAATAAAAGGCCATTACTACCATTATAAAAATGTGTTAGGAGGATTGTTGGAGTTACAGAATTATTTACTCCATAAATCAGGCTTTTTGCACAGAAAAGCCGAGAATAAAGTCGCGGATTTCATCAGAGGCAGCTCTATCCAAGGCGGTCCTTCCATCGGCGTCCTTCACCTTGTAATCGGCTCCAGCTCGGAGCAACTCTTCGATTTTGGGTTTATCGCCTTCGGACGAAGCCATCAACAGCAGGATGTCGACCGGGTGGATCTTCTGATTCAGAAGAGCCTCCATCTTATCATAAGTACCCTCCACTGCTAGCATCCCCATGTAATTGAAATACTGCACACAAACAAACCACTTTAGTAACATCCCTCCCTAACTATATTTTCTATATTTTTGTTTATCATACATCACGAATACTAATATTTCACACTTTCCTTTTCATTTCATAACGTTCCATAATAACTTTCACACATGGAAAATCCTTTATAAACTCCACCCTCACAATATTCTTAATTTTATCCATTACTTTTTATCCGCACATACACAATAGTCAACTCATTTCTTTACTTTATACATAATATTTTACAAAATTACCCCTCAAAATTCCACTCATTATTAAACTTTCTTAATATGCGTGCCCGTCTACCTATGAAAGTATTTCTGGAACGGAGGGAGTATTACCTTTGTATGATAAACTAGATTCACATAATATTTTGCCATATATTTATGCACACAACCTACCACGTTAACAAGTTATTTTGGTTGGAGACGTGGAGTTGAAAGACGCGATTGTTTATATTATGAGTTGAATCAAACAATAAGATAATCACCAAAGAAAAACAAGAAATTACAATCTACATCAATTGTATATGCTAGGCCTTTCTTATTGATCTTCAAACAATACAACAGAGAGATTGCAACTAGCAAGAAAAATTTGAGAACTCTCTTGTTTTCTCTCAACTATCTGTATAACAGATGTTGAATCCACTCTCAAATCGCTCATGTATAAAAGTATGTTTTAGATAATCTAAATGATGTGTTTTGACTTGTGATATATATAACCACAAGAAAAATAACTGAAATATATTCAAAAAGTCAACTTTTATATGGATAATCATGTTCGATTCACACATATCCAAGTCCCACAACTTTGTTGTATACGACACTTGCACATGTGAATAACACACACACTAATCCATATTTAATTTGAATTGTCTCGCAATATGTACCAGTATCATTATTAATTATTTAAGTATCCTGCCTGCGTACTATTAAAATTGAGCATTGTGAAGAACCCGTGTAATACTCAAACTGTACTAGTTTAACACTTCTTCTAATTTAAAATAGATGTTATTTTGAATTAATAAAAAAATTATTAATTTCCTATTATATTTTTGTTCTGAAATTCTATATAAGCCTTTGAAAGATATTAGTACTAAAGGATAAATTAGTAAGAAACGTAATTAATTAACATTAAAAACGTTATTTGAATTGAATGTAAATGTAACTATGCAAGGGAGTATAAAACACCCATAACACACCCAATTCACCAATCACTTCCTACTTCCTTCCTTCAAAGTTCAAACAATCATTTGATCAATGCACAAGTAAATCAATCCCATTTGGTAAATAAATCAGTCCAAAATAAATAGATACATACTCCCTCCGTCCCACAAAGATAACTCCAATTAACTTTACACACAGATTAAGAAAATCAATAAATGTAGTCAAATTTAGCTATTTTGCCCTTGAAATCTCATTCTCCAAAATCTGTTAAGCATTAATTACCCTTATTAATTAGAAGTAAAATTGACAATAAAACATTTAATACTAAAGTAAAAGAGAAAATGTAGCAATTTGGTAATTTGGAACATCAAGGAACATGGAGCTATCTTAAACAGAGTCGATTATATATGCATATTAAATGACCAAAAACAGGGTTGAAATATTAGGAGATATCTCAATCTCAAAAAAACGGAGCCTGACTAAATAAATCCATATCCTAGGTAGTAAGGTATTTACGCAACGTTTAATTCAACGTCAATTGTGTGTTTGGATGCATACAATCGTAGTGTATTTTAGATAGAAAGTGAAGAAGAAAAAGACCTGTTCTACATCGTCACGGTCGAAATCATCACGGGCCTGGCTTCCGTAAATGCCAGCGCCTTCAGCATCAACGCCATTCTTGCCGAATCGAAACCAGCAAGTGCCTCTCCAACCACAGCTTCCTCCCAATTTTGGGGTGCTTTTGCACCACCCAATACTCGTTGTTGAACCCACGAAACGACGACAATTGAGGAGTTTCACAGCTCCTCCAATTGAGCAACGAGGGGGGAGGATGGGAGGAGGAGGAGTCACTGAGAATTTTGGTTGCAGGGTAGACGCCATTCCTCACTGATTTTGATTTCGATGAATGGTCTGGATAATTCTAGTATACACGAATACACGCCCCTTATCATTTCATCTCATATCCCCACAGTTTGTTCATAACATATACATTCATTTGTATATTTATTTCAAAAATCAGAGTGGCGCAGCGGAAGCGTGGTGGGCCCATAACCCACAGGTCCCAGGATCGAAACCTGGCTCTGATATTTTTTCTATTTTTTAAAATTCATTATATATATACACCCCTCTTAACCCTAACCCTAAATTTTGTAGCTATACCCCCTTCTCCATTTATTAATACTAAATTACCCTTTTATAAAATATTCATTAGATATGTACACCCCCTCTTAACCCTAACCCTAATTTTTGTAGTCGTCACCGCCATTTTCGACAAAACCAAAAGCCCAACAGAAATCACCAAAAAATATTTTTTTGACAAACCAATGTCGATCGGCACTGATTTATCGAAAACAATGTATATGGTGTATTCGGTCGACATTATATGGTCGAAAATATTTTTAAAAAAAATTGCACAATCTCTAACAAAAAAAAAACGCGACAGAATGAGGGAGACCGATGCACAAAAATTGGGTGGGGTGGCCGGAATCGAGGGAGGGAGAGGGAGATTGTCGATCGAGGGAGGGGGTGGGACAAAAACACAGAAAAAAAAGGGGGAGAGAGGCACGGGCCGCGACGGCCCAGGGCAGTAGCTGGGCCGCGGGGGCGAGGGAGGCGCGGTCGTACCGAGGAGAGGGCTGGGGTGGGGAAAAATTTCAGAAAAAAAAAGGGGGAGGAGATGGAGGGGACGCGACGGCGGGGCGGCGAGGTGGGCACCGCGAAGGTGGCGGCGAGGGTGGGCGTCGCGAGGGCGGGTGCCGGCATGGACGGCGGCGCCAGGTGGTTGAGGTGTTTGTGGGAGGGATGAAGATGAAGAAGAAATTAGGGTTTGATGTTGTTAATTGGGTTTTGGTTGGGGGTATGGGTAGTAATAGAGATTTTATGGAGGGAAGGGTATTTATGACAATTTTGGGGGAGTGTATAAATCGGGGGTGCATCTCTCCAAAATGGAGGTGTAATAGTCAAACCCATAGTTGAAACACAAGTAGTCCATCCATATATTTTTTTATAAATTAGATTCATCTTTTTTTAAAATTTGTAATCAAACAATTTTTTTCACTTTAAACCATTTGAATTAAAAATGGGATGGAGGGAAAAATATATTTTTAAGTCCATAAAATTGGAGTGAGGATAGCTACCCTCATTAAGTTGTGTAGTCTAAGTTTTGTAACTTAAACTTACTTACCTATAAAATTTTAACCACCAAAAGTCTATTACTAAAATTATCATGATATTATTAAAACTGCACATTAATTTATAAAATAAATACTCCCTCCACTTTTTAATAAATGTCGTTTTAGCTTTTTTCAACAAATTAAGATTATAAATCATGGTCTATATTACCCTTCATTAATTATACTAATTTTAATATAGAAATTTTGTTTGATAAAGAATGTGGTAAAAAATGTAGCTAGTATTAATAAATCAAATTATTTTTGGTATAAACAATTTTTGTGGAATTTAATTATGAAAAATATTTATGGTAAATGAATAAGGGTAAAATAGTCAAAATTAAAGAAAAAACTCTACAATGACACTTATTTTAAAATTAATTAAAAAGTCAAAGTGACACTTAATAAAAAACGGAGGAAGTATCAACTATCCTATACATGAAAAATGAAAGTCTCATATGTAGGGATGACCACAGTTCGGTTTTAACCGAACCAAAATATGAGTTTGATTCAATTTTCAGATTAAAAAAGCACTATGTGGGTGTTTTGAAACTCTAGAAACGGCTTATAGAATCACTTTTTTTTAAAGCTGCCCTCTCACAACTTTTACTTTTGAGAAGTGCGTTTAAGCTGTTTATAGAGTTTGCAAACACACCCTATCTATAAAGTAGAGTTTGATTCAATTTTCAGATTAAAAAAGCATTATAAAGTAGAAAAGACAATTTTACTCTCTTCTATTTTGATCGTCCCAACTTAAGCTTACCTTTATTATCTCTCAGCATTTTATCTTTCCTATCTCTCTTCACATTTTCTATTTCATACCTCTTTATATGTTTTCTTTTTAATTATCTCTCTCTACCTCAACAATCCATAACACATACTATAATATTATTTAATCTTCGTGCAAAAAACAAATAGAAAGCTTATGAAGGGGCACAGAGGGAGTATATGATTTTCCTACAATACGTTTTACTCATCCGTGACCAAATTTATAAAGTGCAAGGATGTGGTGAGGAATAATTTACTAGTATTGTGATGATGAAAAGAGAGATGAGTTTGATTCACATGATATTCATGAATAGTCCTCCAGACAAGGAAAATTGAAAGAACATCAAGTGGAAGATAAATCTATCCACAACTCATTTTGGGCCAAGAACCTTGAAAGCACTTTACTTGCTTCAACAAACACTATTAACATCATTTACTGCTTTGCAAAGCAGCACATGAGAAATAAATAAATATACCATCCCATTCAAGGAAAAAAACTCACACTTTTCATCCCTTCCTTTAAACCTACTTCTTCAAATTAGCCAGTTGGGAGTGAGTTGTGAGGACCATCAATGGCATGGCAACATATGATCGGTTAATCGTAATGAACATCTACCAAGACTTAAAAGTAATCAAGAATGCTCAAGACATAGTAACATAAATACATTTAACTCAATGCACATGAATCCAGTGACCAAATCTCATTCAATATAAAGACAAAGGAGGAGGAGGAGAATTCTTGAAAAAACCCACCAAGTACCAATGCCTAATACTCTGAGCAAATCTCCCACAAAAACAAGGCCCAAACCTACTATTCAGCCACAAGCTTCGACTTTCCCTCCTAAAGTCAAAGAGATATTGTGTGTATCCTCAAAACCTGAAAAAATTAGCTCCCAATCTAATCCAATAGCTATAGGGACCAAAGGTACCGTAGGTTCCCTAGTTATGCAAGAAATAGAATACTTTAGCCGGCTTGAAACGGTGATCAAAGTTCCTGGAAAAAAGAAACGAGGAAGCAAGAAGCTAATACCAAGAATGTGTTCTACAATAGAAGTAGCAGAAAGCAATCAAAAAAGGGCATCTTCTAAATTGGCTTACATGAATTTGAAAGCTGATGTTAAAAGGTTGCAACCTTAACTGTTGTTGTCAGAGAGCTTTGAGAACCCGAGCTTCTTTAGACGATTAGTTATCGGGTTTGTCCAATTCTTGTCTGGATTTCCACATCCTATGTCAACAATTTCTACTACATTTGGTCCCTTTCTAACGGGTTTTTGTCTTATAGGAGTTGCTTGTAAGGATATATTCTCAGCTGTGCGCATTGGAATTTGATGAGTTCGTCCTCCTTGGTGCTTTATCTTCTTTATAGTTTCAGGGCCTTTGTGACTTTTAACATCGATTGTGCCACTGCTACTTGCTTCATTAAGTGATGTTGTAGATGGGGAAGGAGCCTTAGATGTAGTTTTTATCGATTCTATTTCTCTAGACATGAGGGCACCAATTTTCCCAGTTGTACCTACTTTGACTGATCCACCCCCACCCCTTATGGCTTCTAATGTCTGAACCATAGTGATCCAACTAGTGTAAAAATGTACTAAGAATTTGCTTCTGAAAGAAGTTAGTTCAACTTTAATGATGCTTGCTCAAACAGATTCTAGATCTACCCTGAAAAGGAAAATAAAGAATGAAGCATATAAGTCTAATATCAAGTATAGCAGATACATACGACGTTTTCTGAAGCAATCCAAATGAGAAGTGATGATTTCACATTTGTTACAATCCAATGTAATGCCATTAAACATAGAAGTAGTTCTATTTTAACTTTTTATTGAATGTATCAACTGCAGTCTATTCATATCAAAACTTCTGATATTCTTACTTATACATTGAGAAAGAAACTACATATGTTAAATCAACGCATTTCGTAGTTGTAAGCTGAAGGACTTGTACCCACATAATCAAAATTTAAAGCTGCCAAGCTCAAAAACACTTGAAAAATGAAGAGCATTAGACCTACCAAAAAGAATGATTATGTGTTGTGATTATATACAGTAATAAATTAGGTGTATCACAAATTACTACTCCCTCCCTCCATCCCGCCCTAAGCTCTTCATTAGTCTATTTTGGGCATCTCGGCCTAAACTTCCAGCTTTCATTTTTGGCAACAACCCACTGTCTCTCCCCTTTTACATTTCCTACATCTCTCCATCTTTTCGTTTTCCTATCACCCTCTATCTCAACAACCCACTACTCATATAAAACTATATTTTTCGTGCAAAAAGCAAAGAGGAAGCCTAGGAGGGGAGTACATTACTATTTGATTTAAACACATTAAACTCCAAAAGCAACAACCAACACTTTTTAAATGCCCAGAAAACCTATTTCAAATAATCTATGATTTGAATTAAATGTTTTCTGGTTGAATTAGTTCCCATTGAAACACAAGCACCTACCTAACATTGCTGCATTATTACAAATTAGATGCCTAAACCACTAAAATCCAAAGGAATAAGCCTTCAATCCCAAAAACAGATGGATGGATTATTTTATTCATTTTAAACAGCAGAAATTGAAATAAAAGACGATCAAAACAGCATAATAAGAGCAAAGTTTAGAATGGTTGACAATGAGAGTTTACCAGCGAAACTCGAAGAAACCCACAACAAGGGAGATTAAAATTGAATCTGGGAAAGGGTAAATACCGGTATCTCTCTCAAGAAATCAATTTGAATTTGGTAGCTTTTCTTTTTCAACTCTTAAATCAAATTCAAAGAAATGAAATGAAATGATAATGCGGCGAATCATGACCCGACATTGCTCATGTCCCACTTCCTTTATTTTTATTTATTTTTCGTTCTATCAATTTTGTTTTTAAAGGTTGTTTAATATACACAAAAATGTATACTTATTATGTATAGGTGTTCACGTTCATGTGCACCTAAAAAAAACACGACATTCATTAATATTTAATTGAAGTTACAACTAGTGTTAATGTAAAGCTTGTATAGACGGTGTTATTGTGTTAATAAGAGAAGCACTAATTCAAAGATTTGAGGGATGACAGTTTTCAGATCAAAATCGATGTACAACTATTGTCCAGATCTAGATCATCGGTGGAGTATTCAATATTTCTATTGATGAAATTATGGTGGAAGATTGTTTCATCCAAATTACTTGTTCATTCATGAAAGATCTCGAGGGGTAGATTAGCAATAATGAATAATTTCACCGGTAGATGCATCTCTATCAACTTCGTTTCATGCAACTGTTATCTTTACGGGATGTTTTGCTCAATTTCTCTTCTTGCGTGGTCGGCTATATGTAATTGGATTTTTTCTCCTCCCCTTCATGCTACATTTAATAAATATTACTTCTTGAAATTTGATAATTATGACAAGAACTCAACCGATAATATGATTTTTGGTCTTCTCTGTCAATATGTGATTTGAAAATTATGAAAGGCTAGAAATGATTTTGTTTTAATGAAGTGGTCTTGATTTCGAATGAGATCATTAATGGAATCAAATTATATTCTTAAAAGTGGTTGAAAATTCACTTCCCTTCAATCTTCAACTATTCTCTTCATGATTGAGAGTGTTTTTCTTCTTCTGTATAATCGTTGTTTTGATATCTATTTACAACTATTATGTAATAGATTTTGAGTAACCCTCGTGCTCAACGATTAATTCCATAGTAAAGGTAGGTAGGGAAAGTTATACTCTCATCTATCTAAAATGTATGACGGTTTCATCTTTCATTTTATTTGTAAATTATATGACGTTTTGCATTTTTCAATGCAAATTAATTACATTGTTTACTAAATTACCCTCAGATTTATTAATTCAGTAATAATTTTAATGTATAGTGTAGAATTTTAGAGCAATTAATATGAGTATAGTAAGAAGTCATTAATTTTTTTAATATGCGTGTATAAGTCTAAAATGACATACATTTTGAATAGGAGAGTGTACAAATCTTATCGATTTTTTTTTTTAATGATGATTCAGAAAAAATATTTTTTTTTTGTCTAAATTCATTATGTCAATTTCTTTGAACGCGACTTCTATTGCATATTAATTAGTTTATTTATAAAATAAATAAGTTGGAGGTACGATGATGTTATTATATAGTGACAATAATATTATTTCGAGAATAAGAATAATGAAATTTTATAATTAGAAGGTACATATATACATATATACGCTAATTCCAAAATCTTAGGATGGAAGTCCGTAAATTAATATGTTTAAAATTATACTCACTCCTTCACATTTATTTCTATAATGTAATTTTGAAATGGGTAGTTTAAAGTGAAAAAATTGATATATTATCAAATTAAAAAATTATAAATCTAATTTAGAACATTCATTTTTTATCATAAATATAAAATGAAACGGAGGGAGACCTTTTTTTGTTTTGTTTTTTTTAGTGATTATTTTTTGTTGTGACAACCGTGCAATGAGATATATTCACAATTCACTTAATATTTAATAATTTTTTAGATATGTGTATAATTATATATAAAATTACTCTAATAAGATGAATTGGTACCAATATTATTTAGACAAAAATGATATTTCATCTACTATATTTCAACTTTATAAGTCGTCTTTTTTGCATCAAAAAGAAAAAAAAAGTCATCTTTTTTGTATTAATTATATTTTATCATGTATATTTGATAATTTTATATTGTACTATTATGCAATCAATTGTTATTAGTCAATCACTATTTACTATTTATATTATCTATCATCTATATATTTACTTTAAACATATAATTTTATTGTTATTTTGAATAAAATATATGTCTAATGGTGTATTATAAAATATAGTCCATGAAATTTCCATCATTTTTTTCATTTTTTTTACTATATCGATATCAATACATTCCCTTAAAATCAAGATTGCAATATATGTTCAATATATCCCATTAAAATCAAGATTGCAATATATGTTGTCACCTAATAAAAATGTTTTAAAAAAACTTAACCTACATGTTTTAGGCCCCCTGGAAAAAGCATTTGTGAGTAAATAAACTCAACAATATTTCCATCATTGGGAATAACACTTAAAAATGAATTGAGCCAGTTGAATTAGCCCGATCCACCATAAAAAATCATGAGTTGGACTCAACTTTTCTCAGTTTGCTAAGAGATGGGCCTACACGGACTGCCTCATTTGGATCGCGGGCTTTGGCGGGTTGAGGTAGGCTTTAGCGGGCTGACCCGTTTTTTTTAAAAAATATTATTCTATTATTATAATTAGTTTAATATTATAGAAAAATAATAAAAGTTAGCCACATCTTTATAGTTTAATACTCCATTATAGAAAAATAATAAAAGTTAGCCACATCTTTAAGACTTATTCAGCAACTCATAGTCCTGCAAGTCTCAGTCTCGCATCACAAACCTGTGCTTCTCGCTTCGCTTGTTTCATTTCCAACGTCAGACATCGACCTTCCAATTATAGTTTCATTGTTAAATTTTTACTGGGATAGTAAATTTAATAATGAGGGTGCAGTATGATATAAATATTAAGAGACCGTTTTAGAAATGAAGATGATAATGAAGTTAATACATGATTGGCCTGCCGACACCACATTGTGGGTTAGGTTGTGGTTTTGGAAGCCAACTTAGCAAATGATCCGCCCCATCCCGCCAATTGACAAGCTTTTACGGTTTTAGTCCTTTCCGCCAACCCGTCTCGACAGACGACAGCTCTAATTACACTTCATCACAGTTGTGTATATATTAGGCGCTCAAATTCTCAACAAGATTACTTATAAGGCCATAAAAAGGAGATTTGTTATAGAACTGTATATTCACATTTTCTTTTTCGTCAACCAACAGTAAGGTATATTCACATCTCCTAATTAATTAGTCATTTTTCCTACAAAATAGATCTTGAGAAGAATCATTATTATTTATCACCACCACCACCACCTCCACCTCGTTCTTCTTCCAAGGCTTGTTTTCGATCTACAGACAAAAACTCTAACGCAGTTACAACGTCGGTTATTAAAGGCCGTGATGAGGCTTCCTCCTGTAGACACATCGCTGCGATTGCAAGAGCTTGGTACAATGATTTTTCTGGGTAGTTCCCTTCCAGCAATGGATCTGCCATCAAATGGAACTTTTTCTTGTCCTTAAATAAAGGTTGTGACTGCAAGGTTGCATAAAATAAGGACAGGTATTAATCTAGACAACAAGAATCCACGAGTAAATATGTTTACGGGCTGACATATTTAAGCCATTAAATTTTAATTTCCGCTCAATTAGGCCAAACACATGAGCACTATGTGATTTGGCCTAAATGAGCAAAAATTAAAATGTAAAGACATACCCATTCAATCAAGTTCTGCTCTTCAGTTGGTCTTGAATTGTCTATGACCCTCCGACCAGATATGACCTCCAGGAAGACGACCCCGAAACTATAGACATCAGATTTGGTAGTCAACTGCCCGGTGGATGCATACTCAGGTGCACAATAGCCATAGGTTCCCATAACTCTGGTGGAAACATGCGGTCGTCCACCTATAGGACCAATCTTGGCAAGCCCAAAATCAGAAAGTTTCGGGTTAAAGTTTTCGTCTAAAAGAATGTTGGATGCCTTGAAGTCTCGATAAATTACTGGAGGATTAGCTGTTTCATGCAAGTATTCAAGTCCTTTTGCTGCTCCTTTAGCAATTTTCATCCTTGTATCCCAGTCCAAAGGCTTTTTCCCCGGAGCTAAATCTGCACAAAAGATTTACAAATGGGGACATGATTTTGAAATAACAGTATGTGAATATGCAAGCATAATTAAGGGGGGGCGTTTGAGTTCAAATTTCTTCAATGAGAATGATAATGCACTATTTGATGATTCTCATTAACATTCCCGTAAATTTCAATCTAAGGAGAATAGTAAAGAGGAATATATACTTAGAAGGTGTTCCTCCAAGGAGCCATTTGCCATGAAATCATAGACTAAAATTCTCTGATCTCCCTCCGCGCAGTATCCTACTAGATTAACGAGATTCGGGTGGTGAAGAAGGCTCAACATCAACACTTCCACTAGAAATTCTTTATTTCCTTGGAAACCATTTCTGTCAAGTTGCTTCACAGCAACTTCCTGGGCAGCACAAACATGTCAGCTGAAACAAACAAACCTTTTGATCATTAATAATTTAATTAAAAATGAGAGAATGATAATTACAATATCTTTTCGTGCAAGGTGGCCCTTGTACACCCTCCCAAAACCACCTTCACCTAACAAATTGTCAGGGCTGAAGTCTTGAGTTGCGCTTGACAGCTCGTGGAACGTTAAAATATCAGCTGTGATATTGTTCTTCCCAAGATTGTCTATTTCTTCAGCTAAATACCTTCTTTTGCTGCTATCTGCAAATCTAGCAATCCATCAATATTATTCGTCTTAAAGCTTTTGAAGTAACACGATTAGTACTAGTGAATATCTAAGGATTATAGGAAGCTCTTGGTTCAACACAGCAAATAATTCATCATTTGCATACAAGAAAAGATTGAGAACGATGCCAGAGATTAGAATAAAAACATATAAAGAAAGTGATCATTTCCTAATCCAGATTGACAAGAACAAACATTATTATTATTATCCTTTGGCAAATTTCTATCAAGAAATTAGGGCCAAAACGGAAAGCAAGCAAGCATTACAAGAAAGAAAACAAAGAATGAGGATAGATATATGGTATTTACCAGCTTTCATGGATATATTAGCAATGCAGGCCAAGGCCTTAGTGTCCTGGTATTCATGATGGGTATCCCGAGAATTATGGTCATTTCCGTCTTTTGTCATACAACAAGAAAAACAGCCCAACATCCTTCCTTCCTCCTTGGTAGTTTTATGCCATTTCATTAACCCATTCATGCAATATTATTATCAATTAGGCTGCCCTGAATAATATTATATGCTGACAAAAAGAAAATCTAATTTCAAATATCATTCAAATCCTGAGTTTCTCATGAAAAAACTTCAGTTCTGGAAAAACCAGTCCTTTCCGGTCTCTCAAGAAACTGAAAAGGATTCGATTGTCTGTCGATAGATTTAGATTTTTTTCCTGCCCTCAAAACCAATTGTTTTAGAAACTGAAAAGGATTCAATTTACTATATATAGCCTATGGTTATTATGCTGATTTAAGATAAATGGATCAAAACAATGTCCACATAAGATTTTTTTTTGCTGCATAAATAACATATATACTAGATGACAATATTACCCATTACAATAAGGCAGCTTCCCCTTAATATGTTTATCAAGATGTTGAAGTTGCTTCCTTCCATTTATTACAAAATCCCCACAACTTCATCAGACATCGGTTTCCCAGTAATAAATACTTATACAGAAACACAGCAATGTCAATTTAAATTCCAAAACATCACCAGTAACATGGACTAGAGGAGAACAATTCTTTATCAATCCTTTTCCCCTCTTCTTTATTGCAACTTGTGAATTGCCAATCCTTTTTTTTTTTTTTTTAAATTTAACTATATAACCTAATATGATCAATCAAAAAAAAGTTCCTTTTTGACTCACGTTCCTCCCTATCACAATAAAAACATCTCACAAGAGACATTTGCTGGGAAATAACACACACATATATATATGCAAGAAACAGTTTTGGAATTAACAGAAATTTTAGAGTGCTTTACCAATTTAAAAGGGGATGTTCCTTTTATAAAAAAAAAATAGTGCTGATATGTGAACCCAGCTGCTCGTTCCTGAAATTAGGCATTAAGCCTGCTTCTTCTTCACTCCTCATTTCAGCCCAAATTCCCACTATTGCATGCAATGGAGCCGGACACCAGTATCTAGTTTTCTCTGGGTTCTGTAATTTGTGTATGTGTTTTAGAATAATTCTTAATTTGTTGGTGGATGGTGGGAAATGTTTAAATAAATAATTTTGGGTTTTTGTTTAGTGTGTTATTCAACAATAGGTTCGAGCGTGGAGCCTGAATTAACTTAATGGGCTTGGGGTGGGGAGCAAGTTTATTCCTAATACGCTTAGGGTTAATTAGGGTAAGTTTGTTCCTAATGAGCTTAGAGTAGGGAACAAGTTTGTTCCTAATGGATGTTAACACAAATTTTATTTATAATTTTCTATTATAAATAGATGTTCTCTCATTGTAATCAGCATCCGTAAAACATAGTGAAATATCTGGCTTGGGATCGCCCCCAGACGTAGTCGCAAGACGAACTAGGTAAACAAATCTCGTGTGCGTGTGTTTATTTCCCAACAACTGGTATCAGAGCCTCGGGTTCAGAGGGAGCAGTAATGATGAGCGACGAGAAGATTTCAATCAAGCAGTTTGACGGATCGAATTTTAGGTTCTGGAAGATGCAGATCGAGGATAACCTCTACGGTATGTGCCCCTAGAGGAGAAGAAGATGGAACAAAAGGAGTGGAATCTGTTGAACAGAAAGGCGATGAGTGCGACACATTTATCGCTGTCCATTAACGTAGCCTACCACACGACTAAAGCCAAGTCCGCAAGGGAGATGCTGCAGATCTTGGAGGAGATGCCCACAACGGCGAACAAGGTTCACCTGATCAGACGGTTGTTCAATCTCAGGATGTCGGAGAGCACACCCGTGCAACAACACCTGAACGAGTTCAACATGATCATTGGGCAATTGTGTTCTGTCGAGATCGAATTCAGTGACGAGGTACTTGCTTTAGTTTTGTTATCTTCTTTGCCTGACAGTTGGGCTTAGGGTTGTAAATGAATCGAATAATTTTGCTCGATTCGGTATTCGTATTCGAATTATGATATTCGTATTCGAAATTTTATGATTCGAATTCGAATACAAATATTTTTTTTATTCGATTAATAAACGAATACAAATACAAATTATGATATTCGATTCGATATTCGTAAGTATTCGATTATATTTATAATATATATAAATAAACATATTTTTAAATGTATATTTGTCTCATGTCCTATTATATTATTTAAATTATTATTTTAAAAAAATTCTCCATAAATTTTCGAATCGAATAGTTTCAAGTCAAATTGAATAGTATTGAATACGAATCAATTTTAAATCGAATACTTGAAAAATAATGTTTCGAATATATATTAAAAAATTTGAATCGAATACTCGAATCGAATCGAATAGTATCGAATACCGAATCAAGTTTATTATTCGAAAATTAAACGAATACGAATACGAATATTCGAATATTTTCACGAATCGAATCGAATACTGCAGTATTCGCTTCGATTCGATTCGTTTACAACCCTAGTTTGGGCTGCCACAGTAACTGCAGTTAGCGCTTCATCCGAGAAAAATAAACTGAAGCTTGACGAAATGAGGGATCTGATGATTAGCGAGGAGGTTCGCAGGAAAGAGTTTGGATCCACTTCAGGGTCAGCGCTGAACACAGAGGAAAGGGGCAGATCGAAGGGTAGGCAGAATTGTGGTAGATCAAAGTCCAGAGGAAAGATTCAATCCAAGAAAGATAAAGACTCGATTCAGTGCTGGAATTGTGATGAGTTTGGTCACTACATGAACCACTGTTCAGCACCCAAGAAAAAAAAGAAGGGATAGAACAAGAAGAAGACAGCAAACGCAACCACAGATGATATTGGAGACGCGTTGGTCTTGCGTGTCAGTAGTCCGCTAGAATCGTGGGTGTTGGATTCTGGAGCATCATTCCACTCTTGCAGTGATGCTGAAATAATGGAAAACTATGTGTCTGGCGAATTCGGACAAGTCTACCTTGCTGATGACGAGCCCTTAAAAATCGTGGGAAAATGACATGTCCGGATAACCACACCAAACAGATCGATGTTGAAGTTGAATGGTGTGAGGCACATTCCAGAATTGAAAAGAAACTTGCTTTCAATCGGGTAACTTGATGTAGAAGGATACTCAGTGACTTTCGGCAGCAACAGTTGGAAGATCAGTAGAGGAGCCATGATAGTGGCTCGGGGGAAGAAGAAAGGTACGTTGTATACTACATCTAACCCCAAGGATTGTATTGACCTTGTGGGAGCTACGACCAACGTTGATTTGTGGCACTGTCGGCTGGGTCACATGAGCGAGAAAGGGATGAAGGTAATGTGTTCGAAAGGGAGACTTCCAGGGCTGAAATCTGTTGAAGGTGGCCTATGCGAGGACTGTGATTTCGGGAAACAAAGAAGGGTGAGTTTCTCGAGAGGTGGAAGAGCATTGAAGGCAGAAAAGCTAGAGCTGGTGCATAGCGATCTATGGGGACCAACGCCCGTGAAGTCCCTTGGTGGTTCGGAGTATTACATGACCTTCATCGATGACTCCACTCGAAAGGTATGGGTTTATTTTCTGAAAAATAAAACGGATGCTTTTGATACCTTCAGAAAGTGGAAAACTCTTGTAGAGAATGAAATAGGGCTGAAAGTAAAGTGTCTTCGTTCTGACAATGGAGGTGAATATGAACTCCGTGAGTTCAAGGAATATTGTGCTGAGAATGAGATTCGCATGGAGAATACTGTGAAAGGAACTCCCCAGCAGAATGGAGTGGCAGAACGAATGAACATAACGTTGAATGAGCGAGCCAGATGCATGAGGTTGAAGAGTGGGTTGCCTAAGACATTTTGGGCAGATGCAGTAAACACGGCAGCATACCTAATTAATAGAGGTCCATCAGTTTCGTTGGAGAACAGAGTACCCGAGGAAGCATGGACGGGAAACGAGGTAAATCTGTCTTACTTGCGTGTCTTTGGCTGTGTTGCTTATGCTCATGTTAGCTCTGTTGATAGAAGTAAATTAGATGTTAATTTTGTTAAGTGTACGTTCATTGGTTATGGTGGTGATGAGTTCAGTTATAGACTTTGGGATGAGAATAACCGAAAGATTATTCGCAGTAGAGATTCAATGAACAGGTTATGTACAAGAACAGATTTGAGGCATCAGATTCTGACAAGACCAATACCCAAGAGGTCGAGTTAGACATCTCAAACTCGAGTGGGAGTAAGGAGAGTCAGAATGAAGAAGAGGTTCTTATTGAAGAACCAAGGACCCCACCACCACCGGAGAATCCGCTGCAAAGACCTGTTAGAGAGCGACGTGCACCTAATAGGTATTCGCCCTCTAACTACTACTTGTTACTTACTGATAGTGGTGAACCTAAATGTTATGCAGAGGTAGAGTAGGGTGCAAATAGACGAAAGTGGAGAGTTGTTATGGATGATGAGTTAGCATCTCTTCTGTTGAACGACACTTGGGAACTTGTTGAGCTCCCAAAGGGCAAGAAGGTCTTGCACTGCAAGTGGGTCTACCGAATCAAGAATGAAGCTGATGGTAGCAAACGTTACAAAGCCCGGCTGGTTGTCAAGGGGTTTGAGCAGCGACATGGTATTGATTATACTGATGTCTTTACTCCTGTTGTGAAACTGACCAATATTAGAATGGCGTTGAGTATGGTAGCTGCCGAAAACTTGTTGTTGCATCAGATGGATGTGAAGACATCATTCCTCCACGGTGACTTGGTGGAGGAGTTGTACATGACACAACCTGAGGGGTTCGTAGAGAAAGGAAAGGAGAAACTTGTATGCAAGTTAAAGAAGAACTTGTATGGCCTGAAACAAGCTCCAAAGCAGTGGTACATGAAGTTTGACAGCTTCATGATGGGGATCGACCACCAGAAATGCCATGCAGATCATTGTTGCTACTACAAGAGGTTTGACAAACGCTTTCTTATTCTCTTGTTATATGTTGATGACATGTTGATCATAGGAGCTGATGCAAGAGAAGTGAATAAGTAGAAGAGGCAGTTGTCCGAACGGTTCTATATGAACGATCTCGGAGAGGCCAAACAAATTTTGGGTATGAGGATTGAACGTGATAAGGCGACATGAAGTGTGTATATTTCGCAGGCGAGTTACATTCAGAAGGTCCTGGAAAGATTCAACATGTCAGAGTCGGAGCCCGTGAGTGTTCCGTTGGGCAGTCAGTTCAAACTTTCAAGAAGGGAGTCCCCAAAGAGCAAGGAGGAACGTGCCCATATGTTGAATGTTTTGTATGCCTCAGCGATTGGTAGCATCATGTATGCCATGGTGTGTACGAGGCCAGACATTGCTCTTGCAGGAGTCCCCAAAGAGCAAGGAGGAACGTGCACATATGTTGAATGTTTTGTATGCCTCAACGATTGGTAGCATCATGTATGCCATGGTGTGTACGAGGCCAGACATTTGCTCATGCAGTGGGAGTAGTAAGCCGGTTTATGAGTGATCCGGGCAAGCAACATTGGGAAGCAATCAAGTGGGTCCTGCGATACTTGAGAGGTACCACAAACAAGGCCGTGTGTTTCAAAGGCAAGAGTATGGAACTGGTGGGTTATGTGGATGCAGACTTGGCATCAAACGACCTTGATGGGAGAAGAAGTACAACCAGGTATGTCTTTACTTATGGTGGTACTGCTATATCTTGGACTTCTAAGTTGTAGAAGGTTGTTGCACTGTCCACTACTGAGGCAAAATATGTAGTTGTGACAGAGGCAAGTAAGGAGATGGTGTGGTTGCAGAATTTCTTGGGAGAACTTGGGAAGGAGCATAAGAATAACACTCTTTTCAGTGATAGTCAAAGTGTTATATTTCTTGCAAAGAATACGGCGTTCCACTCAAGGACAAAGCATGTTGGGTTGAAGTATCACTACATTCGTCACCTTTTAGAGAAGAAGATCTTGCAGCTTGTGAAGATCCTTGGAAGTGAGAATCCAGCAGACATATTTAATAAGGTAGTGACCTTAGAGAGGTTGAAGCTATGCATAGCTTCAATTGGCCTTGGAAATTGAAGATAAGGTTTGGCGATGTCAGGCGGATACGGGAGGAGAATCAAGAAGATATGATTACATGGAGGATTCAGTCTCCAAGTGGGAGATTGTTGGAGTGTGGAGCCTGAATTAACCTAATGGGCTTGGAGTGGGGAGCAAGTTTGTTATTAATAGGCTTAGGGTTAATTATGGCAAGTTTGTTCCTAATGGGCTTGGAGTATGGAACAAGTTTGTTCCTAATGGGCTTAGGGTTAGGGCAAATTTTCAATTATAAATAGATGTTCTCTCATTGTAATCAGCATCCGAAAAACATAGTGAAATACCTGGCTTGGCATCGCCCTCAGACGTAGTCGCAAGACAAACTGGGTAAACAACTCGTGTTATTTTCTCTTTCGTTATCGTGTGCGTGTGTTTATTTCCCAACAATCATCTCAACATTTTCACTCTAGAGTTTTCTTGGTATACACCATTGGTCCATTTCTACCGTGATGTTATCTCATAATTTCACATCGGGGATCAGATAAAATGAAAGTCAAATCAGATGAGTTGAATGTGTTCAATTAGCTGAGATGGAGACGCTTAAAATCAGCAGGTTGATCAGATCAGAAGGGTTGGATCAATACATATGATGTCTATCAACGAAGTTAGTCTTTTGACCATGATCAGAGGAATTGTATCAGATGAGAGGAGCCATCTGATTTCTGGACAAGTCTTCTTAGAGACGTTACAATCAGTTACAACTAACAAGGGAATTAACTGTCATTTCGGTTGGGCAATAACTAATCACATGGGTTGTTACAAACGGTTGCAAACGGATAAACTACTCATCTGCTACATAACTGTTGTCACCATGACAGTATATATATACTCTTGTAATTGTACTTTGTAAGGTTTCGAGCTAGAACGAGCATTCATCTTTGAGTTGTGTGAGTTCACGAGTGAAGTGAGGATAAGTTCCTATTCCGAGTGAATGAGTGTGTAAATATTCTTGATCAATCAAAGTTAAAGTCGTTTGGTCCAGTGGATGTAGATCATATTGATCGAACCACTTAAATCTCATGTGTGTTGTTTTACTTGTTGATTTATTTTCTGAATTACTATCTTAGAGTTGGATTATCATCTTTTCTGATTTCTACGACGTCAAATCTCGTAGTTTTGTAAAATTATGATATCATTTCATTATTCATTAAAACTAATAAAACATCGTTAATTGTGTATAAAATTATAAATTATATCTATAAACTTCTAAATATATTCTTATTTAAATGTTCTTAAAATTTAAAAAACTCATTTACTCTCACATTACAACAATTTTAATATTTATTAAATATGAATAATGTTAACATTATTTATACACACTTCCTAAAAATGAATGAGACAATTTTGAAACAAACAAAAACAGAAATAAATTTAGAAAGGAAGGAGTATAAATTTATTTTGATATTTCTACTACTTTTGTAGGGATGAAATTGATATACTCCATTTCTTTTTTGTGTTGATGAAATTGATAAATTTACACTTTCCAGTATTTTTCATAAAATCGATTTTCGATCTCAATTTAGTTAAAAAAAATCGGTTAATTAAAACTGAACCGAATTATTGAATATATATATATATATTTATTTATTTAAAGTTGAAACCTAATTATATCAAATACCCGTCAAATCGTCGTCTGTCGTCCGTCCACTCACCCATATCCCACCTGCCGACGTCCTCCTCCCCCAACTTGACGTGAGAGAGTGAGACGTCTCATCCCACCCGCACATCAACCTACAAGGAGAGGCCCTACAAATTCACGAGCCATGTGGCTGCGATTCACGAGCCATGTGCCCATACTCAGTCTGTTATTCGGTTAGACATTAATGACTAAGTGTGAAATTGTGATTTTTGCATATCAATAGGCTTTCTTGTAGATGTCTTTAATTTGTTACTATGTGTGAATGGACTTATTGTCATATACTCATATTGCTACTGAGGTGAGAGGTTCAAATTAATGACAATTCCAAACGTATTAAGAACATCTTCAGCAACAAACTATAAAATGAAGATAATTAAATTCCAAAATACAATTTCTTGTATTCTATTTTAAAAACCTTTTTCAATCTTAAAACTCTATATTTTATTCTATTTATTATTTTATTCATATTTAATATATTACAATCATTAAATAATGTATTTATTTGGATATTTAAATTAATTTATACAATTAAATATTTAATTAGTAAATTAAATTATAAAATTAAATATTATTGGTTTTATGAAAATCATAAAATGTAAATAAATTTGTAATTTTCAAATATTACTTTTATTTAAATATAAAATTATGAAACATGACGTAAAACAATAATGTGAGTGTAATCTATATATATAAAAGGAGAAGAGTTTTATCCTGAGCTTGACATGTGGCTCACCAGGACTTGACATGTGTATGCCACCTCATGCCATGTGTCACCCTCGCCATGTAATCTATGTTTTAATTAACGCATCAGTTTCTTCCGTTAGAATTCTCATCTCCCCTGCCTTTTCAGTTCCAAATTTCATTTAATCCTGCCGTTTCTTCATCTATCGAATTTGGTTCCGGTGAATAATGTGCCCATGTTCTTCAACATACGAATTCTTCATCAGTGTAAGTATTATAATGTGTTCATTGATTCAATTGGTTTAGGTTTGGGTTTGCGCAGTAAGTGTTCGATGAAATTCCTCATCCAAATATTGTGACCTGCATTGCAAACTTTGATGAATTTAAAAAATAACTTTTTATTATGCCTTATCATGTCCCCAATCAATTATGTCTCATTTTATTGTCAGTTTTTATTAAAAAATAATCTTCGCTAATTTATTTTTTATACATAGGCACTGATTTGGGAAGCAGAAGGGTGGTAACAGAAATGAAAAAGGCAGAAACGCTGTTGAAGAATAGCAGATTTGAAGGAGGTGAGAAAATAAATTTGGGGTGTCTTAAGTCCACATGTTTTGATGATGAATGTTGGTGTTGCGTTAGCAGTTGTACAAAAGATAATATTCCGTGTTCGAATTTGAAAGATGTTTCTGAAAGTGATTGTAATTGTTGACCACCATAATCCTCAAATTTTAATAACTTGAAAGTGATTGTAATTGTTTGATCAAATACTTATTCGAGGCTTTAGTAATATGTTAATTGTTTCAAAATAAGACATAAAAGAAAGCTGTAAGTATCATGAGTAGAGTACAAAAGTTGGGATTTTTTAAAAGAATTATGTCTCAATTTTTAGAGTGAATGTTCTGCAATGTTATTATTTACAATTTTTGGCATGGATTGGAATGAGTAGGAATTAAAGATTCATGGTGATATCACCAGAAATCTTAATTTAGGAAGTAGTACAATAATAAGGCGTTTGGTTTTATTTAGGCCGTCTTAGTGAATTTTGGTTTATGAATTGCTGGATTATACAATTTGCTGGGTTATTTGCTTTTTTTAAAGAGTTGGTTTATTTACTGGTTTATTCTCCTTTTATATATATAGATTACAATTAATTGTTGTAATTTATAAAATGACAATTGGATACTCATAAAAAGATAATATGGACCCTGTTTAGTGCAGTTAGAAGCCATTAAGTTTTATCTTTGAGTAAGGATATACTTTCTCCAAATGAATTGATTCTCTATCTTTTGATTATGGCTAACAAATGAATCACTGAGTTCTTGAGGATTAGTGTTTCAATTATGGATAGTGAATATCTTTTTAGGAGTTTTGAAAGGTTTTATTTCTCTACTTCTTACAGACTGCCTTGATGCAAGCTAGCCAATATGGTCACTGGGAGCCTGGGAGGTTGTTCTGATTCTTTTTAAAGCCAATGTAAGAAATTTACATTGTCTCAAAGAAATCTCATATTTTCTTAATGAATTCAGTTTAATTTTCGAGAAATTCTTATGTTTCCATTTTTTTTTTATATTAGGTTCACAGATCAGATTATCTGAATGGAGGAACGACGCTCCATTTAGCTACTTTAAATGGCCATTCTCGGTGCATCCGAGGTTGTTCTGATTCTGATTCTTTTTAAAGCCAATGTAAGAAATTTACACTGTCTCAAAGAAATCTCATATTTTCTTAATGAATTCAGTTTAATTTTTTAGAAATTCTTAAGTTTTAATTTTTTTTTATATTAGGTTCACAGATCAGATTATCTGAATGGAGGAACAACACTCCATTTAGCTGCTTTAAATGGTTATTCTCGGTGCATCCGACTTCTCCTGGCTGATTACATTCCCAGTATCCCTGATTTTTATAACATCTCTAGGAAAAGATTGAGAAATGATGAATCTGTGTCGGAGTTTGACAAAGGATACTTTTTGTCAAAATTTATCTTTGTTGTAAGTGACTATTTGTTGTTCTCTGAGTAATCAATAGACCTGCTGATGGTGGTGTTACTGCCCTTCATATGGGTGCACTGAATGGGCATGTTATTCTGTTCAGTAATCAATTGTTTGCTATCAACCTTGGTCAAATAAAGGTTCATTATTTTACTGCTTAACATATTTTTGAAGCTTCAACGGTTGAAAATGGTGCACTATGAAAACTACCATGTTCGTTTGTGTGTGTTGCTACTATCATTGGGAAATATGAAGGAGGCCACCTTTAAATTGATTACACTTGCATGAAGTGGTTGCCACTAGAAAAAAAAGGTTTGATCGTTTAAACATACATATAATCAAATCAGTTTTGCATAACATTGTTTTTTTAGCAAATGTTAATTTTTTAATAAGTCTAAATTTTGTGCTCAATATGTGTATAGAAAAAGAGGAAGCTAGAGATTCTCAAATGTTGTTAGGGACTGGTGGTGGAGATGCTCTATATGGAGGATTAACAACATGCTCTATATGAGTTTCATTTCATAATATTCGATTATTAGATATTGTTAAATACAAAAATATATAAAAAAATTTTAAAGATAATCATGTGGTTAGATTCATACTGAAGAAGAGGATGCATTTCAATCTGATGTTAAAAAGGAATTGGAGTGGGAAGTCATTGCTTTAACATGATACATGTTATATGATGCACCGGGGTTCTGCTTGAAGTTGCGAAGGGTGGTGGTCAAGGGCCGATGAGGAAACTGGTGAAGGACATTTTATTTGAAATTCATTTGCAAGTTAAATGTATCTATATTTTGTGTTGATATCAATTTGCTATTACTTGAATATTTATTTGACATTGATAATATATGCGATGATAGTGGCTCTATGGAATCCAAAACAAAATGGGGGTTGAAAAGGTTGATTGTAAGAACAAATAAGGTTTTTGTTGTTTGGACCTTTCCTTTTGCGGAAAAAAATATATTTGTACTTACACTTATCCTTAGGTTATAAGGGTATCATATCAATGTTAATGAAAGACATATTTCATCTTTTTCATATCGTGTTGTGAGAACTTCTGCAGTAATTCTTTATATTGCAAATTTCTGACCTATGTTGACTTCTTATAAACAACCTGATGTTGACAGGTTTTCATCTTTAGGATGCTACTTTAATTGTTTCTTAATGGGGATGTTGACATTCATTATATTGTTGTTGCTCCCAAAAGGCATCTAGATATGTAGGACAAAGGAAAGCCATGAGTCTTTTCACTAGACCTATGGATCTTTTTATTGGCATCCTTTGTTAAGGATATGACAGTTAGAAAATTTTAAATGCAGTATAAAATACTCAAGTTTGCAAATATTTTCATTTGTTTCTTTGTAGCAATGGTGAGTCTTCTTAACAAATGAATTTGTTAGTTGAAAAACTATTTTATATGAAAAGGTCTCTCTTAATGCCCATTTTTTATTTCTTAAATATGTATTTTGATAGCATGCAAGAAACAATGTGAATGTGGGACTTTAGAAAGAAGTAGAGTAATTGGGTGATATTGTTATAGTTCCTTACATGGACAATTAATTTGGTGGTGAAGCAGCATTCAAACTGTATAAAAGTAACACAAATGTTAATTAGACAAACCAGATTGTCAGATTGATGATATATATATATATATATATATATATATTACAGATTACAAACAATAAATCTACAACAGACCCGTGCATCGCACGGGCTATAAACTAGTCTAATACAACACAACTACACTCATTACATTTAGGGGGTGTATTCAATTGAGATTCTATTGGATTTTTTTGGACTTTTAAAATCTGAGGTATTCAATCCGGATTTTTAAAAGTCTTTTAAAATTTTGAGGTATTCAATACGAATTTTAAAAAGTCTTTAGAAATCTTTAGGTATTGAACAGTCTATGATTTTAATACTCTATGGATTTCGTTGGATTCTCTTTCAAAAATATAAATAAATTTCACTAATCAAAATCTCTTCTAAAAAGTAGAGATTTCAAAAAAATGATGTTCTTTCTTTAAAAATTATAGTACACCGTCAATAATATCTAATAGACGTCAATTCCCCATTACGTGGTGTTCGATTACTTCGATATCATCTAAAGATTTTGGTGGTCAAGGTCGTCACCCCAGAAATGCAATTATTCAATCGAATTTTTGGTATTTTCAAATTGCAATTCACAAGTTCGCAGGATTACATAACTTTCTTCGGAATGAAGGTCGCTCTGATGAATGTCCAGTCGAATATAAAGAAGATGAAGATTCACCAACATGAAAGAGGAAAATTTGGAATTGCTTTCTCATTCTCAAAGACAACTACAACAAAGAACTTAAAATAATGCATGGAGAACTAGTATTGCTAAGTGAAAATGAGGCTGAGGTATAACTGTGATGAAAATGAAGATGAGAATAATAATGATAAATAATAATTTTTTTTTTGAACTAGGTTTTAGGGGCGTAGTTTATGGAAATCCATGTAAATCAATAAAAAAATGTGTATTTCAGAATCCTGTCAAATCTATAAAAATTCATATAAATCAATAAAAAAGTCGGTCAAACTCTGCATAGAGTCTATGGATTTTCTAAATTCACTGACTTTTTAAAGTAAAAAAAAATCCAACAGAATCTCAATTGAATACACCCCCTTAAAAAATAGACTAAATAAAAGGGAAAATATCACTTTTGGTTACCGAAGTTTACCACTTTTCATATTTGGTTACCCACATTTAGTTACTATCAACAAAATTGGTCACTCATTTATTATATTTTATCTAAATTAATCTTGGTGTTAGTTAAACTGTCATTGACTAACGGGAGGATAAATATTTTGAGCGCGAAATCTCTCAAAATTAGTTAAAAATTTTCTAAAAAATAATAATTTGACATCTCATTTTCCCTCTTTTAATTTTTTTCCCTTAAACAATATTTCAATTTCTACTGAATTTATCTTCCATTATTATTACTAATGTTTGTTTTACATAGCAATATGAGTAATATAAAAGTCCAGCTTATGAATGTGATTATGAATGTTGCTAGACATTCATTAGGGGATGTTTGTTTTGGGATTTTGAGAATTTCAAAATTCGAATTTCAAAATCTATTGGATTTCAAAATTCTAATACTTTTTATGTTTTGTGTTTGTTTTGAGATTTATGTAGGATAGGGTTTAACTTTATAGTATAGAATTATAGGTTTTATAGGTATATATATAGGATTTGTAGGTATTTATAGGGTTTATAGGGTGAGATTTTGAAATCATGAATCAAAATCCCAAACTGTAACGGAGGTGGAGTTTCGAAATCTCAAATCCGGATTTTCCATCCCAAAACAAACGTCCCCTAGGGGTAATTCTCATACCCCAAGTTGAATGAATCTTTTTTCTAATAATTTTTTTTATACAAATTCAATATACAAACAGGAATCATTTTAGAAAATCATGTTAGAAAAATAGAGTACAAAATAACACAAAGTCTGAATAATTTTCAATAACAGTGAAAAGGAGTGTAAGTGAGTCGAGCCTACTCGCGAACTACTCGCGCTCGACTCGAAAAAAGATCAAAATCGACTCAAAATTAATCGAGTCGAGTCGAGTTTCGAGCTACTCGAGTAGCTACCGAGTTCGAGCTCATAAATACTCGGCTCGAAAGGCTCGCGAGCCTAATCGAGCTTCAACAATATTTACTATTTTCCATTAATATAAAATTTATATTTATATACGAGTAATCGAATCGAGTCGAGTCGAGTTCGAGTTTATTTTAGAAAAAAATATGTTTTAAAATTAATTTTGAAAATTATATAGGTAATTGAGTCAAACCGAGCTCGATCTTTAAAATTTTAGGTTCGAACGAGTTGAGTTGGTTTTCGAGCTTCGAGTATAACAATCGAGTCGAGTTTTGAGCTCAGCATTACTCGGCTCGTTTACACCCCTAACAGTGAATACAATAATTATAAACCATTGAAACTACACACCATAATTATAAAAAAAAAAAAAAAAAAAAGTACATTACATGACCACTATGATCAACTAATTTGACTCTATTTGTGAATTTTTTATTTGTTAGTCATGTAAATATTAACTGTAAATATTAATTAAAGATAAATTCAAGAGGAATTCAAAATATTAGAGTTTAGGATTTTCAGAGTTTAGGAAAATGAATTAAAGTAGTGAAATGAGATGTCAAATTATTATTTTTTGGGAAATTTTAAACTGATTTTGAAAGATTTTGCACTCAAAATCTTTCTTCTACGTTAGTCAATTACAAATTAACTAATATTAGAATAGATTTTGATAGAATATAATAATTGAGTGAGTAGTTTTGTTATTAATTAAATATGGGTGAGCAAATAAATTTGTAATTTTCAAATATTACTTTTATTTAAATATAAAATTAAGAAACATGACGTCACTGCAAGAAAAATGGCTTATTAGTACACTAATTTTAATACACTAATAAAAAAATGTAGTGAAACCTATTTTATTAGTACACTAACTTTCTATAATCTAAAACTACGCAACTTTATATTCTATTAACACACTAATAATTAATTGTCATCTTACAATACACCCTAATAATACAATATTAACTAAATATTTATAAAATAATACAATATTAACTAAATATTTATAAAATATAATTATGACATTATGAGTAGTGTCATATTATTTATTATAATTAAATTTTAAGCAAAAATAAGATTTAAACAAATTTAATACATAAAAGAAAAAGGGGGAAAATGAAGGTACCGTCAAACATAAAATTAATAATATTAAAATAATAATTTAATAATACTATTTAATAAGAATCTCTTTAATTATATACCGTTTAAATATTATATTCCGCAAAAAATAAACATTATAAATAAATAGAATAAAATACGTATGCAGTAGTTTATATACCTATTAGCCCTAGTTACTGCGCGCCGCCTTCTCTGTTTTTTTTTTTTAAATTCTTTTTAAATCAGATAATTGTCGAATCTATGAAAGGTGCCATAAATTGAATCAATTGTTCTAAAAGCATTAAGAAAGAGGGCAAATTAAAAATTGGGAGAAGAAGCTCAGGATTCAATCATATATATCTGTGTTTCTTTTCTTGCTCTGTTTGGGAAGGAAATATAGTTTTTGGTGGATAATTTCAAAAGTGGTTGAGTTTATAGTGTTATAATTGAATAGTAGATATTTGTATTGACTAAAAATCGTGGGAATAGTTATGCCCAAATCGTTTTAGATGAGCTTGACTATGCTATTTATAATGTTTAATTGATATATTGTTGTTTTTAATGAAATATTGATCATTTGGAAGAATTGATTTTTTTTTTTATATGTCATTACAAATTTGCTCAAGACTTATATACATTTAGACGAATTCCTATAAAATATATAAAGCTATCCTTAACTCTAAAAGGATTACTTTTGGATGAATCTGACAAAATTTTCATTGAAATTTATTTTATTTTCACTCGATTAATGGGATTAGATTTTCTTTTGATGTATTTTTAAATTTCATACTTGTGATCAATTTGATCAATGGATATAACTATTTTTTAGAACATTGAAAAATAATTTATTCTAAGATCAACTTGATGAATGGGTATAACTATTTCTTTAGAAAGTAGAAAAACAATTTATTTTAAAAGTAAATATGAAGAAATATGTAGATCCTCTACAAAAATGTGACTAACAAATTTTGGGTCAAATTATACTAGAATTAGGACCTTTAATTTTAAAAGAAAAAAAAATATTGTAACCCGTTAGTGAGTCGTTTAGCCCGTGGCCCGCTAGGGTTAGGGTGTGGTCCCAACAATTATAGGACCGTTAAGTATGAACCGGTTAAAATTCTATCTCGTAGCCCTATAGGGCTGACCCCATCTCTACCTATAAATAGAATAATAGACTAAGAAATACCCAAAAGGAAAAAAAAAATCAATCTGAAACGGTCCAAACCCGGACTAGACCAAAATTTACCGGTCCGGTCTCCGGTCCACCCATCTGGGTAGATTTCGATCCCAATCCGATTTTGAACCAGTGCACAACACTTGCTCATAGTGTAATCGGTTGAATCGTTAAGTATGAACCTGTTAAGGCCCTAGCTTGTAGCCCTGTAGGGTAGGGTCAGCCCGATAGACATTTCTACCTACAAATAGAATAATAGACTACGGAACACCCAAAAGGAAAAAAAAAAATCCAATTTGAAACGGTCCAAACCCGGACTGGACCAAAATTTACCGGTCCGGTCTCTGATCCACCCCATCTGGGTAGATTTCGATCTCGATCTTATTTTGAACCAGTGCACAACACTTGCTCAAAGTGTAATCGGTTGAATCAGTTAAGGCCCTAGCCTGTAGCCTATAGGGTAAGGCCAGCCCAATAGACATCTCTATCTACAAATAGAATAATAGTCTAAGGAATACCCAAAAGAAAAAAAAATCCAATCTGAAACGGTCCAAACCCGAACTGGACCAAAATTTACCGGTCCGGTCTCTAGTCCACCCATCTGGGAAAATTTCGATCCCGATCTGATTTTGAACTGGTGCACAACACTTGCTCACGGTGTAATCAGTTGAATCGGTTTGACTGGCGGTCAAATCGTTATAGTCGGTTTTCACGGGTTTAACCCGTTTTGTTCGATTTTAAGCGGTTCAATCGTAAAATGAAACTATATTATTGGACAAAAAAAATGAATACGAGAACTTCATTTTGAGACAGATATCATGTCTTAAATATTATTATCTTTGTTAATATATATAATTCATTAGGATAAAATTTGAAAAGCTTTATCTATTTCAAAAGCTTAATTGAATATTAATTTAGTTAATATCTAATATAATAATAATAAATTAAAAGGCCTATCTCCTTTAATATTATCGCGGTTAATATGACGTATCTTAATTATTAATTATCTCTTTTTAAAAGCTTAATTATTTAATAAATATTATTTTGAAGAAAAAATTGCGGGAGGAAACCCGCCAACGATGTAAAGAAAATCATGGATCGTGGTCTAGACCTTCTTCCACTAACAATCGATGTTTACAAGGTATTGAGCAAATCAAAACGCCTTTTTTTAAACTGTCAATCAAAACCTATTGTTTACAAGTTGAAGGTAATTTTGCTCGCGTTTAAGTCTTCAAAATGAATTCTACGCATAATCCATGTCTTTGAGTTAATTGATTTTTTTGTAGGAGTAAGATTTGAATTTACTCATGGTAGAATCACAAATAGCTGATGAGGTACGTATTTCTCGTTCTTGAGTTGATTTATCTCTTTTGAGTGTTTATTTTATTAAAAAAATTTGTATTTGTTGTTTTACATATGCTCTGATCTTTGTTTCCTTTTTTTTTTTTTGGTTTGTGTGCTTTGATATCCATGTCAATGGACTTTTTATTTTTAGCTCAAATTACTTAGTTTGTGGCAATCCGAACTTTGTATACTGTGATGTATAGATACTCCTTGTGTCTATAATTTTTTTTTTAATCAGGCAAGAAATATTTATTGAAGTAGAAAGTGATTGAGTGAGTATTTCAAATTCTTAAGGTTTGACACCTAACAGTCAGTGTATGCCTGCAGAGTTTCCAACCTTTTGAATAATGAACAAGTTGTATCATTTCTAGTTTCTCATTCTGATAATATCAATATCTTCACTAGTCCAATATGCATGAGAATCATCCATGTTAATACAATATTTATCTCCATTAGAAAATGGATGACAGCTAGATAATCAAGTAGTATATGGTGAATCATCAATGTTAATACACTATTTATCTATGGATGACATCTAGTATATGGTTTGGAGTGTATGGATAATGTTTAATACACTATTTATCTATGGATGACATCTAGTATATGGTTCGGAGTGTATGGATAATGTTTGTTTTGTTTGTGCAGAAGATAATAATCTGTTTTACAGCTAGTAAAAGGAAAAAAAGGACACCAAAACTTTTTAGTCTTCGAGGTGAGCCAATTTTGCAATCACTTTTTCTTTGCAATTGTGTGATTTTTCTTTGTTAATATTCTGTAATTTGCAGCAATGACATTTGGAACTAAAGAGCATTGGAGACTTCATCAAGGATGCATATATAAAGGAAAAAACTCATTGATTATCTATATTTCTTTCTTAAATATAATATCATTAGCAAGTAAACACTTTTTCTTTCTTAAATATAATATCATTAACAAATAAACACTTTTTCTTTTCAATTGTGTGATTTTTCTTTTTCTTTTCAATTGTGTGATTTTTCTTTGGTAATATTCTATAATTTGCAGAACTTTGTAACACTAGTAAAAGAATTTATAATGAATGTGCAGATAAACAAGTCCGAGATATGTATCACATCACCAGTTTATGAACATGCTACTAGTTGGGCACACTGGACATCTAGCAAGGTAACATTGTAAACCTATTATATTTATTTTTTTGTTTAAATAGATGATTGGATTGCTGTTAAATCTATTGAGATGCAAGATATTGAATCATCTTGAAGATTAGAAAGAAGAGTACTCTTTGATTCATTGATGAAAAACGATTACAAATGTTCAGTTGGGAAAATAAGAATCTCAATTGACTCTTATATCCAGTAATCTAATAACTAATCTAAATAACCACCTAACCAACTCATTAGAGCTAATTGCAAAATAGGAGTGTATTTAGGTTTTTATTGAGGGAGTGTATTTACTAACTCTTTATACCCCCTCAAAATGAGAGTGTATGTCAATCAATCCCATTTTGGCTTTATGATTGTTGAAAGATGTAGGAGAGAGTGGTTTAGTAAGGATATCTGCCAAATTCTCCTCAGTAGGGATGTGAATGAGGGTGAGTAGGCCTTCTTGTATCTTCTCCCTTGTGAAATGAAAGTCCAATGATATGTGTTTGGTCCTTTGATGAAGGCAAGAGTTATGAGCAATAGAGAATGCACTTTTGCTGTCAGTGTACATTGTTGAAGGGGTGGAGTGTTGAACATTCAAATCAGCAAGGATATAGTGGATCCATTGAAGCTCACAAGTTGTTGAAGCAAGGGCCCTATATTCAGCTTCTGCAGAGGACCTGCTAACAATAGTTTGTTTCTTGGATTTCCAAGAGATGAGTGAGTTACCAAAATAAATGCTAAAACCTGTAATGCTTTTTCTAGTGTGAATGCATCTAGCCCAATCAGAATCTGAGAAAGCATGTAACTTGAAGGTGTTATCTTTGGGATAAAATACTCCAGTACCTGGATTACCTTTAATGTACCTTAAGACTCTATGAACTGCCACCAAATGTGCCTCAGTAGGTGCCTGCATAAATTGACTTAATGTTTGCACAGCATATGATATATCAGGTCTAGTGAC
Organism: Galeopsis tetrahit; assembly: GCA_963675135.1. Classification (NCBI taxonomy): domain Eukaryota; kingdom Viridiplantae; phylum Streptophyta; class Magnoliopsida; order Lamiales; family Lamiaceae; genus Galeopsis; species Galeopsis tetrahit. The sequence continues at coordinate 54,627,085 of OY776123.1, forward strand.
AGTTAGGTAGAGAAGCTTGCCTACCAACTTTCTGTAAAGTTCAGGGGTTTTAAGAAGGGGAGAATGATTGTCAAAATTTAATTTGGAATCCATTAGGGTGGAGCAAGGTTTACTCCCCAAATAACCAGAATCTTGTAACAAGTCTAGAGTATACTTTCTTTGACATAAGGTCAATTGGCCTATTTCTAGCAACCTCTATGCCTAAGATATATCTCAAGATGCCAAGATCTTTAATGGTGAATTTATGATGCAAGTAAGTCTTAATGGTTTTGATAATATCAAGGCTAGTACCAGTAACAATAAGGTCATCCACATAACATAATATGACAGTAAAATCAACACCATTCCTTCTAGTAAAAAGAGAAGTATCAGCTTTGGACTGAATGAAACCTAAAGACAGTAAACAAGTAGCCAATTTAGTGAACCATTGTTTGGAAGCTTGTTTTAAACCATATAAACTTTTGTTTAATTTGCAAACTCTTTTGTCATTAGGAAAACAATAACCTGGAGGTGGAACCATGTATATTTCCTCAGTTAAATCACCATGTAAAAAGGCATTATTAACATCCAATTGGTGTATGTGCCAATTCTTAGAAACAACAACAGCTAATAAGATTCTTACAGTTTTGATTTTAGCAACAGGGGAAAAGGTATCAAAATAATCAATGCTCTCTTGTTGAGTATAACCCTTAGCAACCAACCTTGCTTTGTATCTTTCTATAGTACCATCAGACTTGTATTTCACCTTATAAATCCATCTACACCCTATACAATGTTTGCCTGTTGGTAAATTGACAAGAGTCCAGGTTTTGTTTTTCTCTAAAGCATCTATCTCATTTTTCATGGCAAAGATCCAATTTTGGTCTGTAACAGCTTGTTTATATGTTTTGGGTTCATGAATTTGAGAAATAGAGACTGTAAAAGATTTAAAGTCTGGGGACAACTTATCACAAGACAAATAATCATGTATTGGGTATTGTATTTCGGAAAGAGACATATTTAGTTTAGCATGATCAATTGAAGCAGGGAGATCAGTTTCATAAACCTGTAAGTAGGCAGGTTGACTTTTAGTTCTACAAGGTCTAGAATGAGTGTTGGTTTCAAAATTACTGACATTAGTGGTAGTATTGACAGCATCCTCAAGATCATTATTAGGGGGAGGATTAGTATCATTGGGGGTGTTGATGTCAGCATTAATGTTGTGATCATGTGGAAGATTATCAGTATGCGTAAGAATTTCTTGCTGCAAATCATAATGGTCATAAAAATCATCATCATCAACATCATCAGTAGTGTTGGTTAGAGAATTATCTATGGAGTGATGAATTCTGGTTTTACTCAAATCAGCAAAAGGAAACTCAGTTTCAAAAATTTTTACATTTCTAGAGATGATGATTTTACCAGTTTTAATCTCTAAAAGGGTGTACCCCTTTGTACCAAATGGATAGCCAATAAACACACATTGGGTAGCCCTAGGATAAAATTTGTGTCTCTTAGAGACTAGAGTGTTAGCAAAACAGAGGCAGCCAAAGGTTTTAAAGATAGAATAATCAGGTTTTCTTCCATAAAGTAACTCAAAGGGAGATTTATTTTTGAGAATGTAAGAAGGAGTCCTATTGATTATGTAGGCGGCAGTTTTGATACATTCACTCCAAAATTTTAAAGGAAGTGAGGATTGAAACATTAAGGCTCTAGCAACCTGAAGGAGATGTTGATGTTTTCTTTCAACAATCCCATTTTGTTGGGGTGTTTCAACACAAGAGGTTTGGTGAATGATTCCTAATTTGTGATAAAAGTCAGAAAGTATGAACTCAGTGCCATTGTCGCTTCTTAGGATTTTTATATGAGCATTGAATTGATTAAGGACCATATTGTAGAAATTTTCCAAAGAATATTTAACATCACTTTTGGCCTTTAAAAGATAAATCCGTGTACATCTACTAAAATCATCAACAATGGTGAGGAAATATCTATGTCCAGTTATAGAGCATATAGAGAAAGGACCCCAAACATCACAATGTATCAACTGAAAAGAATGAGAAGAAACAGAAGTGCTTAAAGGAAAGGGTTTTCTCTTTTGTTTAGCTAAGGGACAGATCATACAATTGTTATGCATAGTAGTGGCTTTTACATTCAAATCAGGAATTTGTAGCATGCATTTTCTAGAGATATGTCCTAACCTCTTATGCCACAATTCAAACTTACAAGAATCAGTAATTGCAGAATTAGAAAGCCAGGTGTGATTTAAAACAGAATGACTATAAGGATGTGCAGTTTTCAAAAGATAAAGTCCTCTAACTTTCTCAGCAGTACCAATCAACATCTTGGTTGTGATATCCTGTAAAACACAATGTGAGGCCAAGAAACTTACAGTACAATTAGAGTATCTAGTTAGATGACTTATAGATAATAGATTGAATGTAAAATCAGGCACATATATGACATTATACAAAGTTAAATGCTCATTTATAGTAATGTTTCCCATGTGTGTGGCTATAGATATGGCATTATTAGGTAGGGATATTTTGATATTGGCCACAGAGGGAGGGGTGGAAAACATAGAAAAATCACAGACCATGTGGTCAGTAGCTCCAGTGTCCAAAATCCATGTAGACATATTATCATTGTTTGAGTAGTTGCTAGAAGACATACCTGAATTACTGATGCATGGAGGCTCCTCATTGTGGACAGTAGAAGCACCTGCTACAGTATGTACAGGGTCCCTGCCTTCACTGGGGATCTGTATCTTAGAAGAGCCCACAAATTTGTCAAAAATATCAGGTTGGATAAGAGGATTGGAGGAAGTGGGATTATCCTGTCTAGGAAGGGGCCTAAAGGTAATATTGGCAGATTTACTAGGATCTTTGTTTGAAAGGCCTCTAGGACCCTTCCAACGTGGTGGGAATCCAATGATATGAAAGCATCTCTCAATAGTGTGACCTAAACCATCACAGTGACTGCACTTAAGAGGCTTCTTTCTATCCTTATAAAATTTGGCATTCTTTGTTGTCATAGCAGTGGAATCAAGAAGAATGGAATCATGAGTAGAGTTTAAAGCCCTCTGGGATTCTTCTTGGAGTAATAGACCATAGATTTTGGATAAAGGGGGAAAGGGGGATTGCATCAGAAATTGACTTCTAATAGTGCTATAAGAATCATGAAGACCTATCAAAAACTTCATAACAGCATCTTGTTGCTGTGTTTCAGACATCAATTTCGGTAACTCATATTTACAACAATCCATGACACCACAAGTACACTTAAGAACAGGTCTAAAACTAAGATATTAATCCCAAAGAGACTTGAATTGATTGTAATATGAGAGCCCTGAGAAAAAGCACTTAAAGATTTTTCTAAGTGGTAAACCCTAGTGCCATCAGATTGAGCATATCGAATTTTTAATTCATCCCAAACATCTTTGGCTACAGAAAAATATTCTAGGGTTCTTTTAATTTCAGGGATAATAGAGTTCAATATCCACATTAGAACCAAGTCATTAGCTCTTACCCAGGCGGCATAGATGGCCGGATCATCGTCTTCAACAGGGATGGTCAACGAACCGTCGATTAAGCAGGCTTTATTCTTCACACTCAGGCCTCGTTTGATGGTGTGGCTCCAGGAGATGAAATTGGTGCCATCGAGAGGCTCGAGAACAATCGCGACGGCTGGGTTGTCGTTTTGATGCAACGCCAGTGGGGAAAAGGGGTTTAAAGCCAGATTCAAAGAATCGGGATCAGTAACAGTGGGTGCCATGTGTAAATGGAAATTGAAGAAAAGAAAATTCAAGGAGTCTCAAGAACAGGGAAGAAGAAGGTGCGGAAAGAAGCCCTAATTCATAGGAATGATCAGAGAAGACGGGGCGAAGCACTCAGGATCGAAAAATTTGGCAATTCAATTAAGAAACTGATACCATATTGAGATGCAAGATATTGAATCATCTTGAAGATTAGAAAGAAGAGTACTCTTTGATTCATTGATGAAAAACGATTACAAACGTTCAGTTGGGAAAATAAGAATCTCAATTGACTCTTATATCCAGTAATCTAATAACTAATCTAAATAACTAACTAATAACCACCTAACCAACTCATTAGAGCTAATTGCCAAACGGGAGTGTATTTAGGTTTTTATTGAGGGAGTGTATTTACTAACTCTTTATAAAATCTATGAAAAAAGTTCATCGAGATCCCACTTATATCAAAAGTGTTTAGGGACCGCATCAAGTTGGATTTAATGAATTTGGTCAGCGAGATCCCACTTATATGAAAAGTGTTTAAGGGACAAGGTGGGATAGCTCAAGTGGTTAGAGAACCACTACCTAGGCTTTAGATCCTGGGTTCGAGTCATGGGAAGGGAAAAAGGGATGGGTATTTAATGTAATTCAAAAAAAAAAAAAATGAAAAGTGTTTAAGGACCGCCTTTAAACTTAGAACGACATGTTTACCCATTTCTCATCCCAATATACTCAAAAGCCATTAAAGTTATGAACACGAGCTAGATAACATTGTAAACCTATTAGCCAGATAACATTGTAAACCTATTATATATATATATATATATATATATATATATATATTATTTTTAAATAGGTGATGGAATTGCTGTTAAATCTATGAAAAAAATTCGTCGAGGTCTCACTTATATTAAAAGTGATTGGGAACAACCTTTAAACCTTTACTAGATTGGATTTAATGAATTTGGTAGACGACATCAGGTTGGATTTAATGAATTTGGTCAACCAATAGATGGCGAGAGCAGCATATTTACCTATTTTTTATTTTTTTTAGGTACGATGGCAAGAAATGGCCATCCCATAATATACTCGACGGAATTATGGTTCGAGATCATGAATGAAAGCTATGAACACAAGGTAAGATTGTAAACCTATTATATTTTTTTTTTTTTTTTTTTGTTTAAATAGGTGGGGAGCACCTTTAAACATAGAACAAGAACAACAGGTTGAATTTAATGAATTTGGTCAGCCAATACAATGGCAAGAAATGGAAAATTTTGTTCAATTGATGTGAAAGATTGAAGTGCAATGCCAAAGAAAATGTTATGTTAAAGGATGTAAAGTAATCGTTCTAGTATTCTAAAATCTCCTTGTTCCAATTTACAATTAATTTTATGTCCTCAAATCATGTTTCTACAATATCTTGAACTTATGAAAAAAATTGTATTTTTGTAGGTAAGAGCGATAATATTTGGATATTTTTAAGGATGGAGATCGATTGATTAGTTATTCCTAAAGATTTGAGGGTTAAAGAGCCTCAATTTAAAATTTCGTTTTTTTTCTTCGAGAAATGACTCAGGGAAAGATTATATTGACAATTTTATAGAATTTATTTGATGTAATTTCACCTTAAGTTATTGGTTGAGTTATTTTATTTACCCTAAATCATACCTTAATATTACTTAAATTAAGTCTCATTTCGTTTGATTCTCACAATTTTTTTTTCACAATCTCTCTTCACCAAAATAGTAGGACTCGAACCCACAACCCTTCAGTAAAACACGCATGTGAACACCATTAAGCTACAGCCTATTCATATTTTAAAATTTCTATACATAATGTGTATACATATATCTATTTTGGACTCGAGTGCACCATGCACTCGAGTCCACAGAAGACCTACTCTATTGAAATTGGAAGGAGGGAGTAATTTTTTTTTAATAATCCCATAATTTTCTCAACTAAATCAAATCTCTAATTATATTTATACCGTCACTCTCATTTATCTTTATTCTTCTCTAGTATAAAAAAGTAGAGATAGACTGCAACTTTATCTTTTGATTTTCGGTCTTCTCACGTGATTCTTCATCATTGCAGCATTGTCAACGAAGACAAACCCGTCGTCGATCCCGTTCTCGAGGATTCAAAGAGTGATGCCGATGAGGAAGAATTGTCCAATAATTGTAATACAAACTGTTAAAAAAAAACTGAAAATAAAAGATGATTAGATATAAAAACTCAATATGAATAACAATCGAATGCAAAAAAGTCGATTTCGTTCTCGAGGATTCAAAGAGTGATGCCGATGAGGAAGAATTGTCCAATAATTGTAATACAAACTGTTAAAAAAACTGAAAATAAAAGATGATTAGATATAAAAACTAAATATAAATAATAATTGGATGCCATATTATAATTTATTAAATTAAATATTAAATATTAAATCTAAATATATTTACCGACAGAACTTCTCAAAAGATTTAAAAAAAAAATCCAATTTTCAATATTCAAATTTGGATTTGTTTAACAAATTCAATTTTGAATATTTAGATTTAAGATTTTCCTCCACCTTTCCCCTTAATTATTGTACATTCAAATTATAATTCCTACTATAAAACATAGACCTAAATCGATATTTGGTGAGTTTCTATTATACTAATTTTTTTTTATCAATCCATTTTTAATAAAATTACAGATAATTTTATGGTTTTAATATCTTATTTAAATGGGGTTCACATTTTTACCGATTTTTTTTTTTAATTTAATTTCTAGAATTGAGGGCAATTGATTTGATTTGTTATTAAATCTAAATATATTTGAGGCAGAACTTCTCACTTCATTCCACTATTTTCCATCTCTTTCTCTTGCTATAATTTGTGAGTTTCTATTGGACTGATTTTTTTATCAATCAATTTTTAATAAAATTACAGATAATTTTATCTTTTAAATATCTTATTTAAATGAGGGTTCACATATTTAGGGGATTGAGGACAATTGATTTAATATGTTATTAAATCTAAATATATTTGCGGTAAAACTTCTCTGAAAGATTAAAAAAAAAATCTAATTTTGAATATTCAAATTATAAAACATATCTAAATCATTTGTTATCGTACATTCAAATTATAATTCCTACTCTAAAACATAGATCTAAATCATTTATTTGCTTCACTTAATTTCACTGTTTTCCATCTTTTTCCCCTGCGATAATTGGTGAGTTTCTGTTATACTTCTTTTTTTTTTATCAATCAATTTTTAATAAAATTACAGATAAATTTATTTTTTTTAATATCTTATTTAAATGGGGTGCACATTTTTACCGATTAATTTTTTTTTTTTTTTTTTTTTTTTTTTGTAATTTAGTTTCTGAAATTGAGGGGAGTTGATTTGATCTAATTTTATCTTTTTAATATCTTATAATTTAAATTAGGGGTCTTCTAAAGATAGTCCAGTGTCGCCCAAACTATCAACAGTCCATTAATTTGAGCCATCAGATCTGAAATCTAATGGCTTATATTAGATGACCTGCTACCTGTTGCACTTGGCGTCGCAGAATCCATCGCCTTGCATTGCACTTATTATCATTTTTTGTCGCCCTATCGCACTTTTAAATTAATTTTAATAATTTTAAATACATAATTATAAAATTACAAATTTATCCTCACATAATTAATAAAAAAATAATAATAACATATAATCTTTATTTTAATTCTCATATCATTAATCGTTCCAAAATTATATTTTTGAGTTTTAAGAAATAATAATCTAATTTTAAATTTATTATATATATTTAAGGTGATACTTGACCGATACACACCAATTTTAATTATTTATTTATATTTTATTTGCACCCGATCATTTAATGAGTTCACCCAAAAATCATTTTTTATTACGGTTATACGCACCCACTCATTTTATGATTTCACTTCCGAATAATTTATTTTATCGCGGTTATCTGCACCCACTCATTTTACGAGTTCATTCCCAAATTATTTTTTTACCACAGTTATTTGCACCCACTCATTTTATGAGTTCAATCCGAATAATTTTTTATCGCCGTTATCTGCACCTGCTCATTTTACGAGTTCACCCCCAAATTATTTTTTTACCACAGTTATCTACACCCCTCATTTTATGAGTTCACCCCAAAAAAATTTTTAAAAAATAATTACATTTAAAAGACTATATTATCCTTTTATTAATTTACACAAAATATAATAAAACCAACCTTAATTTGTATATTTACAATCGGCAGTCGAGTCATTGCCGAGTTAACGTCGATTCACCACCAAGTAGACATGTTCGTCGGTTGAAAACCACCGATTTCGGTTAGAAATCGGCGGTTACGGTTTTCGAAAATGGCGAATCGTAATCGAACCGCGAACCGCCGGTTTGGCGGTTTTTTTTTTAAATATTATCTCCGTTTTCGCTCGTTTTCACTCCGTTTTCGTTCGTTTTAACTCATTTTTTAGAAAATACATTACTAGAATTGAATAAAAAAATTATATAACTTAAATTTATACATTAAAAATAGAAGAATTGTGTATTAAAATTTATTATTTTATATTTTTATAAAAACCGCCAAATCGACGGTTTGCGGTTTATCAAAATGTCAAACCGTAACTGAACTGCGATTTTTCGGTTACGGTTCGGTTTGCAAACCGTAACCGGCGGTTTGACCGGTTTGGCAGTTCGATTTTGCGCATGTCTACCACCAAGTTATCCATATTTTTAGAAAAAAAAAAACCATCGAAATTATATACAAATCTCGATTTTTTTTCTTTTTTATTTTTCTTCCATTCTCCTCTTTTTCTTTCTTCCCATTTTAAGTTTTTATTCCAAACTTCTAATTTCTTCGTTTTTTTTTTCCTTTTACATTTTTTTTAATTTTCGTGCCTTTATTTTCCATTTTTATGTGTATTTATTTTAATTTTAATACAAAATAATATTATATGTATAATTTTATTATAGTCGGTAACACAATAAAGAATAACTACCATTAACAGTAATTAGTAATATCTTATTTAATAATAAATAATTTTAAACATTTAATTATATTCAATAATACAAAAAATAATTATTAGTAATACCACGAATAATAATCAATAATAACATGCATATTAGTTAGTAATATTTTATACAATAAAAAATAATTTCACACATCTAATTGTATTCAATAATACCAAAAACAATGGAAAAAAAAAGGAAAATAAAGGCAGGAAAAAAAAAGTAAAAGGAAAAAAACGAAGAAATTGAAAATTTGAAATAAAAACTGAAAATGGGAGAAAAAGAGAAATGTGAAGAAAAATTAAAAAAAAAAATCAAGATTTGTGACTAATTTCGATAGTTTTTTTTTAAATTATGTTTTACGATTTTTTTATAAAAATATGGGTGACTTGATGGTGAATCGATGGTAACTCGGTAATGACTCGACTTCAGATTGTAAATATACAAATTAAGGTTGATTTTATTATATTTTGTGTAAATTAATGAAAGGATAATATAGTCTTTTAAATGTAATTATTTTTTTAAAAATATTTTTGGATGAACTCATAAAATGAGGGGTGCAGATAAACGTGGTAAAAAAATAATTTAGGAGTGAACTCATAAAATGAGTGGGTGCACACCGTGATAAAAAAAATGATTTGGGGGTGAACTCATAAAATGAGCTGGTGCAGATAACTGTAGTAAGAAAAATGATTTTTGGGTGAACTCATTTAATAAAAGGATAATATAGTCCTTAAAATGTAATTATTTTAACAAAATAAAATCGTTTGGGGTGAACTTATAAAATGAGCCGGTGCAGATAAACGTGGTAAAAAAATAATTTTGGGGTGAACTTATGATTGCAGATAACCATGGTTAAATAATGATTTGGGGTGAACTCATAAAATTAGCGGGTGTAGATAACTGTAGTAAAAAAATAATTTGAAGGTGAACTAATTAAATGAGTAGTAGATAAAATATAAATAAAATAAGAATTACCGTAGTAAAAAAATAATTTGAAGGTGAACTAATTAAATGAGCAGTAGATAAAATATAAATAAAATAATAATCTAATTCTGTTAAAAAAAATTAATATTACGTTCTTTTAATTTAAATATTATTATTATTAATAATTTTAATGAAGGATAAAATAGTAATTAATAAAATAAAATTTAAATAATTATTTTAAAATATTAAAAAAAGCAACAGGTATCAAGTTAGAGCGACACAAAGCGATACAATTTGACATCCGAACTAATAATAGTCCAGGCAATACAAAAACTATCCTAAGAAAATCCCTTTAAATTAAGGTGTATGTTTTTATAATATCTTATAATTTAAATTAAGGTGTATCTTTTTATAATATCTTATTTAAATTACTTTTTATTCTTTTTATTTCTTTCTATTCTTTTAAAGTTTTCTTTTACAACTTTCTTCAATTTTCATTTATTTTTTTCCTTAAATTTCTCTCTCTTTTCAATTATTTTCTTTTAAACTTTTTATTTTTTCCATTCTCTCCGTTTTTCTCTCTACTTAATTAGAAACAAACTTGGGGTCTTCTAAGGATAGTCCAGTGTCGCCCAAACTATCAACAGTCCATTAATCTGAGCCATCAGATCTGAAATCTAATGGCTTATATTTGATGATCTGCTACCTGTTGCACTTGGCGTCACAGAATCCATCGCCTTGCATTGCACTTATTATCATTTTTTGTCGCCCTATCGCACTTTTAAATTAATTTTAATAATTTTAAATACATAATTATAAAATTACAAATTTATCCTCACATAATTAATAAAAAAATTAATAATAATATATAATCTTTATTTTAATTCTCATATCATTAATCGTTCCAAAATTATATTTTTGAGTTTTAAGAAATAATAATCTAATTTTAAATTTATTATATATATTTAAGGTGATACTTGATCGATACACACTAATTTTAATTATTTATTTATATTTTATTTGCACCCGATCATTTAATGAGTTCACCCAAAAATCATTTTTTATTACGGTTATACGCACCCACTCATTTTATGATTTCACTTCCGAATAATTTATTTTATCGCGGTTATCTGCACCCGCTCATTTTACGAGTTCATTCCCAAATTATTTTTTTACCACAGTTATTTGCACCCACTCATTTTATGAGTTCAACCCGAATAATTTTTTATCGCCGTTATCTGCACCTGCTCATTTTACGAGTTCACCCCCAAATTATTTTTTTACCACAGTTATCTACACCCCTCATTTTATGAGTTCACTCCAAAAAAAAATTTAAAAAATAATTACATTTAAAAGACTATATTATCCATTTATTAATTTACACAAAATATAATAAAACCAACCTTAATTTGTATATTTACAATCGACAGTCGAGTCATTGTCGAGTTACCGTCGATTCACCACCAAGTAGACATGTTCGTCGGTTGAAAACCACCGATTTCGGTTAGAAACTGGCGGTTACGGTTTTTGAAAATGGCGAATCGTAATCGAACCGCGAACCGCCGGTTTGGCGGTTTTAATTTTTTTTTTAAATATTATCTCCGTTTTCGCTCGTTTTCACTCCATTTTCGTTCGTTTTAACTCATGTTTTAGAAAATATATTACTAGAATTGAATAAAAAATTATATAACTTAAATTTATACATTAAAAATAGAAGAATTGTGTATTAAATTTTTTTTTTTTATAAAAACCGCCAAAACCGACGGTTTGGCCGGTTTGGCGGTTCGATTTTGCGCATGTCTACCACCAAGTCATCCATATTTTTAGAAAAAAAAAAACTATCGAAATTATATACAAATCTCGATTTTTTTTCTTTTTTATTTTTCTTCCATTCTCCTCTTTTTCTTTCTTCCCATTTTAAGTTTTTATTCCAAACTTCTAATTTCTTCATTTTTTTTCCTTTTACATTTTTTTTAATTTTCCTGCCTTTATTTTCCATTTTTATGTGTATTTATTTTAATTTTAATACAAAATAATATTATATGTATAATTTTATTATAGTCGGTAACACAATAAAGAATAACTACCATTAACAGTAATTAGTAATATCTTATTTAATAACAAATAATTTTAAACATTTAATTATATTCAATAATACAAAAAATAATTATTAGTAATACCACGAATAATAATCAATAATAACATGCATATTAGTTAGTACTCCCTCCGTTCTATAATATGTGTTGTTTTAGCCCATTTTTCTTGTACACAAATAAGTGTTGTTTTAGAATTTTTACACTGTTTGTTCCCATTACGTCCTTTAATTTGAAAATTATTTGAGACATAAACTTGGAAATAATTGAAAAGGATTGGGTAAAGAATTTGAAAAGATTTGAAAAGAATTAATGTGATCAAAATCTTCCTTTATTATTTAAGGGTATACTTGTCAATACATACCATTTCTTAATTCCAACAAATTTCATGAAAACAACATTTATTGTAGAACGGATGGAGTAATATTTTATACAATAAAAAATAATTTCACACATCTAATTGTATTCAATAATACCAAAAACAATGGAAAAAAAAAAGGAAAATAAAGGCAGGAAAAAAAAAAGTAAAAGGAAAAAAACGAAGAAATTGAAAATTTGAAATAAAACTGAAAATGGGAGAAAAAGAGAAATGGGAAGAAAAATTAAAAAGAAAAAAAAAATCAAGATTTGTGGCTAAGTTCGATAGTTTTTTTTTAAAATTATGTTTTACGATTTTTTTCTAAAAATATGGGTGACTTGATGGTGAATCGACGGTAACTCGGTAATGACTCGACTTCAGATTGTAAATATACAAATTAAGGTTGATTTTATTATATTTTGTGTAAATTAATGAAAGGATATTATAGTCTTTTAAATGTAATTATTTTTTTTAAAATATTTTTGGATGAACTCATAAAATGAGGGGTGCAGATAAACGTGGTAAAAAAATAATTTAGGAGTGAACTCATAAAATGAGTGGGTGCACACCCTGATAAAAAATGGTTTGGGGGTGAACTCATAAAATGAGCGGGTGTAGATAACTGTAGTAAGAAAAATGATTTTTGGGTGAACTCATTTAATAAAAGAATAATATAGTCCTTAAAATGTAATTATTTTAAAAAAAATAAAATCGTTTGGGGTGAACTTATAAAATGAGACCGGTACAGATAAACATGGTAAAAAAATAATTTTGGGGTGAACTTATGATTGCAGATAACCATGGTTAAAAAATTATTTGAGGTGAACTCATAAAATTAGCGGGTGCAGATAATCGTAGTAACAAAATAATTTGAAGGTGAACTAATTAAATGAGCACTAGATAAAATATAAATAAAATAATAATCTAATTCTGTTAAAAAAATCTAATATTACGTTCTTTTAATTTAAATATTATTATTATTATTATTATTAATTTTAATGAAGGATAAAATAGTAAATAATAAAATAAAATTTAAATAATTATTTTAAAATATTAAAAAAAGGCAACATGTATCAAGTTAGAGCGACACAGAGCGATACAATTTGACAACAAACTTCTACGATATTTCTTTTAAACTTTTTTTCAGTTACTACAATATTTCTTTTAAACTTTTTTCAGTTATTCTTTTTTTTTGCGGTCCACCGTTGTTTTACATAATTACTAGTACAAGACCCGTGAAATTCGCGGGATGGTAAAATAAATAATATTTAGTAAATAAAATGTAAAAAAAATGAAAAGAAAAATTAAAAATACTTTAAAAAATGCATAATTAAAAATTATAATTATAATTAGAAAACTTAAATAGGAAGAAGAAACTAAGAAAAGAGAGAATGGATAAGAACGAAAAATAATTTTAAAAATTATAATTGGAGAAGAGAGAGAAAGATGTGGGAAAGAAACGGTTAAATAAAACAAAATAGAAAAAAAAAATCAGAAATTCTATAAAATTAGGAAAACAGAAAAGGAGGAGAATTGGGATGAAAAGAAAAGATTCATAATTAGTATATAAGGGTAGATTTTTTCACTTTTACAATTTTCTTAAATTTCTCTTTCTTTTCAATGTATTTTTTAAACTTTTCTTCAAAAAAAAAATTGTGCTCTCTCTTTCTTTCTTAATTATTTTTTTGTCAATATTCTCTTCACATAATGATATTTCTCTCTCCCTCTTTTTCGGTTTTTTTACCGTGTTTTTTTTACGGTTTTCATTTACTTTTTTTTACAATTTTCTTAAATTTTCCTCTCTTTTCAATTATTTTCATTTAAATTTTTCTTCATTTTTTTTTATTCTCTCTCCTTTTTTTTCGGCATTTATAATTATTTTATTTTACTTTTTTTTTCGCCTTTTTTACAATTTTCTTAAATTCTCCTCTCTTTTCAATTATTTTCTTCTAGACCTTTCTTCAATTTTTTTTTGTTCTCTCTCCTTTTTTTTTAGGTGTTTACAGTTATTTTTATTAATTATTTTATTTTACCTTTTTTTTTATAGCTTTTATAATTTTTTTAAATTTCTCTCTCTTTTCATTTATTTTCTTTTAAACCTTTCTTCTATTATTATTTTTAGTTCTCTTTTCTCCCTCCCTCCTTTTTCTGTTCACAGTCATTTTTATTTACATTAGTTGTATTTCAAAGGATTTTTATAATTTTTTTAAAATTTCTATCTCTTTTCAATTAATTTCTTTTAAATCTTTCTGCAATTATTATTTTGAGTAAAAATTGTGTTTCAAAGGACCGTAAACAAAAAAATTACTTTGAGTTGATTTTCATTGATAAAAAGGTGAGCATAAATCTTTCTCGATTTTATATAATACTCTAATTTCTTCTGTTTACTCTCTTAATTTTCATTTCATTTTTTATTCTTCATTTTATGTGACCTAACGTACAATTTTCTTCATTTTTTTTTCTCTTTTTTCAATATGTTCTCTCATCCCTCTCCTTTATTGGTTTCTTCAACAAAAAAAAGATTGTTAAAAAAATAAATTTTGTTCTCTCATTAGGCATACGAGGTATCATTATCTTCTCATCTCATGATAATATGTATGTTGCAAATATAGGCTACAAATTATGGAATTTGAATTTAGTGTTGTATATGTACAATAAATAGTACCTTTTTATTGTACAAAACATGATTCAAATTCAATTTTTTTTATTGAGCTATTTTGCAATTTTAAATATTATTAAATAATACTTCTTCACATAATTTTTTTTACAACCCGCGAAATTCGCGGGTCTTACACTAGTTAATATATATAAATGAAATTGTGACACTAAATTGTGTATTATTAATTAATATTACAAAATAATAATAAATGATTTTTTTTTATGGGAATAATAAATGGATTTTAAAATGAATGTATTTTGACATTTAATAATGTAGTATTAATTAAAATAGAAAATTAATGATAATTAAAAATAATTTTAATAATAATTTTTCCTGACATTTAATATTGCACTATTAATTAATATTAACAATTTATATGATTAATTAAGTGTAGGCTAAACTACATATTCATGACATTTAAGAATGTATTAATACATTGATACCTATTATTACATTAACTTAGAAGACACTTTAAAGAAATGTCATTATAAATAAAGTGTATTGAAAAGTGATTTATAAATACAATTTTAAATGTCAAGAAATGCCATTTTTCTTGTAGTGCGTACAATCGGTGCTTCACGTAGGAGGGACAACAGGGCGGTTCGGGACCAGTTTTACACATACCCGACCCCAACCCCGATAGTGATTTTTCATCCCCGACCCCTCCCCATACCCCGAAAGTTTTAATTTTTTAAACTCGTCCCCGTCCCCGTCCACAACAGACTCGGGTATCCCCGACCCCGAAAGCCCGAACTTTTTTAATCTTCATCAATATATTAATTATATTATATAGAATTAGAGTATAAAAAACCATGCAAATATTAAACTATACAAACCACATAATATTTTCTATAATAAAAAATTGCAGCATGTTCCTGCTGCTTTGCTGCATAAATTTCAACATTTGAAAAATACAAAACAATATTTAAATTAAACAACAATGCAAATATTAATATGTTCACCAAAAGCAATGTAAACTACAACATTTCTTCTTAAACAAAAAGTTTGATAAAGAACTTGAAATTTGCTTGATATGAATCTTCAAGTTACAGCTGCACCGCACACCTTCTGACCTTCACTATTATTCCATGATAGTCCCTGCAATTATTACTTATATTCAAAATTTTGATTTATAAATCAATTGTTATTAATATTAACATAAAAAATATAAAAACAATACCTTCACCATCTGAATCAATCTCATCATATATGGTGGCATAACCATCGGAAGGCGTTGCATTCCCATCTAACAATTAACAAAATTATAACAAACATCATATTTATGTAGTGATAATAAGAATAATAAAATAAGTAAAATAAGTAAAATATTGTCACATAATGGTTACCATTATTTTCAGCTGCCCAAAGCCAACTCCTAGCACACATTAATGCCTCCAATGTATTTGGATGAAGTCTGCTACGATGTGGACTCACTATCCTACCACTTGTACTGAAAGCGGATTCAGA
Organism: Galeopsis tetrahit; assembly: GCA_963675135.1. Classification (NCBI taxonomy): domain Eukaryota; kingdom Viridiplantae; phylum Streptophyta; class Magnoliopsida; order Lamiales; family Lamiaceae; genus Galeopsis; species Galeopsis tetrahit. Next base: position 54,643,329 of record OY776123.1, read on the forward strand.
GGAAACAGTAGATACATGAATGGCCAATATATCTCTTGAAATAGCTCGAAGTGTAGGATATTTAACTCCATGTATCTTCCACCATAATAAAATATCAAAATCCCTAGCTCTTAGTAGGACATCCTCTTCAAAATAATTATTCAATTCTGTCTTAACTAATGATGTTCTGCATCTTTTCTTTGCCCTCGCAGATGAATCATAATCTGACATTTTCTTACCTCCACCTAAATGAGTATAATCCATTCTTATTTAATCCCCTTCACCAGACCCAGAATCAAGGGCTAATTGATAATCACTCACCAAATTATAACAAAGGTGGCTTATATTCTCAATTTGGACAACATAATCACTTCCATAAACCTAATTAGGAAAATAATATTCAAGCAAAGTCATCTTATATCTTGGATCTAACACAGCTGCAACCCCCATCATTTCATGAATAACTCCCCAATATTTTTCAAAATTTTCCAACATAGAAGCTGCCATTTTTGAAATAATCTCATTTTGACAATTAAGCCACTCTGATAATTCTAGACGAGTCTCACAAATGTTAGGAAAATACATATTAGTCGTAGGATACTTCGTTCCAGAGAACAAATCAGTCATATCATAGAACACTTTCAATCTTTCACAAACTTCTTTTGCAAATTCCCAAGCACCATCAGAAGGTAAATGCTTATATTAAGGCTCACGTTGTTTCAATCGAATAAAAATATTTTAGTACAAAATGGCAGTTTGAAGCATCAAAAAAGTAGAATTCCATCTAGTTTGACAGTCAAGAGCCAACTTTTTAGTTACTGGAATCCGCAATTGCCTTGCCGCTTCCTCAAATTTTTCCATCCTCTTAGGAGTTGCGGTCCAAAAAACAACACTCTCATGAATCTTATCAATCCCTTCTTTAATAATATCTAATCCATCTTTCACTATTAAGTTTAGAATATGTGCACAACATCGCATATGTATCAACGAACTCGATCTGATCAAATTACTCCTATCCAGTTTACCAATAATATTATTTATCGATGCATCATTTGTGGAACAATTATCAACTGTAATAGTTGATAATTTAGTATCCACACTCCAATCCATCAAACAATCTAATAAGGTCTCACATAACACTTCACTAGTATGTGGTGCAGGCACATATATAAACCTAAATAATTAGAAAAAAAATACATCAATTAATATTTCAAACACCATTGACATAAATTTAACAGAGGCGGACCCAGCCTGGTACAATGGGACAACTGTACCCCAAAATGAAAAAAATCTATCTAATACTACTATTTACATAGACGTGATGTGTTAACTTATACTCCGTAACTCACTATTGGGCCCCTTTGATTAACTATTTACTTGGGCTTCATTTTTAAATGGGCCCTTTTCAAATTTCATTTGGTGTTTTGTTGTCTGATTTTCTTTCTTTTTTTCTCTCTGTTTTATATTCCTAACTTATTTGACATATTATAAATATAAAATAAATTTAATTGTAATTTATTTTGATTAAATTGTTGTATGTTGCATACATCCAATTCAATTTTAAAAACAATTTTAGATATATTATCATAAATTTTGAACTTTTAACCCATCAAATTATAATCAAATCATAATGGTGAGTCAATTGCATCAATTGTATCATGCAATTGAGTGCACACAAGTGTGATTTTTTATTTAAATATTAGCCTTTACAATTTCATTATTCTCATTTCCATTTTAGAAATAATATTATTTACACTATTTTATTTGCATCTTCAACTATCACTTGTTTACTCAAATTGTCATTAATTTTCTTTATCCACAAACATTCACTTTATTTATAAGTAGATTGCACAATATTCAATCATACCCAATATCTATTTTATCCATAAATTAATCAATATTTATAAATTTGCATAATGAATTTTAATGAACAGAGTATATTTTTCTTATAAAACTTATTGCGTAAGCCAAATATAATTTAAGTATTTCTTTTACTCCCTTATCTATTTATCACTAATTTTTATTCGCATATTTTTTTTTTAAAATTCGGTTATTTCATCATATAAGTAAGGTATGTACATTGAGTAAAACTTTGGATATTAAATAATATTTTAAAAATTAATCATCATACCCCCAAATTTAAATTTCTGGGTCCGCCACTGAAATTAAATAAGGGTTATTACCTTAATATTCGACTTTGCATTGCCCAATTGCCATCAATAAAATGTGCAGTAACAACCATGAATCCTCTTTTTTGATTGCTTGAAGTCCACATGTCGGTTGTAATGGCCACTCTACTGACATTTTTTTCTAAAATCTTCATGGTCTTCTTTCTTTCACAATCAAAGATCTTGATTATGTCGCTCTTCACAGTATTTGTTGAAGGAACTTTGAATAAAGGTTGTAGGGTCATTGAATACCTTTTAAACCCAACATGCTCTACATTAATGAGTGGATATTCATGCATAATAATCATGCTTGCAAGTTCTCGCCTCACAATAGCTTCATCAAATGAATAAGTGCCTACTTCATTTTTTTTTAGATTGTTCACTAAAACCTTCTACCTTATATCAAACTGGTTGCGCTTTGGACATCCCTTTAAATGATCATGCAAATGTCTCGTTCCATTTTTTGGATCACCACCAAGTAATTTTTGACAGTAATTGCACTTGGCCTTGTCTTTTCCTTCAACGGTCATTTTCACAAAATGATTCCACACAAGACTCTTAAGCCTTTTCCCTCTCTGATTAGGCGTTTCTTTATCTTCAATGTTGGTATCCTCTGCTTCTGCATGTGAGAAATTTTCAGATTGAGTAGGCACATTGGACTCTGGATTATCATCTTCTTCATTTTGAGGAGCATCTTCAATTGCTATGGATTGAGTTGATTGACTTTCCATGGCTTTTGATTGCGGAAGAAATAAAGAGAAAAAAATATTTGGTTAGACTGATTTTGTTGCTTAAGAAATAAGAACTATAATGTGGAGAAAGGAGTAAAGAAATGGATATGAGAGATGTAAATTCTTGTTCACACCTCAAAAAACGTTTCGTATCTAAAGATACATTGAAATGTGAAGAGGTGTAATGGTAATTATGATATTGACAAAAACCTGCCATCATTACTTTTTACGGGAAGGTTAGAAGTCGATGTTGAGTGTTGAAATGAATCTATTGATGTGAATGTGGCTAGTGTGTGTGGTAGTGCCCTAAGAAGTAGGAAGTAAGAATATATTTATTATTTAATAGACTCTAATACTAATTTTCAAATTTTCGTACTGCCTTAATATCATCCTCTCCGTTTTTTTCTCTCTCTAAGAGATAAAGTGGAATTTCTTCCTTTTTGTTAAAATTTTCCTGGTACTTCTACCCTTAAAAAACCTTTAATTAGTTTTTTTGATCTGTGTTTAGTGAATTTAATGCGTGTTTCGTCTTTTCAAAACATCCGCTTTGTTTTAGATTGTCTTGGGAATTACGATATTTTCCTCATCATTTGATTTTCATCGATTCACCAACCCACTCGCAGAGAGTGTTTACTACATGCTTCAGCATTGGGCGTGTGGGCAACGGAAGCTTCTTCTCAGACGAATTTGCTCGTTCTGATTGTTGGTTTGCATAGGGGTTCGTAATGGTTGGATGTTTTTTTGGATTTAAAATCCGACAAGATCATTCTTTTCGAAGTTGGCCAATGGTTTCTCAATATGCCCGTGGTTTCTCTTCTCAGATTGCTACTATATATTCGGGGGCTAGGGTAAATGGTCAGTCACACTTGTGCTTCTTCCTTCTTTGGTACGATTTTGCTTCTCTTCTCGTAAAAATGGATATGTCTATTCAAAAAAAGTTTAGTGAGTGCACCATTTCAGGAAAAGAGAGTTCTAACACTGTTGTTGAAACGAGTGAACTTATCATTCCAATTTCCAACCACTTCTGTTGTGATGAAGTTTGTGGCTAGGAGGTTCTTTAACATTTCTGAGTTAAAGAGACTTTTTACCATAAACTGGAAGGTTGCTTCCTCTATTACGCTTACCATGGTTGGTGATGGGCTGTATGTTATTGATTCCAAGAAAAGGCTGAAATGGAGGAGATCCTTGACATGCAGCCATGGAATGTGCGGAGATCGTTGATGGTGCTCAAGCCGCTCGCTGGTTCTGACTGTTTTTCTAACATTAAGATGGATCGGGTCCCCTTTTGGATCTAGATCCATGGTTTAGCAACACATGCAATGACGAGGACAACTAGAGAGAGGGTTGGGCGTGTGTTTGGTGAAGTTGTACGTGTTGATGCGAAAGATGGAGAGAAGGCGTGGGGAGAATCTCTTCGTGTGCGTGTGCTTCTGGATACTGAGGCCCCTTTATGTCGATTCACTAACTTTACTGTTGCAAATGTCACTACTGTCATTTTCTTTAGATATGAGAGATTGTCTGATTTCTGCTATTTATGTGGGCATCTTACTCACTTTGTTAGGGGGTGTAATAAGGTGAAGGATAAAGATGATGACTGGCTTGAAAGTCATAAATTTTTCTCGAAGTGGTTAAGAGCGGATAAGCAAAAGAGGCCATCGGAAAGGGACATGCAGGGACCTTTTCAGCTCCTAGGTCTTAATGGTGAAAATAAAAGGGTGAATGGAGTTGGTGGCAGTGTGTAAAGAGCAAGGACAGATCAAGGAAAGCATGTCATTTATTTGGAAGACAATGTTAGCCATGATTCGAAAAACAGGAGAAGGGCAAAAGGCAAAGCAGTTTTATTGGATGAGGGTGTTAAAGAAATGTGGGACGCTGCTGAAGGAGGTCATGAATTCGCAGTGGAATCTAAATGTTGATTACCGGTCAACTGAAAATGATAGGGACGTGGTGTATACCTTTCAAGACTTGATGGCGAGAAGGGATGTTGGTGATAAAGCTGTGGGAAGTGGGCTTGGAAAAGTGGATCCAAGAACAGGTATGGTCTTAGAACCTCTTCACTTTACTATTCCTGCACGTTTTGAATATAGAATGGCAAAAGAACCACTATGGGGTCAGGACAAAGACAATGGAAAAGATTATAGAGTTGTGCACCATGTTGGGAGATGTTTTAAGGCTTTCGACTTTACTGCCTATGTGGAGGTCATTCATGAAGGTCAGTAGCCATATGTCCCTTTAAGGGAGGAGGTGGGCCAATCTAATTGGACTGATAAGGAAGTGGATCAGAGAGCTGCTCGTATGCCTGGAGGTGAGCAGGAGGAGTCTATACCTGGAAACATGAGATTAGGAAAAAAAAAAGGCTTTGGAAAGATCATTCGGGTGATCTGGCTGATTTTGTGAGGGCTGAAAAAGTGAGAAATGAAATTGATGGTTTATTTTTTTCTTAAGAAGGCAAAGACCATGATTGAGACCTATGGATCAGAAATTTCAATCCCGGGATTGGCGGAGGTTGAGGTGACTTAACCCCGCCGTGGGGAATGAAGCTCTTATGTTGGAACGCACGTGGAATTTGCAGCTCTCGTGCGTTCAGCAGGCTGCGTAATCTAGTTGTTATGCATCAACCATCTACTTTCTTTATCTCAGAATCTAAGTGTAATTCGTCTTATGCTGATGTTTTAAGGGTTCGTCTAGGGTTTTCTAATGTATTTAGTGTAAGTTCTTGTGGTCTTGCTGGTGGTTTGGTGCTGTTTTGGAATGAAAATGATGTCTCTATTCTGTCTTACTCCATTGGTCATATTGATTGCTAAATTTCAACTTTGGCTGGTAATTGGCGATTCACTGGATTTTATGGACACCATACTACTCATAATCGATCAGCCTCATGGCAACTTTTAAAAAGACTTAAAAATTACCGGCCTGATCTTCCACAACCTTGGATAATTGGTGGGGATTTTAATCAGGTGTTGTATAAATTTGAGAAATTGGGCGGATCTTCTTGTAATAATATGAATATTTCTCTTTTTCAAGATGCGTTTCTACACAATGACCTTAAATGTCTGAAAATGAAGGGTTCGAAATACACCTGGCATAATCGTAGGAAAGGGAAATTCTACATTAAGGAAAAACTTGATTGTTTTCTGGCAAATGATAAGTGGGTTGAGTTCTGCTCTGCTTATGAAGCTTCAGTTTTAGATTTTTTGGGATCGGATCACAGACCAATCCTTTTGGAATTTGAAACTCAGGGTCTTACTTTGATTAAACACTGCCCAAAACCTTTTAAATTTGAGAATTATTGGATGAAGGAGGTTGACTTTAATAAGGTGATGATTGTGGTCTGGCATAAAACTAATTCTACTTTGCCTCTGAATGAATCTTTGAACAGTTGTGCTAGAGTGATTAAGGAGTGGGCTACACAGAAGGGTGGTACAATTGCTCATAGGATCAAATGTATTAATAAGTTGATTAATTCCAGCTTGGATGATGATACTTGTGCTCCGGATATGTACAAAGTTGGCAAATTGGAAACTGAGTTAGCTACCCTTACTTCTCAGGAAGAATGGTTTTGGAAACAAAGGGCACGGGTTTCTTGGTTAAAAGATGGGGATCGAAATACAAAGTTTTTTCATTCGCGGGGCTAATCTTCGTCATAAAATGAATGGAATTCGGAGTATCCAAGAAGAGAGTGGAAATGTGCTTGTCTCACAAGAAGCTATTGGAAAGGTGTTTGTTTATGTACTATTTTCAAAACATATTTGCTACAAGTAACCCTACAAATGCTGATATCAGACGAGCAACACAATTTCTAACAGTGAAATTGTCAAGTGAAAAAGTGAAGTTCCTTGATGTTCCTTTCTCGAAGGTTGAGGTGTTTAGAGCAGCAAAGGATCTCTCTCCTTGGAAGGCTTCGGACCCTAATGGTTTTCTAGCCTCTTTCTATCATAAAAACTGGGCTCTTATTGGGGATGATGTGTCAACAGCTATACTTGATGTTCTTAATGGAGATGCAACTCTTCAGACTTGGAATCAGACTATCATTACCCTTATTCCAAAAATTGGTAACCCCTCTTCTCCACAACATTTTAGACCTATTAGTCTTTGCAATGTTTCTTATCTTATTTTGGCTAGAACTCTGACTAATAGGCTAAAAACTGTGATGGGTGAATTGATTGACCAACATCCAGAGTGCATTTGTGCCTGGTAGGATTATTTCAGATAATATCTTGTTGGCATATGAAGGAATGCATTTTTTGAAATCTTCAAAGAGTAAAGTGGGTTATGCAGCTTTGAAGCTGGACATGAGCAAGGCTTATGATCGGATTGAGTGGCCTTTTCTTTTGTCAATCCTTCAAACAATGGAATTCCCAGATAAATGGATAAATTTAATCTAGAGGTGCATCTCTTCAGTGACCTTTTTTTTTTTTTTTTTACCTACTGCATTAATATGAATGGTGCTATTTCTGATTATTTAGTTCCAACTTGTGGACTTCGCCAAGGTGATCCGTTATCACCCTTTTGTGTGCTCAGGTTTTCTCATCTATCATCTCTTCGGTGGTTGATTCCAAACAGCTTTCTGGGATTAAAATTGCACGATTGGCACCTATTTTGTCGCATATGTTTTTTGCGGATGATAGCTTATTATTTTTCAAAGCCACAAGGGATGAATCACAAGCGTTAGCTAATTGTATTTACACCTACGAAAAAGCTTCTGGCCAGCTTGTGAATCGGGACAAGTCATCGATCACATTTAGCCACATGACCTGTCAATCTAATGTAGATCAACCTAAATGGATTCTGGGGATTCGCTCTTCTCAAGGTCATGAGTTTTATCTCGATCGTCCTGCAATGATTCCTAAGGCTAAGTTTGGGTATTTGGTTGATAGAGTCCGCAAAAGAGTGTTATCCTGGAATCATAAATTCTTCTCTGAAGGGGGTAAAGAGGTTCTAATTAAAGATGTATTGCAAGCACTACCTTCTTATGCGATGTCCTGTTTCAGAATTCTGGATGCGGTTTGTGCTGACATTGAGAAAATTATGTCTGATTTCTGGTGGGGGGATTGTGAATCAGGTAGGAAAAAACATTGGAAAAAATGGGCGGATCTTTGTATTCCCAATAAGGAAAGGGGGTTGGGATTTCGAAGTCTTGTCCTGTTTAATAAAGCACTCTTGGCTAAACAACAATGCCGGATACACTTCTTGGTAGGATTTTTAGAGCTAAATATTTTGACCAAACGTGTTTTTCGGATTTCTCTTTGGGTTCTAATCCATCCTTTGTTTGGAGTAAAGATTTACTAGATGTTGAGCTTTGTGGAGGATTGGGAATGGTAATGACATTTATATTTTTAAGGATAATTGGGTGTTGGGATTGGAGAAGGGGCGTATCCAATCAAAGAATGTCAGTGCATCCAATGTCAACCGGTTCCTTTTGGAGTCAGGAACTGGAATGAGCAGCTGGTTCGTCAGGCCTTTTTGCCACATGAAGCCGAGAAAATATTGTTGACACCCGTTTCAGGTTTACAAGAGCATGACCACTTAGTTTGGCCACATTCTTCGCATGGAAAATTTAAAGAGGCTTCTGGTTATGAGGTGAGACTTTTAAGCCAAATGAAGCCTAATGATATCCACAAAGGCCCTTCAAACAAGACCTCGATCCAAAGAGTGTTCGGATATTTGGCTGGAAATTGGCAAAGAATTCAATTGCTTCTGAAGGTAATTTAGCTCTTCATCATGTGCCTATTAATACTTTCTGCAAATGTTGCGATTTCAGTATGGTAGATACTATGCACTGCATTTTTAGTTGCCCTTTTTCAAAACATACTTGGAAAGCCATTATGGAATATGATCAACATTGCAATAGGGGGTAGTGGCCTGGATTTTATCTTTTGGTGCTCTCAAAGCCTGACATTGGATGAAATGGTTTTGGCTATTTTGGTGGCTTGGGCAATCTGGAAAGAAAGATGCAATTTTGTTCATGCAGATACACAGGGTAAGTATGGCAGAAGTGGGAAAACAATGTACAATGTTGAATGGGCAGTTTCTTATTGGCATGATTTTAAAAACTCAAGTAACATTGATAATACATTGTCCGATTTTGTTACCAAATCAAATGAAATGTATCCAATTAATGGCGAAGGTAATCTCTTATTCATGGATGTGGCTTTTAACGAAGAAAAACAATTCTTTGTTGTTGGATATGTGGTGATTAACCCTAGTTTCAAGATCTTATCGGCAGGAGCTATGCGAATAAAGAACTCGGGTACTATTTTATGAAACCGAGTTAAGAGCTATTGAATTGGGTCTGGAAAGGTGCATTCAATTTTTTTTTAAGATTAGTAGTGTGCGATCTGATTTATTACTTCAACAACATTCAATTTGGGATTTTGTCAATATATTCCAAGACACAGGAATCAAGTGGCTCATGAATCGGCTCAAAGTCCTTTACCACTTCACTTCCTCATGATTGGAAACAAAGATGTTTGTCCACAATATTTCAAGGACTTGATAGTTTCTTCTTCACTTTGAGAGAAATTTGGTATGTAGTCCTTGCTATATTGTCAAAAATAATAATAATAATAATACACTCAAGTAGCAACTTTATCCACATTAATTACATATTTAATTTGATATTAAGTTCATATACATACATAAATTTAAATGTATATATTTAACTAGTGTAAGACCCGCGAATTTCGCGGAATTGAAATAAGTATATTTTATTAATTTTTATTAATTATAATTATAATAATTTTTAACCTAATTTAATTTTATATTATAAATTTATTAATAAAAAAAATTAAATTATGTATATATTTATAATTTTCTTTATTTTATGAAAAATAAAAAAAAATTTAAATGTTATGTCAATATAAATTCATCATATATATAAAAATAGAAAAGATTCTGTATTTGTAATTTTTTTTATTTTATGTAAAATATTAAAATTTAAATTTAATGTCAATATAAATTATATTATATATATATATAAATAGAAAAGACTATATATTTGTAATTTTTTGTATTTTATTAGAAAAATAAAATACAAATGATGTGTCTATATAAATTACATCACACATATAAAAAAGTAGAAAAGAGGATTATGAATTTATTTATAAAAGTAAATTTTATAATAAATTACAAATTGCGAAAAACTTCTTTGTAGACAACATTCGTGGTACGTTTACATATTTTTCCATTTGAATCTAGGCAAAGAATTTTCAATCCACTCTTACTTTTGACTCTAGAAGCTGCAACACACAACTGACCATGGGTGAACACAGGTTTAGGAAGGTAGACACCTACCATGGAAAGGGACTGGCCTTGGCTTTTATTTATCGTCATTGCAAAAGACAATAGAATAGGAAATTCTCTTCTTCGAAACTTTACGGCAGCCGTGTCGTCCGAAACACTCAATGTCATTCTTGGTATAAAAACTTTAGTACCAACATTTCTTCCAGAAAGAATTTGTGCTTCAATAATGTGATTTCCAAGTCTTGTAACAATTAGTCTAGTTCCATTGCACAAACCGGACTTCGGATCAATGTTCCTAAGTAGCATTATAGGGATCCCTATCTTGAGAACCAATCGATGATTTGGTAGACCAGAACACTTAATAGAGTTGAGAAAGTCAATGGAAAACACTTGTCCCATTCCACCAGGTTTAAACTCCGATGGACACACACTGTCTGAACTCAAATACTCCCTTGTATCACCAGGTATCATTGCCAACACTGTCTCGTTAATGTTTTCAACTTCTTTATGTGTTGGAGCAAGTATAGCTATATCCTCAAAATACTTATCAATATTATAGTTGTTAGAGACGGATGGGTAAATGCAGTCAACTATAGCAGCAATAGGATCTCGTGCATCTAAAATCAGATTCTCTTCAGGAATATCAATGTCCGCAAAACCATCGTCACTATCTCCAAGATTCCCGTCGCCACTTTCAAAATCCAATCTGAGAATTCAGCTGTCTCATCAGATGTATTAATACCGTTAGAATTTCCAGTTTGCAATCTCATGTTCCTCGTTAGCCTCAGTACCTTGCAATGTTCCCACAGATATGATGAATTGATAGCAGAATGGACTATATGTTCTCTTGAACCTTTTGAAATAACAGGAAGTATTTGTCTGAAGTCTCCTCCAAGAACCACCGTTTTCCCTCCAAAAGGCAAATTAGACATAGATCCATCAGGAGCTCTAACTATATCTCTTAGGCTTCTATCAAGTGCCTCAAAACAAAATCTGTTAATCATCGGTGCCTCGTCCCATATTATCAGCTTTGACTTTATTATAAGTTCTGACAAATGAGTACCGGGCATTATGTTGCAGGTGGATGATTCAGAAATGTTTATCGGAATACGAAACCGAGAATGTGCAGTGCGTCCTCCAGGCAACAAAAGAGAAGCTATACCACTCGATGCAACATTAAGAATGATGTCTCCGTGAGATCTAACGGCTGCAGAAAGAGTTCTCCATATGAAAGTTTTTCCAGTACCCCCGTACCCATACAAAAAGAAGACTTTTCCATCAGTTGAACAAATAGCTTCAAGTATTTCTTGTAAAACATCACTTTGTTCGGCAGTTAGGGTTGAAGACAATGTATTGTACTCCTCTAGCAACTCTGTGCGATCATAGCTCAACTCTTCAAGAATCATTGAATTGTGCTGTAGGGATATATCATCTGGATCTGGAACAGGCATTGTTGGAAAATTACTTAAACTGCTTCCGTTTTTTTGAAGTAACTGATCAATCTCAAGAAGTGTATAATTCTTTAGTTGTTCATCGGTTAGACGTAAACCAAAAAAATGTATTAAATTAGAATTTTAATATTAAAAAGTATTGCTATTTAATGAAATATTACAAACATAAATATATAATACGTACCTGGTAAATTAAACAATCGTCTTCTTCTTGATAGTATATCATCCGACAATGCCTCCCATGTTTTTTGAAAAATCTCGTTTGGACAACTCATACTTGATGATAATAGTAGAATTGAAAATAAATTTCTCAGATAATGAGCCCTTGCCCAAAAACTTGCCTCCATTATTCCATCAACATACTCCCTATCATCATCTAAATGTCTCATTGCATAGCAAGCATCTTTGAATGTAGGGTATACTACATTTCCAATGGTTCTAATCTCTTCGTGTGACCTCGAACCCTTACTATGAGGTATTAAAAGACCTAAATAATGTTGTTCACCAGCTCCTGGTGGAACATAAAACATTGAATGTTGTGCAGAAGGTCTTTCTAGAACACTGTCGATGTATTCATCATCATCAAACACAATTGTTTGTTCTCCTGGAAGATGAAAGCTCAATCTTTGAACTGAAGGGAATCAATAATGTATTTCAAATCCAAGTGTTCTCCAGACATCTTCACATGGGGACACATATCTACAGTTGAGGTATTCTTTAATTTCATCTTTAGACATAGATTGCCCTTATTAGAGTAATTTTAGTAAATATGAAGATAGGAAGATAGATAAAAGTAATTTTAGGGGAAAAAATCAAATCTTATTATTGGAGTAATTTTAAGGTGAAAAAATCAAATCTTATTATTAGAGTAATTTTAGAAAATATAAAGATAGAAAAAAAAATCAACATTTATAATCTTTTATATTATTAAATTTATTAGTTTTATAGACGAAAATATTAAATTTGTTAGATTTATAAAAATTTGTATAAGATTAAATATGTAATTTTAGGGTTGACATGTTAAAAAATCGTGTATATATATTATAATTATAAATTTAATTATGTCGGGTTTATTCGGGTCGCACAGAGATAATGTTGTTTAAATTTTTAAATAGTATTTCCTCTCATTTTCTTATAAAAATATATTCATATTATATGGAGTTCTTTAAACCATCTTCATCTCCCCACTTCAAATTCAAATTTGAAAAGTTTTTGAGAAAAAGTTATTTATAGTTTGCAAACTCATTAGAATATGAAATCTAGCTGATATTCTCGATTCATTAGATATTTAGTAGTTTTATTTTATTTTTTCGAATTTTAGACCTTTTTGGGCCCGATCGAAACTACTACAATAAAATCGCATATACATGTAATATTTTTTATATTATTATTATCCGTGGTGTATTGGAATGTAATTCAGTTATAAACTTAGGAATTATTAGCACATAGTAAATTTAATTTCATATATTAAATTGGTTTAGTATTTAGGTAATTTTAGGACGGCATATACGAAGAATTAAAAAAAATTCTAATAAGTTTTTTTTAAAAAAAATTTAATAACAAATCCCAAAATATTCGTAGATTTAAAAAAATTATAATAAAAATTCCAATATATATATGCCATGTTCTAAAAGTATCTTATTAGTAATTTTAGAGAAAACAAATCAAATCTTATTATTAGACTAATTTTAGGAAATATGAAGATAGGAAGATAGATAAGACTAATTTTAGGGGAAAAAAATCAAATCTTATTATTAAATATTATTAAGATAGATTAAATAGGAAAAAAAATCAAATTTGTTAGAGTAATTTTAGGAATAAGATTAAAATTTAATTTATTTAGGGGTAGGTCTCTTGTAGACTCAATTCTTTATAAGGAATTGAGTGAATTTTAAAAAATTGGTAGGATGGATAATAAAAATAAAATACGCGAAAAACATTTATGATAATTTATGTAGTTTAAATGGTTGAGAATAATCTTTTTTATGGTGAGGTCTAGTGTTCAACTCTTACATCTAACAATTTTCACATATATTTTTTTTAAAATTATAAAAGTGTATGTTGAAAATAAGGAAAAGTGTAACATGCAATTTACAATTTTTTAGCATGTTATTTTGCAATAATAATTTCAGTTATAATGACATACACTTGTTAGTGATGTTATGTTACACATATTTTGTTGCACTTTTCAGTTGTAGTGACTTACTATTTTCAACAATATTTTTTAGTTATATTGACTTACACTTTTTAGTAATGTTATGCTACACCTTTTAGTCATATTTTGTTGCACTTTTCAGTTGTAGTGACTTACAATTTTCAACAATATGTTCAGTTATAGTGACTTACACTTTTAAGTATGTTATGTTACACTTTTTACTCGTATTTTGTTACACTTTTCAGTTATAATAACTTACACTTTTCATTAAAATATTGTGTTGCACTTTTCAAGTATATTGACATGCACTTTTTAATAATATTGTGTTGCACTTTCTAGTTATACTAACTTACATTTTATAGTTATACTAACTTGCATTTTCTAGTTATAATGACTTATACTTTTCATTAAAAGTTGTGTTGCACTTTTCAATTATAGTGACTTACACTTTTTAATAAAAAAATGTGTTACACTTTTTAGTAATATTGTGTTACACTTTTTAGTAATATTAACTTACACTTTTCAACACACACAATTTCGAAAAAAAATTATCAATAAAAAAAAATTACAAAAAAAAAAAATAATAATAATAAAAAAAAAATAACCAAGTCAAAATTTTTATTCACAATAATCTTGAATATTTAGAGTTCACAATATTCTTGAATATTTAAGATTTAAGTTGATCAAGTCAACTCAATTCCTTATAAGGAATTGATTATATATAAGACCAATCATTTATTTAGATATTATTAAGATAGATTAAATTTATTTAAGTTAGATTTATAAAAATTAAAGTCAAAATATTGTCCATATTAAATTTTTGGATTTATAAAAAATCAAATCTTATTGTTGGAGTAATTTTAGAAATAATATTAAAATTAAATTTATTTAGATATTATTAAGAAGTAATTTAGGAAGATAAATAAGAATAATTTTAGAGAAAACAAATCAAATCTTATTATTAGAGTAATTTTAGGAAATATGAAGATAGGAATATAGATAAGAGTAATTTTTGGGGAAAAAAATCAAATCTTATTAAGATAGATTAAATAGGAAAAAAAAAATCAAATCTTATTGTTGGAGTAATTTTAGGAATAAGATTAAAATTAAATTTATTTAAATATTATTAAGATAGATTAAATTTATTTAAGTTAGATTTATAAAAATTAAAGTCAAAATATCGTGCATATTAAATTTTTGGATTTATAAAAAATCAAATCTTATTTTGAAGTAATTTTAGGAATAATATTAAAATTAAATTTATTTAGATATTATTAAGATAGATTTATTTAAATATTATTAAGATAGATTTGGTTGAAATTATAAAATATTATTATTTGTTGAAATAATTTTAGGAATAAAATTAAAATTAAATTTATTTAAATATTATTAAGATAGATTAAATAAAAAAAAAATCAAATCTTATTGTTGGAGTAATTTTAGGAATATAAGATTAAATACGTTTAAATTGAATTTATAAAAATAAAAAGATATAAAGATTAAATTTATGACAATTAAGATGAATTTCTAAAAATCTTCAATCTTCAAAAAAATTTCACAATCTTCAAATCTTCAAAGTTCTTTCACAATCTTCAAAGTCACAAAGATACATCAAGTTCTTTCACAATCTTCAAAGTCACAAAGATACATCAAGAAAGACGAATCAAGAAAGACGAATGATTGGATTTCTATTGAGAACATGAGAGACAATAATCTTCGAATGTAAGAAGAAATATACATAAATTACAAAAATCTTCAATCTCCAAAATTTCTACACAATCTTCAAAGTCACAACCTTCAAAATCTTCAACCTACAATCTTCAAAGTTCTTCACAATCTTCAAAATCTTCAATAAATTGATTATAATCAAAATTTCTACACAATCTTCAAAGTCACAACCTTCAAAATCTTCAATCTTCAATCTACAATCTTCAAAATCTTCAAAGTTCTTCACAATCTTCAAAATCTTCAATAAATTGATTATAATCAATGGATGACATAAAAAGTAAAATCGAGAATGAATGAGAAATTAGGGATACAAAATCTTCAATAAATTGATTATAATCAATGGATGACATAAAAAGTAAAATTGAGAATGAATGAGAAATTAGGATACAAAATCTTCAATAAATTGATTATAATCAATGGATGAATTTCTTCACTATCTTCAAATCTTCAAGTTCTTCACAATCTTCAAAATCTTCAATAAATTGATTATAATTAATGGATGACATAAAAAAGTAAAATTGAGAATGAATGAGAAATTAGGGATTTTGAGAAGAGATGAGGGATTTATGTAGAAAAAAGATTAAGAATGTAGGGTCAAGATTAAGTTTTAAAATGAATGGATGAGATTAAAAGAAAAGTATAAAATGAATGAGAATTCAGAGATTTTGAAATAGAGTGATTTGAGAAGAGAGAGATTGAAATAAACCAACGAATTAGTGTCACGTGGCTGTAAAAAATGTAAAGAAATATATATAATAAAAATGTAAAGAAATATATATAATAAAGATATGATACTCCCTCCGTCCGCCTTGGCACAGAGATTAAGAAAAGTGATTAAATAATAGATATAGTACAAGTGATGTGATTGGAAGAAGGAGAGAGATAGAGAGAAAAAATAAAATATAAAGTGAAGTGTAAAAAAAAGTACTTACCAAAAAGGGTATGAAAAGCTTATAGGCGGACGGACTAAAATGGTAAAATGGGAAACTTATAGGCGGACGGAGGGAATAGTTAGTTTTATAAATAAACAAATATCGGGGCAAGTTTCAGGTCGAGTTTAGTACCACCCCCACCCCGTCACCTTATTTTTTTTTTCAGTTTTCAAAAATTTAAAAAAAAAAAAAAACGTCTAAATCGGGTTGAGAGCTGGATGGGTTAAAATGGATTTGGGTTAAATTGCCATCCCTAGCTTCACACTCATCCTCAATTATCATAATATACATGTCGCTATGATATATTGCAACTCATGTTTTCTCTAATTTCTGGTTGGCTTTACAATTATTGCCCACTTTGTTTGCAAGACACTGGTCCACTTTTGATATATACAATCAACAAGATAATATCAAATGGAATATTTTTTTCCACGAAATTGGCAGGATAAGCTACCCCATTAGCTAAGTTAGTAAAAAAGATGAGATGTTGATAGCACATTAATGTAATTGTTGATTTTCTGCTTCTGCCACTACATTGTAGTTCTAAAGGTGTTGGACAATTTTTCCAACTCAAACAATTAGAGACTTCCAAACACTAACAAGTAGACTCCCACAATAATAAATTATCTACGCCATATGCTAGGATTACAAATTTTCTGGTATGGAGACAACCCAACTCGACATATGCCTTGAGTTTTTTTGTAAAAAAACATTCAACTTGTGCTTAAAAAGACTATCTTTTCACACTTCAATATGTAAATATATTATACAAATATTTCATCCTCCCACAATAATAAATTATTACGCCTATAAAAGCTTGAACTATTGTACTCTGAAATAATATATCAACCAAGAGGTGGAACTTAGGCAACCAAATGGAGCTTTAGAAACAAATTTTGTGAGTAATTTATTTTTTCAAACTTAAATTAATTCGAATTAAACCTATCCAATGGGAGAACGCAATCCCATGTGGATTAATACCTACTCCCAAAATGTAAGAAAGGTGAGTATTGTGGAATAGATGATGTAATACCTACTCCCAAAATGTAAGAAAGGTGAGATTGTGGAATAGATGACGTGGCAAAGGAAGGAGAAGAGTAGTGTTCCCTGGAAAGGAGAAAAAATGGGGAGGGGAGTGAGATTGGGGGGTTTTAATTGAAATTACGTATATAAGATAAATTGAAACGACAATAATTACTCATAAATCATACAACTTCAAATGGTTTATTTATCCTGCCGAATCTGATTGGGTATGAAAGGTTCAAAATCACAGAACTTCCAATCGCCGCCGTCATTTCAGCGATGGGCAACTTTAAAAGAAGCGTAACGAGAAAAACAAATTTATTTTAAATACTCCATTTCAAAATTAAACAGTAATGTACAAAAATTTGTACAGTTCAAAAGAAAATATCTTCAGAAGCTTGCTCCTCAAATATATACATATTTGTCACACATTTTAAGAAACAGAGTATTAAAAAAAATTTACTCAATATCAAAGAAATGGGCATAAATTAGGAGAAATAAACCAAAAGATATTTGAAAGAAATCGTGATAAATAACTATCATATTGGCTGATGAGATTATCTGAAATCTCAACAAAACGGATGCGGCACATCCCTCAGAACCAATTTCGCATCAACAAATTTCAGTCTACTTTTAACGTTAAATTTGTGGGAAAATTCATCAACGGGATGGGATGCGGAAGCCAATCTAGAAATAATAAATTAAAGATAAAAATATTGATATATATCTGAAAACCAGATCGAGTAAAAACCATGCCAAAATCAGCCTTGAACATGATTAAATCTTCATAAAAAATACTTTTGAATCCCTCAGAACAATGTATCATCAATGGACATCAGGCCACTACTTTTATTTAAACATATAACGTTCATCACAGGGGTCGATTCGATGCGACAAAATTATAACAAAATCAGAATGAAAAAGGAAATGAAAAAGACGCTTCAGAGAAGAGCCATCGATGAAGAGGCGTTTTCATTTCTGTGTTTAGATATAGAGACCAAATGTGAAAACCCTAGGTTAAGACGACGCCGTAGTGCCAACAGTGAGGCGGCGAATGGAATATGGTATGGAGGGATGTTGGTGGTAGGGTTTTATACAGAGTACTAGGGAATGCGCCTGTTTGGACACATGGACAATTGTATTCTTTGATGGATTAAAATTGATTTTATTTTAAATTTTGAATGAAGCTAAGAATTAGAGCTCATGCCACGTGTTACTCTTCAAATGTTATTATTGCCTAAATCATTGATTTTAGTCCATATTTTTCAATTTTCATTAAATTTATTTTTCTTTTTAATCAAATTATACATATTCTTTTCATTTTTTATCAAATTTAGCACATACTCTTTCTGTCCCAAAAAAACCTTTGACGCTTTCTTTTTTATCCTTTTAAAAACTCAACTTTTACAATATCCACGATATTTTATAAAATGTCATTACTTTTAGACAGGGACGGACCCAGGATTAGCGATGAGGGGGGCCGAATGTTGTTCAATATTATTATACGTTCGTCAATAAAAATAAAACACTTTATATATATTTATGTTATTATTCACTTTTAAATATATTAAAATACACAAATATTTTCTTCTTTTTTTGAACTAATACACAAATATCTTAAACCCTACAATCTATAATCATCTGAATTGAAAATGGGGAAAAAAATGAATGGTAAATAAAAATAAATAACATTTTGACAAAAATCTAAAAGGTCTTGAAAGTTTTTGTATATGCTTTTGCTACTCCTGCTGTGAACGGGTTAAGACGAGAAAAATAAAATTATAATTTCAATCAATAAAATATAAAAAATTGAAATGAGTGACATTTGCATGCACCTGATTGGATGGTGCAATTGAATCACAGTTTTAACTCGATTTTAATGTGTGGTAGGTTAAAAATCTCTAATGGCATACAAATTAAAATTTGTCAATTTAAATGTATATTGATATTTGGTGTTTATTTTTTGGTAAAGTCTAGTATGCACTCGAGTGCATGTTATGCACCCTAGTCATGTTGCATTTTTTGGTAAATGGTGTTGCACTTTTTAATTATTACTAAAAATATTATTATACAGTTTAATAATTGAAAAATGCAACACCATTTACCAAAAAGTGTAAGTCAGTAAACTGAAAAGTGCAACATGAACTAGGGTGCATAACATGCACTCGAGTGCATAGCAGACCAACCCTTATTTTTTTTAAAAATATTATTTTACACAATTAAAAGATAAGAAATTTGAGCTAGGGTACGTGACTTAATAAATTATTAATTTGAACAATCTAGGCCCAACAAATAATAAAGAAATAAGCCTAACTATTTATAACCTAATTCAATAACAAAACTATTACAGTAACTTATAAACTAACTCAATATATAATATAACTAATACATATAATATTAAAAAAAAAAAAACTTGAGGGAGGGACATGGCCACCCCAGATATGTGCATGGTTCCGTCCCTGCTTTTAGAGTTTACACATACACACAAGTCAATTCACTTATTTATTTTTTTTATAAAATTATTCATCAAAATTCTATTTATTATAATATTTTTAATAAAAATGGATGAATTTACATATGAAAGGTTTTTTGAGACGGAGGGAGTACTTTTTTTTTAACCAAACTATATTCATACTTTTCATTTTTTATCAAATTTAACACATACATTTTTACTCTTATCCAATTTGTACCTATACGTTTTATAAATATAGTCAAATTAATTAATTAATAAATATACCTTACTTTATTAAAAAAAATCTAAAATTATATAATATTTTTTAATCTAAAAAAATAAAAAAAATATTTAAAAAATCTCAAAGTATTATATAAAAATATAAACATCTGATTAGTTAATTAAATAGTCATCTTATGAAGTCATCTGTAACATAAACCTCTGGTAGTATTATAGACTGAAATGTATAGATAGTTTATTTGTTGTAAACTAGTCTAAGTGTACTGAGCTGTATGTAGTTCGGTTAGTATTACTCATAAGATAGTCGAGCTTAAAATAAAATAGAAGACATGAAAGCAGAAGAGCTAACTTGAAGACCAGAAGACTAGACAAGCCGACCAGATCAAAAGATATATAGTTGACTGAGGAATCAGAAGACACTTAAAGACCAGCTAAGGAGAAGTAAACAAAAATATCCTAAGTACAAAAGGATGTCAGAATTTGAAGGATAAAACTAAAGGAAGTTATAACCGTCTAATAACTGAATAACTACCTAAAAGGATAAACTAAAGGAGTAACGAAAGCGGTTACGAAGGAAGTTACAAGAAGTTAAGTTGTTAAGTTAAAAAACGGTTAGTTATTTCCAACTGCTAAATTAAGGACTTGATATCTATAAATAGATGATGGTCTTCACAAAGGAAGGACTAGTGAATTACTGAAGAACTACTGAGAAATTGCTAAAAGAGAGAGATTACTCATAGAGTACATTCAAGCATTCGAAGCATTCAAGAAAAAGTGAAGATACAAGTCACGATCTGAAACAGAGTATCAAAGGCTTAAAAGAATTCATTGTTCATTGTTCATTGTTCTTAGTTGGAAGAAGAAAGTTGTAAGAGTGTTAGTTACTCACGATTACTAGTAGATCGAGATACATCAGGTGGTGTAGACAAGATCACAATCTTAATTTTGGGACTTAAAATCACAAGTAGTAAATTTCACTATTGGATAGTGAGAGTGAACGTAGGCTTATTGATTGAACCACTATAAAATCTCTCGTCTCATTTATTAACAGTATTTACTTTACATTTCATATCATTAGATTTAGTAATTCGTATAAACAGCCGAATTGAATAATCGAGCTGAGTAGACAAGTTAACTAAACTTACAAGATCTTTAAAGGTTTTTCATCATAAGAGCTCATATTCTTGATAATCTGCATATTAAAGTTCTAAAAATATAACTAAGTTTGTTATTAGTTGACTAAATTAACTAAGAAGTTAAATATTAGAAGACTGGTACATAAGCTGAGTTGATATCTGCAGACTAGAATAAACTTTACTCTCGTAAATTTTGGAATTTTTTTTTAAAAGTCTGTTCACTCCTTTTCTCTAAACTTTTAACTTTGACTCAATCTTAACTCGCTTTTTGGGACCAACAAAGAATAACGTCAATTTATAAATAAGAAAAATCTTGAATATAAAGAAAGATTAATAGCGGATAATGTTGTAAAACATTATTGTCGAGAAATACCCTCTCCTTTTGTTTTTCTCTCTCTAGAATTGCAATTGTGAGTTTTTTCCTTAAGAACTTCTTATGAGGTTTCTTTAATCCGAATCGGATGTGTTTATCATCCTGATTTCTTTGTTTCTAGGTCCGTATATTTAATTCTGGCTGTTTGGATCTCTGAGGCTGCCTTTTGATATTATTTCTACAAAATCTTTTTCTTGGTTTGTGTATATTTGACAATCATTAGCTTTTCTTGGGCTTCTCAATATTGGCGTATGTGGCTTAGTGCGTGATTAATACGCTTCTGGATATTGGGGGTTACATTGAGGCTATTGGTTTTCCTTCTCGATTCTGTGAAGACAAGTATGGGGATTGGTCGGTTTTGGAGTGTGGTTAATGGTTTTCTTTTTGCCAGCTTTCCCCCACCCTCTCTCTCTTGCACGTTGGTTTTGAAAACCAAGGTGCTTGTATTGGTGGTTTTATGCCTATTTAAGCCAGCAGATGTTATCAAATGGAGGCATTCATTTCATCATTCTCTCCTCTTTCTTGAAGTTGTTGTTGCTATCACTATGGCGGAAAACATACACGAAGCCTTTGAAAATTTTTCACTTGCTGAACAGGAAACCACAAACATTGTTGTTCAGCAAACTGAAATTGTCCCTCCAAAAAATGTGTTGGTTCTTAGGTTTGTTGCTCGGAGAAAGATTGCCCCTCCGGAGTTGAAAGCTCTCCTTCAAAGAGTGTGGTCGCTTAAAAATCATTTAAAAGTATCTTTAGTAGGTGTGGGTATTTTTCTTCTTGATTTTGCAGATGCGGTGGAAATGAAGAAAGCTTTGCACTGTCAACCATGGAATGTTCGCAGATCTCTAGTGGTGTTAAAGATGCTGCATGGGCAAGATCGTCCCTCAACTTTGAATCTGGTGCATGTGCCGTTCTGGGTACAGATACATGGGTTACAGTTCAATGCCATGTCAAAACAAATAGGGACTCGAGCTGGTAGCATCATTGGCGAAGTGCTGGATGTGGAGACTGTTCAAGAGAATGAAGCATGTGGTGAGTTCCTGCGAGTTCGAGTCATTGTTGATGTTTCTAGGCCTTTGTGCAGGTGCTTTTTTATTACTGTGGAGCAGGAAAAATTGGATGCGGTTTTTCGCTATGAGCGTCTTTCCGACTTCTGCTATCTATGTGGTCATCTTGACCATGTGGAAAAGGAATGTGGTCTGGCTATGGGAAGAACTGATGCATGGTGTTCGAAGCATAGGCTTTTTCCTGAATGGTTGCGTTCGGATCACCCTATTGGACCTTCTGAAGAGGACATGCAAGGGTTTTTGGCTCTGGTTGCAGGAGGTGTGGATGACCGTTCTCAGAACCGGGCTGCTCAAGATAATGGTGGAGATGGGCAGGTAGTTATGGATGGCGATCCAAGAAGGCAGGAGAAAGGTAAGGGTGTGATGGTTGAGGATGACATTGATCATCTGAACCTTAGTATGGGCCCAAGTGCTAGGAAAGAAGTTTACCGTTTTGTAGATCTGATGGCACAAGAAGGATGTAGTAGGAGATTTGAGTCTGGAGGAGCTCCCAATAAAGGGCATAGATGGGACCCGGTTTCTGGTATGTTTTTGGAACCTTTGTCGTTTGTTGTTCCAACTCATTTTGAGTACAGGTTGTTCAAGCTTCCACTTTGGGGAAATGACAATGGAATGGACTACCGAGTTGTCCATCATGTGGGGAGAAATTTTCGGGCTTACGATTTTGATGAATTTTTGGAAATCATTCGCCAAGGGGAAGCCCCGTATATCCCAATTTTTGAAGATCTTATCAGAACCTTTTTTGAAGATGGTGGAACGTGTGGGAAAAGACATGCAAGGGGAGATTCATATGATTTTGATTCTGATTCTATGTTCAGCTCAACTTTACCATGCAAAAAGAGGTGTTTTCCGGTTCGTGATCATGGATGCAAGGAACAGGAGGTTTGGGGGGAATTTGAAAGTAGGAATCGTGATGAAGGGGAACTGAAGAGAGCAAAATGTCTTGCGGAGGAGCTTGGTGCAGAGATCAAGACCATGGGTAAGGCGGAGGCCGATTTTACTCGGCCCCGCCAAGAGGAATGAGTGTCATATGCTGGAACGCACGAGGCATCTATAGTCCTCGTGCGTTCAGTTTCCTTAAAAATCTTGTAGTTTCCTTTCGTCCGTCTCTTTTGTTTATTAGCGAAACTAAATGCACCAAAGCAAGAGTTGAAGCTCTTAGAACTATGTTAGGGTTTTCTTCTGCGTTTAATGTTGATTGTCATGGCCTGTCTGGTGGCTTATGTCTCTTTTGGAATGAATGGATGGTGCATCTTTTGTCTTACTCGTTGGGCCACATCGATTGTTATATTGATGATTTATCTCAGTGTTGGCGTTTTACGGGATTCTATGGGAATCCCAATCTTTTGCTTAGACATAATTCTTGGACACTTCTTAAACGTCTTAATCACCAAAATTTCTCAGGACAGTTGCCTTGGTTAGTCGGGGGCGATTTCAATGAGGTTTTATTTCAGCATGAAAAAAAGGGAGGGTGATCCAATCCATCTTAATAGATTGCTGCAATTTCAGGAAGCGTTGGACCACAATAATCTTAAACCATTGAAGTATGGTGGCCCTAAATTTACTTGGATCAACAAAAGGAAGGGTACTGACCTTATTAAAGAACGCTTGGATAGATATGTTGCTAATAATGAATGGTTAACCCTTTTTCTCCTTTATTCAGTGAGGGCTCTTGATTTCTCAGGGTCGGATCATCGTCCCATTTTGCTTAAATATGTTCATTGCCCTAAACTTTAAAGAGACAACAACGACAAGATCTTTAGATTTGAAAATCATTGGTTAAAGGAGCCTGACTTCAAGAAAATTATTTCTCAATTTCGGATGAGGGATGGGAGAGTTAATAATATGGCTGACATACTTCAATCTTTTAGGACATCGCTGTGTGAATGGGATCGGCGAAAATGGGGTTCAGTGCACTCTAGATTGAAAGCAGTAGCTGCTCAGATTGATAGTGAGCTAACAGATGATAACATGGAGCCTAATTTTGTGAAAATTGACTCTCTTGAAAAAGAATTTCTTAAACTTCAGTCTCAGCAGGAAATCTACTGGAAACAAAGAGCAAGGGTTGACTGGTTACGTGAAGGGGATCGTAACACTAAATTCTTTCATTCAAAGGCAAATTCTCGAAGAGCTAGGAACTTCATTCGTGTCATTTTAGGTGATGAGGATGTGGAAATTAAAACGACTCAGGATATTTCTAATTACTTTGTGAATTATTATCAGGATTTATTCACATCATCTGAACCTGTGGATGAAGACATACACAATGCTACTAATGCATTAAAATGTTCGGTTTCCAATGATGTTGCTTCTCTTATGGATGCACCTTTCACTAAGGGGGAAATTGACAAAGTAGTTGGTGGCTTAAACCCTTGGAAGGCTCCTGGGCCTGATGGATTCACAGCTTCGTTTTATCAATCTAATTGGGCAGAGATTGGAGGTAATATTTCGAAACTTATGTTGGATGTGTTGAATGGGGATGGTTCTTTGGAGTCATGGAATAAAACAATTATATCCCTCATTCCGAAAATCAAGAGTCCTACTAAGGTGATCCACTTTAGACCAATCAGTCTTTGTAATGTAAGTTATCGTATATTGGCTCGTGCTATCACCAATAGATTGAAAGGTTTTATGAATGAGATAATTGATCCATTCCAGAGTGCATTTATTCCTGGAAGACTCATCACTGATAATGTGTTTGTTGCTTATGAGGCTATCCACTGGATTAAGTCATCCAAGAGTAAGGAGGGCTACGCTGCTTTGAAATTAGATATGAGCAAGGCTTATGACCGCGTTGAATGGCCGTTTCTGCAAGCTGCTATGTTACAACTGGGCTTTTCTCATAAATGGGTCTCTCTAGTAATGAAATGTATATCATCTGTCCAGTATCAGATCAACATCAATGGAGAATTGACCCCTTCTTTTTCACCAACTAGAGGGCTTCGTCAAGGGGATCCACTGTCGCCATATTTATTTACTATGTGTGCTCAATGCTTATCATCCATGATTTCTCGGAGCATTGAACTGAGGAATTTTCAAGGTGTCAAAATTGCTAGGTCTGCTCCTATTCTCTCTCATTTATTTTTTGCAGATGATAGTCTTGTTTTTCTTAAAGCTACTCCAGCTAATAGTTTAATCTTGAAGAAGTGCTTATATTTGTATGAGAGGGCGTCGGGACAATTGGTGAATTTTGATAAATCAACTATCTTTTTTAGTCCTTACACTAAAGCTGAGAATCGGGAACGAATAGCGACCATGTTGGGTGTCAAGCGTACGCAGGGTCATGACATATACCTTGGTCTTCCCACTTTTTCTATCAAAGCAAAACGCCTCCAGTTTGGTTATCTTGTTGATTGAATGCGCCAAAAGATTAATTCTTGGAATCATAGGTTTTTCTCAGAAGGGGGTAAGGAAGTTCTTATTAAAGCAGTTCTTCAAGCTATTCCATCATATGCCATGTCTTGTTTCCGATTACCTATTTCCATCTGCTCTGAGTTGGAAAGTCTAATGGCTAAGTTCTGGTGGGGAGGGAGACTGAATGGTAACAAGCTGCATTGGACTAAATGGAGAGAGTTGTGTCGACCAAAAGAGGAAGGGGGTTTAGGCTTCAGGAGTATGATTCTTTTTAATAAAGCAATGCTAGCCAAGCATATATGGAGGATTATTAGTCAACCTAATATGTTGATGAGCAAAATTTTTAAGGCTAGATACTTTAAGAAGGTTGATTGCCTTGAAGCAGGTCTTGGTTCGAATCCATCATTTGTGTGGAGATCTATTATGTGGAGCCGCGACATTATTGACAACGGGTGTCGATGGAGGATAGGGAATGGGGATAAAGTTCGTATCTTTAAAGACATATGGATTCGGAAAACGGAGACGGGACTTCCAAAATCGAAGATGGTGAGCGCTTCAACAGTTAAGCGATTTATTTCTCATGATTACAAGTGGGATGTTGAACTAATTCAACAGGCTTTTCCCCCACATGAAGCACAAGCGATTCTCGAAACACCCCTTCATGGAATTGGGAAAGATGACTCCCTTTTTTGGCCTGGGAATTCGACGGGTAAATATTCTGTAGCAGATGGGTATCACTTTGCTAGAAAAAAAGGAGTGGAGGGATCAGAACAAGGATGTTGAAGGGCCATCGGATTCCGGTAACAATGCTCGGTTTTTTAAAACAGTTTGGAAATTGATGATTCCACCAAAAGTCCGTATTTTTGGATGGAAAATGCTTAAAGAGATTGTGGCATCAGAAGGTAATTTAGCTCGGCACCATGTTCCAACTAATTCGGCTTGTTCAGTTTGTGGATATTCATATGCCGATACAATGCACGTTTTATTTTGGTGTCCACAAGCTAAAGAGGTCTGGAAGAATCAGAAGTTATGGCACCTCCTCAAAGATTCGGCTAAAGGGTATGTTGTTGATTTCTTTTTCAAAATGATTAATGTTCTTAATAAGCATGATATGGAGATCATTTTTATTATTGCATGGGCAATATGGAGAAATCGATGTCAATGGATTCATAAGGAGGAGAATCACAAGAGAAAGGAGAATGTTTCTATTGATGTACAATGGGCCTTAAATTATTTGAATGATTTATCAATGAATAATGGTTTAGAATTGAAGAAGCAATCTCCCGGGACTAATGCTATGAGTACATCAAAGGTTGGATATGAGTTCAGTCTCTTTACGGATGCTGCGTTTAATGAGAAGAGGAACTTTTATGCTATTGGATATGCATTGGTTAAGAATGATGACATCGTAGTTATGGCAGGTTATGAACTAATCGAGCATCCTGGGACGGTTTTGGCAGCCGAGCTTTTGGCAATACAGACCGGTATTGAGAAGTGCATTGCGGGGAATTTTGATATCAAAAGGATTTGTTCGGATTCTTCGATAACCATTGGTGCCATTAGAGCCGAGATTAGCTTGGATGGCTATGAAAGTGGAGTTGCTAGAACTATTCGAAGCAGGCTAAGATCTATCCTAGTGTGGGATTATCAACATGTGCATCGGAATGAGAACATTTTAGCACACAGCCTAGCTCAGAAAGCCTTTGTCTCTTCAGATTCTCACGATTGGATTGGAGAAGATAAGATTCAATCCTCAAGAAAAAATGGTTGTAAACTGTTTTTTTCCTCGTTTTGTTTTAAAAAAAAAAAAGTGGATAATGTTGTTCATGTTTTGTATTTTGTTTTATGCGTTTGTTGAATGGAATTTTTTCATTCATATTTACATGGAAATAGGTGTACGATCTAATAATTGACAAGAATATAATTAAATTAAAAAGAATGTAATCAATAAAGTAAATATTGAATAGTATTTTATTAATGTGACAATGCCACATTTTGGACTTAAAAAAATAGGCCTACTAGTAAGTACAATATCAATTTTTTTTTTTTGACGGACAGTACAGTATCATTTCTGATACAAAAGATTGTTCAATATTTAAAGAAAATGAATAAATTAACTAATTCTTATGCAATTAATTATGAGAACTGATTTTCCTAAAGTTTTATATGCAAATCATCATTCAAATTTTCATAATTATGTTTTACTAAATTAGCATTAATTAAAATACAAAAAAAATCACAATTATGTTTGGGGTGAGAACAAAACAAAACTTATGAACAATATATTCTATCAAATTCGTCATTAAATATATTAATTAATGACAAATAAAATTATTAATGATTATAACAACAAAATTTATCGTAAGTATAATTTTTTATGATAATAAGTTCGGATCTAGGTTGTCCAAAAAATTCGCGGGTCGCAAACATATGATTTACTACATGATCAAAATATTGTTAATACAAGGTCAAAATATTACTACTACAAGGTCAACAATTTAATACTACATGTCAAAACATTCTGATAAATTCACCTAAAAAATTAAGTGTCCAGAATATTTTTGGACATGTAGTAATACACTTTTGACCTTATAGTGATAAAATTTTGATCTTGTAGTAACATTGTTTTAGTCATGCAGTATCCGAATAAGTCAGAATTATTTTAGTAATTTTGCCCAAAAAAAATAAGTGTCCAAAATATTTTTGAACTTATAGTAATACACTTTTAACCTTGTAGTGACAAAATTTAGGTCTTGAAGTAATATAATTTTGGTCATGTAATAAGATAATATTTTAGAGCAAAAATAAATATTTTAATTAAGGTTGACCCGCTTTGACCCACGTTTGACCCACGAATTTTGACCTAATTTACCTTAATTGGTTAATATTGCATATAAGTTTTTGTATAATAAATATTGGTGACGAAATAATATGTCACTAATATTTTGAACAATTAATGGTGAAATATAAAATTATCATGAAAATATTCTATTAAATTACGAACATGGTCGTCACTATTTACAAATCATCGCCAAATAATATTGTGACAAAATTATTGTGTCACTGGTTATTTCGACCAATTAATGACAAAATATAATATCGTCATTAAAATATAGTTTTTCATGAGGTATCGTCACCAAAATTTATTGTGACAAAATATCTATTGTCGTGGTGAAATTTATAAATTAGTGACGGACAAATATATTAGTAGTGACAAAATAACTTTTTGTCACAGAAAAACTACATTTTTTTTTCACAGTTTCTAATTTTCGAAAATAAAATCAATCACCTTTTAAATAACAAATTGTGAGGAATTTCGCATCGTCACAAAATGTGTGATTCCTGGTACTTTGGCATTAAAGACCCAGGAATTTTCAATTTAGCTCTTCTAGGTATTACTAGACTTTCGCCATTTAGGGTGCAACATTTCTGTTGCTTCGCCTAGTAGCACGATGCTTGTATTGCTCTCCCACAATTCCGATTTCGCGATTTAGGCTGCTTCCATTTCGCTCATCGCTACTATGAGAATCGTTTTTGCTTTCTTTTTCTCTGGGACTAAGATGTTTCAGTTCGCCAAGTTATCTCTTACCCACCCACCCATGGATTCAACAACAGTTTGTTCAATAGGTAAATGATAGATGAAGATAAATTCACTCTAATAATTAAAAGTGGCTTAAACATTCTCATTTGGGAAAAAGTCAAGAAAATAAGAAGATGTTTAGGCGAATGTGAAGTTGCTTTGCTCTAATAAGAAGAATCCAAACAATCGTCTGGAAATTATTGAGACATAGAAGACACAATTTTAAGAGAATAGACGTTATTAATTTAGGCGCTCATCTTATTGAGATGATCTTTCTTTCTCCTCAATTTATTATGTTGAGAGGTAGATTAGTCCAAAATAAATAAATAATTATATACAAAATTAATGTATAGTTAAATTTAAAATAATATTTTTACTCAACGCGTAAAAACGAGAGGTAGATTAGTCCAAAATAAATAAATAATTATTAATGTATAATTAAACTTAAAATAATATTTTTACTCAACGCATAAAAAACACTAAATTGCATGTATATCAAATAATATGTTTAATCTGATGAATTAAAATATCTGAATTTAACTATAAATATTTTAACATATATAGCATTATAATTTATAAAGCATGTAGATGTAGTAGGAGTGGTGACTAGGCAAAAAAAAAGAAAAAAGAAAAAGAAAATCACGATTTATCTGTTGAATTCATCCATTGTATTGTATTTCTCTTCTCCAGACCAGACTAAGAAATGGAGGCAGGGGCACAACTTTCCCGCGTGTGCTCTCCCATTTCAATCTTCCATCATTATTCTAAACTTTCTATTTCAACGCATTCTCCATTTTCACGCCTTGCCTCTTCAACTTGTGCGGCTGCTGTGAAGCATAATAGCAAAGACGCCACTTCCACTACTAGAACTAATACAGGTATTCAATTCTCGGGACCTCTTTCTGAATTCATTAAATCACGAATTGATATCTGCTGCAATCTTGCACTTGCAGGTCGTCTAAAAAGACAAACTAGCGGAAGTAGAGTAGGTATTATATCATCTGTTGGTTTGCTTTGAGTTCTTACACAAACAAATGTCGATTGATAGTATGATTTTGGGCTTTAGGTCATTTTAATGGTGCGAGTGTGAATTTGGACGTGTCCCCTCATAGAGCTGGTATGCAACTTACCTACTGTATCCATCTCCATCTTAGCTTTGTTTCTTTATGGCATTATCTTGTTACAGTTTCTGCTGTGAGATTGATGCGAATTCAGTTTGGTGGTGCGTTTGCTGACCTTTTGAATGAGCAAGGCAAGGGGTCAGGGGATAATGAGATGGGGTATGTTGAAAGAACTCTTGGTTTCCGGACTCGTGATTTAGAAGATAGAGATCTTCGTCTGGTTATACTCTCACTTATCCCTTCCATATGTTGTTCATACCCAATCAACAAAGATTGACAGATTAAATTTTGGATTTGAAGGTAACAGAAATTGTGGGGGGTACTACCCGTTGGAGAAGATATCTTGACCATTTGATTCTTTCTCTATGTCATGATGAAAGAACCTTCGGAAACATGGAACCCCTTTTATTACAGGTAGATTGGTACTTGTTTGTTTGTTTATCTTGGTTGATGTGCTGGTTCAGTTGTTCCTTGGTTGTGCATACACTCTTTTCAGATTCTCCGAATTGGTTTTTATGAGATCCTCAAGCTTGAAATGCCTCCATATGCAGTTGTTGATGAGGTATGTTCATGCATAATCTGTTTCTTTTAAATGTATAGGTATAGCATTTCTAAGCTTCTATGAATTCACACGATATCTATGGGTTGTTTGTATTGATGATTGAAACTTCTTTCCACTTTCTTATATCTATTTCTTTTACTTGGGCATGACAGAATGTAAAGCTTGCAAAAGCTGCACTTAGACTTGGTGCTGGTAATATGGTTAACGCGCTCTTAAGGAAGCTAGTGTTGCTTAAGGTTAATCATCTACTATTCAAATATTCTCCAACAACTTTTAGCTATGATATTCTAGTGATTTTTCCCTTCTCTTTTTGACTGTCTACAGGAAAGCAACTCACTCCCTATACCAAAAGTGGATGGCGATGATAGGCAGCAAGCGCGTGCTCTAGCCACTATTCATTCTCATCCTGTTGTGAGTTTTTCTTTCACCTTATAATTTTCTTAGAGAAACATAGTATTAAATTTTTTTTTTTTTTTGCATTCAAGTTCTGTAGATTTTTAGGTTGTGCATGGATTGTAGGGTCTGAGGATGGATTTGAAATCTATCACTCATTTTGTACTATTTTTTCTGTGATTCTAATGGATTTGGAATCCATTCTAATTTGGTTGGATTCAAATCCGTCAATCCAAACAGAACCTAATTACCTCTTTATATCTCCCATGCCTTGAAATCTCACTTGGGCCCCTATTCAATGTACTTGTTCTCTAGTGGATGGTGAGACGATGGACTGATTACCTTGGTCGTGAAGAAGCTATCAAGTTAATGACATGGAATAATACTGATCCTTGTTTCAGCATCAGGTTTCCTCAACCCCTTCTTTCTCATGAATTTTTTTATTTCAAGAGTAGGTGTCTGCTGTTGCTCACTATATCTTGTAACAAATTTATTAGAGCAAATACGTGTAAAGGATTCACAAGGGAAGATCTGGTTAAACAACTTGAAATGTTAAAGGTGTGATTTTTTCATAAAGATCGTTATTTATAATTATTCATTGCAAGAGTGTAGGAAATGCATAGCGAGCCAGTGCTCACATTTTGTTTTTCTTCTCATAAACTTAGGTTCCATATGAACTTTCTCAGCACTTGGATGATTACGTCCGCTTAAGAACGGGGATGCAGGTAAAATAACAACTCTAATTTATTTATCACAAATTCAAATTGTATTTTTCTGCATCTTTTATTTGAGTTAATAGCAAAAACAACTAATTTCACACGGCAATGACATTATGAACATTAATACTTTATCAATACTCATGCAATTGTGCGGTATTAATCATTAATGCTGAATTTGATGCCTACTTAGTGTTATTCTGCAACTTATTTCTTTCTATTATTGATTGACTACTAAATCGTGAAAAAGCTAAAAAAACTGTGAAAATTGTGTGAGGTTAAAATTAGATGTAATTATTGCAAAAACATACACACACACACATACACATATGCATGTATGTATGTATCATATTTATTGATTTTATCTGGCTTGTATGCTGTGATTAAGTATCTTTCTGATTCCCAATTAGTCCAAATTTTTCCTTCTTCCAGGTTGTCATACAAGCTGGATTACTGAAAAAGGGTTTATGTTCAGTCCAGGATGAGAGTGCAGGTAATCTCCATTGTCACATAACTTCATTAGAAACCTGGTTGACGTTGTGTATAATTGCCTTGCACTGCTAGAGAATTACCCTATCTACCCCTAGCGTCTGTCATCTTCTTTCTCTGATAATGTCTTGTGGTTCTCCTTTTTTCCTTTCAAAAATCTTCTTTTCTCTGCTGGCCACGTGGCATACAAGTTTTTGGGATACATTGTGAATGAACCTGGGAATATTAGAACAAGAAAATGACCTTTAAATGGAAAATATTTGACAAGAAGTTTTTATTTACCTCGATATGCAGTAAAAACTGATTTTCACAACACAAACTTGGGTTTCATGAAGCCAAATGTTGGGCTCCATTTCATTAATTACTCTAAAAATACATATTATCCTTGTGGGTCACCATTGAGAACTTTTGGTGCAGGATTGGTGGTTATGGTTGTGGATCCAAAGCCAGGAGAGAGAATAATCGACTGTTGTGCAGCTCCAGGAGGAAAGACTCTTTTCATGGCTTCATGTCTGAATGGCCAAGGTACCGATTCGTCTATTAAAATCTATTAAAGAGTATGTTTCTTAAGACTAAGAATGCTTACAGCTTTCAGGATAGGAAAGAAATGTGTGGACTATTGAAAGCATGAAGTGCTATTGTGTCTGTTTTATTCAATGAGGAAACCCCATATTCTTAATTTGGTTGTTGTGATAATCCTTTCTGTTGTATCATGTCTTTGATCTTATTTTGTGACTACCTTATGTTACAGAGTCATTTTTTAATGAACTTTGGAGTTTATTTTTTTGCAGAAGAATTAAATATTTAATTATAATCCCCATATTATGATATGACTTCAATCAAGTTGACGCAAACATTTGAAACTAATTGCTTATCAGGTAACGTATGTGCAATTGACGTAAACGAAGGCAGATTGAGAATACTCAAAGAGACAGCCAAGTTGCATGGACTTGATCATGTTATCACTACTATTCATGCTGACCTTCGTGCTCTTGTAAGGATTCTTTTTTTAAATAAATTATTTTCAGCGAAACGTAGATTTGACTTTTCTTGTTTTAATTTTTCAGGACAATGATGATATGAAGGCTGATAAAGTTTTACTGGATGCCCCTTGTTCTGGACTGGGTGTAATGTCTAAGGTATGCATTCAAATAAATACTTTTGCCCTTAAGAAATGTTATTATGTTTTGTGTGATTGATTTAATTCTTTCTTTGTCATCTTCTTATTGGTGTCATCTTGAAGTTCTTCTGATGATTCTTACTTGGGCGTTTCATTTCTTAATTTTATTTAATACAGAGAGCAGATTTGCGCTGGAATAGGAGACTGGAGGACATGGAAGAACTTACAAACTTGCAAAATGCGCTTCTTGATTCAGCTTCCACGTGAGTACTTACATTGACTTGTATAATTAGCAAATTGGTGGATTTGAAGCAAAATAAATATGCAAAGGAATTCGTTAGATTTGGAGCAAAATAATTATGTTTGGTTGGTTCTGTAATGATAGCTGAATGCCTTCATTTTTTTTGTTAAAACTAATATTTGGAACTTGAGTTTAGTCTTGTTGTATAATCCCATCGTATCCTATGAATATGCTGAGTTATTTGTATTGTATACGCAGCTTGGTAAAGCCTGGTGGTGTACTGATATATAGCACCTGTTCAATCGATCCAGAGGAAAATGAAGAGAGGATATCTGCTTTTCTTCTGAGACATCCTGTAAGCATTTCTTAGCACTTCACTTCAGCCACTTCCAATTGTGTATATCAATATTTCTTCCGTCTAAATCGATTATCAGTTTTCATCTGTTTTTGGAGAATTGCAGTTCCCTATAAAACTGCCTATCCTGTTTATCTTAACACATATACTTGGACTTGAAAAATTGTCACATTTGGTAAGCGACAGTCTTAGCTGCCGCAGAAGCTAGCTTATCGTTATAAAACCATTTAGCCTACTCTATAGAAGTTGCAACTGCTGTACTAATCCGAATTACTGATACATTTTCTACTGTTTGTAGGAGTTCAGTGTAGACCCAGTAGACAAATATGTAGCATGTGATTTTTTAACAAAGGAAGGATTCTATAGCTCTAACCCTGTCAAACACTCACTTGATGGAGCCTTTGCAGCTCGCCTTGTACGATCTAGCTAGCTGAATTACCAGCAACTGGCCAGAGTCATGAATGATTACCCTTTTCCTTATGCTCTTGTGAACGCATGCAGGTCAGATAACCATACGTCTTGAGCAATATATTCCCTGGGAAATTCTATACTCTGATAGGCAAATTTGCACAGCCTGAAAAATATTGGGGGTTTGTATTACTCTGGTAATTAAGTTGCCCCTTAAAGGTGATGCATGCGCTCGATCAGTTTCGGGATCTAGAAGATCATTAAAGTCGCTCGGCCTCAAATAGGTTAATGCAATAAAGCAAGGACAATAGGTAATCTTATTGTATGTATACACATTATGTTCAATTGGCCGGGCTTTGCATTCATATCTGCATTTTCGACCCACTTGTTTATTGTCATTTGATCTTAACAGCTAACATGATTGATCAATGTTCTGTCTCTGTACATAATTTTATGCAGTAGGATTTATATATGTGATCATTAGGACACCTTTGGTCTTGTTGTTTGCAAATGACATGAAGCCAACAGTTTCAAGAATATATTAAAGTTAATTCATTGAAGTTGGGATCTATATATCAATCGATCAATCCTTATGTAAAATAAATAGAATGAAAGCTGCAGATTGGAGAGAAATATATACATTCCATGTTTATTTACTTACATGATCATATCCCAGTACTTCTTCTTATTCAACATAATAATAATTATATATTGCAAGGAATGATGTCGGATGCCATGATAATTATAGAATGGAATAGCAGTTCCCCCTTCATCTGATATTGATAGATGATTCAGTAAGGTCTACTTCTTGCAAACATTCGCAATGCAGTTTCTAGCTTTAGTTACTGCAAAATAAGTTGGACCTTCTACTTAGGATTATAAAAACATGTCATTATCTTATTTTATTAAAATATGATATTTGATGAAGCAAATATGATATTTTACTAGCATAGATATGTGCTTTGGCCAGCCATAATCTGATCTTTAGCGTCCATTTGAACAAATATCCGGTCAATAACAAACAAAGTAATACTCTCTGTAGAGCAAGTAAAACTATTAAGTGAAAAAAAAGACCTTTCGACACTACTTGAAACAAAGAGATCTGACGACTAACCTGAGCTAAGATCATAGCTAAAGCAAACTTGGCGTAAAAGAGTAGATTTCCCACCCATATTAGTAGTATAGAACTGGATTGATCAGAATCACTCAGTGAAACATCGTTGGTGACTTTAGCGAGGGTATCACTACTTTTTCGCATCGTTGGTGACTTTAGCGAGGGTATCACTACTTTTTCGCACTAAGGAGCGTTGCTCTTGATCAGGATACTTCAAAATAAAGAAAGCATAAACTCAATTCTGATTTCTTTTCTTTCAGTTTAGGTAGAACATGATAAATGAAAAGGTCAGGACTACAAGAAAAGAGCTTTACAGAGTCAAATATAGCCTCAATTTTGCAATAGCATCCTGCAGGCGTTCCTTAAGATTCAATGTGATACAAAGGTCTTGAAAGTCATTTTCTAAGCAACTGTTGCCAGAAAATTCATAAAAGCCATGATACAAGCCATGTGTCCCGTAGTGACAAAAAGTGATGTTGTAATAAAAATAAACAGTATAATGTTCATCAAGACAGTTCTGAAACAAATATAAGAAGAAATATAGTCCAAAAACTACCCAGAAAATTCTCCATTTTTTTAATTTTCAAATATCTCAAGATTCTCCAATGCACCAGCTCCAAGAGCTATATATGGTTTTTGAGTGATTTCACCAAAACCAGAGCATAAGAGCAACTTAAACTTAACAAATGTCAAGAGAGATTCGTCCAAAAGGCCTGCCTCAAATAAAAAAGAGCAGCACCGAGTGCCGAGAATTCTTGGCATCCATTTTCACCCACGGTGACAAGGTTGGATGGATAATATATCTAGTAGGCAGTTCCTACCATTATTCTCCAATGAGGAATCATTGGACTGCACAATAGTAGCAGTTGCTGAACAACTTCAAAAGCAGTTTTGTTGGGATATTCAGGCAGCTGATATCCCTTGTATTTAGTTTTGATAAGTCAAACCACTTGTATTAGGAGAAGTTGTTTGTATAGTCAACTTCACTATTCATCTTGTAATAGTTAGCTTCTGGTAGCATCAGTCAAGGGAGAACTCAGCTGATGCAGTGATCTTACACGCCTATACTCAAGGATTAAAGAGTAGAAGAAGAAAATCAGCCAGCGCAATCAGCCAACACAATCAACCAACACAACCAACACAATCAGCCAGGGCAATCAGCTGATATAGATCCGTTAGAGAGAACCAAACAAGCTGACGTGGACCAATGGAAACACGACAACAGACGTACGGATCTGACACAAAAGCTGAAATAACTCAGAGCATTAAAGTTAAAGATGCACTCATGTAATATTCAGAGTATCAATAAAGTATTGCATTTCCTAAAATAGTGGAGATTTGAAATTACATCCTAACAGTAATATTTCAAATCTACAATATATATATATATGTGAGTTCATTACTCATATCTCACTATGAGTGAAGGTGATACAAGGTCGAACATGTTATCTTCAAAGATTGAGTGAACTCAATCTAAGCCCGTATTGTCATATACATATTCCAAGCTTAGAGAGATTTTCTCAATCCTAGCACGAGGTTAATCTTGATTGTAAGAGAAAATCTCACCTAGTTCATATACACCAAACCAACTGTTGGTCCCAGTAAGTGAGTTAAGATTGGACTAAGAAAAAAAATCTAGAGGGGAAGGGAGAATAGACTTTTTGAACTTTTTCAAAATGTATCAGAGTGTGAGTTTAGTTTAGTCAAGTCTGCTGATTTAACTCAACTGGTCTTTGGTCTTTTGGTCTTATAATCAATCAACTAACAAATAACTTTGTTATATCTTTAACTTTTAATATGCAGATTAATGAGCCCTTTTATTTATACTCACTTATGTATAAAATCTTTATGAACTTGAAAGTAAGGTTTACTCGTCTACTCAGCTAGATCTTTCAATCCGGCTGTTTATACGAATAACTCTTCTTTGATCAAATATGAAATATAAAATACAGTAAAGTAAATTGAGACGAGGGATTTTATAGTGGTTCAGCCAATAGCCTACGTCCATTCTCACAATTCCAAATTGTGAAATTCACTTCTTGTTGTTTAAAGTCCCAAATTTAAGGGCATGATTGGTATGACTGAATGAAATTGTGACTGAATGGAATAAACTCATGAATGGAATGAAGGCCTGAATGGAATGAATGTTTGAATAAAATTTTCATGATTGGTATTAACTAGGAATGGAAAAATCATTCCTTGGTTGATTCCATTCTCATGATTGGTATAATAAATGAGATGCAAAATAATGTACATGGTTTATATTAAATGACTAAAATACCCTTCAATATATATTTATAAAAATATATTAAATTAGTCAATATGCTATTATTAATATAATAATAAAATTTTAGATAAATAATTTTTAATTTAGAAAAAATAGTGAACATCTTACTATTCCTTCTGCAACCAAGAAACGATTCATGTATATATATATATATATATACGCGCAGATATATAGTATAGAACAGAACTTCTGGATATTTCTCTAATTCATTTGTCTAGTTCTTCTTTCTTAGAGAATCAACGTCCTTCAGTCCTTGACATCTTTTTTCTTGCGTGAAGCCGTCAATTGGGTTGTAGAGATTAGAGAATTAGGTTTATGAAAATCATTGCGTGAATTAGGGTTCAAGGTTTTGATTAAAGATCGTGATTAATGAATATCTTGTTTAATTATTAGGAAGGATAATTTTGTAAAAATAAAATATAAGTGATGATTTTATTTTAAAAAATTAAAAAATAATTAATTCCACACAGAATGGAATGGGGAAAGACAGGGGGATGGAGAGGAATCACAATTCTTTATTTTTGGGAATCACCATTCCCTGTGGAATCACGATTCCATATAAAAAAACATACCAATCGTGAGATTAGGAATAGACTCATGAATGCTCATTCCATTCCAAATCTATTACCACATACCAATCATACCCTAAGACTTCGATCTTGTCAGCACACCTCCTGATGTAGCTTCAATCCACTTGTTAGTAAGAAAAAACACTTGTACAAAGAACCTTCCAACTATAAAAATCTAACAACGAATTATATTAATTCTCTTCAAACTTCAATAACTCTTCCATTGAACTCTGCTTGCGCTTCTTCTTAATCTTCTTGAATGCTTTTGTACTCTACGAGTATTTCTTCAGCCTTTTAATGCTTGAGTAATCAGAATTTCAATTATCATTTTCTGTGTAGCACTCCTTCTATTTATAGATATTAATTTCTCAAGTTAGCAGTTGGAAATAACTAACTCTCTTGAAACTAACTCCATAACCGCTTGTAACTTCTTCTTGTAACCATTTAGCTTTATCCATTTGTAACCTCTTTTCAGTTATTCAGTTACTTAATTATTCAGTTATAACTTCCTTTAGTCATAACCTTTAAGTCCGACTTCCCTTTTTATACTTAGAATATCTCGGTTTTCTTTTTCTTAGCTGATCTCTCGATGTCTTCTGTTTTCCTTTTGTCAGTTATCATAAGTCTTCTGGTCTGGTCTACTGATCTAGTCTTCTCGTCTGCAAGTTTGCTTTTTTGCTTCCGTGTCTTCTCTTCTATCCTGAGCTAGACTATTTATTCATTACTTTAAGCTTCATTCAGCTTAGTCAACCTAGACTAGTTTACAACATACAATAGAAACTCTATAAATTAATACTCGATTAATTAACAAACTCTCTAAGATAATATTTTTCGTCGGTCCCGACTCGGGGATAGGGTGCTAATTTAATAAACTCGCTAAAATTATAAGATAATACATTTTTTATAATTTCTATAAACCCCATATAAAATATAAATAATTCAATTGTCTTTTGTTTTTTTTGTTGAAATCAATTTCACATTGAATCTCATTTCTAATTTTTCTTATCAAACTTTTGATGTCGTTTTTTATAGCTCATCAATAAATTATTTGATATTCTCTAAAAAGTGCCGCTTAATTGTATTTGATATTGTCTCTTGGTTCACCTGCAAACGATAGTTAATAAGGACTCATTCTTGCAATTACTTTTGAGTGAGACTTGAATTATCCTTGTTGTGCTTGCATAATGCTCTTCTAATCTTGTCGGTCATTGTTATTTTTTTCACACCTGTAAGATGAGAAGTTATGTTGTGTGTATGATTTTGTTTGTGTTAGCATATTTTGATCTTGTATATTTATGTAGAAAATATTTTTAAATGTCCATAAAGTAATACAATGAACACAAGAAGTACAATAATGTGGAAGATTGAAGGATTCTTTCAAATTAGACTTCATTTGATATACAATAATTAATTACAGGTGAAAATTTGAAAGAATGTTTATAAATTGAGTATTTTATTACTCCATAAATTAATAAAATATTAATTACATATATAAATTAATAATTAATAATTATAAATTAATAACTCTTTTAATTAATAAATTTTGGTGGTCCCAAAATTATTTTATTTATAGAGTTTCTACTGTATAAGTTATCTATACAATTTTAGCTTTATGACCTATTATACCAGATGACTTCATAAGATGACTTGATAACTTGATTAGATGACTCAATCATTCAAGTTTGCTTTTGGCCATCAAAATTTATCTTTTATTCATCATTTAGGACTTTGTAGGATTCATATCCCAACAATTCCCTATTTTTGATGAAGCCAAAACTACTTGAAATTATTAAGTAAGATCAGTTAGTTAGTTAGTTATCAATAAAGTTCATCAAAAGTCATTTGTAATATTCAGATATGCAACATAGATCAGATTACAAATACAAATTCAAAAAGTAAAGTAAATTCTTCAGGTCTTCTTCTTCTGGAACTTGATAGGCAATGAGTAATCTTTTGTGAACATCACTCATATGATCAGAATCTGTAATTCCTTCTTCTCCAATGATGTTTTCTTCAACTTTCTTGATTGAGTTGTAGTCAATCCTTCCAGATGCTAGTTTTGGAGTTTCTCATCTCGGCTCTTCAGGTGATAAGATAGTGTATCCTGCAGATGTAGTCGTTCTTATGATGTGGTTCCCATCTTATCTTTCGATTCCATAAACCTTTCAAATTATATGAACTCATCTTGCTTAGTCGGTAGTTGTTGGGAATAAAATGAGATATGTTTTGATCTAATACCAAAACCCCCTGAGACATGCCTAAGTCAAGTTAAGTATGTTCTAGAAATGTTAGAACATATAGTATAAAGGCTAGATGAGGAGCTAATATGTTAGGTAGCTCTTAGTTGATTAGATGCACAATTTGAGGGGGAACACATGCTTTGAAGGCCATCAAGAAGAAGTCCCCTCAAGGCTCAAATTCTGGAATAATGATCAAGTCCACTGAAGGACAAGTATGCTGATCAGATGAGTTGTCCAGAGGAGTTGTCTCAGCACAAGAAATCAAGATGAATTGCTCTGAAAGCTTGAGGTCAACTATGCTGAAGAAATAGAGACAACCACACCCTAAAGAACTACAAATCAACATGCTAAGATCACTTTGAGGTGAAGCAAAGGGTATGAGCCAAGTCATCTGAAGAAGAGCAAGCCAACCTTGCTGATAAGCAAGACTGCTGATAGTGATAAGGAGAGTTGTCTAAATGATGAGGAATGTTGTCCTATCAATGGAACAACCTTCAGAAACAATGTCCAAGTCTTAACAAGAGAATCTGAAAGTCAGACATTGGGAAGAGTGCTGCAGAATGAAGACAAAGCTCTTACAGCCGTTTATTTCCCAAATGAGGACATGTCACTATCAAGATTCTGTCTTCAAAGTTGAAGAACTAAAAGAAGACATTTATGGACATTGGAGGCTGCCTCTCCAACGGGCAAATCCTTCATTTGTCTATAAATACAGAAGTGTGAAGACCATTTGAAGGCATCCAACTTCAACCTCAGCTAAGCACCTCAACATTAACAAGTTCTTACAAGCTAGAGTGCTTTCAAAGCTTTCAAAAGACTACCTTAGTCTTCATACACTTCTTCTAAGCTGAACTACATTGTATATCCATACACAAGCTTAGAGAGATATCCTAATCCTTATACATTGATCTTCATTGTAAAGGATATCTCATTAGTTGGAACCTTACTTCAATCCTCATATCTTTCAAGAGTGAAAGTGAGAAGGTTGTAGTAGTAGAAGTGGTAGGAGCTGACTGTTGAGAGAAGAACAGTTCAGTTCTGAGTTGAGAAGAGGGTACTAGGACTCTAGACATCCTAGGGATCAATTCACCAAGAGTGGTGTTCTTGATCAAGTGCACCTTGGCACTATAAAACAAGTTAATTCCAAGAGTGAAGGAATTATCCTGTTCAATCAGGGAAAGTGGATGTAGGAGCGTGAGTCTCTGAACCACTATAAACTCTTGTGTTGATTTACTTTCCAAGTACTTTCATACATTCAACACTGCACACAAATTGATCTTTCAAGGATAAACATTCAAAGACTGTGCAAAAACCTATTTGGACAAGTTCCCTGAAAACTGGACTGTATTGCATTGACTAAGTGATTTCAGAAACTAAATGAGTCTAAACTAAAAGGGCCAACCACTATTCCGCACATATAACTCCCCTAGATAGTTATTCAACTAAGTACTCAATAGTACTTAGTAGTTTGATTATCTTAGAAGAGTTAATCATCTTCAGCAGAGTTGTCCAAGACAACCTTGCTGAGCTCTGGTTTGATCAAGTTGAAAAGAATTTGCATACAAGTGTATTCCCCCCCATACACTTGTTATATACTCCTTTCAGGACCAACAAGTGGTATCAGAGCAGGGGTTCAAAGACCACTGCTTCTGAAAAGCCATCTTGGTTTTCAAAATCATATATTTAGTGTGGTCACTGAACTGATCTATCTGAAATCCTATTTGATTGTTGACTGACTGTTTGTTCTTGAGATATGGCCAACAACAATGCTGCTGTTCCACCTCCTGCTGTCCAAGGATTGGACAACATGGCTACAAATCCAGTCAACCACATCTCACATCACAAACTGCCCATGTTCTCAATAGATAACTATGATTTCTGGAAAATCAGAATGAGGGCTCATCTTGCATCTCTACACTCTGATATGATGAGAGTGATCACAAGAGGTCCTTTTGTGTTCACATTTGTCAATCCCAAAGTCACTGAAGCTTAAAAGGCAGACACAAGAGAGATGCTCCCCAAAGATGAAGATGACTTCACTGCTGATGAGAAGAGGAAAGATAACTTGAATTATCTTGCCATGAACACCCTCTACCAAACAATTCCAGATGCAATAATGGGTAGAGTCTACCACTGCACAACTGCCAAAGAAATTTGGGATACTCTTGCTGAAATGTGTGAGGGTACTGAAAAGATCAAGGAGAATAAGCTCCAAGTTGCTGTGCAGAAATTTGAACAGTTTGCAATGGAGTCTGAGGAGTCCATTGATAAGTTTGCTGGTAGATTCACTGATGTGATGAATGAAATCAACTCATTGGGCAAGGTCTACACCAAGAGAGAAGTTGGATTGAAGACCTTGAGAAGTCTCACTCAAAAGTGGGATGTCTATGCTGTAATGATGCAAAATACCAAAGATCTTTCCACCATGCCCATGCAACAAATCTTCTCTGAACTCAAAGCTTATGAGTTCGACCTCAATAGAAGAAAGCCTATTGAGGAACCTTCAAATCCTACCAAGGGAGTGGCATTCAAAGCCAAAACTGCTGAACCTGAAATGCAAACCACTCCAAGATCATCAAAGTCAGTCTCAAAGACTGAAATGAAGGAAGAACTAGCCTTGATGGCTAGAAGGTTTGAAAAGTTAAATTCAAGGTTTGGTAGATACAAGAAATTCTACCAGGACATCAAATTCAGGAGATACAACTCTCCTGAAGCACAGGCTGAAGTTAAAAAGCCTGAAGAGAAAAGATCAGAGGACAAGTACTCTGATAGGAGAAGGTCCAGTAGAGCTGAACCTTCATCATCAAAAAGAAGAGAAGAATCAAAGAAAGATGATGATGAAGATCTGTGCTATAACTGCAAAAAGAAAGGGCACTTCCAGTATGATTGCCCTGAATTAAGCTCTAAGGAGAGAAGAGAGAGGC
This sequence comes from Galeopsis tetrahit, assembly GCA_963675135.1. Classification (NCBI taxonomy): domain Eukaryota; kingdom Viridiplantae; phylum Streptophyta; class Magnoliopsida; order Lamiales; family Lamiaceae; genus Galeopsis; species Galeopsis tetrahit. The sequence continues at coordinate 54,687,476 of OY776123.1, forward strand.
AAGCTAAAAGAGATAGAAAATTCACCAATAGAAAGGCCATGATGGCTGGTGAAGAATCTGATAGTGCTGAAAGCTTCAACTCTTCTGATGGACTGTTCTCCAACAGTGATGATGATGATGATGTCTGCAACATGGCTCTTGAGGATGATGAGGTATCCTCTACTTCTAGTTCACCATCATTCATCTCACAAAACAATAGTGAGGTCAACTTGAAGCTTTCCCTTGGAAAGTTGATGGAAGATTTCACTATGCTACAAGAATTTCATGATAATTGTGTGAGAGAAAATGAAAGATTGGCTATTGAACTTGCCAAAAACTCTGAGGCAGTTGTTGATGTCAAGTCTACTGAGTTGTATCAACAAGTCTTGAGAGAGCTTGAGGAAGCAAATCTTAGAATAGTTGACCAACAAAAGGAGATTGATGATCAACTTCTCTCTCTGAAGAGAAAAGATTTTGAACTTAAAATTCTAAATGCCAAATTTGAAAACCTCTCACATGAATATGACATTCTTAAAACTAGTGAAGAGAGCCTGAAATTAAAGATGTCTGCTCTGAAGAAATCCTCTAGAGCAATAGAGGAAATTCAGAGTTATCAAAGACCTATGGCTCAAAGAAGTGGATTAGGTTTTGATCCATTTGAATCTTCACCTTGTCTTAGTGTTGCTTCTGTAAGTAACACTAAGAGAATCTTTGTTAAGTCAGTGGCACAAACTGAAAATGAAATAATTCAGCCACTGAACAAAGGAAAGGGCAAAATGGATGATCTGCCTACTCAAATGCTTCAGGAGAATAGGCCTAAACCTAAGGAAATGGCCAAAGCTCCTGAACATAAGAGGAATGTTGGTCAGCAGAGTAGACCCAATGGAAGGGCAACTCTCCTGAACAATGTTCAGAGGAATTGTCCAAGGTATAATCAGCCTAGGCCAACTCTTCTGAGAAAGCCTCAGCTGAATAGACCTAAAAACAACTATCCTCAAAGGCAAAATAAAATGAGACAACCAAAACCCTTCATGCCAAAGGGTAATGGTCATAAGAAAGCCTTTCCTCAAAGATTCCCTCAAGTAGCACAAAGAACTCAAAAGTTCAGGAGATTTGACAACTCTCCTGAAACTTACAGAGTTAACACATTCACACACACTTTCCTAAAGGCATTTAAGGGAAAGACAGTGTATGTAGATGCTAGAGGAAAACAACTTAGCCACCTTGAATCAATCAGGGTTATTAGGCAAGTTTGGGTTCCTAAAGGTACATCTAACCTCTCAGGACCCAAAACTCAAAGGGTACCTAAACCAATTTAATTGCAGGTACCAATGGGCCACAAGAAGAGGAGTTTGAGCAAAAAGTCAGCATGGTACCTTGACAGTGGATGCTCAAGGCACATGACTGGAAACAAGGAGCTCCTCAATGATTTTATTGAAAAAGAAGGCCCAAATGTCACATTTGGAGACAGCTCACAAGCAACTACAAAAGGTTATGGTACTTTGATGATTGGTAACATCAAAGTATCCAATGTATCTTATGTGGCTGGTCTCAAGTATAATCTCCTAAGTATCAGTCAATTCTGTGATAAAGATTTCAAAGTTGAGTTTTCTAGTGGAAAATGCTTAATCAAAGATAAGACTCAACAAACTCTATTGACTGGAACTAGGAAAGGGAATGTGTATTTTGCAGACTGGGACAAGTCTACTGATGCTGCATGCTTCATTGCTAAGAGTTCTAGTGAACAAAGTTGGTTATGGCATAAAAGATTAAACCACTTGAACTTCAAAACAATGAACAAAATTGCTAGAAATGCATTAGTTAAAGGACTACCTAATGAGGTTTTCATTAAAGAGCATGTTTGCAAACCATGCCAAGAAGGAAAACAGATCAAAGCCTCATTTAAGGGAAAACCAGTCATCTCTACGGAAAGGGTGCTTGAACTCCTACACATGGACCTATTTGGACCAATTACCCCTGCAAGCATAAATGGTAGAAAATACACATTGGTTGTAGTAGATGACTTCTCTAGGTTCACATGGGTAGTATTTCTCCTTAATAAGAAGGAAACACAAGTCAAACTGCCTGAACTTCTAAAGAGATTGTCAAATGAGAAAAGCCTTAGCATTATCAAGATAAGATCTGATAAAGGCACTGAGTTCATTAATTCATACATCAATGAATATTGCACATCAAATGGAATAGCTCATGAAACCTCAGCAGCTAGAACTCCCCAACAAAATGGAGTTGCAGAAAGAAGGAATAGAACTTTAAAAGAAGCTGCTAGAACCCTAATTTCTGATTCAAATTTACCTAAGAGGTTTTGGGCTGAAGCTATAAACACTGCATGCCATACTCAAAATAGATGTTTGATCACTAAGGGGCAAGGCAAAACCCCCTATGAAATCTGGAAAGGAAGATTACCTAAAGTGTCATACTTTCACATATTTGGTGGCAAGTGTTTTATTCACAATAATGGGAAAGAACAATTGAAAGCCTTTGATAGCAAAGCTGATGAAGGAGTATTCCTTGGATACTCTCAAATCAGTAGAGCTTTCAGAGTCTACAACAAGAAAACCCTTATTGTGGAAGAAACACCTCATGTTGTGTTTGATGAATCTATTCATGAGTTCAGGAATGAGAACTTAGAATCAGAGGAAATCACACAGAGGACAACCAGACTGAGCCTAAAAGGCAAAGACACTGAACTAATAGAAGTTGTCCAAGCCAACCTACCTGAAAACTTCTCATTGGACAACCATCCTGAAGGCAATCCTCCTGAGACAAATCCCACTGAAAGGAATGGTGAACTGAATGATCCAATCCCAGTTCAAATCCAGGTAACAACTACCAATGAAGAAGCAGTTCCTGCTGAGGTAGTTAATGGGTCAAATAATCAAGGGGGAACTCAAAATGTTGAAAATGCCAATGTCCCTGACATTGAGGACAACACCCCTGATTATGATCCTGAATTAGATCCTGCATTTAATTACCCTGAATTCTATGATCAAAACGACTCAACTTCAGTAGAGGACAACTCTACTGAAGAGATCAGAAAAAGAAGGACTTGGTTATCTGACCATCCTACTGATCTAATACTTGGTGACCCAAGTATAGGAGTCAAAACAAGGAGATTCCATGGTGAAAGTGCTCTTTTCTGTTGTTTCTTGTCAGAGCAAGAACCAAGTGATATTGAGGAAGCACTTCAAGATGCCAATTGGATCACAGCCATGCAGGAAGAACTGAATCAATTCACCAGAAATGAAGTATGGGAGCTGGTGGATAGACCTTCACATCAAGATGTTATTGGAACAAAGTGGGTGTTCAAGAACAAAAAGAATGAAAATGATGTGATTGTCAGAAACAAAGCAAGACTTGTGGCAAAAGGCTATTGTCAACATGAAGGCATTGACTATGATGAGACATTTGCACCTGTGGCAAGGCTAGAAGCTATAAGGCTCTTTCTAGCCTATGCAGCCCACAAGAGGTTCAAAGTGTACCAAATGGATGTCAAGAGTGCCTTTCTGAATGGAGTCTTGAAAGAAGAAGTCTATGTGGAGCAACCACCAGGTTTTGAGGTTGGAGATCAAGTCTACAGACTGAAGAAGGCTCTGTATGGACTCAAGCAAGCCCCTAGGGCTTGGTATGATACACTGTCACAATTCCTCTTGGATCATGGATTCACCAAGGGAACTGTGGACAGAACTCTCTTCAGAATCTCTGAAGGAGAGGACATCTTGCTTGTCCAAATTTATGTGGATGACATAATATTTGGATCCCCCAATGAGAAGCTGTGTGAGAAGTTCTCAGAGTTAATGCAAAGCAAGTTTGAGATGTCCATGATGGGGTTGATGAACTTCTTTTTGGGTCTCCAAGTCAAGCAATCAAAAGAAGGAATCTTCATCAACCAAGCTAAGTACACCAGAGAAATGATCAAGAAATTTGGGTGTACAACTAGCAAGCCAGTAAGGATCCCAATGAACACCAATTGGAAGATGGATCCTGATGAGAGTGGTGTTCCAACCAACTCTACTGAGTATAGAGGAATAATTGGTTCACTCCTCTATCTCACTGCCAGCAGACCTGACATCACCTTTGCAGTAGGTGTGTGTGCAAGATTTCAAGCAAATCCTAAGAAAAGCCATCTTGAGTCTGCAAAGAGGATTTTGAGGTATCTCAAAGGCACTGAAAATCTAGGCCTTTGGTACCCTGTTGATGACAACATTGAGTTAACTGGCTACTCAGATGCTGATTATGGAGGTTGCAGAATTGATAGAAAGTCCACTTCAGGGACTTGTCAATTCTTAGGCAACAAGCTCATATTTTGGTTCTCCAAAAAGCAGAACACAGTGGCTACTTCCACCACTGAAGCTGAGTATGTTGCTGCTGGAAGTTGTTGTGCTCAGATCCTTTGGTTAAGACAACAACTAAGAGACTACAAAGTCAACTCTACTGAAGTGCCAATATTTTGTGATAACAATAGTGCCATTGCTATATCACAAAATCCTGTATTGCACACAAGATGCAAGCATGCGGACATCAAGCATCACTTCATTAGAGATCATGTGGAGAAGAAGGATATAAAGTTGGTCAAGATCCACACTGATCATCAAAAAGCTGATTTTCTAACTAAGCCACTTGCAGAGGCAAGATTTCTGGAGCTATCAGTAGAGTTGGGACTACTTGATCCAGGGAAGTTGGACAAGTAAAACTCATGAAAAGTTAATGGGAAGTATAGAATCTGAAAAGATTCTCAGCAGACTTGGTCAAGTCTACTGAATATCAGAAGAGATGGATGAAATTATTCAGGACACTTGTCCATTGGAATTCAGGACCCTTGTCCACATCTCTTCAGGACACTTGTCCTAGTGGGGTCAGATAAGTTGTCTTGGCTATCAAACTATTCCCTTGGTTTGATAAGCATCTATTTTGGGTAATCATTGTCTACCTTGATACCTGTCCCAATTACAGATATCATCTCTGTGGGATTTAATTTGTCCCCCACCCAAAAGGTCACTATCCATGCATTAAATGCCAAGATTTAACTCTTGTTTGCATTACACTTTTCAAGCCATGATCTATCTCGAAAACTCCCCAACCATTAACTAATATTAAATAACTTCCACGTTTTGAATAAAACCAATAACTCACTGTTACATTGGTTTTTGACCATTGGATCAAAACTGGCCAACTCCCCTGAAATTCATCCTGGCCGTCCAAGTGTATGTTTCCATTTTTGACAACCGTTGAAAATACACAAAACTCACCAACTCACTGACAAACATTCTTTTTAGAATATCCCCAAGTCTTAAAACTCCCCCACACACTCTTCTTCCCCAAGTACTCGAAACCCTAGCTTATTGTCTTCAAACTCTCTCAAAACTCTCTCAAGTTCATCTCTGTAATCTTCAATGGCTCCCAAAGTTAGACCAGAGATGATCTTAGATTTCTCCAACAAGGCTCTAGACCTTGATTTTGGTTATTTGAGCAATAAGAACAATCTTCACTTTGAGCCTATAGTATCATTCACAAGTGAAGATCCTGAAATCACTCCAACCCTGAGATGGTTGAGAAGAGCAGGCCTTCAGAAGTTCATGGAGGAAAGGCCAAGCTCTTGTTTGGACAACTATATGGCTGAGTTCTTTGCCTTTCTCAAATGGAGAGGCAAGCCAGAAGATGGTGAAGTTTCCACCAGGCTGTCTTATGTGGCTGAAGGAGAAGAAGAAGAGAGATTTCATACAGTGAAATTCTCTTCAGAAGATCTTGAAGGAGAATTTGGATTGCCTTCTGAGGGAAGGAATCCAGAAGTCTATGGTACTGGCCATGAAGATGATATAGCTCAAGAATGGCTATTAGTGCCTGGACCTCTATCTTCAACACAAAACAAGAAGACTCTCAAGCCTAAATTTCTCAATTTATTTGAGGTAATAACCAAGAGTCTCATGAGTAACACTGGAAGCTTGGAGCAGGTCAGCCATCCTAGAATCAGAATCATGGCTGTAGTTATTGATGCCAGTGACAAAGGCATCAAGTTTGATTGGAGGACATTCATCATGTCTGAAATGATGAAGGAAAAAGCCAAGTTCAAGGTGAAGGGAAACTCAAGTATTGCACTAGGGCAAGCTTGTTGATTGAAAGGTTCTCCCATTATTCACAAATGCAAACCTTTGCAAAGCCCCTCCCAGCCCAAAAGATTCTGTTCAGAAAGCTCAGCAAGAAAACTGAGCAAAGAAAGATGCTTCTGGCCAAGCCTGCTGAAGCAAAGATGGAGGAAAAGCCAAAGATGAAGAAGAGGACAAAAGCCAGAGTGGTGAAGACAAGGAAAATGTCTCAAATCATTTCAGAAGAGACCTCAGATGCTTCAACTGAGATTGAAGAAATTGCTGAAGAAGGTGTGCAAGTACCTTCTGATCATTCAGAAGAATTGAGGCAGAAATACAATGAGACTAGACAAAAGTCTAGGGGTGATAAGAGGATCAGGGAGGTTGTCCCTGAGAAGGATGATGAAGGAAGTGGAAGCAGTAGGGCTAGCAAGAGAAGGATCAAGCCTACTGACAAGGTGTTGGAGCTCTAGGAGGAAAGGTCTCTCCAACTTGCTCTAAGAGAGAGCAGAGCTGAAAGCAGGACCAAATCAAAGTCAAGGACCAACTCATCTGGCTCTGGCACTCCAGAATCCAAGGTCCCTGAAGGTCAACCAATGGAGGCCAACATCCCTGAAATTCAGAACCCTGAGCCCAACTCCCCTGAAACCCATATAACCCCAACCAATCAACCTATCACCCCCATCAATCTTACAAAGAGATACTCTCCTGAAGGGAGTGTGCAAAGAAGTGGGATAGATGTGCTAGCAGATATAGCAGTAGATGAGACAAGATTACATTCTCCCCTTGACTCATCTATGCTCAATTATTCAAAGCTGTTAGAAGATGCACTCTTTGAGCCAACCCCCCTGAGTAAAGCCCCTTCAGATCCATTGCTCTCAAAAGCAACTGAAGTACCTTCTATTGCACCTAACCCATCTGAAGCCAACATTCCTGAGCTAAACCTTCCTGAAGCCACACTAGGAGGACCCAGAGCCAACTCTCCTATAACCCAAAGTCCCCATTCAAGTGGAGATGAGGAGGAGTATACTTATGAAAGTATGCTCAGAGGAGGAGCCAAGGCTACTGTGGACAGTTTGTATCCACACCTTGCTGAATTTCCAAGAATTCAGAGGACATTTCATGATCTTAGGATGCTTGTTGATGTAAAAGACAAATCCATGATGGAGATATCACAAGTCATCCAAGATAAGGGTGCAAACTGGTGGCAGGAAGAGGAAACCAGATTGCTACACTTTGCTGGAATTTCAAAGACAAGATTCCTCACTAATGAGGAAGTTTTTGCAAAGTTGGTGGATAATAAGATCAATGAGGAGAGGGAAAGGAAAGAAAAAGGCATCAAACATCCTGATAGTAGCTCAAATGATGATGACTCCCCTGATAATCCCTCAAATCCCTCAAAACCCAACCCTCCTGAAACCCCTCAAGCCAATCTCCCTAAGCCTTCTGTCTCAGAAAGACTCTCCAACCCCCCTAAAACCTATCATAGGAAAGGCTCTGTATCTTCAGAGGTGTTGACCAAGGGTGGTAACACAACCAAAGACACATCTGCCAATGAAGGTTCTTCTGAACCCAAGGCACAACCTAAAGATGTGGAGGTTCCTATACTAGAGGATGGTTTGGTTAAGGCCTATTCAGTGTCAGATGAGTTGGACACTGATCAGCCCTTAATCATTCAGGATGACTCAGTGGCTGTTGATATAAGCACTGTGATCTCCCCACAACTACCATCTTTGAACCTTGTTGAAGGTGGAGATGTTGCAGGATTAGGTGATGGAGTTGAAGAGGAGAATCTAGTTGAAAAATCAGAGGGAGTAGAGGATGATAGAGATGTGGTGATCACTAGGATAGTGAGTGTACCACCAAATGAGGGTGATATAAGTGAGGAAGGGCAGGCTATTCTTGAAGTCAAATCTGAACTTCAGGAATCCCTTGATGAGAGGAGGCCTGTTCCTTTAAGTGAGGAAATCATTGTTGAAGGGAGAAAAGAATTAGTTGAAAATGAGGAGAAGACTGCTGATGTATCAGAGTCTTATGAAAAAGAATTGGAGGGAGACAAGTGTGTTTTTACTGATGCTTTTGATTTGTCTGACATTGCAGATATAACCTTTGATCAAATTTTTGCAGATGAACTCTTAACAGATGCACCCATCCAAGTTGATAGTGGTTCAGCACAAGCCTTGCTTGGGATGCAATCAGAGAAGTTGGATTCCTTGGCTCATCAAGTCCAAACAACTCATGCAGAAACTTCTGGAGCATTGGATGAGCATGGAAGAACTTTGGCATCTGTAGAAATGAGGCTAACTGGCTCAGAAGATGTGGTGTTACCTACCTTGGAGGCAAGGATCAGTGGAGTTGAGACTGGTCTACAAACCATCTCCACTGAAGTTATCAAAGCTAAAAACACCATGAGGTCAGTTTCAAAGGATGTTAAGAAGGAGCAATCTTTGCTAAGAATCAACCACAATAGGAATGTGAAGACATTGAGGTCAGTAGTGAAGAAAGATCTTGGAAGAAAGACTGCCTTGCAAAGGCAAAGAGCTGAAGAACAAAGGCTAGCTATGGTGAAAGCAGCCTCAGAAAAATTTTCCCAAGAGGTACTGGCCAACATTGCTGAAGGTGCAGTGGCCAACCTCACTGAACTTCTGAAAGCCCAACTGGATGCATCTCTTAAGGCAACCATGGAGGAGGTTGTCCAACAGAAAATGAAGCCTATTCTAGCTTTCCTCAGCTTGAGCAGTGATAGGATGCAAAATATACATGATGAGAATGTATATCTGTTGGAGGAGATGAAGTCTCTCACCCAAGTCCAGTCCTTATTGACAACTACTATGAGTGAACTAAAGCCAGAATGTTTTGATGCTGCCAAAAAGGGGGAAAGGGAAAGAGCAAGGGCAAAATGTGCCTTAGTGATTGGAAGTCCAGTGAAAGGGAAGGACAAAGTCCCTGAAGGAAAGGGAAAAGAGCCAGCAGTGCTGAATTTGGATGATTTGGATGAAGAGGAGCAATTGGCACTTGCTTTGAAGAATTCAATGGCCTCAGCTCAAGAGGAAAGAGTGAGGTTACAACAAAGACCAGGTGGTGAAGTGTCTGGTTTGGACAAAGATGCTGAAGGTGTCCAAACTAGAGGAAAAATCAAGAGGGCAAAAGGAAAGAAAAGACAAGCTGAAACATTTACTGATTTTCCTAACAGTCTTGATCTTCCACCTGAATTCAGAGTTGTTGATGATGAGCCTATCTCAAAGAAAGCCAAAGTTGCTGAAGAGACCAAGAATGCTGAAGAGGACAAGTCTTCTGAGAAAGAAAAGTCTTCTGAGACCAAGTCCACTGAAGGTGCTAAAACCTCTGAAGATGTAGAGGAATTGTATGAAGAAGGCTTTGGACCTGGCCCTAAGAAGAAGACAACTGTCCTAGCTAATGATCCATCAAAGCTGTTTCATGAAGGGTTTGGCAAAGACCCTGAAACTCAACAGAAACTAGCCATGATGAGGGCCCAAGAAAAGATGGACTTGATGGATGAAGCACAAAGAGCAAGAGACAAGAGAAGAGCAGACTTCCAGAAGCCAAGAAGGAAGAGAGCAACCTACAACAAGATGAAGCCACAGCTACTGATCCCAATGGATACCAAATATCCTCACTTGGATAAATGGGTACCAATCCAGCTGAATGACTCATGGGAGGAAGCAAAAAGGGAGTATGTCTATGATCAGTATGTCATTGACAGATGGAATGGAAGAGATGCCAACTCCACTTTTGCTGAGTTCATGATAGAGTACTACAGAGAGCTCTATCAACAATTGCTTGCAGCTGCTGACATTGCAAGATTTGAACTCACAGCTCCCAAGCCAATCATATACATGCCTCCAAAGCTTGATGGATGGATTGACCAAACAAGAATCCAGAGAGAATTCACTGAAATCCTCAAGCTAAACAAGATGGTTCTTGGACCTAAGGGAACAAACCAAGAAGCCATGGCCTTGAAAAGAAGAGTGTGGGCACAATATGGGATGGTGCCACCTCCTGAGGATGATCTCTGAAATGGCTAAGTCTTCTGACCTTTATTCTGATTGGTTGATCAACTATGCTGAAATGTGGTCAAGACTGCTGATGTGGTGTGCTATGATTATCTGATTGCTTTGATATTCTCTGATGAAGTTCTGTGCTCTTATACTTGATGATTTTGCTCTGATGCAAATACTGCTAAGTGTTTTTTGTTTGTGTTAAGCTCTGATACTAAAATTCTAGATATGTCTTTGTATAATGAAATGCTCTGATGTAATTAGTGTTAATGATTCATGCTCTGATATGTTAATTTCAACTATCAACATGCTTGTAATGATCTTCAATTAAATGATAGTTGAACCTATTTTGAATCAAGAAAACACTCATCTCTCTATGCCTATCTATGAAACCTATGTGCAACATGAATGGTGAGTACACTAACACATTGCTTTTCAGGATAATTGACCTTAGTCATGTCTTCTGAAGATAAATGTAATAGGTGTAGTCAAGTCACTTTTGCATAGAATATAGGTTTTGGCATCATCAAAAAGGGGGAAATTGTTGGGAATAAAATGAGATATGTTTTGATCTAATACCAAAACCCCCTGAGACATGCCTAAGTCAAGTTAAGTATGTTCTAGAAATGTTAGAACATATAGTATAAAGGCTAGATGAGGAGCTAATATGTTAGGTAGCTCTTAGTTGATTAGATGCACAATTTGAGGGGGAACACATGCTTTGAAGGCCATCAAGAAGAAGTCCCCTCAAGGCTCAAATTCTGGAATAATGATCAAGTCCACTGAAGGACAAGTATGCTGATCAAATGAGTTGTCCAGAGGAGTTGTCTCAGCACAAGAAATCAAGATGAATTGCTCTGAAAGCTTGAGGTCAACTATGCTGAAGAAATAGAGACAACCACACCCTAAAGAACTACAAATCAACATGCTAAGATCACTTTGAGGTGAAGCAAAGGGTATGAGCCAAGTCATCTGAAGAAGAGCAAGCCAACCTTGCTGATAAGCAAGACTGCTGATAGTGATAAGGAGAGTTGTCCAAATGATGAGGAATGTTGTCCTATCAATGGAACAACCTTCAGAAACAATGTTCAAGTCTTAACAAGAGAATATGAAAGTCAGACATTGGGAAGAGTGCTGCAAAATGAAGACAAAGCTCTTACATCCGTTTATTTCCCAAATGAGGACATGTCACTATCAAGATTCTGTCTTCAAAGTTGAAGAACTAAAAGAAGACATTTATGGACATTGGAGGCTGCCTCTCCAACGGGCAAATCCTTCATTTGTCTATAAATACAGAAGTGTGAAAACCATTTGAAGGCATCCAACTTCAACCTCAGCTAAGCACCTCAACATTAACAAGTTCTTACAAGCTAGAGTGCTTTCAAAGCTTTCAAAAGACTACCTTAGTCTTCATACACTTCTTCTAAGCTGAACTACATTGTATATCCATACACAAGCTTAAAGAGATATCCTAATCCTTATACACTGATCTTCATTGTAAAGGATATCTCATTAGTTGAAACCTTACTTCAATCCTCATATCTTTCAAGAGTGAAAGTGAGAAGGTTGTAGTAGTAGAAGTGGTAGGAGCTGACTGTTGAGAGAAGAACAGTTCAGTTCTTAGTTGAGAAGAGGGTACTAGGACTCTAGACATCCTAGGGATCAATTCACCAAGAGTGGTGTTCTTGATCAAGTGCACCTTGGCACTATAAAACAAGTTAATTCCAAGAGTGAAGGAATTATCCTGTTCAATCAGGGAAAGTGGATGTAGGAGCTTGAGTCTCTGAACCACTATAAACTCTTGTGTTGATTTACTTTCCAAGTACTTTCATACATTCAACACTGCACACAAACTGATCTTTCAAGGATAAACATTCAAAGACTGTGCAAAAACCTATTTGGACAAGTTCCCTGAAAACTGGACTGTATTGCATTGACTAAGTGATTTCAGAAACTAAAGGAGTCTAAACTAAAAGGGCCAACCACTATTCCGCACATATAACTCCCCTAGATAGTTATTCAACTAAGTACTCAATAGTACTTAGTAATTTGATTATCTTAGAAGAGTTAATCATCTTCAGCAGAGTTGTCCAAGACAACCTTGCTGAGCTCTGGTTTGATCAAGTTGAAAAGAATTTGCATACAAGTGTATTCCCCCCCATACACTTGTTATATACTCCTTTCAGGACCAACAATAGTTCTCCATATCTTTTGACTATGAAGTGAGCTATCTCCCATTTTCTCTTGATCACTTTCCACTTATCTTCATTTTCTAGATCAATGAGAACATCAATATGAGTATCTTCTATCACATTGTCATCTTATATCTTCCTTTTTAACTTCAGATCCTTGATATGCTTTTTCAGATACTTCCTCCTCAATTACTCTGCATCATCAAGTTTCTGCTTCTTCAATATTGCTTCTTCTTGTTGTCTTTTCTCTTCTTCTGAAACAACATGTTTTCTTTTTCCAGCACTTCTTGTTTGAACAACTTCCTCCTGTTCAATCATCTTAGCGTTCCCTTTCTTCGTTTTTACTACTTCAGCTTCAATTATCTCTTCCTCCATGTCAAGCACCACAAAATCCACTGGAAAGATGAATTTTCCCACTTTTACAAGCACATCATTAACCGTACCTAAGGGATATACCATGGAGCGATCCGCCAATTGAAGATTCATGGTAGTGGGCTTCAACTCTCCTAAGCCAAGTTATTTGAAAAGTGATAGTGGCATGAGGTTTATGCTTGCTCCAAGATCACACAAAGCACGATAAGTTCCCTTTTTGCCAATGACACAACGCAATGTAAATGAACCGGGATCTCTAAGCTTTGGAGGTAGCTTAGCTTGGATAATGGAGCTACATTCCTCGGTGAGGTGAACCGTCTCATACTCCACAATTTTTCTCTTCTTGCTCATAATCTCCTTCAAGAACTTGGCATAATGAGGCATTTGCTCAAGGGCCTGCGCAAACGGGATGTTGATGTGTATCTTTTTGAACATCTCCAAGAATTTGACGAACTTTGCATCCAAACCCGTCTTCTTGAGTCGTTGAGGGTATGGGATTGGAGGCTTGTATGGAGATGGAGGCTTATATGCATCATTTTCTTTCTCACTTGCTTTCTCTTTCTCAACATCTTTCTCTTCAACTTTCCTTCCTTGTTGCTCTTCTTCACCACCTTCCTTTGGCATCATGGGGCCTTCATAGCTTGTGCCACTTCTCAACTTGATTGACTTGCATTGCTCTTTGGGGTTCAATTCCGTGGTAGAGGGGAATCGACCCGACTTGTGTTGATTTCCAACCATATTAGCAATTTGGCCCACTTGAATCTCAATGGATTTTACATCGTTCTTGATTCCCATCACCTCATTTGCCAATTGACCAATTTTCTCATCTTGACTCTCAATCTTTTGCCAAGTATTTGTCATGAAGCTCTTCGTCTCTCCCATGAACTTGTTAGTTTCTCCCATGAATCTTATGAACATTTCTTCCATGGTGAGCTTTGACGAAGACTCTTCTATCACACCATCTCGTGCATTGAAGTTCGACGGTGGTTGAATGGAATTATCAGATTTAACAATGAGCCCAACAAATTTATACTCAACTATATTCGAATATGAACTTCTGTTATGAACACTTAACTTGTCTTGTTCTATATGCAGATTAATCAATTAAACAAGTAATCAATCAAACAACAAATAAAACAGTAAAGTAAATCAAACACAAGATTTATAGTGGTTCGACAACTTGTCTACATCCACTCTCACAACTCCAGTTGCAAAATTTATTAACTGATCTTGTGGCTTTAAGTCCCAAGAAATAAGACTTCAATCTTTTCGATAACACTACCAAGTGTTTCTTCGATCTAACAACTAGTGATTTACAAGTAACTAGCAACTTGAACAAAACAAACAGTAATGAAAAACTTCTCTTAATTCAGTAGTAGCCTTCTTCAGTATTTGACTTGTCTTCTGGCTTGAACTTTCTGAATCTTCTAACTCTGTGAGTTTTCCTTGCTTTGAATATCTCAATAAACGTTCTGTAATCTCAGTATTTCAGTAGTCTTTCAGTCAGTCAGTAGTCATAACCGTTGAATGTCTTCACGTATTTATAGACTTCCAGAAATCAAGATAAGTTTGTTATCCAAATAACTTTCTTGATAACTAACTTTAAACAGTTTCTTCTTATCCTTCTATGCGTTTCTTCACTTAATTAGTTATTCCATAACTAACTCTTCAATATATATCCTTATCTTCATACGCGTTTCTGACTTATAAATAAAGTAGAGTTCGTACTTGACTTGTCTAGTCTTCTATACTTAGACAATTCTTCAGTCTTCTCTTTACTTGTATTGTCTTCTCAAGTCTTCTTGTCTCTTAGCAGTATACTTCTTCCAGTAGTAGACTTCCATGAAAAAACGAATCTATAGAACTAAACTAGTCCTATCAATCTAATTCTAACAAGACTATTACATTACTTTAAGCTTTATAAATCCAGCTTAGTCAAACTTAAAACTATACATTAATATTAATTATGAACTATGAAAACATATGAGCTTCTATACAACAATTATTCGCTCATCATAAACCTATACAAATTCAACATAGTACTTATAACACGTACTTGCCTTTTCTTTCTTTCTTTCTTTCTTTCACATCTACTTTTGTACTCTACTGATCTTGTTCATAAGACGACTTCCATAACTAGACCAGTCAACACTTAGAAATATATTCAAGTCTACTTTTGGCTTATCAAAACTACTTCTCATCATCAATTAGGACTTACATTAGGATTCATATCCCAACAATTTCCCCCTTTTTGATGAAGTCAAAACTACTTGAATTATTTTAAGTCAGTAGATCAGTTAAGTAGTTATCTTCTCAAAAATTTGTTATCTTTTCATTCATTTCAGTAGATAAGTAGATTACAAATACTTAGAAAAAATAATATGAAAATAAGTAAAAGCACTTACAGTTTCTTCATTCCATGCTTCCACCACTAGGCGTGTCAGCATCCGGATTTGGAGGTTGAAAAGCTTCTAAGATCCGTCGATGAATATCAGATATGTGAACTTCATTGTCGATCTTCTCTTTCTCCAGCAGCTCTTCTTCAAACTTCTTCACTTTGTTGAAATCAACTCTTTTACTAGATCCTAGTAGAGGAGTTTCCCACTTAGGAAATTCTGGAACGAGAATGTTGTATCCAACAGCAGTTGCAATCCGCATGATTAAGTTCCACAAATTCTCATCTTCAGCTTCCATGAACTTATAAAAAATAACATACAACTCTTCTTTGCTATCGGCATCACCATACTTTTGAATAATCCAATGATCTACTTCCTACTTTAGCTTGACAATCTTCCATGCATCTCTATGCTCATTGTCAATAAACCTATCGATATGGGCATCTTCAATCATATCTGGATCAACTTTCATCTTTTGCAGCCTCTTGATGTGTTTACCTAATCTTCTTGTTAGCATAATGATCATCTTCAACCTTCCGCTTCTTTAGAATCTCAGTCTCATCTAGATCAGCAATGATCTGACCTATAGACTCTTTAACTTTCGGTTCTGAAATTTCCAGTTTTCTTTTAACAATTCTTCTCGTCTGAACTTCTTCAGTAGCAATAGACTTGCCTTTCGCCAGTCTCTTCTGCTCTTCTGAATTGATTTGCTCTAACTCTGCTTTCTTTACTAGTCTGCCTCTTCTTCTTGGTCTACTAGTCTCTTCAGCAGCAGTAGTAGCAGTTTCAGCAACTTTCACCTCTTTAGTCTCTTCCCCCTTTTTGGCTTCATTACTTGCCTTAAGAGTGAAAAGAGAAGTGAAACGAGTCATCTCTTCTTGTAGCGCTTGCTTCATCAGAACGGTTGCTTTCTCGATCTGCTTCTGATGAGAACCATCTTGACTCAGCTTGTCTAGACGATCAACTGTATATTCCAACTTCTTCGAACAAAATGTGAACTCATTCTTGAAGTGAGTTGCAGTCAAACTTAGCAACCTGTTCTCTTCAGTCATTGCTGTCAACAGTGCTCTTGCTTGAATTAATTGATCTTGAGCTTCTCTCCTCTGCTCATCTGCAATCTCAATCTGCCTTTGCATAAAATCTTCCAGCTGAGTATACATCTCTTGTCTGAAGGTGACATCCATCTGATTCACTTCACCAACAATCAATTCTTTCGAACTTTCCACAAGAGAACTATTCTGATCCATTAAAGCTTTCCGCACATCCAACTTCAAAAACTCATCAATAGACGACCTGATCACCTGCTTCAGATCATTCTTCAACTCATCTATCAAAGCAGTCGGAATCGCTTGAGTTGTTTGAACAACTTCCTCAGGAGTAGCGTCTTCCATGATCTCATCTTCATCAACAACTTGAACTTCAACCAACTTGTCTTCCAGCTCAGTAGACAAGACCTTGTCTTCTACTGCTTCATCTGGAATGACACTTCCAGCTATTGCTTTCAAATTAATCGGAGGACAGTAAGGAACAATAGCTAACTTAGCTTCTTTAAACCTTCTTTCTGCCTCGTCTGAGTTTTTCTTCACCATGGTATGTAGCTTCTTCACATAGCCACATAACTCAGCAGGGAATGCTTTCTCCACATATCTATTGATCTGCCCTACATCTGTCCTTGGGCTGTGGGCATGTTCCACTTGGAATTTGAACACTAGGCCTCTCAATTGATCAGATACGTTCTCAAGATCAATATGTGGATCAGTAGACTGCACCTCTTTTACTGATTTAACATCTTCCAATATCAACCCGCCTTCTACAAGACCAGTCTCTGAAACTTGCACACCAACACTTGACTTTACTTCTGATTTCAGCACATCATCAGAAATGTGTAACATCTTCTTCACTAGAGTAGTCAAGGCATGGGATGAGAGTAGATCAGTGTAGTTCTTAACTCCACTGTTTTCCTTCTATTCCATCTCCCAGTCTTGAAAGTTTACAATTCCACCCATTCCTAGAATTACTTCAAATATGTCTTCAGTCGGACCTTTCTTCAATGCAACCCAAGTGCATATTCTGATCAACTTCTCATAAACTTCTGAAACTGTGTCAATCTCGACTGATGGAAGCATTTTCTTCAGATTTCTGGTCATTTGTGCACGCAGTCTCCTTTCTCGCATACACATCGGATAATCAACCAGGGCTTCGAATCTGTTTTTGGGAGGGGTCTGAGTAAGTGGGGTCCTTAACTCAGTTGCTGAAGTGTCAGCTAATGGAGTTCCCAAAACAGATGGGTTTATTTGGTCAACATATTCTGTTGTGGGAGTGAGAATTATTTGGATGGTGGATTCTTGGGGCTTTGATGTGGTTAGGTTTGGTATTGCAGCCGTAGAAGTATCAACTGGTGTAAATATGGTTGTGTCTTGGCTTAGGTTCGAACTCAGAGGTTGAACAAACTTCAGAGTGGTTTGGGAAATAGGCTTGGCACGAGATCGAAGTGATCTTGCCTTGGTTTTAACAGGAACATTAAGAGGAGGAGAAATGGAAGTAGCAAGAGAAGAAGTACTAACCATTTTAGTCTTCTCTACTGGTGAAGAGCTTGCTTCGACCATCACTAGTCGGTATGCTTCCTCAGCCTCGACTTCTTCTTCCGAAGATTCATCTGACTCTGTTTCCTCAGAATCATCAATAGGCTCGATCATGGACTCATCAGACACATAGTTAACTAGAGCTCCACTAGTTCCAGCCTCAGCCTCGTCTTCTTCAGCACTAGATGAGTCAGCCTCTAACATTGCGTCTCTTGGATTGATTCTGATTTGCTCTCGCTCAAGCTTCCTTTCTTTCGTCTGTATATCAAGTGCATCCTTTTTCAAGTAATGCTTTAGAACATGAAATGACTTTCCCTTGCTCCAGTCCGTCTTGTTTGGGAGTAAGACAGGTAGAAGGATACTGAGCTTGTTTCCAAAACTTACAGCAGCAGACACCACCCATTCTCTCGCATCGGTATCCACCTTAACATTCTTGGCAAAATACATCACACGATCCAAGAATAATCTGTACCAGTTTCCATCAGTGATACCATCATATATGGCAGCCATCACCCTCGCCTTCTGGAGAGTTACAGAGTCATAACTTCCAGTGACACCAAGCAACATCTTGCTTGCAATGTCGAGAAGGGTCTTGTACTTCGGCAGCAACTCCTTCTTCTTCACAGACGAAATTTTGCCATCGCGCCCTAGCTTCAATTTCTTACCATAAAATATACTTAGGTATCTCAACTCTTGACCTGATCCATACAGCTCCACATTAATCGAACCTGAAGGCATGTGTAATGCGTTGAAAAGGACTTCTCGAGTGATCTCTACTCGACAACCACCAACATACGCTTCAATAGAGTCTCCTAAACAAGTAGCAGTGGCATAAAACTCCAAAATTTCTTCCTCATAGACAACTTCTGGAACAACTTCCAAGTAAGTTCTTAGGCCGCATCTGAAGCATTTGATAAGAATATCATTGTTTTCTTCAGAATGCCTTCCGTTGAAGAACATTGAGCTTTCCACATGCACCTTGCCTTCCGAGGCATACTTACCTAGATCAAATCTTGCTTGCATGTTAGTTGTGATGTCGAACATAGAGACAATCGACATTGATAAAGTGAATAAGATTCAACACACAGATAATGAGAGTAGCAAGAGAGAGATTGATTACTTGAGATTAGAAAAGTAGAGTGAATCGTGAGGAGTGATTTTAGGAAAGTAGAGTGGTTTTGTTACTTAGCAAGTTTTGAATGAACGACCAAGATTAATTTGGTCGATCTAACGGTAACAAACCTTTGGTATTCAGTTACGTAATCGAGAATATTATGTGTATTGGTATTGTAAAATTTGGAATCCGCCTTTGCTATTGGTTAGAAGAGAGGAGTTTACTCATCTGACCTAGTCCAGTAGGTTTAGGCGGGAACTGGGTGTATACACCTCATTAAATGGAGTGTATAAATCCGGTTTTAGGGTTTCCAAAATTTCGCAATACAAAATTACACTAATACCCTTAATATACGATTAAACACTTAATGAATCTTAAATCACGATAGAGCTTATCTGGTCTGTTCGAGTTCATCAGAACAGATTAGTAGACTTCATCTGCACTAGACGAGTTCCCCCTTAGACTCTGCTTGTATGTCTGATTGTCGAACATCATCAAGTACCTGTCTCATCTTGTGCGACGTATGAGAGTAGAGTAAAATAAATAAATTGAATATCAATCAAATGTAGAACTCAAAGTTTCGATCAAGATGACTTTTAACAAACTTAAGGATCAACATAAGGATATTTAAGAAATTATAGATTCCCCCTTAAATGTATATTCCCTTAGTATTACCCTCAGCTTTACCAGCTTCCTCATCGGGTTGTTTGATCATCTTGTCTAACCTTGTATACCTGTCTGATTGACGAGTAGATGGGTGCTCTGTTTCTGCAGTAACTTGTCTGTTCTCCATTCATCTTTATGATGTACCTGTCTGGTTAGTACACAACTATATACAGGTAGGGTCTAGATCAATTAGTCCTAGACTAATGCATAATTCTCTAAAGCGAGCCTCAGGTAATGGTTTTGTAAAGATGCCAGCTCTTTGAATATCAGTATGAATCTTTTCCATGCGAATGTTTTTCTTTTCAACATGATCACGTATAAAATGATGTTTCACTTCAACATGCTTACAACGTGTGTGCAGAACAAGATTTTGTGTAATGGCAATAGCACTGTTACTGTCACAGAATATAGGAACATTTGATTCAATGATATTATAATCTCTAAGCTGTTGAATGAGCCAAAGTAGTTGACTACAGCAGCTACCAGCAGCCATGTATTCGACTTCAGTTGTGGAAGTAGCCACACTGGTCTGCTTTTTCGAAAACCTGAAATGAGTTTTGTGCCTAGAAATTGACAAGAACCAGAAATAGATTTCTTATCTATTCTACAGCCACCAAAATCAGAAACAGAGTAGCCACTTAGGGATAAATCATCATTCGAAGGATACCATATACCACGATTGATGGTTCCTTTCAAATATTTCAGTATTCGTTTAGTGGTTTCCATATGACTCTCTTTTGGATTAGCTTGGAATCGAGAACATACGCCAACAGAGAATGCAATATCAGGTCTACTAGCAGTTAAGTACAGTAATGAGCCAATAAGACCACGATAATATGATTGATCAGCACACTTATCATGTTCGTCTGGATCCATCCTGTATGTAGGTAGCATAGGTACTCCAGTAGATTTGCATGTTTTAATACCATACTTGTCCAGTAGATTTCTAGTATACTTGGCCTAATTTATGAAAATCCCATCGGGTATTTATTTTACTTGAAGACCAAGAAAGTAGGTCATTTCACCCATCATTGACATCTCAAATTTACTTTGTATGAGTGTTGAAAAACTTTCACTCAGCTTTTTGTTGGGTGAACCAAAAATGATATCATCCACGTAAATTTGGACGAGTAAAATGTCTTTCCCTTCTTGTCTTCTGAACAAAGTACGATCTACTTTGCCCTTAGTAAAATCATTTTCTAATAGAAAGAGAGAGAGAGTATCGTACCATGCTCTTGGATCTTGCTTCAGTCCATACAGGGCTTTCTTCAATCTGTACACTTGGTTGTCTTTTACTTCGAAACCTGGGGGTTGTTCTACATACACTTCTTCCGCAAGAATACCGTTAAGAAATGCACTTTTAACATCCATTTGATATACAGTAAACTTCATATAAGCAGCATATGCAAGAAACAATCGAATGGCTTCTAGTCTAGCAACAGGAGCATACGTTTCATCATAGTCTATGCCTTCAGCTTGTGAATAGTCTTGGGCTACTAGTCTAGCCTTATTTCTAACGACTACATCATTCTCATCTTTCTTATTTTTGAAAATCCATCGAGTTCCAACTACATTATGGTGTTCTGGCCTATCGACAAGTTCCCAGACGTCGTTTCGAACAAACTAGTTCAACTCGTCTTGCATAGCGATGATCCAATTACTATCAGCCAATGCCTCTTTAACGGTCTTAGGCTCGATAGAAGAGAGGAAACAACACCAGCAAAACATAGATGGACTAGACTGTTCTTGCGACTCAAAGAGTTGTCGTCTAGTCTTTACACCAATAGTAGAGTCACCAATGATATTTTCAGTATCATGAGCAGATTTCCATATTTTTCTAGATTTAGCAGGCATATTATCATCATCTAAATCAACTATAGCATCATGCATTTCAACATCATTCGTATCAGGAGTTTTAGCAGGAGTAGACGAGTCAACTAGAGCAGGCATGTCTACTAGTCTAGTGGACTTACCTTGAGCACTTACCTTCTCCTTGTCATCTGACTCGAGAGCTTTCATGAATGGATTGTAGGCTTGTACATATTCGTACACTTCTGATTCCTTCTCAGATTGGATCGATAGATCAGTTACCTTCTTACTGATCTGGTCGGCAGACGAGTCCTGTCGAGATTCATCGAAAACAACATGTGGTGTTTCTTCCACACAAAGAGTTGAGTAGTTAAACACTCTAAATGCTTTGCTAGTCGAGGAGTATCCTAAGAATATCCCCTCGTCTGCTTTAGCATCAAAGACATTTAAATTACTTTTCCCATTGTTATGTATGAAACACTTGCATCCGAATATATGGAAATATAAAATTCTGGGTTTTCTACCTTTCAAAATCTGGTAGGGTGTCTTACCTAGTACCTTATTGATTGCACTTCTGTTCTGGGAGTGGCATGCAATATTGATCGCCTCTGCCCAAAACTTTTGAGGAGTATTATACTCGGCCATCATCGTTCTACAGGCTTCTTTGAGAGTTCTATTCTGTCGCTCAGCTACACCGTTTTGTTGTGGTGTCCTAGCTGCACTAGTAAGGTGCTGGATACCACGTTTAGAACAAAAATCCTTGATATAGCAATTGATGAATTCAGTCCCCTTATCACTACGAATCTTGACAATGGATTGATTCTTCTCAACTTGTAACTTCTTCAACAGATCAGGTAGAAGAGTCTGTGTATCACTCTTCTTGTGTAGGAAAACTACCCAAGTGAAGTTAGAATAGTCGTCTACCACAACAAGTGTGTACCTTCTACCATTCAAGGTTGGAGGAGTTATCGGACCATGAAGATCCATATGTAGTAGTTCTAGGACTCTACTTGTTGAGAGAGTAGGAATTGACTTAAAAGAACCTTTTACCTGTTTACCTTTCTGACTAGCATTGCATACATGTGACTTGTAATAGATTTCGTTGGGTATACCTTCAACAAGGCAATCTCTTGCAATCTTATTAATCACTTTAAAGTTCATATGCCATAGCCAACTGATCTCTTTAGGGTTCTTACTAAGAAGACAAGCATCCCTCGAACAGCTATTCCAATTCACAATATATACGTTGCCTTGTCTTATGCCGACGAGTAGTACAGTATGAGTCCTCTTGTCAATGATCTCGCACTTTCGGCTTTTGAACTGTACCTTATAACCACGATCACAAAATTGAGAAACAGATAATAGATTATGGGGGTGTTTTCAAACTCTACAAAGTGCTTCCAGAATCACTTTTTTTAAAGCTGCCCTCTCACAGCTTTTACTTTTGAGAAGTGCTTTTAAGCTGTTTATAGAGTTTGCAAACACCCCCTAAATTTCAAACCTTCTACGTAGGATACGTCCTGTATCTCTACATCTCCATTTCTGATGTAGCCAAAGCCTTTTGTGATTGCCATTGAGCTATCACCAAATATTACTCTAGGTCCTTCTTGCTCGCAGTAGCTCGATAGAAGAGCCTTAGTACCTGTCATGTGGTGCGAACAACCACTATCAATGTACCAAGTTTCTCCTACTGAGCCACCCTTCTTATACAAGTTGATTCGACCCTGTATTGAAGATATTTAATAATTTAGGTACCCTCCTTGTCTATTGGGGTCCTGGAGGTTAGTAGAGTTCAAAGGAATCCCAATATACATAAGAGTCCTGAACAAATTTGATCTCTTAAGCTTTCTACCATGCTTGTTGCAAAATAAGACCCTGTTGTTCTTATCTGGCCTATAATTAGTCCTTGGGTCTACTCGTTTGAGATAGCCTTTCGACTTAACCTCTACTTGAGTAGGCATGGGCCTTTGATAATCAGAATAAGGCTTGTATGCATTAGGGCCATACGGTTTATAGACTCGTTTAGGCCTTTCCTCACTTATAATATCATAAGACAAAGGTGGAGGATATAAGACAGGTTGAGTACGATATTTTGGAGCACCCTTCTTAGGTCTAGTCGAGTAGAGCTGAGACTGCCTTATGAAAGGAGGTCTAGGCTCTTTCCAACTAGTCTATACTTGTCTAGAACTCGTCTCTTGAGGGTACCAATCCTCGTATCTGACCTGGTTTGGTCGTCCACGACTAGTGGTCCTATTTCGACTAGTTCTAAACAGAACATGTTTGTTGTCAACATTTTTTTTACCACCTTTGGTAATTGGAGTGTTGACTCTAGTCTGCTTATGTACAACACCTTTGGATGTCGTTCCACTATCGTATTCCATTGGTATTTTTCCTTTATCTTTTGTCAAAGAACTTGAATTAACAGTAGTAAGGTTCTTAATGACATGAGTAGATGAGCTAGGTGTATCTGCACCCAACCCTGTCTTGTCATCTGGAGCCCTATACCTATATGACAGTTGTTGATTAATCTTTGAAGAATTAACCAAGTCAGTAAGTTTAAGGTCTAGATTAACGACCTCAGTCTCTAAGAACTTATTGCGTTCTTCAAGCTTTTTGCACTTGTTCTTTAAAACATTGAATTCATTTGTCTCAGTAGCATGTGTCTTAAGTAGGTCTTGATACAACCTGTCTGTTGACGCACTCTTGACTTTGAGTTATCTCAACTCTTCTGTCAAGCGTTCGTTTAGGACAGTTATATTAGGATCTACTTTCGACTGAGCTTCCTTAAGATCAATGATTTCTTGTTTTAAAGCGATGTTCTCGTTGCCGACTTCAATGAATGCCTTGTTAGCAAGTAGGAGGTCTTCTTCAGTCACACTAGTAGAGTGATGAAGACTACTCCCTACTCCACTGTCGGCAGTATCACTTTCATCAGAATTCGATTCATCACATGATTGAAACGAAGTTGCAGATGATACCTCTTGTTCGATTTTCGCCATGAAGCTTAGGCCATCATCCACTATGAACGCTTCTTCTTCATGATTAGATGGGTAGCTAGATGAAGACGATGGTAACTCGTCTCTCACACTAGCAGACTTAGTCTTAGATTTCGACTTAGCTACTCTAGAGCTTCTAGACGAAGTAGACTTAAAGGCAACATTTTTCGACACAATTTTCTCTCTATCACTACTGGCAATAGGATCATCCTCATCTAGATCAAACTCATGAGCTTTGAGAGTTTGAAACATTGTCTCTGCTGACCACTCATCTATATCCTGAGTATTCTTAATGATCAATTTGACCATTGTCCATCTAACATCAAGACTCTTAAGAATTCTCAAGTTTATTTCACGAACAGTATATGTCTTGCCAAGCACTTCCAAATCATTCATAATTCTTGTGAAACGAGTATCTAACTGGTCTATACTTTCACCAGCCTTCGTCTTAAATGATTCGAACCTCTGTACAGCTGTAGAAAGCTTACTTTCTTTGATCAGGGTGGTCCCTTCACAAATGATAGTAAGTCGATCCCACATTTCCTTGGCAGACTTACATTTTAATACTTTCCCAAGATACTCGTTGGGAAGGGTATGTAAAATATAGTTTTTTAGCCAAGCTGTCCAGGTTATTCTGTCTCATTTCCTCATAAGTTAATTATGACCTGGGTTTGGGGACAGGTACTCCAAAAACTTTTGATTCGTCCAGAGTGGCAGTGTTCGGCACCATAGTCGTGATTGGTCCGTTTTGAACAACAGAGATCATAAGATCATGAGTCGAACTGAAAATCGCCTCCATTCTCAGTTTCCAGTAGTCATAATCCTGGATAGAAAACTTAGGAAGTTTGTTAGCACTTATTTCCAAAGACATGATTCCAAGAAGATTAGTAGAATGCAGTTTAGATCAAAACTTAGGAATAATGAGGCATTTGCTCAAGGGCATGCGCAAACGGGATGTTGATGTGTATCTTTTTGAACATCTCCAAGAATTTGACGAACTTTGCATCCAAACCCGTCTTCTTGAGTCGTTGAGGGTATGGTATTGGAGGCTTGTATGGAGATGGAGGCTTATATGCATCATTTTCTTTCTCACTTGCTTTCTCTTTCTCAACATCTTTCTCTTCAACTTTCCTTCCTTGTTGCTCTTCTTCACCATCTTCCTTTGGCATCATGGGGCCTTCATAACTTGTGCCACTTCTCAACTTGATTGACTTGCATTGCTTTTTGGGGTTCAATTCCGTGGTAGAGGGGAATCGACCCGGCTTGTGTTGATTTCCAACCATATTAGCAATTTGGCCCACTTGAATCTCAATGGCTTTCACATCGTTCTTGATTCACATCACCTCATTTGCCAATTGACCAATTTTCTCATCTTGACTCTCAATCTTTTGCCAAGTCTTTGTCATGAAGCTCTTCGTCTCTCCCATGAACTTGTTAGTTTCTCCCATGAATCTTATGAACATTTCTTCCATGGTGAGCTTTGACGAAGACTCTTCTATCACACCATCTCGTGCATTGAAGTTCGACGGTGGTTGAATGGAATTGTGTGGGTTAGCATATGAGAAATTTTCATAGTTTCTCAACCCGGGATGATATTGGTTCGGATTAGGAGGGTGATAGTTCCCATGAGCTTGTCTTTCTCCCCAACCTCTTTCTCTAAAATTTCGGTCTCTTTGGTTGTTCATGTAATGGACCTCTTCGTATTGTGCATCATTAGGCTCCACTAGTGCTTTAACCGTCATCAAAGAGATCAACTTATCCATTTTATTGGATAAGTTGGCACTTTCTTCCGAATTTGGAGTGGAGGCTACCCTTCGATTTTGCCTTCGTTCGGATTGCCATTGATTGCCATTTTTAGCCATCTCTTCCAAGAGAACATACCCTTCCTCTGTCGTCTTTCCCAACAATGACCCTCCACCAGCCGAAGCATCCACCATTCATCTCGTTCGATTGTCCATTCCATTGTAGAAGTAGCAAATGAGTTGATCTCGTGAGAAACCATGTTGTGGGCAACTTCTAATCAAGTCCTTGAAACGCTCTGTAGGTCCCTAGTTGAGTTGATAAGATTGCGTAAGCTAAGAAAACGTCTAGAGGGGGGTGAATAGACTTTTCAAAATCTTTCAAAATATCAAAGTACACAATGCGGAATTATCAGATTTAACAATGAGCCCAACAAATTTACACTCAACTATATTCGAATATGAACTTCTGTTATGAACACTTAACTTGTCTTGTTCTATATGAAGATTAATCAATTAAACAAGTAATCAATCAAACAACAAATAAAACAGTAAAGTAAATCAAACACAAGATTTATAGTGGTTCGACAACTTGTGTACATCCACTCTCACAACCCTAGTTGCGAAATTTATTAACTGATCTTGTGGCTTTAAGTCCCAAGAAATAAGACTTCAATCTTTTCGATAACACTACCAAGTGTTTCTTCGATCTAACAACTAGTGATTTACAAGTAACTAGCAACTTGAACAAAACAAACAGTAACGAAAAACTTCTCTTAATTCAGTAGTAGCCTTCTTCAGTATTTGACTTGTCTTCTGGCTTGAACTTTCTGAATCTTCTAACTCTGTGAGTTTTCCTTGCTTTTAATATCTCAATAAACGTTCTGTAATCTCAGTATTTCAGTAGTCTTTCAGTCAGTCAGTAGTCATAACCGTTGAATGTCTTCACGTATTTATACACTTCCAGAAATCAAGATAAGTTTGTTATCCAACTAACTTTCTTCATAACTAACTTCAAACAGTTTCTTCTTATCCTTCCACGCGTTTCTTCACTTAATTAGTTATTTCATAACTAACTCTTCAATATATATCCTTATCTTCATACGCGTTTCTGACTTATACATAAAGTAGAGTTCGTACTTGACTTGTCTAGTCTTCTATACTTAGACAATTCTTCAGTATTCTCTTTACTTGTCTTGTCTTCTCAAGTCTTCTTGTCTCTTAGTAGTAGACTTCTTCCAGTAGTAGACTTCCATGAAAAACTAATCTATAGAACTAAACTAGTCCTATCAATCTAATTCTAACAAGACTATTACATTACTTTAAGCTTTATAAATCCAGCTTAGTCAAACTTAAAACTATACATCAATATTAATTATGAACTATGAAAACATATTAGCTTCTATACAACAATTATTCGCTCATCATAAACCTATACAAATTCAACATAGTACTTATAACACGTACTTGTCTTTTCTTTCTTTCTTTCACATTTACTTTTGTACTTTTGTACTCTACTGATCTTGTTCATAAGACGACTTCCATAACTAGATCAGTCAACACTTAGAAATATATTCAAGTCTACTTTTGGCTTATCAAAACTACTTCTCATCATCAATTAGGACTTACATTAGGATTCATATCCCAACACGCTCCCATGCTTCGGGTAGGGACTCATCATCATCTTGCCTAAACGAAGATATCTCCTCTCGGATTTGAATGGTTTTGCTCGGAGGGAAATACTTCATTAAGAACGCATCAACCAAGTCGTTCCAATCCTCGATGGTCCTCAAATCAAGAGAGAGGTACCATTGCTTAGCTCGGTCTCGGAGGGAGAATGGAAATAGTTGCAACTGGATGTAGTCTTGAGGGACACAGTTGATCTTAACCGTCCCACTTATCTCGAGGAATTGAGATAAGTGGAGGTTGGGATCTTCTTTGGAAATCCCACCAAATTGGTTGTTTTGGACCATGACTATCAATGTCGGCTTGAGCTCAAAGTTATGAGCATCTACGGGTTCTCTACCCGCTCCTCTGTATGACCTTGGAATAGGGCGAAAGTGATCTCTTAGTACCCTTTGTGGTCGATTTCCCCCATTCCCATTCGGTTCTTCGGCTCCGTCTACTCCTTGGTTTTCTATCTCCTCATCAACCTCCTCTATCGCCGGGTTCTCTCTTCTATTAATCTCTTCTAATTCCACTCTTCTTCTTCTGTATTTCTTCTTCGACAACTAGTTTCAATCTCCGGGTCTAAAGGCAACAATTCTTGATGGTTCCTTCTAGATCTCGTGATCATAAGCCATGTCTATCCAATGTTCAAAAGAGAGTGAGAATCACAAGCAAAATATAAATAACAAACACAAATATTTTTTGAATTTTTGAAAATAAAGAAAGCAAATAAGGTATCTAGACTAAAACTCTATCAACCTACACTCTAGGACTACAAAACCTCCCCGACAGCGGCGCCATAAACTTGATTCACGTATTATGCAACACCAAAATACACAACCGCAAGTATACGACGTATATTGTAGCGTGATAAGTACGAGGTCGATCCCACGAGGAGGTGTAGTGTAAAAGTGGAGTTTGTCGATGAAATTCTAAATTGACGACGATCGATAAGTTTGAAAGTTGATTACCCCTAATTATCTACCAATTTGTCACAAGTAAACAATTAAAAGAGTAATGAAAAATCGATCAAATAACATGCATTTCAAGGAAACGAGTAAAACTCAAGTAGGAGAAGGTAGGTTCCAAAGCACATGCAATACTAGTGAATCCATCTATGATTAACAATTTACTTAAGTGGTGGTGTGCTTTTTTCTATAAGATTGATCACAAAATAATGAGTTAAAAGTCTTTTCAATCCAATTAATCCAAGAGAAGTATCACACAACTTAGTATCTCTACCTAAATTGCACCATAAAACTCAATTAAGCTCCTAAGATCATCACACATCCTCCTAATCATTGATCATCTTTCGATCTCTCAATAAAATTAGGTCAAATGCTTGCAATCAATTAATCAAAAGAGATTTCTCAATCCAATTTCAATTAACTAAGATTAACATATGACTATTGTACACTAATGACATGTTTTGCAATGGAAATCAAGCATTCAAATAGAACTCTGAACGTAAGCATTCAAATAGAATTAAGCCACACAAACACCAATTAAATAAAATACTAATTCATAAACATCATCAAGAGTATTTACAAGGCCCTAGAACCAAAAGTGTTCTAGCCAACAATCAACATAATCAAACTAACACTAACTAATGAAATAAGCAAACAAAAAGAGAGAGAAAGTGAAAGCTTAGTCTAATGAATTATTCTTTCCTTGCTTGATTTGGTGAAGAATTGAAGAAATTGATGATGATTATCTCCAACTATGTGTTTCTATGTGTAAAAGTTCTTGTGAAAGGGGTAAGATCCTTTTGAATTCAAGAATGGGGGTATTTATAGTGTTGGGGTAGGGCTTAAGAGTGAAAATTGAACTTAGGTCCTTGAAAATTGGACAAAATATGCAAAAACCACCGAGAACATGGGTGACTCGGCCGAGTTGGGGTGTTAGACTCTTAGAAATTTTCTTTTTGGCTCGGCCGAGCTGGGTAGCTCGGCCGAGTAGCTGCTCGTTCCAGTCCCAGGCCGTCCCTCTTCCTCGGCCGATTCTGAGCACTCGGCCGAGGTGTTTTTCAGATTTTTCCCCTCCAACTCGGCCGAGATATGCTCATTTCAGTTTCTGGCCTCGTTTTGCAACTCGGCCGATTCTGCACACTCGGCCGAGTTGCACTCCAAACTTGTTTCGTGCATAACTTTTGCTTCCGACCTCCAATCGACTTGATTCTTTTGGCCATTCCACTCCGTTTTTCGAGAAGAATCCAATAGTTTACTTCTATTATTGATCCAGTAAAGTATGGTGGGTGTTTTGCTTCCAAAATCCATCGTTTTCCCTACAAAATCGACAAAACACAACCTTTCCCTCATTTTGGCCAAAACCATCATATTCAATCCATAAATCAATGAAATCAACATCAAAATGAGCTTCACATGTGCATCAAAAGTGTGTAAATTCAACTCGAATCAGGTGTGTTTATAATTTTTCGATAGGTTTAAAAGGACTAGTGTACTTAGTAAATTTATTTATGTCTATTTTCGTTTTAAAATATTTGGGGCGTGTATAACATATCATGGGGTGTTAGTAGCCCCACTCTAAATTTAATCACTAGAATTTTCATCTTTTCTGTATTATCTCTTTCTTCATATGAGTAAAAATATGTTTTAGAAATGTGTTTTTTGTGATTTCCCAATACATGTGAAACATTTAAACTATTTACTTCCTCTTGTCCAATTGAACTGTCTTTCTAATAGAGAAATTTTATCCCGAAATATTTGTCATTTTGCACTACCCAAAAGAATTAAATTGTCAGATTCCAATTTTTTCCTATACTTTTTTTTTTTTAATAATAGCTAGTATACGTTAACTGTGGAACGTAAACAAAGGGCAATAACACTACACTATACTATTCAATGATTTTCTTAATCTGTGTGAAATATCCTTAAACATCAATTAAAGTGTACCAGGGGTAGTAATATAAAAGAGTAAGTACTAAATACGTGCATTTGACGAAGATTAATGAAAATGATCTCTTGAATTCCGAAAAGGACAATTATTTTTTAATTTTTTCTCTCTAAAACGACAGTTATTTTGAGCCGGGAATCCATAGAGAAATCTCTCACCCTATCACCCGAGGAAAGACGAATGGCTGCTTTGTTAGTCGAAAGAGCAGTTGTTGATTTGAGAGATCAAGTTACATTTAATGGACAATGCAATCTTTCCTCTTCTGATGTGAAATTTTTGTTATCAGACAATATCAAAGACAAAGTGTGGGCTTGTGGATCAGGAAATGTCAAAGACAATGTCCATTGCGACCAATTGGGGCCCTGCACCCAGTACTGCGTCTTCTGGTTTCCGTTATTATGTTGTGTTTGTCGATGACCATTCTCACTTCTCATGGCTGTATCCTCTTCGGGCTAAATCAGATTTCTTTGCAACCTTGGTCGCCTTTCACAAATTTGTTTGCAACCAGTTCTCCTCAACCATCAAGGTCTTCCAAAGTGATGGTGGAACTGAGTTTGTCAACAAAGTTGTTCGCAGCTTTATGACCGAGCATGACATATTGCATCGTGTGTCCTGCCCGTATACCCCTCAGCAGAATGGTCGCGCTGGGAAAAAACATAGGAAATTTAAACTAAATTAAACTATTGAGTGGGAGAGAGGGTTCTCCCCCAATTAAACAATGTGGCCGAAGCCCTCTGTGTGTTAATCCCCAATTCTTCTGTATTAGTGCCCTAGCCTCCTCCTCGAAGCTCTGCCCCCAATTAAACAATGTGGTTGTTCTTCATCAAATGGGCTTTAGCCCAGAACTTTTTAATACCAGCAGTCTGCTTCCCAATTCATACAAATAGGCGTGGGCTTCTGCCTTGTTGAAATGGGCCCAAAAATTTCCAAATGGCCAAACCAATATATAAAAATGGGCCGAAATAATTGATTTCTTGGGCTGCCGAAAAAGTGGTGCAAATTGATGTATTAATAATTACAAATAAATAAATCCAATCATTTTCTCCTTTTCTTTTCTCTCTCCTCTCAATTTATTCCTTCGATTGACTCCACGATATAATCGAGGTGTGTTTTTCTCCAAAAATGATCATTTTCCTAAAAAAAATAGCAAACTACACTTTTTCTCCAAATCAAGTGCAATGAGTTAAATTAATGTAAATCATGCAAGAAATCCTATAAAATTATGCAAATTAAACACAAGAATTTCGAGCAATTTTCACACTAATCACTCCCATCCTCGGTCTTGGGCGGTCTATCTCCATTTCAGGTGTTGTTCGGCATTGTGCCCCTTTATGGGAATCTCAAAACCTTTGGTTGTCAGGTGTTCCCTTACCTCCGAGATTATGCCTTGAACAAACTATCTCCTCGCAACCTCCCATGTATTTTCTTGGGATACAGTAGCCTGCATAAGGGTTTTCGGTGTCTTGATCCTGGCTCATCCAAAATATTTATTACTCGTCATGCCATATTTGATGAAGGGTGTTTTCCCTTTTCAGGAGATGCTCGGCCTATGCCGACCAGTGCAATGGTCTCGTCCTTTCTGGATGCTGAGGTTGCCTCCTCGCTTGTTTCCTCCACTGAATCTGTTCCTCACACTTCGACCATGCCTTGCTCGCTCTGATCCTGACGAGGATCCCCTTCCTCTGCCATCCCCTATTGCGGAGCTACCTGCTCCCCCTAAACAGGTCGAGCAACCCCTACCGACCACTGACTCTCCACTACAGCAACCACCGACCAGACATCATATGGTCACGCGAGCAAAATCTGGAATCTTCAAGCCCAAGTATCCACTAAACATGGCCTCCACTGCCTTGATTAGTGCTCTTAATTTCTCCTCGGAACCTCGTGGTTTCAAGTCTGCTGCCAAGTCCCCTGAATGGTTGGCCGTCATGCAGGAAGAAATCGATGCTTTACGAGTTAACAACACTTGGGATCTAGCTCCCCGTCCTCGGGATGCAAATTGTTGGTTCGAAATGGGTCTTTCGAACCAAGTACAAATCTGATGGTTCTATTGATCGGCACAAGGCCAGATTGATCGCTCAAGGCTTTACCCAAATTCCTGGCACAAACTTCTCTCATACATTTAGTCCGGTTGTTAAGGCGACCACAATCCGTGTTATCTTGGCCCTCTCTGTTCGCAACAACTGGCCTCTTCATCAGTTGGATATCAGAAATGCCTTTCTTAACGGCTATCTCCATAAACCAGTGTTCATAGCTCAACCTCCTGGCTTTATCGATCCTCGACTCCCGCATCATGTCTGCAGGTTGAAGAAAGTATTATATGGTCTTCGCCAAGCTCCTTTGGCTTCGTTCCAGCGGTTCAGCTCCTTTCTGCTTGGCCTTGGCTTCAAGGAATGCAAGTCTGACTCCTCGTTATTCTACTTATTTCAGGGCTCCTCGGTTGTCTTCCTACTCCTGTATGTAGATGATATAATTGTTACTGGGAATGACCCACGCCACTCTTGCTCGCTTCATTGCTCGGGCAAACAAGGAGTTCGCACTAAAAGATCTTGGTCGCCTCAACTACTTTCTGGGTTTGGAAATCTCCTACACCTCTTCTGAGCTGTTCGTCGGGCAGTCCAAAAATGCTCGCGAGATTCTTGAGCGAGCAGATCTTCAAGACTCCAAGCCTGTTAACACTCCCTTGACCGCATGTGAAACCCTGGTCAGCACTGGTGATCCATTCTCGGATCCAACCCTTTATCGCTCATTGGTGGGCGCCCTCCAGTATCTCACCATTACTCGACCTGATCTATCCTTCTCGGTAAATCATGTCAGTCAATTTCTCGGCGGTGAAGAGGATTCTTCGCTATGTCAAACACACCATCAACTACAACCTTTCCTTCACTCACCGACCGGACTCCTCCGTGATTGCCTACTCAGATGCTGATTGGGCCCGATGTGTTGAAACTCGCATCTCTAACCAATGCGTCTGCCGAGGTCGTCTAGCTGACCTCTCTGCTCGGCGAACTCCGTGTTCCTCTACTTGCTCGCCCGGTTCTTCTCTCGGACAACAACAATGCCCTTTTCCTCAGTCAAAATTTAGTGGCTCACAAACGCGCTAAACACATCGACTGTCACTTTGTTCGCGAGCTCGTCACCGTCGGTAAACTATCCACCCAGTTCGTTCCAACACATCTTCAGCTCGCCGACATCTTCACGAAGAGTCTTACTCGCCCAGCTTTTAAGTTTCTTCGTTCCAAGCTTTGCGTTTTTCCTCATCCCACGCAAAGCTTGACGGGGGGTATTAAGGAATAAGTCAACTATTCCTTATATATCTCCCTGTATTTAGGAATTCTCATTAATTGTATATATCTTGTGCTTAATTCTTGTAATTCTATTACGATTGTAAATCATCATTATAAATACAAAACACACAACACTCACCTAGTTAACGGTGATCATATCTCATTGTTCACAGATTTAAATGCATTGAGATAGGTTGTGTAGACGTTGTTAACTCTTGAATGCTTTAACATTATCAACAACATCTTAATTTGACCTTTCGAGATTCTTTCTAAGTCTTTTTCTGAAATGCTACATTAAATGTTGATCTAAATGTTGTCGCATTTCTGGCAGGATCTAGAAGCTTCTACAAGGATCTCGAACCTGGAAGATTCCAGAACATTGCAGAACGTGCTAGACCACCTTGGAACCATTTAGAACGACCTGGAGCATTGCGGAAGGATCTAGAAAGATCATGGAAGTTGAGGTCCTAAAAAATAGGATCTCAAATATGGAAGTCTTTAGAATTCACATCTCACTCTATAAATACCAAAGGATGGCTCCATAATTTAGTGTATTATATTCGATCAATATCCTAGACTAGTGTTCATCCTGTTAGGAAATTGGGGCTCCAATAGTTATACCTTTTAGTTCATACGAAGTATCCCACCCGTATGACTGTGCGCTTTTCTTTATCTATCGAGAGTGTAATCATAGATAGGACTAGCATTTCGGCAGTGTATAATTCATACATTTAGATCATTTTTAGAACAGGGCACCTGCCTCGTTTCTAGTTTCTGTTGTGAAGGTTATTGTTGTAACATTTCACACAACATTTATACTTGAAGATAAGTATTGATATTTCGTCGTAAGACTCACATAGATTTTTATTTATAAAATCTATGTGAAAAGTATTTCCATTGTGTCTCGTTTGTTTTTAGTGTTTCAAGTCTTCCGCTGTCTACTTATTTCTGATATTCTGTTAGAGTCAGTGTTGTACTGTTTGTCTCAACATTTAGTACAACATTAATCTGTTTTTACTTAAACACTATACCACAGCACACTTTCAGTTGGTATCAGAGCTGATACCTGACGACACTAGGTTAGATATTTGGTTAAGTGTGTTTTTAGTTTATGTTAGTAATGGAAACACATCACATATCCACGGCACTTAGGCCACCCGTTTTAGATGGTTCGAATTATGCTTATTGGAAGCCTAAGATGCATATGTACATCAAGTCGATTGATGAATGTGCTTAGAGGACTGTACTTACAGGCTGGGAAGCTCCAAAGAGACCAGCAGATGCAGATGGTGAAGTTCAACTCAAGAGAGAAGTTGACTGGACGGCTGATGAAATAACAACAGCAGGCTACAACTCTAAAGCTTTAAATGCTATTTTTACCTCTGTTGATGTTTCAATGTTTAAAATTATATCTAATTGTTCTACTTCTAAAGATGCATGGGACAGGTTGCAAGAGCATTGTGAGGGTTCAGACAGTGTTCGAAGGACTAAGCTTCGAATGTTGGAGACAAAGTTTGAGAATCTCCGAATGAAGGAAGATGAAACAATTTCATCATACAATGAAAGGTTAAGTGAGATTATCAATGAATCACATTCTCTTGGTGACCCTATTTCTAATGTTAGAGTAGTTCATAAGATATTAGGATATGTTCCTAAAAGATTTGATGCTAAATTTTATGCTATTGAAGAGGCAAAAGATACGGATAAGTTAAGTCAAAATGAATTAGTGAGTATTCTTAGAACTTATGAGATAAACACTAATCAAGTTGATGAAACTAATGATGATAAGAAAGTTGTTGTTTTTAAAGGGGAAACATCAAACAAATCTGAGATTCAACCTATCATTACTGAGGTTGATTCGGATGAAGAATTGCTTGATGAATGTCTCAACAATCCTAACAGCATTGCCCTTCTCACTAAGCATTTTAATAAATTTCTTAAGAAATCTGTGAACAAATCTAGAAACATTCAGCCTAAGATTTAAATCAACACATCAACACCTCAACCAGAAAGAAGGAAAGGTCAATTCACACCAAGACTATCAAAGAGTAAAGGTAAACCAAGGTATGATCCTGAATTTTGAAAATCAGTTCAATGCAATGCTTGTTCTGGATATGGCCACTATGCAAATGAGTGTGCTAATACCAAACTTAAGCAAAAACTGAATTTTAGTGCTACCTTGAGTGATGATTCTGATAATGATGATCTTGATGAATTAAATGATAATGTATATTCTCATTTTACTAGAATTGATTATAATGATTCCTCAGATGATGATCTGGATGAAATAGATTCTGATATTGTACCTGATGCTTCAACATCTATAGCAACATCAGAACAGAGTCACCCAGATTTAGTCTGTTTTAATGGTTTGGTTGATGATGCAGGAAAAAGAATTGATGACAATGCATACTAAAAGTTGTTAGATGATTGGAACTCTCAGAAACTCACTCTAAATTCCTTGAATAAAGAGAATGAGGATCTGAAAGACACAATCACTAAGCTAGAAATTATTCTTACCAAAAGAGATCTGGAAATCTGTAACTTAAAGGAGAAACTGATCAATTCCACTTTATGTTTCAAGAAATACTCTAAGAGTGCTTGTGAGGTAAAATATGTTATAGCTACTGGTAAGTCTAATAATCATGGTTTAGGTTATGATGGTACTACTGCTTCTATTTCTGAGAATTTTAGAAAACCTGTGAAATTTGTGAAGGCAAATGTTAACACATCTGATGTAACATCTGCACAATCAGATTCTCACAAGGTTAAGAGGAAGTTTATCTGTCATTACTGTTGCAAGGTTGGTCATATTCGTCCTTACTGTATAAAAAGGTTTGAAGAAATGAAAGATGAGAAAATGTTGCCTAAAAAACGGTCACATCCTAGGATACAGTTTCTGAAATATGCATGGAAACAGAAAGCTACCTGTAATGTTGTTCATACCTCCTTAAAAGCACGTCTACCTGATCTACGGTATTTTGATAGTGGTACGACAGGTCGTATAGATTTCTTATATGATTATGTGACCATGAATGGTGGTAGTGTTACATATGGTGGTGGTTCGAAAGGACATATTATTGTGTAGATGTTGTTAACTCTTGAATGCTTTAACATTATCAACAACATCTTAATTTGACCTTCCGAGATTCTATCTAAGTCTTTTTCTGAAATGCTACATTAAATGTTGATCTAAATGTTGTCGCATTTCTGGCAGGATCTAGAAGCTTCTACAAGGATCTCGAACCTGGAAGATTCCAGAACATTGCAGAACGTGCTAGACCACCTTGGAACCATTTAGAACGACCTGGAGCATTGCGGAAGGATCTAGAAAGATCATGGAAGTTGAGGTCCTAAAAAATAGGATCTCAAATATGGAAGCCTTTAGAATTCACATCTCACTCTATAAATACCGAAGGATGGCTCCATAATTTAGTGTATTCTATTCGATCAATATCCTAGACTAGTGTTCATCCTGTTAGGAAATTGTGGCTCCAATAGTTATACCTTTTAGTTCATACGAAGTATCCCACCCGTATGACTGTGCGCTTTTCTTTATCTATCGAGAGTGTAATCATAGATAGGACTAGCATTTCGGCAGTGTATAATTCATACATTTAGATCGTTTTTAGAACAGGGCACCTGCCTCGTTTGTAGTTTCTGTTGTGAAGGTTATTGTTGTAACATTTCACACAACATTTATACTTGAAGATAAGTATTGATATTTCGCCGTAAGGCTCACATAGATTTTTATTTATAAAATCTATGTGAAAAGTATTTCCATTGTGTCTCGTTTGTTTTTAGTGTTTTAAGTCTTCCGTTGTCTACTTATTTCTAATATTCTGTTAGAGTCAGTGTTGTACTGTTTGTCTCAACATTTAGTACAACATTAATCTGTTTTTACTTAAACACTATATTGAACACGGGTCACACTTGCGTACCCCCTAGTGCACCGTACCCCCTAGTTTTAATTTTAATTTTTTATTTATATTTTATGTGCACCCATTAATTTAATGAGTTCACCTCTAAATTATATTTTTACTACAGTTATCTTCACCCACTCATTTAATGAGTTCACCCCCAAATCATTTCTTTTTTACAACAATTATCTACACCCGCTCATTTTATGAGTTCGCCCCAAATCATTTCTTTTTTACAACGGTTCTCTACACCCGCTAATTTTATAAGTTCACCCCTAATTTTTTTTACCACAATTCTCTGCACCCACTCATTTTATGAGTTCACCCCCAATTTTTTTTTTTAAATAATTACATTTAAAATACTATATTATCTTTTTATTAATTTACACAAAATATAATAATAAAATCAACCATAATTTATACATTTACAATATGTAGTCGAGTCATTGTCAAGTTACCGTCGATTCACCACTAAATCACCCATATTTTAGAAAAAGAAAATCGTATAAACATAATTTAAAAAATCTATCAAAATAAGGCACAAATCTCAATTTTTTTTTCTTTTTAATTTTTCTTCCCATTTTCAGTTTTTATTCAAAATTTTTTATTTCTTCATTTTTTTCATTAGTATTTTTTAAAATTTTAATACAAAATAATATTATATGTATGATTTTATTATACTCAATAGTACAATAACTAATAATCAGTAATACACTAATACCATTAAAAATAATTAGTACTCCAATATCTTATACAATAACAAATAATTACACATATCTAATTATATTAAATAATACTAAAATCAATTATTAGTAATACCACAAACAGTAATCGGTAATACCATTAATATTAATCAATAAAATTTTATACAATAACAAATAATTCCACACATCCAATTATATTCAATAATACCAAAAACAATTATCAGTAATACAATGAACAGTAATTAGTAATATCATGAACATTGATCAGTAATATCTTATACAATAATAAATAATTCCACAAATCTAATTATATTAAGTAATACCATAATCAATAATATGTAATACCATAAAAAATAATAATAATAATCAGTAATGTCTTAAACAATAATAAATAATTTCACACAATCAGTAATACCACAAACAATAACCAGTAATACCACAATTAATAATTAATAATACCGTAATCAGTAATCATTAATTTTAATTCATTTGTATATTAATAGTAATACTACAATCAATAAATAGTAATACCAGTACCAATAACTAATAGTACCATAAAAAAAAAAGTGGAGGGAGTGCAAATCGGGGTGTACTGAAGAAAATAGGGGGTGCACATTACCAAACCCAATTGAAGGGAACCCTAGCCCAATGGGAGGGCACCCTAGGTCAGCAGTCGTCGTTTGAGATTTCATCAGCAAGGTCACCGACTTTGAGTGTCGGCCGGTTAGAGATCCATCGGCAACATACTCACATTTCTCCGTCGGGCTGCCGTCAGCCGGAGGAAGAGGATGCACAGTAGCATGATGAAGAAGACGGACAAAGCAATATAGCTTCGATTTAGGCAGAGATGAACGACGAGAGAGAGGCGGCGTCGATCCGAGTGTTGCAGGCGAGAGCCATTGATGCCGAAGAAGCTCCTGGATCGCGAACACAAGGGAGATTGATCGAAGCAGTCGCGTCGGTGGTCGAAATGAGAAGAGAATTTCGGCCGCCATGAATCGTTGCCGAGATGGAAGATGATGTCGATTGTCATGGAAGTGAAGAATCGCGATTGTGATTCGAATATGGGTCTTGGGCTTCAGCGGCCGGGACGGAAGCGCCGCCGTCAAGGGGGTGGTCGGGCATGGTGGTGGTTGGGTCACCCGCCGATCGGCATGAATTTTCGGCAGGTCCTTTACTCATCAAATTAAAATTGAAATTCAAGTGCACTGCCGATCGACTATAATAAAATCATGCCTATAATATTATATTGTATTAAAATTTAAAAAATACACATGCAAAAAATGTAAAAGAAATGTAGGAAAATTTAAAATAAAAAAGGAAAAGGAAAAAAAATGAAGAAATAAAAAATTTGGAAAAAAAAAATTAAAAATGGAAAAAGAGTAGGGGAAAGGAAAATTAAAAAGTAAAAAATCGAGATTTATGGCTAATTTTGATTTTTTTTATTAATTATATTTTTACGATTTTTTTTAAAAAATATGGGTGACTTGGTGGTGAATCGATTTTTTAGAGTTTATTTTATTATATTTTGTGTACATTAATAAAGGATAATATATTCTTTTAAATGTGATTATTTTTCTAAAAATATTTTGGGGTGAACTCATAAAATGTGCGAGTGCAGATAATCGTGGTAAAACAATAATATGTGGGTGAACTCATAAAATGAGCGGGTATAGATAACTGTGGTAAAAAATAATTTGGGGGTGAACTCATAAAATGAGCGGGTGTAGATAACTGTTGTAAAAATATGATTAGGAGGTGAACTCATTAAATTAGTGGGTGCAGATAAAATATAAATAAAAAATCGAAATTGAAATTAGGGGGGTGCAAATCATTATTGGGTGAACTAAAAAAATTTGTGGGTGCGAGTTTATTGAGGGTGAATTGAGTAAACAGATGGGTGTGTGACTGGAATCTGAAGCCCAGTCCCAAGGAAGGCCCAATAGCTGAAAAGTTATAGGTGGGGGGCATGGTGCATCCAAGTGTATACAAGTATTTGCCATTGAACACACTTTCAGGTTGGATTGGGATTAGGCCAATCCAAATCCGGATTGCCCAATCCCAAGACAAACCCCACCTATAATTCAGAGATTTGTTGTTAGTTTATTTGCTAATTATGTGTTATCCTCATACACCACAGATAAATATAAAACTAAGAATCTACAATTTTACATTACATACATTCACTATTTAATAATTTAAAATTTCTAAGTCTATTTTAATGTGCTAAATTTAAAATTTATATGTAAATATGATTAATTATTCTAATTGTAATTGGGCTTAGTAATGAGTTTTTTTTTTGTCGTTTTAAAAAAACGGTGGGTTTGCTTGCTGATTGCAGGTACAATTACAAATTTGAATATGTGAAAGAATGTGGTAGTGATTTATTGGTTCAATTATGTTTTCAAGATTGCTAGATTAGTGGTTTATTTATTTTTAATGTCATGTTGTGCTCTGGGTACATTTCGGTGGAGTGCTATAGCAACCACATACATGT
This sequence comes from Galeopsis tetrahit, assembly GCA_963675135.1. Taxonomy (NCBI): domain Eukaryota; kingdom Viridiplantae; phylum Streptophyta; class Magnoliopsida; order Lamiales; family Lamiaceae; genus Galeopsis; species Galeopsis tetrahit. The sequence continues at coordinate 54,728,430 of OY776123.1, forward strand.
TGGTGGGCTCTAAATTGTAGTAACTGGGTACAAAATTCAATTATTTTTTCCAAGTTTGCCCTTCTGATGCACACGATTTGACTAGGTCTAGCAATGGCTAAAGGAACTGTTGACATAGAAACTTTCTCTTCATTTGAAATAGGTCTACTTTCACTCTCTCATTCCTCTCTTGTTCTCTACCGTCGCCCCCAAATTCCTCACCGGCCCAGATTTCAGCGCCATCGGTGTCGCAGTCCGCCCGTCCCCTTTCCCAAAAATACCAATTCCTCTTCCCTTATCATTCTTCTTCTTCTTCTGCTTTTGTTCATTATTGAGAAATTTTATTTGAAGATTTGGAAAAAAAACAGAGGTGGGTGAATATTTCGGTTAAAGAAATTTTATTTGAATATTGAGATTTTTTTTTTCACATCATTCATGCATTCTGTTTGAAGAAAATGCCTGTTCATGTTCAGTTTAAAGACTCAAATCTTGCTTTCAATGAGTGGAATGAAATTACTCAATATTTGTAGTAGAAGAGAAGAGAATTGTTTATCATTAATACTACTAGTACTTTTTTTTATCTTCAATTCTTTGGAGTTGGATATGAATTCTTTGTTGAAATTCTCAAGAATTAGAAATTTTGGATTTCTTTTTATCTCTGCCCATCAAAAGGGGTGAAGTGAGTTTATTCTTTACGGCGTCTCATTATTCATAGATTAGGTGAGATTAGAAATTTTGGATTTCTTTTTATCTCTGCCCATTAAAATGTGTATAAAATACAAATGTCATGTGCACATTTGTGCACGATCCGTGCAAATTTTGTGCATGATATGTATATGCATGTTTAATGTAAGGTCCATATGTACGGGGTCAAAATTAGATACATACGATTTTTTTAAATGAAAAAAGAAGAAAACACACTAGTTTTTTTTTTTTTTTATAAAAACTAGAAAACTTACTATGACCATAATTGGAGCTACGAACTGAGTAAAACTAGATATGACACAAATTCACCCTACTATATCAACCTTCTTCGAAGGGCTAACATAGAAGTAGGTCACCCACGTTATTACTCCCAATCCTTCAATGTTGAAGAGGAAAAGTAAGCACAACATCCCAATCTAATTGATAAATTAACAAAACAAGATAGATTAAATAAAGTTTGAATGAAAGAAATAATTAAATTAAAAATTAATTAAATGGTACGTACCCTGCTCCAAGTGGATGCATACTTAATGAAAATTATTAGGTAAATTATTTGTAAAACGGAGCCGATTCTGTTTACTAGAACTGGGAAGAATACCAGATGAGTTTCTTCCAAGAGGGCACTATAGTACACCAGTAATGATGCACTAAAGCACGCAAGGACATCTGGAATCGGATTAAATCTATCGGAAGATTTCCTTTTATATATTCAGTAAAAGGTTGGCCTGTATATGTTTAAATTAATTTTGTGAATATATATATATATATATATATATAAAGAAATATATTATTAATTCACTATAAGAAAATTTATAATTTTTAATGATATAAATCTTGTTATTTGCTAGCTAAAAGTTTTTAACATTACACTAACTTAATATTAAACCCTTTTAGCCAGAAGAAAAGATATTTTCATTAAATATAAATTTTTTTATAGGGGTTGTTATGTACTATTTTAAAATTCTAAGAATTGATGATGAGTTCGTACACTGATGTTAAGAATACCGACAATGACAAAATGTTACCTGTTCAAATTCAAAAAAAAAAAAAAAAAATAGAAGTTGTAAGAAGTTAAAAATATATTTCATAATCAGATGTTTGGTTCATCCGTGTCCGTTATAGTTGGCCCGTCCAGAGAACTTAACGTGCCAATTTTGGGTAGGTGGGTTAACTTGACTGAATAGTAACTCGGAGAAAATATCGAAATGACCTATTTACCCTTTGAGGGCCAGTTTAGTTTAGTGGCTATGTTAAGAGTCAGTTTATTTAGTTAACATGCAAGAACATGTGTTTGGTACTAAGTTAAAGGCCCGCCTGCATTTGACTTGAAAATTCAAGAGGCCAAATTGGGCAATTGATGCAACCCATCTCAACAGTTATTAATATTGAGATTTTTTAAAGACCAAAATACCCCCTTCAATTTAAAGACACTACTTTCTCCATCCTTCCATTTCGCGGTCTGTGCAATTTTACAAAATTACCCCTCAAAACTCTACTCATTATTACACTTTCTTAATATGTGTGTCCATATACCTATAAAGATTAATATGAGATGGAGGGAGGGAGTACATCATTTAATAGACAGTAGGCCCCAAATAATAAAGTTGGCCCTAATATACATATTAAGGTCTTTCACAATGTAACAATACTTTTTGAACGATTGCTACATTGCCCTTCGACTCATTTCGATTTTGATCGGTATGTATCCTTACGTGAAAATGAATCACATCTGATCCATTCGGAAAACAAGTCACAATTGATCGATAAGTCAAATAATATTTTTTATTGTACATTATTACTCCATACCAATCATGTTCTAAAATGTGTATAAAATACAAATGTCATGTGCACATTTTGTGCACGATCCGTGCAAATTTTGTGCACGATCCGTCAAATTTTGTGCATGATATGTATATGCATGTTTAATGTAAGGTCCATATGTACGGGGTTAAAATTAGATTTAAATAATATAGAGGGAGGACATTAATGTTGTCATTTTGAGTTTTTTCATTTACTTAATTTATAAAATAAATTAAAATAAAAAGGTTTGGACAGCTCTAAGCTGTGATTTGTCGGGATTTTTTGTAACTTAAACTTAAGAGTTCCAAGATTCGGGGCTAAACTAAATTAAGATTATCAAAATGGGGCTTAGGTAATGCGTACCTATTATTGCAAGTATGTATTGGAAATTATTTAGTCCTATCATTCTTATTCCTTAATTTCCTTGGTGAAATTGTTGGATCTTCTTATCTCACATCTAGCCCTCAACTATGCACAAGCAATTTCCTTTATCTGCATTGAGGATGAGCAGAAATTCATAATAAAACAACATAAAAATACAAAATAAGCAGAAAGGAAATTTTTGAAATACTATCAAGTAAAAAAAAAAAAATCCTAAAATACTATCAAAACGGGAAAATTTCAAATCTGAGCCCCACAATGCAGGATTTTATTTTGTCAAGCTACCCTACATGTAAAAGAATAGAGTGAACATACTTGAATGTTATTGTCATAATTTTACTTGAGGCCATGTGATTCATTAATGATTAAATAATTATTTGCCTATATTGTTTGATTGTGAATTATTAAGTGTGAGGTGTTGAGTAAGACAAAAGAGATTGATATCTAATATTACAGACACTTTAAGAAAATTGCATGTGGTTTGAAATGGCAAATTTCTGGGTTTACCAAAAATTCGAAAAAAAAAAAAAAATTACGATCTAAAACCTAATTTTCCTAAACTTATCGGCGAGGCAAGCCGCGACAAGGTGGAGAGGTGCGACGAAAGTGCGCTGTACGAGGTGGACAAACGTGAGCAGTGATGTGGAGAGGTGGTAGGGCCGTGCGCCGACGTGAGGGAAGAGGAAGTGAAGGTGGGTGTCCTAAAATTGAAAAAAAAATGAGGGAAGGGGTAAAAAATTTGGAAGTTTTTAATAAAGCATTAGTGGCTTGGAAATTTCTTTATTATTACTGCAAAATAATTTTCAATAGATATGCAGTCTGAAATCGAGATGGGAGAATGGATGATGTGATGAACATTAATTAAAACATTTTACCGTCGGAGGAATGTGGAATGTGTAGTACTTGTACAAACTGCAATTTGAATGCCCTCTTGCGTACTATTATTATTTTATATAAGCACAAAAAGTGGTTAAATTTGTCACCTTCTTTCTCCTCACACTTAATCTTTCTAGTCTAAGCCCTATTACGGTATTACTTCTGCTGTCAGTATTGATAGGTAGAGGTCATATCAATTTTCCATTTGAATTTCAAAATCCTTTGAACCTAGTATGAAAAGCTAGTATTGAATAATTGATTAGGTAATATTTAGCTTGCAAAAAAAGCTTTAATGGGCTGTGTTAAAATGAAAATTCCTTTATAAACTTCACCCTCACAATAACTTCGATCAATTTTACATAAATGTCATTACTTTATCTCCACACATACACAAAAATCAACTCATTTTTTTACTTTATACATAAAGTCTTACAAAATTACCCCTCAAAACTCTACTCATTATTACACTTTCTTAATATGTGTGTCCATCTACCTATAAAGATTAATATGGGATGGAGGGAGTACATCATTTAATAGACAGTAAGCCCCAAATAATAAAGTTGGCCCTAATATACATATTAAGGGCTTTCACGATGTAACAATGCTTTTTGAACTATTGCTACATTGCCCTTCGACTCATTTCGATTATGATCCGTATGTATCCTTACGTGAAAATGAATCACATCCGATCCATTCGGAAAACAAGTCACAATTGATCGATAAGTCAAATAATATTTTTTATTGTACATTATTACTCCATACCAATCATGTTCTAAAATGTGTATAAAATACAAATGTCATGTGCACATTTTGTGAACGATCCGTGCAAATTTTGTGCATGATATGTATATGCATGTTTAATTCAAGGTCCATATATACGGGGTTAAAATTAGATTTAAATAATATAGAGGGAGGGCATTAATGTTGTCATTTTGAGTTTTTTCATTTACTTAATTTATAAAATAAATTTAAATAAAAAGGTCTGGACACCTTTAAGCTGTGATTTGCCGGGATTTTTTGTAACTTAAACTCAAGAGTTTCAAGATTCAGGGCTAAACTAAAAATTATCAAAATGGGGCTTAGTTAATGCGTACCTATTGCTACAAATGATATAGGGACATTCTTGTTATGAGGTAGGGCAACGACGACGAAATTGAATTCTAGGAGTAATTTCGTGATTTTCATCGGAATCACAATAGGCCCTACCCTATTTATGCAAAATTTAGACGATCCCCGGCCTATTTTCTCTGGACCTGAATTGCCACTAGACCCAATATTATATATTTCAAATCTCTTATGTAACACTAGCTAGCCCCACTTTTTTGAACCGGAAAAAGATTTGTTTTGATGAGAGTAAGTAGAAAATTTTGATTTATAGCAAACCGTAGACCCCTAAACTCAAGAACAAGTATACTGTTGAGAAAAGGTCAAACAAATGTCCCACATCGGAAATGCATTGAAGGATTGTTGGCTATAAAAGGATGAACTAGTATTCCCATTGGTATGAGGCCTTTTGGGGAAACTCAAAAGTAAAGCCGTGAGGGTTTGACAAACCCAATACTTACCGGGAAAATGTAAAAAAAACTTTTAAAATAAGTATGAAATGTGTACATATGGATCGTGCATGAAACATGCATATACATATCACACACAAAATTTGCACGAAATGTGCACGTACGGATCATGAACGGAAATCTGCACGTACGGATCGTGCACAAAATGTGCACATGACATCTCTATTTCTGTGATGTTGAATTTCTGTGATGTTGTTATCTGTATTTCTGTTCTCTTTGAGGCATCTCTAATGCCTCTAATATAATTCACTCTAGTGTTCCAAAAAAAAAAAATATTAATTCTCTAATTTTTGTTTACTATTCCTTCTGTTTCATAAAATTTATCGTCTTTATAAAATTAAGAAATATTTTTTTAACACATTTACTCCTTAATGTTTCTCCTTTCCTTATTTATGTTCTGTTTCTTTCCTAACTTTCCTTATGAAAGAAGTGGAATCTCTAACTAATAAAAGAAATAGAGAGAATAAAGGGGATACATTAATATATTTAAAAAAAAAAAGATATTGTAGATAATACATAGGGGTACATAGTTTAGAGAGATTCATGATAAAAATAGAACAAAATTTAAGATTAAATGGACAAATTTTATGAAACGAAGAAAATATAAAAAAATAATTTATTTTTAAAAATAAGAATGACTATCATTATGATAGACGTGGATTGATTTTAATTTATTATTGGGAAATTTTAACTTTTTTTTATCGAAAAGATATATTTATAAATCAATAATGTTAACTACAGTATTACTCCCTTCATTTTACAATTGTTTACACACTTTACACATATGTTCGTCTCATAATTGTTTGCACGTCTTTAAAAAGAAAACTTCTCCATAAATTCTAACCTCACAAAATTACCTCTCAACACGCCACTCATTACACTTTTTTTTTTTTAAATGTGTGCCCATTTTATGGTGCAAACACTTATGGAATGGAGGAGGTAATAAAAAATACTCTTCATACTTTTTTTTGACAAATATCTTTTAATTTTTTATTCTAAACTTCATGACTTCATATTTTACTTTTTAGCTCTCATAAACATATCATTTATATTATATCTATTACTTAATTATTTTTTTTAAAGCTTAAAAAATAATATATAGGTGGTCACTTTCATTCTCCAAAAATTAAGGAATGGGTACTTCGATTTCACAATTTATTTTTTATACCCTTCAATCAAACACATCACTATCATCCCGTTCCAATTTCTTTATTGTTTCATTTTCAAGGAGTTTCTGATGAATGTCTCCCTCTTTTTCATATATAAGTGTTTTGTACAATAAAATGACCATATTTTTTTAAGAAAAAAGTATAATAAGTAAAATGTTCAGGGTTAATTTTATAAATTTATATGAATAAAGTAAAGATAATGGTTGAAATGAGAGTAAACGTAATATTCCGTAGCATTTTATGTAAATATGTGAATTTTGTAAGTTTCTTTTTTAAGGTGTGGAAATAATTGTAGAACATACTAATAAGTTAAGTGTGCAAACAATTGTGGGACGGAGGGAATAGTAAACAGGATTATCAACGATTTTACATTTTTTTTTACTTTATATATAAAAGTTTATAAAATTATCATTTAACACTTTAATCATTACATTTTTTCTTTAGATTATGTATATGCTCAAAATTCTCAACAAACTTTTACGGGATGGAGGGATTATTAATAAAAATGTAATAAATTTTTAACTATACTCATTATGTCATTTTCAAGAGAATTGGAATGCTGATCAACTTTTAGACCACCAACGGATGGTCCGGAACCCCCAAAAGTTGAGCACTTTGTGCTAGACCAACTTGGTATTTTATTTTGATTAAATAATTTAAGTGCTATATGTTATTCTGTTTAATTACATAATTATGCCATGTTTCGTTTATATTAAATTGCATGCTATGTGAATTATTTGGAGCATCATATTTATGACATGAATTATTGTACACAGTGTTAGATTGATTTAGAATAACATATTTATGACATGAATTATTTGGACTCTTTCCCCTTCCTCTTTGTCCTCTGCGCTCAAGGTTTCTCGGCATACATCGACTATCTAGTACGTTTTGATCTTCTCAAAGGTATACAAATTGCTAGGTCAGCCCCAATTATTTCTCATATTTTCTTTGCGGATGATAGTCTTATTTTCTTCAAAGCATCCGAAGAATATGCTTCAAACCTTAAATTGGGTTTGGACCTTTACCAAAACGCCTCGGGACAGATGATCAATCTTGATAAATCTGCCATCACTTTTAGCCCTTGCACTAGCCAAACGGGATAACTACTTGTTCGGGATGCTCTGGGGGTTCGCCGGGCCCAAGGAGATATACCTCGATTTACCGACCTTTTCTCTAAACACCTGCAATTTGGTTATTTGAGGGACAGAATGGCGGAAACCACCCACTCCTGAGGAACAAAATTTTTCTCAGATGGAGGAAAGGAAGTACTCATTAAGGCAGTACTCCAAGCCATCCCAACCTATGATATTTCCTGTTTCCGACTCCCTACATCTCTATGTGGGGACATGGAGCGCATTTGTGCAAAATTCTGGTGGGGCACTTCAAACTCGCGTAAAAGGATTCACTGGATGAAGTGGAATAATCTTTGTAAGCCTAAGGAGGAAGGTGGGATGGGCTTTCGGCATTTTGAAGATTTTAATAAGGCCCTGCTAGCTAAACAAGTATGGAGAATTCTTTCCAACCACCACTGTTTGGTAGCTCGACTCTTCAAAGCTAGATATTTTAAGCACTCGGATATCCTGGATGCTGAGTTAGGTTCTAACCTATCGTTTGTCTAGCGGTCGCTGATGTGGAATAAGAACGTCATCATCAAGGGTGTGAGATGGAAAATCGGAGACGGTTCTTCAATTGGAATTTTCAAAGAGCCCTGGGTTCATGGTCTTTCCTCAAGACGGATTTCTTCGAGAATTGTTAGTGGCTCTAAGCTGAGCAGGTTTATATCCCCCGACGGTACATGGGATGAACAATTAATCCGCGGTGCTTTCCTCCCCTTCGAGGTGGAGGGGATTTTACGTACCCCCAATTTATTTTCCGAATGGAGTGGACTCTAGATTCTGGGTGCTCGAGCGAAAGGGATCGTATACAGTTAAATCGGGCTATCGTTTAAAAGTTTCACATAGCAACAAAGCCCGGATGGAGGATCCATCATCCTCTACCGCCCATTTCAAGGCTCGATGGAAGAAAATATGGAAACTGCGTCTTCCCCCTAAGGTTAGAGTTTTCTGGTGGAGAGCTCACCATGACATTTTAGCGACGGAAGGAAACCTCGCGAATCACCACGTTTCGATTCAAGAGATGTGTACAATCTGTGGAGTTTATTGAGCGTCAACAATTCATGTGTTTTTTTTGTGTCGGGGAGTTAAAAAAGTCTGGAGCTCCTATCCGTGGTGGCCACGAATAAAATCCTTCGGAGATAAGGACACGACGACAGCCTTGGATTTTTTAGGTGACCCGCCCACCTGCTTGGAGGAAATCGTGATTCGGGCTTGGGGCATCTGGAAAGAACGATGTGGGGCTATTCACAAGCAAGGTCCGAACTCCTGCTTCCCTTTACTTAGACTGACCAATGTAGATTGGGCACTTCGCCTTTGGTACGATTTTCTGGACAACTCAACAGCCCTTCAGGTTTCTCCCCCATCGGCAAGTCCGGACAGTACGACTTCCGAGGACACCTGGTCCTTATACACAGATGGGGCCTTTCATGAGGAACGTAATATTTATGGTGTGAGTTTTATCCTCTTTAACCACTTAAGGGAATGTCGAGGGGGCGGGTGTCATCGTATCCCCCGCCCCCCGAGAACGATTCTGGAAGCTGAATTGGCAGCAGTAGCAGCAGGCCTGGATGCATGTAGATCTAGGAACCCCCCAGAGTCAGGATTCTCAGGACGCTGTCGCTGCTATTACTGGTAGAACCACTTACTTGGGTTTCGAGGCTAGCATGGTGCATGAGATCAAGAGGCGGATGGAGGAGATCGTAGTCTGCGATGTTCCCTATATCCCGCGCACTTTAAATAGGAATGTCCATAGACTAGTTGTTTCTTCTTATAACTCGCCTACTCCTCTAGATTGGAATAGTGATGAGGTTTCGGAGTGGGTCTTGGCTTAACTGGTGGCGGACCCCTTCCTCTCAAAAAAAAAAAAAAGATTTACTTCCCCCGTCAAAAATTAAAAATATGACATGTTACTTAAATTATTCTTGTAAAGGGACATAAGTCAAATTAATATAAAATTGAACTATTTTTTCGCCCACTTGTGACCCTGACCTATATTAGAACTCGATCTGTAAAGTAAATTTCCATTGGTGTCCTGAGATAGAAAATTTCGCATGTGAATTGTGCACATCTTTAATTGCATCTTACAACTATATTTTTTTTTTTTTTTTCATTTGAAAATAAATTTTAACAAGCCCTACGGGCAACAAACTAGTATATTAAAAACTAATAACCTTTTTTTAACCTAGAATGCCAAATAATGAGCAACGCCATTATATTGTATGTTTTTATGATTTTTTTTTTGTTTATGGGTGAAAGATGATGACAAACCAACAATATATCTCATTTATAGTAAAAAATATGATAATGAAGAAGAAATGATGACACTGCACAACTAACCCTAGTTTTAGGAAATCAACTATTACTCCCCCTTTACATTTTTATAATTTCACTTTTTTTTTTCTATTCATTTTTATTATATTACACACGGTTTTTTTTATACTTTAATTCTACCTTTAAATTTTCACTTTTTACATATACAGACTGCAGTATTTCTAAAAACTCGTGTCCAACTCAAATGAAAATTTTAAAAATGAAAGAAGGGAGTATACATGTGCGGCAAGTGTCAAAATGGATCAGACACGTTAGGCCGATCTGCCCTTTTCTAGGGATTGAATTAACTGAATAAATATATATAACTAGTTCCCAGCCTGTTTCCATTGTGGGTCGGTCCGCCAAAGCTTGCAAAATGATGATGGGTTGATGTGAATTGTAGACCGGCCTGCCCCATCGACCTATTCTGATAGATCTACTAATAATGTACAACAAAAAACATTATTTGACTTATCGATCAAACAATACTATTTGTGACTTTTTTCGAATGGATCGGATGTGATTCATTTTTATTAAGGAAAGTGTAATAGTCAATTCCAATCAAGATATGTCAATTATGGAGGACAATACCAAAACACGTCCAGATGCATGGATGCAATATATTCTCCATAATTTAAGGGGTTAATCATGTAATTTAATGGAGTACAATATGTAATTGATTGATTTCAAATCAATCTGTAATTACCTTCCTACCAAGATAGTATACTCATTCTCTAGTATAAATAGATGTAGGAATAATAATGTAGCATCGCTCACGGTTGTATTAATTGATTTCAATAATACTCTCTTCTTATTTTTTCTTTATGGTACCAGAGTCATTGTGAGCACAAAAACACATATCTTTCGCTGTCATATCATCTACTGTAATGGCCACACTTTCTCTCAATGTTGAAAATTTTATTACTCTCAAACTCACTCCATCTAATTATCCATTGTGGCGTGAACGAGCCTTGGCTCTTGCAGAAAGCCAAGAATTAGTTAACCATCTCATGAATAAAGACTTAACTCCCACCAAATACACAACTTCAAACACAAACCCTGCAGAAAATTAAGTCCAAAAATTGACTGAAGAATTTACAACTTGGCGAAAGTCCGACCGTCTTCTACGTGGGTGGATCATTGGAACATGCACTCTCTGAAGAAGCTCTCGGACTCGTCATTGGTCTTGAGACAGCACACGATGTATGGGATGCTCTCAAGATTCACAAGAACGCAAATTCACACTACGTCAACAAATAATGTATCTTCGAAAAGAGGAGGAAAAAAACATAACAAAACACGTACATTAATAATTTTAAAGGATTAGCAGCCATCGGTAAGCCAATTCATGACCAAGAAAAAGTTTTTTATCTTCTTACTAGCCTTGGTCCTCAATATAAAACGTTTACCACAACCATGCTGAAACCTCCACGCCCATCTTACATTGAGCTAGTATCACAACTTCAGAATTTTGATCAAAGGCGTAATTGGTTTTCTAAAAACAATGATTCGCTTTCCTCATCCATAAATCCCCAAATGGCATTCTATAGCAAGCAACAACAACATCGTTCTACGCAGCCCGTATCAAAATATCATGGAGCAAACCAAGGCTTCTCATCTGCTGGACGCGGATTCCAAGCACAACAATCCATGCATAAATCCTCCACAAAACTCCATGGACAATCAACGACGGATGACCTCGAAGGAAAGGGAAAAATACCGTGAAGAAAAGTGTCAATATTGTTGGTGGATCACAAAAACTCCTACTCAAGATAATGATATTCCCCAAGCATTAGCAGCGCTTACCTTAGACAATTCTCTTACAGACACAGAATGGACAACAGATACAGGGGCCTCAAATCACATGACAAGTAAGCCAGGTATGTTAAAGAATATTCGTCAATATTTTGGTTCAGATTCAGTTATAATTGGAGATGGCTCCACATTACCAATCTCTGGAATTGGTGACTCTTATATATGTCAAAATAAATCTATTTTACCATTAAAAGATGTCTTACTAGTTCCAGATTTAAAGAAAAAAATATTATTAGTAAGTCAATTAACTACTCAATATCCCGTTAATTGTGAATTTTCTAACTTTGATTTTCGTGTTAAGGAACGGGATACAGGACAACCAGTAATCACAGGGAGACGCAAGGGTGATCTCTATGTTTTACCCACCACACTAGAATTATATTTTTCAAACCGTTACAAATCTGGAACTGCTGATGTTTGGCACCAACGCTTAGGCCACCCCCAGTCAATAGATTTAAACTTATTAAAGAGTGAAGGCTTAATTACTGTCACAGGAGTTGTTAAATCGCATCATGTTTGTGATAGTTGTCAATTAGGAAAACTTAGTCGATTACCTTTCTCAAATTCTGGTATTTTTGAAAAAAATCATTGTGATTTATGGGGACCGGACCCTGTTTCTTCTATTGCTAACTTTAGATAATATGCATGTTTGGTTGATGATTTTTCTAAATACACATGGATTATTCATTTACGTCATAAATCTGATTTTTATAATGCATATTTGGCTTTTGAAAAATATGTTGTTAGACAATACAACAAAGAAATTAAAAAAATTCATTCGGACGGAGGCGGTGAATTCATCAACTCTAACCTTTCTTCACACTTTCTATCTACAGGTATTGTTCATCAGGTATTTTGTCCTTATACACCTGAACAAAATGGTATGGTTGAAAGAGAATTGGGCATGACTATGTTATTTCATTGTGGTGCACCTTTATTTTTATGGGTAGAAGCATTTATTACAGTTGTTTATCTTATTAATAGATTGCCTACATCTACTCTTAATTTTGATACACCTTATTTTGCTTTACATGGTCATCACCCAAATTATTCTTCACTTCGTGTGTTTGGTTCAAAATGTTTTCCTTATACTTGGGACACACGACGTTTCAAATTTGATCCAAAAACAGTTTTGTGTGTTTTTGTGGGCTATAGTGATAAACATAAGGGATATAAATGCTTTCATCCATCCAGCAAAAAATTCTTTATTTCTAGACATGTGGTTTTTGATGAACTTAACTTTCCTTATAAGAAAGAGGCCACCAACAATAATACTTCTACTTTTCCAAAGGTTATTAGTATTTTTGATTCATGGTTACCACCCATTGTTGTCAACTCCATTGTCATGGATTCCTCAATATCTTCTGAATCACCACCATGTTTGAGTCCTTTACCATCCGCAGATATACATACACCACACAATCATGTCATAACTCAATCACCTTCACCAACACCACAGGTCGACATCACTTCATGAGTCTGAGCCGCCTACTAAACTTCCTACAAGTACCATAAGCCATTCTATAGTTACTCGATCTAGAGTTGGCGTTGTTAAAAAGAATCCAAAGTATGCATTAATTGTGGTTGCACCAAGCGATGTACCCCTTGAACCGTCAAATGTTAAATCTGCATTAGCTCATCCAGGATGGAAAACTGCAATGCTTGAGGAACTTGAGGCTCTATATCAAAATCAAACATGGAAACTTGTCCCTCGTACACCTACCATGCATGTTATTGGATCAAAACGGGTCTTCAAGTCAAAACTAAAATCTGATGGCTCTCTAGATCGCCTTAAGGCCCGTCTTCTTGCAAAGGGATATGTTCAAATTCATGGTATTGACTATAATGAAACTTTTTCTCCTGTTATTAAACCAGGTACCATCCGCCTAATTATCACGATTGCGCTTGTTAAGTGGTGGCCCATTCGGCAATTAGACGTGAAAAATGCATTTTTGCATGGTTTAATAAATAAACCTATATACATGGAACAACCACCCGGAATGGCGGATCCTCGGTATCCAACACATGTGTGTAAATTACAAAGAGATCTTTATGGTTTAAAACAAGCACCCCGTGTTTGGTTTGATCGATTTAGTACTTTCTTGCTTACATTTGTTTTTTTTTTTTGCAGTTTAGCAGATCCTTCTCTATTTATCTTTCATTCAGAACATGGCACACTTGTTTTACTCATTTATGTTGATGATATACTACTTACATGTTCTGTTCCCACGCTTGTCACTAATTTTATTCAATTGTTAAGCAAGAAATTTGCAATGAAAAACATGGGCCAGATTCATCATTTTCTTGGAGTTGAAGTCACGCCAACAGGAGATGGACTACACCTCTCTCAATCTCATTATGCTCTCAATATACTTGAACGTTCTAACATGGTTGATTGCAAGCCCATGAGTACACCATTAGAAGCTAAGACTAAAATGGCTTCCACTGATACTATTTTGGAAGATCCTAGTCACTATCGTAAGCTTGTTGGGGCGTTACAATATCTTACTCTCACTCGCCCAGATCTTTCATTTAGTGTTAACTATGTATCTCAATTCATGCATGCTCCTTCCTTGATACATTTAAAAATGGTTCATCGTATTTTACGATACGTTAAAGGGACAATTGATCTAGGCTTGCATCTTACTTCGAATACTACACTTAATTTGTCTGCATTTTCAGACGCAGGTTGGGCTGGATGACCGACCACTAGACGCTTGTCATTGCCTAACCTGTGTGTGCAAGGGGAGTCGAACTCAGGACCTCCTGATTATGCATATGGGCGCCCCCTTTGCCATTGAGCTAGAAGCTATTTTCGTTATATTTTGAATGCAATTAATGTATATGTTATATTTTCAGTTTTTTTTCTTTAATTTATTTAATTTAAACTTGATTGCTTATTTTTTATAATTGGTAACACACGTACATTATATTTTTTCAATACAAATATTATAAAATATTTTATTATCAATAATTGTGTTTAATTTTTTCTCCTCCACATATATATATATATATATATATATATATATAATTTAATATCCAAACTTAATTTTTTTTACAATATACATAATTTTTTTTTACAGATATACATAATTTTTTTCAGAATATACAGATAAATATTTACATTGTTCACAACGTATTTTTCGGCCTCAAGAATTTAACTCTGATTAATTTGATTAAATGACGTGGCCGAAAATTGAGGGCCCATCCCTCAGCAATTTTAAAATTTTGAATCCCTTGCCAAATCCCTTCCCTAGGCATTTAACAAGGGTTTTTCTTTCCTCAGTATTTTCCCTCAGTCAATCTCTCACCTTTTGTGAGGGATTTTTTTCCCTCAATAATTTCACTCGCGATATGGGGAAATTTTGTAGTGCGTGATTTACACGTGACTTCTTATTTTTTATCTTTTTCTTGCAAAATTACGATCGATTTTCCAATTCGAGGCTCAAAGCATATACTAACTCGTGATTCAATCTCTTTCTGATCAATTTTTTGGCGATTCGAGGATCAAATCATATAGCATTCTCCTCATCTCTCCGAGTCTTTCAGTTTGGTACCTCATATTGTCAATTCCATATACATCCACAAATTTGTGATTTTGGGTCGCGATCAATATACCGATTTAGTCATTTTTGTATATATACTAATGATCTTTGCTTCTTCCCATTAGTTTGTTACCGATATCGACTGTAATTTTTGTATCTCACAACCCCACCAATTTGTGATTTTGCGTGGCAATACTCACTTGCGATTTAGCAAATTAAATTTGTGGAGTTTTGGTATATATATATATATATACAAGTTTTTATTAAGTATATATATTAATTATATTGACATGCGTAAAACAATGTGAACCCAAGTCGTTTGTCTGAAAGCTCTGATATCATAAAAGAATTTCGTCTCATTTGTATTAATTTTGTAATAGTTTTTTCCCTATTGTCGAAAATGATTTATAAAAAATTATTGATATATATATATTCAAAAATAAGTGTAAACGTAGAAATTACTACACTTGATAATATTATACTACCTCTTATTCAAAATATAGGTCATCCTTCATACATACATATTAAGAAAATAAATCATTCTTGTTATCCTTAATTAATAATTTTACCTATCATAAAATAAAATAAAAAATACACACACATTTATATAAATATTTAGTGATCTTAAGGTTAAATTTAAAAGAAATTCAATTAATTTGTATTGAAAAATGTAAAACGTCATATAATTTACAAAGAAAATGAAACCGAAAGATCAAAACACGACTTATATTAAGAATTGGAGGGAGAGAGACTATTGTTAAGTATTCATATGAGTGATTTAGAGACTAAAATGTGTTTTTGTCGTAAATGACAAATTGTGACATATTTAAATAAGGAAAATAAAGAATTATTGACACGCGTAACCCTAGGTTGCCATTTGAACCAATATTCCTTTGTTATTCTTAGTTTTTTCATATCTCGTGTTCGATTTTCCGCTTAGCGTTGACAATAATTCAGGATACGATTCCTATGGAGCAATAATTATTTTAAAATGAAATAAGTATTTTTTGGTCTCTTTCTAATTTTAAAATTGGTATGCTTTTTTAATTGGAATTACCTTTTCTTTTATTTTTAAAGCAAGAAAAATTATTCATTATTCAAACACATATAAAATGTGGTAGGCAGTCTAGTCACAAAGTAAAGAAGATCTACCAAATAATGTGGACTCTCATAAAAACGAGAAGTTCTAGTAAATTCGTGTGTTCAAGAATTGATACTCTTATGAACAAAATTAACTTTGAAAGACGGACATTTTCTTGTAATATAGTTCGACAAAACGTACTCAATATTATCTCAAAATTTTAATTCATGTCCAATCCCTTCTTTACATATTCCATTTTGTATTGAGTTAATTTATTTTTTTCAAATTTATCTTAATGTTGTGTATAAATATTTCATATAATTTTTTGTGTTACTTTAATACGGAAAAATCTAGTTTATCTCGACTTTTTTGACGTTGTTTATAAGTTAATTAAACCTCATATAATTAAACAAAAACAATTGTCATGAATTCATCGATCGTTCAAGCATTATTTTCATGTTACATTGAATTGTGTTTATAAGTCACAAACGTTATTTACGGCTTTGCTCGTTTTTGTATACCTAAAAGATGAAAGTTATATATAATGATGTAATCTACTCTTATATATTTGCAAACTTCTAAGGTGACACATGTCACCACCACATCTCTCCTATCTCAACTTCTTTTCTCCAAATCTCTCCATTTCAAAATCCTTCATTTCTCATTCATTTTAACTTTTATGTATTAATCTCATCCATCCATTTTAAGTTTTAATCTTAACCTTACATTCTTAATCTCATCCCCTATATAAATCTCATCTTCCTTTCTTCCATTCAAACCACTCAATCTTTCACATTGTTTTCTAATCAATCATGCTTCTTTGATGGTCAGATGGTGTATGTATTCTTCATTTTTAATCAGCGAATTTGATATGTTATTTTATACGCGTATATATTGTATATTGTAAATCTCTAATATTGTCTATTATGATCTTATGATATGACAGGTATGATTTATGTTTATAAAATAGTTTTTAAAGTTTCTACAATCTATTATGATTTATGATCTCTAACTCAAATGGACAAAACAGTTTATCTTGAATTGTGTTTTGCAGAAATTTAACCTCTCTATGTGCACTTATACTACTCCAAAAGCTTCGTGCACCATATCATAAGTGGTTCAAAATAGCGGTTCCCAAACCCAAGAGCAACGATCGGACATCGTTTCACTTATTTTTTTGCTATTCACAATTAATTTACATAGATTTCTGATGTAAATTCTAAAGTCATCTGAAATGAACAAAGAATATATGTATCTTCATTTCTTCCGATCGAAAATGCATTTGGCAATGTACTTTATATTCGAAGATTGTGTAATTAATTTTTTTTATAATTTATTTTGAAATCAATTTGTATATAACATATTTTTTTAATTATTTTGACTTATGTTTTGGCATTTATATCTTGGAGAAATCATACCGTAAAACTTGCAATATTCACTAAAGTTGTTGTGTATCTCAATATAGTAAAAAACCATAATTAATTGATTCTTTAATTCTATTAGGTAACCGAATTTAATTGTAATTAAAAGAGATTGTTTCTTAATTTCGAAGCAGTTATTAGTTTAATAAAATTGGTCAAAAATTAAATTACCTATACAATTAAAATTGGATTTCAATAAATTGAATTAAAGTGTTAGGTCAAAATTTAAATTACGTAAATTTAACATTAAAATTCAAGCTTATTTATACATTCAATTGCATGAAAAAAATTGTCATTTGGGAATTAAAATACAACTAACGAAATATTTGTTCACGTTTTTTATATAAAATTGAAGTTATAGTTAAAGTTGGACAAATCTTATCAAAATTAGAGGTATATAATATACTCCATATAATATCTTTTATCTAAATGTAATCATAATGATAACTTTAATAAGAAGATATATAAGAGACTTTTCTTAAGGCTGGTTTTTTTTAAATTACTAATTAAAAGGTCAAAAATTTATTAAATTAATACTTTAATTAGATTCAAAATTTACCAATAATATGATTTAAAAAATAATATAAATGCTAACTATCTTCCAAAGATTAATTCTTCCCAACAATAGAATATCGATTATTATGTACAAAAATAATTAATGGGCGGGCAATTAGCAATCAATGAATAAGAATATTATAACTCATCAACTTATTTTTATAGTTAACTTTTTTAAATTGCATTGATACTAATCTTGATATTTTTGTTATTTTTCAAAAATTAATTCTCCCCATAAATAGAATTGGACTATTATATTTGTATAAAAATATATTATTGACAATTAGCCATCCATGATTAAGAAAATTATAACAATCATATCAAGCTATACATTAAAAAAAAAAAAGTCTTACCATATTGATTGATTAGATGACCGCAAATTTCTCTAATTTGAATTTCAATTCAAAAGTTAGGGATAATACTCTTTGCTGTGGGTATATCTTATACCTAATTATTAATAAACTTATTTGACCGATAAAAAAAAAAACAATGATGACAATTTTATTATAGTTAATATCTTTGACTAAAGGTTATCATAATCCTAATAGATTAATTCTTTAAATAAGTTAATGTTTGATTTTAAAATTTTATGAATGTAAAATCAAACACACCCTTCTAAAAAATTAAAATTATGGAATAAAGTTAAAAAATAAAAAAATTTGCACACCATATTATTAGATGTGAAAATGTATTGAAAAATGTATTTTAGATAAATGAAAATTTCATAATATATCATTTTTCCCACTACCTTATAACAACTAATTGTCATTTTAATGTTTCCAATTCCCACTGTCTCACATGCTTCCGATGTTTTTTTATCTGGCTCCAATATTTTTTTTTTCTTTAAGCACATTAATTCTCGCAAAAACCAAGTTATTAATATATGAATCTTAATTGAAATTTGGCACATGTATAAATTAGCTTCACATATATTAGTACTGTATAATGATTTGTTTAAAAAATTATTATAATTGCTTCAAAAAAATTATTAGAATTTAATGAACAATTCTTCTTAAGTACTTATTTATGCAATGACCATGTGTAAGATGCCTTCAAATTTTCAAATGCATGGTAATTTTTTAAATAATAACTTCGAATTTTATGCTAACTGTATTATAATGTCACACTTAAATGTTAGATTGTATATTTTTTGTGAAACATTATTTTTCAATATATACAATATTTTTTATATAATTTTTTATGTTTATGTATCATGTATAATTTTCTCAATAAGTGGAATAAAATGCATTCAAGTCAACAAGGATTACGCACATAAAATAATACTATCATTTATATATAACTATATGAAGTGTCGAAATATCAATAAAAATTATATATTATTCATAATATATTATACATTTAAATAATTTTAAAAATAAATTTCAAATAATTTAGACGGAGTGAGACTGAGAATTTTCTTGATACGAACTTTAGTAAATATGAAAATAATTTTTAAAAAAAATAATGATAAAATTTAAGAAATGAACAATTTAAGTAATATATAAATAAATTAAATAATTGAGTTAATTATAAATTAAATCACCCAATTTCACTTATTTGTAATCTAATCTAAATTTTTAGATAATTGTAAACAAATTACTTAACTTTAATTATTGTTGACAAAGTGGGATAGCTCAAGTGGTTAGAGCACCACTACCTAGGCCTTAGGTCCTGGGTTGTTGCTATTTAGGGTTCTTTTCATTTGTGCCAAAATCTAGCATTCGATTTAGACTCGTTGCTGCCCACCTCCTTAATGAAATAACTTTTTTTTTTTAATTTGATCTAATCTCAAAATGTCTGATTCGGGCACAAATGAAGCTGCCAGAAAGTCTAATTTGCAACAATATTTTAATATAATTAATTTGCAACAATGTTTAAGATTAAATTGCAAATGAACATTAATTTACTATTAACCCTAAATAATTAGAAAGAAAATTCAATAGATAATGAGAGTGTAATATTTAAAATAGTGAATGAAGAATGTGTCACATATTTTGCTTAAACAATAACTTAAATTATGACACATAAGTAAATTAAATCATAAAATTATACATAAGCAAAATTAAAAATTAAATAACTCATCATCAATCTAATCTCCCAATTAATATGTAATGGGATATGGTAAAGAAAATGATCATATAATTATTAATTATTTAATGGAATTAAGTTTACCTGCGTATATAAGGAAAATGATTTTCTATTAGATTAATTTTTTTAATTCAATTTTTATATTTTCAATTATGGTTAAACATGCCTATGTGAAAATAGATCAATTCTAAATTCATTTACATGATTCAAAATTGGGATTATATATTTTTTTTAGTCCATTAAGTTACCACGATTTTGAATTTAGTCCACCAGGTTATCACATTTTGAATTTAGTCCATTAAATTTCGATTTATTTTGGTCCAGTTACCTGCTATAGCAGGTTTAACAGGTCATTTTTGAAAACACACTACACACCCCACAAAATGTTATACACACCCCAAATGTTAAACACACCACACTAAAATTTAAAAAATATTTTTTTATTACTATACACATCAAAATTCTTTCATATTTAATAAGTTGCCAAAAAATAATTAAATTAAAAAAAATTAAATTAATATAAAAAATATAAATAAAACCTATAAAAAAATCACAAAAATCTTCAAAAATTAAACAAAGATAAAAAAAATTAATTAATTTAATTAGTTTTGAAGATTTAGTTGATTTTTTAACTAATTTTGAAGATTTTTAATAAATTTAAAAAAATCAACTAGAAAAAATTATTAAATTAAATAAAAATAAAAATCTTTAAAAGTATTAAAAAATCAACTAAAATTTTAAAACTCATTAAATTAATTAATTTTTTAGCTTTATTAAATTTTTTAAGATTTGAGTATTTTTCATAGGTTTTATTTATATTTTTTCATATTAATTTGAATTCTTACTTTTTTTTTAATAAAATTATTTTTGACAATTTATTAAATATAGTTATGATTTTTTTTTAAATATATTTAATTTTTGTGTTTTACATTTGGAGTGTATATAATATTTATGGGGTGTTATTAATGTTTTGTTTGTGTTTTAACATTTAGAGTGTATAAAATAAAATAAATTTAAAACTCCATTACTTTATAAATGTTTTATTTGCGTTTTAACTTCTATAAATTAAAAAAACGTTGAAATAAGGCTAAATAAAATTTAAAAATAGTAGAAAATCAATTAAATTTTCAAAACTAATTAAATTAATTAATTTTTTAGCTTTGTTTAATTTTTTAATATTTAAGCAATTTTTATAGATTTTATTTATATTTTTCATATTAATTTGAATTCTTATTTTTTTAATTTAATATTTTTGGTAATTTATTAAATAAGAAAGAATTGGGGTGTGTATAGTAATAAAAAATTATTTTTAAATTTTAGTGTGGTGTGTTTAACATTTTATGAGGTGTATTTTAAAAAATGACCTGTTAAACCTGCTGTAGCAGGTAATTGGACCAAAATCAAAATAAATCGAAACTTAATGGACTAAATTCAAAAAGTGGTAATCTGATTGACTAAATTCAAAATCGTGGTAACTTAATGGACTAAAAAAAAATATAATCCCTTCCAAATTATACATCTAAAGAGATAACTTAATTCTCAATTTGAATTTTGAAGATGAGCAATGGGGATCTTGAAGATAGTGATGAGGGTTTTGCACTATTAATATTTATTCAAAAGAGAATTTAATTTTATATGCACGTGTTTCTGTTGCTACCATAGTTTACAACATTTACCCATTTATCTATGATAACATTGATACAAATAAATATTTTGAGGATAGAACTATATTTGCTCTAACACATAAATAAGTTGAAAGTATTAACAAGACGGTGTTGACGATAATACCCGGTGATACAAAATAATATTTGAGTTATATCAGAGTTTAGACGGGGTGGTATGAGACAGGTGTTTTCAACTGACTTTCTCAATTCTTTTAGGTATTATGGTCTACCAAATCATCGATTGGTTCTCAAAATAGATGTCCCTATAATGTTGCTTAAGAACATTAATCCGTAGTTCAGTTTGTGCAATGAAACTAAATTGGTTGTTACAAGACTTGAAAATCATATCATCGAAGGACAATTTTTTTTTCTGGAAGCTATGAATGTTGGTAGTAAAGTTTGTATCCCGAAAATTACGTTCATTTGAGTGTTTCAGATGACAGGACTCCCGTAAAGTTTCGAATGAGGCAATTTCCTATTCTACTGACTTTTGTAATACCAATAAATAAAAGTTAAGGCCAGTCACTTTCCATGGTAGGTGTATACCTTCCGCAACCCGTGTTCACACGGACAATTGTATGCAGCCTCTAAGATCAAGAGTAAGATTACATTGAATTTTTTTTACCTAAATTAAAATGAAAAAATATGTAAATATACAACAAATATTGTCTACAGTGATGTTTTCTACATTTTATAATTTTGTATATTAATTTTTTTAATAAATAAAATTATAATTCTCTATTCTGTTATTGATATATATATATATATTTATTGCTACAACACTTTATTTTTTATGTTTTAATAGAATAACATATTTACAAATATATACTCTTATCAACTATTATTTTTTAAATTTTAAATTTAAATTACCTACAAAATATATTATAAAGGATAAATTCTCTAATGCAATATTTAACCCCGCGTAAAACGCGGGTCTTACACTAGTTGGAAAATCAAAGCCAAAATCTTGATATTAATTAAAAAAAATAAAGCTATGCGTTGAGTTTCATGTTTTTACCAACATTGTTTTGTCAAATCGATCCACAGCCTAAATTGCGGATCATGCGAATCCAGTAATATATTATACGTGTATGTAGTGTTGCCTATGATGGAAAGGTCTAGATCTGTCACGCGTTTTTTTTTTTTTTTTTATGGAAGTTAAATACCCATCCCTTTTTTTCCCTCCCCATGACTCGAACCCAGACCTAAGGCCGAGGTAGTGGTGCTCTAACCACTTGAGCTATCCCACTTTGTCATGTCACGCGTGTTAAAGATCCAGCATCAAGTGGAGCACGGAAAGTGAAACAAATCAATTTCAATATTTATACGTCTTTTTTTTTTAACGATTTTTTTTTTATCTATTAACGCAAATCAATTTTTTTCATTAATTAGGATGTAAAAAGATCATGTATACTCTTGTAAGAAAATGATTAGTATTTATGTATATCACATTTATAAGAAAATGATTAGTTATTTATGTATATCACATTTATAAGAAAATGATTAGTATTTATTAGGAGTTTTGTTGAAAAAAAAAAGATAAATTTATATTGGTATTAGTATTAGTATGACAAAAAAATAGAAACGCCAATTTTGAATAAAATAGAATCATTGTAAAGGAACTTGGAAGTATTAACATTTTTTTAAGCAAACAAAGACTTTTATTATTCACAAGAATTGGAACAATTAATCGTCAGGAAGGTCATTCACAAACGGAGAAGACTTGATCTAAACATGGTACTCGAGAAACACTTTGGGACCCTAGCAATAGAATGTGTCATAGAATTAATTGACAAATTGAGAGACAAAACAAATAACATAACCACTAAACTGATTTCGTAAATTAAAGCAACCAAAAGTGTAATCCTCAAAAGGCGTAACGTCATTCGAACCTCCGTTAATAAAATCTACAACTATATTTGCATCTGACTCTACTTCCACCCGATCAAACCCTAGATCAATCCTTAACCTATAACATCGCCTCATATATATCCATAATCTTCGTCTCATCCGCTCTAATAAAGTCCCCACCCGCATCACGAATAATCATCCCAACCCCAAATTCAGAAGAGTTGTTAAAGAGGGCTGCGTAGATATTGATTTTCTTATTTTCAAAATTTCCTATTATAATAGACAAGCATGAGTATTAATCAAATTCAATTAATGATAAAAACTTTAGGTACAACATATAAAAATTCTAAGAGCCACCATTCTGTGAAATTTTTTATGTATAAATCTAGATAAGTTTTAAAAGGGTTAAAAATTCACCGAGTTCAATTAGGTCGAACGGAACGCGCATTGGCAAAAATAGAAAAACTCACACTAACTATGTGTTACTATATATATTCTTTCTCTTCTCGTATTATAAATTTATAAATTACCTTTAATTTAATATTATCTCTATCAAATTAAGCTAACTAACTCCATTAAATCTTTTTTCTCAAAATTTTCCATCACCATTAATTTTTTCTGAGAATCTTTTCTTTACAAAATAAAAATGAATCTCATTGCAATAACAACATTTTGATTATCAAATTTGATACTGGTTAATCTGTTCCTTTTTCAACTGCCATCACAAAATTTGTTCATTATGTACCAATCATTTGATAATCAAAAGATTGTTATGGCAATAAGATTAATTTTTATTTTGGGGGAGAAGAGATTCTGAGAAAAAATTATTGACCGATCAAAGATTTGAGAAAAAATTTAATGGAGTTAGTTAGCGTGATTTGATAAAGACCATTTAATATAGAGTTTTTTTTAATTCTTCCTATTTTTCATTTTTTTTTTTTTGTAATTATATACTGTATTTTTCAACCTTAGTTCACCGAAAATTCAAAAAAAAAAAAAGGAAGTTTTTTAATCAATTCCACAAAGTTGTGGATAGATAAAAAAAATTCAAAAGTTTTTTCCATGAATCCTAAAAAAAATGGGCAATCCGACACACCAGTGCCAAGTTTATATCCAACCCAATTTTCCCTATTTTTTGTCTAATTTGTGCACGGGTTTGACTATTTACATCTCCATTTTGGAGAGATCACTCTCTCTTTCAATTTAATAATATAATAATTGTGTAAAAAATCAGAGAATGTCTTTTCAGTAAAAGGTATCATACTAAATGCACTCCCGGCCCTTACTGATCGCACCCCTCTATTTTTTTTTATCTCTTCACCTTCCCCAAATCACTTTCTTTCCCATTTTCTGCTGAAGTTATCGAACAAAAAAAATGCCGACTCTGAGCCACCACCGCTACTTCCTACATCATCCAATTCAAAAAAAAAAAAAAAAAACTCAACAATTAAAAAAAAGAAAAAAAAAACTTTGAAAACTCAGTTTTTATTTTTTAAATTTCGACACCCAGGGTCGACCGTATACATTCTCGTCGACAAATTATTGTCGACAGGATCGAGTGTATATGGTCGACCAATAATTGACGAAAATTTTTGTTTTTAAAATTTTCGATAAATAAAGATCGACTATATACATTTTTGTCGAATGTATATGATAGATCAACAAGGTATATAATGAACTGGTATGTCGAAATAATTAAAAAAAAAAAGGACATATCTTTTCTCTTTTCTGCTCCAAAAGTGTGCGCAAAAAGAGGGGGTAGGGAGGGTTTGGGTTTGGGAATAACATAGAAAAAATGGGGGTGGGGGGAAGAAGAGAGTGGTGCGTACAGGGGGTGGGGGTGCATGGGAGGGGCGGTGGAGGGTTTGAGTTGGTTTTTTTTTTTTTTTCCCTTCTATGGGAGCGATGGAGGTGAGGGGAGGGAGGAGGGAAAGAAGAAATTAGGATGTTGGGGGATGTGGGTAGTAATAGGGATCGATTTTATGGAAGGAACAACGGCGGATCCAGGATACTGAATTTTGGGGTACGATAAATGTGTAAATGAATCAGATACTCCGTATTTACTATACAAATAAATATATGTATGAATATTTTAAGATATATGCAAATAAATGTGTGAGTTGTAAGTATTACGATAAAATATGAAAAATAAGGTTTAGTGACATACTTATAATTTTCTTTAGAATTTTTTTTTAATACGGAGTATGAAATATAAAAGTTTAAATGGTTTAATGACAAAATACATAAAACCTCTATAAATTAATAAACTCACTAAAATAATAAAATCGTCCGGTCCCCACTTGGGCCTTTGTAAAAAATCATCAAATTCGATAAGATAATAAAATAATATTTTTTTTGAAAAATCCATTTATAAATATTAGGTCCCATTAAAACTCTAAATTAATAATTCATAAATATTACAATTATAAATATTACTATGGTATGATTTCTCTTATAAATCTTTTTCATCAACGTACTCTTGTAAATCTTTTTGAGTGCATTTGGGATGATCTCTCTTATACTCCTATCTTTACGCATTTGATCATTCATGGTTGATTTTGCGATGTCTTTTAAATGATCGAGAAGACGTGGTTGAATGTTATAAATTATTTTTTATTTCCATATTGAGATTTATATAGTATATATTTCATTAATCACGCATGAATATATCTAATTGACTATAATAGTTATTTAAGTGTAACGAATTAATGTAAACATGTATATTTAAATAATTTCAATGAATTGATACATGAGTCCATGAATATAATAGTTAATTGTATACAATGAATTGATATTATACATGAATATATTTAATTAGTTATAAAGAATTGGTTGATATATTAATATAATCAATGAAACATATATGAACTCATTTATTTTCAATACATGTGTACTAAATTTGATGAATTTAATATCTCTCTAAATTAATAAAATTTTATGGTCCCAAGGTTATTAATTTATAGAGGTTTGACTGTATGAGAAATAAGATATACTCTGTACTTCGTATAAACTTTCATTTTTTACAAATGATGAATTTAAAATAAGACAAAAGGAGTATAAGCTCAAAGACATTTAAATAAATTTAGAAGATAATTGTATTGAACTTTTCATATTTTTCACCTATTCATTATTTTTATACATAATAAAAAAAAAATTAAAAATGAAATTTTTGGGATTTGGGGTACAGTTGTACCCCATGTCCCAAGCTAGGTCCGCTCCTGGAAGGAAAGGGTATTTATGATGATTAAGGAGAGTGTAACTCAATTTTGGGGGAGTGTATAAATTGGAGGAGTGTATCTCTCCAAAATGGTGGTGTAAATAGTCAAACCCTTTGTGCAAACCAAGATTTTTAATCTCGAGGGTGAACAGAACAAAAATGAAGGACATTTAACCATTTAACCATGGCCTTAAGAAATGGGAGCCCATGTGGCCCAAATTCACGACCCTTTTCGTGGGCCATTGCATAGCAAGCTGAACCCGTTTGGATCTGACTATTTACACCTCCATTTCGGTTTAGAACAGACCCTGTGACGCGGTCGCCGCCCGTCCAGCGTCGCGTCCGCCTGCCACCGTCCCCACGCGTCCAGCGTCGCGACCGCCTGCCACCGCCCCCACGCGACCAGCGCCGCGGCCGCATGCCACCGCCCTCCTTTTTTTTTCTTTTATTTCCCGTTCCTCCACCCATCTCGTAAAAAAAAAAAAAAAAAAAAGCAGCGCCGCCGCCGCCCCTGCCCATCGTCCGCCGTCCGTCCTCCGCCAACAACCGTCCAGCGCCGCGGCCGCCCTTCTCCTCTTTTCCACCCCATCAACCCCTCGCCGCCGACCAGGTTTGTTTTTTTTTTTTTTTTCATATTTCGAGGTCGACCAAAATACACTCTCGTCGAGAGTGTATTTTGGTCGACCTAAAGTGGTCGAAATGTATCAAAAATTTTTTTTTATTTTTTTTCAACCAATAAATGTCGACCATATTCACTCTCGTCGACAACAGGGTGTCGACGAGAGTGAATATGGTCGACATTACACTGTCGATTTTTTTTAAGATTTTTTTTAATTTTTTTTCGATCAAACTTAGGTCTACCGTATTCACTCTCGTCGACAAACCAGTGTCGACGAGAGTGAATATGGTCGACACTGGTTTGTCGAAATTTAAAAAAAAAATTTGAAAATTTTCTAAGTTCTCTTCTGATTTTTTTTTTTTTTGGGTGATATTTTGTTGTTGGTTGTTGGTTTTGGTTTTGGTTGTGGTGGCGGTGGCGGCGGCGTTGGTTGGATAAAATTAGGTTTAGGGTTTAAAGGTGAAGAAGGGGTGCAATTAGTAATAGGGGTGCATTTAGTAGTGTAATATGACTTAAAGTGTATTTTTGATTTTTTACATTATTATTATATTATTAAATTCAAAGGAGAGTGTTCCAAGCCGAAACGGAGGTGTAAATAGTCCCACCCAACCCGTTTGCTATCTAGATTCAGCATACAAAAGGGTACGGTTATTTGAACCTCCATCTTTTCTTTGTAAAATACATTGCTTTATATGTTTTTATTTTATTTTAAAATAATTATAAAATGTCTAAAATGTTGTTAATAGATTACATCTTAAATCTCATTAACTCATTTAATAGATAAATCTCATATCTCAGATTTAGTAGATACAATACATCTTTTCACTTAATATCCAACCCCCAACTTACCCACCCAAGCCCTCTCTCTCTCTACACATGTTCAGAGCAAATATTTTTTTTTTGACACACCAAAGTTGATTATATACCTTCTCATCGATAAATTGTTGTCGACAAGAGTGTATATGGTCGACCCTGGTGTGTCGATTTTTTTTTTTTAAGTGATTTTTTTTCGACACACCAAGGTCGACCACATACACTCTCGTCGATAAATTGTTGTTAACAAAGGTCATTATTTTTTCTCCAACATATACAAAAGTCAATTCATTTCTTTACTTTATACATAAAGTTTTATAAAATTACTCCTCAAAACTCCACCGATTATTACATGTGAAATTTCATAACAAGACGAAATTGGATAGAGTGCATATTGAGAGAATCAAGAAATATATAATTCATATTGAGTAGAAAGTGAAATTGAATTGTGAATTAGATTATCATCCCTCCATCGTTGGAATTGGCAATGAAATTTTCATTGGAAAATATTTCAACAATTCAAAATTCAAATTATCCTTATCCGTTGGAATGTACCGTTGAAATTTTTTTCCGCTGGAATTTTCATTGGAATTTTACAATTCCAACACCAACTTTAACAATGGTCAAATTTTCGTTGGAATCGGTGATTCCAATGGAAAAAACGTAAAAATCCGTTTGAATTTTTCTGTTGGAATTTTGATGGAATTATAATAATTAGTTGATTGTGTAATTAATAAATGTATTATATTATTGTTAAGAAATATTATAATGATGGGAGTAATATTATATTGATATAATTTTATGTTAAATCAATATGTTTGATAGGGGTGGTTTTGAGTGAGTTTTAAAAATCGTTTTTTAAATTCCAAAGTAAAATGAATGTAGGACCTTAAAACTCAAAATCTGATTTTTAAAACTAAAAGTAAACATCACATGAGTGTAAAATCTTACCCAAATCAATTCACTAATTTAGCCAAAATCATTTATGATTATCTGATTCTGTAATTAATTTTACTCAATTGATACTTTAATATATTGGGATTAATTTCTACTATTATCTATATCAGTCAACTAAAATCTCTCAAATTAAAAGTCAAGCTCACTCCATTTTTATGGGAGGGGTATACCTTTCGAAATGGGCTAGTCTTGGGTGAGACCGTCTCACAGAATGAGATCCGTGAGACGACCTTCATATATAAAAAGTGATAATGTTCGAGCAAAAAGTGACAGTGTTTAAGTAAAAAGTGACAGTCACTTTTGTTAAAAATATTATCACTTTTCACTTAAACATTATCACTTTTTTTACAAACCAAATTCTGGAAAATAAAGACAATGCTTGATTAACTCGGTTATCACATGTTCTATGGTCCACTCTATGATGGTTTACAAGTGGCCCAGTTCGCTACTTCGCCAGGTGGAATCTGCTATGCGCAACTTTCTTTGGAAGGGTGACATCAATCGTAAGAGTGGTTCCTGTTCGGTCTCGTGGAAGAGGGTTTGTGCGCCCTTCGGAGAAGGAGGGATGGGGGTTCGCTCCATTAGATTGACGAATGCCTCCTTTCTCTGTAAGTTGAGTTGGGACATTCTTCAGCACAGATCTCCAGATACAGCTCTGCTTCACAGGAGACACTTTTCCTCGGATGGCAGATTGCGTCCCCATGGGAGGATCTCATCTATTGGGCCAGGTATTCGTCCTCACGTTTCGAGGCTTTCTGATGGGTCAAGGTGGCTGATTGGTAGGGGTTCGACAGTCAGCTTTTGGCATGATAACTGGTTGGGATACACTATTTCTGATAAGATTGGCCTCCCAGATTGGTTTGCGGCTACCTTGAAGAGCACAGTTGGGGACTTCTTCTATGACGATTGTTGGCACTTTGAGGAGTGCTTCGTCACGGACTTCATAGATATCGTCAGAGATATCCTTCAGATTCGGGTTCTTCATGGCCCTGACAAACGTATTTGGGAAGGTACTACCTCAGGGGAGCTAACCTCTTCAGTAGCCTATGACATGCTCAGATCTCCTCTCTCTCGTCTTGGCTGGTCGTCGTGGATTTGGAGTTCCTTCATTCCGATGTGTCGTTCTACGGTTATTTGGAGGGCGATATGTGGCAAGCTCCCTACTTCTGATTGGCTGGTCTCATTTGGGATTCACGATCCTTCAATGTGTATGCTCTGTCGTAGAGACTCTGAGTCTTTAGACCACTTGTTAGCTCACTGTCCATTCACTCTGGAGATTCTTCAGCATCTAACTCAGCTTTTTGGAGTTACGATCCACACGGGGATCAGCTTTCTTGATATCTTTCTCCAGGCTACCAGAGTTCGCTTGGGTCCGCAGTCTTTAGAGTTATGGAGAGCGGCATTTATCACTACAGTTTGGGCTATTTGGGCTCTGCGGAACAGGGTGGTCTTTGATGGGGTCTCTCCTTCAGTCAGACGATGCATGGCGCAAATCGTTGCTGGTATTAGGGAAGCCAATAACATCTCTCGGGGTTACTCTGACGGTTCAGTTCGGGATCTCTCGATTGCCAGGTCTCTTGGTGTATTGGGCAGACACAAGCCGACTCGTCAGGGTTCATCTGTTAGATGGATCCCACTGGATCCAGATTGGTACAAGATCAACACAGACGGCAGTGCAACATCCTCTCCAGGTAGTTTGCATGCAGGGGCGGTGTTTAGGAACTTCATGGGGTTCTTTGTTGCGGCTATTGCCCAAGAGGTTGGTTGGGGTACTCCATTTGAGGCGGAGTTAGTAGCGGCACTCATTGCTATTCAGTATGCACACTCCCAAGGGTGGCAGTTCTTATGGATCGAGTCGGACTCCAGTCTGACAGTTAGCACTTTGATGAGCTCTACTCCTTCTGTTCCTTGGCGTCTGCAGGGTCTCTGGAGTCAGGTTCATCCTCTTACCACAGACATGCACATTCGGTATTCTCACACTTTTAGAGAGGCCAACCAGGCGGCTGACGTAGTGTCCAAGACGAAGATCAACTGCATTTGGAGAGGATACCCTCCAGATTTCTTACTTACTTTCTTGCATAAAGATTTGTATACTGTCTTTTACAGACATTGATTGTTAGAGGAGTTTACCTTTTTCCTTCGCCTGGGTTTTGTCTCTAAGGAGGGTTTTCCCAGGCAAGGTTTTAACGGCACTCCGGCCTCTGGTTCGACTTGTGAGCTTATGGTTTTAGGTTTTCTTTTTTCTTTTATATTCCATACCTTTTTATTGGCTAGTTGAAATCACATGGAAAATACACGTTGGCGAAGATAATTAAATTAATCCTAAGCACCTTTAAAGTGTATTATAAAAATATCTCAAACACACATATTAGTCCAATTTTTTTATTCTGGAATAATATTAAATTTTCAATAAAAAATTTATTCACAAAGTTCTGTTAAACTCATTTCATACGTTAAAAATCTAAAAAGACAGCCTGTAGTAAATTATTTATCATAAATCATAGAAAATCTTAAAATTCACAATTTTTGTACAGTAGACTCCAAACATACAGTGGTGCATATAATAAAATTTTCATTTAAAAATAACTTATAGAATATTACTTATAAATTTTGTAAGACAATTGAAAAACAGACTGAAATGGAATGTGACAAGAGATTTTCAAGAATTTGTTAAAACTTTTTCGTTACTTTTATAAAGAACAAACACTGTTTGTTAGAAAAATCATTAAAAATATAATATAAATCCAAATGTGTCTAGGTAAAATTCCTATGAAAGCTAGCTCCAAAAACGAAGCGAGTTGTGTGAGGGAATTTTTGTAATCTCAACCCAGAAATAGGGCAGTTTTTCACCTCTGTACAGTGCTTCAAAGGAAAATCATATAAAATTGAAAACACTTCAAATAGTTTTGGCATTTTAACCACGTATCCCAGGTTTCAATTACCTCAATGTGGTAAAATAGTTTGAGTTAAAACATTGGGGAAAGGACTGTACTCTTTTAAAATTAATATGCAATAACAAAAGGCTTCTCAACCTATTTTAAAACATCCATGACCCTCAAACGGATATCCCAGTACCATAAGGAAAGGTGTTTATCAAGAAAAAGGGACTCAAATTACACATGCAATGGCAAATACCACATGTGAGGTTTATCTCAAATCCTCCTAGACTAGACGAGTGCTACTCATCTTGTGAAGATCAGGTAGATTCTACTCTACTACTGTACTCGTCTGTTGGGCAGATCAGTCGAGGTACTTAGTCGATAGAAGTCTTCTGAAGGACTCAGCTGTTGGGCGTATCAGCTGGTGGAGTCAGGCAAGTTAACTCAGACCAGATCAGATGAGTTGGAGGAGTCCAAACAGATGAGATGGGTGTTGCGAAGGACAAGACGAGTTGGGAAGACCAGACAAGTAGAGGTCTGACCAGACTAGTTGAGTTCTGTTAGCAGGGTTAATTTTTGGCTAAGTATGGAGTCGTCTTGTCTTGCGAAGACAAGTGAAGGGCAAGGAGGTCAATTCAGATTGGGTCACGCTGAAGGTGTGAGTTTGTTACACGGTTGTAACAGAATCCATGTGGCAACAGAGCACGCTTTCAACACACGCTGCAATCACCCTTGACAACCTATAAATACCTCATTACTTGTAATTGTAATTCTTGACGCCTGCGAGCATTCGTTTTGAGAGTTGAGAGTTCACGAGCGAAGTGAGGATAAATCCCTTTCCGAGTGATGAGTGTTTGTAAACATCTCTTATACTAATCAAATTGAAGTCGTGTGTCCAGTGGATGTAGATCACGTTGATCGAACCACTTAAATCTTCTTGTGCTCTGTTTTTCGTTTTCATTTATATTTGTGAATTGCCATACTTTCGTTGGATTGATTTGTGGCCGATTATTTTACTTGTGATTGGAGACGTCTAATCGGAGTTGAATTATCATTCGACAATCGTAACAATTGGCGCCGTCTGTGGGAATCAGAAACTAGAGGAATCGATTGTCAACCATTAATCAATTGCCAGATCGAAGATGGAGAATTCGACCAAGTATAATATTGAGAAGTTCTCAGGCACGGGTGACTTTGGGCTGTGGAGAGTCAAGATGCAGGCTCTCCTAGAACAGCAAGGCTTGTTCGACGTGCTCGAAGAGCCTACAGCCCCAGCTGGTGAATCTGCAACAACTGCTGCTGAAAGGAGCAAGATGCTCAGGAAAGCTCGAAGTAATATTCTGCTCTGCCTTGGTGATAAGGTTTTGAGAGAAGTTGCTAAAGAGAAAACCGCGAAAGAGGTCTGGGACAAGCTAGGTAAACTCTACATGGTTAAAACCTTAGCTAACCGTCTCTATTCGAAACAGAAGCTGTATGCCTTCAGAATGGTGGATGACAAACCCATTCCGGATCAGCTTGATGAGTTCAATAGAATTCTTGATGATCTAGAGAATTTAGATGTCAAGTTAGAGGAAGAGGATAAGGCTCTGATTCTATTGAGTGCTCTCCCCAAGTCCTTTGAAATCTTAAAGGATACCATCTTGTATGGTAGGAAGGAAAGTATTACATTGGAGGATGTAATGCTGGCTGTCAAGTCCAAGCTGCTGCACAACAAGACGTCTCAAGTAGACAAGGTCAGTAGCGGAGAAGGATTGGCAATCAGAGGTGGCCAGAAGCGATCTGGTGCCAAGAAGGGGTCTAGTCAACCCAAAGGAGCTGATAAGGGAAAATCAGTTGTGTCCAATCAAGGTGAAGCAGTGTGCTACCATTGCAACAAGCCTGGGCACTATAAGAATGCTTGTCATAAATACAAGCAGTTCTTGAGGAAATCTGGTGCCAATACCTCTAATGACAAGAATCAAGCTAATCAGACTCAAGTTGAGAAGGAGCAAGAAGGCTATGAGTCTGCTCAAGCGCTAACCATCACATCCTCTACAGAACAGCAAGCATGGATCCTTGATTCAGGGTGTTCTTTCCATATGACTCCAAGACGAGATTGGTTTCATGACTTCAAGCAACAGAAGGGCGGTTCTGTTCTGCTTGGGAATGATCACACTTGCAAAGTTGTTGGAGAAGGTAGTGTTCACCTGAAGATGTTCGATGGGGTAGTAAGAATACTCAAGAGTGTTAGGTACGTACCTGAACTCAAGAGGAATTTGATCTCACTTGGGATGTTGGATTCTATGGGCTATAAATTCCAGTCTGCTGATGGAGAGCTCAGTGTGTCCAAAGGGGAGCTGACTGTCCTGAAAGGTGAGAGAAGGAGTGATCTCTACTTTCTTAAGGGAGAAACAGTAGCTGGTAGATCAGATGTAGCGGAGGTGCAAGACAACTCGATGTTGTGGCACAAAAGACTAGCTCACGTAGGCGAGAAGGGCCTAGTGGAGTTGTCTAGACAAGGTCTGCTTGGCAAAGACAAGATCACTCAACTCGACTTGTGTGAGTCTTGTATTCTTGGTAAGTCCAAGAGACTTAAGTTTGGTAAGGGTGTTCACTCTACCAATGGGATCATGGACTATGTCCATTCTGATCTATGGGGGCCGGCGAGGAATCAGACAAGGTCTGGTGGAAAATACTTCTTGTCTATCATAGACGACTACTCAAGAAAGGTATGGGTGTCTATTCTGAAGTCGAAGTCAGAAGCATTTGAGAAATTCAAGGAATGGCTCATTGAATGTGAAAATGTTACAGGCAAGACTCTCAAACATTTGAGAACTGATAATGGTCTAGAGTACCTATCAGACGAGTTCAATGCGTTC
The DNA here is from genome assembly GCA_963675135.1 of Galeopsis tetrahit. NCBI lineage: Eukaryota > Viridiplantae > Streptophyta > Magnoliopsida > Lamiales > Lamiaceae > Galeopsis > Galeopsis tetrahit. The sequence goes on from OY776123.1 coordinate 54,763,705, forward strand.
TGCAAATCGAAAGGAATAGTAAGGCATAGGACTGTGCCAGGGACCCCTCAGCAAAACGGAGTAGCTGAGAGGATGAACCAGACACTACTTGAGAGAGTCAGGTGTATGTTGAACAGTTCTTGTCTGCCGAAGGTGTTTTGGGGAGAGGCTGTGTCTACTGCAGCCTATTTGATAAACAGGAGTCCTTCCTCGGCTGTGCAGTATAAAACCCCAGAGGAGTTGTGGTCTGGACGTGCAGCCGATTACAATCATTTGAAGGTTTTTGGATGTCAAGCTTATGCTCATGTCAAGCAAGATAAGCTTGAGCCTCGAGCATTGCGATGCGTGTTTGTTGGGTATCCTTCTGGCGTGAAAGGATACAGGTTATGGTGCCTCGAAGCTGGGATGCAGAAATGTATAATCAGTAGAGATGTTACGTTTGATGAGAGTCGGATGCCTCTATCAGAACAGACTAGTACGAGTACTAGTGCAGCTGATAACCAACCAGACGAGACACAAGTCGAGGTGGAGCAAGTTGACTCCACAAGACCAGTTGGAGATGATATTGATCCAGATGAGGAGGGCGATCCTCAAAGTGAGAATGATCTTCAACATTATCAGCTGGCAGAACCAGACGAGAAGTCCACCCACCTCAGAGGTATGGTCAAGCTGACATAGTCTCATTTGCATTATGTGCAGCTCTTGAGGTGGAGTCTCTGGAGCCAAAGTCTTATTCAGAAGCCATTAGCTGCTACGACAAGGAGAAGTGGATAGTTGCTATGGAGGAGGAGCTGCTTTCTCTGAACAAGAACCAGACATGGGAGATTGTTCAGAGGCCCAAGAACAAGAAGTTGGTTGGGTGCAAGTGGATCTATAAAAAGAAGGTGGAGGCTCAGAGGGGTGGCAGACTTAGATACAAGGCGAGGCTTGTAGCTAAGGGGTTTACACAGAAGGAAGGTATCGATTTCAATGAAATCTTCTCACCTGTTGTGAAGCATTGTAGCATCAGAATCTTGTTAGCTATGGTCGCTCAATTCGAATTGGAGCTACATCAGATGGATGTGACCACAGCTTTCTTACATGGATCTCTAGACGAGAGGATCTACATGAAGCTACCAGAAGGGTTGGACATAGAAGAAGGGGAAGACAAGGTCTGTCTATTGAAGAAGTCTCTCTATGGCCTCAAACAAAGCCCTAGACAATGGTACTTGAGATTTGATGAGTACATTTGCTCAGCTGGTTTTACAAGGAGCTTGTACGACAGCTGTGTCTATTTCAGACGGGTTGGGACTGGTGTTACCTATCTTCTGTTGTATGTTGATGACATGTTAATAGCAGGCGAGTCTATTGACAGTGTTAATCAAGTTAAGGAGATCCTCAAACAGGAGTTTGAGATGAAAGATCTTGGTGAAGCCAAAGTGATTCTTGGGATGGAGATCAGTAGACTAGACGGGTCTATTCTGCTGAGTCAGCCTACTTATCTTCAGAAGGTGTTAGAGAGGTTCAGAATGCATAAGGCAAAGACTGTCTCTACTCCTATTGGCCAACATCATCGTTTGTCCAATCAGATGAGTCCCAGGAACAGCCAAGAGCGAACTCAGATGAGCAAGATACCTTATGCCAGTGCTGTAGGGAGTTTGATGTATGCTATGGTTTGTTGTAGACCAGACTTGACTCATGCTATGAGTGTGATCAGCAGATATATGAGTGATCCAGGCTTAAGCCATTGGGAAACGGTTAAGTGGGTTATGAGATATGTTCTGGGATCAGCACAGAAGGGTCTGAAATTTCAGAAGATGCCAAGTGAGGGGGATGCACTTGTGGGATACGTGGATGCAGATTACGCAGCCAATGTTGACACTCGAAAATCCTTAATAGGATATGTGTTCACTCTATTTGGTACGGCAGTGTCGTGGAGGTCTATTCATCAATCCGTAGTTGCATTGTCTACTACTGAAGCGGAGTACGTGGCCTTGACTGAGGCAGTTAAGGAAAGCATGTGGCTGAAAGGGATTCTTAAGGAATTTGGTTTATCTCAGAAGAGTGTGACTGTCTTCTGTGATAATCAAAGCGCAATTCATCTCGCAAAGCATCAGGGGTATCATGAGCGAACCAAACACATTGATGTGAAGCTGTACTTTGTGAGAGACATTGTGGAGAAGGGGAGCGTCCAAGTGGTTAAGATAGCTACTGAGGAGAACCCTGCTGATGCATTTACTAAGGCGTTACCAAAGGAGAAGTTTGGTTTATGTCTTAGGTCAGTTGGTTTGCATTAGTGACCTCTGCGGAGAAGGCTACTAGTCTAGTGGCGGCAGATTAGTAGTGGAGTTTGTTCTTTGCGAAGAATAGATCGGAGCTGTTAGTTCAAGGTGGAGATTTTGAGCTAAAGGTGGAGAATTGTGAGGTTTATCTCAAATCCTCCTAGACTAGACGAGTGCTACTCGTCTTGTGAAGATCAGGTAGATTCTACTCTACTACTGTACTCGTCTGTTGGGCAGATCAGTCGAGGTACTTAGTCGATAGAAGTCTTCTGAAGGACTCAGCTGTTGGGCGTATCAGCTGGTGGAGTCAGGCAAGTTAACTCAGACCAGATCAGATGAGTTGGAGGAGTCCAAACAGATGAGATGGGTGTTGCGAAGGACAAGACGAGTTGGGAAGACCAGACAAGTAGAGGTCTGACCAGACTAGTTGAGTTCTGTTAGCAGGGTTAATTTTTGGCTAAGTATGGAGTCGTCTTGTCTTGCGAAGACAAGTGAAGGGCAAGGAGGACAATTCAGATTGGGTCACGCTGAAGGTGTGAGTTTGTTACACGGTTGTAACAGAATCCACGTGGCAATAGAGCACGCTTTCAACACACGCTGCAATCACCCTTGACAACCTATAAATACCCCATTACTTGTAATTGTAATTCTTGACGCCTGCGAGCATTCGTTTTGAGAGTTGAGAGTTCACGAGCGAAGTGAGGATAAATCCCTTTCCGAGTGATGAGTGTTTGTAAACATCTCTTATACTAATCAAATTGAAGTCGTGTGTCCAGTGGATGTAGATCACGTTGATCGAACCACTTAAATCTTCTTGTGCTCTGTTTTTCATTTTCATTTATATTTGTGACTTGCCATGCTTTCGTTGGATTGATTTGTGGCCGATTATTTTACTTGTGATTGGAGACGTCTAATCGGAGTTGAATTATCATTCGACAATCGTAACACGACATGCAATCAAAATATAAGCCTCTCACCTAGTATGCAAATCTCATGAGTTCAACAAGAAATTCAACACAAATTACTCAGGGAATAACCAGTAGGGCGTATAGGGGTAAAATGAACTCAGATCACACATGCAATGACAAATACATCATGAAATCTAAATATAATCCTCAATGAGTCACACCGTATTCAAATCTTGACAAGTTTAACAAGAAATCAACACAAAACTCAACCACCCGGTCATTCTTATACTTCAAATAGAAATGACTCAATAACCACAAAACAAGAACTATCGGAAAATAACAAAATGTAGGATGCATCGCTTGGGGAAAAGAAAATGAATTTATTTCTTTACAACTATATTTTATTTTAAAAGAAGGCCTGCATACCTGACTTTAAGCTTTCAGAAATGCCGGTGGAAAATAGAAGGTTCCTCAACTTTTGGCGTTGATTGGGGCTTATGCGGTGAAAGTTTTGAGGAGGAAAGGGCTTGAGATGAAAGTGATGAAAGAGGGAAAGGGGTCGAAGAGAAAGAGAGGTTTTTCAGAGGAATGAGAGTGAGAAATGACTCTTCGCATTCCCACTGTTTAAATAGGCTCTTGATTTAATTTAATTAAAAAGAATATCTGAATTAAAATGTAACACTGCATTTATTGTTATTAATATAACACTTTTACTCAATCCTTAAAACACACCTTATTTCTCTTATTCTGACTTATTTGATATAGTGTGCATCTTATTATTTATAATTCAATTCTATTATAATTTATTTCATCTTTAACTTATCTCATCATCTTATTAAATTGTGTCGGGTGTGTCATAATCGAGTTCGATCTCCTCAGTAAGCTATCCTGCAAAACTTTGTACAACTTATTGAAAACATTAGTTCATAAATTACATAAAATCATATATCTTTAAAATTTCAATTAATTTGTTATTTAATACTTAAGAGAGATATTTTAATTTCTAAAATCATGAAATGCAAATTTTAAATTTTAAAAACAGGGTGTTACAATGACTATCAATGCCGGCTTGAGCTCAAAGTTATGAGCATCTACGGGTTCCCTACCCGTTCCTCCGTATGACCTTGGAATAAGGCGAAAGTGATCTCTTAGTACCCTTTGTGGTCGATTTCCCCCATTCCCATTCGGTTCTTCGGCTCCGTCTACTCCTTGGTTTTCTATCTCCTCATCAACCTCATCTATCGCCGGGTTCTCTCTTCTATTCATCTCTTCTAATTCCACTCTTCTTCTTTCGGTATTTCTTCTTCGACAACTAGTTTCAATCTTCGGGTCTAAAGGTAACAATTCTTGATGGTTCCTTCTAGATCTCGTGATCATAATCCATGTCTATCCAATGTTCAAAAGAGAGTAAGAATCACAAGCAAAATATAAATAACAAACACAAATATTTTTGGAATTTTTGAAAATAAAGAAAGCAAATAAGGTATCTAGACTAAAACTGTATAAACCTACACTCTAGGACTACAAAACCTCCCCGGCAGCGGCGCCATAAACTTGATTCACGTATTATGCAACACCAAAATACACAACCGCAAGTATACGACGTATATTGTAGCGTGATAAGTACGAGGTCGATCCCACGAGGAGGTGTAGTGTAAAAGTGGAGTTTGTCAATGGAATTCTAAATAGACGGCGATCAATAAGTTTGAAAGTTGATTACCCCTAATTATCTACCAATTTGTCACAAGTAAACAATTAAAAGAGTAATGAAAAATCGATCAAATAACATGCAATTCAAGGAAACGAGATAAAAACGAGTAAAAATCAAGTAGGAGAAGGTAGGTTCCAAAGCACATGCAATACTAGTGAATCCATCTATGATTAACAATCTACTTAAGTGGTGTTGTGCTTTTTTCTATAAGATTGATCACAAAATAATGAGTTAAAAGTCTTTTCAATCCAATTAATCCAAGAGAAGTATCACACAACTTAGTATCTCGACCTAAATTGCATCATAAAACTCAATTAAGCTCCTAAGATCATCACACATCCTCCTAATCATTGATCATCTTTCGATCTCTCAATAAAATTAGGTCAAATGCTTGCAATCAATTAATCAAAAGAGATTTCTCAATCCAATTTCAATTAACTAAGATTAACATATCACTATTGTACACTAATGACATGTTTTGCAATGGAAATCAAGCATTCAAATAGAATTAAGACACACAAACACCAATTAAGCAAAATACTAATTCATAAACATCATCAAGAGTATTTACAAGGCCCTAAAACCAAAAGTGTTCTAGCCAACAATCAACATAATCAAACTAACACTAACTAATGAAATAAGCAAATAAAAAGAGAGAGAAAGTGAAAGCTTAGTCTAATGAATGATTCTTTCCTTGCTTGATTTGGTGAAGAATTGAAGAAATGGATGATGATTACCTTCAACTATGTGTTTCTATGTGTAAGAGTTCTTATGAAAGGGGTAAGCTCATTTTGAATTCAAGAATGGGGGTATTTATAGTGTTGGGGTAGGGCTTAGGAGTGAAAATTGCACTTAGATCCTTGAAAATTGGACAAAATATGCAAAAACCACCGAGAACATGGGTGACTCGGCCGAGTTGGGGTGTTAGACTCTTGGAAACTTTCTTTTTGGCTCGGCCGAGCTGGGTAGCTCGGTCGAGTTGCTGCTCGTTCCAGTCCCAGGCCGTCCCTCTTCCTCGGCCAATTCTGAGCACTTGGCCGAGGTGTTTTTCAGATTTTTCCCCTCCAACTCGGCCGAGCTATGCTCATTTCAGTTTCTAGCCTCGTTTTGCAACTCGGCTGATTCTGCACACTCGGCCGAGTTGCACTCCAAACTTATTTCGTGCATAACTTTTACTTCCGACCTCCAATCGACTTGATTCTTTTGGCCATTCCACTCCGTTTTTCGAGACGAATCCAATAGTTTTCTTCTCTTATTGATCCAGTAAAGTATGGTGGGTGTTTTGCTTCCAAAATCCATCGTTTTCCCTACAAAATCGATAAAACACAACCTTTCCCTCATTTTGGCCAAAACCATCATATTCAATCCATAAATCAATGAAATCAACATCAAAATGAGCTTCACATGTGCATCAAAAGTGTGTAAATTCTACCCGAATTAGGTGTGTTTATAATTTTTCGATAGGTTTAAAAGGACTAGTGTACTTAGTAAATTTATTTATGTCTATTTTTGTTTTAAAATATTTGGGGTGTGTATAACATATCATGGGGTGTTAGTAGCCCCACTCTAAATTTAATCACTAGAATTTTCATCTTTTCTGTATTATCTCTTTCTTCATATGAGTAAAAATATGTTTTAGAAATGTGTTTTTTGTGATTTCCCAATACATGTGAAACATTTAAACTATTTACTTCCTCTTGTCCACTTTAACTGTCTTTCTAATAGAGAAATTTTATCCTGAAATATTTGTCATTTTGCACTACCCAAAAGAATTAAATTGTCAGATTCCAATTTTTCCATATACTTTATTTTTTTTATAATAGCTAGTATACGTTAACTGTGGAACGTAAACAAAGGGCAATAACGCTACACTATACTATTCAATGATTTTCTTAATCTGTGTGAAATATCCTTAAACATCAATTAAAGTGTACCACGGGTAGTAATATAAAAGAGTAAGTACTGAATACGTGCATTTGACGAAGATTAATGAAAATAATCTCTTGAATTCCGAAAAGGACAATTATTTTTTAATTTTTTCTCTCTAAAACGACAGTTATTTTGAGCCGGAATAAGGGTTACTTTGTGATCGACTCTATTACATCTTTCCATTTAACCTTGCTTTCGTTTCTTATGACTTCTTGGCTTGGATCCAGGTGATATATGGTCAGGTTCGGAGGGTGGTATTATAAAGTTTGTGGCCATGGGAATCCATAGAGAAATCTCTCACCCTATCACCCGAGGAAAGACGAATGGCTGCTTTGTTGGTCGAAAGAGCGGTTGTTGATTTGAGAGCTCAAGTTACATTTAATGGACAATGCAATCTTTCCTCTTCTGATGTGAATTTTTTTTTATCAGACAATGTCAAAGGCAAAGTGTGGGCTTGTGGATCAGGCAATGTCAAAGACAATGTCTGTTGGTCCCAAAAGTTGAGTTAAGATTGAGTAAGCTAAGAAAAAGTCTAGAGGGGAGGGGTGAATAGACTTTTCAAATTCTATCAAAATATCAGAGTTTAAGTGCGGAAATGTGTTCTGTGCAGTACTGTTCTTAGAATCAGCTCAGTACTAACAGTTCTTGTTTATACTCAACTTTTCTTTAAATCTTTTCTTTAGAAAACTTACTGTTCTTGTTCAACAAATATATCAACAGTTAATCAAAAACAAAACAGTAAAACAATAAAGAACACAAGATTTTTATAGTGGTTCGACAACTTGTCTACATCCACTCTCACAACTCCAGTTGCGATGTTTTATTACTCTTTTCCACTTGAGTACTTGTTGTTTAGAGTCCCAAGATTAAGACTTCGATCTTATCGATTACACTTCCAAGTGTATCTTCGATCAACTAGTAATTTCACAAGTAACTAGCACACTTCTTTACAACAATACAAACTTAAAATGAAAAGTAAAACTTCTCTAGATGATAGCCTTTGTTTCTTCAATCAAATCTGTGGCTTCTCTTCAGTTCTTCTTGATCCCCAACTCTGTGAGTTCTTTGAATACTTCTTGATTTGCTCTTGAATAGTAATTGTATCAGTAGTTTCTCAGTAGTCCTTTCAAGTAGAAGATCACACGGTATTTATAAGATCTAGTATGACAGTTAGCAGTTTGTGAACTAACTCTCAACTAACTCATAATCGTTTCTTGTTTTGTAACTTCCTTCTGTTTTGTAACCAACTTATCTTATCTTCCAAGTCAGCATATCTTCAACAATATCTTTAGTTACGCTTCAAATAAGTTATCCAAACTTATTCTTCAATTCAACTAACTCAGCACAGTAAACTACAATTCTTAGTTTTACTGCTCTTGGTCAGTCAGCACAGTTCTTCAAAACTGTTCAGCTTCTTCAAGAAAATACTTCACTTGATTTCTTCAATCTCTGAAATAGTCTTCTTAGTCATCTTTAGTCTTCTGACTTCCAATCTAATCTACTGTTCTAACTATTACAATGCTGAATACAATAAAATACAACTTTACAAATATAAAACCTATCCATACATCAACTGAACTATATACAGATGAGTATAAGTAAGTCATATACTATAAGTTGTCTATACAATATTTCCATCAGCTTAGTTCTTAAACAGTTCATATATCAGATTACTAAAATACTAAGATCAGTAAATTCAGACTTCATATTACAAATAAGATCAGTAACCTCAGACAATAAGATCAGTAAACTTATTTCATATATCTCACATATAACATATAATCACATATATCATTAACTCTAAATTTACTTTTGGCCATCAAAACATATAATCATCAATTAGAACATTGTTTATAGGATTCATATCCCAACAATTTCCCTCTTTTTGATGAAGCCAAAACTACTTAAACATTAACATTATCAGGAATTCTGAATGCCAAGTACAATCTGTTCTTGATATCCAGCATGTGATTATGATCAGTGATTCCTTCATCTTTAATGATTCTTGAAATAATGTTTCCAACTTCATTCAGATCAGGTTCTCCATTTTCAAGTCTTGGAGGTTCCCAAACTGGTTCTTCCGGACATAAGATCTGTATTTCTGCAGCAGCAGCTAATAATAACATGTCTTCTCATGCATTTATTACTTTACCTTCCCCCTTTTTGACTTCATCATACAACTCCCAAATAGATTTCAGTTGTTGCATGATTTCACCTTTCAAGGTCTAGGTAAGGTCATGAGTATATTGTTTAGTAGATATAACACCAAGTTAGGTTAAAAATACTCTACTAATTTTTATCAGCATAGTTGTTTTTAACACATTTTTACATCATTTTTATCACTTTTTCAACATTATGAACTACTTATCTGGATTCAGCTGAGTAATGTGATCAGCTGAGTATAACTTCCTTGAAGATCAGATCAGTTCTTGGGATCAGCACAGTAACATAAGATCAGTATTGTGTTCAGATCAGTTCCCCCTTCAGTAGAGAACTCTTCTTCTGTGCCTGTTTCACCTTGGTAGAAGTGTTAGTTCATGCATAAATGGTGAAATACAGTACAGATTAGTATAAAATAATTAAAATAGGTCTTTGTAAGGTTTGTTCTAAGGTGATTAGTGCTCTGAGTCAACATACAGGATATTTAAGAAATCATAGATTCCCCCTTAAATGTATATTCTCAATTCCCTCAGCTTTACCAGCTTCCTCATCGGGATTTAGGCACCTTAGTAACCTTTTTACCTGATTGTGATGAATGTAGAGGTCTTGACATGATATGTTCTTCAGAATTACCCTTTTTGGTGTACTGTTCTTAATATCAGCTTAGTACCTGAAATGTTAGTGTACAATTCTATATACATGCAGTTTAGGTACCCACTATTTATTGGGGTCCTTGAGTGTTAGTAGAAGTAAGAGGTATCCAAATAAACATTGAAGTTTTGAATAATTGAGACCTCTTCAATTTTCTACCAAATTTATCACAGAACAGTACTTTATTGACCTTATCCAAATTATCAGCAGACTTAGGATCTATTTTTCTGAGATAGCCTTTCCTTGGTTCTATCCCTTTTTCAGGAAGATCAGTATGTCTGTAATAGTTTGCATATGGTCTAAAAGCCTTTGGACCATACGGCTTATAGATGCGTTTTGGTCTTTCCTCTCCAATGATATCATAAGATAAAGGTGGAGGATAAAGAACAGGTTTGTTATGATAATGAGGCACAAATTTCCTAGGTTTAGTTGAGTACAGCTGAGACTGCCTTATGAAAGGAGGTCTAGGCTGTTTCCAACTTGCCTGAGTTTGTCTTGACATACTGTTCTGAGTCTGCCTCTTCTGATTCCAGGACTTTTCAGCTCTGGTCAGAGGAGTAGAACTCTTCTGGTAAGGTCTTGACTGTACTGGTCTAGATCCATTCTTCTGTTTACCATTCTTGGCATTAGGAGGAATGTATTTAGACTGTACTTTGGAGTTTGATTCATTATCATAGATCATAGGTTCTTTTCCTTTATCTAATTGCAAAGAACTTGAACTAGCTCCAGTAGTGTTCTTAATGCCTGAAGTAGAGGGACTAGGCAGATCAGTACCTATTCCACTCTTATCATAAGGAGCTCTGTATCTGTCTGATAATGTTTGATTAATCTTAGAAGAGTTAATCATATCAGATAGCTTTAGATCCAAGCTCAGTACTTCAGATTCTAAGAAGCTATTGCTCTCTTCAAGTTTTTCACATTTAATCTTTAAGTCATTGAACTCATTTGTCTCTTTAGCTTGTGTATGAAGCATACCCTGATATAACTTGTCCATAGATGCATACTTATCTTTGAGTTGGGACAACTCTTCTGATAGTCGTGCATTTAGAATAGTTAGATTAGGATCCACTTGTACTTGAGCTTCTCTAAGACTCATGATTTCTTGTCTTAAAGATATGTTCTCATCACTGATTTCTATGAATGCTTTGTTAGCTGGTAGGAGGTCTTCTTCATTCACTCCATTGGAATGATGAAGACTACTCCCTACACTACTATCAGCAGTGTCACATAAATCAGAATCAGAACTATCACTATATTGGAAAAAATTTACATTTGATACCTTTCTTAATTCTTTGGCCATGAATGTCAGATCATCGTCTCGATCATCGTCGTTGCTGGTGAAGTAACCAGATGAAGACGATGGTAACTCTTCTGATTCCACATCAGAGTCATCATTTTCCATCATTGCCTTCTTTTCTTTGGCATTTCGATGATCCCTTCTTGCTTTCCATTCTACTGTAGAGTAATCATAGTCTGTAACAAACAACTTAGGTAGTTTTGTAGCATTAGTATCCATGTTTGAAGATAGAAAATATCAGCTACAGTAATGAGATCAATAATAGCACCAAATCTGAGTAGTAAGTAAAATTCACAGATCAGTTCAAAGAGGACAACAAGACTTTCCCTCAAAGTCTTCTTGGTAATCAAGAAACAGCAGTCCAAAGAACTACTGCTCTGATACCACTTGTTGGTCCCAAAAGTTGAGTTAAGATTGAGTAAGCTAAGAAAAAGTCTAGAGGGGAGGGGTGAATAGACTTTTCAAATTCTATCAAAATATCAGAGTTTAAGTGCGGAAATGTGTTCTTGTTCAACAGTTCTTGTTTATACTCAAATTTTCTTTAAATCTTTTCTTTAGAAAACTTACTGTTCTTGTTCAACAAATATATCAACAGTTAATCAAAAACAAAACAGTAAAACAATAAAGAACACAAGATTTTTATAGTGGTTCGACAACTTGTCTACATCCAATCTCACAACTCCAGTTGCGATGTTTTATTACTCTTTTCCACTTGAGTACTTGTTGTTTAGAGTCCCAAGATTAAGACTTCGATCTTATCGATTACACTTCCAAGTGTATCTTCGATCAACTAGTAATTTCACAAGTAACTAGCACACTTGTTTACAACAATACAAACTTAAAATGAAAAGTAAAACTTCTCTAGATGATAGCCTTTGTTTCTTCAATCAAATCTGTGGCTTCTCTTCAGTTCTTCTTGATCCCCAACTCTGTGAGTTCTTTGAATACTTCTTGATTTGCTCTTGAATAGTAATTGTATCAGTAGTTTCTCAGTAGTCCTTTCAAGTAGAAGATCACACGGTATTTATAAGATCTAGTATGACAGTTAGCAGTTTGTGAACTAACTCTCAACTAACTCATAACCGTTTCTTGTTTTGTAACTTCCTTCTGTTTTGTAACCAACTTATCTTATCTTCCAAGTCAGCATATCTTCAACAATATCTTTAGTTACGCTTCAAATAAGTTATCCAAACTTATTCTTCAATTCAACTAACTCAGCACAGTAAACTACAATTCTTAGTTTTACTGCTCTTGGTCAGTCAGCACAGTTCTTCAAAACTGTTCAGCTTCTTCAAGAAAATACTTCACTTGATTTCTTCAATCTCTGAAATAGTCTTCTTAGTCATCTTTAGTCTTCTGACTTCCAATCTAATCTACTGTTCTAACTATTACAATGCTGAATACAATAAAATACAACTTTACAAATATAAGTAAGTCATATACTATAAGTTGTCTATACAATATTTCCATCAGCTTAGTTCTTAAACAGTTCATATATCAGATTACTAAAATACTAAGATCAGTAAATTCAGACTTCATATTACAAATAAGATCAGTAACCTCAGACAATAAGATCAGTAAACTTATTTCATATATCTCACATATAACATATAATCACATATATCATTAACTCTAAATTTACTTTTGGCCATCAAAACATATAATCATCAATTAGAACATTGTTTATAGGATTCATATCCCAACAATGTCCATTGCGACCTTTGGGGCCCTGCACCCGGTACTGCGTCTTCTGTTTTTCGTTATTATGCTTTGTTTGTCGATGACCATTCTCACTTCTCATGGCTGTATCCACTTCTGGCCAAATCAGATTTCTTTGCAACCTTGGTCGCCTTTCACAAATTTGTTTGCAACCAGTTCTCCTCAACCATCAAGTTCTTCCAAAGTGGTGGTGGAACTGAGTTTGTCAACAAAGATGTTCGCAGCTTTATGACCGAGCATGGCATATTGCATCGTGTGTCCTGCCCGTATACCCCTCGGCAGAATGGTCGCGCCGAGTAAAAACATAGGAAAATTAAACTAAATTAAACTATTGAGTGGGAGAGAGGGTTCTCCCCCAATTAAACAATGTGGCCGAAATTGGCCGAAGCCCTCTGTGTGTTAATCCCCAATTCTTCTGTATTAGTGCCCTGGCCTCCTCCTCGAAGCTCTGCCCCCAATTAAACAATGTGGATGTTCTTCATCAAATGGGCTTTGGCCTATAACTTTTTAATACCAGCAGCCTGCTTCCCAATTCATTCAAATAGGCGTGGGCTTCTGCCTTGTTGAAAAGGGTCCAAAAATTCCCAAATGGCCAAACCAATATATAAAAATGGGCCCAAATAATTGATTTATTGGGTTGTCGAAAAAGTGGTGCAAATTGATGTATTAATAATTACAAATAAATAAATCCAATCATTTTCTTCTTTTCTCTCTCCTCTCAATTTATTCCTTCGATTGACTCCACGATATAATCGAGGTGTGTTTTGCTCCAAAAATGATCATTTTCCTAAAAAAAATAGCAAACTACACTTTTTCTCCAAATCAAGTGCAATAAGTTAAATTAATGTAAATCATGCAAGAAATCCTATAAAATTATGCAAATTAAACACAAGAATTTCGAGCAATTTTCACACTAATCACTCCCGTCCTCGGACTTGGGAGTTCTATCTCCATTTCAGGTGTTGTTCGGCATTGTGCCCCTTTATGGTAATCTCAAAACCTTTGGTTGTCGGGTGTTCCCTTACCTCCGAGATTATGCCTTGAACAAGCTATCTCCTCGCAGCCTCCCATGTATTTTCTTGGGATACAGTAGCCTGCATAAGGGTTTTCGGTGTCTTGATCCTGGCTCATCTAAAATATTTATTACTCGTCATGCCATATTTGATGAAGGGTGTTTTCCCTTTTCAGGATGCAATGGTCTCGTCCTTTCTGGATGCTGAGGTTGCCTCCTCGCCTGTTTCCTCCACTGAATCTGTTCCTCCCGCTTCGACCATGCCTTGCTCGCTCTGATCCTGACGAGGATCCCCTTCCTCTGCCAGCCCCTATTGCGGAGCTACCTGCTCCCCCTAAACCGATCGAGCAACCCCTGTCGACCACTGACTCTCCATTGCAGCAACCACCGACCAGACATCATATGGTCACGCGAGCAAAATCTGGAATCTTCAAGCCCAAGTATCCACTAAACCTGGCCTCCACTGCCTTGATTAGTGCTCTTACTGTCTCCTCGGAACCTCGTAGTTTCAAATCTGCAGCCAAGTCCCCTGAATGGTTGGCCGCCATGCAGGAAGAAATCGATGCTTTACGAGTTAGCAACACTTGGGATCTAGCTCCCCGTCCTCGGGATGCAAATTGTTGGTTCGAAATGGGTCTTTCGAACCAAGTACAAATCTGATGGTTCTATTGAGCAGCACAAGGCCAAATTGATCGCTCAAGGCTTTACCCAAATTCCTGGCACAAACTTCTCTCATACATTCAGTCTGGTTGTTAAGGCGACCACAGTCCGTGTTATCTTGGCCCTCTCTGTTCGCAACAACTGGCCTCTTCATCAGTTGGATATCAGAAATGCCTTTCTTAACGGCTATCTCCATAAACCAGTGTTCATGGCTCAACCTCCTGGCTTTATCAATCCTCGGCTCCCGCATCATGTCTGCATGTTGAAGAAAACATTATCTGGTCTTCGCCAAGCTCCTTTGGCTTCGTTCCAGCGGTTCAGATCCTTCCTGCTCGGCTTTGGCTTCAAGGAATGCAAGTCTGACTCCTCGTTATTCTATTTATTTCAGGGCTCCTCGGTTGTCTACCTACTCCTGTATGTAGATGATATAATTGTTACTGGGAATGACCCACGCCACTCTTGCTCGCTTCATTGCTCGGGCAAACAAGGAGTTCGCACTAAAAGATCTTGGTCGCCTCAACTACTTTCTGGATTTGGAAATCTCCTACACCTCTTCTGAGCTGTTCGTCGGGCAGTCCAAAAATGCTCACGAGATTCTTGAGCGAGCAGATATTCAAGACTCCAAGCCTGTTACCACTCCCTTGGCCGCATGCGAAACCCTGGTCAGCACTGGTGATCTATTCTCGGATCCAACCCTTTATCGCTCATTGGTGGGCACCCTCCAGTATCTCACCATTACTTGACCTGATCTATCCTTCTCGGTAAATCATGTCAGTCAATTTCTCGGCGGTGAAGAGGATTCTTCGCTATGTCAAACACACCATCAAATACAGCCTTTCCTTCACTCGCCGACCGGACTCCTCCGTGATCGCCTACTTAGATGCTGATTGGGCCCGATGTGTTGAAACTCGCAGCTCTACCTATGGATACTCAGTTTTCTTGGGTGGAAATCTGGTGTCTTGGAGTGCCAAGAAATAGCCCACCGTTGCTCGCTCTAGTTGTGAGTCCGAATACCCTGCTCTAGGCAACGCGTCTGCCGAGGTCATCTGGCTGACCTCTCTGCTCGGCGAACTCCGTGTTCCTCTACCTGCTCGCCCAGTTCTTCTCTCGGACAACAACAGTGCCCTTTTCCTCAGTCAAAATCTAGTGGCTCACAAACGCGCTAAACACATCGACATCGACTGTCACTTTGTTCGCGAGCTCGTCACCGCCGGTAAACTGTCCACCCAGTTCGTTCTAACACATCTTCAGCTCGCCGACATCTTCACGAAGAGTCTTACTCACCCAGCTTTTGAGTTTCTTCGTTCCAAGCTTTGCGTTTTTCCTCATCCCACGCAAAGCTTGACGGGGGGTATTAAGGAATAAGTCAACTATTCCTTATATATCTCCTTGTATTTAGGAATTCTCATTAATTTTATATATCTTATGCTTAATTCTTATAATTCTATTACGATTGTAAATCATCATTATAAATACAAAACCCACAACACTCACCTAGTTAACGATGATCATATCTCATTGTTCACAGATTTAAATGCATTGAGAGAGGTTGGATTGGGATTAGGCCAATCCAAATCAAGATTGCCCAATCCCAAGACTAACCCCACCTATAATTCAGAGATTTATTGTTAGTTTCTTTGCTAATTATTTGTTATCCTCATACACCACAGATAAATATAAAACTAAGAATCTACAATTTTACATTGCATACATTCACTATTTAATAATTTAAAATTTCTAATTCTATTTTAATGTGCTAAATTTAAAATTTCTATGTAAATATGATTAATTATTCTAATTGTAATTGGGCTTAGTAATGAGTTTTTTTTGTCGTTTTAAAAAAACGGTGGGTTTGCTTGCTGATTGCAGGTACAATTACAAATTTGAATATGTGAAAGAATGTGGTAGTGATTTATTGGTTCAATTATGTTTTCAAGATTGCTAGATTAGTGGTCTATTTATTTTTAATGTCATGTTGTGCTCTGGGTACATTTCGGTGGAGTGCTATAGCAACCAGGTACATGTTGGTGGGCTCTAAATTGTAGTAACTGGGTACAAAATTCAATTATTTTTTCCAAGTTTGCCCTTCTGATGCACACGATTTGACTAGGTCTGGCAATGGTTAAAGGAACTGTTGACATAGAAACTTTATCTTCATTTGAAATAGGTCTACTTTCACTCTCTCATTCCGCTCTTGTTCTCTACCGTCACCCCCAAATTCCTCACCAGCCCAGATTTCATCGCCGCCAGCGTCGCAGTCCGCCCGTCCCCTTTCTCAAAAATTCCAATTCCTGTTCCCTTATCATTCTTCTTCTTATTTTGCTTTTGTTCATTATTGAGAAATTTTATTTGAAGATTTGGAAAAAAAGCAGAGGTGGGTGAATATTTCGGTTAAAGAAATTTTATTTGAATATTGAGATTTTTTTTTCACATCATTCATGCATTCTGTTTGAAGAAAATACATGTTCATGTTCAGTTTAAAGACTCAAATCTTGCTTTCAATGAGTGGAATGAAATTACTCAATATTTGTAGTAGAAGAGAAGACGATTGTTTATCATTAATACTACGAGTACTTTTTTTATCTTCAATTCTTTGGAGTTGGATATGAATTATTTGTTGAAATTCTCAAGAATTAGAAATTTTGGATTTCTTTTTATCTATGCCCATCAAAAGGGGGTAAAGTGAGTTTATTCTTTACAGCGTCTCTTTATTCATAGATTAGGTGAGATTAAAAATTTTGGATTTCTTTTTATCTCTGCCCATTAAAATGTGTATAAAATACAAATGTCATGTGCACATTTTGTGCACGATCCGTGTAAATTTTGTGCACGATCCGTGCAAATTTTGTACATGATATGTATATGCATGTTTAATGCAAGGTCCATATGTACGGGGTTAAAATTAGATATATACGATTTTTTTAAATGAAAAAAAGAAGAAAACACACTAGTTTTTTTTTTTTTTAAATATAAAAACTAGAAAACTTACTATGACCATAATTGGAGCTACGAACTGAGTAAAACTAGATATGACACAAATCCACCCTACTATATCAACCCTCTTCGAAGGGCTAACATAGAAGTAGGTCTCCCACGTTATTACTCCCAATCCTCCAATGTTGAAGAAGAAAAGTAAGAACAACATCCCAATCTAATTGATAAATTAACAAAACAAGATAGATTAAATAAAGTTTGAATGAAAGAAATAATTGAATTAAATGGTACGTACCCTGCTCCAAGTGGATGCATACTTAATGAAAATTATTAGGTAAATTATTTGTAAAACGGAGCCGATTCCGTTTACCAGAACTGGGAAGAATACCAGATGAGTTTCTTCCAAGAGGGCACTATAGTACACCAGTAATGATGCACTAAAGCACGCAAGGACATCTGGAATCGGATTAAATCTATCGGAAGATTTTCTTTTATATATTCAGTAAAAGGTTGGCCTGTATATGTTTAAATTAATTTTGTGAATATATATATAAAGAAATATATTATTAATTCACTATACGAAAATTTATAATTTTTAATGATATAAATCTTGTTATTTGCTAGCTAAAAGTCTTTAACATTAGGCTAACTTAATATTAAACACTTTTAGCTAGAAGAAAAGATTTTTTCATTAAATATAATTTTTTTTATAGGGGTTGTTATGTACTATTTTAAAATTCTAAGAATTGATGATGAGTTCGTACACTGATGTTAAGAATACCGACAATGACAGAATGTTACGTGTTCAAATTCAAAAAAAAAAATAGAAGTTGTAAGAAGTTAAAAATGTATTTCATAATCGGATGTTTGGTTCATCCGTGTCCGTTATAGTTGGCCCGTCCAGAGAACTTAACGTGCCAATTTTGGGTAGGTGGGTTAACTTGACTGAATAGTAACTCGGAGAAAATAACGAAATGACCTATTTACCCTTTGAGGGCCAGTTTAGTTTAGTGGCTATGTTATGAGTCAGTTTGTTTAGTTAACCTGCAAGAAAATGTGTTTGGTACTAAGTTAAAGGCCCGCCTGCATTTGACTTGAAAATTCAAGAGGCCAAATTGGGCAGTTGATGCAACCCATCTCAACAGTTATTAAGATTGGGATTTTTTAAAGACCAAAATACCCCCTTCAATTTAAAGACACTACTTTCTCCATCCTTCCATTTCGCGGTCTGTGCAATTTTACAAAATTACCCCTCAAAACTCTACTCATTATTACACTTTTTTAATATGTGTGTTCATCTACCTATAAAGATTAATATGGGATGGAGGGAGTACATCATTTAATAGACAGTAGGCCCCAAATAATAAAGTTGGCCCTATTATACATATTAAGGGCTTTCACGATGTAACAATGCTTTTCGAACGATTGCTACATTGCCCTTCGACTCATTTCGATTTTGATCGGTATGTATCCTTACGTGAAAATGAATCACATCCGATCCATTCGGAAAACAAGTCACAATTGATCGATAAATCAAATAATATTTTTTATTGTACATTATTACTCCATACCAATCATGTTCTAAAATATGTATAAAATACAAATGTCATGTGCACATTTTGTGCACGATCCGTGTAAATTTTGTGCATGATATGTGTTAGGAAATAAACACACGCACACGATAACGAAAGAGAAAATAACACGCAATTTGTTTACCCAGTTCGTCTTGCGACTACGTCTGAGGGCGATGCCAAGCCAGGTGGGATGCTGATTACAATGAGAGAACATCTATTTATAATAGAAAACTTGTCATAATTAACCCTAAGCTTATTAGGAAAAGACTTGTTCCCTACTCCAAGCTATTAGGAACAAACTTACCATAATTAACCCTAAGCCTATTAGGAAAAGACTTGCTCCCCACTCCAGGCCCGTTAAGATCAAACTTGTCCTACACTCCAAGCCCGTTAGGATCAATTCAGGCTCCACACTCCAACAATCTCCCACTTGGAGACTGAATTCTCCATGTAATCATATCTTCTTGATTCTCCTCCCGTATCCGCCTGGCATCGCCAAACCTTATCTTCAAGTTCCAAGGTCAATTGAAGCTATACATAACTTCAACTTCTCTAAGGTCACTACCTTAGTAAACATGTCTGCTGGATTCTCACTTCCAAGAATCTTCACAACCTACAAGATCTTCTTCTCTAAAAGGTGACGAATGTAGTGGTACTTCAACCCAACATGCTTTGTCCTTGAGTGGAACGCCGGATTCTTTGCAAGAAATATAGCACTTTGACTATCACTGAAAAGAGTGTTATTCTCATGCTCCTTCCCAAGTTCTCCCAAGAAATTCTGCAACCACACCATCTCCTTACTTGCCTCTGTCACAACTACATATTCTGCTTCAGTAGTGGACAGTGCAACAACCTTCTGCAACTTGGAAGACCAAGATATAGCAGTACCACCATAAGTAAAGACATACCCGGTTGTACTTCTTCTCCCATCAAGGTCGTTTGATGCCAATTCTGCATCCACATAACCCACCAGCTCCATACTCTTGCCTTTGAAACACAAGGCCTTGTCTGTGGTACCTCTCAAGTATCGCAGGACCCACTTGACTGCTTCCCAATGTTGCTTGCCCGGATCACTCATAAACCGGCTTACTACTCCCACTGCATGAGCAATGTCTGACCTCGTACACACCATGGCATACATGATGCTACCAATCGCTGAGGCATACGGAACATTCAACATCTGGGCACGCTCCTCCTTGCTCTTGGGGGACTCCCTTCTTGAAAGCTTGAACTGACTGCCCAATGGAACACTCACGGGCTTCGACTCTGACATGTTGAATCTTTCCAGGACCTTCTGAATGTAACTCGCCTGCGAAAGATACACACTTCCTGTCGCCTTATCACGTTCAATTCTCATACCCAAAATTTGTTTGGCCTCTCCGAGATCCTTCATTGAGAACCGTTCGGACAATTGCCTCTTCAACTTATTCACTTCTCTTGCATCAGCTCCTATGATCAACATGTCATCAACATATAGCAAGAGAATAAGAAAGCTTTTGTCAAACCTCTTGTAGTAGCAACAATGATCTGCGTGGCATTTCTGGTAGTCGATCTCCATCATGAAGCTGTCAAACTTCATGTACCACTGCTTTGGAGCTTGTTTCAGGCCATACAAGCTCTTCTTTAACTTGCATACAAGTTCCTCCTTTCCTTTCTCTACGAACCCCTCAGGATGTGTCATGTATAACTCCTCCACCAAGTTACCGTGGAGGAATGCTGTCTTCACATCCATCTGATGTAACAACAAGTTTTCTGCAGCTACCATACTCAACGTCATTCTAATAGTGGTCAGTTTCACAACAGGAGTAAAGACATCAGTATAATCAATACCATGTAGATGCTCAAACCCCTTGACAACCAGCCGGGCCTTGTAACGTTTGCTACCATCAGCTTCATTCTTGATTCGGTAGACCCACTTGCAGTGCAAAACCTTCTTGCCCTTTGGGAGCTCAACAAGTTCCCAAGTGCCGTTCAACAGAAGAGATGTTAACTCATCATCCATAGCAACTCTCCACTTCCGTCTATCTGCACCCTGCTCTGCCTCTGCATAGCATTCAGGTTCACCACTATCAGTAAGTAACAGGTAGTAGTTAGAGGGCGAATACCTATTAGGTGCACGTCGCTCTCTAACGGGTCTTTGCAGAGGATTCTCCGGTGGTGGTGGGGTCCTTGGTTCTTCAATAAGAACCTCTTCTTCATTTTGACTCTTCTTACTCCCACTCGAGTTTGAGATGTCTAACTCGACCTCTTGGGTATTGGTTTTGTCAGAATCTGATGCCTCCAATCTGTTCTTGTACATAACCTGTTCATTGAAAACTACATCTCTACTGCAAATAATCTTTCGGTTATTCTCATCCCAGAGTCTATAACCGAACTCATCACCACCATAACCAATGAACGTACACTTAACAGATTTAGCATCTAATTTACTTCTATCAACAGAGCTAACATGAGCATAAGCAACACAGCCAAAGACACGCAAGTAAGACAGATTTACCTCTTTTCCCGTCCATGCTTCCTCCTCCAACGGAACTGATGGACCTCTGTTAATCAGGTATGCTGATGTATTTACTGCATCTGCCCAAAACGTCTTAGGCAGCCCACTCTTCAACCTCATGCATCTTGCTCGCTCATTCAACGTTCTGTTCATTCGTTCTGCCACTCCATTCTGCTGGGGAGTTCCTTTCACAGTCTTCTCCATGCGAATCCCATTCTCAGCACAATATTCCTTGAACTTACAGAGTTCATATTCATCTCCATTGTCAGAACGAAGACACTTTACTTTCAGCCCTGTTTCATTCTCTACAAGAGCTTTCCACTTCCTGAAGGTATCAAAAGCATCCGTTTTATTTTTCAAAAAATAAACCCATACCTTTCGAGTGGAGTCATCGATGAAGGTCATGTAATACTCCGAACCACCAAGGGACTTCACGGGCGCTGGTCCCCATAGATCGCTATGCACCAGCTCCAGCTTTTCTGCCTTCAATGCTCTACCACCTCTCGAGAAACTCACCCTTCTTTGTTTCCCGAAAACACAGTCCTCGCATAGGCCAACTTCAACAAATTTCAGCCCTAGAAGTCTCCCTTTCGAACACATTACCTTCATCCCTTTCTCGCTCATGTGACCCAACCGATAGTGCCACAAATCAACGTTGGTCGTAGCTCCCACAAGGTCAATACAATCCTTGGGGTTAGATGTAGTATACAACGTACCTTCCTTCTTCCCCCTAGATATTATCATGGCTCCTCTACTGATCTTCCAACTGTTGCTGTCGAAAGTCACTGAGTATCCTTCTACATCGAGATGCCCGATTGAAAGCAAGTTTCTTTTCATCCTGGAATGTGCCTCACACCATTCAGCTTCAACATCGATCCGTTTGGTGTGGTTATCCAGACATTTCCTTTTCCCACGATTTTCAGGGGCTCATCATCAGCAAGGTAGACTTGTCCGAATTCGCCAGACACATAGTTCTCCATTATTTTAGCATCACTGCAAGAGTGGAATGATGCTCCAGAATCCAACACCCACGATTCTAGCGGACTACTGACACTTAAGACCAACGCGTCTCCAATATCATATGTGGTTGCGTTTGCTGTCTTCTTCTCGTTTTGTCCCTTCTTATTTTTCTTGGGTGCTGAACACTGGTTGCTGTAGTGACCAAACTCATCACAATTCCAGCACTGGGTTGAGTCTTTATCTTTTTTGGATTGACTCTTTCCTCTAGACTTTGATCTGCCACGATTCTGCCTACTCTTCGATCTGCCCCTTTCCTCCGTTTTCAGCGCTGAGCCTGAAGTGGATCCAGACTCTTTCCTGCAAACCTCCTCGCTAATCATCAGATCCCTCACTTCGTCAAGGTTTGATTCGGGTGGAATATACATACTTTAGATGCACATGTGAAGCATATTTTGAGGTGGATTTCATTGATTTATGGATTTAATATGATGATTTGAGCTAAAGTGAGGGAAAGGTTGTGTTTTGTCGATTTTGTAGGAAATACGATGGAATTTGGAGCAAAACACCAGCCATACTTCACTGGATCAAGAATAGGAGTACACTGTTGAGTTCGTCTCGAAAAACGGAGTGGAATGGCCAAAATAATCAAGTCGATCGGAGGTTGGAAGTAAAAGTTATGCACGAAACAAATTCAGAGTGCAACTCGGCCGAGTGCCCAAACTCGGCCGAGTTCGACCGAGGACCAGAATCTGGAATAACTTTCCATTCGGCCGAGCTCCCTGACTCGGCCGAGCTGCTGGGCAAACTCAGAATCTGGGATGATTTGTCATTCGGCCGAGCTCCCTGACTCGGCCGAGTTGCGAGGCAAAGTTAGAATCTGGGATGATTTGTCATTCGGCCGAGCTCCCTGACTCGGCCGAGTTGCGAGGCAAAGTTAGAATCTGGGATGATTGTTCATTCGGCCGAGCTCCCCGACTCGGCCGAGTTGCGAGGCAAAGTTAGAATCTGGAATGAATTGTCATTCGGCCAAGTTGGACAACTCGGCCGAGTTACCCCCATTTTCGGTGCCTTTTGCCCATTTTGGCCATTTTTTAGGGACCAACTTGCAATTTTGGCATCCAAACCCTACCCCAACACTATATAAGCCCTCATTCTTGAAACTCAAGACATTCTCCCCCAATTCCTAAAATTCCACACATAGTAACACATACTTGGAGGTGTTTTGGTCATTTCTTCTTCAATTCTTCATCAAATCAAGCAAGGAAGGATGCAATAGCTTGGAAATTCCATTCTCTACCACATTTTAGACTAAGCTTTCTCTTTCTCTCTCTTTTTAGTTAGTTATTTCATTTGATTTTGTAATTTGATTATGTTAGTTCTTTGCTAAACATTTTGTGGTTCTAAGGCTTTGTAAATATTTGGATTGAAGTTTATGAACTAATTTCTTGCTTTAAATGGTGTTTGTCTCTTATTTGTATGCTTAATTCTTCTTTGGAAGCATGTTGTTATTGGCCATGATGATTTGCTTAATTCATTGTTAATTGGGGTAAGCTCGAGAGATTTATTCCATTAATCGTATGCAAGCATGCAACCCGGTATTATTATGATCTCGAGAGAGGATTAGTTATCGGAGAGGGAATTGAATGATCTTTGGGGCTATTTTAGGTGGTGTGATGTTTGCAAGGTAGAGATACAAACTTATGTCGCATGCTCCTTTGGATTAGTTAGATCGAGAGATTGATTAATTCTTCTTTTGTGATCAACCCTATATGAAGACAACCTTAATGGCCATTTGAACGAGTTACAATTCATAAACGGATATCTAAGTGTTGCAAATACCTTGGAACCCACCCTCTCATATTTGAGTTTTCATTCATTTTACTTTCGTTTTCTTGATTTGCATGTTAGTTGATCGATTCCACATTACTCTTTATTGCTTATTTGTGACAATTTGGTAGGCAATCTTAAGGTAATTCACCACATTCATCTTAATCGATCGCGTCTAAATAGAATTTCGTTAACAAAATACACTTTTATGTTATACCTTCTCGTGGGATTGACCTCGTACTTACTTCGCTACGATAGACACCGTATACTTGCGGTCGTTTATTCTAGTGTTGTAGAATACGTGAATCAAGCTTCAGTTTATCTTTCACGGATGAAGCGCTAACTGCAGTTACTGTTGCAGCCCAACTGTCAAGCAAAGAAGATAACAAAACTAAAGCAAGTACCTCGTCACTGAATTCGATTTCGACAGAACACAACTGCCCAATGATCATATTGAACTCGTCCAGGTGTTGTTACACGGGTGTGCTCTCCGACATCCTGAGGTTGAACAACCGTCTGATCAGGTGAACTTTGTTCGCCGTTGTGGGCTTCTGATACATCTCCTCCAAGATCTGCAGCATCTCCCTTGCGGACTTGGCTTTAGTCGTGTGGTAGGCTACGTTCATGGACACCGATAAACGTATCGCACTCATCGCCTTTCTGTTCATAAGATTCCACTCCTTTTGTTCCATCTTTTCGGGTTTCTCCTTCTCCTCTAGGGGCACATACAAATCTTTACCATAAAGGTAATCCTCAATCTGCATCTTCCAGAACCCGAAATTCGATCTGTCAAACTGCTTGATTGAAATCTTCTCGTCGCTCATCGTGACTGCTCCCTCCGAACCCGAAGCTCTGATGTCAGTTGTTAGGAAATAAACACACGCACACAATAAAGAAAGAGAAAATAACACGCAATTTGTTTACCCAGTTCGTCTTGCGACTACGTCTGGGGGCGATGCCAAGCCAGGTATTTCACTATGTTTTTCGGATGCTGTTACAATGAGAGAACATCTATTTATAATAGAAAACTTGTCATAATTAACCCTAAGCTTATTAGGAAAAGACTTGTTCCCTACTCCAAGCCATTAGGAACAAACTTACCATAATTAACCCTAAGCCTATTAGGAAAAGACTTGCTCCCCACTCCAGGCCCGTTAGGATCAAACTTGTCCTACACTCCAAGCCCGTTAGGATCAATTCAGGCTCCACACTCCAACAATATGTAAATGCATGTTTAATGTAAGGTCCATATGTACGGGGTTAAAATTAGATTTAAATAATATAGAGAGAGGACATTAATGTTGTTATTTTGAGCTTTTTCATTTTTTCATTTACTTAATTTATAAAATAAATTAAAATAAAAAGGTTTGGACAGCTCTAAGCTGTGATTTGTCGGGATTTTTTGTAACTTAAACTCAAGAGTTCCAAGATTCGGGGCTAAACTAAAGATTATCAAAATGGGGCTTAGTTAATGCGTACCTATTATTGCAAGTATGTATTGAAAATTATTTAGTCCTATCATTCTTGTTCCTTAATTTCCTTGGTGAAATTGTTGGATCTTCCTGTCTCACATCTAGCCCTCAACTATGCACAAGAAATTTCCTTTATCTGCATTGAGGATGAGCACAAATTCATAATAAAACAACATAAAAATACAAAATAAGCAGAAAGGAAATTGTTGAAATACTATCAAGTAAAAAAAAAAAAAAAAAAAACCTGAAATACTATCAAAACGGGAAAATTTTAAATCTGAGCCCCACAATGCAGGATTTTATTTTTTCAAGCTACCCTACATGTAAAAGAATAGAGTGAACATACTTGAATGTTATTGTCATAATTTTACTTGAGGCCCTGTGATTCATTGATGATTAAATAATTATTTGCCTATATTGTTTGATTGTGAATTATTAAGTGTGAGGTGTTGAGTAAGATAAAAGAGATTGATATCTAATATTACAGACACTTTAAGGAAATTGCATGTGGTTTGAAATGGCAAATTTTTGGGTTTACCAAAAATTTGAAAAAAATAAAAATTTACGATCTAAAACCTAATTTTCCTAAACTTACCGGTGAGGCAAGCTGCGATGAGGTGGAGAGGTGCGACGAAAGTGCGATGTACGAGGTGGACGAACGTGAGCAGTGATGTGGAGAGGTGGTAGGGCCGCGCGCCGACGTGAGGGAAAAGGAAGTGAAGGTGGGTGTCCTAAAATTGAAAAAAAATGAGGGAAGAGGTAAAAAAATTGGAAGTTTTTACTAAAGCATTAGTGGGTTGGAAATTTATTTATTATTACTACAAAATAATTTTCAATAGATATGCAGTCTAAAATCGAGATGGGGGAATGGATGATGTGATGAACATTAATTAAAACATTTTACCGTCGGAGGAATGTGGAATGCGTAGTACTCGTACAAACTGCAATTTGAATGCCCTCTTGCGTACTATTATTATTTTATATAAGCACAAAAAGTGGTTAAATTTGTCACCTTCTTTATCCTCACACTTAATCTTTCTAGTCTAAGCCCTATTACGGTATTACTTCTGCTGTCAGTATTGATAGGTAGAGGTCATATCAATTTTCCATTTGAATTTCAAAATCCTTTGAACCTAGTATAAAAAGGTAGTATTGAATAATTGATTAGGTAATATTTAGCTTGCAAAAAAAACTTTCATGGGCTGTGTTAAAATGAAAATTCCTTTATAAACTTCACTCTCACAATAACCTCAATTTTACATAAATGTCATTACTTTATCTCCACACATATATAAAAATCAACTCATTTCTTTACTTTATACATAAAGTTTTACAAAATTACCCCTCAAAACTCTACTCATTATTACACTTTCTTAATATGTGTCCATCTAATTTTGACAACCTGTCCTATAACTAATAATATTGCCCATATTTCAAAGTATTGAATCTCTTTGATTCTCTACCCATAATAAATCAAAGCAATACTTATTAATTACATACAATTCTATTTAAGTGACAGAGATTAAGAAACCAACAACCACTGCGGTCTAATTCTCCATTCCTTAAGTCAGTTTAGAAGAATTATCTCTTCGTAGGTCCTATTCAGCATATCATAATGCACTAATGTAATCTCTTGGTCAAGACAAATCAATTTGAGCCTTACACCCCTAACTTCTACCAATTAATTGTTCAATTCCATCTAAGTTGTGAATCAATTGTACTTATATACAAGGAATTTGCAATGTGATCTTTTGTGATTTTCTACACACCACATCGTCTACAATGTAAAGTACATCTGAACGTTTATGCAATAAATAATTAATATTTATTATATTTAAAGCAACAGTGATAGAAAAATTATTCTAAAAAATAATTGAATTCATAAATTTGTAGTTATCACATCTTTACTTACAATTCAACTTAAAAAAAATAAAACATTACTTCTTCATTTAATTAAAAAAAAAAACTAAAACACATGCAGGCCAACTCGTCCCGTTCATGGTCCAACCCGTCTAAACATGCGACCCATGCGGTTTGGCCCGTATAGGTCCGCCTTTTAAAAGGACTTGAATTACTCAACTCAATCCATTTTTTTTTATAGACGAGGACGGGTCGATTCATGGACTAACCCATTTTGACAGCTCTACTTTTAATCAATCTTATTTTTTTTTATCAGAATTGACGAACACGTATCTAAAGCATGACACAAAACTACCGCATTTTGTAGTTTGTGACAAATTTGGAATGAAAATTAGATTAATTGTAAAAAAAATTGGGATTAAATTAAAAAAATTTAGAATGATTTAAAAAAAAGTGAAAAGTGTGTGCAAAAGTGAAAAGTGTGTGCATGTGAAATTAATAGGCGTGGGCTCCAAGTTTTTGTAGTATTCCACCGGAAGAGCAATTAAGAATAGGAAATATTTTTGGTGTGGTCACCAAGTAATGCATTCTTATAAATAAGGGAATACATTTATCACTTTTCCATTAATTCCATTTTTCACTAAACCTTGTGCAAATTAACAATAACCATCAACACTACTAGTCGGACCACCAGAAATCTACCAAGCTGCCGCGGCGGCTGAGGCCACCCCGAAAACAGGTGATCCGTTGGTGGATCTTCTTCTAGTTTCAAATTACAATAGCCACCATTGGGCAGTACGGAAGACATGAATTCCGTGGCATTCGTATCGACGGGGAATCCTTGTTTGGATTTCTTCTTCCATGTGGTTCCCAAAACAAGGGTGGATGACTTGAACAAGCTTCAAGAAGCCGCGTGGGATGAGGATCCATTGAAGGCCCTGAAGCTCGTCGGAAATCTGATAAACAAGGCTTCTATACAGCCGCCTTGTGGCTACACGAAAACCACCCTAGAACCCTCGCCTCGCTTCTTTTGCGGAGTTTGGCACTTGAAGGATTCGCTGGAGATTCTGTCCCGCCTCCTAGAAGGAGCCGATGCTCGAGAATTAATGGCGCAGAGGAGGAGGAGGAGTTGTAATTATAGTGATAATGAAAGTGACTACGGTAGTGATTATTGTTGTACGTGCTTTTGATGGTTGAATCGGATGTGGACTATTTGTTAGCACGAGACAAACATGTATAATGATCGGGGGTTTATTACGTGTTTAAGGAGTATTTATATGATGATCTTGATGATCTAATGAAGAACAAACAAGAACACAAGATATAGTTTCTTGGAGAAGCTAAAGCTTTAGAAGCTTGGGAGTGTTTATTGCTTTGGGTTGGGAGTGATTTGTAGGAATGGTGTAACTTGTCTTTACAAATGAGCCTTTTAGGCATTATATAGTGGTTTTTGGGGGCTGCCCGCCCTTTACACGTGGCACGCCCTTATTGGACCTGTCTTCTGCCCGAAAAGGTGATTTGATGGCGCATTTAATGCTAAACCGCCTCTGGTGCTCGTCCTCGCCGAGATGCCGAGGAGCTGGGATATGGTGGTCGCCGGAGGACCTGATCATCTAGGAGGGTGGTCGCCACGCTTCATGCTGTCTCTCAAGGCTTCAACACTTAGACTTTCTCTAGCTACAATAAGTGCGTGCTCGCCACACATTTGGGCGAGCAGCTAACTAAAACATGTGCTCGCCAACATCTTTGAGCGAGCACTTAAACATATTAAATACATTTATTCTATTACATTTTCTTGGTCTTGTTGACTAGTCGTCGTACGACTTTGTTGACTAGTCCTCGCCACGTAAGCTGGTGACTAGGATTGACTTGTCAAAGATTGACTTCTTTGACTAGGTATAACATTTGCCCCCTGGTCGCCTTTCTTCGTATTCGTAGAATGGTAAGGCGAGCAGTCTGATCGTCTTCTTGGAAGGTGAAAATTATTGTCGACAACACAATCAAATTTGAGATCTTGATGACGTGAGATGGAGGCGGTCGCCTCGTTTCCAGTACCGAGCACAACTTTTGAGGCACCTTTTATTAAATGCGGATCTGACACGTGTCGGGCGCGTGAGCGGCGCCCGAAATTTGAAAAGCGCGCGTGGGGCGCGTGCCGACCTCAAAGGTCGCGCGTGGGGACCACTTTCCAACTCGATTTTGGAAATGGCCCCAAATTTTTGGGAAAATTATGATTTTGACCCCGTTTTCTTGCACATAGGTCCCTGCAAATACTTGCCTATAAATAGGGGCTTTATCTTTTTCAAAACGTTTTTTACTCTGTAAATTTTCGAATATTTCCCTTGTGCTTCCTTCCAAGCTTCTCTCTTCAAGCTTTTCCGGCGAGTTTGGGTGGTTTTCGATCGACAAAAAGGTAAATAACTCACATTTTCTTCTTTAAAACTTCTTTCTCCCCCCTTTCTATAGAAAAAATGGAGGTTGGAGGTGGCTCCGGTGGTGGTCCGCCGCCGTTGGTCGGTGGCGCCGCAAGTTCCAGCGGCGGAGATCGTTGGCCTTGGCCTTAGCGGAGAGGGCAGCCTCTTCAGATTCTAGGATTCACTCCCCCGAACCCATTAATGTTTGTCCTCCCGTCCTCCCAGAAGACAGTTGGGAAGAAATGTTAGATAGGGTCGGCGAAGCCGTTAATGCTGAAACCGATGAGTCTGAGAGGGAGGATGCCGGCAACGATGCCGAGGAGGGTGCCGAGGGGACTGGCTCAGATCTGGATGATCCGGATCTGAATATGAGAACGGGCGAGCACCTTGACCCGGCCCGAGTCGAGGAGACCTTGACAAGAAGTCTTCGCGAGGATTTCGAGGAAGTTGTTCAATATGCGGCGAGCATAAAGGATATTTTGAGTGGGCGAGAGGAACTGGGTGGCGATGAGCTCTCGAGGAGGGCATATTATAAATATTTTTGTGATTACCCGCCTAGGGAGGTTCCTCGCCCATACCGTGTAGCACGTAAATCGGGGAACGAGGCCAGTAAGCATGCGAGCACCGTCTCCTCGGCCATGCTAGAGAATTCTCAGAAAAAGTATCAATTGCCAGCTGATGTTTGTTTTTTTGTCCCTCGCGCCGATGAGAGGGCCGACCAGCCGCCAGAAGGGATGGTCGCCGTCAATATCGGAATGATGGAGCCGGGGTTGAGGTTCCCCCTGCACCCCGGGATTTCAAATTTCTTGCACTTTCTAAAGGTGGCCCCTTCTCAAATTTTGCCTAACGGTTGGTCGAATCTGATCGGCCTCCTCACACTGTTCGACCTAGTGGCGGTCGAGAACGGTTGTCTGAACACCTGGCTTAGCCCGAAAGAAATCAACTATCTTCTTCAGGCGGCCGAGGCCGGACAGAAGGTGGGCCAGGGGTATTATTATGTAAGAGGCCGCGATAACTTTAAATTGGTCGAAGGGGTCCCCAATAAAATTCGAGATTGGAAGACCAATTGGTGGTGGGTGGCCGGGGACTGGAGAAGTGCGGTGAGGCCGCATGGATCCTCTGCTCGCATTCCCATCGAGACTGATTATCAAAGAATGCGTGGTAAGTCTTTTTATTTCTGCTCGTTCTTGTCTATACTGAATAACTCCTCGCTCTTGTAGGTGAAACTGCTCGCAAGAAGACTGCCGAGGACCGTCTCACGCCTCTCTTCCAATATCATGTCTGCTGCGTACTCAATCATCGCTATTTGGAGAGGTCTTGTCGCATTCTAAACAGGGAGTGCATGCGAGAGCGAGCAGGTCTTAGAGTGCCTCCTCATCACTTCACTCGAGAGTTTCCTCCAGGTATCAAAATATTTCTAAGTTTTGTGAAAATGCTCTTCGTAAAACACTGACTCCTCGTTTCTTCTATTTTAGTAGTGGTCCCTGAAAGAGTTATCACCTATCTCCCTCCAACTGTCGAAGTTGATCGCTTAACGTCGAACAGGATGCTCCAGCAAGCGAAACTGCTCCGCGAGCGCAAGATCATTGATGGCTCAGGCAAAAAAAGGAAAGGGGCGGAGACCTCGGGAGCTCCACCCAAGAAAGTTGCTAAGCCAACCCGAGGGGGTTCTTCTCGCCCACCTGCTACCGAGCAGAGGGCCGAGCCAGTTGGCGAGCAGAGGATCTCACCGAGGAGATCTCCAACGAGGGGTAACTCGCCTCACCCCGCACAGGTCGTATCCCCTCCTCGCAGAAGCACTCGGTCGCGAGAGACTGCTGCGAGCTCGTCGGCCGGGCAGAGGGCCCAAGGGGATAACACACTCCTCGGCTGGGACGCCGCCAGGGTTGCCAAGTAAGTTTACTATCAATAAGACTTTAGAATATTTTCAAGTACCTTTTTCTAATAACTCTTTTTTTCTTTTTTTTTTCTATTAGTGTTGCCGATCACCCGCTCGTTGAACCTGTCAATGAGAACCTCCTCGGTTTCTATCGGTCGCGGGATCCGACCAATCAAGAGCCTCTGGATCCGCTCCCTCTCAGGGCCATGAAGAATCTTCCCCGATCGCTGACGACCACACTGGTCGATGAGGTGAACAACCAGAACTCTCTGGAGAATGCGCGCCTGGTCGCCATCGATCTGAGCCGTGCCTCATACACCATCGAGAAACTTGCCGTCCAGATCGCCGAGAGTCGCAAGGTCAGCGATGATAGGAGCATGAAACTCGCCCAGATGGCTAAAGCTAAAGCTGGTGTTGAGAGGCAGCTGGTCGCCTCTGGGGAGAAGGTGGTCGACCTCGAGGCAAAGTTGGCTGATGTCGAGGCAAAGTTGGCCGATTCTAAGGCCCAACTTGAGACGGTTCGAAAGAAAGATCAAGAAGATCTCCAAGAGATCGAACGTCTCCGTGCTCGCCTCAAGACTGCCGAGGACGAGGTAAATACTCTTAAGAATAATTCTACAACTGCTGAGGAAGAGTTGGCCACTCTTCGGCAAGAGCTGGTCGACATGACGGATGAGCGAGATGAAATTACTGACGTCGCTGGGAGCGTGGCCATTTTATCGGTGGCGCTCACTGCCCATGGGCTCATTCATAGGCTCAAAGAAGTTCATCCGGACGTGGACGTAATTTCGCTCGGCGGGTTTCTAGACGACCTCCTCATGAAGGAAAAACCTCAACCGGAGTCAGAACTCCCCCTGCTTCCTCTAATGAAAATGGGACTCCAGTTCCCTCGACTCTTAGGCGTTCCGGTACTTTTCAAGGATCCTCCACAAGCCTCCCCACCCCAACAAGGCGAGCAGAGTGCTCCTGCCGAGGTGGAGGCCGTGGACGAAGAGGTGGATGCCGGCGAGCAGGATGCTACTGCCGAGGGGAATGCTGCAGAGACTTAGTTTCTCTTTTATTTCCTTTTATTTTATTTTTAGGACTGCTTGGCCACTAAGGCCTCTTTTGTAATTTCAGCCTCTAAGGCTTTTCAATGAATGGAACTTTTTGCTTATATGATGTTTGGTTATTTTGAGTGATCGTTCTCGTTACTGCTTTTCAATTTATGTTATGATTATTTTTTGCAAGAATTTTTTTTAATAAGTACTTTTGAAATCGCCTTTTATTTGTTTTCGAGCATCTTTTAAGAAAAAGTGATCGTCTTTCCTTGCGAGCATCTTTAAGAAAGAGTGCTCGTCTTTCCTTGCGAGCATCTTTAAGAAAGAGTGCTCGTCTTTCCTTGCGAGCATCTTTAAGAAAGAGTGCTCGTCTTTCCTTGCGAGCATCTTTAAGAAAGAGTGCTCGTCTTTCCTTGCGAGCATCTTTAAGAAAGAGTGCTCGTCTTTCCTTGCAAGCATCTTTAAGAAAGAGTGCTCGTCTTTCCTTGCGAGCATCTTTAAGAAAGAGTGCTCGTCTTTCCTTACGAGCATCTTCAAGAAAGAGTGCTCGTCTTTCCTTGCGAGCATCTTTAAGAAAGAGTGCTCGTCTTTTAGAGTTAACCATTCGTCGGTTGAACTCTTTTATTTGATAGGTAGTGATCGTCGTCGCCACTACCTTGCGAGCATCTTTAAGAAAGAGTGCTCGTCTTTGTTTCCTAGATGGCTACGCAGAGCCTTTTCTAAAATTTCTAGAATTATCTAACACTTGACGGAAATTTAAAACTTTGCTTTGTATTGAAATGATGACTAGATACAAACTATACAAATATGAAAAAATTAAAAACTTACTGGTAATACTTCTTCAGCTTGACCGCGTTCCATGGGTACTTGCTCGGCTGGCCCTCTAGATCTTCTAGCTCGTACGATCCGTTCAGGAGTGTGCGCGTTATTCGGTACGGACCCTCCCAAGTCGGGCCAAGTATGCCAATGGACTGCTCTGTCGCCCTCCGAAGTACGAGCTGGCCGATGGTGAATTGGCGAGCACGTACTTTGGTGTTGTAGTAGCGCTCTGACATTTGCTTGTAAACCACGTTCTTCTCGTCCGCTGTTAGCCTTCGCTCTTCTAGGAAGTCCAAGTCGGAGATCTGTGCATCGTTATTCAACTGCTCGTCATAATTTACCACTCGAAAAGTGGGGACCTGCCCCTCTGTTGGTATGACAGCTTCGGTTCCGAACGCGAGCGCGAACGGAGTTTCACCAGTAGAATTCCTCGTGGTCGTCCGATATGCCCACAGAACCATGTGCAGCTCGTCCGCCCATTTGCCCTTCAATCCATATATCTTAGCTTTCAAGGTGTGCTTGATGATTTTGTTGATCACCTCTACTTGACCATTTGATTGTGGATGATAGGGTGTTGAAAAAAGTTTCTTGATGTTCCACTCTGAGCAGAAATCCAGCATGTCTTGACTTGTGAATTGACGTCCGTTGTCGGTCACTATTGCTCGTGGTAGGCCGAACCTGCAAATTATGTTTTTCCAAATGAAGCTTGTCATCTGGGCCGTTGTGATGGTCTTCAGTGCCTTCTCTTCGGTCCACTTGGTGAAGTAATCGACTGCTACGACTACGAAAGTTACCCCCCCGACGCCAGGCGGGAAAGGTCCGATGATGTCGATGCCCCACTTCGCGAAGGGCCAAGAGCTGTAGACGGAAATGAGCTCGTCTGGAGGTGAGTGAATGGCGGGTGCAAAAGCTTGACATCTCTTGCACGTCTGGGCGTAATGAATTGCATCCTTCTTCAGTGTTGGCCAAAAGTAGCCTTGCCTCATGATCTTTAAAGCGAGCGCTTGCCCCCCTATATGATTTCCACATGATCCATCATGGATTTCGTGCATGACGATCTTCGCTTCGTCCTCTCCGAGGCATTTCAATAAAGGCATTGAAAAACCCCGTTTGTACAGCTGGTCGCCAAAAATAGTGTACCTTGCGGACCTGAGCTGCAATCTGGTCGCTTTCACTTTGTCCACCGGGAGCTCGCCGGTCTTGATGTACTTGATGATCGGCGATCTCCAGTCCTCGTCGCTGGTCGCTTCAACCTGCAAAATTTGACCTCTGTTCACCGATGGGGAAGAAATTTTAGTGATGGTCGCTTCTGAAAATATTGCCTCCCCCTCTGAAGTGGCCAGCCGAGCTAAAGCATCTGCTTGCGTATTCTCCTCCCTAGGGATTTGCTCGATGTGGAATTGATCAAATTGCTCGAGTAATCCTTTCACTAGCTCTTGATATTTTATCATTTGATCGCTGCGAGCCTCGTAGTCGCCCGTAATTTGACATACAACCAGCTGAGAGTCAGAAAAAAATTTCAGTTTTCTGGCGCCCACGGCCATAGCCATCTTGATTCCTGCAACCAGAGCCTCGTACTCTGCTTCGTTGTTGGTCGCCCGATACTCGAACTCGATCGCCGAAGCAAACGTTTGTCCGGTAGGGCTGGTGAGGACGATTCCTGCCCCTGCTTTGGTGCTCGTCGACGAGCCATCGACGAACAGTGTCCAAGGAAGTTCGATTCCCTCGTCCAATTTCTCCGGGAAAGTGAGCTCTACAATGAATTCTGCCAGCACTTGTCCCTTGATTGCCGTTCTGGGTGCATAGGTGAGCCCAAATTGCCCGATTTCCACCGACCATTTCAAGAGTCTTCCAGTGGTATCCGGACGATGCAGTGCTCGTCGGAGAGAAAAAGTTGTGAGGACGACCAACTCGTGGTCGAACATGTATTGCCTTAGTTTTTTTACGCTCATGACTAGTGCGTACTCCAATGGAAAGTATCTCAACTCCGCATCTCTCAGTGTTTGACTTACGTAGTAGATAGGCAAATGTGTGCTCCCCTCAGCTCGGACGAGCACTGAACTAATCGCATATTCAGTGGCCGCCAAGTACAGATAAAAAATTTCGCCGGGGACTGGTTTAGATAGGACCTTCGGATCCGATAGATATTCCTTCAATTTCTCGAAAGCTTTCTCACACTCATCGGTCCACTCGAACTTTCCTTTTTTCAAAGCATCGAAAAAAGGTTTGCAACGATCGCCCGTTCGTGCAATAAATATGTTCAGCGATGCAAGGCATCCTGTCAACCTCTGTACTTCTTTCACGTTCCTTGGGCTTTGCATATTAATGACTGCTTGAATTTTACTCGGATTCGCCTCGATGCCCTGCTGGCTAACCAAGTGCCCCAGAAATTTTCCTGAGCAAACTCCAAAACTGCATTTCTTTGGATTTAACTTCATGTTGTATTCTTTCAAAATATCGAACGTCATGGCAAGGTGGTGTAGGTGATCCTCTTTCCGTAAGCTTTTGACAACGATGTCGTCGATATAGACCTCTACCATCTCGCCGATGTGTTTCTCAAACATCTTATTTACCAGTCTTTGGTATGTTGCCCCCGCGTTTTTCAAACCGAAAGGCATTCTCTTCCAACTATACATTTCGGTGGCCGTCATGAAGGTCGTATGCCGCTGGTCGTTGGGATGCATCGCGATCTGATGGTAGCCTACGAAAGCATCCATGAAAGTTAACATCTCGTGCCCCGCTGTATTGTCTACTAGGTGATCAATGTGGGGCATGGGAAAGTGATCTTTCGGACAAGCATCGTTTAGATCTGTGAAGTCTATACACAATCTCCACGACCCGGTCATTTTTTTTACGAGCACTGGATTTGCCAACCACTCGGGATCAGTTCCAGTTTTCTCGATTAATTTATTGTCGATTAATTTCTTGACTTCGATCGCCAAAGCCGCATATTTATCAGGCCCAAATTTCCTTCATTTTTTGGTGATAGGTCTCCTTGCTGGATCAATATTCAATCTGTGGCAGGCATGATTCGTGGGAATGCCCACCATATCCTCGTGCGACCAGGCGAATGCACCGATGTTTTCTTTCAAAAATGCGATCATGTCTGACCGCAAATGTTCTGGTAAATTCGAACCAATGAATACCTCGAGCTCTGGACGAGCTTCGTTTAAGTGAATGGTTTCAAGGTCCTCCACTGAAGTTGCCCGCTCTTTAGGCTCCTTCCAACGAGGATCCTCGATTCCGAACTCCGGCTCAAAGCCTAACCTAGGCTCCAGATCTGGAATGTTTTCTGGAAACTGGTCGTCGGGGAGCTGGTCGCCCGAATCTGTCTGCTCGTCGATATCCATTGGGGTGTGGTCGTCCACTTCCATGGAGGCGTGCTCGTTCGCCTCCACTTGGTGGTCGTCGGAACTACGACTGCACTCCCCAACTTCAATCTTTCGGTACTTGCTAGGAAGACCCTCTAAGTAGTTCACTTGTTCTGTTTGTGTTTGACACTCAATATACTTTCCAACCATAGTACTTTCCTTAGAATGACGCTTTGCAAAACGGACGAGACACTCCCTCGCCCGCGTCTGATCGCCCTTGACGGTTATAACTCCCGCCGGGGTTGGAAATTTTACACAGTAATAATAAGTAGAAGCGGCCGCCTTGAACTCATTGAAGAAAGGACGGCCGAGGAAAGCGTTGTAGGATGATGGCATGTCTACGATCATAAAGTCGAGCTGCCGAGTGTGATGCATTATTGGCTCTTTTGATGATGCCAGCTCCAGGGATAGTCTGATTTTCCCAATGGGGTGGCTGCGCGTATCCCCAAAACCTACGATTATATCATCGCAAGGCTCGATGTATTCCGGATATCCACCGAGAGCATCCAAAGTATGCTTGAAAAGGATGTTGGTGTATGCCCCGGTGTCGACCATCAGGCGATGGACATTGGTTCCCATAATCTTCCCCGTGATGACCAAAGCATCATTGTTTGGGTGCACCACGCCGTTCAGGTCGTCGTCCGAGAAAAGGATTTGGTGAGATAGAGGCTTCTCGGCAGTCGGAGCGACGCACACCTGATGGACATTGTTCAGTGCTCGCTGCTCACTCTGAGCTCGGCGAACAGATAGAGCTTTCCCGGACTGAGTTCCCCCCAAGGGGCCTTCTATAACCAAACAAGCTCCCACGTTATCGATGTCGCCGCCAGGATTGTTTGGCATGGGAGGAGTTAGCTTGGGACGATTCCGTTGTTGGCGCAGGTCGTCGCTGTCGTCGCGACGTTTCTTCCCCCTGTTATCGCCATTGCCAAGGGGCTTGATGAACTGGGCGAGCTTGCCCTCATTGTATAGTTTGAAAAGATTTCTCACCAAGTCCCGGCAGCCATTAGTGTGGTGGCCAATAGAGTTGTAGTAGTCGCAGAATTTGCTACCATCGAGGTTGTCATCACTTGTATGCATTGGCTTGGCATGGGGGAGCAGATTCTTTCCCCTGACAGCATTGAAAATGCCCCTAGGATCAAGAGAGAGAGATTCTCTGAACTGGATGATCTCAGGAGACTCCTCGAAAGGCCTAAAGTTCGTTGGGCGAGCACTGCCAGCTTGAGTGGTCGCCTTCTTGGGCTGGGACGACTCCCCAGTGTTTGTATATTTCTTGGGCCAGACCCTCTTGGACGCCTCAGGCTGCTCGTTAGCCTTGGCGGCGTCCATGATTTCCTCCATTTGGATGAAGTTCCCAGCCCTCGTGCGGAAGTCCGCATAAGAAACTGGGAAAGTAAGATAGATAGATTCCCAGAGCTTGGTACCTATCCTCAGATCGGAAACAGCCGAGATCAGCTTTGTCTCATCGTTTACGGCCTCTCCATCGATCACCAGCCTATCAAAGCGCTCGATGAAGTCCTTGCCCGATTCATTTAGGGATTGGCGGACGTTTGTCAAACTTTTCTTTGAGGCTGGGCGAGCAGCAATGGACCCGTAGTAGGTCAGAAAGTACTGTCCCAGCTCATGGAATGAGGTGATAGATCCGGCACTCAAAGTTGTGTACCAACGATGAGCCCGGTCTCCCAAGGTTAGGGAGAAGTTTCTGCATTGGGTGGCGTCCGTTGCCCCGATTGAGGCCATATAGTTGGAGTACTTGGACAAGTGTACTCTGGGGTCGGACATCCCATCGTATGCCGCCATGGAGGGCATTTGAATCTTCCTTTGGATAGGGGCGGTAAGTATTGCAACACTCAGTGGAGGTGCGGGCAGAGTGATTGGTGGAGTGGTCCCTTGCTTCGAGGCGACCACCTCTGCTCGCAGAGCATCCATCTCCAACTTCATCAATTTTTGGGTTTCGAGGAACTGGGCGATTTGCCCCTCCTCGGCAGTCTGTGCTCGGGGGACGACCTCGTCGCGTCGACTCCCTTGGGATGCGGCCGGGCGATCATCATGACGTGATCGCCTGGGGGAATGTCTATCAGAATGGTGGCTGCGATAACTCTTCGCCGGAGCTCGCGAACCCTTCCCCGGTCCCACTCGATCAAGAGCTGAGACTCTGTCGCCCTGATCTCTTTTGTCAGCGCGATCCCTGTGGTCGGCCCTGCCTGGTCGGCCATCCACATTGAAAGGCACTCGGCGAGGAGCCCTTCCATCTTTATCATCCATTCGGTTGAAAACCGAATTTCTATCGCGAGTCTCCCGTGTGGCTATTGTGGGAGTGCTCGTCAGCTTTGTTTTTTCCTTAGTCTTGGGGGCGAATGGGGTGTGAGTGATAGGAGCGGTCGTCCTCCTCATTCCCCTTGGCTTTGCGAGCTTTGTAGAAAGGCCTGATCTTTGGCTTTCTCCAGCTCTTCTTTCTCATTCTGCCTCCTCTTCTCCATGAGGTAGTCAGAGAGATCTCTCAAATGCTGGGGATCATTCAGAATGTCCCCCATGTTCAAGTTGGCGAAAGGATTTACCGGCTGCAACGGAGGGGGTTCGTTCCCTCCGGGTGGTAAGATTCCATCTTGTGGAGTATGCTGAGACATCGTTTAAAGAGTGTCTCCTGGAGATTATTACAAGGATATGACTGTTCTTAAGCTTTCGACGCTTAAAAACGAAAGATTAAAGTTCTTACGCAGAAGAACGTGCTATTACAACTACTTACTAGCAAAGTAACAACAACTAAAGCTTAAAAACAAGATTACACGGAGTTCAAACTCCAAAATATGTCTCGAATATCGCAAATATTCAAGAACACGAAGAACACTAAAAAATGTAAACAAAGCTTTAAAACGGTGGAACTACCGATTAAAACCTGAAAACGGAGTTTGCTAACCGATCGCTCGATGATTGGACGAAACTGAGATGATGAACACGTAAAAGGACCCCTCCTTCTAGCGCCAAATGTTGTACGTGCTTTTGATGGTTGAATCGGATGTGGACTATTTGTTAGCACGAGACAAACATGTATAATGATCGGGGGTGTATTACGTGTTTAAGGAGTATTTATATGATGATCTTGATGATCTAATGAAGAACAAACAAGAACACAAGATATAGCTTCTTGGAGAAGCTAAAGCTTTAGAA
Source organism: Galeopsis tetrahit (assembly GCA_963675135.1). Lineage (NCBI taxonomy): Eukaryota > Viridiplantae > Streptophyta > Magnoliopsida > Lamiales > Lamiaceae > Galeopsis > Galeopsis tetrahit. The sequence goes on from OY776123.1 coordinate 54,803,804, forward strand.
GCTTGGGAGTGTTTATTGCTTTGGGTTGGGAGTGATTTGTAGGAATGGTGTAACTTGTCTTTACAAATGAGCCTTTTAGGCATTATATAGTGGTTTTTGGGGGCTGCCCGCCCTTTACATGTGGCACGCCCTTATTGGACCTGTCTTCTGCCCGAAAAGGTGATTTGATGGCGCATTTAATGCTAAACCGCCTCCGGTGCTCGTCCTCGCCTAGATGCCGAGGAGCTGGGATATGGTGGTCGCCGGAGGACCTGGTCATCTAGGAGGGTGGTCGCCACGCTTCATGCTGTCTCCCAAAGCTTCAACACTTAGACTCTCTCTAGCTACAATAGGTGCGTGCTCGCCACACATTTGGGCGAGCAGCTAACTAAAACATGTGTTCGCCAACATCTTTGAGCGAGCACTTAAACATATTAAATACATCTATTCTATTACATTTTCTTGGTCTTGTTAACTAGTCGTCGTACGACTTTGTTGACTAGTCCTCGCCACGTAAGCTGGTGACTAGGATTGACTTGTCAAAGATTGACTTCTTTGACTAGGTATAACAATTATGATAGTAGTAGATCCACTTATTGCCCTAGCTATGGAAAAGGTAGAGATAGAGGTCGAGGAGGTTTCGCGAAGAGGCAGCGGCGGGGTGAGAAAGGGAAGGTGCGGCAATTGAGAGGAGGATTGAAAAAGGTTGTGGAGAAATTCAATAGCGAAGTTTCTGCACGATCGGATATGAAGAAGTTAGATTCTGGCCATGAAATCAGCAGCGGTGCAAAATGACTTTGCCTTGGATATAACTACTCTGTTGTGTGAGACCATTGCGAAAAAGGTGTTTCCTAGGGAGGAATATCCCGAGTATGATGGCGTTTGAGGAAGCAAGTGCTCGTGCCTCTGCCTCATTGCCCGAGGTTTATATGGAGGCCAATGACTGGGGCTCCATCTCCATCCCTTACGAAAAGGTGGCAACGATAACCTTCAAGATTTGAGGAGTACCTCGCCACAGTCAAGGCTGGGGAATCCAAAATAGCTTCAGGGGCATTGCTTCCGCACCAGATACTCAAGGCGGCATTGGATGATCCGGTGATGGGGAAGAAGGGGAAATTCAAGAATTGCTTGCAGGCCATTTGTGATGTTTCCAAGGGGGTTCCGATGGAGGTGTCGGAGCTCAGCCAAGGGCCTTGGAAGGGGAAGCTCATCACTTTCAACGACGACCCCAAGCTTCAATTGGAGAGTTTGAATGAGAAAATGAAGTTTCTTAGAAAAATCCAAACTGGTGGTGGTGGTAGTAGTAATTACAAGCTAGCAGGATTTGCAAAAGGTGTTCGAGGTATTGCTCAAAGTGGCTGCTAAAGGGAAACTGAGAGGCGAGGAGATGGTTAAGAGGGTGTTTGTGTTCAGCAATATGTCATTCGGAAAGGGGCATCAACGTCATTATAACAAGTCTGAGGAGACGGATTATCAGGAGATTGAGAGGATGTTCCGGGACCACGGGTACAGGAATTGTGTTTTGGAACCTCAGCAACTCCCCTGGCGCGGAAGCACTCCCATGGCCACGCCCGGTGTGGCACTTGTCAGCGGATATTCCAAAAATTTGATGACTTTGTTGTTGGAAGCTAGAAAACATTCAAAATTTGGATCCTGAGGGTGTGATGGAAGCTGCAATTTCTGGAGACGACTACAACAAGCTGATTGATAGTTGTTGATTGATCCATCTTTCAGGCTACTTTTTGTTATGCAATTGCAATAAAAAATTCATCTCATTTATTTTGGTTAATTATTTATGGGTTAATTGCAAAAAAAATCATCACCTTTCACTTAGTTGCAATTTAATCTAAACTTTTAGAATATTGCAATTAAATCACCACTTTAGCATTTTTGGCAAATTAAACTTTTGGGGCAGCAACTACTGCCCAACTTTTCAATTCTAGTTTTTCGATTAAAAAAACTCAATTAGATAACAAATTAAAATAAATAAAGAATTAAAAATCTAAATCATAAATCAAGAACAAGAACTTGAGATATTTTTTAAAATTTTACGGCAATTCTTTCTTCCACACTCAAGAACAAAAAAAGGAACGCCCTTCCTTGGGAGTTCTGTTACCAACAACAGTAATGGAATGCCATAAAATAAAAAAGGGAACCCAACTTTTTTCTCCTTGGTTTCGGTGTTTATTGTCTTCTTGATTATTTTTTTACAGATGTGGAATTCAAAAAGAAATTGAGCACCTCTCATCTAACTGAAACAAACACCTGTCCTCATCAAATGGATGGATTCTTTTGATTATTGTGAGTTAATTTACAACAACATTCCTTCCTAGGTTCGATTTGGGGAAATGAAATTAGGGTCATTTTTTAATGGGGAAAAATGAAATTAAGGCCATGATAGAAAGTATTGATGATGAAGATCACGATCTTGAAAACCTTCTGAGTATTAATGCAAAAATCGGATGGAATAAAGAGGGGAAGAATGAGAAGACATCGCGTGGAAATGGAACAGAGTAGAAGAATGAGTCTGCCGATTAAATCTCTATTCCTGTTTGTTTTAGCCTTTTAGGATTTAGATTTTTAATTCTTTATTTATTTTAATTTGTTATCTAATTGGGTTTTTAGTCGTAAAAGGGCATCCATTACAGAATTTATTTAATCCCATTTTATTAAGTTTTTTTTTTTTAATTTGAATTAAACGACGCCGTTTTATGTGTTGGGTGTCAACTAAAATTGCCAGGTCAAAGTCGGGCAGAAAAGGTGCTACCCTAAAGTTTAATTTGCCAAAAATGTTAAAGGTGATGATTTAATTGTAATATTCTAAAAGTTTATATTAAATTGCAATTGAATAAAAGGTGATGATTTTTTTTGCAATTAACCCATTATTTATTTAGTATTTAATACAATTTGCATTCCTATTCCTATTAGGTTATGCAACTCTTAAACCTCAATCCTAGCTTAATAAGTGTACGTTGTCTTGCAAACCAAAATATATACAGTGTAATTTTGATATTAATCTTTAATTGCTGATACACATCTTTCTTGTACCAACAAATACAATACGTACGGAAGACCCATGCATGCGAAAACTGAATCTTTTTAGTGTAGTGGACTTTCAAAAAAATTAATGGAGTGTATTGAATTCAAGAGATTTTTAATCACATAGATAAACTGAATCGGAGTTTGTGTTCAACGAGTTAGCTCTTATCAAGGACAACATCAAATTATGCTCTTAAAAAATGGTCGAGAGCCCATTATGCTTCGAGTTCTCCTTGTAATTTCATTATTCTTCATCTTCATGTCAATTCTCTCACTTTATAATGGGCTTTGAGTACTCCTTTTACTCATACTAGTTTTTTACCCGTGCGATGCACGGGCTTGTTGTAAATTCTTTTGTTTGTAGTCTGTAAAATATTGTTAATTATCTTTTTTGTTTAATAAATATTTTCGTTGCTTTGTAAAATTTGAATGTTGCTTTTAAATGAATAAACCAAATTTTTCTTTAAAACTAATCAACAAAAATACATTAAATTTGAATGGCACAATTTGTACAATTCATGTGATTAGTTTTACTTGTTTTCCTTCTAATTAAAATAACAATCAAATTATTACCTTGCTAAAAAAACACTTTGCCCTTTGTGTTCTGAATCTTTTGTTCAAATCAATAATATGTGCATGAATTCTATTTCTATAAATAAATATTCGTTTCATCAGAGTATTACACATTTAAACGGATCAATTATATACTTCCTCGCTCCATTATTATTTAAACATTTGTCAAAAATCATTGTTCAATTATTTTTTAAACATTTGTCATCCACTCCTTACTCTTTTAAAAATCTCCCTTAAATATCTACCATGTCACTACTTTTTACACATAAATAAAAGATTTTCTCTTCAATAAAGTTGAAATACCCATAATATCTCTCATAAAAGTCAATTTTATCATCTTTAATACTACTCCGTCTCATAATTGTTTATAGATTTTCCTTATTCGTTCGTTCCAAAATTATTTGGATAACTAAAAAAAACACTTTTTTCATAAATCATACCCTCACAATATTCACATATTTACACAAAATGTTATTCCTTTTACACTCAATCCAATTATTTCTTATACTTTATTCATAAAAGTTTACAAAATTAACTCACACTATTCTAATTGTACTTTTTTTTCCAGATAGAGTATCCATTTTTTATTGTAAATATTTTTGTAACGGAGGGAGAGAGTACATAACAAAAAAATTAAAGTATACAAAACTATTAATATAATTTCCAAAATATGATATTGAGTTCCATTTTCTAATTGTGTTGTGTGACTTGAAAAACCTGGAAACAAATGTACGTTTAGTTATCACATTTATTATTATATCTTACGGTTTAAATATTTATTTGAAAGTTATCTAAGTTTAGTATGTCTCTTTGTATGCTTCTAAATCAATTCCCTTTGTTCGAAGAGATTAAACGGATAGCTAGTCATCAATGGAAAATTGGTTTAAGGAGCCAATTTAGTGCTTAAGTTAGCTTTTGGTATCTGAGTTGTTTAAATTTCAGCTTTCTGGTTTTTCATTTTGGAAGTGGCTTTGTCTAAGTGAGCTTATGCTTGATATTTCTGAGTTACATTTATTAATAAACCTTAGTATGATTTAAATACTTAGTTAAAAATTAGTTTGTCCACTGTGTCTCTTTGTATGCTACTATTGTAATCTTTTTTGTTAATTATACCACGACAAATATTAATTGAGAACCATCCCAAATAAAAAAATCAAATAAAAATTCCCGAACATTAACATCAAGCACAAAGGACAGCTGTTGAATATAAGTCAGTTGAGAATGACCTACATTTAATGGGAAACAATATTAAAAATACACAAAAAAATCTTTTTATAGAATAATTTCAAATAATCATAACAAAAGCAAGTAAAATCAATAAATCATCAATAATTTGATTTTTGGGATAGATTGAATCTGTAGGATAGTCAATAACAGTTTCACATGAGCTTTTCCAATCATGATTCCCTGATTGAATCAATTTCATACCGGTTTCAAATTAGAGGAATATTATTGTACGACAAATTATGTCTTACTATTGTATAGACACGATTAAACGTACAATGATTCTTGTGCTAACCAAGAGGTTAATAGTTGTACTAAATTAATCATGAACAATAATCACTTCAATAGATAAATCAATCTGTCTATTTTATTAAGTAGTTAAGCTTGAACCATCCCATCTATGCTAAAATTGAGAACACTCCACATATGCATTAACCAAGGTAGCTTGATGGAGTAGTATTTAAAAGAATCTAATCAATTTTCAAGAGCTCTCCTTGCATCAATCTTGCATCAGCTAGGAATTATGTCTCCAAGTTTTATGCTAAAAATATCTCTCAGAATCAAAACCGCTGCATCTTAGTCATTCCATTTCTCATCACATCACACCTGATCATACGGATATATATTACAAAAGCTGAAGTTGAGCAAATTAAGTCTTAAAAAATTGAAAAATATTGCAATTTTTGGTTAGACAGCCTTAGATTTCAGAGCCATGAGAACCACAACTGCATTTTCAGCATTGTTCTCCTCAAGAAAACTAATAGTTGAATTCACAATAAGAAGAGATATAATCCTTATAAAGTCATTGTAATCGACACTATGTTTCTGCAAACAAAACAGAGAAAAAGAGTAAAATATCTACTCATTAATTGGCACATATATGTTTCTACCAAAAAAAAAATTAAAATCCATCTACCTTTCCATGTTGTGTATCTATATATCTATGATAGATGTTGTTTCCATCACCCATGAGAGAGGATTCCACATGAATCCAAGAAATTTGAGTATTTTGCTCTCCTACAAAATAGTAAGAGAATCAAACATATTAGAGAGGGCAGTGAATTAATTCACATAGACTAAAATAGTTGACACCAAATAAATATTGGATCAATTTTACACTTCATGACCCTAAGACGGAATGTACTCTTAGAGTTCAAGCTGCAGGTGAGGAAATTAAGGCCTTGCCGAGAGCAAGAATTGTAACTTTATCACTCTTCAAGAATTTCTCACTTCTCATTGATTTATTCTTGCAGATCACATCTACCAACAGGATCTATATATACTAACACCATCTAACAACATTATTTCCACAACACTTTAATTTCATCACTTTTAAATTACAACATTCAAATTCTGAAGCTCATTCAATATATACAAAATTATCCATTATGTTCCTCTTGATTTTATTTTTATTTTCTCCTCATTGCCAAAGTATTCATTTGGTGAAAGATCACATGTACATACGTACATGACTCAAATGAAATCAAAAAACAAAGAAACTACCCATAAGACTGAAATGGATATCAATGTTCAATCTTTTTAAACACATTCAAATTAAAATTTAGAGACGTCGTTTAGTTAAATACCTCGTAATAGGTTGAGAAGCCTAAGGTAGGGGGTTTTCCGTCGATTGACACTGAGACTCGCGACCATATTCCCTATGTCATTGATCAAGTGCACGACAAGTCTTTCTTTTTGCTCCCAAGTTCTTCTGCTTGTTAGCTGCTTCACTCTTCTAAATTTCAATCAAATTGAACAGAAATTTTAACATAGTCGACAATCAAATTCAGGAAATTCGTAACCTTCCCTTGGTGTAGGCCAAACAATTGATAGAAACGAAGAAGTCGTATATATGAAGCACGGAAAGTGTGCGCATTAATCTGAAGTAACTATACATCAAGCGTCAATATATATATACATATCAACTAATTAAGCCCAAACTTGCAAGAAAATGTAGGACTAAAATATATATTCACGGCGATTTTCTTGTATGAATATTCATGGCAGCAAGCCGTCAGCGTTGCTGCCGGACTCATCAAAGAACTCAAGGGCAGCAGTTATAGGCCCCAAAATATGATAGGTGACGGCCGAAGCGAAAATGCTGATTTAGTAGGAGAAACTTGAGAGGTACGACGAACAAAACAGTGAAATAAACACAGAATAAAAACAGCAAGTGATCGAAGAGTTGTAGGAAAACCAACTTAATTTTCTTGGCTCTTAATATTCTGCATTCATTTGTGGTTTAATGTACTCTTAATCCACTAAGATTAGGTGGCAGAAGATGGCAACGTGGCAACAACATCGAATCCACATGTCAAGAGCTGGAGAGCCACATGTCAAGCTATGGAGAGAACTTTCCTCCTTTTATATATATAGATTTAATTCCATATTATATTTATGGGCAACAATCAAAGATCAATTGAATTAATATTTACTGCAGTGAAATGGTAATTTAATTATACAAAATATACTGAATCTTTGTACATCTACATAAGAAATTGATCCAATTGGGATACACTATATATACAATTAAAGCCCAATGAAACAAGAATAAGTAAATAATTGAATAAACAAACAAATTAAATTAAAAAAAGGGTGTATATATTGTAAATAAATGATACAAGGTCACTTGTGTCAATTAATTTAATATTTCACTATCTAGTTTATTGACATGGTTTCAGCTTGTTCGGTCCAATCCGAGTTGGGATCAGTCCATGACCTAGGCCTCACACCAAACTTAAAGAATATCACCATTTCCATGACCTCAAAAAACTTACTCCTATCCAATATCTCATTCCAAGCTCCACTCACGATGCAGTAGTTATTGTTATACGGCGGCCGGTGGTGCGCCGCGTGCTGCGACCGCGACACCAGAACCCCGCCGTCTTGAAGGGCCACCACCACCGGCGGCAGCTTGCTCTTCGTCGTGTGGGCCCATGCATGAAACTGCTGGCTCATCATGATACACCCGGAACACATTCCTACAAACCCCATAATTGTCGGGTCGCCGCATACGAGATTAATCGGGAGGACTGAGAAAGTGACAGCACGCGCCAACGCATGCAAGTTGTTAGCGAACTGGCGGCGCGTGATTACCCACGGCCAGCGGTGGTGGCCCTGGAAAGCGGCGATTTGTGCACCGACAATGGGGGTTTCTGGGCCGCCGTAGTTGTCGATGCCCCAGTGGTAGACGCCCGAGCCGAGATCCGCCATCACGTACCCGATGAAGGCGGCGATGATCGGCTCGAGCAAGATGTGTGACTCGACTGCCCCGGAAATGGATTTGGCTAGAGAAATGAGGACGGTGGTGCAACCACCGGTGACCCATGCATTGTGGGCCCATGTTGATCGGAGCGTCGGGTCATTAAGAATGGGTGGGCTTAATGTTTCCGGGTTGGAGATGGGGCGGCGGGGCTTGGGCGGCGCGGTGGCGGAGCAGCGGACACGGCGGGTAGGGAGTGTAATTTGATTGAAAATTGGGGATTGGGTGAGAGAGTGAGGAGGTTGAGATAGGATAGCCATTGGGTGGAGTGGTTGGCTCAAAATAAACTAGAATTGAACATTTCCGAATTGAGCAACAAAAGATGGGGTTTATTATTTATTTTTTATTTTATACTATGATAAAGAAGAATTGGTGGTTATAATTGGAAAAGAAAGTCGTCCAAGTGTGAGTTCAGAATGTGGTTTGTAGTTGGGTTGCGTGGGGCTATTTGAATCGTCTACAATTTGTGTTCAACAACTTGTTTGCGTTTTGTGGAGGCCTGTTAATGTGAGGAAAAAATGAAAAATAAAAAGGGAGAGGGAGAGAATGTCGACGGTTCGATTTTCCTGTTCACTTTTCGTGTTTCACTGATATTTCACTCTACTAAATTTTTAACATGCGTTGCCCCCAATATTATAGAACATTGATTATTTTTTAATCCTTATACTAAAGAAACCTCCATCTAAAACCTTATATTTGATCCTTATACTAATACATGAAAAAATTGTACATGTAATATTAGCACAAATTAGAAAAGTGGTAGAAAAACTTGTGGATTAAACCGGATTGAAATTCGGTTAAATAAGTTTGTCCAAAAAATTGTGCAAGGCAACTATAAGTTTGTGTTATTGTATAGGGCAAGTATGTATTAATAGAATATATGAATAAATGCAATAAGAGTTGTATATATATAGCATGTGTATAATGATCCCATAATTGTCGCCTATGATAGACATAATTGTCGCCAATGATAGACATATTTGTAGCCTAGAATAGAGCTAAGTTTATTGTATATATAGGACCTCTATTGAAGAAATAAAGCAAGCAATTACATTCTTACATGTATCACTATAAGAACAAGTAACACATATTTGTTCTTATAGTAATACACATTTTCTCTTATAGTAATACAAACCTAGAATCGAGTTTTTATATTTATCTTGCACGAATTTTATAAGAAGATTATTTTGGTTCGTTTTCAACCTGAATTCGACTCGGCGAAATTTTTTTTTCCCTCTCTTTAAATAGAAGGATATCACACTCGCAATGATTATGGGGTGTCCTTTCTTTAAATTTTCTTAAATCCATTTATTTTAACATTTGCTTTAAGAGAATAATTTATGTGCAGTATTTCACATTCAATACTTTTCTATTTAAGGAAGAGGTAGAAAAACCCGCGAGTAAATATATTAATGAGTTTCAAGACACGATTTCTCCATTTAAGGTAATTTCCCAAATAAATTTAAAATAAATGGATTTTGCACAAGTAGTGTGACACAAAAATTTTAAAAAAAAATGACTTTAGTGATATGTGGGGTCAAATAAATTAGGGGTATTTTTGATGATTTAGTGAAATGTAAAGAGAATTTAGTGAGGTGTAAATAGAATTTAGTGGGATGTGAGGAGTGACAATTTTCAAAATAAAATGATATTGTGAGGGTATTGATTTTGTGTGTTATTTTCATATTGAAAGTGTGCAAATAATCAAATAATATATATCTAAAAAAAATGTGACAATAATCGTGGAACAAAATGAGTACTACTACTTTAAAATTTAAAAATGTTATGTGTATGAGTTTAGTTTGAATTTAAAGAACTATTTTCATATCAATAAATTTAAAATTTTCAAAAGTAAAACGACTTTCAACTCGTTGACAAGTAGCAGCTCAACAAACTTTTGAGAATGATTATCCCTAATAAAATTACGTATCGATCATAATGTTTTTGAATGAATTAAGGGCCTATTTAATTAGAGATTGTGGTAGATTGGATTGAGATGAAGATTATGGTGGATTGGGGTAATTTGAATAATAATTGTATTTAAATTGTGTTTGAATAAGAATTGAGAAGTATGAGTGGATTTAAATTTATGTCAAATTGTAAGACGAGAAAATGAATGTGTAAAAGAAAAGTAGGAAAAAAAATGAATGTGTGAAGAAAAAAAAAGTAATATAATTGTATAAAAATAAATGTATAAATGTATTGTTAGAATAGACGAGTATTTGAATTTATATTTAGATGTAGATGAATTGGGATAGATAGATTGAAAGGGGGATGGATGGACCAATCCCAAACTAAATACACCATAAGAATGACTATTTAATTTTCTTATATATCAATCATGCTCACTTTGACTAATTTATATTGCTTCCCAATTGAACTGCTTATTCTGTGCAATAGGATTGTTACTAGATTAGCTACTAGATTAGCACTAGCATCGCGAAAAGTTAATAAAATAAATATTTATATTATAAATAATTAAATAATTTTATAAAGTTAATTTTAAATAAAATATGTGAGAAACAGATGAAATGAGATTTAATTTTTAATATTTAATAAATATGAAAATAACTTTTTAAAAAATTATAAAATTTCGAAGAAAAAAAAAACAATTTAAGTAATAATAAAATAACTCTTAATAAATTGTAAGTCACCCTTCAATATCAACAACAACACCATAAATAAATAAATATTTTGGTTAATTGCTAATTAAATCACAACCTTTTCCTCATTTGCTATTTAATCTAAACTTTAAGATAATTGCAAATAAATCACAAACTTTAAATATTATTGTAATTTAGTCTTTTTGACAATTTCAATTGTGTTCGGATCTAACATAATTTAGAGTTTTTAATGACATAACAACACCTTATTAAAATAATATTATTTTTAATCAAACCAAATATCATAAGATATGATTTAGGGACAAAGTAGACTTCTAAGAAGTCTAATTTGCAATAATATTTAAACTTGGTGATTTATTTGTAATTATTTTAAGGTTTAGATTAGATTGCAAATGTTCGAAAGGTGGTGATTTAATTTGCAATTAACCCTTTTTTAAATTAACAACCTCCTTAAATTATGACACATAAGCCAAATTAACCACAAAATGATGCCAAATTAACCAAAAGATGACAAATCATCAAATTAAACTCTCTATTAGTATATAAGGGATTCTATATTATAGGAGTAGTGTATTAATTATATATATATAACAAATTTGTTAATCTTGTAAAATAATATAATTATTTATATAATAAATATGTATAAAATTATATAATAAGTTTTACATATATATTTTCGAGCTTTATTTTTTAAATACATTAAACTTATAAATTTAAAATAATTACATGAAAATTTTAATTGAGATATAAGATAAAAGTAATTATAAAATAAAATTCAATACACACCAATAAAAATACATTTTAGATTGTATTTCAAAACTACATTAAATCATTTAAAAATAAACAAAGCTAAAAAAATAAAATGAATACTCCAATAAAGTTAAGTAAATAAAATAAAAATTAATTTAATTAGTCAATATTAATATAATAAAAATTTTAACATTTCAATAAATAATTAATTTAAAAAAAATTCAATACTCAAACAATAACTTAATTACCCATCATACTTTTTAAAATTAACAACCTCCTTAAATTATGACACATAAATTAAATTAATCACAAAACGACACATATGTCAAATTAACCATACATCATCAATTTAAACTCTCTGTTAGTATATTAGGAGATGAACTAAACTTGGACAAATTGATTTTTCATGTATCAACTGTTATTATTAAGTCTTGTATAAATTTCTAAAAAAATTAAATTCACATACACGTGTATTCCACATTTACTCCACATTCACACGTGTGACATTCTTTTTAAACCAACATTTTATTTTATAATTAGTTTACAATTATCATTTTATAATATAATTGCATATTTTTATTAAAAAAGAAACAATATCTATATATATATAAAAACAGAATAGTTGACTTCTGGTTTTAAGTAAAGGTCCAGCTATTTTAGTTGGGACCTTCTATATGTAGTCAGGGTGTCGTAACGTGTCGTAATGACTTCCGTAGTCGGTTAATTTAAGCCATTAAAAATCTAATCTAAAGGTTTAGATTTGATGACCTGTTACCTTTTGAAAATTTTATGATATGTATTGTCGTAATGTGTCGTAATGTGTCATAAATTTGTATTTTCTATTAAATTAAATTAATTAAAATATATTATTGTAAATTTACATTTTTATCCTTATACAATAAATTAATTTATTACAACAATTATCTACACCCGCTAATTTTACGAGTTCACCCCAAATCATTTTTTACCATAGTTATCTGCACCCGTTCATTTTATGAGTTACCCAAATCATTTTTTACCATAGTTATCTACACCCATTCATTTTATGAGTTCACCCCAAATCATTTCTTTTTTACAACGGTTGTCTACACCCGCTCATTTTATGAGTTCACCCCCAAATTATATTTTTACCAAAGTTATCTGCACCCGCTCATTTTATGAGTTCACCCCCAAATTATTTTTATACCATAATAATCTGCACCCGCTCATTTCATGAGTTCACCCCAAAATATTTTTTTAAAAATAATTACATTTAAAAGACTATATTTTTTTTTTTATTAATTCACACAAAATATAATAAAATCAACTCTAATTTATACATTTACAATCTACAACCGAGTCATTGCCGAGTTACCGTCGATTCACCACCAAATCACTCATATTTTTAGAAAAAAAAATCGTAAAACCATAATTAAAAAAAAACTATCGAGATTAGGCACAAATTTCAATTTTTTTTCTTTTTAATTTTCTTCCCATTTTCAATTTTTATTCCAAACTTTTTATTTCTTCGTTTTTTTTTTGTTTCCTACTTTTTTTTCATTAGTATATTTTTTAGTTTTAATACAAAATAATATTATATGTATGATTTTATTATAATCCCTCCGTCCCAGTGAAAGCTCCTCATGAATTTCGGACACAGAGGTTAAAAAATATGATATAATAAGTGGATGTATGAGAGGTGATGTGATTGAGAGAGAGAAGAATATAATGAAATGTGAGAGGGAATAGTTTGGCAAAAAAGGAATGAGTAACTTTCATTGGGACAAACGAATAAGGAAAGTTGGGTAGCTTTCAATATGAAGGAGGGAGTAGTCGGTAATACAACAAGTAATAACCAGTAATACCATAAACAGTAATCAGTAATACCATTAACAATAATTAGTAATATCACGAACATTAATCAGTAATACCATTAATATTAATCAGTAAAATTTTATACAATAACAAATAATTTCACACATCTAATTATATTCAATAATACAAAAAATAATTATCAGTAATACCATGAACAGTAAGTAGTAATACCATGAACATTGAATAGTAATATCTCATACAATAACAAATAATTTCACAAATCTAATTATATTCAATAATACCAAAAACAATTATCAGTAATACCATAAACAATAATATGTAATACCATAAAAATAATAATAATCAGTAATAAATAATTTCACATAATCAGTAATACCACAATTAATAATCAATAATCATTAATATTAATTCAATAGTGTATTAATAGTAATACCGCAATCAATAACTAGTAATACCAGTATCAATAATACCAATAACAATAATACCATAAAAAAAAGTGGAGAGAGTGCAGATCAGGGTGTACTAAAGAAAATAGATGGTGCACATTACCAAGCCCAATTGAAGGAAACCCTAGCCCAATGGGAGGGCACCCTAGGTCAGTAGTCGTCGCTTGGGATTTCATCAGCAAGGTCACCGGCTCCGAGTGTCGTCCGATTAGAGATCCATCAGCAACATACTCACAGGCCTCCGTCGGGCCGTTGTCAGCCGGAGGAAGAGGCTGCGCAGGAGTAGGGTGAAGAAGACGGATGAAGCAATGTACCTTCGATTTGGACAGAGATGAACGACGAGAGAGAGGCAGCGTCGATCCGAGTGTTGCAGGCGAGCGTCGTTGATGTAGGAGAAGCTCCTGGATCGCGAACGCAAGGGAGATTGATCGAAGCAGTCGCGTCGGTGGTCGAAATGAGGAGATGATTTCGGCGGCCATGGATCGTGGCCGAGATGGAAGATTATGTCGATTGTTATGGAAGTGAAGAATCGCGATTGCGATTCGAGGAGGGGTCTCGGGCTTCAGTGGCCGAGACCGAAGCGCTGCCGTCGCCGTCGAGGGGGTGGTCGGGCATGGTGGTGGCTGGGTCACCCGCCGACATGCATGGATTTCCGGCAGGTCCTTTACTCATCAAATTAAAATTAAAATTTAGGTGCACCGCCGATCGACTTTAATAAAATTATACCTATAATATTATTTTGTATTAAAATTTAAAAAATACACATGCAAAAAATGGAAAAGAAAGACAGGAAAATTTAAAAAGGAAAAGAAAAAAAAACAAGGAAATAAAAAATTTGAAAAAAAAAATGAAAATGGGAAGAATAAAGAAAAAGAGGAGGGGAAAGAAAAATTAAAAAGAAAAAAATTGAGATTTGTGGCTAATTTCGATAGTTTTTTATTAATTATATTTTTACGCTTTTTTTTTTTTTTTTAATATGGGTGATTTGGTGGTGAATTGATTTTTTAGAGTTTATTTTATTATATTTTGTGTAAAATAATAAAAGGATAATATAGTCTTTTAAATGTGATTATTTTTTTAAAAATATTTTGGGGTGCACTCATAAAATGTGCGAGTGCAGATAACCGTGGTAAAACAATAATTTGGGGGTGAACTCATAAAATGAGCAAGTGCAGATAATTGTGGTAAAAAATAATTTGGGGGTGAACTCATAGAATGAACGGGTGTAGATATCTGTTGTAAAAAAGAAATGATTTGGCGGTGAACTCATTAAATGAGCGGGTGTAGATAATTGTTGTAAAAATATGATTAGTGGGTGAATTCATTAAATTAGCGGGTGCAGATAATTGTAGTAAAAATATGATTAGGGGGTGCACTCATTAAATTAGTGGGTGCAGGTAAAATATAAATAAAATTTAAAAAGAAGGGTAATATAGTAAATAACAAAATATAATTTAAATAATGCTAAAAATAACTGAAACATGTATGACAGGTAGCAGGTCGTTTTTACGGTTACGACGCCACATGGCGCGATTCGACAAAGTGATTGCGTAGTCACTTTGTAAAATGTGACTACCCTAAGAATTGCCCATTTTAGTTTTAGGCTTATATCACTCCTTAAATCTTTTTTTTATTCCATTGTAGTCCAATTACAAATTAATTATTAAAAAATATTTGTAATTAAGTATACCCCTATAAATTTTAATTATTAAAAAATATTTTTAATTAATTTATGTATATTTGTACATATACTTTTGTTTCCCAATGTTATATATAGATTTTAATTATAAATTAAAATTTGTATGAGATAGTTTCATGAATCCATTTCGTAAAATTGAATTTTAATTAATTACTTTATTTCGTCAGAAGCTTCCAGTCTTTTCATTTAAATGTCTCACAAAAAAAGTTCTCATTTTATTTTTGTGTATACATTATGACTCCACCTCTTTTACTCTTAAATTATCCTACACTCCATTTTATTCCCTCTCTTCAATTATATCAATTTTACTACACCTCATTTTATATATTTTTTTTTTCAAATTCTGTGATAATTAGAAATTTAGAAGGATGGAGTAATATTCTATCAATAATTATAAGTGAAAATAGATTTTAAAAAATGTAATTGAAGCTTCATTCGCAAGATGAAATCAATGATATGATTTCACATAGTATTATTGTTCTTCAAATTCTGTAAAATTCAATCATTGAAAATTTTAAATCACACGAATGTATTCTATAAATAAAATTAAAATGTATTAATATTCAATCCGTCGTGCAACGCACGGGAGAATTACTAGTTTTAATAAAAACAATTAATAAAAAACGATCGGATCAAACAAACGAGTCAACTCAATAAATCCAAAAAAATGCAGAACTAGAGTTTATAAATCGTAAACTCATTTAAATTCAAACTTTTTTGATCCTGATCGCTTAGCCCACGAACTAAACGGATCAGCCCGGGCTATTACCAATTTTTTTTATATATATATTTTTTTTATATTCTGACTATTTATTTAGGTTCTGGGTCATTTGGCTCATGACCATTAAATAATACTCCGTACTAATTTTATTTTTCAAGTGTCCAAACTCAACCCATAACAACCTTCCATTAGTCATTACTCTCCCGTCCATCAAAAGTGTGCTCATTTTTTTTTTTGAGGTCCACAAAAATGTGCTTATTCTATTTAAATAGTTAACTTTTGAATATTTTTTCTACTTTACTAATAAGATTGAGTATGTACCAAATATATTTTCTACTCATTATACTAAATATATTCTTTATAATTAAAATATGATTTTTTTAAAAGTACATATAAAAAAAAGTGAGCACACTTTTGGTGGACAGGGGGAGTATTACTTTATAGTTTATACTCATGAGTTTTATCAACCAACGAATTATAGTTTATACTCATGAGTTTTATGAACCAACGAGTTATAGAATTGTGTTTAAATCATATTTTGTTACCACATTTATCGATTATTTATTTTCAATTTTATTGCTTGTTGTTCGAGTCATTTGTGACATTTAATTTTACAAGAAATTTTTTTATCGTAGTTTATTAGTGACCCGTTTAATCCGTGATCTACTAGAATTAGAGTTAAATCTCAAACAATTGTAGAACCATTAAAAAATAATCGATTAAGACTCTAGTTCGTTTAACCCACAATCTTGTAGAGCTGACCCTATAAAAATAGTCCGATAGAATCAGGCCGACAGACTTCTCTACTCAAAACATAATTAATTTAATATTAATTTAATTAGGATTTAAAATCTGGATATCCCAGATTCCTAATACGTAATAAAAATATATGCAATCCAGTTGCTGGAGAGTTTATTCCAAAGTGCTCTATGAATGTGCTGAAATCTGATCACAAAAAGTCAAACTTCTGAATCATCTCCTCAGTTTCTGGAGACATGACGCTTCTCGGCAGAACCCACCTGATATTATCGGCACTTTTCATCGTTTCTATTCTCCACTCCCCCAAGGTACAAGCCATTAAAGCACCCTTTCGTCCCGTAGACATATTGCCGCTGCTGCCGGTACAACTCTCTTGGCCCATTCTCAACAACCTCAACAACGCAGCAGACCTTCTGCCCTCTTTTGTGGGCGCCGCCGCTGCTAATAATAATTCCATTCTTCACTGGAAAGGAGCTTGTTTCTATAACAACACTGCTTGGTTAGAGTTTCACAACAACAGCGGAACTCAATTTGGGGGCGGTACTCTCCATATTAAGGTTATCGGATATTTCTGTTTCTAGATTGAAAGTTTTTGGTGGTTTGGGTAATCGGATTTTGTTTCTGTATTGATCTGTTTTTGTTGATCGATTTTGAGTACAGTTCTAATCTAACTTTACTTGTATGCAACAATTCTACTCAGAGAGTGTTTATGCTGATTATGATTCTTGTTTTCATGGCCGTAATCAATCATTGTTGGGAAGTTTTGTTACTTCCATATGGGCCTTGTTAAGGTTATTATCTTGAATTAGTTCTATATAAAATCTGGAAAAGTGGGACAGAGTTGAGGCATAGCATTTTAGATTGATTTTTAGTTATCTTGTTGATCTTTGTTATCATTCTCGATATGTAATTTCAATACCCAGGTTACGAAAGCACATAGTTGGACATGCATGGATCTTTATGTCTTTGCAACTCCATATCGTGTAACGTGGGACTATTACATTCTATCTCGAGAGCATACTCTTGAATTCAAGGAGTGGGAGTCAGAAGCTGAGTTTGAATATGTGAGTTGTATTTATTTTTGTAAGGATCACGATTTCATTTACATTTTCAGGTTAAATATGATTGATTTTCCTGGAAATTAGGTCCAGAACAAGGGAGTTTCGATATTTCTGATGCAAGCGGGGATGATAGGAACACTTCAGGCTTTATGGGAGGTGTTGCCTTTATTCACAAATACTGGGTGGGGTGAGAAATCTAATCTTGCATTTCTTAAAAAGCACATGGGGGCTACCTTTGAAGAAAGACCTGAGCCATGGGTCACAAACATTACTGTTGAGGATATCCACTCTGGAGATTTTCTTGCATTATCCAAAATTCGAGGCAGGTGGGGTGGTTTCGAGACCCTAGAGAAGTGGGTGACTGGATCTTATGCTGGTCATACTGCCGTCTTCTTAAAGGACACTGAAGGGAACCTGTGGGTTGCAGAATCTGGGAATGAAAATGAGGAGGTAGTGGTTTGAACCCATCCCACTACTTGACTTGCTTTGTTTACTGCAAAGTTTATGTTTCGTGACACATTTACAATTTTGTCTAATTCTTTACGTTTAACTTTTTGTATATCTCATTAATTAAATATTTTAATCTGGATTATGATTTACGAGTAAAGTGAGAGGATGCTTGGTTCAAATTCTTCAATAGGAATGGAAATGAGAATCATCGAATGGTGAATTACAATAAGAATGATGATTACATTGTTAGTGTATTGCTAAAAAATATTATTGTTGGTTGAGGAATAATGGAATGATTGAGGAGTCTTGATTATAGGGGAGGAGGTAGTTAATCAAAATTGGGTTATGATTAATTTATTTTGAGTCTCGTTACCTCATACGATGTATGATGAAGGTGAATTGGTCATTTTTTACTTTCATTAACCATCGCTATTAGTTTATGTTCATTTTCATTCACATTCCCATTGAAGAATTATGAACCAAGTGCCCTCATAGATAACTCATGAGATGAACATGTGTGTATATTCAATCTTCTGGGAAATACTATGTTTGTCATTCATAACATGTGTGTGTTGAATCTGCAACTAAGACATATTGAAAATTGAATAGTCTATTAGTAATTAACTCTTGTGATCCAAAATCTCCTATCAATCAAAATTATGATCCTTATCATTAACATGTGTACCTTCTAAATTTGGTTATTTAGGGAGAAGATGTAATTGCTATCTTACCATGGGACGAGTGGTGGGAATTTGAGCTTACAAAAGACGATGCAAATCCCCAAATAGCATATCTTCCTTTGCATCCTGATGTTCGGGCCAAGTTTAACGAGACTGCGGCCTGGGAATATGCAAAGAGCATGTCTGGAAAACCATACGGTTATCATAACTTGATATTTAGCTGGATAGATACAATTAGTGGAAATTATCCTGCACCTCTCGATGCTCACCTGGTACTTTTTTATTTCCCTTTCCAGTTCTTTCTAAGATCTTTTATTGCTTTCCTTAAAAATATTGCTTATCCTATGGACCTATATTGACAGCATCTGGTTGCTCACATAATTTTTTGCAATTGTGGTGATTATTTTATTGACTCAAATGGTATTTTCCTTTTATATTCATGGAGAAAACACAATATGTATACGAGAGCCCTTATAAGCTGGTTTCATGTCATTTTCTGAAGTTGGTGATCTTATTGGTGGTATCAATGGAAGTGTATTATACTTCATTGGGATCACCAATACTTCAATAAGAAAAACTGGTATTTATTTAGAGAGATATTAAGAAAATTATTTGATTTCTCTTTGTATGCCTAAAGAGGCAAAGACAGCCTGCAAAATTTGGTTAGGATAAAAGATCATAAAGAGTTCAAACAAATATTGGGTGCAGAAGGTTTTGCATAGATTTTTTTAAATATATACTATTGTATGGCCATCCATTATATTGATGGTGATGCAATTTTCTATCGTCTAGGATTGTCTGCCTGAATATCCAGGTTTATAGTTTAATGCCAAATGTTAATAACAGTGAGATTTTGGATCATAATAGACTATTTTTTTGCGTTGATGAGATTAAAGTGAGTGAGAGAGGTACACATCAATTCTTAATGGTACCTGATGCTGCTTCTGATAATTTATTAAATCGAATTTCTCTGAGATTTTATTACTTGGTTACATCTTCTCCCTCCTAACTTGTTAGTCATTTACAGATTGCTTCTGTTATGACTGTTTGGACTCAATTAGCACCTGAATATGCTGGCAATATGTGGAATGAAGCATTGAACAAACGTCTTGGAACTCAGGTTTTGTCAATATCCATCCCATCCATTTTAAGTTTAAGGTGTTAATATTTTTATGTAAGGATATTGGTGTAAAGAGAGAGTTGGCTCTCTCCTAGTTAAGGTTTGATTTCACCAATGTCACGTATGTTATATACTAAACATAATATGCTTTTGTCCCTACAGAACTTGAGCCTTTCTGAAATTATCGTTGAAGTTGAGAAGCAGGGATCATCTTTTGGTGAATTATTAGCAATTCCTGAGCAAGATGATTGGGTTTATGCTGACGGGAAGTCAGCTTCTTGTGTTGCTTTTGTCTTTGAATTATACAAGGCAGCAGGACTGTTTGGCAAACTTGCAAGCTCGATACAAGTCACTGAGTTCACAGTGAGTATGCTGCATACTGCATATGTTTAATATCCTTTTAAAGAATTTTGTCAATTCAAGGCCCGAAAAATAGTAAAACTATCAAATCATTGAGTCAATTACGGGTTTCAAAGATTTTTCTTATCAATTTGAAACCTGAAAAATAGGAAACTATTGATCTCTGGGCCCTGAAAGATAGAACTCATCAATTTATGACTCACAAATTTTATGACCATGTATGACATCTTAGAGTTAATAGTCTTATTTTTCTTATATTTTTCACTTGTGTGAAATTAATATATCTTTTCTTTCCTGGAATTGTGATTTATAAAAATATTGTTGAATAACTAGAAACTGTAAGATGTCAAACATGGTCTTATAATGTGTGAATTATACTAATTTTTATCTTTCAGATATCAAATTGATAATTTTCTATTTTTCATGTCCCTTTCAAACCCTAAATTAATAGTCTTACTATTTTTTCAGGCCTTAAATTGATAAAAAAAAAATATACCAGAAAATCATATTGCATGTTTTTATATAGAACTCATGTCTGGTTTGTATGTGGCCAACCTCAAGACGAAATACTAGTAACAAAAACCAAACACCAAGTTCTATATAGCAATCCATATTTCCAATAACTACATCAGTCATTTTATGCTTTATCTTTATTATTTGTCTCGACATTTTCAGATAAAAGACGCGTACTCTCTAAAGTTGTTTGAAAACAATTCAAGCCGTTTACCAAAGTGGTGCAACGATGGGGACGATGTAAAACTCCCCTTCTGCCAAATTAAAGGGAAATACCGGATGGAGTTACCTGGGTACAATAGCATGGATCCTTATCCCCACATGAACGAGAGGTGCCCGTCCTTGCCACCTAAATATTACAGACCCGAGTACTGCTGAGAAACATACGTTGTATGTATAGTTTCATCAGGTTACCATTCCGCGTATCTATACTAGTTTTTCTACTGTGTATATAAATCTTGTACATGTTTAGTTAATTAGCATACACTATTCAAACTGTTTGGCACACCTAATATCATCTGCCAAAACAAGTGAAATATTAGCAGCGGATCATTGTAGAATTAGTTTAGTTTGAAGTCTTCTGCTGATTTCTTCTTTATTTTCTCGTTGCTACCGTGTGTGTGATAAGGTGGGATAATGTAAAAAATGATTATTTGAGACGTGGTAATATTATTCAATTGTTAGCTACAAGTGATATGTCGATGTATTTGTTATCTCGTATTTGTTGTCATGCATTATTAGATGTGAAAAGATATCAAATGTCAACTTTGTCCCTCATTCAAATTGAAAATGTAGAAATCAAGAAGAGTATTGTAGTAAATTGAGTTAAAAAAATTAAACTTAGGTTGATAATGCCTTTAAACAGAAGGTCTCAAATGCACCTGGTGCATGGTGCATTCGCTGAACGTTTCAGTTTCCCGTATTCCAGTCAAATCTAGTGCATGTTTCACCCTGTGTTCAGTTACACGGTGCAGCTAATACACAAGATTGACTCGCCTTTAAAAGGGTATTATGGATACAGGGTTGGACTTTACAATCTGTTGATGGTATTATTTTAATACGGAAGCATAAAACGAGATAAAGGGAATAAGACGACAAGACACGCCCTACCAAATGAGCTCATTGAATAAAAAGAGATACATTTAAGATGAACAAACATATAGCATGTGATGCATTATCCTTGTTTAAAGCAGTTTGATGGGCATAATTTGAATAGGAAGTCCTTGAGTAGGCACAGGCATGGGATCCCTTCTAAAGCAGTTATCGTTGCAGCAGAGTTTCCACGTAAAGTGAGTGACCAGATAATGAACAGTCACCAGAGTCTCGATCTTTGCAAATTCGTATCCTGGGCAAATACGCAGCCCCCCTCCAAAGGGAATGTAAGCGTAAGGTGGTATTGATGCTGGATTTTCAAACCGAGATGGATCGAACTTTAATGGTTCTGCAAAAATGTTGTCGTCCATGTGAGTCATCCCGGTAACCCAGAATATCTGCCATCGGTTCCAAGATTCATTCAGGTAAGGTAGGTAACCAAGAAGAAGGATAAGTGTTTAGTAAATCTCTTGTACATCAGTTTTACTGTGCAACTATATACAATTAATATTGTTCAGTGATTTGGATTGCACGGTGCACCTGGTGCATACAAGACTTTGTCACGAGGGTATTAATTAACAGAAGTGCTAGTCTTACCTGCCATCCCTTAGGTATCAAGTATCCTTGATACTCAATGTCCTCCAATGTCTTTCGGAAACCTCCAAAGATCGGAGGAAAGGCTCGAAGAGTCTCCATTGCTACTCTCCAGGTATACTTCATCTTGCCAAGATCTTCCCATGTTAAACTATTGCCAGAGGGGATGCTTTCCTTGATGTCTTCTTGTTCTGCAACGAATTGTTCATCTTGATTCGTATAAAGAAGAAGAAGAAGAGAAACACGAAAGAGGCAAGGAAGTTATTGTACCTTTTAGAACAGCAGCATATATAGTCGGATGATTTGCCAGGACTCGAACAAGAAAAGTAATGAGGACAGACGACGTATCGTGTCCTGCAACCATAATAAGCATAACATTATGTATTATCTCATCATCAGAGACCAATTCTTGGTTTTGTTCCCTGAGCAAGCAGGTAATGAGGTCTTGGTGAGACGATGCGCCATTTGCAAGTTGAATCCTTTTCTCACGTATAAGCTCTTTCAGCATTCTATGAACCTCGGCACTGGCCTTGAGGCTGCGGTTGAAGCGTGTGAATGGGAAATCAACGGGGATCGACCACATCCCATCTATCATCTGCTGGAAATACAGGACAAACATGTCTCTTCGTGCTCCTCTTTCGATTCCGAAGAGAAGGGAGCAAATTATGTTGAATGTCAGTGTCTTCATCAGTGGTAAAACCTGAATGAAACCAGAGAGAAAAGTATTCTAATTTTAGTGTGCTTTGTTTGTGGGCAATGAATGAATAGCTGTACAATAATCCATTGATACTATTGCTTTGTAAGAAGTAATACTATAACTTGGGAATTGCCTTGCCAATGCATTTGAAGGTGGCTCCTCACTTCTTCTTCCATCTTACTAATGTAATTCTTCAAGCTATCCGGCTTCAGAAACGAAGCAAGAGCGCATCTAATCCGCTTATGATCTTCTCCAACAAGTTCCAACAGACTTCTCTCCCCTAAAATCATCTTCACTGACTCTGTCTGATGGTTGCTCAGTTTCCCCCCATCGCTCGTAAAGATGAACTTGTTTGCGCCTTGACCGTGAATAAACACTGTCGGTTTTCCAAACAGGCTCAGCTTTGAAACTGGCCCGTATTTCTTAGCTCTATCTGCAATCCATTTTTCAGCAGTGTTTGATCTCATGGCCCATAGAAGGCTCAGGCTTTGCCCAATGAATGGAATTCCTAGTGATCCAGGAGGCAGCCTTTTTGATGATCTTCGTCGTCTAATGACGAAGAGAAACAAGAAAGGAAGCAGAAATAGAGGAAGATAGAGGAAGATCATGTTGATGATGCAGATTATGGGACTTGTTTTGAATTTTAACTTGGCCAGCATTTTGGCGAACAGTTGGTGGGCAGCTATGCTTTGTTTGTTATGGCAATGGAATCTTGTCTTCGTGTTACTTAGGATCTATGCCTTTCATTAAATTGCTAAGTATTTTCGTAGATATCAATTCATTTTTTACCTCAAACTATGGGGCCCCCAAATTAGTCCAAAACTTTGATATTGGGTGACTTGGGGTTGCGAGTGAGTTAGCCACCTCTAGAGATACTCATGCTCGATAGTTTAATTGAGCTCACATAATTTACAATTTTATTTCTAATATGTTAATTATATATTAATATACTTTAAATAAAAAGTTCAATCGAGTTTGAATCAAGTTTTAAACTCTAATTTTTTTAATCGAGTTCAAGTTTGACATTCCATAGGCAGGATTACAAAATGATGCTTACGAGAATCTGAATAAGAGTATCAAATCAATTCAGGATTACAAAATGATGCTTACGAGAATCTGAATAAGAGTATCAAATCAATTCACTTTCAAACAAGGCACACAAATGTTCTTTGTGAATTAGGATCTCAATGATCAACATCATTCAATTGCAATCTATTATATTATTTTAAAATCAGTTTGAGAATTTGTGTTATATAGAAAAGCTACAGCAGGCCGTCCTAGATCATTTGCAAACTGATCACGGGCACAATAATTAAGAAAATGTGATAAAGTAAAAATATTGAGTCCTTTCGATTTTATTAAAATGATAAAATAGTAATATTTGTCTACAATTGGAATGACTCAATATTGAGTCCTCTCATACAATACTCCCTCCATCTCATAATTATTTGCATTTTTTTATCCGTCCATTTTACAATTATTTGTACTTCTCAAAAAATGAATTTTTTTAATAAATTACATCCTCACAATATTTACATACTAGATGAACACCCACGTATTACACGGAATGTCAGTAAAATAAATATTCAAAATATATTATGTATTTAAATAACTTTATAAAATAATATCCAAATAAAAAGATTTAAAATACAGGCGAAATGAAACAAAGGTTTTTACTGATACAACCTTTAGTAAATAAGAAAAATAATGATAAATTTATGTCATACATATTCTTTGAACTAAATTCCAACAAATGCATAATATTTATGTCACACATATTCTTTAACTACAATTATTATATGTCACTTTATTTTAAATATTTCAACTCTTTAAAATATGACACATTATAGGAGAATTCACATGGATAGACTTACTTTTATAATATAAACGCTTGGGTAATGCGACGAGTGCTAAGAAACATGGAATTGATGTCAGGATTGAAAATCAACTTTGATAAATGCTCGGTTATCGGTGTGAACGTGGAAGGAAATATTCTAAGTGGCATGGCGGAGATCCTAGGGTACAAAGTCGACACCATTCCCTTCACATACCTGGGAATGAGAGTTGGAACTAATCACAGGAAAGCGGTGGAGTGGGCTGCTATTGTGGAGAAAATAAAAATCAGGCTAGCAAGATGGGACGACAAAAAAAATTCGATGGGCAGCAGGATCACGTTGTTAAACTCGGTTATCTCTTCTCTTCCGACATACTATCTGTCTTTCTATTCCATACCAAAAAAAATAATGAGTGAGATTGTGAGTTTTCAACGTAATTTTCTTTGGAGGGGAGGTGGGGGGAGTTGGAAAAAAGTTTGTAATATGAAACACCTAGGAGGGCCAGGGGTAAGAGATGAGATATTTGAATTTTCAACAAAACTCTATTGGGGAAATGGAGATGGAGATTTCTAATTGAAAAAAACAGTTTGTGGGTGAGGGTTCTACGGTCTAGGTATGGGGCAAACTGGGGAGATGGCTTCGACCTATTCCCAACAGGAAGGGATGAGAGGGTCTCATAATGAAAGGATATTCTTAAGGTGACAGATGAGGGCAACGGGGGTTGGTTTCATGGGAACTTGACTAAGGTATTAGGGGATGGGAACAATTTTTTCTTTTGGGAGAAAAATTGGACGGGGGAGGGAACTCTTAAGGATATGTTTAAGAGATTATACCAGATTAGTGTAGATAAAGGAAGAACGGTGGGGGACATGAGAGTATGGGATGGGGACACCTGGAGATGGAGAAGGACACTCTTTGATAGGGAACTAACGTCTTTTAACGATCTTATATCTGTGATGGACATGTTCCAACTCAAAGACGGAATCAAAGACTCGTGGAAATGGATTGCATTAAACACAGGGAAGTTCTCCACAAAAGCAACGTACTCGACCCTGCTCAACCAAAGTCAAGACACTCAACCGGGCGATAGGCTGATCCAAGGATTCAAACGCATATGGAAAAACTTTGCACCCTCAAAAGTCAAGACTCGCGCTTGGAGGCTCTTATAGGGAAGGCTGCCTACACGATCCAACCTAAGGAGAAGAAATATCCTCAACCAGAACGACGATCTAAGGTGCGTATTCTGCGGTGAAAGTGAAGAAACTGAGAAACACATCTTTCTGGAATGCCCCCACTCATATCAAGTGTGGATGGAATGTATGACTTGACTCAAGATATCGATTGCACTTTTGTCAGACACACTGGACAATTTCCTAGGATTTGGAGGCCTCATCAAGGGAAGAAGCGGGAATAAGAACACTACAAGTATATGGCTATGCGTGGTATGGCTTATATGAAAATGGAGAAACGCAGTACTCTTCAAGAACGAGACTTTCTCAATCACGAAGGTCAAGGAGGAACTCAGAGCAAGACTTTGGAGTTGGTTCACGATCAAATATCCCACTCGAAACACCTACTCATTCAAGATTTGGGTAACAGACCCACTCAAGTGCATCATATGAGATTTTCTGTAGTTTAAGATTTACTGTCTTTTTCTCTAAATGTTATGATTTGTACACTGACTTTTTCGGATATTTCTTGTACAATAAAGTGATTGTTTGTGAATAAAGTTGATGGCAAATTGAGTAATTAAGTGATGGTTGAAGGGTGATAGTTTCCATAAAGTGTATGAGACTACATTTGGTGGACAAAGAATATAAGGTAAATGAGACTACATTTTGTAGACGGAGGGAGTATAATTTAATTAATAAATATTAATATCATAAGAATTACGGAGTACAATACTTCATACCAACCGACAACCACAACACATTAAATAAATAAATAATTAGAAAAAAAAAATACAATAGTTTATAAGAATATATTATTTTGAAATACGGAGTAGTGAATAGTGGATGTGCCACATATTTTGCTTAGAATATGTATTAGATAATTATTTTTAATTGATAAATAACATATTTATTAAGTAAGAGGTAATAAATTATTACACATATATACACGATATACAAAATGTCATGAGGCTCGATTGGACTCATTAAACTCATGAGTGATACTTGGGAGTGGACAACGCTATACATATTAAGTTGAGCAATATGGTTCTGAATTCTGGTTGGGTGAAACGCAATGCGCCCTCACATTCAGCTACAACCCAGCCACTCACATTTCTACTTCCCTCTTCTCAATCCTTCATATCTCTAAGTCTAAGCAACAAAATCCCCAAGTTTCTTCCAATGGCGACTCAATCTGTGTCTACAAAGAGACCCACTTGCCAATCATGCTCCAAACCCACCCCAATTTGCCTCTGCAACCGACTCCGAGCCCCCATTCTCCATAACTCTGTTGCACTCACCATTCTTCAGCACACTCTAGAGAAAAATCACCCTCTTAATTCCACCCGAATCGCCACCATTGGCCTTCAAAATGTTGATGTTGTTACAGTTTCAGATGTTAATTTTCAAGCCCGTTTCCTAATGCGGCTGCTCGACTCCATATTTGATGACAGCTGCCACCTGTTCGATGAAATGCCCAGCAGAGAAAAGAACCACGAGTTTCTTGAAACGGAGACTCTGGCAGATAATACGAATTTAGATGGACAGATTATACAAGGGATTGATTCTAATGGGGCTGATAGGCGCCAACTCTTCAACAATGCTATCGATTTTACTATTGGAAAACATGGAGCTATTACCTCCTTTGATAATAGTTAGAAGATGGGGCCAAACAAATGTCAGCAATTGAGCTTTGATCAGCTATTGGCCTCGGGCATAGCTCTTGATCAGATACGAAAAGGATTTGCTGTGAAAAAAATCAAGAAAAAGATGAATGAATTAGAAGAAGAAGAATTTGAAATTGTAGTTCCCTTTGGATCAGTGCTATTATTTCCAAGTGAAACATCAGTTGATGTTGAGGCTATAAATTTCGAGGTGAAGAATTTGATCGTGCTGGACGGAACATGGGCAAAGGCAAAGAGAATGTACAACGAGAACCCGTGGTTGAGGCTCTTGCCTCACGTAAGATTGGACTTAGATAAGTTGAGCTTATATGGCGAGGTGAGGAATCAACCAAGGGCTGGATATTTGTCCACAATCGAGAGCATTGTGTACGCGATGAAAGCCGTGGGGGGAGATTCTGAGGGGTTGGATGGTCTTTTGGACGTGTTTGAATCCATGGTTGGGGATCAAAGACGATGCAAAAATGAAAGGTTGAGCAAATTGGTTGAGAAGTGAGCTTCTCAATCTCAGGTTTAATTAAACTGATTTGGATTTTACTTCATTATTAACCAATTATTTACATTAGTAGTCGACCCGAAGAAATTGTCTCTTGCTTGTGTTTTGTTCCTCGATAATGATTTCAAGATATACAAAAGCTTTTATGAACTTAGTTCGCGTAAGTTTTAGAGTGAGCTCGATAATGCTGTTTAGAATGCATATTAGTAGTACTATTTAGATTAGTAATCGAACAGAAGAAATTGTCTCTTGCTCGCGTTGTGTTCCTTGTTAATGATTTCAAAATATACAAAAGCTTTTATGAACTTATTTCACATAAGTTTTACAGTGAGCTCGATAATGTTGTTTAGAATGCATATTAGTAGTACTTTTTTTTTTTTTTTGACAACATATTAGTAGTACTATTTAGTATGTGAAATAGTATTGTTTAGCCTACAAAGTAGGCCACAGTATAGTAATTTTAAAAATAGAAGGTTTGAACCATGCACCTCAAGTCTCAACTTTAAAATTTTTGAGGACTAACCATCTAAACTACTCGCTCGGCCCAAGAAATGTTTGCAACACTTTATAGACACACAAACTAAAAAAAAATGTGTAATAAATGGAGTATTAAGGGATAATTTTGTAAACTTCTGTGAAAAAAGTAAAATAAATAATTGCATTAAAGGTAAAAGTAATGACATTTTGTGTAAATATATGATTATTGTGAGGGTATACACTTACGATGCACAAATCAACTTCAACTTTACAATGATTTTGTTAGCATTTGGATTTTGGACAACATCTATCATCAATGTTGTCAATGACGTACCCGACAGTGTACAATTTCAATTCTTCATTACAAAATGAATTGTTTGTTCTTATTAGGAATTAATATACAAGAATTAATTCTCAACTTCTCTACAAGATCGAACTTTTAGATGAAACAAAATTCTTTCATGGTATCCAGACCCCAACTCCACCCATTTAATTCACTCGATGGGCCTCCTCCCCAAAGGGTAAAATGTGATAATTCGGCCACGAGTGAGGGGAAGTATTAAAAACAGTTAAGTTTTTAATTTCTAAAAATCCGAACTTGTAGAGACTAAATTAATTAAAAACTTAATTGTTTTGAAACGACAAATAAACACATTATATCAATTATTGTCAAATCGAGCCCAAATATGTTCCACTAAGTCGGCACGAAGTTGGTGATGAATTTAATGAATTTTGAGAGAGGGGAATTTCATCCGCCATATTAGGATGATTGAATAAATTTCTACGAAATTCTTTTTTATTTTTGCCCATTTATTATGGAAACAAAAATTTCAAGAACACAAAAATGAGAATGGATTGAGATAGAAAATAAAGTGGAGTGAAGAGAGTATGAGATAAAAGTTTAGTGGAAGAGTGAGAAAGAAAAAATGTGAATGTGATGTATTTATAGAAAAAAAAATGACCGTTGTATAAATTTAAATTTTGAATATGAAATTAAAAAAAAAAAAACCAACGGATGTATAATAAAAACATAAAAAAGCTAAATAGTAAAAAAAAATCAACGGTATAATTACTGTGTATAATAAAAACATAAAAAAGTGAATAAAAAAAATAACATAAAAAAAATATATATGTGGGCCAAGCCCACATTTGTCAGAAATAAATAGGTAAAAGGACGGTTACAAAGTTTGAACTCAAATGAGGAGAGAGATGTTTTGGAGTTATAACTTCTTTCCACATTGGTGGGTCAATGGGTCAAGAGTTATAACTCAAGAGTAACCCACCAATGTGGACACTCTTAATGTGCATATGTGTCCACATTGGTGGAGGAGTTATAACTCCCCTCTCTCCTCCACCTCACTGCCACATCATCATTCTTCCATTAATAACTCAATCCCACTAACTCTTAGGGTGTGTTTGCAAATCATAGTGATTGCTGCAAAGTGATTAAAATTGATTTTTGCAATAAAATAGAAAGTTGATAGTGTTTTAAAATTAAGCACTTTAAATCAAGGGGCCGTTCTATTCTAGTGCCTTTTGGGCTTGACAAAACCCATTCAGTCCTACCTTTTTAAAACCTCTCCTTTAGGTGTCATTTGGGTGGCAAGATTACATTCTTGCCCTTATAGAGGAGAAAAGTAAGAAAATGTCATGTCATCTCTTTTTGTATTGTCTTGTCAACTTTTTCCCCATCTCTCTCTTAAAACACTCAATCTTTCATCCCACTCCCTCTCTCTCTCCACAACTCATCGTTTCCAAAAAAAAAACCATTACCTTCTCCCCTCCATTCCATTTTCGAAGGCCGATAAACCCTTCTGAGTCTGTCTCCCTTTTAGGGAAAAGAACAAAGAAAAGAGGTAAAACCATGGCCGCCGCCTCCAACTCCATGGCCGCCGCCCTTGAAGCTCCGTCGTCGATCTGCCATGGCGAAGATAAAGCTTTGTGGCCGCCGCCATGGCCGGGGAAGTCGTCGTGGCTCGGCGGCGATCTAAAAAAACGAGAAATGTAACAGATCTAAAAAATAGAATATTTCAGATTTGGGGCGGCGGCGGCCATGGCTTCTTCACCGGAGTGCTGCAGATCGGCGGCGACGGCTAAGGGCTCCTGTTCGTCTTCTTACAGAAGTGGGCGACCTTGGGAGAAGCTTCCATCTCTCCGACGAAGCTTCATCGCCTCCTTCTTTAAGAAAATTCCAGATCGAAGCCTTGGGACGCACCGCCGATGGATGCTTTGGGTACGACCTTCGTCTTCTTCCCAGGAAGACAAAGTCATTTAAAAGGTAAAGATTTGTTCAAATTCCCTGTCTCTTGAAAAAATCAAAATCTCGATGAAGGAAAAAAAAACATTAATATCTGAAATTGGTAGTGCAGATTTTTATTTTATTGTTGATTGCTTCGATTTTTTTTTTTGAAGGTCAGGGGAGTGCAAATTTTTGTAATGGAGGTTTTGTAATGGGGGTATTGAGTTTTAAATTTTTTGTGTTGAAGAAGATGAAGATGTAGGTTTTGAGTTTTAATATTTTTGTGTTGAAGATGAAGATCTTCGTCAACAGAAGCTTTTGTAATGGAGGTTTTGAGTTTTAAATTGTTTGTGTTGAAGAAGATGAAGATCTTGTCCTCCTATATTTTTATTTTTTTTACTAAAAAGAACTGTTGTGTTGTTGTAAAGTCGTTTTTGTGTTGATGCAAATAGCGTGTGTCGATGATGCAAATTTATTTTTCGATGATGCAAATTTATTTTTCGTTGATGCAAATTTATTTTTCGTTTTTGTACGTCGATGCAAATAGCGTGGGTCGATGATGCAAATTTATTTTTCGTTTTTGTACGTCGATGCAAATTTTGTTTTGGGTAAAAAAATCCATATTCTGTTTCCAACCAATCTTGAATTTGCTTAAAATTCAGGCCCACAGTCATAATGTGTTTTATTGCATCATTTGCAGAATAAAAGAATAAACTCTATCACACAAGTTGAGAGAGAACAAGTGTCGGGTTATTACACAAGTTG
Source organism: Galeopsis tetrahit (assembly GCA_963675135.1). Classification (NCBI taxonomy): domain Eukaryota; kingdom Viridiplantae; phylum Streptophyta; class Magnoliopsida; order Lamiales; family Lamiaceae; genus Galeopsis; species Galeopsis tetrahit. The sequence goes on from OY776123.1 coordinate 54,835,925, forward strand.
AGAGAGAAATATAAATATATTCATTAATTTTCATAATTTAATACGATCCACGTACCTTATGTGTATAAATATATTCATAAATTTTTATAATTTTATACGTATTTAAAGTATGTTTATTTCAACTGTACAAGGATGGTGAATTATGAGAATTTGAATCTTACAAATATACAGTCATTTGGAATTTTCGAAGCAGCGGCTCTACATCGATTGAGAAAATTTTAGAAAGGTAAAAAATTAACTTTTGTGCCCATTTTGTTAATAAGATGTAATTATGACAATGAAAAATATTCTAGAAAATATTTTGAAAAAATATATGTATCATACTAAAAGTCATAGTTAGACAGTCTAATGTACAAAACATGGGTGGTCTTTTGTGTACTTAAGTACATGATGTACTTGAGTAGATTTTGATCAAAGTGCACAAACATAACTAAAAAAAATAGGGGCCGTTCTATTCTAGTGCCATTTGGGCTTGACAAAACCCATTCAGTGCTACCAAAATAAAACATCTCCTCTAGGTGCCATTTGGGTGCCAAGATTACATTCTTGCCCTTATAGAGGAGGAAGGTAACCTTTTAAACAACTCTCTCTCCTCTCTCTTCTTCTCTCTCCTCTTCAAACCCACCTCCTCGTCTTCTTATTCAAAATCACACATCTCCTTTCTCTTCTTCTCTCCTCTCTATCTCTCTTCTTCTTATTCAAAATCCCACAACCTAAAACTCTAATCCTCATTAACCACCCCCTAGCCGCTGTCGCCCCACCATGGCTGCCGCCTCCAACTCTCCGGCGAAGACGGACACCACCATCGCCTTTTTTTCCACCGTGAAGCTCCATGGCCGTCGCCCACCTCTGTAAGGAGGCAAATATCCCGAAAATGAAGCTTCGTGGCCGGAGAAGATGAAGCGTGCGCTACTCTGTGCTCCTCCGGTCGTCCTTCCGCTTCCATGGTCGCCCATCGTCGTCGTCCGCTTCGATCCGCGTCGATGGGGCTTCGATCTCCATGGCCGCCGGTGGTGGTGATTTTTCCATGGACGTCGGAGCCACACCACCCATCAGATTTGTTCTTGCCGGAATATTTTGTGGAGGTGAGAGGATGGCCGGAACCTCCGGCTCAGACGAATCTGCCTCTCCTTCCTCAGCTGGGCCCTCTTCCATTTTTTCTCTTTATTGATTCATTCTTTTTAATTTTTTGGTTGTTTCCTTGAAGGAGACGAAGTCGCCGCCCTTCGCCGGAGACTGGAAGAAGACGAAGCCACCGTCGCGATCCCCTTGATGAAGATGGTGTCGTTCGCCATGGCCGACGAATCTCCATCGCCGTCACCGAAATTTTATTTTTCATGGTGAGCACAAACTTGTTTTATTTGTTTGAAGAAGACGAAGATCTGTTCTCGTTTTTTCAGATCTATTCTCGATTTTGGATCTATTCTCATTTTCTTGTATTTTCTTCCTTTTTTCATGGAACTCAAAAATTGATGGTTTTTTGTTATTATTGGTGGGAGGACTCCTTGCTGGAGTATTGACCGGATTCTCTGCAGGAATATTTCTTGAAGACGCTGGATTTTTATTTTTATTTTTGTAGATGAAGCAGAAATGTATATTATTTATTTTTTTATTTTTACTCGAACTGTTGGTGCAAACAAATTATTTGTTGTTGGTGTAAATAAATTGTTCGTTGATGCAAATAAAAAAATGAAAATGAGAGTTTTTATTACGAGAGAGACTAGAAAAATTGACTAGTACCTTTTGGCAGTTTGATTACAAGTTAAATACCCATCCCATTTCCCCTCCCCATGACTCGAACCCAGGACCTAAAGCCTAGGTAGTGGTGCTCTAACCACTTGAGCTATCCCACTTTGTCCTAGTACCTTTTGGCAGTGGTCAAGTCCCTAAATGCACAAAAATACAGAAATTAATATAAAACTCATAAAATCATAAAAAATAGAAAAATAAAATTTGCATCAATAATGAGAAAAAATAATTTGCATCAGCTAAGAAAATATTTGCATCAAAAAATAAATTTGCATTAACGAACAAAATTAAATTTGCATCAACGAAAAATAAATTTGAATCAACGAGCTATACCGTCTTATGCTGCAACTATGCAATAGTAGAAGAATAACAACTAGGTTTTGGTGCAAAAGTTGAACAATCAACAATCTAATTCTGATAAGAACGCACAAGAAATTAAAGAAAAGAAGAGCAAAGCTAAAAAATGCAATAACCACTAACGGCTAATAAAACTAATATCATGAAATTAAAACAAAACTCAACTAAAACCACATGAAACGTTGTCATACATGTATTAATATCCCAACTAATGTCCTCCTTCAACTTATAAGTTCACAGATTCCTTTTTCATGCTTCATCTCCTATTTTTTTCACATCTATACATGTAACAAGGGGTAAATAATGTAGGAATATAATTTTGTTAATCAAGGATCCATGAATTCATCTAGTTAAGATCCAAAATTAGTTAAAGCTTAAACTGAAAACTTACTACATTAAAGCAAAATACAAAAATATATCATTCCAAAACATAGACAACTGTAATTAAAATAAATTTCATTCCAAACAACATAAAATATCTTTAAATCTGATCAACGACAGTGCGAGAGAGAGAAAAAGAGAGCTTTAGTTTCTATCATACAATAAGGAGAGTCGAGAAATAAGGCAGTACTGAGAGTTGAGACAGCATTCAGCTATATGTATGGATATCACGATATGATTATGTTAATCAAGGATCCATGAATCAAGCTAGTCAAGATCCAAAAATCCATCATTGATGTGGAACAGAGAGGCGATAAAGTGAGATTAAAAGATGCATTATCATTGATTCGAACTCTAATAATAGAGCTCGAGCTCGGCTCGACACTAAAATATTGGTTTCGCGAATAGTTTGAGTTCGGCTCGCACAAAGCTCAATAGCAAAGTAAATGAGCCTAGTTTGAGCTCTGCTCGAAAAAACCTCTTTATAAAATTAAACAAGTTCAATTCGAGCTCAAGCTCGAAAACGTAAATAAGCTCAAGCTTGCCAACTTCTACAAAGTCTTATAAAAACAAAAATAATAAACAAATCCTAAAAATACCATTATTCATAAATTAAGCTATAACCTCACAACATGTGTTCTGTTTCATCTCACAACATTCTAAAAGCAAGCCAGTTCAGCTATAAACACTAAACTTAGTTAGAAGTTGCTTGTCTGTTTCTCATCTCTCTTGTACAGTCTCACAATATGTCTGTTTCTCATCTCCCTTGTACAGTCTCACAACATGTGTGAGATTCAAACACTTGACCTTAAGGTAAAATATCTTATACACAACCATTTCAACTACATCATTTGACATTCATATTTAGTCGACTCTGACCCGTTTTAAAAAATGGCCTCGAGACCAACCCTAAATATATTAACTCAAATCTTGAAAAATACTCCCTCCGTCCGCCTATAAGTTTTCTATTTTACCATTTTGGTCCGTCGGCTTATAAGTTTTTCATACCTTTTTTGGTATGTACTTTTTCTTACACTTCACTTTATATCTTACTTTTTCTCTCTATCTCTCTCCTCTATCAATCACATCACTTGTACTATATCTATTATTTAATTATTTTTCTTAACATTTGTGCCAAAAAGTAACGTGAAGCTTATAGGCGGACGGAGTATCCCCAAAAACATACTTTCAAAGTGAAAAATTAGTTTTTTTTCTAGCCGATCAAATTATTTTAATTTCCATTATCACATAATTTTTGTTTGTTTTTTTTTCTAGCCGATCAAATTTAATTAACAAAAAAATACAAAAAAAAATATAAATTCACAAAATCAACAAATTTACAATAATAGGAAATTAAATTCACAAATAATACGAAAATAAATTTACAAAAATTACATAAATAATACAAAATCACAAATAAAAATTCACCTTCCACCAATTTTCATTTTTTCTAACAATCAATTTTAATTAACAAAAAAAAATACAAAAAAAACAAAAAATTCGAAAATAAATGCACAAAAAATTAAAAAACAATATAAAACTCACAAAATCACAAAATAAATATAAAAATAACATTTGCATCAATGAGCAAATATAATTTGCATCAACAAAGAAAGATTTGCATCAACGAATAAAATATATGCACAAGTAAAAAAATATTTGCATCAAGAAAATATTTGCACCAACGAAAAATTTAATTGCACCAAAGAATAATTTATTTGCATCTATAAAAAAACAAATTCCAAAAAAAAAAAAAACTAGCCCACTAACAGGCCCAATGGGGTGAGGAAACCCTAGCCCATGCCCTACCAATTTTGAGGCTGCCGCCTGAGAAAATTCCGGCGACGGTCGTCTTCCCCAAGATGTCTCATCCCTTACCTTTTTCTCAAACCCAAAGAAAATGGAACAACACAAACCAAAACAAATCAAACCATAAACTACTGTACATCGCGGCCGAGAACAGGTGGGCGGCGGAGCAGTGGTGGAGGCCTTCTTCAAGATCGAAGATGCAGATCGTCGGAGTGGCGGGTGGGAGAACCTCCGGCGAGCGAGTCTTCGCCTCCGACGCAGTGCGGCGACATCGGCCATGGAGGCGGCTTCGTCTTCTTCAAGGAGGCTCTGCAAAATTGATTCTTCAGATCGGGACGTCGGCAACTGAACCTACAAACCCCCACGTCGTCTTCTCCAGCCAATGTATTACAGTTACATAGTCATACAACCCCACACACCCAAAATTCAAAAAACCAAAACTAATTACAAACCAGAAAATTACTCAGCCAAAACTTCATACAAAAATACATATATTTTAAAACTCAAACAAAGCAAAAATCTCTTCGTCTTCATCTTTTTGGGTAAAAGATTAAAATTACAGACCCAAATTTGGGAATGCGAGTCTTCGCCGCCACCATAGATCTGGACGAATTGGAGCTTTTCGACGGAAAATGGAGTCGTAGCCACCGTCACCGTCTTCCAGATCGCGGTCGAGGGAGAAGATCGGAAAATGGAGTCGTAGCCACCGTCACCGCCAACAGGGGAGCCTCGTCTTCGTAGGTTTGCAGACGGTGATGGGCGGCGGCCATGGAGCTTCGAGGGGCGGTGGCCATGGAGTTTCGAAGATTTCTGAAGGGATTTCGAAGAAGAAATGAAGGTTTTTGATGAGATGAGAGTGATTTTTGAAATTCAAAATGAATTCTTGATAGAAATAGAACTGATGTGACGTCTGCAAAAATGAAAGGAATGTGTAAGGAGACTTAGGAGAGATAAGAAAGTGTAAGGGAAAGAGAAAGAAAGTGTGAGGAGAGAGAAAATTTAAGGAAGGGTATTTTGGGTCTTTCAGATTGTTTTGGCACCTAAAATCAACTTTTAAAAAAAATTGCACCTACGTAGAGTTGGGGGGTGAAAATGGCACCTAAGCAGCAATAAACTCTTAAATCAATTGTGTATATGTTGTGATGTTTACAAAACAAACCACTTTTTTTTATAAATTTACAAAAAACACCCTTATTACATTTAGATAGATAATGTGTAAAGATGAAATATTATTTAAATTGCGAGGGCAAAATTGTAAAATTGATTATTATAATGATGAGAAGCACATAGAAGCTATTAGAAGTAGGTGGAGGGGTGCTTCACCAAAATCACTTTTAAAGAATTAATTTAATCACTTGGTTGTGTTTTCAAACACTCCAAAAGTGATTCTATTTGAAAAAAAAAAAGTGCTTTTAAGCAACTTCTAGTGTTTCAAAACACCCACTTACAACCATTCCAAAAGTTATAACTCACATTTGTGGGACCATGATTCGGGTGGAATTTACACGTTTTCGAGGCACATGTGAAGCGAATTTTGATGTGGATTTCATTGATTTATGCATTGATTATGATTGTTTGAGCCAAAATGAGAGAAAGGTTGTGTTTTGTCGATTTTGTAGGAAAAATGATGGAATTTGGAGCAAAACACCAACCATACTTCACTGGATCAAGAATATGAGTGCATGGTTGGATTCGTCTCGAAAAATGGAGTGGAATAGCAAAAAGAATCGAGTCAATCGGAGGTCGGAAGCTCAAGATACGGAGGGACGAAGTTGGAGGCCGAAAAGCAATACGAAACTTCCGCCCGGCCGGGCCACTTTTCCGCCCGGCCAGGCCGATCTGCACACAGATTTTTGATAAATACACCCCCGCACGTTTTTTTGGCCAAATTCAGTATACGAAGTTATCGCCCGGCCGGGCCACTTTCCCACCCGGCCGGGCCACTTTCAAACTCGGGGTTTTTAGTGAAATTTGGCCATTTTTGAGGGATTTAAGTGCAAAACTTATCCCCAAACCCTACCCCAACACTATATAAGTCCTCTTTCTTGAAATTCAAGACATCCTCCCCCAATCCACACATAGTTACACATACTTTGAGGTGTTTTGGCCATTTCTCTCTCAATTCTTCATCAAATCAAGGAAGAAAGGAGGCATTAGCTTGGGAATTCAATTCTCTACCACATTCTAGACTAAGCTTTCTCTTTCCCTTTCTTTTTATTTAGTTATTTCATTTGGATTTTGTAATTTGAAAACTTTGTGGTTCTAAGGCATTTTAGAGATTTGGATTGATGTTTATGAGTAATTTTCTGCTTTAATTGGTGTTTATCTCTTATTTGCATGTTTAATTATTCATTGTAAAGCATGTTGTTAGTGGCCATGATGATTTGCTTGATCCATTGTTAATTGGGGTAGTATCGAGAGATGTATTCCATTTAATCGTATGTGAATGTGCAACCCGGTATTATTATGATCTCGAGAGAGGATTAATTATCGGAGAGGGAATCGAATGATCTTAGGAGCTATTTTAGACGGTGTAATGTTTGTGATGTAGACATACGAACCTATGTTGCATTGCGTCTTTGGATTAATTTGTATCGAGAGATCGATTTAAACGAGATAACATTCATAAACGGACATCTAAGTACTACAATTGCCTTGGAACCCACCTTCTTTCTTTGAGTCTCAATCCGTTTCACGTTTGTTTTATTGATTTGCATGGTATTTGATCGACTTCGTATTTACTCTTTCGTTGTTTATTTGTGACACATTGTTAGACAATCTTAGGAGTAATTCAACTTTCAAATTATCGATCACGTCTACTTAGAACTCGACTAGCAAACTACCCTTTTACGCTTAACCTTCTCGTGGGATCGACCTCGTGCTTATCACGCTACGATAGACGCCGTACACTTGCGGTTGTTTATTTAGTGTTGCATAACACGTGAATCAGACCACTATTCAATCACATTTCTTTTTAATTCTTTATTTTTCATTTAATGAATATATGTAAAATTCAATATGTGTAAAAAAAAATTAATACGGAGTATATGAATATATTAAAACTATTTAGTCAATTATTTTAGGGTATCAATTAATATATTTTACAAATTGAAATAAATTTTTAATACTAACTCATTTCGTTAACTAATAAAGATTATTATTATATTTTACAATCATGTCTCCTTCGTCTTTAACGATCATATTATGCAAAATAACAAAAGTTAACATTATGAGCTTCAACTTTTTCCTATACCAAAAATGACCGGGCCAAATTCCGTAATTGGGTGGAAATTGAGTGGACGAGCCAAATTGAGGATATTCAAAATTTTGTGAATTTAATGAATTTTGAGAGAGGGGAATTTCATCCGTCATATTAGGATGATTGAATAAATTTCTACGAAATTCTTTATTATTTTTGTCCATTTATTATGGAAACAAAAATTTCAAGAACACAAAAATGAGAATGGATTGAGATAGAAAATAAAGTGGAGTGAAAAGAGTATGAGGTAAAAGTTTAGTGGAAGGGTGAGAAAGCAAAATGTGAATGTGATGTATTTATAGAGGAAAAAATGACTATAAATTTTGAATATGAAATAAAAAAAAAAAAAACCAAATTACTGTATAATGGAAAAAAAAAACCAACAGTATAATTTTTGAATATGAAATAAAAAATAACTAACAGTATAAATTTTGTTGTATAATAAAAATATAAAAAAAATAACATAAAAAAAAAATTATGTGGGCCAAGCCCACATTTGTAAAAAATTATGTCAGCAAACCAATGAAAAAGGACGGTTAAGCTACTATAACTCTGGGGAGGAGAGAGAGAGGTTTTTAAGTTATAACTTCTTTCCACATTAGTGGGTCAAGATTTTTTTTTTTTTTTTTGAAACAGTATACAACATAGCCTAACTATTACATCAAAGGAAACATCCTTAGAATGAGGCTATGCTAGCAAACTGTAGAGGTATCGAATCAGCTCTCCAATCTCGAGAAGAGTGATGTTCCGCGGCCCATTTTGCTAACGCGTCCGCCGCCATATTCTCCGTCCTAGATATATGCTCAATTTCGCACACTACAAAATTGGATTTGATTTGAAGGATTCTATCTAGGACATATCCTTCAGCTCCCCACACGCGATCTTCCTTTTGCACTAAACGAACTGCCTCCAAAGAGTCCGAAAGCAATCGAACATCAGCGCATCCGTTTTCCGCGCACCATTTTAGGCCCAGCTCACTCGCTCTAAGTTCTGCTCCAAGCACAGAGCCCGGCCCCTCGATCGGCTTGCACATAGCTCTCGTCACCCTCTTGTCCCTGTCGGCCTTTATAGCTCCCACTCCATACTTGTTGTCGTCCCCCCTAAAAGCTGCATCCACCTTCACAACAAAACTCTCTGTCCATTCCCCTCTTTGAGTGTTTCTTCGCCGTGTTTCCGCCCCGTCCAATTTCCGCTTGCACTCTTGGAAGTCTTTCAACCAGCTCAGAGCCCATTCCATGTCTGTGAAGTTACGATCGCCCCCAGCTTCTCTCGACCCCTTACCATTACCGTGCAACATCTCGCATCTCTCCTTCCAAATTCCCCATGCTACCATCACAAAATTCTCCTCCATTGTGCCTCCTTCATCAAATTTCATCCCCCCCCAGTATGTCCTCCAGCGTCCGGCCTCTTTGTCTCTTAAGCATTTCCCACAACCCCTGTTTTTTCCAGACTTGCTTCACCCATGAGCAATAAAACAACACATGAGTCGTGGATGCCTCAAAGTTCCCACAAAGATTACACTTACCTGGTACTGGCACATGATGTCTTGCAAGGTTGGCCTCTGTCGCCAAGATGTTCCATTTAACTTTCCACCAAAATATCCGAACTTTTGGCGGCACTACCAGTCTCCAGATATGCCTCCATCTTCCTTGTTCCCCTTCTCTGTCTGAAGTCGATGCTTTCCTTTTGTGAATTAATGAATCATGAAGCCCCCTTCAATATCCAGTTTTGACCGAGTATTTCCCTTTCTTTTCGTGTTTCCAGAACTGGGAATCCTCCATTGAGGGTCCTCCTATATGAGTACTCAAAATCGCATGCTCTTCCATTGGTAGAAAAGCTTGTTGTATTAACTCTCTATTCCAAGTCCCATTAGGGTTGATAAACCGACTCACTTGTGATCCACTAGCTTTCTTTGAAATAATTCGTCCCTCCTCCAAACCTGCCACCCACCTATCTTTGAAGAGATTAATGGCCTCACCATTTCCAATTCTCCACCTGAGCCCACTTTCCAAGAGGTCCTTGCTCCAACATAGTGATCTCCAAATATATGATGGGTTATGTCCCATCTCAACCTCCATTACTCCGGTATGCTTAAAGTATCTTGCTTTTAACACCCGGCTTAGTAACGAATTTGGTAGCTCAATGACCCGCCATAGTTGCTTTGCCAATAAAGCTTTGTTAAACAAAGTCATATCTCTGAATGCTAAGCCTCCTAACTCCTTTCTTTCACATAGTGTTGCCCATTTTTTCCAGTGAAGCTTCTTCCCCTCTTTTTTAAGTCCCCACCAGAAATCCGCAACAAGCCTTTCAATTTCATGACATATCGACGATGGTACCCGAAAACAGGCCATAGTGTACATTGGAACCGCTTGCACAATCGCCTTTATTAACACTTCCCTGCCCCCTTCCGAGAAATCATTTTCCTTCCACGCTTCCACTTTCTTTAGTACCCTATCCCTTAGAAACCCAAATTGGATTCTCTTTGCTTTCATAGAGTAAGTTGGCAAGCCAAGGTAAAGCTCATGTCCATTTGTCATTCTAATTTGCAGCGTATTTCAGACTCCTTGAATATTCTGTTTCTTTGTGTTTGGACCAAAAGAGATAGCCGATTTTTCATAATTCACTTTCTGTCCTGAAACTTGCTCATACCAATTAAGTACCTCTTTCACCTTCGCACTCTCGTTTGTCGAGGCCTTGAAGAACAAAAAGCTGTCATCCGTGAAAAACAAGTGTGTAATCCGTGGAGCTCCTCGTGCAATGCTTACTCCCGTAATTCCTGTATCTGCTGCCTCCTTTCGGAGCAAAGTCGACAGCCCCCGTGCACACATTACAAAAAGGAAGGGGGATAGTGGATCCCCTTGCCTCAGTCCCCTTGTTGGCCTTACTTCTCCCAAAATTTTGTTATTCACTTTGAATGCATACCGGACTGTGGTGATGCACTGCATAAGTAGGTGTACTACCCTGTCCGAGAACCCCAATTTAATCAATACGCACTCCATGTACTTCCACTCCACTCGATCGTACGCCTTGCTCATGTCCAACTTCAAGGCCGCGTACCCCTCCTTGCTTCTATTGTGTCTTAACCAATGCATGCATTCATAGCCCAGAATGATATTGTCCGAGATCAATCTTCCCGGCGTAAAAGCACTCCGATTGTCGTCCACAATTTCTCCCATCACTTGTTTGAGTCTATTCGTTATCGTTCGTGCAAGGATCCTATATACCACATTCCTCAAACTAATCGGTCGGAAGTCCATCACCCTACGCGACTCTTTTTTCTTCGGGATGAGAGTGACCCACGTTCCATTAATTTTCGAGATGTCCCCCCCATTATTCAGTTTGTCCAGAATTGCCCTCGTTACATCTTGGCCCACTTTCTCCCAAGTTTGTTGATAAAACCCGGCTGATAGTCCATCCGGTCCCGGGGCTTTTAACGGGTTGAGCTGATGTACTGCCTTCCTAACTTCCTCCTCTGAGTATGGGCGTTCCAAAACATCATTCATTCGACTTGTTACTAAAGTTTCCGTTGAGGTTAGCATGTGGTGTATCTCTCTTTCATTCGGTTTTTGTGATGTGAAGATGTCTTCAAAGTACTCTTGAATTATATGAACTATGTCATTCTCTTTTTTCGCACCACTCCCCATTCCTGTTCTCCATTCCCCTTATTGTGTTCACCCATCTCCGCTATGATGCTTTCCGATGGAAAACTTTTGTATTTCTATCCCCATCCTTTAACCAAGAGATTCTCGCCCTCTGCTGCCATTTCATATTTTCCTGAGTGTTGAATTTCTCCAATTGTGTCTCCAACTCCCTCACTCTGTCCATATCTACCTCCCCTATTTCATTATTCAACCTTTCATCCAATTCCATACGACATCTTCTAATTTTATCTTTGATGTCACCTACCTTTTCTGTGGCCCATTTTCCTAAGGCTCTGCTACATTCCTCAATCTGCCCCATAATCCCTTCTTGCCTTCCAGCTCCTCTTTTCCACCCCTGCTCCACAACTTCTCTATAATCCCCTTCTAATGTCCAAACCCTTTCAAATCTAAATAGTTGTGGTGACTTGCTTCTGTTTATTCCTGTTTCCTCATTTATTGATAGCAGAACAGGCCGGTGGTCCGAGCCAAAGAAGCTCAAATTTTTCGCTTCCCACGTCCCAATTTTCTCTCGCCACTGATCTGTTGCAAAGTATCGATCCCGCTTTTCCTTTATTTGGTGAATACCCTTCCTTCTGTTTATCCAAGTAAAAGCAGGCCCATTTACTTCCAATTCCCTCAACCCTAACTCATCTAGCACTTCCTGGAATTCCCTCATTTGTCGAAGATGCCTTGCCCTCGTAGTCTCTCCCCCTTTTTTCTCATTTGAAAATAATACTTCATTAAAATATCCACCTACTAGCCATTCATCAATTGTCCCTCCATGAGAGTTTTTAATTTTCCTTAACAAATCCCACGAATGTCTTCGTAAGTGTGTCACAGGTGATCCATAGAAACCAGTAAATCTCCATACCAAAACTCCAAATTTAATCAGACAATCAACATGGCCACTTGAGTAAGACAGCAAAGAAACATCCAAATTTTCATTACCAAAAAGTACCAATCCTCCACTATTGCCTTTAGCATCACTACCAAAACAGAAATTGAAATTTAAAGACTTCTTCCAACTATTACAAGTTCTAACAGGTACTTTGGTTTCAATGATAAACAAAAGATCGGGGCGGTTTTCAGCGACTAACCGCTGCAAGTTTTGGAATGCCCGTTTCCCCCAGGCCCTGTGCATTCCAGACTATGGCTATCATGGGCGACGGCGGGGCTGAGTCGAGTCAGCCGCCGCCTCCAGGAACCACTGCTCCTGCTCTTCCTCGCTTCTCGTTTTCTTTGCTTTCGTGCCTTTCCCTCCTCCGCCTTTTTCGCCACTTGCTCGTTCCCCTTCACCTTTGGTCCCAGCGACCGTCGCTCTAACTCTCTTTTTTGCTGGCTGACTTGCTTCCTGGGTAAATTCGAGCTTCTTCCCCAAACCTAGTCCATCCACTTGACCTCCCTGGGCTGCTCAAATTATGGGCTGTTTCAGTTTCAAGGCTCGTATCTTCTCTTGAATACCACTACCCTCCCCATCATGGCTTCCATTCACAGCTAGACTCAGCTCCGTCTGTCCCCCTACGCCTATTCCACTGCCTGCTCCTGAGTTCCCATATGGGGGGTACGAGTTTAAGAAAGCGTAGTACCTCATTGTATTGGACAGGCTGAACACCTCATCTTCACTGTAATTCATCGACTCCGTTAAGAATTGGTTAGTATTGAAGACTGAGTTCTGGTTCTCTCCCATAGTTGCTCCTCTCATCATTACAGTTCCCCTGCTTACACCTTGTTGCTGAAGTTGTTGTGGTTGTGTTTGTGCTATTGAATGTTCTGCCACCACCCCCTTGCCTCGCCCTCCATCTCCCACCACTGCTGTCTGTTGTTGTTTTTTCCTTCCTATCCCTTTCTTTCTTGCCCAGTCAAAGTCCTCCTGAGTTGGACTCTTCTGTCCCTCTGCTTTCAACCACAGTGGGTACTCTTTCTCCTTATCCTTGACCTGGCCTTCTTCAACAAAAGTAGTTGGGCATTCCTTGTCCACATGTGTGATTCGGCCACATATTCCACAAAACTCCACTAATTTCTCGTATCGAAAAAGCACTAACTGGTTACCTCCTTGGATTTTCATCGATGTTCCCCTAGCCAGTGGTCTGGTCATATCAATGATGATGCGCACCCTCAAGCACCTCCCCCATGTAGCATCTCCCCCTGGTTTTGCTACCTCCAGGACCTCTCCCAGTCGGCCCCCCATACGTTGTCCAATCATTGGATTCATTGAGTTCAGGGGCAATCCATGGAACTGGACCCAGAATGGTGCTTGGTCGAACACCATAGTAGCCGGACACTCCATACCAGTCAGCCGCTTCAAGACCAGCGTAGTTCCTGTCAGATTCCAAGGTTGTCTATATTGTGCCTTGTTACACTCCACCGCCTCTCCAAACTCGAAAACAAACAGTCCATCTCCCACTTGAGATACCGTCAGCATACCCTCTAGTCGCCAAATTTTCTTTACCGCCATACCCAGATCCGCTGGTCCCATATTCTTTCTCACCGTGTACCTCCATAGCAACATATTAGTGGGGCTGGATAGTTCTCCTTGTTCCACCTCGAACTCCTCTTCATCCGCTTGTGCGATTGACACTCTGCTCATTTGTGCATTCAGATTATCTGCCATAGCTCTCACTTTGGGTGTTTTGGAAACTAAAATATGCTTAAAAACAAAAGACTTTGCTTCACAATGAAGTGAATATCGGGGCCCCAATTGCTGGGTTCTTATACTCATCTTGCCGCACAACTTCTCCAATCCCAGCGAAGTTGGATCTACAAGGTGTATTGTACTCGATGGGAATTTTTGAAACTCACCAAAATCTGCATTCGCTTCGCCTCGGCCAGATGAATTCGGCGGAGTAATGATGAAATAAATTTGGGCGTGGGAACCCTAATCTCTCCCTTCCTCGCGATTCTAAGAATCGCACACACTAAAATGTGAAATCGCCCCTAGTCAAGAGCGTGTGGCGCGTGCATTGCTAATCGCCTTTTGTGGATCAAGAGTTATAACTCTTGAATAATCCACCAATATTGGTGACACTCTTAGAATGTTAACGGTTGATATGCAAATCAATTCTTCAGAGCGTAATCCATTTTGCAGATAAAAGAGTTTGCGTTTGACTCACTTGTGTTTCTCAATATATTCGAATTACCGAAACTAACAGAAAGTACCAAACAAGTTTGTAGCTGAATTTTTAAAAGGGTGTCCCAGTCATTTCAGGTATATCCATTTTTATGTTATACTCCCTCCGTCCCGGAAGTGTTTGCACCACTAAGTGGGCACACTTATTAAGAAAAAAGTGTAATGAGTGGAGTGTTGAGGGGTAATTTTGTAAAGTTATATGGATAAAGTAAAAAGGTGATTGGAAAGAGAGTAAAAGTAATGGCATTTTGTGTAAATATGTGAATATTGTGAGGGTGGAGTTTATTAGAGAGTTTCCTTTTATGGGTGTGCAAACAATTGTGGGACGGACAAATAAGGTAAGTGTGCAAACAGTTGTGGGACGGAGGGAGTAACTTTTTTTTTTTTGACAGAAGAATATGAAAATAATACTACAACGTGTTTAATATGGATTATAAATATCAATTTATGGTGCGGTAAATGGAATCGTCGTTTTCTTCAGTATTTCGCAAAACCCAGGGTTTTAGGAATGTTGATAAAGCTCCATTCATGGTGTCGCTCACCCTTAGGCCTCAGCTTAATTTCGAATCTGCTCCCCCCATCATCCTTCCTCCTCATCTCTCGTTTCCTCTCCCACTCTCCGTTTGCAGCAAAAGATGATGAAGTTTTCGACCCTCCATTTTCCCCCTTACCTACTCAAACGAATAACCACTCCAAATTCAATAGAGAGAAGAACCAAACACCGAAATCCACAAAAAAACCTAAAAGTTCCGATAGTGTGAATGAATTTCCGGTGAAGTCCGAATTACCCTTCGATTTTATGTACTCTTACTCGGAGATCAGCCCGGGAGTTGAGCCCATTGGTTTTCGAGAGCCCCCGAGGTTCTCGCCCTTCGGTCCGGGCCGTCTCGATCGGAAGTGGACGGGGACTAGTGCCCCGGCTCAGCAGAAGCCCGATTTGGAAAAAATGGCGGAGGAGCGTAAAAGGGTTCTGGGAGATCCACTTTCGGAGGAGGAGATTGCTGAGCTCGTTGAGAAGTATCGCCACAATAATTGCTCCCGCCAAATCAATTTGGGTAAGTTTCGCGTGTTCTTGTGTGCTGGGTGAGCATTGTCTTTCGAATCTCTATAGGCATGGTTTAGTAGATATGTTTAGATAACTATGGTATGATTAGGCTCGATATCTCAACTTGCTTAAGTGTGTTTTTACATGCACAATTGAGTGAGTTTTTACATGTGGAGTAGAAATTTTATTTTAGGTTTGATTAGACATCTATTTTGTGTCCAATTATCCATCTATTTGGACTAATCTACCCTCTCAAACTGAGTCCTAGTATACATTGGTATATTTATCATTTTTAATCGTTGACGATTATGAGCACCTTCTCTGATGTTGCCTTGTTATAGAATGCATACTGTTTTTCTGGTCCCACTTAGCTGAATGAATTGATCGACTGGAAGTTTCATTGCAATGGCGTATAAAGCATGAATAGGGGAGGCTTTTTTATTTTAAGTTGATTTTTTTGTGAGCAATTTGTCTGTTGCCATCATCTGAATTTGGTTCACTTGGGATATTTGGGTCAAATTCTTCAATGGGAATTATACTGAGAATCATTGTGAATTACAATAAATGAAAATGATGGTTATATTGAATAATGTTTTGCTTTAATATAGGAATAATTAGGGACAAAATGATTGTTGGTTGAGAAAATTGTGGAATGATTGAGGAGAAATGATTATAGGTGAGGAGATAGTTAAACAAAATAAGGCTAATGATTATCTTATTTGGAGTCTCATACCTCGCACAACGTATGGTGAAGGTGGATTGATCATCTTTTATTCTCATTAACCACCACTATTACTCATGCTCATTCTTGTTACCATTCCCATTGAAGAATTTTAAACCAAGCGCCCTCTTAGTCTTTCAAGTTGCTTTAATGGACTTATTACTAGAACACCTTATTTATGTAAGAATATGTTTCGCAGATTATGGAAATATGATATGAAATGGAACTTATTAATATCTGGTTGGGATGAACATTTGCTTAGCTCTACATGATTACATTGTTCTTCTTTGATCTGTTAAGACTTGTCTATCTGCCGTACAGTTACTAGTGTTGTGCGTAAACTGTATCCTATTGGCTTCATGCATAATTTATTTTACACAGAGTGTAATCCATAATTTTATCAAGTAAGGATAATTCTCTAAAAAGTACAGTACTTCAAAAGTAGGCTCTGTGGCTGATTTGGCTTTAGGTGGCTACTATTTCTTCCTTTGCATACTGAGTTTACCTTTCATTAATTCATCGATAGACTGAAATATTTTGCCAGAGTTCCTCTATTATGTTGAAATGAAAATTTCAATTCTGATTATGATAGGAAAAGGAGGTGTCACACATAACACACTCGACGATATTCACAACCACTGGAAACGGGCAGAGGCTGTGAGAATAAAGTGCTTGGGGGTGCCAACTCTTGACATGGACAACATCTGCTTCCATCTCGAGGTTTCAAAACCCTGACAACTCTCAACACGCTTACTAAATTTTAGTGTTTGTTAGTTAATCAAGATTGCAGTGCGTTTGTAGGATAAAACCGGAGGGAAGATTATATATCGTCACATTAATATCCTTCTCCTGTATCGTGGTCTCAATTATGATCCAAAAGACCAACCGAAGATTCCAGTTATGTTATGGAAGCCTTTAGCACCGATTTATCCCAAACTAGTGAAGAATGTTGCTGATGGTCTGACATTTGAAGAAACTAAAGAGATGAGAAACAGAGGACTTAATTCTCCTCCTCTGACGAAACTCAGTAAATTATTCACATTATATTCTGGGAGTCTCTATTTTTAAATAAGTAGTTGCCTAATGTTCTCTGTTTGATGTTTTGCAGCTAGGAACGGTGTGTACGTAAATGTTGTGGAGAAAGTGAGAACAGCATTTGAGGCTGAAGAAGTAGTAAGGCTAGACTGTACTCATGTGGGCATGAGTGACTGTAAGAAGATTGGTGTCAAATTAAGAGTATGAAAACTATCTTTTTCAACCCAAGATTCATTTTTTTAGGCATAATGCATTAGAAGGCCCATAAACTACCAACGTTTGCTTTGATAGGTCCTTAAAACTTATAATTTATTTTAAAAGGTCCGTCAAGTATTAAAATTTTACTTCACGAGCTCCCTCAAGACAAAAATTGATGGAATTTTTTTATTTATCTGAACTGTCTTGTTAAATAATATGTATGCTAATTTTATTAATAACTTGGCGTGTTTTGTGCAAGTTGTTTCAACTCTAATACTTTAGTGACGGGTAACTAAAATGGCTTGCGAAAAATATATTTGTATATAATTAAAATAATGTTGACATGCACGTTATTTATGGGACCATTATAAAATTTTGTGAATTTTCATCTCGAGGGACCTCATGAAATAAAATTTCGACACTTAAAAGGACTTACCTATCAAAGCATAAGTTGAGAGTTTGAGGATCTTTTAATGCGTTGTTCCTTACTTTATATCAACTCTATTCGTTTGGGAATTTATGATACTTTTGCTTCCATTCCCACTCTTTTATTCAGGATCTTGTTCCATGCGTCCCTCTCTTATTCAAGGATGAACAAATTATTCTCTGGAAGGGAAACAACGAGTGTAAATAAGATCTTTGCTTATCAGTTGGATTTTGAAGCCAAAATAGAGATTAACAGACACAACATCCCTGAACCAGTTGAAATGCATTCCAGGTCTGTATGAATTTTTTAATTCAGTTCAGAAAGTTAATTCAATTCTTACAATGCCAACTCTTTGAATTCAGACAGTAGACTGCTAGATATCAACTTCTAAAGCAACTCTCCTATCTAATAGGAAGACCCATAAAAGTCAAGCTTAAAGAAGAAAGCAGACATAGTTTTGGTGAAATTGGGGATATTTAAAAAGGGAACATCTAGTAAATTAATTGCAGATACTGAAATAACAAATAATTTATTTATTTTTTGAAATAGTTTTATGGATTTTAAGTCATTTTTCTTGAAGGCTTTTAGCATAAATTTATTTTTAATTGGTGTGTTATTAATATAATTTTAGCATAAATTTCTCACTTAACATTAATTAATGAAAAAGCATAAAAAAAAATGCTCACAATCATCATAGAAATAGTCGATAAAGCATGAAAGATGGAGTAGAAGATAGACATATTCAATTGTATATATCATCACTACATGATTTCGTCTTATACAATGATTTTAGTGCTGATTTTTGCGCACATGGGAGACGCACAATAAATAATGAATTGTGATGAGTTGATTTTTTGTTGTTGGATGAAAAGATGTTGAGTTTGACTGGAATATAGGAGTAATTATTTTCTATTTTCGTATAATACTCATTGATTTCATTATTATTATTTCTACTAATTAACTTAGATTTCTATATCTTCAATTGGTTTTTATAGATTCAGGATAACTCATTCGTGATTTTAGTATTCATAGAACAGGGAACCAATATAGATTAACAGATCACATATTGGCGGTTCGTTAAAAATAACAAAATCAATTGACATTATTTCAGGTTGTTTCGAATCTATAAAACAATTGATGATGGATACAACTCTAAGTGAGGCAAGGCAAGAAAGCTCGTAAGCCAGCCGATTAAAAATAATACTGTACTAATTCTTTATTACTAGAATACATTTTGAATCATTGTTTAGGTCGAGATTATTTAGAGACATGTATAATTGCCAACTCTGCTTTTCATGTTTATTGACTGACGATTCTGGGCATTTTTACATGGATTATTTACTGACCCGTACTTTTTAAAGACCCGAGCACATTTTTTCGACCCGGCCCACTTGAGAATCTCGAGGGTCCTGCCCAAACCGCTGTACATTCTCGTGTGTCTTCCCATAGCTGAAAGTGATGTGTAGTAACATTTGAAAAGTATTGTATATTTTTTTTCTTCCTTTTATTTTGTTAAATTCAATTTTCTCTTCTTAATTCATCTCTTTTATTAGTCTCTTAATTTATTTATTTCAACATATTATTGTTCAAATATTAATTATTTTTTCTGAGATAGGGGCAACATATATAACTCGGTTTGTTATATTAGCAATTTGAGTAGGTACCATACATACACATTACAATAATTACTACTTGCAGTTTCCAATATATATATATATAAAAGTTATCAGGTAATTACTAAAATAAAGAAAGACTTAAATTATTTTCCTTATATTTTACCTCGAGCATTTTTTTTAATTGCTTCTTTTTATTGAAGCACCCTGAACTCATGAGCGATGTTATCCATATTTGATCGGACGTTACTGCTTCATCGTCGTTGTTTCTATGCCAATTCCACAATGCGTGAGTCGAGTTCACTACGGTCAACTCACCATGGCCAAAACTTGCTTCCCGGAATGCCGACCACTCCGGCTTCGGATCCTTGTACCTGCATGCCATTTCGATAACTAATCGTAATTGATCACATTACAATATAAATCATATATTATTGTAGCCATAAAAGAGAAATTATAATGAATTTTCATGATGTAGGGTTTAGGGTTTAATGTAGTAAGATGAAGACTTACTTGACGGCTAAACCTTCTCTATTACCACCATCACCGATAGTGATGTGTATGCTTCCACAAGGATCAGATTTATGGTTAAATACACGATTCTGTTGACACGTCATGAAATTAGTAGTGATGCAGTGTTTATAATTAAGTATGCGTACGCACCGTGCGTTCGTAGGCGTGGACATGACCAACGAAGACGACATCTACACCGACAGCATGTAGCAGGGGCTCCATTGCTGCCATCATCCCATCACCTTCACCATCATGAGCCGTGTTGCTGTTATACCATGGTACATGGAATAACGCAATAACCCAAGGTGTCGTTACTCGATTTATCTTCGAAAGATCCTCCTATTATTAAATTAAATTAAACTGAGATGGCGGCGTAAAAGTTCTTATAATTGTCAGATGGCATTGGCAAACTTATATAATTACCTTTAACCACTTATACTGATCAGAATTGTCATCATAATCAGTATACGAACTGAGCATGATCGTATGAACACCTGCAGCCACGTCAAACGAATAGTACAAATTGGAGGTCGAACCACTCTCAGTATACGGCATCTTCCATCTCGAATTATACGCAATAAAACTCTTTTCCAAGGCGGGTATGTGCTCCTTATCATGGTTACCATTTGTGACCATCCACGGCCTTGCGCTCGCAAGTGGCTGCACAAGCTCGCCAAACGTGTCCCACCCAGGCTGCATATAATCAGCGTACGACAGGTCTCCAGGCAACAACAACACGTCGTACTTCAAGTTCTGGTGTATGTGGTCCAGAGTCGACTTAGTCCATCCGGTTTGGCCTAAATCGCCCGCCACCACAAAGCTGATCGGGTATTCAGAAGGCGGCGTTTTGAGAGTGAACTCAGGGCCGTCTCCGCCGCCACATCGGTAGAAGTAGAGAGTGTTGGGTTGGAGAGGGCCAATGACGGTGTGGTGAATTGTGCCAGAGTGGTACATTAGATAGCTATAGCGAGTGGTCTCTCCTCGTGCTTTCGAGGTGTAGTTGTTTGATGTTTTTCCATATTCAACAATGGGTAGAGAAAGCTCGTCATTTGTGATCCACGTGACCCGCATGTGATCAGCTCCAGCCAGGGAGATGTGAACCTATATATTCAATCATCATTTCTGCAACTAATTAGTTATAATTATACATAAAGATGGTAAATTATATTTGTTAGAATTAATGCAATATTGAGATGTCATCTGAAGCTAATGCTTATCAGAAGAGAAGCTAATCATCTGGTTTGTTTGAGTCAGCACAACTGAGTAAGGTCAACTCAACTGATAAGGTTTAGTCATCTGATTAGGATCAACTCATTTGAGAGAGTGAGGACAACTCTGCTAAGTATAAGTCGTCCAGGAGAGTTGGAGTTCAAGTCTACTGAAGCCATATCAACTGATAGACACATCGGTTGAGTCAAATCTGCTAATTTCTGTTATTTCAGAGTTGGTTATTTCTATTAGATAGTTAGTTAGTTATTGGTAGTTTCAAGTGGCATTGTATCTCTATAAATACACCACTTAGTGCATAAATTGGGGTTAATAGAATTTGTGTGGGATCATTCTAAGTGAGATCGTATTCTTTGTGAGTTGAGCGAGTTAGCAAGTTTTCTCAGTGATCATACTTATAATTGTAAACACTTGTTCAAGTTAGTAAAGAGAGTCTCTATCCCCTGTGGACGTAGATCATTTGATCGAACCACGTAAATCTCGTGTTCTTATTCGTGTTCTTCCTTGTTCAATTCATTGTGTTCTTGTTTGTCTTGTTTTATCATTTGTGATTGGAATAGCTAAGTGCTATATTCCACAATAATATTGACATGTGTTATGATCCAAAGGGTATAACATAAAGTGAAATATAAATAGTGACACATCAAAATCAAACGCCCAGAATAATTTTCAGGGTTAGGAGGACACATTTTTTAAGAAAGTTGAGTAATGAGGTGCAATTTAGTAAATTTTTATGTATAAAGTAAATAAATAGGTTGTATTGTGTGTATGTATGGAGGCTCAAATTAAAAATAATGTCATTTTATGTAAAATTATGGATATTATAATAGTAGAGTTTATGAATAATTTTTCATTTTAAGTCTGTGATGTTTATTGTGGGACGGATGAAAAAAGTACTTTGAAAAATAGAGTTTATATGAACAGGCAATTTTTTTTAAATAATACTCCCTCCGTCCCGAAATAACTTGCATAGTTTGACCGGCACGTTATTTAAGAAAAGTGGATTTAGTGGTTGATGATGTAAGATAAAGGAGGGGTATTTTAGGTAATTTGATGATGTGTAAAGTGAAATGTATGGAAAAAATGAGTGACAAATTTGAAAATAAAATGATGTTGTGAGGTTATTAATTTTGTGGGGTATTTTCATATTAAGAGTGTGCAAGTAATTTTGGAACGTTCCAATAAGAAAAGTGTGCAAGTAATCACGGGACCGGTGGGAGTACATTTTTGGGAGCTCCTCTTCCAAATGTAACAGAAATGGGTTTGTTTATGAAAATAGTCATAGAGTGATTAACACCCACGCCTATCTTATTAAAAGCTGATCACCACCCACGCTTCTGATGTTTTTTTTTTTTGTTTTTTTTTATTTTTTTTAATTTTGTATTAAATTAATAGTAACACCTTTGACACTCAGATAAATGTGTTGGGCGTGCCTGTCGAGTAACACCCTCAATAACAAAAATGAAGCTCACCTGTTGAGGATATGAAGCAGGTTTGGAGAACGTCTGGAAATGAAGCTTTTCCCGAGGCGGCGGCCTAATGTAATCCGCCGTCGCACCGCCTGCTACCACCAACAACACCACCGCCATCTGGAAATACATAAGTGTACCCTGCATGATTAATTACTCTCAGAGGTAGGGTACCAATTGCCAATTGATGTTTATAGTGTCAACACATATATGGCACATTTATATACAGATCCTCAACATAATGTTTTTAATGAGTAGTGTTTGATTTTAATTATTTTATTTGGAAATATTCAATAAAGTGGCTGTGATTCTGTCTGCACAATTGGGTTTAGAAAAACCAGAATGCTTTTTAATAGTGTTTGATTTTAAATTCTTCATCTGGATTATTCAATAAAGTGGCTGTGATTCTGCCTGCATATATAATTGGACTCAGTGGTGATTAATGAGTTGGTAAATGTATAAACTAGAATTATTTGTTGCGTATCATGTGGGATTGAAAAAAAAAAAAGGTATTATTAATTATATAAATATTTCAAATGTTTATTTAGTTTAAAAATTAAATTTAAAGAATACCATATATTTTAAATAACATTATCACTCATATGTAAGCATTACTGTTAATTTTAAAATTGGAATATTGAATTGTTCAAATTTGACTATGATTTAAAATATCATACATAAATTAATATGTATTAACTCTTATTTTTTTCGGAAGATTGAGATTTCAAAATATATTTTATCGTGCATTGAAAGATCGAGATTTCAAAATATATTTTATCATGCATTGATAAATTAAGCACTCGGTTGCAAGATGCAATCCAAATCATTTAAGACAATAGATAATTTGTCATTAAGTCCTTGTGAGGGCTTTACACTCATCAATTTTAGTATTTTTTTCCAGATGATGCCGAACCCGCACCACAAGCACACAATTTAGACATACTCACCACCTCACCACATTGCGTCGCGAGGGCTTTACTTGTTATCATGTGAACAAGTACACATACAATATCAAATAAATATAACAAACTTATCAAACCAGGATTTAGTAAGAGTGGGGTTTATTAAAAACGAAGAACCTGTTCATTCTGAATGTATTTCGTAATTTCCAAAATTATGAAAACTGCTGTGTACAAGAAGTATATATAATGTGTGCCCTCATATCTTACAAATGGGCCAATATAATATTAGTGGGCCAAAACAATTAAAGTAATTAAAAGCCCAAATAAGAAAAACTCAGAACAGAAATATCACAAACTTGAAATCAACTCCAATACTCCTCCTCAAGTTGAAGCATGTAAGTCTCTAATGCCCAACTTGCCTTGAAGAAAACGAAAACGATCAGCACCTAAAGCTTTAGTAAATATGTCGGCCACTAGGTCGTTAGTCGAAATCATGTGCGGATGAACGTCTCCTCCTACAACCCGCTCACGAACAAAATAACAATCCATCTCAACATGTTTCGTTCTTTCGTTAAATACGGGATTGGCTGCAATTTGACGGGTAGCTTGGTTGTCACAGAAAAGTGGGGTGGGTTTCGTCAGATTCACATCAAAATCTCGAAGAAGCCAACACAACCAAACAACTTCACACACCGTAGTTGCCATCGCCCTATACTCCGCTTCGGCCGATGATCTAAAGACTACGGATTTTTTCTTGGTGCGCCATGAAACAGGTGAACCACCAAGGGATATAAAATAACCAATGGACGAACGGCGAGTAAATGGACATCCAGCCTAATCCGCATCACAATGGGCTTGGAGCTCGAAATCACATGTGCCGAGAGGAAGATACCTTGGCCCGGGGTCTGCTAGGTGTCGCAGCACTCTATAAGCTACTATGAGGTGATTTTGATGTGGTGCACTCAAGAATTGACTAAGCTGGCTCACCGAGAAGACTATGTTTGGGCGCGTCACCGTAAAATAGAGTAACCATCCAACTAGTAGACAATAAAGAGTTTCATCAACAAGTGGACTATCGTCGTCATGATGTAACTTTAAATTTTGCTCCATGGGGAAAGCACTTGGTCGGGCAGCCCTGTAAACCACTCTCTTCCAATATATCCAAGGTGTATTTACGTTGGCTCAAAACAAAACCATCTGGAGATTGAGCAACTTCAATCCCCAAAAAATACTTTAATACTCCCTCCGTCCCGGATTAACTTTCATACTTACTGTTCACCTCCTTTTTAAAAAATATTATAATAAATAGAATTTTGAGATATAATTTTATAAAAAATAAATAAGTGAGTTGACTTGTGTGTATGTATGTACCATAAAAATAATGACATTAAATATAATATTTTAGATATTGTATGAGTGGAGTTTCTAAAGGATCGAAAAAGTAGGTATGAAAGTTTATTTGGGACGGAGGGAGTACTAAATTTATCATCTAAGTATTGATTGACATATGTAATGTGGTTCAGATCATTACCAACAAGGAGTACGTCATCAACATAAATGAGTGCGGAAACATAGGTGGTACCTTTTAGAAACAGAAAAAGGGAATGATCCGCTCGAGACGGACAAACACCAATGGCCACGAGCGTTTGAGTGAATTTCTCGCCAGGCAATTTCGAGATGCCTAGCGAAGCCCATATAGTGACTTTTGGAGTTTGCAAACCCTATTGTCACACTCCTTTGCAAATCCCTGTGAAATACGCATGTACACGTGCTCACGTAGGTCCCCATGTAGGAATGCGTTGTTAACATCCAACTGATGCACTACCCAATTGCGTTTTGCTACAATACTCAACATGCAACGAACTGTGACCAACTTTGCCACTGGCGTGAATGTTACATTGAAATCAACTCCTTTAATTTGAGTGAAACCTTTCGCAACCAGCCGATCCTTGTATCGCTCAACCTCATCATTTGGTTTATATTTGATCTTATACACCCATTTCGATCCAACGACTTTCTTTCCCGGCGGAAGGTTGACCAAAGTCCATGTCCCATTCATTTCCAAGGCATGAATTTCTTTTTTCATTGCCTCACGCCACAACGAATCTTTAATGGCCTGAGAAAAGTATTTTGGCTCATCACGTGAAGTGATGGCCGCTAAGAAGGCTTTGTGATTAGAAGAGAATTTATCATAAGTAATAAATTGAGAGAGAGAGAGGGTGTACCGTCGAGATTACTGAGTTGGTAGTGGGCTATGAATGGTCAAGAGAGGGGGGAAGCGCTGTTTCAAAATTGTCTAAATGCTTCGGACGTCTTCGTACTCTACTGCTAGCTCGCTGCTCAACGACGGGCGTTGTATTCTCAACGTGTTCAGCACCTACAAGATGGTCGGTCGAGTATAGTGCAAGAGTGGATGTGTCGGTTGGCTGTGCTGCAGGCGTCGAGGACTCACATGACACGACAACATCCAATGTGGCGTGTTTGATGAATGGACGCGGCGTGATGTAATGGCGAGTATCACTGGGCATGTTGCCATGAATTCGACCCAAAGTGAAACTGGTCGCACGAGGGAAGTCCTCATTATCACTGCCTTTATATGGAAATATGTGTTCGATGAAAGTGACATCTCGAGAACTGTAAAATTTGTGACTTTGCAAATCGAATACACGATACGCCTTTTATCCATTAGAGTATCCAACAAATATGCATGCACTCCCCCGTTCATCAAACTTGTCTTTGTATTTGTTATCATGTGCATAAACAAAGCATCCAAATACTCTAAGATGATTGCATTGTGGTGGTTTACCAAATAGAATCTCATAGGGTGTTTTATTCCCAATGATTGGTGATGGTAAACGATTGATGATATATACAACCGTCAATATGAATTCTCCCCAAAACTCAATTGGTAATCCCGATTCAAAATGGAGGGCCCTTGCAACCTCCAATATGTGACGATGTTTCCGCTCGACGACACTGTTTTGTTAGGGTGTATCTGTACACGAACTCTCAAACAAGATGCAATTATTTGCATAGTAATAAATTAAGATGGAAGACTTAAACTCAACCCCATTATCCGACCTAACACGATGTACTCGAAGATCGAATTTTGTGTGCACCATATTGAAAAATCGGATCAAGCGTGTGGCTACCTCAAATTTTTGCTTAATAAGAAACACCCAGACTCCTCTGTTATGGTCGTCAACAATTGACAAAAAATAACGTGCACCCGAGAATGTGTCGCATTTATAAGGTCCCCAAATATCACAGTGAATCAACTCAAAACATCAAGTGGTTACAGAATTGCTAACAGGAAAAGACAATCGTGTTTGCTTAGCTCGTATACAAGAACCACAAAATATACCATTGCTTTTATGTCCTCTTAGAGAATGAATATGGCGTAATTTCCCATCAGAGACATGACCCAACCTATTATGCCATACATTATGATTTCCTTCAACTGCCGATACTGCCCCCTCAATCTTCGTAGGCTCAAGGTAGTAGAGACCATCACGACATTTACCCACTCCAATCAACGTCCTCGATAGTAAGGCCTGTAATACATAAAAATTCGGAAAGAACGTGAAAAGACAATTCAAATCACATGAATGCGACTAACGGAAAGAAGATTGCAATGAAATTGTGGTATATGCAAATCGCGCTCAAGACACCGGCCATTCCCCAAGTCAACACGCCCCACGCTTTGAACGGGAATGGTCTGACCATTCATAATTCTAACACACGGTTCCGAATGATGCGCCACGACATCAATCAACTCATCATCTCAGCATGCGATGTGTTCACTCGCACCCGTATCAATTACCCAAGGTTGTGATATATGTGGCAGTTTGCCTGCCATGTTCACAGAAGAGCCGACGAGCAAGGTGGACTCATCACCCCGCTCTATTTTCATGAAGTGTGCAAGGTTCTGAAACTGCTCGGTTGTGAGACCAGGAATGGAACTTGCATCACTTCCGACACGGCCTGCTCGCGGCTGGACTATGCGACTTCTAGAAGATTCATTCGACGCCTGCCGATCGCGATCAGAACTAGATTTCTTGTTCAATCCACGCTTGTTCTAATTAGGTGGATTTGAGCCTTCTCCATCGGTTTTCTTGATGTTCTTGACTTTCGTCATGAATGATCGGCGACGTGGGTATCAACTCCAATATCACAAATCACCGAAACACTCGAAATCTTGATCGACCTACCAGGCTTTCGGCTCTGGTACCATATTAAAAACGAAGAACCTGTTCATTCAGAATGTATTTCATAGTTTCCAAAATTATGAAAACTGTTGTGTACAAGAAGTATATATAATGCGTTCCCTCATAACTTACAAATGGGCCAATATAATATTAGTGGGCCAAAACAATTAAAGTAACTAAAAGCCCAAATAAGAAAAAATCAGAATAGAAATATCACAGACTTGAAATCAACTCCAATACTCAAATAAGAAAAACTCAGAACAGAAATATCACAGACTTGAAATCAACTCCAATAGGGTTTAAAGTATAAATTCAAATATGAGTGAATCAAACAACCCGTGCGTTTGAATGCACTCTTTCTAAACTTAAGATATGGATATATAGGACACTTGGAGCTCTAAAGGTAAGAAAATGATCTTATTCTCTTTGAGAATTATGGGTTAATTTCTTGTTCGAACGCGTGTAAGTTGGTAACTCGGCTGATTGAATTCTCTCTTGAATATTTTTCGTGTTTTCACCACTTGGATTGGGTTAATTTCTTGTTCAAATGCATGTAAGTTGGTAACTCGACTGATTGAATTCTCTTATTTTTTTATTCTGGTTTTTTTTAAATAATTAAACGTTTGGTGCTTACCGTCCAAATTTGAATTTCCGCATTAATTCTTCATTGGTACCCAAAGTCTTTTTGATTTTACATAATATGCGAGAGTGAACCGAACCCCACAACTCTTTGGAGGTAAATAACATCAATTTTAGTAATAGACGTAAATTGCGATATATAAAGGATGGTCATCAATTTATGTCCGCCTTTATGGTATACTTATTGTGATATATAATATATACATATGTATATGATATACACAAATCTCTATATGAAGAATTCAAAATATATGTTAGAAAATGAGGTGTATGTGTAGACGAAGATTAAATGCTGACATAGACTAATACACGAAAGTCGAGGCTAGAGTTTGACTCTATCTCCGTTAGATGTTATTTCCACGTACACAGATGCAATACGGATCACTGGCAACCGTCCCCAAGATACAACGACTTTAAAACTTCACAACTATTGCACTACAAATCGAAAGCTATCGGCGAATCGCAAAATGGATATCCGGAACTTCCGACCAAACTCTAATGCAAGAAATTAAAATGCTAGAATGCTTTAGAGGATAAGAATGTAAGAAGGCTTTAAGGCTTGAGTGATTTTGGAATGCAAATTTGGATATCTATTTATAAACTTCCAAGAGTCTTTATGATAATAGTTGTGACCCTTCATTATAATCTCTTCTTTCCAAAAGACACAACCTTTATATTAATGAAATAATTCTAAAGGACACAACCTTTGAAATATAATCATTTCACCAAAAGACACGACATTTCATATCTATATATAGGTCACAATCCATTACTATTATCATTATAATAAATACATTCAACAATATATTTATTCACTCATTATATGACCAACTTTAATATTAATTTCATATTAACACAAAATTTGATTTTTATGAAATCAAATCAACTAGATCCATTTACGCAAAACGGATTACAAAATTGTCACTTAATATTTTATAAAATGTGGTCAAAATCAACATTTTCCAACAATCCCCCACATGAATGAAATTAATGCATGTGACTACCTATGAAAGTTCCGACGAATCGTTACTGCATCGGGATAGGTAGCTTCAGGCTTTGAACCTTCCCTACTAAAATGCCATCGGATTTACTTGCCACTCAGTGAACACGATGTCTTGAACTGGTTGGCGTTTTGTGTAAACCAAGACAACGACATGTACACAACAACGACTCTGATACCATTTGGTTCTCAAGTTGTGTCCATTTCCGGCCCTGGACCATGTTGGTCCTTGAAGGAGTATGACACAAGTGTGTGTGTGTGTGTGGGGGGGGGGGGGAATGCACTTATGTGTGGGGGGAGAGTTGTTTGATAACTTCTTTGAGTGATAACTTTTTTTAGATAACCAACCTACTGAAAACTATTAAGTAACCAGTTGGACAACTGTTTAAATAAGTTATTTAGTGCGGAATGTGGTTGACCCTTTTACTTAAAGAAAAACTCCTTTTACTTTCTCAAAACAGTTTATCACGGAACTTGTCCAAAGACAGTTTTTCACACTTTTAAGAATATAATCTTTTAAGAGCAGTTTTGTGTATTGTGAATGAATGTGATCAATTGAAAGAAATGTAAAAAATAAATAACACATACAATTTATAGTGGTTCAGAGACTCAAACACCTACATCCACTTTCCCTGATTTAATAGGATAATTCCTTCACTCTTGGAATTAACTTGTTTTATAGTGTCAAGGTGCACTGATCAACCACACTACTCTTTAGCGTCTTGATCCCTAGGAGTTCTGAGTCCTAGTGCTCAATCTCTCTGAACTAAAGCTGTGTTTTCTCTTAACAGCCTTTAGCTCCTCACTTTTACAACAAACTCTACTACTTTCTCTTGAAAGGTTTGGTTTGAACTTTGGTTCCAATTAGGTGAGATATCCTTTACAATAAGATTAGTGTAAAGGGATAGAATATCTTTTTGCTAAAAATAAAATGCAACTAGTAACACCATTCAACAAGTTTCAAGTCCCACGTAAGACTCTCAACTAGATCCCCGGCAGCGGCGCCATTGACGTGTTTCGTATTTTTGCACTTTTCAAACAACTATACGATCCCCACAAGTGTATGGGTTCGATAGTAGTATGATAAGTATACGACCTAGTAGATTTTCGTTCCAAGGACCTAGAAAGAGCGTGGAGCCCCAAAACTATGAGTCGAAATGGTGTTATGGAAGAATTGCTTCGGGCGTCTTCCTTATGTGGGATCACTAATGAATTAATGAACTAATCACAATGATTAAACCTAATGTATTGAATTATGCTAAAGGCTATCACATATATGTGTAGACCAATCCCTTGTGAGGCTTAGGTGAACACGTGTATTAATTAGCAATTATATAGTCTAATCAATACCATAAGCTCCTAGGATAGTGTCTCATAAACACGTTCAAAACGGTTACTAATGTTTATAAGACGTCCTCTCACTAATCTAATAGATGTCCTCTAATCGACTAGTGTCTAGTGTCGTCGATCTAAACAATCAACCCCCGGTCAGTGTAGCTAATTACTATGTTAATTCTGATCGATTAATTCAAGATCTCACACACATTCTTAATCATGCAACCCAATACGGTCGTTGAAGTCGACAAAACCAACAATGTTAGCTAATAGGGTGAATTAATCAATTGAATCATGCAAAACACAATACTAGAAACAATTAAAATCAAGACATAGGTTAATCATTCAATTACTACATTAATACACTAATTACCCATATAATTCCAACACCCAAAGAAATAAGAGAGTACTCCATATCTAAATTAACAACTACAATAAAACCCATGTAAATTAAACTACAAGACATGAATGAAAATGAAATTACCAAGTTAAAATTGCAATAATAGAAAAATATCACCTCTAGGTCTTCAAATTCTCCAAAGCTTACAATAAAATGAAATACTAAATTAAATCTATCTAAGAAATGAAATAACAAGCTAAACTAATCTATCGATTGGAGTGGTGGGTGATTCACGTATTATGCAACACCAAAATACACAACCGCAAGTATACGTCGTATATTGTAGCGTGATAAGTACGAGGTCGATCCCACGAGTAGGTATAGCTTAAAAGTGGAGTTTGTCGATTGAATTCTAAATAGACGTGATAGATAAAGTGGAAATGTAGCAATTACTCCTAATATTGTCTACCAATTGTCACAAATAAACAATAAAAGAGTAATATAGAAATCGATCAAATATCATGCAAATCAAAGAAACGAGGAAAAAATACGGGTGAACTCAAAGATGAGAAGGTAGGTTCCAAGGCATTTGCAACATTTTGATATCCATTTATGATTGGTAACTCATTCGAATGGCAATTAAGGTTGTCCTCTTATAGGGTTGATCACTAAATAAGAATTAATCAATCTCTCGATACAACTAATCCAAAGGAGTATGTGACGTAGGTTCGTATCTCTACATTACAAACATCACACCACCTAATATAGCACCAAAGATCATTAAATTCCCTCCCAATAACTAATCCTCTCTCGAGATCATAATAATATCGGGTTGCATGCTTACATACGATTAATGGAATAAATCTCTCGATACTACCCCAATTAACAATAGATTAAACATATTATCATGGCCAATAATAACATACTTCCAAATGAGAATTAAGCACACAAATAAGAGACAAAAACCATTTAAAGCAAGAAATTAGTTCATAAACTTCAATCCAAATATTTACAAAGCCTTAGAACCAAAAGTGTTCTAGTCAATAACTAAAATAATCTAATTAACACAACTAAATGAAATAACTAAATAAAAAGAGAGAGAAATAGAAAGCTTAGTCTAATAGATGGTGTGGAATGGAATTCCCAAGCTATTGGTGCCCTCCTTACTTGAATTGATGAAGAATTGAAGAAGTTGTGTCCAAATCAACTCCAAATGTGTGTTTGTATGTGTGAAATCTTAGGAATTGGGGAAAGGTCCATTGGTTTTAAGAGTGAGGGCTTATATAGTGTTGGGGTAGGGTTTGGGTGCAAGAGTTGCAAGTAAGTCCCTCAAAAATGGCCAAAATGCACAAAAAGCACCGAAAATGGGGGTTGCTCGGCCGAGACTGTGAGCACGGTCGTGGCAAATTTCCTCCTCAACTCGGTCGTGGCATTTAACTCGGCCGTGGCATGGCAAAACAACTTGCAGTCCATCATTCCAACTCGGCCGAGATTAAACCCTCGGTTGTGGCATGGTCTTCCACTCGGCCGTGGCATGCAAAATCCCAAAGTTGCAGGTTGGCCTCCGACTCGGCCGAGACTGAACCCTCGGTCGTGGCATGGTCTTCCACTCGGCCGTGGCATTTGACTCAGCCGTGGCATGCAAAATCCCAAAGTTGCAGGTCGGCCTCCGACTCGGCCGAGACTGAACCCTCAGCCGTGGAATGGTCTTCAACTCGTTTTGCTCGTAACTTATGCTTCCGACCTCCGATTAACTCGATTCGTTTTGCTATTCCACTCCATTTTTCGAGCCGGATCCAATGGTGCACTCCTATTTTTGGTCCAGTGACTTGTGGTAAGTGTTTTGCTCCCAAAATCCTTCGTTTTTCCTATAAAATTGACAAAGCACAACCTTTCCCTCATTTTGGCTCAAATCATCATATTAAATCCATAAATCAATGAAATCAACATCAAATGAGCTTCACATGTGCATCTAAAGTGTGTAAATTCCACCTGAATCAGTGGGGAGGAGAAGAGATTTCTCCCCAATGGAAGAGCCCCGTTTTCCGCCAATCTCCTTCTGCGTGCGTATTCCTCCTCTTCAGCTTTTGTTGTCATTGATGCTAATGTAAGTGGTGAATGGGCTTGGGCCTTGCTGCCCTTTTTTCCCAATTGGCCGCTCAATTTTTTGATTGAGTTTAATTAATAAGTGGGCCCCTTCATGAGAATGCACCATGGCCCAACTTCTACTTCTCTTCATTTAATCAAAGTGGGCCTCGTAAATGCAATGCTGCGTGAATTTGATTCATTTGATATGCTGAAATGAGTGTAGGCCCATATTTAAGGAATTTGGGTCATGCCTTTTTTCCTTTTTCTTTTAATTGCAGAACATTTACAAGGCCCTCCTAATTGTAATGACCCCTTTAATTTCCTACCGTAGTAATGCTCCACACATTAGGCACATCAACAAACATCACAAATCAATGGTATGTCATTTATTTCCTCATAGTAATAATACTCTATTTCATTTTTTGACAAAGTATATATAGATTAAATTTATTAAATGTTAATACATACTCCCTCCGTTCCGCGGGAATTTGCACACTTTCCATATATGGATGTCCCATACCAATTTGCACACTCCATAAATGGAAATATCTTCACAACCCTCACCCTTGAAATATACTCATATTTACCCATATGCCATTACTTTTCCACACTCAATCTACTTTTTACTTTACTTTATTCATAAAAGTTTACAAAACTACCCCTCAAAACACCAATCATTACACCTTTTCTTACACATTTCTTAAAATGTGTGCCGGTCAAATGGTGCAAGTTCCTCCGGGACGGAGGGAGTATAACTTTTTTTTGCAGATTATCTTGATTTTGGTGATCCTACGTACGTTTTGCATTTATTGCAATGCCAAAATGTGGTATGAAGAGCGTAGTGGAAAAAAAAAGGAATGAAAATCCTCCAAAATTTCCACAGTGTTGCTGTAATGGGAAAATTCAACTCCCCAATTTGAAAGAGACACCAGAAACTCTAAAAAACCTTTTGTCAGGGAATAATGCTAAGAGTAACCACTTTATCCAAAATATTAGAGCGTACAACATGATGTTTAGCTTCACGTCCGGGTGGGAGGATTGATCGTTCAATCAACAAAGAACATGGACCATATGTCTTTAAGCTTCAAGGAGCAAATCACCATCTTATTGGAAGCTTGCTGCCACTCTCAGGAAATGCTCCAAAGTTTTCTCAACTATACATTTACGACACAAATCATGAAGTTTCTAATAGAATTAATGCAATTGGGTTAGTATATATTTCAAAATAAATAACTATATATTATTTCTATTAAACTTAAATATTAAATAATTATATTCTATTTGATATTATCTTTTTAGATTCTATTTTTTTAAAATAATTTCAACAGTGTACGTGAGTTGGAGAACAATTTGGATGCGTTAATAGTTGATGAACTGAGAAGAATTATTGATAGGTTCAGTCCATTTGCAGAACAATTTCGAAATGCTAGAGAACGTCTTCAATCTGGACAAGAGTCGTCGCTGAAGTTAACTTCTAGAGAAAAGGTCCACTGATGGCCCAATGCATAACCTTCCAACAACATATGAGGTTGTTGCTCTCATTCGTGGAGATATATATATGACTATAGAAAGAAGAGATGGTATTCTCTAGACCCGAGATGGACGTTTGGAACGCATAAGTGAGTTGCATCAAGCTTGAAAGTGTGTTGTGGTATAGTGTATAAAGTGTTTAAGTAAAAAAAAAAAATGTATGTTGTACTAAATGTTGAGACAAACAGTACAACACTGACTCTAACAGAATATCAGAAATAAGTAGACAGCGGAAAACTTGAAACACTAAAAACAATGAGACACAATGAAAATACTTTTCACATAGATTTTATAAATAAAAATATATGTGAGCCTTACGGCGAAATATCAATACTTATCTTCAAGTATAAATGTTGTGTGAAATGTTACAGCAATAACCTTCACAATAGAAACTACAAATGAGGCAGGTGCCCTGTTCTATAAACGATCTAAGTGTATGAATTATACACTACCAAAATGCTAGTCATATCTATGATTACACTCTCGATAGATAAAGAAAAGCAACAGACATACGGGTGGGATACTTCGTATGAACTAAAAGGTATAACTATTGGAGCCACAATTTCCTAACAGGATGAACACTAGTCTAGGATATTGATCGAATAGAATACACTAAATGATGGAGCCATCCTTCGGTATTTATAGAGTGATATGTGAATTCTATAGGCTTCCATATTTGAGATCCTATTTTTTAGGACCTCAACTTCCATGATCTTTCTAGATCTTTCCACAATGCTCCAGGTCGATCTACAAGGTTCCAAGGTGGTCTAGCACGTTCTGCAATGTTCTGGAATCTTCTAGGTTCCAGATCCTTGTAGAAGCTTCTAGATCCTGCCAGAAATGCGACAACATTTAGATCAACATTTAATGTAGAATTTCATAAAAGACTTAGAAAAAATCTCGGAAGGTCAAATTAAGATGTTGTTGATAATGTTAAGGCATTCAAGAG
This sequence comes from Galeopsis tetrahit, assembly GCA_963675135.1. Taxonomy (NCBI): domain Eukaryota; kingdom Viridiplantae; phylum Streptophyta; class Magnoliopsida; order Lamiales; family Lamiaceae; genus Galeopsis; species Galeopsis tetrahit. The sequence continues at coordinate 54,871,487 of OY776123.1, forward strand.
TTAACAACATCTACAATCTCCCCCAATTTGACCTTTCGACTACAACACACCTGATGCACATATATTTCTATACATACTCAGTTTTATGTACTTAGTTGAGGTGAACATAATTGCTAAGCACTAGTCAAGTCAATACATGTTGTAATCGTTGGATCAAATCGACTGAAGATCAAGGATACTCTTACAATGATCCGTGCCATAAGATCAAAATAATTTTACCCAATAACAAAATAAGTATAAACAGTATACTTATTCACAACATAAGTAATTTACTAAAATCATAAGTTGAACTGGAAGAATTAACTTAAGAATAAAGTAAGACACTAAACAAAAGTAATCAGAGCAAGAAAGACAAAAAATATATAACAGAAATAAAAAATAACAAATCAGAGCAAAAACAGAAACAATAATCAAACTACTAACACTCTAGACTAACTTAAGCATGATTAACAACCTGCAAATAAAACAGTCAATAACCTGTAAACATATTTAAGCAAATAGCAGTAAACAGATTAAACATAATTAAGCAAGCTGTATATCAAGCATAAGTGGAAATAAAACATCCTAACATCTAGAAATAAATAACAATTGTATCAGAATTTACTTAAACATAAAGTACAAAGATTGAATCTGAAAAATGGCATAAATTGTTGTGGCAACAGCTGCAGCATCAACTTCCTGCACAATAGCCATTAAGCATTCAGATCTCCCCCTGTCTTGCAGCATCTTCCCTGTTCATCAATGGAGGTCACCATACAAGGTGTCCATGTCATCATCATCAGCTTCATCAACAAAGTATGTAGATGCAAGGTGTGCAACCACATCAGTTACTGCAGCAGCATCTTCTCCTGCATCAGGTCCTCCACCATCAGCAGCAGCTGGAACTCCATCATCCATCTCTTCAATCACCACATTGGAGTTGGTTGGTGGTGGTACTCCCCCTGTTGTAGGTGAAAGCATACTTGTCCATTTGTTCTTCAAGAACTGGAGCTCTTCAATGGTGTCCTGCAAGTGTTGTAATTGAAGCTTGATAAAGTCCTGTGACATACAAACATTCCCAGAAATGTTGATACGAATGTTCTCAACATTTGGGGGTGCATTCCTCTGTCTTGAACTGGAAGGTCCTGGTTGATCAGAAGTTGAAGGTCTATGCTGATGTTCAGTACCAGGAGCAGTCAAAGGTAGATCAATTACTCTATCCCCAGTGAGTAAGGCAGGAGCAATGGCCAGTAATGGAACTCTCCCCGTCAACACATCAGTGTTCTTGGCAACAAATCCATGATGCCTCAAGTAATTGGAAATCAAAACAGGATAGGGTAGGTTACCTTTTTCAGAAACTTTTCCAGTAAATCTCATCATGTGTTGGAAGATTGTAAGGCCTAGATTGAATTTCTTAAGTACAGATATCCTATACATAAGAACAGCTTGATCTTTTGTGATCTTGGTAGTGTTTGTGGTTGGAATCCAATTGTAGATAATGAGTTTGTATAACACAGAGTGTAGGGAAGTGAGGTCTTTGGCTAGCATTTGTCTAGTGCACTTAACTACCCTACCACCAGTAATTGCAGAAATTACCACATCCATGTCAGGTTCTTCATCCACCTCAACATTGGGAATTTCCAGAAACTCATTTATCAATTCAGGAGTAAAAGGCACATCCCTCCCCCTAAAACTAACAGTCCCATACCAGTTAGATGATCTCCTACCAGTGCTCTTTTTCATACAGGCATAAAATTCATAGGCCCAATTTGTCAAGAAAGATTCACCAAAGTTCACAGCATGCATCACATTCCTTTCCTCTAAGAAACTAATCATGCCTTTACTTTCAAAATCAGGTATATTAATCCTCTTCTCTATCAGCAATCTTCTGTTAGAATAAATGGCCAACCTATTCTCTAGAGTTTCATAAGAGTCAGAAATACCTTCATCATCAGTAGCAGGGTCATCATCATGTGCAGAGCTTGATGTGGAACCTTTAGTTGAGCTTTTCTCAGGGCTACTATCTGCACTGGAAGAGCTATCACCACTGCCACCATCTTCAGGTTCTGGTGCAGCATTTTTTGCAGCAGCAAATTGCTCAGCATTTCTCTTAAGAGAGTTCAGAATATCTCTTAAGCACACATCAGAATCAGAGTTGGAATCTGATTTTGCAGGTTCATCTTCAATGATCATCTTCTCTTTGCCTTTTGGTTCAACAACAATCTTTCCTTTTCCTTTCTCTTCAGTAACAACTTTCTTCTTGGACTTCTCAGCAGCAGCTTTCTTAGGTTTCTTAGCAACAACAGTAGCTGCTTCAACCTTGTAGGTCCCTAGTTGAGTTGATAATATTGAGTAAACTAGTGAAAATGTCTAGAGGGGGGTGAATAGACTTTTCAAAATTCTTTCAATATATCAGAATACGAATGCGGAAATATCAGAATTACAATGAGCCCAATCAAGTTTATACTCAACTAAAATTCGCGAACACTATATGAACACTCTACTAGTCTTGTTCAGATATGTAATTCAATCAATTAAGCAGTTAATCAATCAAACACAAATAAAACAGTAAAGTAAATCAAACACGAGATTTATAGTGGTTCGATAACTTGTCTACATCTACTCTCACAAACCCAGTTGTGATATTCTTATTAACTCTTCCAATCGAGTAATGTGTTCTTGTAGCTTTAAGTCCCAAGAAATAAGACTTAGATCTTCTCGATAACACTACCAAGTGTTTCTTCGATCTAACTAGCTATTTAACAAGCAACTAGCAACTTGAAACAAAAATAAAACTTCTCTGTCTTCAGTAGTAGCCTTCTTGAATCTTCACTTGTCTTCTGGCTTCTTTCTGAAGTTGAACTCTGTAAGTTTCTTCTCTTGAATACTTCGTATCTTCACTTGAATATAGAATGTCAGTGTATCAGTAGTCTTCAATTGTTCAATACCTTGGGGTATTTATAGACTTCTAATCTTCAAGAACTTTCTGTTATGTAACTAACTTTTCTTTAAAACTGACTTCTAACTTCTCCTTCTTATCCTTCCACGCGTTTCTTCAGTTAATTAGTTATTCCATAACTAACTCTTCAATCTTTATCTTCACACGCGTTTTTATAACTAACTTCTTTATCCTTCTTGTTGACTTGTCTTGTTGCGCACCTGTCTTGTCTGGTTTCGACACTTAGACAAATTCTGAGTCTTCTTCTTACTCATCTTGTCTCGCGCAGGTCTTCTTCTGTAGACTTCATTAGAACACTAAACTAGTCCTATTATCTAATCTTAACAAGACTATTACATTACTTTAAGCTTTATAACATAACTTAGTCACCTTAAGATCTATACATTGAATATGCGAATACAAACGTAAATTACGAGCTTCTATACATCATTTAATAGCTCAATATAAATCCTAACAAATATACAAAATACTTATAATACGTACTTGTCTTTCAAACATACTTAAACTTTTCTTTTAAACATTTACTTGTCTTGTGAACTCTACTGATCTGCTCAAGACGACTTCCATAACTAGACTAGATCAGTCAACACTTAGAAAATATTCAAGTCTACTTTTAGCTTATCAAAACTCATCTTTTCTTTTCATCATTTAGGACTTGTCTTAGGATTCATATCCCAACAAACCTCTTCTTCAGAATCAGTAAACACCTGAATAGGTTCATCAGCAGCAGCTCCAGCTTTCTTCTTCTTCCTTATGGATTCAGAATAATCCACTCTAGTGAACACACGGTTCGATCTCCTTCTTCTTTGTACAGGGCTCCTCTGTCGTTTGCCTTTCTGCACAATCTTTTTGAAAGAAATAGGTGCAGACTCATCAGAAACAGAGTGTGAGGAGCTTGTACCATTTTCAGAGATATGTGCGTCCTCCATTTCAGCATCTTCATGGTCGGAAGTAGCAGCAGCTTCTTCTTCAGTAGCGACCTCAACATTTCCAGCTTTAGAACCGTGATCAACAGGTTCAGGCGATTTGGGGCTTTTCGAAGCAGAAGCCATTTGAGCAGTTTGTTCGACCAAATAGCTTGAGATATCCACAGTGATATCTCCAAAAGTCATTACGGGAAGATGACCAGTGGATCGCAGTGTATTGGTCACTTCTTCCACAGCCCTAGTGAACTGTTCAACAGTGGCATCTTCTGGAATGTTGGTGATGTGGGGAGCGGTTTGAGGAGTGGTTTGAGGAGCGGGAACAGTTGTTGATGGTGTTGCAGAGACATTTGAGTCAGCATTCGATGAGGTTGAGTTTTGTGAAGCCATTGAAGCAAGGATTTCGAGAGGGTTTGTGCGATATTGGGATGAGGTTTTCGAATCAGAGTGAGTTTGTGAGGAATTTGAGTTTCTTTCAACCATTTAAGTGAGGCGGTTGGAATTTCAAGGTAATGGATGGAAGTTTGCACACACTTCTTTGAGATATACAACCAAAAAATCAATTCTGCAATCTTAGTACTCAACAAATTCAGAAATCACAATTAGCAAATGAATGGCATCTTATGGTCGATATTTATAGAGAGAATTATGTAGTTGAAGGTTAATAATAAAACAGAAGAAATAATCCAGAAATTTTCGATAATGCTCCACATAATTAGCCACAATCTAGATCATGGGTAATTAGTGGGGAAAATACATTTAATTAAATAATTAAGAAGCTTCCAGAATTTACCTAATTAAAATCGCATAATCTGAAAGAATAAAGATGTGGATCAGTAATTAATTAAATAAATAAAATGAATCTCAATAAATAATTACAACTAATAAAAATAAATTCGAATCAGGCAATGTTGTGCTCAAAACTGTTACAAACACCTCAACACGGTTTTACAATAATTTGCTTTATTTGTGTTGCACCATATTTTTTCTTTTTGTGTTATAGCATCTAATTTGTATTGATCTATTGTTCCTGTAGAGTACATCGTAGTAGCGAACTCCGTGCCCCATACTTACTTAATGGATTACAAATATGTTGATGTTTTTACCAAATATCACCTTTTGAAAAGAAGGCATCGTAGTAGTGAACTAACTCTGTGCTCCATAGTTACTCAGTGATTTGGTACATCTTGTAGTATGCTAATAACATTCTCTTTTTATGCATTTGAGAGGTGTGAGACATGTTTATTTTTGCACTCCAAGGTTCTTAGATTCGAAGATATTTTACAAAGGAATTATTTAACTAAGTAAGAAATAAATTCAACTTATAAAATTTATACAACCCATGATGTTGTCTCAAATGCTAACGCATTTGTGACAACATCCATCCGAATTCTTTTCAGATAGTGCTCATGCCAAGAGATTTCCTCAAAGTAGAGAATCTCTCATGGTCTAAGGCTTTTGTAAAAATATCAGCATTCTGTTTTTCAGTAGGTACATACTCCAACTTAACAATATTCTTCTCTACTAAATCTCTCATAAAATGGTGTCTTATGCTAATGTGCTTTGTGAGTGAGTCTTGTACAGGATTTTTAGAAATGTTAATGGCACTCGTATTATCACAAAAGATAGTAAGTATACCATTCTCAATACCATAGTCATGGAACATCTTGCTCAGCCACAAGAGTTGTGTGCAACAGCTTCCAGCAGCTATATACTCAGATTCTGCAGTGGATTGTGAAACACAATTCTGTTTCTTGCTGTGCCATGATACAAGATTGTTTCCCATGTAAAAACATCCTCCACTCGTACTCTTTCTATCATCTATATCTCCAGCCCAATCAGCATCACTATAACCAATCAAAATGTTGTTGGTGTCCTTAGTGTACCAGATTCCAAGTTCACTTGTACCTGAAACATACTTGATAATCCTCTTCACAGCATTCAGGTGAGATTCCTTTGGATTAGCTTGGTACCTAGCACAAACACACACACACACTGTACATAATATCTGGTCTACTAGAGGTTAAATACAATAAACTACCTATCATGGATCTGTAAAGTGTTGGATCAACATCTGTCCCAGCACTATCTTTGCAAAGTTTCAAAGTAGATCCCATAGGAGTTTTCATCGGTTTTGAATTCTCAAGACCTAATCTTTTAACCAAGTTCTTAGCATACTTACTCTGGGAGAAGAAAATACCATCGATGCATTGTTTGATTTGAAGACCTAAAAAGTAATTCAAGTCTCCAACCATACTCATTTCAAATGTTGCAGTCATTGCCTCAACAAAGTTACTCAACATTTTATCACAAGTAGAACCAAACACAATGTCATCAACATATATTTGAGCAATAAGTAAATCTCATTCAGTGTGCTTAATGAACAAAGTTCTATCAGCCTCTCCTCTAATAAATCCATATTCCAAAAGAAAGTCAGTAAGCCTACCATACCATGCTCTAGGAGCTTGTTTAAGACCATACAATGCTTTCTTAAGTTTATATACATGATCAGGATACTGTGGATCTTCAAATCCCTTAGGTTTTTCAACATATGCTTCTTCATTCAATATGCCATTTAGAAATGCAGCTTTTACATCCATTTGATGAAGTTTTATATCAATAAAACATGTAATTGCTAGCAATAATCTAATAGATTCTATCCTAGCAACAAGTGCAAAGGTTTCATCAAAATCAACTCCTTCAACTTGGGTGTACCCTTGTGCTACTAACCTAGCCTTGTTCCTAACAATATTACCAGATTCATCAGTTTTATTCTTGAATATCCACTTTGTTACAATGACATTAGTATGACTAGGTCTTGGAACAAGTGTCCACACTTCATTTCTTTCAAACTGACCAAGTTCTTCATGCATAACATTAATCCAGTTTTCATCAGTTAATGCTTCTTTAGCACTCTTAGGTTCAATTTCAGATAAATAACATTCAGCATTTACAACATTACACATAGAAGACATGCATATTGTTCTTACCACATCTACCTTATTTGATCTTACTCTTCCTCTTGTTTGCACTCCAACTGTAGCATCGCCTATGATCTGGTCAGAAGGATGGCTTTTACCAATTCTTGAAGAAGGATTCGTTTTGGGAACATACTGGTCATTCTGGGAAGGTATAACTGATTGTTCTGTAGATGTTGACCCAGATGTGTTAACATTCGGTGCAACATTTTCAGACTTTAGTGTATTCTCAGAACTATCAGTGACTTGTGATACATCTTCTTCATCTTTGTCATCTGTAAGACCTTTATCATCATCAAACACAACATTAACAGATTCTTGAACAGTGTTAGTCCTAAGGTTATAAACTCTATAAGCTTTACTATTTCTGGAATAGCCTAAAAAGAATCCCTTATCACTTTTAGAATCAAACTTATGAAGTTGATCCCTATCATTCAGAATATAACACACACAACCAAATACATGAAAATATTTCACACTTGGTTTTCTGTTGTTCAAAATCTCATAAGGTGTTTGATTTGTGCCAGAACGAATATAAACTCTATTAATAATATGGCATGCAGTGTTCAATGCTTCTCCCCAAAATTTCTTAGCAAGACATTTGGATGTAAGCATGACTCTTGCCATTTCTTGTAAAGTTCTATTCTTTCTTTCAACAATTCCATTTTGTTGTGGAGTTTTAGGAGATGAATATTCTTGCAAAATACCCTTTTTATCACAAAAATCATTAAACATGCTGTTTTCAAATTCCTTACCATGATCAGTTCTAATACGGCCTACTTTCAAGTTAAACACATTTTTGAACCTCTTATAAAGAATTTTAAATGCAGCAAATGCTTCAGATTTGTCTCTCAAAGACTCTACCCAGGTAAATCTAGAAAAATCATCTACCACAACTAAGGAATACCTCTTTCCTACAATGCTTTCAGTTTCCATAGGACCCATCAAATCCATGTGCAATAATTCAAAGCATCGATGTGTAGAACAATGTGACAGCATTTTGTGCGGCATTCTTACCTGCTTACCTTTTTGGCATGGTCCACATACAGTGGTATTGTAGAGCTTCAGTTTAGGAATTCCTTTTGCTGCATCTGCTCTAATTAGCTTTTTCATTGCTCTATAATTTGCATGACCCAATCTTTGATGCCATAAAATACTTTCATCATTTTTTGACAAGTTACACATATTTGTTCCAATAAGATAACAATTATCAGCTGACCTAGTACCAGTCATGACACAAACTTCATCTTTATTAAGAACATAGTATGAATCTTTGTCAAATTTTACATGAAAATTATCATCACAAAGTTGAATAATGCTAATCAGATTTGCAAGTAAGCCATTAACATGCAAGACATTTTTAAGCTTAGGAAAACCTTCAACATTCAAAGTTCCTTTACCAACAATCTGTCCTTTCGAACCACCACCATATGTAACACTACCACCATTTATGGTCACATAATCAAATAAGAAATCTAAACAACCTGTCATATGTCTAGAACAACCACTATCAAAATACCATAGATCAGGTAGACATGCTTTTAAGGAGGTATGAACAAAATTACAGGTAGCTTTCTGTTTCCATGCAGATTTTAGAAACTGTTTCCTAGGATGTGACAGTTTTTTAGGCAACATTTTCTCATTTTTCATTTCTTCAAACCTTTTATACAGTAAGGACGAATATGACCAATTTTGCAACAGTAATGACAGATAAACTTCCTCTTAACCTTGTGAGAGTCTGTTTGTGCAGATGTTACACCAGATGTGTTAACATTTGCCTTCACAAATTTCACAGGTTTTCTAAAATTTTCAGAAATAGAAGCACTAGTACCATCATAACCTAAACCATGATTATTAGACTTACCAGTAGTTATAACATATTTTACCTTAGAAGCACTTTTGGAGTATTTCTTGAAACATAAAGTGGAATTGATCAGTTTCTCCTTTAGGTTACAGATTTCCAGATCTCTTTTGGTAAGAATAACTTCTAGCTTAGTGATTATGTCTTTCAGATCCTCATTCTCTTTATTCAAAGAATTTAGAGTGAGTTTCTGAGAGTTTCAATCATCTAACAACTTTTGGTATGCATTGTCATCAATCTTTTTTCCTGCATCATCAACCAAACCATTAAAACAGACTAAATCTGGGTGATTCTGTTCTGATGTTGCTGTAGATGTTGAAGCATCAGGTACAGCATCAGAATCTGTTTCATCCAGATCATCATCTGAGGAATCATTATAATCAATTCTGGTAAAATGAGAATATACATCATCAAGATCATCATTATCAGAATCATCACTCAAGGTAGCACTAAAATTCAGTTTTTGCTTAAGTTTGGTATTGGCACACTCATTTGCATAGTGGCCATAACCAGAACAAGCATTGCATTGAACTGATTTTCGAAATTCAGGATCATACCTTGGTTTACCTTCACTCTTTGATAGTCTTGGTGTGAATTGACCTTTCCTCCTTTCTGGTTGAGGTGTTGATGTGTTGATTTGAATCTTAGGCTGAATGTTTCTTGATTTGTTCACAGATTTCTTAAGAAATTTATTAAAATGCTTAGTGAGGAGGGCAATGTTGTTAGGATTGTTGAGACATTCATCAAGTAATTCTTCATCCGAATCAACCTCAGTAATGATAGGTTGAATATCAGGTTTGTTTGATGTTTCCCCTTTAAAAACAACAACTTTCTTATCATCATTAGTTTCATCAACTTGATTAGTGTTTATTTGATAAGTTCTAAGAATACTTACTAATTCATTTTGACCTAACTTATCTGTATCTTTTGCCTCTTCAATAACACATATTTTAGCATCAAATCTTTTAGGAACATATCTTAATATCTTATGTACTACTCTAACATTAGAGATAGGGTCACCAAGAGAATGTGATTCATTGATAATCTCACTTAACCTTTCATTGTAGGATGAAATGGTTTCATCTTCTCTCATTCGGAGATTCTCAAATTTTGTTCCCAACATTCGAAGCTTAGTCCTTCGAACACTGTCTGAACCCTCACAATGCTCTTGCAACCTGTCTCATGCATCTTTAGAAGTAGAACAGTTAGATATAATTTTAAACATTGAAACATCAACAGAAGTAAATATAGCATTTAAAGCTTTAGAATTGTAGCATGTTGTTGTTATTTCATCAGTCGTCCAGTCAACTTTTTTCTTGAGTTGGACTTCACCATTTGCGTCTGCTGGTCTCTTTGGAGCTTCCCACCCTGTAAGTACAGTCCTCCAGGCACGTTCATCAATCGACTGGATGTACATACGCATCTTAGGATTCCAATAAGCATAATTCGTACCATCTAAAATGGGTGGCCTAAGTGCCGTGGATATGTGATGTATTTCCATTGCTAACCTACACTAAAAACACACTTAACCAAAGATCTAACCTAGTGTCGTCAGGTATCAGCTCTGATACCAACTGAAAGTGTGCTGTGGTATAGTGTATAAAGTGTTTAAGTAAAAACAGATTAATGTTGTACTAAATGTTGAGACAAACAGTACAACACTGACTCTAACAGAATATCAGAAATAAGTAGACAGCGGAAGACTTGAAACACTAAAAGCAATGAGACACAATGAAAATACTTTTCACATAGATTTTATAAATAAAAATCTATGTGAGCCTTACGGCGAAATATCAATACTTATCTTCAAGTATAAATGTTGTGTGAAATGTTACAGCAATAACCTTCACAACAGAAACTACAAACGAGGCAGGTGCCCTGTTCTAAAAATGATCTAAGTGTATGAATTATACACTGCCGAAATGATGGTCCTATCTATGATTACACTCTCGATAGATAAAGAAAAACAACAGTTATACGGGTGGGATACTTCGTATGAACTAAAAGGTATAACTATTGGAGCCACAATTTCCTAACAGGATGAACACTAGTCCAGGATATTGATCGAATATAATACACTAAATGATGGAGCCATCCTTCGGTATTTATAGAGTGATATGCGAATTCTAGAGGCTTCCATATTTGAGATCCTATTTTTTAGGACATCAACTTCCATGATCTTTCTAGATCTTTCCACAATGCTCCAGGTCGATCTACAAGGTTCCAAGGTGGTCTAGCACGTTCTGCAATATTCTGGAATCTTCCAGGTTCCAGATCCTTGTAGAAGCTTCTAGATCCTGCCAGAAATGCGACAACATTTAAATCAACATTTAATGTAGCATTTCAGAAAATACTTAGAAAAAATCTCGGAAGGTCAAATTAAGATGTTGTTGATAATGTTAAGGCATTCAAGAGTTAACAACATCTACAAAGCTTATGTTCCGTTGCAGTATCCTCTCTTATTTCCGTATGGTGAGGATGGTTATCGACTTGATGTTGTTCATAAGGATAGTGGAACTACAACGAGGAAGAGAGTTAGACTGACTATGCATGATTTCTTCGCATACAAAATTCATGAACGCGACAATCAGCCTACTCATATTTTTCGTTCCAAAAGACTCTTCCAACAATTTCTGCTCGATAGTTATACCATGATAGAATCTGAGAGGATATCATACATAAGAAATAATCGAGTAAAGTTGAGAGCAAATAAAGTTTCTGACACAAGAAGTGCAATTGAGAGAGTAAATGTTGAACCTTCATCTATTGGAAAGAGAATAATTCCAGATTCATTTACAAGAGGACCACGTTACATGATTCAAAACTACCAAGATGCCCATGGCAATCTGCTAGTATTATTCATACCCAGATATGTTCATCACTTTCACGTGCAATCCCAAATGGCCAGAAATAGATAGATACTTAAGTTAAAGGGGTCTAAGATCGGAAAATAGGCCAGACATTGTATGTCGCGTCTTTAAGTCAAAGTTTGATCGACTTATGAAGGATTTTAAAGACAATCAAATCTTTGGTAAAATTGATGCACATAAGTACAATTTTTTTAATGTTTCATTATTTAATACTATATTTTTCTTAGTTATATTATAACAAAATGTTAACTTTCATTTTGTTACTGTGATTTACACAATTGAATTTCAAAAGAGAGGACTGCCCCATGCCCACATACTATTGTTCCTGAATATGGACAACAAAATTCATAATTCTGAGGATGTTGATGGTATTATATCTGCAGAAATACCTGACAAATATGCTGATTTGAGATTGCACGATTTAGCTACAGAGTACATGATGCATGGTCCGTATGGTGTTGCGAATTGGAAAAATTCTTGCATGGTAAATAATAGTTGCAGTAAAAGATTTCCAAAGAAAAATAGGGATCAAACTACAGTCGATGAGGACAAGTACCCTCTTTATATGAGAAAGAATGATGGTCGTTCAGTCAATAGAGGGAAGGCAAGTCTGGACAATCGGTATGTGGTACCTTATTATGCCAATTTATGAGGTAGGTACCAAGCCCATATAAATGTCAAGTGGTGCAACAAACACAAATCAATAAAGTACCTCTTCAAGTATATCAACAAAGGTCTTGATAGTGTTTCTGCCACCATTGTTAGTAATATAGAAAGAGAAGAAGATTTTACGTCGAAAGATGAAATTAAAGATTTCCACAATTGTAGATATGTGTCCTCATGTGAAGTTGTCTGGAGAACACTTTAATTCAAAATACACTACGAGTTCCCTTCAATTAAAAGATTGTCCTATCATCTTCCAGGAGAACAAACAATTGTGTTTGATGATGATGAATACATCGAGAAAGTTCTAGAAAGACCTTCTTCACAACATTCAATGTTTTTAGCCTGGATGGAATTCAACACGGAAAATGATTCTGCAAAGGATCTTACTTATATAGAATTTCCTTTAAGGCATGTTTGGAATAATCAAGATCGCAAGTGGGTTCCAAGAAAGAACAATAGATTTTCATTGGGAAGATTGAATTATGTTCCACCAGGAGCTGGTGAACAACATTACTTGGGTCTTTTAATACATCATAATAAGGGTTCAAGGTCACACGAAGAGATTAAAACCATTGGAAATGTAGTATACCCCACATTCAAAGATGCTTGCTATGCAATGGGACTCTGACATGATGATAGAGAGTATGTTGATGGAATAATAGAGGCAAGTTTTTGGGCATCGGCTCATTATCTGATAAATCTATTTTCAATTCTACTTATATCATCCAGTATGAGTTGTCCAGAAGAGGTATTTCAAAAAACATGGAAGGCAATATCTGACGATATACTATCAAGAAGAAGACGAGTTTTGAATTTACCAGGTACAAATTATATTGTTATGTTTTTATTATTTTATTAAATAAATGTTACTTTACAATATAAATATTTTAATCTTATACATTTTTCTCAAATTTACGTCTGATGATTCGGGTGGAATTTACACGTTTTTTAGGCACATGTGAAGCTCATTTTTATTGTGATTTCATTACTTTATTGGTCAATTAGGGATGTTTTGGATAAAATAAGAGAAAGGTAGTGTTTTGTTGATTTTGTAGGAAAAACGAGGATTTTGGGAGCAAAACCCATACCACATCTCACTGCACTAAATATAAGATTTCACCATTGGATTTGGCTCTAAAAACGGAGTGGAGTGGAAAAAAGAATCGAGTCAATTGGAGGTCGGAAGCAAAAGTTACACACAAAACAAGTTCGAGATGCGACACGGCCGAGTGTCTCAGAACCGGCCAATTCACGAGACCGACATGCGAGTGGACAAAGTGATGACTCGGTCGACCTGGAGAGCACGACATGGGGACGTCTCGACCAAGTTGCTCAGAATTGGCCGAGCAAGAAACAAGACCTGCGAGTAAAAACAGCCATTACTCGACCGAGATAAAGAAGAAAAGTGACACGCCCGAGTTTATGAGACTCGATCGAGCCCGAGCTGGCCTGCAACCCAACTTCTATCCTGACTCGGCCGAGTTACCCCTGTCTCGTCAGTTTTGTGCATTTTCACCTATTTTCGAGGGCCTACTTGCAAAACTCGATTTTAAACCCTACCCCAACACTATAAATACCCTTTTATCATATTTTAATGATACAATACCCCCCTTATAATAGAAAGTCTCACACAATCACACACACTTGGAGGTATTCATCATCCCCTTCCATTCTCATCAATTTGGAGTAGAATTTGGAGTCAAAATCTTGGAATTGCTACCTCTCATCATCTTTAGACTAAGCTTCCTCTTTCTTTCACTTTTTATTTACTTTTTTTATTGAATTTTGATTATGTTCATTGTTGGCTAGAACACTGTTGGGAAATGAATTGATTTTGATTAAGATACCAAAACCCCTGATTGATGTAAGTCTGCTTAGTTGAGATTACAATTCAGTCTAGTTGTCTCAGGATAGTTGGGACAGTTTAGAAAATTGTCTAAGTCTGGAATCTCAGGAATGTTGAGATCATAGTTTCAGGTTAGTTGTCCAAAATTGGAATGTTAGGCAGCTTAAAGTATTTGTCTTAGTTAGGAAGCTGGTCATATGAAGACAAGTCGCCTGAAGTGGACAACATGGCTGATATCACAAGAATTGAGCAAGTAACTTGATCTTGTGAAGACAAACCTGATAAGTGCTAGTACAGATCAAATGCTCATCTAAAGCTAAAAATCAAAGCATTGAATGCAACTACTCAAGGAGACATCATTAATGGAGCATTAAAGCCATCAAGCCTGAAGAAGCATTAAAGACTTAGAAATATTGAAGACTGAAAAGAAGACTTGAATGCACTGAGAACATTCTATCTGCAGCAAAGAATGTCCAGAGAATTTGTCTCATCTGACCGTTGGCAAAAGTACAAGATTCTAACACAATCAACCTTGGAAAATGTGCATTACATTTGACTGACACAAGTCTGCACAACCGTATTTTTCAAAACTCAACCCAAACATTCAAGCAACCATTGAAGAACCTTCTATACTCACTAGATAATAGAAGAATGCTCAAGTAGCCGTTTCAATGGAGCTGAAAATAGACATTTTGAATGTTGCCTCTCCAACGGGTATATGTTCAAAATGCTTTATAAATATAGAAGTGATCAAGCTAATCAAAACACGGAAAACACAAGCAATTACAAGTATTCAAGCTTACAATCTTTCAAGAAAATTATTCTAAAGTTTCCTGAATCACTTCTAGCTAAGCCACATTGTATTATCCCAAGCTTAGCAAGAGATATCCTATCCATTTACACTGATCTTATTATAAAGGACATCTCACCTAGTTGGAACCAAACCTCAAACTCAAACCTTTCAAGAGAAAGTAGTAGAGTTTGTTATAGAAGTGAGGAGTTTAAAAATGTTAAGAGAAAACATAGTTTTTAGTTCAGAGAAGTTGAGCACTAGGACTCAGAATTCCTAGGGATTAAGGCACTAAAGGATAATGTGGTTGATCAGTGCACCTTGACACTATAAAACATGTTAATTCCAAGAGTGAAGAAATTATCCTGTTAAATCAGGGAAAGTGGATGTAGGAGCTTGAGTCTCTGAACCACTATAAATTGTCTATGTTATTTACTTATTGCATTTCTTTCAATTGATCACCTTCATATACAACACTCATAACTGTTCTTAAAAGATTCAATCATAAAAAGTATGAAAAACTGTCTTTGGACAAGTTCCGTGATAAACTATTTTCAGAATTAAAAATGAGTTTTCTTAAGTAAAAGGGCCAACCACATTCCGCACTAAATAACTTATTTAGATAGTTGTCCAAATAATTACTTCATAGTTTTCAGTATATCGATTATCTACTAAAGTTATCACACTAAGAGAAGTTGTCAGACAACTCTCCTAAAAGGTCAAACTATTTCAAAAAGAAAATTTGCATACCATAGTTTTTAGTAGGTTGATTATCTACTACTAAAGTTATTACACTCAGAGAAGTTGTCAGACAACTCTCCTAAAAGAAAATTTGCATACCCAAGTGCATTTCCCCTTCCCCCCCCCCTTGTGTCATACTCCTTCAAGAACCAACAAACACTTTTGGTTCTAGGGCTATGTACACACTTTTGATGATATTTATGAATTGAATTCTTGTTTATTTGGTATTGGTGTGTCTTAATCTTATTTGAATGTTTGAGTTTCATTGCAAAGCATGTCATTAATGTACATAGTGATGTGTTTGATCTTAGTTAATTGAAATTGGATTGAGAAATCTCTTTTGATTAATGGAATAAAAATATTCAACCTAATATATTGTGAAATTGAGAGATGGTCAATTGTTAGGAGGGTGTGTGATGATCCTAAGAGCTTTATTGGGTTATATGATGCAATTTAGGTAGAGATACTAAGTTGGATTATGTTTCTCTTGAGTTAATTGGATTGAAAAGACTTCTAACTCATTATTTAGTGATCAATTTTATAAGAAAACACACAATACCACTTAAGTGAGCTTTCAATCATAAATTGAATCATTAGTGTTGCATATGCCTTGGAACCCTTCTTCTCTTTATTGAGTTTAATCAACGTTACTTGTATTCTCTTGATTCGCATGAGCACACTTGATCAAATTTCTTATGACTCGTTCATTGTTTACTTGTGACACGTTGGTAGGCAATTAGGGGTAATCAAAACACTTAAAAACTTTCTATCATGTATATTTAGAACTAAATCAACAAACTCCACTTTTATACTCCCCCTCCCTATGGGATCGACCTCGTACTTACTTCACTACAACATACACCGTATACTTGCGGTCGTGTATTTCAGAGTTGTGAAATACGTGAACATCTGACCGGTGAACAATTAAAGAATTATACTCTTCTTGAGATTGATCAGTTACTTCAAAAAAACTGGAGCAGTTTAAGTAGATTTTCATCAATGCCTATTCCAGACCCAGATGATATATCTCTACAACACAATTCACTTATTCTTGAAGAGTTGAGCTATGATTGCACAGAGTTGTTAGAGGAGTACGTTCTACAAGAAATACTTGAAGTGATGGTGGAGTTTTCTTTTTGTATGGATATGGGGGTACTGGAAAAACTTTCATATGGAAAACTCTTTCTGCAGCAGTAGATCCCACAGAGACATTGTTCTTAATGTTGCATCAAGTGGCATAGCTTCTCTTTTATTACTTGGAGGACGTACCGCACATTCTAGGTTTTGTATTCTGATAAACATTTGTGAATCATCCACCTGCAACATAATACCTGGTACTCATTTGTCAGAACTTATAATAAAGTCAAAGATGATAATATGGGATGAGGCACCGATGATTAACAGATTTTGCTTTGAGGCACTTGATCGAAGCCTAAGAGATATAGTTAGAAGTCCTGGTGGATCGATGTCTAATTTGCCTTTCGGAGGAAAGACAGTGGTTCTTGGAGGAGACTTTAGACAAATACTTCATGTTATTTCCAAAGGTTCTAAAGAACATATAGTTCACTCTCCTATCAATTCTTCATATATGTGGGAACATTGTAAATTTGTAAGGTACTGAGGCTGACGAGGAACATGTGGTTGCAGACTGGAAATTCTAACGGCAATAATACATCTAATGAGATAGTTGAATTCTCAAATTGGATTTTGAAAGTTGGCGATGGGGATCTTGGAGACAGTGATGAGGGTTTTATTGATATTGAGGTTCCTAAAGATAAATTAATTTTAAATGTAAGTGATCCTATTGTTGCTATAGTTGACAACATTTACCCATTTGTCTCGGATAATTTTGTTACGGATAAGTATTTTGAGGATAGAGTTATACTTTCTCCAACACATAAAGAAGTTGAAAACATTAACGAGACAGTGTTGACGATGATACCTGGTGATACAAGGGAATATTTGAGTTCACATAGTGTTTGTCCATCAGAGTTTAGACCTAGTGGTATGAAACATGTGTTTTCAATTGACTTTCTCAATTCTCTTAGGGCATGATTGGTATGATTGAATTAATTTGAGACTGAATGAAATGAACTCAAGAATGGAATGAAGGTCTGAATGGAATGGCATAATAATGGTCATTCCTATTGATTGGTATACTATGGGAATGAATGTGGGAATGAAATGTAGTATTATAAGTTAACCTAGTTCATAATTGTGTTGGAAACCTACTTTGTGAAAAAAGGAACAGGTTAGGATCAAAAATAGTTAAGGACCTTGTTATGGATACTGTCAAAGCCAATCCTACTGTTGCTGTGAAGG
Source organism: Galeopsis tetrahit (assembly GCA_963675135.1). NCBI lineage: Eukaryota > Viridiplantae > Streptophyta > Magnoliopsida > Lamiales > Lamiaceae > Galeopsis > Galeopsis tetrahit. The sequence continues at coordinate 54,889,422 of OY776123.1, forward strand.
ACGTAATTCACCATGTAAATGAGGGATACGGTTTTTCACTTCCTTACTGGAAGGTGTGGTGAGGAATAGAAGCAGCAAGAGACGATATTTTTGGAAGTTATGAGGAATATTATGACCATTTGCGTTGGTATTGTGAGGCGGTGAAACGCACAAACCCCGGAAGTATAGTAGACCTAGAGAATAATACCACAACCAACCGATTTGAGCGAATTTTTGTTTCATTTAACGCATGCAAGGAAGGTTTTAAAAAATGCAGGCCAATGCTATTCATAGATGGCACATTTATGAAGGGTAGGTCAAAGGGCGTATTGCTTGCTGCCACTGCAAAGGATGGGAACAACGGAACAAATTTTTGCATATTTCATTTCAATATTTTATTGTTTTTAAATTATATAACATAGGAATATTTTTTGTTTAATGTCTTTTTCATTTTTTTTTTCAAGCAAAAGAACTATATATTATATGTGTGATGTATATTTGTACATAGATTGGCTATTTGTAGAAGTAACTCCACATCTATATAAGATATTCTGTTTAAGTGCGTTTTTTTTTTTTTTTTGTCCTTTTCCTATAATTAACACACTTCCTTAATCTATATTATAGTTGATAAATGATTTAAAATTTTCATGAGGTTACCTTATATGATATTTTTTTTAAATATATTTCCTCGTATATTACAGTCCACAATCTCTTGTTCTTTCTCCAGGCCTTTTTTCCGTTGCATTCGTTGTAGTATCTACTGAGAACAGGAACAACTGTGCATGGTTCTTAACCAAGTTGCGCGATCTTATCATTCATGAAAAGAAGATCATTTACATATCAAACAGGAATCTGGGGTTGATGTCTGATTTTTACGATGTCTGGAATGATCCTGCCCACTTCTACCGCCTGTACCATTTACTTTTAAATCTCAGAGGCAAATTTGGTGGAGGTTGGAACATCCAACATCATGATAACATAGCTGATTTATTCAAGCAATGCGCATATGCTCCAACCATCACTGTTTTCAAAGAGAAAATTGAGATTTTTAAATCAATCGGTGGTCAGATTGCAGAACAATGGCTGGAAGACATGCCCTACAAACAATGGGCAGTTACATATTCACCTCACATCAAGCGATATGGTGAGATGACGTCTAATGCAGCGGAGTCCTTTAACATGTGGATTAGTGAGGCTAGATGTCTCCCAATTACCTATATGTTAGACTCTATCAGGAAAAAGATATCACAGTGGTTTGTAGACAGACGTGAAAAAAGTAATAAATGGACTGGATTGCTTGTTCCTAACAAACAAGATCGGTGGAACGAACTCGGAAACATAAGTGCATCGTGGGGTGTTTCAATTTATCCTAATGGTCAGTTTGAGGTGCGTTCAAGGACGCCTGTCACAGTTGATTTGGAGTGTAAAATATGTACTTGTTTTCAATGGCAGATCACGGGATTCCCGTGCGCACATGTCGTTGTTGTTATTAAGAAGCATTGTGATTCGATGTCCAACCTCATTGAGGATTGTTTCTTTACATCCACATACAAGCAATGTTATGAAGAAGATCTGTAATACTCCAGATTTTTCAATTTCATATGTTAATAAAATATGCGTAAGATATTAATTTTTTTTTAAAAAAAAGATAAATATATATTTAATAATATTTAAATTATTATATATATTATGATAATAATTTTCAACGCAAAATGTGCCATTATCCCATGATTTTCCCATGATTTTTGCAACTAAATATATCTCTATAAGCCTTTATTTACTCTCCGTCTTTAGAATACACTTCTTCATCAACATATTTTCCACTCCATACATTTGACCCATAGCAAAATTCTGATCGATTTCTACAAGGTAACGGTAATCGCGAGAAGTAAGCTATAGGAATTTTGCATCCATTCATCCACGACATACATTTCGAGGTGGGGTTTATATTGATTTATACTCTACAGTGGTTGGTAGAGATGCATTTGTTATTCTTTATTAAATGCTTTAAATAAATTGTTTGAGTGATTGATACATGAATTTAATGTGTGCATGTTATTCGATTGGCAAAGTTAATGTGTGCATGCGATTCTATTGGCAAAGTAATGTGTGCATGTGATTCAAGTGGCAAAGTTTCTAATAGCCATGGATCCTGACGAGGATCCAGGATCGACGGGTCCTCGGGTTCAACCCGCTGTGCTCAATGGCAAAGTATATGTGGGCAAAGTATATGTGTTTACTTTAATGTTGGCAAAGTATATGTGGCAAAGTAAATGTTGGCAAAGTATATGTGTTTACTGTAATGTTGGCAAAGTATATGTGTTCACTTTAATGTTGACAAAGTATATGTGTTCAATGACAAAGTATATTGTTTAATTTAAGGTTGACAAAGTATATAAGCAAATGTTAATTGTTCTACGTTGATGACTTGACTGTCTATTTTCAGTATTTAGTTTGGAATAACTTGACTCCACTGAGTGTGCTTGCATACTCACCCCAAATAATATTATTTCAGGTTGAGGAGTTGATCGGCGAGAGGGGGTGATGGATGTTGGCCAAATATGTTACTAAAATTTTAAGACTTAACTAGCTATAATTATTTCTTATTCTCAGTCGTTGAGTTTGTTTGTGAGACATTTATTATAATCTTCCCACTTATCAAACTAATTTAATTTGGTTATTGGTTTTAATTGAATTTCAGTTCATCTCTTTATAATATGTTCAACTTTCGCAAAAGTTTTGTTGTTAAAAAAAACGGGATGTGACAGTTGGTATCAGAGCAGGTATACGTTCTTGTAGACTTGTCAAAGGAAAATTCTTTTAGAGTTATGTTATTTATATTATAAACAAATTTAAGTTGTGCATTATTGAAAATAAGTTACAACATCCACCACTGCCTACCGCTACAACTCTAATAAGGTATGATATGTAATTTTATTTGATATTTGATCATGAAAAGATTTGATAGAATGAAAATTTTCTAAGGATTTATAGAAGAAAATATTAAACGTTATTATAATGATAATGACTAGCAGAAATAGAATAGATGCCGCCGCGTCGACAGCCTAACCAGAATCAAGATAACAATGAGGCTCAGAATCCTCGGAATAACCAAAATCAAGCTAACAATGAGGCTCAGAATCCTCGGAATAATGCTAGCATCGTGGAGCAGTTTCGTCGCTATAAGCCACTCACTTTCAACGGACGCGATGGACCTACTGTTGTCGAGGAGTGGTTACGATCCCTTGAGCGTGTGTTTCGCCTTATCGGATGTACGAATCGTCAACGTGTGACTTGCGCTGAGTTCCAACTCGTAGAGGACGCTGACCATTGGTGGGAAGGCTACTGGAGATCGAGAACGGAAGAAGAACGTGATGGACTTGAATGGAACAGATTCAAGGAGATTGTCATGGAAAGGTTTTATCCCGATACCTACCGCGAGCAAATGGAGTCGGAATTCTTTGAGTTCCAGCAAGAGAGTTTAACGGTGGAAGAGTATGAGAGAGAGTTCAGTAGGTTGGCCCGTTTTGCCCCACACATGGTAGATACCGAACGAAAGAAAGCCCAAAAATTTAAGAGGGGATTACGCTCTGAAATACGTAGTATCCTTGCTAGTCATGGAGACATGCCTTTCAGTGACTTGGTGAGGAGAGCTGGGGAAATTGCAGCAAGTCAACAACCTGAGAAAACCAGTCGAAGGTCAACTGAAAATTTTGGGAAAAGGAAATGGGAAGATCAGAACCAAGACAATGACCAAGATCAGCAAAAGAGTTTTCAAAGTGACACTACACATGGGGATTTCCAGGGTGCAGATGCTCATGATATACGTGTAAGGCCTCCTTGCGCAAATTGTGGAAGAAATCACAAGGGGGAGTGTCTTATGGGACAAGACAAGTGCTTTAGATGCAAACGGCCGGGTCATAGAGCTCGTTTTTGTCCCAACATTGAAAATCCAAATTCAACATCAAAAGGTAAATTACTAAATTTCGAGGACGAAATTTATTTTAAGGGGGGTAGGATGTAATACTCCAGATTTTTCAATTTCATATGTTAATAAAATATGCGTAAGATATTAATTTTTTTTTAAAAAAAAAGATAAATATATATTTAATAATATTTAAATTATTATATATATTATGATAATAATTTTCAACGCAAAATGTGCCATTATCCCATGATTTTCCCATGATTTTTGCAACTAAATATATCTCTATAAGCCTTTATTTACTCTCCGTCTTTAGAATACACTTCTTCATCAACATATTTTCCACTCCATACATTTGACCCATAGCAAAATTCTGATCGATTTCTACAAGGTAACGGTAATCGCGAGAAGTAAGCTATAGGAATTTTGCATCCATTCATCCACGACATACATTTCGAGGTGGGGTTTATATTGCTTTATACTCTACAGTGGTTGGTAGAGATGCATTTGTTATTCTTTATTAAATGCTTTAAATAAATTGTTTGAGTGATTGATACATGAATTTAATGTGTGCATGTTATTCGATTGGCAAAGTTAATGTGTGCATGCGATTCTATTGGCAAAGTAATGTGTGCATGTGATTCAAGTGGCAAAGTTTCTAATAGCCATGGATCCTGACGAGGATCCAGGATCGACGGGTCCTCGGGTTCAACCCGCTGTGCTCAATGGCAAAGTATATGTGGGCAAAGTATATGTGTTTACTTTAATGTTGGCAAAGTATATGTGGCAAAGTAAATGTTGGCAAAGTATATGTGTTTACTGTAATGTTGGCAAAGTATATGTGTTCACTTTAATGTTGACAAAGTATATGTGTTCAATGACAAAGTATATTGTTTAATTTAAGGTTGACAAAGTATATAAGCAAATGTTAATTGTTCTACGTTGATGACTTGACTGTCTATTTTCAGTATTTAGTTTGGAATAACTTGACTCCACTGAGTGTGCTTGCATACTCACCCCAAATAATATTATTTCAGGTTGAGGAGTTGATCGGCGAGAGGGGGTGATGGATGTTGGCCAAATATGTTACTAAAATTTTAAGACTTAACTGGCTATAATTATTTCTTATTCTCAGTCGTTGAGTTTGTTTGTGAGACATTTATTATAATCTTCCCACTTATCAAACTAATTTAATTTGGTTATTGGTTTTAATTGAATTTCAGTTCATCTCTTTATAATATGTTCAACTTTCGCAAAAGTTTTGTTGTTAAAAAAAACGGGATGTGACAAGATCTAATTCTTGTGCCAGAGATAGAACGTTTTGAATTCATTTCTGAGTCCAGCCCTGAAAAAACACTACCACCCATCCTAAACAAACCCCCTGGTAGACCCAAACAAAAGAGAATCACTTCGTACGAATAATTTCGTAGGGTCAAGCCTACACCTTGCAAGAGATGTGGCAGGACATGTCGACATGATCCATTAACATGTGCTGCTGTTTTTGGAACGGACAAGACAAACATTCAGATTTAGTCAAACACAATATTTCATTGTGTAATTATTCTGTAATTCTTTGTTTGATTTAAGATCCTTTAAGATATATTTATCTGTTATCTACCTTAAGTCTAGTAATTCTGAGTTTTCAGCTTGCTTTGATCAATGAACTGAAGATTTCTCTAATTATCTAATTTTTATTACTTGAGTTTATATCTGTCTCATATTTGAGATCTATAGTATTTAAGTGTTCTACAGATATACTCATTACAAACATGTCAAATATCATGCACATGCACTAGATACTGCATTGACACATATCCTACATGTGCATTAACTGTTGCATATGACACATGTACAAACATGTCGACTCATATGCACAAACATATTCTACCGACATTTAACCGTTTAAATGATATGCACCTACGCACGCATATTATTATGTATGCACATGATATATGTCATACAGATATGAAATGTCTTAGGTGTTGATAGTTTACGTAGTTCTATAGTTGAAAGGTTACAAGGTCATATGAATATGCATTCGACACTGCATATTTTAATTGAATGTCATTTGCGTACATGCATACAGTGCATGTGAAATACACACTATAAATGCACCAACTAATTCATACATTATACATGCAAGACGGAATGCATGTGTACAATATTCTTGAGTTCATCATTGTTAAAATGCACTTTAGATACACTATTCATAATCCCACATTTTGAAATAACTAAGTTGGTTTAAGTTGGTATGCCACTCTGGGTGCATATGCTCATGCACATATGGATTACTAATTTATATGCATTTCATAGTTTATGCAACCTGCATTCAGATTATTGTATACGTGCATTCACCTTTTGAATATGGAAATAATCTTAGGATAGTCTGTCCTTGTTGCATGCACATATTGTTGATATTTTGTTTTCATAATATTGTGAACAATGTCCATAATTTTCTTATATTGCAGAGATATGTCCACAGTTTTAAATGAATACATAATAGAGGAAAATAGATAACCGAAAGTTGTTGATTAATCGATAGTGGATGTTGGGAATAAAATGAGACATGTTTTGATTGAATACCAAAACCCCCTGAGACATGCCTAAGTCAAGTTAAGTATGATTCTAGAGGAGTTAGAACATATAGTATATAGGCTAGATGAGGAGCTAATATGTTAGGCAGCTCTTAGATGATTAGATGCACAATTTGAGGGGGAACACATGCTTTGAAGTCCATCAGGATCAAGTCCCCTCAAGGCTCAAATTCTGGATACAACACTAAGTCTTTTGAAGACAAACCATGCTGATCAGGAGAGTTGTCCAGAAGAGTTGTCTCAGCACAATTGAACCAGATCAAGTGGCCTGAAAGCCTGAAGTCAACTATGCTGAAGAGTTTGAGACAATCATTCCCTAAAGATCTTCAAAGAATCAAGCTAAGATCATCTTCAAGAGAAATAAAGGGAAAGAGCCAAGTCATCTGATGAAGAGCAAGCCAACCTTGCTGATATGCAAGACTGCTGATAGTGATAAGGAGTGTTGTCCAAATAATGAGGAATGTTGTCATATCATTGGAACAACCTTCAGAAGTCATGTCCATGTCCTAACAAGAGCATCTTAAAGTCAGACATTGGAAAAAGTGCTGCAGAATGAAGACAAAGTCTTAACAGCCGTTTATTTCCCAAATGAGGACATGTCACTATCAAGATTCTGTCTTCTAAATTGAAGAACTGGAAGAAGACATTTATGGACATTGGAGGCTGCCTCTCCAACGGGCAAATCCTTCATTTGTCTATAAATACAGAAGTGTGAAGACCATTTGAAAGCATCTCAACACAATCCAACTAAGCTCAAGTTCTTACAAGCTAGAGTGCTTTCAAAGCTTTCAAAGACTATCTTAGTCTTCAAACACTTCATCTAAGCTGAACTACATTGTATATCCATACACAAGCTTAGAGAGATATCCTATCCTTATACACTGATCTTCATTGTAAAGGATATCTCATTAGTTGGAACCTTACTTCAATCCTCATATCTTTCAAGAGTGAAAGGGAGAAGGTTGTAGTAGTAGAAGTGGTAGGAGCTGACTGTTGAGAGAAGAACAGTTCAGTTCTGAGTTGAGAAGAGGGTACTAGGACTCTAGACATCCTAGGGATCAATTCACCAAGAGTGGTGTTCTTGATCAAGTGCACCTTGGCACTATAAAACAAGTTAATTCCAAGAGTGAAGGAATTATCCTGTTAAATCAGGGAAAGTGGATGTAGGAGCTTGAGTCTCTGAACCACTATAAACTCTTGTGTTGATTTACATTTCAAGTACTTACATACCTCAACACTGCACACAAAACTGATCTTTTAAAGGATAAACATTCAAAGGCTGTGCAAAACTGATTTAGACAAGTTCCCTGAAACTGGACTGTATTGAATAGACTAAGTGATTTCAGAATCTAAAGGAGTTTAAACTAAAAGGGCCAACCACTATTCCGCACATATAACTCCCCTAGATAGTTATTCAACTAAGTACTAAATAGTACTTAGTAGTTTGATTATCTCAGAAGAGTTAATCTTCTTCAGCAGAGTTGTCCAAGACAACCTTGCTGAGCTCTGGTTTGATCAAGTTAGAAAAGAATTTGCATACAAGTGTATTCCCCCCCCCCCATACACTTGTTATATACTCCTTTCAGGACCAACAAGTGGTATCAGAGCAGGGGTTCAAAGACCACTGCTTCTGAAAAGCCATCTTGGTTTTCAAAGTCACATATTTAGTGTGGTCACTGAACTGATCTATCTGAAATCCTATTTGATTATTGACTGACTGTTTGTTATTGAGTTATGGCCAACAACAATGCTGCTGTTCCACATCCTGCTGTCCAAGGACTGGACAACATGGCCACAAATCCAGTCAACCACATTTCACATCACAAACTGCCCATGTTCTCAATTGATAATTATGATTTCTGGAAAATCAGGATGAGGGCTCATCTTGCATCTCTACACACTGACATGCTGAGAGTGATCACAAGAGGTCCTTTTGTGTTCACATTTGTCAATCCCAAAGTCACTGAGGCTCAAAAGGCAGACCCAAGAGAGGTGCTCCCAAAAGATGAAGATGACTTCACCACTGATGAGAAGAGGAAAGATAACTTGAATTATCTTGCCATGAACACCCTCTACCAAACAATTCCAGATGCAATTATGGGTAGAGTCTACCACTGCACAACAGCCAAAGAAATTTGGGATACTCTTGCAGAAATGTGTGAGGGTACTGAAAAGATCAAGGAGAATAAACTCCAAGTTGCTGTGCAGAAATTTGAACAGTTTGCAATGGAGTCTGAGGAATCCATTGATAAATTTTCTGGTAGATTCACTGATGTGATGAATGAAATCAACTCATTGGGCAAGGTCTACACCAAGAGAGAAGTTGGACTGAAGATCTTGAGAAGTCTCACTCAAAAGTGGGATGTCTATGCTGTAATGATGCAAAACACCAAAGATCTTTCCACCATGCCCATGCAACAAATCTTCTCTGAACTCAAAGCTTATGAGTTCGACCTCAATAGAAGAAAGCCTATTGAGGAACCTTCAAATCCTACCAAGGGAGTGGCATTCAAAGCCAAAACTGCTGAACCAGAGATGCAGTCCACTCCAAGATCATCAAAGTCAGTCTCAAAGACTGAAATGAAGGAAGAACTAGCCTTGATGGCTAGAAGGTTTGAAAAGTTAAACTCAAGGTTTGGTAGATACAAGAAATTCTACCAGGACAATAAATTCAGGAGATACAACTCTCCTGAAGCACAGGCTGAAGTCAAAAAGCCTGAAGAGAAAAGATCAGAAGACAAGTACTCTGATAGGAGAAGGTCCAGTAGAGCTGAACCTTCATCATCAAAAAGAAGAGAAGAATCAAAGAAAGAAGATGATGAAGATCTGTGCTATAACTGTAAAAAGAAAGGGCACTTCCAGTATGATTGCCCTGAATTAAGCTCTAAGGAGAGAAGAGAGAGGCAAGCTAAAAGAGACAGAAAATTCACCAATAGAAAGGCCATGATGGCTGGTGAAGAATCTGATAGTGCTGAAAGCCTCAACTCCCCTGATGGACTATTCTCCAACAGTGATGATGATGATGATGTCTGCAACATGGCTCTTGTGGATGATGAGGTATCCTCTACCTCTAGTTCACCATCATTCATCTCACAAAACAATAGTGAGGTCAACTTGAAGCTTTCCCTTGGAAAGTTGATGGAAGATTTCACTATGCTACAAGAATTCCATGATAACTGTGTGAGAGAAAATGGAAGATTGGCTATTGAGCTTGCCAAAAACTCTGAGGCAGTTGTTGATGTCAAGTCTACTGAGTTGTATCAACAAGTCTTGAGAGAGCTTGAGGAAGCAAATCTCAGGATAGTTGACCAACAAAAGGAGATTGATGATCAACTTCTCTCTCAGAAGAGAAAAGATTTTGAACTTAAAATTCTCAATGCCAAGTTTGAAAACCTCTCACATGAATATGATATTCTTAAATCAAGTGAAGAGAGCCTGAAATTAAAGATGTCTGCTCTGAAGAAATCCTCTAGAGCAATAGAGGAAATTCAGAGTTATCAAAGACCTATGGCTCAAAGAAGTGGATTAGGTTTTGATCCATTTGAATCTTCACCTTGTCTTAGTGTTGCTTCTGTGAGTAACACTAAGAGAATCTTTGTTAAATCAGTGGCACAAACTGGAAATGAAGTGATTCAGCCACTGAACAAAGGAAAGGGCAAAATGGATGATCTGCCTACTCAAGTGCTTCAGGAGATTAAGCCAAAACCAAAGGAAATGGCCAAAGCTCCTGAACATAAGAGGAATGTTGGTCAGCAGAGTAGACCCAATGGAAGGGCAACTCTTCTGAACAATGTTCAGAGGAATTATCCAAGGTATAATCAGCCTAGGCCAACTCTTCTGAGAAAGCCTCAGCTGACTAGACCTAAGGACAATTATCCTCAAAGGCAAAATAAAATAAGACAACCAAAACCCTTCATGCCAAAGGGTAATGGTCAAAAGAAAGCCTTTCCTCAAAGATTCCCTCAAGTAGCACAAAGAACTCAAAAGTTCAGGAGACTTGACAACTCTCCTGAAACTTATAGAGTTAACACATTCACACATACTTTCCCAAAGGCATTTAAGGGAAAGACAGTGTATGTAGATGCTAGAGGAAGACAACTTAGCCACCTTGAATCAATCAGGGTTATTAGGCAAGTTTGGGTTCCTAAAGGTACAACTAACCTCTCAGGACCCAAAACTCAAAGGGTACCTAAACCTATCTAATTGCAGGTACCATTGGGCCACAAGAAGAGGAGCATGAGCAAAAAGTCAGCATGGTATCTTGACAGTGGATGTTCAAGGCACATGACTGGAAACAAGGAACTCCTCACTGAATTTATTGAAAAAGAAGGCCCAAATGTCACTTTTGGAGACAGCTCACAAGCAACTACAAAAGGTTATGGTACTTTGATGATTGGTAACATCAAAGTATCCAATGTATCTTATGTGGCTGGTCTCAAGTATAATCTCCTAAGTATCAGTCAATTTTGTGATAAAAACTTCAATGTTGAGTTTTCAAGTGGAAAATGCTTAATCAAAGATAAGACTCAACAAATCCTATTGACTGGAACTAGGAAAGGAAATGTGTATTTTGCAGACTGGGACAAGTCTACTGATGCTGCATGCTTCATTGCTAAGAGTTCTAGTGAACAAAGTTGGTTATGGCATAAAAGATTAAACCACTTGAACTTCAAAACAATGAACAAAATTGCTAGAAATGCATTAGTCAAAGGACTACCTAATGAGGTTTTCATTAAAGAGCATGTCTGCAAACCATGCCAAGAAGGAAAACAGATCAAAGCCTCATTTAAGGGAAAACCAGTCATCTCTACTGAAAGGGTACTTGAACTGTTACATATGGACCTATTTGGACCAATTACCCCTGCAAGCATAAATGGTAGAAAATACACATTGGTTGTAGTAGATGACTTCTCTAGGTTCACATGGGTAGTATTTCTCCTTAATAAGAAGGAAACTCAAGTCAAACTGCCTGAACTTCTAAAGAGATTGTCAAATGAGAAAAGCCTTAGCATTATCAAGATAAGATCTGATAAAAGCACTGAGTTTATTAATTCATACATCAATGAGTATTGCTCATCTAATGGAATAGCTCATGAAACCTCAGCAGCTAGAACTCCCCAACAAAATGGAGTTGCAGAAAGAAGGAATAGGACTTTAAAAGAAGCTGCTAGAACCTTAATTGCTGATTCGAATTTACCTAAAAGGTTTTGGGCTGAAGCTATAAACACTGCATGCCATACTCAAAATAGATGTTTGATCACTAAGGGGCAAGGCAAAACCCCCTATGAACTCTGGAAAGGAAGATTGCCTAAAGTGTCTTACTTTCACATTTTTGGTTGCAAGTGTTTTATTCACAATAATGGGAAAGAACAACTGAAAGCCTTTGATAGCAAGGCAGATGAAGGAGTATTCCTTGGATACTCCCAAATCAGTAGAGCTTTCAGGGTTTACAACAAGAAAACTCTTATTGTGGAGGAAACACCTCATGTTGTATTTGATGAATCTACTCATGAGTTCAGGAATGAGAACTTGGAATCAGAATAAATCACATAGAGGACAACCAGATTGAGCCTAAAAGACAAGGACACTGAATTCATAGATGTTGTCCAAGCAAACCTACCTGAAAATTCCATATTGGACAACAATCCTGAAGGCAACCTTCCTGAGGCAAATCCCACTGAAAGGAATGGTGAACTGAATGATCCAATCCCAGTTCACATCCAGGTAACAACTACCAATGAAGAAGCAGTTCCTGCTGAGGTAGTTAACAGGTCAAATAATCAAGGGGGAACTCAAAATGTTGAAAATACCAATGTCCCTGACATTGAGGACAACACCCCTGATTATGATCCTGAATTAAATCCTGCATTCAATTATCCTGAATTCTATGATCAAATTGACTCAACTTCAGTAGAGGACAACTCTACTGAAGAGATCAGAAAAAGAAGGACTTGGTTGTCAGACCATCCTACTGATCTAATACTTGGTGACCCAAGTATTGGAGTCAAAACAAGAAGATTTCATGGTGAAAGTGCTCTTTTCTGTTGTTTCTTGTCAGAGCAAGAACCAAGTGATATTGAGGAGGCACTTCAAGATGCCAATTGGAGAAAAGAGCACTTTCACCATGACATCTTCTTGTTTTGACTCCAATACTTGGGTCACCAAGTATTAGATCAGTAGGATGGTCTGACAATCAAGTCCTTCTTTTTCTGATCTCTTCAGTAGAGTTGTCCTCTACTGAAGTTGAGTCAATTTGATCATAGAATTCAGGATAATTGAATGCAGGATCTAATTCAGGATCATAATCAGGGGTGTTGTCCTCAATGTCAGGGACATTGGTATTTTCAACATTTTGAGTTCCCCCTTGATTATTTGACCTGTTAATATGAAAAGGAAATTGAGGGAGGCAATTGTGTGTTTACTGACTCATTTGCTCTTTTTGGTTGTTTCTTGTCAGAGCAAGAACCAAGTGATATTGAGGAGGCACTTCAAGATGCCAATTGGATCACAGCCATGCAGGAAGAACTGAATCAATTCACCAGAAATGAAGTATGGGAGCTGGTGGATAGGCCTTCACATCAAGATGTTATTGGAACAAAGTGGGTGTTCAAGAACAAGAAAAATGAAAATGATGTGATTTTCAGAAACAAAGCAAGACTTGTGGCAAAAGGCTATTGCCAACATGAAGGCATTGACTATGATGAGACATTTGCACCTGTGGCAAGGCTAGAAGCAATAAGGCTCTTTCTAGCCTATGCAGCCCACAAGAGGTTCAAAGTGTACCAAATGGATGTCAAGAGTGCCTTTCTGAATGGAGTCTTGAAGGAAGAAGTCTATGTGGAGCAACCACCAGGTTTTGAAGTTGGAAACCAAGTTTACAGACTCAAGAAAGCTCTATATGGACTCAAGCAAGCCCCTAGGGCTTGGTATGATACACTGTCACAATTCCTCTTGGATCATGGATTCACCAAGGGAACTGTGGACAGAACTCTTTTCAGAATCTCTGAAGGAGAGGACATCTTGCTTGTCCAAATTTATGTGGATGACATAATATTTGGATCCCCCAATGAGAAGTTGTGTGAGAAGTTCTCAAAGCTAATGCAAAGCAAGTTTGAGATGTCCATGATGGGGTTGATGAACTTCTTTTTGGGTCTTCAAGTCAAGCAATCAAAAGAAGGAATCTTCATCAACCAAGCTAAGTACACCAGAGAAATGATCAAGAAGTTTGGGTGTACAACTAGCAAGCCAGTAAGGATCCCAATGAACACAAATTGGAAGATGGATCCTGATGAGAGTGGTATTCCAACCAACTCTACTGAGTATAGAGGAATAATTGGTTCACTCCTCTATCTCACTGCCAGCAGACCTGACATCACCTTTGCAGTAGGTGTTTGTGCAAGGTTCCAAGCAAATCCTAAGAAAAGCCATCTTGAGGCTGCAAAGAGGATTTTAAGGTATCTCAAAGGCACTGAAAATCTAGGCCTTTGGTACCCTGCTGATGACAACATTGAGTTAACTGGCTACTCAGATGCTGACTATGGAGGTTGTAGAATTGACAGAAAGTCCACTTCAGGGACTTGTCAATTCTTGGGCAACAAGCTTATATCTTGGTTCTCCAAGAAGCAGAACACAGTGGCTACTTCCACCACCGAAGCTGAATATGTTGCAGCTGGAAGTTGTTGTGCTCAAATCCTTTGGTTGAGACAACAACTGAGAGATTACAAAGTCAACTCTACTGAAGTGCCAATATTTTGTGATAATAATAGTGCCATTGCTATATCACAGAATCCTGTATTGCACACAAGATGCAAGCATGTGGACATCAAGCATCACTTCATTAGAGACCATGTGGAGAAGAAGGATATAAACTTGGTCAAGATCCACACTGATCATCAAAAAGCTGATATTCTAACAAAGCCACTTGCAGAGGCAAGATTTCTGGAGCTATCAGCAGAGTTGGGATTGCTTGATCCAGGGAAGTTGACAAGTAAAACTCATGAAAAGTGAATGAGATATATGGAAACTGAAAAGGTTCTCAGCAGACTTGGTCAAGTCTATCAGAAGAGATGGCTGAAATTATTCAGGACACTTGTCCATTGGAATTCAGGACCTTTGTCCACATCTCCTCAGGACACTTGTCCAAGTGGGGTCAGATAAGTTGTCTTAGCTATCAAACTATTTCCTTGGTTTGATAAGCACCTATTTTGGGTAATCATTGCCTACCTTGATACATGTCCCAATTACAGATATCATCACTGAAGGATTTAATTTGTCCCCCACCCAAAAGGTCACTTTCCATGCATTAAATGTCAAGATTTAACTCTTGTTTGCATTACACTTTTCAAGCCATGATCTATCTCGAAAACTCCCCAACCATTAACTAATATTAAATAACTTTCACGTTTTGAATAAAACCAATAACTCACTGTTACATTGGTTTTTGACCATTGGATCAAAACTGGCCAACTCCCCTGAAATTTATCCTGGCCGTCCAAGTGTATGTTTCCATTTTTGACAACCGTTGAAAATACACAAACCTCACCAACTCATTGACAAAAATTCTTTTTAGAATATCCCCAAGTCTTAAGATCCCCCACAAACACTTCTTCCCCAAGTATTCAAACCCTAGCTCACTCTTCTTCAAACTCTCTCAACACTCTTTCAATTTCATCTCTGTAAATTTCAATGGCTCCCAAAGTTAGACCAGAGATGATCATAGATTTTTCCAACAAGGCTCTAGACCTTGATTTTGGATACTTAAGCAACAAAAGCAATCTTCACTTTGAACCCATATTCTCCTTTGAAAGTGAAGATCCTGAGATTACTCCAACCCTGAGATGGTTGAGAAGGGCTGGTCTTCAAAAGTTCTTGGAAGAAAGACCAAGTTCCTGTTTGGAAAGCTACATGGCTGAATTCTTTGCCTTTCTCAAATGGAGAGGCAAGCCTGAAGATGGTGAAGTTTCCACCAGATTGTCATATGTTGCTGAAGGAGAGGAGGAAGAGAGATTTCATAAAGTGAAATTCTCTTCAGAAGATCTTGAAGGAGCTTTTGGATTGCCTTCTGAGGGAAGGAATCCAAAAATTTATGGTACTGGACATGAAGATGAAATAGCTCAAGAATGGCTATTGATACCAGGCCCTCTCTCTTCAACCCAAAACAAGAAGACTCTCAAGCCAGAATTTCTCAACCTCTTTGAGGTAGTTGCCAAGAGTCTCTTGAGTAATACTGGAAGCTTGGAGCAGGTCAGCCATCCTAGAATCAGAATCATGGCAGCAGTCATTGATGCCAGTGATAAAGGCATCAAGTTTGATTGGAGGACCTTCATTATGTCTGAGATGATGAAGGAAAAGGCTAAATTCAAAGTGAAATCTCACAATAAGGTTGTGCTAGAAGGGAAACTCAAGTATTGCACCAGGGCAAGCTTGTTGATTGAAAGATTCTCCCATTACTCTCAGATGCAAACCTTTGCCAAACCCCTCCCAGCCCAAAAGATCCTGTTCAGAAAGCTCAGCAAGAAAACTGAGCAAAGGAGGATGCTTATGGCCAAACCTGCTGAAGAAAAGGTGGAGGAGAAGCCTAAAATGAAGAAGAGAACAAAAGCAAGAGTGGTGAAGACAAGAAAAATGTCTCAGATCATCTCAGAAGAGAATTCAGATGCTTCAACTGAGATTGAAGAAGTTGCTAGAGAAGGTGTACAAGTGCCCTCTGATCATTCAGAAGAATTAAAGCAGAAGTACAATGAGACTAGACAAAAGTCTAGGGGTGATAAGAGGATCAGGGAGGTTGTCCCTGAGAAGGATGAGGAAGGAAGTGGAAGCAGTAGGGCTAGCAAGAGAAGGGTCAAGCCTACTGACAAGGTGTTGGAGTTTCGGGAAGAAAGGTCTCTACAACTTGCTCTAAGAGAGAGCAGAGCTGAAAGCAGGAGTTGGAGCTTCAGGAAGAAAGGTCTCTACAACTTGCTCTAAGAGAGAGCAGAGCTGAAAGCAGGACCAAATCAAAGTCAAGGACCAACTCATCTGGTTCCGGAACTCCAGAATCCAGGGTCCCTGAAGGTCAACCAATGGAGGCCAACATCCCTGAAATTCAGAATCCTGAGCCCAACTCCCCTGAAACCCATATAACCCCAACCAATCAACCTATCACTCCCATCAATCTCACCAAGAGATACTCTCCTGAAGGAAGTGTGCAGAGGAGCATGATAGACGTGCTAGCTGACATAGCAGTAGATGAGACAAGATTACAGTCTCCCCTTGACTCATCTATGCTCAATTATTCAAAGCTTTTAGAAGCTGCACTGTTTGAGCCAACCCCCTTGAGTAAAGCCCCTTCAGATCCATTGCTCTCAAAAGCAACTGAAGATCCTTCTACTGCACCCAACCCATCTGAAGCCAACATTCCTGAACTTAATCTGCCTGAAGCCACACTAGGAGAACCCAGAGCCAACTCCCCTATAACCCAAAGTCCCCATTCAAGTGGAGATGAGGAGGAGTATACTTATGAAAGTATGCTCAGAGGAGGAGCCAAGGCTACTGTGGACAGTTTGTATCCACAACTTGCTGAATTTCCAAGAATTCAGAGGACTTTTCATGATCTAAGGATGCTTGTTGATGTGAAAGACAAGTCCTTGATGGAGATATCACAAGTCATCCAAGATAAGGGTGCAAACTGGTGGCAAGTGGAGGAGAACAGATTGTTACACTTTGCTGGAGTTTCAAAGACAAGATTCCTCACTGATGAGGAAGTATTTGCAAAGTTGGTGGATGACAAGATCATTGGGGAGAGGGAAAGGAAAGCTAAGGGTATCAAACACCCTGATAGTAGCTCCAATGATGATGATTCCCCTGATGATCCCTCAAACCCCTCAAAACCCAACCCTCCTGAAACCCCTCAAGCTAATCTCCCTAAGCCTTCTGTATCTGAAAGACTTTCCAACCCTCCTAAGACTTATCATAGGAAAGGCTCTGTCATTTCAGAGGTGTTGACCAAGGATGGTAACACAACCAAAGACACATCTGCCAATGAAGGTTCTTTTGAACCCAAGGCACAGCCTAAAGATGTGGAGGTTCCTGTATTAGAGGCTGGTTTGGTTAAGGCCTATTCAGTGTCAGATGAGTTGGACACTGATCAGCCCTTAATCATTCAGGATGACTCAGTGGCTGCTGATATGAGCACTGTGATCTCCCCACAACTGCCATCCTTGAACCTTATTGAAGGTAGAGATGCTGCAGGTTTAGGAGAAGGAGTTGAAAAGGAAAGTAGAATTGAAAAATCAGAGGGAGTTATGGATGAAAGAGAGGTAGTTATCACTAAGATTGTGAGTGTACCAACATATGAGGGTGGTATAAGTGAGGAAGGACAGGTTATTCTTGAAGTCAAATCTGAACTTCAAGAATCCCTTGATGAAAGGAGGCCTGATTCCTTGGGTGAGAACATTATGAATGAAGGGAGAAAAGAACAAGTTGAAAATGAGAAGAAGACTGTTGATGTATCAGAGTCTTATGAAAAGGAAATTGAGGGAGGCAATTGTGTGTTTACTGACTCATTTGATTTGTCTGATATTGCAGGTATAACCTTTGATCAAATTTTTGCAGATGAACTCTTAACAGATGCACCCATTCAGGTTGATAGTGGATCAGCACAAGCCTTGTTTGGGATGCAATCAGAGAAGTTGGACTTCTTGGCTCATCAAGTCCAATCAGCTCATGCAGAAACTTCTGGAGCCTTGGATGAGCATGGAAGAACTCTGGCATCTGTGGAAATAAGGCTAACTGGCTCGGAGGATGTGGTGTTACCTACCTTAGAGGCAAGGATCAGTGGAGTTGAGACTGGTTTGCAAACCATCTCCACTGAAGTTACCAAAGCCAAAAACACCATGAGGTCAGTCTCAAAGGATGTTAAGAGAGAGCAATCTTTGCTAAGGATCAACCACAATAGGAATGTGAAGACATTGAGGTCAGTGGTGAAGAAAGCTCTAGGAAGGAAGACTGCCCTGCAAAGACAAAGAGCTGAAGAGCAAAGGCTAGCTATGGTCAAAGCAGCCTCAGAAAAGTTTTCTCATGAGGTATTGGCCAACATTGCTGAAGGTGCAGTGGCCAATCTCACTGAGCTCCTGAAAGCCCAATTGGATGCATCTCTTAAATCAACCATGGAGGAGGTTGTCCAACAGAAAATGAAGCCTGTTCTAGCTTTTCTCAGCTTGAGCAGTGATAGGATGCAGAATATACATGATGAGAATGTATATCTGTTGGAAGAGATGAAGTCTCTCACCCAAGCCCAGTCCTTATTGGCAACTACTATGAGTGAACTGAAGCCAGAATGTTTTGATGCTGCCAAAAAGGGAGAAAGGGAAAGAGCAAGGGCAAAAGGTGCCTTAGTGATTGGAAGCCCAGATAAGGGTAAGGACAAAGCCCCTGAAGGAAAGGGAAAAGAGCCAGCAGTGCTGAACTTGGAAGAATTGGATGAAGAAGAGCAGTTAGCACTTGCATTAAAGAACTCTATGGCCTCAGCTCAAGAGGAAAGAGTGAGGTTACAACAAAGACCAGGTGGTGAGGTATCTGGTTTGGACAAGGATGCTGAAGGTGTCCAAACTAGAGGAAAGATCAAGAAGGCCCAAGGAAAGAAGAGACAAGTTGATAAATTCACTGACTTTCCCAATAGCCTTGATCTTCCACCTGAATTCAGAGTTGTTGATGATGAGCCTACCTCAAAGAAGGCCAAAACTGCTGAAAAGTCCAAAAATGCTGAAATATCCAAGACTGCTGAAGAAGACAAGTCTACTGAGACTAAGTCCACTGAAAGTACCAAAGCTTCTGAAGATGTTGAGGAATTATATGAAGAAGGCTTTGGACCAGGACCAAAGAAGACAAAGATTGTGGTACTCAATGATCCATCAAAGTTGTTTCATGAAGGGTATGGCAAAGACCCTGAAACACAACAGAAATTGGCTATGATGAGAGCCCAAGAGAAAATGGACTTAATGGAAGAGGCCAACAGAGCAAGAGACAAGAGAAGAGCAGACTTCCAGAAGCCAAGAAGGAAGAGAGCAACATATAACAAGATGAAGCCACAGCTATTGATCCCAATGGACACCAAATATCCTCACTTGGATAAATGGGTGCCAGTTCAGCTGAATGACTTATGGGAGGAAGCCAAAAGGGAGTATGTCTATGATCAATATGTCATTGACAGATGGAATGGAAGAGATGCCAACTCCACTTTTGCTGAGTTCATGATAGAATACTACAGAGAACTCTATCAACAATTGCTTGCAGCTGCTGACATTGCAAGAATTGAACTCACAGCTCCCAAGCCAATCATATACATGCCTCCAAAGCTTGAAGGATGGATTGACCAAACAAGAATTCTGAGAGAATTCACTGAGATCCTTAAGCTAAACAAGATGGTTCTTGGACCTAAGGGAACCAACCAAGAAGCCATGGCATTAAAAAGAAGAGTGTGGGCACAGTATGGGATGCTGCCACCTCCTGAGGATGATCTTTGAAATGGCTAAGTCTTCTGACCTTTCTTGATTGATCAACTATGCTGAAATGTGGTCAAGATTGCTGATGTAGTGTACTATGAAAATCTGTTTGCTCTGATATGCCTTGGAGTGCTCTGATAGAAGCATAATATCTGATGTTTTTGCTCTAATCCAGATATTGCTAAGTGGTGTTAGTATTTGCTCTGATACAAGATTGGTACTCTGATACAAGTTCTGTGCTCTGATATTGAAAAATCTTGTATATGCTTAGTTTTGTTAGAATATAAAGCTCTGATGTATGTAGTGTTGTTGATTCATGCTCTGATATGTTAAATTCAACTATCAACATGCTTGTAATGATTTTTGAATGAATGATAGTTGAACTTATTTTGAATCAAGAAACACTCCTCTCTCTATGCCTATCTATGAAACCTAATTGCAACATGAATGGTGATTACACTAACACATTGCTTTTCAGGAAAAATTGACCTTAGTCATGTCTTCTGAAGATAAATGTAATAGGTGTAGCCTAAGTCACTTTTGCACAAATTGTATAGGTTTTGGCATCATCAAAAAGGGGGAAATTGTTGGGAATAAAATGAGACATGTTTTGATTGAATACCAAAACCCCCTGAGACATGCCTAAGTCAAGTTAAGTATGATTCTAGAGGAGTTAGAACATATAGTATATAGGCTAGATGAGGAGCTAATATGTTAGGCAGCTCTTAGATGATTAGATGCACAATTTGAGGGGGAACACATGCTTTGAAGTCCATCAGGATCAAGTCCCCTCAAGGCTCAAATTCTGGATACAACACTAAGTCTTTTGAAGACAAACCATGCTGATCAGGAGAGTTGTCCAGAAGAGTTGTCTCAGCACAATTGAACCAGATCAAGTGGCCTGAAAGCCTGAAGTCAACTATGCTGAAGAGTTTGAGACAATCATTCCCTAAAGATCTTCAAAGAATCAAGCTAAGATCATCTTCAAGAGAAATAAAGGGAAAGAGCCAAGTCATCTGATGAAGAGCAAGCCAACCTTGCTGATATGCAAGACTGCTGATAGTGATAAGGAGTGTTGTCCAAATAATGAGGAATGTTGTCCTATCATTGGAACAACCTTCAGAAGTCATGTCCATGTCCTAACAAGAGCATCTTAAAGTCAGACATTGGAAAAAGTGCTGCAGAATGAAGACAAAGTCTTAACAGCCGTTTATTTCCCAAATTAGGACATGTCACTATCAAGATTCTGTCTTCTAAATTGAAGAACTGGAAGAAGACATTTATGGACATTGGAGGCTGCCTCTCCAACGGGCAAATCCTTCATTTGTCTATAAATACAGAAGTGTGAAGACCATTTGAAAGCATCTCAACACAATCCAACTAAGCTCAAGTTCTTACAAGCTAGAGTGCTTTCAAAGCTTTCAAAGACTATCTTAGTCTTCAAACACTTCATCTAAGCTGAACTACATTGTATATCCATACACAAGCTTAGAGAGATATCCTATCCTTATACACTGATCTTCATTGTAAAGGATATCTCATTAGTTGGAACCTTACTTCAATCCTCATATCTTTCAAGAGTGAAAGTGAGAAGGTTGTAGTAGTAGAAGTGGTAGGAGCTGACTGTTGAGAGAAGAACAGTTCAGTTCTGAGTTGAGAAGAGGGTACTAGGACTCTAGACATCCTAGGGATCAATTCACCAAGAGTGGTGTTCTTGATCAAGTGCACCTTGGCACTATAAAACAAGTTAATTCCAAGAGTGAAGGAATTATCCTGTTAAATCAGGGAAAGTGGATGTAGGAGCTTGAGTCTCTGAACCACTATAAACTCTTGTGTTGATTTACATTTCAAGTACTTACATACCTCAACACTGCACACAAAACTGATCTTTTAAAGGATAAACATTCAAAGGCTGTGCAAAACTGATTTAGACAAGTTCCCTGAAACTGGACTGTATTGAATAGACTAAGTGATTTCAGAATCTAAAGGAGTTTAAACTAAAAGGGCCAACCACTATTCCGCACATATAACTCCCCTAGATAGTTATTCAACTAAGTACTAAATAGTACTTAGTAGTTTGATTATCTCAGAAGAGTTAATCTTCTTCAGCAGAGTTGTCCAAGACAACCTTGCTGAGCTCTGGTTTGATCAAAAGTTAAAAGAATTTGCATACAAGTGTATTCCCCCCCCCCCCATACACTTGTTATATACTCCTTTCAGGACCAACAGTGGATTACTTTGAGAATCATGGTTTAATCGATAGTGGATATGTGATACTAGTTTATGATAAAGTTGTTGATTACAATTATTATTATTAATTTTTTTTTTTTTTTTTGTAACAACAACATACTTGGTCTTGATTTCGTTAAATATTTCCACGATATCACTTATTAATATTTTACGGTTATATAACTGAGAGTTAATTATGATAAAAAAAATTTAAAAAAATTGTTGAAATTCTTACAGTATTATACACCATTATTTCACAATAGAAAAAAAATATTAAGAGAGAAACAAAATCTATAACCGTTATCCACTATTACCACTATGTACATGTCCATGTTCTCATGTGCATTAACTCTCTCAATAATTATCATTTGTTATCTATTTATAACTATCTGATAATGTGAATTGATCATTTATTCCTTCCAAAATGCAGAATGATAGAATGATAGAAAATCTTCCTGACGAAATTACTATTACTGTTCTACTTTTCCTTCTTCCAAAAATTCTATCAAAATTTAAGTGTATTTCCAGATCATGGAATTCAATAATACGTTCTCGATGGTTTGTAAACGCACACTTGTTGAATATGAAAGCAGGTAATCATTTTTCATTGATACATAAATACCACGTTGCAAGTCCCCCCGTCTCTTACGAACATAAATTTCGTAAGGGATCTCCTTACGTTTATAGACAAGTATCCAAGCATGTTGAAGATTATGAGGTTTTGGGTAGCTATAATGGTCTAGTATTATTCTGCAATACTAAAGATAAAAAATCTATTAAAAACCCTACTACTAAACAATATACCATTGTTCCAAACCAACCGATATCATTTCCAAAGGGACACGATGTAGCTTGGGTTTATTTTGGGTTTGGATATGTCAAAAGTTTTAATGGTT
Organism: Galeopsis tetrahit; assembly: GCA_963675135.1. Taxonomy (NCBI): domain Eukaryota; kingdom Viridiplantae; phylum Streptophyta; class Magnoliopsida; order Lamiales; family Lamiaceae; genus Galeopsis; species Galeopsis tetrahit. Next base: position 54,912,526 of record OY776123.1, read on the forward strand.
ACATGATTATGCGAATTGCATATCTCTGGGCCGAACATGGAGGTGTGACCGAGGTTAGTATTTTCTCATGCAATTCCAATTCGTGGTCTAACCCTACTTCTTACCCTTTTGATAATCCTCCATGTGCAAATGCCTTTTTTGTTGGTGATGTTTTTCATTGGAAGTTAAACTTTGGTCGTGCTGTCAATAAATTGGGTACATTTGATATAGTGAGTGGTATTTATTCATTAATTGACATTCCACATTTTAAAATTGTCCCATGGAATTTAAAAGTCGAGGGGTTGGATGATATTACAATTGCATTATATTGTAGTACTAAATTTATTTTTTCAGATGCATTTACTTAATTACTCAACGAAATCACCTACTTGGTCAAGTATTATCATTGTCAGAAGAACTCTATTACCAAAACAATATGATATAGCACCCCCCCCCCCCAAAAAAAAACCAATATGATATATCCCCGATAACCTTTCTGAACCAAGACAGAACAAAGATAATGTTCCTTGTTCAACCATGGGGCGACTACTGTTGCTATGATACACTTGCCAAGACGTTTCAAGTTATGGAGCAATATGAAATGACATATGGTGTTTAACATACATACAAGTATATTCAGAGTCTTGTATCTTCATTTCCAGGAGAGTTTTTTTTTTAAAATAATTGCCCATTTCTAATGTATTATTTCATTTACATTTGTTTTATTTCAATGTAATTAACGATTGTTATTTTAAAGTTAGTTATGAATTTTATATTAATACTTCAATCAATTATGTATGATTTCAAATATATTCGTGGTTGATTTTAAATTTATAATTAGGAATATTTATAATAAAATATGCATTATTACAACAATCCAATTAAATTAGAAATATAAATATCCATTATATGCTATCATATTTAGTAAAAATTAATGAATATTTAAGATATGCATTCAAATTTAATTTTCACTGTGTGTCCTTCACAAAACCGCTTCAATTAAAACATGAAGAGGCACATTCATTCAAACTGCAAAAGTCGAAAGGTTTTAAATCAAAGTTTCTGACTTTTCATATTCTATTTAATGGTACATGCACATCCAAACACATTACAAACATCTAATCACTTCTCTGAATCGTCTCCACCAAGATTTCCATCACCATACCATTTTTCTTTTCTTTCACCATGAACCAAGAGATGCATCCGATCTTCATCCCCACCGAAATCACAGACCAATTTTTGGACTCCTTAAGTCCAAAACATTTGTGAAAAATGAAGTGTGTTCAAAAATATTGGAAGGAGTTAATATCCTCCAAATCATTTGTTGATGCTCACCTAGATCGCATCAAATATCAGCAAAAGTGCTCTTTTATCCACAAAAATCAAGTTGCTGACCCACCAGTCTGTTACTTGCCTGACGGGTATGGTGATCCGGTCACCAGGCGATATGTAAGAGATGATGCAGATGATTTTGAGATTCTTGGTACTTACAACGGGTTAGTTTTGCTTGCTAACACTCTTGATGAGTTTATTCTGTCAAACCCTTGTACAAATCAAAACCTCATTTTGCCTCCTGTTCCCGAAAACTTCAGAACCTTTTTAGGAGAAGAGAGAGTGTTTATTTTGGTGTTGGGTATGATGTTTTGAATGATGACTTTTTAATTATTCGATTATCCCGTTTTCTTCAATTAGAAGGGTATAGTTCTTCTGTATGTTTGTACTCTAGGAACTTAAACTCCTGGACCAATCTACCCCCATTTCCAAGTGAATATCCTCCGTGTGATAATGCATTTTTTGTTGGGGAACTTTTTCATTGGAAAATTCAGAATGTTGATGGTCATTCGTTGGTAACTTTTGACTACAAAATCGTGTTTATGTCCAGATTGAGGTGCCTTCTTTTATCCTACGCCCATGGACCTGTAAATTTGAGGGGCTGGATGACAACAATCTTGCCGTCTATGTTGATTTCCTCTCCGTCGATGAGTTTGGAGTTACTCGATATTTTATTGAAATCCATGTTCTAAATTATTCCTCAAAAGGCAGACATTGGTCAAGTTAATTTTACAATTTTCAGGGAAGAAGATTTGTCAGACGACTTTTCACTTGAGCCAATATGCTACTTGAATACCTCAAGGACACTGCTAATGTTTAATGTTAAGACGTATGAGACATTTTTCTCTTACGACATTGTTACGAGGAACTTTCGAAGGATGGAGGGTATTGAATCGTGGCCAGGTTGTGCAAAATCTTACAAGTACATGGAGACTCTTGTATCACCACACCCTTATTTAGACGTATAGTCTAGATTATAGTAATTTATTTGTTTATGTAGTGTTTGTAGTGTAACACCCCGTCCCAAAATTTAATATGAAATAAAGGAATAAATTATTTAAGAGTTTTCAACTATATTAACGTCGTTATTTGTTTCCAAAAGATTTGATTTTCAGGAAGACGGACGAGCATTCTGGTCGGGCAACACTCCTAGCACTTAATAAAGAAATAAAAGAAGTATAAGGTTTGATGAATATTTAATAAGTGTCGAAATGAAATAAATCTAATTAATAACCTTACAAACCATTTTATCAAAAGCTTATGTGATAAACAACTTAACGAGGCGTAATATGCATTTTAATAAATAGTAATTGCCTCGCCATTTCAATCTTAATATAAAATATAGAGGTCTGATTCATTTACTTGCTTGATCATTGATATAATATTTGATACATTGAAAATTTATAATTATGAAAATTACATTTACTTGGTTGCCATGCTTTTCGTGTCTTTGTGATATAATGTTTGTCTTATCTGATTTTATTTTATATTAGGACTCTTTCTGATAAATTCGCTATTAAGTTAATATTGGAATTTAAAACTAAAATAATATAAGTAGTCGTAAGTCGAATTTATAATTAAATATTTTTTATCTCAAAGTGCGACGATTTTATCGCCATAAATCCTAAATAAATATTTATAGCTCTCGTGTAATTTTCCGCGAAAAACTAACACAAAAATAAGTAACGACTTTGTAGTAAATACCGAGTACTAACGAATACCGTGATAAATAAATATCAAAAACTTTAACTTTTAACCACATAATTCATGTGGTCACTTTTGGTCCACCTCACCAAATACTATTCATAACCAACCATCTTCTCTCCTATATATACCCCCATCACAGTAGCTTTCTTCTTCATTATTCCCTTTCACAAACACCCACAAGCTCTGCCAAAATCATTCTCCATTCCATCTGAAGAATCGATCAAGATTAAGGAGGAGAACACACCACTTCTTTTCCTTTTTGCCTCTTCGATCGGTCATCCTAATCCGTAGGAAGAACCGATTCATGTCTACAATTCCAGCTCGTCTTGAAGCTTTTCCATACATCAGAAACGTCTCCCAGCTGGTGTTTGAGTTGAAAAATCAACCCTCTCCATCTAAGCAAAGTAAAGAACACGCCTCCTTCTTCTTCTTAATTCGCTGCTGTATTTTATTTCCAGATTTTGAGTGCTAACTCGTTCTTCAATTTTCTTGCTCAATCCTTGAAGAACCGAGCCCCTGTTGTTCTTCTATCATCCCTCAGGCCTAAGCACGAAAATGATCAAGCTCTATCCTAACCGAAAATCAAAAGGTTGTTCCGTAAACCCGTAAACTAAAAACTGCATTGTGTTGTTTTTATATCTGCTTTTATCTTGTTTAAATTTGATGATATTTGTTAGTTTAAAACTCTTATGTGTTTCTTGATTGTTGTACTTTACATCCATGATTTTAGTTTTCGATTATAGTAATGTTATGCCGCCCATTTCTATGCACGAACATGGTAAGTCACAAAACCAAAAATCTGGAATTTAAGAACATAGCTACAGCCCTGTAGTTCGACTTTTATTACAGGGAGCTTTTGCTAAAACTAAAAATATGGAAATGAACTATGTTGAGTTATGAACTTACTGTATAAATCTTGTACGAATTGAGCCAACGGTTTAAGAGATATGAATTTTTAAAGATAATGTTTCGAAACTACTAAACCACTGATTTTGGATGCTTATATCTTTTTATAGAAAAATGATTTTGACATAAAACCAAAGAGGGAATAATCTTCGTACAGTGGAGAGTCTAAATACAAAAAATGACACGAATTGATAAGGTATAATGAGAGATATTCGATTTTGAAAATTGGGCAGTATGCTGGAAAAATCTGGAAAAAACAGAGCATCATTTCAAGTTCAAAACTTCGGAGTCATTTTAACTCGACTTCGAGATGCGTTTTTCACAAACCCTTTTCTTGTCAATAAACTCGATATAGTATAGTTTATTTACCCCAAGATTTCATGTTAATTGAATTAGTCGTTTGACGAGAAATGATTGACGAACATATGCAAAAATTCACAGTTTTAAAGGATGTCCAATTTTGCAAAATTACAAAATATTATCTTCGGAGCTACAATTAAATTCTGAAAAATATCTACGTTGATAGAAATATATTGAAAGGCTATGGAAACAAATTTTGTTGGAATTAAACAGCTGTAGCTATTTTATTTTAAATTTCCGAGTAAAAAGGATCAAAACTGAAACAGGCATAATCGTACCCAAATCCATAAAAAATATTCGGCATATGTTAAATCTTTTTAAAACAGAGTATTAAAATGTTTCTTAAAGATCTAAACGTCTACTTTATAGTTAAACAAATTTTCTGCAAACAACGATACTCGATCGTAGGGACAGTACAAAATGCAAAACTAGAACTCTATCTATCTTAACTGACGTTTCTATTTGTTGTTATAAGTAACTTTAATTAATTGTGTATTTCATAATATATGTGCCGAATGGATGCTTTTTGATTTGTGGATTATTTGTGTGTCAAGTGTAAATACAATGTTAATATATTAATTTATTATCACTATCATTATTTGTGCTAATGAAATAAGAATAATGTTTTAAATAAAATTAAATTATAACCTACTTTAATTGCATTGTTTTATAAGTTTCTCGTATGTGATTGTTAAGTGAGGAACATGTTTAAATTAAACGTGTGTTAGTATTATTTTTATTACGACTATTATAATACATTATTTATTATTTGAGTTTTAGTGCCATTTTTGAGTATGTGCAAATTAACAAATATTAAGGTTTTCAAAATGTTGTTGATTTTACAAAAGTCATTTAATTCAAATATCTATATAAACTCGAGTTAGTTATCTTATTTTATATTTTGCTTCTTTTAAATTATTAAATGAAGCATGTGTTTAAATTATATATGTGTTGCTCCATAATTTGCTATTATTTGTTGAAGCATGCCAATTGATAAATGTTAAAATGTATTTGTTTGAATTTGTTATTTTGATATTACTTGTCATGTGATTATAGGATTTACTCAGGAAGGAAAATTGTTAAGTAAATTAAGAAACTAGAGTTCTGATAAACAATTAAATATTCAAGAAAACGTGCTAGGCGAAGTGTGACCCAATCGGAGCTCGGACGGCCTCTTATGTGTTACGCTTGCTAAAATCATTCAAGAAGTTTATAGCTTTTCTTAAAAGTTAACCAGGTGGGTTTCACTACTGTATTGCCGATGTAAATGCTATATGGACTGTTGGTGTATTCTGAACTAAACTAAACAAACATCAACATATAACTAAGAATACAAGAATACAAGAATAAATTATGATATATTATTTTATGATATTGTAATCTGTGATATATTAATCACAAGGAGGAGGTGGAAGCGTTTAGGGGATTGCATGTGATATAGTCGCTATCAGTGTCCCGTATGATTAACATACTTGAAGGAGGTGGAAGCGTTTAGGGGATTGCATGTGATAGAGTCGCTATCAGTGTCCCGTATGATTAACATACTTGAAGAAGGTGGAAGCGTTTAGGGGGTAGCATGTGGTAGAGTCGCTACCAGTGTCCCATATGATAATTATGTTTTATGATAAATATGATATACGATGATTTATGAAAATTATGAATAAGGATATATATATATTGTGAATCCTCAGTGAATGAAAGTTCACTATTAGAAGAATTAAACTCTAGTGAATAACAAAATCACTATTCAAGAATTCATAAAGACTTACGATAAAATGTTAATATAAATTAATTTTGGCATACTGCCAATCTGTATAGCAGCGTATAGGATATCCACTGAGATTTTTATCTCACACCCCAAAACTAATATTTTCAGGTTATGATCGAGAGGGGTCGATGTTGCAGCAGGGATGACACAGAGTTTCCCCACATTAAGATGTTATAATATTACATATATTTAAGACATATTATAATAAATGAAATGTCTTATGTTAGACGATTTTATTCTTATGCCAAGTGACAACTTTCCTAAAGTTACTCGATAACCATATGTATGCTATTTTCAAAACGACTGCTACTTATCATATTCTAAGTTTTAATAAATGGGCCCACACCGATTCTATTGCAACTTATAATTGTCTTTAATTATTTCCGCTGCAAAACTCTTATCATATTCCTTGTGTTATTGTATTTTTAAAAGAAATTTTCAGGTTCGGATTTTCGGTGACTAAGTGGCGACTCGAATTTAGAGTGTATGAGCCTCAAGGGCTGCATTCCGGATTCGGGGCGTTACATGTAGCATCTTAAAGATGCATGTATTTATTTAGTTTTTCCTTTCATAGTGCTTTTGTTGTTTTTAGATCAATCTGCTTAATGTGACATTGTTCGGTGTTTTTATGTAATATAACTAATATAATTCATTTTGATATTCTAAACTAGTGTGTTCATATATACTTATAGTTAACCCTATATGCCAATAGAAAGAAAGTTCATTTAAATGTTTGAATAGATATTTCATCAATTAAATTGTATGAATTCAATTTTCATACTCGCTGTTTATGGTTCTTATGTGTACTAAAGCATAAGTTCATACTCTGTGGTTATTGTTCATATGTGTACTAAAGCATAGTTTATTTTGATGGCTAATAACTTTTTTGTACATCACTAAAGATTGGTTTTGTGCATGTTTATTACAATATGCATTACTTTCTGCAACATTGTCCCGACTACTAAAAATGGATCATGGGGAAAGATTATTTATTTCAAAAGTTGCAAATCAATCTTCGATGCACGTACAACACTGAAGTCAAAATAAACAATTAGGTCGCACATGAATAGTTTCGAGTTTTTTTATAACCAAGACATTGATATATTTTTCGAATATATTGGCAATTATTAAGAAACTTAAAGTACAGTATATCAATTAAAAACCACAAATATAAATCCCACAATTAATATCTCATATTGAAATAGAAAAGGGCCATTTCATAAGTGATGAAAATGGCTGATAGTTCAACTATTTTCTCCAAATAATGTACTCAGTCTTCATAAAAAAACAAACAAAATGATAATCATAAGTCATCAAAAACAAAGTACTGGAATGAGTAGCAAACTGGAAATTGTCTGGTATGCCACAGATCTATTCAAAAGTCATATGCATCGGGTCAACGAAAGATTATACAATTCGAGCCCGCATCGTGCTTGCAGCGAGTTTGTCAAATTCACCCGACTGCAGATCTTCACCTTTATAAATAAACTAGCTCTATACCCGCGTTTTTACGCGGGTCGATTTATTAAAATAATAACATTAATTATTATATTAGAGTTCATTTATTAAAATAATAATTTTAAATATTATATTAATTTTATATCTTTTTCATTATTAAAATTGTGAGATTAAACTTTTTTTTATTCCAATATATTTATAACTGAAAGTGTGCGGTGGTGTATGTATATGAAGTGTTTAAGTTTAAGTAGAATAATGTTGTATTAAATGTTGAGACAATTGATACAACACTGACTCTAACAGAATATTAGAAATTAAGATTCACATAGCGGAAGACTTAAAACACTAAAAACAAACGTGACACAATGGAAATAATTTTTCACATAGATTTTATAAATAAAAATCTATGCTAGCCTTACGGCGAAAACCAATACTTATCTTCAAGTATAAATGTTGTGTGAAATGTTACAGCATTAACATTCACAACTGAAACTACAAACGAGGCAGGTGCCTTGTTCTAAAAACGAACTAAGTGTATAATGTATACACTGTCGAAATGCCTATTCTATCTAAAGATTACACTCTCAATAGATAAGAAGACACACAGCCATACGGGTGGGATACGAACGTATGATCTAAAAGGTAGTTCTACTGGCCACAATTCCTAACAGGGATATACGCTCGGTCTAGGAAGTTGATCGAATAGAGTACACTGATTTGAGAAGCCTTCCATCGGTATTTATAGTAGTGGGGTGCTGATTCTAGAGGCTTCCACAATGAGGTCCTATTTTTTAGGAACTCAACTTCCATGATCTTTCTAGATCCTTCTTGAATGCTCCAGGTCGTTCCAAATGGTTCCAGGCCGTTCTAGCATGTTCTCCAATGTTCTGGAATCTTCCAGGTTCCAGATCCTTGTAGAAGCTTCTAGATCCTGCCAGAAATGCGACAACATTTAGATCAACATTTAATGTAGCATTTCAGAAAAGACTTAGAAAAAATCTCGGAAGGTCAAATTAAGATGTTGTTGATAATGTTAAGGCATTTAAGGATTAACAACATCTACAATCTCCCCCAATTTGACCTTTCGACTACAACACACCTGATGCACATATATTTCTATACATACTCAGTATTATGTACTTAGTTGAGGTTAACATCATTGCTAAGTACTAGTCAAGTCAATACCTGTTGTAACCGTTCGATCAAATCGAATGAAGATCAAAGATAATTTTACAATGATCCGTGCCATAGGATCAAGATAAATTTTATCCAAAATAGAACAAGTATAAACACTACTCTTATTCACAACATAAGTAACTTTACTTAAGATCATAAGTTAAACTGGAAGAAATTTAACTTAGAATCTAAGTAAGACACTAACAAAAACAGAGCAACAAAAATAAATAAAAAAACAAACATCAGAGCAAAACATAATGTAAAAAGAATAAAACTAAAACAGAAACTACACTATGCACAACCTGCAATAGACACATGATAATCTGCAAACAAATTAAGCAAGGCAGTAGACAAATATCAAGTGGAACCATTAAGCAAGTTGCAGTAAACATCCTACCATCTAAAGAGAACAAATAACAAGTGTATCATAATTTCAGAATTCAAACTTAAACATTAATTACAAAGGTAGAACTGAATAAATGGCTTATATTGCTGTGGTAACAGCTGCAGCATCATCTTCCTGCACCATAGCCATTGTGGAATTCAGGTCTCCCCCTGTCTAGCAGCATCATCATCTTCTCCTTCATCAACAAAGTAAGTAGATGCAAGGTGTGCAACTACATCAGTAACAGCAGCATCAGGTACACCAGCATCAGCAGCAGCTGGAACTCCATCTTCATTAATCTCCTCAATGACTACACTGGAGTTGGATGGTGGTGGTACTCCCCCTGTTGTAGGTGAAAGGAGGTTGGTCCACCTGTCCTTCAGGAACTGGAGTTCATCTATTGTTTCCTGCAAGTATTGGAGTTGGAGTTTGATGAATTCCTGTGAAAGATACACATTACCAGAAATGTTGATGCGGATGTTCTCAACATTTGGGGTTGCATTTCTGTGTCTTGGTCTGGATGATTCAGGATGATCAGTAGTTGAGGGTCTGGTTGGTTCTGGTTGAGCAGAAGTAGGTCTTTGCTGATGTTCAGTACCAGGAGCAAGCAAAGGCAGATCAATTACTCTATCCCCAGTGAGTAAGGCAGGAGCTATGGCCAACAGTGGAACTCTCCCCCTTAATACATCAGTGTTCTTGGCAACAAATCCATGATGTCTCAAATAGTTAGAAATCAGAACAGGATAGGGTAAATTGCCTTTTTCAAAAACTCTCCCAGTAAATCTCATCATATGTTGAAAGATTGTAAGACCCAAATTGAACTTCTTAAGCACAGAAATCCTATATATCAAAACAGCTTGGTCCTTAGTGATCTTGGTGGTATTTGTGGTGGGAATCCAATTGTAGATAATGAGTTTGTATAGCACAGAATGTAGGGAAGTGAGGTCTTTGGCTAGCATGTGTCTAGTCCATTTAACTACCCTACCAGCAGTTATAGCAGAAATGACCACATCCATGTCAGGTTCTTCATCAACCTCAACATTGGGAATTTCTAAAAACTCATTTATCAATTCAGGAGTAAAAGGTACATCCCTCCCCCTAAAATTAACAGTCCCATACCACTTAGAAGATCTCCTACCAGTGCTCTTTTTCAAACATGCATAGAATTCATATGCCCAATTTGTCAAGAAAGATTCACCAAAATTCACAGCATGCATCAAATTCCTTTCTTCTAAGAAACTAACCATGCCTTTACTATCAAAATCAGGTATATTGATCCTCTTCTCTATCAACAGTTTTTTCTTAGAATAAATGGCCAATCTATTCTCTAGAGTATCAAGAGCATCAGAAATACCTTCCTCTTCAGATGCAAGGTCATCTGAGCTGGGAGTAGAGCTTTTAACAGAGCTCTGTTCAGGGCTGCTTGCTGCACTGGAAGAGCTATCCCCACTGCCACCATCTTCAGGTTCAGGTGCAGCTCCCTTTGCAGCAGCATAGTGCTCAGCATTTTTCCTAAGAGACTTCAGAATGTCTCTCAAGCATCTTTCAGAATCAGAATTGGATTCTGACTCAGCTGGTTCATCTTCAGTGATCATCTTTTCTTTGCCTTTTGGTTCAACAACAGACTTTCCTTTCCTTTTCTCTTCAGCAACAACCTTCTTTTTGGATTTTTCAGCAACAGCAGTCTTAGCTTTCTTTGGTTTCTCAGCAACAACAGGAGCTTCATCTTCAGAGTCTGTGAACACTTGGATAGGTTCACCAGCATCAGCTCCAGCCTTCTTCTTCTTCCTCATGGATTTAGAATAATCCACACGAGAAAAAACGCGGTTTGATCTCCTCCTTCTTTGTACAGGGCTTCTCTGTCTTTTCCCTTTTTGTGCATTCTTCTTGAGAGGAATGGGGGCAGACTCATCTGAAACAGAGAGTGAAGAGTTTGTACCTTCAGAAATGTTTGCATCCTCCATTTCAACGTCTTCAGGGTCAGACGTGGCAGTGGCTTCTTCTTCAACAGAAGCTTCAACATTCTCAGCTTGCGGTTCGTGAACAGAGGGTGATTTGGGGCTTTTTGAAGCAGAAGCCATTTGGGCAGTTTGCTCAGCCAAATAGCTCGAGATATCCACAGTGATATCTCCAAAAGTCATCACGGGCAAGTGGCCTGTAGTTCGAAGAGTATCAGACACCTCTTCGATAGCCCTAGTGACCTGTTCAACGGTTGCATCTTGAGGGAAGTTTGTTTGAGGAGCAGTTTGAGGAGTGGTTTGAGGAGTGGGAACAGTTGTTGATGGTGTTGCAGAGACATTCGAGTCAGCATTTGAAGCGGTAGAGTTTTGTGAAGCCATGGAAGCAAGGATTTCGAGAGGATTTGTGCGAGAGTGAGATGAGGTTTTCGAATCAGAGAGAGATTGTGAGGAATTCGAGTTTGTTCCAGCCATTTAAGTTAGGCGGTTGGAATTTCAAGGTAAGGATGGAAATTTGCACACACTTCTTTGAGATATACACAACCAAATAACAATTCTGCAATCTTAGTACTCAACACAATCAGAAATCACAATTAGCAAATAAATGACATCTTATGTTCGATATTTATAGAGAGAGTAATGTAGTTGGAGGTTAAAAATAAAACAGAAGAATTAATCTAGAATTTTCGAAAGTGCTCCACATTTTTAGCCACAACCTAGATCATGGTTAATTAGTGGAAAAAATTAATTATTAAATTAATTAAATAATTAAGAAGCTTCCAGAATTAATTAATTTCGCATAATCTGAAAAAAGGATAAGAGTCAGTAATTAATTAAATAAATAAAATGAATCTCAATAAATAATTAAATAATTACACAGATAAAAATAAATTCGAATCAGGCAATGTTGTGCTCAAAACTGTTACAAACACCTCAACACGGTTTTTACATGAATTTGCTTCATTTGTGTTGCACCATATTTTTTCTTTTTGTGTTATAGCATCTAATTTGTATTGATCCATTGTTCCTGTAGAGTACATCGTAGTAGCGAACTCCGTGCCCCATACTTACTTAATGGATTACAAATATGTTGATGTTTTTACCAAATATCACCTTTTGAAAAGAAGGCATCGTAGTAGCGAACTCCGTGCTCCATAGTTACTCAGTGATTTGGTACATCTTTTAGTATGCTAATAACATTCTCATTTTTTATGCATTTGAGAGGTGTAAGACATGTTTATTTTTGCACTTCAAGGTTCTTAGATTCGTAGATATTTTACAAAGGAATTATTTAACTAAGTAAGAAATAAATTCAACTTATAAAATTTATACAACCCATGATGTTGTCCCAAATGCTGACGCATTTGTGACAACATCCATCCGAATTCTTTTCAGATAGTGCTCATGCCAAGAGATTTCCTCAAGATAGAGAATCTCTCATGGTCTAAGGCTTTAGTAAAGATATCAGCATTCTGTTTTTCAGTAGGTACATACTCCAACTTAACAATATTCTTTTCTACTAAATCTCTCATAAAATGGTGTCTTATGCTAATGTGCTTTGTGAGTGAGTGTTGTACAGGATTTTTAGAAATGTTAATGGCACTTGTATTATCACAAAAGATAGTAAGTATACCATTCTCAATACCGTAGTCATGGAACATCTTGCTCAGCCACAAGAGTTGTGTGCAGCAGCTTCCAGCAGCAATATACTCAGATTCTGCAGTGGATTGTGAAACACAATTCTGTTTCTTGCTGTGCCATGATACAAGATTGTTTCCCATGTAGAAACATCCTCCACTCGTACTCTTTCTATCATCTATGTCTCCAGCCCAATCAGCATCACTATAGCCAATCAAAATGTTGTTGGTGTCCTTAGTATACCAGATTCCAAGGTCACTTGTTCCTGAAACATACTTGATGATTCTCTTCACAGCATTCAGGTGTGATTCCTTTGGATTTGCTTGGTACCTAGCACAAACACACACACTGTACATAATATCTGGTCTACTAGAGGTTAAATACAGTAAACTACCTATCATGGATCTGTAAAGTGTTGGATCAACATCTGTTCCAGCACTGTCTTTGCAAAGTTTCAAAGTAGATCCCATAGGAGTTTTCATTGGTTTTGAATTCTCAAGACCAAATCTTTTAACCAAGTTCTTAGCATACTTACTCTGGGAGAAGAAAATACCATCACTGCACTGTTTGATTTGAAGACCTAGAAAATAATTCAAGTCTCCAACCATACTCATTTCAAATGTTGCAGTCATTGCCTCAACAAAATTACTCAACATTTTATCACAAGTAGAACCAAACACAATGTCATCAACATATATTTGTGCAATAAGTAAATCTCCTTCAGTGTGCTTAATGAACAAAGTTCTATCAGCTTCTCCTCTAATAAATCCATATTCCAAAAGAAAGTCAGTAAGCCTACCATACCATGCTCTAGGAGCTTGTTTAAGACCATACAATGCTTTCTTAAGTTTATATACATGATCAGGATACTGTGGATCTTCAAATCCTTTAGGTTGTTCAACATATGCTTCTTCATTCAATATGCCATTTAGAAATGCAGCCTTTACATCCATTTGATGAAGTTTAATATCAATAAAACATGCAATAGCTAGCAGTAATCTAATAGATTATATCCTAGCAACAGGTGCAAAAGTCTCATCAAAATCAACTCCTTCAACTTGGGTGTAACCTTGTGCTACTAACCTAGCCTTGTTTCTAACAATATTACCAGATTCATCAGTTTTATTCTTGAATATCCACTTTGTTCCAATGACATTAGTATGACTAGGTCTTGGAACAAGTGTCCATGCTTCATTTCTTTCAAACTGACCAAGTTCTTCATGCATAGCATTAATCCAGTTTTCATCAGTTAAGGCTTCTTTAGCACTCTTAGGTTCAATTTCAGATAAATAGCATTCAGCATTTACAGTGTTACACATAGAAGACATGCATATTGTTCTTACCACATCTACCTTGTTTGATCTTACTCTTCCTCTTGTTTGCACTCCAACTGTAGCATCGCCTATGATCTGGTCAGAAGGATGACTTTTACCTATTCTTGAAGAAGGATTCGTTTTGGGAATGTACTGGTCATTCTGTGAAGTTACAACTGTCTGTTCTGTCGATGTTGACCCAGATGTGTTAACATTTGGTGCAACATTCTCAGACTTCAGTGTATTCTCAGAAGTGTCAGTGACCTGTGATACATCTTCTTCATCTTTGTCATCTGTAAGACCTTTATCATCATCAAACACAACATTAACAGATTCTTGAACAGTGTTAGTTCTAAGGTTATATACTCTATAAGCTTTACTATTTCTAGAATAGCCTAAAAAGAAACCTTTATCACTTTTAGAATCAAACTTATGAAGTTGATCCCTATCATTCAGAATATAACACACACAACCAAATACATGAAAATATTTCACACTTGGTTTTCTGTTGTTCAAAATCTCATATGGTGTTTGACTTGTGCCAGAACGAATAAAAACCTTATTAATAACATGACATGCAGTATTCAATGCTTCTCCCCAAAATTTCTTAGCAAGACATTTGGATGTAAGCATAACTCTAGCCATTTCTTGTAAAGTTCTATTCTTTCTTTCAACAATTCCATTTTGTTGTGGAGTTTTAGGAGATGAATATTCTTGCAAGATACCCTTTTTATCACAAAAATCATTAAACATGCTGTTTTCAAATTCCCTACCATGATCAGTTCTAATACGGCCAACTTTCAAGTTAAACACATTTTTGAACCTCTTATAAAGAATTTTAAATGCAGCAAATGCTTCAGATTTGTCTCTTAAAGACTCTACCCAGGTATATCTAGAAAAATCATCTACCACAACTAAGGAATACCTCTTTCCTCCAATGCTTTCAGTTTCCATAGGACCCATCAAGTCCATGTGCAGTAATTCAAAACATCGATGTGTAGTACAATGTGACAGCATTTTGTGTGACATTCTTACCTGCTTACCTTTTTGGCATGGTCCACATACAGTTTTGTTGTGAAGACTTAGTTTTGGAATTCCTTTTACTGCATCTGCTTTGATTAGTCTGTTCATTGCTCTGTAATTTGCATGACCCAATCTTTGATGCCACAAGACATTTTCATCATATTTTGACAAGTTACACATATTTGTTCCAATAAGATAGCAATTATCAGCTGACCTAGTACCAGTCATAACACAAACTTCATCTTTATTAAGAACATAACATGAATCTTTATCAAATTTCACATGCAAATTATCATCACAAAGTTGACTAATGCTAATCAGATTTGCAAGTAAGCCATCAACATGTAAGACATTTTTAAGCTTAGGAAAACCTTTAACATTCAAAGTTCCTTTACCAAGAATCTTTCCTTTAGAACCTCCACCATATGTAACATTACCACTATTCAAGGTCACATAATCAGATAAGAAATCAGTACGACCTGTCATATGTCTAGAACAACCACTATCAAAATACCAAGAATCAGGTAGACATGCTTTTAAGGAGGTATGAGCAACATTACAGGTAGTTTTTGGTTTCCATGCAGCTTTCATAAACTGTTTACCAGAATGTGACAGTTTTTTATGCAGCATTTTCAAAGTTCTCTGTTCTTCAAACAATTTTATGCAGTAAGGACGAATATGACCAACTTTAGCACAGTAATGACATATATACTTCCTCTTAACCTTGTGAGGGTCTGATTGTGCAGATGTTGCATCAGATGTAACAACATTTGCCTTCACAAATTTCACAGGTTTTCTAAATTTATCAGAAATAGAAGCAGTAGTACCATCATAACCTAAACCATGAGTATTAGACTTACCAGTAGCTATAGCATTATTTACCTCAGAAGCACTTTTGGAATATTTCTTGAAACATAAGGTGGAATTTATCAATTTCTCCTTTAAGTTACAGATTTCCAGATCTCTTTTGGTAAGAATAACCTCTAGCTTGGTGATTGTGTCCTTCAGATCCTCATTCTCTTTATTCAGGGAATTAAGAGTGAGTTTCTGATTGTTCCAATCATCTAACAGCTTTTGGTGTTCATTGTCATCAGTCCTTCTCCCTGCACCATCAATTAAACCATTAAAACAATTCAAATCTGGGTGACTCTGTTCTGATGTTGCTGTAGATGTTGAAGCATCAGGTACAGCATCAGAATCTGTTTCATCCAGATCATCATCAGAGGAATCATTATAATCAATTCTGGTAAAATTAGAATATTCATTCTGATTTAATTCATCAAGATCATCATCATCAGATTCATCACTCAAGGTAGCACTAAAGTTTAGCTTTTGCTTAAGTCTAGTATTGGCACATTCATTTGCATAATGGCCATAACCAGAACAAGCATTGCATTGAACTGATTTTCGAAATTCAGGATCATACCTTGGTTTACCTTCACTCTTTGATGGTCTTGGTGTGAATTGAGCTTTCCTCCTTTCTGGTTGAGGTGTTGATGTATTGATTTGAATCTTAGGCTGAATGTTTCTAGATTTGTTCACAGATTTCTTAAGAAACTTATTAAAGTGCTTAGTGAGCAAGGCAACATTGTTAGGATTTTTGAGACATACATCAAGCAATTCTTCATCAGTGTCAACTTCAGTAATGATGGGTTGAACTTCAGAAGTGTTTGATGCTTCCCCTTTAAAAACCACAACTTTCTTATCAGCATTAGCTTCATCATCTTGATTAGTGTTTATCTCATATGTCCTAAGAATACTCACTAACTCATTTTGACTTAGCTTATCTGTATCTTTTGCCTCTTCAATAGCACAAATTTTAGCATCAAATCTTTTAGGAACAGATCTTAATATCTTATGGACTACTCTAACATTAGAAATAGGGTCACCAAGAGAATGTGATTCATTGATAATCTCACTTAACCTTTCATTGTAGGCTGTGATTGTTTCATCTTCCCTCATTCTGAGATTCTCAAATTTTGTCCCCAACATTCGAAGCTTAGTCCTTCGAACACTTTCTGAACCTTCACAATGCTCTTGTAACCTGTCCCATGCATCTTTAGAAGTAGAACAGTTAGATATAATTTTAAACATTGAAACATCAACAGAAGTAAAAATAGCATTTAAAGCTTTAGAATTGTAGCTTGTTGTTGTTATTTCATCAGCCGTCCAGTCAACTTCTCTCTTGAGTTGTATTTCACCATCTGCGTCTGCTGGTCTTTTTGGAGCTTCCCAACCTGTAAGTACAGTTCTCCAAGCACGTTCATCAACTGACTTGATGTACATACGCATCTTAGGCTTCCAATAAGCATAATTCGAACCATCTAAAACGGGTGGCCTAAGTGCCGTGGATATGTGATGTGTTTCCATAGCTAACCTACACTAAAAACACACTTGACCAAAGATCTAACCTAGTGTCGTCAGGTATCAGCTCTGATACCAACTGAAAGTGTGCGGTGGTGTATGTATATGAAGTGTTTAAGTTTAAGTAGAATAATGTTGTATTAAATGTTGAGACAATTGATACAACACTGACTCTAACAGAATATTAGAAATTAAGATTCACACAGCGGAAGACTTAAAACACTAAAAACAAACGTGACACAATGGAAATAATTTTTCACATAGATTTTATAAATAAAAATCTATGCTAGTCTTACGGCGAAAACCAATACTTATCTTCAAGTATAAATGTTGTGTGAAATGTTACAGCATTAACATTCACAACTGAAACTACAAACGAGGCAGGTGCCTTGTTCTAAAAACGAACTAAGTGTATAATGTATACACTGTCGAAATGCCTAGTCTATCTAAAGATTACACTCTCAATAGATAAGAAGACACACAGCCATACGGGTGGGATACGAACGTATGATCTAAAAGGTAGTTCTACTGGCCACAATTCCTAACAGGGATATACGCTCGGTCTAGGAAGTTGATCGAATAGAGTACACTGATTTGAGAAGCCTTCCATCGGTATTTATAGTAGTGGGGTGCTGATTCTAGAGGCTTCCACAATGAGGTCCTATTTTTTAGGAACTCAACTTCCATGATCTTTCTAGATCCTTCTTGAATGCTCCAGGTCGTTCCAAATGGTTCCAGGCCGTTCTAGCATGTTCTCCAATGTTCTGGAATCTTCCAGGTTCCAGATCCTTGTAGAAGCTTCTAGATCCTGCCAGAAATGCGACAACATTTAGATCAACATTTAATGTAGCATTTCAGAAAAGACTTAGAAAAAATCTCGGAAGGTCAAATTAAGATGTTGTTGATAATGTTAAGGCATTTAAGGATTAACAACATCTACAATAACATATACATTTCTACAAATTTAAATTTATATTATTGTATTTATATTTTTATATATTATAATATTTTTTACTATATTAATAACATGTGCATTAACAAATTATGATTTTAATTGTAAAATTAAGAAAATATTTTTAATAGGTAAAAGTATTATAAAATAATTTTATTAATAAAAAGTATATAAAATTGATAAAATACAATAAAATAGGAAACCGTCTTCTACGAATGTTTGTTTTGGTATTTTGACGATTTTGTATGATTTAACTTTTTATTTGTAGGGTAAGATTTTAAAATTATATATCTAAATTTTAAAGTAGAACATGGACTAAATTTTTCATTTCAAAACAAACATTCCCTTAAAAAATTGTGACATCTTTCTAGTAACCTATTTTCATGGCACAATATAGTCTTCAAATTTCCCGTCAATTTTTTTTCCAATGATTATAACAAATAATTGCATAATCTTCTCAAGTAAGTCCGTGTACATCGCTAATTGCTTTCCCTTTTTTAGATTGATCACTTTTTATATTTATTCTACGCTTCAATTAACTAATCATAATCAAACTTTGTTGGAAGATTTTAGATTTTTTTTATTAACAATTACTAAAACTTTTTTTCTAAGTAAAGTTTCTTAAATTATTCTAGAATACATTTATTGACAATTATATATAAGTTTAATTATTTTAGAATGCATTCACACTCTATATATAAGAAACTATACATACATAGAATAGAATAGATTCAAATTTGAAGGAATAAAAAATTATAATTAAATTTATTATGAAATAATATAAAATAAAATAATCCATACATAATTTAAATTATTTATCTCTAAAAAAAAAATCAATGAGTCAACTGAGAAATGAGATCTTCTAATGTCATATATCTTAAAAGACCTATTATATTATCGTCGAATTAGATGGAGCGGTACCTCTTTTTAAATTCTTTCACTGAAAGATCGAAGAACTGTTTAGTACTTTTTTTTTAAATCACACTTCGAAAAGATCGCAGATAAGTCGACCTATTTTTAAAATCTTTTTAAAATCATTCAGATCGTCAATAAATCGCGTCGATTGAGAATACGGTATCTTGAATAAAATAAAATAAACCATAATTCATAATTCCACATTGTGAATTTTACTATGGGATAAAATTGAAAAAAATGAAGGAAAAATTACAGCAAAAAATTGTATGTAAGATGTAGATCGCCAATAACTCGATCGGTATCTTGAATAAAATAAAATAAATTATGAATTGAAAAAAAAAACGAAAGCAAAAAAAAGCAAAAAAAAAAGGAAAAAAATGGAAGTGAAACAAAAAAACATAATAAAATAATGAAAGCAAAAAATTATTAAATAGGAAAAGAATGAGAAAAAATTACATGAAAAAAAATGAAAGTTAAACAATAATAAGGAGATAGAGAATGAGAAAATTGAATAAATTGCCAATCCTCATTCTACTTTCTCTGAGATAAAATTGAAAATAAAAAAAATGAAAGCAAAAAATTATTAAATAGAAAAAGAATGAGAAAAAATTACTAAGAAAATGGAAGTAAAACCAAAAACATAATAATAAGGAGATAGAGAATGAAAATCTCTTTTTCTCTATGAAATGAAATTGCAGGAAGACACATAAGAACTAAGATAAAATTGAAAAAAAAAATAGCAGACAAAAACTTCTTCAATTGAAATTGAGACTCAAATGAATTCAGATAGAGAAAAAGTAAAAATTATTAACCTCCAAAAAAAAAAGGGAAAATATCAATTTTGATCACCCAGTTTTACCTCTTTTCATATTTGGTCACTCACATTTAGTCACTATCAAAATTGGTCACCCAATTATTATTTTCTATCAAAATTGATCACTCTGTTGGTCAATCTGTCATTGACTAACGGAGAAAGAGTTTTAAGCCGTGAAATTTCTCAAAACTGCAAAAATATTTATAATAGGTCAGAAGGAATTCTGATGCATCTTCCATGGTTTACTTTTTATTTTATAGATAATTAGGAAATGAGAAACTCGGGAGATAGACTAACATTTCAAGAAATCTGCAATAATGATCTTAATAGAAAAATATTTAGAACGAAAAAAAGTTTATGAAATTTTCTTGAATGAATAATTTTAGAAAACTCTTTACAATTAATCTTCACCCCAAATTATGCTCCAATAATTATAAATTGGGAAATGAATTGAAATAAATTTATATCTTCAATTATTATACAAATTAAAGAATTGAAAAACAGAGTACAATTGTTCAAAAAAAAAAAACCAGAGTACAAAATTTCATTCTATCTCTTGAGTTTCTCATTTCCTGTAAAATAAAAAGTAAACCAACAACAAATGAATTCATAATTGAGTTAAATAATTATTAAAAACTTACTGAATTTTTTTTACTACCAGCAAGTTGATTGAATCACGTTCTAGAAAGTAAACCAACAACAAATGAATTCATAATTGAGTTAAATAATTATTAAAAATTTACTGAATTTTTTTGACTAGCAAGTTGATTGAATCTCGTTCTAGAAGATGCATGAGAATTCTTCCTGATCAAGGATAAATATAATGAAAATTCATATGCATTTCCTTTTGACCTCGGATAAATATAATGAGAATTCCTTCTGATCGATAAGATAAATATAATAAAATAATTTTGTCATAAAAAAACTTAAAACTTAAATTGAAATAAGAAATAATGTATAATTTTTGTGATTGACTAAGATTCTTCCATGTAGGTTCCACATGTTTCATTCTTGCTAATGCGGTTTCATTAGTTTCTAGAAGATGCATCAGAAGTTTTTAATGTTTTGAAAATTTTGAGCTCAAAACTCTTTCTTCGTTAGTTAATGACAGATTGACTAACGGAATTATCAATTTTGATAGAATATAATAAGTGAGTGACCAATTTTGATAGTGACTAAATGTGGGTGACCAAATATGAAAAGAGGTAAAACTAGATGACCAAAATTGATATTTTCCCCCAAAAAAATTACAGAAAATTTAAATTAAATGAAAGAGGAAAAAAAATTTACTTTTATGCACCAAGAGAGTGATCGAGATGTTGTTTTTCTATACCTGGTGATCCAGATAAGATAATGAGTAGCGTATAAAAAGATTAGATTTTTTAAAATTTAAAATAATTAAAAGAGATAAAATTGTTATTGAAAAATTTATAAATGTTATAAATTATAAAAATTAATATTGTAAATAAATATTTAAAATTATTATAATTTTTTTTCTTAATTTTCACACTCTATATATAAGAAAACTATACATACATAGAATAGATTCAAATTTGAAGGGATAAAAAATTATAATTAAATTTATTATGAAATAATATAAAATAAAATAATTCATACATAATGTCAACTGAAATGAAATGAGATCTTCTAATGTCATATATCTTAAAAAAAAGGATTGCAGATAAATCGGCCTATCTTAATTATATATATTTGCAAACATTTTTTACAGCCACGTGGGCTCATTCATTGGTCTACCTCAATCTCTCTCTTCTTAAATCACTCTATTTCAAAATCCCTGAATTCTCATTCATTCTACCATTTACTTTTAATCTCATCCATTCATTTTAAAACTTAATCTTGACCCTACATTCTTAATCGTATTTACTATATAAATCCCTCATCTCAATCCCTAATTCTACAATTTACTTTTAATCTCATCTTCTCAAAATCCCTAATTTCCCATATCCCTCATCTCTCTCATCTTCTCAAAATCCCTAATTTCTCATACCCCTCATCTCTTCTTATACAATTCATCTTCTTATACAATTCGTCTAATTTTGAAGTGGTTTGAAGATTGTGAGTTCGAAGATTGAAGATACAATTTGTGTAAAATTTTGAATATTTTTTGATGTATGAAATATGTTGTTTTGACAATGAGATCCGCGCCAATGATGAAGCACAATGGAAATTTTTGTTCTAATATTATGATATAATAATGAAGTGATAATCTTATATTAATAATATATTTTAATCTTATTCCTAAAATTACTCCAACAATAAGATTTGATTTTTTTTTCACAATGAGATCTGCGCCAATGATGAAGGACACTGGAATTTTTTGTTCTAATATTATAATATAATAATGAACTTAAATAAATTTAATGTTATATTAATAATAATATCTAAATAAATTTAATGTTAATCTTATATTAATAATATCTAAACAAATTTAATATTAATATTAATAATATTCAAATATAAATCTTACATAAATTTAACATTATAATTTTAATCTTATATCTTCGTATAAATCTTACAATTATTATTAAGGATTCAAATATATCATCTTACATAAATTTAACATTATAATTTTAATCTTATTCCTAAAATTACTCCAACAATAAGATTTGATTTTTTACACAATATTAATTTTAAAATACAATTAGTCTACGAAACAATTTTTTACAATTATATGCTTATTTGACCAATTTTGCAATTTTTACAATTATGTATATTTCTTCCTTGATATATCAAATTTAATTCTAGATTTTTTTATTTTCTAAAATTACACTAATAATAAAATTTGATTTTTTCCTAAAATTACTCCAACTAATGGGTCAATTCCTCAAACTAAAAATATGTTGTTTTGACAATGAGATCCGCGCCAATGATGAAGCACACTGGAAATTTTTATTCTAATATTATGATATAATAATGAACAATATTTGGTGATAATCTTATATTAATAATATATTTTAATTTTATTCCTAAAATTATTCCAATAATAAGATTTGATTTTTTTTTTCCACAATGAGATCTCGATCTCCGCCAATGATAAAGCACACTGGAATTTTTTGTTCTAATATTATGATATAATAATGAACTTAAATAAATTTAATGTTATATTAATAATAATATCTAAATAAATTTAATGTTAATCTTATATTAATAATATCTAAACAAATTTAATATTAATATTAATAATATTCAAATATAAATCTTACAAATATTATTAAGGATTCAAATATATCATCTTAACAAATATTATTAAGGATTCAAATATATCATCTTATATAAATTTAACATTATAATCTTAATTTTATTCCTAAAATTACTCCAACAATAAGATTTGATTTTTTTTTTCCTAAAATTACTCTAACAAACAATAATATTTTATAATTCTATAAATTTAATAAATTTAATCTTATCTATCTATCTTAATAATATTTAAATACTCCAACAATAAATATAAAATTTGATATTTTGATCTTTTTACTTTTTTTTAATCCAATGTATTTTGACTTTAATTTTTATAAATCTAACTTAAATAAATTTAATCTATCTTAATCGTTTGACCAATCAAAATTACTTATCCCATGAAAAAAAATGTAAAATTAAAAAATTAATATTAAAAAATTAATATTAATATTAATAATATTCAAATATAAATCTTACAAATATTATTAAGGATTCAAATATATCATCTTATTTGTTATCTTCGTATAAATATTACAAATATTATTAAGGATTCAAATATATCATCTTACATAAATTTAACATTATAATTTTAATCTTATTCCTAAAATTACACTAATCAAAATTACTTATCCCATTAAAAAAAATGTAAAATTAAAAAATTAATATTAAAAAACACGATTTTCACGATGATTGGTAAAAATGATATAGGGTCATTTTTTGTTTAAATCTTAATAATATAATAATGAACAATATTTGGTTACAATTAAAAAATTAAAATTAAATTTTAATAATATATATATATACACGATTTTTTAACATGTTTACGTATATAGATCTTACATTTTTTCCTAAAATTACTCATAAATTTATAATATATATATATATATTTTAATGTATAATTGTTTTGACTTTAATTTTTATAAATCTAATTTAAATAAATTTAATGTTATATTAATAATATCTAAATAAATTTAATGTTAATCTTATATTAATAATATCTAAACAAATTTAATATTAATATTAATAATATTCAAATATAAATCTTACAAATATTATTAAGGATTCAAATATATCATCTTATTTGTTATCTTCGTATAAATCTTACAAATATTATTAAGGATTCAAATATATCATCTTACATAAATTTAACATTATAAATATGATGATTTCACATACATAAATTCAGAATATCAAGAACATTGAAATCTCCACGATTATTCAGAATTTCGAGAGCATTGTTTATTCAGAATTTCGAGAGATTACTACATTCATGAGTGAATCAATATCTAAAAAGGTTTGTTATATAGTAAGATAATTCACATTTGCTTCCCATACAATTTATCAAAAATATTCCATATTAATACCTTCTTTTTTTTTTTTTGTAGAAAATGTTATCAATCTACTCATCAATCTCCGAAATTAGTCCAGTTAAGGAAAAATGGACAATTAAGGTTAAGGTTGCAAGGTATGAGCAGAGATTCAAGCAAACAAAAGTTTTATTACGAGCTTATTTTGATAGATGAAGAGGTATTTTTTTCAAATCTTCATAAAAAAAATTATAAAACTTTTGTTTAATGTTATTGTAATAATATTGTTTAATGTTAATGTTATTGAACAGGGGACAAAAATTCAAGCAACAGTTCGAAAATTTCTAATCTGGAAATTTGAGAATACTATTCGAGAAGGAATGAGTTATATTATACAAAATTTTGGAGTTGGTCTGAATTCCGAAAGTTACCGGTCAACAAATCATCTTTACAAACTTCAATTCCAAAACAACACTGAAGTTCAGCGTTGTTCAGATTTGGAGTTTTTTAGTTCACTTTATTCTTTCAAATCTTTTGAAGAAATAAAATTTATAACCTTTTTTATATTATGTATGTTGCCAATTTATTTTTTTATAATAATTTGCAAATACTACAATATATATAATGATCTTATAAATTTTGGAATTTTTTGAAGATATAATTGCATTTGTTGTTCAAATACATGGGTTGAATCTGTTGTTGTCGATGGAAGAGATGTTACTAAAGTCATCATAGATGTTGAAGATGAAAGGTAATAAAGTCTTTTATCAATTATATTAATAAAATAAACATTAGACTTTGAATATTATTGATATAACATATTTTTTTCTCTATTACAGTCGTACTAGAATGTCTCTAACTCTTTGAGAAGGATTCTACGAAAATTTGTTGGAGTACAACAAAAATAACCCAAATGAGCCCGTAGTTTTTGTTTTGGATTATGCTAAAGTTCAAACCCGATATAGAGGTAATTTTTCTTTTATATAATTTCTTTTAAGTTCTGTTCAAATTAGACATTTTATGCTAATTTTATATAAAATATTAACATTATATTTCAAATCTTTTTATAGAGAAATTTATCTCAAATTCAATGTATGCAAGCCGGCTATTAATCAATGTTGATAGTCCTGAGATGAATGAATTTAGAAAGAGGTAATATTTATTAAAATTCCTAATTAAATCTACACTATTTGTTTTAATATCTTTTTGATATTTAGTTTATTTTATTCTAGCTTCGAATCAAAAAAAATCGAAATTCCAGCTCCTATATATTTCTCCAAAGTAATAACATATCTTGCTAACATTCATGATATCAAAAAGGTATTTCAAATTTTTTTATTAAAAATATTTATATTAAATTTTAAAGTATAATATATAAAATTAAATTAGGTTAAAAATTATTATAATTATAATTAATAAAAATTAATAAAATATACTTATTTTAATTCCGCGAAATTCGCGGGTCTTACACTAGTTTTTTAAATATTTTTAAAATCATTCTAAGATCGTCAATAAATCGCGTCAATAAGTCGAAGTCGATTGAGAATACGGTATCTTAAATAAAATAAACCACAATTCATAATTCCACATTGTGAATTTTACTATGGGATAAAATTGAAAAAAAGGAATAAAATAAAATAAACCACAATTCATAATTCCACATTGTGAATTTTACTGTGGGATAAAATTGAAAAAAATGAAAAAACAATTACAGCAAAGAATTGTATGTAAGATGTAGATCGTCAATAACTCGATCGATTGGTATCTTGAATAAAATAAAATAAATGGTGAATTGAAAAAAAAATGAAAGCAAAAAAGCAAAAAATTAAGGAAAAAAAATGAAAGTAAAACAAAAAAACATAATAAAATTGAAAGAAAAAATGAAAGCAAAAAATTATTAAATAGGAAAAGAATGAGAAAAAATTACATGAAAAAAAAATGTAAGTTAAACAAAAAACATAATAAGAGGATAGAGAATGAGAAAATTGAATAAATTGTCAATCCTCATTCTACTTTCTCTGAGATAAAATTGAAAAAAAAAATGAAAGCAAAAAATTATTAAATAGAAAAAGATTGAGAAAAAATTACGAAAAAAATGGAAGTAAAACCAAAAACATAATAATAAGGAGATAGAGAATGAGAACCTCTTTTTCTCTATGAAATGAAATTGTTTCTCTATGAAAAAATTGCAGGAAGACACATAAGAACTAAGATAAAATTGAAAAAAAAAAAAAAATCGCAAACAGAATCCTCTTCAATTGAAATTGAGACTCAAATGAATTCAGATAGAGAAAAAGTAAAAATCATTAACCTTCAAAAAAAATTACAGAAAATTTAAATTAAATGAAAGAGGAAAAAAAAGTTACTTTTATGCACCAAGAGAATGATCGAGATGTTGTTTTTCTATACCTGGTGATCGATAATGAGTAGCGTATAAAAAGATTAGATTTGATAATGAGTAGCGTATAAAAAGATTAGATTTTTAACTTAGTTGAGAAAATCATGTGATTATTTAAATTTAAAATTTAAAATAATTAAAAGAGATAAAATTGTTATTGAAAAATTTATAATAATTATAATTTAAAATTTTGAATTATAATTTGGAGATTAAAATAGAAAAAATGAATTTTTTAATCAGAATTGCTGAGAATGCAGGGATTTTGAAATAGACGAATTTGGTGAAGAGAGAGATTGTGTAGAGGGATAGAATTGTGACACGTGTCCCATTATATTCTCACAAATATAGAGTATTAAGATTTTATCTCCTTGCAAACAATCACTCCGCAGTCTAATGAATCAGAACCCTGTCTCCAAGTATCAGCTGTAGTTAGGTATTTGAAAGGCATTAGTTAGGTATTTGAAAGGCATTTTTAAGAATGGATGATTACGCTGCTTTGCTTTGAACAGACTCACCAATCTTGCATCTACAAACTTCACCTTTAATGATTTGACAAAATACAAAAAAACCAAACAATGAATCATTAAAATGATAAATACAATGCATGAAAATGCATAATTAAAATACAAAGGGGTAGTTAGTATATAGGATATTTCACCTATAGAGTTTAAAAATAAGAACAAATTATTTAAAAGTTAAAAATAAGGTCAAATTTGAGTGTAAATGTACAAATATAACCTTTTAATTAATTATTCACGAAATTATATTTGTACATTTAGAAGTCAACAATTAAAATGAAAATTTTAAAATTAATAAACCCCCTCGAAATTCGCGGACAATAATTAACTTTCTAAATATCAAAATCTTTCCTAAAATCGAAGTCTCAATTTGAAAAACCCACAACTATTGCATATCAATTCCAAAATTTTCTCAATTCTTACATTTCTCGTCTAATAGCAGAGAAACGATTACATAGCATCGAGAGAAGAAGCGATTTAAGGTATGGATATGCAACTTGTCTTCTCGAAAACAAATTTTCATTCTCTATTAGTAGGTTAATCCAAGATCGATTTTAGTTTTGAACTCGAAGTAAAGGTTAATCCAAGATCGAAAGATTTCATATTTTTGAAAGCTCATTTTTCGATTTTCCTTAGACTCTGTTTTGGTTTAAAACTAGTAGTTTTATGTTTTCATAGATTCTACTCGTTTGCTTATGTAACAAATAATTTGTTAAATTTATAAACCCTAATGCAGTTGATTTTTTGCATTGTTAAATCTAGTGTGAATGTATGTAATACAATTATCTGTTTGAATAAGATTTAAGGTTTTATCTACTGAAAACAGTAGATCTGGATAGGAACTAAATGGAAGTTCTTCAGATATATTTTTACAGTGGAATAGTGGTATGCAGCATGATAGAGTATTTCTACAGAGGACAAGAACTGTCAAGTGGTAACTTTGATACTGTTCAAGCAAGCAACATGCGGGTGAGGGTTGTTGGAGCATTCATAAACCCATTTCAGTATGTTGCAGTTTAAAGATGACTTTTTAACTTTATTTCAGAGGATGTTTAAGTAGTATTGTTTGAATTTTAATGTTTTTTCTAGTATGCAAACTCTATACTGGGTTTTTTTATTGTTTCTTGTTGCGGTAGATTGTCCAGTTCATATGCTATGAATTTTAGGACATGTGACTTCGAGTGGATGTTCTTGATAACATTTGGTTGACTTTTGCTTGGTTATTTTTTGTACTGAATATTAAGTTGTATAAATGAACAATTATACCTTTTTTTTTAAAATTACATTCGAAAATTACCTTTACATTTAATATAATTTATATTATTCAAATTAAGATTTGATAAAATCACAAATCATCGGTAATCGCGGTCATAAATACAATCTCGAAATTCAAACTTTCCTGAAACTACCAATATTAATAATAAATGATTGTCATGTTAATGATAATTATAACTTCTCCATTAAATTAGGAATAACTATCAATAAGCATTAATTTCGCGATTAATAATGACTTAATGTTATCATTAGGGGAAATAAAAAAACCGTTTAAGAACAAGAATCGACAAGATTAACCAAGCTGGATGGAAAACCATATAAAATAAAAAATAAAGAAGAACATACGAATTAATTATCGAGTAACAGAATATATGCTTGACTACATGCTAAAATAGTATGCACATTTTAATATATGCTTGACAACATGCTAAAAAAAAATACACGAGTTTTATCTTTATTCATGATTAATATAATCATAGTATTATTACATAAATCATGTTGTTATCACCTAAAAAAATATATAATACTCCCTCCACTTTTAATTAAGTGTCATTTTAACAATTTTCAACAAATTAAGATATATAATCATGGACCATTTTACCCTTCATTAATGATAGCTAATTTTAATATTAAATTTATATTTAGTAATGAATGTGGTCAATATTGTAGGTGATATTCATGTATACAATAATTAAGGTTTATCCATGATTTATGCTACAGTACTATATTTAAAAGGGTAAAAGCTTAAATCAAGGTAAATAAAAGGGAGGGAGTATAATGTATAAGGGTAAAATTGTCAAAATTAAACAAAAAAGTGTAGAATGACACTTATTTTGAAAATATTAAAAAAGGCAAAATGACACTTAATAAAAAACGGAGGGAGTATAATGTAAGAAAACTAAATATTCTGCAACTATAAAATTGTTCCACATAATTTATATTTGTTTATAGTTTAAATATATAAACAGATTTTTTTAGATAAAATCAACTTATAATATTATTCTATTAAACTAATTAACTTATTATCAGTTGCGTAAAAGAATATATGCGTGGTGATATGCTAGAACGAAATGCACATTTGGAAATATGGAACATATATGCAAATAACATGATATTATCTTTACATATAATTAATATAATCATAGTATTATATAAAATATTAGGCATCAACATAAATGTTGGACATAATTTATCTATATTTATAATTAATATATATAAAAGAGATTTTAGATAAAAAAATTTACTCATAATATTAAATATTTAAATAAATCGAAATATAAACATTGCTGTGTATTATATTGAGGTTAATTATTAACAAAAATAAGTGTTTAAAATCAAAATATAAAATATATAATGTAATATGTAAGAAAAGTAAATATTTTAAATAAATTATGGATATCATTGAAAGCGTATAATATATTACATATAATGGGAAGCAAATAATATTCTGCATATGTACATTTTGCTAATTTTGGTAGTTATTCAATTAAGGAAATTTTGGTAGTGATTGAGTAATTATCAGTTGCTAATTTTAATTTAAATTGATTTAAAATTTAAAATCTAATTTTAATTTCCATTATTAGTGTCTTAAAAGAATAAGGGAATAATAGGTTATTTGGTTATGAATTTGACCTTAATTCTAATACTATAATTTTTTGTCTCTATTTCTAGTTGTGTCTATAGGATTGTCCCTTATCTTAGTTAAAATCAAATACAAATCTAACATTCTAGAAACTTACAACATTTAAGGACTCCATCATGCATGTGTCTTCATGTGCTTTTGTTCTTGGCGGAAGAGAGTTATAAAAGGTCCATTCCCTCGTGGTCAGATCAAGCTTTAGAAGTGTCCAATGATCAACTGCTTTTAGACCACTCGATGAACCCATTTCACTTACATTTATTGGGAATAAAAAAATGCTTTTATCTAAGTTATCCTCAATAACTTTCTCTATCGGGGAGCCGAAAGATTTTTGTCTGGATATATTACGATTGGTAATCATTGCCTACAAAATAAATCAAAACAATAAACTTATAGATAATATGTAACTTAAACAGATAAATCAAGTATCTTCATAAAACAGTTAAAGGTTTGTGTAAAATACCCAGCATTTGACAATAAACACTTTGATACGTCTAGATTCTGGCCTCGTTTTGTATAGAACTGACCGTAACATATCACCCCATGCATTAATGACATAAAAGAATGCTCGATTATTATCGTATAAGAGTGCAAATCAATTAAATATGTATTTATTGTATTATATAGTACGATATAATTATGGACAATATATACCTGACTGGTAATTTTACCATCGTTAAGAATATCAATCAACATCTATACTAACACATCAACTAGTGGTATATCAGCGTGCCAAACAATGCAACTGCAATATGCAATAAAATCTCAATACAAAATATATACTAAAGCATTCAAACATTATATATAAATAATTATAAGACAAATAAGAACAAAATACTATTAACTTATTGTGGACCATTGGCCTTTAGCTCCGAGAATATCTGCTCTCTAACATATGCCGAAGTTTTTCTCACAATTGCCAATTTATTATTGAAAGGATACCTGACAACTCCTTTTGGTTTGTTATCCACCACTAAATTCTTCAAAGCATCATCGTCGACATCATTGATTTTATGGACTTTAGCAAGCTCCTTTGTCAATCGCTGAGGGGATATTGTGATAGCTTTCCGGTCGTCAGTTATTGTTCTTCCCTTAATCCTGTCAACTAATGAACTTGGAGATGGCCACGTTGTCTTCTTCTGCACTATCCGCTTAGGCGTCTTCTCACAAGACCTTAATACTTCATCATTAAAATCAACATCAGGAATCTTTCCCCTATCAACAAATTCTTCATTGATATTTTGCCCTGCAGTATTGTCAAATCCAGATTGAACACCCTCATCTTCAAGCAAAGATTTTGAACAGAGTTTAGCTGTGATTTCTATATTCTTGCTCAATCGTTGATTCTCAGCTTTCAATCCAATGATGACATCGTATCTAATTCTCAATTGTTGCTCGAATTTTGCTCTCTCATCTTCAAGCTTCTTCTGCATATTAATCAACTCAGAAGCAGATTCCTGAATCCTTTTAGCATACTCATCCTTTGCTTTTTTCAACTTTAAAATTTATGTATCCTTTTCTATCAATTCTTTATCACAACTTACCCTCACACCTAGTATCTTTTTCTGCAGGATTCCTATCTGAGCCGCATAATCACCAACTCTTGTAGCCTCATTAACCTCACATGCAGGTGCACTCAGCTTCTCGTGTGCATTCAACTTCTCTTTTACAATAACATTGCCTCATGTCGTATTCTTCATATTAGTATCCACATCTGCATCTCCCACTTCGACAACATTCCCAGCTTCTCGATTAATTTCTTTACAAACGTTCATAACCGGATCATCACTGTCTCTGAATTCCACACCAGCAGCTAAATCTTTATCAAACCCAATATCGAACGATGGACATTCAACCGTAAAACTCTTCTTTCCATTTAAACTGGACCCAACCTCGAACCTTTTGAAGATGAATTCTGGAAAAAATCACTCTGCCTCCCTGCAACATTTAACACAGTCTGCATTTCATTTACTCCGATTGAAATACCAGATGAAACCCTGCCATCAATAGCAGGGGTTCCACTTCTTTCTAATCTTGAACTTGTGTCAGCACATCTGAAACATCGAACTTCTGAGAGCTGCTCCTTTTCATCGGATGTAGCTTTAGGCTCTTTCGTAAAAACATATATTACATAAAAAGATAATCACAATCTAAGTATAACATGAAAATATATATTCAAGAATAAACTATACATAACAAATAATACCTTAGTATTGCGATGCAGTTTCCCACCTAATATTGCATTGTGCAGTGCATTCGAATCCCATTTGAGGAAGCGAGGAAAAGCAGATGGATTGATTGGTTTAACAATCCTTGTATGCTCGCATAACCAGAACTAAAAAAAAAATATTATCCAATTTCAGTAAAATAATATAACCCATATATCATATTGAAATTGCATAATTGAACTAATTGTACCGGCAACATCATAGCACAACCACCAGACTTCAGCTGCTTGCTTCTCTTAAGTTGACTCTTCAATTGGTCAACAATAAAAGTACTCCAGTCGTATTTGCAAATGTTTGAAAAGTTTTCCTAGTAGACAGTTAAATGCCACGGGACAGCCGAGCTTCGAACTGGACATAGAAGAGCAACCAGCAGATAACAGCAAATTAGTCTAGCCACGTCGTGACAGGATTCATCGTATTGTTGCCTCACAACCTCCTTTAACTTTAAAAGAACAGGAAGTTTATACAAAGACTGATACTGTCGTGGTCTTGCTTGAATATCATTACCAAAACATCGCATTACCCAGGGAGGATGATGATACTCATCTACTCTTTGCCTGATCTCATCAGTTCCACAGCTAATTCTGAATATCAGTTCTGCATCATGCTTTGATAAGGCCACCCTTGTTCCTCCGAATACAAAGCTTTCAGTTTCAAAGTCAAACCTCTTAACAATGTCCACGAGGTCACTCTCAAATTTCAAACATTTCTTCTTCATTGAGTGACTAACATTGAGGCAAACAGAGTTGAATAAAAGCCAGAATGGGGTCTTCTTCAGTTCTACAATATGCTGGTCTGTGAATGAAATTCCCTTCAAGTCTTTAATAGTCGTCCTCAGATTTGACCTATAGTATGTGTGCGTCAGGTCGACCTCTACACCAGCTGAAACAGAAAATAGGCATTGTATATAAAAAGTATATATATATATATATATATATATATATATTATGCATTTGAATTGTTACAAAGGATTACCAAAACAGTTTTGAGGCTTGATTGCTTTGACATCCTGTTCCTTCCGGGCGTGCTTTCGACCCCTTTGGTACCTTTCGATATCACTTTCTGCATTTTTAAATTGACTTATTCCATTAATACATATGATGGTATCAATTCATTTAAGAGACTTAATGAAAATCACATATATTTTCAACATGTAAGGAAATAATATAATTCGTATTGCATTACTATTATTATAAAATCTAATACGATTACCTTCCGATTCAGATGAGCTATATTTACTTCTACTATGTTTACTGTCATCATCACTCTCAAAATCTATTAATACAACAAAAAATATTGTGATTGTTAAAAATAAAGAACCTATAAAAAGTAATAGTAACAAAAATTTTTACAGATGCATATAATAGTTGCATAACCTGAATCTGGTGTGACATGAGAGGACTTTGACACATGGTGACCTGGAAAATATTGTTATTGCATAAGCTATCATGTAACAAAATGGTCATATATTACAAAAAATTATACAATGAGAGAGTACATAAACATTTACGTTTTTCATCTTTTTTTTCCTCCCTCCTACGCTTTTCGGAAGATCCTGTAAATACATAAGAATTGTACTTGGTTTTGAATCACATTGACCAACTAACATCTTCATCTCCATCTATTTCTTAATGTACTGACATGTGTAATTGGATAAATTACCTCTTGTTTCAACACGATTAACGCTTTCATCAACTATTTTCTTTTCTTTCCCCCTACCTTCTGCTTGATCCTTCACCAAGCTTATCACCTGATTTTCTAGTTCTTGCCATCTTCACAGGTAAAAAATAACAAATATGTTTAAATGCACTGAAACAAAATAGATAATTAAGTTATGCACTAGATCATACATACGAAGTGTTAAGTAACAAGACTACTAAACATTCACTAGATACTAAACATATTATTGAAAAATTTACCAAATTATATAATCATAAGTAATTTACCATTAACACAAAACTCTGTTTTTTCCTGATTGAACATGCATTTCCATAAAATACACAATTTTGTTATACGATGTAACAACCTATTTCTGAAAATTTCTCTATCCAGTTAAAATCTTCAATCTCTAGGGATTTAAGTCCTAATATTCACATTTAACTGTTGTAGCCAGTAAAATCTCAGAAATTACCGAACACCACGCTAACCCAGATAACATGCAATTTACATAATACATACCCTTCGATTTTTCTTATCGTCTACACTTTATATTCAATCTTTGCGTCATATAATGTTGTAGATATGCATCTTGAATACAGAACAGCACATAGTTCATCGCTCTAATTTAAACGGAAACATGCATATGATCGTATTACCTTTTGCAGTAGATTTTTATCTCCGTCGCCGGTGTTTGTAGACGCTTTTGTCGAAATCTGTAGGTTGAAATGCAGATTTCCAGAATCCCTTAACTAACAAAACTAAACGAAATAAATGGAGAGGCCTACCTTTTAGGAAAGTTTTTAAATTTTAGAAGGTGATAGATTTTCGGGATTTCGAGAAAATGCATTTACGAATTGATTGGATGTTTAGTTGACTAATAAATTTGAATTAATAAATTCGAATTTTCAAAATATGGTGGAAGGGCATAATTGTCTCAAAAAATCCATTTTGACTCTATTAGATTAAAAAAATTATGATAGGTTCTATTAGAGAAAAGATGGGGGTGAGATGACTCTATTAGTTATTTATCCTAAAATAAATCCATGAATTTTAAACAATTATTACACTAATCATCTAACGTTGGGAGAATGGGTTGTTTATACCGATGCATAGGGGTGGAAATAGGCCAGGCTAGGCCAGACTTTGTATGAAAAAACCTAGGCCTATTTAAAAAAATTTAGCCTAAGTCTGGCCTATTATCTATAATAGGCCTTTTTTTATGGGTTTGACCTGACCTTTTTAGTAAACAGGCCAGGCTTACGAGCCTTTTAGAAGTCTATTTAAAATTTATTCAATACAAAAATTTTAAAACACAATTTAATATTTAAAATTACAAATTACAAATAAATTCACGATCAAAATTAGTGTAATACAATGATAAATTCAAATAAAAACTAAAAAATAGTTTCTCAAGTATAAAAACATATTTAATTTACTATTATTATTAGCATTATATGTTAAGAATTATTTTATTATAAATAATATATAAATATTTATCTACAATTATATATATATATATAATACATAATTTTAAATAGGCCAATATGCTTATAAGGCCTTATACAAGGCCTATGCCCGGCCTACTTAAGTAAATAGACTTTTTAAAAAGTCTTAGCCCGACTCATATTATAAATAGGCTAGACCAGGCCGTAGACCCCTGTCGGGTGGCCCTGCCTATTTCCACCGTACCCCTACGGCGATGCATTAAATGTGGTTCAAGTAAGTCATTCTACCTCCAATTTTTTGGTCCGTAACAAGAGTATGTGGAATACGTGAGAAAGTTTCTACGATAAAATACCTCAGGGGATGTTTGTTTTGTGATGTAAAATCTAAATTTGAGATTTTGAAATCTAACTCATGTTCTACTTTGGGATTTAAATGCTACAAAAGTAAATCTTATAAATACTTACAAACCCTCTATAGATACTTAATAAAGCCTATATAAACACCTACTCCCTCCGTTTCATAAAGTTTGTCGCATTTGGTCTTTATTTTTGTTTCAAAAAGTTTGTCGCTTTTCCTATTTTTACCACGAATTTTCCTAAAATGCCCATTTGTAACTCCTACAATATCACTTTTAATTGGAAATACATTAGTGATTAATTTTATCTCACTTTCTTTAAAAGGCAAGAGTGTGATAGAAAGGAAAGGTCAATGGGAATAGGAACAAATTAATAAGAGATAAATGTGTCAAAAAAATATGTTTCTTAATCTTATACAAAATGACAAATGCAACGAACTTTTTGAATTGAAGGGAGTACAATATAAAGTTAAACCATACTCTACTTAAATCTCAAAATAAACACAGAACATAAAAAATATTAGAATTTTAAAATTCACTTGATTTCAAAATCCTCGAAATCACAAAACAAATATCCCCTAATGAAAGGTGCTCACTAACCTCTCCCAACCCTTAAGATTGGGTGGGAATATATGTGGATTGAGAGATTAGTCCGTGTATTGATTAGACGATATGTAAGGGCTTCCCTTAAAAAAAAATCATTATAATTATTACAAAAAAGTTTATTTTTATAGTGGTAGAGGAGGATATGAAGGCATCTATAAACATTGCAGTAATTTATTATTGTAATAATGTTTCAAAGTTCTCTCAACACAATTATGTAATGTATTAAATTTTTTACTTAGATAGAATTCATTTAACCATACTCATTGGTGCCCTTCACCAAAATGTCATAGAAAGTGGACAAATTTTATAATATTAAAATAATAGAAAGCTATTGACATTTGCGTGACTTTGGTTGGATGGCCAACCTAAGGTCATCAATTTAATAATATTAATTAATATGACAAGTGTCAAAATTTCATTGGTTGTTTATAATTTTTTGTGTGATATAATTAGATTTGTAGATATTGAAGATAATATGTATTAAATATATATATATATATATATCAAAATTCTTAATTTTTTTTCTCTATAAATAGAGTCCAATATCGAGCTATTTTGAAACACAAACTAAAATTCTCTCTTTTATCATCTAATATTTCTAGCTATTATGGATCCAAATTATCCCAATTTTTTTTCAAACTCTCAAAATTTTCCAAACTCTCAAGATTATCCAAATTTTCCAAACTCTCAAGATTATCCAAATTTTCCAAACTCTCAAGATTATCCAAATTTTGGATCTTATTTTAATCCTTCTCTTTCAAATTCTGAGGAATTTTCAAACGCACAACACTCTCAATTTTCTCTGGATCTTAATCAAGATCCTATTTCTGAACAAGTCCAAACATCGCAAAATGTCTCCCGAAATTTGTTCCAAGAAACTCCATCGGCAAGTAAAAATAAAAAGGGGGCAAACAATGTACCTTGGTGCGTGAAAGAAGATACACTTCTAATGTCATCTTGGTGTTATGTTAGTGTAAATAACGTGCGTGGTAAGAATCAAAAGTCTACCTCGATGTGAAAACACGTGCATGAAATGTATCATGAAACTCAACAAGAAAATCCGAAAGAGATCAATGAAAGAAATTTGGAGTCAATGAAAGGTCGTTGGAAACGACTTAGTGGAAATGCAAATAAGTGGATTGCTGCTTACAAGGAGGCATATCGTCGGAAAAGGAGCGAAATGAGCCAAACCGACATTGAGAACGAAGCTCAAGCAATTTATTCAGAGGGTGTTGGCAACAAGTTTCAAGACTTAGCTGTATTTAATGAAGTTATGTGTAAAAATCCCAAGTGGGCAATTACATTCTTACATCATAATAGAAATGAACAGGGTAATGAAGAAAGTGGTGGCAGCTCAAAGAGATCGAAAACCAGTGAAGATGGAGGAGAGTATTCCAACCCATCCAATCCAGAAACTCCAGGTAGTGGATGTTCAACTATTCCCCGTCCTATAGGCAGAGAGAAGGCAAAAAAAAAAAAAGGAAAAAGGTAAGGTAATGCAAAATCCTTCTACTGATGAATTTGCTGCAGAACTTCGTGCGTTAAGACTCATTAGATAAAAGGAAGTTGAAGTGATGAGCACACTGGAAAGAGAGAGAATGAAATTCGACAGAGAAAAAGAAGAAAGGAAGATTATGATGTCGAATCGTAATATGTTGATGACATTGATGGCGAAAAATCACTTAACCCCTGAAGATGAAGAGATGAAACGTTATCTAATGGGAGTCGTGTTTAAAAATTGAATGTAATTTATTTTCATGCAACTTCAATTTATGTTTTAAGACTTTTGATTTGTGTGTTTAATTTTAGTTATTGTCTTGTAAACTCTTTTATTTGTGTGTTTGACTAATTCCAATCATCAACTTTATGAATATTATTGTATTTGTGTTTCAATTATTGTAGTTGGAGGACACTGACAGTGATATCATATCACATGCAGTTGTCTTCATTATTACCGTTTCACATGCAATTGTCTTATTTATTGCCTTGTAAATAGAGTCGGAGGACAGGACAGTGATATCATATCATATGCAATTGTCTTCATTATTACCGTTTCACATTGTCCTGTTAGCGTTTCACTTAAGCTTGTTACCGTTTCACATTGTCCTGTTAGCATTTCACGTTGCCCTGTAACCGTTTCACGTTGCCCTGTAACTGTTTCACGTTGCCCTGTTAGTGTTTCACATGACAATTTTGCTCTTTCACACTGTCCTATCAACATATCACATGCAATTGTCTAGTCCACTTTATTGTATCAGATATCACATGCAATTGTCTAGTCCACTTTATTGTATCAGATATCACATGCAATTGTCTAGTCCACTTTATTGTATGCACATTATTTTATCATATATATACAATTTGAATCCATATTAGGCCTACACAAAAATTCTTATCTTTACTCAAGTTTCTTCTCTCAAATATTTGTTTCGTCCTTGTTATTTACTCATTACATTTTACAAATGTCTTTCAATGAAAATCCATCAATAGATTCAGATTCAAGTTCTGATTCTAACGATTTTAAAGCACTTGATGAATGGAAGAAACGGGTTGCTACACAAAATCGCCAAGTTGATCTCATCATCGAGAATATGATCATAAGCAATCATAATTCTGTTATAGGAGATCACACTCCTAGAGCCAGAAGAAGATATTGTGAAAGAGATCGTGAGATTGGTGAAGAGCGTTTGATGAACGACTATTTTAGCGATACGCCGACGTATACTCTTGAGATCTTCCGACGACGATTTCGTATGCGAAAATCGGTATTTCTACGTATAGTGGAGGCTGTTACTACGAATGATGAATACTTTCAACAAAGACCTAATGCCACAGGTAGAAGAGGTCTTTCATCGTTGCAGAAGTGTACTGGAGTTATGAGGGTGTTAGCGTATGGGACATCATCTGATGCCGTCGATGAATACTTGCGAATGAGTGCAACTGTGACAAGACAAGCTCTCGAACAATTCGTAGAAGGCGTAATATCTTGCTTTGGCGATGAGTATCTTAGAAGGCCTAATGAACACGATTTGGCCAGACTACTTTATGTAGGGGATCAACGTGGATTCCCGGGTATGATAGACAGTATTGACTGCATGCATTGGGAATGGAAAAATTGTCCTAATGCATGGGCTGGGCAATATGCTGGGAGAAGTGGAAAACCAATAATTATCTTGGAAGCTGTTGCATCATATGATTTATGGATATGACATGCTTTCTTTGGAACACCAGGTACGTGTAATGATATTAATGTACTCCACCGATCTCCAGTTTTTAGTGATATCTTGGAAGGTCGAGCACCAAATGTTAGTTACATCGTAAATGGGCATGAAAATGATAGGGCATATTATCTCACTGATGACATATATCCTTCATGGGCTGCATTTGTCAAGTCAATTGTTTCTCCACAACTTCGAAAGCACAAGTTGTTCGCTCAACAACAAGAGGCTGCGCGAAAAGATGTAGAGCGAGCATTTGGAGTTCTACAAGCTCGTTTCGCATTTCTTAAACGCCCATGTCTTATTTGGGATAAGTCTTTGATGGGAAAAATTATGATGGCTTGTATTATCATGCACAACATGATAGTAGAAGATGAGCGAGACACGTACCAAAATTACTATGATCCCACCGAATTTTTTATGGATAATCCCACAAATGATGATCAACGTTTTCAATACTCTACTGAACGCATTGCAAGTTTATCCACTTATATGACTAATAGGGAACAACTTCGCAATAGAGAAGCTCATATCGCTCTCAAGACTAACTTGATTGAGCATATATGGCAGAAATTCGGCCCTCAGAATTAAATAAGTAATTTTTGTTTTCTCTATTTGTAATTTAATATTTCATGCATCCATTTGTAGCTTGTTTATTATTGCTTTTCAATTTCGTATTTTCAAATCTTGTAATTTTAATTTTGTTATTGAGTTCATTATTTATTTTAAGTGTGTGATAAAAAAATTCATATTATAATTACAAATTTAGAATATCAAGTAATTTTTATATACCAATTTAGTAAAAATTAATAATATAATATGTATTTAAAAAATTATTACTTATTTTTGGGTTGAGTTGGGTCAGTGTCATTGATGAAGTATGATAAAATGAAATTTGGATTGGATTGTAAATTGTATAGGTGGATGAGAGAGAAATTAATATAATATTGAAGGGTTGGATTGGGGGAGTGTCATTGATGAGGATGATCTTAGAATTTCAAAAAAAAATTATATGACATTGAATACATTAAAGTTTAATTCCATCCCAAATGAGTTTAAAAAACAAATAAAAAAGTTAACAAAAAACCGAAATTTTTTGAACCGGAACCGTAGAAAAATCTAACCCGTCTTGAAGACAATTTTAAAATATTTTTAAGGAAAGAAAGAAAAAGGAATAATGGTATTGGGATGAGAATATTCTAGAAGATTCATAGAGGGTATAGCTGGAAAACAAACAAAACACAAACCCTCAAAAAACAAAATTAAATAGAAATAGAAATAGAAATAGAAATAAAAATAAAAATGTTTGGAATATAAAGCTGGAAATACCCGCAAAAAGTGCATAAACATTGTTCTCTCGGACTATTACTATTCCAAATCCAAAAACTCAGATCTCCGCAGTCCCCCCAACTTTCATTCAAATATTCAATCGCCTATAATTCTTCTCCAATAACCCACATTCAATACAATAATATGGCCTGTAGAAAGGGGGACTTGAGGGAGGAAACGAGGAGTAGAAACGACGCCGCGAAAGCGGCGGCATCAGCTGCCGTCGGTGATGCGCTGCTGTTCACAATGATGTGCATCATTGGGATGCCTGTGGATGTTCATACTAAAGATGGTTCTATTTATTCTGGGATATTTCACACCGCCGCTGTCGACGAGGACTATGGTATTCTTCGATTCTATCGTCTGCTTTTCCCTAGCTTTTTTGTTCAGATTTCTCCTTCAAAATCTTTAGGGTTTTTCCTATTGTTTCAAATCTTCTAGGGGTTATAGTCTTGCGCGATAAATTATAGTAGTTGCTTTTATGATTGTTGATGGATATGTATCTTCAAATCTTGAGTTGGTATCTGATCTTGTGATTGAGTTGCTATCTTCTTATTACATTTTATAAAAATGTATCTTGGATTTGGAGTTTTGAACTATTTACTTTTTGATTTAAGCAGTAGCCTAGGTTTAAGTTGCAGTGAACTTATGTAATATTTGTAACTTTGAGTGGACAGTGTCTTTTGTAATTTGATTGATTTATGTTTGTTTTTTAGCAATTGTGTTGAAGAAATCAAGGATGATCAAGAAGGGAAACCGAGATGCAAATGTAGTGATTGGAACTTTAATAGAGACTCTTGTAGTTCGATCTGAAGATCTTGTCCAAGTTGTTGTTAAGGCAGGTTGCTTGTGCTTTCTAAGTTCTCTAGCCCCATTTTACCTTATGGCTTGAATTCTACAGTAGCTTTTAGGACTAATAAAGGTTTGCCTATTTTCAGGGAGTTCTACTTCCTTCTAATGGAATTACTGGAGATGGAATAACAGGATACGTAGGGGAGGAATGCGTACAGGCTACTTCAGGTTATAATGAAGGCCTGGACAAGGATGCTGAAGTGGTGAAACCTAATAAGTCTAGATGGAACAAAAAACATAAAAATCAATCAAGGTAAGACTACTAGAATAGGCACTATTCAATTCTTCACATGGTTCTATTGTAGCATTTGATCGGCAGATTTTGATATTAGGAATGATCCTTTTGGAAATTATGACTCCTTACTGGATGAATAAAACAAATCCTTTTTTTTGGGGGTGGGGTGGGGTGACATCATATAGTTTCAGAAAGTTTGCCTTTTGAGTCTGTTACAATCTTAAAACCGCGAATTTATTATCTACCTGCAGGTTGTCGGTCAAAGGTGAGAACAATTATTTGAAGGCAGCAAACACCTTGGACAACACTAAAGATTATATTGAGAGATCAGCTGCAATCAATGTTGTACAGGTGAACTTTAATGAAGAATAGCTTTATAGACCTGATAATGTGAAATGAAACTGAAAAATTTGCATTCATTCTTATCTATTTATACCTTTTTTTTTGCTTATATATACTATGGATCACTTATATTTTCTTCTCCACCTATATTTGGATTTTGAGGGCATTATACTCATTTCCTTTTTTCGTTATTTTTGTAAATGCAGATAGAAGAAGCACATAATGTTTCTATTAGTGGAAGGTAAATGTTTCTGTGTATTGACAATTCCTTTTAATTTGTTCACCTAGTTATCAACAGTATTTTTTTGTGCACTCCGTTTGACTGTGCTATTGTTAGAATTTTATTTTCCATTACACTGGCATAATTTTTTTTTCCAATTGTGATTATGGTTACTGGTGTTGTTTTTACAACTGCTTGTCATTCACAATCATCTTGTAATTACTGTTGGCAGATATGTTCGAGATGACTCAAGGAGTGAATTGCAGAATAACCTTGAGATTCAAGACAAGGGAGCAGTATGTTGATAAATATTATCAGCCTATAATGTTGTCCTTCTTTAGTTATATTCCTGATGAATTTCCATTTTGTCTTTGGCAGAGGAGTGAAGTGCAAGGCTCAAGTCCAATAAGTGAGTTTCCTTCTTGATCCCTCTTGAATAAGTTTGATTAATTATCATCAGAATGTACAGCTTCAATACAAACTATACAGTTATATAATCAAACTCACGCATTTTTAATAAGATATACACTCTCTTATCTACTCTTCCTCCA
Organism: Galeopsis tetrahit; assembly: GCA_963675135.1. Taxonomy (NCBI): domain Eukaryota; kingdom Viridiplantae; phylum Streptophyta; class Magnoliopsida; order Lamiales; family Lamiaceae; genus Galeopsis; species Galeopsis tetrahit. The sequence continues at coordinate 54,955,950 of OY776123.1, forward strand.
GATTGTTTTCCAGTAAAAGTGACTTCCTCATTGGCAATGATTTGCATAATTTTGAATTAATTTTACTTTTCATTTATTAAATACTCTTACGGTACCTGATTCTTGAGATTTGACAACAAAATTCCTGGAACCTACTTCTTTTGCTAATAATTTAGAAGAAATTATTTTCTGATCATAACCAAACATATTCTGATTAGACCCCATTTGGTAGATATGTTGAATTATCTATGGTCAGTTTGGATATCTCAATTGAGCCACATTGAATTGTAAATGATGTGTTTTTTTGTCATTTGGTATTGCACATAATCGAATGTCTTTTGCGTGTTGGGTAGAAAAGTTATTTAAGACCTGGTTAGACATCTATTTTTGTCCTAATTAACCACCTGTCTTGGGCTAATCTAATCTACCAAACTTGTCCTTAGAAAACTCATATATATCTCTTATGGAAATTAAAACACATTTTCACTTTAATTCTCCAATCGTATATACACCGTATAACATTAAAACTAATAAACACGTTTAGGTTTAAGTCAAAAACCTGTTGGAATATTTTCTGAAATGGAATATGTTTCTTGAACTAGGTGCTTGTATGCAAAATTGAATATGGATATGGGGATACGTAGAATCCCCATATGCAAAACCTGTGTGTACATATCTAGGATTCTGACTTCCTACTCTTTATAATCCAGATATGCAAAATTGAATAAAAAGAATTAAAGAATCCATAATTTGTATATGGATATGGCCATATGGGCATACGTAGAATCATACACATATAACAAATGTAAATATTTCATATATAATTTCAAATTAAATGATTAATAAAATTATACTAACATTTAAATTACCAAATATTACTATAAAATTGAAGTACCTCATCTCCCTTTAGTTCAATTAAAAGAGAACGATTCTGAGCTTCAGACATGGAGATTATGGAAAACAATTTTATGGAATGTGTCATTTGGAAACAAACTTGCATAAGTTTTTTATTGCTGGTGTGTGAATGTCCTGGTTTTCATCGAGAAGCATTACACTCATTGACACCAAGCATACAAGTTTCTCTTTTTTTCTAGACATATTAACTTTCAAACAGTCTGTTCTGTTATGGGTTTCTCTGTAAGGAGTGATTCAAGTTAAGGGTGAAGTATGAGAGAAAAGAACGTGTAACATATAAAGCAGTAAATTAGGGATTTATTTAACTTATCTAGTTTTTTAGGATTATGAACACCTGCAGATTGTTTCGTTAAGATAGACATATGTGAAAAGCCTGTTAACAAATCTCAAACGTGATATAGAGGAGCATGTATGTATATATATATATTTTTTGCATAGCTTTCACTATTTGGTGTCTTTATGAACAGTTAACCATATTCTTGTTCAATCTCTATATAAAAACAAAAATATCACAGTATATTTATGGACATCAAACACAAATAAGTTAACATTGAGGCACCAAAGACATTGATGGTTGACGAACGAAGATAAAATTAATTTATGTATAAATGTATTTTGTTTTTCAAACTAATCACCAGTTTTGGAAATCAACTGTTGCTCTATGCATTCCAGATGATACCATGCACCAAGAAACTCCGTCTTGTTCTAATTCTAACGAGGGCGAGGATCAAGAGAGAGCTACCTCAGATGTGATTGCATGTTCTGTTGCTACTCCTCCAAATGTTTCTGTTGCTTCAACTCCCATTGTCGATGTTAAATCAGAATCCTGCCTTAGTGCATCATCAAATCCGTATGTATTGGTACCTCCGAAAGGTTCAAGTGTTAAGAGAACAACTAAGGTATTATGGTGCTGAGTATATTTATGATTTCAATTATTTATGATAAACTGGCATTGGTGAATTAAAACTTTTAGCCATTTGATATAGAAAGTTTTGTTACTATGTTTTGCATGCATTCAAACTTGCCATATGTTTATTTTGAGATTATGCTGGATGGTGGATATCCGGAGGGTGATATCTAGGGATTTCAGATTTGAAAATCTTGATGAATAGTTAAAATGTTGGTTTTTGGGATTTTATAGGGCAATATGGTAGAAAAGTTGATGCTGTATTATTATTATTATGAGTATATTGGAGGAATAAAAAAGTAGATGATGTGGGAGTATTGAAAGAATAAAAAGGAGTGTGGTGATAAAGTAGGGTTGGATTTATAGGATTTCAAGATTCTTACTTGAGTCCCGAAACAAAGGGGGGTTTGAGATTGTAAAGTTATGGATTGAATAGGGTAGATTTGATGAATAGTAAAAGGTGTATTTGGATTTTGTATATGTTTGGGAGTGTGGATTTTATAAAATTTGATAAGGTAGGATTTTGAAAATAAAGGTGATAGATGATTGATTATGTATGGTAAATTGTGTGTAAAGTAGGGGAGAGAGTGTGTAAAGTAACAAGGAGGATAGAGTTGAGTTAGGTAGATAATCTACTAATTAAAAAATGTGTGATAGATTATTGATAGTGTATCGGAAATTTTGTTTGAAAAAAGTAAAATAGGTGTATCATAGAGTAAAAATTTATAGGATTTAAAATCCCCTATACTAAACAAACAAGGATTTGGATTTGAAAAACAAAAAAGTGCCCGTCAAAAAAAGAGAAAAAAAAAAGTGTCTTGGGAACCTGTAAACAAACATAGCCTTAGTGTGCAGTGTGGGTTAATATTTTTAGGTGTGTTGGATTATGAAATCCTGATCTGAAATCCCAAAACAGAACAGGGGACGTCCCAATAAAACTTACCCTTAGTTTACAAGTTTAATGACACAATTTTTTTCTTAGGAATCTAAGCTCAATCCTGGAGCTAAGATGTTTTCTCCATCAATGCTGAACCATAGAACGGTGACTCCTCCTGCTGTGCCAAATGGATCAAGTGATTCTTACAGGACAGGCACCTATACAATATCAACTGCACAAGAAGTCAATGGAAGTTCGTTTGCTCGTTCTTCTGTGCCTGTTAAGTTTGTCCAATACAATAATGTTGCTTTTGGACGTGGTGGCAATGATGCACCATATGCCCAACCTGTAAGTGTTGCTTTTCATTTGTTTTTTTATTTTGTTTTTTCTTATGCTTTTCCCAACTCTCTGATACACATTTGTGTTTATTAATAAATGGTACTCTGTGCAGATTATGGGGCAAGTGGTGAACAGAACACAACCTGTTAGATATCATGGACAATATCAGAACTTTTCAGCAGGGCATACCTATGTTCAACCAAATCCACAAAACGTATGCTAAATGATTACTTAAGAATATGAGATCCATCCTCTGCAATGATTAATTAACCAAATCTTACAATTAATTGATATTCTCAGGTTATGTTTGGGAGAGTTGGGCCTCTTGTTTGCATGCATCCCATCTCTAGTGTAAGATGCCAGACTAATATCTACTACTCTTAATTTTTTACTTTTCACTGATTACTTTTCTACAATATGTTTATTTTAGGATGTTGTACAGAGTGCAGCGGGGTTCCCTGCAGCAGCTTCACGACCTGCGTTAACTCCACATCAGCTGCATCTTTCCAAGCACCAAGGTATGCGACTGTGAGCTGTAAATTATTTTTTGAACTTTAAAACCAATAACTTGTTTAAAATGGAAGGAACAATTTGATTAGGTTAAGATATTTGATGTGCATCTAGGTAGGAGGGAGTCTTGTGTGAGGCGGTCTCATACATGATGATGGATCTCCACCTTAATTAATGTTTGAGTCATACCTTCCCTTAAAATACGGTTGAGTTTGGGCTCCATGAGGTTATGGGTCATAATAATAGAGTAGATGCGATCCGCCTCGCACAAGTTTTTGTCTAAAAAAGAAAAGAGTTGTAATATTTCCATCGTCCTAAACTGGAAACATGTTTTGGCAGGAAATGCTTCGGCTCAGGCCATGCAGCTGTGCATGAATCCCCCAATTATGGCAAATGCACCACCGTCATATGTTGTCCCTAGTTCCATTCCCATATCTCAACCAGTCTTCCCAGTATTAAGGCAAATTGCAGTTCCAGGCGCTAATGGTTTCATAAGCTCTAAACTCGCTTGAAGATTTGTTCTCTTACCATACAGCAGGCGACCCTTGAGGTTCTTCATTTTTCTCTTGAGAAAATTTTGAAATATAGTTTGTTTCTCCCTTTCAAGAAGTCCATACAAGTTCATTTCTCTGGTTTTCTTCTTCGTTTTGTTTTGTTTGTGGATGTGGTATTAGAAATGAGGATATTTGTTTATAGTTGTGCCTGCTGTTCTTCTTATATAGAGTGTGGAAAGGTTTTATAGATAATAGGTGGATTTTGTTGTTTCTATTGCAATTTGCAATGCAATGAGCTTCAGTTCTTTGTGGGTGCATATGCCAATTTCTCTTCCATTTTTTGGTCGGATGGAGAATTGACCTTTCTTTTGTTTATTAGATTAGATATCACAAATTCACCCTTTGGATGGATGGACTGTAACATTTAAGATTTATTCTTTGATATTCATGTTTAAGAGTTTAATGTTCATTTGTGAAATAATTGTTGGAAAAAATTCTTATTTATATCGATTGATTGATTAGTTACTCATTAGTTGAGAATTGAAAAGTGATAATAATGTGACTGTTAAAATTGAAAGTGATAGTATTCTAGTTTATATGTGTGATACCTCCTCCTATGAAATGTAGTCCCATTGGAGTGAGACACATATTTTAAGAAAAAGGTAGATAAAGTAGATAAAGTAAAAGTATTGTAGGGTATTGTGGGGTCCATTGTGAATAAAATTATTGTTTGTGAATAAAGTTGATGTCAATTTGAGTAATTAAGTGATGGTTGAAGGGTGATAGTTTTCATAAAGTGTATGAAACTACATTTTGTGAACATAAAATATAAGGCAAATGAGACAACTTTTCGTGAGTGGAGGGAGTACATGTTATTGTTAGACGGGGGAGCATATCTTTATATGAAAATTGATAATGATTAATTGAAGTGATTGCAAGACAGAGAGACGGCCTATTGTCTCTTTATTACCCTCGCTGTCTTGCAATTACTTTTACATTTTTCTTTTTGGAACGTCTCATAATAATTTGCACACCCTTAAAATGGAAAATCATTTATAAACTTCATTCCATTTATCTTCAATTTACACAAATGTCATTATATTTTCTTTCCATATACATAAAAGTCTATTCATTTATTAACTTTATACATAAAGATTTATAAAATTACCTTTCAAAATTCTCACTAAATTAACTTATTTTATTTCGTGTACCCCTCCACATAGACGGAGAGAGTATTATTCATATTTTTTAAAAGAAAAATATGTGTAAAAAGTAAACGTGTCAATTAAGAGATTGAGGACATTTCAAAATGTGTACATAAAAATGGTATACTCTCCTTTGTATGAAAAGTGATGGAGTAACTTTTAAGGGAAAAATGAACATATAATTATCATAGGGAGTGATGGAGTATTTTTTTATTAATATCTCTATTTTTCTAATCGAGATACTCCACTAAGGTATCAATAAATTAAGAAAATTAAAGATAGAAATATAAAGATAAAGAATCACTAAGCATCATATTCTTCACACACAATAAAAAAAAAAATTCCCTTTCTTCCCATACGTAGAGAGAGGGGAGAGCTTCTCTCTCTAGAGTTGCTTCTCCCCTACTCAATCGAACAGTCCGATCTCTGTCGCCCGTCGTCGTCGTTCTGTTTCTACCCTTGATTCGTTGTCTTTCTTCCGTTTGTTCGTCGTCGATCAGTTGCCGCCTTCTGCTTTTTCATTTTTTCTTCTTTTATCAGATTTTGCAAGATTTAGGTAGTAGATCTTCAGATCTACTTATTTTCTCGGAAGTTCTTGTAGCCGCCACCGTCACCGGCCTCCGCCGTGTTTCTTCCCCTTTTATGTAGTGTTTTTCGTCTGTTGTTAGGATCAACGTTTAAAGTATCCCTAACGGAGCCACGGTGACCGTTTGGTACTTTTCTTGTTGATCCCCTTTTACTGTTTTTTACGATTTTTTTTAGTTAGTTTTACGGTGCTTTACTAGTATAGATGTTTAGATTTTGAGTATTTTAGTTTTTTGCTTGCTGGGTTTCTATTGCCCCTTGTGGTGCGTGCTCTTCTCCTTTATGGACTCATTGTGGTTGTGGGACTTTTTTTTGGAAGTGGGGCTCTTCTGAGATAGACTAGAGAGTCTTGGGATTTGGTATTTGGGTTCGGGTATTTGGTGAAACTTTGTCTTTTTATTTGTTTTCTTTTCTTGATTTGAGAACACCTTAGTGTGGGGTTGTCTCGGGTTAAAGTTTGAAGACCTGAACGTTTTTAAGGCAAAGGGACACTCGTTTTTCCTTTTCACACAATTGGAGGGGACAGCGATACTCGCAGTGGTTTAAAGATCAAGATCTTGCTCGTGAAGTTTTATCTTATTTCTTATGATCTTGTAAACCTTCCTCAAAAAAAAAAAAAAAAATCATAAAAAAAAATAATAAATAAATCCACAAGTCTCAAAAGAGGGAAAACAGATACCAAAAGAAGAAAGAACTAAAAAATAGAAAAATAAATAGGATCAACGGATGACTCACCCGATTGGTCATCGTAGCGCCGTCAGGGAGGATCTGTCCATTGATCCCAACTAAAATCCTAAAAAGAACCCCTAATTCTACTGGACGATTTGTTAAAAAAGATTAAATAAGGCTGCAGTGCGGTGAGACGACTGGCGGTGGTGCGGCGGTGCGACTACTTTTTTTTTTTTAATTAACTCAGACCTCTTTATAGATCTATATGGTGGGAATGGTGTGGATGAAAGGGAGGGGAGAAGTAGCCGCTGAATTTGGAAAAAGTTGGAAAGAAACAGGGTTGAAGATGAGGGAGGTGGACAGTGGTTTTAAGTGAAAAGAGAGTTTTCTAGAGAGAAAGGGATAGAATTTTTTTTTGGCGAGAGACTGTATATTTTACTAATTCAATGTTATAGTTCGGTGGTTTTGAGTCTTTTAACAAGGTATTGGTTATATATTTGAATCTTGTTGTGAACAATTTCATTTTTGTTGTTTTCTTTTCTCTCTATTTTTAACCTTAACAATATTACTTTGTAACACTGAACATAAAATATGATACTATATGAATATGAATGTTTTACAACATGAACAAAAATATAAACTAAAAGATTTATTACTACATAATAAAAAATTTGATATTAATGACCTATTAATTAATATATTATTATATGAACAAAATTAGAAGTGGTTGCATTAATAACGATATATACTTGTGGAGAAGAAGGTTTAAAAACAAGAAAAATGGTTACTCAATGAGAATGAGACCCCTTCCCTATTTTAATTTTGTCATCTCTAAAATGCTTTCACTTTATTGGTCCAAATATATACATCGCCTTTAATTTGAACAGTGCCACTTTTTTCGCTCGTTTTTCTACTTCCTCACAATTGGAGGTGACAACGACGTCGTTTGGATTTGTCTCAATTTGAAGATCTAGAGTTTGAAATTATTTTATCACCTTATTTGATCTTTGTAACCCCTAAAAAAAAACATTGAATTAGTAAAAATATTATCTTCCAATATTAATGGGCACCCAATATTGCACACTAGTTCTACTTATTAAAATGGACAAAAACTTATTTATGAATAAAACAAAGTGGAGTATCATTTACAACATTACACTGTTGATGAATTTATGAGACTTTGACCACATCATAGTGTGTGATTTCGTACATATTTTGAGAATGGAAACTTAGTCAACTGGTTTTTCAGGCCGAACAATGTGAATACATATCATTTATAATCAAATAATTGAGGTTTTTCAAACTAATCGTATTCAATTAAGGGATGTGATTCGTCGAGATTGTTGATCGATACCAAAATATGTGTCTCTCTTTACCACTTCATAACCTGATGATGATCTTGAAGACTTTCCAAACTCGGTGACCAACAACGGCTTCCCTAGGACCTTTTTCGAGTCATCTATGTGTTCTTGAATTCATTTCTGAACGCTGTGTTTAATATATAGTATTATTTAATATTATAATTATCTGATATTTCAACTTGACTTTTTAAGAAATTAAATTAATTTGTGGTACCATTGATCGGAATGGTGGCGAAGTGAATAAGTGATCAACTTGGGGAATACGATTGTTGGAGATGAAATCGGTCCCAACTTCATCATAACCAGCTGGCCAGGATTGTTTTGCTTCTTTAATTTCGGGCATTGACCTTCTATACCGATGTCTAGGGATTTCACATAACCTGCCATTTCCACCACCCAATCCTAGCTAGCTAATAATTGATCAAAACATATATAGTAGTTGATTAGAGATGTGATATATGAGCACAATTTTGATAGTATATCATATAGAAAGAGATCGAGTCAAAAATAGCTAGCTAGGGGGAGAGCTAGAGTACTTGTATAACTGTTCCGGAGATTGACAACGAGCTGGTTCATTCATAAGCTCCCGGCCATGCAAAAATGGTTATAAACTACTCCGGTTATTGAATTGATCCTTGTCTGCAACAACATAAATCAATAAAAAAAAATTATATAAAAAATCATGAATTTGTTTTCTAATAAAATATTGAAAACATAGTTAATTAAAATTGTATTCTAGTGAAACACACTTAAAACATTAATAAACCAAACTTAATCGATATGCAAAATAAAACGTACGTATTGAAACCATATATATTCCCAACAAAGTCCATGGGATCAAATGGCATTGTTGCACTCATATATAAATTTGAAATTCAAGAATAAATATGAAAACATAATTATTTGAATTGTTAATTTGATTATCCTTACCTTGATATGATTCTTGTAGTAGCCTTTGACAATAGAATTAGTGAAAAAATCATCATCGTTATTTATGTATTGACCTTGATCCCTAACCCATTGTACATACTGCTTTTTTCCTCCAAAACCTTCCCAATTGTTAAAATTAAATAAATTCCATGTTTTTTGGCCTCCGACACCACAAAATCCAATCCCTGAAATAAAAAAAGTTACATAAATTAATCATGTTGAATTAATCTTTTTTTTTTTTACCTCATGTTCATTAATTTATTTAAAATTCTACAATTGTCATACTTTATAATATATTTAAAACTATGGTTATTTTAAACATATCCTCACTATAGATCCCTGGAGACGTTTGTAGAGCTTTATAACCACCGTCGCTAAAAGCCCAAGTCCGGGCTATGTTCAACCCGTACTTGGAAGCCTAGCCTGCGCAAACCTTAACCCTAGTCGAGTTGTCAGAGGCCATGCATGTACATCAACCAATACAAATTGAAACCATTGAAATAGAAAGGTACTCTTCCATTCAACACGAACTGGCTGCCCCTCGTCCCTAAGAAACCACCACGTGTTGGGCGCGCCTCCAGTGGCCATCAAAAGGCTAGGGCTGCAAAAACAAAAATCATATCGAAACAATGGCCAAACTCTTTTTCCACATTTTTTTTTATCTTTAGGTGCACAATTCTTTGTGTTGTTGAGTAATGCATGCACAAAAGGGTTATATATAGTGCATATTGATAGCATAAAAAGTAAGGTTTTACATTTGCTCTCCTTCTAAATCTAATACTATCAATATTGGTATTATTTTATTGGACTTTATAAATATGGGTATTGTTTTATTGAACTTTATATGTGATGTGATTGGTGGTTTATTTACCACATACGTGTAATATATATATAAGGTTATAAATTAATGGATGGTAAAATATATGTGTGTGATTTTTTACATGAATTCATGCGTAGATATAGTGCAGTGGATTTCATGTAAGATTATATTTTATCCATTGGTTTAAAAAAAAAAAATAGAACTTATACTTAGATGATTACTCGTGTTATCCGCGCACAAAAATTAATTTGTTTATCCTGTAAAATTGGAGTACATTATTATAAAATAAGTGTATATGGGAATGATACAGTGTTCATAGTGTCCACCCACATCAATTAAGTTTAATTTTTTTTTATTAACACCTAAAAATAATTGTTTGCACACCCTAAAAACAACTCTCTTTCATTAACTCTACTCTCATAAAATTCACATATATTTAAACAAAATGTCATTATTTTTACACTCATTTCAACCAATCTCTTTATTTTATTCTATAAGCTTACAAATTTACCTTTCAACACTCCACTCATTACACTTTTTTCTTAAAAGTGTGTCCATTTTGTAGTGCAAATATTTATGAAATAGATGGAGTATAATACTTGTTTTGATATTTATATTTTAAAATTCAATTTTTGAAATACATGAAATTTATAAAGTATTTAAATAATATATCATATGAAATTTATAATTTAATACTATAATAGGGAACGTTGAGAAAAATAACCAATCATTTTTTTTTTAAGAAAAAAAGAGTAATACTTGTTTAAACTTAATTAACGTTTACTTTTTTTTTAGTATCATTGTTATATATATAAAATGTCACTATTTAAAAATTAAGCATTTATATATGTATATATATATAGCAATTATATTTTATATGCATAATAGTTCACATACATAATAGTGATAGATTGTATACACAGTAGTGATACTTAAAAAAAAAATAAAAAAATTCACATGTACTCATGGTCATAATTTTTTTTATCATTACTTGATACTTCAAATTCAATACTTGCATGCAACACAAGCACACATAAATATTAACCTCCTAAAACTACGTGAAAATTCGAATAAGTATTTCCATAATTTTCCAATGTAAAGAAATGATTCATCGAAACATTGCCAATCCCTTAAGTTAACCTTAATTGGTATACCAATTGTGGCTTGGGATCTCAATTTTATTTTCTATTTTCTAATCTTGTATATTCTAAAAGTTTCAACGTACGCTAAAAATTTCTTCTGTTTACTTTTTTGTTATTTTATAAGAACTTTTTTGCATTTTTTTTATTTTATATTTTCTTCCATTCTTTTTCTCTTTTATTTAATTCTAAATTCTTTTTTCTTCTTTTAGATCCTTCTCCTTTTTTTTCTCTACATATATTAAAATTCAGTAAGATAAAACATTAAATATTACATAAAAAATGAAACGGATAAATTAATCTTAAAAACATAAAAACATAAGTAATTTAGAACTGTTAGGGTTATACTGGCAAGTATACTTTTAGTGCTACTTATGTATACAAACTGATTTTTGCACTTATTAATAAGAATAAATTTTTGTCACTGGTTGCTTTAAATATAATGAATGGTAATTATTTATTGCATAAACGTTCAGATGTACTTTACATTGTAGACAATGTGGTGTGTAGAAGATCACAGAAGATTGCATTGTCAGATCCTTGTATATAAGTACAATTGATTCACAACTTAGATGGAATTGAACAATCCATTGGTAGAAGTTGAGGTGTAAGGCTCGGATTGGTTTGTCTCGACCAAGAGATTACACTAGTGCATTATAATGTGTTGAATAGGACCTACAGAGAGGTAATTCTTATAGACTGACTTAAGGAATGAAGAATTAGACCTCAGTGGTTGTTGATTTCTTAATCTCTGTCACTTAAATGAAATTGTTTGTAATTGAGAAGTATTGCTTTGATTTATTATGGGTAAAGAATCAATGTGATTCAATACTTTGTATTTTGGGCAATATTATTAATTATATGACAGATTCAAGTTGATTATGTCCCCTAGGTGGGCTCAGAAGGTTTATCATATTAAATCTGATCAGTGGAATTTATTTCCGATATGATAATAATGTTGACTTGTCCTTACTCCGAGGAATAAAAGATATTAATTAAAGCATTCAGTAGTTTAAATTTATTGATGGACATTGAATCTTAAACACGGGAAATAATAACCGGGAGCCATATTTCGTAATATGGGTTAGGATGGATAGTGCAATATTAATTCTATAGTGGAATGAATTAATATTAATGGGCTGGAAAAATATTGTGGCTCAATATTGATTTTTAGGCCCATTGGGAGGTCCAATCCTAATTCTCCTAAAGGCCCCTCAAGTAGCCCAATAAAAGGTCCATTAACTAAGATAATTAAAAAGATAAGACTTAATCTTGTTGCAAGAAAGAGAGGAAAGTAGCGCTTATTTCGGGGAGAGAATATCATGGAGAAAGATATGGAAATAATATAATATCTCTTGGAGAATAAAATATTTCTAGATCTCCAATATTTTCTAATAAATAAATTGACTAAAATTAATTTTTCCTTGAGAGTTAATAGTTGGTGAGATCTCCCACCGGATCAACGGGCTAGGACTTAGGGAATACTTGAGAAGGCAATTGGGTTGAAGTTGTTATTCTTCTCAACGATATCTCTTCGATTCAAAGGTAAACACGTAATCCCTTAGTTCCGCATGTTTAGGGATTGAATTATTTACCGTACATTCATTACATGAATTAGTTGATTTAATTTGTTTAAATTATGAAATTAGATTTATGATAATTCATATTTAAATTACGTCCCAAATAGATGTAATTTTAAAGGAGTCTCAAAGGATTCACGAGAGTCTCGAAAGATCCCTAGAGCATCTCAAAAGATTCCCGAAAGTCTCAAAGGATCCCTAGCGGTCCATAACCCACAAGTGCCAATAATTCCACACAAAGGAGATGGGGAATGTGGTCCCATAATAATTTCCCACAAAGGAGTTGGGGACCACATTGTTGGGGGACTATTATTGGGTATTGGTATATAACTCAACAGATGGTATCAGAGCCAAGGTTTTGGGCTCTCTAATTTAAATTAGAATTTAAATCTATTTACATTAAATTGATATTTGGATGGTAGAATTGTTAGATCTTTTTTTGCAGGTATCCAATTATAATGGTTTTAATGTATGTTTTAATTTATGTTGTTTGAATGTGGTTTTTAATCTGATTCGGTCAGATTTGTTTTTCCCGTGAGAAAATCCATGGGTAGATTAGATTATTTAATTTGCAATAAACTAGTCTAGATGTTATATTTATTTTTGTAAATAAATTGTAACGGGTCAAAGACGAATACCGTTAGACGGATTAAAGAATTGGAGGCGCACCCGAACGACCAAGCCACACGGGCCGATTGTAGGCGTGGCGTGATTTTTTTTTTTTTGCGGTCGTGGGTGTACGAATTCTCGTTCCTTCAAAACGAGAAAATTAAACCATGATAATTGGACGTGTTTGCCTAATTTGTGTTTAATTTTTGTTTTGTTATTATGCTATGATTATTTGTTAATTTTTGCATGAGAATTCGTGAAAAACCTCTAGTTTAAAAAAATTACTAAGTATGTTTTTTTATTAATTAAATTTATTTAAGATAATAAATTGATTAAATGACCTCCATAATTTATTTATTTTTTAAGTCTTTTGGCTACGCATTGGCAAGCGCCTCTCTCCCTATCGGATAGGCCAAAAGATAAGTTCACATGAATAAATTCCTTTAAGGATGATTGTGGATTATTACTAGTGGCGGTATGACCCTCCCATCGAGTGGCTTATTCAAAACGAAATAATAGTCATTTATTTAATTATGGTTATTACTTAGGTATAAAATTGATATATTAACTCCCCATCGGAGTCCCTGTCAATTCTATATGGCCAGGTTGAAGACAACTATTAATTTTGAATTAAAGGTTTGTAACTGCTTTGTTTGTAACCTGCTTAAATGTATTTGAGTAAACGTTCACACTCATCGTGACTTACTTAAATTGGTTTTAAGATGTTGGCTGATGCATGTTTATATCGTTTTTTGAGGTTTTTGATATAGTACATGTGATCAAATTATGTGATAATTTTTGTGTTAATAGGATATTATTACAAATTGTATATTTTATTCTCAGTTCAGCATGTCGTCTCCTTTTAACCCACTGTTTAGTATACTTAAAGAAAATAAATTGGAAGGAGAGAATTATGTGGATTGGAAAAGACATTTATTTATAGTCTTGACTGCACAACAACATAAGTGGGTACTTAATGAACCTAAACCCCCTGTCCCTACGTATGAGACGAACCAAGAAGATAAGGAATATCATAAGGAGTGGATGAGATCCGATGAAATGGCTAGGTGTACCATCTTGGCTTCAATGTCATATGTGTTGCAACACCAACACCAGAACATGGAATCCGCTTCAGCTATTATGATGAACCTTAAGGAACTTTTTGCTTATCAGAATCGTACGGCTAGAAAAATGACCATGCGAGATATGTTATCACAAAAAATGGTCGAGGGAACGCCCGTGAGGGATCACGTTCTTAAGATGATGGGTTTCCTTAACAAACTTGAGATTCTTGGTGCTGAATTCGATACGGAAACGCAGATCGATTTCGTACTCCATTCTCTACCGAAAAGTTTTGAGCAGTTCCAACTGAACTATACGATGAATAATCAAGAGTATACGTTGGCTTAGCTCTTGCAAGCTTTGGTTTCAGCTGAGATGTTAATGGGACCAAGAAATGAGCATACGGCTATGTTGGCAAAAGGTCCATCTTCTAATTCTGCACCGAAAGGTGGAAAGAAGAAGAAGAAGGCAAATGGCCAGAAACAAGCTAATAACAAGGAAAAGATACCAATTGAGGGAGGTGTTAAGAAAAAAACCACTAAGGAAAAGTGCTTTAGTTGCGGTCTGAAAGGACATTGGAAGTCAGCCTGTACCAAGCCTAAGAAGGCTGGTAAGCAAGGTAATTCTCACGCACTAGTAATTGAAACTTGTTTAGGGGTGTATTCTTCCCATTCGTGGGTGGTGGATACGGGAACCACTGATCATATTTGTTTCGATTTTCAGGGGTTCAAGCTAACCCAAAAACTTAGTGGGAGTGAGATCATCATCACTAAGGGCAATGCTACGAAAGTGGCGGCTGTTGCAGTGGGAGATGTGCAACTATCTTTTAGTGATAGAATTTTAGTTTTAAAAGACGTTCTTTATGTTCAGAGTTTTAGAAAGAATTTGATTTCAGTTTCTAAACTAATTTTGGATGGATATTCAGTTTCTTTTAATAAGAATATCGTTATTTGTCGTGATGAATTAATCTTAAACACGGGAAATAATAATCGGGAGCCATATTTCGTAATATGGGTTAGGATGGATAGTGCAATATTAATTCTATAGTGGAATGAATTAATATTAATGGGCTGAAAAAATATTGTGGCTCAATATTGATTTATGGGCCCATTGGGAGGTCCAATCCTAATTCTCCTAAAGGCCCCTCAAGTAGCCCAATAAAAGGTCCATTAACTAAGGTAATTAAAAAGATAAGAATTAATCTTGTTGCAAGAAAGAGAGGAAAGTAGCGGCTTATTTTGGGAGAGAATATTATGGAGAAAGATATGGAAATAATATAATATCTCTTGGAGAATAAAATATTTCTAGATCTCCAATATTTTCTAATAAATAAATTGACTATTCTCTCTCTTATAGATATAGGAAAAACCGTCACTCTTGTTTTAAGAGTTGAAAAAATCGGTATTCTCCAAAATACATAAAAGAGAGATCTGTAATTTTTGAAATTACAGTGTGTGCAACAAGAGAAAATTAATTTTTCCTTGAGAGTTAATAGTTGGTGAGATCTCCCACCGGCCACCGGATCAACGGGCTAGGACTTAGGGAATACTTGAGAAGGCAATTGGGTTGAAGTTGTTATTCTTCTCAACGGTATCTCTCCGATTCAAAGGTAAACACGTAATCCCTTAGTTCCGCATGTTTAGGGATTTAATTATTTACCGTACATTCATTACATAAATTAGTTGATTTAATTTGTTTAAATTATGAAATTAGATTTATGATAATTCATATTTAAATTACGTCCCAAATAGATCCGGATAATTTTCAAAGGATCCCTAGCGTGATGGTCCATCACCCACAAGTGTCAATAATTCTCCACAAAGGAAATGGGGAATGTGGTCCCATAATAATTTTCCACAAATGAGTTGGGGGTCACAAGAGTTGGGGACCACATTATTGGGGGACCACATTATTGGGGGACTATTATTGGGTATTGGTTTATAACCCAACAAGAACGTGGACGTGAACCTTAAGACTTTGATA